>JAQSUU010000015.1:39422500-41922500 GCA_038087645.1 Saccharum hybrid cultivar R570 | reverse complement strand
GCAAACATAAAAGTTATCCTTATTGTCCACAGTGAACCACTAAGGGTAGTTGAACCTAGATTCTCTCAGCCTACCATGCACATGGCCATATAAAACCTTGTCGACAAACCATACATCAATTAGGATTTACAAAACCAGAACAAGAGGGGACATCGCCGACATGCATCCTGATCAACGATGAAAGACGCACCAGTATTTCTTCCCCTTATGATTAGAAACTAGTCTAGTAGTGAATAGCCTAAGTGTTTTTGACGAAACAGGACCAAACAACTAGTTCATTACCACAGCGTACAAAGAGGGTACAAAGAGTCTACTACAGGTACCATACACAAATGCAACTGAGGGCATGATGATCAAAGACATGTAGCAATTCATGATGATCAACAAATAGAAACAAAATTCAAGTGGCCACTTTAATTTATGTAATGAGCAGCATGTTACAAGCTCACTATTTTTTTGTACTGCCCTTTATGCCTCATGAAGACTAGGTGAATTAGAATTCAGAACCGGATATTATTCATCATCACAACTAGATATTGCACATGTTCGACACCATAATTGCAGAAAATAAAGTATGCAATTTACCACTCGTGAATGTGCAATAAATAAAGTGAAGTATATGCAACACAAAAGCAGAACTGCACGTCGCAAAAAATAATATTAGAAAGGACCAACGTACCATGTTCCTCACTTGTCTTGCTTGTTACAAAGCTACAACGTCTTCTAAAATGTGGTTTGACACTTCCTGCCTTTACCCAGGCTAACAATTTCTCGTCAAAGTCTCAAGTAAATTCAAGTTAATACCGGTTCTCTCCACCAAAAGGTAGAAGATAGAGTGCCACCATTTACTTGTTTAATTTCCAATCACCCTAAGCTAACTTCATTTTGTCATGTCATCTACTACATCATGCATTAGAAATGTGGTTGCAAACAGCCTGCAGTCTGCCTCTCTAGTCGAGGAAATAATTTGTGGTCAAAGTCCCCAAGGTAAAACAGAGTTTGCTGCATCCACGGAAGGAAGAAAAACAAAGAAGTACTACCATGCATTAACTTGTGTAATTTCCAATTAGCTATAAAGGTTAACTACAACATTTGATAAACATTATGACAACAGAGTGGTGGGAAACAAATGATATCCGAAGAGCTACTTAGATGATGACATTTCACTGCTAGAAAACATACATTTCATTTGATTTCAGAAAAAATGTCAGTAAATTGAAGGCAGGTTTTATAGAGATTAACATCACCATGAACCTTATACAATGACTGATGAAACACAAGGAAAAAGATTAATCTACAGCTGTCCTTGCTTTCCATCATACGGTTCAGAAACACAGGAAGAATGAAGGAGGTCCTACACTCCACAACAAGTGGACACGAGATGAACAGAAAGTGCCAAAAATAGAAGGAAAAAAACCAGAATATGGTGGCACAAAAAATGCCTAGCGGCTCGGTCTCATCCGCACAAAAAAAATCGACAGATCCAGATACAACCTACCAGTCATGCATGCATGTCAACATGGACTAATACCACGACCTGACACCATTAGCTCTACTAACATTAGAGCACATGAATCCACTATACTGAAGGCTAGTAGGACACAATCAAAAGTTAGGACTGTATATCGCTTTCTAAAATGCTAACTGACTGTGCATGGCTTCAACGACAAGCCAAAGCACGACATAGGCTCAGTACTGGCCACAAACTGAACAACTGAACATATGCATTCAATATAGAAAAGAACAGAGAGCCGGCTAGCTCTACAACCACCTGATGCAAATGGTAACTGCACAAGATCTAACTCTTCCCTGATGGAAACTGCAATACAACACATATGTTCCTCCTATACTAGTCAGTTAACACAACCTGATTCACACTATGAACGATGATATCTTAAGCACAAGTATAATAGCACATTAGCACAACCTAATCCTATACTAGTCAGTTAACAAGAGCTTTTAGAATAGTGGCCACTATAGCATACGTATAGAGCATTAGCACTATACATTGTAGTATTGGACACCTCAATCAGATCATATTCATAGTCCATACCACAGAATGGATTCTACCTCCCTGCATGTCGTTACTTTCTTTTCTTCCTTTATCTGAAATCACAACCACAACAGGACAGAGGAGGTGGTACCCCCACCACAAGTGAACACGAGATCTACCGAAAGCGCCAAAAATAGAAAAAAAAGGCGCGCAAAAAATGCATGGTGAATCTGTCCATGGCGCCGGCGGCCGCATCCACACAAATCCCTGTTAGAAATAGCCATGGCCAGCCAAGTACACGCACAGCGCTGCAGATCACCCCGCGCTCTTGCCTACCCACCGCCGTAGCACCACTTGCCATCCCCATTTCCGGCGAATCCCCCAACAAATCCCCATGAAATCCGGAGAGACAACACCCGATCTAGTGAACTAAGACACGCAATCCATGGAATCATACCACATAAACATCAAGATGCCATTGAATCGAACCACAGACATCCAGATCCAGAAGAAACACCCAAACAAAAGAGCACAAATCGATGGAGAGGGAAACGCCAGAAGCTACCTGACGACCTCAACCGACGGTGGACGCGACAGAGCCTCCTAATTGGCAAGCAGAGCCTCCGGCGAGCCTGGACCGAGAGGAGCACAGAGAGGGAAAGAGGAATCGCCCCTCCGCCCGGACAAGCACCGAGTCCTTTCCTGTCTCGAACAGTATTTCCCCAATTGGGTGTATGTCCATAAGACATAGCGGGTGCACTCAACAAATCCGGACCCGATAAACATGGGCAGACCCGTAAACAACCACAACCGGCGCACAGAACGCCCGTGACCCACGCGTCGCCTCCGCTCGCGCTCGCACGTGACGTGTGTCGCCTGGACGAACGGCCACAATCCAGGCGACAGAGACATAGGAAAAGTGAAAAATATAATAAATCGAATACAACCGTAAAATGGCAAACCAAATTTTATTGAACTCTACATAACCAAATCTATACCATGAACACATAAAATCAATGTAGTCCAAAATATTTACTGTAAATGCTGATCTAGAGTTTACTGTGACTAAATTATAAAAGATTGTTTCTGTGATTCAAATGTTGTGAAATTTTTATGTTAGCTTTCTCTTGGTGTGCATCATCTGTGGTAAAAATTCCATGTCCACTGGATGCAGTATGACTGAGTTATAGTGTATCTTGCAAAATTACTTTGTTTAATGCTTCTAAACTAATTAAATGTAAGTGAAAATAGAAAATGTGTATCCTAAGGGCTAAGGGTAGCATTGCTATTGTAGTACCCTAAAAACACATAATATCGCTACGGTGTTACCGAAGATATTGAGATATAGATTTATCAAGTGTCACATGCTTATGTACCAATTAAATCTTGTTTAAATGATAATAAATAATCTGTTTATCCAGAAATTATGAGAATTATGCAGTAGATATGTTTTGTTATGATGTACCACACATAAAATTTCCAGCTCCAAAAGAGATGTTTGGAATAGGGACTTTTAACTAGGGTTTATATCTAATAAGCTATTTAGGGTAATAGATAATTGAAGATTAAGCTTTATTATATATCTTTCCTTTGTTGATTGTTCACATGTTGACTAGACTGCAGTAGGCTAAGCATCACCTACCTCGCTTTAGTTGTAAATGTTAGCATAACAAGTTGATTAGGCTTGCACATATAGGTTTCAATACCATATAAGTAAGGGCCTCAACTTGCTTATTAATGTATTAAAGTTGGATATAAATCTTTGCTTCTTTTTCTTTTCTGGTCCGTTCGTTTCTATTTTTCCTTTTTTTCCCTTCTTTCTCTTCATTCACTTATGTTTTTTGTTTTTTCTCCTCAGCGCATCAGTGTTTTTCCATAAAAGTTAAAAATAAATAATTAATATAACACTATGGCCTTACCATTGATCTTTCTCAAAGAAACGAAGATTCCCACCACTAAATTCTTAGTTTTGATTAAAACAAACTTATTATTTTAAAATCTGGTTCACGGATGGTCCAAGTAATCAAAATGTAAACTAAAATCTTGAGCATTTTATTATCTAATTGGGTCTAAAAAATGTATCTTTGTAGTTCCCAACAAGAGTTCGCATGTGAAAAATCGGGAGGTCTCCTGTCATAACCCTAAGTGGAATGACCAATTCTTGAAACTTTGGTAACTAAATTCTTGCTGACTTTAATCAGATATTAGAATTACAAATTCTTTCGGTGCTCAAAGAAAGTCAAGCAACTCAGTATTCAGTTGTACCAACAATGAATAGTATGAAAAGTAAAGTTATGATATATTTATCTCTAAATATTTTTTGTGCTTTGCAAATGGAGAAAAAAATCTATCAAGCTTATATTTTAATTCAATATAGGGTTAAAAGAACAATTATAGATGTCATAATCATCATAAAGAAAATAAATTATAGATTTAAATTTTATATAATATATAAACATAAATAGATACTTACTATTCATTTTTCATCACGTATGATAGTTTTTTTTTCTCCCATTACAAGGCATGGCATATTTGCTAGTATTTCAAATATAGATATAGATACAAATATAAATATAAAATATGTTAGAGCTATGAATGTGTGCCTAATGGTTAAATGGATTGACAAGCTGAAGAGAGGTGGCAATAGTCTGTGCTCTACTATTCTCAGAAATAAGTATTTGGGACAGAAGAGCATTTTCCAAATTAAAAGAAAGCAAGGCTCCCAATTTTGGAGATCACTACTAGACATGAGAGATTGGTATCAAAAAGGTATAGGGGTAATTGTTAGAAGTGATCAACAAACTAGATTTTGGTTAGACTGCTGGATAGGAGAATGTCCTCTGCAAATAACATTCAACAATCTGTTCCAGATCACTACTGACATAGAGGTTGCCAAAGTTTTTGAGAATGGTCAATGGCAGATCCAATTTCAGAAGACAATTGAACGATGCCCTCATTGATGAATGGATTCAACTTCAAAACATGTTGAGTGAGATCAATCCGACAGAAGGAAGAGATGGGGTTGCCTGGGCCTTGGAAAAACCTAGAAAATACTCAACTAATTCTTTGTACAAACTGATGACCTCTGGAGACGTTAGAGATATCCAGATGATGCTGATATGGGAGTGTAACATTCCCTTTAAAAGTGAAAATCTTTCTGTAGATGGCAGCCCATGATAGAATTCAATCAAGTGGTCAATTAAAGAAAAAACAATGGTCAGGCCCGGAGAAATGTGCTGTGTGTGACCAATTGAAAACCACAGATCACATCCTTTTCCAATGCCCCATTGCTATTTACCTATGGTCCTCTCTCACAAACTCTCTTGGGTGGTTGAGATCACCAACCAGTTGTGTAGAGTTCTTTCCAGAGCTGTTGGAAGCTGTTAGAGGAAAAAAAGGTAACTCTGTTCATTTGTGCAGGTGCCATGTGGACGAACTGGAAGACCTGAAATGATGTGGTGTTCAACAAGAAGCTCTTATCTTCACTGCAAGCCATCATCAAGATGTTGATGCTGATCAAATCATGGAGCCCGTTGGTGAAGCCAAAATTGAAGCTAATGGCAGACGAAATGATATCTATGTAAGGTCCTAAATGGCTAGAGGGGGTGAATAGTCTTTTTCAAAAATCTATAAACTTTACTCGACAATAATTGTTAGTATAAAAGATGGCGACGCTAATTCTAGCACTAGCTCAACTATACTAAGAAAGTCATCTATACAATTCTAGTGAACAAGACTATCATCTCTAATTCACACCAATAAAGCTAAGTCACTAAGCTACTTACTCCTATGTGATACAAACTACTCTAAGAACACTAGATAAGATATAGTGCAAGAATGTAAAGGGGGAGTGAATTGATTCTTATACCGACGGTGTAGAGATGAGACGTATCCAAATAATCAATCACACACAATCACAAAGAGAATCCTCGGCAAGAAATGACACAAGATTTTTACCAAGGTTCACTTGCTTCCCGGCAAGCTACTCCTCGTTGTGGCGATGCACCCACTTGATAGATCACGAGTTAATTAACTATCAAGAGTCAAACCCTCAGCAGGTGCCGCACATCCACTCACAAGATGGGGCTCTTCCAAGCCACGAGCTCCACTAGAGTAGCCAATTCACGAAGTCCCGCGGGAAAGGCTCAAGAACCCCTCACAATCACTTGGTGAGGCTCGAAACAATCTCCAATCACAAGCTCAATACCACCGCTGCTCCAAGCCATCTAGGATGTCGGGAAACACCCAAGAGTAACAAGAAATCCGTAGCAAACTCAAGGATCAAGTGCCACTAGATGCAACTCTCAATGCAATACACTTGAATCTCACTCAATCTCACTAGGATTATGCAACCGAGTAAGGGGATGAGTGGAGGGGAAGTTCTCTAGCTCAAAGTATGTCTCAAGTGTTCAAAGAGTCAAAAGAGAAGTCCCAAAGCCGGTCAAGCAACTATTTATAAGCATCCCCAAAGAATAGAGCCGTTATGCTCGAGATGTCGCTCTACGCATGTTGACCAGACGCAGCCAGCGTCCGGTCGCACCAGCGTGACTTCACCGATGCTCGCCACGTGTCCCTTTTTAAATCTCGCTCGTTAGATTTTCAACGATCACGAAACGTTACGCTCTTAGGCAAAGTGTGACCGGACGTGCTCTACGCCACGACCGGACGCGATAGTGCCAGCGTCCGGTCGTTGTCCAGAGAGGTTCCAGAGAGCAACTTTGATGACCGGACGCGTCCGATCGCACGTGACTGGACGCGTGAAAGCCCAAGTTTGGTTTTGGTAATTAACGACACTAAGTTGCTAATACCATGTGTTAAGTGTTTTGAGTTAGGCATAAGCAACACATGTGATGAAGGTGTATGTGGCAAGGAGTGGTGGCCACAAGATCACAAAGAGATGGTGCATGGACATGAAATGATGATCATGGTGGAGATGCACATAAAAGGAAGGACATGATGATCAAGTGGAGGAGAAGGATCTAAGAGCGCAAGGCAAAGGTATAACCATATAGGGGTTTTCCTTTTGCCGGTCTAAGATGAGTAGAGAAGTGATTGACCGGGTTTAGGATACATAGCCGACTATCAAGAGGGGCAATCACGATTAGCTCGGGAATCAAGTGCCACTAGATCATTGTCTTGAGCATATGCATTAGGATCTAGTAAAGAGCTAACATAACGCCTTGAAAAATGGTTGTGAAATGCTAACACACATGCACATGGTGGTGTACACTTGGTGGTGTTAGCACATTTGCGAAGGTGGTGAAGTTTAAGCGGTAGAGAGGGGTTTGGGTTCCTCTCTCCCTCTCGCCGAGCTTGCGAGGCGGGATTCGGCGCTTTTTGGGGAAGTGAAATACCTATTTTTTACTGCGCCAGAAGTTGGAAAAGAAACGGAGGCGAACGGCGGTCACTGTGGTGACCGGACGCTGCACCGGACGCGGTCACGGTTTGACCGGACGCGTCCGGTCAGTTCTCAGCAGTTGTCAGGAGCGAGGGTTTGTGACCGGACGCTGGTCTGGCATGACCAGCGCGTCTGGTCAGTTCTCCTGTGCGCAGAAGAAGGGCGCGCGACCGGCGCGTCCGGTCCCTCACGGAACCGGCGTGTCCGGTCAGGCGTCCAGAGTGGCAGAGCGCAGCGGAGTGATGATTGGACGTGTGGCGCGTCCGGTCACGTACGATCGGACGCGTCAGGTCGTGCTAGGAGCTTACTGGACTCCGACCGGACGCTAGGTGCGGCGCGTCTGGTCATACGCTAGGGCGCGTCCGGTCATACGCTAGGGCGCGTCCGGTCATAGCAACGGTAACTTCTGACGTGCACTGTTCACGCTTGTCCTGTAGTGACCGGACGCGTCCGGTCACCCTGACCAGTGCGTCCGGTCATCACGTTTTGAACTGTGTCGTCCGGTAACGGCTAGCTGCGTACCCCTTCGCTATAAATAGAGGGTGTCCGGGGTTTGAGGGTAACTCTTGCACATTTTGAGATCTAGAGACATCCTTTGAGCTAGAGAACAATCCCTCCACTCATCTCTTTGATTAGTTGCACATCTTGAGTGAGATTGAGTGAGATTCAAGTGCATTGCTTGAGAGTTGCATTATAGAGGCACTTGATCTTCGAGTTGCTGCGGATTTCTTGTTACTCTTCTGTGTTTCCCGACACGGTAGACGGGTTGGAGCAGCGGAGGTGATTGAGCTCGTAATTGGAGATTGTTGGAGCCCTCACCAAGTGTTTTTAGGGGTTCTTGATCCTTCCCCGCAGGAGTTCGCAAATTGGATACTCTAGTGAAGCTCGTGGCTTGGAGGATCCCCATCTTGTGTGTGGTTGTGCGGTGCCCGCCGAGGGCTCGACTCTTGATAGTCGATTAGCTCGCGAACCGACAAGTGGGTGTATCGCCACAACGGGGAGTAGCTTGCCGGGAAGCAAGTGAACCTCGGGATAAATTCTTGTGTCATTCTCTTTCCGAGGATTTCTCTTGTGTGATTGATTGATTGGTACTTCTCATCTCTACACGGCGGTATAATCACTCGAAGCTCTTCTCTCGTATTACTTCTTGTTTCTAGCTTGTTGGTGTTGTGTTTAGTGGATAGCCTTGTACTAGACTTGTGTAGGTGGCTTGCTTAATTAGTTAGAGCTAGTGCTTTTGCTTCGCCACCTTTCGTACTAACTTGTGATCAAGTAATTCTTGTAGAAGTTTTAATTAGGCTATTCACCCTCCCCTCTAGCCATTTGGACCTTACAATGCGCCACCGCGTCCGATCGGCACTGAGACACGCACTGTCCTCTGGGTGCGTGACTGGACGCTCTGGTTCCGCGAGGGACCGGACGCAGCGGTTGCAAACCCTAACGCCCGCGCGCCTGACTACTGCGTTGAACTGACCGGACGCGTCGGTCATGCTAAGACCACGTCTGGTCACCCCAGTGACCTCCTTTCGCCTCCGGCGCAATAGAAAATAGGCATTTCACTTTCACAAAAGCGCCGAATCCCGCCGAGCTAGAGGAACCCAAATCTCTCTCTATCGCTCAAACTCCACCGCCTTCGCAAATGTGCTAACACCACCAATGTATATCACCATGTGTATATGTGTTAGCATTTTCACAATCATTTTACAAGGCGTTACGTTAGCTCTCTACTAGATCCTAATGTATATGCTCAAGAAGATGACCTAGTAGCACTTGATTCACGAGTTAACCGTGATTGCCCCTCTTGATAGTCGGCTATCAATCCTAAACCCGGTCAATCACTTCTCTACTCATCTTAGACCGGTAAAAGCAAACCCTATGATTATACCTTTGCCTTGATCACTTTGTTCCATGTCCATCTCCTCATGCTTGATCATCATGATCATCATTTCATGTGCATCTCCACTATGATCGTCATTTCAAGTCCATGCACCATCTCTTTGTGATCTCGTGGCCACCACTCCTTGCCACATACACCTTCATCACATGTGTTGCTTATGCCTAACTCAAAACACTTAACACATGGCATTAACAACTTGGTGTCATTAATTACCAAAACCAAACTTGGGCTTTCAATCTCTTCTCTCGACAAACGCCTATTAGTTTCGGTTGCCTAGCCTCTTTGGCTCTATGTCTTTTGCTTTGTCGAGCTGGGAATGATATTTGTTGATTATGTTCTTATAACTCTGTCATAATGCATGTGCTTGGCGAGTTGTTAGAAGTCACAGTTTGATTTCTAGTTTTGCTGAGCTTTTGCTCGTGGTGGTGTCAAAGTTTTAGAGCTCGGTTAAGTCGTGTTTTGAGTCGAGTTAAACTTTGTGCTTCTATTCGTAAGCTGGTAACACCAGCGTCGGGTCCTGAGCTTTCGTTAAGCTTTCAATAAGCCGGATGAATGCTTTTGATCTAAAAGAAATATAAATATAAGGTTATTATATATTATAGAGATAAATATAGATATAGAACTGGTGGAAAAGAAGCTCTCGTTTCTCTTTCCTAAAATCTTACTATTTCTCTGACATAAACATTGGATGGAATCTATTTCGAGTCTGCTTGTCATACTTCATGTTGCGGATACCCAAATGTACGGACCAAAATTTTCGATCTATTAGAGTTCGGTCTTTGTTTACTTTATTATCTACTAGTAAATGTGGCCGTGCGTTTCTACGGGTAAATAATACATTTTAAAATTCATAATTTTTTTTATCTCCCTCCTTCATTGTTTTCGACTGAGTAGTTGAATTTTTCACTTGATTGGAAACTAATTTTTTTGATTAAATAATGTAGTGGCATTTGAATATGAATTCTGACAAACTTCTTTTGCTAAAGGTGTAAACCTCGTTTTCCTTATGTTGTTCATTCTATCATAAAAGCATAATATCCATTAGTAGCGCAAGAATGAGCCAAGCCCAATAGTTTTAGGCAGAACCGTTCAAAACAAACTCTTGGAGAATCTTGAACCTTTCTGCTGATCATGGTCTCCCATTAATGAACAACCACTTAGATCAAATTTGACAGTTTGGAAGGGAGCATATGAGTGAAATGCTCATAATTATATCATCTCTACCTTTTAATAGCATACCCTCTCGTGCAGGGCAGACATTGGACAAAAATTGAGGGAGGGAACACATCAGCAAACAAGAGAAACTAACATATGTTTCTTTACTCAGTAGGGGCCTTGTAAATTATTTGTACAGGGGCACATGTGGTGGAAAATTGCAAATCAGCTATCCAAAATTGAGTAAACTAGGTCCATCCCTATTCTCTTGGTTGGACGTAGTCCTTGGGGCACTCCACTGCCTTTCACATTCTTCCCCTTGCCATATGTTAGTGACAAAATCAAAATTACTCTAGTCTCCCTCCCCGCCGACTTTGCCCGACCATCTTGGTTGCAATAAGCTGTCCATAAGGAATACGCAGGGAGTAATTTCTGGGAGCAAGTAGAAAATTCAGGATAGCAAATAAGTACATTTTTTTTGTTATGAATCTGCTCCTCCATGTCATTGTTCCCCTCACCCATCATAATCAGATCCTCTTTAGCAGTAGCTCCATGTACCTGCACAATAATCACCAGTCTCAACTCCAAATACAAAATGTGATTTGGAAATGGAAAGCAAAAGATCATTCACACATTAAAAAAAGAGACACAAGGATCTCTCCAAATTAGACCCAACATGGCTGACACTATACTCAAGTAAGCTCACACATTCCCTCACCAGTCCCCTAAATTTTAGTGCTAAGTATGCTGGAAAAAATGTCGCACTTTGCTATAGTGTCTGATATGTGGAACTGAAAGAAGCTTATTTACATGCAAAAGAATCTTTACATCAAACTGAAATAAATCAATATATCACTGCAGTTACGATGTGATTTCTAACCAAGCATAAACCTCAATTATTTTGACAGCTCTGAATTATAACTACATCAGAATTTATATGAACAAAATGGAAACTTGAAGATACCGCCCTAACTTGAAATGAATATGCTTGATGAGGTGGCACAAATAAGTAATCTGAAGCAAGACGGGTTAGGCAAGTCAAGGTCAGCAAAGACTCCAAACATGGCCTGTATCACCAACTATGTAAACACATCAACCCCTCCCTTCTTGTGTCCTCACCGCTTGAAGAATTTCCTACGGTTTACAACAGTGTGCAAGGGAAAGGATATTTATGCTAGTGTCTTGTATATGGTGGAAAATTCTCTAACAACATACTGCGTCCTGATAAAAAATAGAACAAAGTACAGAACACTTTCTAATATGTCATTTGTAGACCAATCTAATGCATCACTAATTAAAAACAGTACTCAAGTTTGTACTAAAGGTGTGTTCACTTCACGAAAAGTAGGTGAAAAGTTACTGTAGTATCTTTCGTTTTTATTTGGCAAAATTTGTTCAATCATGGACTAACTAGGCTCAAAAGATTCGTCCCGACATTTACAGACAAACTATGCATGCGTCGAAAGATTTGATGTGATGGGTGGAAGAGGAAATATTTTGGGTTGGAATGAGGAAGTGAACAAGGCCTAAATAGGTACTTTGCGAATTTGTGAATACTAACTGAGGTATTGATGCACGGGCTCTGGAGCTCTGGTCTTGAGCAATAACCACTTTTGAGAGTGCTCCAATGCGAGCTTCTGAGATTTCCCTTCCTCGAGCAATTTGTTTCCAATCTTGAAAGGGGAACCAACTTTGTAGTCCCAAACAGCTAATCCTAGTCAGATAAAGGAGCCAGCAACTACCCTAGTCCGGGGAGCGTGCATCATCCACATCTGATTGACGGACTGAGCCAAAAATTGCAAGCAATTTTATTGAATTAAAGAGCTACTTTGCTAGATGTCTGGGCTACTGATTGATAATTCATTATTGGTATATCTCAACACGGATATCCACATACTCATCGATCATCTCGGCCTTCCCATTGCCCTCTTATCTGAAATGTCAGTCTCCTGAAATAAGCAACAAGAACAGGATCAATATTAGACACATTCCAAACATTAGCTTGCCACGGCACACGAGCCACCCGTCTAGACACCACACATTCCAAACATTAGCTTGCCGCGGCACACGAGCCACATGTCCGGACACTGCGAAGATGTAGGTCAGCTTATACTTGTTATAAACCCCAGACATTACAGATCTGCACACAATAGATTTATCCATGTTGAGCCTGATTTCAACATAATCTTGTGGGAACGGCTAGGTTAGCCAATCTATGCTAACAGTATTGCATCCCAGTTAGAAAAAAATGAGAGAACCAGAGAAAAAAATAGCCACAGACCTTGCCTAACAATAGCAAATAGCAGATCCGACCGGTTTTACAGGAACTTCCGTATTTTAGAAGTTAAGTAGAAGCTACTTTTTATCCATCGAATAATATTCAACATTTCAGCATAAACATCAGTATCAATCAAATTTCAGCGTAAGCGAACAGGTACCAGCTGGTCAAAGTGGTCAAGCACAAGAGAAGCTTCCAAGCAAAGCACAAGGCTTTGTTTAGTTATCCAAATTCATCCCCAAATTCTACTATGCAAAAAGAAGATTCTCCATCACATCAAAATACCGGCACATATATGGAGTACTAAATGTAGATAAAATCAAAAACTAATTGTACAGTTTTGTTGTACTTTACGAGACAAACATTTTGAGCTTAATTAATCAATGTTTGGACAATTTTTACTAAATAAAAACAAAATCGCTACAATGTTGAACAGTAATTCGGCAGTCCCTCCGATTTAGGGCTTGTTTAGATACCAGTAAACACTGTGTAATACTGTAGCAAATTTTATTTTTATTTAGTAATAATTATCCAAACATCGATTAATTAGGTTTAAAATGTTTGTCTCGCAAAGTACTCTTCTTTTTTACATAGCGAAATTTAAGATGAAATCTGGTATCTAAACCCGGCCAACGGCCCAAGTACCCGCTGCCGCTGTACTGTCCGCGGCCCGACCACCGCAGACCGGACCAGGAAGCAAGAACGAAGATTCCTTAATCCAGGGGGCAAAACGGTCATTCCCTCGCCCTAGGCCTCGTTCACTTCCCCACTCCAACCCAAAATATTTCCTCTTACACCCATCACATCAAATCTTTCGACGCATGCATGAAGCATTAAACGTAGGTAAAAAAGATAACTAATTGTATAGTTTGTCTGTAAATGTCGAGACGAATCTTTTAAGCCTAGTTAGTCTATAATTGAATAAATTTTACCAAATAACAACGAAAAATGCTACAATAACTTTTCACCTACTTTGAACACACCCCTAATACTCCCCTGCCAGCTGCCGCCACCTGCACCAGTCCCTCCCTCCCCTTCCAGTCCAGTTCCAGCCTTCCAGGCCTCCAAGTCTCCAACCACTCGCGCGGCTAAGCTCTGAGCTAAACCCCCGCGGCAGAGCGAACGAGGAAAACTTCTCCGTTTCACTTTCCCCAACGCCCGGAATCCAGCAGAAATCACCCTTTCCACCCCCCGGCCCGCGCCGCTCGGATCCTCAGGCGAGCACGGCCTCCCGTCCCCCCGGCCCGGTCCAGCGAGTTGCATGGTGCGCGGCCGCCGCTTGTGAGCCCGATCGATGGCCTCGGCGGAGGCGCGCCGCCTCGCGGTCGTGCCGCAGCTAGGTGAGCCGTCCCGTCCGCCCGCCGGCTTCCCCTCCCCCGTGATCCCGTGCGCTTTGTTTTGCTTCTGATTCCTGAGGTGGGGGTGCTTCGATCTGATCTGAGGGCTTCGGTCAACGCTCCGGTCGTGGTCAACCGAGCAGCCGGGCGATGCGGGTGTCGCCGAGGCGGAAGCATCTCTCCGCGTCGCGGGTGCGGGTCTGGGCTTTCCTCGGAACCTATCGGGACTGTGGGTGTTTGATGCTTTGTGTTGGCGTCGGGACTTTGGGTGTTTGGTACTTTCTACTCTGTGCTGGTGCCTGCACGGAGGCGTCGGAATGTCGGCCCTGCGATCGCTGCGGGGCAGGAGGGTCTTTGTGAGGCCTTCCTCGTTCAGGGTTTGCGTGCTTCTCGTAGGGAATCACTGCAAGCAGTGGAGTATTTATCAAATACTTGCAGATAGGCACGCGGAGATCGGAGGCCATGGAAATTTTGGGCTTAATATGAGCATGTGTTTGGTAGTTTTGGTGCACTATGGCCAGGAGTTAGGGAGCAGGGAGGGTCTTATCTATGCGCTCTCTAGGCCTTGTTCACTTCCCCATCCCAACCCAAAATATTTCCTCTTCCACCTATCACATCAAATCTTTCGACGTATGCATGGAGCATTAAATGTAGGTAAAAAAAATAACTAATTGTATAGTTTGTCTGTAAATATTGGGACGAATCTTTTGAGCCTAGTTAGTCCATGATTGGATAAATTTTGCCAAATAACAACGAAAGATACTACAGTAACTTTTCGCCTACTTTTCGCGAAGTGAACACACCCCTAGTGGGATTTTCCCGGTTTTAGGAGCTCTGGCCCTCTGACAGCACAGGGATGAGGAAAAATTGCTTGCTATTTGCTTTTGACAGCATCCATGCTCTGACCTGCTGGAGAATGTAGCAAGGTCTGGGTTGGTTATATTATGAGGGTCTGTCCAACTGAATCGTTTAGTAGGGCGGTTTTAGGCTGCTGTTTGCATTGCACTGTTTGAAATTTGGATCCCATGGCCATGATAGCCATTTTTGTTCATCGTTTCCAGTAACAGTGCCTCTTTTGATCTGAAAGAGCCAAAGAGGTTCACCTTTGCTTTTTGCTCATCTTATTTATGCTTTGTGGACGAATTTGGTGCATGTCAAGTTGAGAGCTTCTGTGTGGGCTACCTCAAAATTTGGTTTTTGTTAGGGTCAAGGTGGGGTTACAGTAACCTTCTGTTTGTCCAAAGTGGAGATCCCTTTTTGTCAAATCTTCTGTTCCTACCTTATGTTGAGCGTGTCCGAAGCTAGCAGAAAATGGGTGTTCATTCAAGTTGTAGTCATAAGGTTCTACAAAACTCTAGTTAGTTCGTGGTACGTAACACCGTGTTTTGTGGCCAAAGGTATTGCAAACTTTACCTGAATGGGCTATAAACATGTGATGTTCTGCAATTCCAACCATGACATCTGTTTTGTGAAATTTTCTGTGTTGCGATTTGAGCTTGGTTATAACCTTGATGGAGGTTCATGCCCCGTTGGAACTTCACCTAGTCAATCACAAAAAACGGTTTATCGCTCTGTTCTGAAACAATTGCATTTCACATTTTATGGATGTTTGTTCATATGGAAGACTGCTGGTCACAGCTACACTGCTTTTCTTGACTTTATTTCATGACATATGAACAGATATCGAGCAGATACTGAAGGAAGCTCAACACCGATGGTTACGCCCTGCTGAAATATGTGAAATACTGAAAAACTACAGGAACTTCCATATTGCTCCAGAACCACCAAACAGACCACCAAGTATGACATCCGTCTTCTACACCGAATATTGATGCAGCCTATGGGTGTTTTAGCATAAGTAATTAGTTTGGTAATTACCAAGTGTTCTGAAAGCCCAGCTGATGATAGCCCATAGCTCTGTTACTGCCTCAATTCAGATTGCATGCAAATTTATTTAGAATTTTAGATTTGCCTAAGCAATTCAATACTTCTACCTTCTGAGCTCTACCTAACTTTTCAGTGTTTCTAGTTTGTTACTGCTTGTTTTATGGAGTGAGTCTGTGTTTATGAAGTCTTGTTATGTGCTTTAAAGGTACTTAACATGTGATGTGTTAAACTAGGGTCGCAATGATTTCTAGGATAAACATTTGCTGCTTGCAGGTTTCTGGCACTGAACAATTCTTGTGTCAGAAAATTTGACATCCCTTTTGACCTTGTCAAAATACTTGAACTTCTCTTAAGTCCTGTGTTTACATCCATATATGTGGCTGTTCAATAATATTCCAACCAAATTATCATAAAGTTGATAGAGAGCTGCAATGGTATCACTATAATGTGCAACTTAGTGTTGATCATGATCACTAACATTTTTCATGGTATGCCTAGGTGGCTCACTTTTTTTATTTGATCGGAAAGTATTGAGATACTTCAGGAAGGATGGTCATAATTGGAGGAAGAAAAATGATCAGAAGACTGTTAAGGAAGCCCATGAACGGTTGAAGGTAAGTAATTTTGGTTATCAATATCTTCTCTCTAATGATCCATTTCAATGCTGGTCAACAATTATTTTTCAATGGCAACCTGAGAATAAAACTGAATATTGTTCATAATTGCAGTCTGGAAGTATTGATGTGCTTCACTGTTACTATGCCCATGGGGAAGAGAATATAAACTTCCAAAGGAGGACTTACTGGATGTTGGAAGAGTAAGTTGATTGCTGTGCCGGAGTCCCTGTTGTGTGAATATAAATGCCAATCTCTGTTATGTGCGCACCAAGTTCAAATGTGTTATTAGGCGTTTATGTTGACGAAATTGAACCCAAATCTGAGCAACCTTTCTGTTTTACTTTGCAGGGACTATATGCACATTGTACTTGTGCATTATCTTGAGACAAAGGTAACACTGATTAGTGCACCCTTTTTAGTTGTACTTAGCATGGCTCTCTTTCTGCGAAGCCTTTTATTTCATTGCCTAGTATATAGAGCGAAGTGCCTTGCTAGCATATTTTTGACACATGTTCTTTTTTTTTTCCTGTTGTGCTGCTAAATGACAAAAGCACCGTTCTTTACTTTTACACTGTTAGCTACATGAGCAAATATACATGTAAAAATGTACCATATTTTAAAAGATCTCTTTAAGTCTATATTAAAAGATCCTATGGGTCTTGTAAATTTATTACTTCTGATGAACAGAGTCTTCATAGTTCTGATGAACAGAGTGATCAAATACTAACTGAACTATATGCGTTTGCTTCTTGCCAAACATATTTACACACATAACTCACAAAATCAATGTCTTTTGTTCATTATTGTCACATGGATAATGGATGTTATAGGTTTTGGCTTTGTGAAATCTCTGTTTTACTGCATTGCAATTTGCTAGCTCATTTGTGCTGATTTTGCATCCCAGAGAATAAACGTTTAAGGCTTTGAGCCACACCAATTCAATATTCTTGACCTTTTTTAAAGTGGTAATTTAGAAAAAGAAGTCAGTGCTGGTTTTCAAAATATGATGAGTCTGTTACAGATAGTGGTACTATGCAAACTGTTCAACCCTTATAACTAGATAAACAAGAATCCGCTATGTTTGTAGCAATTCCATGGAGGTCAATGTTATAAGCTAGTTTAACTTGATAGTGAAACATAAGTTGATACAGGTTTTATTTCAGCACTGGTTTGCTTTCGTATATATTCTCAACTTTGGTTTGAGTCCTGTTTCTTGTTTTAAATGTTGAAGAAAAAGGATTGTAGTAGGTTCTGTTGGAATAGAAGTTTTGCATCTCCTATTTTGCTCTTGCAAGAAGTTGCATACAATCCCTTTTTTTTCCTTCTGATGATGTGAATCACTTTCAGGGTGGCAAGTCGTCTCGTGCTAGAGGAAATAACAACATTATTCAAGAAGCTGCTGTGGATAGTCCTGTAAGTCAAATACCTTCACAGACTATGGAAGGAGAGAGCTCACTTAGTGGACAGGCCTCAGAATATGAAGAGGCAGAATCAGGTAGGAAGTTTTGGTTTATGGTCTTATGTAATGGCAAATAAAGTACCATGCGGCTAAAATAGTTTCACTGATACATATTCCAATTATGCACAGAATATCTAAAGCAAAATTCGGTGCAGCAGATATTTATTCAGGAGGAGCCGGATACGACTCTTTCACTTGGATGCAGCAGCATGAAAATGGAACTGGACCCGTGATAGATTCTTCTATCTTCAGCTCTTACACACCTGCTTCGTCCATAGGTAATCACCACTAGAACTTGCTTTTATGTTCTTTGAACCCTATTGTAGTGATTGTAATCCCTTTCGTTGCCACAAAACTGCAGGTAATTACCAGGGGCTGTGTGCCACACAAAATACAAGCTTCTATCCAGTTAACCAACATAGTTCTCCTCTTATTCTTAATGGATCAAGTGCCATGCTTGGAACGAATGGCCGTGCAAATCAAACTGATCTTCCATCGTGGAATTCTGTGATAGAATTGGATCATGAGCCTGTTCAAATGCCTCATCTCCAGTTTCCTGTTCCTCCTGATCAAGGTGCTACCACGGAAGGCCTGGGAGTTGATTACTTAACATTTGATGAAGTATATTCTGATGGCCTCAGTCTCAAAGATATTGGTGCCTCTGGAACTCATGGAGAGTCATATTTTCAGGTATGTTGGTCTATCATTACGTACATTGATACTTATGAAGTTCTTAGTATCTATGATTCGATAAACCATGGTAGTCTACTGGGATAGGATATCCTTAGTCTCAAGCTCATATAAGGAAAATATATAACTGTGTTTCCAATTTTATATTATAGCTGATATATTTATTGTTTGCCTCCTTCACCAATATGGAAATGAAAAAAAACCCTGCCATCATCCGTGATTTGAGAATTCAACTGTATATGTCTGTGCATGTACAAATACTTCAGTGATTTCTATCTTTTAAACTCTCTATTTATGGTTAAAAATGGACATTAACTGTGCACTGTACATCCACTCTACCAGCTATAACTAGTGCATTGTTGGCTTAGATTAATATATCCAATTTTTATAAAGCCATAGCCATTATAAATTTTAATTCATACATTTTTATCTGTTTTTGGTCATTGGAATCTGTATAATTATTATGGCATTACATTGTTTCGTTAAGTGGTACTTAACAGAGATATTTTCTTTCCTTTGTTCAATAAATAACAGTGAGAATTAGTATGCATAGGCAGCAATACTGTACTTAACTGTTCTCTCTCAGTTCCTAGTTTTTTTTAGACATTTAACTGAAGTTTTTGCATTTCAGTTCTCTAGTGCTACTGGTGATTTGTCTGCAACAGAGAACAGCTTCCCACAACAAAATGATGGTTCTCTGGAGGCAGCCATTGGCTATCCATTTTTGAAGACTCAGTCATCTAATCTATCCGATATCCTAAAAGACAGCTTTAAGAAAACTGACAGTTTTACAAGATGGATGAGCAAAGAGCTTCCTGAAGTGGAAGATTCTCAAATTCACTCTAGTTCCGGGGGGTTCTGGAGCACTGAAGAATCAAATAATATCATTGAAGCATCAAGCTGTGAGCCACTGGATCAGTTTACTGTTTCCCCGATGCTCTCGCAGGACCAGCTCTTTAGTATAGTCGATTTTGCTCCAAACTGGACATATGTGGGTTCAAAGACTAAGGTATGGTACAGTAAGTGTGAAAAGTTCATTCATATTTTTTTCTTCTAAGCTTCAAAGCAACGCATTTGATAAGACTCTGTCCTGATGTTTCTACTTTAACTATTTTTGCACATATTCTTACAAAATGTTGCATGCTGTACAGATTTTAGTTGCTGGTAACATCCTGAGTGATAGTCAAATCACCGAGAGATGCAAGTGGTCATGTATGTTTGGAGAAGTTGAAGTTCCAGCAAAGATTTTAGCAGATGGTACTCTCATCTGTTATTCGCCCCATCATAAACCTGGTCGAGTACCTTTTTATATTACCTGCTCCAACAGGCTGGCCTGCAGTGAAGTGCGGGAGTTTGAATTTCGACCAACTGTCTCCCCATACATGGATGCTCCTAGTCCACATGGTGAAACAAACAAAGTTTATTTCCAGATACGCCTTGACAAGTTGTTGTCCCTTGGACCGGATGAGTACCAGGCAACTGTATCTAACCCCAGCCTGGAGATGATTGACTTAAGCAAGAAGATAAGTTCACTGATGGCGAGCAATGATGAGTGGTCCAACTTGCTAAAGTTGGCTGTTGATAATGAGCCTTCTACTGCTGATCAGCAGGATCAGTTTGCTGAAAACTTGATTAAGGAAAAATTGCATGTCTGGCTTCTAAATAAAGTTGGTATGGGTGGCAAGGGACCCAGTGTGTTAGATGATGAAGGGCAGGGCGTGCTTCACTTAGCAGCTGCCCTTGGATATGATTGGGCTATAAGGCCGACACTTGCTGCTGGCGTGAATATTAATTTCAGAGATGTTCATGGGTGGACTGCACTCCATTGGGCTGCCTTTTGTGGCCGGTAAGTTAATAGGTGATATCTTATACATTTGTCTTTCTGCCTCATATATTGATAATTTGGGAATGATTTAACTTGTGATGCAGAGAGCGGACTGTAGTTGCGCTTATTGCACTGGGAGCAGCTCCTGGAGCTTTGACTGACCCAACTCCTGATTTCCCTGGAAGTACACCAGCAGATCTCGCATCAGCTAATGGTCAAAAGGGAATATCTGGTTTCTTGGCAGAATCTTCTCTGACCAGTCATCTTCAGGCCCTCAATCTGAAGGAAGCTAATATGGCTCAAATATCTGGTCTACCTGGTATTGGAGATGTTACTGAGAGAGATTCACTGCAGCCTCCAAGTGGAGATTCATTAGGTCCTGTTCGAAATGCTGCTCAAGCTGCTGCGCGGATATATCAAGTTTTCAGGGTGCAATCCTTCCAGAGAAAGCAAGCGGCTCAATATGAGGATGATAAAGGTGGAATGTCTGATGAACGTGCCCTCTCACTCCTTTCTGTCAAGCCACCCAGGTCAGGGCAGCTTGATCCTCTGCATTCTGCTGCAACTCGCATACAGAATAAGTTCAGAGGATGGAAGGGGAGAAAGGAATTTCTTCTTATTAGGCAGCGAATTGTGAAGATCCAGGTATGTAAATGTAGTGTGTGTCTTGTGCTATTTGAGAATAATGTGCAATATCGTCAAATATTAGGATCCTTTAAATGGAAAATTGCTTCTGTTTGTCACTCATTTGTTTGAAAGACTTGGAACTTTGTTGTCTGTTTGCCACTTAGTACTGATGTAAATTTCCTAATTCAAAGGTGTCTACCTGCTAACTCAACTTACTTTTTGGTTATTAGTGACTAGTTGTCAGTATGGCAACATAGTGGGATAGTGTTTACTTTAGTATGCTTTATTACTGCACTGTGTATTTATCTGTATTGTAGTGTGCACTTTCTGCTATTTGAGAATGGTGCGCAATATTTTTTATTGCCTGCTAGATCATCCTTTGACTGAGCTTTTTTTAAACTTTTTTTTTTTCCTTTGATGGCTCATAGGCTCATGTGCGAGGTCACCAAGTGAGGAAGCATTATCGGAAAATAGTTTGGTCTGTTGGGATCGTGGAGAAAGTTATATTGCGTTGGAGGCGTAGAGGGGCTGGGTTACGTGGGTTTCGGTCTACAGAAGGTTCAGTGGAGAGCAGTAGTGGTGGAACAAGTAGCAGTTCAATCCAAGATAAGCCTTCTGGGGATGATTATGATTTTCTGCAAGAAGGACGAAAACAGACTGAAGAACGGCTCCAGAAAGCTCTTGCGAGGGTGAAGTCCATGGCTCAATACCCGGAAGCAAGAGATCAGTACCAGAGGATTTTGACTGTCGTGTCAAAAATGCAGGAGTCTCAGGTCTCAGATCAGTACCCTGGTTTATTCTTGGAAATTGTTAACTATATTTGACCATGAACTATTTTCCTTCCTGTCGATTTCTAATCCAAATGAGAGGTGAATACCGTACTGAAACACTGATTACCGTTTTTGGCTGCTTGTATGACAGGCTATGCAAGAAAAGATGCTGGAGGAGTCAACAGAGATGAACCTCATGAGTGAATTCAAGGAATTGTGGGATGACGATACACCTATCCCTGGTTATTTTTAGTGTTCAAACCTAATTTGTTGGATTTCTCTGTAGATTGCCCCGCTTTGTCTTGAGTGCTACTGAATTGATGGCGCACATGGCTGATAACCCAAAGTAGCGTTGCTGGAGCATGACCTGACATGCTTGGATTTGGACTTAGATGTGGTATTTCTTTTGCCTTATGTACAGTACAATGTTATCTACATTTGAAGGAGCCTTGTATTTACTGTGTGAAATCGGTGTAAAGAGTTTGACATTAGAGATCTTACCAGATGACTTAACGGTTGCATGTGTCGCGTGCAGTGCAGCAGTTAGGAATTTGAGATTTTTTTGCTCGGGTCATGGCCTCGGCCCCGTCTCTGTTGCTTAGACAAGGCTCCACCATGATGGCCTCAGTAGCGTTGCAAACGGGACAACTTGTGACGGCCTCTCCCGTTTTTGGAGGGGTTTACGCGGCAGTCTGCATGACGTAGCAAGCTGCTGCGGGCTCATGCAGCCATGCGGAAGCCGAGGAGTTTCGAGGGAACGACAGAACCTCTACCTCGTGGTCCGCCTTGCCATCTGTCTGAGTAAAAATTGCGAGTAACAGAGAGAACAAAATGTAATGGCGAGAGTGAACTTGTTTTTTATTTTATCGATCATAGGGGTATATATATACAGTATAAGGAAGGGGAAACTCCTCCGTCACGCAACCACGACGCACATTCGTGATAGTGGGGAACGTCCCATTAGAGACGCTCTTCACGGGAAACGTACGGAGTCGTTGAGGTCGTGGAGATAGGACCGAGGAGGAATCCGAGGAATCGGTTGAGATCACCCGTTGAAATATTTCGTAACACTCCCCCTCGATCGAATCCGTCCTTGAGATCGATGAATGGTATTGTTTCTCCAAAAATTCCTGTAGGATAAAAACAAGAAAAAATACAAGTGTATATGCTACTATAAACTCCTTAAAACCGCTTAGGAAAAGGAGAAAGTTATAGCACATATTAATTATTGCCTCACTGTAAAACTCATGTATAGTTTAGAGGACAATTTATGTCTTTGATATCCCTTTAAAACCCCCTGTGGGGAAAACAAGGAATATGACATATGTTTATACCAGTATTGCCTTATTAAAAACTCCCTATGATAAACCTTGTGAGGAAAAACTCATGAAGAGAAAAGAGTGCAATATAATAGTTCGAACAAGCTATATCTAGGGAATTTCTCTCCCTGAACCTTGTAAATCTCTAAGTTGTCGCATACCAATTCCTTTAACACATTTTTCAAATGAGGATGTTGGTAAAGACTTAGTAAACAAATCAGCGAGATTGTCACATGATTTGGTTTTCAAAATATCTATCTCTCCCTTATGTTGTAATTCATGAGGATAGGAGAAATATGCTGGTTGATATTGCTTTTGATATAGCCTGTCTCCATCTGTGTAATACAAGCTGTATTATCTTCATATATAATGGTTGATGTTTTGATAGCGTCAAGGCCACAAGACTGTTGTATGCGGTTGATCATTCTGCGAAGCCAAACGTATTCACGTGAAGCCTCATATAATGCGACAATTTTAGAATGATTCATGGACGTAGTTACCAAAGTTTGTTTGGAGGATGTCCATGAAACAACGGTTCCATTGTGTAAGAACACAAAGCCCGTTTGTGATATGCCATTGTGGGGATCAGATTGATATCCAGTGTCAGTATATCCAACCACATCAGAACTTGGGCCCCTTTTGAAGAATAGTCAAGATCTCTTGTGCCATTCACATATCTGAGGATCTATTTTACTCCTGTACAATGTCTTTTGGTAGGAGTAGCACTGTGTCTTGCTAGCAAGTTCACTGCGAATGCAATGTCAGGCCTGGTGCTATTTGCAAGATACATCAGTGCTCCAATGGCACTAAGATATGGAACTTGAGGTCCCAGTGTTTCTTCCCCTCATCTGAAGGTCTAAATGGATCAGTCTTTATTTCTAAAGACCGAACGACTATAGGGGTTTTGGAGGGATATGCTTTATCCATATTGAATTTCTCCAATACTTTCTAGACATAGGCAAATTGATGCACAAAGATTCTAGTTGAAAGGTGCTCAAGCTGTAGGCCTAAGCAGAATTTGGTTTTACCCAAATCCTTCAACTCGAACTCCGTCTTTAGATGTTTGCATGCCTCATCAATATCTTGTTGGTTGCCAATGATATTCAAACCATCAATGTACATAGATATAATGCAAAACCCTGTTTGGGATCTTTTGATGAAGACACATGGGCAATCATCATTGTTGGTGTATCCCTTCTGTAGAAGGTATTCACTAAGTCGGTTGTACCACATCCTTCCCGACTGCTTTAAACCATAGAGTGACTTTTGAAGCTTTACACAGTACATGTTGTGACTTGCATTTTGATTCGGTACTGGGATTCCATCAGGAACCTTCATGTATATATCCGAATCAAGTGACCCATAAAGATATGTAGTCACTACGTCCATCAACTGCATAGATAGACGATTTTGTACGGCTAGAGATATAAGATATCAGAATGTTATTCCACTCATAACTGGAGAATATGTCTCATTGAAATCAATGCCGGGTCTCTGCGTGAACCCTTGTGCTACAAGTCTCGCTTTGTATCTCACCACCTCATTGTTCTCATTTCGCTTGCAGACGAAAACCCATTTGAATCACACAGGGAATACTTTTGGAGGTGTAGGTATTACTTGAGAGAATACCTCCCTTTTAGAGAGCGAGGATATTTCTGCTTGGATTGCATCCTTCCATTGATTCCAGTCTAAGCGCCTTTTGCACTCTGCCATGGTCTTAGGATTTGGATCATTTTCAAGGATTTCAGCAATCATTGCGGAGAAATAAATGTCGACAATTGTAGTCTTTCGATCATATGATTCTCTAGATTTGAGGTAATTGATGAAAATTTCATGTACCCTTTGTGATGCATCTTCATCTCCCAAAATGGTTGTACCAGGGCATTCTGATGTCCCAACATTAGTAATTGAGTGCACTGTTGATGTGGGATGTGAAGGTTGAACCTCCACAGGGTGTTCCTCAACTTGGAGTTGAGTTGCATTTGCTGAATTGGAAGATTTGTTCTTTTCCTTTGCTTGCTTGGAGCTGCATCCGTGGAAATAGTCGTACTTCTCCCCCTCTTGCTTGGGAGTTGAGTAGTTTTCTTTGGTACCTCTACTCTTTCTAGCACATTTCTCGCTAGATTATAGGATTTTGTAACACCCTTATAATCAGTAAATGCATCTAGCGTATTATTTGCAATGTGTTGCAAATTGATGATTTTCTGAACTTGGAGTTCAGTCTCTGAAGTACGTGGATCAGAGTTGGAGATGTCTGGGGCATCCCAATTGATTTCCTGGTATTCATTGTGGTATTGGTAGTCTCCCCCTAATGCCGGGAAATGATCTTCATTGAAGATACAATCAGCGTACTAGGCCGTGAAAAGGTCCCCTGTGGTGGGTTCCAGATATTTTATGATCGGCGAAGATTTATATCCCACATAGATCCCTAATTTTCTATGAGGGTCCATAGTTATACGCTGCGGTGGTGAGATCAGTACGTATGTAGTGCAACCGAACTTTCGCAGATGGGAAATATTAGGAGGATTTCCACGTACTAGTTGCAACGGTGAGGTTGCATGGTATGCAGTTGGATGCAATTGAATTAAGTCAGCAGTGTGTAAGACTGCATGGCCCCAATATGAGGTTGGTAAATTGCAATTCTGTAGTAATGGTCTTGCAATGAGTTTGATCCTCTTGATGAGAGATTCTGCCAACCCATTTTGAGTATGGACATATGGGACCGAGTGTTGAACTTTAATTTCTAAGGCCATACAATAATCATTGAAGGCACGAGAGAAAAATTCAGCAGCATTATCCATCCTAATTGACTGGATTTGATGTTCAGGATGCTCCGCTTTTAGTTTGATAACTTGAGCAATAATTTTACCAAATGCATGGTTCCGTGTGGAAAGAAGGCACACATGAGACCATCATGTGGATGCGTCTATTAGAACCATGAAGTACATGAACGGTCCAGACAAAGGTTGAATGAGACCACATATGTCACCTTGAATGCGTTCAAGGAACTTGAGCGGTTTGGCTTGTATTTTGAGGGAAGATGGCCTCAAAATTAATTTCCCAGTGGCACATGCGGTGCATGTAAAATCTGAAGATTGGAGAAATTTTGCATTATTCAGAGAGTGACCAACAGAATTACTTGTAATTTTTCTCATCATTCCTATGCCAGGGTGACCAAGGCGATCATGCCAAGTTTGGAATGCATTGACATTCTGGAAAATTACTTTGTATGCAACATGTTGTACGAGTTTTATATATGAATAGTACAATCCAGACGGGAGTGAGGGAACTCTTTCAAGTGTATCTTTGCCATATCCATTTGTAATGAGAAGAAACTCATTATTTTTGTTATGGGTTTCAATATGGAACCCATTTTTTCGGATGTCTATAACTCAATAGGGTGCGAGTTGAATCGGGGCACAAGAGTGCATCCTCGATTGTTATCGATGTACCAATAGGGAGCATAATAGTGGCTCGTCTAGAGCCTACTATTACGACATCATGTCCAGCGATTGTTAAAACATTTCCTTTATTCTTAGTAAGAGTTTGGAAATATTTTATTTCCCTAAGTATAGAGTTAGTGGTACCACTGTCCACTAGGCATAATTCCTCATCCATCGAATTGACTCCCGTACAATCTATATATAAAATGGAGAAAAAATAAAATTATCAACAAATAAATATAGAATATAAACATAGCATAGATATTAATTGTGCATAATACAAGAAATATCAAATGTGCTAAATAAGGTAACACAAAGTGAAATAATTATTACAACCCATGGGCATAATGATAACATAGATCTCAAAAGACTATAATTCTAATTGTAGTCACCAAACAGATATCAAAAGTGTATTCTATGATCATGTTATGGTGTCGTCTATGTTGCCATCAAGTGGAAGAGGAGCCTTGGTGTTGCTTGTATCATCTAGGGCGGAGTTGGAACATCTTGGGGCTGCCAGTGCATTGAAGTGCGCTTTAGACTGTTGTCCACCTTGGTTGGAGCGTCCTTGATTGGAGTGTCCACGTCCCACGGAATTCAAGTATAAATCCACTAAGTGCTTTGGGGTGCGACATTTCTGAGTCGGGTGATTGTAACAACCACACTTGGTGCAAGTGCTAGACTTGTCTTTGTTTGACTTAGAATTGTTGCCCTTTCCCTTAGCACCTTGAGGCTTACGGGTTCTCTTGCGCTTGTTATTGCCTTTAGAGGTTCCAGGATTGCCATTTTTCTTAGCATCATTTTGTGTTTTCTTCTGAGTGTTTGTATGTACTTCTGGCAAGGGCTTGGCATCGACAGGGCCTTGATTGGAGTTCCAAATGAGGAGCTCACTGTGCCTCTCCACCTAAAGCAATTTTTTAATCAACTCAGAATAAATAGTGAAACCCCTTTGATAGTATTGTTGTTGAAGGATCATATGAGCGGGAAGCATGGTAGACAAGGTCTTCTCAATTTTCTCCGCATCAGTAGGTTCCTTCTCACAGAACTTCAGTTTGGAACTGAGTTTATGCATAGCATGGTTGAACTCTCCTATGGATTTGAAATCCTGTATGCGGAGGTGGTTCCACTCATGGGTAGCCTCCGGGAGGATGACTATCTTTTGTTGTTCATACTGTTGTTGCAAAGCAAGCCAGAGAGCCTGTGGGTCCTCTTCCATCAGATACTCAGCCTTGAGATCTAGATGTATGTGGTTCCTTATGATGAATAAGGCATGATAATTGTTTGGTTCATGCAATGCAGTTTCACCCTCCTTGGGAGCTTCAATTGCCTTGAACATTCCGTGCAACGATAGACTCACTTTGAGATAAATAGCCCATGTAGAGAAGTTGTGTCCATCGAGAGCGAGCGCATCAAACTCTTTCTTTGATGAGACTTGCACATCATGCTCTCGGGTGGCCATGGTTCCTACATGTGAGTTGCCATAGATTTAATTAAAAATCAATAGCATGGTTGTAATATTAAATTAATGCAATTGCGTAAATAACAAGGTAAACTTGAATAAAGTAAAAGGGGTTTATCTCATTTTGTGGAACTTAGGTAGCCACCATGGAGGTGTAGACCTTTGTTTATTTTAATTGTTTCACGTCAAGATGTATTCCTTGTATGTTTATAGTCAAATTAGAAGTGCACGTTGTTGACAATGGTTATCTACCATAATAAAGGGTTAAAATAAATATATAAAGGGCTAATAAATGATCACCAACATAGGCTTAGGATGTCAACTAACGAAATTCCACGAGTTTTGGTGAATCTATATTTTGCAGGGGGTTATCAGAATAATTTAGGAATTGATATCTTCCACGAGAAGGAACCCACGTCAATCGGCCTAATCTCCACGTCACGAATACGCAAGAGGCTTCTAGAGGACACCAGAGGACTCCACGAGGAGGGCCACCACGAGGCGCCGCTAGGTGGGGCTGACCGGCCTCAACCCTAGGCCGACCGGCCCCTAGCCGCCGCCCCTTGGCTCCTTCCTTTGCAAGCTACTTCAACCACCTCCAAGGATGCACCCTAACCCTACGTGAAGGTCGGTTTGATCCAAGGGCCATAGTTCCATGCTCTGGGCTATATTAACGAGGCCCCAGACCCCCCTCCAAAGGGGAATTCATTCAATCAATCATCAACCAGAAAGCAGAAGACCAACTAGGAACTCTCATCTCCTTAGAGCTCCATCAGATCTAGGCATAGCTAGATTAGAATTAGAAGTAGAGGAGTCAAGCAGCCTTGGGCTCCAGATCTAGTCAAGAGGAGCTTGGTAAATCCAGTTCTTCTCTCTTGTATCAACATTGTTCTTCAGATATTCATCTAGTTTATCAGTTCTTCTAGTTCTTGATCTAGTTCATGTTCTAGTTCTTTATGTTCTAATTGTTTATGTTCTAGTTCGTAATTGTTCTAGTTCATCATTGTCTAGTTCTAGTTCATTGTTCTTGATCATTATTCTTGATACATTAGATATGATCTTGTTCTTAATCTATATTATATCCTTGATTATTATGAGATTAGTCTGCTTTGATTATATATTTGGCATAGATAGTTTATTATTATGTTTATGCACATGTTTGCAAAGTACTCACCTTATTGAGTCATGGGTGGGTGGTCAACATTGTGTAAGTGTGGTACTTATACACTGTTTACCTACAAATGCACTCTATACTCCGGATCAAGTGGTAGATCGCGGGTGTGACATTCCTGTTGAGTCCTTTGTAGTTCACTCCCCGAGTGTAGAACTTAGTAGAATGCGATCTCATTACTTAGTTGTTACTCTATTTCTCAGCTTCGTAATGGAGATGTTTGAAAGGTCTTGATGGCTAGAGGGGGGGTGAATAGCCTTTTAAAATTTTCTACAAAGACAAGCTTACCAAGTTTATCATTATAACAAATAGTGAGATGCGAGTTTTGCTTAGCCTATGGGGTGTTTGCAAGCCACCTATCCAATTCACAATTCTAGTATTTGCACTCAACCGCACAAGTCAAACCGAGAAGGTAAGTACAACTACAACTAGCAAGCTACACAAAGGAGCTACTAAAGCAAAGCTAACTAGCTAGCAAAGATAACTAAGAAAGTAATGCGGAGTTGAGTTAGGAGAGTTTCACCGAGGGGCGAAGTATTGAGCCAACCAATATGATCAACAATGAATACCAAAATAACCGAACACCGAGATCAATCAATCACAATATGAAAGTGATGACACGAAGATTTATCCCGAGGTTCACGTGCTTGCCGGCACGCTAGTCCCCATTGTGTCCCTCTTCACCACGTGGTTCGGTGGCTAATCGGTCTAACACCGAGCCTCTCAAAAGGCACCACAAGAACCTACCAAATTGCAAAAGGTTGCAATGACACGAGCAATTCACTAACGTTGCCTTTGGCGCTTCGCCGAGGTAGGCACAAACCCCTCACAATCACCGGAGGTGGCCAAGAATAATCACCAACTCTTGCCAATGCCTCCAAGCTGCTCCAAGCCATCTAGGTGGCGGCAACCACCAAGAGAAACAAGAATCCCGTAGCAAATTAACCACCAAGTGCCAACTAGATGCTATCTCACAATGCAAATGCACTTGGATCACTCAATCTCACTTCGAATATGCAAAGAAGCAAGAGAGATGAGTGGGTGGGGAGTTGCTTGGCTCAAAGTGCTCACAAGTATGTCAAAATGTTCGAGAGAGGGAGCCTTGAGCCGGCCAACGAGTATTTATAGACGTACCCCTTCGAATAGAGCCGTTAGAAACTTAAACAGCTGAAATCATGCTGACCGGACGCGCTGGTCCAACTGACCGGACGCGCCGGTCGCCCAACGGCTAACTCGTGAAGCACTGACCGGACACGCTGGTCCAACTGATCGGACACGCCGGTCGCACAACGGCTAACTGCGAAGCAATGACCGGACGCGCTCCTCGCGCAGACCTGACGCGCTGAAAACGACCGGACACGCTGGTCCCATGAATGACTGGACGCGCTGGTCAAGCCTGAGTGGCGCACAACGAAACAGTGACCGGACGCACTGAAGAACATGACCAGATGTGACAGTGCCAGCGTCCGGTTAGAGTCCAGTAAGCTCCTTGAACGACCAGACACGTCTGATCGGCTGTGACCGGACGTGCTTCGCGTTCGATCATCAAACTGAAATACGCGCAGACACTGAACACTGACCGGACGCGTCCGGTCATGCAAAGACCACGTCCGGTTCAGTGTCCGGTCACCTCTGTGACCTCCGTTCGCCTCCGTTTCTTTTCCGTCTTCCGGCGTAGTGGAAAATAGTCATTTTAACTCCTCAAAAATGCCTGAATCCCGCCTCGCAAGCTCGGTGGGAGGGAGAGAGGACCCTAAACCCTCTCTACCGCTCAAACTCCACCGCCTTCGCAAACGTGCTAACACCACCAAGTGATCTCGTCATGTGTGAGTGTGTTAGCATTTTCACAATCATTTTTCGAGGCGTTATTAGTTCTATCCAAATGCATATGATTATGAAATGCACACCTAGAGGCACTTAGGAGTTCAATAGCCGCGTCATTCCCCTCTTTATAGTACAACTATCTATCCTATAATGTAACCACACCCACTAGGTGTCTTGGTTACTAAAACACAACTCTTAAGCATATACCTTTGCCTTGATCACGTAGGGTTGCGTCCAAATCCAAGTGTGGCCATCATGATCACCATGTCTATCTTGCCACCAACCTTGGAATGTACTAATCCTCATATGCTACATACAACTTAGGCATAGGATTAGTACTTAGGCATTGTCACTAATTACCAACACCAAACATAGGACTTTCAATCTCCCCCTTGTTGGTAATTGGTGACAACCCTTTCACAAAGATGTTATGATAAAATTTTGATTGAACCCATGTCAAATTATCCAAGTATATTACCATGTGTAAGAATTATGGACATGTGATCATGAATTCAAGTTGATAGCAATGGCTCCCCCTACATGTATGCTATATGTTTGGATTTTGGAAGCATACATGTTAGATAGGAAAGATTAGGAGCATTGACTACCAATAGGTGCTAAGTGTTTAAGATTATAGACCTTTGAAGCGTGATACCATCGGAGTAGCGATAAACACCATCTTAGCACCTTGTGTAGTTAGATTCCACTTGGAAAAACACAAACATAACTAGAAACCTCGTGAGATCAACATTATAAGCAAGGCTCTAGTACCACTTTGAAAAACATGAAGCAAGAAAAATCTAACTACTTCCTATTCATGCTAGTACCTTAATACACCATCCAAAATATACTAGCAAGTCACCACACAAGCAATGTATCGGAGAAAAAGAAATGCATAACTATACATCATACATATGAAGTGCTCTTGTAGATGCAACATTCATATTTAAGAGCTTGCTCCCCCTACTTGTGTGCTCAAAATTATCTTTGTGAACAACATTTTTCTCCCCCTTTGTGCTTCTCCTCCTTTGAGTTCTATCTTTGTGAACAACAATTTCTCCCCCTTTGGCACCAATGACCACAAGAGACCAATTTTAGATAGATTATCATGTTGAAATATGGGGTGAGGATCAAGTTTGTGATTCAACCTAGATTGCTTGCATAAATAAAATGCTTTGGTTTGATCCAAGGGCAAGCTTCTTCACACCTCACTAGAAGGGTTATCATGCACCATGTTGAAGCAAATATTTAGACAAGTTTTCTAGATTAAACACTTAGGATCACAAGCTACTTAAACAAGTTATATGCTACCACTAGATCGTACAAGTCATGAAAACAATAGTGGCACCATATAAACTTCAAATTCATTTGATTTTCATGAATGAGCCTAGAACATGTAAATTATGACTAGATGCACTAAACAAGTCCTTAGCATAGAATGTATAACATGTCAACCAATTGTACCTTGGGGCTCGAAGGAGAGGCATGTCATATCATGGAGGTGCATCAACTCATGTTGGAGAAGTCAAGTATGTTCAACTCATTCTTTAGCTTGTGAAATCTCTTCTCATCAAGTGGCTTGGTAAATAGATCGGCTAATTGATCTTCAGTGCCCACATTCTCAATAGCAATGTCACCCTTTTGTTGATGATCTCTAATAAAGTGATGGCGAACATCAACATGCTTTGTTCTTTGATGTTGAACCGAATTGTTGGTTAGCTTCACGGCACTTTCATTGTCACATAGCAATGGCACATTTTTGAAATTGATTCCAAAATCCTTCAATGTTGCCTTCATCCACAAGATTTGTGCACAATAACTACCCGCGGCAATGTATTCGGCTTTGGCGGTAGATAGTGTAATACTATTTTGTTTCTTGGATGACCATGAGACAAGTGATCTTCCCAACAATTGACAAGTCCCGGAGGTGCTCTTTCTCTCCACTTTGTCACCAGCATAGTCAGAATCCAAATATCCAACTAGCTCAAAACTTGCACCTTTGGGATACCACAATCCAACATCTTATGTATGCTTTAAGTACCTCAATATTCTTTTTATTGCTTTCAAATGACTTTCTCTTGGTGAGGCTTGAAATCTTGCACACATGCATACACTAAACATCACATCGGCCCTTGATGCCGTCACATAGAGTAGGCTACCAATCATTGATCTATATAGCTTTTGATCCACCATGTTACCACTCTTGTCACTATCCAAGCTTCCACTCGTGCTCATTGGGGTTGTAATGCCATTTGCATCTTCCATTCCAAACTTCTTGAGCATATCTTTGATGTACTTGGTTTGGCTCATAAATGTTCCTTCCTTCATTTGTTTGATTTGAAGTCCAAGAAAGAAACTAAGTTCACCAATCATTGACATTTCAAATTCCTTTGCCATCATTTTCCCAAACTCATCACAATAATCTTGATTGGTTGAACCGAATATGATATCATCAACATATATTTGCAACACAAACAAGTCTTTCCCAATCTTCTTGGTGAAGAGAGTAGTATCAACTTTGCCCATGACAAATCCTTTGGATAGCAAGAAGTCCCTCAATCTTTCATACCATGCTCTAGGTGCTTGCTTCAATCCATACAAAGCTTTTCTCAATTTGTAGACATGATTGGGTTTCTTGTCATCTTCAAAACTAGGAGGTTGCTCCACATACACCTCCTCTTGGATGTACCCATTGAGAAATGCACTTTTCACATCCATTTGATATTATGAGCACAAGCATAGGCAAGTAAGATCCTAATTGCTTCCAATCTTGCAACCGGGGCATAAGTTTCACCAAAGTCAAGACCCTCTATTTGTGTGTAACCTTAAGCCACTAGTCTTGCTTTGTTCCTTACTACTATCCCATCTTGATCTTGCTTGTTGCGAAAGACCCATCTTGTTCCAATGACATTGTGATTCTTAGGCCTCTCAACTAATTCCCATACTTCATTTCTCTTGAAGTTGTTGAGCTCTTCATGCATTGCATTTCCCCAATCCGGATCTCTCAATGCTTTATTAATGTCCTTAGGATCTTCCATTGACACAAAAGAAGAGTGAGCACAAAATGATGCCAATCTTGATCTAGTTTGAACTCCCCTTTGTATGTCACCAATAATGGAATCCAATGGATGGTCTCTTGCAATGTTAGTTGGTTGAAGCACTTGGACTTGATTGCTTGGATGTTGATGTTGATCATAAGTTGGAGATGATGAACTAGCCACTTGTTGATCTTGTTGCACTTGAGATGATGTACTAGCTTGATTTTGCATTAGAGAACCACTAGCTTGTGTAATTAGACTTTAGAGCACTTGATCTTTGTTGTCATCAACATCAACCACTTGCTTTGGCCGAATATCACCAATATCCATTTCTTTCATAGCATTGGTCAATTGAGTTCCTCTCACATCATTCAAGTTATCTTCTTCATTTTGAGAGCCATTTGTTTCATCAAATTCAACATCATGAACTTCTTCAAGTATACCACTAGCCAAATTCTAAACTCTATAAGCTTTGCTAGTAGTGGAGTACCCAAGTAAGAATCCGTCATCACATTTCTTCTCAAACTTGCTCAATCTAGTGCCCTTCTTCAAGATGTAGCATTTGCAACCAAATACTTGAAAGTATGCAATGTTGGGCTTTCTTCCATTTAAGATCTCATATGGTGTCTTCTCTAGGAACTTGTGGCAATAGAGGCGGTTGCTATAGAAGCAAGCCGTGTTGATTGCTTTGGCCCAAAATGAATGACTCACATTATACTCATTCAACATTAATCTTGCCATATCAATTAAGGTTCTATTCTTCCTCTCAACTAGGCCATTTGATTGAGGTGTATACTTGGGGAGAATTGATGTTTGATTCCAAGCTCATAACATAGCTCATCAACTCTTGTGTTTCGAAACTCACTTCTATTATCACTTCTCACTTTCTTGATTGTGATCTCAAACTCATTTTGCACTCTCTTGATGAACTTTTTGAATATGTCAAATACATCACTCTTGTCCATAAGAAAGAATACCAATGTGTATCTAGTGAAATCATCCACAATCACAAAGCCATACTTGTTGCCACCAATGCTTGTGTATGTAGTTGGCCCAAATAGATCCATGTGCAACAACTCAAATGCCTTGGAAGTACTCATAATGCTCTTCAATGAATGAGTGTTGCCCACTTGCTTTCTGGCTTGACATGCACTACATACCTTATCTTTCTCAAATGTGACATCTGTAACACCCCAGGTGTTTATCACCAATTAAGTGGTGGGTTTAAGATCAAACATGATAGATTAAGTGGAGATGACAATGTCAAGGTCAACCTATGGAGATGAGCCTAACCTAAAGTGGATGTTGCATCATTGCTTTACATATAGGTCCCTTTTCAAAGATATATGTTTGGATGGTGTTATTGCCATATCTTCATGTGTCTCACCTTGGTACCTATCTATATTGATCCCTGGAAAAGTTTCATGAAGTTTGGAATAAAAAAAGTCACATGAAATGATAAGTTATATGCTTGTTTGGATTATAACTAAAACCTACACTTTTGTGCAACCTATGCATGGTGTGTATGTTTGGAACTCTACAACACCTTAACTACACTTAGGACACTTAATGGAACAATGTTCATGTTGATCATTTTGCCTAAATGTGCTTCTAAGTGATGGTTAACCATGTATGGACCCTGGAACACTTTTGTTTGACCGTTTCAAAAGTGTGACCTAGAAGTTTTGCATGACTGTGCACCCGTTTACAAAGTTGTAGAGAATTTTATAAGGAACAAACTTTGTTTAAGAGTCAAGTCATGAAAATGTGTGGAACATGATCAAAAAGGGCCCACAAGTCTGAAATAGGGCTGATTTCAGCACTTAGACATTTAAAGCCCTGATTTCAGTATCTTCGACGTTGGCATCTCACGTTCTCCAAATTTTGTTGAGTAACTCTAGTGGAGCCAAAAATGAAAGTTGGAAACAATTCGTTGGAGAACAACATGTAAAGAGCTAGGATCAATTTGATCAAGTTTGGCATGGCAAAACCCCAAAACCGAGCCCTAGCTCAACGTGTTGACACTAGTAATTTTGGGACTAATTATCTCCTAATCTACAGCTCCAATGACTATGACCCCTAAATAGAAATTGTAGAGCATACTGAGATGAACAACTTTTCTTTTTGGCCCATATCCAAATTCGGCCCATAGCTGGCCCAAACATGGCCCCAAGTCAGACTGAGGCACGCACACCACGTGTTCGGTGATTTGCCTGCGTGTCGGCCATGCACCAGAGCAGCTTCGCCATGGACGCCGCGTGCCCTCCGCGTGTCTGCGCCCTTTGTAACAGAACCGACCAAATTATAAGAGCACAAGTACAAAAACAAGCACCGAAGCGCTCAAATTTTCGAACTTGAGCTCATATAATCCCGGTAGTCAATCGAAACCACGAAGGATTTCAAACCAACTTGCTTACAACCAGGATCGCATCATTCAACATACACATCGTACGTTACATTTCACAAGAAGTTCCGAAATAAGTTTACACCACAGAGTAGCAAATATTACAAACCAAGTTTGAAAGTAGCGGAAGCATAACACACACTAGTTAATTAACTACTGCCAGTCTGGATGATCGACAACCCGCAAAAGCATGAGGAAAGTACATAAAGACGATCACGCCCTTGTGATCTAGTCATCATCACCCGCAGGGTGGAGACACGTCTTGCAGAATCCCTGATAAAGCATGTCATCTGCAATAGGAGGGAATAAACCCTGAGTACTGGAATGTACTCAGCTAGACTTACCCGTCGAAAACCAGAAATAAGATGACACCAAGGATTATGCAAGGCTTACACAAGAGGCTAGCTGACATAACATTTTTGCATAAAGGCATAAGTAATTGAAACTCTTATCACCTGTACTAGCAGTTATTTTTAGCATTTACTTGTCATCTATCTTAGCACCTGTACTAAACATACACTTGATTATAATCAAACAACATGATTATTATATCCATAGCAGGTATATCATTATGGCAACATTGTATCATTCCCTTAACCACCAGTTCATTTAATGAGTTCTACGTTGCCGCTGCTCAAGTCAAGTGCTCACTAACCGGGAGCGACGGCGATTCGAATCGAATTCCTATCCAGCTGGAGGGGTATTTCTAACACTCACCGTGCAGACCCCTGCCAGGGTCGCACAGGCCACCGTTTCATATGATTCAGGAATCGCGGGTCCGAATAATGTCGCGACCCCAAGGGCGACACTCTACCAGGTGATAGGGACTCTAACCCCCCCTTGGTCTCACGCCAATGTCCCCAAGCACATCCTTTCTCTCCTCCAAGAAGCAACCTACCATTCGATTCCCGGCCTGAACCACATTACTCGGCTTCGCGGTCGGAACGACTTATCCGGCCAACTAAGTGTTAGACTGCGTTCAACATGACTCAAGGACGTACAGCGAATCGGTCCTTAAACGACTCAGACGAGCATAGCTCCACACCCAAGACGTGAAGTGTCTTGCGGCTGTACTATCGAACTCCCGTCCGGTCTCAATTTCATTTTAAAGCATGGTTCCATCACGATAGCCATAAGCCACTCGCGACTCCTTCCTACATCTCGCGGATGACCGGAAATCACCCGACTTCTACCGTACTAAGCAGGGCTAAGCATTGACACGTGCCTACACCTAATATAGGATTCAGTACGATATCTGGACAAGGACAGGTATAATGCAACAAGTGTTTTCATATAACTCCTACAACTTAATGCAGTAAACAATTAAAAGTACTCAAGATTAATTTATAAATCAGTAGGTTCAGCATGCACCGGGGCTTGCCTTTCAGAAAAGTTGAAGGCCGGTGGTCAGGGCACTCGGGTAGATCTTCTGACGGAGCTTCCCCGACGTTGGGTTCTTCTGCTAATTCCTCCGGTTGACTCAGCACCTCCTTCGGTATCGCTTGTTCGAATTCGAGGAGTGTCACCCCCTCCGGTACACCTATTGCATGAGTGCATAATAAATCCCATGAATGCATAATGAAAGATGCAATATACTCGGAATGAAATGCATTACAACAATTTAACGCTCTACTCAAATCACTTCACAAGAGTAGGTGCAAATTTCCTTTCCGGTAGAGAAGTACTCACCTAATCTACTTAACCTAAGATAAAGCTGCTCATCCTCAGTTAAGGCCCTAACACCTAACAATTACAAAAGTAGCATGTCTTAGGATATTACATCATATCAATCAGCAAAACACCACAGTAAGCATTCTGGACAGCAGCTACTTGTTTTTATCACAACTGGAGATTTACAATTCCAAAAGATATGATTTAAGACAATCTGGAAAGCCTAAGAAATGCACTACCATTCATTTTCAGACCTCAACTCCAAACTCCTAAGTTCTCCATGTCAAACTTCACAAGTTCCAGAATCTGTCCTCTCAAAACAGAGAGTAGCAGATTTTGAACTGCCACTTTAAACAATAGTAACTCTCAAACTACTAAGCCAAATGCTTCCAAAATTTGACACAAGCTAGTTCATCAAGTTTACTCCAACTTTGGTATTTACAAGTTTTCCAGCAACCAATTTTATCAAAGCTAAATTTAGAATTACTACTAGCTGTCCAGAAAACCTAAAATTACAAAGGTTAAATATTTATTGATGTGACAAACATTCTCTAAGACCAAACTAATACTACTACAAGTTCACAAATGTCACAAGAACACCAGAAAGTAAGGTGTGCCCACCTAGAATATTTATTTAAACCCATTTCTTAATTTACTTAAGTAATTAAGTGAAATTTCAAACATATATATAAACTGCTTCTAAAATTCTACAAAAATTACAGGGGACTCTCTGACCCAAAAAGAGACCACAGTAAAAATTTGGACAAGTTTTATTCACAGAAACTCTCTGAACAAAATTCACAAGCCCAAAATGCTGATTTTTGTATAAATAACAAAGCATAGTAAAAAGTGTCAAACAACAGATTTCTTAATTTTCTTGGACACTCTAGGGTACCAAGACATTCTCCAAAAATTTATATGAACATTGCACATGTAGAAAAAGTACAAAAATTCATTTAATTATTTCCTAGAATAACAAGATAGCATTATAACTTGGAAATTACTTAAGCACTGATGCCCAAATTTTTACCAGAGCTAGGGCTAGCATAGAGTAACCTACCCACCAAATTTCATGATTTATGGAACACTACAGCTCAAGTTATAAATTTAACAAATTTGCATGCATTCCAAAACACATTTAAAGGATCTATTAAATTCTTACAGAATTTAAACATCTCATGCCAGATCCATATTTTTCTAAAATACTACACATCATGTAGACCCCAACAAAAGTTATCTCATGATTTTTGGATCATTAAAACCCTAGATCTATATTTTTCCAACTTGTACAAAAATCAGTGACAAAATAATAAAAACGAATTTCATTTCGGATGAACTGGGCCGGCCCGGGAAACTCGGCCCACACTCGCGCGCGCGCGGCCCGCTCAGCGCTCCCGCCCGCACGCGACACTGACGGGCGGGCCCCCGCGGTCAGTGACCGGAGACAGGGGAGGCGGAGGCCCGCGAGCTCCGACGAGCTCGAGCTCGCCGGAGAAGAGCTCGCTCGGCCAATCGAACACCGTCTCGTGTTCTCCGTCACCCGGTGCGTCGATTGGTGCTCGTGGAATGAATGGGGATGGGGTGGAAGGGGCTTGTCACCGCGAGCGGCGGCCGGTGATGTCCGGTGGCGGCGCACCGTCGCCGGTGAGGATGCACGGTGCGGTCTAGGCTCGGTACGAGCTTCACCGAAGCTAGGCGGATCCATTTTGCTAGGAAGGGAAGATGGAGAGAGACCCGAAGCACCCCGACCACGGTGAGGTCCCATGGCGGGCTCCGGCGACCTCTCGGAGATGGGGAAGAAAGCAATGCGGCTCACCTTGAGTCAAATCGTGGGCTTCGGTGGGTCAAGGGGATGGAGGGTGGTGAGGCGGAGGGATTGGCGAGGTCGGGCGGCCGGTGATGCGGTGTAGCTCGCGCTTGAGCTCGCCGGAGAAGAACGGCAACGGCGGCTCGGTTTCGGTGTTCTTGGCAACTGGAAGAGAGGGGGCGGAGGAATGGAGGCCGGCTCGCGCGTCATGGCGTCTTGAAGGCGTCGTGGCCTGACTGGTGGGGCCAGGGCCGGCGTACGGGCGCCACCGCGCGTCCACGCGTCGACGACGGCCTGCGGCCGGTCGGCCACTCTCCCGGCTGACGAAACTGAATCGGTGAATGGTGACAGCGATGACCGACTGACAGAGCGACTTCCACGATGATTATCTCCCAAACCGGTTCGAATTAGTCGAAGATGATTACACCAATTTTGTAGAGCTACATGAGGTCTACAAGTTTGTCAATTGGAGTTTGGGCTGGTTCGGCCTAGATTTGAAACTACAGAGCTCCAAAGTGGTGCCCCTTGAAACTGAAATGCAGTTTCAGAGATCAACGCCGACTGAAACCCTAACTTCTTGACACTATATCTCCTAAACTATTGAGAACCAGGTGATGGTGATATTGACAATGTTGTAGAGCTATGTGTGGACAACAACTTTGTCAATTGGCTCAAAGGCTGGTTTGGCCTGGTTTGTGAGTTACAAGTTGCTAAAGTGAGGTACAGTGAAACTGAAAAATCCAATTTCCAGACTTAGAATTTTTCTAAGTGTTGATCACCACTCAAGCTGACTTGTGGGCCATTTTTGAGCATGCTCTGGTCATTTTCATGAGATGGTCATATTGAGACTTTTGTTCCCCATGAATTTCTTTACAACTTTGCTTAAGGGTGCTCTTCCATGCAAGGTCTCTAAATTAGACTTTTTAATTGGTCAAACTAAAGCCTTCTAGGGTCAAATGGTGGTCAAACTTCTCTTGGAGGGCAAATTTGTAATTTTGGTCAACATGAACCTTGTTCCAATTGTTACCCTAAGTATAACTAAGGTGTTGTAGGTCATGATTGGCTACCTTACCTTTTTGTTACACCAACTATTAAATACTTCATGAAATAAATCAACAACCCTAGAATAAACACATGTGTTGCATTACATAAAATAACAAACATGAATGATGCATGCTTATGCTTATGCCATGCAAATTCAATTATGGAGCTAAACACTTGAGGTGTTACAGCCCTCCCCCCTTATAAAAATATTGTCCCGAGATTTGGAAAGCGTACCATTTTTCATAGAATTCTTTATAACCATCCCGCAAATAATCCTCCCGTTCCCACGTAGCATCACTCTCACTTCCCTGATTACTCCACATCACCTTTTACCACTTAACCACTTTACTTCTAGTTACTCGTTCCTGAGTATCGATCACTCGGACTGGCTTTTCTTCATAGGTTAGGTCGGATTCCAGTCTGATATCACCTAAAGGAACTTGTTCCTCAGGAACCCGAAGACACTTTTTAAGCTGAGATACATGGAAAACATTGAATATGGCTCTCATCTCAGGAGGCAACTGGATCTTGTACGCAACAGCTCCACTCTTGCCTATGATCTGGAAAGGACCCACGTATCTTGGTGCAAGTTTCCGCTTAACACCAAAACGTTGGACACTCTTCATTGGAGAAACTTTCAAATAAACGAAGTCTCCAACTTCAAATTCGAGTGGTTTTCTACGACGATCCGCATAGCTTTTCTGTCTCGCTTGTGCTGCAGCCATGTGTTTCTGGATGGTACGGACTTGTTCCTCGGCTTCCTGGACAAAATCAATGCCATAATACCTTCTTTCCCCAGCTTCTACCCAGTTTAGTGGAGTTCGACACTTTCGATCGTACAAAGCTTCGAATGGGGCCATCTTAATACTCTCTTGATAACTATTATTGTACGAAAATTCGGCTAAAGGTAACCATTTTTCCCAAGAACCCTTGGATGAAATGACGCATGCTCGCAACAGATCTTCTAAGATTTGGTTAACTCGTTCTGTCTGACCCGATGTCTGGGGGTGATAAGCAGAGCTTCTCACTAACTTGGTTCCCAGAAGGTGATGCAAATGCTCCCAAAAGCGAGCAGTGAACTGGGGACCACGGTCAGAAACGATAGTACGAGGTATCCCATGAAGCCGGACTATCTGATTGAAGTACAACTCAGCATAGTCAGTGGGACGATAGTCCACTCTAACTGGAATGAAGTGAGCTGATTTGGTCAAATGATCCACAATTACCCAGATGGAATTATGATTTTTGACAGTAGGAGGAAGACCGACAATGAAATCCATACTTATCTCTTCCCATTTCCAGCCTAGAATGGAAAGTGGCTGAAGTAGCCCAGCTTTCATGTGCATAGCTTTAACTCTGCAACAGGTGTCACATCTAGCGACATATGCAGCTATCTCTTTCCGCATCTTGGTCCACCAATAAAGTGGCTTCAAATCATAATACATCTTATTACTACCAGGGTGGATGGACAACTTGGACGAATGTGCTTCGGACAGGATCTGATCTCTAAGCTCTCGGTCCTTAGGTACCACTAACCTATCCTTAAACCACAGCACACCTTCGTCATCTAACCTGAAATGCTTAGTCTCTCCTTCATTCATCTTCCGTTTTATGTGAAAGATACCCGGATCAGTCTTTTGGAGCTCAATGATTCTATTTCTGAGAGTACCACTGACAGTGATGTTGTACAGGACTGCCGGATGTAACAGGCGAGATTGGTAAAAATCAGTTTTAATTAAGGAATGGCAATGAGTCTTACGGCTTAAAGCGTCTGCAACCACATTTGCCTTGCCTGGGTGATAGTGTACTTGAAGATTATAATCTTTAATCAACTCGAGCCATCTCCTCTGACACATATTTAGCTCGGGTTGAGTGAAGATGTATTTGAGGCTTTTATGATCGGTGTAGATATTGCAGACATTTCCCAGCAGATAATGCCGCCATACCTTTAAAGCATGAACAACTGCAGCCAGTTCTAAGTCATGCGTTGGATAATTCACCTCATGCTTCCGAAGTTGCCGCGAGGTATATGCAATTACTCGGCCTTCCTGCATCAAAACGCCTCCCAAACCTATGCCTGAGGCATCACAATAAACATCAAATGGTTTCTCGATATTCGGTTGTGCCAAAACCGGAGCCGAGGTTAGGAGGGTTCGCAGTTGGTGAAAAGCCGCATCACACTCAGGAGTCCAGACAAACCTGGTGTCCTTTTGCAGCAACCGAGTCATTGGCTTGGCTATTTTGGAGAAATCCGGGATGAAGCGACGATAATAGCCAGCCAACCCAAGGAAACTCCGAACCTCGTGAACTGAGATAGGAGCCTTCTAGTTCAGTACTTCCTGTACCTTGGCGGGATCCACCATAATTCCTCCATCAGACAACACATTCCCAAGGAAAGGTACTTCACGAAGCCAGAATTCGCACTTACTGAACTTTGCATATAGTTGGTGTTCACGCAGTCTTGTGAGGACTATACGCAGATGTTCAGCGTGATCCTCCTCATTCACAGAGTATACCAAGATGTCATCAATAAATACCACCACAAACTTGTCCAATTCAGGCATAAACACCGAATTCATCAAGTACATGAAGTGTGCGGGGGCATTTGTCAAGCCGAAAGACATAACAAGATACTCATAAAGACCGTATCTGGTAGAAAAGGCTATCTTTGGAACATCTTCCGGGCGAATTTTAATTTGATGGTAGCCCGATCTTAGATCGATCTTGGAGAAAACTTTAGCTTTAGACAACTGATCGAACAAGATGTCGATTCGCGGTAGAGGGTACTTATTTTTGACAGTGACTGCATTGAGAGGTCTATAATCTACGCACATCCGCAACGACTGATCCTTCTTCTTTACAAAGATAGCAGGACATCCCCACGACGATGAACTATGACGAATCAACCCTTTCTTCAAAAGTTCATTCAATTGCACCTTAAGTTCAGCTAGTTCATTTGGAGGCATCCTATAGGGTCTCCTAGAGATGGGTGCGGTGCCAGGCAACAACTCGATTTTAAACTCCACATCCCGATCCGGAGGGAGTCCCGGCAAATCATCGGGAAAAACGTCTGGAAATTCATTCACTACGGAAATTTCAGCCAACGCCTTTGCTTGCACAGCATGAATTTCCCCCGACAATTCAACCTTTCTGGGAAGTTGTACTAGAAAACCCTTTTGATCTGTAGGATCTCTGAGCATAACTACCCGAGCGGATGTGTCAATGAGTACCCCATTCTGACTCATCCAATTCATGCCCAAGATAACATCTATGTCTAAACCAGGTAAAACCAATAGGGCAAGCGAATAACTTCGCCCTTCGATCTCAAACTTAAGGTTCCCCACTACTTTGTTTGTGGAAATATTCCCACTTGCAGCACTAATACAATAACCCACACCTTCAACAGTATGCAACTTGTGTGCAAATTTGGATGCAAACTTAGGACTGATAAAGGAATGCGAAGCACCTGAATCAAAAAGCACCACTGCGGGGTGTTGGTCAACTAGAAACTTACCAGCGGTGACCACCTCACCAGATGGAATTTCCTCAATGCTGTTATAATGGGCGTGACCTTGACGGCCACCTTGGTTGACATTCTTCTTGGGGTAAGGACAATTCCTGGACCAATGGCCTGGCTTGTTGCAGTTCCAGCAAGGCATATTGCTAGGAGGAACACTAGAGCTGCTCTGTCCAGAAGTCCCCTTTGGCAGAGCGACGGTATAAGCCTTACGGAACCCTGTTTTTGCAGCAGGCTTCTTCTGCGGGCGGACGGAACTTTGTATTCTGAGCAGGTGGGCGAGGGGAAGACCTCGGTGCCGCTGAGGCCCTTGACTGAGAAGCACTTGCCTCAAGGGCCCTTTTACGGCTCTTAGAGGCAGAATAAATAGTATTGTTGTTCTCCTGGGTCAAAGCATCGCTGATGAAATCATTGAAAGTAGTACATTTGCTAGTGCCCATAGTTTTCATCAGTTTTGGGCCGAGGCCCCTTTTGAAGCTAGCAATCTTTTTGGCATCGGTATCCACAAACTCCGTGGCATACCTTGCCAGGTTGTTGAAGGACTGCAAGTATTCAGTCAGACTTTTGTTTCCTTGCGACAGCCTCATAAACTCTGTATGCTTGATTGCCATAAGACCGGGAGGGATATAATTTCCCCGGAATGCCGCCTTAAACTGATTCCAAGCAATCGGGACATTGGCAGGCAGTGTGGAACGATAGTGGCTCCACCAAATGCCCGCCGGACCATGCAACTGATGGGAAGCATACTCAGTTTTCAGCTCATCAGTCAGGCGTAGCAGACGAAACTTTTGTTCAATGGTATTCAACCACTCGTCAGCCTGCAATGGTTCTTCCGCTTCCTTGAAGAGCGGGGGCTTTGTATCCAGAAAGTCCTTGAAATCGCTGTACTGATTTGGCTCTGGGCCCTGGCGGCCAGGACGAGCTTCCCGGTTAGCCAGCTGGCGCATAGCATCTGCCAACATGCGCTGCCCTTCGACCACTGTCTGCATCAGCTCAGCCGGAGTAGGTGGTGGCGGAGGGGGCGATTGTTCCTCCTCCTCATTTCCACGACCCCGGCGTAGATTGTACGACATCTACAAAATGCATAGCCAATGAGCACTGACGATGTGGGAAATTTGTAGATGAATTATTGCGAAATGTCAATCTGACTGTATTAATAGATTTCTCATAATAATTAAGGCACAATAATTCATCACAACCGCACAATCCATTCTAGCGCATCATTTGACGAGATCATACTTGGTAATCCAACAAGATGCTCTTTGATAAAGGCTCACTCACAGGGAGCACAACGGTTACCGGACCGTTTACGTTGCTATCTACGTGATTTTTGACCTTTTGCACGGTACTTGGATTCGATCTCAAGATTTTTAGTTGACTGTGAAAGGCTACTTCAAACTGACCACAAAGAGACTTCTCAATGAAGAGTTCCATGGTGGATCATGACTAGCCACCTCGATACCTGCGCGTGCCAAGCAGCACAGCCTTATGTCACGCGCCATAGGAGGCCCTCGGTTTCGTCGCGGCACCGAAGGGTGCTAATCGTGACACCATCATCGAACGCAACATAATAAGACATCAAGTTGTGATCGAAATTAACAGGTTCAAACTACATTCAGGAAACATACGGTTCAACCTTACATCCCAAAGTCAAGTTATTACAAGGCCTCACTCCTTCACAGGGAGGGCACAAAAGACGATCCTAACATTATAGGCACGTGATGACTACTCTAAGCATCATCCTCCGAGTCAGTGTCAAGGATCTCCCCGCCGTCCTCATCACTGACAGGCTCTAACTCCTCGTCTTCTTCTTCTTCTGGCTCTTCCTCTGGTGCTTCTGCAGGTGGGACATCCTATGGTCCATCAACCTCCACTTCATCATCATCCTCAGCCATGAAGATTCCTGAACCCATGTCCTCATCGGCGTTGTTGTTTCGAGGCAGCAGGGGATTAAGCTCGTTGTTCAGGCGGTGCACTTCTTCATGAAGATTATCATTGTATTCTTCAGCGTTCTCCAACTGTTGCTCAAGCTCAAACTGACGAGCTCTCAGAACATTCTCCTCGTGCCAGGCTTCATCCCTCTGTTCCATCACACGGACCAACATGCGTTGACAGTTGCGGTTTGCCACTGTCAACCTCTGGACTGCAAGCGTTTCTTGATCACAATCATGAATCACTTGTTCCAGTTGTTGCCGTGCTGCATCCCTAGCAGCAGTCACCTCTGCCAGCTCTGCCCTCAGCCTTTCCACCTCAGTAGGCTCAGGGCGGGGCTCACGTGGAGCGAGCTGGTGACGCGGTGCCCTGCCCCCAGTGGACTTACGAGCGGTCCTCTTGGTACGTGCCATCTGTAGCAACAAGATAAGATACGACTTAAAGTGAGGATCATTTAGGGGATACGAAATTTACTTTAGTCGGGAGTACAGAAATTTTTAAGGAGGGAGTAAATGATATGTATGATATAATTAAACATGATGCATGCACGTTCCATACGTTCTCTCACCTTAGTAGAAAACTAAAGGGCTAACGCTAAGCGGTGGCATACATACGTTCTCTCATATAAGCGAAACTATCGGTCTACTCGTTACGCTGTTAGTGTACCTGCAGAAAATTTCATTGCAGCCCAACAATTCCCAAAATATCATACAAGAAAGCAGTAAACTAAATACTTCCCATATACACATCCCCGGATGTATATATTTCAGTATCAAAGCTACCCGATTGATAGATGCCCACAATTAAGTGTTGTTACATAGTTACATGGTTTAAACATGTAAAGATGTAAGTCACCAAAACTACTCTCCCCTAGACCGCCGGTTGGACGATCATGCTCTCACAACTCACACTTACCAGAGCGTCGAGGTAATTGATCCATACATTACCACCCAAGTGGATGGCATCCATACAATATCACGCCGTATGGACGACGAAACAGAAACAAACAAGGCCCCCAAGTTAGTCTTTATAATAAGCCACCTAAGAGTCCTTAATTGGGCTAAGGGATGTGATCACTGGCATACCTATAAAATAATATTTAGAGTTTAACCCTTTTCGCAAACAAATACTTTTGTTTTTAATTACTCGTAAGATGTGTGTAATATTGAATTATGCTCCGGTACCAGCTGTAACAGAACCGACCAAATTATAAGAGCACAAGTACAAAAACAAGCACCGAAGCGCTCAAATTTTCGAACTTAAGCCCATATAATCCCGGTAGTCAATCGAAACCACGAAGGATTTCAAACCAACTTGCTTACAACCAGGATCGCATCATTCAACATACACATCGTACGTTACATTTCACAAGAAGTTCCGAAATAAGTTTACACCACGGAGTAGCAAATATTACAAACCAAGTTTGAAAGTAGCGGAAGCATAACACACACTAGTTAATTAACTACTGCCAGTCTGGATGATCGACAACCCGCAAAAGCATGAGGAAAGTACATAAAGACGATCACGCCCTTGTGATCTAGTCATCATCACCCGCAGGGTGGAGACACGTCTTGCAGAATCCCTGATAAAGCATGTCATCTGCAACAGGAGGGAATAAACCCTGAGTACTAGAATGTACTCAGCTAGACTTACCCGTCGAAAACCAGAAATAAGATGACACCAAGGATTATGCAAGGCTTACACAAGAGGCTAGCTGACATAACATTTTTGCATAAAGGCATAAGTAATTGAAACTCTTATCACCTGTACTAGCAGTTATTTTTAGCATTTACCTGTCATCTATCTTAGCACCTGTACTAAACATACACTTGATTATAATCAAACAACATGATTATTATATCCATAGCAGGTATATCATTATGGCAACATTGTATCATTCCCTTAACCACCAGTTCATTTAATGAGTTCTACGTTGCCGCTGCTCAAGTCAAGTGCTCACTAACCGGGAGCGACGGCGATTCGAATCGAATTCCTATCCAGCTGGAGGGGTATTTCTAACACTCACCGTGCAGACCCCTGCCAGGGTCGCACAGGCCACCGTTTCATATGATTCAGGAATCGCGGGTCCGAATAATGTCGCGACCCCAAGGGCGACACTCTGCCAGGTGATAGGGACTCTAACCCCCCCTTGGTCTCACGCCAATGTCCCCAAGCACATCCTTTCTCTCCTCCAAGAAGCAACCTACCATTCTATTCCCGGCCTGAACCACATTACTCGGCTTCGCGGTCGGAACGACTTATCCGGCCAACTAAGTGTTAGACTGCGTTCAACATGACTCAAGGACGTACAGCGAATCGGTCCTTAAACGACTCAGACGGGCATAGCTCCACACCCAAGACGTGAAGTGTCTTGCGGCTGTACTATCGAACTCCCGTCCGGTCTCAATTTCATTTTAAAGCATGGTTCCATCACGATAGCCATAAGCCACTCGCGACTCCTTCCTACATCTCACGGACTAAGCAGGGCTAAGCATTGACACGTGCCTACACCTAATATAGGATTCAGTACGATATCTGGACAAGGACAGGTATAATGCAACAAGTGTTTTCATATAACTCCTACAACTTAATGCAGTAAACAATTAAAAGTACTCAAGATTAATTTATAAATCAGTAGGTTCAGCATGCACCGGGGCTTGCCTTTCAGAAAAGTTGAAGGCCGGTGGTCAGGGCACTCGGGTAGATCTTCTGACGGAGCTTCCCCGACGTTGGGTTCTTCTGCTAATTCCTCCGGTTGACTCAGCACCTCCTCCGGTATCGCTTGTTCGAATTCGAGGAGTGTCACCCCCTCCGGTACACCTATTGCATGAGTGCATAATAAATCCCATGAATGCATAATGAAAGATGCAATATGCTCGGAATGAAATGCATTACAACAATTTAACGCTCTACTCAAATCACTTCACAAGAGTAGGTGCAAATTTCCTTTCCGGTAGAGAAGTACTCACCTAATCTACTTAACCTAAGATAAAGCTGCTCATCCTCAGTTAAGGCCCTAACACCTAACAATTACAAAAGTAGCATGTCTTAGGATATTACATCATATCAATCAGCAAAACACCACAGTAAGCATTCTGGACAGCAGCTACTTGTTTTTATCACAACTGGAGATTTACAATTCCAAAAGATATGATTTAAGACAATCTGGAAAGCCTAAGAAATGCACTACCATTCATTTTCAGACCTCAACTCCAAACTCCTAAGTTCTCCATGTCAAACTTCACAAGTTCCAGAATCTGTCCTCTCAAAACAGAGAGTAGCAGATTTTGAACTGCCACTTTAAACAATAGTAACTCTCAAACTACTAAGCCAAATGCTTCCAAAATTTGACACAAGCTAGTTCATCAAGTTTACTCCAACTTTGGTATTTACAAGTTTTCCAGCAACCAATTTTATCAAAGCCAAATTTAGAATTACTACTAGCTGTCCAGAAAACCTAAAATTACAAAGGTTAAATATTTATTGATGTGACAAACATTCTATAAGACCAAACTAATACTACTACAAGTTCACAAATGTCACAAGAACACCAGAAAGTAAGGTGTGCCCACCTAGAATATTTATTTAAACCCATTTCTTAATTTACTTAAGTAATTAAGTGAAATTTCAAACATATATATAAACTGCTTCTAAAATTCTACAAAAATTACAGGGGACTCTCTGACCCAAAAAGAGACCACAGTAAAAATTTGGACAAGTTTTATTCACAGAAACTCTCTGAACAAAATTCACAAGCCCAAAATGCTGATTTTTGTATAAATAACAAAGCATAGTAAAAAGTGTCAAACAACAGATTTCTTAATTTTCTTGGACACTCTAGGGTACCAAGACATTCTCCAAAAATTTATATGAACATTGCACATGTAGAAAAAGTACAAAAATTCATTTAAGTATTTCCTAGAATAACAAGATAGCATTATAACTTGGAAATTACTTAAGCACTGATGCCCAAATTTTTACCAGAGCTAGGGCTAGCATAGAGTAACCTACCCACCAAATTTCATGATTTATGGAACACTACAGCTCAAGTTATAAATTTAACAAATTTGCATGCATTCCAAAACACATTTAAAGGATCTATTAAATTCTTACAGAATTTAAACATCTCATGCCAGATCCATATTTTTCTAAAATACTACACATCATGTAGACCCCAACAAAATTTATCTCATGATTTTTGGATCATTAAAACCCTAGATCTATATTTTTCCAACTTGTACAAAAATCAGTGACAAAATAATAAAAACGAATTTCATTTCGGATGAACTGGGCCGGCCCGGGAAACTCGGCCCACACTCGCGCGCGCGCGGCCCGCTCAGCGCTCCCGCCCGCGCGCGACACTGACGGGCGGGCCCCCGCGGTCAGTGACCGGAGACAGGGGAGGCGGAGGCCCGCGAGCTCCGACGAGCTCGAGCTCGCCGGAGAAGAGCTCGCTCGGCCAATCGAACACCGTCTCGTGTTCTCCGTCACCCGGTGCGTCGATTGGTGCTCGTGGAATGAATGGGGATGGGGTGGAAGGGGCTTGTCACCGCGAGCGGCGGCCGGTGATGTCCGGTGGCGGCGCACCGTCGCCGGTGAGGATGCACGGTGCGGTCTAGGCTCGGTACGAGCTTCACCGAAGCTAGACGGATCTATTTTGCTAGGAAGGGAAGATGGAGAGAGACCCGAAGCACCCCGACCATGGTGAGGTCCCATGGCGGGCTCCGGCGACCTCTCGGAGACGGGGAAGAAAGCAATGCGGCTCACCTTGAGTCAAATTGCGGGCTTCGGTGGGTCAAGGGGATGGAGGGTGGTGAGGCGGAGGGATTGGCGAGGTCGGGCGGCCGGTGATGCGGTGTAGCTCGCGCTTGAGCTCGCCGGAGAAGAACGGCAACGGTGGCTCGGTTTCGGTGTTCTTGGCAACTGGAAGAGAGGGGGCGGAGGAATGGAGGTCGGCTCGCGCGTCGTGGCGTCTTGAAGGCGTCGCGGCCTGACTGGTGGGGCCAGGGCCGGCGTACGGGCGCCACCACGCGTCCACGCGTCGACGACGGCCTGCGGCCGGTCGGCCACTCTCCCGGCTGACGAAACTGAATCGGTGAATGGTGACAGCGATGACCGACTGACAGAACGACTTCCACGATGATTATCTCCCAAACCGGTTCGAATTAGTCGAAGATGATTACACCAATTTTGTAGAGCTACATGAGGTCTACAAGTTTGTCAATTGGAGTTTGGGCTGGTTCGGCCTAGATTTGAAACTACAGAGCTCCAAAGTGGTGCCCCTTGAAACTGAAATGCAGTTTCAGAGATCAACGCCGACTGAAATCCTAACTTCTTGACACTATATCTGCTAAACTATTGAGAACCAGGTGATGGTGATATTGACAATGTTGTAGAGCTATGTGTGGACAACAACTTTGTCAATTGGCTCAAAGGCTGGTTTGGCCTGGTTTGTGAGTTACAAGTTGCTAAAGTGAGGTACAGTGAAACTGAAAAATCCAATTTCCAGACTTAGAATTTTTCTAAGTGTTGATCACCACTCAAGCTGACTTGTGGGCCATTTTTGAGCATGCTCTGGTCATTTTCATGAGATGGTCATATTGAGACTTTTGTTCCCCATGAATTTCTTTACAACTTTGCTTAAGGGTGCTCTTCCATGCAAGGTCTCTAAATTAGACTTTTTAATTGGTCAAACTAAAGCCTTCTAGGGTCAAATGGTGGTCAAACTTCTCTTGGAGGGCAAATTTGTAATTTTGGTCAACATGAACCTTGTTCCAATTGTTACCCTAAGTATAACTAAGGTGTTGTAGGTCATGATTGGCTACCTTACCTTTTTGTTACACCAACTATCAAATACTTCATGAAATAAATCAACAACCCTAGAATAAACACATGTGTTGCATCACATAAAATAACAAACATGAATGATGCATGCTTATGCTTATGCCATGCAAATGCAATTATGGAGCTAAACACTTGAGGTGTTACACCCTTGCCTCGCCTGCGTGGATGTGGAGAGTCCCAGGGCGCTCGCCGAGCTCCATTCCACGCTCCCTCTCGCCTTCACTCCCTCCTCGCTCTCGGGTGCTCGTTCGCGCAGAGCGCGGCCGCAGCCGCCATTGCCGAGCCAAGCCGAGCTCCGCGGCTGGCCGCTACAGGCAAGCCCGGCCGAGTGGAGCCCTTCCGTGCAGGGCGCGAGTCTCCTGGCACTCCACCGCCCTCGACACCGCCGTTTTTCCTGGCCGTATCGCCACTGTGACGGCCGCCGGTGAGCTACGCCTCCGTGCGCCGCACATGCTCATGGCCGAGCTCCATGGCCGCCGGTGTTCCTCCAACTCCGAGCCTCCTTGTCCTCAACCGTGCTTAGCACCACCTTGACCTCGTCGCACCGCCCGCGAAGCGCCCCTTCCTCGGCCACGTTGGCCGCCGGCAAGCTCTAGCGACGGAGCCGCCGCGGCAGCACCGCCGGTCACCGTGGTCAGGCGGTCACGAGCCACCCCAGGCTGTGGCAAGGCCACCTGCGGGTGCGCCCGAGCACCGCGGTCCTTCCCCGCCGCTTCCGCGACGCCGGTGAGGCCCTCATCGCCCGGAGCAGCGAGCTCCGGCGTGAGCGCCGCCGCCTCCCCTGTTTCCCCATCGACAGGCGGGAGGAGCGGGCGATTTCCCTCTCTCTGTCTCTCGGTGTGAGTATGACAAGCGGGCCCGACCGGACCGTGGGGCCCACATGTCGGTTAAGCGGTGACAGAGTTTGGGTATATGTTGGGTGTGCCTAGCAATTTCAGTTGGGGTTGGATTTATTCTGGTTTTGGATTTTAATTTTATGTTAAATCTTCTAAAATCCATATCGCATGCTAGGAAACTCTAGAAATAGTAAATATGGACTTTTTGGGAACCTTGAGAAGAGATCTATGTAATAGAGTCATAATATGTTACATGTTTGTAGAAGTTTTCTGATGTCTTTATTTATGTTTTAAAAATGCTCTAGAAATGCCTTTAAACCTAACCAGAGCAAGATCTGGAGTTTTAGACATCCAAAAATAGTGATTCTTGTTTTGTTAATTTTGTGATGACATTTACTTGCTAGGAAAAATATTAAACACACTATTTGTTCACTGTTTTCTTAGGGTTTTGATTGGACCTTGATAAATAAGAAATTTACATTATATTGCTTGTTATTTTTATATCTTGAGTTGTGCTGCTCCAATTGATGTGAAATTTTTATGGTAGGCTTGTTATGCTATGGATGTACTGTGGTATAAATTTCATGGTCATTGCTTATTGTATGATCTAGTTATTGAGTTAACTTGTTTATGGCTTAATAAATAGCTTATAAATAATATATAAATGATAAAATAGAAAATGTTGTTCCTTTAGCTTAGTATGATGTTTATCTATCATATTGATTCATGCTATGACCATGTGTTCATAGAAAATATGGAGTTTTAGGTTTAACTTGCTCTCACATGATTATTGCAATAGCTATTTGTCTTTTTCATAGAGGTTGTTATACATGTCCAAATGGCTTGAAATTTGGACAGTAGACTTTTGGGAGCATTAGTAGGACATTGAAAATTTGGTAGAATTTATTGTGCACTTTTGATAGGTGTCCATAATTCCACCTATTTATCTAAATAAATTAAGAAAATGTATTAAAAGAATTTATTTAGTAATGGATACTATGTTTTCTGGTGTTCATTAGTCATGTGTGAAATGTTGGTAAAGTTGGTTTTGTCCAATTATTTGTTTGACACATAAGTTAATAATTATTTCTTGCAAATGAGGTTTCTGGACAGATCTGGGAACTTAGCAAAGTTCTTCATGATAATGTGCTTTGTTGTAGAACTTGTTTATACAAAAGTTGTAGATAATTTATGTATCTAGCCTCTGCTAAAATTTGGTGGCATTTGGCCATATGGTTTAGGAGTTATAGCTGTTTAAAGTTGGGGTACAGAATTGCTTGCTCTCTGTCTTGTTAGACCAGTTTCTGTATTTGTGTAAATTCGACATATTAAACTTTGGAATCATGCTGTGATGATATTAAATGAAATGTAGAGAATTCCATAAGCTTTCTATGATGTCTTCTTGCAAGTCATTTGGGTTTGTAGAACTTCAGATATGGTTGATTTACCAAGCTACTGCATGTATGTCCAGAATTGTTGAAAATACATGATTGCTTGATTACTTTGTTTGGGTATTGCTAAGTGTGATTCATGTCTTTGGTGATTAAGCTTTTACACCTGAGACTTTGTAAATCTTATGTCATGCTTGGTATTGCTTTCTTTGCTATTTAAGCATGTTTGTTTGTGTAAGGTTACTTAAGTAATGTGATGTGCTTACGTGTCTTTACTATAACCTTATACTTGCCTTGATTAACGTGTGATGCATCATCTATTGCATTTCCTTATATTCATGCACTTGCATCTTGCATTTCATTTAGGTACGCTAGATGCACCACGTGAAGGACGTGTGGTGGAGCTAAACCCGAAGATGGAGTTGGTGGGTCTATCCCGAAGATAGAAGGACCGAACAAGTGATAGATTAGAAGATGCTCGCCAAGCGAACTCATCTGACATACTCTAACTTGAGTCGGATCCCAGGCAAGCCCCGGAGCATTATAAGCCTCCTATCTTTAAAGCAATTAATTCTATATATGTTATAAGTATTGTTGCATTAAGTGGTAGGAGTTGGTTGAAAACCTTACTGCATTATATCATTCCTTGTCCAGATATATGAATCCTTGAATCCTACATAGACTAGGATCGAGTAGATGCTTAGCCCTGTTTTAAGCGGTAGAAGTCAGGTGATTTCCTGTCACCTGCGAGATATAGGGATATTCATATATGGCACGGTTGGCTATATTTGCTATCGTGGAATGGAACCATGTGTTAATAAAATGAAATGAGACCGGGCGGGACGACGATAGTGAAGCAACAAGGCATGGAGGTCTTGGGTGTGAATCTATCCCCGTCTGAGTCGTTTAAGGATCGATTCGTTGTACGTCCTTGAGTCATGTTGAACGCAGTCTAACACTTAGTTGGCCGGATAAGTCGTTCCGACCGCGAAGCCGAGTAATGTGATTCAGGCCGGGAATCGAATGGTAGGTTGCTTCTTGGAGGAGAGAAAGGATGTGCTTGGGGACATTGGCGTGAGACCAAGGGGGGGGGTTAGAGTCCCTATCACCTGGCAGAGTGTCGCCCTTGGGGTCGCGACATCATTCGGACCCGCGATTCCTGAATCATATGAAAAGGTGGCTTGTGCGACCCTGGCAGGGGCCTGCGTGGTGAGTGTTAGAAATACCCCTCCAGCTAGATAGGAATTCGATTCGAATCGCCATCGCTCCCGGTTAGTGAGCACTTGACTTGAGCAGCGGCAACGTAGATTCCATTAAATTGAACGGATGGTTAATTGGATCACGATGGAAAGGTTACCTCAATTTATACCTGCTATGGTTAATATTGTTTGCTCCTAATAAAGTGAGTGCTCTAGTACAGGTTCTAATATAGATGATAGGTTAATGATAATTAACTTGATGCTTAAGCATTAATGATTAATCATCTATATTAAGCTTTTATGCAAAATGTTGTCAAGCTAGCCCCACTTTATATCAGCCTTGCATGATCCTTGGTGTCACCTTATTTCTGGTTTCTGACGGGTAAGTCTAGCTGAGTACCTTCTTGTACTCAGGGTTTTATCCCCACTTGTTGCAGGTTGTGATGTATCATGGCGGCTGCAAGAGTTGGTTGGCTCCTGCCGTAGAGGCGGAGTGTGATCATGGGCATGATCCTTCTGAGCTACCTTATCTCTAATGCTTTTGTTGGAAGTTGACCGTGGTACTGGCATGTATTTGAAATAAGATTTATGTTAGTTTTAAATTACTTTGCTTCCGCTACTTTTGAACTTAAGTTGTAATAACTATGTTGAACTCCGATGTATATTGAATTACTTGTGAAATGGTTGTAACATGTGACTTGTTATGTTGAATCACTATGATCTTGGCTGGTATGTTGGTTGGTTTGAAATCCCTCGTGATTTCATTGGACTGCCGGAGTTATATGGGCTCAAGTGCGAGAATTTGATCACTTCGGTGATTGTTTTTGTACTTGTGCTCTTATAATTTGGACGGTTCCGTTACAGCTGGCATCGGAGCAAGATTCAACATTAAACTTGTCGTATGTGTATTTAAAACAAAGGTTTTGTTTTATAAAATCAGTTTTATCAACTTATAGTTATATATAGGTTTGTCAAATCTAAATTTTAAACCTAAGTATGCCAGTGGTCAATTTTCTTATGCCCATATAAGGATTATTAGGTGGCTTATATAAGTACTAACTTTGGGGTTTTTCATTTATGCATCTACGCCCAGGCCAAGGTATGTATGTGAGATGACTCTCCCACACTATGCTACCCGGTGTGTTAGATTGGTGGTAGCCTTCATATATGAGATAGTCATATATGTCGCTAGTTTACTTTTATGTAACATCGCACCTACGCTCAGGTAAGTGTGAGTTGTGAGAGCATGACCGTACAACCTGCGGTCTAGGGGAGAGCTAGTTTTGGTTACTGGATTATGTACATGTTACACACAGGTATATATGAAGGTACTTAATTGTGGGTGATCGAATGATTCGGGTAGTTTTGGTGCTACATGTATATATACAGGGGTATATGTACATGGGAGTACTTAGAATTTTACTTCTCTGCTTTCATTGTGTGCTATATTAGGGAATTGTTGGGCTGCAATGAAACTTTTCTGCAGGTATGCTAACCACGAACGCGTAAGTCGAATGTAGCTGTCGACTAGCTATATATCGAGAGAGTGCGTGTTATGCCACCGATATAGAACGTGATCGCCACCTTAGGTTGGCAATCTTGTGAGGACGAATAGGGCAACGCATGTATCATCTTAATTGTTGCTTTATGCATAGCTCTGCTCCTCTCACCCTTATTCTATAGCAAGTAACATGTGATTGGTGTGACACTATTTTCCGTGTGTGGAGTCAAACAAGAATGCCTTGTTCCATGTTGCTTGAATAGGAAATGCTTGATAAAAGTGTGTGCTTAGCCTTGCTAGAAATAATTGTGGATTCTCATGAATGAATTATATTAGTGCTGGTCTAAGGTAACAAAATTTAGAGCTACTAGAATAACATGTTGGTGTGCTCTCTTGTTAAGTAGAACAAAGGCAAGCTTTGTTTTGCTTATTAAACATTGGCTGCTAGAACGGTTTCTGTTGTAGTGATGCTTTCATGATCATAATGGTGTTTTCTGTAGTTATAGAGAATACCAAAGTTGTAGCTAACTTACTTATCTATCTTGTCCTAAAATTTTATGACACTAGGCCTTATGTTTTGGGAGTTATAGATTTTAGAAGTTTGTTGTCAGAATCTGCTCATGTTCAGAACAGATCTGAATGTTTGCTTTATTTGACCTATGTTCTTATGGAATCATGTCTTGGAAATATTATAGGAAGTGTAGTACTTTTTCTAAGTTTTCCAAAATGCTAAAGATCACTACTTTTGATGGTGTAAGTCACCAATTATGAGCTTGTGAAATTGAATGACAGAATCTGTCCAAATCTGGGCAGAAATGTCTTCTTTGTGTTGATTAACCTTGTTAGCTGTAGAATCATCCTAATACGGTAATAAGAAAGTTATAGACAATTTAATAAGCTTTACATAAAGTTAAGGATCATTTTTTTTAGGTTCCTAGAACTCCAGTTGTGCATTTTTGAAGTTCTTATCAGTTTTCTGTCCATATTGATACAGATCTGAAGCATTAGCATTTTTTGTCATGTTAATCAATGAATTAGCTTTTGGTATGAATAACTAAAGTGTAGCCATCTTCCTAAGCTTTCTAGAAAGTCTAGGATCACTTTTGTGGGATGTCTACAACCTTAGTTATGGTTGAAACAAGTAACTACTATGCTGCTATTTAGATTCTATGCACATGTTAAGTTAGTAACCTTAGCTAGCGTTTGTTTTGAGCTAAACTTGTAGTTAGTTCGTGCTTGAGATAAATGCTTATTTTAGGTGAGCCTTGTGCTTTGGATTGTTTGCTTAAGCTCAATCGTTTGAATTTTTCTCAGATGTCTGCTTGACTGGTGTTGTATGTATGTTTGTTATCTAGGTAGTGCCCTAGTTGTCACCTCGTTTGTCCTCGGTAAGCATGCGAGTGTCGAATAGCTTTATCTTAGGGCAACACTCGAGTTACGCGAAACAATCTCTTGGCTATCATCTCCAATTAGGTTCTTTCCCTTATGAGCCTAAGCGTGTAGCCATGGTTGCTTGCCTTGAATGTTTGTATCCATGCCTTTGCTTGACCGAAAGCCCAAAGTTTAGTTCTCCTATATGTTTTTTATAAGCCGTGGATGTTTTCCAACCCTTTTTGTGGAGACCATACCCAAATCTATGTTGGACCTTTTGGTTACCTCTCCTAAAGGTTAGCTAGTGTGACGCAATGTATCTCTGCTATGGCCTCTAAATCGTGTGCTTGCAAATTCATTCATCTACCTTGACAACCCAATCTATGCCATTTGAAATTCCTCATCGGGTGCATGTTCAGTAATGGTGTTGTGAGTAGCAACTAATGGTGCCGCGATGAAACCGAGAGCCTCCTGTGGGTGCACACACAAGGTTGTGCTGCTCGGCACGCTCTGGTATCATGGTTTCTAATCATAATCCATTGCAGAACAATACTGATGTGATTTTCACGTGACCTTCTTCCTTGGTTGTCTTTTCATATCTTATCAAAAGACCCTTATATTGGACCAAAAGTAGTAGAACTTTCTCCTGAAGTTGCTAAGAGGATGACCTTTGAAGAACAGGTCACCGACATAAACATTAATAGACTGCAACATGTGGTAGACTAGTGACTCTATTTAGTGGTCCCCGTATTGACGAACATCATTTAGTGAGCAAAGCATCTCATCTCTGTTGGATAAAAAGGACACACAACACTTACTGTTGGACAAGTCATCCGTTGGATAAGACTCAATCGTTAAAATATGCAAGTTTTAACCGTTGTATGCATAATGGCCATACTGTCGAAATCAACCATCTCTAGAATAACTTCGTATTTGCCAACTTCGATGGCAACCATCTATTCTGCATCAACCACAGTTGTTGTGGTCAAGAGTGAAGATTTTGAACTTTTTAGTGTTGAGAGACAACTGATTAGTTACCAATAGGAAGGTTAATCTCCAGCTAGGTAACGACTCTTTGGTAGCTATGAAGGCTATGTCTTACAGAGCAATAACCAACAAGAAGTTAATCAACTAGCCAACAACTTGAGTGATATTCTATCTTCCAGAGCTATTGTGATCAAGTCAATTCCATCTTGGACAATCCCACAGATAGTGCAAGGTGTTCTATCAGCTAAGCGAAGAATTAGACAAAGCATGACCTAGTTTCAATTAGCACCCTTGTGCCCATAGGTGCCACAAACGGTTTGTCCATAACCTTATTGGGTGAAGTGTCGAGGAACATTTGGAAGCGGTTCCTTATCCTTGTAGAAAGGTTCTCCAGGCAGAGTATGCGTTTTGCCCTGCAGAAGTAACCTGCAAGTTCAAAGCGTGTGCATCCTCGGATTGGTATGAAAATTTATAGTCGAGATCTGCTGTTGGATGGCCCTTTTGAGGTCTCACAGATACTAGTTTACACTCTTTCATTTGCTTTTGCTTTCTCGTATCCCCAATGTATGAGCAGCCTTGGTGTTCTGTAAATTAATTTATACCATCTCAAGTCAAAAGCAATTTGAAAAGTGTCAAATAACAGATTTTCCATCTTCGAGCTGCTGTTTGATCCTAAAAAGGAAGCCTCAAGGTGAAAGTTGGCCGGACAAAGTTGTTATGCTGCAAGTCAACTCAACTTACAGTACAACTAAGTCACCAAGGAAAATTTTACTCAATTGCTTGGTAGTAGACTACTTCCTGCGGTTTAGTAAATATTACAACTTTTGTTGTCCTTAAGGCCTCGCTACATCTTTCTTTGGGAATTAGTTTTCCAATGATGACATACCTTGGTACCTTATAAATGTTTTTACCCAAAAGGTTGCATCTGACTCAACCTAGATAACTGTTGTCTTTGGATAAAAGAATCTTATTAGGTAGCTATTGGCAGGAATACGAAGCCGACAGAGTCAGCTATCACATTCACTAACCCTCGACAGCCTCAGATAATACAGTGTTGTCATCAGAGAAAGAGAACTGCACACATGGAACCTAAAGTAGTTTTCCATTGGTTGGTATCTAAATGAATGAACGTTTACGACCAGAAGAGACCTTATCTATTGGTTAGTTTGTACCATATAACCTCAGAGAATGTTTGTCGTCTATGATCTCACCCTTTTTAAAAGGTTGTACTCAAGCCATTTTGGTAGAGAACTGCTTTTCAAAACCGTGTGAACATAGAGTCATTTCAACGAGCATACTTCTGAATATTTCAATCTAGTGTCAAGTTCATACGGACTATGTTGTGTTCACTAAAGAATCAGATACTTGGGAGTGGTTCACTCATGGACCAAATGATCTCCGTACACTGAGAATGCAGTATGTGCTATCTTGGATTCCTCCCAAAGTAACAATGCTTCATGGAAGTCAATGAAGGAAATTCTTCAGACAAATTTTATCATGAAAAGTAAGTATCAGAAAGTGCCTTTGGTCAAATTGTTCACCGATGTTGAAGCTTTGTAGCTGCATGCTATAGCAAATGTTGGGAACTTGATAACTTATCTCTCTTCCTTAAAAGGTCTTCCATTCTAAATCTCGGGACGCGATTCTTTTAAGGGGGGAGGGCTATAACACCCCAGGTGTTTATCACCAATTAAGTGGTGGGTTTAAGATCAAACATGATAGATTAAGTGGAGATGACAATGTCAAGGTCAACCTATGGAGATGAGCCTAACCTAAAGTGGATGTTGCATCATTGCTTTACATATAGGTCCCTTTTCAAAGATATATGTTTGGATGGTGTTATTGCCATATCTTCATGTGTCTCACCTTGGTACCTATCTATATTGATCCCTGGAAAAGTTTCATGAAGTTTGGAATCAAAAAAGTCACATGAAATGATAAGTTATATGCTTGTTTGGATTATAACTAAAACCTACACTTTTGTGCAACCTATGCATGGTGTGTATGTTTGGAACTCTACAACACCTTAACTACACTTAGGACACTTAATGGAACAATGTTCATGTTGATCATTTTGCCTAAATGTGCTTCTAAGTGATGGTTGACCATGTATGGACCCTAGAACACTTTTGTTTGACCGTTTCCAAAGTATGACCTAGAAGTTTTGCATGACTGTGCACCCTTTTACAAAGTTGTAGAGAATTTTATAAGGAACAAACTTTGTTTAAGAGTCAAGTCATGAAAATGTGTGGAACATGATCAAAAAGGGCCCACAAGTCTGAAATAGGGCTGATTTCAGCACTTAGACATTTAAAGCCCTGATTTCAGTATCTTCGACGTTGGCATCTCACGTTCTCCAAATTTTGTTGAGTAACTCTAGTGGAGCCAAAAATGAAAGTTGGAAACAATTCGTTGGAGAACAACATGTAAAGAGCTAGGATCAATTTGATCAAGTTTGGCATGGCAAAACCCTAAAACCGAGCCCTAGCTCAACGTGTTGACACTGGTAATTTTGGGACTAATTATCTCCTAATCTACAGCTCCAATGACTATGACCCCTAAATAGAAATTGTAGAGCATACTGAGATGAACAACTTTTCTTTTTGGCCCATATCCAAATTCGGCCCATAGCTGGCCCAAACATGGCCCCAAGTCAGACTGAGGCACGCACACCACGTGTTCGGTGATTTGCCTGCGTGTCGGCCATGCACCAGAGCAGCTTCACCATGGACGCCGCGTGCCCTCCGCGTGTCTGCGCCCTTGCCTCGCCTGCGTGGATGTGGAGAGTCCCAGGGCGCTCGCCGAGCTCCATTCCACGCTCCCTCTCGCCTTCACTCCCTCCTCGCTCTCGGGTGCTCGTTCGCGTAGAGCGCGGCCGCAGCCGCCATTGCCGAGCCAAGCCGAGCTCCGCGGCTGGCCGCTACAGGCAAGCCCGGCCGAGTGGAGCCCTTCCGTGCAGGGCGCGAGTCTCCTGGCACTCCACCGCCCTCGACACCGCCGTTTTCCCTGGCCGTATCGCCACTGTGACGGCCGCCGGCGAGCTACGCCTCCGTGCGCCGCACATGCTCATGGCCGAGCTCCATGGCCGCCGGTGTTCCTCCAACTCCGAGCCTCCTTGTCCTCAACCGTGCTTAGCACCACCTTGACCTCGTCGCACCGCCCGCGAAGCGCCCCTTCCTCGGCCCCGTTGGCCGCCGGCAAGCTCCAGCGACGGAGCCGCCGCGGCAGCACCGCCGGTCACCGTGGTCAGGCGGTCACGAGCCACCCCAGGCTGTGGCAAGGCCACCTGCGGGTGCGCCCGAGCACCGCAGTCCTTCCCCGCCGCTTCCGCGACGCCGGTGAGGCCCTCATCGCCCGGAGCAGCGAGCTCCGGCGTGAGCGCCGCCGCCTCCCCTGTTTCCCCATCGGCAGGCGGGAGGAGCTGGCGATTTCCCTCTCTCTGTCTCTCGGTGTGAGTATGACAAGCGGGCCTGACCAGACCGTGGGGCCCACATGTCAGTTAAGCGGTGACAGAGTTTGGGTATATGTTGGGTGTGCCTAGCAATTTCAGTTGGGGTTGGATTTATTCTGGTTTTGGATTTTAATTTTATGTTAAATCTTCTAAAATCCATATCGCATGCTAGGAAACTCCAAAAATAGTAAATATGGACTTTTTGGGAACCTTGAGAAGAGATATATGTAATAGAGTCATAATATGTTACATGTTTGTAGAAGTTTTCTGATGTCTTTATTTATGTTTTAAAAATGCTCTAAAAATGCCTTTAAACCTAACCAGAGCAAGATCTGGAGTTTTAGACATCCAAAAATAGTGATTCTTGTTTTGTTAATTTTGTGATGACATGTACTTGCTAGGAAAAATATTAAACACACTATTTGTTCAGTGTTTTCTTAGGGTTTTGATTGGACCTTGATAAATAAGAAATTTACATTATATTGCTTGTTATTTTTATATCTTGAGTTGTGCTGCTCCAATTGATGTGAAATTTTTATGGTAGGCTTGTTATGCTATGGATGTACTGTGGTATAAATTTCATGGTCATTTCTTATTGTATGATCTAGTTATTGAGTTAACTTATTTATGGCTTAATAAATAGCTTATAAATAATATATAAATGATAAAATAGAAAATGTTGTTCCTTTAGCTTAGTATAATGTTTATCTATCATACTGATTCATGCTATGACCATGTGTTCATAGAAAATATGGAGTTTTAGGTTTAACTTGCTCTCACATGATTATTGCAATAGCAATTTGTCTTTTTCATAGAGGTTGTTATACATGTCCAAATGACTTGAAATTTGGACAGTAGACTTTTGGGAGCATTAGTAGGACATTGTAAATTTGGTAGAATTTATTGTGCACTTTTGATAGGTGTCCATAATTCCACCTATTTATCTAAATAAATTAAGAAAATGTATTAAAAGAATTTATTTAGTAATGGATACTATGTTTTCTGGTGTTCATTAGTCATGTGTGAAATGTTGGTAAAGTTGGTTTTGTCCAATTATTTGTTTGACACATAAGTTAATAATTATTTCTTGCAAATGAGGTTTCTGGACAGATCTGGGAACTTAGCAAAGTTCTTCATGATAATGTGCTTTGTTGTAGAACTTGTTTATACAAAAGTTGTAGATAATTTATGTATCTAGCCTCTGCTAAAATTTGGTGGCATTTGGCCATATGGTTTAGGAGTTATAGCTGTTTAAAGTTGGGGTACAGAATTGCTTGCTCTCTGTCTTGTTAGACCAGTTTCTGTATTTGTGTAAATTCGACATATTAAACTTTGGAATCATGCTGTGATGATATTAAATGAAATGTAGAGAATTCCATAAGCTTTCTATGATGTCTTCTTGCAAGTCATTTGGGTTTGTAGAACTTCAGATATGGTTGATTTACCAAGCTACTGCATGTATGTCCAGAATTGTTGAAAATACATGATTGCTTGATTACTTTGTTTGGGTATTGCTAAGTGTGATTCATGTCTTTGGTGATTAAGCTTTTACACCTGAGACTTTGTAAATCTTATGTCATGCTTGGTATTGCTTTCTTTGCTATTTAAGCATGTTTGTTTGTGTAAGGTTACTTAAGTAATGTGATGTGCTTACGTGTCTTTACTATAACCTTATACTTGCCTTGATTAACGTGTGATGCATCATCTATTGCATTTCCTTATATTCATGCACTTGCATCTTGCATTTCATTTAGGTACGCTAGATGCACCACGTGAAGGACGTGTGGTGGAGCTAAACCCGAAGATGGAGTTGGTGGGTCTATCCCGAAGATAGAAGGACCGGACAAGTGATAGATTAGAAGATGCTCGCCAAGCGAACTCATCTGACATACTCTAACTTGAGTCGGATCCCAGGCAAGCCCCGGAGCATTATAAGCCTCCTATCTTTAAAGCAATTAATTCTATATATGTTATAAGTATTGTTGCATTAAGTGGTAGGAGTTGGTTGAAAACCTTACTGCATTATATCATTCCTTGTCCAGATATATGAATCCTTGAATCCTACATAGACTAGGATCGAGTAGATGCTTAGCCCTGCTTTAAGCGGTAGAAGTCAGGTGATTTCCTGTCACCTGCGAGATATAGGGATATTCATATATGGCACGGTTGGCTATATTTGCTATTGTGGAATGGAACCATGTGTTAATAAAATGAAATGAGACCGGGCGGGACGACGATAGTGAAGCAACAAGGCATGGAGGTCTTGGGTGTGAATCTATCCCCGTCTGAGTCGTTTAAGGACCGATTCGCTGTACGTCCTTGAGTCATGTTGAACGCAGTCTAACACTTAGTTGGCCGGATAAGTCGTTCCGACCGCGAAGCCGAGTAATGTGATTCAGGCCGGGAATCGAATGGTAGGTTGCTTCTTGGAGGAGAGAAAGGATGTGCTTGGGGACATTGGCGTGAGACCAAGGGGCGTTAGAGTCCCTATCACCTGGCAGAGTGTCGCCCTTAGGGTCGCGACATCATTCGGACCCGCGATTCCTGAATCATATGAAAAGGTAGCTTGTGCGACCCTGGCAGGGGCCTGCGCGGTGAGTGTTAGAAATACCCCTGTAGCTAGATAGGAATTCGATTCGAATCGCCGTCGCTCCCGGTTAGTGAGCACTTGACTTGAGCAGCGGCAACGTAGATTCCATTAAATTGAATGGATGGTTAATTGGATCACGATGGAAAGGTTACCTCAATTTATACCTGCTATGGTTAATATTGTTTGCTCCTAATAAAGTGAGTGCTCTAGTACAGGTTCTAATATAGATGATAGGTTAATGATAATTAACTTGATGCTTAAGCATTAATGATTAATCATCTATATTAAGCTTTTATGCAAAATGTTGTCAAGCTAGCCCCACTTTATATCAGCCTTGCATGATCCTTGGTGTCACCTTATTTCTTGTTTCTGACGGGTAAGTCTAGCTGAGTACCTTCTTGTACTCAGGGTTTTATCCCCACTTGTTGCAGGTTGTGATGTATCATGGCGGCTGCAAGAGTTGGTTGGCTCCTGCCGTAGAGGCGGAGTGTGATCATGGGCATGATCCTTCTGAGCTACCTTATCTCTAATGCTTTTGTTGGAAGTTGACCGTGGTACTGGCATGTATTTGAAATAAGATTTATGTTAGTTTTAAATTACTTTGCTTCCGCTACTTTTGAACTTAAGTTGTAATAACTATGTTGAACTCCGATGTATATTGAATTACTTGTGAAATGGTTGTAACATGTGACTTGTTATGTTGAATCACTACGATCTTGGCTGGTATGTTGGTTGGTTTGAAATCCCTCGTGATTTCATTGGACTGCCGGAGTTATATGGGCTCAAGTGCGAGAATTTGATCACTTCGGTGATTGTTTTTGTACTTGTGCTCTTATAATTTGGACGGTTCCGTTACAACATCCTTCAAGCCTCTAACTAAGTCATGCTTCACTAACTTGTTCAATTGCTTCATGCCAACATGACCAAGTCTTCTATGCCATAACCAACCCATACTTGATTTGGTGAGCAAACATGTTGAAAGTTGAGTGTCACTAGCATTGAAATCAACCAAGTATAGATTCTCATATCTAAAACCCTTGAAGATCAAATTGGAGCCATCAACACTAACTATCTCCACATCATCAACACCAAATATGCACTTGAAACCGAGATCACACAATTGAGCAACCGAGAGAAGATTGAAGTTCAACTTTTCAACTAAGAGCACATTGGAAATGCTGTGATCATTTGAAATTGCAATCCTTCCAAGAGCCTTTACATCACCCTTGCTATTGTCATCAAATGTGATGCTATCAATGCCACTATCATTTGATTTGAGAGAGCTGAACATTCTTGAATCACCGGTCATAAGTTGAGAGCACCCACTATCAAGCACCCAATGCCTTCCTCTGGCCTTGTAATTTACCTACAAAACAATTTAATGTCTTTTAGGTACCCATACTTGCTTGGGTCCTTGGAGGTTAGTAACTAAGCTCTGTGGTACCCAAATGGCCTTCTTCTTTGGGCCCACAATTGGTGTACCAACAAACCTAGCATGCACACCTTTCTCACATTTGGTAAGCACATAACAAGAATCAAAAGGAATGTAAGATACATTAGCATTTTTCTTGTTCTTATTCATTTTGTTGCAATTAATCTCTAGATGCCCAACTTGCTTGCATCTATTACAATAACGACCATTGCCCTTCACAAAGTGAGGCTTTAGAGTAGCAAAGGCCGCCTTGCCCTTCTTGGGAGTATAGCCCAAACCCTCTTTGTTAAGAGAGAACCTTTGGCTACCCAAGCATTTTAGCAAGCGGGCATCCCCACCATAGGCATTGCCTAATGCGCGAGTGAGATCATCCACCTCTCTCTTGAGAATCTTATTCTCAACCACAAGTGATGAATCACTAGTAGTAGAGATAGAGTTGGTTGTGGTGGATGATGATAAGCTACATGAAGCATTAGTAGGACTAACAAATAAAGAATCATCAATAATATCACATGTTAGTCCAATATCACAAGTGATAATCACTTGCTCCTCCTTAGCTTCCTTCATGAGCTTCTCCAACTTGAGGTCCTTTTCCTTGATGAGCTCAAGTAGAGTGGAGTGGGCTTTCTTAAGCCTAGTGTGAGCAACTTCAAGATCCTCGTGGTCTTCCTTTAGACACTCACGAGAGGCCTCTAGCTCATCAAAGGATTTTCTAAGAGCTTTGAGCTCTTGTTCAATTCCTTTGTACTCCTTACTCTTTTTGAGAGCTTCAAGCTCCTCCATCAAGGCATCATTTTCATTGCTCTTGACAATGAGCTCTTGTTCTAAGATTTTGTATTTCTTGGTTGTCCTCTTGTAGCCCTTGCTCATTTGATCTAATATGCCTAATAGATCATCCTTGGAGTAGTCCTCATCCTCCTCATTATCACTCCTACAATCATCACTAGCACAAGAATCATCATCACTATCATCATGTTTTACCTTGGTAGGCTTGGCCATAAGGCATGTCGATGTAGTGTCGAAGATGGATGGCTTGTTGGAGAGGGCGATGCTTGCAAAGGCTCGCCGAGTGGTCCTCTCATCATCACTAGAGCTATCATCATCACTATCGGAGTTATCACTATCCCAAGTGACCACATAGCCACCACCCTTCTTCTTCTTGTTGATAGTGAAGCTCTTCTTCTCCTTCTTGTTCTTCTTCAACTTTAACTCCCCATCATGATATCTTTTGTCTTCATAGGGGCACTTTGCCACTATATGATCGGGGCTATTGCAATTGTAGCAAAGCACCTCCTTTGCCTTCATGAAGTCCTTTCTCTTTCTTGCACCATATCCTTTCTTCTTCATGAACCTCCCCATCTTGTGCACTAGGTGGGCCATGGTCTCATCATCGAATGGATCATCATAATCGCTCTCCACCTTGCTCTTGCCCTTAGAGGATGAAGCCTTGAATGCAATGGGCTTTTCTTGCTTGACCTTGGTCTCCTTCTTCTCATCTTCATCTTCATCATCATCATATTGAGCATCGGTCATGACATCTCCAAGCACTTGGTTTGGAGTCACCTTGTCCAAACCCTCTCTTTGGATCATATTCCTCAAGATAGCAAACTTCTTAGGTAAGTTCATCAAGAACTTATATGAGAAGTCCTTGTCCTTGACATCTTCTCCTAGGCTCTTGAGATCATTGACAATAACTTGTAGCCTATAGAACATCTCCGGTATTGACTCATCATCCTTCATCTTGAAGCTTGCAAATTTATCCTTGAGCATATAGAGCTTGGCACTCTTTACCGTTGAAGTGCCCTCATATGTTTCCTCTAATCTTGTCCACACTTCACTTGCCATCTCAAGATCCTTGATTTGCTCAAAGACCTTTGCATCAATCCCATTGTAGAGAGTATTGAGAGATATAGTGTTGCATTAGTTGTTGATGCGATCATTGTTGGTGAGGTTGTCGGGATCAATGATAGCATAATCATGGTGTGTCACCTTCCAAACGTTCTCATGAATAGAGCCAAGATATTGCTTCATCTTTCTTTTCCAATGATCAAAAGATGTGACACCATCAAAGAATGGAGGCTTGCCCCCGACATGGTTGAACACAACTTGAGCCATCTTACAACGAGGTTGTTAAGCCTTGAAAATGGTGACCATGGCTCTGATCGACTGTGACCGGACGCGCTTCGCGTCCGATCATCAAACTGAAATACGCGCAGACACTGAACACTAACCGGATGCGTCCGGTCATGCAAAGACCGCGTCCGGTTCAGTGTCCGGTCACCTCTGTGACCTCCGTTCACCTCCATTTCTTTTCCGACTTCCAGCGTAGTGGAAAATAGTCATTTCAACTCCTCGAAAATGCCTGAATCCCGCCTCGCAAGCTCGGCGGGAGGGAGAGAGGACCCCAAACCCTCTCTACCGCTCAAACTCCACCGCCTTCGCAAATCATTTTTTGAGGCATTATTAGTTCTATCCAAATGCATATGATTATGAAATGCACACCTAGAGGCACTTAGGAGTTCAATAGCCGCGTCATTCCCCTCTTTATAGTATGACTATCTATCCTATAATGTAACCACACCCACTAGGTGTCTTGGTTACTAAAACACAACCCTTAAGCATATACCTTTGCCTTGATCACGTAGGGTTGCGTCCAAATCCAAGTGTGGCCATCATGATCACCATGTCTATCTTGCCACCAACCTTGGAATGTACTAATCCTCATATGCTACATACAACTTAGGCATAGGATTAGTACTTAGGCATTGTCACTAATTACCAACACCAAACATAGGACTTTCAATGTTTCTTGTTTATGGATATGAGATAACCTAGCGAATGATTGCCTGATATAATTGCACTAATCAATGTAGATTATGACTAATAGTTAACGGATTACTTAGGAGTTATTCTCTTACTTTATATTCTAATCAATGACTTGCCATAGTAGTACTGCTCTAAGGAATATCATCTGAATGGTCTGATTATCTTATATTTTATCTCTTTTTATTTGATTGATTCATGTTTGAGAGTAAAGGATAGTGATTTTAAATATTCATATCACATGTGTAGAGTAGCCTTTAATTAATATGTGCCCCTCTGTTTGTTCTCCTTTGGTTAAATATAAATAACGATACCTAGGATAAACTTGGGTGAAATACTACAACGGGTGTATTTATCTATGCGCTTGCGGATATGTACTTTAATATCTTTATATAGTTAAGTGGCATGAGTACAATACAACCACACTCTTGATTTCATGTTGGGGATGACAACCTAACGCGAGTAATGCTAAGAAGTGTCAACAAGCATTTCTGGCGCCGTTGCCGGGTAGGCAACGGAATGGCACACTAAGTTAGAAAACATTCATAAGAGCATAAACACACTTCCACACCTAGGAACACTCTTACACATGTGATATTCGAATTACATCACTTGATTCTTTACTCTAACAGGCTCACCCTGTCTTTTGTCTATTTTTTGATCTTATGCAGGGTGATGTATGACTAGTTTTGAACTCCTGACAAACTACGTTGAGAACCCCAAAGCTCTAATCAAAAGAACAAGAGCAAAGCTCAAGAAGGCTCCAACCACTTTGTCTGAGATCAACCAATTGAGAAGAAGCTTAACACCATACTTTGAAGCCATGGCCGACCGATCACTCCGTGAATTCTTCGCTCCAACCACTGCTAACATCAGGATTGGACCGATAGTAAATGTGGGAGATAACGGATTTGAACTCAAGCCTGCTTTGATCAACATAGTGCAAGCAAACCAGTTTTGTAGAAAAGCACATGAAGATGCGAGTGCTCATCTCCAACACTTTTTGGAGATTTGTAGCACCTTCACCATCAAGGGAGTCGTAAGAGACGCCATATTGCTCCGCTTGTTCCCTTTCTCACTCCTGGGAAAAGCAAAGCAATGGTTCTACGCCAACAAGGACAAGAATACCACATGGTCGATCTGTGCTACTGCTTTTCTAGCAAAATTCTTTCCAATGGAGAAGACAAATGCTCTACGTGCGAAGATTTCAACCTTCCAGCAACAACATGATGAATCAATCCCTGAAGCCTGGGAACACTTTCAAGATTACATATCAGAATGCCCTCACCATGGGATGGAGAATTGGCTACTCATGCAGACATTCTACCATGGGCTCACTTCTAGTACCCATGAGAATGTGGATGCAGCTGCTGGAGGATCATTCTTATCGCTCAACATCACTGAAGCAACCACTCTGATTGAGAAGATATCCTCTAACCAAGGATGGAACGAGGAACACACTCAACCTTGCAAGAGAGGAGGAGGAATGCATCAACTGAAGGAAGTAGACATGTTGTCTGCCAAGATAGACCTGCTCATGAAGAAGTTTGATGAACACACCACTGAGAAGAATGAAGTCACGCACATCCACGATTCTCGCATGACCTGTGAAGAGTGTGGAGGCACTGGCCACTCAGGGAGCAACTGCCCTGAGATTCAAGAGGATGTGAACTACATCTACAACAACTTCAACAATCGTCCTCAATAAAATCAAGGATGGAATCAGCAATCAAGGATTAACTACTCAGGTAACTACCAAGGTAATAATCTTAATAATAACTTTAATCAACCACCCTTGAGAGAAATGATTTCTAATCAGAACAAAGTTATTGATACTATGTCTAGAAAGATAGCTTTCAATGATAAATTGCTTGAAAATATTAATACTAGAATGGATAGCTTTACTTCTGCCATAAAGAATCAACATAGCTTTAATAAAATAATAGAATCACAAATATCTCAGCTAGCAGCTTCTATACCAGTGACCGAAAGAGGTAAGATTCTGGAGAAGCCAGAGGATTTAGAAACTACAAATCTTGTAGACATTTATAATACAGGGCAATACTTCACCGCACCTCCAAAGCAATGGAGAACATGGGTAGACAACACTCTATCAGTGAAGAAAGGAGACCCAGAGAGACCTATCATCCCTATTCGCATTGGACCCCACAACTTTGAAGAAGCTATCTGTGACCTTGGAGCAAGCGTCAACATCATGCCTAGGGTAATCTATGAGAAAATTCATGGTGATCCTTTATTGTATACAACTATATGTTTGCAGCTTGCAGATCAGACACTGTGCTACCCCAAAGGAATTCTTGAAGATGTCTGGATCGTAGCTGGACACTCATATGTGCTGGTAGACTTTGTGATTGTAGAAACAGGTGGAGACGAAAAAGCACCCATCATCTTAGGGTGACCGTTCTTGAGTACCACCAAAGCCATCATCTACGCAGATAGCACCAAGATCTATTTCACAATCAATGGGAGAAAAGAAAGATTCAATTTCAAGAAGCGTACCCTCAACATTTGAGTTCACCCACAGACGTCGTACCTCTATGAGGATACAACCGTTGCCCCAACAAAGAAGAAGAACAAGAATAGGAGAAGGAGAAACAAAGCTAAGCATCAGGCAAAAGAAACGGTATGGATGGTCAACACTATTGATTCAAAACTTGATCACCTCCTTCCATCACCATACCTCACTAAGCTGGGAGATCCTGGAGTACCCACCATTGATTGTATGATCGAGAGAAGTACTTTCTACAAGACGTTCTGTGACATCGGCTCTAGCACCAACATAATATCTAAGGTAACATATAAACATTTGTATAATACTAGACTCATGTATCGTACATATGTGCAGCTGTAGATGGCGGACCAATCATTCCGATGTCCAGAGGGAGTAGTGAAAGATGTTATGGTCAAAATAAGAGATCACTACATTCCTACCGACTTCATGGTTCTTGACATGGGAGAAGAGGATGATGTCCACCTCACTTTAGGAAGACCCTTACTCAACACCACTGGCGCAATCATCTACATAAGAACTGGGGAAATCCACTTCTAATTCCCTAGAGAGAAGGTACGTTGTTACTTTAATAGTTACACTACTTGTGAGCAGCCTAGAAAGAACAAGAGGAGACACCGCTCTCAACGCCAAAAGAAACAAGCCATCAACGAGAGAAGCTGCCCAAGATGAAGCTATTCCAAAGGAAGAAGAAGAGAAGCCTAAGAAGAGTGAACCACAGGAAGAGACTCCTCAGTCCAAGAAAGTATGGAAAAGAAAAGAAACATCAACATCATCATCAAGTTCTCCAACACTTGACGAGGAACCATCCAGTTCCTCAGTTAAGCTGAAAGAAACCTCTAAAGACTGAACCAGACATAAGGTTTGGGTCGACGGACCTAAATCTCCGAACCTTCTCCAAAAGATAAATCGGTATTTATCCGCACATTTAAATTAAGCATATCTACTTTGTTTACATTCCCTTAGCATACCATTGCATTGAAAATAAAAATACTTTTCCATTAATAACATGCATACTATTTAGAATTAAATACATATTTAAAATCTACATTACATTTGAAAAGAAAATAAAAATAACTTTTATATTTTGAATCATCTCATTGCATCTGGAAATATATAAACTCTAAGCCCCATGTGAGTAATAGTGTGGTGTGTAGCAACCCATAATAATTACTCACTGTGGACGATATATATATATATATATATATATATATATATATATATATATATATATATATATATATATATATATATATATATATATATATATATATATATATATATAAGAAAAACCAGTTGAATAATAAAAGATAATTCAAGACTCCAAAAATAATTAGGGAATAGTTTTCCACTAACCCTTAATATGTTCCATGAGTTTTGTTGTCTATTTGAAATTCAACAGAAAAAAGAGAAATTTCCTATGAAGCTCATGATGTCTTCACTCACTCAAGAGCTCTGCCTTGAACAATCATCGAAGAAGGAGTGATGAGCATCTACGCAATCGAGGACTCAAGATGAACGACTACGTCAAAATCCAGCTTGGAGGAGAGCGTCCCCCGTATATCTCGATAAGTATTCCTTTTCAGGTGATTTATCTTTTATTCTGAAAAGTATAAAAAGATGCATAACTTAAGAAAACCAAATAAAAAGAGTGTTGTGTGATAATATTAGCTAGATAATATATTAGTTAAAATAAAAGATACAAGAGAGTATTAGAACTTAATTTCCGTAGAACTCAATTTTAAACATAATGGAAATGATGAATAGTTGCTCTGTCGTAATTCCTTTCAAGTGCCTAGTTTTCAAACACGAATTCTCCCGAGTTTTGGGTAGAGCTGTCTTGATCTAAATATAAACTCTGAGCCTGAAACTTATGGGTTGCAAATGCTGGATCTAAATCTAGGTAGTTGAGGAGTATGATATGAGAAAGTCTGAGCTGCTATTTATCTTGCTCCTACTGATGCTAGAGTTCTGGAGAATTTTATCTTTTGAAATCTTAAAATACCATGATAAGTACTTATATGACAAAGCTTAAAATTCCTACCACAGCCATATATAGAATAGAAAACTCCATTCATACTTTTTACTACTTGTACTTGCATTGAGCATTGTCGAGCTCTGTTGACCCTTAGAGGATTGTCATACTTTTAAAATCAAGATCACGTACACTCCACTCAAATATATTGCTTCTACACTTGAAGTACGCAACAACATGCCTTTTCATTTATATCCACCAAATATATTTTTCTCCTACAGTGGGAGAGAACACCACTCACATGTCTTATAGGATTTTTGTCACCTATACATACATTTCATAAGCCCCAGTTATTATTGCTCTAGGTTATTATTATCTCTCAATCTTTCATTATAGACAAGAATGTTCTGGGCTTATATTATTTTTTTTAAAAAAGACAAGAAAGAGAAATATATGGAGAGTAAAACATGGACAAGTTTCCTACCAAAACAATGGGTACTTAGATGTCCGCCTCTCTAAAAAACTATAGCCCAAAATATCTCTTAGTCTAAGTTCTTCAATTATTCAAAGAGAGATCAAAATCCCTTTCAAAGGAGCAAAAGTAGAATTAGATCCACTATCACCTTCATCATAAATAAACCACTCCTTGATCCATACACATGAACTTCTTGATTTGATTGTATGCCTCATTTCTCTGGATCCACTATTTGACTTTACAAAATATGCTTTGCAAGTATGTATACGCTATCTCCATACCTATAAGCTCCAGATAAAGCATTAGATGTAGGATGAGAGAAGGCAAATCTCATTTTGCCTTGGAGAGGATCCAGAAATACCGCATATATTGAGAGATTTGAGAGAGTCATACAAAAAGATACTCTGAGTTTTATTTTAAAAATCTTGTAAAACTCCGGAATAATAGTTGAATGAACAGCTTGAGACACATTGCTTGATTTGATTGTTCTACTTTTCGACTACTCAAGACCCAAGTGAAGGCTAATAAGCTCTATAGTTAAAGGTAATATGGGTAAGTCTGAAGGTTAGAATGGTTAGACCTAATCCGGAGGAAAATTCTTGTTTGAACGCATGTATACTTTTGAGGCTTGAAAGCATTGTAGCAACTCTTGATCCATTATGAATATTTGCTAAGGGACTAGCAAAAGGTAAGCTTGGGGGAGTTGTTGACGATGATTATCTACCATAATAAAGGGTTAAAATAAATATATAAAGGGCTAATAAATGATCACCAACATAGGTTTAGGGTGTCAACTAACAAAATTTCATGAGTTTTGGTGAATCTATATTTTGCAGGGGGTTATCAGAATAATTCAAGAATTGATATCTTCCACGAGAAGAAACCCACATCAATCGGCCTAATCTCCACGTCACGAATACGCAAGAGGCTTCTAGAGGACACCAGAGGACTCCACGAGGAGGGCCACCATGAGGCGCCGGCAGGTGGGGCCGACCGGCCTCAACCCTAGGCCGACCGGCCCCTAGCCGCCGCCCCTCGGCTCCTTCCTTTGCAAGCTACTTCAACTGCCTCCAAGGATGCATCCTAATCCTACGTGAAGGTCGGTTTGATCCAAGGGCCACAGTTCTATGCTCTGGGCTATATAAACGAGGCCCTAGACCCCCCTTCAAAGGGGAATTCATTCAATCAATCATCAACCAGAAAGCAGAAGACCAACCAACAACTCTCATCTCCTTAGAGCTCCATCAGATCTAGGCATAGCTAGATTAGAATTAGAAGTAGATGAGTCAAGCAGCCTTGGGCTCCAGATCTAGTCAAGAGGAGCTTGGTAAATCTAGTTCTTCTCTCTTGTATCAACATTGTTCTTCAGATATTCATCTAGTTTATCAGTTCTTCTAGTTCTTGTTCTAGTTCTTTATGTGCTAATTATTTATGTTCTAGTTTGTAATTATTCTAGTTCATCATTATCTAGTTCTAGTTCATTGTTCTTGATTATTATTCTTGATACATTAGATATGATCTTATTCTTAATCTATATTATATCCTTGATTATTATGAGATTAGTCTACTTTGATTATGTATTTGGCATAGATAGTTTATCATTATGTTTATACACATGTTTGCAAAGCACTCACCTTATTGAGTCATGAGTGGGTGATCAACATTGTGTAAGTGTGGTACTTATACACTGTTTACCTACAAATACACTCTATACTCCGGGCCATGTGGTAGATTGCGGGTGTGACATTCCTGTTGAGTCCTTTGTAGTCCACTCCCCGAGTGTAGAACTTAGTAGAACGCGGTATCATTACTTAGTTGTTACTCTGTTTCTCAGCTTCGTAATGGAGATGTTCCTTGTTTATTGAATGAGATAACCTAGCCAATGATTGACTGATATAATTGCACTAATCAATATAGATTATGACTAATAGTTAATGGATTACTTAGGAGTTATTCTCTTACTTTATGTTCTGATCAATGACTTACCATAGTAGTACTGCTATAAGGAGTATCAATTGAATGGTCTTATTATCATATATTTTATCTCTTTTTATTTGATTGATTCCTATTTGAGAGTAAAGGATAGTGATTTCAAATATTCATATCACATGTGTAGAGTAGCCTTTAATTAATATGTGCCCCTCTGTTTGTTCTCCTTTGGTTAAATATAAATAACGATACGTAGGATAAACTTGAGTGAAATGCTGCAACGGGTGTATTTATCTGTGCGCTTGCGGATATATACTTTAATATCTTTATCTAGTTAAGTGGCATGAGTATAATACAACCACACTCTTGGTGTCATGTTGGGGATGACAACCTAACGCAAGTGATGCTAAGAAGTGTCAACACACGTTGAGGAATAAATCTCGCAGTAGTATGTGGTACTACCTTGTGTTTGCCAATTTGATAATAAATCGAGGTGACATCGAGTGAATCAAGTTCCAATCGGGAGAAAAATTGGCCATAGTAACTGCATAGGTACATGTAATAGGGAATTGAAATTAACAAAACACATTCGACATGTACGAAAATTTGTATTCACAGTGCAATTGTAAAAGGGAAATATTTATAATGCAGTACATCAGGAGTCTAAATTGTAGAAAAATAGACTAACTAAAACTAATATAATTTAGGGAATTAAACAAATTACTATGCAATTGAATGAAAATAACTATTGCAAAATAAAAATGCAAGATAAATGGTCCAGGCTGAAAGCTCGCAGGCCCCAACCTGGGCCTAGGCCTGCAATTCGGCCCAAATTGGGGGGGTGATATATAAGTTGGAGGTTAGGGTTTGAAACCCTAACCCCCAGTCCACCATCCAGCTGCTGCCAGGAGGGGGGCGCCACCGCCCTGCCGCGTGTGGGCCATGCAGACCCGCCTCGGGCCACACCGTCAGGCGGGCGGAGAGGCCGCGCTCGTGCCTCGGGTCACGCATCCGCCTGCGTGGAGAAGCCGAGGCCGCCATGCTCGGGAGGCCACTGCATCGTGCCGGTGTCCGCCTCGGGGCCGGCTGCGCCCACGGCGAGGAGGCCGCGCCGTCGAGTCGCTGGGGCTGCGTGGGGCGGCTGCGACCACGATGCGACAGAGGCCGCGCGGGGCCATTCGGGGGCGGGCGCGAGTCGCCGGGGCTCGAGGCCGCCTGGGCGCGGAGGCCACGGCGTGAGCCGCCAGGGCGCAAGGCCGCCACGCGCAGGGGCCGTGAGTGTGGCTACGCTGAGGACCGTGCGTGGCGTGCGTGGGGACGACCGCCGGGGTTGGCCCGACCGCAAGCAGCAGCGCCTCCTCCTCCCCTCTTCCCCCATCTACGAGCTGAAGCCGGAGGAGCGCACCCCCGAGCTGAAGGCCTGTGGGGGACGCTGATCCACGTGCGGCAGAGACGCGGGGGAGCGGGAGGAGTCGGCGGTGGTGGTGGTGGTGGAGCAGCCAGCGCCGGGTCGAGCACGTACGCCGGGAGATGAGTCGGCACGATGGAATGCCATCATGACCAGCTGGAGAAGAGGAGCCGAAGGAACAAAATTACGGTGAGGGTACGACATTTTTACCTTCGGATCGGGCTCCTCACAGCAACAATGATCTAACCAACTGAGCTATTCTCTCTGTGGGGGAAGAAGAGCGAGGGAGCTGATAACGTGTTGCGAGAATAAATTGCGAGTAACAGAGAGAACAAAATGTAATGGCGAGAGTGAACTCGTTCTTTATTTTATTGATCACAGGGGTATATATACATAATATTGGGAAGGGGAAACTCCCCCGTCATGCAACCATGACGCACGTTCGTGATAGTGGGGAACGTCCCGTTAGAGATACGGTCTTCACGGGGAAGTCTTCCCCCACGTACGGAGTCGTTGAGGTTGTGAAGATAGGACCGAAGGGGAATCCGAGGAATCGGTTGAGATCACCCCGTTGAAATATTTCGTGACACCATCCCCACCATTTTGATTTTTGTGGCAGGCTATGCCCCTTCTTTGTCCACTGCCTCTAGCTCTGAGTCCATGGACAATTTGGACGCTGCCACGCCACACAGCCTGTACTACACCCCTGCTGGCCTGGAGATCCGCTGGGATCTAACCGCCCAGGTTAGCTTAAAGATCAATTAATAAATAAATGAACGAATTGATTGTCAAAAAAAATATATGAAGAAACGAATTGATGCCTGATTATGGTCTATCTTGAAGCTAATGAACTACTCCATCCATGTCTCTAAAGAAAGTCGTTTTGGACATCGAAATGATCTCTAAAAACAACTTTGACCGCTACTTTTTGCTATAAAATATTTATAAAACATGGTCAATATATACTTTTATAAAACTATATTTTGAGATGAATTTACTTACATCATTTTTATATTTTCAAACTCAATTCAAAAGAATTTATTTGTAGTCAAGATTTAAAATGTTTGACTTAAGACAACATCAAAATGACTTTCTTTAGGAACATGGAGGGAGTATCATTAACACTCAACAAAGTATAGAACTCACAAATTATTGTATTAGCTAGGTAGCTTCACATGTTTCTTCCATTATATCATCAACTTTCATAATTTAATTATCCATACATGCATTAATAAGGAGTAGTTCTAGGTTTAAATGTAGATGGCGAATTTGTTCATTAAAATATATCACTAAATTATTCATTCTATGTGTTAAGCTACGCGTTAGTGATTGTCGTTTTTATTCACCCCCAAAGTCACTCGTGACTAAAGGGCAGAAACATTCCCCTCGTATTCACTTTACTAGTTTTTAAAATAAATATTTAGGACCCTAAACGAACTCAAATGAAAATATGGTTGTTTCTCCGTCTGATGTCGTTTCAAACTTTTAAATTCTAAAATGTGATGTCACACCTAGTTTTAAAGACAAAACTGAGTACTAACTATATGTGTGTCCAAAAAGTCAAATCACACAAATAGCGACAAATTAAAATAATATCAAGTGACAATGTTTTATTATATAACGAAATATACTCATATTTAATACTTACATCAGAGTATCGCTGAACGGTAGCTAATCTTCAGGCTCCATCCTTCACATGGACGACTGACTGGGGGTAACATATACCTAGCACTTTTATCAGTCTTCTAGGAAATCCTCCGCAGCTCCATCAATCTTCGGAGCAACTTTTCTAGGGGTGTGGGAAATAGCAAGGGTGAGCACATGTCATACTCAACAAATATAACATGGGGTTCATGAGGCTCAAAAGGTTGACACTGGTTTACTACGATTAGCTTTTAGTATGTCATAATTTTAGCAATTGAGTAGCAACAAGTTTGTCATAAGCCCATATAAACACATGATCAGGTAAACATGAGTAATGAATAGCATAAAAATTAATCATTAATGATCAGCTATTCCGTAAGAGTTCTAAGTCGCTCGTGACCGTGAGCATGACTGTTATAACAGTTTTACACTCTGCAGAGGTTGTACACTTTCACCATGAACTATGATTTACCCTTTCGCCCGAGATAGCTAATCTCTTGACCCACTCCTAAGAAAGATCGGCAGGGTTCACTACGAAGCCTTTTAAAGGTTCGTCTAACAAGTTAGGGTCGCTAGGTTTCTGTGCCCTATGAATGTAGAGCCCCCTTTTGAAAGGCACACTCACGCAGAAGTACTCTTAAGAACAGAGGCCGCACTACACCCAACCTGAAACACACCCCTCTTGTGCCATAAAGGTAACCTCTAACAAGTTAGAAAAGATACTTATACTTAACTAAAGTCGAGCCATGTAGCACTCATTGTTATTTTTAGTCCCGGTTAACCACTTACAGATAAGTCCTTAGGGAGAGGAATCTAGAGCATCACAAAAACTATGCTATAACCTCCTTGTTCCTTGTTGCTAAAAAGCATCTTTTAGTGTTTATTGTATATTCTATTAGTCAAGTTACAAGATCATGGTTGTTGTTTGAGCACTAGCATTATACTACCCAATGCATAAAACCATAGGTGACAAGGAATCATGATAACAATTGCTAGGAAAATTTCTACGGTTATCAAGGTAGACTCATGCATATGATTAAAGTGATAAATAGTGAATACGACAACAAGGCACATGCTATACTTGTCTTTCACTTGTTTTACAACTAATGGTCAACTCCTCCTAGAACCTTTGATCTTCTGTTCTTTTGGTCTCCAACGCTTATGGACAGCTCTTCTACTCGCAGATCGTAGCACACCAACAAACATACAAGCAAATAAATAGGGACAACTAAGAACAATACACCATACAAAATAAAACAACACACTAAAATAGAGCTAGATGCTACGGTCACGAGATCACAAGAAACACTGATAACAGAACTATCGTTAAAAAGAAACGACTACCAGAAGATTTATATTATAAAAGAATCAACTACAAGCTTGATTTATTTTAATTGAGTAAAACCATGTAAACTATATTAATTCAGATTATTCACTATGCATTTTAATTCAAAATCGAGTTAGAACTTGTTTATATTTTATTTATGAACATGTCTCATATTATTTAATCAAATTAACCTTTAACCTTGCAAAAGAAGAGTTCATGTGAGAACACCTAAACAAGTTTATCCTATGCAAAGGGTTTGAACTAAGCAAATTATAATTTAGAAAACAATGTTTATGGTAGCAAATAATCACATTAGTATTTGTATATAAAATACCGTATAAAATCTATTTTGCTTTTAAATTGGAAACTACTAGTTGCTTGCACATTAATCTAATTAATATTTATATAAATGCATAAACATGTTAAATGACTAACCTGGCTACAAGACCGCAGATTATATCACTACAAATGTCATGGAAAACGAAGAAATTAGTTTAGAGTTAAAACTATCAGCTACCAAGGATTAAAGGTTCAGAGAACGACGATCATGTCCATGTACATAGATTTAGATCAACAGTCTATGCGCCCGGTGTAAAATGCAATTTCTTGAGTTGAGATGTAAAGAAGGAAGATGACTTATTTTGCAAGGATAATGTAGGCATGATAACATCATAAACGCTTTGATCAATAAAGTAGTGGACAAGGAGGTGGCGCTGACCTTTTATTAATCGGCCAGGAGTCTGCTACTGATGTCTCAGTGTAGTCGCTGATGGACAGGTTCTGCGCAACAAAAGATTTGCAGGATTACAATAGCAGAGAGATGACTTCGTGCTTGCTTGTGAGTGCACCATACATGAACATGGACATTTCGGCTTGCAAACTTGATAGCTGTGTTAAAACACTAGCATGCATCAAGCAACAGCGAGACGGCGACGTACGATAGCTGGTTTGCTCGGCTGCTATCTTGCAAGACAGTGAACAAGTTTGTGGACAGAGCCCTGTAGACATAACAGATAGACGGGGTACGTCTGCCATGTAACAAACAGCAACTGCAAACTGAAGATTGGATTTATGTATTGAATAGAACATGACTGAGATGGTTCGTGGGCATGTGCTCACCAAGGTACGAACGGCGGCGGCGTGCGCGGGCTGCACGTGGAGACGAGTGTGTCGGTGAGAGCTTCATGGGATCTTGCTCCTAACGTGATGCATCAACAGCATGGTCCTCACGAAGATGCATGCCGACGGAGCGACGACGACAGCTACGTTGGCTCCCAGTCCCAGATACGTGGCAGCGCTGACCGGGCCAACCGGCAGTGTCCGTGCACGGCGAGGCCCGGAGGCGGACATGGCCGACCCGAGGTGACCGGCATTCGGCTGCGAGGCTCAGGTGATGTCGGTGTAGGCGTGACACTGGAGACGACGTGGCAAAGAAAGGTGGGAAAAATCTTCTAATTTAGTACCTAGGGATTCCAGAACTAGAGGCCCCCTTACGATAGTTCTGTGGTGCTTTGCTCAAGGGGTTGGTGTATATATATATATATATATATATATATATATATATATATATATATATATATATATATATATATATATATATATATATATATATATATATATAGGGATAAGAACTCTCCACATCTACGTCAACTAGCAATATTGTATTAATTGATGTTGCACCTTTCATCTCCACTAATGAGCCTAAATAAACAAAATTAAAGCTCATTAATAAATAAAGACATGAGCCTTTAGGATTTGTTAGGATTATTGCACATGGGCTTTGAGCGTTGAAAAATAAAGAGAGATTTTATTATTTTCGAAATTAATTAATTTCATAGATAAAATAATTCTAGAAAAGTCCAGAATTTTTATTTAAGCCATGAAAAAAACTCCAAAAGCTTTAAAAATTCGAAGAAAATTCTCAGAGACATTATGGAACATGAGGAACCAAAATAAAGTATTTGAAGCTCATGATAAGATAATTTTGGAGCATCTAAAAATTAAATTATGCTCATAGACAAGTGGAAACAAGTTCCAGAAAATGCCAGAAAAATTCCCGAGAAGTTTGTAGAGATTGATTGACGGACGAGGAACTAAAATGAGCGATTTGGGTTACAAAGAAAATATTTAGGAAACTCCCAACGAAAACTTGAGCTGAGAAACAAGAAATTTTAATTGTAGAAATAGAAAAAGATAAAGGCGTGCCGGAGAAGGAAGATCGACCTACTAAACGTATTTTTAAAGACTTTGCTCACTCTCAACACATAAAGAGGCAACAAACAAACATCACATCAAGCAATAGCCCGTCAAATTAGTTCAGAAAAATTTAAAGATTCATATTTTTTCTATAACTAATTGACGCTATCTTAAACTAAACTTGGGAAATTTTATCCAAATATTAAAACAATTATTTTAATTAGTGTTTCCTATGCACAACCCAAAATTGAAAATTTGGGGGTGTGACATGTGATAAATTCAAACATAATTTTTCTTGGATAAAGAAACAAAAAAGTTGTCAACTTCAAAGTTGTATAGTTCTTTGAGATCTCAAACTTTGGTTTTTTCAATTCTCCATCCAAGGTGGTTTCAAAATTTGAATTTTAAAATGTGAGCACTTAAAACTAAATTTTGAGACCGTAGATTATTTCAAATGAAAATATTATGAAGTGCAATGTTTTAGATATTTTTGAGATGTATAAATTTGGTTTTGGTCATTTCTCCATCCGAGGTCATTTAAAAAACTAAAAAAATTAAATTTTAAAATATGAGAACTTCAAACAGAATTTGCAGAATTTAAATGTTTTTAAATGAAAAACTTGTCAACTACAAAGTTGTGGATCTCTTCAAGATATGTAACTTTGATATAAAACTTGTCTTCATCTGACTTTAGTTAAAAAGGTTATAAATTTTACTATTTTTAGAGGTGGCGCTAGCCTCTAAAACTACAGACATTTCTAGAGGCGGGTGTAAATCCTAGCTGGCTCTAAAAAAATAGAATTTAGAGACGGAGCTCGGGAACCATTTTTAGAGGTGGATTTTGATTAAACCGTCTCTAACAAAAAATCATTGTTTAGTAGTGAATGAAACCTTTTTTAAAATCACCTATGCTTGTGTGTTTTCTCAGCTTTTTTTTTTTTGCGACTATGTGTTTTCTCAGTTTCTATACATGTGTTTGTGCTTGTATAGTAGCTGTCCCAGGCACACAGTTATGTGCTTTTGTGCAAGGTGACTTCATCCACATGACTTTGTCGATGGGCTATCAATTCCTACCATTTGTCGTTTTACTCAATCTCATTATCTGTTATATGTGAAATGCCAAACTAAAACACTTTGATCTCCTACGTAGCGCACAAACATTATTACATAATCATTTTTCCCCCATGAATATTAAATTGCTTGGTATGAATATTAACTTTAGAAATGTTTATTGGTAACATTTCATATGCATATGTTACTATTTATATAGCTACTGTGTATTTTTAAGGGGACTCTGTCTATAATTTCATTGCAGGCCCTTAAATCCTCAGCGACAACCTTGGTCCTAAACGGATAACCCTAGCATTGTGTTAGTGGACGCGCTAATTTGCTATGCTTAATAATAACTTCTACAACCAACCTGTTATAGCCAAACTGATTTTGGAGTTGTATAAAAGCTTGGTAACTCTGGACTATTTGATTAGTATATGCATGTGCTTCTTGAGTTGCGGTGGTCATTTGTGTATTTACTGCAACCATGATTCTGTAGCTATGCTAGTGAAGTGGATTGGAGCATCTCTAGAGATTACATGGTTAATTAGCTTAAACTGAGTTGATTAAGTAGATAACACTCGGTTTATTTTAGTTAATCTGGGCAGGTCTGATCCTCACACTGATGTTAAGTTATTAGCTATACCAGAATGTATATAAGAGCAACTCTAACTTTTTGGCTAAAATTACTAGCCAAATTTTATAGTTTAACCATTTTAAAAAATAGAAAACTCCTAAAAAAAAGAGGTCTGCAATAGTCTTGCTATTTCTCATCTTCAAATAGCTAGCGCTTATGGTTGGCTTTATATGGCCACCTAAAATCAAGGGATATATGCTTCCTATTTCACAAAATCAGATAACATATCTCTTGGAGCCTACTTTTTGCTATACAAATTCTAAAATAACCTTCAAAACAAGAATAGCCGAGCCGTTGAAGTTGCTCTTAAGTTCATGTCACCAACTCATGTTAACCTTTTCACGTGAAGAGAGGATGACGAGTTGATGGGACTGTACGTCCAACTTATGGGTGGATCGATTTGAATGTAATGGGACTCTCGACCTCGACTCTCGAGTGTTACACAAAGCTACAGTAACATACTAGTGTCTGATTATATTTTCAACAACAACAAAACGCAAAAAAAAGTTGATGCATGCATTATTCGATGATGATGGGCAAATGACTAATAAAAAGAAAAAAAAAAAAGCTACCGATGATTGTTAACCGTTAATGCAAAGCTACTGATCCATGCATGGCAATGCTTTTGTGCATGTTTGGATGATTCCGTTGCATGGAAATTATGAAAAGTTACTGCTGGTCTGCTGTTCACACATGTGTGTCATTTAATTTGGTTGATCAATTAATTGTTTCATATATATATATAATTTATTCTGAAAAGACGTATGTACATATGCACATGTATACATTGCTTAACCCATAAGCAAACATGCATATGTGCTTTTATCAAAAAGAAAAAAAAGATACGTGCTAGTCATATACAATATGTGGCACCGACGATGCCAGTCACACACAGGCCGTATGTCATCGTTTGGTTGCGCATCGGATCAGGTTGATTAATTAACATATATATGCATGCATTGTGCGTGGCCTGGATATATATACGATGATTTTGTACGATTTGATAAACTTACCACCACTACCGGCCTCTTGCTAGCTGTTTGTATGTGAGATTTGCTTTTAACTACCGTTTCCAGCTAGCAATAAAGTGGGGAAAAAGTACTGTATCATGATATGCACGATATGTTATATTTTATTTACGTATATACGGACGAAGACAAACGTGTCCCCAACCAGTTACCAGTGTATTGAACAGCTTGAATTGACGTGGAAAAGTATATATCAGCTCGTGTGTACGTATATATTGGCATGCCGTGTATATGTGGGCTACTACATATATATTGTCTCTGTAATTGATCAAATATTGAGCTTTTAACTATTTATTAATACCAAATAAATGATCCTACGAGTCACACCATTAGGTTTGTACTTTCGTCGTGGAAACCATTCATAATATGCAAATCTTTATACGTCAAATGATTAATAAACATTGCTCTAGTCGAAATGCATTATGATTATTTTGAGAGGTGAGACCATGCATGTCAGTGTTTGTCTGATCAGGGCATGTATTACTTGTAAGGCCAATCCTAATTAAGTCAAATTTATTTTGTTGTTTGCAAGAGCACGACGTCAGCAAAAATAATCAATTCATGGTTGGAAAAACCTTAAATAATGGTTTCATTTTTTTGTGTTTTGTATATGTTCTTGTTGCATTTAACTATAAGACATGTTATGACAGACCGAGTAAGTAGGCTAGCTGGCACGAGACACAACCCAGTATCACCTAAAACTGCTTATGTGCTACCAGTGGCGGAGGACGGATATAAATTGAGGTGAACTCCATGACTCAATTTATGATAAATACATAGAAAAAACACTACAAAAAACTAAGATATAAAAGAGGAGAAGATGCATGGAGCACACAGATCAAGGTATGGCGGAGTACCTACCTAGCCATAGTGAGTCCTCCGCCACTGTGTGCTACCTTAAAATGAGAACGAAACTCCTATTGGGATAAAATAATACTACATCCCCGGTTAAAAATAATTATGATTTTAGCCCTGTTCCAAGTCAAATGTTTTTTGTACCATCAATTTCTATAGATTCATATATATAGTTTAACATGTGTATTACATGCTATGAAAATATTTCTCATGGTGAATCTAATTAAAAGTGTAGATCTTATGATTTTTTTATCATACTTGTAGCCTACTAACAAATTATTAAGCACTTGATTGTCGTGGCTTGGTGCTTTGGTCTTTTAACAGTATATCTTTTAATCCTAACAAATATTGTGTTTTATTTAAAATCAGTGTGTCTTCAATTAATGTGAGAGCAACCTAACAATACTACTGGTTGTGATTGGTGAGCTCGTCAAGTGGGGGTATTTCGAGCTCCCTCCACTATATATATATACCAGTACCAGGTGGGTTGAGATGCCTCGTCCGCCATCGATCGACAGGCAGGCTGCAGGCTTCTTGCCTTCTCTTAGTCACTACTCACTAGTCTCAGTGTGCCTCAGTCGTTAGTCGCGAGCGAGCTGAGATGGATCCTTGCCATCAATCCATAGAGACCGCAGGTGCCAAGAAGGACTACAGTGACCCTCCCCCGGCACCATTCGTGAACGCCGGCGAGCTGGGCAAGTGGTCCCTCTACCGCGCCGTCATCGCCGAGTTCGTCGCCACGCTGCTCTTCGTCTACGTCACGCTGGCCACCGTCATCGGGCACAAGCGGCAGGCCGAGTCCCAGCCGTGCGGCAGCGTCGGCGTGCTGGGCATCGCGTGGTCCTTCGGTGGCATGATCTTCGTGCTCGTCTACTGCACCGCCGGCATCTCCGGCGGGCACATCAACCCGGCTGTCACCTTCGGCCTGCTGCTGGCGCGCAAGATGTCGCTGGTGCGCGCCGCGCTCTACGTGGTCGCGCAGTGCCTGGGCGCCATGTGCGGCGCCGGCCTCGTCAAGGCCTTCCACGGCGCCCATTGGTACCTTCGCTACGGCGGCGGCGCCAACGAGCTCTCTGCCGGCTACTCCAAGGGAGCCGGTCTGGCCGCCGAGATCGTGGGCACCTTCGTCCTCGTCTACACCGTGTTCTCGGCCACCGACCCCAAGCGCAAGGTCAGGGATTCGCACGTCCCGGTCCTGGCGCCGCTGCCCATCGGATTCGCGGTGTTCATGGTGCACCTGGCCACCATCCCCGTCACCGGCACGGGCATCAACCCGGCAAGGAGCCTGGGGCCGGCCGTTGTGTACAACCAGCGAAAGGCGTGGGAGGATCAGTGGATATTCTGGGTCGGCCCGCTCATCGGCGCCGCCGCCGCCATGCTCTACCACCAGTTGGTCCTCCGCGCCGGCGCAGCCAAGGCCTTCGCATCCTTTCGCAACAACCACCACATCTGAATCTGATCCATATCTTATCGCGGTCGACCACCCGTCGGCACGATGATACGTACATGGATTCCAATGCAATTCTAGGCGTGCATGCATTCCGTGTCTCCAGCGTTTGGATTGTGTGTCCATTCCGATTTCATCGGCTTGCATTTCAAGCTTCAACTCGTTCATCAGCTATGTTTATTGTGGACCGTACCACTACTTTCTATATTTCCACCCTCGTGTATCTATGTACTGATTTGGGTCCAGTGCAAACACTTTCCCTATTTGCATTGTATAATCCATCTCGTCACATCGTCTAAGGTTGTTTATTTTGTTTATATATTCATATAATAATACTCCCGCATATATAGAAAAAAATGCCGTGCACCATCGCTACCGCAGAGAAGATTATATACTACTTCCTCCTTTCTAAATTATGCTTTGACTTCTCTGATACATCCATTTTTAATATGCATCTAGATACAATAATATATCTAGATACGTGGTAAAATGGATAAACAAAAAAATCAAAGTGACTTGTAATTTGGAAAGGAACGAGCAATAGAGGAAGTCAAATTCCATTTCCAGCGTCCTTCAGTCATTTCCAAAGACTGCCGGGTTGCCCTCCTGTTTTAGTCAGGTTAACATAGGCAGCCACTTTATGATGCCTGCCTCTATTAAATATTAACAGCGGCAGCAATTCTAAGACAGACGTCCGTCCTAATTCTGCGTATTTGTTAATGCTTTTCAGATTCAAATATTTTCTTGCCGTTTTATTTGAATACACATAAACAATATTGTAAGCTAGGTTGATCTAGCTTCATACGTATTTATTTCTCAAAAATATATGAGAAACTCATATATAACCACCAATACCGACCCAAATGATATGCACGCAATATTTAGAACTTGTTTCATCATCGTAGCGCAAACATTTTACGTACAAACAAAACTAAACAAAGCCATATACAAGATTTCATGTGTCTTTGTACAATCCTGACATGATTAAGCTCTAGCCAGCTCTAAAATAGATCCGACATATTGTAATCCTTGACCCATCGATTCTTCCACGCTCTAAGGTCGTCTCTAAACTTGCCCTCCGTGTCTAGCTCGGTAACGTTTCATAAGTACATGCCGTTTTGAAGAACAACTTCATGCATGATGAAGTGGATAAGTTAATTACAATTCTTGTTATGTGCGCTTCGTAAAAAGGGCCTGAGGTGTCCATGCATATGAATTTTTTGACTCTGGGAGGCTCTGGTTGAATATCCTATATCTAATGAACCTGCAATTGTAGGATCCATATGTCATCTATAAATTCATATTTGGATAGACAAAGAATGTAATTCAGTGTTCGCTGCACGCTAACATGTCATGTAATTAATAATAATATTATCATGCAGATGATAGATTAATCTTTATGCAAGACGATGCAAGACATGTCTTCTTTTTTGTAAGCTATCCTTAATTCTTTCGCTGAATCAACTAGGCTCAAGGTCAATTATGAAAAGTCTATGATGGTGCCAATTAATATCAGTGAGGATCGTTTCAATATTTTGGCAGACCTTTGGCTGCTCCAAGGGTACCTTGCCATTTACATACCTTGGTCTCCCTTTGAGCTTAACAAAGCCATCAATAGCATATTTCTGGCCCCCTATCAATAAGTGTAAGAAAAGGTTAACAAGTGTTTCATCCTCTTTTTAAGTCAAGCAGACAGGCTGCAGATGACAAATGTTGTTCTTAGTACTTTGCCTACTTTCACAATGTGCACCTACTTCTTAGAAAAAACGGTTACAAAGCAAATTGACAAATTTAGAAAGCATTGTTTATGGAGGAGGTCTGATATAAATTGTAAGAAACCCCCCAAAGCTGCCTGGAAGCTAGTGTGTGTGCCCAAATAATGTGGTGAACTTGGTGCTCTAAATCTTTACACTTAGAATGAGAGTTTATTGTTGAAGCATCTCCATAAGATTTTCAACAAAGTTGACATCCCCTGGGTACAACTGGTTTGGAATTGTCATTATCCAAATGGTGGCCTACCAATCAAAAACTACAAGGGGTTCTTCTGGTGGAAGGATACCCTTAAGTCTCTAGATTCCTTCAAAGGCATGGCATCAACTACAATCAATGATGGATCTTCATGCCTTTTCTAGGTGGACATTTGAAATAGCAAATTACTTAGTAGTCAATTCCCAGAACTATACTCTTTTACAAAAGAGAAGCTTATCTCAGTTCGGCCTTTCATCTTATCTGAGGACATGTATGGACTCTTTCATCTGTCCCTTTCAACTCAAGCCTTTGATCAGTACCAGCAGCTTACCTCTCTCCTTTGTTGATACCCTTTGCAGGATGGCAAAGGCATTTGGTTGTATAGGGTTCTACTATGTTTGCACCGAACAGAGCTTATCTACAACTCATGGGCACCAAGCACGTTCACTTGGCATACAAATGGCTCTGGAATTCCTATTGCCAACCTTAAAGGAAATTCTTCTTTTGGCTTTTACTAAAAGATAGACTCAAACACCCGTGAGCTTCTAACAAGGAATACTATGCTGCTGGAAAGTTATAATTGTGTGCTCTGTCATTTGGGCATTGAAGAATCCCTGATGCGTCTATTCTTTCACTGCCTCTTTGCCATGAGCTGTTGGAATGTCTTGGGTCTAGCCCAATTTATTCAGGTTGACTTGCTAGAAATGATCTCTTCTTTCAGGGAGTAAATGCAACGGCCATTCTTTATGGAAGTCATTGTGTCTATGTGCTGGACTATCTGGACTGTTAAAAATGATATTATCTTAAAAAATCTTCAACACTTAGTGGGCCCATGCAAAGTTACCTTTCGGAAAGAGCTAGCTCTAGTTAAGCTAGCTATGAGCTAGAAGCTTACCTTTTAGAGTTAGAAGCTTAACTTTGCATAAAAAGGCACGAACTAGAAGCCTACTATCGGGTACCTGAATTAGGGGTACCCAAAACCGACGATTAAAAGGAGCAAATCCCCGAGGAATCCGCGCCCTGAAAACCCCCCAAAAAACTCAAATTAAGGCTCCACCAGCATGGATGCGTCGATCCAAGCCGCATATGTGTGAGGACGGGGCACCCTCGACCGCGTTCCGATTCGCACGAGGCCCGCTCGACGGGAAGCCTCAACCCCAGAAAATCTCCAACTCGCACGACCAGTGGTCGAGCCGGTCGACCCTCCCTTATCCGCCTACTCACTGACAAAGCATTCAATGCAACCACTCCCACTAACATGGCTACAGCTCCACCGGCGTGGAAATAGTACCCGTGTCTAATCCTACTTTTTACTACCCATCCTAGGATGGGCGATAAAAAGGCTGCCACTATTCATGCCACATCGAGCACTGTTCTACCATCGACGTCTCCTTGACTCACAAGACGACAACCACCGCGCCCGGGTTTTCTGGGGCTCGGTATTATCCGTTTCTCGTCGACCCCCCTCAGTCACGTCTCGACCAGGCCTCGGGTGTCGTACGTCGACCATAGGGGATCGCACGTTTGCCATAGGACCTAGGGCCTTTCACTATCCCGTCATCAGCGTCACCACGGTACCCCGGGGATGGCCAGCCATTATCGGGGCACGTCGCTACAACAACCTCCACAGCGCCCGCCGAACCTTCACCTCTAAGGCACCGCCTTAGGGTTTTAGGGACCTCTGGGCCTTCACTTGACTCTATAAAAAGAGAGGGCAGAGGGTTCTCCAGACAGAGGATAACGAAGACAGGGACTTCCTCCACTTCCGAGATCAACATCTCAAGCATTACTCTATTTTACTCGTTTCTTGAGACTTAGAACCGGTTCCCTCTCTCATAGCGTGTAACCCCTACGCAAGCACTTGGGTGCAAGGAAATACAATACTCTCTTCCTCGGCTAGATGTAGGGCCTTCTTTGCCCGAACCAGGATAAACCCCCGTGTATTCTCTTTGCATCACGATCCGGATTAGGGAGCACGCAGCACAAATTCACTCCTCGGTCTAGGGTCCTCCCGGGTCCAAACACTGACGATAGTCAACACACATCCTTAAAGTCTAATCCTTCTTCTTGACAAAAAGAGCTAGACATCCCCACGGTGATGAACTGGGTTTGATAAAACCTTTTTCAAGCAACTCTTGCAATTGAACCTTGAGTTCGGCCAATTTATTTGGTGGCATTCTATAAGCTCTCCTGGATATTGGGGCAGTACCAGGTTTTAACTCAATTACAAATTCTACTTCTCTATCCGGTGGCAAACCAGGTAGATCATCTGGAAACACATCTGAAAATTCACAGACTACCGGTATATCACAAATTTCTTTCACTGAAGTTGCACATATCCTCTCAACGGTTCTCTTTGGAATAGGAAGTTGGATAAGAAGATGAGATTTATTATGTGGCAAGTTCAACCTTATAGTTCTGTGTAGTGCGTCTATAATAGCTCCTCGTTGGTACATCCAGTTCATACCCAGGATTACATCTATATCCTGTTTCTGTAATATTATCATTGAGGTAGGAAATATATGCCCACCCAACTCTATAGGTACATCACGTACCATCTCCTTAGTACACAGTCGTCCCCCGGGCGACTGAATAAAGAATTCCTCTTGTGTTCCCATAATTGGAATGTCATGCTTTGTAACAAAGGTGCAATTTATGAATGTATGTGATGCACCAGAATCAAATAACAGTACTGCTGGATGATTTGCAATAGGGAACATACCCATCATAACAGGTTCTTCCTCTGGAATTGCACTTACTTGGGTGTAGAATACATGTCCCATCTTCTTCTTTTCACCTTTACCCTTCTAGACATTCAAATTATTATTCTTACTCTGAGGCTGCTGTTGTTGTGGTACGGGAGCTCTTGGATAATTGGGGTTGTACTGTCTTGGATACGGGCAGTCCCTTGAGAAGTGGCCTGGCTTTCCACAGTTATAGCAGGGCAAGTTATGGGGTATTGGGCTCTGATTTCGAATACCAGGGGCATTCAGCTGTTGTGGATATTGCTGGGTTACGGCAGGATGGATAAATGTCTGCGACCGAGCTTAGTATTGCGGTGGACGATAAGGAGGGCGGAAATGATTCTGAGGGTGGTAGATAAACCTTTGGTGCTTCTTAATGCCGCCTGATGAGCTGGACAACACTTGCTTCTTTTTCTTTGACTCTTTGTGAATGCGGGACTTCTCTTCTGAAGCGATAGCGACATTGACTACTTCATGATATGTGGCATTATAGCATGTGACCAATGCTGCCTGAATCTTGGTATTCAAACCCCTCATGAAACAACTCTTCTTCTTTGCATCAGTGTTCACATACTCGGTTGCGTACTGTGACAGATGATTGAATTTGCCAACATATTGAAGAACTGTCTGGTTTCCCTATTTCAGAGAGAGAAACTCTTCTAACTTCATGGCCATGACACCATCTGGAATGTAGTGTGCTCTGAAAGCATCATGAAACTCTTGCCAAGTGATACGATGGCCAGCATGGTGGTGAGGAGGTTGTGGTAATGGGCATCCTCGGAGGCTTCCTTAAACTTTTTTCTGGTGGTCCACCCCATCTCTTCTGGGTACAGCCACGGGGGTCGAAGCGGGTTCAACTGATATAGTAGCTAAAGATGCCTCTACTTCCACGAGTTCTTCCTCCTCGTCGTCGGTGATGTTGACGACCTCTGGCACCACTGGTGGTACTGCTGGTGGTGCTGGTGGAGCAGGTGCTGCTGGAGTGAACTGGGCGACATAGGCAGCTGCACTGAGACGAGGCATCTATAGTTTTGATATAAAATATTATCAGAGTCAATATTTTATGCAATAGAATAAAGAATAGAGCATAAAATTTTAATAAAATACCAAGATTGAGATAGTAGCAAGTAAATAAATAAAACCAAAATCCTAGAAACGACCATTTCTATCTAGGTTTGCGTCCTACAGTCGACACAGCTCTGATACCAATTTTTCACACTCCAATTAAAGAACAATATAGAGTGCATACATCTTATGTGCGCCCCAGGAATAGTCGCACACATAAGCCGACAAATTAACAGAAGTATCATCACCATGTACATACATCATGATATTACATCACGTAGTTCTTAACATATCAAGCGGAAAAGTAAATAACACCCTCGAATGAAGTATCTGCTCCATAGGGAAGGTCGACTGGTTGACCCAAACCTAAAATTCTTCAGGGAAATCCTCGTAGAAACTGTCATCTGTTACCCATCCGGGATTTTTATCCAAAAAAATGAAATAATAACAAGTGTGAGTACACTCGTACTCCGCAAGTATAGTATGAGGATTCATGAGGCACAAAAAGGATAGACACGGTTGACTGCAGTTAGCACTTTTAATAGATCAACATTTCATTATTAATTATTATTATTAAGTTATGCTTAAGCTCCCGTTTAACCCACATGATCACCTACTAGAATTAAGGAGAGTAATTGAGCATCAGTATAATCTCATCAATATCATCATAAGTCATCCATATGTCAAGTAACCATTTATTCTGTGAGTTTTCCGAGCCACTCGTGACCATGAGCACGACTGTTATAACAGTTTTAACACTCTGCAGAGGTTGTGCATCTTTACCCATGAGTCATGTTGCCCATATGCCCGGGGCCCGTCGACCCCTAACACTCCCAAGGTGAGTAGGCAGGGTACACTATGAAGCCTTCCATATGCCTCTTCTAACATGTTAGGGCTGCGAGGTTTCCTCGGCAGGCACATATAGAGAACCCCCTTTCAATGGCACAATTCCCGCAGGCTATACACATCAGAACAGAGGCAGTTCTATACCCAAAGTGGCAAGCCCCTCTTGTGCCCTTTCGGGTAACCTCTAACAAGCTAGAAAAGATCCTATTACTGAGCTAAAGTCAGAGCCATATGACTCTCACGGTTGCACTGTATGTCCTAGCTTTTGCCCTACAGATAAGTCCTTACGGAGGGTTTAGGGCAACATGATCAACATCATCTGCACCTTTACCCTATAGTTCCACTGTTACCATCATGTGTTATCCATTGGTTCCATCAGTCATAGTGTAGATCATGTTTAGTTAGAGCACTAGCATTCTAACCATATGCAAATAAAACCCATAGGGATCAAGGTACAGGTCATCAATTAGCTAGGAAGTCCTTATAGTCGAGCAATATTAGACACATGCATAATGAGTATATTATATAATGAATAGGACAACAAGGTAGGCTCATGCTATACTTTCCTTGGTTCATGAACTGCTGTTGGTCCTGCTGCTCCTCGTACGTGTTCGGATTCCCAAAGTACTCCTCACCGTCTGAACTCGAACGACACAAAGTACAACACGCATTCCAGAGCAGACATACAAGCAAAACATGACTACGATTAGAATAGTACACCACTAATAAATAAAACTGTATATAATTTTTACCAAAAATCATCTACGTCTCGCTACGATCACAACGACATGAATTGTACGAAAAACGGAGTTACAACGCACAAGTTACGAGCTATTTACGGTTCCCAAAAGCTAGCTATTAAACTAGACTTAATCGAGAAATTCAAAAGCTCCTAATAGGTCTAACAGTAGCACTATTGCGTAGATCATGAAATTATGAAACTAACGCAAGTTGAACGGGTCAAATCGGAGCTAAAACGATGATTTTATAAGTGTTTTACTGTAGTGGCAATTCTGTAATTAATCTAGAAACATATTTTTCATTTAAACTGAAGAAACTACGTATTTAAAAAGAGAATGTGTATTTTGAGAATACACCAAGGACGGCGGGTTCAAATAGAGGAAAACTGGAGGTCTCTTTAGCAAAAAAGGGCCCCGAAAGGGTACCTTTCTTTCACAGCCGTTGGATTCGGAATGGACGGTCGAGATTAGATGGGAGGAGGGAAGAGAAGGGCGAGCCGCTGAAGGGGAGGGTGATTGCGGCAGCGCCGCCATGCCCGACGGCGAGAAGCTCGCCGGCGTTGCCCAATAGGGCGCTATGGTGCTCGGTTACCAAATCCAAGGACACAGGAATGAAGAGGGGGCAAAGGCGAACTCATTCCAGCACTTTGCGTGGGCGAGGAAAGTCCCACACGGCACCCGCCATGGCCGGCCACAGAGGAGCTCGCCGGAGCTCGCGAAACTGGCCCAAGAAGCCACCATTCGACACAGGAGGTGGATGGAGAGAAAGAGGGGAGCGGGGCAAAGCTCACCGAGCGGTAAAACGAAGACGAGGGCGGCTCGGAGTCGATGGCGATGCGGAGGCGACGGACGGCACTCCGATGATTTGCGGTGCTGCGGTTGCGGCCCCACGCGAGCGAGAGAGAGGGAGTTGGAGTGGGGGAAGGGCGGAAACTGGGTCATGTTTCCCTTTTAAAGAGACCCGAGGCGCAGGGGAGATGCTCCCACGATGGAGCGTGGGCGCGGGCAGCGGTTGCGCTCGAGTGCGAGCAAAACGGGAAGGCTGGAGGTTTGGGGCGACTGCGCTGACGTGCGGGACCGGGCTAACTTGCCCTTCATATTGAATCTTCTCACATTTCACATTGGTAACACTTTCAAATACACATAGTCATCCACTTTGAAACTCAACTCTCTTCTTCGGATATCAGCATAACTTTTCTGTCTGGACTGTGCTACTCTCAAATTATCCCTAATCATTCTCACTTGTTCCTCTGCATTGCACAGGACATCTGGTCCAAACACTTGAGTTTCACCTGTCTGATTCTAGAATAGAGGTGTTCTACACTTACGTCCATATAAAGCTTCGAATGGCGCCATTTTGAGACTTTTCTGGTGACTGTTGTTATATGAAAACTCAGCATATGGCAAAATCTTATCCTAACTAGTACCATACTGTAAAGCACAAGCTCTTAACATATCTTCCAAGATTTGATTGGTCCTTTCTGTCTGTCCATCGGTTTGGGGATGATATGCAGAACTAAAATTTAGCTTTGTTCCTAAAGCACTATGTACCTTATGCCAAAAATGCGATGTAAACTGAGTTCCTCGGTCAGACACGATCTTCTTCGGAACCCCATGTAGGCACACTATTCTCTCCATATACAACTCCGCTAACTTTGCACCACTATAAGTGGTTTTGACTGGCAAGAAGTGGGCTACCTTAGTAAGTCGATCCACTATTACCTAGATCGAATCATATCCGTGTTGAGTGTGGGGTAATCCAGTAATGAAGTCCATACCAACTTCTTTCCATTTCCACTCTGGTATTTTCATTGGTTGCAGCAATCCTGCAGGTCTTTGGTGTTCAGCTTTCACCCTTTGACAAGTATCACATATGGCCACATACTCAGCCACATCTCTTTTCAAACCATACCACAAATACTTCTCTTTAAGATCTAAATACATCTTGGTGCTTCCAGGGTGTATGTGATGAGGACATCGCCACGCTGGACACACCGACGTTATGGTCTTCCCCAAGTTGCAATTCGTCCCCAACTCAGCTGCCACGTCACCCTCGGATTCAGCAGACACGTCGTCACTGTTTTGGTCATAACTCTCTCATACGATATCAAAACGGGGCGTTCTTGGATGCATTGGAAAGGGGACGACGACGCCATCGTTTTGGATCTGGTCCTAGCTCCAGAAGGTCCGTGGATCATTCTGTGTGACCACGTCAAGGTGCTGCGTCACCTATTTGGGCCAACTTGGCCATGTATTGTGTCGGGCCTTAAGCCCAAGTTGTGGGTGCCCAACCCCTGGCCATTCCCAACCATAGGTCGAGTCTTAGACTATAAATATAGCCACCGCCACTGTTAGACAATTGGGTTTTCGTTTAGAGTTTAGTTTTCCATTGAGAAACTGAATCATTCATTGTAACTGTGGTGACAAATCCTTTTACAGCGATCTAGGGCCCCCGTTCTTGATCTCCTCCACTATGTCGATTAGTCCTTTGGAACCGATTTCTTGAACCTCTATTGAAATTCGCATCATTCATATTTGTAATTTCAGATTGCGTGTTTTTACCTTCTTGCTTGTGCGCTTCGATTCGCTTGCAGGAAAAGCCTTCTTGGCGAGGTCAATCAAGTTGTGCTTGGTTGATAACCAACGGAGCAGTGGTGTAATAGTTGCAGGGTTCGAATCGTGTCTGATTTGAATCCAGATCGCCAACGTCGAGTTCTCCATAAGTCGAACTTACCGGTTACCTCTCGGAAGATCGTGTCAGTATTCATCAATTGGTATCAGATATTTCAGGTTTACTGCGAGGTATAATCTCGTTTGCCTTAGATTCATATTTGTTCCTTACCTACAGTCCACAACAAGCCCAATAATATTTCAATTTCCGCTGTCCTATCACCTTTGTGCCTTTGCAATTTTGTTTCAGATTCGCGTTGTTGAGTTTGTGTCCGTGGTCAAGTCTTGTTGCTGGTTTAGGATTGTGTTCGTAGTCATAGTTCAATCGCCGTTGCTGTGATTTTTATTTTCCGCCGCTATCCCATCCACCGTTTCCAAACAACAAGTCGAAGCCACCACATTACTCGACTTGCCCCGCTAGCTGCCTTGTGTAACTTCTCGCCACCGCGCAAACCCTAGATAGGTTGCCAGCCGCTCTTATTTTGCCTGCATCGCAACCCTCCTTACATCATCAGGCGAATACCTACTGCTGTTAGTCACAGGAACTATCTTGTGCTCGGTGCGAATACCTACTTCTGTTAGTCACAAGAACCATCTTGTGCTCGGTGATGGAGTTTAGGGACGTTTTGCCCTAACTGCCGTATTGTGCCTTCCGGAAAACATAACTTGAGATATCTTCGGTAAAACAGGCATAACTTTTCGCTCGTTTATCAGAAAAATCTGAAATTTTTTGAGCAGCTTCTTGACACCATTTGAGGCCGACCCAAACTCGGCTTTGCCCTGTTTGGTTTCATCAAAATTGCCAAAAAAATCAGGAAAATAAAGAAAAAAAAATTGTCAACGTTTTTGCACGCTTTTCAGAGACCTTGCTGTATTTCTGTAGACCACATCCCACCTCAGTTGTAAGTGCCAATTTTTGTGGTTGCATCTTTTGTGATCCTTGTTCAGAGAAAAATATAAAAAAAATAGCAAAAAAATAAAAAAGTTTGATTCCTACTAGTGCCTTTTGGAAAATTCCGGGAAAAATTCAGAAAAAGGAAAAATTCGGGTTACTTGCTTGTTCTGTGAGTTATTTCCATCGTCCTTTGCTTTCACGTTGTTGCGCTACGTCTTGACACGTCTTAGCCAGCAGCTGTGATTTGTACTTTGGATCCGGATTGAACAATTGCTACTCTGCATTCGTTAATTGTTAATCCTTGCTGTCATATTGTGTGCCTACTCATATCTCCACATATTCTTCTGTCAGCATAGGTTCATCTTGCAACTGTTACCCACGCTCAACAATAGATTACTTTGCCACTTTGGTTTGGCTCCTATTTGGCGTTGGTAAGAATACAGGCAAGACGGTGGTAAGCCGCTTGTGATTTTGCATTCCACTTTCACTACAACCACCACCACTTGTTTTTTTAGTTGATAGGGATAATACTTTGGTGTTGTCTTTTTCTATCTTCTAACCATGTTAGGATCTTCGACGGACTTCAATGAGTGCGTGTCCAAGGGCGAGCTTACAACGTTTATGACTGAACAACGCAATCTTATGACCGAGCTGATGCGCAATGTGAATAATTTGGTCACCCACATTGAACAACTCGAGCAACGCCCTCCACCTCATCGTGCTGATGATGTAGATGCGGATGATTTTGGTGATGAAGATGCGGATGCTAACGGTTATGCCCGTCGCCACCTCAACTTCAACCGTCGCGGTATGGGAGGTAATATTCAAGGTAATAATGACCCTTTTGCTAAAATTAAATTTAGCCTTCCTCCTTTTGCTGGTAATGTTGATCCAGAGGCTTATTTAGATTGGAAGCTTGCTGTTCAACAAAAATTTAATTCTCATAATGTTCCTGCTGAGCATAGAGTTAGACTTGCTACTAGTGAGTTTACTAATTTTGCTTTGTTCTGGTGGAGTGATCTTTGCAATGCTAATAATGCTGCTGCTGCGCCTCAAACTTGGAATGCTTTAAAGCAACATATGAAATCTCGTTTTGTTCCTCCTTATTACCAACGTGATTTATGTTTGAAACTACAAACTTTAAAATAAGGTGATAAAGGAGTCGAATCATACTATCAAGAATTGCTTATTGGTTTAGCCCGTTGTGGTATAAATGAAGATGATAATGATTCTAGTGCTAGATTTTTTGGTGGTTTAAACCATGATATACAGAATATCCTAGATTACAAAGAATGGCGTAATTTTTCCTAATTGTATCATCTTGCTATTAAGGCAGAACGTGAAGTACAGGGACGCAAACAACACCAGCCTTTCAGGTCTAACAATGGGAGGACTTTTCAGCACCGTTCAGAGCCAGAGACGCCCAAGATTCCTGTTGCATCACAGTCATCTACACCTTCCGGGGTAAGTAAATTGTCTAATGTGCAGAACAAAAGTGCCACTCTAGGTGTTTCCCCTCGCTCCTCCTCGTCCAGCTCTAAAATCATTTGCCACCGATACAAAGGCATGGGACATGTCATGAAGGATTGCCCCAGTCGTCGTGCTTTCATTGCTACCGAGGATGGATATGTAAGTGCTAGTGATGTTGAAGATGATTTAGCCCTTGTTGCTAACATTGATGCAGATTCCACCGAGGGCGATCAAGACAAGGAGGCCATCATCATTGACTCCGTGGTTGCTACCGCAGACTACCCTAGCCTTCTTGTGCAGCGTGTGTTGAGTACATGTGTGGGACATGAAGAAGAGATGACGATCCAACGCCACAATTTATTCCACATGTATTTTATTGTGCAGGGTTGTCGTGTTCTCACTATCATTGATAGCGGGAGTTGCAATAACTTGGTGAGTTCAGATTTGGTTGACAAGCTTGGTTTGACCACACGACAACATTCGTATCCATATAAACTTCAATGGTTCAATAATAGTGGTAAGACTCAGGTAACTAAATCAGCACGCATTAGCTTTTTTACAGGCTCTTATCATGATACTCCTGATTTTGATGTTGTTCCTATGCAAGCTTGTTCCATTTTATTAGGTCGCCCATGGGAATTTGATAATGATGCTTTACACCATGGTAGAACTAATACATACACTATCATACATAAGGACAAAAAAAATTACATTGCTACCTTTGTCTCCTACGGATATTATTAAACATTCTAATGAGATTAAAAATAAACCTCCAACTCACATTGCTAAAAACAATGGGATTAAGTTAAAAGGAGGTACTTTTCTTGCTACAACTTCTGCTACTGCTAAGTTATGTGATAATCCTGATGCGCCATGTTATACTATGTTTTGTCAACCTATTCTGTCTGATGCATTGCCTGCTGTCACTAACCTTTTGCAGGAGTTCGCTGATGATGGGATGAAGTAGAGGACGACTCCAATTCTAGAAGGAGGGGATGATGAGGACATCGCCAAGATGGAGTCGAGGACGACTCTAATTCAAGAAAGGGAGGATGATGAGGAAATCGCCACGCTAGACACACCGACGTTATGGTCTTCCCCAAGTTGCAATTCGTCCCCAACTCAGCTGCCACGTCACCCTCAGATTCAGCAGACACGTCGTCACTATTTTGGTCATAACTCTCTCATACGACATCAAAACGGGGCGTTCTTGGATGCGTTGGAAAGGGGACGACGACGCCGTCATTTTGGATCTGGTCCTAGCTCCAGAAGGTCCGTGGATCATTCTGTGTGACCACGTCAAGGTGCTGCGTCACCTATTTGGGCCAACTTGGCCATGTATTGTGTCGGGCCTTAAGCCCAAGTTGTGGGCGCCTAACCCCTGGCCGTTCCCAACCATAGGTCGAGTCTTAGACTATAAATATAGCCACCGCCGCTGTTAGACAATTGAGTTTTGTTTAGAGTTTAGTTTTCCATCGAGAAACTGAATCGTTCATTGTAACTGTGGTGACAAATCCTTTTACAGCGATCTAGGGCCCCCGTTCTTGATCTCCTCCACTGTGTTGATTAGTCCTTTGGAACCGAGTTCTTGAACCTCTATTGATATTCGTATCATTCATATTTGCAATTTCAGATTGCGTGTTTTTACCTTCTTGCTTGTGCGCTTCGATTCGCTTGCAGGAAAAGCCTTCTTGGCGAGGTCAATCAAGTTGTGCTTGGTTGATAACCAACGGAGCAGTGGTGTAACGGTTGCAGGGTTCAAATCGTGTCTGATTTGAAGCCGGATCGCCAACGTCGAGTTCTCCACAAGTCGAACTTACCGGTTACCTCTCGGAAGATCGGGCCGGTATTCATCAGTATGGAATAAGCAGAATCATGTGCCTCTCGCACAATCGTATCTCGGATAGCTTTCACTTCAGGTACACATATTCTCTTTCCAAACCATAGAGTACCATTCTCATCCAACCTGAAGCCCGATGCCTTTCCAACCACTACATGATCTGCAATCTCCTTTAGTTTCTCATCCTCCAACTGACCTTTGCGTATATCTTGCTCCAATGTAGGCTCTATGGCCAATTCCACTACATTATTGACAAGACCCAAATTGAGATATTCAATTTCAGCTCGCAACTCTACTGGTATAAATGTCAACTGAAGTCCGTTGGCATAGCTCTTCCTGCTAAGTGCATCAGCAACAACATTTGCCTTTCCAGGATGATAATGCACTTCCAGATCACAATCTTTAATCAATTCTAGCCAACGACGTAGCCTTAGGTTCAACTCTGACTGAGTAAAAATGTATTTTAAACTCTTGTGGTCAGTATAGATATCACACTTATGTCCGATCAAATAATGCCTCCAGATTTTCAGGGCATGGATAACTGCGGCTAATTCCAAATCATGTGTTGGGTAATTCAGTTCATGCTTTCTCAACTGCCTGGATGCGTATGCCACAACCTTTCCTTCTTGCATAAGCACACATCCAAGACCTAGGCGAGATGCATCACAATAAATAGAGAAGCTCTTACTTAAATCAGGTAAGGTCAACACTAGGGCTGTCGTCAACCTTCTCTTAAGCTCCTCAAAGTTAGCCTGACATTTGTCTGACCATACAAATTTGGCATTCTTCTCTAGTAGGGCTGTCATAGGCTTAGCTAGCTTAGAGAACCCTTCAATAAATCTCCTATAGTACCCAGCCAATCCCAATAAGCTACGGATTTCACTAACATTGGCTGGGGCTTTCCAATTTAACACATCCTGCACTTTACTGGGATCTACGGCTATTCCACCATTAGAGACCACATGTCCCAGAAAAGATACTTCTTTCAGCCAGAACTCACATTTGCTCCCTTTAGCATACAATTTATGTTCCCTGAGTTTTTGTAAGACTAGTCTTAAGTGTTTAGCATGTTCCTCTTCATTTTTGGAGAATATTAGGATATCATCTATGAATACCACTACAAACTTATCCAAGTACTCCATGAATACTTTATTCATCAGATACATAAAGTATGCAGGTGCATTTGTCAATCCAAAAGACATCACTGTATACTCATAAAGGCCATATCTGATAGTAAATGTTGTCTTAGGTATGTCAGATGTACGAATTTTTAGTTGGTGATATCCAGAACGGAGGTTAATTTTTGAGAACACACAAGCACCTTTCAGCTGATCAAATAAATCATCAATTCTAGGGAGTGGGTACTTGTTCTTGATTGTGACTTCATTAAGGGACCTATAATCGACACACATTCTTCGTGTTCCATCTTTCTTATCAACAAATATAACAGGTGCTCCCCAAGGTGAAGAACTAGGGCGAATAAAACCTTTCTCTTGCAATTCCTTAATTTGTTTCTTTAGTTCTTCTAATTCATCTACCCCCATTCTATATGGTTTCTTAGCTATGGTTGCAGTTCCAGGTAAAAGCTCGATAAGGAATTCGATGTCGCGATCGGGTGGCATACCTGGCAGCTCATCGGGGAACACATCTGGGAATTCATCCACCACCTGATTCTCCTGGTTGGCAACATCGCTCAACTGGTTGACAGTGGCGGTTGGTTGAGCTTGCACTTCCACTTCGACACAAATTCTATCACCACTTGGAGATGTCACAACAACGGATTTCTCCTAACATTGTATCACTGCTCTATGCTGCTTCATCCAATCCATTCCCAGGATGAGATCAATCCCAGCGGTTCTCAGAACAATTGGATTTACTTTAAAAGCTACCCCCCTTAGGAATATACTAGTAGAAGGGCTCCAATAGTTTGCTGGCATGCTACCCCCCGGTGAATTTACTAACATAGGATCCTTCATGGCACACAGGGGTATGCTATGCATTCTAACAAAAGCTTGTGATATGAAAGAATGTGAGGCACCGGAATCAAAAAGTATGGTAGCGGAGATGGAGTTGACGCTAAACGTACCCAGCATAACCTCAGGCGCCTCCTGAGCTGATTCAGACGACACATGATTCACTTTGTCGGTGAACGGAGGTCGAGCGTTGGGCCTCTGGTTACTCTGCTGGTTCTACAGGGCCTGCCAGTTCTGCTTCTTTGGACACTGGTATGAATAGTGTCCCACCTCTCCACAGTTGTAGCATGCATTGGGGTTGCCTGGAGTGTCACTCTTGAATGGGGCATTGTTGGGCACTCCCTGACGTGGTTCCTGGTTGCTAGCTTGATGTTGCTAGGGGCGCTGCTGATTCTGGTTGCCAAACTGCTGTGGGTACTGAGGACGCTGCTGGTTCGGGTTCCTCTGGGGGTACTGGCCTCTGTTCCATTGGTTGGGTGGCCCTTGGTTTCTCTGTGGAAAACCTTCCTGAGGGAAAGCTCACGGTCGAGTGTTGCTACCCGACGCCTGTACCTAGAGCTTCCTCTTCTTGAGGTCCATTTCCTTACACTTGTTATCTATCACAATGGCACAATCCACCAATTCTTGGAAACTGGCATACTTGTTGGACATCAGCTGTAGTTGGAGTCCATCATACAGTCCCTTCAGAAAATGGCGCTGTTTGTCAGAATCTCTGGCCACCTCAGCCGGGGCATATCGTGACAGTTGAGCAAACTTGTCGCGGTACTCCGCCACAGACATGGACCCTTGTTTGAGAGCCCGGAACTCTTCTTGCTTCAGTTCAATAAGTCCCTCAGGGATGTGATAGGACCTAAAGTTCTCTGTGAACTCATTCCATGTGATCTCTAGAGCATTCTCTGGACGTCCATACTAGAATGACTCCCACCAATCCTGAGCAGCTCCTTGGAGTTGGCCTGAGGCGTACAAGACTTTCTCCAGGACATTGCACTATGCAATATTTAGCTGCTTTTCTACAGCTCTCAACCAATCATCAGCCTCCATAGGCTCAGAGGCATGTGTGAACACAGGTGGGCGTCCTTTCAGAAACTCACCACGCTTGTCACGGACCTACACAGGTGGGGGTGCTCCTGCTGGTTGCTCACCAAGACGGTCCATCACTGTCTGCATGAGCTGTGCTTGCATTGCCATCAATTGTTCAATTGTCACCGGCGGTGGCGGAGGTGGATCCACGAGAGCACCATGTCCACGACCACGTCCATGGCCTCAGCCACGTCCTCCTCTAGAGGCCATCTGCTTCCAAGCAAATGTGCAAACTTTTAGAGATCTTCCAAAAATTTACAAATTATTTACAAAAGGTAAATAACATAGCTGAAAATTTCTGGACGGGTGTCTACAACAGCAGATTAGAAATTGAAGTGTAACTCGAGTTTCAGAGATGCAAAAGAGGCGTGGCATACATCGTTGGAAATCTTAAGAAGTATGCTACAACTTTTTTTATAGAACTTTTTTACAGATTCTGACGACAACATCATCAAAAACTGAGCTAAACAATTTCTGTTCTAAGTTATAGACTGTACAGACTTGCTAGATTGTAGCAGGCATATCTCTTAAACCAAAACTGATAATGAGGTGATTATAGTGGGAAATGAAAGATACACAAGTCTAGTTCCTTCCACAAAAATTTCATAATTTTTGGACGCAGAGACTTAGAGATATGAGATAAACATTGCAGACTGCTCTGAAAAACTGTACAACAGTGATGCGAACTTTTAAACCCCAACTAAGTTAAACAAATACTAACTTAAGGTTTTGGTAAAAAGAACATGTGGACAAGCCCACACTATTCCAGCAATCACACAAACTCAAAATCATACCAAGTTCATCAACACAACCAACAAGACAACTAAATGTTCACACTACAAGCATAAACTTAACATGACTCTCGATCTAGAACGTATTCATTGTGACGGGGCTGCAAGCATCTAAGGAGCGCGATCCACCATGATGAACACCCTAGCCTTCTTCTTGTACATGGTAGGCTATCCTAGCTGAACGGCCATCTCATCTATCTGTTTCTGAAGGTGTTTCTCAGACTTCTGCGCCGCACGAAGCTCGTCTTTGAGTGCTTCATTGGCCTCCTGCATGGCGCTGAGGTGCCTTACTGTGGTGTCCATGGTTGGATCAGAAGCTGAGGGAGCCAACACTGCCCATGTCTTTTCCACCGGGTCGTAGCGTGGAAGAAACCTGTAGCGATTACCCTGCATGTCCTCAAATCGGCGGCCATGATAGTGCAGGTACGCCTCCTGCGTGGCATCCTCCATGCTGTTGTAGGCGCTGGCACGCCTAGACCGGTGGCTGTGGGTAGTCACGACATCTTGGGATTTGACGGTGTTGTTCCAGGCGGTGATGATCACATTGGTCTTCCAGTATGTCGTCTCTACTGGATGCTGGTGCTCTGTGTAGTAGTACTTCACCGAAGCAGCAAGATCTGGGTAGTACTCGGCCAGCATGGTGGTGAGGAGGTTGTGGTAATGGGCATCCTCGGAGGCTTCCTTAAACTTGTTTCTGGTGGTCCACCCCATCTCTTCTGGTTCCTCTGGAGCAGCTGGGGAGGGCACTGGTGTTGGTGCAGAAGCGGCCTAGGAAGCTGGTGGAGGTGTAGCAGCAGGGACTGGGGCATCCACTGGTGGGATGGGTACGGCCATGGGGGTCGAAGCGGGTTCAACTGATACAATAGCTGAAGATGCCTCTACTTCCATGAGTTCTTCCTCCTCGTCGTCGGTGATGTTGACGACCTTTGGCACCACTGGTGGTACTGCTGGTGGTGCTGGTGGGCAGGTGCTGCTGGAGTGAACTGGGCGACGTAGGCAGCTGCACTGAGATGAGGCATCTATAGTTTTGATATAAAATATTATCAGAGTCAATATTTTATGCAATAGAATAAAGAATAGAGCATAAAATTTTAATAAAATACCAAGATTGAGATAGTAGCAAGTAAATAAATAAAACCAAAATCCTAGAAATGACCATTTCTATCTAGGTTTGCGTCCTACAGTCGACACGGCTCTGATACCAATTTGTCACACTCCAATTAAAGGACAATATAGAGTGCATACATCTTATGTGAGCCTCAGGAATAGTCGCACACATAAGCTAACAAATTAATAGAAGCATCATCACCATGTACATACATCACGATATTACATCACGTAGTTCTTAACATATCAAGTGGAAAAGTAAATAACTCTCTCGAATGAAGTATCTGCTCCACAGGGAAGGCCGACTGGTTGACCCAAACCTAAAATTCTTCAGGGAAATCCTCGTAGAAACTGTCATCTGTTACCCATCCGAGATTTTTATCCAAAAAATGAAATAATAACAAGTGTGAGTACACTCGTACTCCGCAAGTATAGTATGAGGATTCATGAGGCTCAAAAAGGATAGACACGGTTGACTGCAGTTAGCACTTTTAATAGATCAACATTTCATTATTAATTATTATTATTAAGTTATGCTTAAGCTCCCGTTTAACCCACATGATCACCTACTAGAATTAAGGAGAGTAATTGAGCATCAGTATAATCTCATCATCATCGTCATAAGTCATCCATATGTCAAGTAACCATTTATTCTGTGAGTTTTCTGGGCCGCTCGTGACCGTGAGCATGGTTGTTATAACAGTTTTAACACTCTACAGAGGTTGTGCATCTTTACCCGTGAATCATGTTGCCCATATGCCCGGGGCCCGTCGACCCCCTAACACTCCCAAGGTGAGTAGGCAGGGTACACTATGAAGCCTTCCATAGGCCTCTTCTAACATGTTAGGGCCGCGAGGTTTCCTCGGCAGGCAGATATAGAGAACCCCGTTTCGATGGCATAATTCCCGCAGGCTATACACATCAGAACAGAGGCAGTTCTATACCCAAAGTAGCAAGCCCCTCTTGCGCCCTTTCGGGTAACCTCTAACAAGCTAGAAAAGATCCTATTACTGAGCTAAAGTCAGAGCCATATGACTCTCATGGTTGCACTGTATGTCCCAGCTTTTGCCCTACAGATAAGTCCTTACGGAGGATTTAGGGCAACATGATCAACATCATCTGCACCTTTATCCTATAGTTCCACTGTTACCATCATGTTTATCCATTGGTTCCATCAGTCATAGTGTAGATCATATTTAGTTAGAGCACTAGCATTCTAACCATATGCAAATAAAACCGATAGGGATCAAGGTACAGGTCATCAATTAGCTAGGAAGCCCTTATAGTCGAGCAATATTAGACACATGCATAATGAGTATATTATATAATGAATAGAACAACAAGGTAGGCCCATGCTATACTTTCCTTGGTTCACGAATTGTTGCTGGTCCTGCTGCTCCTCATACATGTCCGGATTCCCAAAGTACTCCTCACCGTCTAAACTCGAACGACACAAAGTACAACATGCATTCCAGAGCAGACATACAAGCAAAATATAACTACAATTAGAACAATACACCACCAATAAATAAAACTATATAAAATGTTTACCAAAATCATCTACGTCTCGCTACGATCACAACGACGTGAATTGCACGAAAAACGGAGTTACAACGCACAAGTTACGAGCTATTTACGGTTCCCAAAAGCTAGCTATTAAACTAGACTTAATCGAGAAATTCAAAAGCTCCTAACAGGTCTAACAGTAGCACTATTGCGTAGATCATGAAATTATGAAACTAACGCAAGTTGAACAGGTCAAATCGGAGCTAAAACGATGATTTTATAAGTGTTTTACTGCAGTGGCAATTCTGTAATTAATCTGGAAACGTATTTTTTATTTAAACCGAAGAAACTACGTATTTAAAAAGAGAATGCATATTTTGAGAATACGCCAAGGACGGCAGGTTCAAATAGAGGAAAATTGGAGGTCTCTTTAGCAAAAATGGGCCCTAAAAGGGTACCTTTCTTTCACAGCCGTTGGATTCGGAATGGATGGTCGAGATTAGATGGGAGGAGGGAAGAGAAGGGCGAGCCGTCGGAGGGGAGGGTGATTGCGGCAGCGCCACCATGACCGACGGCGAGAAGCTCGCTGGCATTGCCCAATAGGGCGCTATGGTGCTCGGTTACCAAATCCATGGACACAGGAATGAAGAGGGGGCAAAGGCGAACTCATTCCAGCACTTTGCGTGGGTGGGGAAAGTCCCGCACGGCACCCACCATGGCCGGCCGCGGAGGAGCTCGCCGGAGCTCGCGAAACTGGCCCAAGAAGCCACCATTCGACATGGGAGGTGGATGGGGAGAAAGAGGGGAGCGGGGCGAAGCTCACCGAGCGATAAAACGAAGACGAGGGTGGCTCGGAGTCGATGGCGATGCGGAGGCGACGGACGGCACTCCGGTGATTTGCGGTGCTACGGTTGCGGCCCCACGCGAGCGAGAGAGAGGGAGTTGGAGTGGGGGAAGGGCGGAGACGGGGTCATGTTTCCCTTTTAAAGAGACCCGAGGCGCGGGGGAGATGCTCCCACGATGGAGCGTGGGCGTGGGTGGCGGTTGCGCTCGAGTGCGAGCGAAACGGGAAGGCTAGAGGTTGGGGGTGACTGCGCTGACGTGCGGGACTGGGCGGTCAGTGGTAGGGGGAAAAGGGCGCGGCAGCGGTTTGCTCAACCACCGAACTAGGCCGGCCCAGGAAGAGGAGGGAAAGAAGGCGCGCGCGTGGGCCGGCTCGGCGGGAACGGCAGCAGGCCGACTAGGCCGATTGGGCCGGAAGGAGGGAGAGGAAAAGAAGTTTTCTTTTTCTTATTTGATTTTCCAAATCCAATTTCAAATGTTTTTTAATCTCTTTTGAACTTTGGATCAAAACCAATCAATACAATAACTAAAATGTGGCAGCATGAGTGCATCAACATGTTGCTAACCTTACAATTAATTTTAATTTCACAAAAAATTATTATTCCCTATATTTAAATGCACACTCAATTATACAAATAAATCATATTTAACTATTTTGAAATTATGAAAAATTTAGGGTGTTACACCGTGACTCGGCATCATCATTGTCGCTATCATCGTCATCATCCTCTTCCCCCGAGGCCGTCTCAGATGGGGACTCCTCCAAAGGGAGACCCTCGAGCCTTTGCTGACGACGGCGCTTATTCAACGCCTCGCGCTTGAGGATCTTCCTGTTCTGCTGCTTCTTCACGGCATCTTTCTCTTTTTCTTTTGAGCCACAGAAAAGCGTCTCACCTATTGAGCCACGCGATCCTCCGGGACCGGTGGCGACGAGTCCTTGACCGCTGACAGGTCGTGCACGAAAGCCTCAACTGGCAAAATCAAGAAAACCAGAAAGGAAAAGTACATGAGGCTAGCGAGATAATACATACTAGAGGCTTGAATCCCTGGTTGGGTCGCATCGGTACCTTGTCTATGTCCTCCTGCTTGAAGCCGCCCACCACCCACCGAGCGCGCCGGGCGACCTTGTCGAGGGAGAGGGTCTCATGTGACATCCGGCTCCCCTCCAACGAGATGCCCGGCTTCATCTGGTCCATCCAAAGTCGGCGCTGCATCAGGGGCAAGACCCTCCGACGGTGGAATGCAGCGGCCACCATACCCACGGTCAGCCCGCGTAGACAGAGCCTGCTTAGCGCATCGAGGAGTGGCTGCAGCTTCGACTGGTCCTCCTCGATGACGCCGTACGTCCAGTTCTCCTTCCAGGACATTAGGACATGGCCGGAGAAGCGAGGCAGCTGGCCGTCGTCATTGCGCAGGTAGAACCACCCGTCGTGCCACCTGCTATTTGACGAGATGAGCTGCGCCAGGATGTACAGCTCACCTCGACCCGCCTGCACTTGGATAGTGCAGCTTCCGGCATGCACCACCCGCCGCACTCCCTTCTCCCCCGCCTTCTTAGCGAAGTGCTCCACCTTGAAGAGGTGGAGCCACAACTTCCAGTGGGGCTCGATCCCCAAGTACCCCTCACAAATAGCCGCAAAAATGGCGGCCCGCAAGATGGAGTTGGGGTGAGATGATGGAGCTCCACCCCGTAGTAATGCGAGATGGCCCGCATAAATCGGCTCGGTGGCACCCTGAGTCCCCTCTCATGGAAGGCAACGAAGCTGACCACGTAGCCCTCCGGTGGTGCCGGTTCTCGATGGTCGGTCGGCAGCTCCCTCCACTCCGGCAAATCCCGGCTAGTCCTCGGACGCAGGAGAACATCACGCACGAGCTCCTGTAGCTTCTTCATTGTCACCGACGAATGAATCCATGGATCCACAGGAAGGATTGGGCTCTTTCCCGCCATGGATGCAAGGAACGGATGACGGCAGCGACAGGGAGTGGGCGACGGTGGCAAAGGAAAGAGAGGGCAGTTGCAAAGGTCTAGGAAGAAACGAACGAAACCCTAGGCTCCGTATTTATACCCCGGTGTCAGGCCAATGGGTGGATCTAGTGAAGAGGCAAGTAAAATTTCCACATTTAATGCCATTACCTAACCATTTCCTTGAAACCCTCACGCACGGGCACATGTCAGCTGCTCGTTCACCGACTGCCTGCCACGCCGCCCACTACCACGCTATTTCCACTTCCTCCCTAAAAAAGATACACCCCAACGGCGGGAAGGAAAGCTCATAGATGAACACTTCCAGGCGAAGGAACCACGGGCTCCAAGCCCACTACAAACCTCGAGGGTTCGAAAGCTAGCCCTCGATTGGGGCTCGACAGCTACCCTCGAGTAAACAGAGTTAGGGATGACTAAGGGCGTGCCCATGCCAGGCCAGTGCTCGAGCCACTTTCTCGAGACGCCCTCGGACATATTCAAGGCTAAAGGAGAGGTTGGCGGTGGAATCCTCTTGGAGGGAGGCATCGAGCCCTCAGATCCTATCAAACGGAGCCAAGATCCATATGACAACTCTTTGGCACTTTTAGAGAGCGCCTTCGTGGCCGCTAGCCGACCCCTATCGAACGGGGCACGGGCTCCCACTTGAATTTCCCGCTAGCAGCTCACCAAAGATTGTCAGAACTCGCCCATCAGGGGTAGTGTGGCGTTCTCATCCCTCCTCCTTACCTAAAGGATGCATAAGGGTCGTACGATTAAAGACGGGCAGAACCCTGATCAACCTCACACACACGAGGCTCGGGGGCTTGCCCGCAATAAGCTAGCCTCGATGAAAGAGGACCAAACGCGCCACGAGGGCTCGAGCACAGAAGCATCCCTCAAACATAACATGCTGAAAGCCCTCGAAGGAGTCACTCACTCCTCTGAGGCCTCAGGGGCTACACCCGACTGGTGCGCTCGCGCACACCCACCGGAAGAGCGATGATGCTATAACTCTAGTTCATAACTCGTTGAGCCTCTGGAAGAGTGTCCACACTCCCGCAAAGGCTCGGGGCTACTATTGGGTACCTAAATTAGGGGTACCCAAAACCGATGATTAAAAGGAGCAAACCCCCGAGGAATTCACGCCCTAAAAACCCCCAAAAAAACTCAAATTAAGTCTCCACCTGCACGGATGCGCCGATCCAAGCCGCATACATGTGAGGATGGGGCACCCTCGACCGCGTTCCGATTCGCACGAGGCCCGCTTGATGGGAAGCCTCGACCCTAGAAAATCTCCGACTCGCACAACCAGGGGTCGAGCTGGTCGACCCTCCCTTATCTGCCTACTCACTGACAAAGCATTCAATGCAACCACTCCCACTAACATGGCTACAGCCCCACCGGCATGGAAATAATACTCGTGTCTAATCCTACTTTTTACTGCCCATCCTAGGATGGGTGATAAAAAGGCTGCCACTATTCATGCCACATCGAGCACTGTTCTACCATCTACGCCTCCTCGACTCACAAGACGACAACCACCGCACCTAGGTTTTCTGGGGCTCGGTATTATCTGTTCCTCGTCGACCCCCCTCAGTCACGTCCTGACCAGGCCTCGAGCGCCATGGGTCAACAGAGGAATGACGCCCGTACGTCAACCACAGGGGATCGTACATTCGCCATAGGACCTAGGGCCTTTCACTGTCCCATCATTAGCGTCACCACGGTACCCTAGGGATGGCCAGCCATTACCGGGGCACGTCTCTACAGCAACCTCCACAGCACCTACCGAACCTTCACCTCTAAGGCACCGCCTTAGGGTTTTAGGGACCTCTGGGCCTTCACTTGACTCTATAAAAAGAGAGGGCAGAGGGTTCTCTAGATAGAGGACAACGAAGACAGGGACTTCCTCCACTTCTGAGATCAACATCTCAAGCAATACTCCATTTTACTCTTTTCTTGAGACTTGGGACCGGTTCCCTCTCTCACAGCTTGTAACCCCAACACAAGCGCTTAGGTGCAAGGAAATACAATACTCTCCCCCCCGCTGGACATAGGGCTTTCTTTGCCCGAACCAGGATAAACCCCCATGTATTCTCTTTACATCACCATCTGGATTAGGGAGCACGTAGCACAAATTCACTCATCGGTCTAGGGTCCTCCTGGGTCTGAACACCGACACCTACCTTTTATACGCAAAATTACCTATGCATATAATCCTTATTGATTACTATATTTGGGTTGATGATAGATATTAATGGTAGCTATGCAAGTGAATCTTACCTTTTAGAGTGTGAAAGCCCTAGTTTGGTTTTGGCTAATTGATGAAACCTTAGTACTAACCTCTATGCTAAGTGTGTGGATTAGATGAGGTTGGTACAAGTGATGGAGCTAAGAAGATGATCATGGTGCATGATGATGACCAAGAGATGATCAAGTGCTCAACTTGGAAAAGAAGAAAGAGAAAAATAAAACCCAATGGAGATCAAGACAAATATATTGCTTAGGGTTTTGGTTTTGGTGATTAAGACACCACAAAGGGTGTGATCACATTTAGGATCGATAGCCGTACTATAAAGAGGGAAATTCTTTGGCTAAACGGTTTATCGAATGCCACTAGGTGACATGATTCATACATATGTATTTAGGAACCTAGTGTGCTAACTTTGACCCTTGTAAAATGCTTTAAAAAATGCTAACACATGTGCACACAAGTTCTATACTTTGTGGTTAGCAATTGGAAAGCAAGAGTGAAATGGTTGAGGACATAGAAAAAGAAAAGGAGGTGAAGGCTACTGGCTGGACGCTGGCATCGGTCTGACCAGACGCTGGACCCTGCGTTCGGTCATTTATAAACCATGCAGCGCAGCTGGTCGAAGGCAAGGTGGAGGGACCGGACGCTGGCTCAGGATCGACCGGCGCATCCGGTCACAAGTTGCTTGGTGGCGAGATCACGCGATCGGACGCGCAGGAGGAGCGTCAGGTCCGCTGTGACGTACAGTGACGTTAGCACTGCTTGCGCGCGTGGAGGAACAGTGAAAAAACCGGACGCAGGGGCGCGTCAGGTCGGCAATGACCTGACGCGTCCGGTCGTGTTTTCACGCTAAAAAATCTTCTATGGAATCGATCGGACGCTGAGGGCTTCAACATCAGGTCACGTGAGTGTCGCGTCCGGTCCAAGCTTTGACTGTGCGGTGATCATTTTGTTACCGTTGGAATCAGACAAACGATATTTAAAACGGGGACACGTGGCGAGATTCGAGTGAGCGGACGCTGGGGTCACGCGTCCGGTCACACCAGACCGACGCGTCCGGCCGGCCTGCGGAGAGCCCATTGAGTGAGCCAACGGCTCTATTTATTTGAGGGGCTCTAGAAACAGTGTTTGGCTGGCTCTAAGTTATCTCTCTTGGTACTTTAACATACTTGACATCCTTGTAAGTCTAAGCAAACACCTTCCACTTATCTTCATCCTTGATTCATCATCAAAGTGAGATTGGGAGTGATTCCTAGTGTATTTGCTTGAGTGATTGCATCTAGTGGCACTTGGGGATCGTTGTGGCTGCAGATTTCTTGTTACTCTTGGTGGTTGCTGCCACCTAGACGGCTTGGAGTAGCGGTGGAGGTTCGACACGTGTTGGTGATTGTTTGTGGCCAACTCTGGTGATTGTGAGGGGTCTTGTACCTTTCCCGACGGAGAGCCAAAAGATAATTGTAGTGAATTGCTCGTGTCATTGAGTTACCTCACTTGTGGGTAGGTTTTTTCGGTGTCCAACATGTGGACGAGGTTCGTGCAACATCTCTTGGCCGCTGAATCACCAAGTGTTGATCGACACAACGGAGACTAGCGTGCTAGCAAGCACGTGAACTTCGAGAGAAAAATTGGTTATCTCTTGTCATTTGGTATTCTCCTGGTGATTGATTGATATTCATATTGTGATTGGTTCATCCCTCGACGTGGCGGTATAATCACCTTACCCTCTCTATTACATTATCGTAAACTAGTTATAATAAGCTCTTTAGTGTAATTAGTTTTGAGAGCTCGTCTTACCTTTGCTAGTATAGCTTCTCACCTAGTTGAGCTCTTTAATATAGCTAGTTTTTGAGAGCTCGTAGTGACTTAACCTTTGATCGACTTAGAGATTATAACAACTAGAGTTGTTGGGATAGGTGGCTTGCAACACTTGTTAGAGCTAGTGCGAAAAACTTGATAGCCAATTAGTTGTCTAATAAGTTTGCCTAGTGTTTTGTAGATTTTAAATTAGGCTATTCGCCCCTCTGGCCAATTAGGACCTTTTCAGAGTGTTTATTCACAACTAGAATTAGTATTTATAATTGGTATAAATTTTGAACTCTTGATTCCTTATATTTCAGGACGGAGGAAGTACGTGAGAGTTGGACCATAAATTTTTTATTAAAAGATTCATATAAATTGTAGGACTTTTTTCTATCATAAAAATCTCGAATTAGTGAGTTATTTTAAGAAGCTTTTGCATATGTCCTATATATTTTTGTTTCATATACATTTTTTGGAACCACTCTCATCTCCAAGAGCGCTTTATAATAATTCCTATTTTTCTAAAAAAGAAAAAAAACCCTCTAGTAGTTTTGTATTTAAATTCACTAAAAAATATTTGGTAAATATCGGCCTCAGCTTACAAATATATACATGTGTTTGGCACTTATATATGTCCGGGTGTCCCCTCTGGTTTGGTTTCCACTCCTCGTCTGATTTTTGAGAAAAGAAGCTAACTATTTTAAACTATGGACAAAGATAAAAATAGAGTTTCATATTTATTTTATCCTTTCTGATCGTTTGTCTTATGAGCCGAACTTTTTCGACGAAGGAATATTATTTTTCTCTCACAACAAATCAGCAACGGTACTCTTTTCAGCGAAGGCACGATGATTAATTTACCCAGTATTTTTTAAGAAGCTTTTAAAGATGATCTTAAAATTTAATAATACGCTGACTTGTGGGTAAGACCGGACGAAAAACTCGAAGCTCGTTAGCTCGCTCGGCTCGGCTCGTTATGATAACGAGTCGAGCCGAGCCAGGATTTTAGCTCGTTAGCTATAACGAGCCAACTCGAGCTGGCTCGTGAGCCGCTCGTGAGCCAAACGAGCCGTAGTTTTAGAGAAAAAGTCATGGTAACTTATATTAGTTTTGTATTACTTTATGTCTTGCACTTCACAAATGGATAATATGTTAGCTCATATGAATATTTTATTCGATTTAAAGTTATTGAATATATTATTTTTATATTATTAATATTTTTAAGCTTTAGATAAATACAAATATTATATTTTGTGTATTTTTTTATATCTGGCTCGCGAGCCTAACGAGCCAGCTCGAGCTCATAACGAGCCGAGCCGAGCTGGCTTTCTGGCTCGTTAAGATAACGAGCCAAGCTAAGCTAGCTCGTTATCCTGATGAGTCAGAATAAGCCGAGCTGAGCCAAGCCGAACCAGCTCGACTCGTTATCCAGCCTTACTTGTGGGCCACACGGACCTTGCAAGTTGCAAGTGGCAACTATGCCAAGCTAGAACTTTACCTGCGATATGGGCTGCTTGGTTTCTTTACTTATCACTGTAACCTTACCAAGTGAGAATATGAAGCAAGCTTCTAAGTATCTCAGTCCTCAGAGCTTGTGCAGTTGAAATTTTTCTTGCCAGCATGAGAGAGCCAAAATGGCTCACCCAGATGGGCAAGGTTCTCGTTACCTGTGCCAGCCAAGCCGGCTAGGGCCTCGTTCACTTTCCCTTCCAACCCAAAATATTTCCTCTTACACACATCATATCAAATCTTTCGACGCATGTATGGAGCATTAAACGTAGGTAAAAAAGATAACTAATTGCATAGTTTGTCTGTAAATGTTGGGACGAATCTTTTAAGCCTAGTTAGTCCATAATTGAATAAATTTTGCTAAATAACAATAAAAGATGCTACAATAACTTTTTAGCTATTTTTCGCGAAGTGAACGCACCTAGCTGAGCCAAGCAGCCCCAAAACAAAAGCATGCTGCGGTGCTCCCGCTGGAGTATAGACCCAGTCCATCCGCACGCACGCGCGAGGCGCCCTCCGGAGTCCGGATCTCTCGCCGAGATGCCCCCACCGCCCGCATCGCTGACCCCCGCCGGCGGCGGACGGCGACGGTGGAAGCACCGCCTCAGTCCCACTGTCGCACGTGACCGCTGCTACACTCGCTCCTTCCGCTCCGCGGGGCTCCGACCGGCGGCCATTCCGCTCCCCGATGGCGCCGTCGTGCATCTCTGGCTCCCGCCACCTGCCGCCGACCCCGCCAGGCCCCTACACCCTGTCCTGCTCCTCCACGGCTTCGGCGCACAAGCCACCTGGCAGTGGGCGCCCTTCCTCGGCCCGCTCCTCGCCGCCGGTCTGGCCCCCTATGTCCCGGACCTCGTCTTCTTCGGCGCCTCGTCCTCCCCCGCCGCAGACCGCTCCCCGGTCTACCAGGCTGCTTGCGTCGCCGCCGCTATGGCTGCGCTCCCTGGCGCCCCGCAGCGGTACGCCGTCGTCGGGGTCAGTTACGGCGGCTTCGTAGCATACCACCTCGCCCACGCGTTCCCGGCAGCAGTGGAGCGGCTTGTACTCGTCGCGGCCGGTGTTTGCCTCGAGGAGGCCGACCTGGCCGCGGGGCTCTTCGCTGTTGAGGATATCGCCGAGGCTGCAAGTCTGTTGCTGCCCCAGCGGCCGGAGGATCTCCGGAGGTTGGTGGGGCTCACCTTCTGCCGCCCTCCGCGGTTCATGCCGTCCTGCTTCATGAGGGATTACATCAGGGTAGGTAAATGCAAGGACTTGCCAACTAATTTCACCAGCAATTTCTTGGCCGAGATGTTTCGTGGTTGATAATGAACAATTAATTGTTGTATACTGTATTACTTAGGGTTGGTGGTTCGGTGCTAAAGGTAAAAACCACGGATTTCATCCACAATTGCTACCTATTTTGACCCATTCTTGCATTGGAGGTGTTGTTAGTTCGAAGCCTCTTTGGATCAGCTAGAACTATGAATGTTTGGATCTAGGCTAAAAGGTGCATATATCTTTAGCAATGAACTATTAGCCCTTGTTAGTTAGTTGTACTTGGCTAATGAACTGACAACTATCCAAGGGCTTGGCTAAAAATTAGCCCAAACCATTAGCCCTCGTGTTTGGATGGACTAGAGCTATTTTTTAGCTTCTATTGTCTGTCCACAGAATCCAAACAGGCCCTTAGTTGTTACAACGTTCCAGCAACTTGTTTGTGATCTCATATCCAGTGCTGAATCCACTACTTTATAACCCCCTGTTATCCTAATCCCATTCCTAGAGCCCAATTAACGATATGACAATCAAATCAATGGAGATTTAGGATCTATTTAGTTGATCTAAATAATCGTCCCCCCTTCATAACTCAACGCTTATGATTTTTCCAGTTATATTATTACTGCGCTAGGGTGTACTGATAGTATAAACTATAAACAATTTCTTTATCGTTTGATAAGGTTGATAGGCCATTGTCAGTGATAGATTTATGCCTAAGGCATTCATTAGTTAGTATATAGAAAAAGAGGAATACCATGGAGGCATTTAATCGTTGATATCACTTGAGGTGAACGTCTTGGTCAACATCATAAAACTGCTGGAGAATTTTTTTTCAATTGGATTAGTTGCATATTGATTAAATTGATAATGCTGCTTCAAATTGTTCAAACGAATAAGTAAACTGTTCCAGCAAAGTATTGGATTGTGATGGAATATTATTCCTTGTAAAATTTGTGCACGATAACACAAATTAGCAGCTTAGGGTGTGTTTGGTTGATTTGTGCAGCCAGCTCACCTCGCCTCGCTTGGCAAGGCTAGGCTTGCCACCTGTGGTGAGCGGTTTCAGCTTGCTTGTGTTGGCGATGGATATTCTGGAAAGCGCAAGAAACGAGACGGCAAGCAAGTCAACTAAACAGTGTGTCTCCTGCCCAGCCAAGCAAAGCAAGGCAGATCAAGGCATCCAAAAGCGCCCTTAAACACTGACCAGTTTGGTTGAACCCACAGTGGCATGAAGTTAATTTGTTATACTTAACGAACCACATGGATCAATGAGTTAAAAAAAAATCTAATCTTCATAGAATTAGGGACCTATAAGTTCCTCATGCTTTCCCAAGTCATTTTCACAGCTTGATATTTGCTTTATTTTAGAGGCAAGGTCTCCTCTGTTTTATTTCCCCTAAAGAAAATGACAAGCATTCAACATTACAAGTTCAAGCGTATTCTAGGCATGCTGCCAATGCAGCTTGATATGCCTATTTTATATTAGAACATCACTACAATATCCATCCTTTTTTTTTGTCTTTGTGGCATCATCATTGCATCTACTGTTGTTACAAAGTTAATAAGGGGCAGACCCAGTGCCAGAGGCTCCCACACGAGTGGGGTCTGGGGAAGGGAATAACCGAAGCAAAGTCTTACCCCCGCAGAAATTATGCAGAGAGACGGCTTCGAACCCAGGACCTGGTGACTCGGCGAGCTAGCACTCACCAACTGCACCAGGCCTGCAGATATATTGTTGTTACAAAGTTAATGATGTCAGATTTTGTGATTAATTACATTCATGCCATTATATATTTCACAGTTTTGAAATATTCCACTAGAGTTTGTGATATTGTAACCAGATCAAGTATCATGTCAACAAGAATATATCCGCACACATGTGCACAAACTCAATCTTATATTCTCATCCCTCAAATCCACTTTGCATGGCCTAGGTGAGAGGTGGGAATCCCTTGTGCCCTTTCTTCAGTTTTTAATTCGACCAAATCCAATTGGGCCTAAGCCAGCTCAAGAGAGGTGAGTGGGTTGACACCTCTCGGGCCAGTCAGATTGGATCCAAGGATGCTATGCCCATGTATCTAATATTTCCTCTTGTAACCATGCCACTATAAATTTATCGGATTTGGAAGTATGCCATTACAAAAGTCATGATATTGGAACGATGCCATCAAATTTTCTTGGATTTGGAAATATGCCAGTACAAATATCATGGTATTTGTACCTGTGTTCTTTTCCTAATGCCATATTTCCAATTTCACAAATAGTAGTGAGATTTTTCAGAACTGTAAAATTTACAATGGCATGAGTCTAATTAACCTAAAAATTTCCAAACATTATGGATTGTAATATACTTTTTGCGTGGAGAAAGTAGTATTTGAATTCAATCCGCCCAACTGTGTCTGTACTGAACAGATTTAGAGGAAATTGGGTAGAATTGTACATTTTCTTGTGTGCTATTGACATAGTAAGTGGTTGCTCAATCTTGTTAAATGTACATAAGATTTACTCAACATTTTCTTTGTGTCGTGACTCGTGTTGTATTGCAGGTTATGTGCACTGAAAATGTAAAAGAGAAGACAGAGTTGTTGTATGCATTGATCAATGGTAGGAAGCTTTCAGACCTTCCTAAAATTAACCAGGTAATGATTTGCATTTGCATAAGCACTTGACCTTGATGAGACCATACTAGTTCTCCAGCCAAAGCTTCTGCTTTTTTGACAGTTAAAGAATATAATTGTAACATATTTCATTGATTTGTCAGCAAACCTTGATGATTTGGGGAGAGCAAGACCGGGTCTTTCCATTGGAACTTGGATTACGGCTGAAAAGGTTTGTCTATTTATATGTGTCATCAAATTCAAGTCTTTATTGTTATTCATTAGTATTTGCTCTGTTCAGACGGAAACAAAACAAATCTCTTAAGATTTTGTATAAAAAATTGTCAGGCATCTGGGAGATACTTCCGAACTAGTGATTGTCAAGAACGCCGGTCATGCCATAAACCGCGAAAAGCCAGCAGAACTTTGCAGACTAATAAAGAACTACATCGGTGATCCCTCAGTCAAATATCGAGATGACCGTAAGGTACACAAGTACACAACTGAACGGTATATCATGGGATTCTTGAAACCCTTTAGCAGGAAGAGTTGCACTTGCCTGAGTTTTTTTTTTAAGAATCCCATATATCACATTATTTTTACTTCACTTGTGACAAACTTTGCTTCCCTTTGCAGGGATCTTGGAAGAATGCGATAAAAAGGTTTGTTGGGTCGAGCCTGAGAAAAGTGGACTCTTCTCGACCGCTGCTATAACAATTGACGCACATATATTGACTTTTACGCGCAACAGATTAGTTATTTGATTGTGACACGAAATTGACGATGTGTAATGTTCACCAGCCACTATTATTATGTATACGACCAAGCTGAGTTACATTGTACAATGGGCCTATACGTAGATTTGTCGATTTGGCCTGGCCTATCATGGGCTTATTGTATCCGGCCCAATCTATTGACATGACTGATTTCATTTTGTTCGTTTGGACTGAGCCGGCAGCGCTTTGCAATGACTAAACATCGGACTGTATACAAAAATAGAGATTTGGAGACGTTGGCGGTTGATTGGTTTTTATCTTTTGGCTTTTACCATTGTCAGAGGTCAACAGATTTCGTAAACTATGCTCTAATGCATTCTCAACCGCTGGCCGATACACTGCCCAGTCAGCTTATAAGAGTTTATTTTTTTGAATGCTTACAAAGAGTTTATTTCAGGGCATGGAAAATGGCCTGACAGGCCGTGCCTAGGCCGTTAGCTAGGTACGAAGCCCATCTCGGCATGGCCTGGTGGCACGCCGGGCTCTTCATGGCCTGGCCTGGCCCGTTGCCCATCTATAACAGTTACCGTGACCCTTGGGCAATTATTCGTAAATCTTGGCTTTCGTTAGTGCATTTTTTTGCTTATGGTAGTGCAAAATTTTTATGTGGCTGGTTGCTCATGATAAGTGCTACATCCAGAAGTGGGTTTGACTACATTAGAGCATCTCCAAGAGTTCCTTAAATCCCTTTATAATCTTTTGTTTTTAGCAAGATGAGAAAAAAAACTCTCTCCAACAACTCCTAATTCATTTCCTAATCTTTTAGAACTTGAGAATAGTCACCCTGTTCCACGTAAAGTTACGCGCTTTCGAATCGTGCGTATCTTCTCTCTCACGCGAGTGTTTGTCGGCCAATCTAAAGGTGGAAGGGGCGTGGAAAGAGTAAATAGTAGGAAATGATTCCTGATGCAAATATATAAGAGAGAATGAATACATAAAAGTGGTTATAATAATTTAGAAATAGTATAGGATTCCTAATATAAAATTTTCTATATTTTATGAGTTGATTATTAGAAACTCTTGGAGATAGCCTTCTTTATTCTTTCTAATATTTTTTTTAGGAATTATAAAATTTCATGTTTCTAGGAAGAAAATATTAGGTACTCTTGGAGATGCTCTTAACACATCGGTCCTTTTAGGAGGTTTATCTTTGAAAATGGTCTCCATTTTTAGAGGCGGACTATTTTAGGAGGTGGTCATTTTTTGATTACCTTCGTAAATCAATTTTAGGAGACGGACAAAATCTCACCACCTACATAAATAAAACGTACCTCCGTAAATCTATTTTACGAGACGGACAATTGTGACCACCTCTGTAAATAAAATGACCGTCTCTCATCAGGTATTTTAGGAGACGGTTGCATTTTGCAACCGCATGCGTTAATGTTTGGACAGTGTCTCGCAAAATCATTTTTGTAATAGTGATGATTACAAAACACAAAACTACTCCACAAATGAGCCCAAATCAATCACATTCAAATGTATTATGTCTTATATGCAACATCCTTTGCATATTATTCACTTATAGAATACCAATAATGTCTGTATCTTGATTTCGGACATCTGATCCTGAAGCGCGAATAATGGCTACTCAAACATTCAGAAGAGCCGATCGAAGGGAACCTAATTTTTGCACGTAACCGAGGATGTACAGAAGCGCTATGTTAGAAATTTAGGCACTTTTTAGTAGCAGTTTAATCTAGAAAAGAGCAATAATCAAAAGGTTTGTGACATCATGTATGTGCTTGTGTGTTCTAAGCATGAGCAACATGTAGATGATACTAACCAGCAAGTTATTTATACAACATCTTACTAGATAGTGAAGAACAGAGACATCCCAGCGGCAGAGCCAGATACACTAGTCGACATAGTGCTTGTCGGTGTCAGAAGAGAAGCTGTGCCGATCACCAGCGATCTTCCGGGAAGTAGAGGATGAAGCGAGTAGTCATGCCGCGACACTCCCCAAAAACGTGATTGCCGCCCTTCACCCGAGCAAGCAAACTCAAAGACGACAGACGTTCCGGAGGCCTACTCTCCCAGGTCCTGTGCGCGCTGGAACTGGGACAGGGAGAACCAAAGAGAAGCTGAATATGTGGTGGAAGCCAAGAGGAATGACTGACAGAGGAGCTCGGAATATATGCTTGCGGTGAGGAAGCGAAGAGGCTCAGGAGGAGATTAGGAGACGGAGAAGGCGTGCGGACGCAGAAGAGTAACTCCCGTAATTATGTGGATTGAGTAACAAAACCACTCTCGTCCCGTCCGCTCGCCACACCTATGCCCACGGCCAGCGGCGGCGCGTGCACGCGGCACACCCACGTCCTTTTCTCAGCTCCTCAATATAGATAGACAATATCCAACCATATAAACTGAGTCAATGTCCAGTTAAAATCTTGTACGGTATTAAACCATATATCGCGTATTATTATGAGCCATAGAGTTTATTTGATTTATTAAATATTATAATATATCTAACACGCTATAAGCCAGAAGCCAAGAGAATCACGTACTGCCAAGAAGTAATTCCACGTACGCACAGGTGGAAAGTGGGTCTATATATGCATTCTGCATGCATCCACAGCAATATAAGCAATTTGATAATAATACTCTGATCAAATTGATGTGCACTGGAGCAAGCAGGTGGTATTTAGCCCGGTTTCGTGATTTCAGAGCATCTTTAAAAGTATCATATTTTTTTCTCCAAAAAATATGTAGTTTTGCTATTCTAAAAAGGTATTGGGAGAAAAAAAAAGAAGGCTATCTCCATGAGTTTCCAATAATTCACTCCTAAAATATAGAAGATAATTTTACATTAGGAATCATATACTATTTCTAAATTGTTGTAATCACTTTTATATATTCTTTCTCTCTTGTATATTTGCATTAGGAACTCTTTTCTATTCTTATTCTTTCCCACACCCTTTCACCTTTAGATTAACTGACCCATATGCACGGGAAGGCACTATCCGCGCGACAGCGACTACGTGTAAAGTTACGTGCGACGAGGGAGGATTTTCCAAGTACGTAAATTTTAAAAGTATGAATTAGGAGTGTGATTTTTTCTCATCTCGCTAAAAACCAAGAATTAATAATGGAAATAAAGTACTCTTGGATATGCTCTCATCTTCGTCCATATGAGCTGCACTTGCACCTTAATCCCGCAAACAAATTGTCAACCTCGCCAGAACTAGCTTCTTTAGAAAAAGGACGACCTCTACTTTATAAAGCATATAAATGGGAGATGCTATAACTCAGGCACCTGAAAACTGAGGCGACTAGCTCATCCGTGCAATCTCCATCCAGCGGCTTAGGGAGAGAGAGAGCGGCATGGGGAGAGAGGGAGCGCGTCTCCTCGATCGTTTTCAGTCACCTGGATTATAGGAAGCGTGCATATAAATAGTTATAAGTTCAAAAAAGCATATAAATAGTTATAATAAGAATGTTTGTTTTGTTTCAAAAACCTTTGAATTTGTTGAAGTAGTACCGGTTCAGCCGATGAATCCTCGGTTACGCCTGCCTTATACCCGTTGCCAACTTGCCATTGCGTGGCAGGCTTTTCCCCTAAAAAAATATTTACAGTTTATCTAAGGAAGCAAACTTGTTATATCTTTGTGTTCACTTAAACCCTGGACCAGATGAACCTGGCAGATAATACGCTAGTATGAAAGAATGTTTTGTGTTCCTGATTGATTGACATCATGTCATTGACATGAATCAACTAACCTATCCAGTCGCAATTTCTCACGTCTTTAGAGACAATGAAAAGGCATCGCACTGTAATACTGTATCATACACGTTCGACACGATTAATTATAGAGTTAGGTCAACCTAATCATTCGATGACCATTGTAAATTAATATGGATACATCTGCTGGCTGAATGCATATGTTTCTCCACACATGTAGTGATAATCACATCTTTATAAAAATTTTTGAACAGAATTTTTTTTCTCCAATATAACAGAATTTTTTGAACAGAATATCTTTAAAAAATTAACCATACACGAAAGCGAACCATCAGCCGAGGACAAATCACATGACAAGGAAAGAAAACAAAGATTACACCACTGAGGAATCTGTTTTTAGTTATGATCAAAATCGATTTTTAGAGGCGGAGCCACCTTAATTTCCAGATGTTGGCTTATTTCTAACCACCTTTAGAAATCAATTTACAGAAAATAAAAATATCCATAATAAAAGGCAAAAAAATACTTTAAACAAGAAAATATGTACACTCACTAGAATTTAAACACTTACGAATTATAGCAAATGAATGACACAATCTTCTTGTATTTACTTTAGCAAATCTTGCAATGAATATTTGAGCCATTAAACGGTTTCAAAGAAAAAAATGAACAAAAAAGATTTAGATCTCATCGAGTCCTACAACTTTGATTAGGTCATCTATCCATCCGTGATTTAGATCATCTATCCATCCGAGGGTACAACTTTGAATATTGTAGCCCTTAGGTTTTCTAAGCGTGAAGTGCTCACACGGAACATTCCCTCAATATTGGCGAATGCTCCGTGATAAACTAGCTGCTCTCGGGTTGGGAATTATAGCCAAAAATATTCTATCGGATGCTCCATCAAAATTGATGGAGAGTCTATCAAGTGGAGTATGTGACCTCTAAGTTTTCTAAGTATGTGAAAGATTTCACGGAACATTCCGTGGCTTTGACGGAGTGTCCATAAAATTATTATGTGATCTGCCTAAGTGCTCTGGTTGTGTAATTGCATCGACGGAACCTTCCGAGAAATGTGACGGATGATCCGGCAATGCAGATGCAATGCAGAAAATTGCATCTCGAAATGGTGATCTTTATCTAGGGGTCTTGCATGTGCAATCCATGTTTAGGGTAGGTTTCTAGCATGCTATAGAGCATATCTAGCTAATTATTTGGATCTACATTGTGTGCAAACGATCCCTAGGTCATTGGTGAAGTTTTTCTAGGCGTATGGACATGGGAAGCATGAATTTGTGCCTTGTGTTTGATTTGAACTTACCAAGAGCAGCAACGGGGTGTTGTCAGGGACAAAGCCAGAAAAAAAAATTTAGGTGGGGCTGAACAAAAGTGCTACAACAACTTAGCTCTACTATAATCCCTCACAATAGAAAAAATATAATAGCTTGAAGTAGTGTTATATTGAAAACATCGATTAACTATGAAATTCACAAAATACATCATAAAAAATAAAGGTCTCAGCCCACCCTACCTTATACATCTATGTCTAAAATTGGAAGGGGAGCACCAGAGGCTCCACTGAGTCAGCAGCGGTAGGCGGGGTGGAGCCCCACCGATGGCTCCGTGCTTGGGTGTTGTTGAGCTCTAGGTGATGGAGAAGCTGGATCTTGCTCTTGGTAGCCTGAGCTCCTCTTCCTTGATTACTCCTCCTTCGTAGCTCCAAAATGGTGAGGAAGAGAGGGCTCCTCCCTCTCGACTCCTAGGTGAGCTCCATGGCCTTTAGCTAGTGGTGGCAGTCTCCAATCTTCCTCCTTCCCCTTCCTCTTGCTCCTCCTTACTTGAGTTGAGTGTGTGAGAGGGTGTAGAGAGAGAGGGATGAACAAGAGAAAGAGTGGGAGGGTGAGAGTGAATTGGGAGAGCTGGCTGGTTCTCTGGTTTGGCCCTTGTTTAGTTTTCAAAATATTTTACAAAATATTTCAGATTATCGTCACATCCAATCTTTAGACATATGCATGAAACATTAAATATAGATAAAAAAATAAAACTAATTACACAGTTTAGTTGTAAAATCATGAGACGAATCTTTTAAGCCTAATTAGGCCATGATCGGACAATAATTACTAAATAACAACGTAAGTGCTACAGTAACGCAATAATTACATTTTGCAAAATATTTTAAGAACTAAATAAGGGCTTGATTGCTGTGGAAGTGGACGTACATGTGGCCTAACATGTGGGGCCACGTGAGCTCCACAAGTGACACCTAAGTGTTTCTGCATGGGATGAATGACGGACGGTCTGTCCTTTCGGTCAGATGCTCCATCATTGCATGAAGTGCTCTGACAGTTGTCTGTCTGTGATAAGGCACCGTTTAGATGCCAAAAATTTTGCTAAAATTTTTAGATTCTCGTCTCATCGAATCTTTAAACGCATACATAAAGCATTAAATATAGATAAAAAATAAAACTAATTACACAGTTTAGACGAAATGGATGAGACAAATCTTTTAAGTCTAATTAGACTATGATTGAACAATATTTGCCAAATAACAACGAAACTGCAGCCCCTAAAGCCCTAGCGGACGCTCCGGCGTGATTGACGACGCTTCGCCAAAATGACCAGCGGTCAACTTTATTCAGTTTCTTTACAGCTTGGTTTCCAAATTGAATTTCAAATACATGTGATGCTCATGATGATGATGAATTTGAACATATCATGACTAGGTCATGACATATGGAAAAAAAAGAGACGTGAGGGGGCATTGTGAGAAGTAAAAAACTGACAGAAGAAAATCAGTTCTCTTTATAATATTATGTATGCATAGATAAAGACTCGTAACTACTCCATCTATTCCTAAAAGAGTGTCATTCTTACTTCCAGAGAAATCAAACACTTTTAACTTTGATCAAATATATGTAAGAAAATATTAATATTTATGGTGCATAATTAGTATCATTACATAAATCGTTGAATATATTTCAAATAAACTTATTTAGAGATACAGTTATTGTTAATATTTTTTTATAAATTTAGTTAAACTTAAAAAAATTGAGCGGCACGAACCCCGTAGTGACACTTTTAGGGACGGAGAGAGTACACCGAACAACAAAGATTTTTATAGATGCACCCATACATGGAGGAAGCTAAGACACCAGCTCCAACCACTAGGGGTGTGTTCAATTCGCGAAAAGTAGATGAAAAGTTACTGTAGCATTTTTCGTCGTTATTTGGCAAAATTTGTCCAATCATGGACTAACTAGGCTCAAAAGATTTGTCCCAACATTTACAGACAAACTATGCAATTAGTTATCTTTTTTACCTACATATAATGCTCCATGCATGCGTCGAAAGATTCGATGTGATGGGTGGAAGAGGAAATATTTTGGGTTTGCATGACAACTAAACAGGGCCTAGAATGGAATTTGGTCAGCAGCTGTCCGGTCTAGCTAGGCGGTGCACGCAAACAAGCGGACGAGCAGGCCGTACAACCGGCCGGTTTACGGCGTGTAAGGAACTAAGCGACGTCCACGACGGCGACGGCCATCTGCGTACACGCATAATGCACCCCTGCGGGGCCCGCCAGTCACCGTCACGCAGCTAAGCCTGGCCGGCCCAACCCCCCCACTCCGTGGCTGTATTATCGTCCTGGGTTGGTACCAATCGTCCTGATCTGCAACCAGCCATTCTTTTTGTTTATTTATTTTTATAAGACATGCTCCCGAAATTATTGTGCTTTAACTTTGAGAGGCTAACAATTTTGGCCATGTATCATCGGCTGATTGATTGCTGAAAGCATCTTCCTGTCGAGTCTCAGTCCAGCTCTTTATCTCACATTCTCACTGATTAGCCTTAGCGTATCTTTTCTGGTTTTTCTATGGGAATAATTTGTGTGTGTCTATATGTGTTGACTGTTGAGAGGCAGTGTACATGTCGCGAGAACGGCAGATCAAAGCTATTATGAAATATATGCGATGAGATTAGCATGCATGTGCTGCTTGCTCCTGTCACCCCATAACTGTTTGATGTACTTCATCAACTTCATCGAGTTTCGATTTCCAAGAAGTTAAAGAATTCTAAATTTGTCTAGATTTCTAAAAGCTAACAAGATTTGTATCCTTAAATAGTTTTATTATAAATATATATATTTCATGATTATTTAGTGATACTTATTGTGCATGATAAATATTAGTAAATTTTTTAATATATAATGCCACTTGCCATAGTAGATTTGGAAAAAAAAAATATATAGTGATTTGTTTCGAAAGACAAACCAATTATATATGAGCTTTTGAAAATAGTCCCAAAACCACATTATCACAATCCACCACAACATTGAATATATAAACTCCTAGAGTACTCTAGTCCCATCGTGTGGTACTCTGTTCCAAATTATAAATTATTTTTGCTCTTCTAGATACAAAATTTTTATTATGCATCAAGAAATATACTATAACTACAAACATAGTAAAGCCAATATACTCCCATGCATGCAACTTTCTGTATTGCCACTTGAGACAATAATCTTTGAGGTTGATGGATGAATTCCCATGAATGCAACTTTTTATCTTGGAATGAAAAGAGAAAGAACATTCCTCTTCATCCAAATGGCTCAACTGAGCCCGCCTACTAACCCAAATATCAACTAAATATACAAGGGAAGAAACCGGGATAGCATTTATCTATTTTCTTTTCAATTGAGGCAACAAAATTAAGTGTTCCTATTGCTTAGAGCCTTCCGGGTGATTTATAATGCATTTCGTATATGAACGAGTCAAACTTTATAATTTTGACCAATAATTTGGTCAACAATTTTTAATTATTATAATATAAAAATAAAAATATAATTGGAATCAAATACACTATCTAATAATAAGCAATATAATATAATATAAAATAAACAAATGATCTAAGTGTAATTCAACTTGGATAGCAGCAATAATCAATTTTAGTGCAAATTGCTTGGAGGGGTAGTCTATCCTTTCTGATTTCGACAAGTGCAATTTATTTCCCTGCTAGATGACCCGCAATTTGGATACTCCCTTTATTTCTGCTTTTTTAGTTATTTCAATGCCTTTTTCACTACTTTTATGAATGAAACTCTATTTTTTAATTGAAAAGCTATATATTTCACAAGAAAATCATTCCATGTCAGATTCTGTCTTATAAACTGGATTAGAGAGAGTGATGGTTATAATAGGATAACTTTTGCACAATCCTTTATCTCACGTCGCTTGGACCCATGTGTCATTGAGATATTGATGAAAAATAAGGGACTGTAAGTTTCTACAATGGCAAAAAAAAAAAAAAGAACCGTAACTACACAATTACCTATAACTGGTGAGTGGCAGAGAATGTGTAAAAGCTAAACTAGAAAATGTTTGAGGTGATGGATATGAGGAACAGGCAGTGCAAGATGACCATCCCCTAACAAAACGTAACATTTGAAATTGGAACTCTCTCGAAGCAAATGCAATCAAAACATAAGACAAAAAATTTACCAAGGGTGTGTTCACTTCGCGAAAAGTAGCTGAAAAGTTACTGTAGCATCTTTCGTTGTTATTTGACAAAATTTGTCCAATTATGGACTAACTAGGCTCAAAAGATTCGTCCCGACATTTACAGATGAACTATGCAATTAGTTATCTTTTTTACCTACGTTTAATGCTCCATGCATGCGTCGAAAGATTTGATGTGATGTGTATAAGAGGAAATATTTTGGGTTGGGAGGGGGAAGTGAACGAGGCCCAAATCGCACCTCTCGCTCGTCCATGGTCCATGGACCATGTATCCCAAAACCACAACCTGTGCAACTCTGTGACGTACGTCCAGCATAGTGACATCCACATCGCAATCTAAAATGAATGAATGAATGGCAAAGTTGGTTTGGTGTCCCATGTGTTTAACATAAAAGCAACGACTGAATTGCGACACGGTCGTGTACGGCTCCCACAGCCAGCCATGTGTACAGCGGTGCTTTGTACGCATCTTCTTTGGGGCCCGCGCTGATGCTGGTCGTCATTATGCGGTACGGAATTTATTTGACGCTCTTTGCATTGATTTCTTGCTTGCTTGTTCAATAGAGACGATGGTTAGGCACGAATAAATCAATTTCTAGACTTATCTTAAGTCAGACATTTTATATACTAAATTTACAAACAAAAATATAAATACTTGTGATATTAAATAACCATATTATGAAAATATATTTTATGTGATAGTGAATATAATGATACTAATTTGACGTTCTTTTTTATAAATTTGGTCAAACTTAGAAATGGTTTATTTAAGGCAAGTTTAGGGATTGTTTTATTAAGGCATGGAGAGAGTGTTGGATTTATTATGGGTCGGGCCCTTTTAAGTTTAATAAATCAATAAACTCTATGGTGTGTAATTATGGACAATATGAGTTGTACCGGATTGGAATTCTAAGGGTCCTTGACTTGACTTATATGGTGGAAGTTATTCTTCTTAAATTGAGAAGTTAAGAAACGGACAAAGGCGTGTCACACGCGCGTGCACGCCGTCGCCACTGCCGGCCGGGCCGTGGGCATGGGCGTGGTAGGCAGCGAGGCATGGTGTGGTTGTGTTAATTTTTAGCACCCACTAACCGCGGGAGTTTCAACTGGGAGTTGAACTCTTCACATGCCCGCCCCCCTCATCCTTCCTCTTACAGCCGCATAGATAAAGGAGAGAGCCTTGTCTTAGCACTCACTAATGACGGGAGTTTCAACTGAGAGTTGAACTCTTCACATGCCTCACTAACCGCGGGAGTTTCAACTGGGAGTTGAACTCTTCACATGCCCGCCCCCTCCTCCTTCCTCTTCCAGCCGCATAGATAAAGGAGAGAGCCCTGTCTCTTTGGTACACGAGAGAGAATACAGAACCACATTTCAGCTGCAACGAAGGTTTCTCCATCTCCTCAATCTGCGCGCACGGAGAAGGGAGAGGGCAGGTGCCTCCGAAGCCCTTACCGTTCGAGACCTTGTACGAGGGATCAGCAATTAGGTTTTTGGGGAGCGTCTACGTGACTGCCCAAGTCGCCGCCGTTCGTCATCTTCTTCCTTAAATTCTTCTTCTTCTTCCCTTCATCATCTCCTACGACATGACGAAGGAGGTTGGACAAGGATCGGGATCCTCAGAGCGCATGGGAGGGTATGATTGGTTCATCTCCCTGCTGTTTTACATTTTCCAGATCATGCTTGTTTCAGTGGTATATCCATGTTGTTTCAAACGCTGCTATGAGTCTGTTTCGTTTGTTCAGTTATATCGTTTCTGTTTATATTCTGTGTCTGTTTCTGCTATAAGATATATGTCATGTCTGGTTGTTTTGTTGGTTCAGTCAAGTTGTTTCATACATTGTTGTATGTATGTTTTAGTAGTTCTGTCCTGTCGTTTCACATGCTGTCACATGTTTATTGCTGTTATGAGATATATGTTTTGCCTTACTATTATGCTTCATATATCTTGCTTTCATGTTTTAAATAATCACATGCTTCACATGATAATTGATCACATGTTACATATTGTTATGGATATGTTTGATATCATGATTTCAATGGTTAATAATCTTTTATATGTCATCATCGTAACGTTAATTTGTGGAATTAAAATGACATGGAAATTGCCTAATATTCTAACAATCCAAAAACCTAATTATAGGCATTTTTCTGTCAGAGGTTTTGCTGCTGTGCTGAAGCCTGATTCTTTTGATGGTAAAAACTTCTTGATCTGGAAAACTAAGATGGAATTGTGGCTAACTGCTATTCATGTTATCATGCCGCTAAGGGCAAGCCTGCTAACTTGTCTCCTGAGGATGAGGCTAAGTTTAAGGCTGATGATAATCTCTTTCAAGGTGCAGTGATTACCGCACTTGAAACAAAGTTCCAGAAAAGCTATATCATTCTCCCTACAAGGAAAGATCTGTGGGATGAACTTGTTGGAAAGTTTGGAGTTACCGATGCTAGTAGCGAGCTGTATCTCATGGAGCAGTTGTATGACTACAAGATGGTTGAGAACCGATCTATAGTGGAACAGGCTCATGAGTTTCAGTCACTAGCTAAGGAACTTGAACTGTTTTCTTGTCCTTTGCCTCACAAGTTTGTGGCTGGCGGTATAATCGCCAAGTTACCACCTTCTTGGAAGGACTTTGCCACCTCCCTCAAGCATAAGAGACAAGAGTTCAATGTTGAAGAACTCATTGGTACTCTTGATGTTGAGGAGAGGGCTAGAGCAAAGGACAATGGGAAAGGTGTTGAGACCTCTATTGCTAATGTGGTGCAGAAGAAATTCTGCAAGTTTAACAAGAAGAAAAACCAGAACAAGCAAGAGAATACACCTAAGCCTATTCAAACAGCACAGTTTAAGAAGAATAACAACAATAACAAGGGAAATGGAGGATGCTTTGTCTGTGGCAGTGATCAGCATTGGGCAAGAGAGTGCCCTGACTGCAAGTCCACACAAGACAAGAAATCAGCCAATGTTGTAACTACTGAGACTAGAGATAGAACATCTAGGTATGGTAATTCTTTACCATTTGTTCTTTTAGTTTGTAATTCACCTGAGTGGTGGATGGATAGTGGTGCAAATATTCATGTGTGTGCTGATGTCTCTTTGTTCTCTTCCTACCAGGTCGGAAGGTCTGGCGCCTTGTTGATGGAGAATGGGTCACGTGCTCATGTTCTTGGTGTTGGTATGGTCATTTTGAAGTTTACTTCGGGGAAGACAGTGCTATTGAAGAGCGTGTAGCATGTGCTCTCCATAAAGAAGAATCTTGTTAGTGCATCTATGTTATGTCGAGATGGCTACAAAGTTGTTCTTGAGTCGAATAAATGTGTTGTGTCAAAACATGGAACCTTTGTTGGTAAAGGATATGATTGCGGAGGCTTGTTCCGCTTATCATTGCATGATGTGTGTAATAAGTTGGTGAATTCTATTGATATTTCTGATGAGTCAGATTTATGGCATTCACGCTTTTGTCATGCAAGTTTTGGCTGTCTTATGTGGTTAGCAAATCTAAATTTAATTCCTAAATTCAACTTGGTCAAAAAGTCTAAGTGCCATGTGTGTGTTGAATCAAAACAACCCCGCAAGCCCCACAAGGCTGTTGAGGCGAGGAATTTGGCACCTCTAGAACTTGTTCATTCTGATCTATGTGAGATGAATGGAATTTTGATAAAAGGCGGTAAAAGATACTTTCTCACTTTTATAGATGACTCCACTAGATTTTTCTATGTGTATCTCTTAAAAACAAAAGATGAAGCGTTTAATTATTTTAAGACCTATAAAGCTGAAGTTGAGAATCAACTTGAAGTGAAAATAAAACGGTTAAGGTCTGATCGAGGTGGAGAATATTTCTCTAATGCTTTTGATGAGTTCTGCGTGGAACATGGAATTGTTCATGAGAGGACACCTTCATTCTCACCACAATCCAATGGGATTGCTGAAAGGAAAAACCGCACTCTAACTAATTTGGTGAATGCCATGTTGAGTACAGCGGGATTATCCAAGGAATGGTGGGGTGAGGCAATTTTGACAGCATGTCATGTCCTGAACAGAGTTCTAACAAAGAACAAAGAGATCACACCATTCGAGGATTGGGAAAAGAGAAGGTTAAATCTCTCATATTTGAGTACTTGGGGTTGCCTGGCTAAAGTAAATGTGCCAATCAACAAAAAGCATAAACTTGGGCCTAAAACTGTTGATTGTGTATTCCTAGGCTATTCTTTCCATAGCACTGGATATAGGTTCTTAATTATAAAATCTGATGTGCCTGATATGTACGTTGATACTATCATGGAGCCAAGAGACGCTACATTTTTTGAGAATGAGTTTCCCATGAAAAATACACCTAGTGAAACAAGTCATGAGACTATAATTTCCCATGAGCAAGAACTGTCTATTCCTATAGATCATGCTGAGGATTCTCACATGCACATCCCTGAGGAGGATGACACTATAGTCACTCGAAAAGCAAGAGACAGAGATTTGCAAAATCTTTTGGTGATGACTTTATAGTGTACCTTGTGGAAGACACACCAACCACCATTAGAGAGGCATATTCCTCTCCTGATGCTGACTTATGGAAGGAAGCAGTAAGGAGTGAACTAGATTCTATTATGTCTAATGGAACTTGGGAGGTCGTTGATCATCCTTATGGTTGTCAACCTATAGGATGCAAGTGGATCTTCAAGAAAAAGCTTAGGTCTGATGGTACAATTGAGAGGTACAAGGCAAGACTTGTGGCCAAAGGATATACCCAGAAAGAGGGCGAAGATTTCTTTGACACCTATTCACCAGTGGCTCGATTGACTACTATTCATACATTAATAGCCATGGCAGCCTCTTTTGGTCTTATCATTCATCAGATGGATGTTAAGACAGCTTTCCTAAATGGAGAGTTGGATGAGGAGATATATATGGATCAGCCAGAAGGGTTCGTTGCAGATGGTCAAGAGAACAAGGTGTGTAGGTTGTGAAAATCATTATATGGCCTAAAACAAGCACCTAAGCAATGACATAAAAAGTTTGATCATACTCTTACAGTTGTTGGTTTTGCTGTGAATGAAGCAGACTCGTGTGTATTATCGGTATGGTGGGGGTGGGGCTGTTATGTTGTGCCTTTATGTTGACGACATATTGATCTTTGGATCAAACCTCAATGTGATTGAGGAAGTAAAGAAACTTCTATCGAGCAATTTTGATATGAAAGATTTGGGAGAAGCTGATGTCATTCTAAACATCAAGCTTATTAGAGAAGGTGATGGTGGGGTAACTTTGTTACAATCCCATTATGTGGAAAAGGTGTTGAGTCGCTTTGGTTTTAGTTACTGTAATCCTGCTCCTACACCTTATGACCCTAGCATGATATTGAGGAAAAATCAAAGGATTGCAAGGGATCATTGACATACTCTTAGATCATTGACTCACTTATGTATCTTGCGAGTGCAACAAGACCTGACATCTCTTATGTTGTGTGCAAGCTGAGCTGATTTGTTTCAAAACCAGGAGATGAGCACTAGCATGCTCTTAAGAGAGTGTTACGCTATCTGAAAGGTACTATGACATATGATATTCATTATACTGGAAACCCAAGAGTGCTAGAAGGCTATTGTGATGCCAACTGGATTTCTGATGCTGATGAGCTTCATGCCACAAGCGGACATGTGTTCTTGCTTGGAGGTGGTACTGTTTCCTAGAAGTCTTGCAAGCAGACTATCATAACGAAGTCTACAATGGAAGCAGAACTCGCAGCATTAGACACTGCTGGTGCTAAGGCCGAGTGACTTCGTGATCTCCTGATGGATTTACCAGTAGTTAAAAAACCAATACCGACTATTTCCATGAATTGTGACAACCAGACTGTGATTACAAAAGTCAACATTTCTAGGAATAACATGAAGTCTACAAGGCATGTTAAGCAAAGATTAAAATATGTTAGAAAGCTGAAAACCTTCGGAGTTATAATGGTGGATTATGTCCACACGTCGAATAATCTGGCAGATCAATTCACTAAGGGTCTGTCACGCAATGTGATAGAAAGTGTATCGAGAGAAATGGGTATGAGACCCACATAAAATCTACTATAGTGGTAACCTTCTCTATGTGATCGGAGATCTCGTGAAGTAGAGTGGTGAAACAAGCTAGGAGTAGATTGAGAGGAAAGATACCTTTCTTGACTCATTTCTGATGCACATCTTTCCTATCTGTAAGGCAGGATGGTATTTACCTTAATGTATTCCAAGAGTCTTATAAAGGTGAGATGTTGTCCTACAGAACATCTTTTGAGGGGTACACCTATATGAGTCAGACTGCTGGTCACAGTCTATGGGATTGTTCTAGATGGATGTTCAACTTAACAGTCTCCATCAAAACACTGGTATATCAAAGAATTGAGATTCTAATACTTCATCGTTACAAACCCTAGAGTTTGGTGGGGATTGTTCGATTTATTATGGGCCAGGCCCATTTAAGTTTAATAAATTAATAAACTCTATGGTGTGTAATTATGGACAATATGAGTTGTACCGGATTGGAATTCTAAGGGTCCTTAACTTGACTTATATGGTGAAAGTTATTCTGCTTAAATTGAGAAGTTAAGAAACGGACAAAGGTGTGCCACACGCGTGCGCGCGCGCCACCGCTGCCGGCCGGGCCGGGGCGTGGGAGTGGCAGGCAGGCAGCGAGCGGGGCGAGGCGTGGTGTGGTTATGTTAATTTTTAGCACTCACTAACCGTGGGAGTTTCAACTGAGAGTTGAACTCTTCACATGCCTCACTAACCGTGGGAGTTTCAACTAGGAGTTGAACTCTTCACATGCCCGCCCCCTTCCTCCTTCCTCTTCTAGCCGCATAGATAAAAGGAGAGAGCCCTGTCTCTTCGGTACACGAGAGAGAATACAGAACCACATTTCAGCCGCAACGAAGGTTTCTCCATCTCCTCAATCCACGCGCACGGAGAAGGGAGAGGACAGGTGCCTCCAAAGCCCTTGCCATTTGAGACCTTGCACGAGGGATCGGCAATTAGGTTTTTGGGGAGCGTCTACGCGACTGCCCAAGTCACCGCCGTTCGTCGTCTTCTTCCTTAAGTTCTTCATCTTCTTCCCTTCATCATCTCCTATGACATGACGAAGGAGGTTGGACAAGGATTAAGATCCTCGGAGCTCATGGGAGGGTATGATTGGTTCATCTCCCTGTTGTTTTATGTTTTCCAGATCATGCTTGTTTTAGTGATATATCCATGTTGTTTCAAACGCTACTATGAGTCTGTTTCATTTGTTTAGTTATATCGTTTCTATTTATATTTTGTGTCTATTTCTGCTATAAGATATATGCCATGTCTGCTTGTTTCGTTGGTTCAGTCAAGTTGTTTCATACATTGTTGTCTGTATGTTTCAGTAGTTCTGTCATGTCGTTTCACATGTTGTCACATGTTTATTGCTGTTATGAGATATATGTTTTGCCTTACTGTTATGCTTCATATATCTTGCTTTCATGTTTTAAATAATCACATGCTTCACATGATAATTGAACACATGTTCCATATTGTTATGGATATGTTTGATATCATGATTTCAATGGTTAATAATCTTTTATATGTCATCATCATAACGTTAATTTGTGGAATTAAAATGACATGGAAATTGCCTAATATTCTAACAGAGAGTACACTCTCTATAGGGACGTACAAATGGATAGTAAATTTTCTAAAGCTGTGAGGGACACAGATGCAAATAATTGTTTAATACTCCATCCCTTTTATGGTCCCTATCTCTCCAATCTCATTCCATCATCCCATCCAGCCATCCTTTCCTCTCCTCCCGCCCATCGTCAGTTGCGCTTCATCCAGTTGTGCTTTGCCTCTGGCCAACGCGCTAACTCGCTCCACCTTACTCGTGATAAGCGGTGTCATCGCACTCTGCTCGCTTCCTATGGTGGCCACGCTACCGACAATGGAGCCATGGCCCTCCTCCGCTGTGGTGTCTAAGCCACTCTTCCCCTGACCACGACCCCGTTTGGAATGAAGGAAAAATGGAGGATAAATGAAGGATTGAGTTCCAGAGGAAAGGAATTGTCTGCACGTGTTTGGAACGAAGGAAGCGGCTCAAACCTTTCCAGAGGAATGGCAACCGAAGCTTATACTTTTGGAGGAAAGGAAAATGAGGTCAGAGCCAAGGGAAAATTTCCTACGGTGCTTGTGCTGACGCTTAGCGCACTAAAACCAATCTTTGCCCCTGCGTGCGAAGGCTAGGGCATCGCCGCATTGGTCGTCCAACCAAGCGACCAGAAAGAACGACGATTGGAAGATGAACAGTGGTACAAGAGCTAGATGGATGAATAAGGCCTGAGCAAATTAATAAACAAGTCCCTGTGTTCTCCTTAGTTTATATTTTTTCATCACACACAACTTAATTAAACTTGATCCACGTGGTAAAGGCAAAATGGCGTTCATAAATATGATGAAATCAGTTTAAAACTACTGAATCTAGGGTCACATCCATTTGTGTTACTCTAATTCCTGTACTTTGTATTCTTGTGTTCCAAACAGCGCTATTTCAATCCTTTTCTGTGTTTTTCTATTCATTCGTTTTGCCATTTTACTCCTACCTCTGTCCTGTACTTTTTTCAAATCCTCTGTTTTTCATTCCTTTGTCTCAACTAGACCCACCTTCCTATGCCTCATCGTGCTGGTGTCTCATCGTGCCTCGACCTACTAGCACCGAAGGCTGAGCCCCACTTTCCTATGCCTAGGGACGACCGCCGCCTCGACCTGCTAAGGCTCCTCCTCGCCAGCGCCAAAGACCGAGCGTCGCTTCGCACTCACCGACCATTTGGGAGACAAGCCCTGCTCCAACCACACCGGTAGGCATACGCCAGTGATCGAGCCTTGTCCGCTTTGTCGTCCTCCTACAATGAGAGTCGGGCGCATGAGGAAACAGTGTGTGCGTAGGGCCAAACTGCATTGATCAACATGCTAGCAGCTCTAGCTAGATGTAGCGATGATTTTTCTTCTACCTGTGTGGCCTCTTTTTTTATAATTATTATATGATATAATGTAAACACTCACAATGCACACACACTCACCCCTATAAATGCCTGCATGCAAACCCTATCCCTATAAGCATCTTCGAAGATCGAGCCAGCAAATTCTCGAGATTGATGAAGTCACCACGTGCCCTGATCATTGTTGACAGGAATGTCGTCTATCACTGAATGCACAACGCCAATAAATCCTAGAATATTTGCTCCCATTGGAAGTCAAACCCAGGACCTGGGGTGTTACCGAGGCTCTTGTGATCACTAGGCTACAAGCCCTTTTGCTCCTATGTAGTCTCTTGTAGAGAGCTTATCGGCCCCATTATGGATGCCCTTACGAAACGTGTTAGGTATTTTATTGACCATTATTTTTAGTATTTTGAAACATAATATAGACACAAAGCCTAACACATATGTGTACCTATGTACTCCCTCCACTCTCAAAATAATTACCAAATCAAAACAATTTGATTTTGACCATATTTATAAAGAAAGATATCTATGATACCAAATAATTAAGTGTCACTAGCGAGAGAGAGAGAGGACAACACTATTCACATGCACGCATTGTAATATTCAACACGCTAGTAAATCTCAGATCCCAAACCCTCAACCATGAAAAACCATCCCACAACCATGAGCATCGGCCCCACCAGCCAATCTCAGCTCCTAAATCTGCAACCGTAAGAAACCATCCTAAAACCATAAACATCATCCCACGATCTTAAAACATGTGGCTCACTGCATCAGCCCCCTTAAGCTATAAATACTAAACCATAACCATAAAAACAGGTTTCTTAGAATCATAATCCTCTAATTTCATATATCATTTTGAAGCCATTTTGAAGATAGTAGTAAACATAGTGTTTTCATTTTTTTTATTCAGTGATAAGTGAACAAAACTCTAAATGAAGTAGTACCTGATTTTTGAACCATAATATGTGAATTAAAATCTTGGAATCAACAAGTAATGGATCTTATGAAGACTTTGTTTAATTAATTTTGTTTTTCTACCGTAATAGTTGAAATAAAATCTTTGAATCGAGTAGTAATAAGTTGTGCGCACAAATTTATCAACATTTATAGCTGTAGTCCCTGAGGGAGACTTGACACTCCTCAAATCCATCACATTTATAAAATATCAATCAAATTCATCAACAAAAACCCATCACATGGATCAAACACATTATACATCATTCCTAAGAGAGATAAGAGATGCTCATCTATTGGCCACCGGAGGCAGGATCCATGTTTTGTTGTCATTGGCCAACTTGTGCACACAGTGTTCACCTCCACCTTTGCCTTTGTTACATCTATGAGGAAGAAGATATGGGAGGCAAGGACATGAGGAGAGTGGATCCGCCCATGTCATAGGCACCACCACCAATCGCCTAGTGGAATGTTGGTCCACTCGTAAGCCACTAGATCCTCCACAAATTGACTGGATCCACCTCGAGTTTGAACCGGGGTGGCATGGTCAAAGTGCATCTAGGATCTCTTGTGGGTTTTGGTGGTTGAATTACAAACAATTAAAGAGTTAATGAGTTTGGTGAGCTTTGGATAGGTTTCATTACAAATGATCATATCAAATGAAGAAAAGACAAGCAAATTAATAAAGAAAAATGAGACAAAGGGAAATGGATGTGATTTTCAATGATGGCTTGCTTGCATGAATGAGAAGAGATCCATAATTGATTGGTACTGATCAAGATTGAAGAATGAATGAAAAACGAATAGGTGGAGAAATGACAAGCATATGTGAAGAATGACAAAAAGAGACATGGTGTGATTTATATCAGTTGATCTGACATAGGAAACTTGTTCATATTCAGGATTATTGAAATTGGAATTTCATGATTCATCAAGAAAACAACAAACAATTCGAGGCATAGTGATTTCATATGAATTGGTCTCATATGGAAAACTTGCTAAATCAAACCATGTATATATGTTGATGATGGATTTTATGTGGATAAAAAGAAATGGTGAATCAAATAGAAGCTATGTTGGTCTCCAGATTTATATCAAAGAAGATATTCAAGTAATGATCACAATATTGAAAATGGATTTCAATGGAGTGCTTAATACTAATTCAATACATTGTATGACATGAGTGGGTGGCTCGATAGGGTGGAGGTAGCATGGAAAGGGCTTCGAGGAACTAAATAGAGGTGAAGGGCAAGCGATGGCTTGGCGGCCAAGGTACTATGGCTAAGGTGAAGAAGACAATACTTGTATTGAGCTAATGAACTAATCAAGCTATAAGGAGTCATATTGTGCCGAGAATTAATAAAATCATTGCCATACAATAAGTGAAAGTGACTTGAAGCCATGAACGGAATTCACGTGTGTTAAAATGGTTCAAGTCATATGCTCAAGCTGTGTTTGCCCAAGAAGAATGAAACAATAGATTATCGCAAACTTTTATGAAGACATATTAAGAAGAAATGGCATATGAAGATACCGAAGACTCAAATGGTTCAAATCTACGTATCTTTTTTATCTTGAGTATAGGTATGTCGTACTACTAAAAGAGATGCAACATGGATAGTCTGACAAGTCTCAAGTGCTCAAACAACCAAACACTGAGTGCTAATATAAGAAAAACACATGTCACAACACTTGAACTTTGTTGGTCTTGGAGGCTGTTTTGAGTTGGGATGGATAGCCCACTAAACTGTAGAGTCTAGGATCATCAAAATCAGAGTTTAAATCTAAAAGTTATTACGTTTTCATAAAGTGACATGCTATTTTGTTGAGTTGTGGAAGTTCTAAAGATTTTTCAAGAAGTTTCGAACTTTTTTCTAGGAGTTTTGGATTTGTCACTCGTTCCAAGTCCAACTGTTAGTTTTATTATTCCAATGCTTGATTTTGTTCTTGCTCGGAAGTTCAAGATATTTTTCGGAAGATTTGAACCTTGATAGACCTTATGGCTAGTTCATGAGTTTTGGGTATTTATACCTATCGAAAGTATTTACTCCGGTAATACAGATAAGCGTAACTGCGCACAGGGGATCATATGGATAGCACACAAGACACAGGGATTTATACTAGTTCAGGTACGTGGTACCCTTCTTCCAGTTTGAATAAGATCTCTCTCTATTTATATGATTGGTTACAGGGGTGCTGATGGTTGCTATGCGCTTGAATGGATGCAAAAGCATACTGAGGGAGGTACCCCTCCTTATATAGCCTGGTGGTAGGGTTACAGGAGATTCGATCAACTAACAGATGTGTTTCCTAGATGGTTACACGAAAGTACAACAGATCATTTGATCATATCTCGTAAATACCAGAATGCTACGCTAGGCGACTTGATCTCCATGTTTGTTGCTGCACCTGGCATTCATGGACCTCACACTCGTCGACTTCGGCCTAGTCGATAAGTATAAGTCGGAATACAGGCGGTGAGGTATTCTGGTCCTATATATCTGACAATACCTTCTTACCAATCTTATCTTATCTTATACTCTTATAAACCAAAACCCACTGCCATATTTTTCTGTGATTTGTGAGGCCATGTCATCAGCACATAGTTACCATTTAATAGTCACAGCAATCTTCTTTAATCTGTTGCTCTGCTCGGCCACTTCGCACTCGAAACTGTCCGCACCTGATTCAAAACAGGGGCCTTGAAGCCTCACGCAGCACTAATCATTTGTTTTTCTCTCTAGCTTCCACTAATCAATGCCATCCCAGAGGCAACAGTGAACAGGAAAGTAGAATCGATCGAATTAAGAACTGACATCCACCGAGACGCTCAGACGCCTCCGCTCCTTTTTAATGATCTACAAATGTCATCAAATAAGCGGAGGATTTTTATATTTTAATCTTTTTTATTCAATATTTCAAAAATAATCTTACCTAAAAAATATTTTCAGATCTGACCCTTTTGGTCACGCCAGCGGCGCTGGCGCGACCAAATAACGTTGTCGCGCCACATGCATTGGTGTGGCAAAATCCACTACGTTAGACGGCGTGACAGTATTGTTCTGTCGCACCCCGGGAGTGGCGTGACAAGACAAAACGTTCGAAAAATCATAACTCCGTCATACGAAGTCAGATGAAGATGAACTTTATATGAAAATTGTAGCCCTCGATGAGATCTACAATTTTGTAGTTTTGAATTTTTTTCATTTAAAAACGTTAAGATGCTCAAAAAATTAATAATAAATTTTAGGACCATAATAACTGCGTACAAATACTTGTCACATTAGAAAAATACTAGTGTTTCTGTATGGCGTCAAATAAAGATACTTTCTACATGAAAGTTGTAGCCCTCAATGGAATCTACAACTTTGTAGTTTTGAGTTTTTGCATTTGAAATAGTTAAAATGCACCAAAAATAATATAAAATTTCAGCAGCATAATAATTGTGTATTACCATTTGTCGCATTAGAAAAATGATATCGTTTTTATATTATGTCAAATGAAAATATATTTTATACCAAAGTTGTAGCCCTTAGAGAGGTCTACAAATTTATAGTTTTGAGTTTTCCCATTTAGAATGGTTAAGATGCGAAAAAAATAATCTAAAATTTCTGCAGCATATTATGCTGCTAGAACTTTATATTACCTTTTGAGCATGTTAATGACTTCAAATATGAAAACTCAAAAGTATAAAGTTGTAACTCTCACTGGGGCTACAACTTTAATATAAAATGTATTTTTATTTGACATCATATAAAAACGATATCATTTTTCTAATGTGACAAACGCTAATAAACGGTTATTATACTGCTGAAATTTTATAATATTTTTTCGTGCATTTTAACTATCTCAAATACAAAAACTCAAAACTATAAAGTTGTAGATCTCATTGAGGGCTACAACTTTCATGTAGAAAGTATCTTTATTTGACGCCATACAAAAACGCTATTATTTTTCTAATGCGACAAGCACTTGTACGCGGTTATTATGATCCTGGAATTTTATTATTAACTTTTTGAGCATCTTAACGTCCTCAAATGAAAAAAAAATTAAAACTAAAAAGTTGTAGATCTCATCGAGGGCTACAATTTTCATATAAAGTTCATCTTCATCCAACATCGTATAAAGGAGTTATGATTTTTCGAACGTTTTGTCTTGTCACGCCACTCCCGGTGGCGCGACAGAACAATATTGTCACGCCAGCGGGAGTGGCGTGACAGAGTTTTCCACGTCGAAAATGCCGTCTAATGTGGCGGACTTTGCCGCACCAATACATGTGGCGCGACAACGTTATTTGGTCGCGCTGAAAATAATTTTTAGGTGAGATTATTTTTAAAATATTGAATAAAAAAGAATTAAAATATATAAAAAAATCCTCAAATAAGTGCTTTATCTAACGATTCGTCGTCCACCTTGCTTCCTCTTCAAACCACACCTATATATGCATGTATGTACCAACTATGTTGCACCGATACTTCACCAAAGTGCCGTACCGGTATTAGATACGTATCCAAGACTCCGATACCTCGATACTCCACCGATACTCGTATCGGAGAAGTATCAGAAAATTGAGATAAAAAAATAAATAAAATTAATCTCGATACTTCGTCGATACATCCTGATACACCACCGATACTTCCGAACCCAGAACCCAATACATACCAACCTATCGAGGAAAATCGAAGAAGATAGCAAGCTAGGAAAGATTTGTACAACAGATGACAACTGCGGTAGCTAGAACTCAAACATCACATGAATATAGAATTTATTAGAAGTGTGTCGGGTCTACTTGAGTACTAGGCTACTGACATGCACACCATTGAACATTAGTTTGTATGACCAGCTTTGTTAGTTTTTTTATTGTTTTCTATTACTATTAATGATACATATACATATTAGTAATATTTATTATTTATAATATATATACTTGCCGTATTGGCGTGTCCTTGATTTTGAAAAATGAAGTATCGCGGTATTGACGTATCCGTATCCCGTATCGATGCAACATAGCGTACCAAGGCCATCAGTCAGTGATTCTGGTTGCCCATCGCCTTTGGCCTCATGCGTGATGATGATGTAGCACATCTCTGTTTTGACGACCACGAGAATATGACACAACAGGAAAGTACAGATCTTATTGCTCTTCTGACCATCCGTCTGGCTGTGCAGGAGACGAGCTGAAGCGTCGCGGCCATGCCCAAAGCTTTCTCCATTCTTGTGTCCCCTCCAAGTCAGTGCTCTGCCCCACGGGAGATGGCGGACAGGCAGCGGGGTCGCGCCGCATCACAAGTTTGAGGCAAGACGGGAACGCAGAGTGCACACTCGGTAAGTCGGACCTTGAGGAAGAGAGGCGACAAGAAGATGCTGCAGATCAATCCGCACATCAACAAGCTATGGCTGCTATTCCGGCCATTCGTCATGTGCGCATGTCCGTCCAGCAGTGCTGCCTCCTCCATCCGCATTTTTCAGCAACGCTCTATCCAGGTAACTCGACTATAACCGCTGTAGCCTGTTGCTACAATCTCCTCTGGCAATCACAAGTCTACGGCCTGTAGAGAATTCTCCGGCACCAAGGTGGTCACTGTGCTTAAATGTACGTCAATCATGTCTAGCACTCCAGTAAACCAGGCAGCCTGAGGAGTAACGATTGTCATTTGAGCCTATCAAAAAGAACAAATAACTGTTTAGTATTACTTTTTCCTAGGTTTCTTCCATGAGAACTTTCCTTTTAATTTTCTATCCTCGACAGAGTTTAATTGAATCTTTAATTTGTTCCATTCCAGGTTTCGAACTTCATCTCATGGTCTATATCTGGTCAGCTAACAGTTCTCATACGGATGAAAAGCTAAACTGTTTTCCATAACAGCTATGCATTTTCACATCCTTTGCAATAGAATCTAAAGGTTATCAAGAGACCATTTCAACAAATTCCCGTAGCAACGCGTGGGAAATTCATCTATTAGTATGATAAAAAAAGAGAAACCAAATTCCCTGTAGTGTAGGTTTTTTTTTTTGTTAAAAGATGGTTTTACCATAACAGTGTAGGTGTTATTATGAGATGATAAAAATAATCTTTGCTTACTTTGTAAGCTACAAACTGATCGAACTGCCAAAGGCAGTATCTTATACTCAATCCAAAGATTACGAGTGTGTGGTTCCGGAGGAGGCATTGGGCCTACCCCGCTCACATGAGATGGCGATCGAGTCGGCATCTAATTCCCCATGTTAGTGGGAGAAGGCAATAACCGAAAGGCTGAAGTACACCCCGATAGTCCGATCCCTGAATTTTCTCCATGGCAGTGCCAACCCCAAATCACTTGGCATATTAGTTTCTGTCTGTGCTCTCGCCCAGCCCCCAAACCGTTTTATGGACTACATACTTCATTGCCAAAAAAAATAGAAGATCTTTTTATCTCCCTAAACTAATCTAAGTTTCCTCCTCAAACTCCAAAACCGAATAAAATGTGCCTCTGAACTCTAAAAACCGCTATCGCCTCTCTATCCTGGTTGAAAGTGTTTTACAAGGAGGTTTTATACTTTGTAAGTGTATCTCCAACAGCTTTGTAAACACACTTGCAATCTGTTTTTTTTGGCATGATAAAAAAACTCCACTCAAACCATTCCTTGTTGTAGGATCGGGATGAGACTAGAGGAGGTGAATTAATAGTCGTTTCTAAAAATTAATTCCGAAGCGTAGCCAATTTAAATACGGAAGGGAGTTAAAGGTCTAGCCACGACTACACCCCTCTAACTAAATTAGTTAGCACCCTAATAAGAGAGTATACAAGTGAGCAAGTAGGATACCGAGCTCGTGGGAGCTCACCTAAACCATTCTAGTTAGCAAGGTCAAACAACCTAAACTACTAGAACACAAGCAAGCGCACGGAAACTCCAACACATAATAGTGAGCAAACGGTAAAGGCTAACTACAAGCTACACTAGCAAGCAACTACACTAGCACACAAGTAACAACACTAGAACAAGGTGAAACAAGAAAGTGAGCTAGTGCTGAGATATGCAAACCATAGGGTAGAGGATGACATGTGATGTTTTCCCGTGCTCAAGCGACTTGCCAGTCACTTAGTCAATGTTGAGGTGAGTTTTAGGATGACTCCAAACAAAAGCCTTCTCTGGAGCGCAGCACAAACTTCACGTGGGCTTCAGAGACACAATCATTGAGCCATTGTTGACGGTAGTTAACGTTCATCATAAACTACCAATATAACTTATATAAATACATAAATATGATCACCAACATAGGTCTAGGGGTTTAAACTAATGAATTTCACAAGTTTTGCTGAATCTGTGTTTACAGGAGGATCTATCCAGAAAACGAGCAAGGTGAACCCAATTGTCAGATCAAATCATGTTTATCCACGACGAAACCGACTTAGGAAGGATCTGGAAGCATCTAGAAGACAATCTAGCGAGACCCGACCCTGTTTGTCAGAATGTGGGGCTAACTGGCCCCACCTGCAGGGCGGGCGACGTGTGGGTCCCGCATGTCGGTCTCTCCTTCGTACGTTGCTTCCCTACCACCTTTGAGAGTCCATCTCCACTGTTGCTCAATGTCGGTTCCAATAGAGGGACGAAATGGAGCCATGCCATGCATTTATGGGCTCAATTTAGAATTTGGCCCATAAAGGTCCATGTGCATTTTAATAAGATTTGGTGTAAAAGTTTAGTACCACATTGGCTCCTAAGAAGCTGAGGGTGCTAGGCGCCCCTCATATAATGCCCCCATACCCCCCTTAGCTCCCTGAAGACATCCTGAAAACCCTAATTTGTATCTCTCATTCAGATCAACACACACCAGGAGGATTAGATCTAGAACTTTCCAATGTAGTAGATTAGTAGCTCGGGAGTGAGGGTCGAGTTGGGCTCATGCTCAAGTTCTAGATCTAGTCTTGGAGGCTCGGTAAGGCCTTGTATCTTCACTTCTACATCTTGTAAGACTTGTTATCAATTTATCATATTCCTATCTACATGGCTATGCTTACTTTGAATATATATCTTGCTTAGTTAAGGTTATTATTACTTTTGTGTGCTGGTTTATAGAGCGCTTAGCCTGCTAATTTATCGATTGGGCTAGGTAGCAGAGCCTCGTGTAAGCATGGTGTTTATACGATGCTCTGCCTGTGAGTACACCCTGTTCTCTGGTTGTGTGGTAGTAGCGGGAGGTGACAACCCAGTCTATCCTCTGTAGTCCACTCTGAATTGAGCAGGTTCTTAAATTGTAGGGCCGTAGTCGTGTCAGTAGAGTTGTCTTTTGTGGTGCTCTACCGTCTAGCGGTGTCCCGAAGTGCACGAGGGTAGAGTTAGTCTTAGTTATAGTCGAGTATATATATAATTTGATCCTGTAACGAGAATATCATAGGAATCTACATCACTCGTTGTTCCTCTGAGTTAACTAGTTTACATTATCCTAATGACCTATCTCATGAGTGTTATTACGCTTAATTCCTATCAATACATTTATCCCCCGCTCTAGCTATGCTGGTATGTTAGTAGATACTTCTTTGTTATTATGCAATAAATCTTTACTCCATTGTTTTCCTATGGTAAAATATAAATAATGATATTTGGAATACTCTCGGTAAAATGCTAAACTGATGTTTTGTGCGCTTGCGGAATCCTTAATAATATATTTGCACTCCCAAACGTAAACAAGCTTTTTTGGCGCCGTTGCTGGGGAAACAATTGACGTAAATATTTAGATCATTAACATACTACTAGCTTTAGTAAGACTACCCCTGTTCTGTTGAATTGTGGAATAAGACAGGACAGCAGATGTCGTGTTGACCTTTTGGCAAGCTTCCACTAGAAAAGAAGAACCCCAGGGTGCCTAAACATTCAAGATCCATCAATGCTGGAACCCTACTATCTCATAGGTTTGTATAGACATATATATTATTCTAACCATATGTATATTGGAGAAAAGGTCGACGTAACCGAGACCCCAAGGGGCAACTCGTTCACTCATTTTGGCATGGTATTTAGAGCCATTCAACTCCACATGGAGAACTTCCATGGCGTTCCATCTCGCATCTTCCTCCACTATTTCTGCTGCTCCATCCTTCGGCTTCTCAGTGATAGAGAAGCTCACCTGCAACAACTTTTCGATGTGGAAGATGCAAGTCCTATCAGCCCTCAAGTGTGCGCAGCTCACATCCTTCATCAACCCTACCACCGAGCCGCCTTCAACATTCCTGGAGCCGATGAAGGGCGAGGAGAATAAGGAGTCCCCCAAGCCAAACCCTGACTATGAGTCATGGATTGCCAAGGACTACATGGTCCTCAGCTTCCTCCTATCATCCCTATCCAAGGAGATACTTGGGCAGGTCCCTACCACGGTGGTGTCTATGAAGGAGGCGTGGGCTGCCATCGAGGGGATGTTCACATCCCAATCCCATGCTCGCATCATCAGCACGTGGATGGCGCTGGCTATGGCGTCAAAGGGGGCATCCATAATTAGTGGGTATTTCATGAAAATGAAGGGTTTGGCAGATGACATGGCTTCTGCAGGCCGCAAGCTTGAGGATGAGGAGCTTGTCTCCTACATTCTCATAGGATTGGATTGGGAGTATGATCCAGTGGTGTTGGCAGTAGCTGCACGCGTCAAACCAATCTCGGTTGGGGAGCTTTTCACCCAACTAACAAGCATTGAGCAAAGAATGGAGATGAAGAGTGGCGACGGCTATCAGTCATTGGCAAACATGGCGGCCAAAGGAGGTCGCGGTAACAACATCAACTTCCACGGCGGTGGTCGTGGTGGGAATGGTCGCAGTGGTTTTGGCCGTGGCACCAAGGGCGGTCACGGCGACGCTCGTCGATAAGGAGGCTTTCAAGCCGGTGTCTTCTACCAACTGTGCGGAAAGGAAGGACACACCATCATCAAGTGCTTCAAAAGGTTTGATGCTTCATTTACAGGGCCTCCACAGAAGTCGGTTTCATCGGCAACTACCTCATACGGAGTGGATACCAATTGGTATATGGACTCCGGAGCCATAGATCACATCACAAGTGAGCTTGACAAGCTGACTGTGCGCGACAAGTACAGTGGAGGAGAGCATGTTCACGCTGCAAACATATTTGGTATGGAGATAAAACATGTTGGTCATAGCACTTTACATTCCCCAACTAGTAACATTCATCTTAATCATATTCTCCATGTTCCTCAAACCCATAAGAGTCTACTTTCTGTAAATCACATTGCTAGAGATAATGATGTTTTCCTAGAGTTTCATCCAAATCATTTTTGTGTCAAGGAACAGCAGACGAGAACGCTCCTCAGAGGCCCATGTGAAGGAGGCCTTTATCCGCTGAAGTCATCTTCGAATAAGCCGTCCAAGAATAAGCAAGCCCTCGGCATGATCAAGCCGATGGTCTCCTTGTGGCATCATAGGCTAGGGCACAAGTCAACTCCTGTAGTTCAGCAAGTGCTTAGCCGCCACAATCTTCCTTTCATTAGAGATTTGAATAAGAATGTTGTTTGCGATGCATGTCAACAAGGCAAGAGCCATCAATTGCCTTATCCTAGGTCTACTAGTGTTTCTACCAGGCCTTTGAACCTTGTGTTTTCAGATGTATGGGGACCTGCCCCAACTTCAATTGGGCAGCATAGTTATTATGTTAGTTTTATCGATGACTACAACAAGTTTACATGGATCTACTTCTTGCGCCACAAATCCGAAGTATTTTCATGTTTTCATGATTTTCAACATCTTGTAGAACGGCAATTCAATCGCAAAATTTTGGCAGTGCAAACTGATTGGGGAGGAGAGTATCAAGCTTTGAACTCTTTCTTCAAGCGCATAGGTATAGATCATCATGTTTCTTGCCCTCATGCCCACCAACAAAATGGTTCTGCAGAGAGAAAACATCACCATATTGTTGAGATGGGTTTGTCTCTTCTTGCTCATGCGTCGGTTCCTTTGATATTCTAGGATGAAGCATTTTCTACTGCTATTTTTCTTATAAATCGTTTACCCTCCAGAGTAATTGATGGTGACACACCCCTCTTTCACCTTCTAGGGAGTCAACCTGATTATTGTAACACCCCTGGTGTTACTAGCTTATTTAGTACCACGATTTAGGCCTAAGAAAAATTTCCGAAACGAGTTTCTCGGGTTTTTAATTTAAAACGTACTTGCTGCGACAAGTGAATCCCGTGTGACTTAGTTTCGTGGACTCAAATAAATGCTCAGGATAAATTACGCAGTGCGTAGAAATATTCAGGAATATCCGACAATGATTTTAGAGAACGGTTTGTCCTGTTAGATTAAGCATGAAAATCAACTTTTATAAATAAAATAAAATCCATTAATAAATAGAACGATACCTATATATAAACTCACGGGTTTATTTTGTTGAGCACGAACTGACGAGAAAAAGAGCGCAACAACTTCGTTTATTTTGCCGGCATGCAATGTACTCGCCTGGCATTACTTTTTACTGTCTCGTTCTCATCGTGGCCCAGCAATTCGCTGCATTGCAAAGTCTCCTCATCCATCCGCATCCATGCTCTCTGGCTTTTGCTTTGTTTCTCTTTGACTTGATTACTTGCTAACCCTTTGCTGTAACCATGATCGTGTTGGATAATCCTGTCAAGAAGCTAGTGCTTGTCGTTGATGATCATGTGAGGAAGTGAAAATATTACTGATCATAATCATTGCTTTAATAATGATAGAGTTAAATCGTGCACGAGGAGCGCTTTTAATAATGGCAGCGGAAACATTACAGAGCATGAGCTGTAGCACCGTGGAAAATACTGTAGCATGAGTCAACACTGCCACTGAGTCTTGCATGGAGCGCACACGACACGCAGAAAACACTGTAGCATTGTGGAAACACTGTTCATCCGAAGCATCACGACTTGCGCAGCGACGTTTTATTGCCTTTAAGCAAGCTAGTTAGCCGCTAATCTTACGACGCGTCGCTGTCGCGCCTTCGCGTCGCCTGCCTTTAAAAGGTTACACCGAGCCGTTCCGCTCCGCTGCTCGCTTGCTTCTCTCAAATCAAGTTTCTCTGTTCTTGCCCGTGAAAGTTGCGTATATCGATTTCTCCCGAGCTGAATTAATCAGCTGAGGTAGCTAATCTGTAATTGATCTTCTCATTCTCTAATGTTTCCTTGACCTGTGGTCTCCTCCCCCCATTAATTCCTTGACCTGCATGAATGAATCAGCACCCCACCACCAAGCACGTTTAGCCCAAAGCACACTCTAGTCCTGATGTGCTCGTCAAGTCCAAAGACCACTCAAGGTCTATCATTTGAATTAATGCACTCATGACCAAAGACCCACTCCAAGTTCATCACGTGAAATCCAATTCACATGACTAGCTAGCCAAATGCCAGCTCCACCTCCAGCCCACATCTCCTGCCTATAAAGGACACGCCAAGCCTGCCAAGCCATCCCACTTCGCCGCTCACCATCTTACTCTCTAAATCGAGTTTCTCTGTTCTTGCCTGGGAAGGCTACGCTCTGTTGATCTCCTTCCTCAAGCTGTAATTGACCATGGTAGATAGTCCCCATACATCCCCTACCTCCCTTCTACCTCCCCATGCCCTTAGATTTGGAAGTCATGGCCAGAATCGCCATCAGGCGAAAGTCCAGCAGCTATCCATGGTGGACGAGCTGAGGAGCACAAACGCTCGGTGCTCTCTGTGTCTCTCTCGAAGAATCCTAGCCGTATACCCACTCTGCTCTTTGTTTAAGTCCACAGCAGCAGCTTGTCCTATGCCATGTGCTAGTAGCAAAGCCGAGAACCAACTCAGCTCCTATACACGTAAAGTTAAGAGTCTTGAGCCATTAATCCACTCCACCAATTTCTTTATTCCTTTTCCCTTTCTAATAACCAGCGGCAGCTCGTGGCCACTAATCACATTTCATTTTCTCCCCTCGTGATTAATTAGCGGCCACCTTGCACAATTAATATCTCCACTATGCTAACTCTGATTCCATCACTTCTTCTTCCTAAATTCATCTAAAATCGAACCCCACCTATCCGTAAAGTTTCATAATTTTTGGAATGCAGTTGAATTTATGTGAATATTTAATTGTGTGTGTTTGCCGAGTACCGCGAGTTCGACGCCGACGGAGGGACGTCGATGGATTGTGGAGTCATCGGGAGTTGCTGGAGAAATAGTACTTTTGGAAGTGTGATCGGATTTCTAAGAATTTCGGCTGTCATTGATTATTTACATCTATGCATTTGCATCAATACATATCATAATAGGAACGATGGTGGATCGTGGGATCAACTGGAGTAGCTGAAAGATGATGCTATGGTGATCATATCACGAAGATGGAATGCTAACTTTTGGTTATATTTTACCCAGGCAAGCCCCGGTGCATAACCTCTATTATGCTGCACTTTATTTATGCTTGTGCATTAAGTTTTAAGGAGATGAATGAAACCCACTTGCATATATATATATCCTGATCCCATGAGTCTTACTAGTATGTCAAGATCGTGTAGATTGCTATGCTACAGGACTCCGGTAGAAGTCGAGCGATTGCCTGTCACTCGCGAGAGATAGGAAATATATTATTATTACTATTATCATGTTACTATCACATGGATGATATATATATATATATATCATGTTACTATCACATGGATGATATATATATATATATATATATATATATATATATATATATATATATATATATATATATATATATATATATATATATGTGTGTGTGTGTGTGTGTGTGGATAATAATTGGAGACCGGGCGGGGCTGTACTTGAAATTGGATATGGACTTGGTTGGGCAATCCGAGCGAGGCTCTGGTTGCATTTGTCCCACCTGTGTCAATTAAGGACCGTTCGTTGCACTGGATCCCCGGTCAAGTCACAGATCTATTATCCCGAGCATATACTAGCGGATGGGGGCTAGAAAAACTTGTTACTCTCTTGTTATGGGCTCCGGCTCTTTTCGGACCGACTGATTGGAGGCGGGGATAGGTGGAGGTCTTAGCATTGTATTGAGGCCGGGCCTCAAGTACGGGAGCTAGGAGTCCAAGTTTGGACGGGGACCTGAAAACCCGTGACAGGAGTGGAACAGGTTGGTCTCACTCGTGCCTGGGGTGCGAGCGAGGCGTGTGTTTTTCGGGGTACCCAGCTGGGCACATTGATTCGCGAATCGCCGTTTCTACGTGATGGTACGGCTTGACTGCACTCTGGCACCGTAGTAAGAACTGAAAGATGAAAGATAGAAAAATGGTTCTGATGGCTCAACCTTTGCTGAAAGTAGAACAGGTGCTTACCTAGAATGGTTGGTTAATGAACTACTAATGACTGCTAATAAAAATTTAATATAAGGATGCACCTTTAGTAATGCTTTCTGCAGTTGCAATAACTCACAAGCTAGAAAGCCTTACATATCCTTGGAGTCTTTTATTTCCTTCTGACAGGTAAGTCTTGCAGAGTACAATTGAGTACTCAGGGTTTGTTCTACCCTGTTGCAGGTGACAGGTGTTCTTGAAGATGACTTTTGTGTGTGGAAACCTCCTGGTGGGCTCAGTGAGGATTTCCTTTGCGTTGCGGATGTAGAGTTGATTTGTAACTCTCACCAAAAATATTTTACAAGGGAAAGATTTACCACCTGTTATCATTTCCTGTATATAAATTTTCATCTTGATAATATTTAACTCATCATTAAATGGTTTCATTTCCGTTGAACTCTGATAATATTTTATATTCCGCTGTTATAATCAAATAATGAATTTCTCTGATGTTGTAATAAAAGTGTTGTAAGAAATGGTAAAGACGTTATAAGCTTTATCTCTCATTTATGATCCTGAGGTAAAAATGTGGATTTTCGAGTTCTCCCTCGGGTGTGCTCGACGGAATCGTAGAATTTAGTGCACTCTCTTGGGTACTTAGTGTCTAATGGAAGACAAGTACTCTTAGGAGGGCATTAGATTAGGCGGTTCTACCACAATTATACCCCCCTTCGCACATTTGGATTTGCATGTTGGCCCAATCTTAGGCCATACAATGTTAAGAAGGTCCAATTTAGATCCAAACGGTGTGTTTTCTTGGGATATAGCAACTTGCACAAGGGGTTTAAGTGTTTGGATCCATCTAAGGGTTGAGTCTATATTTCCAGAGATGTTGTCTTCGATGAGAACGTGTTTCCTTTTGCTACACTTCATCCCAATGCCGGTGCTAGACTCTGTTCCGAAATTTCTCTTTTACCCGATATACTTCTAAATCCATCTACTAGCTTTGGGTATGTAACTTCACCTGACCATACTATTCATTCTCCTATGCCAACTAATGTTGCTTCTAGCTCTACTCATGGTGTACAGGATGCAGGAAGAAACGCGATGTCAAATGGTGAAAATTTGGAGGAGAATAGGCGTTATTTCATGTGCTCCCCCGCCGGTAATAGCACAGGGACCAATGCTGATCTCCCTACTGCAGATACGACAGGCGATCTCGGATCCTCCTCGGGATCGACAGTGTCACAAGTGTCCGCGTCATCTGGTCCCACGCCATCGCCATCACGCGCCCACGTGACTGGCTCCACGGGATCTTCTACTCCGGAATCCAGCGCGCCTCTCTCAGTGGATGGGTCATCTTCGTCACAGACTGATCCGTGCACGGGGGACAGCTGCCAGCGGATCTTCTACACGGATCGGATGCGGCCGGTGCTCCTGTTGCTTCTTCTGTGCCAACCAATCAGCAGCGCCCAGTCACACGCCTCCAACAAGGTATTCGTAAGCCTAAAAGTTATACTAATGGCACTGTGAGATGGTGTATGTTCTCTACAGCCTCTCCAAAAGAACCTGCATCGGTTGATGAAGATCTTGGTGACAAGAATTGGAGCTCGGCAATGGAAAGTGAGCATGAAGCCTTGCTCCAGAACAAAACGTGGCACCTTGTTCCTTGTCCTAAAGGCAAAAACATCATCAGTTGTAAGTGGGTATACAAGGTGAAGCGTAAATCTGATGGCACAATTGACAGGTATAAGGCACGTCTTGTGGCAAAAGGCTACAAGCAACACTGTAGCATTGACTATGAGGACACGTTCAGTCCAGTTGTCAAGGCAACCACTATTCGATTAATCTTGTCAATTGCAGTATCTAAAGGTTGGTGTCTTCAGCAACTCGACATTTAAAATGCTTTTCTTCATGGCGTTCTAGAAGAGGAAGTCTATATGCAGCAGCCACCCGGGTATGAAGATAAATCTCATCCCAATTATGTTTGTAAGCTGGACAAGGCCTTGTATGGGTTAAAGTAAGTGCCACATGCTTGGTACTCTCGCCTATGCAACAAGTTACAAGTTTTAGGTTTCAAACCCTCTAGAGCTGATACATCCTTGTTTTATTATAATAAAGGGAAACATACGCTATATGTCTTGGTTTATGTTGATGACATCATTGTAGCTAGCTCCTCTCAAGCAGCAACGGATGCCTTGCTCAAGGATCTACAGCATGAATTTGCCCTCAAGGATCTAGGTGATCTCCACTATTTCTTGGGCATTGAGGTTACCCGCAACAAGGATGGTTTGATACTTTCACAAGAACAGTATGCAAAGTACATTGTCACACACGCTAGTATGAAAATTTGCAAACTTGTTGATACACCATTATCCACTTCAGAAAAGCTCAGTATTCTTGATGGTGACAAGCTTGGACCGGAGGACTCAACCAAGTATAGAAGTCTGGTGGGTGCATTGCAGTATCTCACTCTTACCCGTCCAGATATATCCTATGTAGTGAATAAAGTATGTTAGTTTTTACATGCTCCCACCACGGTACATTTTAGCACCATGAAAAGAATCCTGAGGTATATACGTGGGTCTTGGAACTCTGGCTTAAAGATTGGAAAGTCAGACTCCATGTTAGTCAGTGCTTTTTCAGATGCTGATTGGGCTGGGTGTGTTGATGATCGTCGTTCAACTAGAGGTTTTGCAGTCTTTCTTGGCACAAACTTGGTTTCATGGAGTGCATGAAAGCAGCCTACAGTTTCACGCTCTAGTACGGAAGCAGAATATAAAGCATTGACAAATGCTACTACCGAGATGATGTGGGTTCAGAAATTATTGATTGAACTTGGCATTCGACACCCTCCTGCAGCTCAGCTATGGTGTGACAACTTGGGTGCTACATACCTTGCAGCTAATCTAGTATTTCACGCAAGTAAACACATAGAGATTGATTTTCATTTTGTTCGTGAACAAGTGGCAGCGAAGCTTCTTGACATTCATTTCATATGTTCTGGAGATCAGTTGGCAGATGGTTTCACAAAACCTGTTGGGGCAGCCAAGTTGAGAGAATTCAAAAACAACCTCAACCTTGTTAGTGGCGGCTGAGGTTGAGGGGGGTGTTAAACGGTATCGTGTTACCATGTGAGATGTATCTTGGTGCATAGTATTGGTACATTGTACCTAGTATAGATAGGATGGTTAGTTCCTACCTTGTAGTTCAAGTAGACGAGAGATCTTGTTGATCCATAGTTTGTTGTAAATGCAATATTCTGTAACAGCCACGGCGAGGACTTTTCCCGTCCTATATTAACACACAACCGAGACCCCAAGACGCAACTCGTTCACACATTTTGACAACTTGGACTAAATGCTTTGTAATCTAGTAAGATGTTACTGTCTCGGCCTCAAAGAAAATCTTACAAGATGTTGCTTATTAAGTGTCTGTATGTCACTACAACACATGATTGATTTGCTACAATTTTATATTTGCTGACTAGATCTGACAGCCTTATACAACAGAAATGGAGTATGGAACTAGTTTTAGGACCAGGGTGCAGGAGACGGCGGAAAGGGAAGCGGAGGTGAGGGTAAGTGGAAAGGGAAGAAGGGTAGGGGAGAAGCGGCTGCAAAAGCAACCTTTTTCGGCACCGTCGTCGGCCGTCACCACCGCTCGCCGAAGCCACGGCGACGACAACCAGAGATGGCCTAGGGCGGTGGGCTTGCGGTACCAGTGGGCGTGTCTCCCCGAGTCGCCCTGGGGAGACAAGCGGGGGGCTCTGCCAGATATCCCTAAAACCCCAGATTGGCCCATGCAAACATTTCATCAAATCTTTTATTTAAAATAGCCATGGTAGAATGGTACACGCACAAATGTAGCCTCTCGTGTTCTTTCTGAACAATATATTTACATTTTTTGTTTTTGTGTTAGGAATAGTGAACAAGACTACCGACAGACAATTGCATATTTACACTGCAGTGCACTACATGTTCTGAAGAGAAGGCTAACAGTTACGTCTATTATAAATTATACACTTCTTACACAAGCGTATGATATGTGCTATAGTTAATAATAAAACCGTCAAAACTAAATCTACGACTTGTTCTTTCTTTGACGGGCAATCTATAACTTTATTTTTCTACAGATGCCTTAAGAGCAGGTAATCTTCAAGGAGCTATCGCTCTGACAATGTGTCATTCTCATTTTGCGGAGTCCGAGTGCCTATAAAGAAGATTAACAAACATCAGACATCACTATTCTAGCATATGAATATGAACAAAATGCAGACAACTTGAATTTTATAAGAGTAAATTCGTGAGGATCTTGTTGGTTTCATCTCTAAGTTACTACGTCTTACTTGGACTAAATGCTTTGTAATCTAGCAAGATGTTACTGTCTTGGCCTCAAAGAAAATCTAGCAAGATGTTGCTTATTAAGTGATAGTATGTCACTACAACACAACATTGATTTGCTGCAATTTAAATTTGCTGACTAGATCTGACAGCTTCATACAACAGAAATGCAATATGGAACTGTTTTTGGACTACGACGCAGGAGACGGCAGCAAGGAAAGCGGAGGTTAAGGTGAGTGGAAAGGGAAGAGGGGTAGGGGAGAAGCGGCAACGAACGCAACCTTTTTCGGCACCATCGTCGGCCACCGCCGCCACCGCCGCCGCTCGCCGGAGCCACGGCGATGGTGGCCAGAGATGGCCTGGGGCAGTGAGCTCTTGCGACAGCGACAGGCATGTCACCCCTGAGTCGCCCTGGGGAGACGACGTCGGGGACCTGCCTGATATCCCTGAACCCAGATTGGCCCAAGAAAATATTCATCAAATCTTTTATTTAAAATATCTATGGCAAAACGGTACACGCACAAATGCAGCCTCTCGTCTTCTTTTCTGAACAATGTATTTACAATTTTCTGTTATTGTGTCAGGAATAGTGAACAAGACTACCTACAGACAATTATAGATTTGCACTGCAATGCACTACATGTTCTGAAGTGAAGGCTAACAGTGACTTCAATTACAAATTATACACTTCTTATACAAATGAATGATCTGTGCTATACTTAACAACAAAATCGCCAAAACTGAATCTACGACTTGTTCTTTCTTCGATGGGCAAATGTTACTTTGTTTTTCTACAGAGGCCTTAAGAGCGGGTAATCTTCAAGGAGCTATTGCTCTGACAATGTGTCATTCTCATTTTGCGGAGTCCATAGGATCTCGAGTGCCTGTAAAGAAGATTAACAAACATCAGACATCACTATTCTAGCATATGAATATGAACAAAATGCAGACAACTTGAAATTTATAAGAGTAAATTCGTGAGGATCTTGTTGGTTTCATCTCTAAGTTACTACGTCTTACTTGACTAAATGCTTTGTAATCTATCAAGATGTTACTGTCTTGGCCTCAAAGAAAATCTAGCAAGATGTTGCTTATTAAGTGACAGTATGTCACCATAACACAACATTGATTTGTTGCAATTTTACATTTGCTGACTAGATCTGACAGCCTCATGCAACAGAAGTGAAGTATAGAACGGTTTCTTTGGACTAGGCTAGATCAAATTTTGGAGCTAATACCATTTTACAGGATTGTAGATGTTGGTGACAACCAGGTTGCTATCAGTTAACATTATTTTAAGGCAAAAATCTTGATTCTTAAATCACAATTGGCATTTGAACTCTATCAGCAAAAAGATATTCATTGCATGCACATAGATGCAAAAAAGATATTTGGCAAGCCTGGCGCGCCAGGATCCGCGGCCGCGGGCTGGCATGGCCGCCGCAGCGCCTCCGCCATGCCGTGGGTTGGCCAAAGCGCCGGCCCGCGAGCCCGCCCTACCGCTGCCACCGTGCTGCAGCCTGGCTCCGCCGGGTGACGCCGCCCTGCTCGAGGACGCGCGCAGCTGGTGCTGGGTGCTGCTGGCCGCAGGATCCTCTGCTCCATCATCCTCTCATTTTCCTTCCATCAATCTAGGGTCTACTTTTTTCGGAGAAGAAGGTCGTGGGAGACAGGAGCACCGCTCGGCTGCTTGGGAGAGTTAGGGAGAAAATTGCATGCGCGAGTACCAGAGGGTAGGGATGAAAACGGATCGGATACGGACGGATATGACTGATATCGTATTTGTTTTCATATTTATGTCCGGATTCAGATTCGGATACGAATAGTATAAAAAATACCGGATAGGATACGATTGGATATCGACATCATAAATATGTGATTTAAATATTCGAATACGAATACGGTATCGGATGTTAAATATCCGGACTCGGATACGGACGGATTAAAACCCCTCTAAACGGATTCGGTCTCGAATACGGTCGAAAAATATCCGTACCGTTTTCATCCCTACCAGAGGGTCATTTTGGTCGTACTGAGAAAAAAAACTCGGACGGTCAAAACAGTCAACTAACTGATGAAGGGATAAAGTGTACGGTAGTGCCATCGAGGAAGGAAATTTCAATTTGGTGGGAGATAAGAAAGTTCGAATTTTTGAGTACCAAATGAGAAAAACCGATTTTGTTTCAGTGTCAGATAGATAATTCTCTTAAAATAAATCTACCCAAGCATCTGCACCAATCTCACGATAATCTATTCTTTAATATGTAGATATGGGGTAACATAAGATTATTTGTTAGATATCAGGAGAGCTGGTACAGCGATATCTTATTATATCTCTCCTATTATCTATGTGAAAGATGGGGCTCACAAGTGTGTAGAAGAAAATAATTGAAAAGTCATGGTTAGGGTGAGCCTATACTATTGTTAAAGGAGATACGACTCCTCATTTATTTTAGGGGAGGTGATGAAAATATTGATGGCTATAAAAAAAAGAAAAAGAAGTAATGGAAATTTTAAATTACTCTAAAAAAACGACGGTATGTAGGACCTTCTTACTTGGATGGAAGAGAGCTTATGGTAAATAACGCAAGCAGCCGTGCGAAGTGCTTTTCCGAAAACGTTGTTCTCTCTGTTCCGACCGTAGAATCGCAAGGATTACTACATAGTTAAACCGGAGCAAGCTCCGCGCAACCAAGCTGGCCACGTCGCCTATAAATCTACGGCCGTCGGATCTCGATCGGATGGCTTGAATCACGTGAAAAATCGCTTTCGTGGTCACTGTTCATACGCTGTTCACGTATCTTCACTACGTACCCGGCAGATCAAAGTAAGCCCTTCTCGTTTGTAGAAAAATCTCTAGAAAATTCGTAAATAAACTAGAACCAACCTAAAATGTACCTAAATATTTTACGCCTCTTCTTCGTCATCCAAAAAATATATATATATAAATTCCTATTGTTCGTCTTTTGTCGATAAATATACCAATCTAAAACGTAACTAAATATTTTTCGCCTCCTCCAATAATAATAATAATAATAATAATAATAATAATAATAATAATAATAATAATAATAATAATAATAATAATAATAATAACAATTTCTAAATTCCTATCATTTCCATTTTGTCGATAAATTTAAGAAATTCATATTTTATCAATCCTACCTCTAAATCCCGTAATTAAAAAATTTCTAAATTCCTATCATTTACCTTTTGTCGATTTCTTTGTCAAAAAAATAATAATAATTTCTAAATCGTTTGCCTTTTGTTGATAAATTTACCAATCTAGAACGTAGCTAAATATTTTCCGCCTCTTCTTTCTCATAAAAAAACAAAAACTAAATTCCTATCGTTCGCCGTTCTCATAACCCAAATTATAAATACTCGAATACAAATTGTAGCAAATATACTTATACACATAAAAAAATACTTAAACACATATGGTACATGATATTATGTACATTCGCATAAATGAACACAACATATCCCATACATAAATACTTCAAATGAATATACAAAAAAAAATACTTCCACTATACGTGGTAGATATAGCTTATAAACAATCACCGAATTCTACAATAGCCAAATCCCCAAAATACATATCATTACTTCATAAAAAAAGCCAAACAACGAATCGTACCAACATAAATACATGACCAGACTGGCTCAAAATGGTCGACACTCTACGCAGGCGCGCGGCAACGCCGCGCGTTGTTCCTAGTGCGAGACCTAAGATGCGAGGTACCAGAGACCTCCTCAGCTTATGGTGAATAACGCGAACATCGCGTAGCTGGCAGAGGTTGGCTCATAAACAAAGGAGAAACCGCATGATCGTGAATGAAGCATCATTTTCTGCGGTGAGCAAACCACATGCTCGTCGATCCCGCTTGTGAAAACAAAGCTCGATTCTTGGTACAGTGGAATCAAATACGCTCCTAACAGAATGGAGGATTGGAGGATGAGTCTTCTATATTTAAGTTAGTCATCCTTTACTTCTAGTAGCAAGGTGGAACTAAATCCTTGTCTCGAACAACTTAGTTTCCTCACGCTTCAATTCCAAGCTGGATTCCTTGACAAGCTAGATTTTCAAAGAAGCAAAATAGGAGAAAGCTATCGTTTGGCGGTTTGATTCTCCACGGGTCCAGTGACCGGCGGCAGCAGTATTCAGTGGGGGACCGACGAGGCCGGGACACGATCGGCGAGGCAACTACGTTTCTCCCTGCATCGCCGCTGCAACGGTCCATTGCCAGACGCAAAAAGTCTACTTCACCCCCTCAACTATTTAAGGTGATCTACTTCACCCCCAATCTATAAAATCGGATTTTCTACCTTATGAACTTTTTAAAACTGGCCAAATAACCACCTAAGCGGTTTTAGACGGTGGTGTGCTACAGTTATGGTGGTTGCTACAGTGACATTGGTTTTGTCTTTTTCTTTTTATTTATTTGGGCTGAATCTTTGAAAAATCATAATAAATCACAGAAAATCATAAAATAGAAAATCTAATTTTGTTGGACTCCACATGAGTATATCTATACAGTGAACATATAATATGGTATGCTTTAGTACAAGGTTTTTGCTGTAGATTTTGATTTATCCTCTGAACTTTGCAAAACCGGCCAAATCACCCCTCTGAACTTTGCAAAACCGGCCAAATCACTCCCTCGAGCGGTTTTAATCGGTGGCTTTACTACAGTAACAACGGTTTTGCTACAGTAACAGTGGTTTTGTCCTTTTCTTTTTAATTTATTTCGTTTGAATCTTTAAAAAATCATAGTAGATCACAAAAAATCATAAAATGAAAAATCCAATTTTGTTGGAGTCCACATGATTAGATCTACACAGTGAACATATAATATAGTATGTTTTAGTACAAAGTTCAGGCCGGTTTTGCAAAACCGCTCGAGGGGTGATTTGGCCGGTTTTGCAAAGTTTAGGGGGTAAATTAGACCGTTTCATAGTTGAGGGGGTAAACTAGACCACCCCCAATAGTTGGGGGTCAATTAGACTTTTTCCTTTATTATTAGGATCACGATGTTTTAGCTACCTGGTAAAGAATATTTTAGTCCTATCAATTGCGTTTTGTTGTATAATGTGGTTGCTCCTTAGAGTGACGCAGGCGCATGGCGTTGTGTGAATTTCCTAGATAAAAGTAATTTGAAGGAAGAATGAATAAAAAAAGCCATAGGATTATATAAAAACCAGGTGAATACTCCGCGCGTTGCCACGGAAATTGCTGATGATTTGGAATAAAATTACTTATACAAATGGATCAACATGTAGATCATAATTGCTAATGCTAGTTGGTCATAAATGCATCCGATAATGGACTGATTAGGTGGATAGCTTGCATGTTTAGAGAAATAGTCAGTGGGATTTAGTTTTATAGAGTTTATAGATAAATAAAATAAAATACCCAAGATGACTAGAGGTGTGATTCGGCGCTTTTTGAGAAAGTGAAATACCTATTTTCTACTGCGCCAGAAGTTGGAAAAGAAATGGAGGCGAATGGAGGTCACTGTGGTGACCGGACGCTGCACCGGATGCGGTCTCGGTTTGACCAGCGCGTCCGGTCAGTTCATTCGGTCAGTGCGCCTAGGGTTAGTGACCGGACGCTGGTCTGGCCTGACCAGCGCGTCCGGTCAGTTCACCTGTGCGTAGAAGCAGAGCGCGCGACCGGCGCGTCCAGTCCTTCACGGAACCGGCGTGTCCGGTCAGACGTCCAGAGGGGCAGAGCGCAACAGAGTGTTGATCGGACGCGGGGTGCGTTCGGTCATGTACGATCGGACGCGTTCGGTCGTGATGGGAGCTTACTAGACTCTGACCGGACGCCAGGTGGGGCGCGGTCATTCGCTAGGGCGCGTTCGGTCATACGCTAGAGCACGTCCGGTCATAGCAACGGTAACTTCTGACGCGCACTGTTCACGCTTGTCCTGTAGTGACCGGACGCGTCCGGTCACCCTGACCGGTGCGTCCGGTCATCCCGTTTTGAACTGCGTTGTCCGTAACGGCTAGCTGCGTACCCCTTCGTTATAAATAGATGTTGGCCAGGGTTTGAGGGCATCTCTTGCACATTTTGAGACCTAAAGACATACTTTGAGCTAGAGAACAACTCCTCCACTAATCTCTTTGCATAGTTGCACATCTTGAGTGAGATTGAGTGAGATTCAAGTGTATTTGCTTGAGAGTTGCATTCTAGAGTGCACTTGATCTTCGAGTTGCTGCGGATTTCTTGTTACTCTTCTGTGTTTCCCGACACGGTAGACGGCTTGGAGCAGCGGAGGTGATTGAGCTCGCAATTAAAGATTGTTGGAGCCCTCACCAAGTGTTGTAAGGGGTTCTTGATCCTTCCCCGCGGGAGTTCGCAAATTGGATACTCTAGTGGAGCTCATGGCTTGGAGGATCCCCATCTTGTGTGCGGTTGTGCGGCGCCCGCCGAGTGCTCGACTCTTAATAGTCGATTAGCTCGTGAACCGACAAGTGGATGTATCGCCATAACGGGGAGTAGCTTGCCGGGAAGCAGGTGAACCTCGGGATAAATTCTTGTGTCATTCTCTTCCCGAGGATTTCTCTTGTATGATTGATTGATTGGTATTTCTCTTCTCTTCACAGCGGTATAATCACTCAAAGCTCTTCTCTCGTATTACTTCTTGTTTATAGCTTGCAATTGTTGTTGTGTTTAGTGAATAGCCTTATACTAGACTTTATGTAGGTGACTTGCTTAATTAGTTAGAGCTAGTGCTTTTGCTTCGCCACCTTTCGTACTAACTTGTGGTTAAGTAATTTTTGTAGAAGATTTAATTAGGCTATTCACCCCCCCTCTAGCCTATTTGTACCTTACACCTGGGGAGACAAGAGGGGGGCTCTGCCAGATATCCCTAAAACCCTAGATTGGCCTATGCAAACATTTCATCAAATCTTTTATTTAAAATAGCCATGGTAGAATGGTACACGCACAAATGTAGCCTCTCGTGTTCTTTCTGAACAATATATTTACAATTTTTGTTTTTGTGTTAGGAATAGTGAACAAGACTACCGACAGACAATTGCATATTTACACTGTAGTGCACTACATGTTCTGAAGAGAAGGCTAACAGTTACGTCTATTATAAATTATACACTTCTTACACAAGCGTATGATATGTGCTATAGTTAATAATAAAACCGTCAAAACTGAATCTATGACTTGTTCTTTCTTTGACGGGCAATCTATAACTTTATTTTTCTACAGATGCCTTAAGAGCAGGTAATCTTCAAGGAGCTATCGCTCTGACAATGTGTCATTCTCATTTTGCGGAGTCCATAGGATCTCGAGTGCCTATAAAGAAGATTAACAAACATCAGACATCACTATTCTAGCATATGAATATGAACAAAATGCAGACAACTTGAATTTTATAAGAGTAAATTCGTGAGGATCTTGTTGGTTTCATCTCTAAGTTACTACGTCTTACTTGGACTAAATGCTTTGTAATCTATCAAGATGTTACTGTCTTGGCCTCAAAGAAAATCTAGCAAGATGTTGCTCATTAAGTGACAGTATGTCACTACAACACAACATTGATTTGCTGCACTTTTAAATTTGCTGACTAGATCTGACAGCTTCATACAACAGAAATGCAATATGGAACCGTTTTTGGACCACGACGCAGGAGACGGCAGCAAGGAAAGCGGAGGTGAAGGTGAGTGGAAAGGGAAGAGGGGTAGGGGAGAAGCGGCAACGAACGCAACCTTTTTTGGCACCATCGTTGGCCGCCGCCGCTCGCCGGAGCCACGGCGATGGTGGCCAGAGATGGCCTGGGGCGGTGAGCTCTTGCGGCAGCGACAGGCATGTCACCCCCGAGTCGCCCTGGGGAGACGATGTAGGGGACCTGCCTGATATCCCTGAACCCAGATTGGCCCAAGAAAATATTCATCAAATCTTTTATTTAAAATATCTATGGCAGAACGGTACACGCACAAATGCAGCCTCTCGTCTTCTTTCTGAACAATGTATTTACAATTTTCTGTTATTGTGTCAGGAATAGTTAACAAGACTACCTACAGACAATTGTAGATTTGCACTGCAATGCACTACATGTTCTGAAGTGAAGGCTAACAGTGACTTCAATTACAAATTATACACTTCTTATACAAATGAATGATTTGTGCTATACTTAACAACAAAACCGCCAAAACTGAATCTACGACTTCTTCTTTCTTTGACGGGCAATCTGTTACTTTGTTTTTCTACAGAGGCCTTAAGAGCGGGTAATCTTCAAGGAGCTATTGCTCTGACAATGTGTCATTTTCGTTTTGTGGAGTCCATATGATCTCGAGTGCCTGTAAAGAAGATTAACAAACATCAAACATCACGATTCTACCATATGAATATGAATAAAATGCAGACAACCTGAATTTTATAAGAGTAAATTCGTGAGGATCTTGTTGGTTTCATCTCTAAGTTACTACGTCTTACTTGGACTAAATGCTTTGTAATCTATCAAGATGTTACTGTCTTGGCCTCAAAGAAAATCTAGCAAGATGTTGCTTATTAAGTGACAGTATGTCACCATAACACAACATTGATTTGTTGCAATTTTACAATTGCTGACTAGATCTGACAGCCTCATACAACAGAAGTGGAGTATAGAACGGTTTCTTTGGACTAGGCTAGATCAAATTTTGGAGCAAATACCATTTTACAGGATTGTAGATGTTGGTGACAACCAGGTTGCTATCAGTTAACATTATTTTAAGGCAAAAATCTTGATTCTTAAATCACAATTGGCATTTGAACTCTATCAGCAAAAAGATATTCATTGCATGCACATAGATGCAAAAAAGAAATTTGGCAAGCCAGGCGTGCCAAGATCCACGGTCGCAGGCTGGCGTGGCCGCCACAGCGCCTCCGCCATGCCGCGGGTTGGCCAAAGCACCGGCCCGTGAGCTCGCCCCACCGCCGCCACCGCACTGTAGCCTGGCTCCTCCAGGTGACGCCGCCCCTCCCAAGGACGCGCGCAGCTGGTCCTAGGCGCTGCTGGCCGCGGGATCCTCTGCTCCATCATCCTCTCCTCTCCCTTCCATCAATCTAGGGTCTAGTTTTTTCGGAGAAGAAGGTCGTGGGAGACAGGAGCACCGCTCAGATGCTTGGGAGAGTTTGGGAGAAAATTGCATGCACAAGTACCAAAGGGTTATTTTGGTCATAATGAGAAAAAAAACTCGGACGATCAAAATAGTCAACTAACAGATGAATGGATAAAATGTACTATAGTGTCATCTAGGGAACGGAATTTTAATTTGGTGCGAGATAAGAAAGTTCGAATTTTTAAGTGCCAAATGTGAAAGACCGATTTATTTCAGTGTCAGATAGATAATTCTCTCAAAATAAATCTACCCAAGCATCTGCACCAATCTCACAATAATCTATTCTTTAATATGCTAATATCGGGGTAATATAATATTATTTGTTAGATATCAGGAGAGCTGCTACAGAGATATTTTATTATATCTCTCCTATTATCTATGTGAAAGATGGGGCTCATAAGTGTGTAGGAGAAAATGATTGAAAAGTGATAGTTAGGGTGAGCCTATATTATTATTAGAAGAGGTACGACTCCTCATTTATTTTAGGGGAGGTGATGGAAATATTGGTGGCTAAATAGGACTCCTCATTTATTTTAGGGGAGGTGATAGAAATATTAGCGGCTACAAAAAGGAAAAAGGGGTAATGGAAATTTTAAATTACTCTAAAAAACGACGGTATGTAGCACCTTCACTTGGATGGAAGACAGCTTATGGTAAATAACACAAGCAGGGCAGCCGTGCGAAGTGCTTTCCGGAAACCTTGTTCTCTCTGTTCCGACAGTAGAATCGCAAGGATGCGAGACCTAAGATGCGAGGTAACAGAGACCTGCTCAGCTTATGCTGAATAAATAACGCGAACATCGCGTAGCTGGCAGAGGCCAATAGTTTGGGTCATAAACAAAGGAGAAACCGCATGATCGTGAATGGAGCACAATTCATTTTCTGCGGTATGCTAACCAGTGCTCGTCGATCCCGCTTGTGAAAACAAAGCTCGATTCTTGGTAGAGTGGAATCAAATAGGCTCCTAACACAACGGAGGATTGGAGGATTAGTCATCCTTTACTTCCAGTAGCAAGGTGGAACTAAAGCCTTGTTTCGAACAACTTAGTTTCCTCACGCTTCAATTCCAAGCTGGATTCCTCGACAAGCTAGATTTTCAAAGAAGCAAAATAGGAGAAAGCTAATCGTTTGGCGGTTTGATTCTCCACGGGTCCAATGATCGGCGGTAGCAGTGTTCAGTGGGGGACCGACGAGGCCGGGGACACGGGTGGCGAGGCAGCTACGTTTCTCCATGCATTGCCGCTGCCAGATCACGGCCACAAGTGCCCCTCGCCGTAGGAAGGACGAAGGACGAGGATGCCATAGGAGGAGATCGGTGGGCACATCCATCGAACGAAGAAATGAGGTGGGCACGGCAAGCGGCGCTCGAGCGAGCTAGAGAGAAGGACGGAGAGGGAGGCGCAGGGGGCGGTGAACCGGAGGACGAGGAGATTTTTCCCGCTCCTTTCTCCATGCCGCTTCGGCTTTCACGTATAAGTGCCGTGGTGCAAAGATTCACGGGGAAAAGAAGATGACTGTGAAGCGAATCGTTTGGGGTCGTCCGTCCGCTTCTTTCTACCATAATCGGTCTAACTCAGTTCAAACAGGGCCTAAAGGTTCCGCCGTCCTCCACTTGCTATACATGATAGATTTTTTTAGGTTTATTCGAATCAAGCTCATCAATTCTGCTGCCCCTTAGGGCAACTACAATGTATACACATGGGACCCACGGGTTAGTCCATAGCCACTATTATTTTCTCACAATATTTAGTCAACAAGCAGTCCATACAATGGGTTTCACTGAGATAAAAACTCCCCTATCCAACATATTGGGTGCGGAAAACTGAGAAAGAGGGAGGGAGCCTGGGAGAAGTAAAAAATAATATTTTTTTTTTATTTTAAGGTAATTAATAAGCTTACGAACGTCTTTAATGGTCTACTTTATTGCTATAGGTTCCACGATGTTTTAGCTACCTGGTAAAGAATATTTTAGTCCTATCAATTGCATTTTGTTGTATAAACGTGGTTGCTCCTTTGAGTGACGCGGGCGCGTTGTGTGAATTTCCTAGATAAAAGTAATTTGAAGGAAGAATGAATAAAAAAAAGGCATAGGATTATATAAAAATAAATAAAATAAAATACCCAAGATGACTAGAGTATTCCTTGACTCTCCTCGGTTGTGGCCGGCCCCAAGTGGCAAGTGGGAGTGACGTCCGAACGAACCGTCACCGTGTGGCCACCGCGTGCTTGCTTCCCTCCGCCACCACCACCGCAGCGGGCGCCAAGCATGAGCATCCATCCTCCTCCTCCCGCTCCCTCTATTTCTACCAGCACGCCACCTCGTCCCGTCTCCTCCCCAAGGGACCACGCCGCACTACTGACCACCCCGGCCTCCCCGCTCTTGTCTCTGTTCCTACCCATCTTTAGCCTTTAGCCGCGCGCATCCAAGAAGGGAAGTAGCCGATCGATCAGCACAGCACTCGGCCGATCCGTAACGAACCACCAGCTAACAAATAGGAGGCGCGCGCCTTCTTCTCGCTCTGCTCCGGCCGTCGGTTGCGGCTGCCAGTGTGCCAGGCGAACCCAAGGTGAGGAGGCCTCGCTGTTCAGGAGCCCCTTTTTCCTTTGTTTGGCGCCTCTGCTTCGTCTTCGTGGTGTATAAATGCTTCTCCCTCTTGGTCGATCCTCTTTGTGCCTGCGCCATTGGGGCCTGTTTGGAGAGGGGGGGTTGCCATCCAAATCGAACTAGATTCTGATGAACATCCATAAAAGCAACCCCCCTCGTCATTCCAAACAGGCCCTGATCATACCTTCTTGAGACAGCTACCGGTAAATCCATGAATCCTTTTACTGATCCGGGCCCTTTTTTTCTGGTTTGATTTTTCTACCTTCTCTTCTTATCTTATATATTTATTTATGAAAACACAATATTCTTATGGTTCTTAATTCTCCACCAGTAGTAGAGGGAGAAGAGGCCCTCGGTGTTTTCCTGTCTGTCCCTTTCTGTGTGATTTTGAATTTGTCTGTTGTTAGTAAATGGGGAGGAAAACAAGATCAGTTTCTCCCTCTGTGCGCACACCTGGTTGTGATTTTGAATCTTGCCGCCTTGATTCCCATGTTGCGTATTCTTTTTTTTTTTCTGACATATACTATATTCTTTCTTTTGGGTTTGGAGAACTCCTGTGTGTGTTAAATAAATCTGGATCCCGCGTCCGTTAGGAGATCACAATCACATCACGTAACAGCCTTCCAAGAAACAGAGAGCCTTCTTGTCCGTACTGTACTGCCCCCTCCCTCCTTGCCTCGTGGTCCTGGATCGAGATCGGTTTGCGGCCAGCCATGGTGGATGAGTCACTGCTGGTGCTGGGTGTGTCTGTAGCAGCTCTAGTTGTTTTTCCGTCTGTCAACCAGTATTCTCACCCAGGTGCTGATTGATTGGTGCAGGGCTAGCTGCCAGGACGGCTCCGCGCCAGCTTCGCGGCCCTCCAGCTCTCCCCACTTCACTCTGCCCTTCCTAATCCTCGTGCCAACGCCGCCTGGCGACCTGAGCGAGGAGCATAAGAGTTTGCCCTCCTCCGTCATCGTCATCGTCATCGTCATCGTCCTCGCGATCCCGGCGTGCGTCTCCCGTATGGCCAGGCTGGGCTGCTTCCCCGCTCTGCTCCCCGGCAAGAGGAAGAAGAAGACCCGCAAGATCGCCGATGCCAACAAGGCCATCGGCAACGAATTTCCCAAGGTGAAGCCGGTCGAGCTCATCGCCGCGACGCTTGCTGCTGCCATCGGGGGATGCGAGGAGAATGTCGCCCTCGCGCCCCGCGACGTCAAGGTCGTCCCCGTGGAGGACAACAATAAGGAAGCTGATCGATTGGCGTCGGTGAAGGGGAGTGATCTGTCAGATTTCGACTTCCACTTCCACGCGGCCAAGAAGCCCATCCGATCCGACAGTGACGTGGCACTGGACACCGCGGTGGCGGAGGCGGCGGAGCCGTCGCCGAAGCTGAAGCGGTCTTGCTCCAACATCGAGACTAAGCGGCCTGGCTCGCGTGCCGCGCCCGAGATGCCGGCCCGGTCGCGCTCCTACGGCGATCTGGGGAATCTGATCACCGGCCTCGCCCTGGACACGACGGCGACACCACACGGCGCGCCGGAGGCGAGCCCGGCGTCGGTGAAGACGTCGCGCACCGCCGACCGCGTGATGCTGAAGAAGCGGTCGTCCAGCCAGGTGCTGCCCTCGCGCAGCCGCAAGCTCTGGTGGCGGCTCTTCCTCTGGAGCCACCGCAACCTGCACATGCCGCGGTCGGCGCGCACGGCCCACCAAGCAGCGTGCTCGCCTGGCCGCCACGGCGGGTACACCTCGGACACGTTCGAGGAGGGCCCGGCCGCTGACCGCAAGAACAAGAAGGTCATGGTCGACGACTCGCCGCCACTGTCCGTGCCCAACCAGTGGGTCGCCTTCTCCGCCGAGAACTCCATCCACGACCGCATCAGCGCGTGGGTGAGCAGCATCGAGAGCGAGCCTCCGTTCCACATCGCCGAGGAGGACGACAACTACGATGGAGAAGACGATGAGGAGCATGGCGGCGAGTGTGCGTCGGAACGGCCGCGTCATCTCGAGCTCGGGGAGCCATCCTCAGGGAAGGGCGGCCACGGCAAGTCCAAGCGCTGCGCAGCGGCCGACGAGGTCGTCCAGGCCAACACCATCGTGCAGTCCCTGAACGCCTTCTCGTCGGTGGCGCACATCTCAGGGATGGGCCTCAAGGTGGTGCCGATGATCGCGCCCTTCTCAACCCTCCGGGCAGTCAACCTCTCCAGCAACTTCATCGGTGAGCAGAGCATCGCTAAGGGCTTGTTTGGTTACGTTTTTTGTTAAAGTTTAACTCATATCACATTAATATTTTCTCAAATGCATGGAGTACTAAATGTAGATTAATTGCAGATATGTCGACACATATTAGGAGTAATTTACGAGACGAATCTATTAAGCCTAATTAGTCCAAGATTTGAAACTTTTTGTCAAATAAGATGAAAGTACTACAATGTTAGTTAAACTTTAACACACCAAACCAAACACCTCTAATTGACTGCTGAGCAAAATCTAGCTATTACAACTCCTAGTACTTACTCTCAGTAACTATCGGTTTGATTTCTGTGGCTGAATTATTTGAGTTTCTGCTGCAGTTCATATCTCCCCTGGATCGCTGCCCAAGGGCCTGCACTCTCTTGATCTGTCTAGGAACAAGATTGCCAACATCGAGGGGCTCCGGGAACCGACGAAGCTACGCGTGCTCAACCTCAGCTACAACCGGATTTCGCGGATTGGACATGGTAAGCACGTCTCTTCTCAACAAACATTCACTGCGTCGTTCAAAGTTCACTTCATAGGTCATGTTCATCTGGCTTATAATCTGTCTTATTTAGCTTATTTTTTCAGCCGGAACAGTATTTTTCTCTCATAAAAAATCAGTCAACAGTGTTTTTCAGCCGGCTTATAATTCCAGCCGAACGGGGCCATACTTGAGGTTACTGCTGCTTGTACGTATGTGCACATGCTCATGTAGGTCTCGTTTAGTTCCCAAATTCTCCCCTAAATTCCACTATGCAAAAAGGAGATTCCCTATCACATCAAAATGCCGGTAAATGCATGTAGTACTAAATGTAGATGAAATCATAAACTAATTGCACAGTTTTATTGTACTTTGCGAGACGAACATTTTAAGTCTAATTAATCAATTTTTGAACAATTTTTTGCATTAAAAAACAAAAAGTACTACAGTGCTCGGGGTGGTACTATGTCAAATCGGCCACCCGAGTCGGCAACTGAACAAGGCCGCAGTAACAACTAACACCTCATAAAGATGCGATCTGAGTTTGTCATCTAGCCGATACAGTATGTCGGTGTGGGTCAGAGACTCGGAATGATTGAACAAGACATCCCACATTTTGGTACCTGTTCCATATCTTGGCTGCCAGTGCCCACCCAGTGGACGGACCTGCTGGAAGCTGCTGGGACCGGTACCGTTGAGATGACCCTATACTGATTCGTTTATGCATTAGTCGCAAAAAAAAAAAAGATTCGTTTATGCATTTGCTTTTTTTATTGAGGTGGCCCCTGGACGAAGGATCCACTGCTGTCTACTGACATCGTCTTCGATTAAGCTATCACGAATGTTCTAGCATGCTATGACCGATTTGATAGCCACTTCCAGGCTTCCAGCTTAGGATATGGATATGCAGGGAAGAAGATCCCAGGCGTTGTTTAGATTGAAGAAAATTTCAACCCGATGAATAGTACCACTTTCGTCTTATTTGGTAAATATTGTCCAATCATGGACCAACTAGGCTCAAAAGATTCATCTCGTGATTTCCAACTAAACTGTGTAATTAGTTATTTTTTTACCTACATTTAATACTTCATGCAAGCGGTTAAAAATTGATGTGATGGAGAGAGAGTGAAAAAACTTGGAATTTTGAGGGAAACTAAACAAGGCCCTAGCATCATTCAGGGTCACAGAATGAAATTCAGTCAGAAACTTTTCATGGACCATATATGTACACCTCCTGCTGTTGTTTGTTTGCTCTGCTTTGCTCATGGATGGATTTCTGTGTGCTGCTGCCCGCGATACATGGATCAGGTCTGTCCAACTGCACCGCGATCCGGGAGCTGTACCTGGCGGGCAACAAGATCAGCGACGTGGAGGGGCTGCACCGGCTGCTGAAGCTGGCGGTGCTGGACCTGAGCTTCAACAAGATCACGACGGCCAAGGCGCTGGGGCAGCTGGTGGCCAACTACCACTCCCTCCTGGCGCTCAACCTCGTGGGCAACCCGGTGCAGGCCAACGTCGGCGACGACGCGCTGCGCCGCGCGGTCACGGGGCTCCTCCCGAGCCTTGCCTACCTCAACAAGCAGCCCGTGAAGCCGCAGCGCAGCACGCGGGAGGTGGCCACGGACAGCATTGCGCGCGCCGCGCTCGGCGGCTCGGGCAGCCGGAAGAAGACGTCGCGGCGGCTCACGCAGAGCCCCCGCTCGTCTTCGATGACCAGGGGCCGTGGTGGCGGCTCACCCACACCAAGAAACCCATCTCGTCGTCGTTGACCAGGGGATCGGAACCAACTGCATGCGTGCTGGCCGTCGCTCGCGAGGATTTGTCAGGCACCACGATTGGGCACGGCGACGACGTGAAAGTGAAACTGATCGGTGGGACAAACATTAGTATGATGTGAGTGAATTGCGATGGAACACATAATGTACATACTTGTTAGGGAGAGATTGCTTAGATTGATGCTGTGCTCGATGCATCTTTGTAGCTGCAAAACAGCAATTTGAGCTTGGTTGAAGATGAAGATCCAACATCGCACTCATTGTTCTTTCTTGTATGCTTTATATAATAGCTAGAAAAAGGGTAAAATAAGCTTTAGTTACGAAAAAAGTAAAAAGAAAAAGTTGGTATAACAGTTGCCCGACCTGCAACGACTACACTCGTCCACTCATCGCCTCGTCCAAGTAACGACGGGGCCTAAAGGTCCGATATATTTTTGAACTGTCAAACGGGGGCGGGGAATCCCCATTTGCATAGTATTGATATATCAATAACAACATCGTTTTCTAGAAAACGAGACAGAACTCTTTCATCCGATTAATTTTGGAAAATCAAACTAAAACCAAAACCTAACTACACTAGGAAGTAGGAACAGCAACCCCAGCAAATGGCAAAATTGTGGCAAGCCCATAAGAAGAACAACAACACGCCCTAACACAGGGACGAATAGTGGCATAGCCACAAATACAAGAAGAGAAAAGTACAACTCTAAGGCACAAGAGCTCGTCAATGATATCTCTAGGGAGGTGAATAACGTTATAACGTTGAGCCTGTTCGCTTCGCTGAAAAGTCATGGCTAAAAGTACTGTTCGCTGATTTGTTGTGAGAGAAAAACATTATTCCCCAACAAGAGGGTGAACCGGTGCTCTGCCCTCTCCAACAAGAGGCACAGGGAAGGACGCCCACGGACACCGCAGCCCTACCGCCGGCTCTTGTGGCCAAACTGCACGCACACCGAGATCAAAATTTATAAACCCACACATGCTGTATAGGCCTTGTAATGTAATGACTTGGGCTTCATCCATCAAGGGTCCAGTAACCGTAGCGGGCCCTGGCCCAATTTCTATGTGCGGCGTCGACATACAGCAGTTCTTAACTCACTAGCACAATACTGAAGATATGCGTGTTTTTCTAGACTCTAGGCTCTCTAGCCTGCCTTGCAAGCAATTCTAATCAGCCTCCGTGGGTGTTGTGTTGCATCACCGCACGCACGCCGGGTATCCATTCCATGCATGCCTTGCGATGCTCGCCGCGCCCGCCCATGGAAGCAACAAAGATACCGTTCGAGGGCGGGCCGAGTCATGTAGGAGTATATAGCTGCCTGACAACCTTGCGTTGCATGGTGTGCAAGCGCAACTCGGTGCGCAAAACAGAGCCGCCGCAACCATGGACAGGGCAGCATCGTACGTCGGCTGTGGCGCCGTCCTCCTCGCCCTCCTGTTGGTCAGCTTCGCGCGGCCGTGCCACTCCTCCCTCTACCGCCCGCCGCCGCCCGTCATGGTCTACCACGCCGGCGAGGTGCTCGACGGCGCTGTGCCGGTCTCCATCCTCTACTACGGCGCCTTCTCGCCACACCAGAAGGCCATCATCGCTGACTTCCTGCTCTCCCTCTCCCCGCGCGGCCGCCAGCCGCAGCACCACGGGTTCGGGGCGCCAGGACCCGCGCCTGCGCCGTCGGTGGCGCGGTGGTGGGAGACGGTGGACCGGTACGTGCGCAAGGCCGGCCGGGAGCCCCCGAGGGTGCTTCTGGCCAGCCAGGTGCACGACGAGGCGTGCTCGCTGGGGAAGACGCTGTCCAGGGTCCAGGTCGAGCGGCTGGCGTCGCGGCTTGGCGTGGCGCCAGGGGGCGTGGCCGTCGTCCTCACGGCCGCCGACGTCGCCGTCGAGGGGCAATGCGGCAGCGCGTGCGGAGCGCACGGGGCCTCCGCGCCGGGGGGAGCGGCGCACGTGTGGGTGGGAAACGCTGCCGTTCAGTGCCCGGGACGGTGCGCGTGGCCGTTCCACCCGGCGGAGGGCTTCGCCTATGGTGCCAGGCATGTGCCCGGGCGCGGCCGCGGCGAGACGCTGCGCGCGCCCAACGGCGACGTCGGTATCGACGGCATGCTGATCAACCTCGCCGCGCTGCTGGCCGGCGCGGTCACCAACCCATATGGGCACGGATACTTCCAGGGCGACCCCAGCGCACCCGTGGAGGTGGCGGCTGCGTGCCCGGGCGTCTACGGCCGCGGCGCGTACCCTGGTTACCCCGGCGCGGTCAGGCTTGACACGGCCACCGGCGCTGGGTTCAACGTGGTCGGCCGGAACGGCAGGAAGTATCTCGTGCCGGCGCTGGTCGATCCCGACACCAACTCTTGTATCATCATGACCTTATAATGGAGTCATCAGCTGATGTGGCTCGTCTGATTTGCACCCGCTTGTGGCATGACAGTTATTAGGAGTTGGGGGCTTGGGGCAACCAATGCTTACCGTACTTGTTATTAAGCTCGGGTACACGATCTAGCGCTGAATGTCATTTGGGTGTCTACTATAGGCAACCACCACCTGATTTTCAGAGTAGTAATTACAATTAAAAAAGTTGTGCTCTTAATAAAAGATCTAAACGACTCGGATGAGAATGCTAGCTAGTGCTTGTGTGCATCAGGCCACTACTCTTTGTGAAAAGTATATTTAATTATGAAATATAGCATAAATATATTTTTAGTGTGTTTTTCTAAGACGTGAAAGCAATTCTAAATTTCTAATCAAGACTCTATTCAGGTTCATAAACTCGAATACGAAGGCTCAAATAAAAAAAAAAAAACAACTCCAGCGGGCTCTCACTCAGAGCTTCTCAAATCTACCCATACCTTTCCTTTGTGGGTGTACCGTAAGCCTTTTGCGTATACTAGTTTTTTATTTTCCACCGACGCCTGCTTCCTTCCACCGCCGCCTGATCTAGGGCCATCTTGTCCTCAAACGCGAACACTTTGGGATCTTGAAGCTACTACCCTTAGTGGCGGCCACGATGGCGCAGGATGAATCGACGAGTGCGTCCTCAGGGCATGGGCTAAGTACCTTGAGTGTCAAGTGCTTGATAGAGACATTGACGATGGCGCAGAACCTGGACAGGTGGCGCAACCCCGGCATGCGCTCGATGAGCTCAAACTCCCCATGAAGGTCGGCGTTCATGGGACGATGTGTGCACAGGTGGCTACTCAATGTCAAACTCGGTGGTAGGGAGCTCGGGTTTAGAGAGGGTGGGGAACTTGGGATAAGAGAGATCACATAGGAGAGGATGGGGTGCATCTGCAGCTTCGAATCCATGGCTGCTGAATCAGGTGGGAAGATTGTAGTGCTGAGTTGACGGATGATGACGAAAGAGAAGTGATGCAAGCTCGCGGGCTTTGGTAAAACAAAAGTTTTATGCTACCGATAAGTGGATCATAGAAAAATAGAGGATCAAAAATTAAGGATTGTTTCTTGAGTTCAAGCAGTTATTTGAGATCTGGAAAAGTAGGAGAGACTTCAAGTCAAATCCCAAGTACAGGCTCTAATTCAAGGGCTGTTGTTAGATGTTCTCCAAGCATGTTTCCTTAAAGTGCTAGCAGCTCAACTAGCAATGAAGAAACATGCCGCTGCTGTGGAAGCAGGGTTAGTGACGTTGTAGAAAAGAATGCAATTCTAACATTTTCGATAAGTACTATTAGATTAATTATGGATTTTTTTTGGTAATAAACCGATTTAGAGACATAAATATAAATACTATTTACTGTAAATTTGTTCAAACTTTTGAACTACTTGGACAGGAACGGATATCATAATAGCATCCTTTTATAAATGGAGGTAATACATATTACCAGTGTGACTTGAATTTATTTTCTTCAAGCCCTATTTGGTAGGGCTCCTCACAGACTTCAACTTCGACTCTTTCAAAGGAGACCAAACAATTTAGTAAGAAAAGTCGTTTGGAACCTTTTTCATTTCATTGGAAAATGGAGGAGCCCTAACTAAAAATGCTCCGCCTCTCTTTGTATCTCTCTGCATATAGTGTATCCTTATATACAGGTGCTCCTTATTTTCTATATTCCTCTGTACTAAGAGCAACCCCAAACCCAGATTCTCTGACTTTCTTCAGTAATGTCACAAGTGACTTTCTCTATGCCTGATGACGTCCATTTGTGATCCAACGGTGGCTGCACATCTCAGCTCTCCCACTCCCACCTTGCCTAGCCCAAACGTGAAAACCAGCCCAAGTAAAGGCCCATGTCATGGTTGAGGGATGCTCGACCGATATTTTGCCGCTCGGAGATTCCTTTACGTGCGAAAAATCACCGAGCCGAGGTTTTTGCCGCGCCTGCATTGCCGCAGCCGCCGCCGCTAGGTCACACTCTCCCTTGCATCTACTCCACTCGTTGCGCTCGCCGTGGAGCGACATCCTCGTCCGGAGCTACGATGTGAGGGCGACGCGCAAGGCTCGTGCTGTGACTGAACATGTTTGCCGGCGAGTTGTGAACTGGGTGATGATCGGCATCTCATTTTGCTCTTCCTTCCTGTGATACCAATGGCACAACCCAATGAGTAAGTTATGCTTACATTTGATTTTTTTTTCTTCCCCTTTGTTTACTTCCAGATGTGTAGCAATGACCATGTATTTATTTTCATACAGAGAGAATGCAACTCCAATTTCGGTTCCTCGTATTGGTCAGAAATTCAGAAACTTGGATGATGTTTGATCATTTTGGGTAGATTATGGCCTTATGGGGGTCATGCAGGTTTTGAGGTCAGAAAACGGTACATAAATGAAAGCAAATGTGATAAAAGGGTAACTTCACGTAGATATGTGTGTGCCAAGGAAGGTTGTCTAGCATGAGACAGGAGAGATCATGTCACAAAAAATCATCGAGTTGAGACAAGAACACGTTGTCCAGTTCATATGGGTATTATATTAGATCGAGTGACAAGGAATTATGAAGTGCTTGATCTGATTGTTGAGCACAATTATTGTCGGTGTTTAGAAACCGCCGACTAGTAAATTTAATGGATTGCACATTTTGGTTCGAATGGCTGTGCAAAGATGACACGAGGATATATACTGGTTTAGGCGGAATGTCCCTACGTCCAGTTGCGAGCTGCTGCTCGTGTTACTTGCACTGAGTTCGTAGTAGGGGTTACAAACGATCGAGAGAGGGACGAGCTCCCAAGTCTCTGTGGGTTAAGGCCGAGAGTGTGTTCTTTCGATTCATGGGATTGCGATTGGCTTGTCGAATAGTCCCCCCGAAAGGTACTGGACTTTTCCTTTTATAACTCTAAGGGAAAGGCCAGTCATACAACAGAGGGAATGGAGAGAGAAGAAAGAGAAAAACCAAAAAGAGAGAGGGGTCCCAGAGCTATGATGTTCCCCTTCTCCTGCCGGCAGGCCCTGACAGTCTGTAGATGATGGGGACGTCCCCACGCTGCAGTCTTGCCTGCCACCGGTCCCACACGGGGTGTCGTGAGTCAGTCGTGGCACTCCATACCGCCTAGGAGGACGATATAATCAACGAACTCCCCCAACGGAGGCCACGCCGGAGTTGAAGGCACAGTGTAGGACTGCAGGTGTCTGACGGGGTCGCATGTGGAGTTGGCGACACATGATCACCCTGCTGCGCCGAGGCAACATGAGCTTCTAGAGATGGCCTATCGCAGTCACAGGCCACGTGGAGGCTTACCTGCTCACAGGGATGACCCGTCACGGTTGTAGGCCGTGGGAAGCATATCTGCTCCCCTTTTTATGTCAGGGGCGTGCGCTCGTGGCGGTTGTGGCGACGTGGGCCCCTTTCAGGATCTTTCCTCCACTCCTAAGAGTGGATCCGACCCCAGGGGTCGGGTGAGGCGGAGTCCTCTCAATCATGTGCTTCATTTGCCTCAAACCTTCCATTTGATGACATCGCAAAGGAAAATTTCAAAAGTGCAAGCTTTTGAAATTAAGATAGTTGATGATTCTAGAATTAGGCCAAAAGCTGCCATGAGTTGGCTAGTTGCCAAGTTGGAGGACGAATGAATCTTATCTACACTTATCGTGATCACAAAAATTACTTGCAGGGTAGACACCAAAGGGAGTTGACATATGGTCAGACAAGAAGCATGTTAAAGTATTTCCAAGACAAGATGTCTGAGAACCCTTCTCTCCACTATGTTGTGCAATTGGACATGGAAGAACACATAACCAATATATTTTGGGCTGAAGCTAAGATGTTAGTTGATTATGCTCATTTTGGTGATGCGGTGACATTCGACACTACTTTTGGCACAAACAAAGAATACATGACTTTTGGTGCATTTGTTGGCTTCAATCATTTTCCTTTGTAGGGTCAGTGAAATTGATGACATCCCGTTCAAGAACTTCTTTTAGGTCTTTAATTTAGTAGCTGCTCTCCATATATCGGACATTTTGTTCTTTTCAGATGATTGTTGAGCACCTATGTGCTAATGGATTGCTTCAATAGACATTATTTTGATTTTTTTAGCCTCGATAGTTCTCTGGCTAAAGGCAAACATTTATATGTTGTAGTGGTCACGATTGATGGAATTTATTTATTAGAATGGTGCTGTTAAAAATATTTTATTATGCACTAAACTGCATACACTAAAGTTTGCAAAATGCACGTCCTTTCTTGGCCACAAAATGGGCCTTACTTGGGCTGGTTTTCACGTTTGGGCTAGGCAGGGTGGGAGTGGGAGAGCTGAGATGCACAACCACCGTTGGATCATAAATGGACATTGTAACACCCTAGGTGTTTGTCATTCATTAAGTAGTGGGTTTAAGCTCAAACATGATAGATTAAGTGGTGATAAAGATATCAAGGTCAACCTATGGAGATGAGCTTGACCTAAAGTTGGATGTTGCATCATTGCTTTACATATAGGTCCCTTTTCAAAGATATATGCTTGGATGGTGTTATGTTAATATCTTCATGTGTCTCACCTTAGTACCTATCTATATTGATCCCTGAAAAAGTTTCATGAAGTTTGGAATCAAAAAGTCACATGAAATGATAAGTCATATCCTTCTTAGAATGGCGTGATTAAGTGAATGGAATTATAGATCATCAACCAAACTTTGAAACTTTGCCCAAATGACTCTAGATGAACTCTACAATGAAAGTCATGAGGGGTTCATGTTGAGCAAATGTCAAGAAAATGCACCGATTGGCCTAAAACCCTAGTTTCGGCTTTATCGAGTTGTTACTTTGATCAAAGTCAAAGTTTGACTTCTATAACAGTTATGAGGTTTGACCTTGAACACAAGTTGAAGTTCATCTTGTGTAGAACAAACTTTGTTTAATGATCAAGAGCCAGTTTGGCTTCTAGCTTGATCAAATAGAGCTCACAAGATTGAATAAGCTGCTGTTTTTGGAAGATCAGAAATTTTTCTAAGTCCTTGAGTGGCAGCAATAAGTTGACATGTTTGATGATCTTTATCTCCTTAACCATGTTGAACCAGTCCATGAGCCTTTAATGAAAGTTGTAGTTTAAGTTGAGTGCTACAAACTTTCTTTTTGGACCAAGAGCCGAATCAGCTTCCAAGTAGCTTAAATAGTGGATTCAAGATTGAAAGTGATGTTGTTTTCTCAGCTCTCCAAATTTTCTAAGTCCTCGATCAGCAGCAGCATGATGCTATGATTGTGGCATTTTATCTTCCAAATTCATATGGCAGCTCAATTGGATTTCTTAATATGAGTTGAAGTACCCTTTGTGAAGGACGCAACAAAACAAGTCTCATTACTTTTGGAGCAAGTTTGGTCATTCAAAGATTAATTCAAAAATAGTGAAAGCTAACTGTTACTAGGAGTTAACTGAATCCCGATTTCAGTTTCCTGTACCCATTTTTGATGCCTTGTAGTTTGCAAACCAGGCCGAACTAGTTCATGAACCTTTAATAGGAGTTGTAGTATTCACTTAGCTCTACAACTTGTATTAATGAGGTTTTTTCTGAAACCGGTTGGATTAGGGAGTAGAGAGGGGAGAAAAGTGCAGTTTCAGTTGGCTCACAATTGGACTGCAGAACCTGGTTTTGAGGTACCCTCCTTTGGAGCTTTGTATCTCCCTAATCGTGCCGAATTAGACTTTGATTCTTTAACCAAAGTTGGAGTACTATTGTAGATCTATGCAATGGTGAAATCGGTTGATCAAATAATGAACTGGTTTGAGAGATATAGAAAAGAGAAAATGGAGTTTCAGTCGGCGTGCGATTGGGTTGCAGATTTCAGTTTGAGGTTCCCTCTTTCACAACTCCATATCTTCCAATCTAGTCCGAGTTAGCTCTGGATCCTTAAAGCAATGTTGTTCACCTCGCAAAGATCTACAACTTTGCTTCTTGCGCTGTGACCAAACGCCAGCTGAATCAGGAAATAAGGAAGGAAGAAAAGGAGGCTTCCGTGGTATGTTTGAGGTGGTATTAGACTCTTGTTTTTGAATCGGTAGAAGCAGCAGTAGCAATGGCCGACCGTGCACAGGATTTGGACACCGCGTGGCTCCCTCCGCTCGCCTCGCTCGACACCTCACCCATCCTTGCTCGTGCATGCTTGCCACCTCTCCCACGCTCGTCGTTTTGGGGAGGCCGAGCCGAGCCCTTGCTCCCTACGCTCTCCATTCTCCCCCTCACTCTCGCTCAGTCTCTGTCTCTTGCTCGCCATGTCCGCCACGGCAGAGTCCGCTTCCACCGTTTGCCATCGCTGCTCTGCACTCCCAGCCATCCGAGCACCCAAGCCAGCCCCACGCCCTCCAGCGCCTCCCCGCGCCTTTCTCTAGCCAGCAAGGCACCAGATGCACCACCACCGCCATGGCTGCCAGTGCCGGCAAGCCAAGCTCCATGGCCGCTCGTCGCCCTGCAGCCTCACACGCTCGTAGCCCGAACCGAGCTTGCCACCAGTTGCGCTGTGTCGTGCTGCATGCGGAGCAACTCCGCTCCGGTCTGCTTCCCCGCTGAGGCGCCCTGTCACCATGCAGCTCTACCGTCGAACTACGAGCTCTCGTGGTCAGGTTGTCTCGGACTAGCTCGAGCCGAGCCAAGGCCACCATCGGGTGCGCGCGGATGCCTAGATGCTTCCCCGCCCCTCAGCCGACGCCGGTGTGGCCTCCCTCCGACGAACCGCGAGCTCCGGCGATCTCTCTGTTCTAAATTCACGTCAAGGACTGCATACAAGAATTTGACTCAAGGCAGGGGCCTAACTGCAATGTCATAGACTCATATGAATAGTACCTAAAGGACCTAGTTGTGGTAGTTTTTGCTGATTTTTGGAAATTCATAGTAAATCATAGGAAATTCGTAAAATAGCAAATGAGGACTTTTTGGAATCCTCATGAAATTATCTATGCAATGGATCTATAATTTGTCATGTTTTAGTTTAATGTTTTTGCTGTAAAAATAGATTTTTCAGATTAGGTTTTCAATGCTAGTTGTATTTGTCATTTTCATAACTGCAAATGTATGGCTCCAAATGAAGTGAAATTTTTGTGGCATGCTACTCATGTTATGTTTGATGTGTGGTAAAAATTTCATGAATTTTTGTTGTAGTATGAGTGAGTTATTGATTCATCTTGCTTTCACATGATTTATTGCAATAGCTATTTGTCTTTTTCATAAAGGTTGATATACTTGTCCAAATGGCTTGAAATTTGGACAATAGACTTTTGGTAGCATTTGTAGACCACTGTAATTTTGGTAGAATTTATTGTGCACTTTTGATATGTGTTCATAATTCCACCTAATGATTTAAATAAATTAAGAAAAGGCATTAAAAGAATTTATTTAGAAATGGACACTAAGTTTTATGATTTTCTTTAGTCATGAGTGAAATGTTGGTAAAGTTGGTTTTGCCCAATTATATGTTTGCAACGGAAGTTAATAATTATTTCTTGCAAATGAAGTTTCTGGGCAGATCTGGAAACTTGGCAAAGTTCTTCATGATAATGTGCTTTGCTGTAGTACTTGTTTATACAAAAGTTGTAGATAATTTATGTATCTAGCTGCTGTTAAAATTTGGTGGCATTTTACCATGTGGTTTAGGAGTTATAGCTGTTGAAAGTTGGGTTACAGAATTGCTTGCTCTCTATGTTGTTAGACCAGTTTCTGTGTTTGTGTAAATTCGACACGTTAAACTTTAGAATCATGCTGTGATGATTATAAATGAAATATAGATAATTTCATAAGCTTTTCATAATGTCTTCTTGCCAGTCATTTGGAGTTGTAGATCTCCAGTTACGATTAAATTACTTAGCTGCTGTTCTGATGTCCAGAAGGTAGCAATTTCTAGTTCTAGTACTTTGATTAACTTTGCCATGCTAATGTGTTGAAGTGTGACTCATACCTTTGAAAGTACTTGGGTTGGTACCTTAGGATCTTATAAGACTTGTGTCTTGATTTATGTGTTTGCAATCTTCTATGTTATGCCGTAGTGAGGATTAAGTTAATTAGCTCTAGGTGTTTAGGAGAACGTTGGTATGCTTGTTTGATTACTTTATTTATTGCACTTCTATGCATTCATACATATGCATTGTTGCACCTCATTTAGGTACGCTAGCAGAAACGCGTGAAGGATCTAAGGTGGAGCCAAACCCGAAGATGGAGTTGGTGGATCCATCCCGAAGATCGAAGGACCGGACAAGTGGTAGATTGGAAGATGCTCGCCAAGTGAACTCATCTGACATACTCTAACTTGAGTCGGATCCCAGGTAAGCCCCGGAGCATTATAAGCCTCCTATCTTCAAAGCAATTAATTATATATATGTTATAAGTATTGTTGCATTAAGTGGTAGGAGTTGGTTGAAAACCTTGCTGCATTATATCATTCCTTGTCCAGATATATGAATCCCTGAATCCTACATAGACTAGGATCGAGTAGATGCTTAGCCCAGCTTTAAGCGGTAGAAGTCAGTTGATTTCCTGTCACCTGTGAGATGTAGGGATATTCATATATGGCACGGTTGGCTATATTTGCTATCGTGGAATGGAACCATGTGTTAATAAAATAAAATGAGACCGGGCGGGATGACGATAGTGAAGCAACAAGGTATGGAGGTCTTGGGTGTGAATCTATCCCCGTCTGAGTCGTTTAAGGACCGATTCGCTGTACGTCCTTGAGTCATGTTGAACACAGTCTAACACTTAGTTGGCCGGATAAAGTCGTTCCGACCGCGAAGCCGAGTAATGTGATTTAGGCCGGGAATCGAATGGTAGGTTGCTTCTTGGAGGAGAGAAAGGATGTGCCTGGGGACATTGGCGTGAGACCAAGGGGGGTTAGAGTCCCTATCACCTGGCAGAGTGTCGCCCTTGGGGTCGCGACATCATTCGGACCTGTGATTCCTGAATCATATGAAAAGGTGGCCTGTGCGATCCTGGCAGGGGTCTACACGGTGAGTGTTAGAAATACCCCTCTAGCTAGATAGGAATTCGATTCGAATCGCCGTCGCTCCCGGTTAGTGAGCACTTGACTTGAGCAGCGGCAACGTAGATTCAATTAAATTAAACTGATGGTTAATTGGATCACGATGGAAAGGTTGCCTCAATTTATACCTGCTATGGTTAATATTGTTTGCTCCTAATAAAGTGAGTGCTCTAGTACAGGTTCTAATATAGATGATAGGTTAATGATAATTAACTTGATGCTTAAGCATTAATGATTGATCATCTATATTAAGCTTTTATGCAAAATGTTGTCAAGCTAGCCCCACTTTATATCAGCCTTGCATGATTCTTGGTGTCACCTTATTTCTGGTTTCTGACGGGTAAGTCTAGCTTAGTACCTTCTTGTACTCAGGGTTTTATCCCCACTTGTTGCAGGTTGTGATGTATCATGGCGGCTGCAAGAGTTGGTTGACTCCTGCCGTAGTGGCAGAGTGTGATCACGGGCATGATCCTTCTTATTTACCTTATCTCTAATGCTTTTGTTGGAAGTCGACCGTGGTACTGGCATGTATTTGAAATAAGATCAATGTTAGTTTCAAATTACTTTGCTTCCGCTACTTTTCAATGTAAGTTCTAATAACTATGTTGAACTCCGATGTATATTGAATTACATGTGAAATGATTGTAACATGTGACTTGTTATGTTGAATCACTACGATCTTGGCTTGTATGTTGGTTGGTTTGAAATCCCTCGTGATTTCATTGGACTACCGGAGTTATATGGGCTCAAGTGTGAGAATTTGATCACTTCGGTGATTGTTTTTATACTTGTGCTCTTATAATTTGGACGGTTCTGTTACAGACATCATCAGTGAAAGCCCAAGTTTGGTTTTGGTAATTAATGATACTAAGTTGCTAATGCTATGTGTTAAGTGTTTTGAGTTAGGCATAAGCAAAACATGTGATGAAGGTGTATGTGGCAAGGAGTGGTGGCCACAAGATCATAAAGAGATGGTGCATGGACATGAAATGACGATCATGGTGGAGATGCACATGAAATGATGATCATGGTGATCAAGCATGAGGAGATGGACATGTAACAAAGTGATCAAGACAAAGGTATAATCATAGGGTTTGCTTTTACCGGTCTAAGATGAGTAGAGAAGTGATTGACCGGGTTTATGATATATAGCCGACTATCAAGAGGGGCAATCATGGTTAGCTCGTGAATCAAGTGCTACTAGGTCATCATCTTGAGTATATGCATTAGGATCTAGTAGAGAACTAACGTAACGCCTTGAAAAATGATTATAAAAATGCTAACATACATGCACATGGTGATATACACTTGGTGGTGTTAGCACATTTATGAAGGTGGTGGAGTTTGCGTTTTCGAGGAGTTGAAATATCTATTTTCCATTGCGCCGGATGCAAGAAAAGGAGACAAAGTGTGGGAGTGGTTTTCATCGGAAAACACTCATCAAACGCTGGTTGCGGTAGCATCGGACGCTGGCTTCGGAGTCACTGGACGCTTCCGGTGGCTAACCCTAGGTGCTGCACAGTTGGAAGGCTGCACCGGCGCGTTCGACAGTCTTGCATCGGACGTTGGCTGAACACTGTTCAGCGTCCGGTGCCTGCTGACATGGCACGTGGCAGAAGCGCTGGAGAACAATAGATGCGGTGGCGCGTCTGATGCGTGTTTTCGAGCTCAGGGAGCTTACTAGACCGTATCAGACGCCGCGTGTGGTGCGTCCGGTGAAGGGCACTGGAGCATCTGGTGTGAACTTAACTGAGCACGTGCTGGGTTGACCGTTGAGATCTAGCGGCTGCAGTTGAACGAGGAGCGACACGTGGACGACCAGGGAGCATAGGCACCGGAGCGTCCGGTGCCCCCGAGTCTGCTGCAACGGATAGTTGCTTACCCCTTCGCTATAAATAGTTAGTGGCCAGTTTTGGGGGCTTCTCTCTTGACTCTTTGAACACTTGAGACATACTTTGAGCTAGAGAACTTCCCCTCCACTCATCTCCTTGCTTGGTTGTATACTCTAGTGAGATTAAGTAAGATTCAAGTGCATTGCTTAGTGATTTGCATCTAGTGACACTTGATCTTTGAGTTAGCTATGAATTTCTTGTTACTCTTAGATGTTTCCTAACATCCTAGACGACTTGGAGCAGCGGTGGTGTTGAGCTCTTGATTGAAGATTGTTTCGAGCCTCACCAAGTGATTGTGAGGGGTTCTTGAGCCTTCACTGTGGGAGTTCGTGAATTAGCTACTCTAGTGGAGCTCGTGGCTTGGAGGATCCCTATCTTGTGAGTGGATGTACGGCACCCGCTGAGGGTTTGACTCTTGATAGTCAATTAGCTCGCGATCCATCAAGTGGGTGCATCGCCACAACGAGGAGTAGCTTGCCGAGAAGCAAGTGAACCTCGGTAAAACTCTTGTGTCATCTCTTACCAAGGATTCTCTTGTGATTGTGTGTGATTTGATTCTTTGGATATATTTCTTCTCTACACCGTTGGTATAAGAATCAATTCACTTCCTCTTCACATTCTTGCACTTTACCTTGTGTAGCTTATTTAGTGTACTTTGTATCACCTAGGAGTAGTTAGCTTAGTGACTTAGCTTTGTTGGTGTGAATTAGAGATCATAGCCTTGTTCACTAGACTTGTATAGGTGGCTTGCTTAGTACAGTTGAGCTAGTGCTAGAATTAGCTACGCCATCTTTTATACTAACATTGTTGTTTAGTGAAGCTTGTAGAAAATTTAAATAGGCTATTCACCCCCCTCTAGCCATTTGAACCTTACAATCAGGCATAGAGAATGCCACTTGTGACTTTACTGAATAAAGTTAGAGAATCTGGATTGCAAGTAGGGGCCCTACTTGAGCCCCATAGCTAAATATGGGTGCCTAGACTAAAAATCATGCTCTAGCAAGGCTCCTACTCAAGACCCCAAATTTGGTTGGGCACACAAATCCTCCTCTCAGAACCCATTCCTCTTTAGTCACCCCTCGGACCCATCCCACTATTGCATCTGTTTCTTCCCCGCCGTCGCAGGAACCGCACGTCGCCCGCTTGCACTCACCCCCACTCAACCTCTCTGGCGCGGCCTCTCCTAGAGCTCCTCCTGATGCAGTGCCCCCCCACCCCGCGAGAGCTCCTCCCCTCCCGGCACAGCCTCCCTAGAGCTCCTCCTGACATCATCAGAGCACGGACATCTCAGCGGTGTTGGCGTCGTCCTTGCTCCTACGACAGTCCTCCACAACGGCGGCCCTCCACCATGATACGGAAGCGAGCATAGGTGGCGCTCTCCCCTCTGGCGACCTGTCACCACCATCACCTACCTCTACCATGCGCGAGCGGATCTATCAGTGGCTTCATCCACCGGCTCAAGCCCTCGGCTCGCCACTGCATCGATGCGAGTGTGCCACTCAGCAATGGCTCGAGCGCGCACACGGCGAAGCGGCTCCCATAGCCAGGCGCTGGTCTGTCGCCTGCCTCTACCGTGCCATGGTAGAGGAGGAGCGTGCCAAGCCCAGCATGAGCTCATCCCCACCACGCCGGCACTCTACCCCACCGCGCTGACCGCTTCATTGCCCTGGGCGTGTGGATCTGCTCGAAAGCGATGAACGGGAGCTACTATCTGCCAGGTAGAGGGAGGAAGAAGAGAGTATGGCGAGTGGGTCCCTCGTGTCATTGTATGCTAGAATGCATTTGGGGCCTTTGTTGGGGGTGCCGTTGGAGTGGAAGCAAAATATTAGGCCAACAAAAGTAGGAGGGGACACCAAAATCAGAAATGGAGGCCCTGATTTGGGTGTCGTGCTGGAGTTTCTCTAAGTACTATTCTCTATCGGCAAACCTAGCGCTCGGATGTTTGACCCTAGGCCTTCGTTCGGACGTGGCTCCGTTCGACGCACTCGCCACGCCCCTCTCACATAAAATTGAATCCTATCTGTGCAACAAGAGAGCACGATTATTGGTATAAATTAATGCACACTCTACTTTATCCGCAAGCGCACAGATAACATCTATCGATGTAGCACTTCACCAGGATGACCCAGTTTTAATATCGAACCCAAAGGAATGGAGTATGGTCTTCTTAAGTCTTAAGATTTAATCCTTGAGTAGCTATCAAGGACTGAGAGTTTTGAAGGTAGAGGGGATCACTAAGGCTATCTAATTCTACTTCAAGTATGAAATGCTAATAGTATTCTTGATGGGGAAATTGTTATAGGAGGTCATAAGCAGAGTATGGATTCTCCTACCAATAATTTATCCTGCTAGTCCTACAAACGGGATAGTAGGCTATAGAAGAATCAACAAGGCTATAAGAGTCACCCTTGCGAACTACCACTGAAATCTGGAATATAGGGTACATTCATGAGCTATCAAGTCTAAGCACCGCGCTTACACCCTCTAACTCCTCTAATCCTAGCGCTACTAGAATTAAAGTACTCAAATGAGTCACAAACCTCAAGAATAATATGAATAATAAGAACAACTTGAAAATAGACATTGATTACCAGAGAGATCTAGATGCAAGATCTTGAAGAACTTGAATCCATAGGTACAAGATGTTGAAGAAGATCCGACAGGCCGGAGCTCCTTCTAAATCTCCTCCTCTTCTCTCTCTCTTCTAGTTCTAATTCAAGACTAGATTTTATTCCTAAACTAGAGTGAGAACTAGTCTTCTTCTTGATCGCTGACTCTTCAATCCTTCTCCTATGATTTCTAATTCTGTTGGAGGTTCTGATCTAGAGAGATTGAATGAGGCCTGGGGTCTGGAGGCTGCTTTTATATAGCCCTAGGGGATCAATCGCGGCCCTTGGATGAAACCGACCTTCACGTAGGGTTGAGATGCATCATAGGAGGCGGTAGAGGCAGCTTGCAAAGGAAGAAGCCATGGTGGCATGGGGGGAGGCCGGCCAGCCTAGGGCTAAGGCCGATCGGCCCCACCTGGTAGCAGGTCAAGGTGGGCCACCTTGTGGAGTCCTCTGGTGTCTTCTAGAATGTCCTTGCGTGGCCGTGACGTGGAGATAAGTTCGATAGATGTGGGTTCCTTCTCATGGAAGATATCCTTTTTCTGCATTTTCCTGTTTAATCCCTGAAAAATCACAATTCACCAAAACTTATGGAAATTATCAGTAGAACCCCTATTCTAAGGTGGAAATCATATTTTTATCCTTTTTATATGTTTAGTTGACGGTTTATAATGATAGTTAATTACCGTCAACAGCGCTCGTTGCGCCCATCCCGCTCCGAAGGCAGTGTTCGTCCATACGGAGCTCCCTCGTCCCGCGTCCATCGCGCCTATCCCTCGTTCATATGGACACCTTGCCGGCTCCGGGAGAGACGATGCAGCAGAAGGTGGGAGGAAAAGAGATGCAACACCCAATCTACTTTTGAAACATCCAAAAAAATGGTTGCAACATGCATTTAAAGACACTTGAAACACTTGAAAAACACACCTAAAACACACTTGAAAACCATTGCAACCATACACAACATCCAAAAATAAAGCACATGCAACATATGTGTGAAAACATAGCAACATCTAGATAAATACAATTGCAACATGTGTCCAGAAAATATAGATAAAACATACCTCTAAAATATCTGAAACACTCGAAACATGCTATTGCAACATGCCTCTAAAAACAAATGCAACATCTGAAAGCCCAAGTTTGGTTTTGGTAATTAATGATACCAAGTTGCTAATGCCATGTGTTAAGTGTTTTGAGTTAGGCATAAGCAACACATGTGATGAAGGTGTAGGTGGCAAGGAGTGGTGGCCACAAGATCACAAAGAGATGATGCATGGACATGAAATAATGATCATGGTGGAGATGCACATAATATGAAGGACATGATGATCAAGTGAAGGAGAAGGATATAAGAGCGCAAGGCAAAGGTATAACCATAGGGGTTTTCCTTTTGCCAGTCTAAGATGAGTAGAGAAGTGATTGACCGGGTTTAGGATACATAGCCGACTATTAAGAGGGGCAATCACGGTTAGCTCGGGAATCAAGAGCCACTAGATCAATGTCTTGAGCATATGCATTAGGATCTAGTAAAGAGCTAACATAACGCCTTGAAAATGATTGTGAAATGCTAACACACATGCACATGGTGGTATACACTTGGTGGTGTTAGCACATTCGCAAGCTCGGCGGGATTCGGCGCTTTTTGGAGAAGTGAAATGCCTATTTTCTACTGCGCCGGAAGCCGGAAAAGAAACGGAGGCGAACGGTGATCACTGTGGTGACCGGACGCTGCACCGGACGCGGTCACGGCTTGACCAGTGCGTCCGGTCAGTTCATTCGGTCAGCGCGCCTAGGGTGAGTGACCGGACGTTGGTCTGGCCTGACCAGTGCGTCCGGTCAGTTCACTTGTGCGCAGAAGCAGAGCGCGCGACCGGTGAGTCCGGTCCTTCATGGGACCGGCGCGTCCGGTCAGGTGTCCAGAGGAGAAGAGCGCAGCGGAGTGATGATAGGACGCGCGGCGCGTCCGGTCATGTACGATCGGACGCGTCCGGTCGTGCTGGGAGCTTACTAGACTCTGACCGGACGCCAGGTAGGGCGCGTCTGGTCACCCTGGCACTGTCGCGTCTGGTCAAACACTAGAGCGCGTCCGGTCACGGCAACGGCTAGTTCTGACGCGCTCTGTTCACGCTTGTCCTGTAGTGACCGAACACGTCCGGTCACCCTGACCGGTGCGTCCGGTCATCACGTTTTGAACTGCATCATCCGGTAACGGCTAGCTGCGTACCCCTTCGTTATAAATAGATGTTGGCCAGGGTTTGAGGGCAACTCTTGCACATTTTGAGACCTAGAGACATACTTTGAGCTAGAGAACAACCCCTCCACTCATCTCTTTGCATAGTTGCACATCTTGAGTGAGATTGAGTGAGATTCAAGTGCATTGCTTGAGAGTTGCATTCTAGAGGCACTTGATCTTCGAGTTGTTGCGGATTTCTTGTTACTCTTCCGTGTTTCCCGACACGGTAGACGGCTTGGAGCAGCAGAGGTGATTGAGCTCGCAATTGGAGATGGTTGGAGCCCTCACCAAGTGTTGTAAGGGGTTCTTGATCCTTCCCCGCGGGAGTTCACAAATTGGATACTCTAGTGGAGCTCGTGGCTTGGAGGATCCCCATCTTGTGTGCGGTTGTGCGGCGCCTGCCGAGGGCTCGACTCTTGATAGTCGATTAGCTCGTGAACCGACAAGTGGGTGTATCGCCATAACGGGGAGTAGCTTGCCGGGAAGCAAGTGAACCTCGGGATAAATTCTTGTGTCATTCTCTTCCCGAGTATTTCTCTTGTATGATTGATTGATTGGTATTTCTCTTCTCTTCACGGCGGTATAATCACTCGAAGCTCTTCTCTCGTATTACTTCTTGTTTCTAGCTTGTAGTTGTTGTTGTGTTTAGTGAATAGCCTTGTACTAGACTTGTGTAGGTGGCTTGCTTAATTAGTTAGAGCTAGTGCATTTGCTTCGCCACCTTTCATACTAACTTGTGGTTAAGTAATTCTTGTAGAAGTTTTAATTAGGCTATTCACCCCCCCTCTAGCCTATTTGGACCTTACAAGTGGTATCGGAGCCGAGGCACCATTTATTTGAGGCTTAACAACCTGCGGTGAAAAAGAAATGGCTCAATTAAGCTTGCACATCAACAACACCAAGAAGGCACCTCACTTTGATGGCACAAATTATGCATATTGGAAGGTTAAGATGACCGCACACCTAAAGTCAATCAATAGAGAAGTGTGAAAGGTCATCGAAACAAAATTTGAGGTTGCTAATCCGGAAGCACCTACACCGGTGGAAGAGAAGAAGCTCCAATGCAATGACATTGCCATTAGTGCTCTTCATGAGACATTAGATGACAAGACCTTTGAGCAAGTAAAGAACATTGAGATTGCTCATGATGCTTGGGCCAAGCTAGAAGAAACATTTGAGGGCACCGAAGGCACAAAGACCGCTAAAGCATATATCTTCCAAGAAAAATTTTCAAGCTTCAAGATGCAACATGATGAGTGCAACACCCCAGGTGTTTGTCACTCATTAAGCGGTGGGTTTGAGCTTAAACATGACAGATTAAGTGGAGATGACAATATCAAGGTCAACCTATGGAGATGAGCCTAACCTAAAGTTGGATGTTTCACCATTGCTTTACATATAGGCCATTTTCAAAGATATATGCTTGGATGGTGTTATGGCAATATCTTCATGTGTCTCACCTTAGTGCCTATCTATAGTGATCCCTGGAAAAGTTTCATGAAGTTTGGAATCAAAAAGTCACATGAAATGATAAGTTATATGCTTGTTTGGATTATAACTAAAACCTGCCTTACATCCCATGGAAACTAGTGTTTATGCAACATACAAATGCAACATGTGCAACACATCTTGGACACATGTGGGACAACCTAGTGAAACATGTGTAGCATGTATCTTGAAACAAACACATGAGACAATTGAAACATGGTGGTGAAACAACTATAGCATTTCACTCGAGTTCTATGTTTCAAGGCATGTGAGGCCTACACTTTTGTGCAACCTATGCATGGTGTGTATGTTTGGCCTCTACAACACCTTAACTATGCTTAGGACACTTAATGGAACAATGTTCATGTTGACCATGTTGACTAATTGTGTCTCTAAGTGATGGTTGACCATGTGTGGACCTTGGAACGCTTTTGTTTGACCATTTCAAAAGTGTGACCTAGAAGCTTTGTGTGACTGTGCACCCTTTTACAAAGTGTAGAGAATTTTATAAGGAATAAACTTTGTTTAAGAGTCAAGTCATGAAAATGTGTGGAACATGCTCAAAAAGGGCCCACAAGTCAGAAATAGGGCTGATTTCAGCACTTAGAAATTTAAAGCCCTGATTTCAGTGTCATCGACATTGGCATTCCGCGTTCTCATGTTTTCTTTAAGCAACTTGATTTGACCCAAAAATAGAAGTTGGAGTTAACTCATTGGGGAAGAGCATGAAAGAAGTTGGATCAAGTTTGATCATATTTGGACCAAGTAATTTGAGTTCGAGCAGCGCAAGGCTTACCTTTGTTAAGTCGCTGACAATGCTAGTTTGGTGCCTCATTATCCACTAATACATAACCCTAATGACCATGACCCTTAAACAAGTTTTGTAGAGGGTTATGTGGGCTTCAATTTTGCTTTTGGGCCCATGACCTAACTCAGCCCGTAGATGGCCCAAAACTGAAACCCAAGCTGCCTACCACGTCGCCCGCAACGTGTTCGACGTCTGGCCTCCGTGGCGACCATGCAAGGCAGCGCACCCCACCGAGCCGACACGCATCCGCGCCGATGCCGCGTGCCCTGCCCTTCCTCACGCAAGGAATGGAGGAGCTGAGCTCGCCCTCACTCTCGCGTGCCCTCATTGCCCGGCTCCCGCTTGCTCGCCCTCGTTGTGCTCGCGCAGGCCCGACGAACGCCGCCATGGCAACCACCGAGCGGAGCTCCATGCCGTCGCCGCTGTTCTTCCAATTCTGGGCTTTCTTGCATCCCACAGCAAGCACCACCGCCTTCATAGCGTCATACTCCGCCCACACGCACGCTCTCCCAAACTCCAGGTCACCGGAGCACGCCATCGCGCGGCCATGGCCGGTGAACTGCCGCCGGTGCATGTGGTTAGGCCGCCTCAGGTCATCTCCAGTTGAACCGAGCAGCCCCACTGGTGCGCCTAGTTCCCAGGATGCCTCAGCGCCACCTCCTGCCGCCTGGAGCACTGGCCACAGCCACCGCCACCGGCATGGCCACAGCTGGGCTGCCGGTGCGCGTGGCTCGGAGTCCACGGTTCTTCTCCGACCGCGATTCAACTTTCCCTGGGTGTGGGTAGTCACGCTTGTGCTTGTTCCACCTCTACTTCACCACCGGAGGTCGTCCACCTCGCCGGAGAGCCGCCACAACTGCTGCAAGCCGCCGGCGCTCGTGGCCCCGCTTCCTCCAACCATCTCAGGCCAAGCCGCGGCCACAAGCAGGTGCGCGTGGATCCCCGGGTGCTCGTGTCGTCCTTCGCTCTCGCCGCCGGTGACCCTCCTCACCGGAGACCGGCCGGCCCCCAATTCCCCTGCTCTCGATCTACAGTGAAGCCGGGGAGGGACCCCGTGGGCATAAATTCAAGCTAAATAAGGGTCCTAAATGCAAAGACGTAGACTCATTTGAATAGTGCGGTTAGGACCTATTTGCTCGGTTTAAATAAAGTTCTTGCAGGGGCCTCACTGCGAAGCCTGTGACTCATATGAACAGTACAAGCAGAGCTCGGGTTGATTCAGCGAAAATCCAGGGGTCTCAAGGCGAAAGTGTTTTCCTTTTTCCTTTTTCCTTTTTCTTTTATGCAGATTTTTGGCTAAAACTTTGGAAATTAGTATCTCATGCTAGGAAGCTCCAAAAATAGTAAATGATGACTTTTTGGAATCCTTGTGAAATTCTCTATGTAGTAGATCTATAATATGTCATGTTTTAGTTTAATATTTTAGCTGTAAAAATAGATTTGTGCAACTAGGTTTTCAATGCTAGTTGTATTTGTCATTTTCATAACTGCAAATTTAGAGCTCAAACTGAAGTGTATTTTTTGTGGAATGCTACTCCTATGATGTTTGATGTGTGGTAAAAGTTTCATGAATTTTTGTGGTAGTATGAGTGAATGATTGATTCATCTTGCTCTCACATGAATTCTTGTTATAGAATTTTGTCTTTTTCATAGAGGTTTATATACTTGTCCAAATGGCTTAAAATTTGAACAATAGACTATTGGTGGTATATGAGAGCCACTGTAATTTTGGTAAAATTTATTGTGCACTTTTGATATGTGTTCATAATTCCACCAAATTATCTAAATAAATCAAGAAAATGCATTAAAAGAAATTATTTAGGAATGGACACTATGTTTTCTGGTGTTCATTAGTCATGTGTGACATGTTGGTAAAGTTGGTTTTGTCTAATTATATGTTTGCAACATGAGTTAATAATTATTTCTTGCAAATGAGGTTTCTGGACAGATCTGGGAACTTAGCAAAGTTCTTCATGATAATGTGCTTTGTTGTGAAAATTATTTATACAAAAGTTGTATATAATTTATGTATCTATCTGATATTAAAATTTGGTGGCATTAGACCATGTGGTTTAGGAGTTATAGCTGTTTAAAGTTAGAGTATAGAATTGCTTGCTCTCTGTTTGTCAGGAATAGATTCTGGAACTTTGTATTTTTGACTTGTTTAACTTATGAATCATGCTGTGATGATATTATATGAAATGTAGATAATTTTATAAGCTTTCCATAATGTCTTCTTGCAAGTCATTTGGATTTATAAAACTCCAGATATGATTGATTTATGAAGCTACTGTTTGCTAGTCCAGAAATTGGCATATTCCAGTTATCGTTGTTGCTTCACCTTGAGTTGCTTTGCATGTTGCTAAGTGTGATTCATGTCCTTGGTGATGAAGTTAGTACACCTGAAACTTATGAAGATTATTCTTTACTTATTATGCATGGAATGATTGGTGTGCTATAGTCAGTGAGTGGCTATGAGGGCTTGTATCTTGTTTAAATATTGTGCTTGTATTATGTGATGCATTCTTATTGCCATTCATCAAGTTCATACACTTGCATCTCATTTAGGTACGCTAGATGCATCACGTGAAGGATGTGTTATGGATCCAACCCGAAGATGGAGTTAGTGGATCCATTCCGAAGATAGAAGGATCGGACAAGTGGTACATTGGAGGTTGCTCGCCAAGTGACTTCATCTGACATACTCTAACTTGAGTCGGATCCTAGGCAAGCCCCGGAGCATTATAAGCCTCCTACCTTCAAAGCAATTAATTCTATATATGTTATAAGTATTGTTGCATTAAGTGGTAGGAGTTGGTTGAAAACCTTGCTGCATTATATCATTCCTTGTCCAGATATATGAATCCTTGAATCCTACATAGACTAGGATCGAGTAGATGCTTAGCCCTGCTTTAAGCGGTAGAAGTCAGGTGATTTCCTGTCACCTGCGAGATATAGGGATATTCATATATGGCACGGTTGGCTATATTTGCTATCGTGGAATGGAACCATGTGTTAATAAAATGAAATGAGACCGGGCGGGATGACGATAGTGAAGCAACAAGGCATGGAGGTCTTGGGTGTGGATCTATCCCCATCTGAGTCATTTAAGTACCGATTCGCTATACGTCCTTGAGTCATGTTGAACGCAGTCTAACACTTAGTAGGCCGGATAAGCCGTTCCGACCGCGAAGCCGAGTAATATGGTTCAGGCCGGGAATCGAATGGTAGGTTGCTTCTTGGAGGAGAGAAAGGATGTGCTTGGGGATATTGGCGTGAGACCAAGGGCGGGTTAGAGTCCCTATCACCTAGTAGAGTGTCGCCCTAGGGGTCACAACATCATTCGGACCCGTGATTCCTGAATCATATGAAAAGGTGGCTTGTGCGACCCTGGCAGGGGCCTGCGCGGTGAGTGTTAGAAATACCCCTCTAGCTGGATAGGAATTCGATTCGAATCGCCGTCGCTCCCGGTTAGTGAGCACTTGACTTGAGCAGCGGCAACGTAGATTTCATTAAATTGAACGGATGGTTAATTGGATCACGATGGAAAGGTTGCCTCAATTTATACCTGCTATGGTTAATATTGTTTGCTCCTAATAAAGTGAGTGCTCTAGTATAGGTTCTAATATAGATGATAGGTTAATGATAATTAACTTGATGCTTAAGCATTAATGATTGATCATCTATATTAAGCTTTTATGCAAAATGTTGTCAAGCTAGCCCCACTTTATATCAGCCTTGCATGATCCTTGGTGTCACTTTATTTCTGGTTTCTGACGGGTAAGTCTAGCTGAGTACCTTCTCGTACTCAGGGTTTTATCCCCACTTGTTGCAGGTTGTGATGTATCACGGCGACTGCAAGAATTGGTTGGCTCCTGCCTTGTGGCAGAGTGTGATCATGGGCATGATCCTTCTTATTTACCTTATCTCTAATGCTTTTGTTGGAAGTCGACCATGGTACTGGCATATATTTGAAATAAGAATAATGTTAGTTTCAAATTACTTTGCTTCCGCTACTTTTCAATGTAAATTAATAACTATGTTAAACTCCGATGTATATTGAATTACTTGTGAAATGGTTGTAACATGTGACTTGTTATGTTGAATCACTATGATCTTGGCTTGTATGTTGGTTGGTTTGAAATCCCTCGTGATTTCATTGGACTACCGGAGTTATATGGGCTCAAGTGCGAGAATTTGATCACTCCGGTGATTGTTTTTGTACTTGTGCTCTTATAATTTGGACGGTTCCGTTATAGCTGGTATCGGAGCAAGATTCAACATTAAACTTGTCGTATGTGTATTTAAAACAAAGGTTTTGTTTTATAAAATCAGTTTTACCAACTTATAGCTATATATTGGTTTGTGAAAACTGAATTCTAAATCTAAGTATGCTAGTGGTCAATTTCCTTATGCCCATATAAGGATTATTAGGTGGCTTATATAAGTACTAACTTGGGGGTTGCCCTTGCCAAGGTATGTATGTGTGATGACTCTCCCACACTATGCTACCCGGTGTGTTAGATTAGAGGTAGCCTTCATATATGAAATAGCCATATGTGTCACTAGTTTACTTTTATGCAACATCGCACCTACGCTCAGGTAAGTGTGAGTTGTGAGAGCATGACCGTACAACTTGCGGTCTAGGGGAGAGCTAGTTTTGGGTTACTGGATTAGTTACATGTTACACACATGTATATATGAAGGTACTTAATTGTGGGAGATTGATGATTCGGGTAGTTTTGGTGCTACATGTATATATACGGGGGTATATGTACATGGGAGTACTTAGAATTTTACTTCTCTGCTTTCATTGTGTGCTATATTGGGAAATGTTGGGCTGCAATGAAACTTTTCTGTAGGTACGCTAACCATGAATGCGTAAGTCGAATGTAGCTGATGACTAGCTATATATTGAGAGAGTGCGTGTTATGCCACCGACATAGAACGTGATCGCCACCTTAGGTTGGCAATCTGGTGAGGACGAATAGGACGAAGCATGCATCTTCATGATTGTTGCTTTATGCATAGCTATGCTCCTCTCACCCTTGTTCAAATGATAAGTAACTTGTGATCAATGTGGTACACTATCTTACTTGTGTGGAGTAAAATAAGAATTCCTTGTTCCATGTTGCGTAAATAGAAAGTGCTTGAGAAAAATATGTGTTTAGCTTTGCCAGAAATAATTGTGGGTACATGCTTGAACCTATAGATGCCCTCTAGTTTAGCCAAGTGGTGGATATGTTGATCATACCAACAATTGCAAATGCTTTAGACCTCACTTAAGTAATTATGGATTCTCATGAATAAATTAAATTTGTGTTGGTCTAAGGTAACAAAAGTTAGAGCTGCTAGAATAACATGTTTGTGTGCTCTCTTGTTAAATAGAACAAAGGCAAGCTTTGTTTTGCTTGTTGGACATTGGCTGCTAGAATAGTTTCTATTGTAGTGATGCTTTCATAGTTATAATGGTGTTTTCTATAGTTATAGATAATACCAAAGTTGTAGCTAACTTACTCATCTAGCTTGTCCTAAAATTTCATGACCCTAGGTCTTATGGTTTGAGAGTTATGAATTTTAAAAGTTTACTGTCAGGTTTTGCTTATGCTCTGATTAGATCTGAATGTTTAGTTTATTTGACCTATGTGCATATAGAATCATGTCTTGGAGATAATAGAAGAAGTGTAGTACTTTTTCTAAGCTTTCCAAAGTGTCCTATAGCACAAATTTTGGTGGTCGAAATTTCTAGTTATGAGCTTGCCAAGTGGAATGATAGAATCTGTCCACATTTGGGCAGAGATATCTTCTTTGTCTTGTTTGGCCTTGTTAGATATAGAATCATCTTAATATGATAATAATAAAGTTATAGACAACTTAATAAGCTTTACATAAAGTTAAGGATCAGCCTGGTTGTGTCTCTAGAACTCTAGTTATGTATTTTCAAAGTTCTTGTCAGTTTTCTGTCCATATTGGTATAGATTTGAAACATTAGCAATTTTGGTCATATTAAGCTATGAATTAGTTTTTGGTATGAATAACTAAAGTGTAGTCATATTCCTGAGCTTTCTAGAAAGTCTAGGATCACCTTTGTGGGATGTATACAACCTCAGTTATGATTGAAACAAGTAACCACTGTGCTGCTGTCCAGATTCTATGCACATGTTAAGTTAGTCACCTTAGCTAGTGTTTGTTTTGAGCTAAACTTGTAGTTAGTTCATGCTTGAGATAAATGCTTATTTTGGGTGAGCCTTGTGCCTTGTATTGGTTGCTTAAGCCCATTCGTTTGAATTTTCTCAAATGACTGCTTGATTGTGATGTTGTATGTATGCTTGTTATCTAGGTAGGCCATAGTTGTCACCTCGTTTGTCCTCGGTGAGCATACGAGGGTCGCATAGCTTTATCCTAGAACAACATTCACGTTATGTAATTGTATGGTTGTTGTCTTCAATTAGGTTTCTCTCTTAGGAGCCTAAGCCTGTAGACTTGGTGGTTAGCCTTTGAATGTTTGTATCCATGCCTTTGCTTGACCGAAAGCCTAAAGTTTAGTTCTCATGTATGTTTGTATGAGTCGTGGATGTTTTGCAACCCTTTTTGTGAAGACCTTTATCGACTGACCAACCAAGTTAACTTTCATCAACGCTGGCCTTTGACCATGGTTCGTACGTTGCCAATTGTGGAGACCATACCCAAATCTATGTTGGACCTTTTAGTTACCTCTCCTAAAGGTTAGCTAGTGTGATGCAATGTATCTCTGCTATGGTCTCTAAATCGTGTGCTTGCAAATTCATTCATCTACCTTATCAACCCAATCTATGCCATTTGAAATTCCTCATCGGGTGCATGTTCAGTAATGGTGTTGTGAGTAGCAACTAATGGTGCCGCGACGAAACCGAGAGCCTCCTGTGGGTGCACACACAAGGTTGTGCTGCTCGGCACGCGCTGGTATCATGGTTTCTAATCATAATCCATTGCAGAACAATACTGATGTGATGTTCACATGACCTTCTTCCTTGATTATTTTTCCATATCTTATCGAAAGACCATTATATTGAACCAAAAGTAGTAAAACTTTCTCCTGAAGTTACTAAGAGGATAACCTTTGAAGAACAGGTTACTGACATAAACATTAACAAACTGCAATAGGTGGTAGACAAGTGACTCTACTTAGTTGTCCTAGTATTGACGAGCGTCATCGAGTGAGCAACGTATCTTATTCCTGTTGGATAAAAAGAACACACAACACTTAAGTGGACAAGTCATCCGTTGGATAAGACTCGATTGTTACAATATGCAAGTTTTAACCGTTGTATGCATAATGGCCATACCGTCGAAATCAACCACCTCTGGTGTGACTTCTTATCTGCTGACTTCAATGGCAACCATCTGCTTTATATTGACCACAATTATTGTGATCAAGAATGAAGATTTGGAACTTTTTAGTGTTGAGAGACAACTAATTAGTTACCAATAGGAAGGTTAATCTCTAGCTAGGTAATGACTCTTTGGTAGTTGCGAAGGCTATGTCTTACAGAGCAATAACCAACAAGAAGTTGATCAACTAGCCAACAACTCGAGTGACACTCTATCTTCCACAGCCATTGTGACCAAGTCAATTTCAGCTTGGACAATCACACAGATAGTGCAAGGTGTTCTATCAACTAAAGTGAAGAATTAGAGAAAGCATGCCCTAGTTTCAATTAGCATCCTTGTGCCCTTAGGTGCCACAAACAGTTTGTCCATAACTTTATTGGATGAAGTGTTGAGGAATATTCGGAAGCGGTTCCTTATCCTTGTAGGAAATGTCTCCAGGCAGAGTATGCGTTTTGCCCTGCAAAAGTAACCTGCAAGTTCAAAGCGTGTGCATCCTCAGATTGTTATGTAAATTAATAGGCGAGATCTGCTGTTGGATGGCCCTTTTGAGGTCCCACAGATACTAGTTTGCACTCTTTCATTTGCTTTTGCTTTCTCGTATCCCCAATGTACGAGCAGCCTTGGTTTCTGCAAAATCAATTTATACCATCGCGAATCAAAAGCAATTTGAAAAGTGTCAAACAACATATTTTTCATCTTAGAGCTGTTGTTTGATCCTAAAAAGGAAGCCTCAAGGTGAAAGTTGGCCTGACAAAGTTGTTATGCTGCAAGTCAACTCAACTTACAGTACAACTAAGTCACCAAGGAAAATTTTACTCAATCGCTTGGTGGTAGACTACTCCCCGCGGTTTAGTGAATAATTACAACTTTTGTTGTCCTTAAGGCCTCGTTACATCTTTCTTTGGGAATTATTTTCGAATGATGACATACTTTGGTACCTTATACATGTTTTTACCAAGAGGTTGCATCGGATTCAACCCAGATAACTGTTATCTTTGGATATAAGAATCTTATTAGATAACTGTTGGCAGAAATAGGAAGCCGACAGAGTCAGCTATCACATTCACTGACCATCGATAGACTCAGATAATACAGTGTTGTTGTCAGAGAAAGAGAACTGCACGCATGGAATAGTAAGTAGCCTTCCATTAGCTGATATATGAATGTTTGAACATTTACGACCAACATAGACCCTGTCTATTGGTTAGTCAGTATTCTATAACCTCAGAGGATGTTTGTCATCTATGATCTCACCCTATTTGGAAGGTTGCGCTCAAGCCATTCTGGTAGAGAGCTACTTTTCAAACCTTGTGAACATAGAGTCATTTCAACGAGTATACTTCTGAAGATTTTGGTCTAATGTAAATTTCATATGGCCCATGCTATGTTCACTAGAGAAAAAGATACTTGTGGATGGTTAGCTCATGCACCAAATGACATTCATACATTGAGAATGTCATACTGTGCTATCTTGGATTCCTCCAAAAGTAACAATGCTTCATAGAAGTTAATGAAGGAAATTCTTCAGACAAAGTTTACCATGAAGAGCAAATATCAGAAAGTGTCTTTAACCAAATTGTTCACCGATGTTGAAGATTTGTAGCTGAATGCTATAGCAAATGTTGGAAACTAGATAACGTACCTCTCTTCCTTAAAAGGTCTTCCCTTCCGAATCTCGGGACGCGATTCTTTTAAGGGGGGGAGGGCTGTAACACCCCAGGTGTTTGTCACTCATTAAGCGGTGGGTTTGAGCTTAAACATGACAGATTAAGTGGAGACGACAATGTCAAGGTCAACCTATGGAGATGAGCCTAACCTAAAGTTGGATGTTGCACCATTGCTTTACATATAGGCCATTTTCAAAGATATATGCTTGGATGGTGTTATGGAAATATCTTCATGTGTCTCACCTTAGTGCCTATCTATAGTGATCCCTGGAAAAGTTTCATGAAGTTTGGAATCAAAAAGTCACATGAAATGATAAGTTATATGCTTGTTTGGATTATAACTAAAACCTGCCTTACATCCCATGGAAACTAGTGTTTATGCAACATACAAATGCAACATGTGCAACACATCTTGGACACATGTGGGACAACCTAGTGAAACATGTGTAGCATGTATCTTGAAACAAACACATGAGACAATTGAAACATGGTGGTGAAACAACTATAGCATTTCACTCGAGTTCTATGTTTCAAGGCATGTGAGGCCTACACTTTTGTGCAACCTATGCATGGTGTGTATGTTTGGCCTCTACAACACCTTAACTATGCTTAGGACACTTAATGGAACAATGTTCATGTTGACCATGTTGACTAATTGTGTCTCTAAGTGATGGTTGACCATGTGTGGACCTTGGAACGCTTTTGTTTGACCATTTCAAAAGTGTGACCTAGAAGCTTTGTGTGACTGTGCACCCTTTTACAAAGTGTAGAGAATTTTATAAGGAATAAACTTTGTTTAAGAGTCAAGACATGAAAATGTGTGGAACATGCTCAAAAAGGGCCCACAAGTCAGAAATAGGGCTAATTTCAGCACTTAGAAATTTAAAGCCCTGATTTCAGTGTCATCGACATTGGCATTCCGTGTTCTCATGTTTTCTTTAAGCAACTTGATTTGACCCAAAAATAGAAGTTGGAGTTAACTCATTGGGGAAGAGCATGAAAGAAGTTGGATCAAGTTTGATCATATTTGGACCAAGTAATTTGAGTTCGAGCAGCGCAAGGCTTACCTTTGTTAAGTCGCTGACAATGCTAGTTTGGAGCCTCATTATCCACTAATCCATAACCCTAATGACCATGACCCTTAAACAAGTTTTGCAGAGGGTTATGTGGGCTTCAATTTTGCTTTTGGGCCCATGACCTAACTCAGCCCGTAGATGGCCCAAAACTGAAACCCAAGCTGCCTACCACGTCGCCCGCAACGTGTTCGACGTCTGGCCTCCGTGGCGACCATGCAAGGCAGTGCACCCCACCGAGCCGACGCGCGTCCGCGACGATGCCGCGTGCCCTGCCCTTCCTCACACAAGGAATGATGGAGCTGAGCTCGCCCTCACTCTCGCGTGCCCTCATTGCCCGGCTCCCGCTCGCTCGCCCTCGTTGTGCTCGCGCAGGCCCGACGAACGCCGCCATGGCAACCACCGAGCGGAGCTCCGCGCCGTCGCCACTGTTCTTCCAATTCTGGGCTTCCTTGCGTCCCATAGCAAGCACCACTACCTTCGTAGCGTCATACTCCGCCCACACGCACGCTCTCCCAAACTCCAGGTCACCGGAGCACGCCATCGCATGACCATGGCCGGTGAACCGCCGCCGGCGCATGTGGTTAGGCCGCCTCGGGTCATCTCCAGCTGAACCGAGCAGCCCCACTGGTGCGCCTGGTTCCCGGGATGCCTCAGCGCCACCTCCTGCCGCCTGGAGCACCGGCCACAGCCACCGCCACCGGCATGGCCACAGCTGGGCTGCCGGTGCGCGTGGCCCGGAGTCCACGGTTCTTCTCCGACCGCGATTCAACTTTCCCTGGGTGCGGGTAGTCACGCTGGTGCTTGTGCCACCTCTACTTTGCCACCGGAGGTCGTCCACCTCGCCGGAGAGCCGCCGCCACCGCTGCAAGCCACCGGCGCTCGTGGCCCCGCTTCCTCCAACCATCTCAGGCCAAGCCGCGGCCACCAGCAGGTGCGCGTGGATCCTCGGGTGCTCGTGCCGTCCTTCGCTATCGCCGCCGGTGACCCTCCTCGCCGGAGACCGGCCGGCCCCCAATTCCCCTGCTCCCGATCTACAGTGAAGCTGGGGAGGGACCCCGCGGGCATAAATTCAAGCTAAATAAGGGTCCTAAATGCAAAGACGTAGACTCATTTGAATAGTGCGGTTAGGACCTATTTGCTCGGTTTAAATAAAGTTCTTGCAGGGGCCTCACTGCAAAGCCTGTGACTCATATGAACAGTACAAGCAGAGCTCGGGTTGATTCAGCGAAAATCCAGGGGTCTCAAGGCGAAAGTGTTTTCCTTTTTCCTTTTTCTTTTATGCAGATTTTTGGCTAAAACTTTGGAAATTAGTATCTCATGCTAGGAAGCTCCAAAAATAGTAAATGATGATTTTTTGGAATCCTTGTGAAATTCTCTATGTAGTAGATCTATAATATGTCATGTTTTAGTTTAATATTTTAGCTGTAAAAATAGATTTGTGCAACTAGGTTTTCAATGTTAGTTGTATTTGTCATTTTCATAACTGCAAATTTAGAGCTCAAACTGAAGTGAAATTTTTGTGGAATGCTACTCCTATGATGTTTGATGTGTGGTAAAAGTTTCATGAATTTTTGTGGTAGTATGAGTGAATGATTGAGTCATCTTGCTCTCACATGAATTCTTGTTATAGCATTTTGTCTTTTTCATAGAGGTTGATATACTTGTCCAAATGACTTAATATTTGGACAGTAGACTATTGGGGGTATATGAGAGCCACTGTAATTTTGGTAAAATTTATTGTGCACTTTTGATATGTGTTCATAATTCCACCAAATTATCTAAATAAATCAAGAAAATGCATTAAAAGAAATTATTTAGGAATGGACACTATGTTTTCTGGTGTTCATTAGTCATGTGTGACATGTTGGTAAAGTTGGTTTTGTCTAATTATATGTTTGCAATATGAGTTAATAATTATTTCTTGCAAATGAGGTTTCTGGACAGATCTGGGAACTTAGCAAAGTTCTTCATGATAATGTGCTTTGTTATGAAACTTATTTATACAAAAGTTGTAGATAATTTATGTATCTAGCTGCTGTTAAAATTTGGTGGCATTTGACCATGTGGTTTAGGAGTTATAGCTGTTTAAAGTTAGGGTACAGAATTGCTTGCTCTCTGTTTGTCAGGAATAGATTCTGGAACTTTGTATTTTTGACTTGTTTAACTTATGAATCATGCTGTGATGATATTATATGAAATGTATATAATTTTATAAGCTTTCCATAATGTCTTCTTGCAAGTCATTTGGATTTATAAAACTCTAGATATGATTGATTTATGAAGCTACTGTTTGCTAGTCCAGAAATTGACATATTCCAATTATCGTTGTTGCTTCACCTTGAGTTGCTTTGCATGTTGCTAAGTGTGATTCATGTCCTTGGTGATGAAGTTAGTACACCTGAAACTTATGAAGATTATGCTTTACTTATTATGCATGGAATGGTTGGTGTGCTATAGTCAGTGAGTGGCTATGAGGGCTTGTATCTTGTTTAAATATTGTGCTTGTATTATGTGATGCATTCTTATTGCCATTCATCATGTTCATACACTTGCATCTTGCATCTCATTTAGCTACGCTAGATGCACCACGTGAAGGACATGTTGTGGATCCAACCCGAAGATGGAGTTGGTGGATCTATTCCGAAGATAGAAGGATCAGACAAGTGGTAGATTGGAGGTTGCTCGCCAAGTGACTTCATCTGACATACTCTAACTTGAGTCAGATCCCAGGCAAGCCCCGGAGCATTATAAGCCTTCTACCTTCAAAGCAATTAATTATATATATGTTATAAGTATTGTTGCATTAAGTGGTAGGAGTTGGTTGAAAACCTTGCTGCATTATATCATTCCTTGTCCAGATATATGAATCCTTGAATCCTACATAGACTAGGATCGAGTAGATGCTTAGCCCTGCTTTAAGCGGTAGAAGTCAGGTGATTTCCTGTCACCTGCGAGATATAAGGATATTCATATATGGCACGGTTGGCTATATTTGCTATCGTGAAATGGAACCATGTGTTAATAAAATGAAATGAGACCGGGCGGGATGACGATAGTGAAGCAACAAGGCATGGAGGTCTTGGGTGTGGATCTATCCCCGTCTGAGTCATTTAAGGACCGATTCGCTGTACATCCTTGAGTCATGTTGAACGCAGTCTAACACTTAGTTGGCCGGATAAGCCGTTCCGACCGCGAAGCCGAGTAATATGGTTCAGGCCGGGAATCGAATGGTAGGTTGCTTCTTGGAGGAGAGAAAGGATGTGCTTGGGGATATTGGCGTGAGACCAAGGGGGGGTTAGAGTCCCTATCACCTAGTAGAGTGTCGCCCTTAGGGTCACGACATCATTCGGACCCGTGATTCCTGAATCATATGAAAAGGTGGCTTGTGCGACCCTGGCGGGGGCCTGCGCGGTGAGTGTTAGAAATACCCCTCCAGCTGGATAGGAATTCGATTCGAATCGCCGTCGCTCCCGGTTAGTGAGCACTTGACTTGAGCAGCGGCAACGTAGATTCCATTAAATTGAACGGATGGTTAATTGGATCACGATGGAAAGGTTTCCTTAATTTATACCTACTATGGTTAATATTGTTTGCTCCTAATAAAGTGAGTGCTCTAGTACAGGTTCTAATATAGATGATAGGTTAATGATAATTAACTTGATGCTTAAGCATTAATGATTGATCATCTATATTAAGCTTTTATGCAAAATGTTGTCAAGCTAGCCCCACTTTATATCAGCCTTGCATGATCCTTGGTGTCACTTTATTTCTGGTATCTAACTGGTAAGTCTAGCTGAGTACCTTCTCGTACTCAGGGTTTTATCCCCACTTGTTGCAGGTTGTGATGTATCACGGTGACTGCAAGAATTGGTTGGCTCCTGCCTTGTGGCAGAGTGTGATCATGGGCATGATCCTTCTTATTTACCTTATCTCTAATGCTTTTGTTGGAAGTTGACCGTGGTACTGGCATGTATTTGAAATAAGAATAATGTTAGTTTCAAATTACTTTGCTTCCGCTTCTTTTTAATGTAAATTAATAACTATGTTGAACTCCGATGTATATTGAATTACTTGTCAAATGGTTGTAACATATGACTTGTTATGTTGAATCACTACGATCTTGGCTTGTATGTTGGTTGGTTTGAAATCCCTCGTGATTTCATTGGACTACCGGAGTTATATGGGCTCAAGTGCGAGAATTTGATCACTTCGGTGATTGTTTTTGTACTTGTGCTCTTATAATTTGGACGGTTCCGTTACAATGAGAGTGTACCGGAGATGTTTCATAGGTTGCAAGTCATTGTCAATGAGCTCAAGGCACTTGGTGAGGAGGTCAAGGACAATCAATTCTCTATAAAGTTCTTGAGAAGTCTATCCAAGAGATTTGATACATTGATCACCGTGCTAGTAAGGACTACATTGAAGGATTCAACTCCTCAACAAATATTTCAAGAAGTGATGACCGATGATTCATATAGAGAAGATGATGAGAAGGATGAGTTGGTCAAGAAGAAGAAGAAGGAAAATGAGAAGAAAGATGATGAAAAGAAGAAGAGTGTGACATTCAAAGCCACCATATCCAAGGGCAAATCAAAGATTGAATCATCAAGTGATGAAGACTCAAGCTCTTGTGATAGTGATGACATTGATGAGAAGATGGCTCTCTTTGTCAAGCAATTTGGCAAATTCATGAAGAAGAAAGGCTATCATGCAAGAAGGAGGAAGAACTCATCCAAGAAGAGTGAGCATACCATGAGATGCTTTAGATGCCATAGCAAGGACCATCTCATTGCAAAGTGTCCTTATGATAGTGATGATGAAGATGCTATCAAGAAGGAGAAGAAGAAGCAAGAAAAGAAGAAGAACTCTCATAAGAAGAAGAATGATTCTCATGTTGCTACTTGGAATAGTGATGATTCCTCTAGTGATGATGAGGATGACAACAAGAGCAAGAAGAAGGGACATGCTAGCATTGCCATCTAAGAGAAGGTCTCTCTCTTCGACACTCCATCGTGCTTCATGGCTAAGGCCGCTAAGGTATCATCTGACGATGAGAGTGATCATGATAATGCTAGTGATAGTGATAGTGATGAAGAAGAATTCACTAAAGATGAACTAATCACTATGCTAGAAGATTGCACTCAACATTTTAAAGAATCTAGAAAGGAGTGCAAGGGCTTGCTTAAGGAAAGAAAAACCTTATGTAAGAACTTGATGAGCTTAGGGCATCTTATGAGAGTCTAAAGGTAGACCATACGAAGCTTCAAAAGTCTCACACCAAGCTTGAAGAAGCTCATTCCTCTCTAGTTGAAAAATGTGAAAATATGCCAACTAATGTTGAGAAAGCTAAAACTTGCAACATAGGCATATCATGTGATATAATTAATGAATCCTTTCATAAACCTATTGTTGTTACTCCCACTAACCCTTCATGTAGCTCATCTACATCATCCTCATCTAGTAGTGATGGTTTCACTTATGACTCCACACTTATAGTTGAGAATGAAAATCTCAAGAAGGAGGTAAAAGAGCTCAATCACACATTAGCTAAGGCTTATGGTGGTGAGGACCGCTTGCTTATGTGCTTGGGTAGCCAAAGAGCTTCTCTCTACAAAGAGGGATTGGGCTATAACCCCAAGAAAGGCAAGGCCGCTTTTGCTCCTCACAAGACTCGTTTTGTGAAGAACAGTGGTAGCTATTATAAAAGTTGCAAGCAAGTTGGTCACATAGAGCAACATTGCATGAACAAGAAATCCAATGCAAATGTATCCTCAATTAAATTTGATTCTTTCTATATGCTTACCAAGGGTACAAATGGTGTTCATGCTAAGTTCATTGGTGCACCATGGATGGGCTCAAAGAAGAAAGTCATTTGGGTACCAAAGAGCTTAGTCTCTACCTTGGAGGACCCAAACAAGTTTGGATACCTAAAAGGAATTGATCTTGTCTTGTAGGTCAATTACAAAGCCGAAGGAAAGCATTGGGTGCTTGATAGTGGGTGCACTCAACATATGACCGGAGACTCTTGTATGTTCAATTCAATTGATACAAGTTAAAATGGTGGTTTTGATGCTATCACTTTTGGTAATAACAAGAAAGGCAAGGTCAAGGGGCTTGGTAAAATTGCTATCTCAAATGACTTGAGCATTTCTAATATGTTGCTAGTTGAGAGCTTGGATTTCAATCTTTTATCAGTGGCACAACTTTGTGATCTTGGTTTCAAGTGCATATTTGGTAGTGATGATGTTGAAGTCATAAGTGTTGATGGATCAAACTTGATATTCAAAGGATTTAGACATGGTAGCTTATACTTGGTTGACTTCAATGATAGTGAGACACAATTGACATCATGCTTGCTTAGTAAATCTAGTATGGGATGGTTGTGGTATAGAAGGCTTGGTCATGTTGGAATGAAACAATTGAACAAACTTTTGAGGCATGACTTAGTTAGAGGCTTGAAAGATGTCACCTTTGAAAAGGACAAACCATGTAGTGCTTGTCAAGCTGGCAAACAAGTTAGAAATACATATCCTAGCAAGAGTGAAATGAGCACATCAAAGGCATTTGAGCTATTGCACATGGACTTGTTTGGGCCAACAACATACACTAGCATTGGTGGCAACAAGTATGGCTTTGTGATAGTAGATGACTACACTAGATATACTTGGGTGTTCTTTCTCTATGACAAGAGTGATGTTTATGATCTATTCAAGTCTTTTGTAAAGAGGGTGCAAAATGAGTTTGAAATCACCATCAAGAAGATTAGAAGTGACAATGGTAGTGAGTTCAAAAACACAAGAATTGAAGATTTGTGTGATGATCTTGGTATTGGACATCAATTCTCAACAACATACACTCCTCAATCAAATGGTGTAGTTGAAAGGAAAAATAGAACCTTGATTGATATGGCTAGATCAATGCTTAGTGAATACAATGTGAGTCATTCATTTTGGAGTGAAGCTATCAACACGACTTGCTATTGTAGCAACCGTCTCTATTGCCATAGGAAGCTTGGGAAGACACCATATGATGTATTGAATGGAAGAAAGCCCAACATTGCATACTTTAGAGTGTTTGGTTGCAAATGCTATATTCTCAAGAAAGGCACTAGATTGAGCAAGTTTGAAAAGAAATGTGATGAAGGATTCTTACTTGGTTATTCTACCACAAGCAAAGCATATAGAGTTTGGAATCTCACAAATGGCACCTTGGAAGAAGTTCATGATGTTGAGTTTGATGAAACCCAAGGGTCTCAAAATGAAGCTCAAAACCTTGATGATGTGAGAGGAGATCAATCGTCATATGCAATGAAGAACATGGACATTGGTGATATAAGGCCGATGCAAGTTGATGATGATAGTGACATACATATGATTAATCAAGATGTGCAAATTGATACAAATCAAGCAAGCTCTAGTGGTACTCATGATGAAGCTCAAGTTCAAGGTCAAACAAGTGGAAGCAATCAACTTCCAATACTCCAACCTACTAGCATTGCAATAGATCATCCATTGGACCAAATCATTGGTGAAATTCAAAGTGGTGTTCAAACTAGATCAAGGCTAGCATCCTTTTGTGAGCATTACTCATTTGTGTCACTTGAAGAACCTAAGAAAATAGAAGATGCCTTGAAGGATTCCGATTAGGTAAATGCCATGCATGAAGAGCTAAACAACTTCACTAGAAATCAAGTTTGGGAACTTATTGAAAGGCCAAAGAACTACAATGTGATTGGTACTAAGTGGGTCTTTAGAAACAAGCAAGATCAAGATGGCATGGTTGTGAGGAACAAAGCAAGATTAGTAGCACAAGGATACACTCAAGTTGAGGGTCTTGACTTTGGAGAGACATATGCACCGGTTGCAAGATTGGAAGCAATTAGAATCTTATTAGCATATGCTTGTGCACACAACATCAAGCTCTATCAAATGGATGTTAAGAGTGCATTTCTCAATGGCTACATCAATGAAGAAGTTTATGTTGAGCAACCTCCTGGTTTTGAAGATGACAAGAAGCCCGACCATGTTTACAAGCTAAAGAAGGCATTGTATGGTTTAAAGCAAGCACCTAGAGCATGGTATGAGAGGAGGTTGAGAGACTTTCTCCTCTCTAAAGGGTTCAAGATGGGAAAGGTTGACACCACTCTCTTCACCAAGAAGCTTGAAAATGACTTATTTGTGTTGTAAATATATGTGGATGACATTATCTTTGGATCAACTAACCAAGACTTTTGTGAAGAGTTTGGAAATATGATGGCTAATGAGTTTGAGATGTCTATGATTGGAGAGCTTAGTTACTTCCTTGGACTTCAAATCAAGCAAATGAAGAATGTCACTTTTGTAAGTCAAGGCAAGTACATCAAGGACATGATCAAGAAGTTTGGATTGCACGATGCTAAGCCAATGAGTACACCAATGGGCACTAATGATCAATTGGGTATTGATGATAGTGGAAACATGGTAGATCAAAAGCAATACCGGTCTATGATTGGAAGTTTGCTCTATGTCACCGCTTCTAGGCCGGATGTGATGTTTAGTGTGTGCAAGTGTGCAAGATATCAAGCTTCACCTAGAGAAAGTCACTTGAAAGCAACCAAGAGGATATTGAGATATCTTAAGGGCACTCATGATGTTGGATTATGGTTTCCAAAGGGGTCTAACTTTGAGTTGATTGGATATTCGGACTCCGACTATGGTGGTTGCAAGATTGATAGAATGAGCACAAGTGGCACTTGTCAATTACTTGGAAGGTCTCTTGTTTCATGGTCATCAAAGAAATAAAATAGTGTTGCACTATCTACTGTCGAGGCCAAATACATTAGTGCCGGTAGTTGTTGTGCACAATTGCTTTGGATGAAGGCCACCTTGAATGATTTTGGAATCAAGTTCAAGAATGTGCCATTGTTTTGTGACAATGAAAGTGCTATCAAGATGACATAAAATTCGGTTCAACATTCAAGAACCAAGCACATTGACATAAGGCACCACTTCATAAGAGACCATCAACAAAAGGGTGATATTAGCATTGAGAACATTGGCACCGAAGATCAACTAGCCGATATATTCACAAAGCCACTTGATGAGAAGAGATTTTACAAGTTAAAGAATGAATTGAACATACTTGACTTCTCCAACTTGAAATGAGTGCACCCCCACGTTCTTATATGACATGCCTCTCCTCCTACATAGCAAGGTAAAATTGTTTGGCATATCATTCATACTTTGCTAAGGACATAGTTAGAACATATAGACATATTTGCATGACAAATAGGCTCATTCATGAAAATAAAATGAGTTTAATGTATGTATGGTACCACTATTGCTTCTATGTTTGTTTAATCTAGTGGTAGCATATAACATGTTTGTGGGCTTGCAAACCTAGTGTTGAATCTAGAAGATGAGCTCATGATGTGTAATTCAACATGCTCAAGATAACCCTTATACTTTATGAGGTGTGAAGAAGCTTGTGTTTGGATCAAACCGAATATAAAGTGCTTGGATCAGCGCTTTTTGGAGAAGTGAAATGCCTATTTTCTACTGCGCTGGAAGTCGGAAAAGAAACGAAGGGGAACGGTGATCACTGTGGTGACCGGACGCTGCACCGGACGCGGTCACGGCTTGACCAGCGCGTCTGGTCAGTTCATTCGGTCAGCACGCCTAGGGTGAGTGACCGGACGCTGGTCTGGCCTAACCAGCGCGTCTGGTCAGTTCACCTGTGCGCAGAAGCAGAGCGCGCGACCGGCGCGTCCGGTCCTTCATGGGACCGGCGCGTCCGGTCAGGTGTCCAGAGGGGAAGAGCGCAGCGGAGTGATGATCGGACACGCGACGTGTCTAGTCATGTACGATCGGACGTGTCCGGTCGTGCTGGGAGCTTACTAGACTCTGATCGGATGCCAGGTAGGGCGCGTCTGGTCATACGCTAGGGCGTGTCCGGTCATTTGTTAGGGTGCGTCCGGTCATACGTTAGGGCACGTCCGGTCATAGCAACGGTAACTTCTGACACGCTCTGTTCACGCTTGTCCTGTAGTGACCGGTGCGTCCGGTCATCACGTTTTGAACTGTGTCGTCCGGTAACGGCTAGCTGCGTACCCCTTCGTTACAAATAGACGTTGGCCGGGGTTTAAGGGCAACTCTTGCACATTTTGAGACCTAGAGACATACTTTGAGCTAGAGAACAACCCCTCCACTCATCTCTTTGCATAGTTGCACATCTTGAGTGAGATTGAATGAGATTCAAGTGCATTGCTTGAGAGTTGCATTCTAGAGGCACTTGATCTTCGAGTTGCTGCGGATTTCTTGTTACTCTTCTGTGTTTCTCGACACGGTAGACGGCTTGGAGCAACGGAGGTGATTGAGCTCGCAATTAGAGATTGTTGGAGCCCTCACCAAGTGTTATAAGGGGTTCTTGATCCTTTCCCACGGGAGTTCGCAAATTGGATACTCTAGTGGAGCTCGTGGCTTGGAGGATCCCCATCTTGTGTGCGGTTGTACGGCGCCCGTCGAGGGCTCAACTCTTGATAGTCGATTAGCTCGTGAACCGACAAGTGGGTGTATCACCACAACGGGGAGTAGCTTGCCGGGAAGCAAGAGAACCTCGGGATAAATTCTTGTGTCATTCTCTTCCCGAGGATTTCTCTTGTATGATTGATTGATTGGTATTTCTCTTCTCTTCATGGCGGTATAATCACTTGAAGCTCTTCTCTCGTATTACTTCTTGTTTCTAGCTTGTAGTTGTTGTTGTGTTTAGTGAATAGCCTTGTACTAGACTTGTGTAGGTGGCTTGCTTAATTAGTTAGAGCTAGTGCATTTGCTTCGCCACCTTTCGTACTAACTTGTGGTTAAGTAATTCTTGTAGAAGTTTTAATTAGGCTATTCACCCCCCTCTAGCCTATTTGGACCTTACAACATCCCGATCTACTTTTGCAACATTCATATGATTCAAATACAACATACCTCTAAAACGCCTGAAACAATTGAAAGATACAATTGCAACATGGGGGGAGAGAGAGCTTGGCACGGGGCGCCATGGCCAGGCTCGGCCCTAGGGCGGGGCGGAAGGGGCAGCCGTCCCAGGTCTAGCCAGTTGATGGGCCTTTCCGTAGGTACGCACAATACTCAACCCAAACGTACATGATACACATACGCTAGACCATTTGAACCGTTAGACACCGGTGATCACGCAACGCGAGTTCTCCGCTTCCTTTCCTTTGAGATCGACTGTTCAACTTCTGCCATTCTGCGCGAGGCTGCGAGTCGCCGCCCGCCCGCCGGCTGGGCACATCCGCTCGACCATCGACCGAGCACACCGGCAAGGCGCCACGGGGGCACCACACTCCTGTGACCTGTCTGAGGGACAGCAGTCCGCACGGATGTGATCTACTGCTCATCTACATAGGGCGAGCCGGCGATCATCCCATTCACCCCTAGTTCGGCACTACTCAAATTCCATCACCATCAGACAGGCGGCAGCAAGCCAGCAATCAGGTACGTATGTATTTCTTATTCTACCCTATGATCTCTAATCATGCACGTTAATAATTGCAGTTAATAATTATTTCTCTAAATATTAACAGGATCACGTCATCAAGAAAGTATGCTTCTGGCAATGAAAAAAGAAAGAAGAAAAAACGAATAGATGATTTGGTAGACTCAGAGAGAGAGAGGCTCTTTTCATAAATTTTCTAAGAGTAATACAAAGCATTTCAAGAGATCCAGATGCATATTGGCTATAGATGTTGTGGATGAATCGATATTGACATCGTATCGAGAAATGTTAGAAGAAATTTATGAGGTAATTTAAAATGTACACAGATTATTTATATGAATTTTGCTTTTGCATTTAGTTAACTGCCTAATAATAACATTTTGTATATATGTGTATATATACTAGCAATGGGTAGTACCAGTAGTATTATGATGTTTATAAAAAAGGCCCAAAATTTTAGCTTCGTTCTAGATCTAAAATAACTCAGGATTGGCCCTAGCTATGGCCGTCGGATCTGAGGGCATTCGGAGCTCCCTATGGGGGAGGATGCCGTTGTCGGCGGAGGGTCGCTGCCAGGGTGAGGGAGGAGGACACCGAGGTCAGGGAAGGAGACGCCAGTGTAGGGGAGGACGCCAGTGTGAGGGAGGAGGACGCCGTGGTTGGGGAGGGCGCGCGTCGGGGTAGGTGAGAGCGCCGCCGAGGTGGGGGAGGAGGATGCCGCCAGCGGCCAGTGAGGGAGCGGGGGTGTGGAGAAGACGAGCAGGAGACACGGAGGAGCGCGGTCACCGGCTCGTGGTCGCCACTGGCTGGTGGAGTCGGGCGAGTGCGACGAGGCAGCGCGGTGGGAGCGGGCTACGCGATGGAAGCAAATGGCTATGTGCAGACGAGAGAGTGAGCCTAGCGAGTGGAAAGATGTATCTGGTCGCACGTACGCCCGGTGGAATCATTATCGATTCTCTGTAAATTATTACGAACGATCCAACATCTCTCGTATTCTAGTGTTGTGAAATATTCGACTCGTACTTCCTTAACGGTGAACTTGACCATGGGCCATGCTTTGCATCGAAGCATCCCGGTCGAGGAAATTAACGGTTACAATTAGAGGCTGTTTAGTTGGCAAAATTTTTGGTGAAACGCTACTGTAGCAGTTTCGTTGTTATTTGGCAAATATTGTCCAATCATAGTCTAATTAGGCTTAAAAGATTTGTCTCGTCCATTTCGTCTAAACTGTATAATTAGTTTTATTTTTTATCTATATTTAATGTCTCATGCATGCGTTCAAAGATTCGATGTGACGAGGAATCTATAAATTTTGGTAAAATTTTTGGTATCTAAACGGTGCCTTAGATGGTTGGTCTGACCACAATCAATCTTAACGCACTCTGGTGGCTCCCTGCTCCAGTTTTCTACGCCCCCTCCAGATCCGATCTGATCCACACCGGCGACACACCGGAGGACCGCCATGATGCTCAGCCTCCGCCGCAAGCAGCTCGGTAAGCCCTAACTCCCTGCCTCCATTGCCCCAGTACCCTCCCTCTACTTGCGTGTCTGCTCAGTGCTGGCTCTAATCGCGCTTTCTGCCTCTGATCCAGATGTTATCGTGCGGATGCTGCACCTGAACCAGCAGCAGTTGCCGAACGGCGGCGAGGGGCAGGGGGAGGACGATGCGTACAAGATCCTGGTGATGGATCAGCCCTGTATCTCCGTCCTGTCGCCGGTGCTCAAGCTCGGCGACCTCCGCCACCACGGTGTCACCCTCACCCTCAACATCGACCGTCCGCGGCAGGCGGTGCCCGATGCGCCGGCCGTCTACTTCGTCCGGCCCACCCCCGGAAACGTGGACCGCATAGCGGCCGACGCCGCCGCGGGGCTATACGGATCTTTCCACGTGAACTTCTCCACCTCCGTCCCGCGACCCCTGCTGGAGCGCCTCGCAACCGCCTGCGCCGCCGCTCCGCCTGCGTGTGCGGGCCGCGTGGCGCGCGTTGCTGACCAGTACATCGACTTCATCTGCCTCGAGGATGGCCTCTTCTCGCTAGCGCAGCCCCGGGCCTACGTCGCACTAAACGACCCCGCCGCCGCCGACGCTGACATCACTTCTCTTATCGACGCCGTCGCGTTGGGCCTCTTCTGCGTCGTCGCCACGCTCGGTGTTGTGCCTGTCATCAGGTGTGCGCGCGGGGGGCCAGCGGAGATGGTGGCTGGCGCCCTCGACGCCAGGCTCCGCGATCATCTACTCGCCAAGCCCAACCTCTTCACGGAAGCTGCATCTGCTGCCGTCACGTCATTCCAGCGCCCTGTGCTGTGCCTCTTCGACAGGAATTTCGAGCTGTCTGTCGGGGTGCAGCACGACTGGAGCTACCGCCCTTTGGTGCACGACGTGCTTGGCTTGAAGCAGAACATTCTGAAGTTGCCGGCAGAGAAGTACGAATTGGATGACTCTGACAAATTCTGGGTGGCAAACAGCTGGTCTCCATTCCCCAAAGTTGCTGAGGAAATCGAGGCACAGCTTGCCAAGTACAAGCAGGATGTGGATGAGGTGAACCAGCGCACTGGTGGTGGCAAGGTTGGGGTTGAGTTTGATGGTACTGATCTGATTGGCAACACTAAGCATCTCATGAATGCGGTGAACTCACTCCCAGAACTGACAGAGCGGAAGAAGATGATTGATAAGCACACCAATATTGCAACATCATTGCTTGGGCATATCAAGGAGAGATCTCTGGATGGATACTGCGACTGTGAGAATGATATGCTTGTGAATGGCACTGTTGACCGGAATACACTGCTGAGTCTCCTCAGAGGGAAGGGCACTAAGGAAGATAAGCTTCGGCTAGCTGTGACGTACCTGCTGTCCTTTGAGACACCACCATCATCTGAACTGGAGCAGGTTGAGGCTGCTCTGAGGGAATCCGAAGTTGACATGTGTGCATTTCAGTATGTGAAGAGGATAAAGGCATTGAATACCCAATTTGCATCTGCTTCAGGCACAGCAACTAAGAGCAACATCGTCGATTGGGCAGAGAAGCTGTATGGACAGTCCATTAGCGCTGTGACTGCAGGTGTAAAGAATCTCTTGTCAGATGGGAGGCAGCTGGCCTTGACAAGAACAGTTGAAGCTCTGATGGAAGGGAAACCAAACCCAGAGGTGGATGACTACCTTTTGTTTGATCCACGGGCTCCTAGGTCAGGAACTGGTGGGCAGTTTAAAGGACCCTTCAGAGAAGCTGTTGTTTTCATGATCGGTGGTGGAAATTACATTGAGTACAAGAGCTTGATGGAGCTAGAGCAACACTCACAGCCTTCCAAGCATGTTATATATGGTGCAACAGAAATTCTTAGTGGGGCCGAATTTATTCACCAACTGGCAGAATTGGGGCAGAAAGCAGGATTGGGTGGTGGCAGCAGCAACATACCACCAGGTTCAGCACAATAGGTAGGAAGCTCTTACCAGACCTTTTGATGTTAAGGAGTGATTCAAGCTTCAGAGATTACAGTAAATAGGCTCATACCCCAAATCTTATTTTAAGGAGTGTTCCAGGCTGCATAGATTAGTGATATCAAATTTCATGAACTCAAGTTTATGCCCCTGCGATTGATGAGTTGTCAATACATAGCTTTGTTGTTTCAATTTGGGTTTTGATATGATCAACTGGGTTTTGATATGATGAACTGCCCATGTATGCCTATTTTTACTTTGCTGTACTGTATTTCCTTTGCCCCCTTTATTTTACTGAGAAATTGGTCTTGGAGTTCTGTTTGCACACTCAGAGAAATCAGTTCATGAATATTTATAACAGTGCTGTACTGTATTTCCTTTGCCCCCTTTATTTTACTGAGAAATTGGTCTTGGAGTTCTGTTTGCACACTCAAAGAAATCAGTTCATGAATATTTATAACAGAAACCTAGTTCTGATGTTTGGATAATTTGATTTTGGTTGAAATATTGGTAGTTCCAGGCTGTTATATCTTTCCCTTGCTGTAGTGCATGCCTTCCTGCTGGGCATATGTGGGTAACTGAAGCCCCATATATATGACGCACCATCTCAATAATATGTGTGTGCAGGATGATGTAATATGTAAATTCATTTTGCCTATTGAGAATATAAGTTTATTACTTGAATATGTCATGTGGGGCAGCCGGGGACTCAGTGCTTGCGTTCCTGGTGGCATGCAGCCTGTCCCCGGCTGCCCCACATGACAGAATACGGCAACGAATTGTTTTATCTACAATAGTTGGATACTTGGATTGGGAAAATGCATTGTAGCAATTGCAAGTTGAAGGTGGTAATAGTTTGAAGATGATTGCGTCAATTACTGTTTTGAGTTTTGACATTGGCTATCACCTTTTGAAATTATTATTAGGTTTGTGCCACTGGTTCTCAAAAGTTGATTTGTTCATGTCAGTGGAACATAAACATCTTTTGTCCAAGATGTTTGACTGTGGCAAATAACCTAAGTACCTTGCATTTCTTGTGATTCTTTCTTTCTCCATCCCTTCATCTCTCCATTACAATCAGGGCCCACCTCATCTCTCTCCCACAGTTGGACATGGTTTAGCGCATAGTCACAAAGTTTCTGGGTTGATGGGGTCGAGATACAGGGTCGCGGTACGTGGTACGCTACTCGCGAGAGATTTTTACACTTCGGGTCGAAAATGAACTTGTGAATCCGGGTCGGGGTCGACAAACCCGGGTCGAGGATCGAAGGTGGTGAACCTGTTTTATGTGACTATGGTTCAGCGGCCTCCATTGTGGTGTGATCTTCAGATGCAGTTGCTGGAGGAGGCAATAAGCGCCACTGTCCTTCGACCATAGTCACATAAAACAGGTTCACCACCTTCGATCCTCGACCCGGGTTCGTCGACCCCGACCCGGGTTCACAAGTTCATTTTCGACCCGAAGTGTAAAAATCTCTCGCGAGTAGCGTACCACGTACCGCGACCCTGTATCTCGACCCCATCGACCCAGAAACTTTGTGACTATGCCTTGGATCCTGGAGCTTCCAGCAGTTCGCGGATCTTGGCTACAGGTCCTCGTGCTGTCATGCTCCGCCAGAGCAGCCACCGCTAATGTGGGCACCCCATAGTGACCACTGACGACACGGAGTGACATGGCTCCTCTTCATTGATGGCTTGAGCCTAGCCCTCTCCCTTCTCAAACCACAAGCTATGACATGGGGATGGCAGTACGCCAGTACCCACTGAAGGTTCCATCTATTGATCGGATCTCAGGCGTTAGGTCTTCCACACCCCATATTGCTGGTGACCAAAGCTCGGCAACTTTGGTGCAGTGTGAATCAGAGCTGGACTGAGGAACGATGACAACTTGGGTCAAAGAGTGGCGCCTTGCATCGACTCCTGTGGCTGGTCCCCATCCTTCTGATTCATCTAGATTCTAGAGTGTATGCTGAGCACCATAAAGCATTGGAATAACTGGTCTAATGTTGGATCACATTTTTAATTTTTCGGAATCTCCTACAACCACACAGTAAAATATAGTCTCTCTCTCTCTCTCTCTCTCAATACACTAGTTATCATATATAAACCTATTGTTTGAGGACCATCAGTAAACAGAAGGAAACACTTGTGGTTACTATGTTTAGCACCATGTGCAACTGCTTTTTGGAGCATAAGGGGAAACATGAGTTTTTTTTTTCACACCCTTAATTCTGAAAAAAAAATCAAACATGTTTACATGTGCTTCTCACTCTGCCTTTTTCGTTGCAGTAGACCATTTCTATACCTTTAACCTTAACCTTTCACAAGTATGAAAGGAGAGCTTTGTTGTTTCTTAACTGAGCTACCACTGAAAGAAGATGGAGGATCCATGCTTGGGCAACAGATTTATTGATAATTACTTGTTTGCACCAAGGCTTGTGACTCCCACTTGTATATTGGTAAATTGCTTCTGTCATCACTTGTTAATTTATATTTTTCATCACTTCAGTTGAGGTATATGTTGTTCGTGGTAATAAATCTGCTGATATATGCACATCTGTGTGTTATGTTTAGTTTTATCTACCTGTTTCAGAAGGAACAGCTACCAAAATAATGAAGATACATGATACATTAATTAATTTAATTATATATCATAGGAATGTGATTGTTAGTAAAATGAGTTTGAAATTTAGTTATAATACCCCAATGATTATGGAGTAAAGTTTTCTATGTTTTAAGCCAAATAAAAGTAGTAGATATCAGAAACAAAAGTGGCTGTTATAGGTCAACACAAATGCTAAAGAAACCTGTCAACATTTAAGAAATGCTAAAGAAACATGTCAACATTTAGTTTGTCCAAAATAAATGGCATTTACATAGAACTGAAAAGAGCACAGCACTCCAAGGATAAGTCTTAGAATCAGCAAACTAAACGCCTTTAGAAAAGAAAAGAACAGTCTATTTTAGGGTTCCATAATAGACGATCCTCTTTTAGTACTTCAGGTTAACCCCTGTAATTCATGATAATTAGTAGATATCTGACTGTCAGTGGTATGGGGCAATATCACTGACCCTTCCGGGCAGATGGATGGTTACCCTTCAAATGTGAACTGGTATTTTTTGTGGTATTGGTTGATCAGATTTAATAATGAGGATCTTTCCCCAACATTAGGAGATGAGCAAATCCAATTGGATTGCCAGTGGCTATCATGGAACTATAGTAGCCTTGGTATACACATGGATAGATTAAATACAAGAAATATTCTGAAAAGAAAAAAAGCAAAAGCTTGAAGGAAATAACTATAACTGTATCCTCTGCAGCAACAACATTGAAGAAACTGCTTTACATCTTTTCTTCAGCTGTCCCTTTAGCCAAACTTGTTGGCAGCACCTAGGAATTAATTGGGATTTCACAAGAGAATTTTTCGAGATGATGCAGCAGGCTAAAACTCAATCTCAGAATCCCTTTTTCATGGAGTTCTTCACCATTGCGGCATGGCAAATTTGGAAGCAGAAAACAACTTCATCTTTGATAGGGGTCGGCCTTCTTTAATCTCTTGGAAGAACTCCCTCTGTGGAGAAGCTAGGCTTCAAGCTCATAGGTTCAATGTTGTAAGCGTCTAGAGTTCCTTTCCTGTAGTACCTCTAGCCTAGTTCTTCTGCCTCCCAAGGGCCTGCTTCTTGTGTAGCTCCTTCCCTTGTTGTGTCCCCTTTGTACAGTGTTGTTTCTCTTTTTTGGTTTTAATAAAATTCACAGTGGGGGCCTCCCCTGCTGTATATTTCGCTCAAGAACATAAGTTGCCCGCAATTCATTGAGGACCATTCCATGTTGCACTTACCTGCATGTACAGCTGAGAGAGAGAGGGAGTCGAACCACATCAGGTAAGTCGGGGTAGATGGTAGAGAGAGAGTTGAGGGTTCAATCTCCAACTCTCCCTCCTTTCACGAGAGAGTGGAGGGAGGGAGGGTTTTGCAGAGATGTCTGCTAAAGAGATACATGGAAAAAGGCCTATAGGGACTGAGTCCCTTAATGATGTAGTCTGGGGGATGTGCCACTCCATGTTGAGACACTGAGAAATGCACCTTTTCACCAGGGAAATGTGTAATACAAAGATCAGGGCACGGGGTCCAGTTGTATCATCATTAAGAAATGTCACCAAGAGTTCTACTCTGATTCTTTTTATCCTCAGCTACCTTACTTCACTCTATTTTATTATTCGAGTCCCAAATGTTTGTTTTTGTTGGTAGTAATCAAGTGATTGTTAACTATAGAATTCAGACCATGTTATTAATAATTTTTAATGGTTTCAGACTATGTTAATATATAGTAGAATTACATAATATTGTTTATTTCTTGCGCAACAGAACATCCCAAGCTGTCTGACATATTGTTATTCAGTTGCAATACCCATTCCTATCCATTCAACTTATCTCCATGGCACAACTGGATGGTTGTGATTCTTCCTGCAATGAACTGCATCATCACTGTGCCTTTTCTTCAAGGACCTTTTGTCAGATTGATCAGTACTGGCCTACTGGGACATGAATTTGGTTGAATGGTAGCAGCATCTTTTTCAACCTTGGTTATGTCAATCTGGCATTGGTCATCCAATTTTATCCTGATATTCATTTCCAGAAGTGCATTTTCTGCTTGGGGCAGTGAAAACTGGTAATCAGTGACCGAACTAGTAAATTCTCTTATATTCCTCTGCTGATACAGCCTCTGAAGGTGGCATGCGAGGCGGCACATGCTATTGATGATTTCATGTTCCAAGTCCTCTATCTCTGCCGCCAGCTCATCATGAATTCGTAGCTCCTTAGTTGAAACTGCGTTCTCTAGTATGGCACCCTGCTGCAAAATAAATGGTGGGATAGTTCACGGTATGTCATTTCAACTTTGCTTTTGTTCCTTTTGTTATCTTTAAGTAAATTTTAATAGACACCGATGTAGTACTGCAGTAGAAAGGAAAATAAATTGTATATGATCCATTGTACTGCTCATAAATCTGGTGAACATGACCGAGTCGAAAAAAAAAAACTGGTGAACATGACAAGGGAAAGAAGGAAATACCAAAGCTACTGAAACGGCAATGTAACAGACTGCTAGATGATAACCTGGCTGGGCTTGTCCATGAGTGTACACCGAGAATGCTCTTGGCCTTCTTATTATTTCTATCCTGATTTTCAGTTCAGCAAAGGTTTCTGTGCTGTTTCTGTTCTGACATTTCTCATCGGCCTTGTGGCTATTTATACTCTGTATTGGCCCTGACGAGGCCCTTTTGTACACTTGCACTGGACACTATCATGCTGAAAATTTTAGGGGAAATCGCATGATCACCTGCTGATGCATGTTCTTGTTTGCTCGTGCAGGCATTTTTCACTTTGTTTTTTTCTCAGTAATTTGAGCAGCGAGCTGGTCAGCTGGATGTGTCTGCTTCAGAGGTTGGCTGTAGGTTCTTTTACTTGGAAGGTGCAACAAGAAGTTACAGTCTGGTTGCACTTGGAAGTGAAGCTGTCTTGTACACTATTGCAAGCAAATCTTACGGCTATCATCACTTGTTTAGTGTGCATAATGGCCAATCTGAAGGGTCGCACATGGGCGCTTTTCCGATGATGTGCTCATGGTTTCTGCTCAGTTATTACAGTATTTAATTCAACCGTCGAACTTCTCTTGCTTATGCTCATCTACTGCGTCCACAGGATATATACTTAAGATTGCCTGGACATAGTGCTTCCATTTTGTAATTATAATCGTTGGAGGGTTCTTATAATCTTACCGAGAGGCAAGGATTAAGAACTCTCATCCATTCTTAAAAAAAAACATGTAGAACATTTTTTTATTACGGGAATGTAAGAACAGTTATAATCCTGTAAATGGTCGTTACTGTTTGGCTCCGTACCTCTCGAGGATGGTAAAGCGTATGCGTGCTTAGCAGTAAACCTATTCAAAGTTGTATAAAGGAACCTTTGCTCAAAAGAAATTAAATCTTCAAACCAGGTGAATCCACACGTTGTTCTAGAAGGATAAATCTCCCTTCTCTCGGAAGAAAGATGTACCCTGAGGAAGTCATGGACCCGTAGTCCGTAGATTGGACGCCACATTTCACATTATACTTTGTGATGCATTTTATTTGATAACGTACTTTGTGATGCATTTGAACTTAATAGGAAATATGAATGTATGATACGCATGTATTTATGAAAATTATTTCGAATACAATGACGATATTAATTAAACAATTCATACATTTACTATTAATCACATACTCCCTCCATACCCGAATTTGTTGATGTTTTGGGCTCTAGGCCCGTTTTCACAAAGGCTGTCGTTGTACTCCCATGCGGTGCATTGTTGACGCGTTTGCCACTGGCCATGCAAAATCAATCCAGCAACAAAAAAAAAAGGCCCCACCGTCGAACCCGGGACCTCACGACTGAGGACTCAAACCTCGTTGCGCTGGCCGCTTGAGCCTTTGGTTGTTTCTCGAAAGAAATGCACCTGCAACCCTATTTATTAGGAACAAAGACGGAAAACTAACCACTAATTAATCACTCCTTGGTAAGCACAATTATGTCCTAAACGTCAACAAATTCGGGTATGGAGTATAAACAAAAAAGTGATTAATATCCATGGAGTTGGCCTCTCGCTTGGTTAGTAGGGATCGGTGAAGCGAGTTCGCGGTTGCGGCAGACGCCATGCCACCAGTACGTGGTCGCCACCATCGCAGGTGGACCTAAGCAGCTAGCAGCTTGAAGCTCGATGGTGTCATAGTATGAAATGGGCAAGCAACAAGCAGCTTGAAGCTTGATGGTAGCGTAGTATGAAATGAAATGGGCAAGCAACACATAGCAAGGGAGTGCCAACATGTATTAATAAGTTTGTATAGACGAACAGAAAGCATGCATGTGTCATGAGTAGGGATGTAGGTTTGATTTGGTCAACCTACCCAACAACTGATTACCCTTCTTAGGGTCCCGTTGGATTGCGGGAATTTTTCCCGTTTCCTGCATTTTTCCTGTAAAAATGAGCTAATTCATGTGAAATTCCTACATAATTCCTATGAAATTTCTGTGTTCCAAAGGAGCCCTTACAAATAAATTCTAGAGCGAAAACTCTATAGGATCAACCCACTGATTTATTGTGTCAAGTTGAGTATTATACTATGTGCCTGATTGGTTGCTTGTATAACTCCTTCTCTAGACCGCCGTAATGCAAGTTGAGTTTGTTTAGTTAGCTATATATAGCCTTATGCAGGCTAGCACTATGCTCAAAGCCGGTTGAGCCTGCATCCCACTATTCCCTCAAAATTGGTCGTATCCACTGTGCAATCCTTGCGCTGCATCCGCTATGTACTTATGTTGCATCTGCTGTGCCCTCTTCCGCACCCGCTTTGCAGTGCGACTTTGATAGGGTCACTGCGTCCCCACTCCGCCCTCCTCTCCTCCGCGTCTTCTCCCCCACTCCGCCCTCCTTTCCTCGGTGGCTAGGGTTGCAATCCTCAGTGACCGCGACCTCCTGCGGCACCGTGACTCTGCCCCACCACCTCCCGCAGCTATCCACTGGGCCTCACCTTATCCTTCCTAGCACTGCCGTGGCCACCAGCCTCCCCTCGCTACTCGCATGCTACCCCGCTATTCGTTGAGTCCACACTCCCCTTTCCCTTTGCTGACCTCATTGCTGGTTCTTCAAGTGCTCCATGGTGGGCCATTGTCGAATGCTCTCAGGCTCTAGCAACCCTGTATGTATCCCAGTCAAATAAATCCTCGATTCCTCCTCACCACACAATTCAACAATAGGTGGATCATTTCAAATCAATTTTGTTCTCTTCCGATTCCCTCCCTCCCCCCTCCAAGATTGTTTACTGATAAACTCTATGTAGTTGTTCATCTTTTGGGTCAACATGGCAGACTTGGCAAACTATGAGGCTAGAGCTCACTGCTAGGACAGAGGGATCAACAAGGATGGAGGGTGGAGGCCGAAATTGATTGTTATACAATTTTTCGGGCCTTGAATTCACAAACTGATAATAGGTCCCGTCTGACCCTACAAGTAAAGGAAACATGAGCGCTTGCGGATGAGCTTCATAGGGCTGAGTTTGCTTTGATTAAGAGAGAACAGAATATGGATGCTGAGTGCTCATAGCAGACTTGTTTCAGATAAAAAAAAGTATGGATGCTGATCTTCTAGCAAAACATGATAGTAAAGCTTTGTCATCAGCAGTGTAGCTACGACATGTACCTGATTTTGCTGCAAGATTATTGGCAAATGATGTAACACTTGTTGATTAATAAAGCTCAGCCTTTCTTGCAAAAAAACTTAGAATCGCACGTCGGACCAAACCTTTATTGTATCTAGCATTTAATATGTCTTCGAATTTATTTGATTTTAATTAAATAAAATAAAGCCCAATTAAAACCCAACAGGTATCACTTTCAGTTGTTCCTAGCTCTTTGATCGATTTAAGCCTATAGCCGTTGAATCAATAGTGTGGATGCACTATCATCATTGGTTTGTAGCCAACCAATAGTGATGTGCCACTTGAGCAGCATTAGAAGAAGCCACCACATGTCCACATATATCTCAAATAATATAATAGCCTAAACATCATTAGCATCCATTGTATGCATGCATCAAATAGAATCAAAGCGACAAAACCTTTAGAGACAGTATGCATCATTTAAACAAATCAAGCGCCAAGTTGCGCTAGCTAGTTATAAAGCCAGGCACCAAGTACAATGAATCATCAATCCATCTTGATTGTTTGTTTAAGCAGATATATGGGCCTGATATAGGTGGCTGACCAAACAAAACTTAGACGGCAGATTTGAACAATGCTTCCAAACTTTGTAATCATCTGACATTCCACTGAACCAAGAGCTCGCTCATTCCTTTATTACCTACTCCACCACATGATTTGTCCAAGATTCGCCAAGGTTATTTATGTCTGCATCTTATTTGCACATATTGTAGTAGTGTGCGATCTAAATAGTAACAAGTCCTGTAATGCGGCGCAAGGTTATGTGGGTTTGGTGAAACCAGATACAATGTGTAGCTAGGCTGGGCGGCGTCGGAGCTAAAATTTTCTAGTTAGTATTTCCTAATAAAAAAAGTTCAGTTCATTTGACTACCGACCAAGTGCATGCAGTAGAGAGCTAGCCGGGATATAAATAAGAGTGATTGAGCGACATCAGAAGTAAACATTGTGGTCTAGGCATTTACTTCTAATAATGGACTCATCTGAATAGCTCATTGATTTGCTATTAATTAAGAAAGCTAAGAATTTGACCTCATTTAAGTATCTCTCATGCATGTCACTGCTTCTGCAACTACGCATCTATAGAAGATACTGCCAAATTTATTGATCATAGGTAGGGTGGCAAATGAAGCAATATAATCACATCAAGAAACAAAATATTTGTTACAAATAAAAAATAAGGAAAACGGTGGAGGGACAGCTTTATGCTTTTCTCCTCTCTTTGATTTGAAAGCTAACCGGCTGCTATGTTGGCAAGATAATACTTCATGCAGAGTCAGGCTGAAAAATATCGTTCGCTAATTTGTTGTGAGAGAAAAAAACTTGTCAAAGGATGCTAGCTCAGTTGGCTAGTAGTTCCGGAGGCACCCCTCAGGTTCTGAGTTCGAACCACCATGGGGCGGATTTCAGGCTGAGGGTAAAAAATCCCCTCGCTCGCTTCAGGCCAAAGCACAGGTTAAGAGACGGCTCGGGTTTGGGTTCCCTGTGTGCGCACAGGTTAAGAGATGACCTTCTCACGGAGCTTGGCTCCCTGTGTATGGATGGGGCGGAGGTTTGGAGATTTTCTCGATCTGCGTGAGAAGATCTTCTTCTTAAGCCAGAATATCTGGAGGCTGTCTAGCCCCCGCGAATTAATTTTTTTTAAGAAAAACACCATTCTTTCGCTGGAAAAGTACGGCTGAAAAGACAGCCTCACACCATGTTATTTCTAATCTAAGTACGAAAAGCACTGAGAGTACCCTTGGGCTTGGGGCTGCATCAGAATGTGATGTAACCAGAAAAGAAGGGTACAATCAGGCCATTCCAGGCATGTCAGAGCCGAAAAAAAAAGAAAAAAAAGGTGAGAGAATCATTTTGAGATTGTATAGTCCATCTCCAGCGCCTGGAGATCCAACAAAATCGTCAGCAATCCAATCCGGGGTTCTGCCCCTAGTTTCACTATTATTCCCGTCGCTGGTTTCAGATCTCCCACTTGGTTAAGAGCCAATGATCATCTGCACTTCTGCAATGTTGTGCCCCTATTTGTTTTCTTGCACATATTAATCACTTGGTGTTGGTGTGTGTGTTTTTTTAATCCCTGTGTAGGTGTGTACCAGAGCAGGAAGGGATTTGGCATAGTGTACGTGTGTGGCCGGCGATTGGCGTGCTGTCAAACAGAGAGAATACTTGGGCTGTGGATGTGTAATTCCTGTCTCCAATCTCCTGTTGCTTAGTCATGGAGGAATAGATGTTGATCTTCATGGTTATGTATCTCATGTGCAAAACTATCCATGAATCATGGACTCTGTTTTACTTTTAATGGTCCTCCTGGATATTAATCGTAATTGCCTGACTGTGAACATATCTTAGAACTGTAATGCAGAGCACAGGGAAGAATACCACTTGTAAAACATGAGTCTCCAATCGTACTCCCTTTGTTTCAAATTATAAGTCGTTTTGGCTTTTTTATGTGAATAGATTTTGCTATACACCTAGATATATATTATATCTAGATACATAGCAAAAGCAATGTACTTAGAAAAGTCAAAATGACTTATAATTTAGAATGTAGGGAATATTGTAACACCCCAGGTGTTTTGCTTCCTTAATTGCATTGCATTTCATGAGCATTAACATTAATCATCTCATTTATGAGTGGGAGCATCATTCATTTCATGCATGAGCTTATAATATGTGAAACATGCTTTGAAAACATTGTCACATATGTTTATATTTCATGTGAAGTAAGAAATGAGTAGTGTGCAACACACAAGTACCATATGTGCAATTTCCTTTTGAGACATGTCAACCACTTTAGTGTGACATAATGAGCAAGTGCTATGCAACACACTCATGCAACATGTGCAACATGAGCTTGCAACATTTGGGTGAAAGTATTGAATTACTTGTTTCAAAGTATGTGACACTAGGAATTTTGTGCAACCAATGTGTAGAGTGGCTAATTAGGTCTTATAACACCTTAATTACATTTAGGGTAAGTAGTGGAGCAATGTTCATGTTGACCAAAATTTTCAAATTGCCCTTCCAAATGTTGTTGACTAAGTTTGGACCCTAGAGTGATCTGGTTTGACCAATTAAAAAGTCCAGCTTAGAAACCTTGCATGGAGGAGCAACCTTAAGCAAAATTGTAGAGAATTTCATAAGGAACAAAAGTTCTAATAGGGTCATCTCATGAAAATGACCAGAACATGGTCAAAATGGTCCACAAGTCAGTCTTGGAGGCTGTTTTGTGACTTAGCAAATTTGGCTAAGTGTTAAGCTGTAAACAATTCACTGAACCCCACTTCACCACCATGTAACTCAAAAACCAGGCCAAACCAGTCCTTAAGCCAATTGACAAAGTTGTAGCCCTCATGTAGCCCTACCATTTTGGTGTTATCATCTTCTGCTAACTCGAGCTGGTTTAGGAGATAATCGGCACCAAAATCCCTCTGTCAGTCACCTTTGCTGGTCTCCTATCAGACATTCAGAGCACCGGGTGTCCGACATGTCGCAGGCCATCGCCGCCGCGTGTCCTCCACACGCCGCGCACGACCTGGCGCCTTGGCCAGCTGCCGAGTGCATAGAAGGGCGCCTCTGCTGTCGTCCTGACCTCACTCATCCATTCCCTCCTCCTCCTTCCCTCTCTCGTCTGCTGAGCGGGGAAACCGAGCCGCCATTGCCGCTCTTGCTCCGACGAGCTCGCGCGCGTGTTCCACCGCACCACCGCACCTCAAGTCCGGCCAACAGCTACGCCTTGAGCCCCTCTACCCACTCGTCCCGTCCCTACCCTCAGACGCACCTCGGTAAGGACGAATCGCCAGTTCCGCCACCGCCAGACCTCGTCGGCGTTCTCCCGCGCGGCGGCTCACCGTGGCTGGGGTTGTCGGTGCTTTCACGGCGAGCGCTATTAGGTGCATTAGGACCGGGGGTAGTGCGGGGATGCTTACCGTGGGTCTAGAAGAGGGTCCCGAGGTCGTCGCCGGCGAGGAGCACCACCGCCGCTCCGCCGGTCCGCCATGCCCGCCACCATCTCCCATAGCCGCAGCAATTGCTCCAATTAGTGGCACCCCTAGGTGCGCAAGGAAGAGGAAAACATGCCTGTGCCCTTGGTCTCGCTGGAGCTGCCGCCGGCGGCGAGTTCACCGTCGACCGTTTTCTTTCCCCCGCCTTCGTCTCGCTGACCAGTGGGACCCGCGCTGTCAGGCGCGCGCGCGGGCGAGAGGCCGTGGCGGGCCGCGTGCGTTGTGGGCCGCGTCGCTCAGGCATGCTGCGCAAGCTGGGCCGCGCTGGCGGGTCGGTCGGCCCAGTGCCCTTTTCGATTTTTGGAAAATCCAGTTTTTTTATCATTTTCACAGATTTGATTGATGTTTGTGATTTTCATATCTAGGGTTTGGTAGATCCAAAAATGGTGATCCAAATTTTGTTGGGCTCCAAATAAAGAGTAGCTTCTAGGAAAAATATCAAATGCTTATATGATGTTTATTTTCTAGAAGAATTAATTAGGGTTTTTAAATGTGTTTTAAATTACATGCAAACTTGTTTAAATCATATATTGAGCTTATGTGTTCCAAAAATTATGAAATTTTGTGAGTAGGTTGTTTCATATATATACTAGCTCTGGTAAAAGTTTGAATCCTAGTGCTTGAGTAGTTCTCAAGTTTTGGTGTTATCATTTTATATTAAGAGATACCTGAATGAATTTTCATAATTTTTCTATAGTTCTAGTAAAGGTAAAATTTTGGGAGTGTTGTTCTTAGGGTAGAATGATACTAGGAAAAATATGAAATCTGTTGTTTGACACTTTTCAATAGGGTTTTCTATTTATGCAAAAATCAGCCTTTTTGGCTTGTGAATTTTGTGTAAGTAATTTCTGTGAATAACTTTGGTTCAAATTTTTACAGTAGCCTTCTAGTGGGCCAGGGAGCCTCCTGTAATTTTTATAGAATTTTCTAAGCAGTTTGAATATAAGTTTAATTTCCCACTTAATTAATTAAGTAAATTAAGAAAAGGATGAAATTAAATGTTCTAGGTTGGCACCCCTACTTTCTGGTGTTTTTATGATGTGTGGGAACTATTGGTATCATTGGTTTAGTCATAGAGGAAGTTTGACACATGAATAAACATTTAAATTTCACATTTCTAGGTTCTCTAGACAGCTGGTAGCAATTTTGGAATTTGACTTTGATAAAATTGTTTGCTGGGAAACTTGTGAATACCAAAGAGGTAGTAAACTGGTTAAACTAGTTTGTGTCAAAATTTGATGGCATGTGGCCTAGTAGTCTAGGAGTTATAGCTGTTTAAAGTGGCTATCCAGAAATGGCTCCTCTCTGTTTGGAGAGGACAGATTTCTGTAACTCTAGAAATTCGACAAGGAAAACTTAGAAATTAAGTGTTGAAGTCTGAAAAGGATTTGTAGAGCATTTTATAAGCTTTTCAGATTATCTTGGAGTATGTCCTTTGGAGTTAGGAATCTCCAGTTACGTTAGAAACATTAAGCTGCTGTCCAGAATATCTTGCTATGATATTTTGTGCTTGGATTTGGTAACTTAAGTAAAATTGTTCTTATGATTGTTAGGTGTTAGGACCTTAACAGAGGAGGAACAACTATACCTTAGGTTGTATAGATTAGGTAAGTACTTCTCTACCGGAGAAGAGATTTGCACGTAAGATTGAAGTAATTTGAATAGAATACTTAAATTTGCTGCAATGCATTCCATTCCGAGCATATTGCATTCATTATGCATCCATGAGATTTATTGTGCATTCATACAATAGGTGTACCGGAGAGGGTGACACTCCTCGAGTTCGAGGGGGCGATTCCGGAGGAGGACCAAGAGCAGCCGAGGGAGTCCGAGGATCCAGCTAGCGAAGGAGTGCCCGCAGGCGACCTACCTGAGTGCCCAGATCACCGCCCGTCTTCTTTTCTGAAAGGCAAGCCCTGGTGCATGCTGACCCAATCATTTGAAATATAATTCTTGAATACTTTTACTTGTTTACTGTATTAAGTTGTAGGAGTTGTATGGAAACACTTGTTGCATTACACCTGTCCTTGTCCAGATATCATACTTAAACCCTAAATTAGGTTTAGGCCCGTGTTAATGCTTAGTCCTGCTTAGTCCGGTAGAAGTCGGGTGATTTCTGGTCATCCGCGAGATATAGGAATGGGTCACGAGTGGCTATGTTGGCTATCGTGGATGGAACCATGCCTAAAATAAATTTGAGACCGGACGGGAGTTCGATAGTGCAGCCGCAAGACACTTCACGTCTTGGGTGCGGAGCTATGCTCGTCTGAGTCGTTTAAGGACCGATTCGCTGTACATCCTTAAGTCATGTTGAACGCAGTGTAACACTTAGTTGGCTGAATAAGTTGTTCCGACCGCGAAGCCGAGTAATTCGGTTCAGGCCAGGAGTCGAATGGTAGGTCGCATCTTGAAGGAGAGAAACGTTGTGCTTGGGGACATTGGCGTAAGACCAAGGGGGGTTAGAGTCCCTAGCACCTGGCAGAGTGTCACCCTTGGGAATGCGGCATCATTCGAACCCGCGACTCCTGAATCGTACGAAAGGTGGCTTTTGCGACCCTGGCAGGGGCCTGCGCGGTGAGTGTTAGAAATACCCCTCCAGCTGGATAGGAATTCGATTCGAATCGCCGTCGCTCCTGATTAGTGAGCACTTGACTTGAGCAGCGGCAACGTAGATCTCATTAAATTGAACAGATGGTTAAGTGAAGGATATAATGTTGCCGCAATTTATACCTGCTATGGATATAATAATATTATTGTTTGATTATACTCAAGTGAATGTTTAGTACAGGTGCTAAGATAGATAACAGGTTAATGCTAAAAATAAATGCTAGTACAGGTTAAAAGAGTTTAAATTACTTATGCTTTTCCGCAAAAGGTAGTGTCAGCCAGCTCCACTTATGAAAGTCTTGCATGATCCTTGGTGTCTCTTATTTTCCGTTTCGACGGGTAAGTCTAGCTGAGTACATTCCCACACTCAGGGTTTATTCCCTCCTGTTGCAGATGACATGCTTTATCAGGGCTTCTGCAAGACCTGCCTCCACCCTGCAGGTGACAAGGACTAGATCACTCGGGCGTGATCGTCTGTTATGTACTTTCCTTAATGCTTTTGCGGGATGTTGATCATTAAGACTGGCAGTAGTATGTGAACTAATGCGTGTGTTATGCTTCCGCTACTTTATGAACTTGGTTTGTAATAATTTGCGACTTCGTGTGTTGTAAAAGAACCTCCGCTCTATTTATGAAATGTAACGTGTGATGTGTATGTTGAATGATGCGATCTTGGTTGTAAAAGAGTTGGTTTGAAATCCTTCGTGGTTTCGATTGACTACCGGGATTATATGGGCTCAAGTTCGAAAATTTAAGCGTTTCGGCGCTTGTTTTTGTACTTGTGCTCTTATAATTTAGGCGGTTCTGTTACAGCTGGTACCGGAGCAGAATTCAATATTAAACACATCGTACGTGTATTTGAAAACAAAAGGGTTTGTTTGCGAAAAGTGTTAAAAATCTGAAAATTATTTCTATAAGTATGCCAGTGATCACATCCCTTAGCCCAAATAAGGACTCTTAGGTGGCTTATTAAAAGACTAACTTGGGGGTCTTGTTTGTTTTTGTTTCGTCGTCCATATGGCGTGATATTGTATGGATGCCATCCATTTTGGGTGGTAATGTATGGATCAAACACCTCGACGCTCTGGTAAGTGTGAGCTGTGAGAGCATGATCGTCCAACCGACGGTCTAGGGGAGAGTAGTTGTGGTTACTTGCATACTTACGTGTTCAAACCATGTAATTATGAAAGTACTTAATTGGGGTATATCTGTCGGGTAGTTGTGATACTGAAGTATATACATCAGGGATGTATATATGGAAAGTATTTAGTTTACTGCTTACTTGTGTGCTTATATTAGAAAACTGTTGGGCTGAAATGAGATTTTCTGCAGGTACACTAACAGCGCAAACGAGTAGATCGATAGTTTCACCTATATGAGAGAACGTATGTATGCCACCGCCTAGCGTTAGAAGTTTATGATTCTACTAGGATGAGAGGACGTACGGAACGTGCATGTATCATGTTTAATTCATGTCATACATTTCATTTTTACTCCCTCCTTAAAAATTTTGATGATCCCGACTAAATTAAATTTCATATCCCTAAATTACCCTCACTTTAAGTCATGTCTTGTTGCTACAGATGACTCGCACCAAGAGGACCGCTCGCAAGTCCACTGGAGGCAGGGCACCTCGTCACCAGCTCACTCCACGTGAGCCCCGCCCTGAGCCCACCGAGGTGGAAAGGTTGAGGGCTGAGTTGGCGGAGGTGACTGCTGCTAGAAATACGGCTCAGCAACAGCTGGAGCAAGTGATACATGACAGAGATTAGGAGACACTTGCGGTCCAGCGGTTGATTGTGGCGAATCGCAACTGTTAGCGCATGCTGGCCCACGTGATGAACCAGCGGGATGAAGTCTGGCACGAAGAGAATGTTCTGAGAGCTCGTCAGGTGGAGCTTGAGCAACGGATTGAAGCTGCAGAAGAGTATAATGACAATCTTCATGAGGAAGTGCATCGCCTCAACAACCAGCTCAATCCTCTGCTTCCTCATGACAATAATGAGGATGAGGAGATGGGCTCGGGTGTCTTCATGGCTAAAGACGATGACGGCGTGGAGATCAATGGGCCATAGGATGTTCCACCAGAAGAAAAAGAAGATGAGGAGTTAGAGCCTGTTAGTGACGAGGATGGCGGGGAGATCTTCGACACCGACTCCGAGGACGATGCTTAGAGTAGTCATCGCGTAGCTATGATGCTGAAGTTATCTTTTGTGCCCTCCTTGTGTGGGAGTGAGGCTTGTAATAACTTAGCTTTTGGGATGTAATACCGAACCCTATGTTATCCTGGATGTTAGTTTGAACGTGTTAAATTTTGGTCACAATTGGATGTCGTATTGTGTTGTGTTCGGTGATGGTGTCACGATTAGCACCCTTTGGTGCCACGACGAAACCGAGGGCCTCCTGTGACGCACGACATAAGGCTGTGCTGCTTGGCACGCGCTGGTATCGAGGTGGCTAGTCATGATCCACCATGGAACTCTACCCATGGGATGTCTTCTTGTGCTCGTTTCTTGGTTAGCCTTCCTAGTTGGCTAGGAGTTTAGTTCGAACCCGGACACCGTTATGTAAGGTTGTCCAGTCACGTTTGTGCTCCCTACATGCGAGCCTTTAATAAATTCCATCTTTTTATCTGAAGATATCTTGATTGTTATGACCATCGCATAATTGCGTCAATTGATGCACTTGATGGGTTCGTGTGGTTGTGATGAATTACTGTGCCTCGATTGTTTGTGAATTCATTTTTAATGAAATCAGTTGGCATATTTACACCATTCATCTACAAATTTCCCACAGCGTCAGTGCTCATTGGCTATGCATTTTGCAGATGGCGTACAACCTCCATCGTGGTCGTGGCGTTGAGGATGAGGAACAACCACCCCCTCCTCCACCACCCACTCCAGCAGAATTGATGCAAACAGTGGTTGAAGGTCAGTGCATGTTAGCTGAAGCTATGTGCCAGCTGGTCGATCGGGATGCTCGCCAGGGTCGTCAGGGACCGGCACCAAACCAACATAGTGATTTCAAGGAGTTTCTGGATACCAAGCCCCCGCTCTTTAAGGAGGCAGAGGAACCTCTGCAAGCTGATGAATGGTTGAATACCATTGAGCAGAAGTTTCATCTGCTTCGTCTGACTGAGGAGCTGAAAACTGAGTATGCTTCCCACCAACTGCATGGCCCGGCTGATATCTGGTGGAGTCACTACCGCTCCACGTTGCCTCCTAATGTCCCAATCACTTGGGACTAGTTTAAAACGACTTTCCGTGGGAACTACATTCCTCCAGGTTTGATGGCTATAAAGCACACTGAGTTCATGAGGTTAACCTAGGGCAATAAGAGTTTGACGGACTACCTGCAAGCCTTTAACAATCTTGCAAGGTATGCGACTGAGTTTGTAGATACTGATGCTAAGAAGATTGCTAGCTTCAAGCGTGGCCTCGGTCCAAAGCTGATGAAAACCATGGGCACTAGCAAATGTGCCACTTTCAATGATTTTATCAGTGATGCTCTGACTCAAGAGAACAATAACTCTATCTATGCTGCTTCTAAGAGCCACAAGAGGGCACTTGAGGCCGGCGCTTCACAGTCCCGAGCTCCAGCTGCCCCGAGGGCTCCTCCTCGCTGTCCTGCCACAAGTGCTAAGTTCTGTCCCCCACAAAAGAAGGCGCCCGTGAAGACTGGGTTTCGCAAGGCATATACACTGGCTCTGCCAAAGGGTAATTCTGGCCAAGGCAACTCTAGTGTCCCTCCCAGCAACATGCCTTGCTGGAACTGCAACAAACCAGGTCATTGGTCTAGGAATTGTCCATATCCTAAGAAGAATACCAATCAAGGTGGTCGTCAGGGGAATGTTCATTATAATAGCATTGAAGAAATTCCATCTGGGGAGGTAGTCACTGCTGGTAAGTTTCTAGTTGATCAACATTCTGCAGTGGTGCTATTTGATTCAGGTGCTTCGCATTCCTTTATCAGTCCTATGTTTGCATTGAAGTTTGCACACAAATTGCATACTGTTGAAGATGGGGGTTATTGCATTAGAGCGGCGAGTGAGAATATTTCCACAAATCAAGTAGTAAGCGATCTAGAGTTTGAAATAGAAGGATGAAAGTACCCGCTTATCTTAGTGGTTTTGCCTAGATTGGGCATAGATGTTATTTTGGGCATGAATTGGATGAGTCAGAATGGGGTACTCATTGATACATCCACTCGGGTAGTTATGCTCAGAGATCCTACAGATCAGATAGGTTTTCTAGTGCAACTTCCTAGGCAAATTGACCTTTCTAGGGAAGTTCATGCGGTGCAAGCGAAAACATTAGATGATATTCCCGTACTGAGTGAGTTTCATGATGTTTTTTCCGATGATTTGCCGGGACTGCCTCTGGATCGAGATGTGGAGTTTAAAATCGAGTTGTTGCCTGGCACGACACCTATCTCTAGGAGACCCTATAGGATGCCTCCGAATGAACTAGCTGAACTTAAGGTGCAGTTGAATGAACTTTTGAAGAAGGGGCTAATTCGTCCTAGTTCATCTCCGTGGGGATGTCCTGCTATCTTTGTAAAGAAGAAGAATCAGTCATTGCGGATGTGTGTAGATTATAGGCCTCTAAATGTAGTCACTGTCAAAAATAAGTATCCTCTACCACGCATCGACATCTTGTTCGATCAGTTGTCTAAAGCTAAAGTTTTCTCCAAGATCGATCTAAGATCTGGCTACCATCAAATTAAAATCCGCCCAAAAGATGTTCCAAAGACAGCTTTCTCTACCAGATACGGTCTTTATGAGTATCTTGTTATGTCCTTCGGCTTGACCAACGCCCCCGTACATTTCATGTACTTGATGAATTCGGTGTTTATGCCCGAATTAGACAAGTTTGTGGTGGTATTTATTGATGACATCCTGATATATTCTGAAAATGAGGAAGACCACGCTGAACATCTGTGTATAGTCCTCACAAGACTGCGTGAACATCAACTATATGCAAAGTTCAGTAAGTGCGAATTCTGGCTTTGGGAAGTACCTTTCCTTAGGCATGTGTTGTCCGATGGAGGAATTATGGTGGACCCCGCCAAGGTACAAGAAGTACTGAACTGGAAGGCTCCTATCTCGGTTCATGAGGTTCGGAGTTTTCTTGGATTGGCTGGCTATTATCATCGTTTCATCTCGGATTTCTCAAAAATAGCCAAGCCAATGACTCGGCTGCTGCAAAAAGACACCAGGTTTGTCTAGACTCCTGAGTGTGATGTGGCTTTTCATAAACTACGAACTCTCCTAACCTCGGCTCTGGTTTTGGCGTAACCGGATATCGAGAAACCATTTGATGTGTATTGTGATGCCTCAGGCATAGGTTTGGGAGGTGTTCTGATGCAGGAAGGCCGAGTAATTGCATATACCTCTCGACAACTTCGGAAGCATGAGGTGAATTATCCAACGCATGACTTAGAACTCGCTGTAGTTGTTCATGCTTTGAAATCCTGGCGGCACTACCTGTTGGGCAATGTTTGCAACATCTATACTGACCATAAAAGCCTCAAATATATCTTCACCCAACCTGAGTTGAATATGCGTCAAAGAAGATGGCTTGAGTTGATTAAAGATTATAATCTCCAAGTGCACTATCATCCGGGCAAGGCAAATGTGGTTGCCGATGCTTTAAGCCGTAAGTCTCATTGTCACTCCTTAGTGGAAGGTGATTTTCATCTGTCTCGCCTTCTGCACCCAGCAATTCTGTACAACGTCACTGTCAGTTACACTCTCAAGAGTAGAATTATTGAGCTTCAAAAGACTAACATGGGTATATTCCACATCAAGCGTAAGATGAAAGAGCAAGAAACTACACAGTTCAGGGTAGATGAAGAGGGTGTACTATGGTTCAAAGATAGGTTAGTTGTGCCTAAGGACCGAGAGCATAGAAATCAGATCATGTCTGAAGCACACTCCTCTAAGTTGTCCATCCATCCTGGTTGCAATAAGATGTATTACGATTTGAAACCATACTATTGGTGGACCAAAATGCGGAAAGAGATAGCTACATATGTTGCCAGGTGTGACACCTGCTGTAGGGTTAAGGCTGTGCACATGAAAGCTGGATTGCTTCAACCACTTTCTATCCTAGGATGGAAATGGGAAGAGATAAGCATGGATTTCATTGTTGGACTTCCTCCTACTATCAAGAACCATAACTCCATTTGGGTAATTATAGATCGCCTAACTAAGTCGGCTCACTTCATTCCTGTTCGAGTAGACTATCGTCCTACTGATTATGCTGAGTTGTACTTCAATCAGATAGTCCGACTCTATGGGATACCTCGTACTATCGTTTCTGACCATGGTCCACAGTTCACTGCTCGTTTTTGGTAGCACTTGCACCATCTTCTGGGAACCAAGCTAGTGAGAAGCTCTGCTTATCACCCCCAGACGTCAGGTTAGACTGAACGAGTTAACCAAATCTTAGAAGACCTGTTACGGGCTTGTGTTATTTCATCCAAGGGTTCATGGGAGAAATGGTTGCCTCTAGCTGAGTTTTCATATAATAATAGTTATCAAGAGAGCATTAAGATGGCCCCATTCAAAGCATTGTACGATCATAAGTGTAGAACCCCACTAAATTGGATAGAAGCTGGTGAGAGAAGGTATTACGATATTGATTTTGTTAAGGAAGCCGAGGAACAAGTTCGTACCATCAAGATCCATATGGCTGTAGCTCAAGCTAGACAGAAAAGTTACGCCGATCGCCGTAGAAAACCGATCGAGTTTGAAGTTGGAGACTTCGTATATCTAAAAGTTTCCCCTATGAAGAGTGTACAATGTTTTGGTGTGAAGCGGAAGCTTGCACCGAGATACGTGGGTCCTTTTGAGATCATAGGAAAGAGTGGTGCTGTCGCATATAAGATCCAGTTACCTCCAGAAATGAGCGCCATTTTTAATGTTTTCCATGTATCCCAGTTAAAGAAATGTCTTCGAGTTTTGGAAGAAAGAGTTCCATTAGGAGATATCAGGCTGGAATCCGACTTAACTTATGAAGAAAAGCCAGTCCGTGTGATTGACACTCAAGAATGGAAAACTAGAAGTCGAGTGGTCAAGTGGTATAAAGTAATGTGGAGTAATTAGGGTAGTGAGAGTGATGCTACGTGGGAGCGAGAAGACTATTTACATGATAGTTATATGGAATTCTATCAACAATGGTATGCTTTCCAAATCTCGGGATGAGATTTTTATAAGGGGGGAGGGCTGTAACACCCCAGGTGTTTGGCTTCCTTAATTGCATTGCATTTCATGAGCATTAACATTAATCATCTCATTCATGAGTGGGAGCATCATTCATTTCATGCATGAGCTTATAATATGTGAAACATGCTTTGGAAACATTGCCACATATGTTTATATTTCATGTGAAGTAAGAAGTGAGTAGTGTGCAACACACAAGTACCATATGTGCAATTTCCTTTTGAGACATGTCAACCACTTTAGTGTGACATAATGAGCAAGTGCTAGGCAACACACTCATGCAACATGTGCAACATGAGCTTGCAACATTTGGGTGAAAGTATTGAATTACTTGTTTCAAAGTATGTGACACTTGGAATTTTGTGCAACCAATGTGTAGAGTGGCTAATTAGGTCTTATAACACCTTAATTACATTTAGGTTAAGTAGTGGAGCAATGTTCATGTTGACCAAAATTTCCAAATTGCCCTTCCAAATGTTGTTGACTAAGTTTGGACCCTAGAGTGATCTGGTTTGACCAATTAAAAAGTTCAGCTTAGAAACCTTGCATAGAGAAGCAACCCTAAGAAAAGTTGTAGAGAATTTCATAAGGAACAAAAGTTCTAATAGGGACATCTCATGAAAATGACCAGAACATGGTCAAAAATAGCCCACAAGTCAGTCTTGGAGGCTGTTTTGTGACTTAGCAAATTTGGCTAAGTGTTAAGCTGTAAACAGTTCACTGAACCCCACTTCACCACCATGTAACTCAAAAACCAGGCCGAACCAGTCCTTGAGCCAATTGACAAAGTTGTAGCCCTCATGTAGCCCTACCATTTTGGTGTTATCATCTTCTGCTAACTCGAGCTGGTTTAGGAGATAATCGGCGCCAAAATCCCTCTGTCAGTCACCTTTGCTGGTCTCCTATCAAACATTCAGAGCACCGGGTGTCCGACATGTCGCAGGCCATCGCCGCCGCGTGTCCTCCACGTGCCGCGCGCGACCTGGCGCCTTGGCCAGCTGCCGAGCGCATAGAAGGGCGCCTCTGCTGTCGTCCCGACCTCACTCATCCATTCCCTCCTCCTCCTTCCCTCTCCCGTCTGCTGAGCGGAGAAACCGAGCCACCATTGCCGCTCTTGCTCCGACGAGCTCGCGCGCGTGTTCCACCGCACCACCGCACCTCAAGTCCGGCCAACAGCTACGCCTTGAGCCCCTCTACCCACTCGTCCCGTCCCTGCCCTTAGACGCACCTCGGTAAGGACGAATCACTAGTTCTGCCACCGCCAGACCTCATCGGCGTTCTCCCGCGCGGCGGCTCACCGTGGCTAGGGTTGTCGGTGCTTCCATGGCGAGCGCTATTAGGTGCATTAGGACCGGGGTAGTACGGGGATGCTTACCGTTGGTCTAGAAGAGGGTCCTGAGGTCATCGCCGGCGAGGAGCACCACCGCCGCTCCGCCGGTCCGCCATGCCCGCCACCATCTCCCATAGCCGCAGCAATTGCTCCAATTAGTGGCACCCCTAGGTGCGCAAGGAAGAGGTGAACATGCCTGTGCCCTTGGTCTCGCCGGAGCTGCCACCGGCGGCGAGTTCACCGTTGACCGTTTTCTTTCCCCCGCCTTCGTCTCGCTGACTAGTGGGACCCGCGCTGTCAGGCGCGCGCGCGCACAGGAGGCCGTGGCGGGCCGCGCGTGTTGTGGACCACGTCGCTCAGGCGTGCTGCGCAAGCTGGGCCGCGCTGGCGGGTCGGCCGGCCCAGTGCCCTTTTTGATTTTTGGAAAATCTAGTTTCTTTATCATTTTCACAGATTTGATTGATGTTTGTGATTTTCATATCTAGGGTTTGGTAGATCCAAAAATGGTGATCCAAATTTTGTTGGGCTCCAAATAAAGAGTAGCTTCTAGGAAAAATATCAAATGCTTATATGATGTTTATTTTCTAGAAGAATTAATTAGGGTTTTTAAATGTGTTTTAAATTACATGCAAACTTGTTTAAATCATATATTGAGCTTATGTGTTCCAAAAATTATGAAATTTGGTGAGTAGGTTGTTTCATATATATACTAGCTCTGGTAAAAGTTTGGATCCTATTGCTTGAGTAGTTCTCAAGTTTTGGTGTTATCATTTTATATTAAGAGATAATTGAATGAATTTTCATAATTTTTCTATAGTTCCAGTAAAGGTAAAATTTTGGGAGTGTTGTTCTTTGGGTAGAATGATACTAGAAAAAATATGAAATCTATTGTTTGACACTTTTCAATAGGGTTTTCTATTTATGCAAAAATCAGCCTTTTTGGCTTGTGAATTTTGTGTAAGTAATTTATGTGAATAACTTTGGTTCAAATTTTTACAGTAGCCTTATAGTGGGCCAGGGAGCCTCCTGTAATTTTTATAGAAGTTTCTAAGCAGTTTGAATATAAGTTTAATTTCTCACTTAATTAATTAAGTAAATTAAGAAAAGGATGAAATTAAATGTTCTAGGTTGGCACCCCTACTTTCTGGTGTTTTTATGATATGTGGGAACTATTGGTATCATTGGTTTAGTCATAGAGGAAGTTTGACACATGAATAAACATTTAAATTTCACATTTCTAGGTTCTCTGGACAGCTGGTAGCAATTTTGGAATTTGACTTTGATAAAATTGTTTGCTGGGAAACTTGTGAATACCAAAAAGGTAGTAAACTGGTTAAACTAGTCTGTGTCAAAATTTGATGGCATTTGGCCTAGTAGTCTAGGAGTTATAGCTATTTAAAGTGGCTATGCAGAAATGGCTGCTCTCTGTTTGGAGAGGACAGATTTCTGAAACTCTAGAAATTCGACTAGGAAAACTTAGGAATTAAGTGTTGAAGTCTGAAAAGGATTTGTAGAGCATTTTATAACCTTTCCAGATTATCTTGGAGTATGTCCTTTGGAGTTAGGAATCTCTAGTTACGTTAGAAACATTAAGCTGCTGTCCAGAATGTCTTGCTATGATATTTTGTGCTTGGATTTGGTAACTTAAGTAAAATTGTTCTTATGATTGTTAGGTGTTAGGACCTTAACAGAGGAGAAACAACTATACCTTAGGTTGTATAGATTAGGTAAGTACTTCTCTACCGGAGAAGAGATTTGCACGTAAGATTGAAGTAATTTGAATAGAATACTTAAATTTGCTGCAATGCATTCCATTCCGAGCATATTGCATTCATTATGCATCTATGAGATTTATTGCGCATTCATGCAATAGGTGTACCGGAGGGGGTGACACTCCTCGAGTTCGAGGGGGCGATTCCGGAGGAGGACCAGGAGCAGCCGAGGGAGTCCGAGGATCTAGCCGGCGAAGGAGTGCCCGCAGATGACCTACCTGAGTGCCCAGATCACCGCCCGTCTTCTTTTCTGAAAGGCAAGCCCCGGTGCATGCTGACCCAATCATTTGAAATATAATTCTTGAATACTTTTACTTGTTTACTGCATTAAGTTGTAGGAGTTGTATAGAAACACTTGTTGCATTACACCTGTCCTTGTCCAAATATCATACTTAAACCCTAAATTAGGTTTAGGCCCGTGTTAATGCTTAGTCCTGCTTAGTCCGGTAGAAGTCGGGTGATTTCCGGTCATCCGCGAGATATAGGAATGGGTCACGAGTGGCTATGTTGGCTATCGTGGATGGAACCATGCCTAAAATGAATTTGAGACCGGACGGGAGTTTGATAGTGCAGCCGCAAGACACTTCACGTCTTGGGTGCGGAGCTATGCCCGTCTGAGTCGTTTAAGGACCGATTCGCTGTACGTCCTTGAGTCATGTTGAACGCAGTCTAACACTTAGTTGGCTGAATAAGTCGTTCCGACCGTGAAGCCGAGTAATTCGGTTCAGGACTGGAGTCGAATGGTAGGTCGCATCTTGGAGGAGAGAAACGTTGTGCTTGGGGACATTGGCGTGAGACCAAGGGGGGTTAGAGTCCCTAGCACCTGGCAGAGTGTCACCCTTGGGGATGCGGCATCATTCGAACCCGTGACTCCTGAATCATACGAAAGGTGGCTTGTGTGACCCTGGCAGGGGCCTGCGCGGTGAGTGTTAGAAATACCCCTCCAGCTGGATAGGAATTCGATTCGAATCGTCGTCGCTCCCGGTTAGTGAGCACTTGACTTGAGCAGCGGCAACGTAGATCTCATTAAATTGAACAGATGGTTAAGTGAAGCATATAATGTTGCCGCAATTTATACCTGCTATGGATATAATAATATTATTGTTTGATTATACTCAAGTGAATGTTTAGTACTGGTGCTAAGATAGATGACATGTTAATGCTAAAAATAAATGCTAGTACAGGTTAAAAGAGTTTAAATTACTTATGCTTTTCCGCAAAAGGTAGTGTCAGCCAGCTCCACTTATGAAAGCCTTGCATGATCCTTGGTGTCTCTTATTTTCCGTTTCGACGGGTAAGTCTAGCTGAGTACATTCCCGTACTCAGGGTTTATTCCCTCCTGTTGCAGATGACATGCTTCATCAGGGCTTCTGCAAGACCTGCCTCCACCCTGTGGGTGACGAGGACTAGATCACTCGGGCGTGATCGTCTGTTATGTACTTTCCTTAATGCTTTTGCGGGATGTTGATCATTAAGACTGGCAGTAGTATGTGAACTAATGTGTGTGTTATGCTTCCGCTACTTTATGAACTTGGTTTGTAATAATTTGCGACTCCGTGTGTTGTAAAAGAACCTCCGCTCTATTTATGAAATGTAACATGTGATGTGTATGTTGAATGATGCGATCTTGGTTGTAAAAGAGTTGGTTTGAAATCCTTCATGGTTTCGATTGACTACCGGGATTATATGGGCTCAAGTTCGAAAATTTGAGTGTTTCGGCGCTTGTTTTTGTACTTGTGCTCTTATAATTTGGGCGGTTCTGTTACAAATATCATTTTGTGCTTTGTGATGAGGCAGTAGATGGCACTTTTAAACACCTATTCCTGCATTACACTTCCAAAGAATATTGGTATATACTTGCCTTACAAGTTTCAGATAATTTACAGCCCTTTCCAGATCTTGGAACAGTTCCTTTGCCTTTGTAGTACCCTTCTATATGGAAAATTCATGAACCTAATGTGGTAGAGTATATACCTGGACAACAACAACAAATGATTTTATTTTCAGCTAGAAAGATCCTGGAACATTAATTGGCGTGTCTGGAGAAGTTTAAGCACGAGTTTGATGTCGTCATTCGTCGAGCAAAGTATTATCAACCTCTCTCCTCTCCTAATGGCTAATGTCTTTCAGCTAATTTTTGAATTTTAGTTTCCCTTTTCCCTCCTTTTTAATCTCTCGATGAGATGTACCTTTTTTCTATGATTAATTATTTAATTTATATATAATCAATAGGATTTGTCCCTCTTTGTTAGCTTGATGCCTCCTTTCTTCTTATGTCTTATAGTAATGTAGTAGGTTATCCATGGAAAACAAAATGGTTCTTAAAGGCAAGTGTTGTTCATTAGTCTAAAAAGGAAATTGAGTTTTTTTTCTTCTGAAGAGGCTAGGTACATGCATCTTTCGCTGTCCTCCACCTATTTGCTGAGACGTCTGTTTTCATGGTTGTTCATCAAGCAAGATCTTCCACGTTGTTACTCTCCATAACATCAAGCAAGATCTTCCTAATTAGCCTCCATAAAACCACACTATTACACAGATCTGTTTTTTACAGTCATCACCAATTTCATGGTTTTTCTAACAGGACGGGGAGCCATGTAGCTTCTGAACCGCACCTAAAAAATCCATTTTCAGGAATGGTTCCGTTAGAAAAACATCGACCCTATAAATATATTCATTTTCAGAGGCAGCTTGGTTAAGAGAACCATCCATGAAAATTTGATTTTTTGGGTTGGTCTCGTTAAGAGAAGCAACCATAGGAATTGGATGTTTCTATTAAGCGAATCACCCCTAAGAAAGAATTTACTAGGCCAGTCCTTTTGGTGAACTAACCTTGAAAATGACTCCTTATAAAGTCTTCTTCTTCCTCGTGACAGCTCTATAGATGACTCTATTGGGAGCTTAGAGTTTCCCTTGGCAACAAGGAACACTCTAACCGTGTGCAAGGCCTATCCTCCAAGCTTGGCCTCGGGCATGGTTGGCCAGAGAAGTCAAGTAGCTACAAGACAAAGGCAATATTACAAGAAAGAAATGTGAGATGACTTCTGAAAAAGGTAGACCAATATTTGGATAATAAGTTTGAAAATGGGAAAGGTTCACAAAGTGTCTTTACTAGCTAGGGGCCCAACCTATATGCATCATTAACAAAACTTTAAGGGAGATTGTTATTTTCCCCCTGGTCTAAAGGCTAATTGTGATTTTAACCTTATCTTTTCAACTTTGTTACTTTATCCTCAAATTTTTAATTCGAATCCACCATTCATCCCTTTTTAGCCTTGTTAACTAGCTGAATGCACTACAAAACATAAGGGCAAATTCATAATAGAAAACTAGTCTTTTTTTAGTTAAACCTATAGTACTGTTAACTCCTCTTAACAAAAAGGGGATAAACTCTTCTTTCGTTTCAAAAAGCAGTGGCAAAACCACAATGTTAAATAAATGAGACCAAAATCACAATTAGTCTTCACAACAGGGTAAGAACAAAACTGCCGTAAAAAAACAGGGTAAGAACAAAAGAACCACAAAACTTTAAATTTCATATAAACACCGAGTATAAATGCATGCACTAGCAAGACATAACTTGTCTCTAAGCTCTCTCTCACACCCACGAGATGTGAGACATTTTGTTTATAAAGGAAGCTTTTATTACTTTCTCAAGAGCAATACATCAAGCTGATAGAAAGCTTTGAAAAAACTACTTATGGCTTATGCTTTTCAACAAGCATACAACCACGAAAGAGAAAAATCACACTCTCTAGTGACTATTTGTTGGAACATGGATCCCCGAGGCGACGGAGGCCCTACCCTTCACAGACGTTTGTGAGCTGCTCCCCCTTGGTGAATGCTCGCGTAGTAAGGTGGAGCCTCTGACATAAATGGCAGAGGCTCATCTATGGGCACGAGGCCGTGAGCCCCCCCGGGATGGCGGAGGCCCGCATCATCTTGCCCTAGGCAAGTTCTAACCTATTAAAGGATTTCTTACAGGGACGAAGGGACCTTCGGCGATCAAGGGCGGAGGCCCAGAATTACGCCTTGGGCGAAGGCTGTGTCGACTAACCAGAAGCGGCCGCTCCAAATGTCTTTTCAAGCAAGGTCCAGCAAGGGCAGCTTCGCCCCCAAGGTATGTCTCCCGATCGCAGGACGGGCGAAGACCGGGATCGGCGGTGGTCGGGGACCTTCGGCTATCAGCGGCGGAGGCTCTCCTAAATGAGCGGGCGGAGGCAGCTTCCACCGCGGGCTGGACGGTTGAGTCAGCAAAGGCGTGGGCCAAAAACTGGCTTTGGGCTCTGGCCCACATCAGGAGGACGGTTCAAAGATTAGATTACCATGTTATCCCAAGCTAGAGTGCCTATGAAGAGAATATTCTAGGTATATCTTGCCACCATCACGGGGCATTTGTGTAAAGATAGATTATGAGGGAACGGTGCCCTATAAAAGGGGGAGCCGTAAATGTGTAAGTATGTGGTGGGTGAACATATTAATAAAACTTTAGCCTTCTTGTGTTCATTGGCCTCTGACCTTCGTTTGGGGCACCGACCGGGCGAAGGTAAACTTGAATCACCCACTGGAATATGCAATTCCAATATTGGCGCCCACCGCGTGTTGGGCGGCAAAAATCCACGATGCCAAGAAAAAGAGCAACCCTAGTGAGAGCACCACCTAGCCCAAGAGCCAGAGGGAGACCCAAGCGCAATACCCACAGTACCTATGCTACAAATGACGAAGACCAGCTTGAAGAGGAACCGGTGATCGAAGAGCAACCTCCGGCGTCGGAGGTCCAAGACCCAACACTAGATCAAGAGCTTCAACAATTGCAGGCTCAGCTGCAAAGTATGCAGCAGGAAAGAGAGAGTAGTCGCGGCCTTCGCCGCAAGCCAGCAAGCGGCTCAAACATCGGCACAAGCAGTGGAGATTAGGCAATAGCTCGCCCTCCTGCAAGTGGAGATACATAGTATGCAGCCTCCGCGACACCCCTCCAGCATTTCACACCAAGTACACTCCATAAGTCAGAACCAGCTCAATCCTCCACCAGTAACAGCAGCGCAAACAACTTCAAGCTTGCCCCTTGAGCCGCCACTATCATGCAGGACTATAGATCCCAAGTCCCCACTTTCTGAAGGCATTCAAAACTCACCATGGCCAGCATCCTACAAGCCAATAACATTGCCCAAGTTCAATGGGAAGTCAGACCCACACCAATTCATTATGAGCTTCGAAGCAGCAGTAGCTTTCGCAGGGGGGAATGAAATAGTCCTAGCCAAATCTTTCGTCATAGCAGTAGAAGGTGATGCGCTGGCCTGGTACTCTATGCTCAAGACAAGCAAAGTATACTCATGGGAAAACCTCCGCGACAAAATCCTACCAAACTTTAAGGGTTTCACTAGTGAATCATTGACCTCCACAGATCTATTCCAGTGAAAACAAAACCAAGGAGAGGCATTGAGGGATTATTTTCGAAGGTTTATCCAAGTTAAGGCGAAGGCTCCCGATGTCCTAGAAGAGGTGGCCATTGAAGCAACAATCAAGGGCCTCCATATAGGACCCTTCATAGCTCACCTGCCCAAAGAAAAACCAGCATCAATGCAAGAGCTGTACAATTAGTTCGAGAAGTATTGCAAATCAGATAATGATCTCCGCAAGAGACTGGTAGAGTAGAATCAGAACAAGCAACAAGGAAGTAACAGGAACACTCAAAGAAACAATGCAAGCTAAGGCCAGCATCAGCAAAAGCAAGGACAAAGCCAACAAGTTTTCAACATTGAGCAGCCTATCAATAGTCAGCAAGGGCAGGCACCTACACAGGCAGGAGCACTAAACACAACTCAGGGGTCCTACCAAGCAAAAGGAAACGGCCAAGGCAGAAATTGGAACAAAAACCAAAAATAGAGGCAGTGTAAGCAGTACTGCTTCTTCCATGGAGAAGACAAGGGGCATGTCACCAGGGATTGCCCAGATGCTAAAGAAACACAAGAGAGGATCAAAAGCAGAGCAAACCCTCAGCCTCCGCCTCAACAAACACCAAGGGAGGTAAACCACACCTTCGTCCTACCTCAGCAACACCCATATTGCCCGATTTATTCAGGATTGAACTCTAATCAAATACACCCTTCCACTCTAGCCTCCGCATATTACCCAAATTCTTACCGGCCTAGCGCCCAACTTCATTGCAACAACAAGCAAGCAACCCGCAGGCAGAGGCAAACCTCACTTACATAAACCCTAGGCCTCCACCAATAACATACATCGAAACAAGCCGCTCCCAGCAACCGGCAAATGGATTTGATCCACAGCCCCCACCCCTGCACCTACCTCTACCTCCACCACCACATCAAGTACAACTCCCACCACCCAAGAACGAGCCCAGTCCGAAAAACCAAATCAATCCGCATACACCTTTACCTACCATCGGCATGATCCTGCCAATAGCCGGAGGCTCCGCAATGGAATTCCAAACCAAAAAGCAAAAGAAGGATCACCTCAGGTTGGTCAACAACATAGTAGTACAAGGATCAGTACGATGCACTGACTGGTCGAAGACCCCGATTACATTCACAGAGCAAGATTTGCAACTAGAGAGCTATCCCCACATTGATGCAATGATGATCTAGGCAAACATAGCAGCCTGGGGGATTAGCATAATCCTAATGGATTCAGGTAGCTTAGCAGACATTATATTTGTCAACGCCTTCGACCAAATGAGACTCAGCAGAAGCCAGTTGTAGCCTTCGGTCTCACCACTCATTGGATTCGGAGGCAAGCAGATCCACGCCCTGGGAAAAATATCACTCCCAGTGTCTTTTGGCGATCAACAAAACGCAAGGACAAAATACATCACCTTCAACGTGGTAGACCTATACTACCCCTACAATGCCATTTTCAGCAGGGGATTTGCAAACAATTTCAACGCAACAATCCACATGGGCTATCTGTGCATGAAGATACCAGCATTGCATGGCATCATTTTAGTGCATGGCAGCTAGAAAGAAGCCAGGAACATTGAGAAAGCAATCTACAAGTCGCACAAAAATATCAACTCTCTGGAATCAACGAAGAACAAAACACTAGAGCCTCCGGACCTGCCCAAGGGCAAAATAGACTTGACAAACCAGGAAGAAACAAAGACAACACCACTAGAACAAGCAATGCCAGACAGAAAGATCATTATTGGAGCCAACCTGTCCCAAGAGGAAGAGTCAGAGCTCAAAGAGACGTTAGCAAAGAACAAAGATATTTTTGCCTGGTTAGCCTCCGACCTCAAAGGGGTCAGCAGAGACATAATATAGCATGCCCTAGACATCAACCCAAAAATGAGACTAAAGAAACAAAGGCAGAGGAAAATGTCGAAGGACAGAATCTTGGCAGCGAAGGCCAAAGTACAAAGGCTCCTAGATGCAAACATCGTTAGAGAAGTCAAGTATTCAGAATGGCTCGCCAATGTGGTCCTGGTCCCAAAAAAGAATGGAAAAATGAGGATGTGCATAGATTTCACTAACTTAAACAAAGCCTGCAAGAAAGACCCTTTCCCGTTTCCAAGGGTTGACGCCTCTGTCGACAAGGTGGCAGGGTGGCAAAGATTCTCACTACTGGACTATTTTTTAGGATATCACCAAATTTGGCTAAAGAAAGAAGATGAAGAGAAAACAAGCTTCACCACACCCTTCGGTACCTACTGCTATACCAGAATGTCGGAGGGGTTGAAAAATGTGGGAACAACCTTCGCTAGAATGACAAAAAGGTTTTGGGTCCTCAGCTACAGAGGAACACCATTGCATATGTCGATGACATTGTGGTAATGAGTAAGAACAAAGAAGACCACATTGCAGACCTCAAAGAGACCTTCGCTAACCTCAGGAGCTGGACTCAAACTCAACCCAGAAAAGTGTGTCTTTGGAGTCAGCCAAGGGAAAATGCGCAGCTACATCACCAGTGCCAAAGGCATCAAAGCAAACCTAGACAAGACTAAAGCAATAATGACAATGACAGAACCTTCAACCAAGAAAGAAGTACAAAGGCTCACAGGCAGGATAGCTACACTCAATAGATTCATCTCAAGATCAACAGAGCGCAGCCTCCCATTCTTCAAATCCCTAAGAGGCGGAGACATCATAGAATGGGGGCCAAAACAGTCGGAGGCTTTTAGACAGCTCAAAACTATATGGCAACTAGGCTGATGGTGACAATGCCAGATCCAGATGCCCATTACTATTGTATGTGGCAGCCTCCGACCACGCGGTGAGCGGAGTTCTAACGCACAAAAAAGAAGAAGGGGTGAAGGCAGTTCAAAGGACAGTCTATTTTTTTTATTAAAAGCACTATCAGAAGTTAAGTTGAACTATACAAAGATTGAAAAAATTACATATGCAGTCTTGATCTCCTCAAGAAAGCTGAAACACTACTTTCAGAGGCACAAAATCATAGTGCCAACATCTCAGCCACTAGGAGACATCTAAAAAGCAAAGAAGCCTCCGACAGAATTGGTAAATGGGCCATAGAGCTATCACAATTTGAAATTACATACATGCCAAGAATAGCAATCAAATCCCAAGCCCTTTCATATTTCATGGCAGATTGGACACCTCCGGCTCAAAACATTCCGCAACCTAGTAACCAAGCATGGCTAATATTCACCGATGGGGCATGGGGTCAATCAGGCGCAAAAGCCTCCGTCGTGCTAGTGGCACCATCAAGCCTCCGATTAAAGTATGCAGCAAGGTTAGAGTTCAGAGCTACAAACAACATAGCGGAATATGAAGGCCTTTTCTTGGGACTAAACAAAGCAAAGGCGCTACTAGCACGAAGACTGTTGATCAAAATAGATTCTCAGGTTGTGGCAAACCAAGTAGAGAAAGAGTACATGGCACGAGAGCCAGAGCTAGTAAGGTATTTGGCGCTGGTAAGAGCCTTAGAGCGGAGGTTCAGGGTTTCACCTTGAAATACATACCAAATCAGAAAACTCAGAAGCTAATGAATTAGTGAAGGCCGTAGCAAACAATCTGCCAATGCCAGCAGGGACTTTCTACCAAGCTTTAGCATTACCAGCGACTGAAACATCAGCGAAGGCATTCCAGACGATCCTGCTTACAGAGTGCGATGAATGGAGACAAGTAATAATAGATGCACTGAACAACCCACCACAAGGATGGCAGCAAGAGCAAGAAGTTATACAATGATCAAAGGTACCCTATACAAGAAAGGGGTAGTCCATCCATTGCTCAAATGCATATCACAGAGCGAAGGCAAGGAACTCCTACTGTAGAATATTTCACTAGGTGGATTGAGGCCAAACCACTAGCAACTAGCACGTCAGAATCAGTCAAAAAGTTCTTTTGGCAAAACATTGTGTGCAGATTTGGTGTACCGAGATCACTAATAGTGGACAATGGAAAACAGTTTGACTTAGAAAATTTCAAAGAATTCTGCACAAGCATAGGCACAAAAATAGCCTTCGCATCAGTGTACCATCCAGAATCAAATGGAGCAGTGGAAAGAGCAAACAGAATAGTTTTTTCGGCAATCTCCAAGACCTTGTTCAACCCACGCAAAGGCAAGTGGATAGAGGAGTTGCCAAAGGTCATGTGGTCTCACAACACAACAGTATCCAGGGCAAGAGGCTTCACCCCATTCAGGCCCCTATATGGCGAGGAGGCAATACTACCGAAGGAGATCAAATATCAGTGCCTCCGCACCATAAGGCAAGCCATGGCTGAAGATGAAGAATACTCAAAGGAAACAATCGAAGCAACTAGATTAGAGGTTGTTGACAACATCACAAAGTACCAGCAGCAGACCAAAAAATAGAGAGACAACCAAGTTATCAGAAAAAACATACAAGATGGAGACTTGGTCCTCAGAAGAAAAGCAAACGCGTCAAACGCTGGAAAACTCTAGCCTAAGTGGGAAGGCCCCTACACAGCGAAGACAGCCGGTAGGCCAAGATCATTCAACCTGATAGATGTCGAAGGCAAAACTTTAGTTCACACCTGGAACGTCGATAGCTTGAGTAGATTTTATATTTAAATTGTAAATGGGTAGCCTCTGCAAAAAATAAGCGAAGCTCCCACGTTTTTCTATTCTTTCCATTTTGTTTCTAGCAAACTCATGTCAGGGCCTGTACTTTTTTCCTTACAGGGGAAACTCCTTTCGGAGGTGAGGTTTTTAATGAGGTAGGACCCTTGTAAAAAACCTCTAAAATATAAAGAGGTACTTCCCCAAGACATCCTAACAAAGGTCAAAAGTGGCTAGCAAAGGAGCCACAACATTCGACAAAAACTTACGAAAAAAGAGGACCTCCCCACACCTAAGCCGAAGGCTTTACCGTGCGAGACGACCTTCGCAGCCAAAGCACAAAGAAATCTTAATAAAGTCCTATCCAAAATTAGGCATTACGAAAGCAATTGCAAACTGGCAAAAAGTGCCAAGAGCAAACACTAAAAAAGACCTACCTTCGCTGTAGGCATCAGGAGTACCAAAGACCCAGTGAAGACCTGACAATACTCAGGCTCCGGGCACAATGGTCCTTAAATTACACAAGTACCATCAGTCTTTAAGATCCAAGATATGCTAGTCACTAAATAAACCACATCTCTGAATCATTAAAATGTATCAAGCAATTAAAGTTTACCGACCTAACACATTTAAATAGGTCAGCTGACGCAAGGCTATATAAGCCAAGCACAAACTAGCCCCCCTGGTCAGAACACAAAAGAAAAGGGGGAGAGAGGCCAGCAACTCAGTAAACATACCAACACGCAAGCTGCAAGAAGCATGGAAGCAGGAGTGTCCTTAGCTACAAGAGCCAAATCCGGTATAGTACGAAGACTCGTAATGCGGGCTAAAGTTTTTTACCACGCGGTTTTTTTTTCATGCATCTTTAGAAGTGGAGGTAACGTTGCCGCCTTTAAAAATCATATTTTAAAGGCGGTTACCTTGGTGCAACTGTTTCTGAAAATAGATATATTTCCAGAGGTGATTTTCTTAACAGAACCGTCTCTGAAAATAGATTTTCAGAGGCGGTTCATGAGCTACAGTGCTCTCCATTATAGTTAGAAGTGGTTTCTTATGTTGTCCGCCTCTAATAGAAATGGAAGGCGTTTGCAAAAATCATTTCTGTACTAGTGCATGTGCATCGTCCATCTCACGTATAGACAGGGTGTCACACACCATATTAAGCCTATCGAGATGGTACATGACCTTGAAATTAAAGCCAAACAATTTGCTAATCCATTGGGGCGGTAGAATTATGGACAAGTGTTGATCCAGCATGAACTTCACGGTGTAGTGGTTGGTGCGAATGATTAAGGTGCCCCCCAGAGGTACAACTGCCTGTGGCATATGACCCATACCGGCCGGCCGATTAATTAATGTTCATATGTGACCACCTTCAGGTGTCGCAGGGCGATGGGCTTGGTGAAGAACGTGATAGGGCCATCGCCATGGTGGAACACCGTGCCAAAGCTTGTCCCCGAAGCATCACTGTCCACCAGGAATGGCTTGTCAAAGATGGGTAAGTGGAGGACCAGCGACAAAGAGGGCCCGCTTAAGCGCCAGGAATGTCACGGACTTCGCCTCAAACCAGTGGAAGCTATCCTTCTTGAAGAGCTAAGTGAGAGGCACGGCGATGGTGCCGAAGTACCGGATGAATCGATGGTAGTAGCCCGCCAAGCTCAAAAATCCGTGTAGGCCACGGGGGGAGCACGACTGTGGCGAGGTGACAATCGCCTCCACTCGCCATCCAATGGCGATGCCAACCGCGGAGATGATGTGGCCTAAGTAGGCCACGGACGATGTAGCAAAGGAGCACTTGGAACGTTTGATGCGCAGCTGGTGGACATGAAGAACAATGAGTACGATGATAATTTGTTGTAGGTGTTTGGACCATGAGAAGTTGTATATAAGGATGTCATCGAAGAAGGCCAATACGCTCTTGCGGAGGATGGTCGAAGTATGGTGTTTTGGCCTTATAGACCCAAATCCTAACAAACTCAATCTAATGCAGTCGAGCTAGTACCAAAGAGCTCTTAAATTACATGAGCTGGCTAACCAACTAAGGGACCGGTGCACCAGGTGGTGACCGTGCGTTGGGTGTGATCTAGCTCACAGCGGCGCGCCTCAGCCATGGGTCCTCTTCATGCGCTGGTACACCTAGCCGACCATAACACCACCTTCTGGAGGATAGTAGATATATAAAGCCAGTGGATAACAGAGAAAATAACCTACAAAGGAGAGAGTGTTTTTTTTCTTTCCTCCATAACCAAAGTAACCAACAGTTCGCTCATGGCTGCCGCTCCTAACAGAATTAAAGGCTTGAAATTTTTACTAATCCCTCCTAACCAACTGCTAAGCATGTGACACGCTATGAGATTTAGGTAAACGCCTGTGTTATTAACCAAATAGCTCGGGCGAATCGACAAGCTAACCTATGGCCTATAGCAGGAAACACCGGCTTGTTACTGTTCTTGTATTCTGATGGATAGATGGTAGTAGCATTGCTTTCCTTTAGCTTGTCACTATATACATTTTGGTGATTCTTTAGCTTGTACCATTAACTTATTTTGTTTTCCAGCTTCGCCTTAATGAAAAACATGTCCTGATATGTCCTGAAAAAAGAAGACAAAACTTACCATTTGGTGTGCAATCTTGTACAGTACAGCCCTAAAAAGGCAAAAGGAAAGACGATGAGCAGAAATTATATCAGCACAACTAGTGTTTGTCCATTCTCGTCGTGGCTCTAGTACCACAGCAAATGCAGCCGTGCACTACAATGGAGGTGCCTGATTTAGCTGAGACACAATCTCTCTGACAATGTTTGCTTTTTTAGCACCCCTGAAACGATACGCATGCACAAAAGAAGGTGCACTAGTGAACATAAATTTTCGTAATTATACACATGGAAAATCAAGTGAAGCATCTGGTATTTTGCTCTACTAGAGGCTAAAAACAAATCCCCACTTGGAAGAAAGGTACATTTTGTTTTTATCTAATCACAATACTTTGTAGAGACTAACCCTTTTGTCCACTATATTTTGTGTGCGTGACTTCTTGGGCTGTCACTGAATCCATGTTTGGGTTCGTCTAAGAGGGCTTTATGTCTCGTTGTTGGATGGTGCTTATATTGGCATGGAATCACCTACTATATACCTTCCACATGACAATCATTTGGCATATACTTGTGTATATCATATGTATTCACTGGACTCTACCTCCAAGTTTATTTAATCAAAAGGAAATGTATGAAAGGCACTATGGTGGAGATGATATTTTTGCAATCCAGAAATGAATAGGAACAATAAGTAAGGCAACGAAACATGTATTGATAAATATTAATGTAAATGCACACTAGCAATATGATTTAATTTCTACCTTGTTTTAGTATATCAAATAAACCACCGGAAATCATGCATCTATCTTAATTTCTTGTTACTAGCACATCAACCCGTGCTCTAATGGTCTAGAATATTACATTAAAGTTTTATGGGTAAACTTTAATTTGTAGTTGCAACTAATTGAAATTGATTATCCTTACTCCATTTCTATTCATTTCCTAACACAATACCATCATTAATTATACCCTATAATCTCTATCCTATTATGATAAGTTTATCGATTATTCTATATGTCTTTTGATCTTTTCCATTGGAGCTCAGTGGGTTCTAATATTTAATTAGTTGAGACCTTAGATTAAGTTATATAATCTCTTCTTCCATCCTTAATTGTGACAACATAAATCATTTTGGCTTTCAAATTTTGATCTTTTTATTTGTTGCAATTTTTCTACCCATGAGTTATGTTCAAACTATAGTGCTTATTGTATATTTTATTCCTAATGTCTTTTAGATTTATTAAGAAAATAGATTCTATGTCCTAGACTCTGGTATTAGTTACAACAGTGGCATATAAGGAGTCGTTTCAGGATACACAATGGCACTCAAAATATTTAATTTTTTCTATCAATTTATTATATGTGTAGCACTGATGTTTTATAACAAAATAGAGTTCAAATAAAGAATAAAGTACTAGTATTTATATTATCATTACGTTTGAGTTAAAATGTATAAAATTATCTACAATGACAACATATAAAATTATTGCCAAGTTTAGTTTTAATATAATTAAAAATTGTGCTATTGATATGTGGTTTGTTAAGGAAACATTTTTTTCATGATCAGAGCAAGCAACTGCATGAAGTAATGACCATTCATCGCTGCTAACACGCTACAGTAACAAATTTGCGAAAGAACCTAGAAGAAGCCAGGCAAAGGAAATGAACGAATCCTCTCTTGTCGAGCGTAGTTATTATGTATTTCATTCCCTAGCTAGTTGCCACTTAAATCATTGGGTGCCACTCCCCCAGGCACAAAAACCAGAGGCATCCCCATCTACCTCACCTCAGCTGGCTGGCCCCTCGTGTCTTCCCCACCACCTTCCGTGGCCTCATAAAAACCACCAGGCCTCCTCCCTCCCTCGCTCCTCATAGGCCACTAGCCTCGTACGTACTACGTGTGGTAGCCCTAGGCCCTAGCCCACGCCATCTTCTCCGCGTCTGTTTCTCTTTGTTGGTGTTCGCCCATAGTAGTACGTTTGTTCCCGTGTGTCCTTGTGCTGCTTTATTCGTTGGAAATAATGGCATTGCTGGATGCCGTGGTGCATCCGTCCCAACCCCAAGGCCATTTCGGCTACGGGCACTGGGACTGCTCCTACGGGCCACCTTTTTTGTCAGATGCGACCGGCGGCTATGGAGATAGCCATGTACCGTACGCCGGCGACTGGGACCCCTTCCTGCTCGCTTCGTCCCTCGTGCACGATGCCCAGGAGTGGGGGCAGGTGGTGGGCTCCAATAAGGCCTCGCCGGAGCGCGAAGTGGTGCAGTCGTCGGCCATTGAGCCGCCATCATCGCCGGTCACGACGACGACGACGACCAAGAGAAAGAGGAGACGGGCCAAGGTCGTCAAGAACGAGGAGGAGACGGAGAGCCAGCGGATGACTCACATTGCCGTTGAGCGGAACCGCCGCCGGCAGATGAACGAGTACCTTGCCGTGCTCCGCTCCCTCATGCCACCGTCCTATGCGCAAAGGGTATTCATAATAAAATATTGTACTGCATTCTCTTTTTTTCTTAATTGGCTTCAGAGACTTACATATATATAATTTCTAGGCATTCTTGCCCGGCATTCTTCATGTTCTTCAAACCAAACACACATTTTGATCAGGATTTTTTTGCTAAAATTGTTTTAGGGAGATCAAGCCTCTATTGTTGGGGGAGCAATCAACTACGTGAGGGAGCTTGAGCAGCTGCTCCAATCCCTTGAGGTGCAAAGGAGCCTAAAGGAGCACAGCGGCAACGGCAAATCGTGCAATCCCTTTGCTGCTTTCTTCAGCTTTCCACGGTACTCCTCCGCTACCTCTGCCTCCCACCACGGCGCCGGCAACCGCACGATCATGGAGGAGTCGTCGACGTCCGCCGGGAGCTCCCTGTCACCGGCGTCAGTCACCACCGACATTGAAGCAAGGATGGTGGATGGACACGCCAGCGTCAAGGTTCAGGCCCCGCGGCGGCCAAGGCAGCTGCTGATGCTGGCGGCCGGCCTCCAGCAGCTCGGCCTCACGACCTTGCATCTCAACGTCAGCACGGCTGGCACCATGGTCATGTACGCCTTCAGCCTGAAGGTTAGTGACGAACGGTTAATTAACACTGTATTATACAGACACAGTACCTAATCATTCTACTAGTTGTCAACGTGCCATACTAGACTCTATATTTTACTCCGTTTTGTGTACTAATGATCAATTAGTGTGGTGCCTCTGATTATTTGAGATTTGACTAACCTCACGCTTGGATTTAATTCCAGGTTGAGGATGAATGCAAGCTCGGGTCTCTGGAGGAGATTGCAGCTGCAGTGCATGAGATTCTGGGGAGGATTCAGGACGAGGCGGCTGGCTTTAGCTAGTTGCATTGATATCAATACTATCTTTGCTTGTTTAAGTGGTCACTTGTGTCTTGGATTCTTGCACATAAAGCAAGAGTTGTGTTGAAAGACCAAGAAAATATAAATATTTGGGTAGCAAATTCCTTTCTTCCTTCAGTTTTCTGTTTTCATTTGATAGGATCGGAGCATTTATATAAGAAATGCCCTACTGTTTTACGGAGTAGTATACATTTACATATTATACTTCACTTGTGATTGTTATCCGATATATTCTTCAACAGCGTATATACGAGTAGCCAATCACTGCAGGCGTACGGTGGCCTACCGGTAGTAATACAACCTTTCAGTAAAGCAAAGATTTTTTAACAAACGAACAAGAATGGATGATTTCATTCCTCTGAGAAACAATGGACATGAATATATAGATGATTTTTCGCCCGCCCCAAAAGGTCTTGTTCCGTCTGGTCTCTAGCGGGGATCGCAGTACGATGGTTCCATTCATGCACATGACAGCCACAAGCCCACAAGTCTACTTTTTCTCCATTTATTTTCTGACAAAGGCCTGATGAATAGTGTTGGCAGGCCCGTCCAAGAGGGGGGCAGGCAGTGCGACGCCCATGGGCCCATTGCTGGTGGGGGCCCAGGAGTATATATGTGTCATAGTATATGTATATGTATATATATATATGTGTGTATGTATTGGCGCAAAAGGTCCAGGTACAGTTCACTCTGCACGGACGACTAGTCCGCGGCTCCGTGCCGCCGCAGGTGGCTGTCTGCAGCAGCCCTTCCTCGCGACTCTGCAGCCGTTCCTCACGACTTCCTGACTAGCGTGATCTGCTGACTGTGGCCGTTCGTTGCGTAATTTTCGCTGCTGCAGTGATTTTAGTTACAGCCTTATAGAGCTAGGCCTGCACCTGCTGACTGCAGTAGTGCAATTTTTGCTTGAGCTAACATTTTAACTTTCGTTTTTCCAATCCAGTCCATATGACCATATAGGCAACCAGGAATCATGCGAGAAGTTGATCTATTAATCAATTCATCAAGTGGCGAGTGGCTGCAAGTAATTTCTTTCTAAACTGAAATAATTTCATATTACATAAAATTTTTATACAGTCGCTATTTTTTATGATCTAATTATATATTGGTTAATTAATAACTCTTATTAGTAGTACAATATATACAATATATAATCATCATATAAGAAAGTTATCATTAGACCCTTTTATTTTACTCGCCTAAGGGCCCTTAAAATTGCTGGGACGCCCTGAGTGTTGGGAGTCTATAACATGGAGGATTGGAGATGGTGGTGTCTTGCAGTTGCAGAGTGTCTCAGATCTAGGAGTAGTGGCGACAAAAAAACTCAGAATATGTGAGGAATCGTGTGGTACACCTAGGCATGCTCGAGCACGCTGCAGCTGCAGGCTGCACCTGCCTGCTGCCAGATGGCCATGTTGTATGCCTCTGACGTAGAAGCAAATCTCCAGGAACAAGCACAGCAGAATAGCCCACATGTCGCCGAAAATACATGGGTTTTTTTACTCGTGTGCTCACTAGCTTTTTCTTGTGTCGCAATGTGAGGCGGCACCCCCCGCGCGTGTCATCATGCCGACCCTCTGTCTAAATCCTCCACTGTTGTATGGGCGGCCTTATGCTTAGCGGTTCCACCACTGTCTCCATGGATCTAATCCATCGATCTGTAGTCTCACCAACGAATCAATGGTGCGGTAGTTGCCAACACAGCAAGCGAGATGGGAGGAGAGGGGCGCCGGCATTGCAGATGGAGGACCCATAACGAGGGCCACCGAGCCACTAGGGCGCCTCCATGGCTCACCACTGCGGCGGAGCTCTGCATCAGCCATCATCACCGGTGGGGGTAGGGAACTCCTCAGTGTGTGGAGAGCAGAAATAGCCAACGTTATAGAGCGGGCTTCTTGGCATCATGGCGGTCCTCAGATGGCAGGCAATGGTAGCATTGATGTCCTCTATACACCACCAGTAATAATTGTAAAAGTAAGGACATTGTCGGTGTTTTGTAAACCAGACTAGTGAATTTATACGATTGTCGCGCTGCTCTAGGAAGACGATGGTAGCATCCAAAAGACACGAGGATTTATACTGGTTTAGGCCAGAGCCCTACGACCAGTCTCAGAGATGATCAGGTGCGTGTTCCTCGCTTGAATGCTCTGAAGTTCTTACAATCAGGGATGCAAAAATGGTGGAAGAGGCAGGAGATCTAGAGCTAGGAGATGGGTTATTTGAAGGGAAGCTTCAGGAGCCCTTCTACGGTGTAAGAATGAGTGACTCAGAGTTGGGATCCCCAAGATGGGTGCCCTGGCTGCCCTTATATTGAGTTCGGGGCCAGGGCGTATACAAAGAAGAAGGTTCTCCCGACCAAAGGGTTGTGAGCCTGAGGGAGGTCCTACCTAACTTGGCTTGCAAGCTACGTCGTCTTGTGGAGCACGTCTGGACGTGGTTGTCATCATGGTCTTGTGGCCAAGTCACGGCATGGTGTCACATGGTGATATTATGTCGGCCGTGGTGGCACTGTAAGCACGATGGTGGTTCATCAGCCATCCTGTGCGACGTGGTCATCGTCATTGCCCCCTAGTTTTCTAGGGGGTCGTACAGGAGTTGGTAGCCACCCCTAGGTCATTGATCGCCTTGTTGGTTTGAAGAACTCAGGGCCACGATCCCGATCATCAGGGTCGTGGCACCCATCGGTCTAGATGGCCTCTAAGTCAAGGCCTTCGTCATGGATCCCATCTCGTGGTGTGTAGAATCGTACATATGTCCTGTCAAACTGTATTTGGATGGTGGTGCGCCATACTGGTTGTCACCGCCGTGTGGTGTTGTCTTATCTGCATAGCGTGGTGCAGGGATGGCGTCTGATTAGGTCGAGGCGACCGCTATCACCTCAGTCCTTGCAGAGTCAGAGCAGCATGATTACGTTTGCTAGAGCAGGCATGTTTGGCTAGGTTTGACCTCTCCCCGTTTCTCCCAAGGGTCGTGAGGTGAAGAGGTCATGAGTCTTCTATTCGTTATGCGGCTGAGACAGAAGGAAGGGGTCATGGCTGATGCTGGTCTTGGCGTCTGGCCTGGTTCGCTTGGCTCTCTCATTTATATACCCTTCCTATGAGCTCCACATAAACATTAGTTATAGGAAGAGAAAGGCATAACATCATTCATTGCCTTGGTGAGGATCCATAAATAGCACATATATGAGAGACTTGAGAGTGTCATACCATGGAATCTCTGAGTTTTATTTTGAAAACTTATAAAAACTCTTGAATGATGGTTGAACAAAGAATTTGAGACATAGTGCTTGACTTGATTGTTCTGTCTTTCAATTACTTAAGACCTAAATGAAAGCTAAAAAGCCCCATGGTTGAAGGTAATATGGGTAATTTTGAAAGTTAGATCGGTCTATTCTAATTTGAAGGAGAATTCTTGTTGAACGCATGTGTACTTCTCAGGAGTTGCGTTAATGTTTTTAGAAACCCTAAAAACTCCTGATCCATTGTTAAGATTAGCTTTGCTCAGGGACTAGCAAAGGTTTAGCTTAGAGGAGTTTGTTGACAGTAGTTATCATCCATCATAAACCATCAACATAACTTAAATGAATGCATAAAAAGAATCACCAACATAGACTTAGGGGTTTAAACTGATAATTTCCATGAGTTTTGGTGAATCTTTGTTTTCAGCAGGGTTTATCCAGAAAACCAGCAAGGAGGATTAAAATGTCAATTAAAATCATACTTATCCGTGACTAAAACTATCCTAGAAGGTTCCAGAAGGATCAGGAAGACTCCACACCGAGGCGGGGGCCAAGTCACCGCTACCTAGAGGTCGCCCGGCCCCCAGTGGCCCACCTGTCAGCCAGCTTCGTATGTCAGTTTCTCACCGCCTCCTAGGATGTATCTCCATTATTCCTTAAGTCAGTTTGATCCAAGAGCTCACGTTGCAAGCTCAGAGCTATATAACCAGGCCCTGCTCCCTCCCTCGTCATCTGCATCTGCCATAAGTCAAGAGTAGACCAGAAATTAGGGTTTCCAGAGAGAAGAGAGGAGAGCTCTAATTCTTCAAATTTCTAGTATAGGCTAGCTAGCAAAGCTCAAGTAGAGTTAGGGCTATTGCTTAGGATTCTGGATCTGCCATCTAGAGACTGGTATAGCCATTGTATCTCTATATTTATGACTTTGTGCTACTTCAATATTATGTTCCCAGTTTGCTCTAGTTGTATGCTTGATATAGTTATGATTGATGATGAACATATGCATATGTTCACAAAGCTCTTAGCTCAGTTCTCGAGAGAGTTAAGTGGTCGACATTATGTAAGCATGGTGCTTAGATATTGCTTGCCTGTGGATGCACTCTACACTCTGGGTCATGTGATAGATCATGGATGTGACACTCCCGTTGAGTACTTTATAGTCCACTCTCCGTTTGTAGAACAAGTAGAATCCGGTTGCGAAGGAAGACAAGCTCTGTTCTTAATCTTCCTTAGTAATGTTCCATATGCATAAATCCAAAGTTAGTTATACTATAGATGAGAGTGTATATACTTGAGTGTACAAAAGACTTAGTATTTAGGAATGACTTAGGAATCTTTTGCTCTTAACGAATCTCATGCCTAGCCATACTACATTTATGAGTCTCTATTTCTATTTCTAGAATACCATTATTATCTTACATTTATTATTTATTTATCACTTGACTTACCCCTGCTAAAGCATAAGAGTGGTTTTTTATCATAAGTATACATATTAGTCAATATCTCTATGCCAACTTATCTCCATTGCTCTTCTCTATGGATAAAATATAAATAACGATACCTGGCATACTCCCGGGTGAAATGCTATAATGGTATATTACCTGTGCGCTTGTGGATACTTTACTTTTAATATTATTATCTCTGAGATTACAAGTGTCAACAATAAATACCAATAACACATTTCTAGCATCATGCTAGGGATGACAACTTAGTAAAGAGTGATGCTAAGAAATGTCAACACCTATAAATGTGGACCCTTCTACCGTTTGAGGCACCCACAGCCATAACTATGAGCTGCTCTTTCGCCTCTCTGAGCGGGTAGGAGTTGTGAGAAAAAGGGCTGAGGAGGACCGTGTGATTCTCATTTTGCATCCCGCTAGGGGTCACTGGTGGTGCCCAGAGGCTAATGGCGCCCCTTCCTCAACTGGTGCTAGAAGGGGACTTGCGAGCGAGGAAGGAGATAGTAGCGTGGCTGCCGTGTAGGGGGCAGTGTAGCCTTTGTGACATGGCTACACTTGGCCTTCCTTTTGCTCCATCTTGGCACCAGAGTGGTTGCCAAGGTGGTTGTTGGAGCTAGGTAGTACTGCCACCCTCTTCCTCCTAGCGCTCCATTCCCTGGGGGCTGCGACTCTGCGGGAGGGCTTGCGAGTTCATTTTTTTGCTTCATCTCGCCTTCTCCCTTGACTTCGCTCCCCGATGATTTTTTAGTGATACCACCACTAGGGTGTGGTGGTATTAGTTTCATATTACTTGTGTGGGAATCGACCTTACATTGCTTTGTAATCATGGAACATGAATAAAAGCTCAAGGAATCCTCCTTCTGGAGTTGTTGTGGCTCTTTGCGAGGCCGTGGTGAGCCCCCAGGCCATTTGACCAGATTCGGGCTTGTTGGTGTTGAACCAAGGTTCTCTGAGTGGGTTATCGACCTTTAGCTATGTAGGGTAGCAAGGTTGCAGGGCAACCTTGGGCCTTTCCGCTTGATTCCCTTGGTTGAGGCTGATCGGGTACTAGGTCCTTCTTTGCGTACAGTCGGGGCTGTATTGATCTTGTGATTTGTGAGGCTCTTGCTCTTGTGCTTGTTGTATGCAGTTTGACCGTGCTTGTTTTGTGGGTATGTTATTCGAGTGAGATTGTGTTGAGTCCCAAACTATTTGGTCAGGATTCGATTTGCGAGTCTGGGAATGCAGACCATAGGTGAGTCACTAGCCTCTCGCAGCGCGGGGCGGCGAGGTCGTCGGGCATCCTTGGACCTCTTCTGTTGAGTGTTTATGAGCTCAAGGATGCAGGCTTCGAGTGAGTCATTGGCCTCTCACCACGCGAGGCAGCGAGGTCGTCGAGTGACCTTGGACCTCTCCTCCTGAGTGTCTGCGAGCTCCAGGGTGTAGGCTTCAAGTGAGTCATGGCCTTTCGTCGCGTGGGGCAGCGAGGTCGTCAAGCGACCTTGGATCTCTCCTCCTGAGTGTCTGCGAGCTCGAGGATGTAGGCTTCGAGTGAGTCATTAGCCTCTCGCCATGTGGGGCAGTGAGGTCATAGAGAGACCTTAGACCTCTCCTCCCGAGTGTTTACAAGCTCGAGGGTCTAGGCTTCAGGTGAGTCATTGGTCTTGCCGCGTGGGGTGGTGAGGTCATCGAGCGACCTTGGACCTTTCCTCCTGAGTGTCTGCAAACTCAAGGGTGCATGCTTCGGGTGAGTCATTGGCCTCTCGTCGCATGGGGCGGTGAGGTCATCGAGCGACCTTGAACCTCTCCTCTAGAGTGTTTATGAACTCGAGAGTGCAGACCTCAGGTGAGTCATTGGCCTCTCACCACACGGGGCGGTGAGGTCATCAAGCAACCTTGGACCTCTCCTCCTGAGTGTCTATGACTGTTGCGTGACTTTTAGCCGCTCGTGGCGACGATCCCTCTTGAAATGGTCACTAGTCCTCGTGGGTGTGCGAGGCTTTGGGAGCTGGCTTTAAGTCACGGTTTCGGGACATAGTGAGGAACTGGTCATAGCCTAGTCCTAGCTATCAAGATTGCTTAGGCCCAACTCTGGCCTCCTGCCGCTGTCCTTCTTGACCCCGACAAATCGTACTACCTTGCTACAGGTAGGTTTTAGTTTTTGCCCCATGCGGGGAGAGGCTTGTCCACTGTAACCATATGGTCAGAGCAGTGCACCTCATCGAGGTCGATGGATAATTTGAGTGGGACCCAATATCCTCCCCAATTGATGTGGAGTTTGGTTGTGCCTTGTTGAGAGACGTCCCATAAATCATCGTTCATCAAGCCCATTGGTCCCCGGCCGCCTCCATAGCGGTCAGAGGCAAGATGCCTCTCCTAGAGGGGGTCAACCTAGGTGACTTCTAAGTGAATGACTCGAACATAGGGTTAGATGGTCATGTGGCTTCGCACCACCGATAAGAGCCACAGGGGCCCATCCCATCCTACCCCTATCCCTTTATGGCCTCGAGTCCATGTAAGGACTGGCCTACGAGCAAATTTCCTAAGTATGACTAGGGGTCGTGGCTGTGGTGGGTCACTCTTACACGCAAATCTAGGGATGTGTGACCTCCTTGGTCATGTTCATTGATGGCGCCCGCTCACGAGCAGCGAGGCATCTTCTGAACGAAGGCGCTTAGATTGAAACGGTAAGAAGAAATGAAAACATGCAGGGCCTACATGGTTTGGGTTTTCATGTGGGAGGCCGTTGCTCCACCTTCCGCCCAGTCACCGCCCCTGCTCTATGAGATTATCAAAGTGGCTAGTAATGGTCATGTGCCTATTTTACTTGCTAAGGTTATCTTTGCGGCTATAAATCCACTGGGGTGGTGCGTAGTAGGAGGTATCGTTCTCCAGTCCCCTGCATTGCCTTCTTCTCCTTTCTGCTTGTGCACTTGTAGTTGCTTCTCCTAGTGATGGATCATGGGAAACGCCTTTGCAAGGAGTCACCTGAGGTCAACGGGCCGCTGTCGCTTCTTTTGTCTTCCCTACAAGAGCAAAGGTAAGTGATTTCGCATTGCTCTTTGGACCCGACTGTGTTCATTGTTAATTGTGGGTGTGTTTAGGATCATCTCTCTAGTGATGGCATCTCAGGTCAGGGGCCCCTTTGGCACCATCTGTCCTCGGCCTATTCTAGAGTTGGTGAGCCCCATTCCCTGTCCCTTACCATTGGGCAGCAAGGGATATGGAGCTTCGTGCTCGAGAGGGACGAGGCTCGCCGGCTGCACTCAAGTTCTATCCATGAGGTGGCCTAATTGAAGGCCCACGTGGACTACCTCCAGGTGGCTCTCCAGGTGGCGGAGGAAGAGGTCACCGAGGCACGGGCGGTGGCTACCACCGTGTGGGTGTGGGCGTATGGTGAGTTTCCTATTGCTATTAATTCCTACTGCTAGGTTTTTGTTCTCAAATTCTAACGGGACTCTTTGGATTGTAGTGCTAGAGGAGCAACTCGCAGTGTTCTGCCATGAGACGAAGGGGGCTCATCCTCGGGAAGGCCCCTCGGGTGAGAGCCGTCACCAAGGCGTGGCCCCCGAAACCTGGCAGGGGGTTGGCTTTAATGGGTGACTCGGCCGCCGCTGCGGCGATCGTGAAGACGAGGGGTAGTCTTCATGGGTGTTGCTAGGTTTCCTAAGTGGTGTCAGGTGTTCCTAGTTCATCCATGTGCTTCGATGGCGAGTGAAGTTGTAACACTCAAACTATCAGTGCGTGTGATTTTGTCGGTGGTTTTTACTTCTTGTTCGCTCATGCTGTCATATCGCTCTTTTTGTTTTTATATTACTTTGGTTTTAGCCCGGCACAAGCGGGCTTTCGATTTTTGCTTATGGTTTGATCTCTTGCGATGTGCGAATGCTGGTTAGAGGTTGTGTGTCGAGCTATGTCCCTACAGTGCCACATGGCGTAGGCGGCGAGAGTGAGTGCTGGTGGGGGACCTTATGTATGCTCCCCTCGCGAAATGTGGTATTGGCCGCCCGTGAGAGGTGGGTCGGGACGTCTGGGTTTTGTGTCCCTAAATCGATTCTATGCTTCATTTTAGCTAGTTGGGGTTGTCATTGCATCTATGCATGTATGTAAATGCGATCAATAACGAAGAGATGGACAGGATCGATATCACCAATGCTTTTTTAGGGAGCGGACGCTCGCCCTACTGCTGCTGCTCGTGCTGAGTTGAACTCTCGAGCACCCACTTGTGGTGGAGATGTCATGGTCCCTAGGCTATGAGCTAGTGATGATGCTTCTTTACCAGTCGGGGAGGTCATAGCTGGTGCGAATTGTCCTCCCGAGCTGCCTTAGGCTAGCTCTTGCTGGCTCGATGTCCTCGGCGAGCTCACGAGCCCCCAAGATGGCTTCTTCGTGTTTGGCTTGCTGTGGTTTGTGGTTAGGAGGGCTCGTGCGTCCCAGTGCTTCAGTCTTTGTGGCACGACGACATCATGTCCTCGCCTCTAGGTGTGGTTGCCACTCTCGACGAGGAGCTGGCGTGACCAGTCGCTACAGAAGTAGGGTCCGACCACCACGCGGTTTGGTCTGCTCGACGTGGCACGTGGTGCGCTTATAGAACATGCTTCCTCTGATGCACACACCTCCGAGTGAAAACTGACAGTTCACTGAGGCGTGATGGGCGGTTTGTCTGCCATGTGGGATTGAACCCTGGTTCTGGGCTTGGCTACATGAGGCATGGTGCCGGGTAGTTGTTGACGGTAGTTAACATACATCACAAACTGCCAACTTACCTTGCATAAATTACTAAAATAGATCACCAATGTAGACTTAGGGGTTTAAACTGACAAATTCCATGAGTTTTAGTAAATTTGTGTTTCCAGTAGGATTTAATCAGAAAACCGCTAAGGGGGATCTATTCGTCAAAACAAATTATGGAATTCTGCTATAGGAATTGTGTGGTAAGGTTCCAGAAGACACTAGGAGGCTCTCCACCGAGGGAGGGCATGACCCACTGACATGTGGGGCCTATCGGCCCCACCTAGAGACTGCCCGGCCTATGGGTCCTCCATGTCAACCTCCCATTGTTATGTCTATTCTCCATCGCCTCCTTGGATGCATCTTGGTCATTCTTTCAAGTCGGTTTGATCCAAAGGCTGAGGATTGATGCTCAGGGCTATATATACCAACATGTACACACTAGGTTAGAAGCCAAGTTAGATCCTAAGAGCTAAGAAGCTAGAAACCCTAATTCCATATGTCCACTAGGATCTAGAGCTAGCAATCAAGTGAAGATAGGATCTAGTCTTGTATTAGAGATAGAGAGGTAGAGTGAGAGGAAAGAGTTTGGAGGAGCTCTGGCCTATCAGTGCTCTCTCTACGGCTTGTACCCTGGTGGAATCAAGTTCTTCATGAGCTTGTTTATGAGATTTCTCTAATAATCGACTTCTAATTCAAGTAAGTATCTTGTTCATATTGTTCTTTAGGTTTGTGACTCTCTTTTGAGTACTTTGATCCCTGTCGCTCTTGGGTTAAAGTAGTATTTGTAGTGTGAGCGTGGTGCTTAGACTTGGTTACTCATAGATGTACCCTATTTTTTGGATCAGTGGTAACTCGCAAGGGTGACTCTTATAGCCTCAGTGAAACCTTTGTAGTCCATCTCTCGTTAGTAGGCCTAATAACAACTTGTTACTATAGGAAACATACTCTGCCTGTGTTTTCTCTAGTAATATCCCTAGAATTCAATAATAGAAGACAAAGCTTACCGAAGTTAGAACTAGAAGACCTTAGCAGTCTCCTCTATACTCCTATTCTCTGACATTGGTTGTGAAGTTGGGTTAAGATTTAGTTATTTCCACCTCCGCTCCTTTTGGTTCGATATTAAAAATGGGTTATTCTCAGTGAAGTGCTACAATAGTATAATATCTATGCGCTTATGGATAATTCAATGTGCATTTAATTTATATCAACAAGCATTTCTGGCACCATTGCCGGGGAACGGTTGTTGAGTAAATTTGAGTATAGCTTAACCTTGTATTATATATTTATCCTTTTATCTTTTCTTTTCCTTTTTCTTACCATGGATCTAGAATCCACCCCTATCTACCAATATGGTGCACCCACGGGCACAAGCCTACAACTAGCAGAATCTTCTAAACCTATCCTAACACCTGGCTACGAGCTACGCCCATGGTTAATTAACATGGATCAGGATCAACCCTTTTCAGGCGAGGTGATGAAAACCCATACTCCCACCTAAATGAGTTCGAGTAAACCTGTGCATGCCTACACATTGAAGGCATGTCAGATGAAACCTTACGATAGAAGCTCTTTCCATTCTCTTTGATGAGAAAAGCTAAACATTGGCATAAACTCAACATAGGGAGTAGACAAGGAGATTGGGAAGCCCTATGCTCTAATTTTTCCTTGTAATTCTTTCTCATATCTAGGGTAGTCAGACTTCATTTAGAGGTTTTATCTTTTAGTCAAAAGAAGAAAAATCTCTAGGCATGGCATGGGAACGCTTTAATACTCTTCTTAATATTGGCCCTAACCTTGCTATTCTAGACCCTATTCTTCTTCAACACTTTTATATGGGTCTTAATAAGAAAAACTCAAAGCTTCTTAGTACGGCTTCAGGAGGATCGTTCTTGCATGTCTCCGCCGATAAGGGGAGAAGTATTCTCACTAGAATCTTAGAGGACGTGTAACAGAACTGTCCAAATTATAAGAGCACAGTATAAAAACAAGCGTTGAGACGTCTAAATTTTTGAACTTGAGCCCATATAATTTCGGTAGTCAATCAAAATCACGAGGGATTTTAATCCAACTCGATTACAACCAAGATCGCATTATTCAACATAACACATCACACGTTACATTTCACAGGTAGTTCAGAAGAAGCTTACAACACATCAAAGTCACAATATTACAAACCAAATTCGGAAGTAGCGGAAGCATAAGTTACACATACACTTAGTTTAAATACAACTGCCAGTCTTACAGATCACATTCCCACAAAAGCATTAAGGAAAGTAGACTACTAGACGATCATGCCCAAGTGATTTGGTCCTTGTCACCCGCCGGGTGGAGGCAGTGCTTGCAGAAGCCCTAGTAAAGCATGTCATCTGCAACAGGAGGGAACAAAACCCTGAGTACAAGAATGTACTTAGCTAGACTTACCCGTTGAAACAGAAATAAAGGACACCAAGGATCATGCAAGGCTTTCTTTAAGTGGAGCTAGCTGACATTTCATTTGTAGAAAGGCATAAGTAGTAGTAACCATTTTTAACCTGTGCTAGCAGTGATTTTTAATATTAACTTGTCATCTATCTTAGCACCTGTGCTAAATAATCACTTGAGTATTAAACAAACATTATTAACCATAGCATGTATAACTTTAGGCACCATTTAAATCTTCATCCGATCAACCATCTGTTCAATTAAATTGAATCTACATTGCCGTTGCTCAAGTCAAGTGCTCACTAACCGGGAGCGACGGCGATTCGAATCGAATTCCTATCAGCTGGAGGGATACTTATAACACAAACCGCGCAGACCCCGCCCAGGGTCGCACAAGTCACCTTTGATATAATTCAGGAATCACGGGTTCGACTGATGCCACATCCCCAAGGGCAACACTCTGCCAGGTGATAGGGACTCTAACCCCCTGGACTTACGTCAATGTTCCCAAGCACATCCTTACTTCCTCCAAGACGCGCGCTTGACCCCTCGATTCCTGGCCTCAACTGTATTACTCGACTTCGTAGTCGGAACGACTTATTCGGCCAGGTAAGTGTTAGACTGTGTTCAACATGACTCAAGGACGTACAGCGAATCAGTCCTTAAATGACTCAGATAGGCATAGCTTCGCACCCAAGACGTGAAGTGTCTTGCGGCCGCACAATTGAACTCCCGCCCGGTCTCAAATTTATTTTTAAGCATGGTTCTTTTCACAATAGCAAATATAGCCAACCATGACCCACTTCCTCCTAAAAGCTCTCGGATGACAGTAAATCACCTGACTTCTACCATACTAAGCATTGCTAAGTAATAACATGTGCCTAAACTTTAATTGGGATTCAAGTTCGATATCTGGACAAGGATAGATATAATGCAGCAAGTGTTTTCACTCAACTCCTACAACTTAATACATCAAACATATAAAAGTACTCAAATACTATTTATAAATAAGTTGGGTTAGCATGCACCGGGGCTTGCCTTTCAAAAAGGAAGAGGGACGATGATCAGGGCACTCGGGCAGCTCTTCTTCAGAAACTCCTTTGCCGGCCAGCACCTCGGGCTCCTCCGGCTGCTCCTGCTCCTCCTCCTAATGCGCTCCCTCGAACTCCAGAAGCGTCACCCCCTCTGGCACACCTATTACATTGATGCACATATAAGTTTCATGGATGCATAAGAATGAATGCAACATGCTCGGCGAATGCAAATGTGAATTGCAGTACAATTTGACGCACTATTCAAATCACTTTAACAATACGTGCATATCTCTTCGCCGGTAGAGAAGTACTTACCAAGTCTACATAATCTAATGTATAATTGCTCTTATTCAGTTAAGGACCTAGCACCTAAACCACCAACAAGAGCAACATTCCTTAAGCTCTCACAAACACATACACATTTTAGCAAAACCAGAATCGGGATAGCAGCTCAGTCTTTTCACCATAACTGAAAATCTACAAATCCAAATTACATGACACAAGACAATCTGAAAATCTCATGAAATGTTCTACAATTCATTTTTATACCTCAATACCTGATTCTCAAGTTTACTCAGTCGAATTCTTAAAGTTCTAGAAATCTGTCCTCTCCAAACAGAGAGCAGTCATTTCTGGACTCCAACTTCCAGCAGCCATATCTCCTAAACTACTTGGCTAAATGCCACCAAATTTTGAAACAAGCTAGTTTAAGAAGTTTACTACAACTTTGGTAATCAAAAGATTCTTAGAAAACACTTTTGTCAAAACCTAATCCTAGAAATGCTACCAGCTGTCTAGAACGCCTATAGTTGCTAAAATTAATTATTTACTTATGTGTCAAACCAACTTTTTGGCCAAACTAATGGCTTCACTAGTTCACATGTGACACAAAACCACCAGAAAGTAAGGTGTGACAACCTAAATCATTTATTTTAATCCCTTTCTTAATTTAATTAGTTAATTAAGTGAAAAAATAAACCTAGATGCCAACTATTCAGAAACTTCTACAAAAATTATAGTGAGTACTATACACTACCAGGAGACTACTGTAAAAATTTGAGCTAAGGTTACCAAAAGAAACTCCCTACACAAAATTATCAAGCCATCAAGTTTGATTCTAGCATAATTAAGAAATCCTATTGTAAAGTATCAACCAACAGAAACAATATTTTTCCTAGCAATCCCAAAGTACCAGGATACTCTCCACAAAATTTCATGATTATTGGACATGTAGAAAAATTATGAAAATTCATTCAAGCATCACCAATTATAAAATGATAAATGCATAACTTGAAAACCACTTAAGCACTGGCATTCTAGGTTTTACCAAACCTGGCCTATACCTAGAATAACACACTCACCAAATTTCATAATTTTTGGAGCAATATAACTCAAGTTATAAAATTAACAAGTTTGAATCCATTTTAAACCACATTTCAAGTTTCTATTTAATTCTTCTAGAATTTAAACAACACATATACATTTTATATTTATACTAAATACTACACTTTACATAGAGTCTAACAAACTTTGAACCATAATTTTTGGATATGCCAAACCCAAGATATGAATTTTACAACTATCATTTAAATCTGTGAAAATAATAAAAGAAAACATCAAAACGAAACCCTACACCGACTACTGGGTCGGCCCAACAGAGCCGCTCGGCCCATGGTCGGCTCCCGCCTGCCCACGCTGACATGTGGGACCCGCGATCAGTCTAACAAAGAGCAGAGGAGGAAGAGACGACGGCGAAGCTCGTCGCCGGCGAGGACTCCGGCGACACTCCGGCCACCAACATGACCACCGCGACGAGCCAAGCCGATCCATATAGAAATGGACCCCACTTCCTAACCCTAACCTCACCACCATCGAGAGTAGCAGCGGCGGCACAATGCACGGTGGCGCTCCGGTGACGGCGAGGCCGCATTGCCTCGTCTGAGCTCGGTATGAGCTCCACCAGACCAAGGCGGACCTAACGAGGAAGAAAAGAAATGACGAGCGGTTCCCTAACTACTCTAACCACAGCGAGCTTGGACGCCGATGAGGTCAAGCTCATGGCAGCGGTGGCGGAATCGACGATTACTCCCTCACCTTGCGACGATAGGCTCAACGGAGGGATGGAGAAGCTAGAGGAGGTGATGGCGGAGCTTTGTGCAGTGGGATTTGAGCAATGGTGCGGTGATGGTGGCGTGCGAGCAGGGCAGAGCTGCGGCGGCGATGGCATCGCCCTTCACCCGCCTTGGCTTCTCTGGTGGGGAAGGAGGAGAGAATGGAGGAGGGAGCGAATAAGGGCAGCTGCAGCGTGTCGTGGCGACCATGTAGCTCCCCTCAGCCTGACAAGTGGGGACACCGGTGACGTACAGACGATGGGTGGCAAGCCAGCGCAGTGCCCGGTCGGCCATGACCTGAACTGAGGTTTTTGAAATTGTGAAATGTGACACATGCAGCTGCAACATATGCCACATACCACAGCAGTTCACTAATTTGCTCAAAAGCTCTGTCTACAGTTCGAATTAGAAGATGACCAAAGAATGAAAAGTGTAGACAATTAAATTCTCTACAATTAATCTTCAGGAAGCAAGAGCTGCATCCAAATGGTTTGGGGGATAAATGCAATTTTTCCAAAACTGGTTTTTGTGATAACAGAAATTCAGCATTGCAAAGATTGCCAAATTTTAACAGGTTAGAGTGACTTTCATGAAATGGTCAAAACAGAAAGTTTGTAGACTATGAAATTCCCTACAAAGTTCATGTGGAGCTCCAAGCCTGAATCAAGATGGTTATGGAGTTACGTGTAAAATTGTGAAATCTGTCCAAGAATTGACAGACAACAGATAGGCTGTTGGAAAACTAGAATTTTGAGCATGATAGAATCATTTTCATGAGTTGGCACTAAGGATGTCAGCGGATCGGGTCCGGTTCGGGTATCCGCGGTTTTCGGTTCTCCGGTTTTCGGGTTTGGTGCGTGTTTTTTGCCCACGGTTTTGCGGGTTCGGATACCCGAAATACCTCGGGTTTGAGGCGGATACTAGTTTTCACCCGTGGTGCTCCATCGGATCCCCGAAAGATGCAGCCCAACAAAGGCCTAGCTAGCAACCCTAACTCCCTCAGCTAGCCGTCGAGGCGTCGACTCGTCACTCACTCTCACTCACTCGACCCAGCACCCAGGCGCCGCACCTAGGCGCCGCGCGACAGCGTGAGAGGCAACTAGGACACACGGCACGACGGCCTACATCAGGCGCGACCGCGCTCCGACAGGCGACCTCACTGGCTCGCTAGCTCACCGGCCTCGGCGCCTGGCCAGTCCGTGACCTCGCCGGCATCTCCAGCCTCGCCTCTGTGACCTCGCGTCCTCACCCCATCGCCAGTCCGTGACCTCACCGAGACGCCGACCTCCCCACCTCGCCGGCGAATCCAGCAGTCCAGCAGGTATGATGACACATCCCTTCCCTAGATCTCAAGAGCTCTGCCAATTTTCATGGTGTGTTCTAAGGACTTAGTGTGTTCCCTGACGTGGTTGATGATGATGTTGTTTCGATTCATTTTGAGGCTAATTGCTACTATGAGAACTAGTATATATGATCCAAATCGAGATGGACTTGGACAGCCATGGCGGCTTGGCTAGTGGGGCTCGCTTGTCCAACGCCTGAGGACCAACCTCCAATGCCTGGTCCTTCTTTTTTTTTGATGAAGGGCATGCACAGCTTCTGAACTTGCTTCAAGTTCATTTCCTGCCCGATGGGACACTCCTTCAGAGCTTCTGCTATTTCCTTATTAGGTGCGAAGGAGCGACTTTGGCTGTCGAACTTGGACTGCAGCACCCTCAAGCACTGCTCTTTCCAGCCAGAGTAGTGCTCGTCCACATATATAAAGCCAATGCTCATCTTCTTTTCCTCGGCTGGAGGTGCTGGTGCAGCTCCCTTCTTAGGCTTCTTGGAACCTTCATAAAAGCCAGACATCAGGGCGGCTCTGAACATGAAAGCATTGTAGCTCTTCTCAGTTTCTATGATTGCAATGTTCATCTCATTTTCAAACACACGGTCAGCATATGTAGTGGGCGGCCCAGCTCTTAATTTAGATTCAGCAGCTGTAACCTCTTCCATCCATGAAATTTCTTTTGTAAGCCTCATCACAGCAGAATTTGCAGTTTCAGTGACAAAGTTTGCATCATCCACACCATCGCCAGCATCAGCAAGATCTAAAGTATGGAAAGACTTTGATTTGATTCCCAGACTTTTTGGTGCTGGACCATCACAAAACACAAAATCCCAGACTTCATCTGTCATTTCTTCTGGCCTTATTGAAGATATTTCTTTCCCATACATATTACCATTTTGCAAATGATGTGCAACTGTATAATAAGCCATGTATAGCCTCGCTGTGTACTGGTACAACTCAGTCCAGGGATGTTTTGGGGGTTTGCAGTTAGAGTAATTAATTTTTGCCAATATGTACATGCATATAACTATAATAAATGTGTGTTTTTGCCTTTTTGACAATATGTGCCATTTTCTTAGTGCTGATGTATCAATGCGTGCCATTTTCTTCATTTTCTCATGTGGCCATGTATGTTTTTGCCTTTTTCATTTGACAGGAAGTGAGCAATGTCGCCTCCTAGTGCTACAAGTGGATCTCAAGCTGCTACTGTATCTCAATCTGTGGGTTCTCGTCCCTAGACTCGTCCTCGTCTTGCATCCGCTTCAGCAACACCGCCATCCGGTTCAGAAGAACCACCGCCATCCGGTTCAGCAACACCGACAACTGATTCTGCAACTGTAGGTAATACTGATGTGGTAGAGGTAGAAGATGATGTCCCTGTTGGTTGTAAGAGGAAGCTAAGATCTGAAGTATGGAAAGACTTTGATTTGATTCAAGTAAATGGGGTTTGGAAAGCAAGATGCAAATGGTGTAAAAACATTTAGGTGGGGAGACAAGAAATGGTACAACTCACTTGAAGAATCACATTGCTATATGTGATGACAGAGCTTGTAGAAAAGGTTTAACACAGTCTACTCTTAAATTATCTGCAAACCCAAAAGATGGCAGTGTCACATTAGAGAAGTATGTGTTTGATCAAGATGTCACTAGGAAAGAACTTGCTTTAATGATTATTATCCATGAGTATCCTCTTTCCATGGTGGACCATGTTGGATTTCGCAAGTTTTGTGCTGCATTGAACCCAGCATTCAAGTTAGTGTCTAGAAACATAATTAGGAAGGATATCTTTGATATGTATCAAGTGCAAAAGCAATCAATGGCGAACTATATCAAGAAATTGAGTTCTCGTGTTGCTATTACTACGGACTTGTGGACAGCAAACCACCAGAGGAAAGGTTACATGGCAGTGACAACCCATTTTCTTGATGATGATTGGAAGCTCAAAAGTTTTCTTATAAGGTAACAAAAATCACATCATTTTGTGTTCTTGTGTTATGCATTTTGTCTATTGAGAGCAATCTGTCCAGCACAATCACTTATCATATTTTATTGTTGTAGGTTCATTTATGTTCTAGCACCACATACAGCAGAGGTTATAGCAGAGGTTCTTCATGAAGTTCTCCTAGATTGGCACATTGAGAGGAATTTGTCCACTATAACTCTTGACAACTGTAGTGTCAATGATAACATGATGAAGACTATGATTGGCACTGATGGTGATGACCTTGCAAAGAACAAGGCTGCTATAGAAGGCAAGTTACCACTCCGCTCTTGTATGTTGAAGGGCAAATTAATTCACATGCGTTGTGCTGCACATATCTTAAATTTGATCGTGAAAGATAGAATGAGTGTTATGGAGAAGGGGATTGATAAGGTGCGTGATAGTGTTGCATATTGGTCTGCCACTCCTAAAAGACATGAGAAGTTTGAGAAAATGGCAGCACAAATGAAAGGAAAATATGAAAAAAGAATTGCTCTTGATTGTAAAACTAGATGGAACTCTACTTATACTATGCTTAGCACTGCACTAGTTTACCAAGATGTTTTTGAGCGCCTTGCTTCTCGTGCTCCTTGTGTTCCATCTGCAGAAGATTGGAAGTTTGCTAGAGAGCTTTGTGATAGGTTGAAGATGTTCTATGATGTAACTGAGCTACTATCAGGCACTAAATATGTCACAGCCAACCTTTTCTTCCCCAAAATATGCAACATTTTTTTGGCAATTAGGAAGTGGCTAAACAGTGATATTCCTAAGATAGAAGAAATGTCTATTAAAATAAAAGAGAAATTCAACAAGTATTGGTCAGATGTGCATGGTTTGATGGCTGTTGCTGCTGTCCTAGATCCTAGGTATAAATTACATCTATTGACTGCTCTTTTTCTCAAAATTCATGGGTCAGAAAGTGTAGCTACAGAATCTGTCAACAAAGTGAAAGACTTGATGTACAATCTGGTGTTGGAATACCAAGATACTATTGAGGATGTTGCCACAACAGATGGTACTCAAACTAGACCAAGAGCTCCTACTCAGATGGACGATGAAGATTGGATGGACACTTTTGATGATTACATGTCCAAACAGCCAGCTATGACCTCCACATATGTGCAAACAGAGTTGGATTTGTACTTGGAAGAGCCCCTGATGCCTAGGGCATAAGATTTGGATATCATTCAGTGGTGGCAAATTGCAGGGCCTAAATACCCAACATTACGAAAAATTGCACGTGATGTCCTTGGTATTCCTGTGACAATGGTGGCATCTGAGTCAGCCTTTAGCACTAGTGGTAGAATAATCAGTCCATATCGTAGTAGGCTTGCACCATCAATGATTGATGCACTTATGTGTATGCAAGCATGGTCTCATAACGACATGTTAGGTAAGTGCAATTCCTGTAAGTAGAGATTCTTCATTATGTATAAGTTGTAAAACTAATTTGTGATGAATACTATATCCATGCAGGGCCTCATTCAACTTTTGTTGGTGCTTTGATGACTTGTCTCGATGAAAAAGATGAAGAAGAGGTATTGTTGTTGTTTCCTTCTATATTGAACTTGTGAATTTACAATGACCGAACATTCAAGTAATGAGCTACTCTCTCTATTTTTATTTCACAGGATGAAGATGAGTCCACCATACTTGATGAATGATGAACTTTGTAATAATCTAGACAATGTCAGTGTGTGTGCCTCAAGCGAAGATGAATGCCTCAAGTTGTCTACCTATATGATCCCAAAAAACTGTTATTTGTATTATTGTCCAACTTCTGTTATTACTGTAATATGTGAGCTGTACTGAACTTGTACGCCTGTCTACCAGTAGTCAGTACATGGGCACATAGTGTTGCCGTGTTGGCTTAGAGCCTTAGCCCTTAGACAGTTAGACTTGCATGTTTATGTTTCTGGACACGGCTATGGGCTACCTGCTAGCCTGCTACTTCTATAGTTCTACTTGCATGTGTTTGTATTGTTGTCTATGCTAATTTATTTATTGAAATATACTTGGGTTTCGGTTAATCCGTTCGGGTTTCGGGTATCCGCGGGTTTCGGTTTCGGGGTTGGATTTTCACCCGAAGCGGGGTTCGGTTCGGGTTCGGGTTTCGATTTTGGGTTTCGGTTTTGGGTGCACGAAGACTCCACCCGATCTGAACCCGACCCATTGCCATCCTTAGTTGGCACCTTTACAACTTTTGTTCCTTAGGACATTCTCTACAACTTTTCTTAAGGTTGCTCTTCCATGCATTAACTCTAGGTTGGACTTTTTAAACAGTCAAACAAATGTACTCTCACACAGTCAACATCAATTAGAAGGGCAATTTGGTCATTTTGGTTAACATGAATATTGTCCCACTAATTATCCTAAGTGTAGTTAAGGTGTATTAGGACATAATTAACCCCTCTACACAAAGGTTACACAAATTTCCAAGTGTCACATATGTTGAAACAAGCAAAACAAGCAATTCACTCCATTTGTTTCAATACCATGTTTCATATGTTTCAAGACTCTGTGCAACAATTAAGCTTGTCATGCTATACTAACAATATTGCCATGCTTCACTGTAGGAGAAACTCATGTTGCATCTACATGTTACACCAACCATATTTCATAAGCAATCATTTACGAATCAAGTACATTTGAGTATGTTGCATACTCATGTTTCAGTTCAACAAATGCATAAATGAGATGAATGATGCTCATACTTATGAAATGCAAGTGCAAATGTGGAAGCCAAACACCTGGGGTATTACAGGACATCCTTGAAGAAGTAGAAGATAAGTCATTAGAGGAAGTATCCTAGATAGCTAAACTCGAATCTTTACTAGACCCATCACCAGACTCACCTATCCTAGATCCCGAACCACCGAAAAAAGAGGAAACTCCAATTTCGGATTTTATGCTGGAATTCGAGGATGAACTTTTTACTGAATATGGAAACACGTCGAATTACCATACAATAAGGAAACCCCAGAAGCCTAGGAAATCATCATCTGAACCTTTAGACCCTTCTGAGAAAGTTTTCCTTAAAAAGACTACAAAAGAGGTAGTGTCTATCATAAGCAATGAATGGTTCACAAAATCAGAGCTTTCCTCTGATGTGATTCACTTAGATTCACCTTCTGTCTCCATTCATTGCCAAATTAACAAAGATCCTTTCCATGCTCTTTATATTCCAGTTGTGGGTGTCAATATCATATCAGCATCTTTTGCTCATGAATTATTAAAGGACATGCCATTAGCCCCAAAAACAAAGTTACTAAAAGGTCTTTCAGGACACATTCTCCTAAGTTTGGGAATTCTTTATGTCCTTCCTATCTAGGTAAATAGAACTAAGGTTCATTTGAGCTTCTATATCTTTGATATTATGGAGTTTGACCTGTTGATAGGGCAACCGATTGAAAGGCTTATCCAAGAAGGATAGATAGGGAAGTTGAATATAAGACTCAGAAAAAACTTTAAGCTTTCTATACCCATTACTCACTCTCTAAATGCTGAGACTGAGCCAATTCCCGAGGAAGACCCAATGGAAGAGGTTAAGGTCATATCTCTTGATGTTTTTATTGAACCCAACCTTAAAGATGATGACCAGTTCTTCATTGAGGAAGAAGACAAAAATCCTATTGACCCTGAACCTCTAGATGAATTTCTAGAAAACCACCTAAACCCTCCATTGAGCTTAAATCTCTGCCTTCTGGTCTTAGATATGCTTTTTCTCAATAATGATCTGGATTCTCATGTGATCATAAGTGATAAACATTCTCAGAAAGAATCCTTACGCTTGCTAACTATTCTAGAAAAGCATCATTCTACTTTTAGCTATTCACTCCAAGACCTTAAGGGAATTAGCCCTGCTCTTTGCACCCATCACATCCCTATAGATCCAGATTCTATACCTTCGAGGAAGCCTCAATGTAAGCTTAATAATGTGATGAGAGAGGTTGTTAAAAAAGAGGTCTTGAAACTTTTGCACATCAAAATCATCTATCATGTGCCGCATAGTGAGTGGGTAAGCCCTGTTCAAGTTATGCCTAAAAAAGGAGGCATGACTGTTGTAAAATATAAAAAATGAATTAATCCCTAAAGAACCATCACTGGATGGTGGATGTGCATAGATTACCAAAAACTTAACAAGCCAACAAAGAAATATCACTTTCCGTTGCCCCTTCATTGATGAAATGTTGGAGCGACTAGCGAATCACTCTTTCTTATGTTTTCTTGATGGGTATTCAGGTTATCACCAGATTCTGATCCATCTTTACATGTCCATATGGAACTTATGCTTACCGTAGAATGTCTTTTGGATTATGTAATGCTCCAGCTTCTTTTCAAAGATGTATGATGTCTATATTTTTTGATATGATTGAGGAAATCATGGTAGTTTTTATGAATGACTTTTTTGTTTATGGAAAAACTTTCGATGATTGCCTTAAAATTTTAGATAAGGTTTTGCAAAGATGTGAAGAAAAGAACTTAGTCCTTAATTAGAAAAAAATATCAATTCGTGGTTAGAGAATGAATAGTGCTTGGACATTTAGTGTCCGAACGAGGGATAGAGGTACATAGAGCTAAAATTGAAGTAATTGAACAGCTACCTCCTCCCATAAATATTAGAGGGATCTGCAGTTTCCTTGGTCATGCTGGTTTTTACCGCTGCTTTATAAAAGATTTTTCACATATTGCTAGACCACTTGCAAATCTTTTGGTTAAGGATATTCCCTTTGAATTTGATGATGCATGTTTGAAATCTTTTGACATTCTTAAGAAAGCACTCATCTCTACACCAATCATTCAACCCCCTAATTGGTCGCTACCATTTAAAATTATGTGTGATGCTAGTGATTATGCTGTGGGGGCAGTTTAGGGACAAACAAAAGATAAGAAGTATCATACAATTGCTTATGCTAGCAAAACTCTGACAGGACCTCAACTTAATTATGCAACAACTGAAAACAAACTCCTAGCTATTGTTTTTGCTATTGATAAGTTTAGATCTTACTTAGTAGGAGCTAAGGTGATTGTTTATACTGATCATGCTGCTTTAAAATACTTGCTAACTAAGAAAGATGCTAAACCCAGATTAATAAGATGGATTTTGTTATTCTAAGAATTTGACTTGGAAATAAAAGATAAAAAGGGAGTAAAAAATTCTGTTGCCGATCACTTGTCTAGAATGTAATTTGAGAAATTGTAGGAACTACCCATCAATGATTCACTGAAGGATGACATGCTCTTCAAGGTCTCTAAATCGGACCCTTGATATGTGAATATTGTCAACTTTATGGTTGCAGGTTATGTACCACCAGGGGAGAATAAAAGGAAGCTTGTCTATGAAAGTCATCTCCACATATGGGATCCATCGTACCTCTTCAGAGTGTGCTCTGACGGCTTGCTCAAAAGGTGTGTACCAGCGGAGGAAGGCATCAAGATCATCGAATGATGTCACTCGTCACCATATAGAGGACATTATAGTGCATTTCGCACTCATGCAAAGATCTGACAAAGTGGATTCTTTTGGCCAACCATGTATGAAGACATGAAGGATTTCATCTAGAGGTGTGGAGCGTGTCAGAGGCACAGAAACATCAATTCAAGAGATGCCATGTCACTCACCAACAATCTCTAGATTGAGCTCTTCAATGTCTGGGGAATTGACTACATGGGACCATCCCAAAGTCAAAGAACTATGAGTACATCTTGGTGGTAGTTGACTACATCTCCAAGTGGGTTGAAGCCAAGCCATGTAGAGCTGCTGATGCTAAGAAATCCAAGAAGATGTTTGAAGAAATAATATTTCCACGTTTTGGAGTTCCAATGATGGTGATTAGTGGTGGAGGAACTCACTTCACTAGAACTTCCACCGTTACTTGATGAAGCATGGGATCTATCACAATGTTGCTACTCCTTATCACCCTCAGATAAGTGGCTAGGTAGAGACATCAAATAAGCAAATCAAGAATATTCTGCAAAAGACGATCAATAAGATGGAAACTGCATGGAAAGATCGACTACCCGATGCACTATGGGCTTACCAAATAGCCTATAAGACACCTTTAGGCATGTCACCATATCAACTGGTCTATGGAAAGATCTATCATCTACCTGTTAAGCTAGAATTCAAAGCTCACTGGGCCATCAAGCGATGAAACAAGGACTTTGAAGCCGCAGTAACCAAGAGAAAGATGCAACTCTGTGAGTTGGATGAATAGCATGAAAAAGCATATCACAACGCCAAGATATACAAGGAGAGGACCAAGATATGGCATGACAAGAGGATCAAGAATAAGGAGTTCACCCCCGGAGATAAGGTATTACTTTTTAATTCCAGGGTTAAATTATTCGGTCATAGAAAACTTCAAAGCAAATGGAAAGGACCATTCATGGTGATAAGCACTTCGTCACATGGAGCAGTAACTCTTCAAAATGACGAAGGTACATTATTCAAGGTAAATGGCCACTGTCTCAAGATCTTTCTAGAACCTAAAAAACCACCTGAGGATTTGGAGAGGTGGATTTTTCAGATTTTACCATAATTTACACCACTGCCATCCTCCATAATAATTTTTAATGTGAAAATATACTTTTCAGGATTAGATAGGACTAAGAAACCACCACAAGAAAAATCTTCATGAGACCCTAACATGTGGGGGTGACCGGCCCCACCTAGAGGCCACCTGGCCCACTGACAGTCCCTCTTGCGTTCCCTCAATTCTCTCATGTCTTCTAGATGTTTCCTCGTTAGAATCCCTTAGTTTTTTATTCATTCGCATATCCTTTCATACGGCACCCTTAGAAGATAGATCTTGACCCATGCTGCAAGTTGTTCCCCCCTATATAAACAAGCCTCTACCTACCTCTATAGCCATCCCATCAAAGCATTCTTCTCCAACAGCAGCAAAGCTCTCCTCCTCTCTAGTTCCCATGGCCGACAAACAAATCATCCCCTTTGGGACCGACCTCAACAAACTACCTCCTATAGAAGAGCCTCTAGCCATTATTCCTATAGGAGAACCTCTCCCTTTAGCCACTATTCCTCCAAAGCAATTAGCTCTAGTTCCTCCAAAAAGAAGCTATGGGTAGTCCTACTTCGCCCAAGTTCGTCAACCTACGCTCCCTCCACCGTAGGATCGCCTCCTCCTGAAGGACAAGCCACATCAGATGAAGGAGTGCCAAAGGATGTCAAGCTCCTTTCCCTGAGATCTAATGAGATGCTGACGAGTGTGAAGACCAACATGTTAGGGGAGGTAACATGTGCCTAGTTCACTACAGCCACACCCTGAGTAGCTTTTGATGGCGTCCGAGCTGCACCAGGGTAAATCAAGATCATTCTGCCAAAGGATATACCGAAGAGACCTGCGCTAGCTCCAATAGAGAGGGAAGAGAAGCATTAGACGATGATAGTTGTAGCCCTAGAGAAGAGAATTGATCTTCTTCCTCAGACCGTGACAACCCTCCAAGAAAAAACCAATGTCCTCACTAGGATTCTCAAAGTTATGCATAGGAGGATGAACTAGAACATCTTCACGAAAGAATTTGAAAAGTCCTTTCCCGCTATGTTGGGGATAGAGGGAAAAATTAAGTAATAGGTTGATCACAAGGCACAAGTGTTAGGTTAAAGTATGTGATATCGAATGTTTAGGTTTGTCACTTAGCTCAGTTGATTAGAACATTGTGTTAGCCAGATAAAAGTTTGTGCTTAGTTGTGCTTATGAAATAAAGTGCCTTATATATTAATGGAGTCTTATTATTATCTATTCTCTATCTCTATTTTGGATATGTGTTTGTCTTCACATGTTGTGCATAAAGTTATACAGGAAAACAAGTGTGGGGGAGACACGTCGCGACAATAAGATGGAATTCAATCATGAAAATCATGAGATTTGAAAAGTAATGAACAAAGGACCACGTACGACAAAGCAGGCCTCGAGCAGCCATCATGGGCTGCTCGTCCCATCACCTCACTGTCTCACCATGAGCTTTGTCCATGGTCAGGTTTGAGCCCAATACACTCTATTTTCATATATTTTGTTTTTTGTTTCGAACCGAATTAAAAATCACATGATAAAACAACTTAAAACCTAAGGAAAGATTATTTCAGTCATGACTAGAGGATAGACTTACATAACACTTTTCCTAGAAGTCTTGCACTGTTGGGAACTTATTATTAGGGACCCCATGTCACTTAAGTTGTTGTGGAATGAGATATAGTAGAATAATGAGAACTTTATTCTTGATGTCTCGTTATTAGAGTATTTTATTTCAAAAGTTAAAACAAATGGCTATACCTCTCCTTTGTGGCAAGCAATGCCCCACCAGAGCCATATATAGACTAGAGAAACCTTCTACATATGTTACTTGTATTTGTATTGAGTTTGGTCAAACCTTGTGACCCTTGTTAACAAACTTATCATGCTCTCAAGATCAAGATCACGTACACTCCACATATATCTGTTGCTCCTACACTGGGAGCACGCAATAACATGTTTCCCATCCACTCAAAAATTTTCTACTCCTATATTGGGAATAGACACAAAAATATGTTTGTTAGGATAAATTCTCCAAGTTCTTGTAAATGTCTCTCTTGAAAAGTTTTAGTTGCAGAAAAAGAGGCATGGGCTATGCAAATGTTATTCAAAAAAAGAAGAGAAAGAAAGAAAAAGTATTAAAAAATGGAGAAGTGTTTGAGATAATGAAAACAATGGGTACTCAGAAGCCCGCCTGAAAAAAAGAAAGATGAATAAGATAGCCCATGTTTTCTTACAAAAAGTTTTCCGAGTCTCAAACAAGAGAGACATGTTTCAAGGAGCATAGTAGAATTAGGTTAGCCACACACATGCACATCTTGGTCTAAGAGTATGACATTTTTCTCCTTTGATCCTTGTTTTGACTTTATAATATATGCAATGCAAGTATGTTTTCATATTCATCCCTACATGAGCTCCACATAAACTTTTTAGAAGTAGGAAAAAAGAAGGCAAAGTCATCAATGCCTTAGTTAGGATCCAAAAATACCACATATACAGAGTGATTTGAGAGCACCACAAAAGGAGAAGGTAAGCTATGTTTTGTTTTCAAAAATCTTAAAATGTTTCTCCAATTGACTTGACTGAAGGAAGATGGTGATCTGTTTCAAATTGTTCCATTCTTCAACCGCCTAAAGTTTTATGGTAGACACTTTGAATCCTGCAGAGTATGCATGACTAGGAATAGTTTTATGTTGATGTCTTCTCTAAAGTTATGTCTTGAGTAATCCATCCTTTTTTTGAGGACGAGTAAAAGCCTAAGTGAGCTTGTTGACGGTAGTTAACATACATCACAAACCGTCAACTTACCTTGCATAAATGACTAAAATGGATCACCAATATAGACTTAGGGGTTTAAACTAACAAATTCCACAAGGTTTGGTGAATTTATGTTTCTAGCAGGATTTAATCAGAAAACCACTAAGGGTTATCTATTCGTCAAAAGAAATTATGGAATTTCACCGCGAGAACTACGTGGGAAGGTTCTAGAAGACTCCAGGAGGCTCTCCAACGAGACAGGGCATGACCCACTAACATGTGGGGCCAGGCCCCACCTAGAGCCGCCCGGCTTGTGGGTCCTCCATGTCAGTCTCCTGTTGTTATGACGGTTCTCTACCGCCTCTTTGGATGCATCTCAGTTGTTCTTTCAAGTTGGTTTGATCCAAGGGCTGAGGATTGGTGCTCAGGGCTATATATACTAGTCTATACCTCTGAGGTCAGAAGCCAAGTCAGATACTGAGAGCTAAGAAGCTAGAAACCCTAATTCCATATGTCCACCAGGATCTAGAGCTAGCAATCAAAAGAATATTAGTCCTCCATAGGATCTAGTCTTGTACTAGAGATAGAGAGATAGAGTGAGAGAGAAGAGTTTAGAGGAGCTCCGGCCTATTGGTGCTCTCTCTACGGCTTGTACCCTGGCGAAATCAAGTTCTTCATGAGCTTGCTTCTGAGATTTCTCTGGTAATCGACTTCTAATTCAAGTAAGTATCTTGTTCATATTGTTCTTCAGGTTTGCGACTCTCTTTTGAGTACTTTGATCCCTGTCGCTCTTGGGTTAAAGTAGTATTTATAGTGTAAGCGTGGTGCTTAGACTCGGTTACTCGTGGATATACCCTATTTTTTGGATCGGTGGTAGCTCGCGAGGGTGACTCTTATAGCCTCATTGAATCCTCTGTAGTCCACCTCCTATTAGTAGGCCTAGCAGGAACTTGTTACTATAGAAAATACTTTGCCTGTGTTTTCTCTAGTGATATCCCTAGAATTGAATAATAGAAGACAAAGCTTATCAAAGTTAGAACTAGAAGACCTTAGCAGTCTCCTCTATACTCCTATTCTCTGACCTTGGTTGTGAAGTTGGGTTCAGTTAAGATTTAGTTATTCCCACCTCCATTCCTTTGGGTTCAATATTAAAATTGGGTTATTCTCGGTGAAGTGCTACAATGGTATAATATCTGTGCACTTGCGGATAATTATGTGTGCATTTAATTTATGCCAACAGTAGCCATGCGGCAGCGGGTAATTTCATCGTTTGTGCGTGCCCTAACACGCTGCGTTCGGCTGGTAGCGGAGACGCTGCTCAGGGCGTGGTTCTATCACCGGACCTAGGCTTCCCACGCGGTTGGCCTAGACAGGGTGAAAGCTAGTGATGGGCGTTGACCCATTAGTGCAGATAACCTTGTGGTTCCCAAAAGGATGTGGCCAATTGAGGCCATTCCCTAGGTGAGTTCGTCATGAGCCATGGACCTCCAGCTTTCTAGGTGGAAGACTTGGCCATGACTAGTAACGAGAGAGGGTTCTGGCCCTCCTATGTAGGTAAACTCTGGGATGCTACCACTATGGATAGTTTCAAGAGTGTGTCTGCTGTAGACCGATGGGTCCAGATCTTCAGACTAGAGGTCTGGGATGCGGCTAAAGGCAGACGCATGCGCTGGCCCTCCGACGCCGGTACACTCATAGTTTTCTCGGTGGATGTGGCCACCGTGGGCCATTCCGCCGGCGAGTCCACCAACGGTGCTAGGAGCCATTGCTTCCTGCTCAATAATCAAGAGTGCGCGACTGTCACCTACCTGGCGCGCCAACTGTCGGTGTTTTGTAAACCGGACTAGTGAATTTATACAATTGTTGCGCTGCTCTAGGAAGACGATGATAGCATCTAAAAGACACGAGGATTTATACTGGTTCAGGCTAGAGCCATACGTCTAGTCTCATAGACGATCGAGTGTGTGTTCCTCGCTTGAAGCTCTGAAGTTCTTACAATGGGGGGTGCAAGAATGGTGGAAGAGATAGGAGATCTAGAGGTAGGAGATAGGCTGCCTAAAGGGAAGCTTCAGGACCCCTTCTATGATGTTAGAATGAGTGACTCAGAGTTGGGATCCCCAAGATGGGTGCCCTGGCTACCCTTATATAGAGTTCGGGGCTAGGGCATATACAAAGAAGAAGGTTCTCCTGACCAAAGGGTCGTGAGCCTAATGGAGGTCCTAGCAAACTTGGCTTGCAAGCTACACCGTCTTGAGGAGCATGTCTGGGCATGGTTGTCATCATGGTCTTATGACCATGTCGTAGCATGGTGTGACGTGGTGCTACTGTGCTGGCCGTGGCGGCACTATAGGCACGGTGGTGGTTTGCCAGCCATCCTATGCGACATGGTCCTCATCGTGGTCTTCGTCATCGCCCACTAGTTTCCTAGGGCATCGTATAGGAGTTGGTAGCCACCCCTAGGTCATCGATTGCCTTGTTGGTTTGAAGAACTCAGGGCCACGATCCCGATCATCGGGATTGTGGCTCTCGTTGATCTGGATGGCCTCTAAGTCAAGGCCTTCATCGTGGATCCTATCCCATGTTGGGTAGAATCATACATGTGTCTTGTCAGACCGTATTTGGATGGTGGAGCACCGTATCGGTTGTCACTGCCGTGCGGTGTTGTCTTGTCTACACAGCGTGGCGTAGGGATGGCTTCTGACCAGGTCGAGTGAAAGTCCTATGTTTGATGTTGGTAATTAGTGACAATGCCTAAGTACTAATCCTATGCCTAAGTTGTATGTAGCATATGAGGATTAGTACATTCCAAGGTTGGTGGCAAGATGGACATGGTGATCATGATGGCCACACTTGGATTTGGACGCAACCCTACGTGATCAAGGCAAAGGTATATGCTTAAGGGTTGTGTTTTAGTAACCAAGACACCTGGTGGGTATGGTTACATTATAGGATAGATCGCCGTACTATAAAGAGGGGAATGTCATGACTATTGAACTCCTAAGTGCCTCTAGGTGTGCATTTCATAATCATATGCATTTGGATAGAACTAATATCGTCTCGAAAACTGATTGTGAAAATGCTAACACACTCACACATGACGAGATCACTTGGTGGTGTTAGCAAGCTTGCGAAGGCGGTGGAGTTTATGCGGTAGAGAGGGTTTGGGGTCCTCTCTCCCTCCCGTCGAGCTTGCGAGGCGGGATTCAGGTGTTTTTGAGGAGTTGAAACGACTATTTTCCACTACGCCGGAAGTCGGAAAAGAAACGGAGGCAAACGGAGGTCACAGAGGTGACCGGATGCTGAACCGAACGTGGTCTCTGTTTGACCGGACGTGTCCGGTCAGTGTTCAGCGTCTGCGCGTGTTTCAGTTTGATGGTCGGACGCGTCCGGTCGTTCAGGGAGCTTACTGGACTCTAACCGGATGCTGGCACTGTGGCATCCGGTCATTTCTCTAGCGCGTCCGGTCATTGTGTTGTTGTGCGCTGCTCAGGCATGACCAGCGCGTCTGGTCAATCACGAGACAAACGCGTTCGGTCGTTTGCAGCGCGACCGGTCTGTGCGTCAAGAGCGTCCGGTCGTTGCTTCACAGTTAGTCGTTGTGCGACCGGCGCGTCCGGTCAGTTGGACCAGCGTGTTCGGTCAGTGCTTCATGTTTTAGCCATTGCGTGACCGGCGCGTCCGGTCAGTTGGACCAGTGTGTCCGGTCAGCGCGATTTCGGCTGTTTAAGTTTCTAACAGCTCTATTCGAAGGGGTACGTCTATAAATTCTTGTTGGCCGGCTCAAGGCTCTCTCTCTTGATCATTTGACATACTTGTAAGCACTTTGAGCTAAGCAACTCCCCTCCCACTCATCTTTCTTGCTTCTTTGCATATTCGAAGTGAGATTGAGTGATCCAAGTGCATTTGCATTGTGAGATAGCATCTAGTTGGCACTTGGTGGTTGATTTGCTGCGGGATTCTTGTTTCTCTTGGTGGTTGCTGCCACCTAGACGGCTTGGAGCAGCTTGGAGGCGTTGGCAAGAGTTGGTGATTGTTCTTGGCCACCTCCGGTGATTGTGAGGGGTTTGTGCCTACTTCGGCGAAGCGCCAAAGGCAACGTTAGTGAATTGCTCGTGTCATTGCAACCTTTTGCCATTTGGTAGGTTCTTGTGACGCCTTTTGAGAGGCTCGGTGTGAGACCGATTAGCCACCGAACCACGTGGTGAAGAGGGACACAACGGGGACTAGTGTGCCGGCAAGCATGTGAACCTCGGGATAAATCTTCGTGTCATCACTTTCATATTATGATTGATTGATCCTGGTGTTCGGTTATTTTGGTATTCATTATTGATCATATTGGTTGGCTCAATACTTTGCCCCTCGGTGAAACTCTCCTAACTCAACTTCGCATTACCTTCTTAGTTATCTTTGCTAGCTAGTTAGCTTTGCTAGAGTAGCTCTTTTGTGTAGCTTGCTAGTTGTAGTTGTAGTTGTAGTTACCTTCTCGGTTTGTCTTGTGCGGTTGAGTGCAAATATATTAGAATTGTGAATTGGTTTGGTGGCTTGCAAACACCACGTAGGCTAAGCAAAACTCGCATCTCGCTACTTGTTATATTGATAAACTTGTTTAGCTTGTCTTTGTAGATTTTTTAAAAGGCTATTCACCCCCCTCTAGCCATCAAGACCTTTCACCGAGGTGACCGATGTCCCCTCTGTCCTTACGAAGTCAGAGCAGTGTGCTTACCTTTGCCAAAGCAGGCATGTTTGGGTGGGCTTGACCTTTCCCTATTCCTCCTAGGGGTCATGACAGTGAACAGGTCGTGAGTCTTCTGTTTATTGTGCGGCTGAGACAGAAGGAAGGGGTCATGGCTGACCCTGGTCTTGGCATCTGGCCAGGTTTGCTTGGCTCAGCTAGGCCTCGGTCGCTTGGGCCTTTGCTAGCTGATATATTGTGGGCTGCGTGGCCCGCCAACTATTCGGTGCGTTGATACACCCCGAGGTTATAACCCCGATAGATATGCATATCATTTTTTCTCTTTCTTGGTACTCCCACCCAATCCTAATTGACTCTTTTAATGGGATGAGGGAGTACCTTTTTCTTGATGTGTGTTGGGGGTGTGTCATAATGTCGGGGACCCCGCCATCATACTCAGGGCCCAATTACATTGCTTAGGGCTCACAAAGTAATATCTAGGGGCCATTTGTAGCCTCTAGTGGCATCTTTCGTAAATACAAACTCCCCTAAGGTCCATTTGTAGCCCCTAGTGGCATTCCTGTAAATACAAACTGATGACCCATGGCTTCTCAAAAAATATCTGTAGAAAATTTTTGGCTAGTTTCAAATATAATAACGGGTTTTCAATTTGGTGCATTTTCTTCTGATGAAAAATATATAAAGAAGGCGAAGGAAATATTTGCTACTGGTGGACTTTTGTCGAAGATCATCTTTAAGGGTGCACCATTCAAGAAAGAAGATAATAAAAGGCCAAGAAAATATATTTTTATAGGGTCCATGCAAGTTGATGTAACTTGAATTCTTAATGCTACGGAGAATACTTGGAGAGGTGCTGCTGGTAACGTCAAGTGGGAGCAATCTGGCTGCAATATTTTAATATATAGCTGAACTTATGTTAGTCTTTAGTTAATTAGCTAGCCAAGTCTATTTTGTTAGGACCAAGGTCAAGTCGTGCATCTTATGCCAAGTCGAGCTGGGCCTAACGTCAGGCCTGTGTGCTTTATAAAGGGTCCCAACCCATTGTAATAGGATAGGTTGGATTTTATTGGAGTTTATTCCTCATCGAGCCGTCGCTCGTGAAACCCTAGATGGTGTTCCCATTAGGTTCTTTATCTTAAAGATTATCTTCCGGATTCTTGCGGATCTACGTGGAGTGCGTGATCAAGTTGTCTCAGCTTAGGTGCGTCGCTTGGAATTCTTGAAGTTCCTAAATCTTCTGATCGTGTTCTTTGGGAGCACGGGTGGAAGAACGTCGCTGCTACTAGGATTGCATCTACACCTAAGTATTTGTAAGCCGAGATTTATTTAATCCTCTGTCGCCTACTCTTTTGGTCATTGAATTGAGTTTCCAGGCTGCGGATTTGTGTTAGTGCTCTGTTCTTTTCTTGGGCCAAATCAATTATTAAAATATATCCTAATTGTCGAGATTTTGAACTGCTATGTTGATTGCCTAGTGTGATCAGACCTATATTGGTTTGTCTGACGTTTGCTATCTGTCGCGGATTGTCCCTGCTACTGCCTTGTCTGGCTCTTTCTATTGCTATACTCGATATTACTGAATTAGAGAACTTTGCTGCTGTCCGAGAGCATATATAATTGTTAGCTGTTGTTACTGTTCATTTATGTGTGATAAGATCAGCTAAGATTATTGTCGTGCGGCACAGTACGTCGAGATTACATAATAAATATTTTCTGCACAAAAGAAAATATCAGAGAAGCTAAATTCTATGATCTTGTACCGTGAAAGTTTGGGCCAATATTGGACATCGTAGATGTGTCCTCATCATTTGGTATCAGAGCTAGGCCCTTGTTTAAGGGGGTGAGAATGATGAGGACATCCTCCACTATTACCCGCTGGCAAAGACGTAACAAAAAAGGGTCAAGTGGCCTAGTTGTAGTCGAGCGGCAACAGTGTGAGCCTCTAAATAATCCCACCTTACTTAGCTTGGGAGGAGCAAACCACCTTAAAAGAGAGAGTCATCATTCCCCTATCGGACTAGTCTTTTAGGGAAAGGCTCAATGTCCCTAAAAGACTAGTCCGATAGGGGAAGGGTGGCTCTCTCTTTTAAGATGGTTTCCTCCTCCCAAGCTAAGCAAGGTGAGATTATTCAGAGGCTTACACTGTTGCCGTCCTACTACAACTAGGCCACTTGGCCCTTTTTTGTTGCGTCTTTGCCAGCGGGTAATAGTGGAGGATGTCCTCATCATTCCCACCCCGTTAAACAAGGGCCCAGCTCTGATACCAAATAATGAGGACACACCTACGATGTCCAATATTGGCCGAAACTTTCATGGTACAAGATCACAGAATTTAGCTTCTCTGATATTTTCTTTTGTGCAGAAAATATTTATTATGTAACCTCCACGTACTGTGCCGCACGACAATAATCTTAATTGATCCTGTCACACATAAATGAACAGTAACAGCAGCTAACAATTATATATGCTCTCGGACAGCAGCAAAGTTCTCTAATTCAGTAATATCGAGTATAGCAATAGAAAGAGTCAGACAAGGCAGTAGCAGGGACAATCCATGACAGGTAGCAAACGTCAGACAAACCAATATAGGTCTGATCACAGTAGGCAATCAACGTATCAGTTCAAAATCTTGGCAATTAGGATATATTTTAATAATTGATTTGGCCCAAGAAAAGAACAGAGCACTAACACAAATCCGCAGTCTGGAAACTCAATTCAATGACCAAAAGAGTAGCCGACAGAGGATTAAATAAATCTCGGCTTACAAATACTCGGGTGTAGATGCAATCTGAGTAGCAGTGATGTTCTTGCACCCGTGCTCCTGAAGAACACGATCAGAAGATTTAGGAACTTCAAGAATTCCAAGCGACGCACCGAAGCTGAGACAGCTTGATCACGCACTCCACGCAGATCCGCAAGAATCCGGAAGATAATCTTTAAGATGAAGAACCTGATGAGAACACCATCTAGGGTTTCACGAGCGACGGCTCGACGAGGAATAAACTCCAATAAAATCCAACCTATCCTATTACAATGGCTTAGGACCCTTTACAAAGCACGCAAGCCTGACGTTAGGCCCAACTCGACTTGCATAAGATGCACGACCTGACCTTGGTCCTAACAAAATAGACTCGGCTAGCTAATTAACTAAAGACTAACATAAGTTCAGCTATATATTAAAATATTGCGGCCAGATTGCTCCCACTTGACGTTACCAGCAGCACCTCTCCAAGTATTCTCCGTAGCATTAAGAATTCAAGTTACATCAACTTGCATGGACCCTATAAAAATATATTTTCTTGGCCTTTTATTATCTTCTTTCTTGAATGGTGCACCCTTAAAGATGATCTTCAACAAAAGTCCACCAGTAGCAAATATTTCCTTCGCCTTCTTTATATATTTTTCATCAGAAGAAAATGTACCAAATTGAAAACCAGTTATTATATTTGAAACTGGCCAAAAATTTTCTATAGATATATTTTGAGAAGCCATGGGCTCATCATTCTCTCCTTTAAACAAAGTCGTCCTCGGCTTTGGAGTATCCTCTGGTGAATTCTCCATTTGTGAAATAATTATATCCTCAAAATTCTTTTGCGTTGTGCTTCACGAATTCACATTCAAGGCCAAACTGCATAGATGATATATGTTCAGCCATCGCTGCACTTTCTTGATCATCATAGTAACTTCCAGAACTCTCACACGGTGAACTAATCATCACATCATCTTTCGTTGCATTACGAGGAATACTACTGGCAGCAATAGAAACTGGTATAATCACACCATTAGAAACATCTTCAAAAGTTCTAATTGTTGTATTCTTACTTGAGCACTCATAATCAATAACTTGAGAAGTAGCTGTCACATTATTCTTGCCCTCTTGAAGCAAAACCGTCCTCGGCTTTGGGGTACTGGCAGCAGCCTTTTTCTTCACTTTCACAGTAGCAAACACCTCTGCCTTAATAGCACTATCCGACATAGGCTTGAACATATGATGAACTCTCTTGTGCACAAACAAATAATTATTGGAACGACCACCATATGTAGCATTAAGATCAAACTGCTATGGTCGACCCAACAACAAATGGCATGCACTCATCGGCGCAACATCACAGTCTACTGTATCCACATAATTACCAATTGAAAATTTTACTCTTGCCTTATGAGTAATTTTCAGCATACCACTTTGATTCATCCACTGCATATAACGCGGCATTGGAAGCCTCCGCGTAGATAAAGACAAAGCATGCACAACATCTGAACTAATAGCATTTATGAAACTACCACCATCAATAATTAGCTTGCATACCTTATCCTGAATTTGCCATTCTGATTGAAATATATTGGATCGATGCCCTTTGACTGAACAACTGTACCATCACTTTTTACTTCTTGAGCCAACATAGATAACCCATTTGTTGTATCATCAACAATATCAATCAATGGCTCTGTAGATTTTTGTTCCGTCTCTTTTTCTGCTGCAGCAACCTCCTTGCTGTTTTCGGGAGGATGAGAAGAAATTTCAGATATAGAACTAGCATATTTCCTCTCTGGCGGCTTGGCACAAGAAAATGCGGAAGAACTAATAGCCTCCAACTTTTTAACAAGCATCATAAACTTCTGATTATCAATGTATTGAATTTCCTTTGCTGACACACACTTTTTCTTAGGACCAAGAGAACTATGAGCAAAAGCAGTTAACTTTTTACCATAATTACGTTGACCGCTAGCGTGCTTCAATTTAGGAGGAGAAAAAATTTCAGCATGCATAGACTTGCCATAAGTAGCACCAGAAACCAACTTCTTATGAGAATTAATATCAACAGCTTGCCGGTTAGAAGCAGCAACGTACTCATCTCCAGCAATAGAATCAGCCCATGACAAGCGCATATTTACCTTAGTGCCTTGGGGATTTTGTGTATAAACAGTAGCTACCTTCTTCTTTGACTCAAGAGAACGAAATTGGCGCCGAAGCACAAGTTTCATATCACTCCACGTCCAACAAGGAATTTTTTTGTCCCAACGATCCCACCAATGTAAAATATATGTAGCCATTATCTCTTCTGCATAATATATCTTTAGGGCCGATTCAAGTCCACGACCCCAGAAGAAGTCCTCCATATGTTCTTCCCAAACATAGTACTCCTGGAGACATGTTGCTAGAGATAACTTAGGCAAAAGATGAACTTTCTTGAGCAATTTCAAATCAGCCATTGAAAAAAATCCAAATGCACCGTGAGCAACCCAGAAGCTGATACCACGTGATGAGGACACACCTACGATGTCCAATATTGGCCCAAACTTTCATGGTACAAGATCACAGAATTTAGCTTCTCTGATATTTTCTTTTGTGCGGAAAATATTTATTATGTAACGTCCACGTACTGTGCCGCACGACAATAATCTTAGCTGATCTTATCACACATAAATGAACAGTAACAGCAACTAACAACTATATATGCTCTCGAACAGCAGCAAAGTTCTCTAATTCAGTAATATCGAGTATAGCAATAGAAAGAGTCAGACAAGGCAGTAGCAGGGACAATCCGTGACAGGTAGCAAACGTCAGACAAACCAATATAGGTCTGGTCACAGTAGGCAATCAATGTAGCAGGTCAAAATCTCGGCAATTAGGATATATTTTAATAATTGATTTGGTGAAAGTCCTATGTTTGGTGTTGGTAATTAGTGACAATTTCTAAGTACTAATCCTATGCCTAAGTTGTATGTAGCATATGAGGATTAGTACATTCCAAGATTGGTGGCAAGATGGACATGGTGATCATGATGGCCACACTTGGATTTGGACGCAACCCTATGTGATCAAGGAAAAGGTATATGCTTAAGGGTTGTGTTATAGTAACCAAGACACCTAGTGGGTGTGGTTACATTATAGGATACATAGTCGTACTATAAAGAGGGGAATGACGCGGCTATCGAACTCCTAAGTGCCTCTAGGTGTGCATTTCATAATCATATGCATTTGGATAGAACTAATATCGCCTCGAAAAATGATTGTGAAAATGCTAACACACTCACACATGACGAGATCACTTGGTGGTGTTAGCATGTTTGCGAAGGCGGTGGAGTTTGAGAGAAGGCATTTTCGAGAAGTTGAAACAACTATTTTCCACTATGCCAGAAGTCGGAAAAGAAACAGAGGCGAACGGAGGTCACAGAGGTGACCGGACGCTGAACCGGACGCGGTCTGTGTTTGACCGGACACGTCTGGTCAGTGTTCAGTGTCTGCGCGTATTTCTGTTTTTGATCGGACGCGGTGGCGCGTTCGGTCACTGTCGATCGGACGCGTCCGGTCGTTCAGGGAGCTTACTGGACTCCAACCGGACGCTGGCACTGTGGCGTCCGGTCAGTTCTGCAACGCGTCCGATCACTGTTTCGTTGTACGCTACTCAGGCTTGACCAGCGCATCCGGTCAGTTACGGGACCAGCGCGTCCGGTCGTTCCCAGCGCGTCTGGTCGGTGCTTCGCGACTTAGCCGTTGTGCGACCGGCGCGTCCGGTCAGTTAGACCAGCGCGTCCGGTCAGCGCGATTTCGGCTGTTTTAAGTTTCTAACGGCTCTATTCGAAGGGGTACGTCTATAAATACTCGTTGGCTGGCTCAAAGCTCTCTCTCTCGGATATCTCTAGAACATTTGACGTACTTGTGAGCACTTTGAGCTAAGCAACTCCCTTCCCACTCATCTCTCTTGCTTCTTTGCATATTCGAAGTGAGATTGAGTGATCCAAGTGCATTTGCATTGTGAGATTGCATCTAGTTGGCACTTGGTGGTTAATTTGCTACGGGATTCTTATTTCTCTTGGTGGTTGCCGCCACCTAGACGGCTTGGAGAAGCTTGGAGGCGTTGGCAAGAGTTGGTGATTGTTCTTGGCCACCTCCGGTGATTGTGAGGGGTTTGTGCCTACCTCGGTGAAGCGCCAAAGGCAACGTTAGTAAATTACTCGTGTAATTGCAACCTTTTACCATTTGGTAGGTTCTTGTGGCGCCTTTTGAGAGGCTCGGTGGGAGACCGATTAGCCACCGAACCACGTGGTAAAGAGGGACACAACGGGGACTAGCGTGCCGGCAAGCACGTGAACCTCGGGATAAATCTTCGAGTCATCACTTTCATATAGTGATTGATTGATCCTGATGGTCGGTTATCTTGGTATTCATTGTTGGTCATATTGGTTGGCTCAATACTTCGTCCCTCGATGAAACTCTATTAACTCAACTCCGCATTACCTTCTTAGTTATCTTTGCTAGCTAGTTAGCTTTACTAGAGTAACTCCTTTGTGTAGCTTGCTAGTTGTAGTTGTAGTTACCTTCTCGGTTTGACTTGTGCGGTTGAGTGCAAATATACTAGAATTATGAATTGGTTAGGTGGCTTGCAAACACCCTGTAGGCTAAGCAAAACTCGCATCTCGCTACTTGTTATATTGATAAACTTGTTTAGCTTGTCTTTGTAGAAAATTTTAAAAGACTATTCACCCCTCCCCCTCTAGCTATCAAGACCTTTCAAGTGGTATCAGAGCCGTGGTCACCGTTTGCAAGGTTTAACAACCTCGGTGTAAGATAGCTCAAGTTGTGTTCAACCATGTCGGGGCAAGCCTCCATTCTTTGATGGTGTCACATCTTTTGATCATTGGAAAAGAAAGATGAAGCAGTATCTTAGCTCTATTCATAAGAACGTTTGGGAGGTGACACACCATGATTATGCTATCATTGATCCTAACAACCTCACCAACAATGATCGCATCAACAACCAATGCAACACTATGGCTCTCAATACTCTCTACAATGGAATTGATGCAAAGGTCTTTGAGCAAATCAAGGATCTTGAGATGGCAAGTGAAGTGTGGACAAGATTAGAGGAAACATATGAGGGCACTTCAATGGTAGAGTGCCAAGCTCTATATGCTCAAGGATAAGTTTGCAAGCTTCAAGATGAAAGATGATGAGTCCATACCGGAGATGTTCTATAGGCTACAAGTTATTATCAATGATCTCAAGAGCCTAGGAGAAGATGTCAAGTACAAGGACTTCTCACATAAGTTCTTGATGAACTTACCTAAGAAGTTTGCAATCTTGAGGAAGATGATCCAAAGAGAGGGTTTGGACAAGGTGACTCCAAACCAAGTGCTTGGAGATGTCATGACCGATGCTCAATATGATGATGATGATGAAGATGAAGATGAGAAGAAGGAGATCAAGGTCAAGCAAGAGAAGACCACCGCATTTAAGGCTTCTTCTTCCAAGGGCAAGAGCAAGGTTGTTGATCATGATGATCCATTTGATGATGAGACCATGGCCCTTCTAGTGCAAAAGATGGGTTGGTTCATGAAGAAGAGAGGCTATGATGCAAGAAAGAGAAGGGACTTCATGAAGGCAAAGGAGGTGTTTTGCTACAATTGCAATAGCCCCGATCATGTAGTGGCGAAGTGCCCTATGAAGACAAAAGATATCATGATGGGGAGTTGAAGTTGAAGAAGAACAAGAAGGACAAGAAGGAGAAGAAAGAGAAGAAGAGCTTTACTATCAACAAGAAGAAGAAGGGTGGTGGCTATGTGGTCACTTGGGATAGTGATAACTCCGATAGTGATGATGATAGCTCTAGTGATGATGAGAGGACCACTCAGCGAGCCATTGCAAGCATCGCCCTCTCCAACAAGCCATCCATCTTCGACACTACATCGACATGCCTTATGGCCAAACCTACCAAGGTAAAATATGATGATAGTGATGATGATTCGTGTGCTAGTGATGGTTGTAGGAGTGATGATGAGGAGGATGAGGACTACTCCAAGGATGATCTATTAGGCATAATAGATCAAATGAGCAAGGGCTACAAGAGGACAACCAAGAAGTGCAAGATCTTGGAACAAGAGCTCATTGCCCAGAGCAATGAAAATGATGCCTTGATGGAGGAGCTTGTTGCTCTTAAAAAGAGTAAGGAGTGCAAAGGAATTGAACAAGAGCTCAAAGCTCTTAGGAAATCCTTTGATGAGCTAGAGGCCTCTCGTGAGTGTCTAAAGGAAGACCACGAGGACCTTGAAGTTGCTCACACTAGGCTTAAGGAAGCCCACTCCACTCTACTTGAGCTCATCAAGGAAAAGGACCTCAAGTTGGAGAAGCTCATGAAGGAAGCTAAGGAGGAGCAAGTGATTGTCACTTGTGATATTGGACTAACATGTGATATTATTAATGATTCTTTATTTATTGGTCCTACTAATGCTTCATGTAGCTCATCATCATCCACCATAACCAACTCTACCTCTACTACTAGTGATTCATCACTTGTGGTTAAGAATGAGACTCTCAAGAGAGAGGTGGATGATCTCACCCGCGCATTAGGTAATGCCTATGGTGGGGATGTCCGCTTGCTAAAATGCTTGGGTAGCTAAAGGTTCTCTCTTAACAAAGAGGGTTTGGGCTATACTCCCAAGAAGGGCAAGGCGGCCTTTGCTACTCTAAAGCCTCGCTTTGTGAAAGGCAATGGTCGTTATTGCAATAGATGCAAGCAAGTTGGGCATCTAGAGATTAATTGCAACAAAATAAACAAAAACAAGAAAAACGCTAATGTACCTTACATTCCTTTGATTCTTGTTATGTGCTTACCAAGGGTGAGAAAGGTGTGCATGCTAAGTCTGTTGGTACACCAATTGTGGGTCCAAAGAAGAAGGCTATTTGGGTACCAAAGAGCTTAGTGACTAACCTCCAAGGACCCAAGCAAGTATGGGTACCTAAAAGACATTAAATTGTTTTATAGGTAAATTACAAGGCCGGAGGAAGGCATTAGGTGCTTGATAGTGGGTGCTCTCAACATATGACCGGTGATTGAAGAATGTTCAACTCTCTCAAATCAAATGATAGTGGCATTGATAGCATCACATTTGGTGACAATAGCAAGGGTGATGTGAAGGCTCTTGGAAGGATTGCAATCTCAAATGATCATAGCATTTCCAATGTGCTCTTAGTTGAAAAGTTAAACTTTAATCTTCTCTCGGTTGCTCAATTATGTGATCTTGGTTTCAAGTGCATATTTGGTGTTGATGATGTGGAGATAGTTAGTGTTGATGGCTCTAACTTGATCTTCAAAGGCTTTAGATATGAGAATCTATACTTGGTTGATTTTAATGCTAGTGACACTCAACTTTCAACATGCTTGCTTACCAAATCAAGTATGGGTTGGTTATGGCATAGAAGACTTGGTCATGTTGGAATAAAGCAATTGAACAAGTTAGTGAAGCATGACTTAGAGGCTTAAAGGATGTCACATTTGAGAAAGATAAGCTACGTAGTGCATGTCAAGCCGAAAAGCAAGTAGGCAACACTCATCCATTGAAGAGCATTATGAGTACTTCCAAGGCATTTGAGTTGTTGCACATGGTTCTATTTGGGCCAACTACATACACAAGCATTGGTGGTAACAAGTATGGCTTTGTGATTGTAGATGATTTCACTAGATACACATGGATATTCTTTCTTATGGACAAGAGTGATGTTTTTGACATATTCAAGAAGTTCATCAAGAGAGTGCAAAATGAGTTTGAAACCACAATCAAGAAAGTAAGAAGTGACAATAGAAGTGAGTTTAGAAACACAAGAGTTAATGAGCTATGTGATGAGCTTGGAATCAAACATCAATTCTCGACCAAGTATACACCTCAATCAAATGGCTTAGTTGAGAGGACGAATAGAACCTTAATTGATATGGAAAGATCAATGTTGAATGAGTATAATGTAAGTCATTTATTTTGGGCCAAAGCAATCAACACGGCTTGCTTTTATAGCAACCGCCTCTATTGCCACAAGTTTCTAGAGAAGACATCATATGAGATCTTAAATGGAAGAAAGCCTAATATTGCATACTTTCGGGTATTTGGTTGCAAATGCTACATCTTGAAGAAGGGTACTAGATTGAGCAAGTTTGAGAAGAAATGTGATGAAGGATTCTTACTTGGGTACTCCACTACTAGTAAAGCTTATAGAGTTTGGAATTTGGCTAGTGGTTTACTTGAAGAAGTGCATGATGTTGAGTTTGATGAAACAAATGGTTCTCAAGATGACGAAGATAACTTGGATGATGTGAGAGGAACTCAATTGACCAATGCTATGAAAGAAATGGACATTGGTAATATTAGGCCAAAGCAAGTGATTGATGTGGATGACAACAAAGATCAAGTGCTCCAAAGTCCAATTACACAAGCTAGTGGTTCTCTAATGCAAAATCAAGCTAGTACACCATCTCAAGTGCAACAAGATCAACAAGTGGCTAGTTCATCATCTCCAACTCATGATCAACATCAACATCCAAGCAATCAAGTCTAAGTGCTTCAACCAACTAACATTGCAAGAGACCATCCATTGGATTCCATCATTGGTGACATACAAAGGGGAGTTCAAACTAGATCAAGATTGGCATCATTTTGTGCTCACTCTTCTTTTGTGTCAATGGAAGAACCCAAGGACATTGATAAAGCATTGAGAGATCCGGATTGGGTAAATGCAATGCATGAAGAACTCAACAACTTCAAGAAAAATGAAGTATGGGAATTAGTTGAGAGGCCTAAGGATCACAATGTCATTGGAACAAGATGGGTCTTTCGCAACAAGCAAGATCAAGATGGGATAGTAGTAAGAAACAAAGCAAGACTAGTGGGTCAAGATTACACACAAATAGAGGGTCTTAACTTTGGTGAAACTTATGCCCCGGTTGTAAGATTGGAAGCAATTAGAATCTTACTTGCCTATGCTTGTGCTTACAATATCAAGCTATATCAAATGGATGTGAAGAGTGCATTTCTCAATGGGTACATCCAAGAGGAGGTGTATGTGGAGCAACCTCTCGGTTTTGAAGATTACAAGAAACTCAATCATGTATACAAGTTAAGGAAGGCTTTGTATGGATTGAAGCAAGCACCTAGAGCATGATATTAAAGATTGAGAGACTTCTTGCTATCCAAAGGATTTGTCATGGGCAAAGTTGATACAACACTATTCACCAAGAAGATTGAGAAAGACTTGTTTGTGTTGCAAATATATGTTATGATATCATATTCGGTTCAACCAATCAAGATTATTGTGATGAGTTTGGAAAAATAATGGCAAAGGAATTTAAAATGTCAATGATTGGTGAACTTAGTTTCTTTCTTGGACTTCAAATCAAACAAATGAAAGAAGGTACATTTGTGAGCCAAACTAAGTACATCAAAGATATGCTAAAGAAGTTTGGTATGGAAGATGCAAAAGGAATCACTACTCCAATGAGCACTAGTCGAAGCTTGGATAGTGACAAGAATGGTAACATGGTGGATCAAAAGCTATATAGATCAATGATTGGTAGCCTACTCTATGTGACGGCATCAAGGCCCGATGTGATGTTTAGTGTATGTATGTGTGCAAGATTTCAAGCCTCACCAAGAGAAAGTCATTTGAAGGCAACAAAGAGAATATTGAGGTACTTAAAGCATACACAAGATGTTGGATTATGGTATCCCAAAGGTGCAAGCTTTGAGCTAGTTGGATATTTAGATTTCGACTATGCTGGTGACAAAGTTGAGAGAAAGAGCACCTCCGGGACTTATCAGTTGTTGGGAAGATCACTTGTCTCATGGTCATCCAAGAAGCAAAATAGTATTGCACTATCTACCGCCAAAGCCGAATACATTGCCGCGGGTAGTTGTTGTGCACAAATCTTGTGGATGAAGACAACATTGAAGGATTTTAAAATCAATTTCAAGAATGTGCCATTGCTATGTGATAATGAAAGTGCCGTGAAGCTAACCAACAATCCGGTTCAACATCAAAGAACAAAGCATATTGATGTTCGCCATCACTTTATTAGAGATCATCAACAAAAGGGTGACATTGCTATTGAGAGTGTGGGCACCGAAGATTAATTAGCCGATCTATTCACCAAGTCACTTGATGAGAAGAGATTTCACAAGCTAAAGAATGAGTTGAACATACTTGACTTCTCCAACATCAGTTGATGCACCTCCATATATGACATGCCTCTCCTTCAAGCTCCAAGGTACAATTGGTTGACATGTCATACATTCTATGCTAAGGACTTATTTAGTGCATCTAGTCATAATTTACATGTTCAAAATCAAATGAATTTGAAGTTTATATGGTGCCACTATTGTTTCCATGACTTGTATGATCTAGTGGTAGCATATAACTTGTTTAAGTAGCTTGTGATCCTAAGTGTTTAATCTAGAAAACTTGTCTAAATATTTGCTTCAACATGGTGCATGATAACCCTTCTAGTGAGGTGTGAAGAAGCTTGCCCTTGGATCAAACCGAAGCATTTTATTTATGCAAGCAATCTAGGTTGAATCACAAACTTGATCCTCACCCCATATTTCAACATGATAATCTATCTAAAATTGATCCCTTGTGGTCATTGGTACCAAAGGGGGAGAAAATGTTGTTCACAAAGATAGAACTCAAAGGGGGAGAAGCACAAAGGGGGAGAAAAATGTTGTTCACAAAGATAAATCCTAAAGGGAGAGAATTAATAAAAGAAGGGGATCAACTAAAATTTTGAGCACACAAGTACGGGGAGCAAGCTCTTGAGCATGATTGTTGCATTTCCATGTGCACTTCATATGTATGATGCATAGTTATGCATTTCTTTTTCTTCGATACATTGCTTGTGTGGTGACTTGCTAGTATAATTTGAATGATGCATTGAGGTACTAGCATGAATAGGAAGTAGTTAGATTTTTCTTGCTTCATGTTTTTCAAAGTGGTACTAGAACATTGCTTATAATGTTGATCTCACGAGCTTTCTAGTTATGTTTGTGTTTTTCCTAGTGGTATCTAACTACACAAGGTGCTAAGATGGTGTTTATCGCTACTCCGATGGTATCACGCTTCAAAGGTCTATAATCTTAAACACTTAGCACCTATTGGTAGTTAATGCTCCAAATCTTTCCTATCTAACATGTATGCTTCCAAAATCCAAACATATAGCATACATGTAGGGGAAGCCATTGCTATCAACTTGAATTCATGATCACATGTCCATAATTCTTACACATGGTAATATACTTGGAGAATGTGACATGGGTTCAATTAAAATTTTATCATAATATCTTTGTGAAAGGTTTGTCACGAATTACCAACAAGGGGGAGATTGAAAGCCCTATGTTTGGTGTTGGTAATTAGTGACAATGCCTAACTACTAATTCTATGCCTAAGTTGTATGTAGCATATGAGGATTAGTACATTCCAAGATTGGTGACAAGATGGACATGGTGATCATGATGGCCACACTTGGATTTGGACGCAATCCTACGTGATCAAGGCAAAGGTATATGCTTAAGGGTTGTGTTTTAGTAACCAAGACACCTAGTGGGTGTGGTTACATTATAGGATAGATAGCCATACTATAAAGAGGGGAATGACGCGGCTATTGAACTCCTAAGTGCCTCTAGGTGTGCATTTCATAATCATATGCATTTGGATAGAACTAATATCGCCTCGAAAAATGATTGTGAAAATGCTAACACACTCACATATGACGAGATCACTTGGTGGTGTTAGCATGTGTTGCGAAGGCGGTGGAGTTTGAGCGGTAGAGAGGGTTTGGGGTCCTCTCTCCCTCCCGCCGAGCTTGTGAGGCGGGATTCAGGCTTTTTCGAGAAGTTGAAATGACTATTTTCCAGTACACCAGAAGTCGGAAAAGAAACAGAGGCGAACGGAGGTCACAGAGGTGACCGGACGCGGTCTCTGTTTGACCGAACGCGTCCGGTCAGTGTTCAGCGTCTGCGCGTATTTCTGTTTTTGATCGGACGCGGTGGCGCGTCCGGTCACTGTCGATCGAACGCGTCCGGTCGTTCAGGGACATTACTGGACTCCAACCAGATGCTGGCATTGTGGCGTCCGGTCAGTTCTGCAGCGTGTTCGGTCGCTGTTTCGTTGTACGCTACTCAGGCTTGACCAGCGCGTTCGGTCAGTTACGGGACCAGCGCGTCCGGTCGTTCCTAGCGCGTTCGGTCTGCGCGACGAGCGCGTCCGGTCGGTGCTTCGCGACTTAGCCGTTGTGCGACCGGCGCGTCCGGTCAGTTAGACCAGCGCGTCCGGTCAGCGCAATTTTGGCTGTTTCAAGTTTCTAACGGCTCTATTCAAAGGGGTACGTCTATAAATACTCGTTGGCCGGCTCAAAGCTCTCTCTCGGATATCTCTTGAACATTTAACATACTTGTGAGCACTTTGAGCTAAGCAACTCCCCTCTCACTCATCTCTCTTGCTTCTTTGCATATTCGAAGTGAGATTGAGTGGTCCAAGTGCATTTGCATTGTGAGCTTGCATCTAGTTGGCACTTGGTGGTTGATTTGCTGCGGGATTCTTGTTTCTCTTGGTGGTTGCCGCCACCTAGACGGCTTGGAGCATCTTGGAGGCATTGGCAAGAGTTGGTGATTGTTCTTGGCCACCTCCGGTGATTGTGAGGGGTTTGTGCCTACCTCGGCGAAGCGCCAAAGGCAACGTTAGTAAATTACTCGTGTCATTGCAACCTTTTGCCATTTGGTAGGTTCTTGTGGCGCCTTTTGAGAGGCTCGGTGGGAGACCGATTAGCCACAGAACCACGTGGTAAAGAGGGACACAACGGGGACTAGCGTGCCGGCAAGCACGTGAACCTCGGGATAAATCTTCGAGTCATCACTTTCATATAGTGATTGATTGATCCCAATGGTCGGTTATCTTGGTATTCATTGTTGGTCATATTGGTTGGCTCAATACTTCGTCCCTCAATGAAACTCTCCTAACTCAACTCCGCATTACCTTCTTAGTTATCTTTGCTAGCTAGTTAGCTTTACTAGAGTAACTCCTTTGTGTAGCTTGCTAGTTGTAGTTGTAGTTACCTTCTCGGTTTGACTTGTGCGGTTGAGTGCAAATATACTAGAATTATGAATTGGTTAGGTGGCTTGCAAACACCCTGTAGGCTAAGCAAAACTCGCACCTCGCTACTTGTTATATTGATAAACTTGTTTAGCTTGTCTTTGTAGAAAATTTTAAAAGGCTATTCACCCCTCCCCCTCTAGCCATCAAGACCTTTCATTTGGCCCAAGAAAAGAACAGAGCACTAACACAAATCCGCAGTCTGGAAACTCAATTCAATGACCAAAAGAGTAGCCGACAAGGATTAAATAAATCTTGGCTTACAAATACTTGGGTGTAGATGCAATCCGAGTAGCAGCGACGTTCTTGCACCCGTGCTCCCGAAGAACACAATCAGAAGATTTAGGAACTTCAAGAATTCCAAGCGATGCACCGAAGCAGAGACAGCTTGATCACGCACTCCACACAGATCTGCAAGAATCCGGAAGATAATCTTTAAGATGAAGAACCTGATGGGAACATCATCTAGGGTTTCACGAGTGACGGTTCGACGAGGAATAAACTCCAATAAAATCCAACCTATCCTATTACAATGGGTTGGGACCCTTTATAAAGCACGTAGGCCTGACGTTAGGCCCATCTCGACTTGGCATAAGATGCACGACCTGACCTTGGTCCTAACAAAATAGACTCGGCTAGCTAATTAACTAAAGACTAACATAAGTTCATCTATATATTAAAATATTGCGGCCAGATTGCTCCCACTTGACGTTACCAGCAGCACCTCTCCAAGTATTCTCCGTAGCATTAAGAATTCAAGTTACATCAACTTGCATGGACCCTATAAAAATATATTTTCTTGGCCTTTTATTATCTTCTTTCTTGAATGGTGCACCCTTAAAGATGATCTTTGACAAAAGTCCACCAGTAGCAAATATTTCCTTCGCCTTCTTTATATTTTTTACATCAGAAGAAAATGCACCAAATTGAAAACCTGTTATTATATTTGAAACTGGCCAAAAAATTCTACAGATATATTTTGAGAAGCCATGGGCTCATCACAAACCCCACAGAGGGACATAAAAGAGAACCTCCTCTCCCTCCTCCCCTAATAAAAGGAGGAGAGGGGAGAGGGAGAGGAGGAAGGAGAGAAAGCTGATCACTCTGCTCTTCGCTCTCTCTGATTTGCTCTTTCTCTATTTGTCCTTCTATTTTTGTTGGCTAAACCAACATTGGCGCCCACCGTTTTGGCTCTAACTTTTTCACGACCAAGCACAGAACATTTTGGCGATTAGCCACGAGACTCTGTTCGCGAGGGCAGTGAACCACTAGCTTTCGCTTTTAATGGGATGGAGGAGTACCTTTTTCTTGGTGTGCCAACGAATGCTCACGAGAGAGGAGTAGTAGACCACCAAGAGCGTATTCAATAGTGGTCTAGACGAAAGGAGAATAACAATTCAGGGTCTAGAGGAGATTAGGATAAAAAGAGTAAAATAGAAATGCAAATAAGATAATAGATTGTTTTTTATCCATTTGGTGCCTCAATCGGCTTTGGACTTTCAGATTTATAGGTTTTGAGATCTTTCTTTGTGCTAGAGTCCGAGTACATTAGTATTTAAACTTGGACTGACTGAAAACCCAATCTGCTTAGCAAAAACTAGACCCTCAGGTTTTCAAAACTAGACCCTCAGGTTTTCATGAGCATGTACATTTTCAATAACCAAAACTCTCTTATCCAAAGTCCAAATTGGGCTACCCACACAAGCATTTTGATCACCTTGATGAGCTATGCAATGGTTAAGTCCATATGGTAACTGCAACTCATCTTCAGAATAAGATGTCCTTGTTTTGGAAACCAAATGTCTTAGTATCTGCCAATTTTCGTTGTCAATATATACCCCTAACCTTTTGGCAAAGTTTGCATGCAAAAAATCCTATTGGACAAAAATTGTCTAAGGGCGAGGATATTAACAACACATCAGACATTTTTTAGTTTCTTAGGGCAATGATACTTTATCTACCATCACTTTGATCTACGTCAAGCTGTTGTTGAAATAGGTTGCTTCCATTACATTACATTGCATTTTTCATGAGTTGTATTGATTTTGTTGGTATCAGCTCGACTTGTTGCTCCATAGAATGATTCTTGTGTATTCTCTATAGCCCTCCTCTTCTCTGTGAGATAAGCTTTATTTTTAGACCATACTCTTTCATATAAAAGACTCATTAAACAAAAAGAGTAAAATTCACCCGTGGTTTTAAAGTTGTCCAAGTATCATCTAGGTCCCCAAAGTTCTAAAATGCATTTTTGGCTCCTTGAAGTTGTAAAGGGTCTCATCCAGGTCCCAATGAGTGATTGCCCCACCCGCTATCCTACGTGGCATGGATTTGACATATGGGTCTCACATGTCAGAGACAAAGCTGCACCTTAAAAAATCATATTTTTTCATATGACCTCGAACGAAGATAACTTTTATATGAAAATTGTAGACTTTGGTGAGATCTACAACTTTCTATTTTTGAGTTAAAATGCTAAAAAAATGCTAAAAAATCATATCTTTTTGTATGATGTCGTACAAAGATACTTTGTATATTAAAACTGTAGCCCTCGATAGTGTTAGGAAACGCGGGTGGACTAGCACAAATTAATAACCATGTAAAATAGGATCGCTTGTATGTAGATGATCATATATTATACCTTTCCAACGCATGATGCAGCGGAAGACTAGGCGGAACACGCGTAGTCGATATAGTCGACGTCGAGGAAGTAGTCGTATGGCTTGACGTAGTGCGCAACTCAGCGGCACCTCTACAAATGTCCACAAATGCGGAGAGAACGGTGGCGACGTAACGTGCTAGCACTCGTTGATGCACGCGGACTGCAACAGACCACCGGTACAGCACAGGAGCCCTCTCCACGGCCTCTCCTGTTTATCCGTGCACTAGGCACAGAGAAGCGGCGGCATGCATGGTGGCCGAAGGCAGTTAGGTTAAGAGGGTGTTTGGAACTGCTCCACTTCACGTTTTTCAGCTCCACTCTACGTTTTTTTGCCAAATGGTTTCAGCTTCACGCACTTTGTTCGAGGAAAAAAAGGGTGGAGTTATGAAAGCACATAAAGAGGTACTCCACAAACTCCAGTTTTTTGTAGAGTTGTTTGCAGGGCCGTCTCCAGAAATTGGGGGCTCCTATCCGAAATGCACATTGGGGCCCTAAATTTACATCACAATTTGCAATATATGATTCCTAAATCGCAATTTGCCAATACATAATTTCAGATGATCAAAATTCAATTCAATTCAATTAATCAAATTGGGAATCACCTGAGCTCTTGCGTGGCTGCCTGCCTGCCTGCGTCCCTCTGCTGTTCATGCGTTGCTCAGAGGCAACTGTGACTGTGTGTATATGAATAAGTAACAGATAAAGGAAAACAACAACTTCTAGCTAGTAGGAAGAGAAAATAGATAGCAGCCGCCGTGACTTAAGGCAGCATTGTGGTTGGAATTGGCCAACGGTAGGAGCACTTACCAGTTACCAGTAGCCACTCAAGTCGGGAACCAAACAAGGCAGCCGTGGTTGTGCAGTGTGGCCTCTGCCGATTGCCGAGTTAGTGTTGATGACGACGCGCAGATGACGAAGACGAGAGGACGCGTGATGGTGCTGCCGCCGGGCCGAGGTTCGACGTTTTGACTTCTAAATCGCTGGGTACTGGTTGAGGGATATGAGGTGGAGGCCCATACTTTGGGGGGGGGGGCGTTTCGATCGCCCACCTCGCACATGCCTATCGATGGCCCTGGCTGCTCGACAGTGGAGTTTGTAGAGCAGTCTCAAACACCCCCTAATTGCCCTCTAGCTGGTTATAGAAGTGTTAATGGCCCAAGCATGGGCTAGTTGGGTGTGACTATTGGGCACTTATCCAATAGATAGATCTATAATTTTCTATTTTTGAGATTTTTTTATTAAAGTTGTTTAGATCTTTTTAAAAATTGATACAAATTAATATTCTAATGAAACATTTAATTATTTTTTGAGCATCTTAACGACCTCAAATGATAAAATTAAAACTAGAAATTTGTAGACCTCATCAAGGGCTACAATTCTAGTATACAAAGTATCTTTATTAGACATCATACATAAAAGATATGAACTTTTTAAGGCAGTCCTGATACACGATCAATGCTATTGAAATTTATATTATTCTTTAGCAACTTGAAGCACTGAAATGATAAAACTCAAAACTAGAAATTTGCATATTTTATTGAGAGATACAACTTTTATTTACAAAGTATTTTTATCATACACCATACAAGAAACATATAATTTTTCTAAAGCAATAAGTCCTGGTACGCGATTAATATACTACTGAAATTTTATTTTATTGTTTGAACATCTTAACGACCTTAAATGATAAAACTCAAACTAGAAAGTTGTAGTTCTCATCGAAATCTACAATTTTCATATAACAATAATCTTCATCTGATTCCATAAAAGATAAATATGATTTTTCTAAAGTGACAGACCCTAGTACGCGATTAATATGCTGCTGGAACTTTATATTATTTTTTTAGCATCTTAACAACATCTAATGAATCAAAACTGGAAAGTTCTAGATCCCACTGAGAGCTATATTTTTTTTATAAAAGGCATCTTATCAGAGGTAGTATGAAAAAAGATATGATTTTTTTAAGGTGGGGCCGTGTCGATAACATGCGGATCTCATCCTTCAAATCCGTGCCATGTATATAGTGGGTTGGTCCATTTGAAACTAGATAAGACCTATAACAACTTCAGAGAGCCAAACAAGCATTTTGAAACTTTGGGAATCTAAATGACACCTCCAGACACCTCCGGACAACTTTAAGGACGGCCAATGAATTCTACTGATATAAAAACGACAAACTAATGTTACTAAAACTTCTTACAAGTAAGAGAAACAAGAAAACAAGAAGAAATCATCTAGGCCATATCATTCTCTAATTTTTCCTAATCAGGTCTCTAAGGCCTTTTTTATTTCATGCTAGGGAACGTGAGTTCTATCTTTTGTAATTCATAACAAACAAAACCACAATGTCATTACAAAACATAAATGCTTGCTTTTCCCTCTATGCACCATGTCTACGGCCAGGCATGGTTGATCTCCCTGCGGAAGGAATGGAAGGAGAAATAGGGTAGAATAGCAAAGAAGATCATGTGGGACGCTTTTTTTTTGTTTGGCTTGGACAGACTCTACAAGGAGAGACCATGCACAATGAGACATGGTTGCATTCTCTATTAGGATGTTTGGTTGGAGGAGCCGCTCCATCCTAGATGAGGTGGCGCATCATGAGTTCATTTCTTAAATTTAGTGAAATGACTTCCTTCCTCATACTGGTCTCGTTATTAGCGTGAGGAATGAAACGATGCATCAAGCTATTCCATTCCACAAACCAAACGAAAAAAGTAAAGAATGAGTAGATGATGGACCGTCTTACTCCTCAAACCAAATACACTCTAAATGTGGGGAGGAAGAAAGTGAGGTAGGAGGTATAAGAGATCTCTTTGTATGTGTAATGAACAAAGAGGGGCAAGGGAGCATATTACAGGGAGTCCTTTATTTTTGCACTTTGGATCTGGTTGAGGTTATCACAAGTAGAGGAGGGGCTCTGTCAGTCACGGTAGACTTGTGTGGAAGGAAGAGACTGAGGTGGGATGGGAATATGAATGGCTCACATGTTAGTGGAACAAAGAGCAGCCATAAGACAGAGTGTAGGTTGCCAAACAGGTACCAACAATTTCATCTTCAGATTTTCATGACCCGCAGTCTGCAAAACTGCCTGCCTTTTATAGAATCTCTAGTAGCTGGCCCCGTTAACAACAAAAAGTAATTTGGGCCGAAAATTAAAGGCAAAGCCCACAAAAGGAACAGAAAGAGTTCACCAACAAAATAAGCAAGCACACGGGTCACAGTGGAGGAATGGCTCGTAGGAAAATTTCACAGTGATCAAAAGTAAGCTTTGCCCAGCTAATGTTTATAAATTCCAAAATAAAACGGGAAGTCTATCGACGCTACAAAACGTACAAGCAACATGCCGTCATAGGATTAAGTAGAACCTGATTTGTAAAAGAAAAAGAAATTAAAAAAATGAAGGAGATACAAGCGAACGTTGTTGCTTGCAAGCTTCAGGTTTAGGCACCGGCATGCTAGCATGTCTGCTACCGCTATCCATCCATGCTTTATGCTTAGCGCCTTAGCGAGTAGTATGCCATGCAGTTCCATATTGCTTCACGTTTCAGTAGCACGTTACTAGCGCTCGGTAGTGGCCACTCCACCACATGACACCGCATCCTTTTTGGCCTAGCAACGCTATATCTGATCCCGAAATCGACAGCCTTTGCACTGACGTGCACAGATCATCCATCAATTCCTTGCAAGCTAACAAATGGACACGCTTTCAGGCCCCGTTTAATTTGGAGGAGTTAAAGTTTAACTCTCATCACATCAATATTCCCTCAAATACATGGAGTACTAGATGTAGACTAATTATATGCATGTCGGCACAGATTAGGAGTAATTTACGAGACGAATCTATTAAGCCTAATTAGTCAAAGATTAAAAACTTTTTATCAAATAAGACGAAACTGCTACAGCATTAGTTAAACTTTAACATTCAAACCAAACGGCTCAATCCTCACGCCGTTGCCGGTGGCAATGTGTCCATGTCATTATAGATAAATATACGCCGTGCTCCTTCCACGTTGATCGATGTGCACAAGGACTCAGCGATTGGGTGTTGACTGTTGAGCATCCAGCGACGATCATCGTCACCCGTAGATACTCATCTGGACCCGGTGTCGTCCAGCAATCGGCCATGTCGTCTCTGGTCAGGTCGTTCGCGTCGCTCTACTGCCAGAAGCTGCGCTCCACCACCCGCCTCGGACCCGTGACGGTGGCGCCACCGCGTTTCCAGGCGTTGAACCGACGGGGATTCTCAGCCTCCAGCGGCGCGGCAGACGCGAGACGTCCGCCGGCGGCTCTGCCAATGCCGAGCCAGCAGTCCCAACAACAGAAGCGGACGCCTTTCTTCACCTGGTGACTGTCTCTGTCTGTTGTACAGTTACTGATGGCTTCCTTATATTGTGCCACACGGGCTCCTAATCCTGTATTTGCCTTTGCTGTATGTTATGTATCAGGGCAAGATTGGCCGTTGGCTCCATTCTTGCTGCCGCTACGCCATTCCTGCATTCCAGATGGGCGTCGTTCCTGCGGATTCAGAGTAAGCAAACAAGCTCTGTTTCTGAAAAAACTCTGATGCAGGATATTGTCGCGTCCTGATCGGTCATCAACGATGCGAAATTTAACTGGCTGGAGGCTGGCTGTGCTCAGGTGAGGTGGAGATGGTGAAAGACAGGGCGGAGGCAGTGGCGGAGGTCGTGGAGAAGGCGCCCACCGTTGCAGAGAAGGCGTCGTCGGAAGTAGCCGAGCAGCTGCCCGAGAACGGGAGGCTAAGGGCGGCGGCCGTCCTCCTGGAGCATGCGTCCAAGGAAGTCAGCGAGGAGGCACACCTTGCACAGGACATCCTCCACAAGGTACACACATAACTTTTTTACACATGGAAGTCCTGTGTTTCTACTTGTTGCCCCAGCACAAACTTGCACTAGACACTATCCAGTATCCACAGTCCAGTTGTTGTGCAAACGCTACTACCAGATGCATCCCTGATTAAACACAACTTGTTGATGCAGGTCGACGAAATTGAGGAGGACGTGAAGGCCATTATGGATCACAGCAAGCATGCTCATTCGAAGGCACGGGTACACGACTGACATCTCAGCAGAGCATGAAAGAAAAAAAACAGTTCCAGAGTCCTTTCTCAATTCTCAATTAGGGAAATCATAAAGGGAAGGATTTTTAAGGCAGGGCCGTTGTTACGGTTTTGTTTGACCGATAAAGTTGTCTGTTGATGTTGTAAATCGCTAGTAATTAGTGTGCAAAGCGTAAGAAGAAATTGGTAATGAAAGAATATAATCTGCTCATAACACAGATCCCGTCTGAAAATTGATAGGATTACACATCCTCATCATCTCTGTCTCAAGCCTGGAAAGAACAAACAAACAAATAAATAAATAAATAAATAATGGATCGCAAAACAGAGTATCAACAACAGCAAAGCAGAGCAGAGCAGAGCCGCGCAGGTGCAGCTCCTCCACGAATGCGGCTGCATATGTCTAGAACACGACGGCGGCCGCCACAGCTCCGGCGACGACGAAGAAGCTGGCGGCGGAGGCAGACGCGGCGGCGCTCTTCTCCGTGATGGGCGCAGCCGCCGGAGTCAGAGCGGAGGCTCCCGCCGGGGCCGTCGCGTCGCCAACTCCCGCACCGATGGGGCTCGTGGCTGGCGCGTCGGCGGAGGGCGCGGACACCGGCGCCGTCGTGGGAAGCGAGGGCGGGGAGGCCATGGGAGCCCTGGTCGGCGGAGGCGGGAGAGGGGCCATCTTGGGCGGCGCCGGCCCCGGCGCGCGCTTGGGCGAGGCGGCCGGGGCCTGCGCCGTGGCCGCGACGGCGAAGAGGGCGAGGAAGGCAACGAGGACGGCGGCGAGGCGGGCCATCTGTGTCCCAAGTGAGTGACTTCCTGGATCAGCAAGCGGCGGAAAGGACGGAAGATGGGGCGCCGCTGCTGCTGCTGGAATCTTGAGGATGGTATGGAAAATTGGTGATGGATGGGAGAAGGCCGCCGTGGACGACGACGTATTTATAGGCGAGGGGCGAGGCGGCGCTGCCCGCTGGGGTCGTTTTTGAATGCTTTTGGGTTGTCATTAGCCGTTGGGCCTGATTCCTTGTGCCCAGTGCGACGGCGGCACACGACGGGCCACCGGGACCAGCTCGGGATGGGACATGGGACCGCGCAACGGCTAGTTGCGACGAGTGAGCCGGGGCGGCGGACAGCGGAGATGGCGGCCCTCTTCTCACTCTGGGCGTGGGCCGTGGCTGAGGCCAGCTAGCCGTTGCGAGTTAGGAGTACCTTTTATTTAGCCTCGTCGCGCATGAAGCCGTTGTCGCTGGCCGGCTTTCACGACCTGTTAGACTGGCAAGGGAAACCAAATGATGCCGCACCAAAGCGCGCCCGGTGGATTTCGTTCGTTAGATCGGGGAGATCACGGAGACGGAGGATGCGCCGCCCCCGCGAGGTCGCGCGGCCCCTGAAGAGGACGCACTGCCGGACAGAGGATACACCCTACTGGCTCCTTTCTTCTTCTGCATCGGCACGGAGGGCGCGCCGCACTTCTCTTCTCTTCCACTAGCGGTGAGGCCGCGTCTGCCGTCCCTTCTCCTCCACGATGCCTCCGACAGCCGCCATCGCTAGATCCGCCGCCGGCCCTTCCGCTCCACCCATTCCCTCGCAGATCCGGCGCCTTGGCTCCTCTTCTCCTCCACCGGCGACCATCATCGTCGGATCCACCAGAGGCCCTTCCACTTCACCCTCTCCCTCACAGATCCGTAGCCATGGCTCTCTTCTCCTCCATCGGCGGCCGCCATCGCCGAATCCGCCACCGGCCCCTCCGCTCCGCCCCCTCCCTCGCAGATCCGCCGCCCTGGCTCCTATTCTCCTCCACCGATACGGAGGCCAGCGCCCGAGCCGCTCTTCTCCTCCACTGGCATGGACTTGGAGATATTTAACTATTTACCCTTACGGAAGGCACATCTTCAAAAGACGTCCTTATTTTCACAATTACACATTTATCACTTTTACACGTGATCATTTATACATTTGCCACTTTTGCTGACGTGGCACGCTAACTTCTCACGCCACGCTGGATTAGGCACGCGAAAAGACAATATTGCCCATGCCTTTCTCAACTGACCAGTTGCCAGCCCACTCTTCTGCCACTGACATGTGGGGCTCACACGTCAGGGTCATCCCCTACCTCCCCATCTTCTTCCTCACTGCCTCCGTCGACGAAGCATAGTTCCCCAACGTACTGCTGCACCGGGGAAAAAATTCCAATTGGTTCCACATATATATATATATATATATATATATATATATATATATATATATATATATATATATATAGGTTCTCTTGACTACCGATGTGTGAGATCCTCTAGGTGCTTCAGTGTACAACGATTTCATACAGAAGATAAGCCCCTCCTCGATTCAATTTGTGATGGAACGACTGTTGTATCTTCCTACTATGCCTTATCTAGTGTGAAGGATTGATTTGGTTGACCATGGATGTAGATCAGGATGATTACTGCAGATGGAGGCCTTTCACCCGAAGGAGATCGCAGGTTGCTTATGTGTTTACATACTTTCCATCTCTCTGGTCAGCAGACCAAGGTATGAGAAGTGCTGAAGAAGGTATAGTTTGAACATCATGGATAATGAAGGGATCTCATAACATAGTCATTTAATAGGTGTTGATCTTTCCGGTGCTTAATGCTCAGTGAAATCCTTCTAGTTTTATTGAATGCAATGTCTGCTATACTACTCAGAGATGGCACTGCAAGTGTGGTTGGAGATAGCAAACCAAGAGTGGGCCTGCGGTCCGACAGGACCGCTGCTGCCGTGTGCAAATATTATAGCTGCGAATTGGAGCATTAATGGTTAAATCTCCATTCTACTTGGTAAGGGTGCAATTGCTAGAAACCCAGATTCTTCTAAAAACATTTTCGATTCAACTGTAGAAACATTTTCGATTTTTAGAATTAGTGTTCACGGCGGATTCGGGTTTTAAGTTTGAGTTTCGATTTTAGGGCCTAGAAACTTCACCCGATGCGAACCCCACCCTATTGGCATCCTTAATCAGTTGCCTGGTGTGGAAGCGGATTTCACAATTCCCATGGTGCAAATTCAGATAGGGAGGCTCGACTTTGCTAGGCCAAGGCCCATTTCTGGGCGTGGATGGCGGCTTCTTCCTTGGGTCAATGGCAGCGGCAGGCTTCGCCAGGATGGTGTTGCTCAAAAAAAAAAAGAGTGAGAAAGGAGGAAGGGAAGCAGGATTACTTGGGCCGAAACAAAGGAGCAGGCCGGGGCAGAAAAAAAAAGGAGGAAGGGAAGCGGGATTACTTGAGCCGAAACAAAGGAGCAGGCCGGGGCAGAAGCCACGGAAGGGAAGAAAGTAAAAAAGGAAAAGGTTTCCTATTTATATGATATATGAATTGGAAAGAAAGTTTGATTTCAAGCCTACGAACCAAAGCGAACAGAACTGCAATGCACCACCGTGAAATGCAACCACCATGTATATTATATACGTACCTTATATGATAATTTACCATAAAAAATTAAATGATTAATTCTTTTCTTGAAGAAAAACAATAGTATATCATATACCAAGCTAAACCTTGTAGCAAAACGTGTTGTTTTTGTCACAAAGAAGAGACAACTAGACACTTGTTCTTTGATTGCTGTTTCGCCCGAGCAGTTTGCTCAATAATTCAGGTGGCCTCAAATGTAGCTAAACTTTTGTAGCGTGTTAAATATGTTTCGCAGTTGGATTCAAGGGATTAGTAAAGATTTGAAGCCTTTAGTTCTACTAGGAGCTACCGTCACCTGTTGGTTGATCTGGTTATGTAGAAATGATATAGTTTTTGAAAAGAAAAAATATCCATCCCCTTTGCAGGTTATCTTCTTGGTTATGTGGGCTATCATCTAGAAGCTGGATACGCAAGATTTAGGAGCCGTTCGGCTGGAATTATAAGCCGGCTGAAAAACACCGTTGGCTGATTTTTTGTGAGAGAAAAATACTGTTCCGGCTGAAAAAACAAGCTGAATAAGACGGATTATAAGCCAGATGAACAGGGCCTTAGTTGTGGCGGCTTCATGGTATTTGGCGGTCTAATAGTATGCGGATTGATAATCACTAGAGTATGTATGGCTCCCTTGAGAATTTAATAAAATCTTCCTTTATCAAAAAAAAAAACCGTAGCTAGCTAAAAAAGCATCCGTTGTAATTAAACAGCTGCGATTAAGGCCCTAATCATGCATGCACCCCCTACGAACGATACCTTATATGGCCTAGTTCGTTGTACTGGATTCTCCACGTAATTTTGTATTCTCTGTTCTCTTTGTGGGAACAAAAGCTATGGGTAGCTTTTAGGTGCACAAGACCTGAGGATCAAAAGGTGATGAGAAAAAGCCGTGTCTTTTCTCCTTCTCAAGGGCACAGCACACGCCACGCCCATATATGCTTCCATCCCTTTCTCTGCCCCTCCATCTCCCACCATCAACCATCAGCTTTCTTTTAGCCTTTCCTTTTTTTGGTGGTGGATGGCAATGGGCAATGGCGATGGCGATGGATGCCGACGGCCGGCGCTGAGCGCGCCGGGATTCCGTCTTGGCCAATGGTCTTGCACGTCCGCGTCGTGGGTCCATACGGACGTGGAAAAAACACAAGGGCCTCGTTTAGTTCGGTGAATCAGAGAGAAAAATACTGTATCAGAATTTCTGTAGCATTTCGTTTGTATTTGGTAAAAATTATCCAAATTTTGACTAACTAGGCTTAAAATGTTCATCTCGCAAAGTACAACAAAACTGTGCAATTAGTTTTTGATTTCATCAATATTTAGTACTCCATACATTTGCCGACATTTTGATGTGATATGGAATCTTCTTTTTGCATAGTGAAACAACGGCAAGACCTAGCGCTGTCGATGCATGCGTCGCTATCTATTCTGGCCCTGGTTTAGATGGAAGATTTTTTCAACCTGCTGAATAGTACCATTTTCGTCTTATTTGACAAATATTGTTCAATCGTAGACCAACTAGGCTCAAAAGATTCATCTCGTGATTTTGAACTAAACTGTGTAATTAGATATTTTTTTTACCTACATTTAGTACTCCATACAAACGGCTAAAAATTGATGTGATGGAGAGAGTGAAAAAACTTGAAATTTTGAGGTGATCTAAACATGGGCCTGGGTTGCAATTGCAACTAGAGGGATAGCTAGCTAGCCCTAGTATGGGAACTACCACACTGACATTTCTGCGTGGTCCTGGTTGATGTGTTGCTCATGACTGCGCTGCACATATATACTATACTATATATAATAATAAACTAAATTAAATAAGGTAGCGTGTGCACTTGAAACTGTTTAAATATAATGATTGTTTTGTGTGCGTCATAAGTGGTAATTGTGACCTTTGGACCGTGCAAGGAGGTAGGTTCTCACTGTATATATGCATATAATTTATTGTGGCAACTTATCAGGTGGAAACTACACCCTTCATGAAAACCTGTGCAAACCACGGTAAAAAAGTCGTCTAAATTCACACACAAAAAATCACATATATAGATGATATGATGATACACAACCTTGTAAAATATCTTGTTCAAACTCGACTTCATTTGTGAGATATAAAAATAACAAGTTTCAAGCCAGAAAGCTGTCCAGACGATTTGTTAGAAATTTGTTATTTTTATATCTCACAAACGAAGTCGAGTTTGGACAAGATATTTTACGTGGTTGTGTATCATCCTATCATCTACATATGTGATTTTTTTGTGAATTTAGACGACTTTTTTCTCGTGATTTGCACGGATTTTCACGAAGGGTGTGGTTTTCACCTGATACGTTGTCATTTATCATATCCCTTTTCAAATACTAGTATGTCTTTTAAGAATCCATCCACCATGGAAAATCCAAAAAAAAATAATCGCACAGGACTTGTGGGGATTGAAGCAGATTGAGGTAGATTTTATCCTCGACAAATCAAAATCTCTTTTAGTCCAATTTGATCCCCTTCAATCCTCTTTTGGAGCTTGTTTGGCTATACTGGTGTCCACCTCAATGTACTTGTACTAAAGTGGATTAGGGCAATTTACTCTCATTATACGTGGATTGGTAGATACAAGTGCAGCCAAACAAACCTGGAAAAAGAGACTAGCCTATAGACCGGAGTAGAATTGAAGTGTAGCCAAACAAGACTTTAAAACTTTTATCATTGATTTCCATGTTTTGCATGAATTTTTAGAAATGTGGTGTACTCATGTTGATCTGATGACTCAAAGGTCATCCCTCTCTCCCCTTTCTTTTAAAACACGTCTCTGTCCCAAAATAAGTGCACAATTCAAAATACATATCTACCTCCATATGTATGGTTCTGTGTGTACAGAACAATTGAACAAATCACAAACAGTACACTTTCTGTTGCACTTCGTCGCGGTGTGGCAATGGCCAGTGCTAGTTGCCTTCAAAAAAATGGCCACTGCTAGCTCGTCAGCAGGTACTGTACAACCAAGCACGACCAATCAAATCAACTGGCCTGCTGCTGTCTTTTCAATCACTGACGTACTACTCATCATATAACCTAAAAGTTTAATTTTTTCACTCTCTCAATTAGTATCCATGCATGAAGTAGTAAATGTAGGTAAAAAATAACTAATTACACAGTTTAGTTGGAAATCACGAGATAAATCTTTTGAGCCTAGTTGGTCAATGATTAAACAATATTTGTCAAATAAGACGAAAGTGGTACTATTATCGGGTTGAAATTTTTTGCAATCTAAACGTGGCCTTACGCCTTGTTTAGATACACTCTAAATTCTAAATTTTTTCGCTCTCTCCGTCACATCAATCTTTGCATACATACATGAAGCATTAAATATAGATAAAAAATAATTAATTGTATAGTTTAGTTATAAATCACGAGACGAATCTTTTAAGCCTAGTTAACCCATAATTGGACACTAATTATTAAATACAAACGAAAGTGTTACGATTAGAAAAATCCTAACTTTTCACGATCTCAACGATGCCTTAGCTCTGGAGATCGACTCGGATAAGCAAACCGCTTGCGTCCAACTTGAAACAGACCATTAATTCATTTCTATGGTTCATTATCTAAAAAAATCATATCTCTGATGGCCTCCTAGAAATTTCACAGAAATTATATGTGAATTTTATAAAATTAAAGTCAGTTTATTTTCATAGAAAAAAACACAGAAAATAGAAAATTTTTTCACGTTTGAAAGAAAGTTTTAGAGAAGTGCATATGTATCAAACAAATCACAGATAATTAACCGATATATAGAGGCATCAAGCATGGATGGAAAGAACCAAGAATAGAAGCGATCTGCAGGTGGCCAGAAAAGGCGAGTTGTCAGCTAAATTAATTCCAACATATCTGTGCATGGCATGTAGACACGTATGGTATGGTCGTCCTCTCATCTAATTCTAAGTATCTTGCTCTAGCAAATTAGGCTCCGTTCGGCTGTGCTGATAAACCGGCTGAAAAATACTGTTGGCTGATTTGTTTTGAGAGAAAATAATGTTCCGACCGAAAAAACAAACTGAAAAGTACGGATTATAAGCCGAATGAACAAGACCTTAAATGACATGAAGTTATCTCATATTATGGTGAGACTCGTTTCAGTCGTCTACATCTATATTCATATTCATATATAGATATAGATGCAGGCGTTATCTGCCCTGTTTGTTTGGACTCGTTAAAGTTTAACTCACATCACATCAATATTACGGTAAATACATGTAGTACTAAATGTAGACTAATTGAATGCATGTCGGCACAGATTAGAAGTAATTTACGAGACAAATCTATTAAGTCTAATTAGTCCAAAATTAAAAACTTTTTATCAAATAAGACAAAAGTGCTACAGTATTTATTAAACTTAACACCCAAACCAAACAGACCCTTAATTCGATCCGATGTTAACATGCAGATGTGCTAGCTAGGCTTAATTTGCATTGCGAGGGCCAATTTGATTTGAGGACCTACTACCTAGCTACCTAGCTAGTAATAATTGTTTAGTTCTCTGAGTTTTATAATTCGGGGCGTGGGTCAAGGTAGGGTTCCCTCATCACATGCCCTTTTCAGCTGTGAATGCTGGCATAGGTGGTTGCGTAGCATCGGCTGCACAGTTCCTGCCACGTTTCGACACCACACCAACTCAGCATCAGAAAATTGATCTTCCCATTTCACAGTGACAAATTAGCATTATTCTGGTTTGTAATGTTTATTTAGTATATGCATGTGTACATGTAATAGGCAAAAAACGGCATATATTATTTAAAAAAAACTAAAATCGGTCATTACACGAGTTTAGGACGTAATAAGACCATTATTACACGCGAATTTCAAACGGGTAAGTATAAATGAAACTAAACGAGACCCACATTATTTCAAATAATTAGATGCGTCACTTATTAATCATAACACTTTTTAATCTTATTAGTTGTCAGGAAAGTGTGTAAAATTTCACTGTTTATACGACATTGATGTGCCTACATAGTACTACGCCATAGTATTTGCTAGTAAAGAGATCATTAGATTAGGTCTCTAATTCAAATATGAGGAGGTACTCTACACGATAAAAATAATGTCTTGGAAGTAGATTGTCGTGCGTAGTTCCAGAGTTAGGAACACCGTACCTATTCAGTTCATGTCCAATCTGAATTTTGTTTTCCATTCGAGTCATAAATTAAAATGGGTTGGACTGCGGACTGCGCACCATAATGTTCCCACGTCGTCCTGCACGTCATATAAACACGCACACTAAAAGTACGGTACGTCATTTTACATATTTCATTATTTATAAATAATAATCATAGCGTGCAACATGCTTGGTGAAGATATATACCGTGCATTGCGCTTAAAACAGCACTCTATGTCAGTATGATTAAAAAAAACACACTCTATGTCAGTACGCGAATATAGCTACATATTTATAATGTGAACATCAGTACACGCAGGGATGAAAACGGTACGGATATTTTCCGACCGTATTCGAGACCGAATCCGTTTAGAGGGGTTTTAATCCGTCCGTATCCGAGTCCGGATATTTAACATCTGATACCGTATTCGTATCCGAATATTTAAATCACATATTTATGATGTCGATATCCAATCATATTCTATCCGGCATTTTTTATACTATCCGTATTCGAATCCGAATCCGGACATAAATATGAAAACAAATACGATATCAGTGATATCCGTCCGTATCCGATCCGTTTTCATCCCTAAGTACACGAGCACGCAAGTTTATTGCGGTACTACAATATACTATTTATATATTCCATTGTACTTTTAGTTTCAATTTTTTTCCCTGAAAGTTTTGTTCCCGGTAAATATTCTTCATTACGTTCACATTTAGCCGAGTCTATTTATGCCTCCTATTAGTCGTCCTATATAAACCACAGCTCTTATAAGTTGACTTAGCAGTATATGTGAAATTACAAGCTAGTAATGCAATGTAGAAATATTTGTAAAAATAATCTGCATTCTCTGGTCCCATCTCGATCGACAGAGAATGTTAACTAATTAGTGTTTGATTTGGAGAAACATTGTATTTCTTTATTTGTTGTTTAACTAGCTTAAGTTTGGAGTTCAAGGTTTTGTGATAATTACATCCTTACTCAAGAAAAGATGACAACATACTCCCTCCAATCAAATAAACTTGATATTTCAGACAAGAAAAGCAAATAATACCACTACTCCAATCAAATAAACTTGGTATATACAAAAAACAAGCTAGATTTTTCTATTTGAAGCATCAAATACATTGGACTAGAGGTAGTATGTCTTTCTAATGTTATAATTCTAAACAATGGCTGGTGTAGTTATATAAGTGCACACTACTACACATATATCATCAATGTCGGCTCTATACTGTCCGCCACTGGTTTTCACTGTAACACCCCTGGGTGTTAAGCATGCATTAGCATCCAAATCATTAGTCATAATCATCTCATACATGGTTATCATTGCATGCAATATAGACCCTTTTAAATTTAAAGTTGAAAAATAATTACTCAAAACCCAAATTCTGCATTTAAGTGCTAAAGAGTGGTGAAATTTTGTGTAGCTACAATTTTAAATAATCTAGAATAAATAAACATGATTTTTGGAGCAACTCTTGAATTCAAATTCCTTCAAATTTTGCTTTTAAAAATATTCTAGAAAAATGAATTTTTACTTAAAAATTTAGCTTTAAATCCCAAATTCAAAATCTATTTAGAATTTTGAAAAGTGCCCTACATGAAAGTTGTAGAGAATTAAATTTTGAACAACTTTTATTTTGGGCAAAAGTTCTGAAAACCTCTTTTTCATCATCAAATTCGAATTTGAAACAATTAGAAAAATTTGCAAATTATTTAGAAAAAGAAAAATGCTTTTCCTTCTTTAACGGGCCGCGGCTTCCCTTTCGGCCCACGGACAGACGCCGGCCTGTCCCGCTTGCCCCGCTCCCCTCCCCGCGCGCGCGCGCCCGCGCCAGCACGACGCCCGCGTCAGGGTTCGCCCGCTGCGTGGCCACCGCTCGCCGCCTCCGGCGTACGGGTGGTGAGTCATGGGCTCCACCGGTCGCGCCACGCGCCTTGAACCCACGCCCGCTCCTCCCTCCTCAGCACGTCCTCTATTTTGCCCTTCTCGGCCTCGCACGAGCCGCAGCAGCCGCCGCTCCCGCCTCCTCGCGCCGCCGCCGCTCCGTCCGAGACGAACGCCACCGTTCCCGCTCCACGGCCGCGCCACCTCCCGATTCGTCTCGCCACCGGCTCCGCCACCTTCTCCTCTTCTCCGAACGGGGCTCGGTATCCCTTGTTCGACGACGGTGAGACGCAATTTCTCCTTTTCCCGCGCGCGCCACCGTCGCCGGCCGCTGGGCTCGAGCTCCGCCACCGGCGCCCTCGATCCCTCCTTCTTCCCTTGATTGGCACTGTCGTGCTCGCCATCCTTTCGCGGAAGCCATGCGCGCTCGAGGTAGCCGCTCAGAGCCGAGGGTCGGCCGTTGGCTGACGGCGACCACCGCTTCGCCCCCGCGACGTCGGGACGCCGGCACCCGTGGCCGCGCCCCGCGCTTCGCCCCCCCCCCTCTCTGCTCTCTGGGCCAAACGGCCTTGGGCCGAACCACCGAACCGGGCCGCTTTTCTTTTTTTCCCGCGCGACGCTCCGACAGAAATCGGTCGTGGGCCGTTGTTGCCGAGTGGGCTGGCCCGTTAAACAATTCCGTAATTAGTTTTTGAATTTCTATTTTGTTTTGGGAAAAGAAAATACTTGGAAAATGTTTGTGTACCCTTTTTAGCTCAAAAATGATGAAACAAATTTTGAAATGTTCCTCTTGAAAAGATCTACAGTTTAAAAATAGCTCATGTTAATTTTGTGACACTTTGCTGTGCAAATTTATTTAATTGCTATAAATGCTGATATCTTAGAAAATATGTAGTAAATAAAATAATGAAGGGAAAAATATGATTCTTGTTGCTTTAATCTTTATTAGTGATGTACTTTCTAGAAAAAAATATTAGTGAAGCATGTTCTGTGAGAAATTTTTGAAGTGTAGTTCAAATGCTTTTAATTGATAATCTTTGTTATTTTTAGTAGAGAGCTAAATTTGTATAGAACATACATGTGATAATTTTTGTAGTATGTTAGTTTACTGTTAGTAACATAGGAAAAATGTGAAATCTGTTGTTTGATACTTTTTCTAGTACAAAATAATTTCATGCTCATATTTATGCTATAACTTGTTTATTTTGTATAGATAGTTTTACTTATGCAATTCTCATGAAAATTTAGCAGTAGGTTAGTTAGGGTAAGAGTAATCTACTGTAATTTTTGTAGATTTTTATCTACACCAGAAATAGGTGTTGCTGTGTAACCCTAGTTAAAAAGGGAATAAAAGATTATTCTTTATGAGAAATTAAGAGAAATAAAATATGTTTGGTGTATCTTTGAAGCATCCTTATGCCTTGCTGATGTTATGGATGAGTTAGGTTGGTAAGCTTTGGTAGCTTAGGTTCACTTGTATGTGTAGATGATAGGCTAACTAATAGAAGGATAAGGTGCATGTTTTAGGGTACATGTTCTTGGATGACGTTGACTACCTTGTAGAAGAAATAGTTATATTTAAACTGCTCATTCCATGTGCTCATCTGCATCGCATGTCATCAAAGCACTCCACCACAATCCGATGCATCATTCGCATGGTTACTTATGCACTTGCATCATACAGGATCGCAGGAAGAGTCGCAGGTAGCAGTACAGGAGGAGCAGGCTTGAACGAAGCAGCAGGAGCCCCAGGAACAGGAGGTGCCCGAGGAAGAAGAGTCAGGCGAGGAGCTGCCAGAGTGCGTCGACCACCATCCTAGCTCGTTCGAAAGAGGCAAGCCCCGGAGCATTTTAAGTCTCCTATTTTATAAAAGTTGTTCCTTACTACATGAACTATAGTTATATATATAGTTGCATTAAGTTATAGGAGTTGAGTAAAACTATTGTTGCATTATTACCTTGGCCACCAGATTATCTTTCACCCTGTTAGGTCAGGATCGAGTGAATTGCTTAGCCATGCTTAGACCGGTAGAAGTCGGGTGATTTCCTGTCACCTGCGAGTTATAGGTGGATACCGGGTTATGGTTAGCTGTAATTGTGATCATAAAAAGTAACCAAGTGTTGATGGATAAATGAAGAACGGGCGGAGTCTTATAGGGTTTTGAACTATAGTGATTCCATCTGTGTCGATTAAGGACCGATCGTTGCTCGTCCCTCTTGTCATGTTAAACGCATGCCTCATATTTAGCTGGCCGAATAAAGTACCTTTCGACTGTGAAGCTAGTGACACTTTTCGAGCCGGGATAAACTCGGGTTGGCAGACTGGTGTTGAAGTGGGTGTAACGGGGACGCGAAGAGTGAGCCCAAGGTGCGTCCTGGCAGTCGGGCGGTCCCTGGGTAGTGCGATCCATGATTGTTATCCTGCGGCTTCTTGGAAAGTGTCATTGGTGATCTACGCGACCCTGACGGGGGAAACAGGGTTTGTGTGAGGAATAAATCTCCAGCTGGATAGGAATTCGATTCGAATCGCCGTCGCTCCCGGTTAGTGAGCACTTGACTCGAGCTATGGCATCGTAGTAACATTAAAGAAACACTGATGGTTAAGTGAATGATGTTAGAAATGCTAAACCTGATATGGTAATCTAGATTGCTAATGATGAATCAAGTGATTGTTCTAGCAATAGCTGCTTACCTAGTTTGAATAGGTTATACTAAAAGTGATGCAAAAAGTACTGGTTTAGTTTTTCATAACAACTTATGCTTTTCGCAAATTAGTCAAGCCAGTCCAATCTATAAAGCCTTGCATGATCCTTGATGTCCTTTATTTCTGGTTTATGACGGGTAAGTCTAGCTGAGTACATTCTCGTACTCAGAGCGTTGTTCCCAATGTTGTTGCAGATGGTCAGATGTACTATGGGTACTGCTCCAACTGTCTGTATCCGGCGATGGGCGACAACTAGGACCTTGGGCAAGGGTCACTCTGTTCGTCTTATCTAATACTTTTGTGGACCATGACTATCTACTGGCACTGTATTTGAACTAAGGGTGTGTGTAAAACTACTTGCTTCCGCTATGTTATTTTGAACTGTGTTGTAATAACTTTTATTCTGAACTCCGATGTTCTCCACTTTTATTGTGAACTCTACGTATCATGTGAACTGTGGCTGCTAAATCAGTACGATTTTGGTTGTATGTTGGTTGGTTTGAAATCCCTCGTGATTTCACGGAATCTCGGGTTATACGGGTTTAAGTTTGATAAATTAACCGCCTCGGTGGAAGATTTTCTTACTTAATCTCGTATAATTACGTTGATCCGTTACAGCTGGTATCAGAGCATGGTTTAGCATGTACTGTTCACATGGGTATTTAAGAGTGTGCCAGTGGTCATATCCTTTATGCCCAATAAGGACTCTAGGTGGCTTAATTAAGTACTAACGTAGGGGTTTGCATCATATTTGAAATTTCGTCGCTCATACGGCGTGCTATTGTATGAGTGCCATTCAATTGAGTGGTAATGTATGGATCAATTCCCTCTACGTCCTAGTAAGTGAGAGTTGTGAGAGCATGGTCGGATACACTGCTGATATAGGGGAGTGCTTATGTGATACCGAAATACTTACGTGACATGCACATGTTCGTATGAGGGTATTCAAATGGTGGGGACTTCCGTCATGCGGTGACGATGCCGTCAATAGGACGATAATTCGGGTAGTTGTTACCATTATACTCGTATCTGGGGATGCGTGTAGAGCGAGTAACTTACTTTAATGTTTTCTTGCATATTTTCATACTGTGAGGGTTGGGCTGAAGTGACTTTCTGCAGGTACATAACAACGTTTTCGAGTAGTACGTATTAGTTACGTTACAAGAGATCGTTGTATGCCACTGTTTATTCCGTTAGTAGTTATTAGTTTTCTAAGTTTATGAGGACGTACGGAACGTGCATGTATCATGTGGTGCATTTCATTCATGGCATTGTTCCTCCCCTTATAAGTTGATTATCTCATTTCAATAAAAATGCCAACTTAAAAATCTGTTCTCACCACGGTAATAAAATTTTGCTACAGATGGCACGTACCAAGCAGACAGCCCGCAAGTCCACCGACAGAGCTCCCCGTCATCAGCTTGCTCTACGCACTCGTCAGCGCCACACTTTTCTTGTAGAGTTTGGGATGCCTACGCTCTTGTGGAGAGTACTCAGCTATGTAGGCTATCCTGATGGGATGGAGCCCCGCTACTTTTGGTCGAATGAGCGGTTGGGGGAAGGAATTTTGGTGACTGTGGTAGTGGTAGTTCATCCCCGAGGTGATGGTTCTGAGTGGACCGGTTGGCATTTTGAGTCAACTGGCAGGACCCCTGAAGAAGCCGCTGAGAGGGCAGCCTTTGGGATCCTGAGGGATATCATGGATCGCTTTCCTCAGGAGTTGGCAGCAGCTATAGTTGGAGTCTTTCCGAGGGGCAACCCCTCCACTGACTCATGGCAGCAGGCAAGAGGAAGATCTCTGGAGATTAGCACCGCAGAAGCATAGAACAGTAACAACCCCGCTATGAGTGCCATGTTCATAGTGATGAGGGCCTTTGATGGAGTGGAAGGTAGCCTGAGACGTGTGTCTAGTGCTCTTGGTCAGGCTCGTGATGATCGCCGTCAGCTTCAGAGAGATCACGACACCGAGATTGAGAGGCTCAACACAGAGATGGCTCAGTTGACTCGCCAGAGAGATCAGGCTACCCAGAGGACTGTGGCTTTCGAAGGAGATGTGCGTGCCCTGAGAGAGCAGGTTGGGCGACTGACCACCGCCAACAGGAACGCTGAGCGCATGTTGACTCATGTGCTCCATCAGAGGAATGAAGCCTGGTCCGCAGAGAATGTGTTAAGGGCTAGACAGTTTGAGCTAGAGCAACAGCTGGCATATGCAGAGGAATATAATGACAATCTGCATGAGGAGGTTCATCGGCTGAACAATCAACTCAACCCCTATGTTTCTTCTGGTGCGACAGAGATGGATTTGAATGAAGACGAAGATCCTGAAGAGCCTGAAGCACCAGTTGGGGAGCACCACGACGTTGCTAATGGCGACGACGCCAACGTCTCATACTTAGACAGCGACCACGATGAGTAGGCTAGTAGTTGTTACGCTAGCTGCTAGGTTCTATCTACATGATCTTTTGCTTTGTTGGCACGTTGGGCATGTAATAATGAGTAGAAAGACTAAGGCTTTGATGTAATGTTGGAAAGCTTGGATGTGTTTGTGGCGGTATCCGAACGTCAAAAAGTCCAGTGTATGTATGCTGGCAACTTGGTTGTAATGGACGCGATGTGTGTGCTTTAAGTAATCTAATTAGTGATGTTGTGTTAATTGGAATGACTTATTGTGCCCCTATTTTATTGTATGAATTTATTCTCTCCAGTAAATTCAGTCAGCATGATTTTTCATTCGGTCGCAATTCCTACAACACCACCTAATAATTACTGTTGCTGAAACATGCAAATGCCGAACACTCGTCGTACCGTGTATGGTGCCGCTGAGGCTGGTGGCAGTGCAGCTGCTAGTGATGACCGTGATCCACCACCGCCTCCTCCACCCTACACTGTGGAACAGTTTTTTCGCACAATTTCTTGGAAGCCAATGTAATATGGAGGGCATGCAACAGAATATGGAAGTTGCATTGCGTAGTATCGCAGACAACACCCGTCGGGGAATAAACCCGGGTGGGCATGAAGCAAATCAGTACAGCAGTTTCAAGGACTTCATGGATACTCGTCCACCGATCTTCAAGGAAGCCGCAGAACCCTTGGATGAAGAAGAGTGGATTAATACTATGGAAGACAAGTTCCGTGTCTTAAGAATGACTGAAGTGTTGAAGACTGAGTATGCAGCTCATCAGCTTCAAGGTCCGGCAGGAATGTGGTGGAAACATCACCGCACCACTTTTCCTCCCCACGCTCACATCACTTGGAGGGAGTTCACCGAAGCCTTTCGTGGAACGTATATTCCACCTGGTCTGACCGAGATGAAGCTTGGGGAATTCCTGGCACTAAATCAAGGCACGAAGACTGTAACTCAATATCTACATGCATTCAATAACCTGAGCCGTTATGCTCCTGATATGGTGAATACTGAGGCCAAGAAGATCGCTAGCTTCAAGAGAGGCCTGAATCCCAAGATGATGAAACATGTGGGTACAAATATGAGGACTGGTTTCAATGATTTTGTTAGTGACTGTCTAAAGCAAGAGAAGAACAACAATGTTTATGCTGCTTCCAAGATCCGTAAGAGAGCTTTCGAGTCGGATTCGTCCCAGTCCAGAGCCCCAGTGGCCAACCGTCCAACTTATCGATCGCCTGCCCCAGGTGCAAGGTTTAGGCCACCGCAAAGGAAGAATCAGAATGCTCAGCAACCCTAGAGGAACCAGAAACCATTCAAGATGGCATTGCCTCAGGCGAAGATAGGACAAGGTAGTTCATCTGGAACTGTGGCTCAAGTGAAGTGACCGTGCTTCAACTGCAACCAACCTGGATACTTTATGAAGTTTTGTCCCTACCCTAAGAAACAGCAGACGCAGTATCAAGCTCATGTGCATCACACCACCGTGGATGATATCCCTGAAGGAGAACCGGTAACAGCTGGTATGTTTTCTATCAACAATCATCCTGCAGTAGTCTTGTTAGATTCCGGATCATCTCATTCCTTTATAAGTCAAGCATTTGTTAAGAGGCATGAGCAAAAGATAGTTGAATTAGAATGTGCTTATAAAATCAGTTCAGCTGGGGCTGATCTGTTGACTAATCAGATAGTTCAGGGAGTAACCCTAAACATATCCAATCGGCAATATAAGCTTAATCTGATAGTCATGCCAGGGTTAGTTTTGGATGTGATCATGGGTATGAACTGGATGAATAAGATAGGGGTAGTAATCGATATTGGAGGAAGGAGTATCTCTCTTAAGGAACCAAGTGGAGAAGGCACTTTTCGGGTGGTCCTACCTCGGAAAGTAGACCTAGCTAGCACGACTTGTGCGGTCCAAACTACTCTGCTAGCCTAGATTCCAGTGGTCTGTGAGTTTCCAGATGTGTTTCCGAATGAGTTACCTGGACTTCCACCAGACCGAAATGTTGAGTTTGTCATTGAGTTAATTCCGGGAACAGCACCGATCTCGAGAGGGCCCTATCGGATGCCTCCCAATGAGTTAGCCGAATTGAAGAAGCAACTCTAGGACTTACTAAAGAAAGGTTTGATTCGTCCTAGCTCGTCTGAATGGGGATGCCCCGCTCTATTTGTGAAAAAGAGTAAGGATAACTCCTTACGCATGTGCGTGGACTATCGACCACTGAATGCAGTGACAATTATAAACAAGTATCCTCTTCCTCGGATTGATATCTTGTTTGACCAATTGTCTAAGGCCAAAGTGTTCTCTAAGATAGATTTGAGATCAGGATACCACCAGATTAAGATTAGGCCGCAAGATGTGCCTAAGACTGCGTTCTCTACCAGATATGGCTTGTACGAGTATCTTGTCATGTCCTTCAGATTGACCAACGCTCCTGCATACTTTATGTATCTGATGAATTCTATTTTCATGCCAGAGTTAGACAAGTTTGTGATTGTGTTCATTGATGACATTCTAATATATTTAGAGAATGAAGAAGATCATGCAGAGCACCTCAGGATTGTCTTGACTAGACTCAGAGGACATCAACTGTATGCGAAGTTTAGCAAGTGTGAGTTTTGGCTTAAGACAGTTCCTTTTCTCGGCCACGTGTTGTCTGAAGATGGCATTTCCGTAGACCCTAGTAAGGTGCAAGAGGTTATGGACTGGAAGTCACCAACCTCAGTGCATGAAGTTCATAGTTTTCTTGCTTTAGCCGGTTACTATCGTCGCTTCATACCGGATTTCTCGAAGATTGCCAAACCAATGACAAGCCTGTTACAGAAGGATCATAAGTTTGTATGGACAGAGGAGTGCGAGGCAGCTTTCTACACCTTGCGAAAGGTGTTGACCACTGCTCCTGTTCTGGCCCAACCGGATATAGAAAAGTCATTTGATGTGTTCTGTGACGCATCTAAGAATGGGTTAGGATGTGTACTAATGCAAAATGGAAGGGTCATTGCCTATGCCTCACGTCAATTGAGGAAGCATGAAGTTAACTATCCTACACATGATTTGGAGCTTGCAACTATAGTGCATGCTCTAAAGATTTGGAGACACTACCTGCTGGGTAATGTGTGTAACCTCTTTACAGATTATAAGAGTCTCAAATATATTTTTACCCAATCTGAGTTGAACATGCGACAGAGAAGATGGTTAGAGCTGATAAAGGACTATAATCTAAACGTGCATTATCGTCTCGGGAAGGCTAATGTAGTAGCAGATGCACTGAGCAGAAAATCACATGCTATTGATGTGCAACCGATGTTTGAAGAAGGGTTCAAATTGTTACATCCTGCTGTGTTGCATAATATTCAGATCAGTTGTACTCTGAAAAACCAGATCATTGAAGGTCAGAAGACAGATAAGGGAATCTTTCATATCAAAGAGAAGATGAAGAGGGAACCCACCAAACACTTTCGATTGGATGACCAGGGAGTGTTATGGTTTAAGGATCGCCTGGTGGTACCTAAGGATAGAGAGCTTAAGAATAAGTTGATGAATGAGACCCATCATTCCAAGCTATCTATTCACCCCGGAAGTAGTAAGATGTACCAAGATTTGCGACCCCGTTATTGGTGGACTAAGATGAAAAAGGAAATTGCAGCATACGTTGCTCGTTGCGACATGTGTTGTAGAGTTAAAGCTCTTCACATGAGACCCACGGGACTTCTGCAACCCTTGTCTGTACCCGATTGGAAATGGGATTATATAAGTATGGATTTCATCACTGGTCTTCCCACCACACAGAAGGGACACGATTCTATTTGGGTAATAGTAGATCATCTCACCAAGACAGCTCACTTTCTGTCAGTTAAGATAACATTCCGACCACCTCAATATGCAGAAAAATATATTGCTGAGATTGTCCGATTACATGGTATACCAAAAACAATCGTGTCGGATCGTGGTTCACAGTTTACCTCTCATTTTTGGGAACATCTTCATAAAGGTTTGGGTACTAGTTTGATTCATAGTACGGCTTACCATCCACAGATAGATGGGCAGACAGAATGAGTTAATGCTGTACTTGAAGATATGCTTAGAGCTTGTGTACTGTCATCCAGAGGCTCATGGGAATCCTGGTTACCATTGGCAGAATTCGCTTACAACAACAGTTACCAAGAGAGTATCAAGATGGCACCTTTTGAAGCTTTATATGGCAGGAAGTGCAGGACAACGTTAAATTAGGTAGAGCCTAGAGAAAGAAGGTTTTATGGAGTTGATTTTGTAGATGAGGCAGAGAAGAAGGTCCATATTATCCAACAAAATATGCAAGCTACACAGTCTCGTCAGAAGAGTTATGCCGATAAGAGAAGGAGACCATTGGATTTCCAAGTGGGTGACTATGTCTATTTGAAGGTTACCCCAATGAAAAAGAAACGGTTTGGAATCAAGAAGAAACTGACTGCTAGATATATCGGACCATACCAGATCGTAGAGAAAAGGGTCCCGTGGCGTACAAGTTGCAGTTGCCAGAAGAGATGAGTTCGATCTTTCCTGAGTTTTACGTATCCCAGTTGAAGAAGTGTCTACGTGTTCCAGAGGAGAGAATAGAACCTCAGGGTATTCGGATCAAGACAGACTTGGAATATCGTGAACAACCAGTTCGAGTTCTGGATGCAAAGGACCGAGTCACTCGAAATAAAGTGGTAACAACCTACAAGATTCAGTGGAGCCATCATGATGAGAATGATGCCTCATAGGAAACGGGAGAATATCTTCAAACCGCGTATAAAGATTTTTACGATAAATGGTTCGTAACTCAAAATCTCGGGACGAGATTCTTATAAGGGGGAGGGTTGTAACACCCCTGGGTGTTAAGCATGCATTAGCATTCAAATCATTAGTCATAATCATCTCATACATGGTTATCATTGCATGCAATATAGACCCTTTTAAATTTAAAGTTGAAAAACAATTACTCAAAATCCAAATTCTGCATTTAAGTGCTAAAGAGTGGTGAAATTTTGTGTAGCTACAATTTTAAATAATCTAGAATAAATAAACATGATTTTTGGAGCAACTCTTGAATTCAAATTCCTTCAAATTTTGCTTTTAAAAATATTCTAGAAAAATGAATTTTTACTTAAAAATTTAGCTTTAAATCCCAAATTCAAAATCTATTTAGAATTTTGAAAAGTGCCCTACATGAAAGTTGTAGAGAATTAAATTTTGAACAACTTTTATTTTGGGCAAAAGTTCTGAAAACCTCTTTTTCATCTTCAAATTCGAATTTGAAACAATTAGAAAAATTTGCAAATTATTTAGAAAAAGAAAAATACTTTTCTTCTTTAACGGGCCGCGGCTTCCCTTTCGGCCCACGAACAGACGTCGGCCTGGCCCACTTGCCCCGCTCCCCTCCCCACGCGCGCGCACGCCTGCGCCAGCGCGACGCCCGCGTCAGGGTTCGCCCGCCGCGTGGCCGCCGCTCGCCGCCTCCGGCGTACGGGTGGCGAGCCGTGGGCTCCACCGGCCGCGCCACGCGCCTTGAACCCGCGCCCGCTCCTCACTCCTCAGCACGCCCTCCATTTCGCCCTTCTCGACCTCGCACGAGCCTCAGCAGCCACCGCTCCCGCCTCCTCGTGCCGCCGCCGCTCCGCCCGAGACGAATGCCGTCGTTCCCGCTCCACGGCCGCGCCACCTCCCGATTCGTCTCGCCACTGGCTCCGCCACCTTCTCCTCTTCTCCGAATAGGGCTCGATATCCCTTGTTCGATGACGGTGAGGCTCAATTTCTCCTTTTCCCGCGCGCGCCACCGTCGCTGGCCGCCGGGCTCGAGCTCCGCCACCGGCGCCCTCGATCCCTCCTTCTTCCCTTGATTGGCACGGTCGTGCTCGCCATCCTTTCGCGGAAGCCATGCGCGCTCGAGGTAGCCGCTCAGAGCCGGGGGTCGGCCGTTGGCCGACGGCGACCATCGCTTCGCCCCCGCGACGTCGGGACGCCAGCACCCGTGGCCGCGCCCCGCGCTTCGCCCCCCCTCTCTGCTCTCTGGGCCAAACGGCCTTGGGCCGAACCACCGAACCGGGCCGCTTTTCTTTTTTTTTCGCGCGGCGCTCTGGCAGAAATCGGCCGTGGGCCGTTGTTGCCGAGTGGGCTGGCCCGTTAAACAATTCCGTAATTAGTTTTTGAATTTCTATTTTGTTTTGGGAAAAGAAAATACTTAGAAAATGTTTGTGTACCCTTTTTAGCTCCAAAAATGATGAAACAAATTTTGAAATGTTCCTCTTGAATAGATCTACAGTTTAAAAATAGCTCATGTTAATTTTGTGACACTTTGCTATGCAAATTTATTTAACTGCTATAAATGCTGATATCTTGGAAAATATGTAGTAAATAAAATAATGAAGGGAAAAATGTGATTCTTGTTGCTTTAATCTTTATTAGTGATGTACTTTCTAGGAAAAATATTAGTGAAGCATGTTCTGTGAGAAATTTTTGAAGTGTAGTTCAAATGCTTTTAATTGATAATCTTTGTTATTTTTAGTAGAGAGCTAAATTTGTATAGAACATACATGTGATAATTTTTGTAGTATGTTAGTTTACTGTTAGTAACATAGGAAAAATGTGAAATCTGTTATTTGATACTTTTTCTAGTACAAAATAATTTCGTGCTCATATTTATGCTATAACTTGTTTATTTTGTATAGATAGTTTTACTTATGCAATTCTCATAAAAATTTAGCAGTAGGTTAGTTAGGGTAAGAGTAATCTACTGTAATTTTTGTAGATTTTTATCTACACCAGAAATAGGTGTTGCTGTGTAACCCTAGTTAAAAAGGGAATAAAAGATTATTCTTTATGAGAAATTAAGAGAAATAAAATATGTTTGGTGTATCTTTGAAGCATCCTTATGCCTTGCTGATGTTATGGATGAGTTAGGTTGGTAAGCTTTGGTAGCTTAGGTTCACTTGTATGTGTAGATGATAGGCTAACTAATAGAAGGATAAGGTGCATGTTTTAGGGTACATGTTCTTGGATGACGTTGACTACCTTGTAGAAGAAATAGTTATATTCAAACTGCTCATTCCATGTGCTCATCTGCATCGCATGTCATCAAAGCACTCCACCACAATCCGATGCATCATTCGCATGGTTACTTATACACTTGCATCATACAGGATCGCAGGAAGAGTCGCAGGTAGCAGTACAGAAGGAGCAGGCTTGGACGGATCAGTAGGAGCCCCAGAAACAGGAGGTGCCCAAGGAAGAAGAGTCAGGCGAGGAGCTGCCAGAGTGCGTCGACCACCATCCTAGCTCGTTCGAAAGAGGCAAGCCCCGGAGCATTTTAAGTCTCCTATTTTATAAAAGTTGTTCCTTACTACATGAACTATAGTTATATATATAGTTGCATTAAGTTATAGGAGTTGAGTGAAACCATTGTTGCATTATTACCTTGGCCACCGGATTATCTTTCACCCTGTTAGGTCAGGATCGAGTGAATTGCTTAGCCATGCTTAGACTGGTAGAAGTCGGGTGATTTCCTGTCACCTGCGAGTTATAGGTGGATACCGGGTTATGGTTAGCTGTAATTGTGATCATAAAAAGTAACCAAGTGTTGATGGATAAATGAAGAACGGGCGGAGTCTTATAGGGTTTTGGACTATAGTGATTCCGTCTGTGTCGATTAAGGACCGATCGTTGCTCGTCCCTCTTGTCATGTTGAACGCATGCCTCACATTTAGCTGGCCGAATAAAGTACCTTTCGACCGCGAAGCTAATGACACTTTTCGAGCCGGGATAAACTCGGGTTGGCAGACTGGTGTTGAAGTGGGTATAACGGGGACACGAAGAGTGAACCCAAGGTGCGTCCTGGCAGTCGGGCGGTCCCTGGGTAGTGCGATCCATGATTGTTATCCCGCGGCTTCTTGAAAAGTGTCATTGGTGATCTACGCGATCCTGACGGGGGAAACAGGGTTTGTGTGAGGAATAAATCTCCAGCTGGATAGGAATTCGATTCGAATCGCCGTCGCTCCCGGTTAGTGAGCACTTGACTCGAGCTATGGCATCGTAGTAACATTAAAGGAACACCGATGGTTAAGTGAATGATGTTGGAAATGCTAAACCTGATATGGTAATCTAGATTGCTAATGATGAATCAAGTGATTGTTCTAGCAATAGCTGCTTACCTAATTTGAATAGGTTATACTAAAAGTGATGCAAAAAGTACTGGTTTAGTTTTTCATAACAACTTATGCTTTTCGCAAATAAGTCAAGCCAGTCCAATCTATAAAGCCTTGCATGATCCTTGGTGTCCTTTATTTCTGGTTTATGACGGGTAAGTCTAGCTGAGTATATTCTCGTACTCAGGGCGTTGTTCCCAATGTTGTTGCAGATGGTCAGATGTACTATGGGTACTGCTCCAACTGTCTGTATCCGGCGATGGGCGACAACTAGGACCTTGGGCAAAGGTCACTCTGTTCGTCTTATCTAATGCTTTTGTGGATCATGACTATCTACTGGCACTGTATTTGAACTAAGGGTGTGTGTAAAACTACTTGCTTCCGCTATGTTATTTTGAACTGTGTTGTAATAACTTTTATTCCGAACTCCGATGTTCTCCACTTTTATTGTGAACTCTACGTATCATGTGAACTGTGGCTGCTAAATCAGTACGATCTTGGTTGTATGTTGGTTGGTTTGAAATCCCTCATGATTTCACGGAATCTCGGGTTATACGGGTTTAAGTTTGATAAATTAACCGCCTTGGTGGAAGATTTTCTTACTTAATCTCGTATAATTATGTTGATCCGTTACATTCACCCTTGACGGGTGAAAGTGGGCGGTGTTAATCTAGGGTTAACACCACCGGTTCAAATCGCCGTTGAAAGTTGTTATCACCATCGGCTAGTTATAGAACCAGCAGTGATAATGGAAAAACATAGAAAGCTCGTCAAGACCATCGAGAACCAGCCATCGTCCTACGCTGTATTCGCCACCGCCCTCGTTAAATCCAACATCAGTGGCCATGCAGTAGTTTTTTCCCACAGCGCCATCGTCTCCTTGCCCCATCCTATCTCTGTCTCCTTGCTGTAGTATACCTCCATCTCCTTGCCTGGGCAGCCACCTCCTTGTGCCCCAACCCACCGTTGCAAGCGTTGGATCTGAGAGAGGGAGAATATCCAGTGAGATCTAAGAGAGGAAGAGAGATTGAGGGAGATGAATGCACATGCACACATGGAGAAGAGGGAGATGGCTGACAGCACTCGAATGCGGTGGGGACGGGCAATGGCGGTCATCACGCCAGGCTACCTTTGCCAAGGCGCTGGGCCGGTGGCATCCCTCAGGTCGGCGGTGCTCGGGCAAGGGGTGGCCGCCACGCTAAAAGGTCTTGATGGCTAGAGGGGGGTGAATAGCCTAATAAAATTTTCTAGAAAATGTGCTAGACAAGTTGATTAGTAATAACAAATAGCAATATGCAAGTTTTGCCTAGCCTAAAAGGGGTTTGCAAGCCACCTATCCAATTGGCAATTCTAGTTTTGATTCACTCAACCGTACAAGTCAAACCGCAAGAGAAATAACTAAGCAAGCTACTCTACTCAAGCTAACAAAGCTACTAGGCAAGACAAGGACTACAACAAGATAGTAACAAAAGTAATGCAAGAGTAGGTCTAGAAGTGATTTCACCGAGGGGCGATGAATAGAGCCAACCAATTGATATATCCAAATGATGATCCAATCAAGTAGCCAATCACCGAGATAAACCAATCATAATCACGAATTGATGACAAATGATTTATCTCGAGGTTCACGTGCTTGTCAGCACGCTAGTCCCCATTGTGTCCCCCTACACCACGTGGTTCGGTGGCTAATCGGTGTCACACACCGAGCCTCTCAAAAGGTGTCACAAGAACCTACCAAATGGTGAGAAGTTTCGACGTGAGCAATCCACTAGAGTTGGAATTCGATGCTCCGCTGGGGAACCACAAGAACCCCTCATAAGACAATCACCGGAGCTGATCACGAACAATCACCAACACGTGCCAGAACTCCACCGCTGCTCCAAACCATCTAGGTGGCGGCAACCACCAAGAGTAACAAGAATTTCCGCAGCAAAATAATCCCCCAAGTGCCTCTAAATGCAAAGCAATGATCAATGCACATGAATCACTTAATCTCACTCAAGAATCGCAGTCGAATGCAAGGAGATGAGTGGGGAGAAGTGTGAGGGCGTTGGCTCAGCTCAAGATCCTCACAAGTATGTCAAAGTGCCAAGAGAATAGCCCTAGAGCCGGCCAACACATATATATAGAGGTACCCCTTTGAAAAGAGCCGTTGGGCTGATTACGGGAGCATCGGACGCACCCAGCAGCGTCCGGTGCTCCTGTAGTCGCCACGAGTCACTGCTTATTTAAAGAACAACGCTCGATCCAGCAGCCACCGGACACGTCCGACGCCTGCGCTCAGCATCCGACGCTCAGCGTTCGATGCGGTCCAATAAGGGTCCAGAGCTGGTTTTGATGCACCGGACGCGTCCGACGGCACACCATCGTCCGATGCATGTAAAGCTTTGCGAGGCTGCCGACGTCACCACTTCACCAGACACATGAACAGTGCACGACCAGCGTCCGGTGCAAAACCCTCGGACGCGCCGGTGCACCACGCTACACAGCGCTGCCAGCTCAGTAGGCACTTGACGCTGGCACCAGCGTCCGGTGCAATAGAAAATAGCACTTTCGTCTCCGTTTCTTCACCTCCGGTGCAGTAGAAAATAGGCATTTCACTACTCGAAAAGCGCCGAATCCCGTCGAGCAAGCTCGGCCGGAGGGAGAGAGGAACTCAAACCTATCTGCCGCTCAAACTCCACCGCCTTCGCAAGTATGCTAACATCATAAAGTGTACATCACCACGTGCATATGTGTTAGTATTTTCACAATCATTTGTGAGGCATTACGTTACCTCTTTACTAGATCCTAATGCATATGATCAAAGAATGACACCTAAAGGCATATGTAGGACTCAATTGCAAAGAGAATTCCTCTCTTCATAGTATGGCTATGAATCCTAAGCCATTCACACCCTCTATAGTGTCTTGGATGCAAAATGAAAATCCCTACATGATACCTTTGCCTTGAGTACCACTTGTTGCAAAGAGAATTCCTCTCTTCATAGTACGGCTATGTATCCTAAGTCATTCACACCCTCTATGGTGTCTTGGATGCAAAATGAAAATTCCTACATGATACCTTTGCCTTGAGTACCACTTGTTGCACCTTGTTCCAACTCCACATCATGGTAAGCACTTCATCGTCACATTACTTGATCACTATGCTTCACCATGTCTCGTGCCAATCATCATTGCTACACACATTCTTATGCATATGATTAGCATTTAGGCATTGTCACTAATTACCAACACTAAACATAGGACTTTCACACGCAGGAGCCGCCTGCCAGGTTCCCACACCATAACCACCCCTCCAGTTGCCCACATCGGGCCTGGAGGAGTAGAGGAACATGGGGGGGAGAAAGACAGAGAGAGAAATAGAGAGACAGATGACAGATGAGTAAATGACTGACTGGAGCAAGCAGACTCCATCGAATAATTCCATGGAGTAATGAAGCTTCCTCCCGTTGTGGATGCAAAGAAGATAAAACTCACCTATTTTTTTAATGCAGTTATGCTAGGACTGTGTGGTTTAGATCTGTCATAGAACTCTAACCTCATGCTTTACCTTCTACAGGCCATGGACTTCACATGCATATTGCAACTATCTTGCAGCAAGGACCTCCCTAGGCAACTGCAGGTTTAATTTTCTCTATCATGTGGTGTCTTTGGAAATCTTGAAATGATCACAGGTTTAATAATATTCATTGGTCGCCTGCAAGAGTGCTCCATGAAGACAAAGCCATAGATATGGCTTACAAGTTGGCAGTAGAAGACATACATCTGACTCAATCTCAACATATGCAAATTCCAAGTCAAACTATGCAGGTTCCTGATGGACCAATTTTTTTTTTGTGATGCTTCAGTTTGTGTACAACAGAATTTGAATGCAACCCAAACAGGGATGGGAATATTCATTCTATATCTCCAACACATAGCCTCTGTAGTGGAGTCTTTTTTTCAAGTGGCGATTCGACATGCCTTGCAACCACTGGAAACTAAAGCTTGGGCATTACTACTCGGAGCCAAGCTTACTATTGCTTTGAATCTACAAAGGCCGGTCTTCCTCACTGACAACAAAACTTTGGCTACATCGGCGAACAGGAGGACAGTTATCCATGATCCTGGACATTGGACGCTTCATCCAATTCTAGCAGATTTCACTTGTGTTACAGAAAATCTACATCATTCTGTCATCAAAATAGAAAGAGCTACAAATAAAGTGACCGACAATCTCGCAAAGAAGGCAAGATAGGATGTGATTCCTAGCTCTTGCTGCTTCTCTTGCGAATCTTTAGTGCATTCTAGAAATTGTACTATCCAGTCCAATTTGGAGAACTTTCAATGGGGCTTGTTCTGCCCCATCTCTGTACTCTATCTTTGAGTAATGAAAATTTTACCCTTTCAAAAAAAGAACTGACGGGGTGACGGGTCCATCCATCCACACCACATGCAGAAGCACTAATCAGGGGTTGCCACGCGGGCTAGTTGGTCCCTTTGTTGGCCGCGTCACCGAAGAAGCACAGCATTAGGGATGTTGTCAGCAATTTTCTCTGATGGTTGGTTTAATGAACCATTGGTGAAAATTATTTTCACCCCCGATTGGCATTACGAGCCAGCGGCTAAAATAATTTTTGATTCATATTTTTTCTCACTACTCTAAAAAGACACTATAGAGGTGGCTGGGAAAGTTTTCAGCCTCTACAAATCATATGTAGAGGCGATTATAAAGCCGCCTCTACAAATCGTTGGCTAGAAATCACAAGTCAAATCGATTATTTACATGAAAAACACAAGCTCTGCGGTCGAGGGGGATCATTCCCACGACCTTAGGCCTCGCATGTATCTCCCCTAACCACCCCACCAACAAATCACTTATGTCCATGTGAGATATTATTTCTCCTCATTTTATCTTCATTTGATTTTGAAATGAGGATTGGGACACTAAATGAAATTCAAATGAAAACGTTGTCGACTATAAAGTTGTATAACTTTTTGAGATCTACAACTTTGATTTTGGTTGTTTCTCAATCTAAGGTTGTTTGAAAATTTTGAATATTTTAAATGTGAGAAATTCAAACGAAATTTTCCTTGAATAGTTTCAAATATAAAGGTTGTTAACTACAAAGTTATATAGCTTTTTGAGATCTACAACTTTGGTTTGGTCATTTTTTCATACGAGGTCATTAAAAAATTCAAATTTTACTGCGCACCTCCTACGGCGCTATTTGCTGCCTATAAAAATCAATTTATAGGGACAGCAAGAAATACAGCCGCCTCTAAAAATCGATTTCTAGAGACATCTGAAAATAAAGTCGCCTCTACAGATAGGGGCATTTGTAGATGCGGCTAAAAATAGTTGTAGCCTCTACGAATGCATTTTTAGGTGTCTGTAGATTGAGCCAACTCTACACAAAAAAAACCCCCTTGTAAAAGTCAATTATATAGTAGTGTGTAACAATATTAACGGTTTAGTTTACGAACCGACGGTAAAAATCATGTCCATCTTCACTACTGGCTTGTGATACAAACCATTGGTGAAAATCATTTTCGTCAATGGTTCGTATTATGAGTTGACAGTAAAAATCATCACCAATATTGTTTTGTTTAAATAGACAGAGAAAATACCATTAACGACCCGTAATCGCAACGACCCAATCACAAGAGCTATATATTGCAGATCATTATCTATACAAAGTATATATTTGCGATCATATTTGCAAAAGCACAAATGACAGTTCAATCAATGGCATCAATATGTATGACATATGTAGTTATGTTTTCCAACCTCTATGCAATTGTGCGGGCTATTGTTACTCAACAGATGCTATATTATAAATTTGTAGTGAATGTAAAATATCTTAATGAACAATATAACTTGAAGTCTATATTCTTAGCAATGTTGGTGAAGGTTACTAATCAGTTGTAAATTCTCTTAATATTCAATTATATGTGTGAAGGTTATTTGTTTATAAGCACTCCTATACAACTATTCCAATATGGTTTCTGCAAGTGTAGTGCATGCAGGAGTAAAAATATCTTACTGGACATAGTTGTGTACAGCATTTCAATTCAGGAATGGTTATTTTAACACAAAACTTTACATGAATGCAATTTCTGCACTTACCTTCCACTTCCATGCCAAAGTTCATCCCAACAGGCCATATATATGCCCAGCTGAAATTAGTGAAGTGTTGATAATTGTGCAAAAAAAAATGCTGCCTTGGAGTAAACAATCTACCTAATTTTAGAAATTTGGCCAAAATTGTTAATGTTGAAAATGTACAACGATGGTTTCTTCAAGATAAAAAATAGAAAATAGTCATCATAATTGTAGCATTGTATGCTATGGTTGTTTAAGTTGCAAACCTAAATTAATTAGATCAAAGTCTTCTGGTAGGATTGCATTCGTTGTATAGAATCTATGATTTTATTTGATTCTAACTAAAGGCCATTTGAGATTATATTATATCATATATTTCAACGGTATAACATATTAATTCACCAAATAGTTTTGAAACTTTTTATTTCCAAAATATACTAGAAACAATGATCATATGTTTGTGTAAATTATAATGGATCTGAAGACGTATACAAGCGTAATAAATCACAAATTAGTACGTTAGTACAAAAATTTTCATGCCATATCCTTCAAGGAATTTTGAAGAAATTAATTAATTGCTATTTTATAGAAGTAAGAGACCCTTGGAATCGTATGATAGAATTGATGATCTTATTACGCGGCCGGGCTACGGCGTCTACGCGTTGTAATTGCATCAGTCAATTGTAAGCCAATATTAGAGAAGGAGAATATTCACTACGGCAGACAGTGCCTTTGCCTAGCGCCTGGGTCTTTGCCGAGCGCTATTTATCGGGCGCTCGGCAAAGGCCACCTTTGCCTAGCGCCGGGCTCTCGGCAAAGAATGCGCTCGGCAATGACTCCTTTGCCTAGCGCCAGGCCCTCGGCAAAGAGAAACACTCGGCAAAGAACGTCTTTGCCAAGCGCCAGGCGCTCGGCAAAGGATAGCACTCGGCAAAGAGCCACCGCGGAATATACCGTCGTTCTTTGCCGAGCGCCCTCCGTTAAGCGCTCGGCAAAGGTGGCTCTTTGCCGAGCGCCCTGCGTTAGGCGCTAGGCAAAGGTGTCTCTTTGCCGAGTGCCAACTTTGGCGCTCGGCAAAGGCACCTCTTTGCCGAGCGCTGACATTTGGCGCTCGGCAAAGAATTTTCTTTTTTTTTGTTTTTTTGTTTCAAACTTTTTTGTCATGCATTACACATTATTTAAAAGTATAGGTTAAGTTTTGGTACTTTTTTTAATCTTTTTACTATTTATCGTTAGTTTATTTGATTTAATTGAATTCTTCGATAAACGCGTGTTTGAACTGTAGGTGCATCGAATCTCCGAATTGGACGGTTCGAAAATTGATATTCGCATTACTTAGCGTATGTTAAGGCCGTATCCTGGAGCACGCATGAAATATCGAACATCTAGCGCACGGAACACGGCGACCAAGTTGCGCGTGAAGTGCTATTAAATTAAAAAAAAAGCAAACAAAGTTCGAAAATCACGAAACTTAGCGAAACGTCTTTGGAGCACATGTGGAGGCTATGGTCAAAATTTGGTAAAGTTTTGTGCACGTTGTCGCGTAAGTTAGTTAGAAACCTAGACATCTCACGTGTGATAACTTGTGATCACATGTGAGATGTCTAGGTTTCTAACTAACTTACGTGACAACGTACACGAAACTTTACCAAATTTTGACCATAGCCTCCACATGTGCTCCAAAGACGTTTCGCTAAGTTTCGTGATTTTCGAACTTTGTTTGCTTTTTTTTTAATTTAATAGCACTTCACGCGCAACTTGGTCGCCGTGTTCCGTGCGCTAGATGTTCGATATTTCATGCGTGCTCCAGGATACGGCCTTAACATACGCTAAGTAATGCGAATATCAATTTTCGAACCGTCCAATTCGGAGATTCGATGCACCTACAGTTCAAACACGCGTTTATCGGAGAATTCAATTAAATCAAATAAACTAACGATAAATAGTAAAAAGATTTAAAAAAGTACCAAAACTTAACCTATACTTTTAAATAATGTGTAATGCATGACAAAAAAGTTTGAAACAAAAAAACAAAAAAAAAGAAAATTCTTTGCCGAGCGCCAAATGTCAGCGCTCGGCAAAGAGGTGCCTTTGCCGAGCGCCAAGGTTGGCACTCGGCAAAGAGACACCTTTGCCTAGCGCCTAACGCAGGGCGCTCGGCAAAGGCACCTCTTTGCCAAGCGCTGAAATTTGGCGCTAGGCAAAAAAAAATTTTTCTTTAATTTTCTTTTTTCTTCTTTCAAACCTTTTTTTGCATGGATGACACATTATTTGAAATTCTTTGCCTAGCGCCCCCGATCTGACGCTCGGCAAACGAGTGTACAGCAATTAAACAAATTTTAAAAAACAAATAAAAAAACAAATTTTAAAAAACAAATAAAAAATAAATTAAAAAACAAATTTAAAAAAAAACGGAAAAGTCTTTGCCGAGCGCCTCCGATCTGGCGCTCGGCAAAGGAGTGTACAGTACTTAAACGAATAAAAAAACAAATTCACAAAAACAAATTTAAAAAAAAACGAAAAATTCTTTGCCTAGCGCCCGCGATCTGGCGCTCGGCAAAGGCACATCTTTGCCTAGCGCCAGATCGCGGGCGCTAGGCAAAAAGCGTCTCAGCCGGCCAAAATTGAAAAAAATCAACAAAAAAATTCTTTGCCTAGCGCCCGCGATCTGGCGCTCGGCAAAGACACCTCTTTGCCGAGCGCCAGATCGCGGGCGCTAGGCAAAGGGCGTCTCCTTATTTACATGAACCGGCCAAAATTAAAAAAAAAGAAAAAAAATCAGCAGCCGCACCCGTCCACCGCCGCCGCCTCCGCGCCCGGCCACCGCCGCCGCCGCGCCCGGCCACCGCCGCCGCCGCGCCCGGCCGCCGCCGCCGCCGCGCCCGGCTGGCCCTCGCCTCCGCCCCCGGCGCCGCCCCCCGCGCCGCGCCGTGCGGCCGGCCGGCCCTCGCCTCCGCCCCCGGCGCCGCCCCCCGCGCCGCGCCGCGCCGCGCCCGGCCGGCCCTCGCCTCCGCCCCCGCCCCGCCCCCCGCGCCGCGCCCCTCGCCTCCGCCCCCGGCGCCGCCCCCCGCGCCGCGCCGTGCGGCCGGCCGGCCCTCGCCTCCGCCCCCGGCGCCGCCCCCCGCGCCGCGCCGTGCGGCCGGCCGCCGCCGCCGCCCCCCGCCGCGCTCGGCCGCCGCCGCGCCCGGCCGGCCCCCAACACCGCCCCCGGCCGGCCCCCGCCTCCGCCCCCCCCCCGCCGCCGCCGCGCCCGGCTGGCCCTCGCCTCCGCCCCCGGCGCCGCCCCCCGCGCCGCGCCGTGCGGCCGGCCGGCCCTCGCCTCCGCCCCTGGCGCCGCCCCCCGCGCCGCGCCGCGCCCGGCCGGCCCTCGCCTCCGCCCCCGCCCCGCCCCCCGCGCCGCGCCCCTCGCCTCCGCCCCCGGCGCCGCCCCCCGCGCCGCGCCGTGCGGCCGGCCGTCCCTCGCCTCCGCCCCCGGCGCCGCCCCCCGCGCCGCGCCCGGCCGGCCCTCGCCTCCGCCCCCGCCCCCGCCCCCCGCGCCGCGCCGTGCGGCCGGCCGCCGCCGCCGCCCCCGCCGCGCTCGGCCACCGCCGCGCCCGGCCGGCCCCCAACTCCGCCCCCGGCCGGCCCCCGCCTCTGCCCCCCCCCCCCCCCCCGCGCCGCGCCGTGCGGCCGGCCGCCGCCGCCGCCGCGCTCGGCCGCCGCCGCGTGCCGCGCCCGGCCGGCCCCCGTGCATCGTGCCACGCCCGGCCAACCGCCACCGCCGCCCCGCGCCGCGGCCGGCCACCTTCGCCGCGCCCGGCCAACCGCCCCCGCCCCGGCCCCGGCTCACGCCCGCGCCGGCCTCGCGCACCCCGACCGTGACCCCGCGTCGGTCGCTGCACCCCGTGTCGTCCGCCACAGGTACGTCTAGTTTGACGTAGTAGGAGTAGTAGGCGTAGTAGTAGTGGTAGTTGGAGTAGTAGGAGTAGTAGTAGTAGGCGAAGTCGTGGTCAATGTGGTAGTAGTTGGATTAGTAGTAGGTGTAGTAGTAGTTGGAGTAGTAGTAGTAATTGTAGGTGTAGTAGGTAGTAGTAGTAGAAGGGTTAGGACTAGGAGTAGTAGGCGTAGTAGTGGTAGTGTGAGTAGTGATAGTACTAGTAGTGGTTATACTAATAGTGTTAATACTTGCATATATTCTTGTGCTAGTCGGCCATCGTGCCGGTGACGTATTTGTGGTTGTCGGCCATCGTGCCGTCTTTTTTTGCAGGTTTGGTAACCTCCCCGTACAGGGGAGGTGCTGCCGAAATTTTTTGTTCTCACTAATTGGTTTTTTTTTTCAGGAGGGCTCCCGTTGGAGGATAGCTGAAGGAGCACGACTCGGCACTGCCCCGCTAGCCTGTCTTCACCGGCACCTACGGTATGACCCCTTTTTCCGTCACATGTGGACGTAGGTCGCGTTACCCAGTTAGGCGTCTCCTGTCCAAAACGGATACGGTTGGAAGTATGTGATCTTTGCATATGTATAACCATATCTGTTTCGGATTGTCCACTTTTTTTGGACAGCCCGCGGATGCATAGACGAGGTTAGTTTCTATGGTCTGCTCTGATCCGAGACAGGGTTTGGGCCTCACCTTCGTGTTGTTCTCCGGATACACACTCTCCCTGCCGGGACGTGTATCTGGAGAACAGCGGGGAGGTGCTGCTGAAATTCTGTCTCGGCTCGGAGTAGCCCATGGAAACTAACCTCGTCTACGCATCCGCAGGTGGGATTAGGACCTATCCTTACCTATTAGATGGTAGGAACACGAAGTAGATGCACTTGATGTTTATGTTCATCTTTGATATGCATGTTAGAGGATGGATGACCGTGAGTGGATGTATGCGGGATACACAAGTAAGCATGATTTTAGCATTGAATGGGGGCAGAAGACGGAGGCTTTCTTGGAAGGTGCATTCGGCAGTGGTGTGAATAGAGCGCGATTGGCGAAGTGTCCCTGTAGCAAGTGTGCAAATAGGAAATGGCAAAACCAGGAGACCATGGCTAAACATCTTCAGTTGAATGGCTTTGTGCCGGGCTATACCCGGTGGGTACACCATGGTGAAGCGCATCGGTTGAGAGAGGAGGTCGTGCGGCCTCGCCTCGAGCATGTCGATGATGGTGGCGGGGTTTTAGACATGTTAGATGACTTCGCGCAAGCACAGATCCCCGATGGACGTGCGGAGGAGGCGGAGGCATCCGCAAAGGCGTTCGACGACATGATGGCTTCGGCATAGAAACCCCTTCATGATCGCACGACGGTTTGTCAGCTCGATGCCGTTGGACGCGTGATGGCGTTTAAGGCCGAGATCAACATGAGTCGGCAACACTTCAGTGGCATGCTGGCCTTGATTGCTAGCCTGCTTCCGAAGGGCCACGTGTTGCCAAAGAGCCTGTACGAGTGCCAGAAACTCCTTGATGGACTCAAGATGCCGAACGAGCAGATACATTGTTGTCCGAACGGGTGTGTCCTCTTCAGGAAAGATCTTGAGCAGGAGAAGTATTGTCCGAAGTGCAAAGCCTCCCGGTACCTGGAGGTAGACTCTGGTGGAGGCCACAAGGAGCAGCTTACCGTCCCAATGAAAATCCTACGGTACCTCCCTTTCTTGCCGAGGATCCAACGGCTATACATGAGCGAGGAGCATGCTAAGCAGATGACATGGCACAAACTGGGGAAACGATACAATCCCGACAAGATGGTGCATCCGTCCGATGGTGAAGCATGGCAACACTTTGATCGCATCCATCATGAGAAAGCATCAGAGGCTCATAATGTACGCGTGGCGCTGGCAACAGATGGGTTCAATCCTTATGGTATGATGGCTGCCCCGTACACGTGTTGGCCCGTGTTCGTCATCCCACTGAACCTCCCCCCTGGCGTCTCCTTTCAACGTTTGAACGTATTCTTGTCGTTGATTATTCCTGGACACCCGGGGAAGAAGATGGGTGTCTTCATGGAGCCTCTGATTGATGAACTCGTCAGTGCTTGGGAGGATGGGGTGTGGACATACGATCGAGCTACAAAGACCGTCTTCAAAATGCACGTTTGGTACCAGTACTCCATGCATGACTTCCTAGCTTATGGGATATTTAGCGGTTGGTGTGTCCACGGGAAGTTCCCATGTCCATTATGCAAGGCTAATCTGAGGTTCATCTGGCTCAAGAATGGTGGCAAGTATTCATCGTTCGACAAACATCGTCAATTCCTGCCCCTCGACAACGCATTTAGGCGAGACACCGTGGGCTTTACGAAAGGTGTCGAAGTCACTGAACCTCCACCACAGATGATGACTCCTGCCGAGGTCCATGCTCAGATTGATGCTCTCGTGGAGAATGAACAAGGTGATGGGTTCATGGGATATAGCGAGGAACACATGTGGACTCATAAGTCTGGCTTGACGAGGCTCCCTTATTTTGATGACCTCCTCATGCCACATTACATTGATGTCATGCACACCGAAAAGAATGTCGCAGAGGCACTCTGGGTAACGCTCATGAACACTGAAAAGTCAAAAGACAACCCTAAGGCTCGAGTGGACCTCGCAGAGTTGTGTCATAGACCACATCAAGAGATACGAGCTCCTAGTGGTGGTAGGACATGGAAAAGGCCTAAGGCGGATTTTGTCTTGGATCCCAGACAAAGGAGGGAAGTACTCGAATGGATGAAGACGTTGATGTTCCCCGATGGGTACGCAGCAAATCTGAGGAGGGGAGTGAACTTAAGTACTCTCCGAGTGAACGGGATGAAGAGTCATGACTACCACATTTGGATTGAGCGTCTTCTCCCGACGATGGTCCGAGGCTTCGTCCCTGAGCCCATATGGACAGTGCTGACAGAGTTGAGCTACTTCTTCCGCCAGCTCTGTGCCAAGGAGTTATCTCGGTCCATGATTGCAGACTTGGAAAAAGTGTCACCTGTCCTGCTTTGCAAGTTGGAGAAAATCTTTCCACCAGGCTTCTTCAATCCCATGCAGCATCTGATATTACACCTCCCGTATGAGGCACGGATGGGAGGGCCCGTGCAGGCCCGTTGGTGCTATCCAATCGAGAGGTGCCTAAAGACTCTTCGAAAAAAGTGCAAAAACAAGGGTAAAATCGAGGCTTCCATTGCAAGTGCATTCACTTTGGAGGAGACGTCAAACTTCACAACATCGTATTACGACGACACCCTTCCAAGTGTGCATAATCCACCTCCTCGCTACAATGCTGATGAAAATGAGTGGACCCTCAGCCTTTTTCGAGGGCAACTTGGAAGAGCCGGTGGGTCAACCACTAAACCCTTGTCAAATGTGGAGTGGCGTAAAATTATGTTGTATGTGCTGACCAACCTAGAAGAGGTGGACCCATACATTGTGTAAGTTCTCAACGTACTAGTTTCAATAATCCCACACCTTTTCTACATCTAACCCCCTTGTTACTCGTCATAGGGAATTCATTCGTCAATACTGGCACCGTTCAAGGGAGCCTACCCCGTCGGAACAAGACACCCTCCTCGCTAATGGTGCAGGACAAGGGAGGCCCGATTTCATTAGTTGGTTCTCAACCAAGGCCCGAACCGATCCTTCTATCGGTGCTGACCTGAGATGTGTTGGCAATTGGTGTGACCGCCGAGTCAAGTCATTGTCCGCTTACGACGTGAATGGATTTCGGTTTCACACAACAAGCTATGAGCGCGTGCGGCCAAATCGAAAGACCACAAATAGCGGGGTTTTTACGCCCGGCACTGATGGCAGGGACTACTATGGAAGAGTTGAAGAAATATACGAAATCGCATTCCCTGGTAGCATCAAAGCTCGTCCTGTCATATTCAAATGCCATTGGTTTGATCCGGAAGTAACGAGGAAGACCCCAAATCTTGGTCTTGTTGAAATTCGACAGGATTCTGTCTATCCAAGAGACGATGTGTATATTGTGGCACAACAGGCCACACAAGTTTATTATACGCCGTATGCTTGCAAGACTAGTCTGGATCTCAGTGGTTGGTGTGTTGTGCACAAGGTGTCGCCACATGGCGGAGCACCTCTCCCAAATGATGAAGACTACCACTTCAACCCAACCACGTATGACGGAGAGTTTTACCAAGAAGATGGGCTACAAGGGAGGTTCGAGATAGACTTAACCTGTGAGATAGGAATGGATGTAGATAATGTAATGGTCATTGATGATGACGACGGAGATGAGGTGCGAGATCCAAACGACTTACAAATGCTTGAGCGGTTACGTCTAGGCAATGACGATGAAGACAACATTCCTCTGCCAGATGTCGTTGATTATTTTGACCTGGCTGATAGTGATGATGAGACTTACGGTCCAGCTAATCCCGATCATGAAGAATATTTGTAACATACATGTAATACTTTCAAATTTTATAATTTAGTTTTGTTTATTTTGTATCCATTTCTAATTACATCTTCATTCTTAATTGCAGGTGATTGAGCAACAATGCCAGGGGGCCGTCAGAGGAGCCTAAGCCACTTCTACCAGGGCTCTGGTAGTGGAGGGGGCGCGGATGACGCGCCAGAGCCCACTCCAGCGGGGACGAGATGCCGCAGGATGGCGAGGAGGACGGCGAGGAGGCCGACGAGGACGACTCCCGTGGTCCAGCCTGAGCCTCAGCAGGAGGACGACGAGGATCAGCCGCAGCAGGAGGAGGAGGACGAGGAGCAGCAGGTGGTGCAGCAGGACGAGGGGGACGACGACGGGGACCTCGGCGGTGGCGGGGCCGAGGGCTCTGCCGGGACGTCGTCTTCCACTGCTGCGGGGAGTGTCTACTTCCGAGGTCCCACGTCTCTCCCTGACAAACCGAGGCGACGCATTTCGATTGTCCCAGAGGGGCAAGCGTAAGACACCTCTACATGTTATCACTATTACTTTGTATCCTTTGTTCAAAATCTAAATATATACTAATATATTTACTCAATCACTTCTGCAGGACCTGGAGGGTTGTGTCGGAAGAGGATTCACGCCATGTGAATGGCGTCCTAGGGGCCCTGGTCAGGCACTACTTCCCTGGCATTGTAACACATGCCGGGAAGGACGAGCCTGCCTACACGTGGGCCCACTACGAGTCCGCCCACCACGCCACCGCAGGCAACGTGGCAGCGCACATCCTTCAGGAGTTCTGGGTAAGTCTTCCTCGCACTACATGCCTCAATGCAACATATTCATTGGATCCTACTTGAAATAACTAATGCATACATCGTGTCTTCATATGCAGACGTACTTCAAGCTCGACGAGAGCTACGAGGGCAATGCGGACGCCGTGGCTAGGAAAGCTTGCAGGAAGCGCGTTACGGACATGTACCACGAGGCGAGAGTCCAGGCCATCAGAGATTACTATGGGAAGCAATTTGGAGAGAGCGTCAACAAGAAACAAATCCGAGATCGGAGGCTCTCTCTCACCAAAGAGGAGTTCATGCAGGTAACTGAACAACTTTAAATTAAGTTCCTTTCAACATTCGGTGCTATGAACTTGACTGCCTAACGTGTCGATTACTTCATGACGTGTAGGTCATTCCTTGGTGGTGCGAAAAGTCCCCTGAGGCGTGGGGGCAAATCGTGGACCGTTGGCTGAGCGAGGAGTGGCGGCAGCAGCACGCGGCTGCCCGGGCTCACCGTTTGGCCATGCCAGGTGTACCTCACCATCAAGGCAACCGCAACGTCGGCGGCTTCGGCCGAGCTTGGGTACGTCATCATGTTTGTAACTGTTGTCATGCTTTAATGTAACTAGGCAAAGACTACTAACAAACTTCTTTTCGTTCTCGCAGTCGGCGACGCACGGTGGCCAGCCATGCTCCTACTTCGCTGCATATACCATGTCACACAAGGGCAAGGCGACGTCCGACGTCTCCTTCAACCCGGAGGACCCGCCCGAGGCGTACACAAGTGAGAGCGCCTACAAGAAAGTCACCGAGTACCATGAGGCGGCAAGGACGATGTATGGGTCCGATTATGATCCAACGACTGACAACATCGATGCGCGCCTCGTCATGTGTCTTGGAAAGGGAAAGCAGCATGGGCGCTATTGGATGGCCAACAGCGTGATCGACACCGCCACTACTCCCACTCTCTCCTAGATCCGAGCACAGACCACGAGTGGCTCCGGACTCCCGCCGATACGCGAGCGGCCGGCCTATGGACAGGCCCAGGTCGAGGCACTACAGGTTAGTTTTGGTTTACTCGTCGTGCATTACACGAGGATTTCCTTGTCGCTTCACTAACATTACCTTTGCAACAATGTATAGGCTCAGGTGGAAACTTCGAACAAGAGGGCCGACGAGCTAGAGGCGATTGTGGCTTCAGAGCGGGCGGCGCGACTGGCAAGTGACCAGAGGATGTCGGACGTGCTGGCGTTTCTGCAGAGTTCTCTGGGTGTTACTTTGCCACCCAGCTTGATGGGTCCACCTCAGCCTCCTCCCGTCGTTCCTCCCTTCGTTGCTCTCAACACTACTCCGGTGAGTAATATATATCATACATGCATGTTATTTAGCTATTTAACTTTGTCTCATGCAATCGCTGCTCCTGTGTGTAGCCTCAGTCGGCGGGTTCGAACCACGTGCCGAACGAGCATGGGGGACCGTCGCCGCCGTCACATGGGTGGCCCGGGTACCAACCTTCACCGCCGCCTCAGTGAGTAACATCGAAGTTGTTGTCACGTATTCCTTCTCTTGGTGATGGACCTGGACTTGTTGTGTTGAACTTCATGTCATGGACTTGGACTTGTTGTGTTGAACTTCATGAATATCAAGTTGTTGTAATGGACTTTATTGCCGAATAAGTGATGCTATTATGAGATATATGTGCTATTGTGATATATATGGTGATGGTGGTGACAGAAGCGATGAAATTGTGATATAAATGGTGTTATTTGTGTTCATGGTGATATCCATTTGATGTATATATATATGATATGTTATGTTTGCAGCGATAGAAAGCAAAAATTAAAGATTTAACAAAATCTGGGTTCCAGATTTGCCTAGCGCAGCGCTAGGCAAAGAGCCTTGTAGTTTACCCAGCTTTGCCGAGCGCCAAACTGAAGGCGCTAGGCAAAGATTTTTTTTTAAAAAAATTGTTTCTCTTTGCCGAGCGCCAGGCGGGAGATGCTAGGCAAAAATTTTTTTAAAAAAAAATATGTGTGGTCTTTGCCGAGCGCCAGGCTAAAAGCGCTAGGCAAAGATTTTTTTTTAAAAAAATCAGTTTGATCTTTGCCGAGCGCCAGGCTGGAGGCGCTAGGCAAAGATTTTTTTTAAAAAAAATTGTTTTTCTTTGCCGAGCGCCAAGCGGGAGGCGCTAGGCAAAGAATTTAAAAAAAAAATCAGTGTGCTCTTTGCCGAGCGCCAGGATAAAAGCGCTAGGTAAAGAATTTTTTTTTAAAAAATCAGTTTGCTCTTTGCCGAGCGCCAGACTGGAGGCGCTAGGCAAAGAATTTTTTTTTAAAAAATCAGTTTGCTCTTTGCCGAGCGTCTTATTGGAGGCGCTCGGCAAAGAAAACGTCACACCGTGACTACCGCCGTGACCGTCGCTTTTCTTTGCCGAGTGCCGCTTAGGCGCTCGGCAAAGGCTTTGCCGAGCGCCCGATAAAAAACGCTCGGCAAAGAAGGCTTTGCCGAGCATTTCATTGCCGGGAGCCCTTTGCCGAGCGTTGCGCTCGGCAAAGCCTTGGCCGAGCGCAATTCGGCCTTTGCCGAGCGTCTCAGGCGCTAGGCAAAGCCGCAGTCTGCAGTAGTGATTTATATATGAAGTAGGAAAGGCTTACCTGCCAAAGATAACATGTTAGGCATCAAATATCTATGGCACATGCCATCAGGGCACCACCCACATGCCCAACCCAACCGCTGCTTTTATTTATACACCTCCTTGGCCTCTTGCATCAGTTTATTTGCGCTGCTGCCCAAGTCTCTAGTGCCAGCTTGTTTACTTGTAGATCCAGGCTCTCCTCCGATCCCGCCCCAAGTCTCTCTCTCTCTCTAGCTCAACAAGTCCAGTGCCATGCTGTTCTGCTCTTGTATGTGAGAAGAACCCTCCTATGCTACAGCAAGATCCATCTCGATCGCTGCAGCTTCATTTCCCACTCAAGAGTTGAGCACAGATGAAGAGGCCGACCAGCAGGGGATCCTCAATGGTCAGCGGTCAAGCGGCTACAGATCAACAAGGTAGACAACAATTTGCTTTCTTGGCAGTTCTTACATCTACATTTTGCTCTAATTAATATCTTGAAAACATGGTTATCAGTCGTATGTATATGCATTTGATTTGAAGAATATGAAACCGTATATGGGATAGTGTCTGGGTGACAAAGACAGCAAATTAACAAGAGGCTACTGGAAGATTTTAGCACCACTACTGACAAAGTGACAATATATATAACGACACAGCACAACATGGCCTATTAATCTAGTCTGCTAGCTTCATCTCTCTCTCTCTCTCTTGCTTGCACTTGCAGAAGACAGCTGCAGGTACATGGAGCGGCACGGAGGAGTGAACGGCAGCGATGGCACGGCCGCGGCTGAGCGCGACGACCTGGATGCCGGGGCGTACGACGAGGAGGAGGACGAAGAAGAGGAGCTCGCAGGGTGCCGCGGTGGCCTCGGGGAGAAGAAGCGGCGCCTGGCGGCAGATCAGGTGCGCGCGCTGGAGCGGAGCTTCGAGGTGGACAACAAGCTGGACCCGGAGCGCAAGGCCCGGATCGCGCGCGACCTCAGCCTCCACCCGCGCCAGGTCGCCGTCTGGTTCCAGAACCGCCGCGCGCGCTGGAAGACCAAGCAGATCGAGCGCGACTTCGCCGCGCTCCGCGCACGCCACGACGCACTCCGCGCCGAGTGCGACGCGCTCCGCCGCGACAAGGACGCCCTCGCCGCCGAGGTAAGGAAATGGATTGGTGCTAGTGTTATGTCTCATCCACCCTTGTGGAGGTTTAATTTACAGATCAGTTGATCGAGCAAGAAGCCATCCATGTGATGTGATGTCCATCTATATGCATGCATGTCAGATAAGGGAGCTGAGGGACAGGGTGGAGAAGCAGATGGAGGCGAAGCTGGAGTCCGCGGAGGAGCTGCTGCCGGTCTCGACGAGGACAGCGGCGGCGGCCGCGGCCGCTGTGTATATTAAGGACGGGTTGACGGACAGCGACTCGAGCGCCGTGTTCAACGAGGAGGCGTCGCCGGCGCCCTACTCCGGCGCGGCCTTGGACCGGCAGCAGCAGCAACAACAAACGGGCCACCAGCTGGCGGGCTTCACGGGTTTCACCTCCTTCTTGGCCTCCTCTTTCCCTTCCATATACCATGGGGATTCGCATTTGGACCAGGAAGCAGACGGCTTCTTCAGCGCCGGCGCCGGCGCCGACGGTTTCTTCGCGGAGGAGCAGAGCACAGGCATCGGCAGCTGGTACGGCGGTGAGGGTTGGTAGAGAGGTGAGGTGAGCTGTTGGCTGCCTGGAGACTTGGTATCATATCCATCCACCATTCTTGTAAAAACATATGGCGCTGTACATGCATGCATGGGGCCGGGACGGGGGTAACTATGTAGAGTCAATTTCTATAGTTTTTATTTACTGGCGGGGACACAGGTTATGGAAGGAGAGAGGCCGGGTTATTCTACAGATCTGGGTTGACATGCTGTTGTTACCCCCTCTCCTGAGTTAATTTCTTACAGTATTATTAGACTAGACATCTCTCTAGCTCTCTCTCTCTCTCTCTCTTAGAATGTGGACAGTACATATACCTACTTGTGGGGCATGCTTATCAGAGAAACATGACCACATATCAAGGAGACAGAGAGGATTAAGGAAATGCTTGAGGATACATATGTAAATTAAAGGCATTGTAGCTAGGTTACAAAGTTAAAACAACCTAGCCGTTATGTAAAATCGTTTTTATTACTACATTATTTGGAGGGAGAGATACACTCCCTCTGTCATGTAACATTATGCATTCTAAAAATATAAGATAACTAAAGCAAATCCTCAAATGACACATATACTCATAGATTAATATCAATTAAGGTATTTCTCCTCAAATTATTGTTTTCTTTTAATAAACTTTGCCAAATTTAGGCATTGACACCTACAGAATACACTATATTAGTATATTTCAGTTTAAATTTTAGAAGCTATGGTGCACTATATTTCAAGATGGATGGAGTATTATATATATTATGGGTAAAGAATTAGCTAGCTAGGGTAAAAACTAAAAACCAGTGAGAAGAAAGTTATACGTATCCACCTGTAGAGTTAAAACTTTTCGCATGCCGTATTTGTACCTAGATTGTCAATCTAGGATGTGCTTCTTTAGGCAACAATGGAAATGAAGCAAATTAAATCTAGCCAAGCTAGCTAGTGATGCAAGCGTGACAGCGACGAGTGGACTTGTTTAACCATGTACTGGAAGCAGAGCAAAGAAATTGAGGTCTCTTTCTGGCTGATTGGTGACGATCATTAGAAGGGGATGGGGGAGAGAGAATGTGCTCGCCTCGATGCGGCCCTCTTTGTTTGCAATATTGAAATGCTCCGGTAAAGACCAGCAATACTAGTGGTAGTAGTATAATATACTGGCCGGATGTGGCCCGGCCAGCAGGCTCTTCTAGACGAAGACGATGCATCTTGCTCGGAAAGAGCGCATAATGAGCTAAGCCAATGGATACAGCATATCTGCCCGCAGTTTCATATGTGCACGTACGACGTCGTCATTTGGCGATCTTGACATCACCCTGCTGCAGCGTTTGAATAACGGGCGTCTATCTATGATGCTCCTTTGATGTTGAATACTACCTTTTACGTATGCTCCGCCCCAATAACTTCTGAAAAAAAAAAAGATGCTCAGACAACAAGGAGATGTGACATCCCCTTGCATTGGGCCCCTGGCTGTCTTAAGGGATCGAGTAATAACAATTACCAAACACTGGCCAGAGTACTACACACGTTTTGCAAATGCCTAACCTGCTGGATTTGAGTCTACTTCTGTCCCTTTTTAAGTATTGCTTAGATTTTCGTGCTAGCTTTGACTAGATTTGTAAAAAAATATTAGTAATATTTTTATCGTTAAATAAGTGTATTATTATAAAATATACTAAATGATTAATCTAATAATACTTATTACATACCATAAATATTAGTAATCTCTTGTATATATTTGATCAAAATTGAGTACGTTTGGCTCCAATCCTCGATATGTGAGAATGACAGTTAAAAAGCGGCGGAGGGGGAAGATAGGTGGAGACTCCACCAACCAAACTACCGCTCATTTGTCACCAATAGCTATTGTTATAACCTTGTGTTGTTTTTTCTTCTTATTTAGCCGTCAGACACTAATTTCAAGGTTCAAACTTGTATGTTTACCATTTTAAGATAATAATAACTTCTTATGTTTCATACAACAGTGCCGTAGTAGTAGGGTTTCAAAAAAGGTTAGGCACATGTGGATGTGACCATAGTAATTTATCTTTTGGAATGAGATTTATGGATTGATATATGGTTGTGATGTTGCATTTATATGGGTTGTCACTGTTGCATGTATATATGTTGAGGTTGATATATATATGAATTGTACTAGATGGATTTTGAGTTCATATATGGGCTGTAATAGATGTGTTTTGTTGTGAAACTTATAACATGTCGATTCTATGGTGGATCCTCAGATGGGCCAATTTTGTCTCGGGTGTGTAAATGGACCGATTATGTTCTAGATCCGTGTGGGCCCATTCTATAAACAAGGCTATGAATGGTTTAAACCTATTTAAAGTCTAGGCTCTAGAATGTTTTTGCCCTAATAAATAAATAGGCCATAAACTAAAATTTGCCACATGAATGGCTTAGGCCCAAAAATGACTATAACAGAATTGAGTCTAAACTAGTGTAAATTTATCTTATTTAAATGAGCTCTGCGCATAACTAATTAGGCCTATAATTATATATTTGGCCCACTAATAGTATTGTCGTTATGTGGGCCTCAATAGGCCTCAAGGCATTTAGTAGCATTTCGTATTATTAGATTGTGATGAAAATCAAGCGTTATAAACTTACAGTGAAAGAAGGATCGCAATAAAATCTATGTCAAAAAATATGTTTTCATCATAAAGCATGGTTTAACACGTATGAGTTATGACAAAATAGACTTCTATAATGCAAATGCCATAGATTTCACTATTACGATGAACTCTCCAAGATTTATGACATAAGCAGATCATCATAGATCCATGTATATTGTAGTGAAAGCACACATGAATGCTACTTGCCAAATCCTTTTAGCACTCCACTACTTAGATTCTGTAAATAATCAAGAGAGAATTCCCTATATGAAACAAGAAGATAGCTCAGTATAAGTGTCGTTCTGGTTTGGGCCGGATTACCTCACATTGTCGTCTAGACTTGTACATTAGAGATCCAATTCCGTACTTTCCATGGTTCTAGTTGATTCCATCCATCCTGGTTGATTCCGGTTGTTCAGCCAAACTCTTGCATTTTGTGGATGTTGGTGTAACACTTCAAGTGTTTAGTCCTTAATTGCATTGCATTTGCATGGCATAAACATAAGCATGCATCATTCATGTTTGTTATTTTATGTGATGCAACACATGTAATTATTCTAGGGTTTGTTTGATTTATTTCATGAAGTATTTGCTAGTTGGTGTAACAAAAAGGTAAGGTAGCCAATCATGACCTACAACACCTTAGTTATACTTAGGGTAACAATTGGAACAAGGTTCATGTTGACCAAAATTACAAAATTGCCCTCCAAGAAAAGTTTGACCACCATTTGACCCTAGAAGGCTCTAGTTTGACCAATTAAAAAGTCTAACTTAGAGACCTTGCATGGAAGAGCACCCTTAAGCAAAGTTGTAGAGAAATTCATGAGGAACAAAAGTTCTAATATGGCCATCTCATGAAAATGACCAGAGCATACTCAAAAATGGCCCACAAGTCAGCTTGAGTGGGAATCAACACTTAGAAAAATTCTAAGTCTGGAAATTTGATTTTTCAGTTTCCCTGTACCTCACTTTAGCAACTTGTAACTCACAAACCAGGCCAAACCAGCCTTTGAGCCAATTGACAAAGTTGTTGTCCACACATAGCTCTACAACATTGTCAATATCACCATCACCTGGTTCTCAATAGTTTAGGAGATATAGTGTCAAGAAGTTAGGGTTTCAGTCGGCATTGATCTCTGAAACTGTATTTCAGTTTCAAGGGGCACCACTTTGGAGCTTTGTAGTTTCAAATCTAGGCCGAACCAGCCCAAACTCCAATTGACAAACTTGTAGACCTCATGTAGCTCTACAAATTTGGTGTTATCATCTTCTTCTAACTCGAGCTGGATTAGGAGGTGTAGGAGCTCAAACTTCGGCTGTCAGTCGGTCATCGCTGTCGCCATTCAGCCGATTCAGTTTCGTCAGTCGGGGAGTGGCCGACCGGCCGCAGGCCGTCGTCGACGCGTGGACGCGCGGTGGCGCCCGTACGCCGGCCCTGGCCCCACCAGTCAGGCCGCGACGCCTTCAAGACGCCACGACGCGCGAGCCGGCCTCCATTCCTCCGCCCCCTCTCTTCCAGTTGCCCAGAACACCGAAACCGAGCCGCCGCTGCCGTTCTTCTCCGGCGAGCTCGCGCGCACTCCCCACCGCATCACCGGCCGCCCGACCTCACCAATCCCTCCGCCTCACCACCCTCCATCTCCTTGACCCACCGAAGCCCGCGATTTGACTCGAGGTGAGCCGCATTGCCTTCTTCCCCGTCTCCGAGAGGTCGCCGGAGCCCACCATGGGACCTCACCGTGGTCGGGGTGCTTCGGGTCTCTCTCCATCCTCCCTTCCTAGCAAAATGGATCCGCCTAGCTTCGGTGAAGCTCGTACCGAGCCTAGACCGCACCGTGCATCTTCACCGGCGACGGCGCGCCGCCACCGGACATCACCGGCCGCCGCTCGCGGTGGCAAGCCCCTTCCACCCCATCCCCACCCATTCCACGAGCACCAATCGACGCACCGGGTGACGGAGAACACGAGGTGGTGCTCACTTGGCCGAGCGAGCTCTTCTCCGGCGAGCTCGAGCTCGTCGGAGCTCGCGGGTCTCCGCCTCCCCTGTCTCCTGTCGCTGACCGCGGGGGCCCGCCCGTCAGTGTCGCGCGCGGGCGGGAGCGCTGAGCGGGCCGCGCGCGCGCGAGTGTGGGCCGAGTTTTTCCGGGCCGGCCCAGTCATCCGAAATGAAATTCATTTTTATTATTTTGTCACTGATTTTTGTATAAGTTGGAAAAATATAGATCTAGGGTTTTAATGATCCAAAAATCATGAGATAAATTTTGTTAGGGTGTACATGATGTGTAGTATTTTAGAAAAATATGGATCTGGCATGAGATGTTTAAATTCTGTAAGAATTTAATAGATCCTTTAAATGTGTTTTGGAATGCATGCAAATTTGTTAAATTTCTAACTTGAGCTGTAGTGTTCCATAAATCATGAAATTTGGTGGGTAGGTTATTCTATGCTAGCCCTAGCTCTGGTAAAAATTTGGGCATCAGTGCTTAAGTAATTTCCAAGTTATAATGCTATCTTGTTATTCTAGGAAATACTTAAATGAATTTTTGTAATTTTTCTACATGTGCAATGTTCATATAAATTTTTGGAGAATGTCTTGGTACCCTAGAGTGTCCAAGAAAATTAAGAAATCTGTTGTTTGACACTTTTTACTATGCTTTGTTATTTATACAAAAATCAGCCTTTTGGGCTTATGAATTTTGTTCAGAGAGTTTCTGTGAATAAAACTTGTCCAAATTTTTACTGTGGTCTCTTTTTGGGTCAGAGAGTCCCCTGTAATTTTTGTAGAATTTTAGGAGCAGTTTATATATATGTTTGAAATTTCACTTAATTACTTAAGTAAATTAAGAAATGGGTTTAAATAAATATTCTAGGTGGGCACACCTTACTTTCTGGTGTTTTTGTGACATTTGTGAACTTGTAGTAGTATTAGTTTGGTCTTAGAGAATGTTGGTCACGTCAATAAATATTTAACCTTTGTAATTTTAGGTTTTCTGGACAGCTAGTAGTAATTCTAAATTTGGCTTTGATAAAATTGGTTGCTGGAAAACTTGTAAATACCAAAGTTGGAGTAAACTTGATGAACTAGCTTGTGTCAAATTTTGGAAGCATTTGGCTTAGTAGTTTGAGAGTTACTATTGTTTAAAGTGGCTGTTTAAAATCTGCTACTCTCTGTGTTGGAGAAGACAGATTCTGGAACTTGTGAAGTTTAATATGGAAAACTTAGGAGTTTGGAGTTGAGGTCTGAAAATGAATTGTAGTGCATTTCTTAGGCTTTCCAGATTGTCTTAGATCATATCTTTTGGAATTGTAAATCTTCAGTTGTGATAAAAACAAGTAGCTGCTGTCCAGAATGCTTACTGTGGTGTTTTGCTGATTGATATGGTGTATTATCCTAAGACATGCTACTTTTGTAATTGTTAGGTGTTAGGGCCTTAACTGAGGATGAGCAGCTTTATCTTAGGTTAAGTAGATTAGGTGAGTACTTCTCTACTAGAGAAGAGATTTGCACGTACTAGTAAAATAACTTGAATAGAGTATTTTATTCTGAAATGCATTTCATTCCGAGCATGTTGCACCCATTTATGCATCCATTATATTTATTGTGCATTCATGCAATAGGTGCACCGGAGGGGGTAACACTCCTCGAATTCGAGCCTGTGATTCCGGAGGAGGACCAGGAGCAGCAGGAGCCCGAGGATCCAGCAGGCGAAGGAGTGCCCGCAGACGACCTTCCTGAGTGTCCAGACCACCGGCCCTCGACTTTTCTGAAAGGCAAGCCCCGGTGCATGCTGAACCCATCGTTTTATAAATATATCTTGAGTACTTTTAATTGTTTACTGCATTAAGTTGTAGGAGTTATATGAAAACACTTGTTGCATTATACCTGTCCTTGTCCAGATATCGTACTTAATCCTATATTAGGTTTAGGCACGTGTCAATGCTTAGCCCTGCTTAGTACGGTAGAAGTCGGGTGATTTCCGGTCATCCGCGAGATGTAGGAAGGAGTCACGAGTGGCTTTATGGCTATCGTGGATGGAACCATGCTTAAAAAAATGAAATTGAGACCGGGCGGGAGTTCGATAGTACAGCCGCAAGACACTTCACGTCTTGGGTGTGGAGCTATGCCCGTCTGAGTCGTTTAAGGACCGATTCGCTGTACGTCCTTGAGTCATGTTGAACGCAGTCTAACACTTAGTTGGCCGGATAAGTCGTTCCGACCGCGAAGCCGAGTAATGTGGTTCAGGCCGGGAATCGAATGGTAGGTTGCTTCTTGGAGGAGAGAAAGGATGTGCTTGGGGACATTGGCGTGAGACCAAGGGGGGGTTAGAGTCCCTATCACCTGGCAGAGTGTCGCCCTTAGGGTCGCGACATCATTCGGACCCGCGATTCCTGAATCATATGAAACGGTGGCTTGTGCGACCCTGGCAGGGGCCTGCGCGGTGAGTGTTAGAAATACCCCTCCAGCTGGATAGGAATTCGATTCGAATCGCCGTCGCTCCCGGTTAGTGAGCACTTGACTTGAGCAGCGGCAACGTAGAACTCATTAAATGAACTGGTGGTTAAGGGAATGATACAATGTTGCCATAATGATATACCTGCTATGGATATAATAATCATGTTGTTTGATTACAATCAAGTGTATGTTTAGTACAGGTGCTAAGATAGATGACAGGTAAATGCTAAAAATAACTGCTAGTACAGGCTATAAGAGTTTAAATGACTTATGCCTTTATGCAAAAATGTTATGTCAGCTAGCCTCTTGTGTAAGCCTTGCATAATCCTTGTTGTCATCTTATTTCTGGTTTTCGACGGGTAAGTCTAGCTGAGTACATTCCAGTACTCAGGGTTTATTCCCTCCTGTTGCAGATGACATGCTTTATCAGGGATTCTGCAAGACGTGTCTCCACCCTGCGGGTGATGATGACTAGATCACTTGGGCGTGATCATCTTTATGTACTTTCCTCATGCTTTTGCGGGTTGTCGATCATCCAGACTGGCAGTATTTAATTAACTAGTGTGTGTTATGCTTCCGCTACTTTCAAACTTGGTTTGTAATAATTGCTACTCCGTTTGTGTAAACTTATTTCAGCACTATTTGTGAAATGTAACGTATGATGTTGTATGTTGAATGATGCGATCCTGGTTGTAAGCAGTTTGGTTTGAAATCCTTCGTGATTTCGATTGACTACCGGGATTATATGGGCTCAAGTTCGAAAATTTGAGCGCTTCGGTGCTTGTTTTTGTACTTGTGCTCTTATAATTTGGTCGGTTCTGTTACAGCTGGTACCGGAGCATAATTCAACATTAAACACATCTTACGGGTAATTAAAAACAAAAAGTATTTGTTTGCGAAAAGGGTTAAACTCTAAAAATTATTTTATAGGTATGCCAGTGATCACAACCCTTAGCCCAAATAAGGACTCTTAGGTGGCTTATTATAAAGACTAACTTGGGGGCCTTGTTTGTTTCTGTTTCGTCGTCCATACGACGTGAAATTGTATGGATGCCATCCACTTGGGTGGTAATGTATGGATCAATTACCTCGACGCTCTGGTAAGTGTGAGTTGTGAGAGCATGATCGTCCAACCGGCGGTCTAGGGGAGAGTAGTTTTGGTGACTTGCATACTTACGTGTTTAAACCATGTAATTATGTAAGCACTTAATTGTGGGAACCTTGTTATCGGGTAGCTTTGATACTGAAGTATATACATCTGGGGATGTGTATATGGAAAGTATTTAATTTACTGCTTTCTTGTGTGCATATATTGGGAATTGTTGGGCTGCAATGAAAATTTCTGCAGGTACACTAACAGCGTAACGAGTAGACCGATAGTTTCGCTTATATGAGAGAACGTATGTATGCCACCGCCTAGCGTTAAAACTTTAGGTTTCTACTAAGGTGAGAGGGCGTACGGAACGTGCATGCATCATGTTTAAATATATCATACATATCATTTACTCCCTCCTTAAAAATTTCTGTACTCCCGACTAAAGTAAATTTCGTATCCCCTAAATGATCCTCACTTTAAGTCGTATCTTATCTTGTTGATACAGATGGCCCGTACCAAGAGGACCGCTCGTAAGTCCACTGGGGGCAGGGCACCGCGTCACCAGCTCGCTCCACGTGAGCCCCGCCCTGAGCCTACTGAGGTGGAAAGGCTGAGGGCAGAGTTGGCTGAAGTGACTGCCGCCAGGAATGCAGCACGGCAACAACTGGAACAAGTGATTCATGATCGTGATCAAGAAACGCTTGCAGTCCAGAGGTTGACAGTGGCAAACCGCAACTGTCAACGCATGTTAGTCCGTGTGATGGAACAGAGGGATGAAGCCTGGCACGAGGAGAACGTTCTGAGAGCTCGTCAGTTTGAGCTCGAGCAACAGTTGGAGAACGCTGAAGAATACAATGATAATCTTCATGAAGAAGTGCACCGCTTGAACAACGAGCTTAATCCCCTGCTGCCTCAAAACGACAACGCCGATGAGGACATGGGTTCGGGAATCTTCATGGCTGAGGATGATGATGAAGTGGAGGTTGATGGACCACAGGATGCCCCACCTGCAGAAGCACCAGAGGAAGAGCCAGAAGAAGAAGAAGACGAGGAGTTAGAGCCTGTCAGTGATGAGGACGGCGGGGAGATCCTTGACACTGACTCGGAGGATGATGCTTAGAGTAGTCATCACGTGCCTATAATGTTAGGATCGTCTTTTGTGCCCTCCCTGTGAAGGAGTGAGGCCTTGTAATAACTTGACTTTGGGATGTAAGGTTGAACCGTATGTTTCCTGAATGTAGTTTGAACCCGTTAATTTCGATCACAACTTGATGTCTTATTATGTTGCGTTCGATGATGGTGTCACGATTAGCACCCTTCGGTGCCGCGACGAAACCGAGGGCCTCCTATGGCGCGCGACATAAGGCTGTGCTGCTTGGCACGCGCAGGTATCGAGGTGGCTAGTCATGATCCACCATGGAACTCTTCATTGAGAAGTCTCTTTGTGGTCAGCTTGGAGTAGCCGTTCACAGTCAACTAAAAATCTTAGATCTAATCCAAGTACCGTGCAAAAGGTCAAAAATCACGTAGATAGCAACGCAAACGGTCCGGTAACCGTTGTGCTCCCTGTGAGTGAGCCTTTATCAAAGAGCATCTTGTTGGATTACCAAGTATGATCTCGTCAAATGATGCGCTAGAATGGATTGTGCGGTTGTGATGAATTATTGTGTCTTAATTATTATGAGAAATCTATTCATACAGTCAGATTGACATTTCGCAATAATTCATCTACAAATTTCCCACATCGTCAGTGCTCATTGGCTATGCATTTTTGCAGATGTCGTACAATCTACGTCGGGGTCGTGGGAATGAGGAGGAGGAACAGCCACCCCCTCCACCACCACCTACTCCGGGCGAGTTGATGCAGACAGTGGTCGAAGGGCAGCGCATGTTGGCGGATGCTATGCGCCAGCTGGCTAACCGAGAGGCTCGTCCTGGCCGCCAGGGCCCAGAGCCAAATCAGTACAGCGATTTCAAGGACTTTCTGGATACAAAGCCCCCGCTCTTCAAGGAAGCGGAAGAACCACTGCAGGCTGACGAGTGGTTGAATACCATTGAACAAAAGTTTCGTCTGCTACGCCTAACTGATGAGCTGAAAACTGAATATGCTTCCCATCAGTTGCATGGTCCGGCGGGAATTTGGTGGAGCCACTATCGTTCCACACTACCTGCCAACGTCCCAATTGCTTGGAATCAGTTTAAGGCGGCATTTCGAGGAAATTATATCCCTCCCGGTCTTATGGCAATCAAGCACACAGAGTTTATGAGGCTGTCGCAAGGAAACAAAAGCCTGACTGAATACTTGCAGTCCTTCAACAACCTGGCTAGGTATGCCACAGAGTTTGTGGATACCGATGCCAAAAAGATTGCTAGCTTCAAAAGGGGCCTCGGCCCAAAATTGATGAAAACAATGGGCACTAGCAAATGTACTACTTTCAATGATTTCATCAGCGATGCTTTGACCCAGGAGAACAACAATACTATTTATTCTGCCTCTAAGAGCCGTAAAAGGGCCCTTGAGGCAAGTGCTTCTCAGTCAAGGGCCTCAGCGGCACCGAGGTCTTCCCCTCGCCCACCTGCTCAGAATACAAAGTTCCGTCCGCCGCAGAAGAAACCTGCTGCAAAAACAGGGTTCCGTAAGGCTTATACCGTCGCTCTGCCAAAGGGGACTTCTGGACAGAGCAGCTCTAGTGTTCCTCCTAGCAACATGCCTTGCTGGAACTGTAACAAGCCAGGCCATTGGTCCAGGAACTGTCCGTACCCGAAGAAAAATGTCAACCAAGGTAGTCGTCAGGGACACGCCCATTATAACAGCATTGAGGAAATTCCATCTGGTGAGGTGGTCACCACGGGTAAGTTTCTAGTTGACCAACACCCCGCAGTGGTACTTTTTGATTCAGGTGCTTCGCATTCCTTTATCAGTCCTAAGTTTGCATCTAAATTTGCACACAAGTTGCATACTGTTGAAGGTGTGGGTTATTGTATTAGCGCTGCAAGTGGGAATATTTCCACAAACAAAGTAGTGGGGAACCTTAAGTTTGAGATAGAAGGGCGAAGTTATTCGCTTGCCCTATTGGTTTTACCTGGTTTAGACATAGATGTTATCTTGGGCATGAATTGGATGAGTCAGAACGGGGTACTCATTGACACATCCGCTCGGGTAGTTATGCTCAGAGATCCTACAGATCAAAAAGGTTTTCTAGTACAGCTTCCCAGAAAGGTTGAATTGTCGGGGGAAATTCATGCTGTGCAAGCAAAGGCGTTGGCCGAAATTCCAGTAGTAAATGAGTTTCCGGACGTTTTTCCCGATGATTTGCCGGGACTCCCTCCGGATCGGGATGTGGAGTTTAAAATCGAGTTGTTGCCTGGCACGGCACCCATCTCTAGGAGACCCTATAGGATGCCTCCTAATGAACTAGCTGAACTTAAGGTGCAATTGAATGAACTTTTGAAGAAAGGGTTGATTCGTCCTAGTTCATCGCCGTGGGGATGCCCTGCTATCTTTGTAAAGAAGAAGGATCAAACCTTGCGGATGTGCGTGGACTACAGACCTCTGAACGCGGTCACTGTTAAGAATAAGTATCCTCTACCGCGTATCGACATCTTATTCGATCAGTTGTCCAAGGCTAAAGTCTTTTCCAAGATCGATCTAAGGTCTGGCTACCATCAAATTAAAATCCGCCCGGAAGATGTTCCAAAGACAGCCTTTTCTACCAGATACGGTCTTTATGAGTATCTTGTTATGTCTTTCGGCTTGACAAATGCCCCCGCACACTTCATGTACTTGATGAATTCGGTGTTTATGCCTGAATTGGACAAGTTTGTGGTGGTATTTATTGATGACATCCTGGTATATTCTGTGAATGAGGAGGATCATGCTGAACATCTGCGTATAGTCCTCACAAGACTGCGTGAACACCAACTCTATGCAAAGTTCAGTAAGTGCGAATTCTGGCTTCGAGAAGTACCTTTCCTTGGGCATGTGTTGTCCGATGGAGGAATTATGGTGGACCCCGCCAAGGTACAGGAAGTACTGAACTGGAAGGCTCCTATCTCGGTTCACGAGGTCCGGAGTTTCCTTGGGTTGGCTGGCTATTATCGTCGCTTCATCCCGGATTTCTCAAAAATAGCCAAACCCATGACTCGGTTGCTGCAAAAAGACATCAGGTTTGTCTGGACTCCTGAGTGTGATGCGGCTTTTCACCAACTGCGAACCCTCCTAACCTCGGCTCCGGTTTTGGCACAACCGAATATCGAGAAACCATTTGATGTTTATTGTGATGCCTCAGGCATAGGTTTGGGAGGCGTTTTGATGCAGGAAGGCCGAGTGATTGCATATACTTCCCGACAACTTCGGAAGCATGAGGTGAATTATCCAACGCATGACTTAGAACTGGCTGCAGTTGTTCATGCTTTGAAAGTATGGCGGCATTATCTGCTGGGAAATGTCTGCAATATTTACACCGATCATAAAAGCCTCAAATACATCTTCACCCAACCCGAGTTGAATATGCGTCAAAGAAGATGGCTCGAGTTGATTAAAGATTATAACCTTCAAGTGCACTATCATCCAGGAAAGGCAAATGTAGTTGCGGATGCTTTAAGCCGCAAGTCTCATTGTCATTCTTTAGTTGAAACTGATTTTCATCGATCTCGCCTTCTACATCCAGCAGTCTTGTACAACATCACTGTCAGTTGTACTCTCAAAAGCAGAATTATTGAGCTCCAAAAGACTGACACTGGTATATTCCACATCAAGCGTAAGATGAAAGAGCAAGAAACTACACAGTTCAGGATAGATGAAGAGGGTGTACTATGGTTCAAGGATAGGTTAGTTGTGCCTAAGGACCGAGAGCTTCGAAATGATATTATGTCTGAAGCACACTCCTCTAAGTTGTCCATCCATCCTGGCAGCAATAAGATGTATTATGATTTGAAACCGCTTTATTGGTGGACCAAGATGCGGAAAGAGATAGCTGCATATGTTGCTAGATGTGACACCTGTTGCAGAGTCAAAGCTGTGCACATAAAAGCTGGGCTACTTCAGCCACTCTCCATTCCAGGCTGGAAATGGGAAGAGATAAGTATGGATTTCATTATCGGTCTTCCTCCTACTGTCAAAAATCATAATTCCATCTGGGTAATTGTGGATCGTTTGACCAAATCAGCTCACTTCATTCCAGTGAGAGTGGACTATCGTCCCACTGACTATGCTGAGTTGTACTTCAATCAGATAGTCCGGCTTCATGGGATACCTCGTACTATCATATCTGACCGTGGTCCCCAGTTCACTGCTCGCTTTTGGGAGCACTTGCATCACCTTCTGGGAACCAAGTTAGTGAGAAGCTCTGCTTATCACCCCCAGACATCGGGTCAGACAGAACGAGTTAACCAAATCTTGGAAGATCTGTTGCGAGCATGCGTCATTTCATCCAAGGGTTCTTGGGAAAAATGGTTACCCTTAGCCGAATTCTCGTACAATAACAGTTATCAAGAGAGTATTAAGATGGCCCCATTCGAAGCTTTGTACGGTCGTAGGTGTAGAACCCCACTAAATTGGATCGAATCTGGTGAGAGAAGATTTTATGGTATTGCTTTTGTTGAGGAAGCGGAGGAACAAGTCCGTACCATCCAAAAACATATGGCTGCAGCCCAAGCTAGGCAGAAAAGCTATGCGGATCGTCGTAGAAAACCACTCGAGTTTGAAGTTGGAGACTTCGTGTATTTGAAAGTTTCTCCAATGAAAAGTGTCCAACGTTTTGGTGTTAAGCGGAAACTTGCGCCAAGATACGTGGGTCCTTTTCAAATCATAGGCAAGAGTGGAGCTGTTGCGTACAAAATCCAGTTGCCTCCTGAGATGAGAGCCATATTCAACGTTTTCCATGAATCTCAGCTTAAAAAGTGTCTTCGAGTTCCTGAGGAACAAGTTCCTTTAGGTGATATCAGACTGGAATCCGACCTAACCTATGAAGAAAAGCCAGTCCGAGTGATCGATACTCAGGAACGAGTAACTAGAAGTAAAGTGGTTAAGTGGTACAAAGTAATGTGGAGTAATCAGGGAAGTGAGAGTGATGCTACGTGGGAACGGGTGGATTATTTGCGAGATGGTTATAAAGAATTCTATGAAAAATGGTACGCTTTCCAAATCTCGGGATGAGATTTTTATAAGGGGGGAGGGCTGTAACACTTCAAGTGTTTAGTCCTTAATTGCATTGCATTTGCATGGCATAAACATAAGCATGCATCATTCATGTTTGTTATTTTATGTGATGCAATACATGTAATTATTCTAGGGTTTGTTTGATTTATTTCATGAAGTATTTGCTAGTTGGTGTAACAAAAAGGTAAGGTAGCCAATCATGACCTACAACACCTTAGTTATACTTAGGGTAACAATTGGAACAAGGTTCATGTTGACCAAAATTACAAAATTGCCCTCCAAGAAAAGTTTGACCACCATTTGACCCTAGAAGGCTCTAGTTTGACCAATTAAAAAGTCTAACTTAGAGACCTTGCATGGAAGAGCACCCTTAAGCAAAGTTGTAGAGAAATTCATGAGGAACAAAAGTTCTAATATGGCCATCTCATGAAAATGACCAGAGCATGCTCAAAAATGGCCCACAAGTCAGCTTGAGTGGGAATCAACACTTAGAAAAATTCCAAGTCTGGAAATTTGATTTTTCAGTTTCCCTGTACCTCACTTTAGTAACTTGTAACTCACAAACCAGGCCAAACCAGCCTTTGAGCCAATTGACAAAGTTGTTGTCCACACATAGCTCTACAACATTGTCAATATCACCATCACCTGGTTCTCAATAGTTTAGGAGATATAGTGTCAAGAAGTTAGGGTTTCAGTCGGCATTGATCTCTGAAACTGTATTTCAGTTTCAAGGGGCACCACTTTGGAGCTTTGTAGTTTCAAATCTAGGCCGAACCAGCCCAAACTCCAATTGACAAACTTGTAGATCTCATGTAGCTCTACAAATTTGGTGTTATCATCTTCTTCTAACTCGAGCTGGATTAGGAGGTGTAGGAGCTCAAACTTCGGCTGTCAGTCGGTCATCGCTGTCGCCATTCAGCCGATTCAGTTTTGTCAGTCGGGGAGTGGCCGACCGGCCGCAGGCCGTCGTCGACGCGTGGACGCGCGGTGGCGCCCGTACGCCGGCCCTGGCCCCACCAGTCAGGCCGCGACGCCTTCAAGACGCCACGACGCGCGAGCCGGCCTCCATTCCTCCGCCCCCTCTCTTCCAGTTGCCCAGAACACCGAAACCGAGCCGCCGCTGCCGTTCTTCTCCGGCGAGCTCGCGCGCACTCCCCACCGCATCACCGGCCGCCCGACCTCACCAATCCCTCCGCCTCACCACCCTCCATCTCCTTGACCCACCGAAGCCCGCGATTTGACTCGAGGTGAGCCGCATTGCCTTCTTCCCCGTCTCCGAGAGGTCGCCGGAGCCCGCCATGGGACCTCACCGTGGTCGGGGTGCTTCGGGTCTCTCTCCATCCTCCCTTCCTAGCAAAATGGATCCGCCTAGCTTCGGTGAAGCTCGTACCGAGCCTAGACCGCACCGTGCATCTTCACCGGCGACGGCGCGCCGCCACCGGACATCACCGGCCGCCGCTCGCGGTGGCAAGCCCCTTCCACCCCATCCCCACCCATTCCACGAGCACCAATCGACGCACCGGGTGACGGAGAACACGAGGTGGTGCTCACTTGGCCGAGCGAGCTCTTCTCCGGCGAGCTCGAGCTCGTCGGAGCTCGCGGGTCTCCGCCTCCCCTGTCTCCTGTCGCTGACCGCGGGGGCCCGCCCGTCAGTGTCGCGCGCGGGCGGGAGCGCTGAGCGGGCCGCGCGCGCGCGAGTGTGGGCCGAGTTTTTCCGGGCCGGCCCAGTCATCCGAAATGAAATTCATTTTTATTATTTTGTCACTGATTTTTGTATAAGTTGGAAAAATATAGATCTAGGGTTTTAATGATCCAAAAATCATGAGATAAATTTTGTTAGGGTGTACATGATGTGTAGTATTTTAGAAAAATATGGATCTGGCATGAGATGTTTAAATTCTGTAAGAATTTAATAGATCCTTTAAATGTGTTTTGGAATGCATGCAAATTTGTTAAATTTCTAACTTGAGCTGTAGTGTTCCATAAATCATGAAATTTGGTGGGTAGGTTATTCTATGCTAGCCCTAGCTCTGGTAAAAATTTGGGCATCAGTGCTTAAGTAATTTCCAAGTTATAATGCTATCTTGTTATTCTAGGAAATACTTAAATGAATTTTTGTAATTTTTCTACATGTGCAATGTTCATATAAATTTTTGGAGAATGTCTTGGTACCCTAGAGTGTCCAAGAAAATTAAGAAATCTGTTGTTTGACACTTTTTACTATGCTTTGTTATTTATACAAAAATCAGCCTTTTGGGCTTATGAATTTTGTTCAGAGAGTTTCTGTGAATAAAACTTGTCCAAATTTTTACTGTGGTCTCTTTTTGGGTCAGAGAGTCCCCTGTAATTTTTGTAGAATTTTAGGAGCAGTTTATATATATGTTTGAAATTTCACTTAATTACTTAAGTAAATTAAGAAATGGGTTTAAATAAATATTCTAGGTGGGCACACCTTACTTTCTGGTGTTTTTGTGACATTTGTGAACTTGTAGTAGTATTAGTTTGGTCTTAGAGAATGTTGGTCACGTCAATAAATATTTAACCTTTGTAATTTTAGGTTTTCTGGACAGCTAGTAGTAATTCTAAATTTGGCTTTGATAAAATTGGTTGCTGGAAAACTTGTAAATACCAAAGTTGGAGTAAACTTGATGAACTAGCTTGTGTCAAATTTTGGAAGCATTTGGCTTAGTAGTTTGAGAGTTACTATTGTTTAAAGTGGCTGTTTAAAATCTGCTACTCTCTGTGTTGGAGAAGACAGATTCTGGAACTTGTGAAGTTTAATATGGAAAACTTAGGAGTTTGGAGTTGAGGTCTGAAAATGAATTGTAGTGCATTTCTTAGGCTTTCCAGATTGTCTTAGATCATATCTTTTGGAATTGTAAATCTTCAGTTGTGATAAAAACAAGTAGCTGCTGTCCAGAATGCTTACTGTGGTGTTTTGCTGATTGATATGGTGTATTATCCTAAGACATGCTACTTTTGTAATTGTTAGGTGTTAGGGCCTTAACTGAGGATGAGCAGCTTTATCTTAGGTTAAGTAGATTAGGTGAGTACTTCTCTACTAGAGAAGAGATTTGCACGTACTAGTAAAATAACTTGAATAGAGTATTTTATTCTGAAATGCATTTCATTCCGAGCATGTTGCACCCATTTATGCATCCATTATATTTATTGTGCATTCATGCAATAGGTGCACCGGAGGGGGTAACACTCCTCGAATTCGAGCCTGTGATTCCGGAGGAGGACCAGGAGCAGCAGGAGCCCGAGGATCCAGCAGGCGAAGGAGTGCCCGCAGACGACCTTCCTGAGTGTCCAGACCACCGGCCCTCGACTTTTCTGAAAGGCAAGCCCCGGTGCATGCTGAACCCATCGTTTTATAAATATATCTTGAGTACTTTTAATTGTTTACTGCATTAAGTTGTAGGAGTTATATGAAAACACTTGTTGCATTATACCTGTCCTTGTCCAGATATCGTACTTAATCCTATATTAGGTTTAGGCACGTGTCAATGCTTAGCCCTGCTTAGTACGGTAGAAGTCGGGTGATTTCCGGTCATCCGCGAGATGTAGGAAGGAGTCACGAGTGGCTTTATGGCTATCGTGGATGGAACCATGCTTAAAAAAATGAAATTGAGACCGGGCGGGAGTTCGATAGTACAGCCGCAAGACACTTCACGTCTTGGGTGTGGAGCTATGCCCGTCTGAGTCGTTTAAGGACCGATTCGCTGTACGTCCTTGAGTCATGTTGAACGCAGTCTAACACTTAGTTGGCCGGATAAGTCGTTCCGACCGCGAAGCCGAGTAATGTGGTTCAGGCCGGGAATCGAATGGTAGGTTGCTTCTTGGAGGAGAGAAAGGATGTGCTTGGGGACATTGGCGTGAGACCAAGGGGGGGTTAGAGTCCCTATCACCTGGCAGAGTGTCGCCCTTGGGGTCGCGACATCATTCGGACCCGCGATTCCTGAATCATATGAAACGGTGGCTTGTGCGACCCTGGCAGGGGCCTGCGCGGTGAGTGTTAGAAATACCCCTCCAGCTGGATAGGAATTCGATTCGAATCGCCGTCGCTCCCGGTTAGTGAGCACTTGACTTGAGCAGCGGCAACGTAGAACTCATTAAATGAACTGGTGGTTAAGGGAATGATACAATGTTGCCATAATGATATACCTGCTATGGATATAATAATCATGTTGTTTGATTACAATCAAGTGTATGTTTAGTACAGGTGCTAAGATAGATGACAGGTAAATGCTAAAAATAACTGCTAGTACAGGCTATAAGAGTTTAAATGACTTATGCCTTTATGCAAAAATGTTATGTCAGCTAGCCTCTTGTGTAAGCCTTGCATAATCCTTGTTGTCATCTTATTTCTGGTTTTCGACGGGTAAGTCTAGCTGAGTACATTCCAGTACTCAGGGTTTATTCCCTCCTGTTGCAGATGACATGCTTTATCAGGGATTCTGCAAGACGTGTCTCCACCCTGCGGGTGATGATGACTAGATCACTTGGGCGTGATCATCTTTATGTACTTTCCTCATGCTTTTGCGGGTTGTCGATCATCCAGACTGGCAGTATTTAATTAACTAGTGTGTGTTATGCTTCCGCTACTTTCAAACTTGGTTTGTAATAATTGCTACTCCGTTTGTGTAAACTTATTTCAGCACTATTTGTGAAATGTAACGTATGATGTTGTATGTTGAATGATGCGATCCTGGTTGTAAGCAGTTTGGTTTGAAATCCTTCGTGATTTCGATTGACTACCGGGATTATATGGGCTCAAGTTCGAAAATTTGAGCGCTTCGGTGCTTGTTTTTGTACTTGTGCTCTTATAATTTGGTCGGTTCTGTTACAGTTGGTACCAGTTGAGCAAGGAGATTCCTAGTTGACAAAGAACATACTCTTCTGGTTCAACTTGGAGGATGTGCTCTATACTAGGAACAACCACCATTGCTTCTTCGTATAGCGACAGTGATGTGATAGAAGACACTTGGGACAGGGAAGACGTTTGCTTCACATTGTGGAGGAGTGACCGTGGAACGTCGACTCCATCTATGGCCAATGGCTTGGGGGCATCCGGACATGGCTTCAAGGATAATAAAAATGATGAGTTAGAGAGAGCACGAAAGGCGAGAGATGCTCTAGTTTCACCTCGTTGAAGAAATACTAGCACGGTAGGCGTGCTCGGCCACGCCGGTTTTATTTTGCATGAATAGCAAAAGGGGAAAGTGAACTATGCAATCAGTAGAGGAAACAGTGTTAAACAACATCTAACGGTATAAGACAGTGTCTAACAATGTTAAACAGCAACGGAACAGTGTGTAAAGTGTTGAACAATGTCTGAGTGGCTTCGAGTGCTCCAATTTATTCCCACATGAGAGAGTATCTTATATGTAGCTAATAAAGAGTGACAAAAATACACATATGTGTAAGCCATCTAAATATGCAAGCGACATCAACTAATGTCAGTATTTTTTATTGGGTTATAGATTCAGTAGTAAATATTTCTTTATTTTAAAATGGGGGAGAATTTTTTTATCAATGTTGTATTTTGTTTTGATACAGATAAGTAGGCCATTATCATATTATTGCCTAGGATGTCATGGTCATCATAAATAAGTTATGTCTTTTAAATTTTATAGAAATGGTTAAACATAAATAGATATATAGTATTTTGTTGTCGTTTTCTATGAATGTTTAGTTGTTTCTCCTGTTGTAACGCACGTGCATATTTCCTAATAAAAAGATAATACCATATCAAATAAGACTCATGAACAAGAGAAAACTTTAATACCATCGGCAATCCTTGTTTTATGTAATAATAAATCTTTTTCTACGTAACATCATGAAAGATGTTTGGTTTGGCTATTTTAACCCGCCGTTGCAATGACAATGAATAAGTTTTTTTTTGCCTTGGATGGCTCAGCTTGTAAAAAATAACACCATGGACTGATCCAACCTTGTAGAACACCGCTCCCTTATACTATACCTCTTCTAAGCGCTATTAGATCCCTTCGCACTCGTGGAGTCGAGAAAAATCAAAGCACCAGTATTGTCAGTTTGTCACCCCATAGCAATGTCCCCTCATACGTCACCCCACTAACCAAACAAATGCGGGTATCCCTAACTATTGGCAATGGTTTCGACCACATGACCATGTCACCATTACCATTGCCTGCCCTAATCAAAAGAGCACATTACATTAGTGATCTAACATGGTAACACCATAGCAATCTGTTAGTACTAATGAAATTAACCATATTAGTATGATATAGGCAACTTTTTCCAAATGACTAGCAAATTTTAAGTGGTAAACAGGCCATGCTAAGGCTATCCGCACTCATGATTCTCTATTTTCATCCTCTATACATCCTGGTCATCAAGATTCTCTCCTCTATACTCATTTCTCCCACACCTATCCATCCTCTATATCCTCCATCCACTGTGGGGCCCACATGTCACTTTATCTAAATATATCCATGTGAGATCTAGTTTTGAAGGATTTATTGAAACGAATTCAATGGTGCAATCGGAATTTAATTTGATTTTTTGGTTTGTGGGTTATAACATTTTTTTGTTGCTTGAAATAATAGGGTCCACCGCTGCACATTCTCTCACCTCTCACTTCTCTCTCCCCTCCCCCACCACTGCATGCGCTCTGACATTTACCGGACAAATGGTACAACGCTAGATATACCGGACGCAAGGTCCTTCCGGACCGGGTAGCGTCCCCGCTGCGGCACATTTGGTACGCTAAATGAATTTACCGTTCCATTTACCGTCTCCTGTGTAGGTAGTCTAAGCACATCACGTGGCAATGCCATTGATGTCGACTATCGTACCCGCGGAACATTACTTGGAAGTTGACAATAATAGAAGAAATTAATGGCTAGAAAATTTATTTGGTTGGTGTGTCAGGAAAGGCATGCATACATTTGCTAGGAAGAACACTTCTCCATTTGAGATGTTCTCACGTATCCTAGTACTATTTTTATCCCGTTACAACGTCCAGACACTTTTGCTAGTTTAACACACGTACTAATTCATATATGATTTTTATTTTGTTTATGCGCATGCGCGTTTGTTTTTGAGCCCAATCCAACCCTGTTCTCTGCGTTCGCACCACCATATTATAGGAATATTCCGTCTTGTGGAAAACAAATGGCACTATAATCCAGACACTTTCGTGTTATTAAACCCATATGGTGCAGACGTTCCATGCACACCAAAGGGTATCACACAAGCAGGTTGATACAATTGTATCAGTGTCTCACTGTACACTAAGGTTTCAAGGCATCGTAAAAATAATCTGCATACACTTATATTTTTGTAATTAATCCAACAAGTCTATGCAAACAGAGCTTTTCTCCTCGGTCCCTATCCTCGTGTCACCTTGGAGACGGGTGACAAATCTAAACTATGATATCGTTCCCTTCAATCCGAACATAAAGATAACCAACAATTCAAATCTAAGCCTATTCCAGTATAGATGTACATCCACAAAGATATCGAGAATATTTTGGACACAAACAAACCCAAATAAATTCAGGCAACATGTCACATGGAACTGCAGCACTTACTCTTGGGGATCTCCTGAGCTGGGCCTGGGACAATGACCTTCTTCCCTGCCAGCGATGGTGCAGCCCCATTGGCTTTTGGGTCTGTTGCCATGTTCTTCTTGCCGTGGATCTTAAAGATCTCTGTCAAGACGGTCTGGAAGGCATTTTCGACATTGGTCGCCTGCAGCGCGGAGGTCTCGAGGAAGAAGAGGTTCTCCTTCTCGGCAAACTCCTTGGCATCCTCAGTGCTTACAGCACGCTCCTCTTCGAGGTCACTCTTGTTGCCAACCAGCATGACGACAATGTTCTTGTCAGCATGGCCCCGAAGCTCTTCCAGCCAGCGAGGTATGTGGTCGAAGCTCTGGCGTTTCGTGATATCATAGACTAGCAGAGCTCCCAAAGCACCTCTGTAGTAGGCACTTGTGACAGCTCTATACCTACGTAGTTGAAACAATAAAGCATGATAAGCTGCCAAGCTACTAGGTAGTAAAACAAAGATATAATATTTCAGATAAAAGTGTGAACTGCTATCACATGAAGTGTCAGCGGTGCAGCTGGGTTGCAATGGGTCAACCAAATCCTTGACCCAACCTATATTTAGCTAATTACTTTGGGCCGATCAAATTCATTGAGGTCCTGGAACCAGTTGGCCCAGTGGGTCAGGGAGGGCTTCAGTAATGAAGATATGTGCACTTAGGTACTCCAGCCTGTCTTTTTGCTGCTACCTGATCACAACAGCGGCAGCACAAGAAGCAAAATCTCAATTTGCTACAGGAGCAGGCAGGCAGGGAGGGAGGGAGGGCAGATGATTCACTTCACCTTGATGCAGAATGCCATCACGAAGGGACGTTGGGCCCGTGAACAAGGATGGTGCTGGAGCGCTCGAGCCCTGGGTACGGCACACCAGCAGGTGGCGGCCATGGCACTGAAGAATGTCTGCACGGTTGACGCAAGCAGTGCCTCCAGCTCCAGGTACACGAAAAATGGCAAAGCAGAGGGAGAGGGAGGTCAACGACAAATGGTACGACATAGGACAGGCCACAGTCACTCAGGCTGAGGTGACTGGTACAAGATTGTGGTTCAACCCAATGGAGCTCCAGGGTAATGAGCTGGTGCACCTGATTTTCACCTTCTGTGTCTGTAGCACAGCCATGGCCGCTGACATCTCAGCAAGCAGCAGGGATGTCAGGGTGCCCCCTACAGCAGCAGCCGCCTCACGCAGGCTCAACAAGAAGGCACGTAGCCATTGTGGGGGAGACTGACAACTGCAGGGGCACCACACCATCATGCTTAACAGATCACAGCCGCCATCATCCTCATCCACGGCATCTTCAGCTTTGGCAATGCAGGTAGTGCCAGGGCCCAAGGCAACAGAGACAGCGCCATCACAGTGGGTGGTGATTGGGCTACTTGAGACCCAGGAGTGCTTGACATTGACACCAACTGGAACCAAAATTTAGTGGGCCAACCCAGGGTATTTATGCTACAGTTTATGTATAGGATAGTGGGTCATTGGGTCAACCCAATAAAATCTCCATCCCTACCCAACTGGGGTTGTTTCTTTAACTACAGGATGAAAGCTATGCGTACAGACAGGCAGCTAACTAATATGCAGGATGTCCAATGCATAAAATTAACAGTAGGCAACCTATCATGCATCGGATGCATCAGTGCAAATCAAAATATAGTTCAAATGAGAAACAATAGGAAAAACAACAGCAGCAGCCTAAATAAAATATTGGTATGATTGCAGTAGAATAAAGCATGTGTGCTGTTTGAAATCATAGGCATAGGTAACAGCTACAATAGGAGTGGTCAGGAAGGAATTTGAACAAATCATTCCAAATTGTTGTCAGTTCTCAGAGAAACAAAATTAACTTATAGAAACTTTGCAGATGAATGTATTTATAGTTATAATATACCACCACATTTCAAAAATAAACAAGAATGATGCAATAGAACTTGTGCCATGATATTTAATAGGAAGAAATCCATTTTTGACCCACAAATTATTATCAGATTCCAACTTTAGCCACAAACTCACTACCAGACATCTTTAGCCCCCTGAAGCATTCAAATTGATCATTTTTTGACCCTAAGACCATTTAAAAGTGGTTGTCCAATGTGGCGCTGAGACATGGAGTTGTTTTGCTGCATGGCACTGCCAGGTGTCCACATGGATGTTTCATGTTTTTTCCTTCAATTTTTCAGTGTTTCTTCACACATGGCAACCAAATCACACAAATAGGAATAAAAGAATCGTGGACGTGGAGGCCATGTATTCCTCTACATCCATCTGTCTCCCTTTGCAGCAGCCTGTGTGAGTTCATCATGAGCGTTTGTGGCACGCCTGCCAAAATTTGGCCAGAAGGTGCACGGCCTGCTCTCCTATCTTCGCACAGATGGAAAATAGAAAAGTTTTTTTGGAGCACAGCAAGTGGAAAAGGACTTTAATTGGTAACCTGCCAACCTGGGGCCGTCTCCAGATCTGGCTCCAGCCACCAGATCTGAGCTCTCCCTTGGAATGGTCATGGCTTCTCTAATCTCTCAACTTTCTTCTTTGGGGCAGCAGCAGTAGGGGACAGCCTCATCTGTCTCCTAGTTAATTCCTTGCCCACAGCTTTGCCTTACCCAACTCATGTGACTTGGGTAGCAAGCACTAAGCGGAAGCTGTTGCCTCTGCTGCTGTTCCAGAGGCAGGGGGGTGCTGGCAGCAGGCAGGGTCTGCACTCCATGGATGATGGCTTGAACTTGGAATCCTCAAGGAAGGGAACAGGGCAGGTTGATCTAATCAAAACCACCTCCACATCAGCTAAAAACCGGCTTCAATTGGGATGAGGGATCTAAAATGTCCAGTTTGGATACTTGGAGGACCAAAGTTTGTCTGGTATTGTAGTTCAAGGGCTTGAATTGGACTTGCAGAAGTTTAAGGTTTAAAAATTGATTTATTTCTATTTAATCTATATAAATACAAGAAAAGATGCAAAACAAACTCTCCATTTTGATGCAGACATTAAAAACATCAACTTATAATTCTATAAACAGGAAAACAAGCATCAGGACTAAACTAAATAATGATATGACTATTGCAAGAGAAACATATTACTACATTTGAAATACATAGTAAAAACTGGTCAAACTACTGAAATGCCTATTTCAAGAATGGATCATATGTGTTACTAACCCTTCCATCAATATTCTTGCAGATGCAAACATACAGTTACAATATAATGCGACCAACAAAAATTTCAGTAATTGCACATTGATCAACAAGAAGCCTAACAAATAACTACCTTTAAACACAAAATATGTCGAAGTTTCAGATCCACAAAAAATGGAAGATTATCCTTCCACGCCTATGAGCACATCTGAAGCACCCCTTCCCCATGCACATTGTATTAATGAACGCGAGCATAACATGATGTAAGATTATTTTCAACGTCAAGAGTGCACAAATTTTATTTGCTAGGAAAATCTGCAAATTTTTGACATCAAAAGGTTCAAGTTTGCTTCATCAAATCCTAGGTCTAAACAATCGTATGGCAATTGGTATCAGTATATATATTGCAAAGTGTGATGAGTCCATGGCTCCTCAAGTTGATCCACCTATTGTTTTTGAAAAGAAATGAAATGAACCATGTATGTGCTCATCAAAGCAGATCAATATTTGCTTACTATAAGTTCAAATGATAGCAACTACATAGCACAAACAAGTATACTAAATGAACGTAAAAAAGCATACCCGAGAAGTATCATGCACGAATGTGTCAAAATTTAAAATAACACCACAAATTTTACCTGTACAGAAAAACAATAGTTGACAAGGATAACTACTACAACCTTCCTATGTTCACTCCTTTAATCTCTCAAGCTCGGCACCGATTCCCACCCCCCATAAAGCCATAACTCTCTAAAGCCATAAGCCTATCAAATGACATCATCAAAGCAAAGCATGCTTTACCGTTGCATGCTTGTTAGGAAATATGTAGGAGCAGTGGAGAACTAAAGAAATGCATTGGATATTTACCTTGGAAGTAAGGATATTGAGGTACACGATGAATTTACAGCATCAATTCACTATCCATATGAAAAATATTACTTTTTCATCATATTTCCAATATTATTCCTCGGTGATTTCAAGGGAAAGATTTGCATCATGTGGTCTGTGGACATTATCCAGACAGCACAACTTCCAGTGTCGAAAAAGCAAAGAACAGCACACAACTCTAGTGGCAATTCTGTATCATGCGGTGGCACACACACACCCTATGACTACAAGACCATAGCACCAGCCGCATGCAGCAAAGAATGTTTTATTTAGTAAATCTTGTCCACCATTTACGGACCCAACCAACCCATTGAAAAATGATAACACCATGCATAACTTGCTACCATTGATGCCTATGACATACAATGAAAACACTAGCATATTTAGTAAAGCATGTTCCGTATCCGACCAATGCACCCACAAGACCGTTGTTTCTGCTAAATCCACACTGCTGAGTTCTGGATCTGTAGGACTACGAAAATAAAATTTAGCAGGCTGTTTCTAGAGGCCACAGGTGTCCAATTGAAGGCTGCCTGGGGTCGAAATGAAAAAATAGTGGTTTTGCTCGACATTGTCACTGATGACAACAGGAGTGACAGCACATGCAACAACTAGCACTAGTGTTTTAGTATTTAGAAAAAGGTTATGCTGTATCAGGCCAGTTCACAACGCTGCATCTGTATAACGCCCAAAAACGCACACACAAAAGCCATCAGTGGCACAGGGCACTCCATTTAATTCCCTTGAGTAGGGTGAAAGGTAAGGCAAGCTAAGCTGACAACTGGGTGACTGTACTAACCACCTTTGGTGCAACAATAATGTACCATAAATCGTTCGTAACTACTTCGCTCGCGCCACATCAAAATCACACGAACAATGCATCGACCTGACACTCGAAAAATGCGAAATAGAGAGAAATCAAGCTCAAAATGACTAAAGTGCGCTGCGCTAGCTCACTGCTCCGCATCACCACCCAGATCCCGACCCACCCACCCACGACAACAAAAAAGAAAAAAAAAAGATGATCGACGAGGAGGAACGCGAAAAGAGAGTGGACTTGCCTCTCCTGCCCGGCGGTGTCCCAGATCTGCGCCTTGACGGACTTGTGGTCGATGACAAGCGTCCGGGTCTGGAACTCGACCCCGATGGTGGCCTTGGAGTCGAGGCTGAACTCGTTGCGGGCGAAGCGCGCCAGGATCTGCGACTTGCCGACAGCGGAGTCCCCGATGAGCACCACCTTGAAGACGTAGTCAACCTTATCCCCGCCCCCCGCCATCGCCTCCTCCCTCCCTTGCTAGCTCCGGCTGTCTCGCTCGTGAGCAACGAAAGCGGCGGCGGAGTGCGCGTGGGTGAAGGTTGGGCGAGGGGCTCGGTTAAGATTTTTCTTTATTTGATTGATTGAGACGATTTTTTTTATCTCTGAGACGAAACCAGCGGGCGGGCGAGCAGGGACGAAAACGGACGGAAAAATCCGTTTTTACTTTTGTTCTATATTTGTTTTAATAAAAATGAAATCGGATTTGAAAAATACGGGTTTTCGAAAATAGAATCGAAATATACGGACATATGAAAACGAATAAATACAGATAGAGAGCCGAAAAATTAAATTAAGATCACATAATCTAATATTCTTAAAGTATATATATATATAAAGTCATGTAATAATATATATAAAGTTTAATATTCATTTACATGCTATATACGTGAACATAACCTGCATATTTGGTGATCCGTAATTATATTAACATAAGGAAAAAGTCTACTTAACCCCCTGAACTATCAGTCAGTGTCTAACTTACACCCTTAACTATAAAATCGTCTGTTTTAGACCCTGAACTTTTCAAAACCGTTCAAATTACACCCTGGAGCGGTTTTGTACGACGGTTTTGCTATAGAAACTATGGTTTTGCTACAGTAACAGCGGTTTTGACTTTTTCTTTTCTATTTATTTCCGCTGAATCTTTAAAAAATTATAGTAAATCACAGAAAAATCATAAAATAGAAAATCTAATTTTGTTGGACTCCACATGAGTAGATCTACACAATGAACATATAATATAGTATGCTTTAGTACAAATTTTTTTCTATAGCTTTAAATTAGTTAGAAAATCAAATTTTATCTGTAATTAATTGGAATAATTCATAGCTACAGCTTTTATGGTTCAATTATGGTGAAATTTTTATGATGGGGTTATTATTATATGTTTGAACTATAGTAAAAATTTCATACTCATTGGATCATATATAACTTAGTTATAGATTTATTTAGGTTTATGTTTAGGTTTATGCTTGTTAAATATAAATAAATCTATAACTAAATTATACATGATCCAATCAGTATGAAATTTTTACTACAGTTCAAACATACAATAATTAGTTTACTATAAAAATGTAACCACAATTGGACCACAAAAGTTGTAGCTATGAATTATTCCAATTAATTATAGACAAAATTTGATTTTCTAACTAATTTAAAGCTACAGAAAAAATTTGTGCTAAAGCATACTATATTATATGTTCATTGTATAGATCTACTCATGTGGAGTCCAACAAAATTCGATTTTCTATTTTATGATTTTTCTATAATTTACTATGATTTTCAAAGATTCAACGAAAATAAATAGAAAAAGGAAAAGTCAAAACCGTTATTGTTGTAGCAAAACCATGGTTACTGTACCAAAACCGTCGTCCAAAACCGTTCCATGGTGTAATTTGAACGGTTTTGAAAAGTTCAGGGTGTAAAACAGACGGTTTTATAGTTGGGGGTGTAAGTTAGACACTGGCTGATAGTTCCGGGGGTTAAGTAGATTTTTTTCCATTAACATAACATAAGGACATTTAATTGTTAAACATGTTGAGCATAGATTAAAAACGGGATAAATACGGGTCTATTCCGTATTAAAACGGGATCGAAAACGAACAGAAAACACAATTTTCTACTTCCGCAAATACGAAAATGGGATCTCACAAATACGGAAACGGATAGAAAAATATAGAAAATGGAACGGGACGGTAAAAAAAAAATTCTATCGGTTTTCATCCCTACGTGCGAGACCGCGGACACTGCTGTGTAGGCTTAGCCGTCGGGCTGGGGTTTCTTTGTTTTTGTTTTTTTTTATCAAACATACCTACATTAAAGGTTAAGGAGAGTACAAAAACCTAAAGATACAAGAGGACAGCTGTCCCACCCAATAAGCAAAAAGGTCCCTAGAAAAAGAGAAAATTACACTGAAGTCCCTGGACCTTGTGCTTGACAGAGGTGACCAAATCCACTGACGCCGGTCGCCGCCGGCGCCTGCAAATCTGGCCGCCGCCACCATCCCTAGGCAGGAAGAAGCTCCATCGCACTGCGGCTTTGAACTGAGCCGGAATAGACACTTGTAATCAAGGTTCAATTTATCGGTAGAAAAAAAAAAATACCGAAGGTCACCGATAAACGGGTTTATCGGATTTATCGGAAAATTTCTCGGTCAAAAATAAAACAAAATAATACCTAATTTCACTAAAAAAATTATATAAGTTGTATGTAAAGCATTTAACATCAAGAGCTAACACATAATAGTATTGGTATAATAGAGTATCATACTTTTATGTAGGTGGACTAGTGAAAATTAGAATCTCGGCGATAAATAAATTTTATCGGACCTCAGCGATAAACAAGATTATCGGGTTTATCGAAATTTTATCGCCGATAAAATTTTCCCTGCTTGTAATACGAGATTCGCCGTCGCTGATCGCCCAATCGGCCGGGGTCGCACGCCCGAGCACCTTCCAGCTTGAACCGAGGCTCGCCGTCAGTGACAACCGCCGTCGCGGGGACCTCGAGCTCAGTCCATCCTCCATCCAGCCGCCGAACCGCAACTTCCTCTACTTCCTTGCATCAAAAGACCAGCTTGCTCGCCACCTCACCGAACACAAAGGTGAAGAAACACCGACGGTTGACTCATGTATAGGGGCCCCACAGTGGGAGACCCACCCCCACGAACTCGCCACCGGCGTCGGAGCGGAACACCAGCAGGGCACGGCTGAGCTCGGAGGGACTTATTCCACGCCGGCATCGCCGCCAACGCCTCAGCAACTTCGATTGGAAACTAAACCCCAGACCTAGGAAACCCTAAATTAGGACGAACTCCACCGGACCGTGACGCCTTTTTCGGCCCCTCTTTGTTTTGGTAGGCATGGGCAGTGCAGTTCAAAAAATAAAAAGGCATGGGCAGTGCCACGGTGGCGGTGTGCGGGTGGGATGTTGGTGGGCCCTCCTCAAGTAGCGGGGTTACTTTATTTACTTGCAAATTATGATGTTGGTCAAAGTTTCATGACAATTGACCAATAATTTGGAACATAGAGTATGTCAACTGGAGCCTAGTAAAAACACGATCACATCTTATAAAATCTTACAGGGCAACAAATGGAATTTCGTAGTAAGTCCAGTATTTTTCTTCTTTATTACTGTTCCAAAAGGCTCCAAAGGTATTTTTCCATATATTGGAATCGCGTTACTGTTACAAGAGAATCCAATGGTGAATTTTCTATAATCCAATCCGGAGTTGTCGTAATGTTGCATTGGGAATAGGATTTTCTGAAGGAACCTAACCATTAGAAATTTCTCCGTTGCGAAGGTAGTGACCGGTGCTAACCTGCATGCTTGAACAACAGTGTAATGCACCTCCAAATCTACAATGCACCGCCATAGCCCATTGACTGTTGCCTACTTATTCTGCGCACACAGGCTGGTGCGACACAAACACAATTTCAACCCATAATACGACACAAACACAATTTCAACCCATGGCACGCAGCCGTTAAATACAAATGCAAGACGCCGACGTAAAGGCATAAATCAAATTGCATCTTTATTTACTATAAGCTCGGTGCTGACAAAGCCATTCTCAAGAGCCTTATTCCCGCAGCATTAGTGTATCATGGCGCAACAAGTCCACAATCGGCAAGATTTAAATACCTGGATCGATGGATGCCATTTACAGAAGAAGAAACGAAAGGGACTAAAAGAAACCCGGTGAGTGATGACTTGTTCATCCACCGCTATGGTGGGGAAGGCCCATGTGAAAAGAGTATCCGCATAGAACTGAGCTTCTGGGTTCTGGCACTCAAACACGGGATCTAATCACCACGCTAACATCTTGGGGCAGTTGGGACGTCTTGCAGCTGGAGAAGATTTGACTGCAGGTGATAAGCTCAACCCTATTACCAAAGTGTTGACAGGTTAACAGTCAAGGGGACAACCTCTCGACGTGCCACACTGTATTCCCATCTACTTCTCTCCGCGAGTATTGTAGCCTGTTTACATCAAGGTATCACACGTATCAACATACATGCTGTCCCGTCCTGGGGCATACAGGGTTTTCAGGAAAATGGATAACAGAATAAAGGATGATCGAAGCATACCGGTCATGCAGTCGAGACTGTTGTCCTTGCCAGAACTCAAAAAGGGTTGGTGTCAATCTGTAGCCACCCCAGTATTCAGGCTTCGGAATCAAGCTACTGCAGTTACAGAACAAGCCAGGGGATTAAGATTTAAGACTTCAGATAACACAGCTAATTCCAGAATTCAGTAGCTACAAATTTCTTCACATAATCAAATATATCAAAGTTTAGCAGCTTTGACCAAGGTGCTGTTGATAGGCATCTAACTGAAGATTCGTATTTCACAGGAAGCACGCCCACTAATGCCAACACAGTGGTTCTTAGACTTTGCGATATACTGTATGTCTGTGCTCCACAACCCACATGGCACAATTCAAGGAACAGTTCAACAAAATCCCTCTCATGTCCTCTTTGGCAAGAGAGTAAACAATAATATTCGACAGCTGCAATGCAAGAGGATTATTGTGGTGCTGGTGCATACTATATACTGTCGATTGACACAGGGTATGGCTACAAAGGTGCAGATTGAAGTGATTATGCATTTATCCAGTATCAAAGCTACTCTTCACACAAGGATTATGGATTGGTTGAATACTTTGTAACCTCCTGTGGCCTCTCTTGAGCCTTTGTTAAGCTCCTTGCTTAGTTTAGTTTCTGTGGTAGGTGTTATAAAATGCTGGGGGGGGGGGGGGGGGGGGGGGGGGTCTTTTGCCCCACAGTTTCCTTTCAAGGGAAAAAAAGGTGCAGATGTTTCATGGTTATGTATTTATAGCTATGGGGATTGATCAATTCATGACCACAAATACAAATAAAAATCAGAACTTGAGTATGATGAGCGACTGATCGCTATCCTTGAAAGTTGAAACTGATTTTATTACAGTAGGTTGCTTATAGTCTTCTATGAAGATAATGCTTCCACTTTCTCAAAATGTAACACACAGTTCAACCCAGTGAGGTCCCTAATTCGGTAATTCCACACTTTGACCGTTAATACCTCACAAATTAATGACCATGACCATCAAATTCGCATCATATGAAAGTACATTAAATATGAATCCAGCGATGCCAAGTTGCATGGTATAATCTACAAATTTTAGACTAAGTGGGTTAAAACTTTAAAAAATTTGAATTTGGGTTGTGTCCATGCCTTTTGTGTTTACCATTACTATGACACCAAAATACTATATCAATGTGATAAAATGGCAAATGAACTGTCAGCAAACAAAGCAGCTTAAAACGGATTTTTGATGGCTCGAAAAGGACAAAAGAATATCATGAATACTATGGACCGGGACCCTGTTGTCATGTTTAACTCACCCATCAGAATATTTTTGTTCCAATTCCTTGTAAGCCTGTTGAAGAACTTCTCTTCCAGCAATGACAGTACTCTGTTGAATATCATCATTAATACTCTATGGTTTTTCTCCTCAACAGATAGAATTCCATTTAATCATTCAAGTAAAAGATGTGGAACAGAAAATTTAAGTTTGTGATCCTAAAAAACCACAGTACCTGCTTGCTAACTATGGCACCAAGCTGACTTCCACGTGGGCGGCTGTGGAAATATTTATCTGATTCTTCTTCTGGAACCTTCTCAACTGATCCTTCAACTCTTACCTGCATCCCACATATCAGCCAATTAGAGCCTGCGATGTGCAGTCTTATAGGCCCAGTTATACAACGTGGCTCATACCATGTCCCTTCACAAAAGAACAGTACTGCATGCATCAGTGTAACTGAGATCCAGTTAATAATTAAGAGGTACAAAATCAAATGGTGAATAACATGGAAAGAGACCAGAAAAGTAAAATATACAAAAAAAAAGTAGATTCCTTAATGGACTAAATAAAAGTAAGAAATCAGACTGTAAAATGTTAATGAGATCTTATTTGACACTTTCAACACCACAATTTATTATAGATTTTGAAAAATGGGTAGCACAACCCATTGGAGAAGCTCTAATATTAAATTTGTTCTGTAATACTGATTGCTGTTTTACCCTTACAGGTTGCAATGTGATACTGCACAAAACAGATCCTTTGAAACTACCATAGGGATTGATAAGTTCACCTGACGGTTCATCTCATTCCAGTAGAAAAGGAGTGCTGCATTAGGGTTTTCAGACAAGTCATGCGCCTTCTGGCTACCATAATTTGTATACCTGTACAAAAAAAAAAGACTATCAAATCATGACTCGAAAATTTCTATGGAATTCCACGGGGTGACGGGGACAACAAAATTTATGTCACATACCAAACAAATCCCTGTTTATCAACTCCCTTCAAAAGAACCATCCTCGAAGAACTGCAGATAAAATAGTAGGACAAATAATTATCATATCAAATTTCTAATACAATATTGTTAACTAGCTGAATGAAATATGTTATTAAAGAAAAATAGCCATACGGTTTTCCCTCCTTGTTGACAGTTGTTAAAGCCATCGCATTGGGCTCACGCAGCCCGGCTGTTACTGCTTCATCAAACCATTTAAGGAACTACATATATATATGAAAGAACCATTTGTTAACAACAAAAGGTTTTTCAAATAAAAGGATGAATATTTCCAAGGTTTCTTCCAGTATGGCCATACCTGATCAAATGGATCAGACATCACTTGGCTCTCAAGAAGTTCAGGGGAAATATAGTTCTCCCTGAGAGATGAAATGTCAACAGATGGAGCTTTTCCAATTCTCACACACATCGATGTGCCAGGGTAGGGAGGAAGCTGAAGTCCATATTTGTTCAAAATTGGTGGGGGGACAAACCTACCCCCAAGAAAATGGTGTGGGCCAGTGAACTTTTTCGCACAGAGCTTCGGTGCAGTTAATGACACCTAGACACGTCAATTACTTAAAGATGAAATTTATGAAATTTGGAATTTTCAAACAGCATGTTCTTATGTTGATAGATGAATTATAATCCAGAAAGCTTCTAAGTAGGACGCTAACCAGCATATCAGGTTTAATCCCTCCTCCATCGACATCTCCCTCTTCAACATGCCATCCAGAAGGGATATCAATGGAAACAATTGCTGGCCTTTTATCTGAATTCCCAATAACACTCAATGAAACAAGCGTTTGGATAAGATGATCGAAGGGTGGTCTGGGTGTTCCTGTAAGAGATCAAAGATTTCCACAGTGAAAAAAAAGGTAAAAACGATAAGAAGCATGATTGATTCATGTCAGGTATACAATTGCATACTGATTTGAGTTCAATAGATTCAATTTACTCTAAATGATAGCACTGCCAACATTTTCTTAATTATCAAGCTGTCCTTATTTGATATAATATTGCTGCATTGAACCAGGACACACTTGTCCCCCTAAATAACTCTGTAATACTCGATCCAAAAAAAAATTGTATGATAAAGAGCAAGAATCCATCCTATTTACCTTACCAAAAGCTCAGTAGAAACTCGATAGTAACCATTCTCCATTATGAGAAACATTAGTGTTTTATTTTAATTGAAAGATTATCTATCACTTTGCTCACTGCCTGTGTAACAGAGCTCTAATTTGTTTCCCATGCTAATTAACAATTGAGAAAAAGTCTGTTTTACAACCCTCAACTATGGGCTGAGTCCAGTTTCAACCCTCAGTTACAAACCCATTCACCTTTCAACCCACAACTATAAAAACGGTTCAGTTTCCAAGCTTCTCTCAAACTTAGTGGTTTTAGTTGACATGGTCACATGACCAACATATTTTCAATTTTAAATTTATAAATGGCTTCAGAATTTATAAATGACTTTAGAATTTCAAGAAAAATCTAAATGACTTTCTGTAAGTGAAATAAAGAATAATAGCATGCAGTAGCTATAACTTTGAACTAAACCCTTTTCACTTTGTTAATCAAACAGGCTCATACCAAATTGATTTTTAGGTTCTTTACTCCTATGCGCAACTGAACTTTTCTATTAAAAAAATAAAGTCTTTTCTAAATTTGGAAACCATACCCTAATTTTGCAAATTAAAAAAAATAGTATAATGCTTTTAAACAACTCTGACAATGTATCCAATGCATATATGAGATTAAAAATATCAGTTTTCTCTAGAGGAAATTAAATGGCAACTAGAATGCAATAAATTATTTTTATTTATTCCATAAAAAACACAAAATATACTTTATTTCATATATACGAATATATTTAAGTTGTAGATACTCCTCAGTGGGAGTGAATAAAGTTGAAAGTTTTTCTTAAGACACTCTATTGATTTGTCTTTTAAAAAAAATGAAGAAAGCTTTATTTAAAATAAAGTTCTGACCTCTGTAACAAACTAATAAGGAGGTACACAGCCAGTCAAAAGAAATAAGAACACAAAGCTTGACCGATTTATAAAATACAATAACAGTCTTAGCCTTGGCCATGTCATCCAAGGTTGAAAAGTGAAAGATTTTCATAGTTGAGGTTTAAAAAGTGAATGGTTTCATAGTTGAAGGTTGAAAAGTAGACTCAGCCGTCAGCCCATAGTTGAGGGTTGTACAGTGGACTCTTTACAGTTTCCAAAGTCCAGTTAATAAGGGAGAACAAAGTGAAGTTTGATCGAGAATCTAATCCATAACCCTATTTCAATGTAGTAAGAAATAGAATATATTCACAAGGAGTAAAGTACAGGTAGCAAGCAGAAAAGATTAATCTGTGGCTCAAGCTTGACATTAAATCAGTGAACACAAATTAGAACAGCAAGGAAGGATACAAAAAGCAGATGTACCATGAAATGAGAAACCAAACATTGCATCAACAATAACATCAAACTCCCTTGATAAGTCATTAGGTAGGTCTTCAACAGGTATGAATGGGATCGACAGTGATTCAAGCTAAAAAACACGAAGGGTTCATGTTATATTGGAAACAGAGAACCATACAGCATACCAAGAAATGAGGGAGGTATAATGGTTTACCTGAGTAACGAGACCGGAATATAGAGGTTTGGGTGTGCGTTTTGGGTAGCAAATAGATGGCCTATATCCAAAGTGATAAAGATGACGAGCAGCTACCAGACCATCACCACCATTATTTCCTGGACCACAGATAACAAGTACCCTTGCATGTTCATTCAACTTGTAAACCTGTGTTGATTATGAACATTTTCAGAAAAAAGCAAGTGAGCAGGCACAATTTTTTTTTTAAAAAAAAGGTTGATTTAAGACGGGAAACTAACTAATATAGGCAGGCACAGAATATGAGGTCCTATAGAACATATACAGCACATTGTATGGTTTTCCATCCATTCATACTAAGTGGGGGTTCATAAATCACAACTAAACTAGTAAGCCACCACAGTTAGTAGTTGCTTTATCCACTTTTTAGGTAGCATCAGAAGGTATCTCGAATCACTTAAGAGGGATGCTAATTCCATTCTCACTCAACAACAGCAAAAAAAAAAAAAACTATAGCTAAACTCAAATACTGAGAATTTTGTGTAAAATTTAATTATGAAATTTTATAACTTGCAGAGTAATTCAACCATAGAATAGAGATAGAATCCTTGATACTAGTCAGCCCCTAAGATGACTACCTTCCACCTAATCAAGTTCAGGCAGCAGATTACCAAACAAGTGACAGCATGGATATGATGCAATTTGCCAAGCCTACAGAAGCCTGATTTCCGAACTAAACCTCGCGATCGAGGAACGAGGATCACTACCATCAACAATGGTGCATGGACATGGACATTTTTTTATCAGTGTGCCAAATCACCTGATTTACTGAGGCTCAGGCACATTAAACAGAAGAAGAGACTAGTAAAACATTGCAAATTCAGCTGGAGAGCAGCACGCAGTGCCCGATGCCCTTACCTCCGCAAGGGCTGCCGCGACGCTCAATCCAGCGAGTTCCTGGAAGCACAACAATCAGACGATCAGCCACCACTACCCCACGCAATAACCGGGCAAAAAAAAAACAACAACTGGGAGACCATGAGCTGGTCGACGCTGAACCCGACCGGGCCCATGAGCTGCTCGTCGATCTCCGCCGCATCGCGCTGCGTGAGGTGCGTCACCTCCGCCGCGGCGGCCGCGGCCGCCGACGCCGCCAGCGACGCCATGCCTCGACTCTGCGGGAGGGGGGCAAAGGGAGCGCCCGGAGCAGCGGCGGGGAAACTGGAGAGGCGGCGTGCGGGCAGTTGCAGGCGGTGGGCGCGGCTATTGTTCTGGCTGCGAGGGGAGCGGGAGAGAGAACGGGGGTTGGTGGTGGCGCTGGCGTTGGCGGCGGAGAGGAGGAATGGCATAGCAAGGGTGACGGTGGTGGCCGATTTGTTGCGGGTTCTGGACGCGACGGCCAGCATCCTCTGGAGTCTGGAGTGTGGTCCTGACCTGGACTGCTGCCTCGGCCGACTAGCGCCAAGCCATCAACTGGTTCACAACGAACAAGTACTCCCTCCGTCCCGTTTTAGCGACTCCGTCGCGCTTTAACGACGGATAAAGCGAGACGGAAGGAGTACCTGTTATCAGCGGAGCGCACATACCGTGGGCTTAGCTATGCGGCGCTGTGGCTGGGGATTTACTTTTCTCAAGTCATCTAGACGGAGAGTTTCATTTCGTTGATTCTGACACTCCCATGTCACACGAAATAAAATAAAACTTAGGTGAAACATCCACTCTCACTGTAAAGTTTTATTATATGGTTTTATAATGTCGGAGCTATGATACCCCAAGTATTTCAAGACACCGGTTAGTCAGCCACCTAGGCGGCTCACGGTACACAAGTTGGTATAATCTAAATGATCGAGGCCCAGCTAAGCTACATGGACCTGAGCCAAGCACTAAGGCAGAGGTTGGCCACGACCTCTCCTCTCTGCCTTCACCGCACGCCTTGCAACACCACACGACCTCTCCCCCGTCCCGACCCGTGGGAGGAACGGGGAGAGATGGACTCTACCAGGCACACCTGCTCTGACAAGAGCAGACACGCCGCACTGACCCCGCAAGAATCGAAGGGACAGCAGTCCCCTCAGCCTGGTCAGACGACAGCCCTGCACCACACAGCAAAGACAAGACAATACCACCACCAGCGGCGCCCAGTATGGTGACCCACCGTCCAAATACGGCCCGACGAGACGGATGTACGACCCTACCCACTACGGGATAGGGTTCACGACAGCGCCCTTGACTTTGAGGTCATCCAAGCTGATGAAGACCACGACCCTAGAGTTCGGGATCGTGGCCACCAGCTCCGCAAGCAATAAGACGACCAACGACCTAGAGGCGGCTACCAACTCCCGTACGACGCCCCCATAAGATCAGGAGGCGATGACGAAGGCCACGGTGAGACCACGTCGCACAGGACGCCTGGCATACCACCACCGTGTCTACAGTGCTGTCACAACCGGTACAGTAGCACCACGCACCTCATGCCGCATGTGGGCACAAGACCATGACGATAACCACGCTCAGACGTGCGCTACACCAAGTCAAGATGGCATTTCTTGCAAACCAAGTTAGCTAGACCCCTTCCCTAGGCTCAGGACCCCTCAGTCGGGAGAACCTCCTTCTTTGTATGTGACCTGGCCCAGGACTCTATATAAGGGCAGCCAGTGTAACACCTCAGGTATTTGTCACTCACTAAGCAGTGGGTTTAAGCTCAAACATGATAGATTAGTGGAGATGACGATGTCAAGGTCAAACCGATGGAAATAAGCCCTAACCTAAACTTGGATATTGCACCCTTGCCTACATATAGGCTCAATTAAAAGATATATGCTTGGGTGTTGTTATCAAAGTATCTTCACATGTCTCACATCAATAACTATCTATATTGATCCCTGGAAAAGTTTCATGAAGTTTAGAATCAAAAGGTCATATGAAATGATAAGTTCCATTCCTATTGGAATTTGCCCCATTAAGTTAATGGAACTATAGATCATCAACCAAACCTTGCAAACTTGTCCAAATGACTCTAGATGAACTCTACAAGACCTTAACTACACTTAGGACACTTAATAGAACAATGTTCATGTTGATCATTTTGCCTAAATATGCTTCTAAGTGATGGTTGACCATGTATGGACCCTAGAACACTTTTGTTTGACCATTTCAAAAGTGTGACCTAAAAGCTTTGCATGACTATGCACCCTTTTACAAAGTTGTAGAGAATTTTATAAGGAACAAACTTTGTTTAAGAGTAAAGTCATGAAAATATGTGGAACATGATCAAAAAGGGCCCACAAGTCAGATTTAGGACTGTTTCCAACACTTAACAATTTTAAAGCCCTGATTTCAGTGTCTTCGACATTGGCATCCCGCGTTCTCAAGTTTTTGTTAAGCGACTTGGTTTAACCCCTTAATAAAAGTTGGAGTAGACATTATAGAGAAGAGCATGTAAAAGTATGGCATCAATTTGACTTAGTATTGACCTTCAATTTTGGATGTTTGCTTTTCGCGGTCAAATCGCTGACACTACCAAGTTTGGTACTAATTATCTGCTAATCCAATAGCCTAATGGCCAAGCACCATTAATCAAAGTTGTAGAGCTTTAGGGGGAGAGTAGACTTTGTTTTGGGCCCATGATCCAGTTCGGCCCGTAGCTAGCCCAAAACGGCATCCCAATATGGCCTCACCAAAGCCCGCCACGTGCTCGACAGATGTCCCCTAAGGGATGGACGTGGCGTCCATGCACCGAGTACACCTCGCCATTGCCGACCTCTCCACCTTCTCTATCCGCGTCTATGACGATAGGGCGTGCCTTGGTGTGCCCTCATTCCTTCTTCTCGCCCATCGCTGCTCCCCCTAGTCCCTCTCCTCTACTTCTCGCGCGCTCAGCTTGAGCTTCCGAAGCTCGCCGCCGCGGCCAGCCATTACCGGTGGCCGAGATCTCTATCCACCACCGTTCACCCCCACTCAAGCTCTCCTGTGCCTCACCTAAAGCCCCGCTGGGCTCGCTTCTCTCTCCTCCATCAGGTGCTCGTTTTTCCTCGCCGCCGGTGCCTCGCCGTCGCTGGTGCCGCAAGTGCCATCGGCCGCCGTGCCGCAGCTGGGGAGGAGGAAGGCCAGTAGGTCATCTCTAGACATGGCGTGCTCGACGAGAGGTGCACCGTCCTCATGGGCCTCTCCCTACCGAGTGGTCCGGCCCTGGACGCCGGCGAGCTCCTCGATGGTTGAGCCGACCGGTAGCTCCGGCGGTCACCCCCTCCTTCTCTGCTTTCACCGAAGGAAGAGGAAGCTGGTACCTCTTCTCTGTTTCTTGGTGTGGGTGACAAGTGGGCCCAGTGGTCCAGCGGGTCCCGCGAGTCAGCGTTATGAATGGCAGGGATGGGGTACACGTTCGGGTGCGCCTAGCGATTTCATTAGGGTTTGAGTAATTTCTGGATTTGAATTTCAGAAAATTTGTAAATCTTCTAAAAATCATATCTCTGGCTAGGTAATTCCAAAAATAGCAAAAGTGGGCTTTTTGGAAACCTTGAGAAAATATCTATGCAGTGGAGTCATAATATGTTACATGTTTGTAGGTATTTTCTAATGTCTTTATTTAAGTTTTAAAAATACTCTAAAAATGCCTTTAAACTTAACCAGAGCAAGATCTGGAGTTTTAGAACTCCAAAAATAGTGATTCTTATTTTGTTAATTTTGTGATGACATGTACTTGCTAGGAAAAATATCAAACACACTAGTTGTTTACTGTTTTCTTAAGGTTTTGATTTGACCTTGATAAATAAGGAAATTACATTATATTGCTTGTCATTTTTATATCTTGAGTTGTGTTGATCCAAATGATGTGAAATTTTTATGGTAGTCTTATCATGCTATGAGTGTACTGTGATATAAATTTCATGGTCATTGCTTACTGTATGATCAAGTTATTGGTTTAACTTGTTTATGTCTTGATAACTAGCTTATAAATAATATATAAATCATAAAATGGAAAATGTTGTTCCATTAGCTTAGTATGATGTTTATATATCCTATTGATTCATGCTAGGGCCATGTGTTCATAAAAAATATGGAGTTTTAGGTTTAACTTGCTCTCACATGATTTATTGTATTGGTCATTTGTCTTTTTCATAGAGGTTGATATACATATACAAATGACTTGAAATTTGGACAGTAGACTTTTGGGAGCATTTGTAGGCCACTGTAATTTTAGTATAATTTATTATGCACTTTTGATAGGTGTTCATAATTCCACCTAATTATGTAAATAAAGTAAGAAAATATATTAAAAGAATTTATTTAGGAATGGACACTATGTTTTCTGGTGTTCTTTAGTCATGTATGAAATGTTGGTAAAGTTGGTTTTGTCCAATTATATGTTTGCAATATAAGTTAATAATTAATTCTTGCAAATGAAGTTTCTGGACAGATCTGGAAACTTGGCAAAGTTCTTTATGATAATGTGCTTTGTTGTAAAACTTGTTTATACAAAAGTTGTAGATAATTTATATATCTAGCTGCTGTTAAAATTTGGTGGTATTTGGCCATGTGGTTTAGGAGTTATAGCTGTTTAAAGTTGGGTTACAGAATTGCTTGCTCTCTGTCTTATTAGACCAGTTGCTGTGTTTATGTAAATTCGACATGTTAAACTTTGGAATCATGCTGTGATGATTATAAATGAAATATAGATAATTTCATAAGCTTTTCATAATGTCTTCTTGCAAGTCATTTGGAGTTGTAGATCTCCAGTTATGATTAAATTACTCAGCTGTTGGTCTGATGTCCAGAAGGTAGCAATTTCTAGTTCTAGTACTTTGATTAACTTTGTCATGCTTGGGTATTGAAGTGTGACTCATACCTTGAATGTACTTGGGTTAGTACCCTGTGATCTTGAGGCTTGTGTCTTGCTTGATGTGCTTGTCATCTTCTATGTTATGCCCTAAGGTGGATTAAGTTAATTAGCCCTAGGTGTTGATGAGAACTTTGGTATGCTTGTTTGATTACTCTGTTTATTGCACTTCTATGCATTCATACATATGCATTGTTGCACCTTATTTAGGTACGCTAGCTAAAACACGTGAAGGACCTGATGTGGAGCTAACCAGAAGATGGTGTGGTGGATCCATCCCGAAGGTAGAAAGTTCAGACGAGTGCTTGATTGGAGGATGCTCGCCAAGTGAATTCATCTGACATACTCTAACTTGAGTCGGATCCCAGGCAAGCCCCAGAGTATTATAAGCCTCCTACCTTCAAAACAATTAATTCTATATATGTTATAAGTATTGTTGCATTAAGTGGTAGGAGTTGGTTGAAAATCTTGCTGCATTATATCATTCCTTGTCCAGATATATGAATCCTTAAATCCTACATAGACTAGGATCGAGTAGATGCTTAGCCCTGCTTTAAGCGGTAGAAGTCAGGTGATTTCCTGTCACCTGCGAGATATAGGGATATTTATATATGGCATGGTTAGCTATAATTGCTATCGTGGAATGGAACCATGTGTTAATAAAAATAAAATGAGACCGAGCGGGATGACGATAGTGAAGCAACAAGGCATGGAGGTCTTGGGTGTGAATCTATCCCCGTCTGAGTCGTTTAAGGACCGATTCGCTGTACGTCCTTGAGTCATGTTGAACGCAGTCTAACACTTAGTTGGCCGGATAAGTCGTTCCGACCGCAAAGCCGAGTAATGTGATTCAGGCCGAGAATCGAATGGTAGGTTGCTTCTTGGAGGAGAGAAAGGATGTGCTTGGGGACATTGGCGTGAGACCAAGGGGGGGTTAGAGTCCCTATCACCTGGCAGAGTGTCGCCCTTGGGGTCACGATATCATTCGGACCCACGATTCCTGAATCATATGAAAAGGTGGCTTGTGCGACCCTGGCAGGGGCCTGCGCGGTGAGTGTTAGAAATACCCCTCTAGCTGGATAGGAATTCGATTCGAATCGCCGTCGCTCCCGGTTAGTGAGCACTTGACTTGAGCAGCGGCAACGTAGATTCCATTAAATTGAACGGATGGTTAATTGGATCACGATGGAAAGGTTGCATCAATTTATACCTGCTATGGTTAATATTGTTTGCTCCTAATAAAGTGAGTGCTCTAGTATAGGTTCTAATATAGATGATAGGTTAATGATAATTTACTTGATGCTTAAGCATTAATGATTGATCATCTATATTAAGCTTTTATGCAAAATGTTGTCAAGCTAGCCCCACTTTATATTAGTCTTGCATGATCCTTGGTGTCACCTTATTTCTAGTTTCTGACGGGTAAGTCTAGCTGAGTACTTTGTCGTACTCAGGGTTTTATCCCCACTTGTTGCAGGTTGTGATGTATCATGGCGACTGCAAGAGTTGGTTGGCTCCTGCCTTAGTGGCGGAGTGTGATCATGGGCATGATCCTTCTGAGCTACCTTATCTCTAATGCTTTTGTTGGAAGTCGACCGTGGCACTGGCATATATTTAAAATAAGAATAATGTTAGTTTCAAATTACTTTGCTTCTGCTACTTTTGAACTTAAGTTGTAATAACTATATTGAACTCCAATGTATATTGAATTACTTGTGAAATGGTTGTAACATGTGACTTGTTATGTTGAATCACTACGATCTTGGCTTGTATGTTGGTTGGTTTGAAATCCCTCGTGATTTCATTGGACTACCGGAGTTATATGGGCTCAAGTGCGAGAATTTGATCATTTCGGTGATTGTTTTTGTACTTGTGCTCTTATAATTTGGACGGTTCTGTTACAGCCAGGGCACCCCTTCAAGGCATCCAACTCTCGAAGCTCTTATTTGGGCAGTCCATCTCCTAGCTCTAGCTCCATTCTCCTACCTCCTCCACCATTCTTGCACCCCTATTGTAAGAACTTCAGAGCATTCAAGCGAAGAACACGCATTCAATCATCTCTGAACCAGTATAAATTATCTTATCTTTTGGATACTACCATCATCTTTCTAGAGCAGCGCGTATAAATTTACTAGTTGGTCTACAAAACACCGGCACATAAGCATTTAATTATGTGACTCATAGAGAGTTGATAATCGTGCCTAGAGAGTTTCATCCCCATAAAACTCAATTCTTCTCTCTTCGTTAATACGTTGTCATATCATCAAAATTGCATACGTGGTAATTATGTGACCCTAGAGAGTTTCATCCCCATAGCACTCCAATGCCATCAAAATGCAAATGAACTCTTATGAAACTTCAGCCTTAGGGCTTCCTTAACGCATCGCATGCTGCCCCGACTAGCATATCTGCATACAATTTCCATGTCACCCTCTATTAGTATCTTTGTAGTATGTCAGATATGCTTGCAGAAGTAGCAAGTGATTCATTTAACAAAAGTGTGAAGCAATCACTCGCCGTGCATTGGAGTGCTGGAAAGATACATGTGACACATTTATATCGAGACCACACCACCCACTAGAGGAGTGTAACAGAACCGAACAATTATACAAAATTAAGTAAGACAATCACCCACCGAAGCAGGTAATTTAGCCAATTTAAGCCCGTATAACCTGGTAGTCCGTGAAATCATGACGGATTTCAAACCAACCAACATACCAACCAAGATCGTACAAGTTTAGCAACTACAGTCACATATTACATAAAGTTTGCGACATCATTGAAATACATCGGAGTTTAAAACATAAAGTTATTACAGACCAAGTTCATAATAAAGTAGCGAAAGCAAATAGTTTGAAACTTGACACACACACCCTCAGTTCGAATTACAATGTCAACTGATAGTCGTGTCCAACAAAAGCATCAGGTAAGACGTATGGAGCGACCATTCTCTTAGTCCTAGTCATCACCCATCGTAGGATATAGGCAGTTGATACAGTAACCATAGTACATCTGCAACAAGTGGAGACAAACCCTGAGTACGAGAAGGTACTCAGCTAGACTTACCCATCTTAAACTAAAATAAAGTGACACCAAGGAGTATGTAAGGCTTTCTTTTAGTGGACTAGCTCACTCATTTGCTAAAAGCATAAGTTATCATGAATAAACCATTTTAAGTCTTAGCATCATCTTTATTATAACATGTCACTCTAGGTAAGCACCTATGCTATAGCAATCACTTGATTAACCAATAACATCTAGTTACCATTTTAGGTTTAGCATTTCCAACATCATCCACATAACCATCCGTGTTCTATCATCATTACTACGATGCTATAGCTAAAGTTAAGTGCTCACTATCCAGGAGTGATAACGATTCGAATCGATTCCTCACCAGCTGGTGATTTATTCCTTACACAAACCACACTCACCGATCAAGTGAGTTATAGATCACCAATGACACAATTCCAATAAACATCGCGGGACAAACTAGAGCCATAATACCTAGGGACCGCCCGACTGCCAGGAATCAGGCCACGCCTGCCCTTGGGCTCACTCTTTGCACCCCTGTCATACCCACATTAGCACCAATACGCGCACTAGTGTAGAATCCGGCCTAAATAGTGCCACTAGCTTCACGGTCGAAAGGTACATGATTCGACCAGCTAAATGTGAGGCATGCGTTCAACATGACAAGAGAGACGAGCAACGATCGGTCCTTAACCGACACAGGTAGAAACTACAAGCACCCAAAAACCCTGTCTGGTTGCACAACATTCATCCCGTCCGGTCTCCAATTATCCATTAACACATGGTTATCTCTAGGATCTCATCCATAGCTAAGTATTCCGGTAACCACCTATAGTTCCCGGTGACAGGAAATCACCGACTGCTACCGGTCTAAGCAGGGCTAAGCAGTTATTCGATCCTAAACCTAACAATGTAAGGATATAATAAAATAGGCAAGGATAATAATAAATGCATCAATGGTTATACTCAACTCCTATAACCTAATGCAATAATATATATGTCATATAGATTTAATTGCTTTTATAAAGTAGGAGACTTATGATGCTCTAGGGCTTGCCTCGCTCAAATGAACTCGGACGGTGATTCGGACACTCTTGAAGTTCATCAACGGCGTCCTCCTCGGCCTGCACCTCCTGTGTGGGCTCTTCCTGCGGGACTTCCTCGGTGGCTTCCGGCTCGACTGCTACCGATTCCTTCTACGATCCTGTAATGATGTATGTGTAAGTGATTATACAAGTGGTGCATCAGATGAGATGACATATGATGATCATGATTGCATACAATGTAGATGAACATGATTATCTTTATCAGACAGAGTATGTCACGGAACCATCCAAATTATAAGAGCACAAGTACAAAAACAATCACCGAAGTGATCAAATTCTCGTACTTGAGCCCATATAACTCCGGTAGTCCAATGAAATCACGAGAGATTTCAAACCAATCAATATACAAGCCAAGATCGTAGTGATTCAACATAACAAGTCATATGTTACATCCATTTCACAAGTAATCAAATATACATCGGAGTTCAATATAGTTATTACAACTTAAATTGAAAAGTAGCGGAAGCAAAGTAATTTGAAACTAACATTAATCTTATTTCAAATATATGCCAGTACTAAGGTCGACTTCCAACAAAAGCATTAGAGAGAAAATAACTCAGAAGGATCATGCCCGTGATCACACTCTGCCACTAAGGCAGGAGCCAACCAACTCTTGCAGTCGCCATGATACAACACAACCTGCAACAAGTGAGAATAAAACCCTGAGTACGAGAAGGTACTCAGCTAGACTTACCCATCAAAAACCAGAAATAAAATAACACCAAGGATCATGCAAGGCTGATATAAAGTGGGCTAGCTTGATAACATTTTGCATAAAAGCTTAATATAGATAAGTAATCATTAATGCTTAAGCATCAAGTTAATTATCATTAACCTGTCATCTATATTAGAACTTGTACTAGAGCACTCACTTTATTAGGAGCAAACAATATTAACCATAGTAGGTATAAATTGAGGCAACCTTTACATCGTCATCCAATTAACCATCTGTTCAATTTAATTGAATCTACGTTGCCGCTGCTCAAGTCAAGTGCTCACTAACCGGGAGCGATGGCGATTCGAGTCGAGTTCCTATCCAGCTGGAGGGGTATTTCTAACACTCACCGAGATATGCCTGGCGAGGGCTGCTCAGGTCACCTTTGGTACACTTTAGGAAAGCACGAGTTCGACTGATGCCGCATCCCCAAGGGCAACACTCTGTCAGGATGATAGGGACTTTAACCCCCCTTGGTCTTATGCCAATGTTCCCAAGTACATCCTTACTTCCTCCAAGATGTGATCTACCCTTCGATTTTTGGCCTGAACCGTATTACTCGGCTTCGTGGTCGGAACGACTTATCCGACCAACTAAGTGTTAGACTGCGTTCAACATGACTCAAGGACGTACAGCGAATTGGTCCTTAAACGACTTAGATGGGGATAGATCCACACCCAAGACCTCCATGCCTTGTTGCTTCACTATCGTCATCTCGCCCGGTCTCCTTTCATACTATTAGCACATGGTTCTTTTCCACGATAGCAAATATAGCCAACCGTGCCATATATGAATATCCCTATATCTCGCAGGTGACAGGAAATGACCTGACTTCTACCGCTTAAAGCAGGGCTAAGCATCTACTCGACCCTGGTCTATGTAGGATTCATGATTTATATATCTGGACAAGGAGTGATATTGATGCAGCAAGATTTTCAACCAACTCCTACCACTTAATGCAATAATACATATAACATATATAGAATTAATTGCTTTGAAGGTAGGAGGCTTATAATGCTCTGGGGCTTGCCTAGAATCCGACTCAAGTCAGTCAAGTTAGCTTGCACCGTCTTGTGGAACATCTCCACTCCATGTATGAACTTGAGGATTCTTCCATCTTCAGGATGGATCCACCAAACATCATCTTCTGGTTTGGCTCCACATCAGTTCCTTCACGTGCTTCAGCTAGCGCACCTAAATGAGGTGTAACCATGCATATGTATGAATACATAGAAATGCAATAAACAAAGTAATCATACAAGCATACCATAGTTCTTATAAGCACATAGAGCTAATTAACTAGATCCTCACTTAAGGCATAACATAGAAGATGGCAAGCACATTGTAACAGAACCGTCCAAATTATAAGAGCACAAGTACAAAAACAATCACCGAAGTGATCAAATTCTCGCACTTGAGCCCATATAACTCCGGTAGTCCAATGAAATCACGAGGGATTTCAAACCAACCAACATACAAGCCAAGATTGTAGTGATTCAACATAACAAGTCACATGTTACATCCATTTCATAAGTAGTTCAATATACATCGGAGTTCAACATAGTTATTACAACTTACATTGAAAAGTAGCGGAAGTAAAGTAATTTGAAACTAACATTATTCATTTTTTCAAATACATGCCAGTACCACGGTCGACTTCCAACAAAAGCATTAGAGATAAGATAATGGATAAGGATCATGCCCATGATCTGTCACACCCGGTTTTAAGGACAAAACCAGACATACACCATATGTGAAATAAAGAAGACAAATCTCACATATAGCCACAGATAAGTATAATATCAAGAGACAAATGCTTAATATACATAACACAATAGTATAAAATATACCTTAAAGAGCAACACAGCGGAAAGACAACTCCGAACACCGGGTGCAACCTTCACTCCAGGATCAAACTAACTGGTTGATCACAAGCCTAACAATTCCAGAATCTAACAGTCTGGTACTCTTCCTGAGATATGGGGAAATAGCAAGAGTGAGTCCATGTCGAACTCAGCAAATATATCATGTGGTTCATGAAGCTCAAAAAGTTTGACACGGGTTTACTGCAATAGCTTTTAGTGAGTCATTTTTTTAGCAATTGAGTAGCAACAAGTTTAACATAATCCCAAATAACCTCATGATCATGTAAACGAGAATAATGTATAGCAAGAAACAATAATCATTAGTGAACATCAATATCATCAGTGTTATCATTATCATCAGCGTTCATCATTTATTCTGTAAGGGTCCAAGGCCACTCGTGACCGTGAGCACGGCTGTTATAACAGTTTTACACTCTGCAGAGGTTGTACACTTTCACTGTGAGTCGTGATTTACCCTTTCGCCCGAGGTAGCTAATCTCTTGACCCACTTCCAAGGAAGGTCGGCAGGGTTCACTATGAAGCCTTTCAAAGGTTCGTCTAACAAGTTAGGGCCATTAGATTCACTCGGCAAACAGATGTAGAGCCCCCCTTCCAAATGGCACAATAACGCGCAGCCTATACACAGAAGGACAGAGGCCGCACTATACCCGATTCGTCAAGCCGTTCTTACGCCATGAAGGTTACCACTAACAAGCTAGAAAAGGTCCTCATACTTGACTAAAGCCAGAGCCATATAGCCCTCACAGTTGTACTGTAAGTCCCGGATGTTCGCTTACAGATAAGTCCTTAGGGAGAGAAACTAGAGCACCAAAAATACCCCATGCTCTAGCCCCCTTGAGCCATGTTGCTATAAAGCATCTTTTAAACGTTTATTGCATATACCATTAGTCAAGTTACAGATCATGCTTATTTATCTTGAGCACTAGCATAAATACTACCCAATGCAATGTCCCATGGTGTCAAGGTACAAGATACAAAAGCTAGAATATCCTTAATGGTAACAAGGTAGACACATGCACATGAATTAAGTATATTAAAGGTGAATAGGAAACAAGGATAATCCCATGCTATACTTGCCTTAAATCAAGATCCTTCTCTGATCCAAATCTTCAATTAATAGCTTCTTGAATCTTCACGTATAGCTCACCGACTGGACTTGATCAATAAATCACCACACACACATCGAGCAATCATACACGAAGCAAACAATGAATAATAATTAGAACAGTACACCAAACATATGAAACAATATATGAAAAGGTTTTAAAGATGTTCTACGCATTGCTACGAACACACAGACGCGAAAAACAACACTCTAATCGGGGCTACGGTGAAAGAAACGACTACCAAAAGATTTTGTTGTATAAAACGGAAAAATTATAGGTCTCATTTGTTTTAACTATATAAAATCATATATATAGGATAAAATACTCTTTATAGACATTCAAAAGTGACTTAGGCTAAATTACATTTAAAGGAGAAATCAATAATATTTTATTCATAAATCTAGTTGTACAGTTATTAATCAAATTAGATCTAAACTATGAAATTTCAGAGATTTTGATAAAGAAAACATTAATACTAGTACATAGTTCATATTGTTATAAATCTATTGAAATTTGAACGGACTAATTCGGAATTAAAACAAATAAATTATGTATTAAACGAGATTTTCTTTATTAAAGTAATAGATTAAATCTCACATCGGAACTTAAAGATATAAAACCTAACCAACAGTAACACTAACAGTATAACAAGTTTGTAAAACTCTTCTACACATTACTACGATCACATAGACATAAAGATCACGAAATTTGGATTTAAAACATAAAAGTTATGAGTTTTCTAAGATTTCCTATAGATAAATAATTACTTTAATATAAACTCGAAAATAAATTATCTCAAACCTACTGTACAGTTCTATCATCATGTAGAGCTCGCAAATATGAATCTAACGAAATTTGAACTGATCAAATCAGAGTTAAAGCGAGGAAGACATGCCATTTATAAGCTGCTGATGGCAGTTTCGTAAATACTGCGAACTTATTTTAAATTAAAATAAGTCAAAATCAGGATTTTTGAACTGAGCTGGGGACAGCGGGCATAAATACAGGAAAACAAGGGGTCTCTTTAACAAAATAGCCACGAAGAGGTATCTTCTAATCTGGATCATTGATCTTAGATTGAACGGTTGAAAATAAGTAGAGAGTAAAAGAGAGAGGGGTGCTGGCTGTAGACGACGATCAGCACGGCAGTCCTCCATTGCCGACGGCAAGTACCTCACCGGCGATCGTCCGGATGACGATCCCGTACGCCATCGGCCAAAGCAAAAATACCAGAAGATAGAGTGGATGACCGCGAGCTCACCTAGGGCTATTTCGTGGGCTGAAACGGGATGTGGACGACGTGCAGCTTGACGGGGCGGATGAATGTGCTCCTGCATGATCGGTGAAGCCGTGTAAGCAATAGAAAACCAACGAGCGTGGAACAAAGGTGAGGGCGGCTTCGCAACCTCGATACAGAGCTCGACGGCGAACGAATTTGGCGCCGGAACGACGGATGAGTGGGCCCCCCGATCGGCTAGCAGTGAAGATTTACGACGGCGGCGGCGCGAAAGCTTCCAAGCGCTGTGGATGTTGTGAAGGGATTGAAAAGGGCAAAGGGGTGCAGTGCATTGCTTTTATAGCCGAGGTGTTCCAAGGATGGAAAAGATTGAGATTCAGAGGGATTTGGTACTCTCAACGATGGAAAGCTTCGGCTGCCTTTCCATCACGAGGAAGATGACGATCTTGCAGAGCAGGCCCTGGCGTCAGTCACACAAGAGAGGGAGTCAAGGATAACATGCGCACTGCTGCTTGGCTGCAGGTCCGGCTGGTTGGTTGTGCACTAAAAATGCTCAAGCCGACGCACGGCGGCAAGTGACCATGCTGCTACAGGGCCATGCAATGAAATGCTGTAACAAACCAACAGGCCAAAAATAAAAAAAAACAGAGGCAGGCAAGGAGAGCGACGTGCCTGCTGCTGAACAGAGAGGCAAGTTTAATTTCTCTTGATTATTTCTAAAAACTAAATTTTCCAAAGCCTTACAAATCCATTTTAAAATTTAATTTTGAATTCCATTTTGAGTTTAGATAAAATTCAAACAACACAATAGAAATAATGCACCGGCATGAATGCATAAACATGTAGCTAAGCCTCAAGATTGATTTTAGTTTTATAAAAATTATTATTTGCTAAATTCGCATGCTCACAAAAATGCAAAAATCATATTTCTCCTACTTTTCTTCTTTTCAAAATTTTAGGGTGTTACAATTCTACCTCCCTTAAGATGAATCTCGTCCCGAGATTCGGAAAATGATGATAAAAGAGATAATGACACTTTGTCTTTATTTGATCCTCATTTTCTAAATTACTCTTTTCGCTCAGAGTCATGAGACAGTTTCTCATATCCTGACTGACTAATCTGCCTAAGCATAATCATCTCTCCTATTGAGCTCCTCCAAAGTTATTTGTTCCTCTGCTATGACTTCAGTAAACTCATGGTCCACTTTGCTATCCTTGGTGTACCTATCTTCTAATTGATCATTCTCATCTCCCTCAGGTAAAAGTCGACCACCTTGATACTCAATTCTTTTCCCTGACGGTGTTGTTAAGAGCATTGTGCACCGAGTACCATGAATCACTCCTTTGTGTGCACAGAGCCATACATTACCATGAACCACGTGAATTTTAAGTGACTCCAACACAATGAGTGTCGCGGTGAAGTTTTCTTTGTTTATGATAAGACTGACATTCGGGCATATCTGATCTGTCTACATTTCTCCCACTGGGGTTTGAACTAGCAAAGGCCTCCTCATTGGACACTTCACCATCTTGCACGTCTCTACCATGTCGGCGGAAATGAAAGAATGCGAAGCACTGGGGTCAAATAAAACAAAAACTTGTACTGAGCTTACTTGAATATAACCTCCCACTACTTTGGTAACTCCATGAATTTTATCCATATCCACATTGCTCAGTCTTCCATTGACATAGTTTGGCTGCGCTTTGCTTCCTTGAGCAGGCTTCTTATGGGCTTTCCTTTTTCGCTTTCGTTGTTGCGGATTCTGACTTAGTTCACTCCCAACTTGCTCTTCAACATTGTTATTTTGATAGTGCTCGGCTTCATCATACCCATAACATCCTTCAATGGCAGAAACATTAATCTTTTTCCACATATTAGTGCGAGACGTCATATAGGGCTCCTGAGTCATGAGACACTACACTTCCTGTCATCAAGTGACCAACATCAGCAACACGAGCAAGTATAGATGATCATAATCATGAACTATCCAAAAGGACAACTCTCGTCTCCATGGATCCAAAATTATCAACCTTGTTCACAGAACATTTTTGCTCAAGAGTGGCAACTCAATCATGGAGACTAACCAATACTTCCAACTAAAGAGTTCAATCTTAATAATCCTTCTTTACATTGGCTACCCCCCTTAAAATAAGGGACACCAAATAGGGTAGCTTGAACCCTTCTTCTAGATGAGCTAAAAAGTGTTCTAACATCCCAATGATACTCCTGTGTATGGGTAAGAACAAGAAATCTGAAATTTCTCACGAGCAGAAAATCAGCAGTGCAGTAAAACAGCTGTAACTCTCATTTTGTTAATCCAATGAAGCTGTAGTTTACACCGATGGAAAGATTATAAAATTCTCTGCAACTTACTTATAGAACACACTTCCAGATTCTGCAGCTAACTCGACCGAAAACAACACATAACAGATTCTGTTCCAGGTTTCAGACAGCACAGTTGCATCGTCTTGTGATTTTTGTATCTCCCAATCCAAAATAGCTATGAGGGTGATTCTTACGGTCAGAGAAAACATGTTGAAGTCTACTATTGTCCAGAAAATTTCCATGATTTGTGGTCATCCAAGAACAGTGGCATAAGCTGAAGAAGACAGACTGCTCCGAAAAGACAGGATAAGGCAGAAACAACAAAACCAACCCGACTATTTATTTCATTAATCCTTATACCTTAGGCCTATAAACTAAATGAAATTGTGGGATCCACAAATTCATTGCAATCATTACAAAGCTCCAAATCAAGCAAAAGCATAATTATAATTCAACAAGCAATAAAGGTGCACAAAACAATCATTGACTCAACTTGCGATACTATCGTTCTCTTCATACCAAGGGTAAAGATTCTAAAGCTCCTCTTTCAATTTTGCAAGAAGGGGGTGAGGAATGGTTCTAAAAAGCATATCAAATCAAGGGGTGTAGATAAGATCAAAGGCTTAAAACAAGCATCATGGAGAAGATGAATATCAAGGGTGGGGATATAGTGGAGAAGAAATATCAAGGTTTATAGACAAGGAAGTTATAGCAATTTTAAAACCTTAAGACGACCGATTTCTAATTAGGCTTGCGTCCTACAGTCAGCATTGCTCCGATACCACTCTGTCACACCCGGTTTTAAGGACAAAACCAGACATACACCATATGTGAAATAAAGAAGACAAATCTCATATATAGCCATAGATAAGTATAATATCAAGAGACAAATGCTTAATATACATAACACAATAGTATAAAATATACCTTAAAGAGCAACACAGCGGAAAGACAACTCCGAACACCGGGTGCAACCTTCACTCCAGGATCAAACTAACTGGTTGATCACAAGCCTAACAATTCCAGAATCTAACAGTCTGGTACTCTTCCTGAGATGTGGGGAAATAGCAAGAGTGAGTCCATGTCGAACTCAGCAAATATATCATGGGGTTCATGAAGCTCAAAAAGTTTGACACGGGTTTACTGCAATAGCTTTTAGTGAGTCATTTTTTTAGCAATTGAGTAGCAACAAGTTTAACATAATCCCAAATAACCTCATGATCATGTAAACGAGAATAATGTATAGCAAGAAACAATAATCATTAGTGAACATCAATATCATCAGTGTTATCATTATCATCAGCGTTCATCATTTATTCTGTAAGGGTCCAAGGCCACTCGTGACCGTGAGCACGGCTGTTATAACAGTTTTACACTCTGCAGAGGTTGTACACTTTCACTGTGAGTCGTGATTTACCCTTTCGCCCGAGGTAGCTAATCTCTTGACCCACTTCCAAGGAAGGTCGGCAGGGTTCACTATGAAGCCTTTCAAAGGTTCGTCTAACAAGTTAGGGCCATTAGATTCACTCGGCAAACAGATGTAGAGCCCCCCTTCCAAATGGCACAATAACGCGCAGCCTATACATAGAAGGACAGAGGCCGCACTATACCCGATTCGTCAAGCCGTTCTTACGCCATGAAGGTTACCACTAACAAGCTAGAAAAGGTCCTCATACTTGACTAAAGCCAGAGCCATATAGCCCTCACAGTTGTACTGTAAGTCCCGGATGTTCGCTTACAGATAAGTCCTTAGGGAGAGAAACTAGAGCACCAAAAATACCCCATGCTCTAGCCCCCTTGAGCCATGTTGCTATAAAGCATCTTTTAAACGTTTATTGCATATACCATTAGTCAAGTTACAGATCATGCTTATTTATCTTGAGCACTAGCATAAATACTACCCAATGCAATGTCCCATGGTGTCAAGGTACAAGATACAAAAGCTAGAATATCCTTAATGGTAACAAGGTAGACACATGCACATGAATTAAGTATATTAAAGGTGAATAGGAAACAAGGATAATCCCATGCTATACTTGCCTTAAATCAAGATCCTTCTCTGATCCAAATCTTCAATTAATAGCTTCTTGAATCTTCACGTATAGCTCACCGACTGGACTTGATCAATAAATCACCACACACACATCGAGCAATCATACACGAAGCAAACAATGAATAATAATTAGAACAGTACACCAAACATATGAAACAATATATGAAAAGGTTTTAAAGATGTTCTACGCATTGCTACGAACACACAGACGCGAAAAACAACACTCTAATCGGGGCTACGGTGAAAGAAACGACTACCAAAAGATTTTGTTGTATAAAACGGAAAAATTATAGGTCTCATTTGTTTTAACTATATAAAATCATATATATAGGATAAAATACTCTTTATAGACATTCAAAAGTGACTTAGGCTAAATTACATTTAAAGGAGAAATCAATAATATTTTATTCATAAATCTAGTTGTACAGTTATTAATCAAATTAGATCTAAACTATGAAATTTCAGAGATTTTGATAAAGAAAACATTAATACTAGTACATAGTTCATATTGTTATAAATCTATTGAAATTTGAACGGACTAATTCGGAATTAAAACAAATAAATTATGTATTAAACGAGATTTTCTTTATTAAAGTAATAGATTAAATCTCACATCGGAACTTAAAGATATAAAACCTAACCAACAGTAACACTAACAGTATAACAAGTTTGTAAAACTCTTCTACACATTACTACGATCACATAGACATAAAGATCACGAAATTTGGATTTAAAACATAAAAGTTATGAGTTTTCTAAGATTTCCTATAGATAAATAATTACTTTAATATAAACTCGAAAATAAATTATCTCAAACCTACTGTACAGTTCTATCATCATGTAGAGCTCGCAAATATGAATCTAACGAAATTTGAACTGATCAAATCAGAGTTAAAGCGAGGAAGACATGCCATTTATAAGCTGCTGATGGCAGTTTCGTAAATACTGCGAACTTATTTTAAATTAAAATAAGTCAAAATCAGGATTTTTGAACTGAGCTGGGGACAGCGGGCATAAATACAGGAAAACAAGGGGTCTCTTTAACAAAATAGCCACGAAGAGGTATCTTCTAATCTGGATCATTGATCTTAGATTGAACGGTTGAAAATAAGTAGAGAGTAAAAGAGAGAGGGGTGCTGGCTGTAGACGACGATCAGCACGGCAGTCCTCCATTGCCGGCGGCAAGTACCTCACCGGCGATCGTCCGGATGACGATCCCGTACGCCATCGGCCAAAGCAAAAATACCAGAAGATAGAGTGGATGACCGCGAGCTCACCTAGGGCTATTTCGCGGGCTGAAACGGGATGTGGACGACGTGCAGCTTGACGGGGCGGATGAATGTGCTCCTGCATGATCGGTGAAGCCGTGTAAGCAATAGAAAACCAACGAGCGTGGAACAAAGGTGAGGGCGGCTTCGCAACCTCGATACAGAGCTCGACGGCGAACGAATTTGGCGCCGGAACGACGGATGAGTGGGCCCCCCGATCGGCTAGCAGTGAAGATTTACGACGGCGGCGGCGCGAAAGCTTCCAAGCGCTGTGGATGTTGTGAAGGGATTGAAAAGGGCAAAGGGGTGCAGTGCATTGCTTTTATAGCCGAGGTGTTCCAAGGATGGAAAAGATTGAGATTCAGAGGGATTTGGTACTCTCAACGATGGAAAGCTTCGGCTGCCTTTCCATCACGAGGAAGATGACGATCTTGCAGAGCAGGCCCTGGCGTCAGTCACACAAGAGAGGGAGTCAAGGATAACATGCGCACTGCTGCTTGGCTGCAGGTCCGGCTGGTTGGTTGTGCACTAAAAATGCTCAAGCCGACGCACGGCGGCAAGTGACCATGCTGCTACAGGGCCATGCAATGAAATGCTGTAACAAACCAACATGCCAAAAATAAAAAAAAACAGAGGCAGGCAAGGAGAGCGACGTGCCTGCTGCTGAACAGAGAGGCAAGTTTAATTTCTCTTGATTATTTCTAAAAACTAAATTTTCCAAAGCCTTACAAATCCATTTTAAAATTTAATTTTGAATTCCATTTTGAGTTTAGATAAAATTCAAACAACACAATAGAAATAATGCACCGGCATGAATGCATAAACATGTAGCTAAGCCTCAAGATTGATTTTAGTTTTATAAAAATTATTATTTGCTAAATTCGCATGCTCACAAAAATGCAAAAATCATATTTCTCCTACTTTTCTTCTTTTCAAAATTTTAGGGTGTTACATGATCACACTCCGCCACTACGGCAGGAGTCAACCAACTCTTGCAGTCGCCATGATACATCACAACCTGCAACAAGTGGGGACAAAACCCTGAGTACAAGAACGTACTCAGCTAGACTTACCCGTCAGAAACCAGAAATAAGGTGACACCAAGGATCATGCAAGGCTGATATAAAGTGGGGCTAGCTTGACAACATTTTGCATAAAAGCTTATTACGGATAAGTAATCATTAATGCTTAAGCATCAAGTTTATCATCATTAACCTGTCATCTATATTAGCACCTGTACTAGAGCACTCACTTTATTAGGAGCAAACAATATTAACCATAGCAGGTATAAATTGAGGCAACAATTCCATCGTTATCCAATTAACCATCTGTTCAATTTAATGGAATCTACGTTGCCGCTGCTCAAGTCAAGTGCTCACTAACCGGGAGCGACGGCGATTCGAATCGAATTCCTATTCAGCTGGAGGGGTATTTCTAACACTCACCGAGTCACGCCTGGCGAGGGCTGCTCAGGTCACCTTTGGTACAGTTCAGGAGCCGCGGGTCCGAATGATGTCGCATCCCCAAGGACGACACTCTGCTAGGTGATAGGGACTCTAACCCCCCCTTGGTCTCACGCCAATGTCCCCAAACACATCATTTCTCTTCTCCAAGAAGCAACCTACCATTCGATTCCCGGCCTGAACTGTATTACTCGGATTCGCGGTCAGAACGACTTATCCGGCCAACTAAGTGTTAGACTGCGTTCAACATGACTCAAGGACGTACAGTGAATCGGTCCTTAAACGACTTAGACGGGGATAGATTCACACCCAAGACCTTCATGCCTTGTCGCTTCACTATCATCATCCCGCCCGGTCTTATTTCATTTTATTAACACATGGTTCCTTTCCACGATAGCAAATATAGCCAACCGTGCCATATATGAATATCCCTATATCTCGCAGGTGACAGGAAATCACCTGACTTCTACCGCTTAAAGCAGGGCTAAGCATCTACTCGATCCTAGTCTATGTAGGATTCAAGGATTCATATATCTAGACAAGGAATGATATAATGCAGCAAGGGTTTCCAACCAACTCCTACCACTTAATGCAACAATACTTATAACATATATAGAATTAATTGCTTTGAAGGTAGGAGGCTTATAATGCTCCGGGGCTTGCCTGGGGTCCGACTCAAGTTAGAGTATGTCAGATGAAACCCGCTTGGCGAGCATTCTCTCATTCTAGCACTTGTCCGATCTCTCCATCTCCGAGATAGATCCACCAACTCCATCTTCGGTTTGGCTCCACATCAGGTCCTTCACGTGCTTCAGCTAGCGTACCTAAATGATATATGACGATGCATGTGTATGAACATGATGAATGACAATAAGAATGCATCACATAAGACAAGCATAATATTTAAACAAGATACAAGCCCTCATAGCCACTCACTGACTATAGCACACCAACCATTCCATGCATAATAAGTAAAGCATAATCTTCACAAGTTTCAGGTGTACTAACTTCATCACCAAGGGCATGAATCACACTTAGCAACATGCAAAGCAACTCAAGGTGAAGCAACAACGATAACTGAAATATGTCAATTTCTGGACTAGCAAACAGTAGCTTCATAAATCAATCATATCTAGAGTTTTATAAATCCAAATGACTTGCAAAAAGACATTATGGAAAGCTTATAAAATTATCTACATTTCATATAATATCATCACAGCATGATTCATAAGTTAAACAAGTCAAAAATATAAAGTTCCAGAATCTGTTCCTGATAAACAGAGAGCAAGCAATTCTGTACCCTAACTTTAAACAGCTATAACTCCTAAACCACATTGTTAAATGCCACCAAATTTTAACAAAAGCTAGATACATAAATTATCTACAACTTTTGTATAAATAAGTTTCACAACAAAGCACATTATCATGAAGAACTTTGCTAAGTTCCTAGATCTGTTCAGAAACCTCATTTGCAAGAAATAATTATTAACTTATGTTGCAAACATATAATTAGACAAAACCAACTTTACCAACATTTCACACATGACTAATGAACACCAGAAAACACAGTGCCCATTCCTAAATAAATTCTTTTGATGTATTTTTCTTATTTTATTTAGATAATTAGGTGGAATTATGAACACCTACCACAAATGCTCAATAAATTCTACCAAAATTACAGTGGCCTACAAATGCTCTTAAAAGTCTACTGTCCAAATTTCAATCCATTTGGGCAAGTATATCAACCTCTATGAAAAAGACAAATGGCTATAGCAATAAATCATGTGAGAGCAAGTTAAACCTAAAACTCAATATTTTCTGTGAACACAAGGCCATATTATGAATCAATATGATAGAGAAACATAATACTAAGGTAATGGAACAACATTTTCTATTTTATCATTTATATATTATTTATAAGCTATTTATTAAGCCATAAACAAGTTAAATCAATAACTTGAGCATACAATAAACAATGACCATGAATTTTATACCACAGTACATACATAGCATGACAAGCTTACCATAAAAACTTCATATCAATTGGATCAGCACAACTCAAGATATAAAAATAACAAGCAATATAATATATATTTCCTTATTTAACAAGGTCACAACAAAACCTTAAGAAAACAGTGAACAACTAGTATGTTTGATATTTTTCCTAGCAAGCACATGTCATCACAAAATTAACAAAATAAGAATCACCATTTTTGGGGTTCTGAAACTCCAGATCTTGCTCTGGTCAAGTTTATAAGCATTTTAGAGCATTTTTAAAGCTTAAATAAAAACATCAGAAAAACATCTACAAACACCTAACATTTTATGACTCTATTGCATAGATCACTTCTCAAGGTTTCCAAAAAGTCCACATTTGCTATTTTTGAACTTATCTAGCATGAGATATGGATTTTAGAAGATTTCTCAAATTCTGAAATTCAAAAACGAAATTACCCAAACCCTAACTTAACTAGCTAAGCGCACCCGGTTGTACACCTGAATCAGCTACACTTGAACCCGACATGTGGGACCTGTTACCCAGCCAGGCCCGCCTGTCATCGACACAAGGAGAGACAGAGGGAGAGGGGCGCCGGTCTTCTTCGCCGACCGCCGGAAACAGGGGAGGGAGGCCGGACTCGCGACTCCGGCGAGGGGGTCACCGGCAGGGGCCACGACGGGGCCGTGCGAGCATGAGGGGGCTGACCCGCATCCGCTGGTGTGCTCCACGCAGCCCGAGGCGGACCACAACGATCCGGCCACGGCAGCAGGCGGCTTGCCGGCCGGTGCTCCGGTGGCGGTCCACATGGGGGCGGAGCTGGTGAGGCGAGGGGCTCCAGAGGTGCGGCGTGGTACGAGGAACATGATGGCGCGGTCAGTTCGGGTGGAGGAAGGCTGGAGGCGATGGAACGACGGCGGCCCTGGAGCTTGGTTGGCGTCGTCCATGGCGGTTGCGTTCTCTGGTGACGAAAGGAGGTGGGGAAAGATGTGCTCCAAGCTCGCGGGAAGGTGGAGAAACCTCCGGTAGTGGTGGTTTGGCGTGCGGTGGCTGCTAGCAACCGGAACAGCAGTGGCCGAGCTTTGCTATGCTCGCTCATCCATGGCGGACGTTCGCCCGCGCGCTGTGCGTGTCCAAGGACAAGAGGCAGTGAGCGAGAGGGAGTGGGGGGAATGGGAAAGAGATGCCGTGCCAGTGCCCCTCCTCATCGGCAGCAGGACGCAGTGGCGCGTGGTCGAAGGTGGGACGCGCAGCATCGGTGGAGGCGCATGGCGGCCACGTTCACAGGGCAGGTGTCTGCCATTGAAGCATTTTGTCGAACACGTGGCGCACGTCAAAGTGGCTAAGGTGGGAGGAGATTTTGGGCTAGTTACGGGCTGATTTGGATCATGGGCCAAAAAGGATGTTTGTTCACCACAGAATACTCTCTAACTTTGATTAAGAGGTCATAGCCATTAAGGTTATGGATTAGTGGATAATCAAGTCCAAAGTTGACACTGTCAACACGTTGACAGCGGTTAAATAAACCCAAAATCGATGACCAAAATGGAGTCGAACTTCATCCATCTCTTCCTCTGCTCTTCTCCAAAGAATATACTCCAACTTCTATTTTTGGGTCAACTCAAGTTACTTAACGAAATTTGGAGAACGCGAGATGCCAACGTCGGAGACACTGAAATCGGAGCTTTAAAATGGCTAAGTGCTGAAATCAGCCCTAAAACTGACTTGTGAGCCCTGTTTGAGCATGTTCCACACATTTTCACGACTTAACTCTTAAATAAAGTTTGTTCCTTATTAAATTCCCTACAACTTTGTTAAAGGGTGCATAGTCATGCAAAGCTCCTAAGTCCCACTTTTGAAATGGTCAAAACAAATGGCTTCAGGGTCCATACCTGGTCAACCATCAATTAGAAGCACATTTAGGCAAAATGATCAACATGAACATTGTTCCATTAAGTGTCCTAAGTGTAGTTAAGGTGTTGTAGAGTTTATCTGGAGTCATTTGGGTAAATTTGCAAAGCTTGGTTGGTGATCTATAGTTCCATTAACTTAATGGGGCAAATTCCAATAGGAATGGAACTTATCATTTCATGTGACTTTTTGATTCCAAACTTCATGAAACTTTTCCAGGGATCAATATAGATAGTTATTAAGGTGGGACAAGTGAAGATACTTTGATAACAAAACCCAAGCATATATCTTTTAATTGAGCCTATATGTAAGCAAGGGTGCAATATCCAAGTTTAGGTTAGGGTTTATTTCCATAGGTTTGACTTTGGCATCGTCATCTCCACTAATCTATCATGTTTGAGCTCAAACCCACTACTTAATTGGTGATAAACACCTGGGGTGTTACACACATCAATCAAGACACAAGCCTCATAAGATCACAGGGTACAAACCCAAGTACCATCAAAGATATGAGTCACACTTCAACACACTAGCATGACAAAGTTAATCAAAGCACTAGACTAGAATTTACCACTTTCTGGGCATCAGAACAAAAGCTAAGTAATTTAATCATAACTGGAGATCTACAACTCCAAATGACTTGCAAGAAGACATTATGGAAAGCTTATAAAATTCTCTACATTTTATTTATAATCATCACAGTATGATTCCAAAGTTTAATATGTCGAATTTATACAAACACAGAAACTGCTCTAACAAGACAGAGAGAGCAAGCAATTCTGTAACCCAACTTTCAACAGCTATAACTCCTAAACCACATGGCCAAATGCCACCAAATTTTAACAGCAGCTAGATAAATAAATTATCTACAACTTTTGTATAAATAAGTTTTACAACAAAGCACATTATCATTGAAAGGATCAAGATGCCCAAGAGGGGGGGTGAATTGGGCTTTTCTAAAAATTAATTTCAAGAATTAAATCTTACAAGCCAAACTTCACCCCTAGTGCCTACTTGTGTTCCTTGTGATTCTACCGATAAAAGTTTTGCACCCTAAGTTCCAATCCTAGACTAGCAAGGCAATTCTAGGAAAGTAAACAAGCAATGAAAGTAATGCAAGAAAGTAAATGCTTGAAAGTAGGGAATAGGAACACGGCGATGTTTTGCCGAGGTATCAGAGAGTCGCCACTCCCCACTAGTCCTCATTGGAGCACCCGTGCAAGGGTGTAGCTCCCCCTTGATCTGTGGAAGGATCAAGTGCTCTCTACGGGTTGATTCTTTGACACTCCGTCACGGCGAATCACCCAAAACCGCTCACAACTTGAGTTGGGTCACCCACAATCTCGTCGGACGATCACCGAACTCCCAATCACCACCGAACTGTCTAGGTGATGGCGATCACCAAGAGTAACAAGATAGAACTCTCACTTGACCACAACAAGAATAATGAGAAGATGGATGCACACTTGCTTGACTCTTGTCACTAGAGAGGATTCTCAAACTTTGATTCGCAAATCACTATCCTCACTAGGGCTCTTGCACTCTCTTGCACTTCAAAGATGTTTCTCAGCTAAACAAATGAGCAAGAGACCTCTAAAAGAGGTAGAGGGGTTGTATTTATAGACCCCTCAAACAAATCCAACTGTTACCTTTCGAAACAGCCAGACGCGCACTGACCGGACGCGCCTGTCGATATGACCGGACGCACCGGTCAGTTGTAACAGTCGAATAACGAAAACCTATGCTGAGTGACTGGACGCGCCGATCTGTGATGACCGGACGCGTCGGTCTGAGATGACCGGACACGCCAATGAGGGATGATCGGACGCGTCTGATCATGCAAGAGCTTTCTGGAAATCTGACCTGATGCATCACCGCGTCCGATCATAGGTGACCGGACGCGTCAGGTCACCACAGGACCTTACTGGAACATGATCGGACGCACGACCGCGTCCAATCATAGGTGACCAGACGCGTCAGGTCTCCACGGGACCTTACTAGAACATGACCGGACGCGCTGATCATTTTCACAGTCGCGTCCGATTACGCTGTTTACCCTCTAGAACACGTGTCAGCCTAACCACCGCGTCCGGTCCTCTCAAGGACCGCGTTCGGTCAGTCAGCTGAAAACCGCAGTGAAGATTTAGTACTGACCGGACGCGTCCGGTCATGACTAGGACCGCGTCCGGTCATAGGTAAATGGCTCAAACGTCTTCTAAACACGATGCAACTTGAACCAAGTTGCTTCTAACTGAACTCTGAGCTTTTCTCGAGCTACCTAGTGCTAAGTTTGACAAGTGTGCACCACACCTAAACACAAGACTCACCTAGGTCAAGCTACTCGCTCATGCCCCTCTTCATAGTACGGTCAAAGGAAGAAACAAAGATCCTAACGACTATTCCAGATGTATCTCAACACCTTGACATCCGGAACTAACCATCCTTAATCTTATCGTTGATCCTTTGAAAACCGAAACGATTTCCATCAAGGGACATGACTGCCATATTGCCCAAAGTAGTTATCATCTCCATGACCTAACTTACCAACGTTTCTGCAAAACACATGTTAGTCATGGTAATTATGTGTTGTCATTAATTGCCGAAACCAACACTGGGGCCTAGATGCTTTCAATCTCCCCCTTTTTGGTGATTGATGACAACACTTAGATTCAGAAGATATGAGTTGAGGTTTTCGATCATGCTTGGTTCACATAAGCATAAAGCTGTAAGCACAAGGGGTTAGTCAATGCTTATGTGTTCCAAGCCAACTGAGTGTACTCATAAGATAAGACATGAAGAGTTAGTACACATAAATCATAGCTCATATGAAATCGGAGTAAGGCACTGAAGCACAACCTTATGAGCTATAAACAAACAAGTGACATGATTTAAAAACTATGATAAGATAAACCATAGAGACTCAAGGTACCTCATAAGATCACATGTCACACAAATGCAATTACTGTAAAGTAAACATGATGCATGAGTGTAGCACACAAGAAAAGAACGAAAACCCTCTAACAAAAGCTCCCCCTGAATCTACTCTCTCTCTCCCCCTTTGGCATCAACCGCTAAAAACTAATCTAAGGATCTGACGGGGGAACAGACGGAGTCGAGTCGGGTGCTGAGCAGCGCGTAGTAATCACAAACTGAGAAGTGTCTCCCTCGGACTCAGAGCTATCTGGCTGACCCTCTGAAGAAGCACGCGGCTGTGAAGCGGTCTGGGTCTGATCAATAGGAACAGGTGCTGCCGAAGTAGCAACAAGTGGAGCAGTCTCTGTGACCTGAGCCTGAAGAGAGCCAAAAGCTGGGGGATTTGTCGAGACAACAGACGAAGGAACTGTCTCTATAGTGCCTGTCCCTGTCACTGGAGGAAAAGCTGCCTCTGAAGCTGACACCCCTGATGAAGTAGCAAATGTGGTGTGCGAGGGCGTCGGCTGACCAGTCAACTCGCTATATGTGACACTCAGATCAATGAAAGGTGTGCCGGTCAACATGTGAGGGCGAGGCTGGTCTGAAGGAGTAAGCCCCGTCTGAATGGGCGTGTAGCTCGGGGACTGGAACGACTGAGGAACCTGCAGCTGTGGAGAGGTGAACTGAAAGCTCGGCTGATCCTGACTTGAAGGTCCACTAAAAGGTAAAGCTGAAGTCAGGATAGATGCAGGTGGAGGAACCCCAACTGTGACTAGGTGACGCAGGAGATCCTAATACTGCTGCTGGCTAGCTGCACTCTGTCGCTGCATCTCATACTGCTGACGCTGCATCTCGACTTGTTGGCGCTGTATCTCAAGCTGCTGTCTCTGGAACTCGTCTTGTCGATCCTGTATCTGTGCAAACGCAGCAGCTGTATCCTGAGCCTATCTCTACAGCTGAAGCTCCTGTCGCTCCTGTGCCTGGGTCAGCCTCTCAAGAATAGCCACCATGGCTGGGTCTGAGCGGGAGGCTGAACCAGAGCCACCGGCCTCGTGGTCGTGAGGCCGAGGAGACCGATACCTGGGGATAGGCTGATAATCCTCGTCAGTGCTGTCAGAGGCCTCATCCTTAGCTATATCAGCGGGCTGAGCGTCTAGATCTGCAAGCTCTGCCTCAGCAAGACCCTGTATGGTCGCATCCTGCTCAGCCGCTGTCTCAGGCACCTCAGGTCTCTCTCTCTCTGTCCTGGCACAGGGACCTGCTCTCTTATAATTGAAGCCCATAACTGACGAATATCATACTCAGGAAAAACAGTAGTAGTTTCAGTTATCTCAGCACTAATCTCTGAAGGCAGCTCAAGTGCAGATCTGATGATGAAGCAAATCCAATGAGCATAGGGCAGCTGACGGTGTCCCTTGAAGCCTTCTGCCAGGGTGTCCTCCATCTCACTAACCATAAGATCCCAAATGTCAAAAGGTGTCTGTGAGAGAAGGTGGTGAACTACCCATAGCTGCATTTTGGTCAGTCCCTCTCTGTAATCAAGCCTGGGAAGAAGAGTACGCCTGACAATAGCATCGAGGACTCGAGCAAGCGGTGTCAAACTAGCAGGTGTGCGACGAGACCCTTCGCCAAAAGGCTCACGGAAGCAGGGTCGGATCAGATCTGTAGGTGGCACAGTACCGCCATGAGGGCGTCTAGGTGGAGCTGTCTGACCGAAACAGAGCTGGTGAATCTTCATGTCTGAAGCTGGGAGTCTGAGAATCTCCCGCACTCTTATGCTATACAGTCTGCGGTCGCGGCCTCTGAATGCAAAGTGTATGAACTCATGGGCTGGATCAATCCATAATGAAGCATAGAACTCCCTAACCCATGTGTCGCAGTATGCACCCGTCCGTCCAAGAAAATCTGACAAGCCTGGTAGATAGGACAGGTGCGGACGAAGCTGCTCACCCACTACCTTAACAAGTGACTCAATGCGACAGACCCTCTATAGTCGAAAAGCAATGCCATTGTCAATAAGAGCTCTGTAAAAATCCTCCTGTAGAGGAGTATAAAAACCCTCTAAAGCTCTGGAGTCCCTCTGAGGTGGGAACCACCGGCTGACCTCAACAAATCTCAAACTTTGCACCTGACGTGCAGTAGCACCTCTCAAGTCAAACTGCTCAACTAGGGGTGTACCTCTAACTCTCGGAGGTGGACGTCCTCCACGACGCTGGCCCTCTGGCCTAGGAGTCACCTGAGCCCGTGTGCATGTGGAGCGGCGATGTGATGGAGTCTGAGCTGGCTGTTCCTCTGTCCCCTCTGAAGGCGCTGCAGGTGGATCAACTGACATAGTATCTGCATCCATTTGCACTTCTATGCCCTCAGTGGTCTCAGTAGTCTCAGTACCAAGCTGTCGTCCTTCAAGGTGAAAACGACTGTCGCCAATGCGTATGCCACTGCTCCTACCACCTCTCTCAGCTGCATCAGCTGCATCTGCTACTGCCTGAGCTATCTCTGCATCAGTAAGAGTCTTCTTCTTTCTAGCCATGATCTTGATGCGCTTTCCACACGTAACCTCAGACATACGAGGAGGACTGTTGTCCCCATCACTGGGAGCACCACCAGCATTCTTGCAATGAACCATGCTGTCACACTGTCGGAAAACCTCTGAAAGATGATGTACTGACACTCAAGAGGCTTGGCCTCAATCCGTATCCGCAGGCTTGGCCTCGGATTCAACAGCTGAACAGCAGTCACCTTGACACACCGATAAACTCGCTGAAAGGACGGAATAGATGGATCTACTATAAGCAACATATATGATCTAAAAGATATGAAACCCTAGAGATAGCAAGCATATAAGATAAGACGTGAAACGAAACGCGATGGCTACCTCGGATCGACGAGAAATCCGGTGAAGAGATGAGATGACCTAGGTCACGAGACTTCTCGACGCACCGGACGAGCGCTGATTTGCCGAAACAGAGGTCAATTAGGATAAATGATAACAAAATTTCGGCAAACCCTAACACGAAGATCAAGGATGTGTGAAACAACCTCGGAGCGAAGACGTCGCGCAAAGAACTTTTCGACGACGAACGAAGGCAACGCCGCAGTGCGAACCCTAGGGTTAGGGCGACGCGTGGTGGCTGAAAATCGAGGATGAACGCGAGGGCAGGGGCTGGCCGAAGGTCGTGCAGGGTGAAGGAGAACGCGGCTCACAGGCAGCAGCGGCTCACAGCGGCGGCGGCGGCGCAGGCGCGGCGCGGTGGAGGTGGCGGCGCGGCAGATGGCGGCTGCGCGGGCGCGGTGGAGGAGGCGGCGCGGGCGCGGGAGATGCGCGGCTGCAGGGCCGGGCGGTGGCGCAGGCGCGGTGGTGGACTCCGGCGAGCGGCGGCGGCGAAGTTCCGGCGAGCTAGGGCAAGGAGGCGGCAGAATCGAGAGTTGTACGGCGCGGATGAAGAAAAGGAAGGAGAACGCGAAAGTTTATATGAAGGATTAGATCCGCTCGTTACGTGATGACCGGACGCGGAGAGGCAGCGTCCGGTCACATTCCAGTAAGCTCCTGGAATGACCGGACGCGTCCGATTATCCACGATCGGACGCTGACAGCGTCCGGTTTTGATTTGCCCGGAAAGCTGAGACAGATGACCGGACGCGGTGGTGGTTACCGGGACCAGACGCGGTGGTCAACAGGGGCGCGTCCGGTGCAGCGTCCGGTCACTAGATCAAGAGATGGTCTTCAGGATGACCGGACACGCTGGCGGTCGCTGGGACCAGACGCGGTGGTGAAGCATCACTGCGTCCGGTGCAGCGTCCGGTCCAGCGTTCGGTCACTGTTTTTCGTCCTTCTTTATTCCAAACTTTGACGCGACTTCACCCAATCAAGTTCCAATTCAAGGAGACACAAATAAACACCAATTGGAACAAGATGTGAGTGACCTCACTCAAACCCTCAAGTTTCTCAAAATAGTTTGCCTTAGGCTAATATTATTTTTTGGAAAATAGGCAACAAACACCCGAGGAGCAACGTATGGCCATGCAATAGAGTTTTTGAACCTTTGGGAGCGTCAAAATGCTCTCTCTATCCATGGATGAACACAGAGGTTGCTCAAAGCTTAACTGAAAAGAAACGACAAAGCAACAACCATGCATATGCAATGCAAAACAAGTAAGTAAAGCTAGGTTGCTTGTCAAGTTTGATCCACGGTTAGGCTTTTTCACTCCTCCAAAGGAGGGTTATCGTAACCGTGTTAGCCAAGGCCTAGATGCATTGCGGGTAATTAAACATGACATATAAAACAATGCAATGCTAGGGACAACACAAGCTCATTTTCTAAAGTTACTAGAGTCAAGCACATTGAGTTCACTTCTCAACCTACAAAAGGTAGCTTCATCTAAAGGTTTAGTGAAGATATCCGCTAATTGATTTTCATTTCTTACACCTTCTAGTGATATGTCATTTTTAGCAACGTGGTCTCTTAGAAAGTGGTGGCGGATATCAATGTGCTTGGTGCGAGAGTGTTGTACTGGATTATTAGCAATTTTAACCGCACTTTCATTGTCACATAAAAGCGGCACCTTTTCAAGAACAACTCCATAGTCTAGGAGGGTTTGTTTCATGTATAAGATTTGTGCACAACAAGCCCCCCACGACAATGTATTCTGCCTCGGTGGTGGACAAAGCCACACTATTTTGCTTTTTAGATGACCATGATACTAAGGATCTCCCAAGCAAATGGCACCCTCCGGATATGCTTTTTCTATCAATTTTGCAACCGGCATAATCCGAATTGGAGTAGCCAACTAGTTGGAATCTAGCTCCTTTGGGATACCATAGTCCAATGCTTGGGGTATACTTAAGATATCTTAGGATTCTTTTTACGGCACTTAGGTGAGGTTCTTTAGGGCACGCTTGAAAGCGGGCACACATGCACACACTAAACATGATGTCGGGCCTAGATGCGGTAAGGTATAACAAGCTACCAATCATTGAACGGTAAAGAGTTTGATCGATTGGTTTACCTCCCTCATCTAGGTCGAGATGTCCATTAGTTGGCATTGGGGTCTTGATTGGCTTGCATTCTTCCATCTTGAATCTTTTGAGAAGATCCTTGGTATACTTCTCTTGAGAGATAAAGATCCCTTCTCTTATTTGCTTGACTTGAAACCCAAGGAAGAATGTTAGCTCACCAATCATTGACATCTCGAACTCTTTTGACATCAATTCACCAAATTCTTTGCAATAGTCTTCATTTGTTGACCCGAAGATGATATCATCAACATACAATTGACAAATGAATATCTCTTCTTTGAATTTCTTGGTGAATAGTGTGGTGTCAACCTTCCCAATAGTGAAGCCCTTCTCTATGAGAAAGTCCCGAAGGTGCTCATACCACGCTCTAGGGGCTTGCTTGAGCCCATATAGCGCCTTGGACAACCTATAAACATGATTAGGATATCTAGGGTCTTCAAACCCGGGAGGTTGTTCAACATAGACTAGTTCATTTATGAAGCCATTTAAGAATGCACTTTTCACATCCATTTGATATAGTTTCATATCATGATGTGATGCATATGCAAGAAGGATACGGATGGCTTTAAGTCTTGCAACGGGTGCAAAAGTCTCTCCAAAATCAAGACCTTCAACTTGAGAGAACCCTTTTGCTACTAGTCTTGCCTTGTTTCTTACCACTACCCCTTGATCATCTTGCTTGTTGCAGAACACCCACTTGGTTCCAATGACTCTTGCACCTTTTGGATGCTCTTCAAGTGTCCATACTTGATTGCGGGCGAAGTTATTCAATTCTTCATGCATGGCATTCACCCAATCCGGATCTTGAAGAGCTTCTTCTACATTCTTAGGTTCAAGACAAGAGACAAAAGAGTGATGTTCAACAAAAGAATTAAATTTTTGAGATCGAGTCATTACACCCTTTGTAGGACTCCCTATGATGAGATCTTGTGGATGTGCTTGAAGTAGGGGTGAGTTTCTTCGATCAACTATTTGAGGAGTGGGATGAGGAGCATTAACATCTTGTGCTTGTGCCTTGGCTTGATGATGAGAGACATGGGTGTCTTCATTTTCAACTCTCTCATTCTTGTCATCATCTTGAGGCACATCTGATGAAGATGGTGGATTGACAATTTGTACATCGTCTTCATCATCTTTAGGCTTGATGTCACCCACCGGCATGTTCTTCATGGCCTCCCTCAATGGTTCATCACCTACATCATCACAATTCTCAATTGCTCCTTGGGAGCCGTTAGATTCATCAAATTCCACATCATATGTTTCTTCAACCAAACCTGTGGCATGGTTAAATACTCTATATGCTTTGGACTTTGATGAGTAGCCAACAAGAAAACCAATATCACAACGTCTTTGGAACTTCCCTAGGTGTTGACGCTTCTTGTAGATGTAGCATTTGCAACCAAACACCCGAAAGAATGAGACATCCGGCTTCTTCCCATTTAGCAACTCATAAGGGGTCTTGCAAAGGAACTTTTATAGGAAGAGGCGATTTGAAGCATAGCATGCGGTGTTGATTGCCTCGGCCCACAGTTTCTCCGGTGTGTTGTACTCATCTAGCATTGTTCTTGCAAGAGTGATCAAGGTCCGGTTCTTTCTCTCAACTACACTATTTTGTTGAGGAGTGTAGGTTGATGACACTTCATGCTTGATTCCAATTTCATCACAATAGGCTTCAATGTTGGTGTTGTCAAACTCTTTTCCATTGTCACTTCTAATCTTCTTTATCTTGACTTCAAATTCATTTTGAGCTCTCTTTGCAAACTTCTTGAAGCAACGTGCCACTTCAGATTTGTCATGAAGGAAGAAGGTCCAAGTATATCTTGAGAAGTCATCCACAATCACAAGACAATAAAGATTTCCACCCAAACTCTTGTAAGTTATAGGACCAAACAAATCCATGTGTAGAAGTTCTAGTACTCTTGATGTTGACATGTAGGCTTTGGTTGGATGAGTGTTTGCAACTTGTTTGCCGGCTTGACATGCACTACAAGGTTTGTCCTTTTCAAACTTTACATCCTTTAAACCTCTCACTAGTTCTTTCTTCAATAGCTTGTTGAGAGTGTTCATTCCAACATGAGCAAGCCTCCTATGCCAAAGCCATCCAAGTGAAGTCTTGGTGAATAAACATGTCATCAAGTTTGCATCTTCGGAGGTAAAGTCAACAAGATAAAGATTGTTGTATCTAAAGCCCTTGAAAATCACTTGCTTGTCATCTATCTTGGTAACAACCACTTCATTTGGACCAAACAAACATTGGTAGCCAAGATCACAAAGTTGCCTAACGGATAGTAAGTTGAAGCTCAATGAAGCAACATAGAGCACATTTGAGAGAGAATGATCATTTGATATTGCAACCTTGCCTATACCCTTGACTTTGCTCTTTGAATTATCCCCAAATGTGATCTTATATTGACATACCCCATCCTCTTCAAGTGAGGTGAACATACGAGGATCATCGGTCATATGTTGTGTGCAACCACTATCAATCACCCAATGAGATCCACCGGTCTTGTAGTTCACCTACACACAAGAGATCAAGCCTTATGTTTAGGGACCCAAACTTGAGAGGGACCCTTAACTTTTTCAACTAGTGACTTGGCAACCCAAATTTTCTTTGGCCTATTCTTGTTAGGAGGACCCAAGAACATGACTTTCATCTTTTCACTAGAGTCCTTTCTAAGTATGTAGTGAGCATTGAAAGCAAAGGGTCTAGCATGCTTGGGCAAGGGTTGTGGTGGTGGGGTTTTGCACTCATGAGCAAAGTGACCTTCTTGTCCACACACAACACATCTCTTTAGCTTGGGCTTTGTCTTGCTTTGTTGTTGTTTGGCCTTTACCTTCTTTTCTTAATTTGCCAAATACCCAATGCCACTCCTATCCAACTTCATGACGGTGTTCATGAGTAGCTCACTTTGCAAATGTTGGCCTCTTGTGAACTTACTTAGGCCGGTCTTGAGATGCTCTTTCTCTTGCTTGAGCTTCTTGTTTTCTTCAATGAGTGTCTCATTTGAAGCTTGCTTTTCAAGAGCCAACAACTTCTTGTTTTCATCTTTAAGCATCTCATTTTCACTCTTGAGCTTGACATACTCATCATAGTCATTGGCCTCAACCACACTCTTGCCTTTGCCGCTAGAGCCTTGCTCAAAGTTCTCAACAATCAAGTCATCACATGATGTAGCTATATCAATCTTAATAATTTGGTTAGTAGCATCATGTGTCTCAAGAGCAAGCTCATTAGCAACAATAAGAGTATCATAATTAATTTTCAAGGTGGTGTACTCTTCCTTTAGCAAGTTTAATCTAGTGATGAGTTCACCATGCTTCTTCTCAATTTTATCATGTTTATCTCTAAGCTCCTTGTTAGAAGTTTTAAGCTCTTTGAGAGAAGAAGACATAGTTTCATTTTGATCTATGAGCTCATCCCTAGTATTATGTGCACTTTCAAGCTTGGATGAGAGTGATTTATTTTCATGTTGAAGCTCATCATTTTCATTTCTAGTCCTCCTTATGATTTTAGAATATTTATTTAATAATTTTACTAGTTCATCATAAGAGGGAGCATCATATTCATCATCACTATCACTATCATCATCATCACTATCACTATTTTGTACCTTTCGATCACCCTTTGCCATAAGGCATAGATGAGTAGTAGAAGATGATGGTGAAGATGGCGGTGAAGGTGGTGATGAAGATGTCGGTGAAGATGATGATGGCCCAATCACAAGTACGGCGATCTTTTGTTTGTCATTGTCACTTTCATCGCCGGAGGACTCACATGATGATTCAATGTCGGTGAGCCAATCACCAACAATATAGGCCTTGCCTCCCTTCTTCTTCTTGTGGAATTCTCTTTTCTTGCCATCTTTCTTCTTGTATGGCTTGTTCTTTCTTTTGTCATCTTCTTCATCACTTGAATCATCTTTCTTGCCCTTGTACTTGTTCTTGTACTTGTCTTTTGGAGGCTTTGGGCATTGATGAGCTAGATGGCCAAGTTCTCCACAATTGAAGCAATCCATTTTGGAGATTGGCTTCCTTTTGCTACTTGTGAAGAATTTCTTCTTCTTGCCATCGAACTTGATGCCACTCTTGTTAAACTTCTTTAGCATCTTAGTGGTCTTCCTTACCATGAGTGCAAGTGATAAATCATCAATGTCACTTTCACTAGAGCTTTCTTGCACAATCATGGCTTGGGCCTTCTTCTTTTTCTTTTCATGACTAGCTTTGAAGGCCAAGTCTTTCTTCTTGGAAGATGATGAGCCCTCTTCCGGAGTGATGTGCATGTACATCTCATGTGCGTTGATCTTCCCCAATACTTGAGTTGATGTTGCGGTGGAGAGATCACTTTGATGAAGTACGGTGACAATGTGTCCATACTTCTCAATGGGAAGAACACTTAAGATCCTCCTTGCAACATCCGATTGACTCATTTTAGAGAGTCCAAGAGCATTTAGATCTTCTACAAGAACATTCAAACGAGTGTACATGTCATTAGCACTTTCTTTAGGAAGTATCTCAAAAGAATTAATTTTCTTTAAAGCAATATGATAGCGTTCCTCACGCTCACTCTTAGTTCCCTCATGGAGAGCACAAAGATTTTCCCACAATTCGTGAGCGTTTTTGGCATTTCGCACACGATTGAAAATATCTTTGCCTAGCGCCCGGTAGATTGCATTTTTTGCTTTTGCATTCCACCGGTCGTATTTCTCCTCGTCACCACTTGGGTTAGCGGGATCCCTTATGGGAGGAAGCTCTTCGGTTGCGGCTCTAAGGCACCCAACATCTATGGCTTCGAGGTACGCCTCCATACGAATTTTCCAATATGGAAAATCGTCTCCCTCAAAAGTGGGAGGTGGTCCTTCCCCATTAGACATCTTGCTCTAGGCGGTAAAACCTAAATTAAGAGCAACACGGCTCCGATACCAATTGAAAGGATCAAGATGCCCAAGAGAGGGGGTGAATTGGGCTTTTCTAAAAATTAATTTCAAGAATTAAATCTTACAAGCCAAACTTCACCCTAGTGCCTACTTGTGTTCCTTGTGATTCTACCGACAAAAGTTTTGCACCATAAGTTCCAATCCTAGACTAGCAAGGTAATTCTACGAAAGTAAACAAGCAATGAAAGTAATGCAAGAAAGTAAATGCTTGAAAGTAGGGAATAGGAACACGACGATGTTTTGCCGAGGTATCGGAGAGTCGCCACTCCCCACTAGTCCTCGTTGGAGCACCCACGCAAGGGTGTAGCTCCCCCTTGATCCGCGCAAGGATCAAGTGCTCTCTATGGGTTGATTCTTCGACACTCCGTCGCGGTGAATCACCTAAAACCGCTCACAACTTGAGTTGGGTCACCCACAATCTCGTTGGATGATCACCGAACTCCCAATCACCACCGAACCATCTAGGTGATGGCGATCACCAAGAGTAACAAGCTAGAACTCTCACTTGACCACAACAAGCCTAATGAGAAGATGGATGCACACTTGCTTGACTCTTGTCACTAGAGAGGATTCTCAAACTTTGATTCGTAAATCACTATCCTCACTAGGGCTCTTGCACTCCCTTGCACTTCAAAGATGTTTCTCAGCTAAACAAATAAGCAAGAGACCTCTAAAAGAGGTGGAGGGTTATATTTATAGACCCCTCAAACAAATCCAACCGTTACCTTTCGAAACAGCCAGACGCGCACTGACTGGACGCGCCTGTCGATATGACCAAACGTGCCGGTCAGTTGTAACGGTCGAATAACGGAAACCTGTGCTGAGAGACCGGACACGCCGATCTGTGATGACCGGACGCGCCGGTCTGAGATGACCGGACGCGCCGATCAGGGATGATCGGACGCGTCCGATCATGCAAGAGCTTTCTAGAAATCTGACCTGACGCATCACCGCGTCCGATCATAAGTGACCGGACGCATCAGGTCACCACGGGACCTTACCAGAACATGACCGGACGCACGACCGCGTCCGATCATAGGTGATCGGACGCGTCAGGTCTCCACGGGACCTTACTGGAACATGACCGGACGCGCCGATCATTTTCACAGTCGCGTCCGATTACGCTGTTTACCCTTTGGAACACGTGTCAGCCTGACCACCGTGTCCGGTCCTCTCAAGGACCGCGTCCGATCAGTCAGCTGAAAAACACAGTGAAGATTTAGTACTGACCGGACGCGTCCGGTCATGACCAGGACCGCGTCCGGTCATAGGTAAATGGCTCAAACGTCTTCTAAACGCGATGCAACTTGAACCAAGTTGCTTCTAACTGAACTCTGAGCTTTTCTCGAGCTACCTAGTGCTAAGTTTGACAAGTGTGCACCACACCTAAACACAAGACTCACCTAGGTCAAGCTACTCGCTCATGCCCCTCTTCATAGTACGGTCAAAGAAAGAAACAAAGATCCTAACGACTATTCCAGATGTATCTCAACACCTTGACATCCGGAAGTAACCATCCTTAATCTTATCGTTGATCCTTTGAAAACCAAAACGATTTCCATTAAGGGACATGACTGCCATATTGCCCAAAGCAGTTATCATCTCCATGACCTAACTTACCAACGTTTCTGCAAAACACACATTAGTCATGGTAATTATGTGTTGTCATTAATTGCCGAAACCAACACCGGGGCCTAGATGCTTTCAATCATGAAGAACTTTGCTAAGTTTTCAGATCTGTCCAGAAACCTCATTTGCAAGAAATAATTATTAACTTATGTTGCAAACATATAATTGGATAAAACCAACTTTACCAACATGTCACACATGACTAATTAACACCAGAAAACATAAAACATAGTGTCTATTGTTAAATAAATTATTTTAATACATTTCTTAATTTATCTAGATAATTAGGTGGAATTATGAACACATATCAAAAGTGCACAATAAATTCTACCAAAATTACAGTGGACTACATATGCTCCCAATAGTTTACTGTATAAATTTCAAATCATTTGGACATATATATCAACCTCTATGAAAAAGATAAATGGCTATTGCAAGAATTCATGTGAGAGCAAGATGAATCAATAACTCACTCATACTATAACTAAAATTCATGAAATTTTTACCACACATCAAACATCATATGAGTAGCATGCCACAAAAATTTAACTTCATTTGGAGCCCTACAATTGCAGTTATGAAAATGACAAATACAACCAGCATTGAAAACCTAATCTGAAAAATCTATTTTTACAGCAAAAAGATTAAACTAAAACATGTCATATTATAGATCTACTGCATATAGAATTTCACAAGGATTCCAAAAAGTACTCATTTGCTATTTTACAAAATTTCTATGATTTACTATGTAATTTTAAAGTTCCTGCAAAATCATCACAAAACAGTCCTCACGGTACTATTCATATGAGTCATAGGTTCTGCAGAAAGACCCCTCCCTTTAGTCAAATTGTCGCGCGAGGTCCTTGACAGGAATCAAAACAGGGAGGTCGTCGGGAGCTCGCTGCTCCGGCAGGAGGAGGCTCACCGACGATGGCTGAGGGGTGAGGGAGCACTAGGGGCCTCACGCGCACGCGCTGGTGGCCGCGGATGGCCGGGAGATGAGCCGTGGTCTCCTGGCCACGAGCATAGGAACCGGTGGCGGACATGGCACAGGCGGCGAGGTGCTCTAGTGACGAAGGCAACCGACAAAGGAATGCAGGAGGTGTGGCGCGAGCGGGAGAAGGCGATGCCATGCTTGGTTAGGACAGAGAGGGGCACAACAAGGAGTTGGAACGGTGGTGGCCATGGGACAGCGAGGATGCGGGCGGCAGCGAGCTTGGCCCACTGGCCATGGCAGACGCGACCGTGCTCTGCACGTGCGAGCGGCAAGGGCGAGGGTGGTTAGGAAAGGGCAGCGCGATGGTCAACATGACTGGACCGGCTGCGGCGGAGGAGTAGTGGCGGCGCAAGCTCTGCTGCTCGGCCATAGCAAGAGAAAGGCAGAGAGTGAGAGGGAGAAGGAGGATGGAGAGGGCAGAGAGCGCCAGCCTCTTCACTTAACACGAGGACGCGTGGGCATGAGGTGTCGAGCAGCGAGGGCACCAGAGGGCCACGCGACGCTCGGCCTTAGTTACGCGGCGCTCAGCCATTGCTGCTGCTTCAGCAATTTCAAACTTCCAATACCACCTCAAATGTACAGCTGAAATGTCAACTTTCCTCCCTTTGTAACTCCTAAACTGTTTAGTTTTGGCATGAGCTATAGTAACCAAAGTTGTAGAGCTACGCAAGATCTCCAACTTTGCTTTAAGTGTCAAAGTATGATTCGGCCTATATTGGAAGATATGGATCTGCGAAAGAGGGCACCTCAAAATGAAATCTGCACTTCGGTTCCATACCGACTGAAATGGCATTCTTCTCCCTATTCTAATTCCCAAAACGAGCAATGAAAAACTAAGCCAATCACACCATGTGGTAGAGCTGTAAGAGTACTACAACATTGCTTACAGGTACTTGGTAAAATTCCAACCAGTTTGCAAGATATAAATCCCCGAAGTAGGGTACTTGCAAACTAAAATCTGGAAAAGTTCAGTTCCAGACTTAGCCTAATTTTGGGACCATGAAAACAGTATTTCCATCCCTCTTGAGTCCATAGTTTGAGCCACTTAGAGGTTTAATCATGGCATGGTCCAAAAATAATATTTGTTGTACACATCCTAATCTTCAACTTTGCTTAATAGAGTTTTCCCAAATTCAAAATGGTTTGCAAACTAAAATTCACCAAATGTGGGTACATTGAAACCAAAAACTGGAAGTTCAGTCATCTACACTTAGCCAAATTTTAGGGTTCCAAAAACAACAGTTTGTTGATTCTTGTGAGCTCTATTTGACCTAGCTAGGCACTAAATTAGCTCTTGAGCATTAAACAAAGTTTGTTCTATTCAACTTAAACTACAACTCTTGTTTAAGGTCAAACCTTGTATCTTGAACAGAAACCATTCTTTCATCTCAGTCAATGCAGCATCACGATAAAAGCTCAAACTAGAGTTTTAGGCCGATTGAGGCATTTTCTGGGCAAGCTCTCAACATGAACCCTTTATGACTTTTGTTGTAGAATTCATCTAGAGTCATTTGGGTAAAGTTGCAAGGTTTGATTGATGGTCTATAATTCCATTCACTTAATGGTACAAATTCCAATAGGAATGGAACTTATCATTTCATGTGACTTTTTGATTCCAAACTTCATGAAACTTTTCCAGGGGTCACTATAGATAGAGAGTGATGTGAGACACAGGAAAGAAGTGACATCAACACTCACTTGCATTACCAAGCATGAACACCTAACACACTTGAAACACAATTAACAAAAGTATGTTACATATGTTTCAAGGAGGTGTTGCAAGCACATTCCATATACACGTCTCATATGTTCCATGCTCGTATATGAACAAATGAGGTTGAGGCTCATGCAATGCAAGTGCCCAAAAAGCAAGCCTAACACCTGGGGTGTTACAACGTAGATGTAAAACTCTTCTACTAGGTAGTCAACACATCCAAGAACATGCACCACAAGCATATGTCATCTACTGCATTCTCTCCTACTACTAACTATCATCATGCACTACTACCTACCGTAAAGCCACACACACATGCTACTTATACTAACATCGCAACAACTATCCTAACATACCAAGTCATAACAAGCAAGTTAAGATACTTTAAAGATACACCAAAACTACATAATTCAACTAATCATACAATAATAATGTTATTTTTATTTTATTTTAAACTAAGGTCACAACAACAACATATATTTCTGGTGTATAGAAAAATCTAGAAAAATTATAGCAGCTTCTTCATACTATAAGTAGTCTACCATAAAATTTTCATTATATTTGGATAAGTAAAACAACCTACACAAAAATAACAAGCTATGATGGATAAATGAGCATAAAAATACTTTGTACTGTGAAAAGTATCAAACAAAGGATTTAGTATTTTTTCCATGATCTACATAGTCTATAATCTTTGTACAAAAAGTTCCACATACATGTTTTATACATATTTCTAGCTCTATCAATTTCACAAGAAATAGCAAATAAATGCACCTAAATTACTTGGCCATATTTTTTCATAGAACATGCATGGCATATATTTTTCATAGAAAGTGCATCACATTACTAGACCAACAAAACAAGTTTCACATTTTTTGACCTATATTCTATTTACTATGCATTTTCCAAGAAATCAGCATTTAAACAAATTAAATAAAGCCCTATATAAAATTATTACAAAATCCGCATGCAACATTGTTATACTATAGATCTATTGCTAAGAAACACAACAAAATTTGTTTTAACAAATTTAGAGCTAAATTCATCAAGTTATGATTTTTGGAAGCATTTAACTCATTTTTGAAAATCATCTTCTAAAACCCCTTTTTAAAACCGACTCTCAAAACACTAGGTGCACCCCGCTCGGTTCCCCAGCTCCGGCCATGAGACACTGCAGCTAGGCCCCGCGATCGCCCGACCCCACCCAACAGTCGCATGGGAGCAGAGGATGTCGTTGACCGTCTACTCCTCGCTGACGGTGAGGTTCCCGGCTTCTAGACCGGCACCAATGGCTTCCTCTTGGTGACGCGAACACCCTAAGCTAGAAGAAGGCACAGATTGAGGACCGGAGCGAGCTCGCCGGTGCACATGGCGGTGCGGCGGCGCTGCATGTTAGCAAGCACGCAGTTGCCGACCATGGTGAGGCTAAGCGAGGCGTGCGCAGGCTATGCGAGGTCGAGGCGGATCCGGCGCTCACGAAAAGGAGGAGAAAAAGACATGGCTGCACGGTTGTCCACGCGAGCCGTGGAGGTGCTCCCGCCGACGGGGAAGGAGGGGGCCGAATACGTCCCTCACCTTGACGATGGTGGCTGTGAGCATGCGCAATCGATGAGGGACGTTGAGGCGGAGCCGCGGGCAAGATGACTCGAAGGCGGGTGCAGTGGAAGAGGCGCACGACGCCGGCGAGCCTCACGGCGGCGCTTGTGACCCTAGCGGCTACAGCTACTGGTTCTACTGTGCTGCTGGCGAGAGGATGGAGTGGAGGAGGAGTGGGGTAGAAAGGGCGCTCGGACAGCGGCTTAAGGCGTGCACGGGGGCCACTGGACGCCACCCGACCGGCGTCGACGGCGTACGGCCGCCATGCGGCGGCCAGGATATGAGCCTGGTCGAGCGCAATGCGGCGACGCGTGGGAGCGAGCGCGAAGGTGGGCCAGGCTGGCTTGGCCAGATGGGCCAGAAAGGAGGGCGTGGCCCATTTTCAAAAAGATTTTCTTTTCTTTTTTCAAACAAACAGCCCCAAAATTCCCCTTTTGAACCCCAAAAAGTCATTTTCAAAAAGTGACTCCAAAACAAAATTTGTTCAAAATTTTGAAATCTCCAACATTGCTAAAAGGAGCCAATTCGAAATCCCAATAGATTTTGAACTAAGGATTTAAAGTTGATCTTAAATCAAAACTCTATTTTTCTAGATTATTTTTAAAAGCAAAATTTGAGAAATTTTTTTTAATACAAACCTTGCTCCAAATTGTTTGTTAAACATCTCTAAGTTATTTAAGATGACACCTAAGCACATATGCAGCATAACAAGCATCAAACTAGCATTAACCTATTGAAAACAAGTAAATGCAACCTCTATGTTTCACTCACATGTTTCCTACGTTACAAGGTCTATTTTTCATGTGATGCTCAACAATGCATGATTATGCTTATGCCCATGATTTGTAAATGCTAATGCAAACTTAACACCGGGGTGTCACAAGGAGAGAGAATGATAAATGTATGTGCTAGTGATGAGGTTATATCGAAACCACACCACCCACTAGAGAGAGAAAAGGAATAAATGCATGTGCTACTGATGAGGTAAACATCTTAAAAGTCTACGTTGTGTTAAAGCGAAAACGGTTGCCTCGCCATCATCACAGCAAGCCAGGAGAAGCCGCGAGGAGCAGATCCCGAGATCTTCCAGGACTTTAGAAACACAAGACCAGATGGTCGTGACCTGAGGTGTGCCAGTTAATTTGACCCTATAATTGACAAGGAGGAAAGATTAATCAGTAATTTAAGATAGAACATGCCGGTGTTGCTCCAGACAGTTCCAAATATGCAGCTAAATAGCCAATGAGATAAGGCTATCGACTAAAGAGTCGATATCCAACATGCTCATGATGTAGAATAAGTAAAATAAGCATGTCGGCAATTATCGGGTATTAATTGTATAGATCTTTAACAGTCAATGATCATGAGAGCATGTAAAGGTGTGATGAGTAAAAATAAAAGCATTTATATTAATTGAGAATCATGCTAGCTTTTAACCAAGATAAAAACAAGCACAAGCATATAGACAACCAGCGTATTCTCAATGAGTAGCTAAGAATACCTGATTCCAGTGATAAAGTTGTACAACATGCAAACATTCATCCATGGGATATAAGTAAATCTATAAACTAACTAAACTCAATCTATTGTACCGCCAACAGATCGAATCAGCTGATGCATCATTGATGGTAGGACCCTAGATCAAAGACTATCAATAGATAAATTTACTCATATTTCAATAAAATCGTGAACACACATCATACACATGAAAGCTTAGACTATCGGCTAGGCAACCGAAGCATGTGAAAGTAAGCTCATAACATGCAAACAATTGACCACTAAGCATAGACAGATCTATAAACCTATCAGATGTAACATATTATCTCTAACTGTGGGGCTTGACCGATGACAACCATAATAAAGAAAATAAATCTATTCATACTTAATAGAATCATAAAAATATGTTATGATCATGAAAGCGCGGGCGATCAGCTAAATAGCCGATGCGAACATAGCATGCAGTCAGAGGCTATGTTTGGCCATAAGTAAAACTTGTCAATTGATAATTGTCAATCTATAGTGCTAACAGTGGGGTCAACTGGATCGATGGTAGCCATAATAGTAGTTCTAAACTAGATTTCATCAACTAACAAACTTACTTAAGATCAAATATGGCTTGACCACATGTTATCTTCGATCAAGATTGGAATAAAGCGACTAATTTAGCCGAAACCATCGCCAAAGTGAGATCTAGGCAAGATAGAACGACGAGATGATGGTTTGATAAAATATAAAGCCGATCCATTTCAATCTTAATCGGGTAAGGGGTGATGTTGTTATAAATAGTAACAAGATCGATAACTACCAAATCTACTAAAGCAGCAAGGAAACTCTACTGATCTTAATAGATTTAACCGATAACTGATCCGTATCAAAATTTGTACGAGGTCGGTCAGACCGATGCAGCCTTACAAATTTTGATAAAAATCGATGGGTAACTTGAATCAGGAATTGTACGAGGTCAGCCGAACCGATGCAGCCTTACAATTACTGATAAAAGTTGATAACTAACTTATACAAAGCTTACAAGTGGTCGGCCGGACCGATGCAGCCTTATAAACAAAGTATAAGTCATGTGACGGTACTCACAAACAAACCGAAGGTCGGCCGAACCGATGTAGCTCTGCTTGCCTGAAGAACTCGCCAAGATCTACTCTACTCCTACTCCTAAGATTGGCGTAAGCCAAAAAGTAAAGGTACTGGTTTGATTGATCGTTGAGAGATGTCTATTACAATAGCCAGAGTCCAATATTTATACCCGAGGCTCGACTACGAGTCCTGGTCGATCAAGACTGGTTACAAAACTTGGAAAAAAAACAAGATATCCTAAATCAAGATAACTTGGACCTCAACCTTTCCTTTCTGTGAAGTCCGACATGTCTTCTTGCTTACCGCCATCTCTTGTCGATAAGGCCCCAAGATGATGATGTCATGTTACTCTAGCTGATCCCGATGATAGCTCACTAGCTGATTTCGTGAACATCTCGGCTTCTTCTAATGAATTTCAAAATTCAAGGCTCCCGTGTACATCAGTCGAAAATTTGGTGTCAACATGTTGCAACCTCATGTAGACTCACTTTAGGTTGATGAAGTTAATGTCCTTGTTAGCCTGCGTTGTTGCTGGCCTTATTGCTTTGGCTTTTTGAAAGCTGGCTTTCTAAAAGCTGGCGTGTGACAAAAGCTGAGGTTATATGGCAAACTAACTGTCCTTGCACTTTTCTTTGTTCTCCATCTAAACAGATAGTTATTTATTCATGTTTCTAACTAGGGGTCTACTTGTTACAAATAGAAAGGGAGTGGCCCTACATCTAAACAAATCATAATAAATTGCACACCGACGAAGAGCAAAGGTTGAATAAAATAAGTCAAGAATGCATAAGTGGGGAGATGTCAAGCAAAATTCAAATGACAAAGGAACAATATATAATGGATACAAGATAGTCTAGATATTATTTTGCTTGTATGGACAAAGATTTATAAAACAACTATGCATTGATATTGATCAAGTTGGAAGAATGAAGAAGAGAATTATCAAGGAGTAATGTTATTATGAAGATACATAAGGGTGTCAAGCCAAAATGAAAAGGATATAAGGAATCATGAATTGGCATGATCATACTGATGTTGATTCATATATATGTATCGAGAGTTATGGTATTGTGAAGAAAGAGTAAGCTATGGTGCAAAGTAGAAAGAGACAAGGTCATATGCAAATGAAATGGTCTCATTGTGATGGCAAGCTCATATATTGTTGACTTACAGTAATTAAATGATCAATTCAACTGTCAATAGAGTCAACCTTTGAGGAGGAAATTATACATCATATACTTAAAATATTATAAAAATAGAAAATCCATACTTTTTGGAAGACTAGCACCTGTAGGGACTCACCTATCAAAAATGGGCTGATTTGAGCCCGGGAGGGGTCACCTGACCCATTATGCCATCAGTCGATGGTCCACCAGGGCCAATCGCACCCAACTTTTGTCCATGGCGGATAAACACAACAAGGAGATCACCCCATAGTGGGAATCAAGTTGGGGGAAGATCAAAGGCTCAGATGGAGTGTCACATGGATTCACAGGCTCACAAGGCAATCAACCGAGGTCAACTTACCAATCCCCGGTGTGCCTCGTTTACATTCATGTGAAGACCCACCACGCAGAAGATGGGGGCCGGAGGGGTCAGTGGGGGTCAGATGACCTCCCCCACGTTGCCCAACGCCCCATAGTGTCCAAACCGCCTCAAGCTTTTACACAGGCAAGGAAACACAGTGGCGATCAATCTTGGCCGTGGGAATTATGTTGATTTGATCCAAGGATGTGTCAAGTGGCTTATGTGCTTTATTGTTGACTATGAATTTCTTGAAATTCATGTAGTTTTGTTTGCTTCTCCTCTCTTATATCCTTATTTTGTCTTGAGACAGTGGCATATGCAATGATGAATTTAGTTTTACCTACTATCTTACATTCTAATAATGTGCTGAGGCAGTGACATATGTAATGATGAATTCAAATTTACCACCCTCTCCTATGTTAAGACAGCGACTATGATGATCAAATGCTCCAATACTTATATATGCTGCTAAACTAGGATGACTTGTCCCATATACAAGCAACCAGTTTGCAAGCATTGTGATGATAATGAGGAAAATCTAAGTCAAATTAATATATGCAATATTCTGTATTCAAGAATTTTGTACCTTAGTTCTTCTTTTGTATTCAAGAAACTCATTTAATTTTCTTCTTCTTTTGTATTCAAGGCTTTTGTACTTTTCTTCTAATTTTGTATCCCAAAAACTAATGTAGTTAAAAAACATATGTAATTAGAGATGAATATATGGATTTCAATTACTTTACTTGTGAAATGGATAAAATATGAAACATAGATGGTTTCTAATTCCTGTCTTTCCATAGAACTAAATTGTATATGTCTCTACTCTCGTAATCACAACTTGCAATGGTGAGCGAGCCAAGCAGTCAAGGTGAGGAAGAACAATAGCCAAAGAGCAAACAATAGCCAAAGAGCAACATGCCTATCAAAGAAAGGTGCACACCTATACCTGATCCTAGTTTAGGCAATGAACTCTAGAAGCGTTGAATACGAGAGTGAGGAACTTACACCGAGGCTGCAAAAGAGACCTCATGGAGAGGAAGAAGATGATCTAGACTACGATCCGATGGGAGATGTCGAACGAGAAGGACCTCACATAGAGCCATAAGAGAATCCGACTCATGATCCAAATGAAGATGGCAAAGAACAACGGCTCGAGGTATAGTAGTGCACTTTAAGACAACGTTTGAGTGCATCTTCTAATATATAATGTGGGTTCTTGTCCTCGATAAGTATTGTTGGTGCCTCTTCATTTGAAACTCAACGAGGAGGAAAGGAAAGATCTCGCTGCCTCCACGTTGACTTCTTCGATGACACCGACGTCTAAGTAGGATAAGAATAGATGGGGCTAGCATAGTAGGCACGTGCTGCGCATAGAGGTGCTTGCGATACACCAGGTCAAAAGAAAGGGAGAGCCCTTGGAGCCAACTAGGCAAATTTAGCAACACATGAGGTGCAGTAGTCAGGGAGAAGGTGAGCATCACATACAGACATTGGAAGGGTGTCCTAGCTCACCTCAAGACCTTTGTGTGAGAAGAGGTCAATAGGAGGTTCACATACCCAGAGGGTGTCAATCAAGATCTAATCAAGGCATACATGTTGAGTACCTGTGAGAAAGCCCATAGCCATTCCAAGTGGATGCTCATAGAGAGGTACATCAAGAAAGGGAAGCAACCCTTCGGTGAATACAAGTTCATCACACCTCATATGCGGTAAACGTTCACCCATGACCAAACAAGCAAAGAATCAATGTCCAAGGGTGAGGAATTCTCTGAGCTAGTGAACAAGAATGTGTACCACCACCATCTGGGCACTACAAGATATGATGCTAAGAAAACGATATGACGAGAGGAAGAAAGGGCGACAGCCGAGGCCAGACCGTCCAGAGAGTACGAGGGCCTTAATGAGGGGACAAGGGACTACCTCAAAGCCCACAAGTTGAATTGGTCGCACTAGGGGAACACGAAATTCAATGAGTTGTAGATTGAGGAGGCGGAGGCAAGGATCCTGGCAGTCGCTTAGGTCGTTCAACCCTCACAGAGAGAGGGACCAGCTGTACGAGGCATTGGGAAACCCCGAGTACCTCCATTGCATCTGAGGCATGTCCTTGAGAATGAGCCTGAGGGAGTGAACGCTTGGTCTTCTGATGCGAGCTCATACAGGACAAGCTAGGGATACAAGAAAAGGCTCATACACCAAGCCTGCGAGGGCACAATGAAGGAGATGATGATGGGCCATATTGCCGATGTATTTGCGAGCAACAACCCCCGAATGGTGGAGATGAGGTCATAGTTTTTGCGCTAAGCTGGCGTGGTGGTGCCACGACACAGCATGCACTAAGGACACAACACACAGGCGACCGGAGGAGTCGAGAGGCTCCAAGTTGACGATATTATCGATGATACGTCGTGCAAGCTGGTTGTCTCGTATGGACCACAGAAGACAAAAACGATAAAGGTGGCCAAGGCAATGACAAGCCGGGGCGCGTGTTCCACTGCAATCTAATCCCGGCTGACTATGCCAAGGTGATGGTGCTAGAAGTCCACCTAGATCATATCGAAGACCACTTTGGGTTTTTTTTTTGAAGTACCCTGCACTTTGGGTTAAAAAAGAAGTACCCTACATTTTGGGTTTTTTAGGGAACAACACACTCTTTATTCATGGAGTTAGTCATATGAATTACAAACGCCAGCTCACGATTCTAACAGCCAGACATGCCTGTCTATCTCTGAAAAGAAAGCATGCTTCTAGCTAAGCTGTGAACATCAACGTTGAACTTGCCGCTCTCACGAGCAAAATCAACATAAAAGAAAAAAAAATCAAGCGGGCCAGAAATAGCTGATTTTGACCACGGACCACCAGTGTACTCAGGCCTTCGACCCATCGTCCAGCCCAATCCACCGCAGCCTGCAAACACGTCACCTATAAAGGCTAATCCCACTGACAGGAGAATCAGCTCCTCGCTTCCAACCCTAGCGCAGCCACCGCCGCCACCCGTCTGCACCCCGCTCGCCTCTCGCTAAGCTCCGGCGGAAGTTAGGCAGGCGAGGCAGCATGTATACGGCGAGGAAGAAGATCCAGAAGGACAAGGGCCTTGAAACTTCCGAGTTCGAGGACTCCGTCGCGCAGGTACGCCGCCCGGTTCCCCCTGACATCGCTGCCACCGCCGCCTCACCGTTGGTCGTTTCACGAAGATCTTACCGGTCTGGCGCTGAAACCATTATTCGCGTGTTTTGCAGGCGTTCTTCGACCTTGAGAATGGGAACCAGGAGCTCAAGAGCGACCTCAGGGACCTCTACATCAATTCAGCCTTGTAAGCGACCATCTGGTTTTATCCTTGTTTGGTTTGGTGTAACGTGGAGTGGTCGGTGATGCGTGATCTGCCGTTGGTTTGGTTGCAGCCAGATGGACGTAGACGGGGCCAGGAAGGCTGTGGTGATCCACGTGCCGTACAGGCTGCGCAAAGCCTTTAGGAAGATCCACGTCAGGCTCGTCAGGGAGCTGGAGAAGAAATTCAGTGGCAAGGTCCGTGAATTTTAGCTATGCCATGATTTTTCTTTTTGCTGCTTTGATCACTTTAATAATCTGAGGGGAAAGGTGATATTTTAAGCGACAGCTAGTTGAACAAAATGTAGTTTGACTACTAGGTAGGCTTGGCTGTGTAGTTATGGTTAGGGAGAACAGGCTTGGCTGTGTAGTTATGGTTAGGGAGAACAAGAATAAGGAAACACTTAGAAGCATGAAAGATTTCGTGATTGCTTGCTGTCATGATTCGTAAATTGAAAGCATATAACGATCTACCAATTCATGCAGTTATATTATTTTGGTTCTTGTTGAGTGATTGTAATGCGTCTATCTTTGTATCTCTGCTTACAAATGACTGGATAAACCACACAAGGGCACACTTGGCAAGCTGGTTGTATTACTTGTGAATTTGTTGACATGTATATGTATATATCAAGTTATTGGCCTATATTAATATAAGCTGCAGTCTGTGTCCTTGTGGACTTCCATGCACAGCATAAATTTTCATGCAATTTGTCCATGTTACTGTCAAGGATCTGAGACAACTGACAATAGACAACCACCTGTTATACTTTTGTATTGGTTATGAAGATGTGCCACTTAATTATATATATTTATTTAGGTTAACACCGTTAAATTTTTCGTGCAGGATGTGGTGATAGTTGCGACAAGGCGGATTGTGAGGCCACCAAAGAAGGGTTCTGCTGTTGTTCGCCCACGCACCAGGACTCTGACTGCTGTTCATGATGGTATCTTGGAGGATGTTGTCTACCCGGCTGAGATTGTGGGCAAACGTGTTAGATATCGCCTTGATGGATCAAAGGTCGTAAAGGTAAGATTTGAACCAATGTTCAGCACCGCCTGATTACTTTATTTTATTGTCTTCTGTCAGGTCATCTGGGAATGGGTATTAATGCACTATGTGTCTGTATCTTTTTATGAACATAATACTTATTAGTTGCAACCAAACTATTAGGAATCTGGATGGCATAAAGAGAATTTGTTGTTTGTTTTGCTGTTGGACTTTCTGACTATTGAGCTCTATGAACTGACTAATTTGCTTGCAGATCTTCTTGGACCCAAAAGAGCGCAACAACACAGAGTACAAGCTTGAAACCTTCACTGCAGTGTACCGCAGGCTTTGCGGGAAGGATGTGGTCTCTGAGTACCCATTAGCTGAGACCAACCTTAGCTGAGACTGCCTGAATGTGTATGCAATGGGATAGCTGACTGTTTTTGTACTTCAAATTCAGGGTGTCTTTCTATAGATCTTTGTCACTCAAACTATCTATTCTAGAAGTCAAAATGATAGTTTTGATGTGGAACTTGGTATTAGGCCTCTCCACCTGGAGATGTCAAACAGATGCGCAAAAATGTCAAAATTTGAGAGTTGAATTCTGATGTTGCTATAAATGTGTTTGGTTGCCTACGTTAGCCTATACCTAGGCTTGTTCTGTGCAGGACTGATTGGTTGCAATCCAGGCTGCATCACCGCAGGTTGTAGCTTGTGCCAGATAAGAATTTCATTCCTGCCTTCGACAGTAATTTCTCCCTCCAACCTTATACGTCTCCAAATGTAGTCCTTCAAATATTGGAATGCCTTTTTCTTCGATCTGCTTATGTAAACCGGGAGTCTGAGATACCTCTCATTTATCGTCTCAGATTGCACCTGGAGAACCTATTGTATAGGATCCTGCCTTGCCCTCATGAAATTCTTGTTGAACATGACTGCTGACATCTCTTTATTTATTTGCTGCCCTGAACAGACCTCATACAGTCCCAAAATCTCCCGCAGACATCTGCATTGTACTCATTTGCTTTCATTAAGATTAATGAATCATCAACAAACAGTAAATGTGAAACACTCAGGTGGAATGTGATAGATCTGAGTGCCTTGTAACATGTTCATCGCCTCCGCATGCTGTAGCAGGTATGGTGATGGCGGGTATCCTTGCTGCAGCCCTCTGCAGAGTAATTTCCTCTGATAATTCCCCATTCACGTTTATGCGATATCGAACAGTTCTTGCACATTTCATTAGCAAAGAAACCAGCTCATCATGAAAACCCAATCAACGTAGCATGGCTTCCAGGAAATCCCACTCCATACGGTAGGCTTCAGCGGAAGCGGCTGCACTAAGGGACGGTCTCCTACTAGCTTAACAGATTGGCCGCAATTTGTTTTGAGATCCAATCTGATTGCATGGAAGTGGTTGAAACGATGCATGATGGAGTTTTTTTCTAGCCACGGCTGCAGTGGCAATCTACGATGAGAATGAGATCGTCCAATATTGGAAGGAATTTGGTGAGATATCCATTAGTCATTGTAACAGATCTTGTAATTCAGTAGCCCAGGAATTAGCTAGTCAAACTTTATTACGGAGTACAAAAGAGTTCTCAGGTTTGGGTAGATGACCCCCTTCATCAATCTTACAACTTCTTGTAAACGATGTAACCGTCTATGTGAACCAACAAAGTTTGCCAGAAGTTTTTGTAAAAAAAAGAGCTTTAATCATATCAAGCTTCATAGCCATATAGCCATCCAATCCTCTCCTCTTGTTCATCAGTATATAATGAGTCATCTCATAAGCCACAAGCACATTGTGAACAAACGCACTTTGGTTTGGTGAGATAATATTATATTTTAAAAAAGCTTTAGCTTATTGGCTAACACCTTTGAGATGATTTTATATAGAACATTAAAGAGACTTATATGGGACGTAAGTCTTTAATTCGATCTGGCTCTTTGACCTTTGGAATCGAGACCACCATTGTTTCATTCCACCCTAATGGGATATCCCCTCCATTCAGTAATCCCAAGAGGTCAGGACCTCCATTTTCACCCTAGGCTCGATTGAATCCCATAATTTCATCCCGTTTAAATTCCCAATCCCCATCAGAGCTTCAATAACTCCCTCCTCGGTATATGCTTTCTCCTTTTGTAGTAAAAGAATATTGTCAATCAATTGGAGCTCTCCGAAGAAGGGCAGGCCTGGTGCAGTTGGTGAGTGCTAGCTCGCCGAGTCACCAGGTCCTGGGTTCGAAGCTGTCTCTCTGCAGATTTTTTGCGAGGGTAAAACTTTGCTTCGGTTATTCCCTTCCCCAGACCCCACTCGTATGGGAGCCTCTGGCACTGGGTCTGCTCTTTTTTAATTGGAGCCCTTCAAAAGCCCAAATTGATAGTTTTTGGAATTAGGAGAGCAACTAGCGATCTGTTAGAGTTGCTTAGATTTGGTTCCATCCAATTCCCATTTCAGTTACCAAACACATTAATTCAACCGAAACCCATTTCTATTTCCATACAGATTTGAAATTGAGCAGTAAACCAGTTAATTCAACAAACTTAGTGAACCAAACAGAGTGTTAAGAGTAGTATTCGATCATAAATAAGATAAAATGGTCTAAAATATAGTTGTGATAAAGCACAACTATATTTTAGTTTTGTTCTAAGTTATTAAACTTATTTAACTTTGACTGAATTATTTAGAAAATATATTAACATCTATAAGTTAAAAAAATCATCTCAAACGGATACTTTAACAGAACTAATTTGATTTCTTAGATGTTAGCATATGAGTCAAAGTTAAAGAAGTTTGACTTGACAATTACATAATGTACTATATTTTAGAATGGATAAAGTATAATTTTTTTGAACGTAAGATAAAGTATATTTTTTAGTGCTTTGAGTTACTCTATACATGTGTCCATGTGATTTCGTGAAAAATAATATAGGCCTTTTGCTTAACAGTGGCATGGTTTCATTGTTTTTTTAATTTGATTATTTGGAATTTAGCAGGAAGGCCGAAACGGCCCCAAACGAGGCACACCCTAGCCCACTAAGCCCACGAAAAACAAAGACGCTGAAACGAAGCTTCGAGAAGATGACACTCTTTTTTTCTCAGAAAAAAAAAGGATGACACTCCTTGTATTCAGCTTTTACCCTGTTCCTGTTGCCGCGCGACAAGCCGACGCCACAGGGCCGCCGCCTCTCCTCTTCCGCCGCGGCTCGCCGCTCGCCGGAGCCCTTGTATTCCTCAAGCCGTCGCCGGGTGCGTACTCCCCTTCCTCCGTTCACTCTCCGGTCCTCTTACTCCCGTTATGTATACCTTTTATTCCTTCCGTTATGTATGTCTTTGCAGCTAATGCTTAGGTTCGGTGGATCTTGGACTGATCAGCGGTGACATTTGGTTATAAGATTAAAACTATGGGAGTGCGTTTCTCTTTATTGATTACTCTCAGTTGTGGTTATCAGTGAGCTAAGAACGAATGGATCTCTAGTATAAGGTTGTAAAAAGCATGATCCTGAATGGGATTGGAACTCCAAAGGTAGAATCTCAGATCATAGGATCATGACTAATTGTAGATTCTCGTAGAATCAATGCAATCAACTAAAACTATAAATTCATAGAATTGAATGGTAGAATAGTGATTTTAACAACTATGCAAGATCCTCTAGTATAGATGTTTAGGCCCTTGAAAAATAATAGTTAATAAAAGCTGTGTCCAGTTCGTGCTTGACTGGTGTAAAGCTATGAACATTGGCAAGATTAAAAAGAAAAAAAAGAAAAGATAAATGCGCTGTAACCTCAATGAAAATCTCTCTTGAGGGAGTAACATTGTCATTCCAAATGAAGTGCATGATTGGCGTAGATTTGTTTGGGCCTGTTGGGCACTGCTCCAACTTCAAGAAGTTATGTAGCTGGTGTCAGCGATAGCTCCAGAAATTCATGGAGCTAGAACTGGTAAAGCAATATTGTTATTATTTTTTATTGAACACATGTGTTAAAGCACTTTATTTTTCCTACAAGCTCTAAATCCTGTGTGGACCTTACAGCTGGAGCTGTGCTAAGTGGTCAATAATCAATAACAATTTTCTGTTTGCAGGGTGAGCTCAGGTCTATTAGGATGGAATCTGCATCAACCACTGTGCCTTCCATTGTTGTGTATGTGACCGTTCCTAACAGGGAAGCAGGTAATTTGCCCATAGTAGCAAACTTGGTCGTGTGTTGCAGCGGCAGTATGAATCAAAGAAGTGCCTGTGTGTGTATAGATAACCTCGGCTCACGATGTTGTTAGAGAGGATTTGGCTAAGGGATCAAACTGATTTGTGTGCAGTAGTGGCAGGGATAGGTATATAAAACAAAATATAGTGATAGTGTAGGCATGTTGGTGATGGCAGGCACACTATTACTAACAACTCCGTTATTTTAAGTAGCAGCTGCTGTTGTATATGTTTATTAACCTTTAACATTGAAGTAATTGCATACTGGCAGTCATATTTTCCTTCCTGTAAGCATATAAAACTAACTGGAACTTATTTCCACATCCCATCATGTATTTGGATTGTTTTTCTTTTACAGTAATTGTTTTCTATGTTGATAACATAGCCTTTTTCCTTTAGCACCATTAAAAGTTTTTCCCCTGTAGGCAAGAAGCTAGCTGGAAGCATTATTAGTGAGAAGCTTGCAGCTTGTGTTAACATCGTGCCTGGTAGGAACTACATTCTTTCTCTAGTTTCATTATTTGCAGCTATACATGCTTAGTTAAACGAATTTTATCAATTGGCTATCTTTCAGCATATGTTGCACTGCAACACATCATATTCACTCCAAATGACTTCTCTGTTTCTTCGGTGTAATTTCATCATTTGTGTGGTCCTTTAGTCAACTGCATAATCCTGAAATCTGTGTCCTTGAGTACAGCGATAGCAAGTAATGACAAAAAGGTCTTCGCCTGGATGGCCATGTCAAATTCCATTTTCAAAATAAAAATCATCAATTCCACTATCATCATTGTTCAAGCGTCATTTGTCCATATTTAGGGCTATGCAGCACCGTTATTTCAGCTACATTTGAGTAACACAAATCAAATGGGTCTCAGATCAAAACCATAGTGAACATGTAACTTAACGGAACTTATGCAAACAAGAAACAACAATACAATATGAAGTTAAAATAATTAGTGTGTTTGTCTATTAGTTGAATTCACTTGAGCATCTGACATTTGTTAAGACTGCTTATCTGTGGGCAACATCTATTTGCATGTGCGCCTGCACTGGAATGGATGTGAACAAAATGATACCTGTTGTATGCGCAAGTCAGATGCTTGCTTGCTTGTCTATGCAGAGTTGGTGCAGCAGCTGCCTAAATTTCTCAAGTTGTGTTTTGCAGTAACATGAAAATGGATTACTGTACTGTTGACAAATGAACCAAGAGATTGCATGAAAGTGGGATTACAATCAAGCAATGTGTTGATCTTGTCCTGTCTATGTAGTTCTTGCCATGGATATTTGCTACATTGCTAATATTCTGTACTTAAAATTTTCTAAATGCTCCTCTTTTCAGGCATTGAATCCGTCTATTGGTGGGAGGGAAAGGTAGTATATTAATCTATTTTTTTGGCCAGGTTAAATGGATGTTTCACCTGTGCAATGAATTCAACAGTTTTACTTGTTACTCCATTCGGTCAAAAATACTTGTCATATTTGACTTTGCACTGTCTTCGATATGCATCTTTGACCTCTAATATGTCCTAGAATATATTCTTAAAATTCTTTAAGAGATTCTGCAAGCGTTTTCGATACAATTCTACACATACAAGTATACAATTTGTATTTTTCAAACAGTAGTTTAAAAATTAGTGATCTTTGTAGCCTATAAGGTTTGACTAAATCTTGTCATAAATTCATAAACGACATGTTTTTACGACTGGAGGTAGTAATTTGGTGACCAACAACTGACTTGTTGTCAGGTGCAAAGTGATGCTGAAGAGTTGCTCATTATCAAGACAAGGGAATCTCTTCTAGATGCTTTGACTGAACATGTGAAAGCCAACCATGAATATGAGCAAGTTCCATGTGATTATTCAAGCTTATACTGTTTGTTGGTATGAACCAAGAGGTTATAAAACCAAACATATTGCTCTTCCTTCGACCCGGAATTTACAGGTTGATCTTTTAATGCAGCATTCCTAAAGTCATCGCTCTACCCATACAAGGAGGCAACCTGAAGTACCTAGGGTGGCTCAAGAACAGCACTAGGGAGAATTGATGTCTGACATTGCCAAGCTCTTCACTGGATCTCAGCGTGCCAGAGCCTGTAGTAGAGTAATGATGAAATATTGAAAGCTGCGATGGATTTGTCAAATCCTGGAAGGTTGAGAGGCGTTGAATAAATGTCAATGGCGAGTATAGGAGAGAGCCTTGTACATGAGATGATGAGATCCACTTGCTTGTGTTTGTGACCGCGCGTAGTATCAGTTTAATTGGTCAGTGATATATATCAGTTTTCGAGATGATGGCATGCCATTGATTGTTCATGTTCTTTTTGATCGTAGCCTGTATAGCCCCATAAGTAGAGGTGGAAACAAAAGAAGCAGCTATGGCCACCACGTGCAACACGCGAAGCAACAGAGCTTTTATATATGCAAAGAGTGTCAGGTGACTGATCGTCTAGGATGACACTTGCAAACACAGATCACCGCTCACAAATCTTTAGCTAATATGATGTCGGTATTAACCACACAAAAAAAAACTCAAATGAGTCACAACAACAAAATAAGATTTTCTCAAGAAACATTTTAGGTGAAGAATTATAATTACTTTGCAAAAATTATTTGGTTGGTGGACTAGATTCTGATTCTAAAAAAATGTTTTTCCCATAAAAAACCATATAAATGAGATTATTGTTAAAAAAATTCAAAACTTTTTGTGGGTCAAGAACTACTTAAATAGAACCCACTTTAATTTATTGCACTTAAAAAAGATTACAACCCCTAGTATAGAAAGGAGCCAAGAAATTGGCGAAACTTGGACATAAAAAAGATTAGAAAGGAGCCAAGAAATAGAATTTGGCGAAACTAGTCGGTGACCGTTTGTGGCTTGTAGGCAAAAAAGGAGAGTCGATTTAAGTGATTCATTGGGGAAACATTTCTCTACCTATCCGTTCCGGAACTGCTCCAAGCTACCAAACGGTCTCTAAGTTTTTAGCAGAATTTTGATGTTTTGAGTATCCTATGTTGAGCCTGGATCCTTTTTTCACCATAAACTTCTGTCAGGCTAACATAAGGCACGATAATGGTATAGCTGTGGACACTGAGCAACAAACAAGAAGAAAACCTCTTTGGCCCAGAATTTCATGACAAGTGCAAATCGAAAGAGAAGGCATTAGTAATAGCTTTACAAAAGTTGCAACTTCTTCACTCCACATTTTCATGCATGATGTAAATCAAATACCAAATTGGCCCAATTGGAAGTAAAAACCATCAGCTTCTAGGTGGTGGTTAACAAAAGTCAGCCTCTTCACTCATGATTTTTATGAGCAATCCAATATAAACACCAGATGTCCTAAGCGGAAGCAAAGATCAATAACCAAAAAAGATCCTGTTTCTCTCTGTAACGAAGATACCCATTGCAAAAACTTGGTAAGCTTGAAAGATCACATTATGATCCAGCCACACTCATCTTATCTGATAATTACAATCCACCAATTTATATCATCACTAACCAAAGATAAATGTCAATCAGGGAGAATAGACCGGGCACCATAAGCATTCCAACAAAACACTGTGTATAAGAATGGCAAGACTATTAGATCAGATCACACGCAACCATAACAGATGAAATGCAGCAAATTTTGTATGAACCCATCCTTATTAGACATTATATCTTTATTGTAAATGATGAATAAGATTCAGTATCACCAAACTTGGAGAACCTGACAGATTACTATTAAACCAAGTATTACCAACATCATAAAATCTGTAACCAAAGATAAATATATCAAACAAGGAGAAATCAACATCAGAAGCTTCACCAACAAAATACCACATCATTGATAAAAAAAACAAAATATCACATCATTACATTATGGGAATATCAAGATCACATCACACACAACATGAAAACAAGAAGCAACACTATATGATTCCATTGTCAACAATGTAAAACAAATCAAATCAGCCACCATGACATGATGCAGTAATAGAGAACATGAAACTAAAATCGTGCCAAACATCATAAGCATTTCACTCTGAACATCAAGTCGTGTCAATTGCCTAGAACTTTTACTTGAGAAAGCCCATATATAAGGCACTTGAGCAGGATCAAGAATCATTACTTCATAATTCATTTTTTCAAAAAAAAAATCTACAATAATTAAAAGGATATCCTCCAAATAAGAGGAAATATGGCATAAGAGACCTTGTAGATTAACATAACATTAACCAAACACCTTCTTACAAGGCATGGATCCCACATTACACCACCAAATCCAAACAAAAAGGAGCTACATTTTGCATCGTTATCTCCATAGCGTTCCATCAGAAAATCAAATCTGCCAGTTCCATGAGGTGGGGACCTTCGAATGGCCATTATAAATTTTAACTTTCAAGGTGAAACCAGAGAGAACATGAAACTAAAATGGTGCCAAATATCTTAAGCATTTCACTCTGATTAAACACAAGGCAATTAAATAGCACTTAGCAGCAACCCCTCCCCATTGAAGAAAAATGTTGCCCAACTTCTTAGAATCTTTACACAAGAAAATCCATACACAAGACACTTGAGCAGTACCAAGCTTCATTGCTTCACATTTCTTTTTCAGAAAACCAACAGTAATCAAAAGAGATATCAAACTGAAGATAACAGTCCCGTCCGACGAAATCAGACACAGAATAAGAATAAAATTTCACATAGATTAACACAGCATTAAACAAACCCCTGTTTTCATATCGGACGACTAATCGCGACTAATCGCAATTAATCGTGATTAGTCGTCCTTATCGCAAATTCGTGCACGATAAGGACGTTCGATTAGTTTTGTTCGATTAGTTACCTTATTGTCTGACTAATCGCGACTAGTCACGATTAGTCGTCCGATAAGCCTTGCCGGATGACTAGTTGGGCCAGTATGTAGGGACAAGGGAGAACTCAGCCCACCTTTAGCCGGCCCATTAGGGTTTAGGAGTGACTGAGTGAGTCTGTATAAATAGCAGCAAGCACAAGTTACAGGTAAGTGGCCAAATCACCATGGTAATGATTCATTACGGACATGATTTCATAAATTTACATCATATATATATAGTATATACATGGTCGATCAGGTCATCCAGGCACAAGGACGACTAAATGTCCGATTAGCCGACTAGACCGATCAGGACCGACTAATCGACCCTGATCCACGACTAATCGCGATTAGTCGTCTGATCGGTGGTCATACGACTAGCCTCGATAATACGACATGAAAACATGGAAACAAACTCCTTCATAAGTTCATAGCAAGGTATGAACATGGACCCCTGTGCACCTCCAAGTCCACACAAAAAGGAGCCACATTCTGCATATCCGTCCCCATGACGTTTGATCACAATATTCAACGACTTTAAAACAATAAAAGCTCTACATTTCCATCTGATACTAAACTAAGCATACACAAAAGCACGCCTGTTTGATAGTGCGGTTTTCAGTTTCCCAACTAACCATCTACCCAGTTGAGCTGTTGGTATGTAGGCAGAATTATGAAGAGCAAGATTACGATCAAAAGGCACAACCTTCCATTCATCCTCCCTCGATCGGTCACGGCAAATCGTGGAGGACCCCCATCTCGTCGACGCGGAAGCCCAACTCGCTGAGGTCCACCGTCTCATTGATGGCGATGTCGCTGTCCCATTGCTCCCCAAGCACACCCTCCTCGGCCTCGACCTCGAGATCAATGGCGGCTGCGGCCTCTTCCTCTTCCTCCTCCGCCTCAGCCCGTGCCCTGCCCTTGAAACACACGCCCATCTTCATCCTGGAAGTCGGGCCTGCGCGGGGTGGCGTGTCGGCGGATGCGGCGGCGGGGTTTGGGGCGGGGGAGGGTGATGGCGGGGGATTGAAGGGACGGAATGGGGTGAAGGGCACCCAACTGTTGGCGGTGACGGGCGGGCCTAGTGGAAAGAATGCCCAGGTGCAGAAGTACATGTCAGCGCCAGGGACGATAGGCGGCGCCGCGGGGAGCTCGGCGGCGGGGAAGGCGCGGCGGCAGGCCGGGGTCGGGCAGCGGAGGCGGCGCCCAAGGTAGAGACGCGGGAATGAGTGCACGTAGCAGCAGTGCGGGCACGCGGTCCAGAACGCTTCCTCGCCGGCGGACGCGGAGGCGCCGAGGTGGGCGGCCATCTCCTCGGGGTGCGGGGTTTGTTGCCGTTTCGGGGGTAGCCAAAAACGCGAGACGAAAGGAAAGCGCCCGCCGCGAGGTGCTAGGCGGCTCTTCTGTAGCAATTTTGGTGGGGCGGCAGTTTTTTTTTTTTTTTTTTTTTTGAGTGGAGGCAGGCAAGATGAGAATGGGCCGGGTCAACCCCTGGGTCGTTGACCCGACCCACGGGAGTATGGCCATTGGGCCATTCAGGTCGGCCTCAAGAGGGTCGGTCCCTGTTGACCCATCGGGTAGCACGGGTCGACCCGCATGGCTGCGTCCTTCCGTCTGTGACTCCCTCCGTCTCCGTGGGTCTCTCTGTCTGCAGTCCATGCGAAGGTGGAGCCGGTGATTCGTTAGGGTTTGGGGCCACCGGGGGCGGCGTCGGCGGTGCCTACCTCGATCGACGACGCCCTGGCCCTCCACTTGACGCCGCCGCAGCTCCCCACCGTGAGTCCGCAGAGCGCATATCCTGCCTCTCCTCCGTTCCCCTTGCCCCGTTAATTTGATCGAGTGTCTTGGATGCTTCTTTGCGAATGGTGTGCCTCGATCGATGATTCCCCAAGCAGAATGGTGCGCCTTGCCGTCGCCAGCCGGCCAAGAAAGCTGCGAGCTGCTTCTCTGCGAATGTTTACTAGTACATGCATGTCATGTAGTAGTACAGGCTGTACAACATATCTGTCTCTTTTTTTAACTTGGATATGTGGTATATAAAATATAGTACTGCTTGCCGTGGTGCTGTGTAGAAGTGCTAATCCGATCCCTCCATGCATCCATGTATATAAAAATAATCTGTTTAGTATTATTCTAGTATATATGGCCGGCCATTTTATGAGAAGTGCATGCCAGCATTATGATAGTTGTGCCCATACAGGCTTGTTGAAGACTGAACGACAGTTCAACGCTTGTGAGTGCTGACTTGTTGTGAATTCAAAGGATTTTCAGTCACGAGAACTATCACTTTGATTGTTGATTTTAGAGCTCCAGTGTTTACATTACTGCTTTCCGTGGCTTCTAAAATGATTTTATTGTATTCTTTAGATCACAAACATGGATGACGAACAAAGGAACCAGCAGTTGTACCAAGGGGATACCTCTTTCTTGACACCTGTTATAACAAGGCCAAGATTTGTTCCACCCCAGATTTATCTGCTAGAGTAGCAGCCATTTGCAGAGCTTATAGTGGTGAGCATGTTATTTTTTCTTGTACATGAATGCTGTGTTAGAGTTGCTAAGTTAATTTATGATTAAATGTTCACTCATTATTTCCTTTTTCTACAGGAAGAAGACTATGAAGAAGAGGAAGAACAAGATGATGATAATGAAGACAAAGAAGAATTAGAAGAGGATTCTCTTCTGAATTCTGATGAATCATTTTCAGTTGATATTGTTGGAGGTAACACAGACTTGATTAGCCAGAGGGCAACTAACCCCAGGCCGACTTCTTGATTATATATAGAGATAGACATTGCATTGATTACAAACAGCTCACTAGAGCATAGCTAAACAGATAGGTGCCTTGGCAGCCGTACACACCTCTTGGACTGCCCAAGGTCTTTAATGATAGTAATTAACTAGCATAGTTATCTAGGAAGTGCTTAGGAAGCAGGGCTTATTAACTACATTTCTCCCCCTAAGACCTGCTTCAACTAATCTTGATCTCCTTGATCCCAATCCTGCTCCTCATCTCTTCCAGCTTGGTCTTGCCCAAGGCTTTAGTCAGTATATCAGCGAGCTGATCTCCAGTGGGAATGAACTATGTATTGATGCTACCTTCTTCCACACAATCTCTGATGAAATGATGCTTGATTCTAATATGCTTGCTCCTATCATGGAAAACATGATTCTTTGCCAAAGCCTGAGCAGACTTATTGTCTACTCTGAGTTCCACCACTTCAACATTTCTTCCCAACAGATCTGCAAACAGTCTTGACAACCACAAAGCTTGGGTTGCAGCTGTTGTCATCGCCACATATTCAGCCTCATAGCTAGACAGAGCAACAACTCTCTGTTTGACAGACTGCCAGCTGACCAGGCTGGTTCCAAGGAAGAACAAACATCTAGTTGTGCTTTTGCTTGAATCAACATCTCCAGCCAAATCTGAATCACTGTAACCCACAAACCTTGCTTTGCCTATTGTTCTAGTGTAGCAGAGCCCATGATCTAGAGTACCAGCTAGGTATCTCAAGATCCTCTTCACAGCCTGAAGATGTTCAGTTGTTGGCTTCTCCAGGAATCTGCTAACATACCCTACAGCAAAAGCCAAATCTGGTCTTGTGTGCACTAGGTATCTCAAGCTGCCAACCAGTCTTCTGTACTGAGTTGGATTTACTTCCTTTGCTGTGCTTTCCTTGCTCAATTTCAGCCTTTCTTCCATGGGTGTGGTGGTTGGATTACAACCTGCCATACCACCAAGCTCAAGTATCTTCTTAGCATAATGGGTTTGCTTCAGAGTGATGCTCCCCTCTGATTGCCTCACCTCAACTCCCAGATAGAAAGACAGAAGACCCAAATCACTCATTTCAAAGGTTTGCTTCATCTTTGCCTTGAAAGCTTCAATCTTCTGCTGATTGACTCCTATGATGATCAAATCATCAACATAGACTCCAATTACCAGTAGGGAGTCACCTGATCCCTTCCTGTATATAGCAGCTTCATACACATTCTGCTCAAAGCCCATCTGCTTGAGAGTCAAGTCAAGCTTGGCATTCCATGCCCGAGGAGCCTGTCTTAGGCCATACAGAGCCTTGTGCAGCCTGTACACTTTCTTCTCCTCTCCTGATACTACAAAACCTAGAGGCTGAGTAACATAAACCTCCTCCTGGAGTTCTCCATTAAAAAATGCATACTTCACATCCATGTGGTGTACTACCCATCCTTCTTGTGCTGCTAGGACAAGCAAAACACGCACTGATTCCATCCTTGCAACCGGTGCAAAAGCATCTTCATAATCAACTCCTTCCTGCTGCACAAAACCACAGGCCACAAGTCTTGCCTTGTGCCTAATCACAGCTCCATGTTCATCCTTCTTCAGCTTAAACACCCATTTCAGTGAAATTGGACAGTGACCAGGACGGGGAGAGACAAGTTCCCAAGTCCCATTCCACTCTACTGATCTTAGCTCCTCCTTCATCGCTGCTTGCCAATCTGGGTCATCTTTGGCTTCTTCATAGCTTGTGGGCTCACCAGAATGGGTGAGATTCAGTTCTGCAAACAGCCGCTGCGCCGACGAAGGGGTTGGCTGATCACCAATAATGTCATGAATCTTCCGATAGCGGAGTTCTTCATTGTCGTGGTAGGCATCCACCCTTTCATCATCATCCTCTAGGGGGTCACATGCTCAACTTGAGGACTTACTGGAGCTGGTGTAGGTGTTCTGGGTGATGCAGGCGCCTCTGCCTCCGTTGCGGGCTCCTCTGCTTCTGCTACAGGATCTCCTGCATTCACCAGAGAGAAACCAGGTGATACAGGATGTGGCGGATGAGATAGTGAAGGCGACGCTGAACTTCCTGCTTCAGGGAGTTCCTCTGCCCATGGGAATTCAACAGTAAACTCACTGCCCGCTGCTTCTGATGTACCTGCTGCCAGTGATGCCCAGTCCCAGCCGCGGCCTTCATCGAACACCACATCACGGATGACACGCACGCGCTGGGACACTAGATCATAGATACGGTATGCCTTGGCCCCTTCCGCATAGCCGATAAACACGCTAGCCTCACCACGGTCATCGAGCTTGCGAAGCTGAGTAAGCCGCCGGGTATAGGCTGCACAGCCAAAGACCTTGAGATGGCCGACTGTTGGTGCCCGGCCATGCCACACCTCATAAGGAGTGGCATTCTTCAGCGCCTTCATTGGAGATCGATTCAAAATGTGCACAGCCGTCATCACAGCCTCCCCCCAAAACCGAGAGGGCATCCGGCGTTGCTTGAGCAAAGCTCGTGCCATGGCCACCACTATTTGGTTCCTGTGCTCAACAACTCCGTTCTGTTGTGGTGAATAAGGGGCACTGAAATGCTGTTTAATACCTTCATTAGTGCAGTATGCAGCAAACTCCGCGATGGTGAATTCGCTGCCATTGTCGGTGCGCAGGACCTTCAACTTACGCCCGCTTTCCACCTCTGCTGCCACCTTAACCTTCTTAATTGCTTCTGCTGCTGCGTCCTTGGATGGCAGCAGCATAGCCCACATAAAGCGGGTGGCGTCATTGACGAGCAGCAAGATGTAGCGGTTGCCTGCCGGTGTCGCTAGTGTGACCGGACCACACAGGTCACCGTGCACCAGCTCAAGCTGATTCTGGGCACGGTATGCTGCTATAGCCGAAAAGGAATGGCGCCTCTGCTTGGTGGTAACGCAGGTGTCACATACCTGCTCGACATGGTCGATCATCGGCATCTCACGCGCCATCTTCTCCTTACTGAGCCGTCGAAGTGCGTCGAAGTGCAGATGGCCGAAACGCTCGTGCCACTGCCACGCCTCATCATCCTTGCATGCCACGAGACAGAGAGGTTGTGCAGCCTCAAGATGCAGAATATACAACCTATTCTTCCCTTTGTGTACCTTGGCGAGCAGACGGCGGCTCTTGTCCCAAATGCGAAGCACGCCATCGTCAATCTCAACCTTGGACCCTCCTTCATCAAGCTGTCCTAGACTTAAGATAGAGTTCTTCAGCGCCAGAATGAAGTAGACACCATGAAGAACCCTCTACTCACCGGTCTTGGCTTGGAAAACAATAGACCCGACGCCCTTGATCTCTACCTTTGATGCGTCCCTGAACCGGACCGTTCCTTGAACGCCAGTGTTTAGATCAGCGAAGAACTCTTAGCGCCCGGTCATGTGATGCGTCGTGCCGGAGTCCAGGCACCAGCCGCTGTCCACCTCTTCTTCGTCCATGCCGAGATAGGTGCAAGCACGTGGCTCAGAGAGCTCGACGTGCTGTGCCATGTAGCTGTGCGCCGGCGTGCTCTGTTCCAGGCTGATGAAGCCATGTGCCAGAAACAGAGCGCCATGTGGTGTTAGAGGTGTCAACAAGCATTTTTGGCGCCGTTGCCGGAGAAGGTTGATTAGCTATTCAAAGGATATTGAGCCATCACTTGCATCCACTAATGAGATTGAGAAACCATCATCCTTCTCTACTCATATAGCCTTACCCTTGTCTCCTGTCTATTTATATATCATATATAGGGTAATGTATGAATAGGTTTAACCTTCCAGATAATTTCATCGACAATCCAGAAGCATTAATCAGAAGGATGAGAACCAAGCTAAAGAAAGTTTGAGCCGCAACATCAACATCATCATCTTAGCTTGATGCTCTACCTTTTGAGTCGGAAGATCAACCAAGCATGTTTCGAAGCTTAACACCAGAGTTCGATGCCATGGCCAACAAGTCACTCCGTGAGTTCTCAACTCCCACTACGAACAACATCCGTACTGGACCTACTACAGACATTGAGAAGTCATTCGAGCTCAAGCTAGCGCTGATCAACATGGTGCAAGCTAGCCAGTTTTGTGGGAAGATACATGAAGATGCTAGTGCTCATCTCCAACACTTCCTGGAGATCTGTAGCACTTTCACCATCAAGGATGTCCCTAGAGTCCCATTCTCACTCTTGGGGAGAGCGAAGCAGTTGAAAGGTCTTGATGGCTAGAGGGGGGGGGTGAATAGCCTTTTAAAATTTCTACAAAGACACGCTAAACAAGTTTATCAATAAAACAAATAGCGAGATGCGAGTTTTGCTTAGCCTACGGGGTGTTTGCAAGCCACCTAACCAATTCACAATTCTAGTATATTTGCACTCAACCGCATAAGTCAAACCGAGAAGGTAACTACAACTACAACTAGCAAGCTACACAAAGGAGCTACTAAAGCAAAGCTAACTAGCTAGCAAAGATAACTAAGAAAGTAATGCGGAGTTGAGTTAGGAGAGTTTCACCGAGGGGCAAAGTATTGAGCCAATCAATATGATCAATAATGAATACCAAGATAACTGAACACCGGGATCAATCAATGACAATATAAAAGTGATGACACGAAGATTTATCCTGAGGTTCACGTGCTTGCCGGCACGCTAGTCCCCATTGTGTCCCTCTTCACCACGTGGTTCGGTGGCTAATTGGTCTCACACTGAGCCTCTCAAAAGGCACCACAAGAACCTACCAAATGGCAAAAGGTTCCAATGACACAAGCAATTTACTAATGTTGCCTTTGGCGCTTCGCCGAGGTAGGCACAAACCCCTCACAATCACCGAAGGTGGCCAAGAACAATCACCAACTCTTGCCAACGCCTCCAAGATGCTCCAAGCCGTCTAGGTGGCGGCAACCACCAAGAGAAATAAGAATCCCGTAGCAAATCAACCACCAAGTGCCAACTAGATGCAATCTCACAATGCAAATGCACTTGGATCACTCAATCTCACTTTGAATATGCAAAGAAGCAAGAGAGATGAGTGGGAGGGGAGTTGCTTAGCTCAAAGTGCTCACAAGTATGTCAAATGTTCAAGAGTAAGAGCCTTGAGCCGGCCAACGAGTATATATAGACGTGCCCCTTCGAATAGAGCCGTTAGAAACTTAAACAGCTAAAATCGCGCTGACCGGACGCGCTGGTCCAACTGACCGGACGCGCCGGTCGCCCAACGGCTAAATTACGAAGCACTGACCGGACGCGCTGATCCAACTGACCAGACGCACCGGTCGCACAACGACTAACTACGAAGCAACGATCGGACGCGCTTGACGCGCAGACCGGACGCGCTGCAAACGACCGGACGTGCTGGTCCCGTGACTGACCAGACACGCTGGTCATGCCTGAGCAGCGCACAACAACACAATGACCGGATGCGCTGGAGAAATGATCGGACGCCACAGTGCCAGCGTCCGGTTAGAGTCCAGTAAGCTCCCTGAACGACTGGACGCGTCCGATCGACTATGACCGGACGTGCTTCGCGTTCGATCATCAAATTGAAATACGCGCAGACACTGAATACTGACCGAACGCGTCCGGTCATGCAAAGACCACATCCGGTTCAGCGTCCGGTCACCTCTGTGACCTCCGTTCGCCTCCGTTTCTTTTTCGGACTTCCGGCGTAGTGGAAAATAGTCGTTTCAATTCCTCGAAAACGCCTGAATCCCGCCTCGCAAGCTCGGCAGGAGGGAGAGAGGATCCCAAACCCTCTCTACCGCTCAAACTCCACCGCCTTCGTAAACGTGCTAACACCACCAAGTGATCTCGTCATGTGTGAGTGTGTTAGCATTTTCACAATCATTTTTTCGAGGCGATATTAGTTCTATCCAAATGCATATGATTATGAAATGCACATCTAGAGGCACTTAGGAGTTAAATAGCCACGTCATTCCCCTCTTTATAGTATGGCTATCTATCCTATAATGTAACCACACCCACTAGGTGTCTTGGTTACTAAAACACAACCCTTAAGCGTATACCTTTGCCTTGATCACGTAGGGTTGCTCCAAATCCAAGTGTGGCCATCATGTTCACCATGTCCATCTTGCCACCAACCTTGGAATGTACTAATCCTCATATGCTACATACAACTTAGGCATAGGATTAGTACTTAGGCATTGTCACTAATTACCAACACCAAACATAGGACTTTCAGCAGTGGTTCTATGCAACTAAAGAAAAGAATACTACGTGGGCACTCTGCTCCACCAATTTCCTGGCGAAGTTCTTTTCCATGGGCAAGACTAATGCTCTTCGTGGGAAGATATCAAGTTTCCAACAACAACATGATGAGTTAGTCCCAGAAGCATGGGAGCACTTTGAAGACTACATCCTATAATGTCCTCATCATGGAATGGAGAATTGGCTACTCATGCAGACCTTCTATCATGGGCTCACTAACAGCACCCGTGAGACTATGGATGCTGCCACTGGAGGAGCATTCTTATCACTCACAATTGCTCAAGCCACAGCTCTTGTGGAAAAGATGGCATCCAACTAGGGTTGGAGCGAAGAAAGAACTCAAACCCGCAAGAGAGGTGGATGTATGCACTGTAACAAAACTGTCCAAATTATAAGAGCACAAGTACAAAAACAAGCGCCAAAGCGCTTAAATTTTTCAAATTGAGCCCATATAATCTCGGTAGTCAATCGAAATCATGAAGGATTTCAAACCAACCCGATTACAACCAAGATCACATCATTCAACATAAACGCATCACACGTTACATTTCACAAGTAGTTCGGAAGGAAACTTACATCACCACGAAGTCACAATTATTACAAACTAGGTTTGGAAAGTAGCAGAAGCATAATTTAAACACACATTTAGTTCAAGTACGATTGCTAGTCTTACAGATCACCATCCCATAAAAACATTAAGGAAAGTAGACTAAAAGACAATCATGCCCAAGTGATCAGTCCTCGTCACCCGCCGGGTGGAGGTAGTTCTTGCAGAAGCCGTGATAAAGCAAGTCATCTGCAACAGGAGGGAATAAACCCTGAGTACAGGAATGTACTCAGCCAGACTTACCCGTCAAAACAGAAATAAAGGACACCAAGGATCATGCAAGGCTTTTCTTAAGTGGAGCTGGCTGACAGTTCATATGCAGAAATGCATAAGTAATAGTAACTCTTTTAACCTGTGCTAGCAGTGACTTTTAGCATTAACCTGTCATCTATCTTAGCACCTGTTCTAAACAATCATCTGATTATTAAGCAAACAATAATAACCATAGCAGGTATAAATTGAGGCAACATTTAAATCATCATCCAATTAACTATCCGTTCAATTAATTGAATCTACGTTGCCGCTGCTCAAGTCAAGTGCTCACTAACCGGAAGCGACGGCGATTTGAATCGAGTTTCTATCCAGCTGGAGGGGTAATTCTAACACTCACCGCGCAGGCCCTGCGCCAGGGTCGCACAAGTCACTTTTGGTACAGTTCAGGAAAGCGCGGGTTCGACTGATGCCGCATCCCCAAGGGCAACACTCTGCCAGGTGATAGAGACTTTAACCCCCCTTGGTCTTATGCTAGTGTCCCCAATCACATCCTTACTTCCTCTAGAATACGCACTTGACCCCCCGATTTCTGGTCGGAATTGAATTACTCGACTTCGCGGTCGAATGACTTATCCGGCCAACTAAGTGTTAGACTGCATTCAACATGACTCAAGGACGTACAGCGAATCGGTCCTTAAACGACTTAGGTGGGCATAGCTTCGCACCCAAGATATGAAGTGTCTTGTGGCTACACTATCAAACTCTCGCCCGATCTCAATTCATTTTTTAGCATGGTTCTTTTCCACAATAGCAAATATAGCCAACTGTGACCCACTTCATTCTAAAGCTCGTGGATGACCAGAAATCACCCGACTTCTACCGCACTAAGCATGGCTAAGTAACACGTGCCTAAACTTTAATTGGGATACAAGTTTGATATCTGGACAAGGATAGATATAATGCAGCAAGTGTTTTTACTCAACTCCTACAACTTAATGCAATGAACAAGTAGAAGTACTCAAAGATATATATACAAAAGTTAGGTCAGCATGCACTGGGGCTTGCCTTTCAGAAAGGACGAAGGGCGATGGTCAGGGCACTCAGGTGGCTCTTCTTCAGGAACTCCTTCGCCGGCTAGATCTTCAGGCTCCCTCGGCTGCTCCTGCTCCTCCTCCTGAGATCCTCCCTCGAACTCCAGAAGCATCACCCCCTCTGGCATACCTATTGCATGGATGCACAGATAAATCTCATGGATGCATAAAAATAAATGCATCATGCTCGGTGAATGCAAATGTGAACTGCAGCACATTTAACGCTCTATTCAAATCACTTTAACAACACGTGCAAATCTCTTCTCTGAAAGAGAAGTACTTACCAAGTCTACATAACCTAATGTATAGCTGCTTTTCCTGAGTTAAGGACCTAACACCTAAACAATCAACATGAGCAACATTACTTAAGGTTACCAAAATCCTAACCCATTTTAGCAACACAGAAATCAGGACAATAGCTCGGTTCTTCAACCATAACTGAAGATCTACAAATCCAATTGACATGATACGAGACAATATGGAAAGCTTATAAAATTATCTACAATTCATTTTCAGACATCAAGACTTGATTCCCAAGTTCACTTAGTCAAAATCTTAAAGTTCTAGAAATCTGTCCAAACAGAGAGCAGAACTTTCTGGATAGCAACTTCAAACTACTAGAACTCCTAAACTATTAGGCCAAATGTCACCAATTTTGACACAAGCCAGTTTAAGAAGTTTACTACAACTTTGGTATTTATAATATTCCCAGCAAACACCTTTATCAAGGTCTAAACCCAGAAATGCTACCAGCTGTCCAGGGAACCTAGAAATGTGAAAATTAAATATTTACTCATATGTCAAACTACCACTATGACCAAACCAATGGCACCATTAGTTCACATATGACATAAAACCACCATAAAGTAAGGCATGCTAACCCAAGTCATTTATTTTAATTCCTTTCTTAATTTAATTAATTACATAAGTGGGAAATTAAACTTATATATAAACTATTCAGAAAATTCTAAACAAATTATAGGGGACCCTATACACTACTATAAGGCTACTATAAAAAGTTGAGCCACAGTTACCCATAGGAACTCCCTACACAAAATTCACAAGCCAACAAGGCTGATTCTAGCATAATTAAGAAATCATGTTGAAAGGTATCAAACTATGGAAACAATATTTTTCCTGGCAATCCTAGGGTACCAGGACACTCTCCACAAAATTTCATGATCATTGGACATATAGAAAAATTATGAAAATTCATTCAAGTACCTCCTAATATAAAAAGACAAAGACATAACTTGAAAACTACTCAAGCAATAACATTCAACTTTTTACAAGAGCTAGCATATACCTAGAACAACACACTCACCAAATTTTATAATTTTTTGAAGCACTAGAACTCGAGTTATAAAATTAACAAGTTTGACTTCATTTCAATACACATTTCAAAGGTCTATTTAATTCTTCTAGAATTTAAATAACACATAGGCATTTTCTATTTTTCCTAAATACTACACTTTACACATATCCTAACAGACTTGGAATCATCTCAAATGGATCTACTATTTTGGAGATATGGAATTTACAAAATGGCATCAGATCTGTGAAAATAATACCAGAAAAACAAAAATGAAAACCCTAAACTCGATACTGGGTTGGCCTGTTACCCTGGCGTGGCTCGCTTTCACGCGCAGCTCGCCCGGCCAACATGGCCCATGGTGGCCTCCCGCCCGCGCACACGCCTGACAAGCAGGGCCCGCAAGCTAGAGAGAGAGGGCAGGCAAAGGCGACAGCGAAGCTCACCGCCGGTGGCGATTCCGGCGAGGCCGAGTGCACCGGCGCGTTCACCTTGACCATGCGAACCTAGGAGTACAGCCTAAGGGGATTATTGTGGCAGCCATGGCAGGTGGCGATGGTAATGGCGGCCCATGGCCATGGCTTGCCGGCTCCGGTGAGCTAGACGGCGGCGCGGCCCTAATGGCCGGCCCGGGAAGCATCAGCGGCTGAAGGCGAACTTGAAACACCAGAGAAGGGAGGCGGTGAGACCCTAGAGAAGCACGACCATGATGACGGTGGTGCTCTGGCGAGGAACGTCCAAGGCGGATGGTGGCGGATGTGGCAATGCGCCCTTACCTCCACGCGATTGGCCCAACTAAGAGGTGGAGGAGGTAGAGGGGTCCAAGGCGGAGCGGTGGGCGAGATTTGGTGGATGGTGGTGTGGTAGTGAGCGCGCATGAGCTTGCCGGAGCAAGGTGGCAATGGTGGCTCGGTTTCTCTGCTTTGGCGATGAAGAGGGAGGGAGAATGAGGGAGTGAAGGGAGAGGCGACCTGGGGATGGCGTGGTGGCCTTGAGGGAGTCATGGACTGACTAGTGGGGCTACGGCCGGCGTACGGCCACCACGGCGCACCCAGGCCGTGGCACGGGCCTATGGCCGGTCGGTCACGGAGTTCACTAAAACACTGAATCGAAGCCGATGGATACGACTGATAGGCAAATTTTGAGGCTCTAGATCTCCCAAACTAGGCCGACTTAATGAAAACTGTAAACATCAAAGTTGTAGAGGGATATGAGATCTACAAGTTTATCAATAGGAGCTCGAGCTGGTTCAGCATAGTTTAAGAGTTACAAGTCTCCCAAGGTGGGTACTTTGAAACTGTTACAGTACTTGACTTAGCCAAATTTTGCTAAGTCCCAAAACAGTCACCTCTACTGACTTGTGGGCGATTTTTGAGGGTGTTATGATCATTTTCATGAGATGGCCATATTGAAACATTTGTTCCCTATAAAATTATCTACAACTTTGTTTAAGGGTGCACCACCATGAAAGCTTCCTAAGCTGGACTTTTTAAATAGTCAAATGAAAGCACTGTAGGGGTCAAAACCTAGTCAACAACACTTAGGAGGGCAATTTAGTCATCTTGGTCAATATGAACATTGCTACACTAATTACCCTAAATGTAACTAATGTGTTATAGGACATAATTAACCACTCTACACATTGGTTACACACAAAACCAAATGTCATATAAGTTGAAACAAGCAAAACAAACACTTCCACCAAAATGTTGCACTACCATGTTGCATATGTTTCAAGCTCTTGTTGCAACAATTAAACTTATCATGGTATACTAACAACATTGCCATGTTTGAAAGTATGAGACACCCATGTTGCATCTACATGTTGCACCACCACTCACATTTCATAAGCTAATCAATTATGAAACTAGCATATTGGAGTATGTTGCATACTCATGTTGCAAGCAAAACAAAGACATAAATGAGATGAATGACGCTCATGCTTATGAAATTCAAATGCAAATATGGGAGCCAAACACCTAGGGTGTTACAACTCTCCCCCCTTATAAAAATCTCATCCTGAGATTTGGAAAGCGTACCATTGTTGATAGAATTCCTTATAACCCTCTCATAAATTATTTTCTCTCTCCCAAGTAGCATCACTCTCACTACCTTGATTACTCTACATTACTTTATACCACTTAACCACTCGACTCTAAGTTACCCACTCTCGAGTGTCAATCACACGAACTGGCTTTTCTTCATAAGTCAGATCGGATTCTAGCTTGATATCCCCCAACAGAACTCTCTCTTTGGGAACCCAAAGACATTTCTTTAACTGAGATACATGGAAGACATTGAAAATGGCGCTCATTTTAGGAGGTAACTGGATCTTATATGCGATCGCTCCACTTTTTCCTATGATTTGGAAAAGACCAACGTATCTCGGTGCAAGCTTTCGCTTCACACCAAAACTAGAGATGGCAACGGGTACGTACCCGACGGGTAGTGCCCACCCGTACCCGTACCCGCACCCGCAAAATTTTACCCGTCGGGTTACCCGTACCCGCATGCGGGTAAAAAAAATAGTTCCATACCCGTACCCGCCGGGTAATTCTCACCCGACGGGTAACCCGTACCCGATAGCATACCCGAAAATTACCTAAAAATATCAAATAGTCACATGCAAAAATAAATCATTCTAAGCTTCCAACAAGTTACAAACATGCTAACAAACATTATTAGCATCATTACAACAAAGGCAATCTACTAGAAATACAGTGGATGTCTCAATGGGCCAAATTCATGACTTATATGCGCTAAAATAACTGAGGTTGGCTAGTTATTTTTGCGGGTATGTCTTACTCGCGGGTATGCGGGTATGGGTAGTATACACCCGCACCCGTACCCGCCATACCCGATGGGTATAGGATTTTGCCCAATAACGTACCCACGGGTAGAAAATTCATTCCATACCCGCCTCTTTATCGGGTAATACCCGTCGGGTACTCGTTGCCATCTCTAACCAAAACATTTTACACTCTTCATAGGTGAAACCTTCAGATAAACGAAGTCTCCAACTTCAAACTTAATCGGTTTTCTACGGTGATCAGCGTAACTTTTCTATCTAGATTAGGCAGCAGCCATATGTATTTTGATGGTACGGACTTGTTCTTCAGCTTGTTTAACAAAATTGATACCATAATACTTCTTTCCCCAGCTTCAACCCAATTCAGTGGTGTTCTATACTTGCGACCGTACAATGCTTCAAATGGGGCCATCTTAATACTCTCTTGATAGCTATTATTGTACGATAACTTAGCCAAATGCAACCACTTTTCCCATGAACTCTTGGATGAAATAACGCATGCCCTCAACAAATCTTCTAAGATTTGGTTAACTTGTTCAGTCTGACCTGACGTTTGGGGATGATAAGCGAAGCTTCTCACTAGCTTGGTTCCCAAAAGATGGTGCAAGTGCTCCCAAAAACGAGTAGTGAACTATGGACCTTGGTCAGAAACAATAGTACGAGAGATCCCATGAAGTCAGACTATCTGATTAAAGTATAACTCAACATAGTCGGTAGGGCGATAGTCTGCTCTGACAGGGATGAAGTGAGCTGACTTAGTTAGGTGGTCTATAATTACCCAAATAGAGTTATGATTCTTAACAGTGGGAGGGAGTCCAATAATGAAATCCATACTTACCTCCTCCCATTTCCAACCTAGAATAGAAAGTGGCTGAAGTAACCCAGCTTTCATGTGCATGGCTTTAACTCTACAACAAGTATCACACCTAGCAACATATGCAACTATCTCTTTCCGCATCTTGGTCCACCAATAGTGTGGCTTCAGATCATGATACATCTTACTGCTACCTAGATGGATGGATAACTTAGGAATGGGCTTCAGACATAATCTGATTCCTAAGCTCTTGGTCCTTAGGCACAACTAACCTATCTTTAAACCACAACACTCCATCCTCATCTACCCAGAAATGCTTAAGTTTTTACTCTTTCATCTTACGCTTGATGTGGAATATGCCGGTGTCAGTCTTTTGTAGCTCAATAATTCTACTCTTGAGAGTGCAACTGATAGTGATGTGTAGGACTGCCAGGTGTAGAAGATGGGATAGATGAAAATCACTTTCCACCATGGAATGACAATGGGACTTACAGCTTAAAGCATCAGCCACAACGTTTGCCTTGCCCGGATGATAGTGAACTTGGAGATTATAATCCTTAATCAGCTCGAGCCATCTTCTTTGACGCATGTTCAACTCCTATTGGGTGAAGATATATTTAAAGCTTTTATGGTCAGTATAGTTATTGCACACATTGCCCAACAAATAATGTCACTAGAATTTCAAAGCATGGACAACTGCAGCGAGTTCTAAGTCATGCATTGGATAATTCACCTCATGTTTCTGAAGTTGGTGAGATGTATAAGCAATCACTTGGCCCTCCTACATAAGAACACCTCCCAAACCTATGCCTGATGCATCACAATACACATCAAAAGGTTTCTCGATATCCGGTTGTGCCAAAACTGGAGCCGAGGTTAGAAGGGTTCGTAGTTTGTGAAAAGCTGTATCACACTCAGGAGTCTAGACAAACCTTATGTCTTTTTGTAGTAGCCGAGTCATTGGCTTGACTATTTTAGAGAAGTCCAGGATGAAGCGACGATAATAACCAGCCAATCCTAGAAAACTTCGAACCTCGTGCACTGAGATGGGAGCCTTCCAGTCCAATGCCTCTTGTACCTCGGTGGGATCCACCATAATTCCACCATCAGACAACATATGCCCAAGGAAAGGTACTTCACGAAGCCAAAATTCACACTTACTGAATTTTGCATACAACTGATGTTCACGCAATCTTGTGAGGACTATACGTAGATGTTCAACATGATCTTCCTTATTCTCAGAATACACCAAGATGTCATCTATAAACACCACCATGAACTTGTTTAATTTGAGCATAAACACTAAATTCATCAAGTACACGAAGTGCGCGGGGGCATTGGTCAAGCCAAAGGACATAACAAGATACTCATAGAGATCGTATCTTGTAGAGAAAGCAGTTTTTGAAACATCTTCAGGATGAATTTTAATTTGATGATAGCCATATCTCAGATCAATCTTGGAAAAGACTTTGGCTTTAGACAACTGATCAAACAAGATGTTGATGTGTGGTAGAGGATACTTATTCTTGACAGTAACCGCATTCAAAGGTCTATAATCTACACACATTCGCAATGACTAGTCCTTCTTCTTCACAAAGATAGCAGGACAACCCCACGGAGATGAACTATGATGAATCAGCCCCTTCTTCAAAAGTTCGTTCAACTGGACCTTAAGTTTATCTAGTTCATTCGGAGGCATCCTATATGGCCTTCTAGAGATTGGTGCCGTGCCAGACAACGACTCTATTTTAAACTCCACATCATGATCTGGAGGCAATCCCGACAAGTCATCGGGAAAGACATTAGGAAACTCACATACTATGGGAATATCAGCTATTGACTTCATTTGCACCGCATGAACTTCACCAGAGAGATCAATTTTCTAGGGAAGTTGCACTAGAAAACCTTTCTGATCAGTAGGATCTCTGAGCATAACTACCCGGGTTGATGTATCAATGAGTACCCCATTCTGGCTCATCCAATTCATGCCCAAAATGACATCTATGCCCAGTCTAGGCAAAACTACTAAGGTAATCAAGTACTTTCACCCTTCTATTTTAAATTCGACATCACTAACTACTTGATTTGTGGGAATATTACCACTCACAGCTCTAATGCAATAACCCCCACTTTCCACACTATGTAATTTGTGTGGAAACTTTGATGCAAACATAGGACTGATAAATGAATGCGAAGCACCTGAATCAAACAACATCACTGCAGAGTGTTGGTCAACTAGGAACTTACCGGCAGTGACTACCTCACCTGAGGGAATCTCTTCAATGCTAGTATAATGAACGTGCCCCTGATAGCCACCTTGATTTGCATTCTTCTTAGGATAAGGACAATTCCTACCCTAATGACCTAGCTTATTGCAATTCCAGCAAGGCATGTTACTTGGAGGAACACTGGAGCTACCTTGGCTAGAATTACCCTTCAGAAGAGAAACTGTATAAGCCTTTCGAAACCCAGTCTTAGTTAGAGCCTTCTTCTACGGGGAACAAAACTTAGCATCCGTTGCAGGAGGATTAGAAGGAGCCCTCGGTACAACTGGAGCTCGAGACTGTGAAGCACCCACCTCAAAGGCCCTCTTATGGCTCTTAGAAGCAACATAAATAGAATTGTTGTTCTCTTAGATTAGGGCATCACTGATGAATTCATTGAAAGTGGTACACTTGCTAGTACCCATGGTCTTCATCAACTTTGGACTGAGGCCACGCTTGAAACTAGCAATCTTCTTTGCATCTATATCAACAAACACAGTTGCATACCTTGTAAGGTTATTGAAGGCTTGCAGGTGTTTAGTCAAACTCTTATTGCCTTGAGTTAACTTCATAAACTCTGTGTGCTTCATTGCCATCAAACCTGGAGGGATATAATTTCCATGGAAAGCCGCCTTGAACTAGTCCCAATTGATTTGAACATTAGGGGGCAGTGTAGAGCAGTAATTACTCCATCAAATACCAGTTGGACCATGCAATTGGTGGGAAGCATACTCGGTCTTTAGCTCATCGGTCAAACGAAGCAGACAAAATTTCTACTCAATGGTATTTAACCACTCATCAGCTTGTAGAGGTTCCTCCGCCTCCTTAAAGAGCAGGGGCTTGGTGTCAAGAAAGTCCTTGAAATCATTGTATTGATTTGGTTCCAGTCCCTGATGACCCTACCGAGCATCCCGGTTGACTAGCTGGCACATAGCGTCTGCTAACAGGCGGTGACCTTTGACCACCATCTGCATCAGTTCTGCTAGGGTGTGTGGTGGCGGAGAAGGTGGTGGTTGTTCCTCATCCTCAATGCCACGACCACGATGAAGATTGTACGCCATCTACAAAATGCATAGCCAATGAGCACTGACGATGTGGGAAAATTTGTAGATGAATTATGTTATTATGCCAAACTGATTTCATTGGAGGAAATGAATTCACACAACAAATAGAGGCACAATAATTCATCACAACCACAACCTCATCAAGCCCATCAATTGATGCATTCATGCGATGTACTTATCAGTAACAAGGTTTACCGACAACATGGACGGAATTTATTAAAGGCTCACATGCATGGAGCACAAACGGATCTGACAGGTTACATCCAAACCATCAAGGTTTCAACCTTACATAACAGAGGTGTCCTGATCCGATATAAGACCTTCCAACTAGGAAAAGATAACGAAGGAAATGATCTTGAGAAGATAACACATTGGTGTAGTTCCACGATGGATCATGACTAGCAACCTCCATACCAGCACATGCCGAGTAGCACACCTTATGTCAAGCGCCACAGGAGGCCCTTGGTTTTGTCGTAGCACTGGAGAGTACTAATCGTGACACCATCACTGAACTCAACACAATGAGAAATCCCACGTGACCGGAATTCAGCGTGTTTAAACAAACATCCAGGATAACATAGGTTTCACTGTTACATCCCAAAGATCAACTTACTACAAACCACTCTCCCACACATGGAAGGCAACAAAAGATAACGCTAGCGCAGTAGATATGCAATAAGCTAAACTAAGGATCATCCTCCGAGTCAGTGTCGAAGATCTTCCCTCCTCTTCATCATTAGCAGGCTCTAGTTCCTCATCTTCTTCTTCTTTAGGTGGAACATCTTCTAGCCCATCAATCTCAAGGTCATCATCATCTTTAGCCATGATGATACCAGAGCCCATCTCCTCATCATCGTTATTGTCATGAGGAAGAAGAGGATTGAGCTGATTGTTTAGCAGGTGAACTTCCTCATGAAGGTTGTCGTTGTACTCTTCTGCAGCTGCCAACTGTTGCTCAAGCTCAACCTACTGAGCCCTCAAGATATTCACTTCATGCCAGGCTTCATTCTACTAGTTCAACACGTGGACTAGCATGCACTCATAGTTGCGATGAGCAACTGTCAACCTCTGGACCGCAAGTGTTTCCTGATATCTTTCCTAGGTCACTTGCTCTAGACGTTGTTGGACCGCATTTCTCTCTACAGTTACCTAGGCCAACTCCACCCTTAGCCTTTCCTCCATGGTAGGCTCAGGACAGGGCTCACGAGGAGCTAACTGGTGTCGCAGAATCCTGCCTCTGGTGGACTTGCGAGCGGTAGTCCTGGTGCGAGCCATCTGTAGAAACAGGGTATAACCAAAGGTGAGGATAATTTAGGGGATATGAAATTTAATTTAGTCAGGACAATTAAATTTTAAGGAGGGAGTAATATGATATGTATGACATGAATAAACATGATGCATGCACGTTCCGTACATCCTCTCACCCTAGTAGAATTTTAAACTTCTAACACTAGGTGGTGGATACATATGCTCTCTCATATAGGTTAGGTTTTGAGTTGTGCTATTCACAGCGTGGGTACTATTTTGTAATCCAGAGTGCTTGTAATGTGTTGATGTACCCAGCTATCATATAATATAATTCTTCTTTCGTCGCAAAAAAACTATCGGTCTACAACGATGCGTTGTTAGTGTACCTGCAGAAAATTTCATTTTAGCCCAATAGTTTCCCAATAAAGCATACAAAGTAAGTAGTAAACTAAATACTTTCCACGTATACATCCCTCAATGTATATACTTCAGTATCATAGCTACCCGACAGATATACCCACAATTAAGTACTCTCATAATTACATGATCAAACTTGTAAGTATGTGAGTAACCACATCTACTCTCCCCTAGACCGACGGTTGGATGGTCATGCTCTCACAACTCACACTTACCAGAGCGTCGAGGTGTTTGATCCATACATTACCACCCAAACGGATGGCATCCATACAATATCACGCCATATGGACGACGAAACAGAAAGCAAACAAGACCTCCAAGTTAGTACTTAATAAGACACCTAAGAGTCCTTATTTGGGCTAGGAGATGTGATCACTGGCATACTATAGAAATAATTTCAGATTGTTTATACTCATATATTTTGTAAGTTGAAAAACACTTTTCGCAAATAAAAGCTTTTATTTTTAGATACCCGTTCGATGTGTTTAGTGTTGAATTCTACTCCGATGCTAGCTATAACAGAACTGTCCAAATTATAAGAGCACAAGTACAAAAACAAGCGCCAAAGCGCTCAAATTTTTGAACTTGAGCCCATATAATCCCGGTAGTCAATCAAAATCATGAAGAATTTCAAACCAACTCGATTACAACCAAGATCACATCATTCAACATAAATGCATCACACGTTACATTTCACAAGTCGTTCGGAAGTAAACTTACAACACCACGGAGTCGCAATTATTACAAACCAGGTGTAGAAAGTAGTGAAAGCATAATTTAAACACACACTTAGTTCAAGTACGATTGCCAGTCTTACAGATCACCATCCCGTAAAAGCATTAAGGAAAGTATACTAAAAGACAATCACACCCAAGTGGTCTAGTCCTCATCACCCGCCGGGTGGAGGCAGTTCTTGCAGAAGCCCTGATAAAGCATGTCATCTACAACAGAAGGGAATAAACCCTGAGTACGAGAATATACTCAGCTAGGCTTACCCATCAAAACAGAAATAAAGGACACTAAGGATCATGCAAGGCTTTTCTCAAGTGGAGCTGGCTGACAGTTCATTTGCAGAAATGCATAAGTAATAGTAGCTCTTTTAACCTGTGCTAGTAGTGACTTTTAGCATTAACCTGTCATCTATCTTAGCACTTGTTCTAAACAATCATCTGATTATTAAGCAAACAATAATAACCATAGAAGGTATGAATTTAGGCAACATTTAAATCATCATCCAATTAACCATCCATTTAATTAATTGAATCTACGTTGCCGCTACTCAAGTCAAGTGCTCACTAACCAGGAGCGACAACAATTTGAATCAAGTTTCTATCCAGCTGAAGGGGTAATTCTAACACTCACCGCGCAGGCCCTGCGCTAGGGTCGCACAAGTCACCTTTGATACAGTTCAGGAAAGCACGGGTTGGAGTGATGGCGCATCCCTAAGGGCAACACTCTGCCAGGTGATAGGGACTTTAACCCCCCTTGGTCTTATGCCAGTGTCCCCAAGCACATCCTTACTTCCTCCAGAATGCGCACTTGACCCCCCGATTTCTGGCCTGAACTGTATTACTCGGCTTCGCGGTCGGAACAACTTATCCGGCCAACTAAGTGTTAGACTGCATTCAACATGACTCAAGGACGTACAACGAATCAGTCCTTAAACGACTCAGGCGAGCATAGCTTCGCACCCAAGACGTGAAGTGTCTTGTGGCTGCCTATCGAACTCTCGCCTGATCTCAATTCATTTTTCAGCATGGTTCTTTTCCACGATAGCAAATATAGCCAACCGTGACCCACTTCATTCTAAAGCTCGTGGATGACCGAAAATCACCTGACTTCTACCGCACTAAGCATGGCTAAGCAATAACACGTGCCTATACTTTAATTGGGATACAAGTTTGATATCTAGACAAGGATAGATATAATACAGCAAGTGTTTTCACTCAACTCCTATAACATAATGCAATGAACAAGTAGAAGTACTCAAGGATACATATACAAAAGTTAGGTCAGCATGCATCGGGGCTTGCCTTTCAGAAAGGACAAAGGGCGATGGTTAGGGCACTCAGGTAGCTCTTCTTTGGGATCTCCTTCACCGGCTGGATCTTCGGGCTCCCTCGGCTGCTCCTGCTCCTCCTCCTTAGGTGCTCCCTCGAACTCCAGAAGCGTCACCCCCTCTGGTACACCTATTACATGGATGCACAGATAAATCTCATGGATGCATAAGAATGAATGCATCATACTCGGTGAATGCAAATGTGAACTGCAACACATTTAACGCTCTTTTCAAATCACTTTAACAACACGTGCAAATCTCTTCTTCGAAAGAGTAGTACTTACCAATTCTACGCAACCTAAAGTATAGCTGCTCTTCCTCTGTTAAGGACCTAACACCTAAACAATCAACAAGAGCAACATTACTTAAGCTTACCAAAATCCATACCCATTTTAGCAACACAGAAATTAGGACAACAGCTCGATTCTTCAACCATAACTGGAGATCTACAAATCCAATTGACATGATACAAGACAATCTGAAAAGCTTATAAAATGCTCTACAATTCATTTTTATACATCAAGAGATTCCCAAGTTCACTTAGTCAAAATCTTAAAGTTCTAGAAATCTGTTATCTCCAAACAGAGAGCAGAACTTTCTGGACAGCAACTTCAAACTACTAGTACTCCTAAACTACTAGGCAAAATGCCACCAAATTTTGATAGAAGCTAGTTTAAGAAGTTTACTACAACTTTAGTATTCATAATATTCCCAGCAAACACGTTTATGAAGGTCTAAACCTATAAATACTACTAGCTGTCCAAGGAACCTAGAAATATAAAAATTAAATATTTACTCATGTGTCAAACTACCCTTATGACCAAACCAATGGCACCATTAGTTCACATATGACATAAAACCACTAGAAAGTAAGTTATGCTAACCCAAGTCATTTATTTTAATCTCTATCTTAATTTAATTAATGAATTAAGTGAGAAATTAAACTTATATACAAACTATTCAGAAAATTCTACAAAAATTACAGAGGACCCTATACACTACTAGGAGGCTACTGTAAAAATTTGAGCCACAGTTACCCATAAAAACTCCCTACAAAAAATTCACAAGCCAACAAGGCTGGTTGTATCATAATTAAGAAATCATGTTGAAAAGTATCAAAAAATAGAACAAATATTTTCCTAGCAATCCTAGGGTACCAGGACACTCTCCACAAAATTTCATGATCATTGGACATATAGAAAAATTATGAAAATTCATTCAAGTACCTCCTAATATAAAAAGACAAAGGCATAACTTGAAAACTACTCAAGCAATAGCATTCAACTTTTTACCAGAGCTCGCATATACCTAGAACAGCACACTCACCAAATTTTATAATTTTTGGAGCACTATAACTCGAGTTATAAAATTAACAAGTTTGACTTCATTTCAAAACACATTTCAAAGGTCTTTTTAATTCTTTCAGAATTTAAATAACACATATACATTTTATATTTTTCCTAAATACTACACTTTACACATATCCTAACAGACTTGGAATCATCTCAAATGGACCTACTATTTTGGAGATATGGAATTTACAAAATGGCATCAGATCTGTGAAAATAATACCAGAAAAACAAAAATGAAAACCCTAAACTCGATATTGGACCGGCCTGTTACCCCAGTGCGGCCCGCTTTCACGCGTGGCTTACCAACGGCACCCGTGATACTATGGATGCTGCCGCTAGAGGAACAATCTTATCACTCACAAGTGCTCAAGCCACAACTCTTATGGAAAAGATGGCGTCCAACTAGGGTTAGAGCGAAGAAAGAACTCAAACCCGCAAGAGAGGTGCAGGTATGCACCAGCTGAAGGAGGTAGATATGCTGTCTACCAAGATGGATTTACTTATCAAGAGGCTCAATGAGAGAGCCGACGAGAAGAATGAAGTCATGCACATCCATGATTCTTGCATGACTTGTGAAGAGTGTGGAGACACTAGGCATTCAGGCAGTAATTGCCTAGAGCTACAAGAGGATGTAAACTACCTCAACAACAACAACTACTACTATCGTCCTCAACAGAATCAAGATTGGAACCAATAGCAAAGGCCTAACTACTCAGGTAACTATCAAGGTAATAACTCTTACAATAATTTCAATCAACCACCTTTGAGAGAGTTAGTGCTTAATCAAGGCAAGTTAATGGACAACCTATCTAAGAAGTTAGCATCCAATGATAAAGTGCTAGAAACAATTAATAATAGGATGGATAACTTTTCTACTACCATTAAGAATTAGCTTAGCTTTAATAAGATGCTAGAGTCTCAGTTGTAATAGATTGCAAATGTTGTCCCTCCTGCTAACCAAGGTAAGATTCCGAGACAACCGGAAGATCTAGAAACTGTAAATCTTGTAGACATATTCAATGCAGGAAGCTACTAGAGTGATCCTATATCCAAAGGTTGGAACAACGAGACTCTGCCAATCAAGAAAGGTGACCCAGGAAGATCGGTCATCCCGATCTCCATTGGAAGCATAAACTTCAACGAGTCTATCTGTGACTTCGGTGTAAGCGTCAACATCATGCCTAAGGTGATCTATGACAAAATATTCAATTATCCTTTATTGTATACAACCATGTGCTTACAGCTTGCAGATCAGTCATTATGCTACACAAAAGGAATCCTAGAAGACATCTATGTATGAGTTGGCAGCTCGTATGTCCCTGCAGACTTCGTGGTAATAGAGACAGGTGGTGATGAGAGGTCACCCATCATTTTGGGACGACCATTCTTGAACACCACCGGAGCTATCATGTACGCCAACACTGCCAAGATCTGCTGTAACATCAAAGGTAAGAGAGAGACCTTCTTCTTCAAGAACAGGGTGCTATAGTTCCCTGCACACCCCTAACATCCATACGAGCCAAAGAAGAAGAACAATCAGAGAAACAAGAACAAGAAGCCACAACAAATGGAGTCAGTAAGGATGATCAATGCAGTCCATAGAGAGCATGATCATCAACTCAAGTCCCCCTACCTTATCAAGAAGGACAACCCAAGTGTCCCAACCATAGAGTGCACAATCAATAGAAGCTCCTTTTAGAAAGCTATCTTTGACACCGGATCGGGCATCAACATAATGGCCAAGGTAACTTATAAATATTTATATGGTACTATGCCCTTAAAACCTACCTATACGCAGCTGCAGATGGTGTACCAAACATTTCGCTTCGTGGATGGACTAGTAAAAGACATCCCAATTTAGATCGATGACCACTTCATCCCGACTGACTTCCTAGTCATCGACATGGGAGAGTATGAGTATGATCCACCCATCATCCTAGGAAGACCATTCCTGAGCACTACCAAGGCCATCATCTACATTGCAATGGGAGAAGTTCATTTCCAATTTCCCTTAGAAAAGGTACGCCGCCATTTCAATAATAATTATATAGTTGATGAAGAACCTAAGAAGAATAGATCAAGAAGAAGGCATCACACCTGTAACCAGAAGAGCCAGCCAGCTATGGACGGCTGGGCTGACTATGAAGGAGAAGTAGTGAGACATGAAGATCTATTCCCTGAAGATAAAGCATCTCCTGAGGAGGAAGCTGTACCACCAACAGAAAGTGACCCAATCACTGATGATCACATAGAAAACAAGACAGAAGAGCAAGCTTCTCCCTCAGAGTTAACCTCACCAACAAAACAGGCATGGAAAGTAAAGGTAAAATCAATTTCAGATTCAACACAAGAAGAGGTTCAGCCAGTGGCACCACTTAAGCCATACGAGGTGCCCTAGAAGGATTGAGCAGACAAGAGGTCCTGTTCAGAGGACTTAAATCACCGAACACCATGCCAAAAGGTAACTTGGTAGTTATCAATATTTCTCTTTTTCAATTCTGCATTTACTTTTTCCTCATCATATTTACTTTCCCAATTGCATGTTTAGTTACACTTTATTTCTGCATAGAAAAAGAAAATAAATATGTCTTGCATTGCATCCTAAAACTGCTAAGCCCCATGCAAATAAATTTATGGCATAAAACCCATAAGTTTAGTTGCTGTGGTGGCATAAAAATAAATAAAGATGCATTCATCATTCTTTATAAATTCCTTGCATAGTATAAAATATAAAAGTATAAAATATAGCTACAAGAGATCCTGCTAGAAAGATACTTATAAGATTCTAGATGTTTAGGCTTGGAGGTTCATCACTAACGCTTAATCAAATTTCACAAGCTTTGTTGTCTATTCAAGCCCCACATAATTCAAAGGATCGAGGAAAGCAAACAGACAGAAGGACGATCTATCCCCTATTGGAGTGCTATCTCAACAGTCATCATCATAAGCACTCCGATGAGAGGAGTACACCTTCACTGTCTGTCAACTTCATCAAGCAAGACTACGTCAACATCTAGCTTGGGTGAGAGCATCCCCCATGTATCCAGCTAAGTATTTTTACCTATCTATTTACTTATATATTTCTGCTTTGATTTATGAGATAAAAAGATGCATAACCTTTAGAAACCCAACTAAATGGTTTCCTATTTATATATATGTTTTTCTATATGATCTTTTTGTTAAATAAATATAGGAGAGTGTGCTAAGTTTTATCTTGCTAAAAAGAACCTCTAGAACAAACTCTCATATGGAAATTATGAATAGTTACTCTGCCGTAATTCCTTTTAAGTACCTAGTTTTCAACCTCGAGTTCTCCTAAGTTTTGGATACAATGGTTTTGATTTAAGATTTGCTCTAAACCTGATCTTGTGGGTAGCAAATGCTTGATCTAAGTCTAGGTAGTTGACGGATATGATATAGGAAGGTTTTGAGCTACTGTTTATCATGTTCCTAGAGATACTAGAGTTCTAGAGAATTTATCTTCTGAAAATTAACTTACTACATAATGAGTTCTTGTATGACGAGAGTTTAAATTCCTACCACAACCATATACATGCTTGTTAGATTAAGAAACCTTACATTCATATTTACTGCTTGTGAGCATTGAGTGTGGTCAAGCTGTGTAGACCCTTAGGAACTGGTCATGCGGTTAAAATCAAGATCCACATACACACTCCTCCTATACATGCTACTTCTACCCTAGAAGTACGCATCTATATCCATCCATATACATCCACCCATATATTCTACTTCTATCCTGGAAGTACGAATCCACATATATATCCCATTCAGATCCACCTAGAAAATAGTTCTACTCCTACACTGGGAGTGAACTATCAAAAATACTCCTACCATCCATGATTATCCCTTGCTAGCCAATAAAGCTCCAAATATCCATTATGCTACCTCTTGTTGTTATATCCTCAAAAAGAGGCTTGGGTGCTCTAAAAAAGAAGAAAGAGAAGAAGAAAAGGAAAATAAAAGAAAGAGGACAAATGTCACCCTCAAAAATTTTTTCATTGAGCAGCCCAAGTTCTCCCCAAAGTCTTTAAGTTTTCGAGAGAGGTATGAGAAAAATTCTCAAAGGAGCTAAGTATTCACCATCACTATTTCTTTACCCCTACATATACCACTTACTATCTATCCACCACCTACCCTATACACATGCATATCTTGATTTGACTGTATGACTCATTTCTCTGGATCCATAGTTTGACTGTGCAATAAATGTTTGCAAGTATGTATTCGCTGTCTCCCCACCTATGAGCTCCATATAAGCCTATTAGAAGTAGGGTGAGAGAGAGAAGGCAGTGTTACTATGCCTAATACCATAAATACCACATATCTTGAGAGGAGAGAAAAGGCATACACCATAAAATGCCTTGGAGAGGATCCAGAAATACCACAAAGAAGAGAATTGAAAGGGTCATACAAAGGAATCTCTGAGTTTTATTTTGAAAATCTTACAAAACTCTGGAACAATAGTTGATCAAAGAGCTTGAGACATGGCGCTTGACTTGACCGTTCTGTCATTCAACTACTCAAGACCTAAGTGATGGCTATAAGCCCCATGGTGGAAGGTAATATGAGTAAGTTTTCATTAGAATAATTCATTCTAATCTGGAGGAGAATTCTTGTTTGAACGCATATGTACCTATAAGGCGTGAAAGCATTGTAGCAACTCCTAATCCATCACTGAGTCTATCTTTACTTAGGGACGAGCAAAAGGTAAGCTTGGGGGAGTTTGTTGATGGTAGATAAGTATCATTTTTAATCATCAACATAGCATGAAAAAGGACCTAAAACATAATTACTATCTAGATATAGGGGTTACACTAATAGAATTCCACGAGTTTCGGTGAATATCTATTTCTATAGGGGGTTATCAGGAAATAGCCAAAGGAGGCTCACATGTCATATTTACATAGAGAGAAAAGGGCCATGTATATAAAAAGAATAATCTAGAAGACTAGGGAAGCCACCCCCTGGGAGGTGGGACCCACCTGTCACTATGACAGGGGCGGGCGCCTCCACCCCCTAGGCGGCCGCCCCACCTAGGTGGCCAATCAGGGCCAAGCTCATGGATCGTGCCTCCACCGTCTTTGAGGATCAATAATAATCATTCATCAAGGTCGGTTTGATCTGAGGACTGTGGTGCTTCCTTGAGGGATACATAAGCAAAGCCCCTGGCCCTAGGAGAAACCCTAATTCATTAGCAATCTCATTCCAAGATACAAAGCTTTCATCTGAGAAGCCCTAGAGCCATGATCTCAATTAGATCTCTATAGTTTAGCATAGCTACATAGGATTAGAACTAGAAGGAGGCAAGCATCGCTTGGTTTTTGGATCTGTCATGAGAAATACTTGGTAATTCTCTCCTACTTTAATATTTGCTCTTATATTATTCATCTAGTTTATCATTTGTATGAATATGACTTTAGTCTATTCTATCATATTGGATATGACTTTGCTCTATTTGATTATGTTCTCAATTATATTATTCTTAGTCTACTTTGATTATATGCTTAGCATAGTTCGATTAGAATTATATTTAAGTATAGGATCATATAGCGCTTGCTCATTGGTACCATGGGTGAGTGGTTAATATTGTGTGGGCGTGGTACCTATACCGTATTTTCCTGCGATTGCACCCTATATTCTGGACCATATGGTAGATCACGGGAGTGACAGTCCTGTTGAGTCATTCATAGTCCACCTCCCGAGTATAGGGCAGACAAAACAAAACTATTATAGGGAAGTGATTGCTATGTTCTTCATCTTCCTTCATAATATCACTATGCGTAGATATAACCTTTTCTTGCTATGATTGCCAAGTGTAATTGCACTAATCATTGTATGCTTTGACCTTATAGTTAGAATAACTTAGGATTTATCCTTGTAGTTCATCCTAATCCATGCTAGTGCTATAAGCTTAGAGTAATCTATTGTGATGTTTATCATTTATTACATGGCTATGTGCTTATCAATTTTTCTTTATCATTTATATATACTATTATCTTGTGACACTTACCCTATATGAGAAGATCGAAAAAGACATGGTTATATTCTCCATTACCACGTGCAGTGATGCTCATTGCTCATTATCCTTAGTATTCCCTTCCTAGTGGTAAAAATATAAATAACGATACTTGGATTACTTCCGGTTAAAATGCTACATCAGTATTATTTGTGCGCTTGTGGATTTCATATTTATTTTAGAGGAGCATTTGCATTTATTAATTATAGCACTTCTGGCGCCATGTTAGGGATGACAACCTAGCTTAGGTGGCGTTAGAGGTGTCAATAGGCTCCTCCAAACCCTAGGGTCTAGGCTTGTTTATATAGCCCCCTCTGAGGAGCCTCGGCTGTCGGATTAAACCGACCTTAATGAACGATTAATATTGATCCTCAAAGGCGGTGGAAGATGGATCCATGAGACTCAACCTGATTGGTTGAGTGGGGAGGGTGGCCGCCCTAGAGGGCAGGGCGCCCGCCCTGTCTCTGTGAGAGGTGGGCCTCCCCTCTGATGGCCCTTCTTCTCGCGTCTTCTAGAGTCTTCTTGTGTATGCGTTGGTGTTTATCCCTATGTAAACCTTACATGTGGACCTCCTTTGGATATTTTCTGATAACCCCTTGCAGAAATATACATTCACCAAAACTCATGGAATTATGTCAGTGTAACCCTTATATCTAGGTGATAATTATATTTAAGTCTTTTCTCATGTTTCGTTAGTGGTTTAAAAATAACACTTATCTACCGTCAACAACTCCCTCAAGCTTACCTTTTGCTCGTCCCTAAGCAAAGATAAACTCAATGATGGATCAGGAGTTGTTACAATGCTTTCATGCCTAAAAAGTACACATACGTTCAAATAAGAATTCTCCTCCGGATTACAATGAACTATTCTAATTATAAACTTACTCATATTACCTTCCACTATGGAGCTTGTAGCCGTCACTTGGGTCTTGAGCAGTTGAAAGACAAAACGGTCAAGTTAAGCACCATGTTTCTAGTTCTTCGATCAACTATTATTCTGAAGTTTTGCAAGATTTTCAAATAAAACTCAGAGATTCCTTTGTATGACCCTCTCAAATCTCTCCTTTGTGGTATTTCTAGATCCTTACCAAGGCATTTATGATGTATGCCTTCTCTCTTCTCTCAAGATATGTGGTATTTTTAGCTCTAGGAATAGTAACATTATGCCTTCTCTCTCACCCTACATCTAATAGGCTTATGTGGAGCTTATAGGTGGGGAGACAGCGAATAAATACATACTTGCAAACATTTATTGCACAGTCAAACCATGGATCCAGAGGAACTAGTCATATAGTCAAATCAAGATGTGCATGTGTGTAGAATATAAGGTATGTAGTGGATAAATGGTGAATGGTAGATAGAGTGGTAATGGTTATGAAGGGATAAAGAATGGTAATGGTGAATAATCTAATTCTACTATTGCTCCTTGAGAAACTTCTCATACCCCTTTGGAACTTTGAAGATTTTGGCGGAGAACCTGGGTTGCTTAATGGGAGAGTTTTTTTAGTGGGACATTTGTCCTCTTTCTTTTATTTTCTTTCTCTCTCTTTCTTTTTCTTGTTTCTTCTCTTTTCTCTTTTCTCTTTTTTGGAGCACCCAAGCCTCTCTTTGGATATATTGACAAGAGGTAGCAAAAGGAATATTTGGAGCTTTATTAGCTAGCAAGGGATAGAAATGGATGGTAAGCATATATATTATTTTTAGGGTTCTCTCCCAGTGTAGGAGTAGAAATTTTTTCTAGGTGGATCTGAATGGAATATATGTGGATTTGTACTTCTAGGATAGAAGCAGAATATATGGGTGGAGTGTACGTGGATCTTGATTTTAACCGCATGACCAATCCCTAAGGGTCAACACAACTTGACCACACTCAATGCTCACAAGCAGTAAATATAAGTGTAAGTCTTTCATAATCTAGCAAGCCTGTATATATATGACTGTGGTAGGAATTTAAAACTCTTGTCATATAGGAACTCATCATGTAGTAATTTTAATTTTCAAAAGATAAATTCTCCAAAACTATAGTATCTCTAGGAACAAAATAAACAATAGCTCAAACCTTCCCATATTAGATCCGTCAACTACCTAGACTTAGATCAAGCATTCGCTACCCACGAGTTCAAGTTTAGAGCAAATCTTAAATCAAAACTATTATATCCAAAACTCAAGAGAATTCGAGATTGAATACCCTTATGGTTTTATGCCACAAATTTATTCACATGGGGCTTAGCATTTTTTTAGAATAAAATGCATGACACACATTTTTATTTTCTTTTTCTATGACAGCATTGATAAACATATAACTAGCTATGCATTTAAAGGAAAATAAATATGCTGAGAGAAAATTATACAATGCTGAAAAGGGAAATATTGATAACTACCAAGTTTACCTCTCAGCACAGTGTTCGGTGATTTAGGTCCTCCGAACAAGACCTCTTGTTCAATTAAACATCCTAGGGCACCTCAGATGGTTTGAATGGTGCCACTAGCTGTGCTTCTTCTTGTGTTGAATCTGAAACTGATTTTACCTTTACTTTCCATACCTGTTTTGTTGGTGAGGTTGACTTTGAGGAAGGATCTTATTCATCTTGAATGGGATCACTCTCTGTTGGTGGTACAACTTCCTTCTTAGTGGAAATCTCTTCTTTGGATATCGATCTTCATATCTTGATACTTCTCCTTTATAGTCAGCCCATCCATCCTTAGAGGTCTGATTCTTCTGATGTCGGTTATGGTGCCTTCTTCTTGTTCTGTACTTCTTTGGATCTTTATTAACTATATAATTGTCATTGAAGTAGCGACATACCTTCTCTGAGGGGAAGTGAAAGTGGACCTCCCCTGATCCTATGTAGATGATGGCTTTGGTGGTGTTTAGGAACGATCTTCCAAGGATGATGGGTGGATCATACTCATCTTCTCCCATGTCTAGGACTAAGAAGTCAGTGGGGATGAAGTGGTCGTCAATTTGTACTGGGACATCTTTTGCTATCCCATCCATGAATTGAAATGCCTGGTTTGCCATCTGCAGCTGCGCATAGGTGGGATACAGAGGCATAGTACCATATAAATATTCATAGGTTACCTTGGCCATTATGTTGACTCCCGATCCGGTGTCACATACAACATTCTAAAAGGAGCTTCGATTGATCATGCATTCGATGGTTGGGACACCTAGATCATCCTTCTTGATTAGATGCGGGGACTTGAGCTGGTGGTCATGCTCCCTGTGGACTGCAGTGACCATCCTCACTGTCTCCATCTATTGAGGCTTCTTATTCTTATTCTTGTTCTTGTTTCTCCTGTTCTTCTTCTTTGGCTCGTTGGTGTGTTGTGGATGTGCGGGGAATTGTAGTACTCGATTCTTGAAAGAGAAACTTTCCCTCTTCCCTTTTATGTTAAAATAGATCTTAGCACTATTGGCATAGATGATAGCTCCAGCGGTGTTCAAGAATGGCCGCCCCAAAATGATGGGTGACTTCTCATCACCTCCTATCTCTACCACCACAAAGTCTACAGGAACATACGAGCTACCAACTTGCACACAAATATCTTCTAGAATTCTCTTGGTGTGGCAGAGTGACTGGTCTACAAGCTACAAATACATGGTTGTGTATAATAATGGATAGTCAAACATTCTTTCATAAATTACCTTAGACATGATGTTAACGCTTGCACCAAAGTCGCAGATAACTTCATTGAAGTTCACACTCCTAATGGAGATCGGGATGATCGGTCTCCCTGGATCACCTTTCTTGATTAGCAAAGATTCATCGTTCCATCCTCCAGTTGAAGGATCACTCTAGTAGCTTTCTGCATTAAATACAAGATTTGCAGATTCTAATTCTTCCAGTTGCCCATGAATCTTACCTTGGTTAGCAGGAGGAACAACAGTTGCAAGTTGAGATATTTATGATTCAATAATTTTATTAAAGCTATATTGATTCTTAATGGCATTTGAAAAGCTATCCATTATATTATTGATTGTTTCTAGCACTTTATTATTGGATGCTAAATTCTTAGATAGGTTATCCATTAATTCCTTGATTAAGAACTAACTCCCTCAAAGGTGGTTGATTGAAATTAGTGAAAGAATTATTACCTTGATAGTTACCTGAGTAGTTACCTAAGTAGTTAGGTCTTTGCTGCTGATTCCAACCATGATTCTGTTAAGAATGATAGTAGTAGTTGTTGTTGATATAGTTCACATCCTCTTGTAACTGTAGGCAGTTTTGCCTGAATGCCCAGTTTCTCCACATTCTTCACAAGTCATGTGGGAATCATGAATGTGCATGACTTCGTTCTTCTCACCGGCTCTCTCATCGAGCCTCTTCATTAACAAGTCCATCTTGGCAGATAGCATGTCTACCTCTTTGAGCTGGTGCATACCTCCACCCCTCTTATGGGTTTGAGTTCTTTCTTCACTCCAACCTTGGTTGGATGCCATCTTCTCCACAAGAGCTGTGGCTTAAGCAATAGTAAGTGATAAGAATGCATCTCCAGCAGTAGCATCCATGGTCTCACGAGTGCTGTTGTTGAGCCTATGATAAAAGGTCTACATAAGTAGCCAATTCTCCATTTCATGATGAGGACATTCTAGGATATAGTCTTGAAAATGCTCCCAAGCTTCTGGGACAGATTCATTATGTTGCTGTTGGAAACTTGATATTTTCCCATGAAGACCATTTGTCTTGCCCGTAGGAAAGAACTTCGCCAGAAAGTTGGTGGAGCAGAGTGCCCACATAGTGTTCTTCTCTTTATTTGCATAAAACCACTGCTTTGCTCTACCCAAGAGTGAGAATGGGAAGAGGCGAAGTAGTATGGCATCTCTGGGGACATCCTTGATGGTAAAAGTGCTGCAAATCTCTAAAAAATATTGGAGATGAGCACTAGCATCTTCATGTGCTTTCCCACAAAACTGGCTAACTTGCACCATGTTGATGAGCGCAGGCTTGAGCTCAAATGGCCGATCAATATCCACAGCGAGTCTAGTACGGATGTTGGCTGTTGTTGGAGCTGAGAACTCACAGAGTGACTTGTTAGCCATGGCTTTGAACTCTAGTGTTAAGCTTCGAATAAGGTCCTGGTGATCTTCTAACACGAAAATGACTTCAGGCCTTGATATAGAATGAGTTTTCTTGAGCTTGGCTCTAGTTTTTCTGAGTAATGCTTTTGGATTATCAATAAAATTTTCTAGAAGATCAGATCTGATCATTCATTACCCTGCATATGATGTATATAAGTAGACAAAAGACAAGGGTAAGGCTATATGAGTAGAGAAATGATGGTTTCTCGATCACATTAGTGATCCAAGGACTATTCGCCTAAACGGTCGTTTAGTCCGTTTAAATGGTGTTTAAACGGTAAACAGAAGTCAGCCATGTTGTTTAGGCCCTAAACGGTGAATTAAACGGTTAGGCCATTTAAACCCGTTTAAACCGTTCAATCCCGTCTAAATGGTCCAAACAAAATCAAATTAAATGTGATTAAATGAGCTAAACAACCATTTAATCCATAATTAAGTGAATTAATGGACTACGTCTATCACAATTAACATGAAACTAATTAACATTGTAATTATATGAAGTGTTGTGGGATTTAGATTTCTTCCAACAAGATTATTTGGTAGAATATTTGATTTTTACATGTGTAAATATGTATGGGTTCTAGCAAATTTTGTTTTTACCTACATAAATATGTATATTTTATTATTATTGTACAAAACCATTTAGGCCGTTTAACTCTGTTTAAACACCATTTAAATGGTCTAAACACTAAATGAGGGGTGACCGACTGTTTACCTTTTAGCGTTTTGGAAAACATTGGATCCAAGTGATAGCTCATTATCCTTTTTGGGTAGCTTAATCAACCTTCCCCAGCAACAGCGCCAAAAATGCTTGTTGACACTTGTAACACCACTTTACATGCCAGGTTGTCATCCCCAGCATGGCAGCAGAAGTGTTGGTATTAATAAATGCAAATGCTCCTCTAAAATAAATATGAAATTTGTAAGCATACAAATAATACCAATGTAGCATTTTAACCAAGAGTAATCTAGGTATCGTTATTTATATATTGTTACCCAAGGGAAGGGAAAGCTAAGAATAATGAGCAATGAGCATCACTTGCATGTGATAATGAAGAGTGTAATCATGTCTTTGTCTATCTTCTCATACAGGGTAAGTGTCACAAGATAAGATACACACACACACACACACACACACACACACACACACACACACACACACACACACACACACACACACACACACACACACACACACACACACACACACACATATATATATATATATATATATATATAGAAAAATGATAAATGATAAGCACAAGCCATATAATAAACGAATAAACATCTCAATAGAGTACTCTAAGTCTATAACACTAGCATGGTATTAGGACGATATGCGAGGATAGATCCTATCTTATTCTAACTATAAGTCAAAGCATACGATGATTAGTGCAATTACACTTGACAATCATGGCAAGACAAACTTATATCTACGCATAGAGATATTATGCAGAAAGATCATGAACATAGCCAACCTTTCCTTATAATAGTTGTGTTCTACATGGTCTATATTCAGGAGGTGGACTATATAAGACTCAATAGGACTGTCACTCTTGTGAACTACCACATGATCCGGAATATATGGTGCAATCATAGGAAAATATGGTATAGGCACCACGTCTACACAATATTTACCACTCACCCACTAATTCAATGAGCGAGCGCTATACGATCCTATGTTTGAATATAAATCTAATCTAGCTATGCCAAGCATATAATCAAAGTAAACTAAGAACATTATAATTAAGAATATAAACAAATAGAGCAAAGTCATATCCAATATAGTAGAATAGACCAAAGTCATATTCATAGTAGCAAATGAACAATATGAATAATACAAGAATGAATATAAAATAGGAGAGATCACGACGAATTACCAAGCAAACTCTTAATAGATCCGAAAACCGAGCAGGTGCCTGCCTCCTTCTAGTTCTAATCCTATATAGCTATGCTCTAAACTACGGAGTTCTAATTGAGATGGTGGCTCTCTGGCTTGATCAGGTGGCTTCTGTCTTGGATGAATGAATAATGAATTAGGGTTCCTCCAAACCCTAGGGTCTGGGCCTGTTTATATAGCCCCCTCTGAGGAGCCTCGGCCGTCAGATCAAACCGACCTTAATGAACGATTAATATTGATCCTCAAAGGCAGTGGAGATGGATCCACGAGACTCAACCTGATTGGTTGAGGGTGGAGGGTGGCCGCCCAGAGGGCAGGGCACCCGCCCTATCCCTATGACAGGTGGGCCTCCCCTCTGGTGGTCCTTCTTCTTGTGTCTTCTAGAGTCTTCTTGTGTATGCGTTGGTGTTTATCTCTATGTAAACCTTACATGTGGACCTCCTTTGGATATTTTCTGATAACCCCCTGCAGAAACAGACATTCACCAAAACTCATGGAATTATGTCAGTATAACCCCTATATCTAGGTGATAATTATATTTAAGTCATTTCTCATGTTTTGTTGACGGTTTAAAAATGACATTTATCTACCGTCAACAATCGTCGCAGAAATCCAGGAACTTTTTATTGGTGAACTGTGTGCCATTGTCGGTAATGGTGGAGTTTGGGACCCCGATGTGATGAATAATATCAGTAAAGAAGAGCACCGCCTGCTCAGATTTAATTCATGCAATCGGCCAGACCTCAATCCACTTTGAGAACTTGTCAATGGCGACAAGCAAGTGGGTAAAGCCCCCAGGTGCTTTCTAAAGCAGCACGACAAGGTCCAGAACCCAGACTATGAAAGGCCAAGTGATGGAGATCGTCTAGAGCGCTTGGGCTAGTAAATGAGTTTGTCGAGCATAGTATTGACATCCTTTGCAGGAGCGTACTACCTCGATCGGTCAGCCATGGCGATGGGCTAGTAAAAGCCTTGTCAGAACGTGTATTCTACAAGGGTACATGGCATTGCGTGGTGCTGCCTCGTTCTACCATCTAGCAATGTGGTTAAGATCGAGGCCATCAAACTTTTCTTCCAAGAGGCGAACCGCCTAGTAGTATGCTGCCATTCTGGGTCATGACAGCTCGACTCCTTCATGACTTGGTCTATGATTAGCTGAGAGTCACCTTGGACATCAAGCCATCGGATCCTGAGCTCAGTGGCGATATGTAAAATGTTGACAAGCGTCTCATACTCGATGACATTGTTTGAGGTCAGAAAATGAATCTGGATCATATACCTCATGCACACACCAAGGGAGGAGACGAAGATGAGTCCTGCCCTAGCTCTGCTCTTCATTAGTGACCCTTCAAAATACATTATCCAGTACTCCTATTCCACCAGTGATGGTAGGGTTTGGGTCTCGGTCCATTCTACCACAAAGTCTACCAGAACCTGGGACTTGATGGCTTTTTGAGGGGCATAGGTGATGCCTTCTCCCATGAGTTCAACCGCCCACTTAGCGATTCCTCCCATCACCTCCTGATTTTGAATCACCTCCTCGAGTGGGAAGGAAGACACGATTGTGATTGGGTGCGACTTGAAACAGTGGCGTAGTTTCCTTCGGGTGATGAGGACAGCGTACAGGAGCTTCTGTATCTATGGATAGCGTGTCTTGGTGTTGGACAAGACTTCACTGATGAAGTAGATTGGACGCTAGACTCTGAGAGCGTGACCCTCCTCCTACTGTTCCACTATGACGGTGGCACTCACTACCTGAGTAGTGGCCGTGATGTATAGTAGGAGCGGTTCCCCTTCTACCAGGGGTGCAAGGATTGGGGCCTTTGTTAAAAGTGCCTTGAGCCCGTCAAGCGCCTTTTGGGCCTTAGGTGTCCAGGCAAAGCAGTCCGTCTTTCTCAAGAGCCGGTAAAGGGGCAGACCTTGTTCGTCGAGGCATGATATGAAGAGGCTCAACACCGCCAAGCACCCTGTGACTCACTGTACTCCTTTCAAGTCTTGGATTGGGCCCATGTTTGCAATGGCAGAAATCTTCTCTGGGTTGGCTTTGATGCCACACTCAGAGATGATAAAGCCAAGCAGCATTCCCCTTGGAATCCCAAAAATGCATTTTTCAGGGTTGAGCTTGATGTTCTTGGCCCATAAGCACTTGAACGCCTGATCAAGATCAAGAACCAGGTTATCAGCTTGTTTTGACTTAACTACGATGTCATCTACGTAAGCCTCAACGGTCCAGCCGATGAGGTCCCCAAAAATGGTGAGCATACAATGCTAATACGTAGCCCCTATGTTCTTGAGGCCAAATGGCATGGTTACATAGCAGTAGGTCCCGAACGGGGTGACAAAAGAGGTCACGAGCTGGTCAGACTCTTTCATCATGATTTGGTGGTAATCGGAGTAAGCATCAAGGAAAAAGAGAGCTTCACAACCCAAGGTGGAGTCGACTATTTGATCGATGCACGGTAAAGGGAATGGGTGTTTGGGACAAGCCTTGCTGAGACCGGTGTAATCAACGCACATTCTCCATTTACCGTTCTTCATTTTTACAAGTACAGGGTTATCTAACCACTTGGAATGGAACACCTCCTCGATGAATCTGGCTGCCAGTAGCTTATGAATCTCCTTCCCGATTGCTCTGCGCTTCTCCTCGTCGAAGCAGCACAGTCGTTGCCTTACTAGTTTGGAGGTGGCCCAGATATCCAAGGAGTGCTCGACGACTTCCCTCGAGATGCCAGGTATGTCCAAGGGACTCCACACGAACATGTTGCTGCTCATGCGGAGAAAGTCAATGAGCACTGCTTCCTATTTGGGATCCAGGGCGATGCCAACATGAGCCGCTGGGGTCAAGGGAGACCTCCTTGACCCCCTTGGCAGGTTCGAAGGAGCTAGTGGACTGCTTGGGGTCAGGTGCCTCTTTGAGGCTTGCATCTAGCTCGGCTACAAGCGCCTTGGACTCGGTGATGGCCTTAGCATACTCGCATCACTCCACGTCGTACTCATAGGCTTGCTGGTAAGTGGTGTGGACATTGATGACCCCGTTAGGCCCTGACATCTTAAGTTTGAGGTAGGTGTAGTTTGGGATGGCCATGAACTTTGCGTAGCATGGCTGCCCCAACATGGCATGGTAAGTGCCATGGAACCCTACCACCTCAAAGGTGAGGGTTTCCTTTATGAAGTTGGAAGGATCCCCAAAGGTGACAGACAGGTCGATCTGCCCAAGGGGCAAGGCTCACTTCTCCGGTACAATTCTAGGGAAAGGCGCTCCACTTGGGCGGAGCTGGGTCTGACTGATCCCCATGGCATCAAGGGTCTCAGTGTACATGATGTTGAGGCCGCTGCCTCTATCCATCAGTACCTTGGTGAGCCATGTGTTGCCGATGATGGGGTCAATGACAAGCGGATATCGGCCTAGCTGAGGAACACGATCCAGGTGGTCATCATGGTCGAAAGTGATGGTCGATCCAGACCAGTAGAGGAAGGATAGCATGGCTGGCTCAGTGGCGTAGACCTCTCAGTGTTCTAGCTTGCATTGGCGCCTAGAGTCATAGGTCGTGGGGCCACAAAAGATCTTAAAGCAGTTATTAATGATAGGGAAGTTTTTGTCCTTCTCCCTGCTATCGCCCTTATCATCCTTGGGCCTCTTGTCGGGGTCACCCTTCCCCTAGGCACCCTCGGAGAAGTAGCATTTCATCATGCCATACTCCTTGAGGTGTGTTTGATCAGGCCCTAGTGGTACAGGCATGGCTTATCGAGCATCTCGTCAAAAACTCCCAGGCCTCCCTAGCGTGGGGCCCGGGGATTCTTGTGCTCAGCGACAGCCAAAAAGGGATCCTTGCACGTCTGCTTAGCCTTCTTCTTCTTTTTGGAGTTGTGGCTAGAGCACCTTTGTTGGTGTTCTCCTGCTGCTTCTCCTTTCCCTTGGTGTCATGGAAGATTGCCCCTACCGCCTCCTCGTCGAAAGCAAAGTTGGTGGCAATATCCAAGAGCTCCCTGGTGGTGTGTGGGCCCTTGCGCCCCAACTCGTGGACAAGCTCTTTACAGGTGGTTCCCACGAGGAATGCCCTAATGACATCGACATCAGTCACGTTGGGCAGCTCAGTGCACTGTCAAGAGAAGCGCTGAATGTACTCACAGAGAGTTTCATCCGGTTTTTGGCGGTAGCTCCTGAGGTCCTAGGAGTTACCAGGGCAAACATAAGTGCCTTGGAAGTTCCCCATGAAAACCTTCATGAGGTCAGCCTAGTTGTGGATGCGACAAGCCAGAAGGTGTTCCAGCCAGGCTCTCGCTGAGTCAGCTAGGAACAGAGGGAGGTTACGAATGATGAAGCGGTCATCGTCCACACCACCTAACTGGCAGGCGAGGCGGTAGTCATCAAGCTAGAGCTTAGGGTTTGTCTCTCTAGAGTACTTGGTGACATTGGTAGGTTGTCATAACCACGCCGGGAATGCCGTGTTACAGATGTCTTGGCTAAAGACCCATGGTCCTAGGGGTTCAGGCGATGGGCTCCGGTCCTCCCCGCTATCGTAGCGGCCGCAACATCGAGGGTGGTAACCACGGCTAGCACCATCCTCGTGCCTTTTGAGCGCGTTGAGGACATTGTGTGCGTCATAGTTGTGGCCAATGCGGGCGTGGACAGATTGGGGCTTATCCCCCGCTTTCTATTGTTCCGGGTGGACCGAGGCTTCCTTCTCGTGTGTTGCTGATGGTGTGGGCTGGTCAGGCTCAGGTCCACGTCGTCGAGATGTGGAGCTTTCAGCCTGCTACACTGTGACACATTCGAGAAGGACACATAGCTCCCCATGGGCTTGCCGCCCCTTTGGAGTTGATGGTTCAGGCATCGTCCGGAGGAGGATTGCTGTAGTAGCAACATTCTAGCTCGCCCTGGCAAAGAGAGGTGGATGATCACCACCATCATCTTCGTAGATGCTTGGATTCTGGATCTGTCAAGAGGATTATTGGTAATTCTCTCCTACTTTTATATTTGTTCTTGTATTATTCATCTAGTTCATCATTTGTATGAATATGACTTTAGTCTATTCTATCATATTGGATATGACCTTGCTCTATTTGATTATGTTCTCAATTATATTGTTCTTAATCTACCTTGATTATATGCTTGGCATAGTTAGATTAGAATTATATTCAAGTATAGGATCATATAGCGCTTGCTCATTAGATCGATGGGTGAGTGGTAAATATTGTGTAGGCGTGGTGCCTATACTGTATTTTCCTGCGATTGCACCCTATATTCTGGACCATGTGGTAGATTTCGGGAGTGACAGTCCTATTGAGTCATTCGTAGTCCACCTCCCGAGTATGGTGTAGGCAGAACACAACTATTACATGGAAGTGATTGCTATGTTCTTCATCTTCCTTCGTAATATCACTATGTGTAGATATAACCTTCTCTTGCTATGATTGCTAAGTGTAATTGCACTAATCATCGTATGCTTTGACCTTAGAGTTAGAATAACTTAGGAGTTATCTTTGTAGTTCGTCCTAATCCATTCTAGTGCTATAAGCTTAGAGTAATCTATTGAAATGTTTATGTTTTATTATGTGGCTATGTGCTTATCAGTTATTCTTTATCATTCATATATACTATTTATCTTGTGACACTTACCCTGTATGAGAAGATAGACAAAGACAAGGTTATACTCTCCATTACCACATGTAGTGATGCTCATTGCTCATTATCCTTAGCACTCCCTTCCTAGTGGTAAAAATATAAATAACGATACCTGGATTACTCCGGGTTAAAATGCTACATCGGTATTATCTGTGCGCTTGCAGATTTCATATTCATTCTAGAGGAGCATTTGCATTTATTAATACCAGCACCTCTAGCGCCATGCTAGGGTTGACAATCTAGCTTAGGTGGCGTTAGAGGTGTCAACAAGCATTTTTGGTGCCATTGCCGAGGAAGGTTGATTAAGCTAGTCACAAAGGATAATGAGCCATCACTTGCATCCACTAATGAGATTGAGAAACTATCATCTTTCTCTACTCATACAGCCTTACCCTTATCTTTTGTCTATTTATATATCATATATAGGGTAATGTATGAGCAGGTTTGATCTTCTAGATAATTTCATCGACAACCCAGAAGCATTAATCAGAAGGACGAGAGCCAAGCTAAAGAAAGTTCAAATAGAAGCATCATCATCAACATCTTAGCTCGAAGCTCCACCTTCTGAGTTGGGAGATCAACCAAGTGTATTTCAAAGCTTAACACCAGAGTTCGACGCCATGGCCAACAAGTCACTCCGTGAGTTCTCAGCTCCCACTATGGACAACATCCGTGCTAGACCAGCTGCAGACATTAAGAAGTCATTCGATCTCAAGCCAGCGCTGATCAACATGGTGCAAGCCAGCCAGTTTTGTGGGAAGGCACATGAAGATGCTAGTGCTCATCTCCAACACTTCCTGGAGATTTGTAGCACTTTCACCATTAAGGATGTCCCTAGATATGCCATACTACTTCGCCTCTTCCCATTCTCACTCTTGGGGAGAGCGAAGCAGTGGTTCTATGCAACTAAGGAGAAGAATACTACGTGGGCACTCTGCTCCACCAATTTCCTAGCAAAGTTCTTTCCCATGGGCAAAACAAATGCTCTTTGTGGGAAGATATCAAGTTTTTAGCAACAACATGATGAGTCAGTCCTAGAAGCATGGGAGCGCTTTCAAGATTACATCCTAGAATGTCCTCATCATGGAATGAAGAATTGGCTACTCATGCAGACCTTCTATCATAGGCTCACCAATAGCACCCGTGAGACCATGGATGCTGCCACTGGAGAAACATTCTTATCACTTACAATTGCTCAAGCCATAGCTCTTGTGGAGAAGATAGCATCCAACCAAGGTTGGAACGAAGAGAGAACTCAAACCTGCAAGAGAGGTGGAGGTATGTGTCATGGAACCATCCAAATTATAAGAGCACAAGTATAAAAACAATCACTGAAGTGATCAAATTCTCACATTTGAGCCCATGTAACTCTGGTAGTCCAATAAAATCATGAGGGATTTCAAACCAACAAACATACAAGCCAAGATCGTAGTGATTCAACATAACAAGTCACATGTTACAACCATTTCACAAGTAATTCAATATACATAAGAGTTCAACATAGTTATTACAACTTAAGTTCAAAAGTAGCAGAAGCAAAGTAATTTGAAACTAGCAACACCCTTATTTCAAATACATGCCAGTACCAAGGTTGACTTCCAACAAAAGCATTAGAGAGAAGATAACTCAGAAGGATCATGCCTGTGATCACACTCCGCCTCTACAGCAGGAGCCAACCAATTCTTGCCGTAGCTAAGATACGTCACAACCTGCAACAAGTGGGGATAAAACCCTGAGTACGAGAAGGTACTCAGCTAGACTTACCATAAAAAACTAGAAATAAAGTGACACCAAGGATCATGCAAGGCCGATATAAAGTGGGATAGCTTGACAACATTTTGCATAAAAGCTTAATATATATAAATAATCATTAATGCTTAAGCATCAAGTTAATTATCATTAACCTATCATCTATATTAGAACCTATACTAGAGCACTCACTTGATTAGGAGCAAACAATATTAACCATAGCAGGTATAAATTGAGGCAACATTTCCATCATCATCCAATCAACCATCCGTTCAATTTAATTGAATCTACATTGCCGCTGCTCAAGTCAAGTGCTAACTAACCGGGAGCGATGGCGATTCAAATTGAGTTCCTATCCAGCTGGAGGGCTATTTCTAACACTCCCCGAGACACGCCTGGCGAGGGCTGCTCAGGTCACCTTTGGTACAATTCAGGAATCATGGGTTCAACTAATGCCGCATCCCCAAGGGCAACACTCTACTAGGTGATAGGGACTCTAACCCCCCCTTGGTCTTACGCTAATGTCCCCAAGCACATCCTTACTTCCTCCAAGATGCGACCTACCCTTCGATTCCTGGCCTGAACTGTATTAGTCGGCTTCATGGTCGGAATGGCTTATCTGGCCAACTAAGTGTTAGACTGCATTCAACATGACTCAAGGACATACATCAATTGGTCCTTAAACGACTCAGACGGGGATAGATTCACACCCAAGACCTCCATGCCTTGTTGCTTCACTATTGTCATCCTGCCCGGTCTCCTTTCATATTATTAACACATGGTTCCTTTCCACGATAGCAAATATAGCCAACCATGCCATATACGAATACCCCTACATCTCGCAGGTGACAGAAGATCACCTGACTTCTACCGCTTAAAGCAGGGCTAAGCATCTACTCGATCCTGGTCTATGTAGGATTCAAGGATTCATATATCTTGATAAGGAGTGATATTGATGCAACAAGGTTTTCACCCAACTCCTATACTTAATGCAACAATACTTATAACACATATATAGTATTGGCTTTGAAAAGTAGGGAGTCTTATAATGCTCCGGGGCTTGCTTGGGATCCAACTCAAGTTAGAGTTTGTCAGATGAAACCCGCTTGGTGAGCATCTCCCAATCTAGCTTGTGGGCCCTTTTTGAGCATGTTCTACACATTTTCATGACTTGACTCTTAAACAAAGTTTGTTCCTTATAAAATTCTCTACAACTTTGTAAAAGGGTGCATAGTCATGCAAAGCTTTTAGGTCACACTTTTGAAATGGTCAAACAAAAATGTTCTAGGGTCCATACATGGTCAACCATCACTTAGAAGCACAATTAGGCAAAATGATCAACATGAACATTGTTCCATTATGTGTCTTAAGTGTAGTTAAGGTGTTGTAGAGTCTAACCATGTCCACTGTGCATAGGTTACATAGGGATCTGGGTCTCATATGCATTGAAACATAGAAATCACTATATTTGAAATGCTTGTTTCAAATCTCCGTTTCACTCATTTCATAGTGTTGTTGCAAGGTCCATGCTACATATGTTTCACTAGGTTGTTCCACATGTTGCATTTGTATGTTGCATAAACACTAGTTCACATGGAATGTAAAACATGTTTCCTGGTTTCAGAAGTATGTTTGAGTTATAATCAAACAAGCATATAACTTATCATTTCATGTGACTTTTTGATTCCAAACTTCATGAAACTTTTCTAGTGGTCACTATAGATAGAAGGTGATGTGAGACACATGAAAGAAGTGACATCAACACTCACTTGCATTACCAGACATGAGCACCTAACATACATTGAAACATAATTAACAAGGATATGTTACATATGTTTCAAGGAGATGTTGCAGAGGTTTCAAAGCACATTACATATATGCATGTTTCACGCTCATATATGAACAAATGATGCTTAGGCTCATGCAATGAAAGTGCCAAATGCAAGCCTAACACCTGGGGTGTTACAGTATGCACCAGTTGAAGGAGGTAGACATGCTGTCTGCCAAGATGGACCTACTTATGAATAGGCTCAATGAGAGAGCCGTTAAGAAGAATGAAGTCATGCATATCCATGATTCTCGCATGACTTGTGAAGAGTGTGGAGAAACTGGGCATTCAGGTAGCAGTTGCCTAGAGCTACAAGAGGATGTGAACTACCTCAACAACAACAACTACTATCGCCCTCAACAGAATCAATGTTGGAACCAATAGCAAAGGCCTAACTACTCAGGTAACTATCAAGATAATAACTATTATAATAATTTTAATCTGTCGCCTTTGAGAGAGTTAGTGCTTAATCAAGAAAAGTTAATGGATAACCTATCTAAGAAGTTAGCATCAAATGATAAAGTGCTAGAGACAATTAATAATAGGATCGATAACTTTTCTACTCCCATTATGAATCAACTTAGCTTTGATAAAATGCTACAGTCTCAGTTACAACAGCTTGCAAATGTTGTCCCTCCTGCTAACCAAGGTAAGATTCCGGGACAATCAGAAGATCTAGAAACTGCAAATCTTGTAGACATATTCAATGCTGGAAGCTACTGGAGTGACCCTATCTCAAAAGGGTGGAACGACGAGACTCTGTTGATTAAGAAAGGTAATCCAGGGAGACCAGTCATCCCGATCTCCATTGGAAGTATAAACTTCAATGAGGCTGTCTATGACTTCGGTGCAAGCATCGACATCATGCCTAAGATGATCTATGGTAAAATGTTCAATTATCCTTTATTGTATATAACCATGTGCTTGCAGCTTGTAGATCAGTCACTCTGTTACACTAAAGGGATCCTAGAAGACATCTGTGTACGAGTAGGCAGCTCGTACGTTCCTGCAGACTTTGTGGTTATAGAGACATGTGGTGATGAGAGGTCACCCATCATTTTGGGACAACCATTCTTGAACACCATTGGAGCTATCATGTATGCCAACACTGCCAAGATCTATTTCAATATCAAAGGTACGAGAGAGACCTTCTTCTTCAAGAACAGAGTACTATAGTTCCCTGCACACCCACAACATCCCTATGAGCCAAAAAAGAAGAACAATCGAAAGAACAAGAACAGAAATAGGAACAAGAAGCCACAACAGATGGAGTCAGTAAGGATGATCAATGCAGTCCACAGAGAGCATGATCGTCAGCTCAAGTCCCCTTACTTGATCAAGAAGGACGACCCAGGTGTCCCAACCATTGAATGCACCATCAACATGAGCTCCTTTTAGAAAGCTATCTGTGACACCGGATCGGGCATCAACATAATGGCCAAGGTAACTTATGAATATCTATATGGTACTATACCCCTGGAACCTACATATGCGTAGTTGCAGATGGCGGACTAAACATTTTGCTTTGTGGAAGGACTAGTAAAGGACGTCCCCATACAGATTGATGACCACTTCATCCTGACTGACTTCTTAGTCGTCGATATGGGAGAAGATGAGTATGATCCACCAATCATCCTAGGAAGACCATTCCTAAGCACCACCAAGGCCATCATCTACATCACAACAGGAGAAGTGTATTTCCAATTTCCCTCAGAGAAGGTATGCCACCATTTCAATAATAATTATGTAATTGATGAAGAACCCAAGAAGAACAGATCAAGGAGAAGGTGCCGTACTCGCACCAATAAGAACCAGTCAGCTATAGACAGCTAGGCTGACTATGAAGGAAAAGTAACAAAACATGAAGATGTATTCCCTGAAGACAATACATCTCTAGAGGAGGAAGCTGTACCACTAACAGAGAGTGACCCTGACACCAAGAATCAAGAAGAAGAGAAGACAGAAGAGAAGGCTTCTCCCTCAAAATCTACCTCACCAACAAAACAAGTATGGAGAGTAAAGGTAAAATTAGTTTCAGATTCAACACAAGAAGAGGATCAGACCGAGGCATCACTCAAGGTGCCTTAGAAGGAGTAAACAGACAAGAGGTCCTGTTCAGAGGACTTAAAATCACCGAACACCGCACCAAGAGGTAACTTGGTAGTTATCATATTTCCCTTTCAGCATTTAATTTTCCATATCATGTTTACTTTCCTTAATTGCATGTTATATTTTATTCTTGCATAGAAAAAGAAAATAAATTTGTTGTGCATTGCATTCTAAAACTGCTAAGCCCCATGCAAATAAATTTGTGGTATAAAACCCATAAGTCTAGTTGCTGTGGTGGTGTAAAAATAAAAATAAAGAAGCATGCATCGTTCTTTATAATTCCTTGCATAGTATAAAGTACAAAAAGATTATTTTGAAGATCCTACTAGAAAGATTCATATGTTAAGAGGTTCTAGATATCTAAGGCTTAGAGGTTTATCACTAACACTTAATCAAGTTTCACAAGCTTTGTTGTCTATTTGAGCTTCACATAATTCGAAGGATCAAGAAAAACTAACAGACGGAAGGACGCTTTGTCCCCTGCCGGAGTGCTGTCTCAATAGTCATCATCATAAGCACTTCGATAAGGGGAATACACCTTCACTGTCTGTCTGCTACATCAATCAAGACTACATCAACATCCAGCTTGGGGGAGAGCACCCCTGTATCCAGCTACGTATTTCCTTACCTATCTATTTACTTATTTATTTCTGCTTTGATAAAAGGATGCATAAACTTTAGAAAACCAAATAAATATTTTTCTTTATATTTTTATGTTTCTATATGATCTTTAAGTTTGCTAAATAATTTGAGGAGAGTGTGCTAAGTTTTTATCTTGCTAAAATGAACCCCTAGAATAAACTCTTATGTGGAAATGATGAATAGTTGCTCTATCGTAATTCCTTTCAAGTACCTAGTTTTCCACCTCGAATTCTCCTGAGTTTTGGATATGATGGTTTTGATTTAAGATTTGCTCTAAACCTGACCTTGTGGGTAGCGAATGCTTGATCTAAGTCTAGATAGTTGACGGATATGATATGGGAAGGTTTTGAGCTGCTGTTTATCATGTTTCTAGAGATACTAGAGTTCTGGAGAATTTATCTTTTAAAAATTAACTTGCTACATGATGAGTTCCTGTATGATGAGAGTTTAAAATTCCTACCATAGCCATATACATGCTTGCTAGATTAGGAAGCCCTACATTCGTATTTACTGCTTGTAAGCATTGAGTGTGGTCAACCTGTGTCGACCCTTAGGAACTGGTCATGAGGTTAGAATCAAGATCCACATATATTCTCCACCTATACATGCTACTTCTATCCTAGAAGTACGCATCCATATGCATCCACCTATATATTCTACTGCTATCCTAGAAGTACGAATCCACATATACACCATTTAGATCCACGCAGAAAATAGTTCTACTCTTACACTGAGAGTGAACTACCCAAAAATATTCCTATCACCCTTATTTATCCCTAGCTAGCCAATAAAGCTCCAAATATCCAGCTATACTACCACTTGTTATTATATCCCAGAAAGAGGCTTGGGTGCTTAAAAAAGAGAGAGAGAAGAAGAAATAAAAGAAAGAGGACAAATGTCCCACTATGAAAAAAGAGAAAAGAAGAAGAGAGAGAAGAAAAAGATCCATTGAGCAGCCCAAGTTCTCCCCAAATCTTCAAGTTTTCAAGAGAGGTATGAGAAAAAAAGTTTCTCAAAGGAGCTAAGTATTAACCATCACCATTCCTTCACCCCTACATCACCACTCCTAACCCATATACCACCTACCATTCAGCGTATACACATGCATATCTTGATTTGATTGTGTCGGGTACCAAAAACAAGGGGTACCCACAATCAACGATTAAGAAAAACAAAACCAACAGGACTAGCCGAGACAGCGAATGAAACACCTCGACCACATCCTGACTCATACGAGGCTCGCTTGATGGGACGCCTCGACCACGTTCTGACTTGTACGAGGCTTGCTCGACAAGACGCCTCGACTACCGAGAAATCTCCGACTCGCACGACCTAGGGTCGGGCCGGTCGACCCACCTCATTCACCAACTCTGAGACAAAAGTCAGAGCATTTAATGCAAACTGCCAACCACTTCCTACCCTCATGGCTACAGCAACAACCGGCATGGGAGTAGTACCGGTGTCAAATCTCACTTTTTACCGCCCATCCCGGGATGGGCGGTGAAAACCTGTCACTGTACGCACCATACTAGGCACTATTCCACCACTGATCACACTCGAGGGTGAATACGATGAGTACCGTACCCCACGATTCCGAGGACTCGGCCTTATCCGTTCACCGTCGACCCACCTCGACCCGACCTCGACCCGGCCTTGACCAACCGATGATCAAAACAAGAATGCAAGGCTTGCGTGACACAGGACCCGAAATCTTTTCACCGTCTCATCCTCTATGTCACCATGGTGTCCAGGGATGGCCGGCCATTCTCGAGGCACGTCGCTACAGCAACCTCCACAGCGTTCGACAAAACTTCACCTCAAAGGCACCCCGGCGTCCCTGCCTCCTCTTACCCTATAAAAGGGCAGGCAGGGGACTCTACAAGGGGTTGGCAGAGAATGGACAAAAAAAGACCAGCCACCTTCCCACCGTAGAAGATCAACATCTCAAGCAATCTCCTTTGTACTTTCACTTTCTCTTTGAGACCTGGGATCGGTTCCCTCTCTCATAGCTTGTAACCCCTACGCAAGCACTTAGGTGCAAGGAAATACAATACTTCCCCCTCCCCGCTGGACGTAGGGCCTTCTTTCGCCCGAACTAGGATAAACCTCCGTGTACTCTCCTTGCATCACCATCCAGATTAGGGACATGCAACATTGATTCACTCGTTGGCTTAGGACCCTTGTAGGACCAAACACCGACAGTTGGCGTGCCAGGTAGGGGGCGTTGTGTGCCAACATCATTTTCCTACCATTTTTCTGGATGGCTGACCCCGAACGTCCACTCTCGTTGGCCACGGTGATCTGGTTTGGGAGCTTGGAGTTCATGTCCCTTGGCCACGGCTACGACATGGTCCTCCTCCCACCCAGGCACCCGACTGACAGTGACCACGAGCTCTCCCAGCCTGGGGGAGCACTATGCCGGTATCGTCGCTCTTGTTAGGCACACGCCGCCTGGCGACGGCGAGCCCAGTGCAACCACCATCATCGCCTTGCGGAAGGTGATGGTATTCCCCGATCCGACGCCTCTTAGCCAGATGCCAACATGGATTTCCTCACTGAGGATCTGTGTATGATGGGCTTGGCTAAGGGTAAGATGCCGATAGGGAGTCCCACTGGTCTACTGCCCGGTGCGGTGCCACCACCAGCCAGGTCGACTACTCTGGCACCAGGAACGATGCCTTCATCAGCATTCCTGTTTGGACTAGACTCGGTTGCCCGGGCATACGCTTCTTCTATAAGCACCTGCATGAGTGCTTATGAGGAACTCCCTAGATATCATCTATGCTCCTCCCTCGACCTCGTTGCATCCACGCCAGCTTCCGAGTACCTAGACTCCATGGGGACTCCAGATACAGAGCTCTGTGCGACTGCCTTTCGACATCATGACCTCAGAGACGCATGACCCCACATGCACCCGTTGTACTACTATTTCGGCGCTCCAGACTCCGACTCTGCCGATGACACCTATGACCTGACTTGCGAGTGCTTCAATATCGATGGAGCTATCACGTTGGATTCAGAGGATGAGCTAGCCGTTGGAGGAAGGAACATGCCACCTCAGGTTGAGCTCCCTATTGAGCGGGATGAGGCTCAATTCCTTGTGGACCAAGGAATGCAACTCGAGCAAATCCATGAGTTGCAGGACAGGCTCAATGAGGAACGAGAAAATCTGCGCCTACTTCAACAAACCCTCAAGCATGAGCGCGTGGCCCGCACACACAGCGGAGGAGCTTGAGAGAGAGCTCGCGACGTCAATCGTCGCATCGTCGAGGATCAGGCAGTCGAGCCCCCGGTTTTCGGTCGAGCCAGCCAGAACGTGGTCGCAGCCGCCATGCTCCTTCATAACATGCCCGAGCCATCGAACCCCGAGGCCCGTCGGGCCCGTGATGAAATCCGAGGACTCCTCGAGACCGCTACCATGCAGCAGGCCAAGAGTTCCGCCTCAAGGCGACACGGGTTTGCCTCAGAGCAGCCTGCAGAGCCCTCCCGTCAGGAGAGAGGCCTTGGTTCATCCTAAGCACGCCCAACAGAACAAGGCGGCCTCTGTCCGTGAACGCATCATTGACAACCATGAACCTCGAGATGCCCGTGACAACATCATTGAGCGTCGGAGGAGAAAACATGGTGACGGTGCAGCTCGAGGCTACCACGAGCACAGAGGCGGGCGCTACGACAGCTCGGAGGATCGAAGCCCTTCACCCGAGCCATCAGGCCCTTAGGTCTTTAGCAAGGCCATTTGCGAAACATTACTCCCAGCTCGGTTCCGCCCCCCATGACTCTTACCAAGTATAATGGCGAAACCAAACCTGAACTTTGGCTCGCTGATTTCTGATTGGCCTATCAGTTGGGTGGGGCCATCGACGACCGGGTCATCATTCGACAACTTCCCCTGTTCCTATCGGACACCGCTTGAGCCTGGCTCGAGGACCTCCCACCTCGGCAAATCCACGACTAGAACGACCTTGTGAGAGTGTTCGAGGGCAACTTCAATGGAACCTATATGCGCCCCGGCAACTCATGGGATCTCTGAAGCTGCAAATAGAAGCTGGGCGAATCCCTCTGGGATTACATCCGGTGTTTCTCCAAGTAACGCACTGAGCTCCCCAACATCACCGACTCCGATGTCATCATGACCTTCCTCTCTGGTACCACCTACAAAGAGTTGGTCTAAGAATTGGGCCACAGCACTCCCATCACTGCCAACGGTTTGATGGATATTATCACCAACTTCGCCGCTGGCGAGGAGGCAGTTGGTGACATCTTTGGTAGTGACTAGGACAAAGGGAAGCACAAGGAAGAGGATCCCATGGGCTCTAGCCGGGGCTCGAAGAGGAACAACAGGAAGAGAAGAAGAACTAGCAGGGCAAACAAGAGGCCCCGACCGATGACCTTATTTCTGCTGTTGATCGTAAGAAACCTCGAGGGCCCCCCGGTGGGGGCATTTTTGACAAAATGCTCAAAGAGCCGTGTCCCTACCACAAAGGGCCCACGAACCACAACCTTGAGGACTGCCACATGCTCTAGAGATACTTTGAAAGCATAGGCATCAAGAAAGACGACAGGAAGGAAGATCCCAAGGGAGACAACAAGGATGAGGGGTTTCCCGAGATCCATGACTGCTTCATGATATACGGAGGACCCTCGATGCGCCTCTCAATAGGGTAGCGCAAGTAGGAACATCGAGAGGTCTTCTCCGTGCAACTCGCAACCCCCCTCTTCCTTGACTGGTCCGAGGTGGCCATCACTTTCGACCGTGATGACCACCCAGACTACGTCCCCAATCCTGGGGTCTACCCACTTGTTGTCGATCCCATCATTGCCAACACATGCCTCACCAAGGTGCTCATGGATGGCGGCAGTAGTCTTAACATCATCTATGCCCAGACCCTGGACCTTCTAGGAATCACCAGGATGCACCTACGACCCAGCGTCGGGGGCTTCCATGGAGTCGTGCCGGGGAAGCGAGCAGAGCCCGTCGGATAGGTCGACCTACCTGTCTGTTTCGGCACTCCCGCCAACTTCAGGAAGGAGACTCTCACTTTTGAAGTGGTAGGATTCCATGGAACATACCACGCCATTCTCGGACGCCCCTGCTACACCCGGTTCATGGTGGTCCCCAATTACACCTACCTCAAGCTCAAAATGCCGGGCCCCAATGGTGTCATTACTGTTACGCCCTCCTATGAGCACGCCTACGAGTGCGACATAGAATGCATCGAGCATGGGGAAGCCATCTTGGAGTCGGGGACCTTGGCGGTGAACCTCGATGGTTTGGCCAACGAGACCCCTAACCCCAAGCACCACGCTGGCAACTCTGAGCCTGCAGAAGACATCAAGCTCGTACCCCTCGATCCCACCGACCCAAAAGGAAAGGCGTTGAGCATCAGCACCACCCTCGATCCCAACTGATGTAGAATATGGATCCCCGAGGCTGAAAGCCTACAATGAGCAAAACAATGACGCCATAAGAGAGGACGCCCTTGACTAGCTCGAGGAAGCTCGTGATGTGGCTCTGTTACACTCGGCAAGGTATCAACAAAGTCTCTGATGCTACAATGACAAACACATCCGTAGACGGGACCTCAACGTCAGTGACCTAGTGCTACGGCGAAGCCAGAACAACAAGGGACAGCACAAGCTTACTCCACCATGGGAAGGGCCATACATCATCGCGGAAGTACTGAAGCCCGGCACCTACAAACTATCGAATGAGAAAGGTGAAATCTTCACCAACGCATGGAACATTGAACAACTACGTCGCTTTTTTCCTTAAAGCCTCGAGGCTCTGTAAATTGTTTCACAATCCCATGATAGAATAAAGAATACATCGGTGTTCAAAGCATTTTTTCATAACAACCAGGAAGGATCGACCTTTTTTTCTCAAAGTCGACCCTCCCTCAGGGGCTGCAAGGGGGGAACCCCCTACGTATCCCCAAAAAATTCGCATTTTTTTCAAAAAAGAAGAGAACTGTTACATAAGTCGACCAGGCCGCAAGCGCACCCTAAGGCTCAAGGGTCACCGAGCCGCGAGATCACCTACGCCTCCGAGCTATGGTACCTCCACTCACCCCCCACGCCAAAGGGTGCAACCGCGTGCTAAGTAGACCTAGTAATAGTTCATGACTTTGAAAAAGCTCACAACTAACATTCCTATTCGCTTTGAATCAAGTTCTTACATGGTCTACGAGGCCACAAAAAGGTGCCCTAAAGCTCAAGGGCAGTTGAGCCACGAGATCACTTACGCCTCTAAGGCTACGATACCTCCACTCGCTCCCTCACGCCAAGGGGCATAACCGCGCGCTAAGAAAATCATGCAAGAATACGATTCAAGCGAGAAAGGAAAGAAAAAACTTGAATGAAAATAGACATCTAGTACAAACTTACATCTAAATGTTTCAAGGCCCCCAAGTCCATCACAACAAAAGTTACGAATATTAACTCATTTACATGGGCCCTCATGCCTAGTTTTGGCTCACAGGCCCTCGTCGTAGGTAGGCAGGACCATCTCGACCTCAAAATGTTTTGCAAGGCGACCCCCGGGCTCCTCAGCGGCCTCGATCAGGTTCAGGCAGGCGAATTCATTCTCCTCGTCCATTCGGTCTGCATCCGTGATGAAGACATCAACGATGAGGTCCATGTCATACTTGAACCTAGACTGAACAATTGCCATGGCCCTCTTCACGTCGTGATGCAGCCCGCCTCGTATCTTCTCATGGACGAGGCGGCCTAGCGCCGCCATCTGACGAACAAAGGAGTTCCCTGGTGTGTCCTCCTCGGTATCAGCATTGGGCTCGACCCCCAGGCCATCACACAGCAAGGTGATAGCACCCTGGAGCAACTGAGTTCGCTCGGCCTTGGCCTCGAAGAGGTTCTGGAACGAGGTGGCCATCGCCTGGGCCGCATGTTGCTGCTTCTCCAACTCTAAAACATAAGCACTGAGTTAGCATAAGCCTGGGACCTCGAGGCCAAGGATAGAACACAACAAGAGGTTTACCCTCAGCGTGGGTCTGCCAACCCATGACCTCAACGCATAGCTCCCTGCATGCCTTCTCCGACGCTCGAAGAGCCTTGTCCTTATCATGGACCACCGCCCTCAGTGCCTCAATCTCCCGACCGGTGCTCAAGAGAGCCTCGTCCCTCTCTCGGACCGTCACCTTCAACATCACAACCTCATCCTCCAAGGTTCTGACGTGAGCGGACACCATCCCGATCTAGATGTTGAGGGCATCACGCTGACCGCTAACCAAGGCGACATCCTCCTAGAGCTCCTTCACATGCACCAGCAGTGGCGCGAGGTCCTCACGAGCCTTAGCCACCTCCTCCCGAGCCCTTGCCGCATCTTCACGCGCCTTGGCCTTGGCTTCCCGGGCCTACGCTGCCTCCTCCCTAACCGCTGCATGGGTGACGCGGAGCTTGCCCACCTCGGCACTCTTCTGGGATAGCCGCTTGTTGGCTTCCTCGACTAGAGCCCGTTGATGAGCAAGCACCGCCCACATGCCACTCTCATGATGAATAAAGAGTGACTTGCGGTGAGAACGCTCCTTGAGCTCCTGACCACAGTCAAAACCTAAAAATCAGAACCAAGGAGAAGGGAAGGATAAAACACAAGGAAAGACTAGCGAACCCGGCTTACCTTGAAAGCCTTCAACATACCCCGCACCAGGGTATCCGTGACCATGCGCAGGGATTGCAGGGAGTGCTTACGGAGTCCCTCGATGAACTCCCAATGTTGCACCTCATCCTTGTCATCGAGGGCGAAGAAGGACTCAGCGCTGGGGTTAGACGCGTCCCTGAACTCCATGGTCGACCGACCCCAGCGCAGAAGCTCCTCCTCCACCCATACAAGCGCCAACCCTATGTAGTCGGGCCACCTGGCCGACGCCTCGGCTAGGTCATCCCCCAACACCGCAGAAGTACCGGGCCGATCCGAGGCGTTGATCGTCTCGACGTCTGCCTTCTGCTTCCCCTTGTCAGAAGGAGGGTCATCGACGGTAAGGTCGATCATGACCGGGGTTGACCGTTGGGCGGGGCTGGCATCTTGACTGTCGACACCACCGGCTGTACGATGGATGGTGGCACGACCACCCCCCATTCCGCCTCGACTGCCTGCTCCATTGGCCGGTCCTGCTGTGGCCACGGCTCCTCCTGCGCCGGTTGCGACTCTGGCTGCGCCGCCTCTTGCCCCGCCTCTGGTGGGGCCTCCGCCACCTCCTTAACTTTTCAACATCCGCTTGCCCCGCGTCGCGGACGGATGTTTTGGCCTCAGCGACCTCGATGGTCACCTGGGTCATCGCAATCGACCCAAGCTCCAACCCACCAACTCCAGGCACCTCGAGCCTAGCATCACCTGGGACCGCCTTAGTCGGCTCTGGCCCCCGCGCGGCGTCACTAGGACTAGCAACCTCCTAGGCGCTTGCCCCCGCCTTGGCGGCCACCTCCCTCAGCCTGAGCCACTCTGTCGTAGCCTGGCACCTTGTGACCCAGGCAGCGTCGTCGGCTGGCGTCCGCATCATCAGGGCGACGCCCAACCTAAGCGCCTTGACGGGAGTCGGAGCCACGAGCTCCGCCTTGCGCTTATGGCTGAGCAGCAAATAAATGCGTCAGAATAAAGAACGAGATCACCGATGATGAAAAGACAAGGGGAGTTACTTACCCGGATATGGGAAGCAGGGGCCTAGACCCCGGCAAGCCCAAGCCACCTGACAGCACCTGTGACGGCCTCTCCGTTGAGCCTCCTGTCGGTTGGGTGCTCCTCAGAGCCCAGGCTGACGGGGCAACAGAGGACCTCTGCGGTGATGAGGCTATTTGGCCTCGAGTCCTTACGCCCATCGATAGTGCCCTGGCCTCTGATGCCGATGCTGTTACCCCACCCACCGACTGAGTTTGGGGTGATCAGGCTCACGGGAGCGGCACCACCGTCCTCCCCTACGGGACCCCAGGCGAGGTAGCTCCCCTCTCTGAAGGACCTGCTCGGGCCCTTCCCTCTGTTGGTTCTCCTTCCCCCTCGATGGGCGCTGAGACTTCCCTCGACGCCTGGGAAGTCGATCCCCCAACAAGCTCCAGCAGGGGCCACACTTCGGGGAGGTGCGCTAGAAAGGTCGTGGTATCATACCGTGACCCAGCGTCGTCATCGCCGCTGTCTTCGTCCTCCCACTAGACCGTCTCGGAGGGAGACTCCTCAATTGGGAGCCCCTCAAGGCTCTGTTGGCGGTGGTGCTTCTTCAACACCTCGCGCTCGAGGGTTTTCTAGACTTGACGCTTCTTGGCAGCATCCTTCTCTTCCTTCTTCTGGGCCACCGAGAGGCGTCTAGCCTCGCGAGCAGCCTGATCCTTCGGAACCGGCGGCCGCGACTCCTTGATCGGCGACAAATCCTATATAGAGGCCTCGATTGACTTAGTCGAGGGAATCATGAAACAAAGGGACTCAAGGCTATCAAAAAAACGACACTTACCAGAGGCTCAAAGCCTTGAGTGGGGCGCATCGGGACCCTGTTGATGTCCTCCTGCTTGAAACTCCCCACCATCCACCGTGCACGTCAGGCGACTTCATCGAGGGGGAGGGACTCGTGCGACATCTGACTCCCCTCCAGCGAAGCCTCCGGCGTCATCTCGTCGAGCCAGAGCCGGCGCTGCGTCAGCGGCAGCACCCTCCGATGGTGGAACGCGGTGATCACCATTCCCGCCGTCAACCCACGCTAATGAAGCCTACTCAACGCGTCGAGGAGCGGCTACAGTTTTGGCTTGTCCTCCTCAACGATGTCGTATGACCAGTTCTCCTCGCATGACATCAGCACCCACCTAGAGAATCTTAGCAGCTGGTCATCGTCATTGTGCAAATAGAACCATCCGTTGTGCCAGCCGCTGTTCGACGAGATGAGCTACGCTGGGATGTACTGCTCACCTGGACCCGACCGGACTTGGAGAGTGCAGCTCCCTATATGCACTGCACACCGCACTCCTCGCTCGCCCGCCTTCTTGGTGAAATGCTCCGCCCTGAAGAGGTGGAGCCACAGATTCCAATGTGGCTCCATCCCTACGTAACCCTCACAAACCCCCATGAAAATGGCAGCCTGCAAGATGGAGTTGGGGGCGAGATGATGTAGCTCCACCTTGTAGTAGTGGAGGAGCGCCCACATGAAGCGGCTTGGTGGCACTCCAAGCCCCGTCTCACGGAAAGCCATGAAGCTTACCATGTATCCCTCTGGGGGCGCCAGCTCCCGGTGGTCGGATGGCGGCACCCTCCATTCCGGTTGGGTCCGGCTTGCCCTTGGTCACAAAAGTCCATCGCGGACCAACTCCTCTAGCTTCCTCTCCATCACCGAGGAACGAGCCCATGCATCCACGGGAAGGTTCTGGCTCTTGCCCACCATGGTTGTCGGAAAATGGCATGCGACGGCGGATGAAGAAGCAACGACGGCGGTGGATGGTGGCTGAAGGGCGCACAAAGAGCAAGGAAGGCAGAGATGCATATGGAACCCCAGGCCTCACACTTATACCCCGATGGAAGGCCAACGGGCGAGCAAAAAGGTAGGAATAGTTTCCGCATTTAATGACCTTACCTAACCGCTCCCTCAAAACCCACAGGTAAGGGCATGTGTCTGCCGTTTATTCCATAACCGTCGCACCACGCCACCCACTACCACGCCGATCTTGCTTCCCCTCCTAAAAAGACGCGCCCTAAATGGGCCGGAAGGGGATCCGTGGACGGATATTCCCAGACGAATGGGTAATGGGCTCTGAGCCCAATATAAACCTCGAGGGATCGAAATCTGGCCCTCGACCAGGGTTCGACAGCTGCCCTCGAGTAACAGAGTCAGGGACAACTAGGGATGTGCCCGTACAAGGCTAGGGCTCGAGCCACGCTCTCGAGGCACCCCTAGATGTATTTGAGGCTAAAAGAGAGGTCGACGGAGGAATCCCCTCGGAGGGAGGCATCGAGCCCTCAAATCCTATCGCAAGGAACCAAGATCCACATGACTACTCTTTGGCATTTTTGAGAGCGCCTCCGTGGCCGCTAGCCGACTCCTACCGAATGGAGCACGGGCTCCCACTTGAATTCCCCGTTAATAGCTCAGCGGAGATCGTCGAAACTCGCCTAACGAGGGTAGTACGACGTTCCCCACCCCTCCTCCTTTTCCTAAAGAAGGAGCATGAGGGTTGAACGATAAAAGACGGCCAAGACTCTGATCGACCCCGTGTGCACGAGGCTCGGGGGCTCGACCACAGAAGGCCAAACCTTGAACAAAAAAGGACAAAACACACCACGATACAAGTGCATTCCTCGATAAAACGTACAAAAGACCTCGGAGGAGTCTAAACACTCCACCGAGGCCTCGGGGGCTACACCCGGTGGGTGCGCTCGCGCGCACCCACTGGAAAAGGCTACGATGCTATGACTCTAGTTCATGACTCGCTGAGCCTCTGTGAGAGTGACCCACACTCACCCAAAGGCTCAGGGGCTATTGTCGGGTACCTAAAATAAGGGGTACCCACAATCAATGATTAAGAAAAACAAAACCAACGGGACTAGCCGAGATAGTGAATGAAACGCCTCGACCACGTCCTGACTCGTACGAGGCTCGCTCGATGGGACGCCTCGACCACGTTCCGACTCGTACAAGGCTCGCTCGACAAGACGCCTCGACTACCGAGAAATCTCCGACTCGCACGACCTAGGGTCGGGCCGGTCGACCCACCTCATTCACCAACTCCAAGACAAAAGTCAGAGCATTTAATGCAAACTACCAACCACTTCCTACCCTCATGGCTACAGCAACAACCAGCATGGGAGCAGTACCGGTGTCAAATCTCACTTTTTACCGCCCATCCAGGGATGGGCGGTGAAAACCTGTCACTGTACGCACCATACTGTGCACTATTCTGCCACTGATCACACTCGAGGGTGAATACGACGAGTACCGTACCCCACGATTTTGGGGACTCGGCCTTATCCATTCATCGTCGACCCACCTCGACCCGACCTCGACCTGGCCTTGACCAACCGACGATCAAAACAAGAATGCAAGGCTTGCGTGACACAGGACCCGAAATCTTTTCACCGTCTCATCCTCTATGTCACCATGGTGTCCAGGGATGGCTGGCCATTCTTGGGGCACGTCGCTACAGCAACCTCCACAGCGTTCGACAAAACTTCACCTCAAAGGCACCCCCGGCGTCCCTACCTCCTCTTACCCTATAAAAGGGCAGGTAGGGGACTCTACAAGGGGGAGATAGAGAATGGACGAAAAAAGACTAGCCACCTTCCCACCATAGAAGATCAACATGTCAAGCAATCTCCTTTGTACTTTCACTTTCTCTCTGAGACCTGGGATCGGTTCCCTCTCTCACAGCTTGTAACCCCTACGCAAGCACTTAAGTGCAAGGAAATACAATACTCCCCCCTCCCCGCTGGACGTAGGGCCTTCTTTTGCCTAAACTAGGATAAACCTCCATGTACTCTCCTTGCATCACCATCCAGATTAGGGACACGCAACATTGATTCGCTCGTTGGCTTAGGACCCTCGTAGGACCAAACGCTGACAGATTGTATGACTTGTTTCTCTGGATCCGTAGTTTGACTATGCAATAAATGTTTGCAAGTATGTATTCGCTGTCTCCCCACCTATGAGCTCCACATAAGCCTATTAGAAGTAGGGTGAAAGAGATAAGGCAATGTTACTATGCCTAAAATACCAAAAATACCACATATCTTGAGAGGAGAGAAAAGGCATAGACCATAAATGCCTTGGAGAGGATCTAGAAATACCATAAAGGAGAAACTTGAAAGGGTCATACATAGGAATCTCTGAGTTTTATTTTGAAAATTGTGCAAAATTCCAGAATAATAGTTGATCAAAGAACTTGAAACATGGCGCTTGACTTGACCGTTCTGTCTTTCAACTACTCAAGACTCAAGTGACGGCTACAAGCCCCATGGTGGAAGGTAATATGAGTAAGTTTTTATTAGAACTAATCCAGAGGAGAATTCTAGTTTGAACGCATGTGTACCTGAAAGGCGTGAAAGCATTGTAGCAACTCCTGATCTATCACTGAGTCTATCTTTGCTCAGGGATGAGCAAAAGGTAAGCTTGGGGGAGTTTGTTGACCGTAGATAAGTGTTATTTTTAACCGTCAACATAGCATGAGAAAGGACCTAAAATATAATTACTAGCTAGATATAGGGGTTACACTAATAGAATTCCATGAGTTTTGGTGAATGTCTATTTCTGCAGGGGGTTATCAGGAAACAACCAAAGGAGGCCCACATGTCATATTTACGTAGAGAGAAAAGGGCCACATATATGAAAAGAATAATCTAGAAGACACGGGAAGGAAAATCCTAGAAGGTGGGACCCACCTGTCACTATGATAGGGGCGGGCGTCCCACCCCCCTAGGCGGCCGCCTCACCTTGATGGCCAATCAGGAGCCACCTCATGGATCATGCCTTCACTACCTTTGAGGATCAATAATAATCGTCTATCAAGGTTGGTTTGATCCATGGGCTATGATGCTTCCTAGAGGGATATATAAGCAAGGCTCCTGGCCCTAGGAGAAACCCTAAGTCATTCCAAGATACAGAGCATTCCTCTGAGAAGCCCCAGAGCCACCATCTCAATTAGATCTCTATAGTTTAGTAGCATAGCTACATAGGATTAGAACTAGAAGGAGGCAAGCATTGCTTGGATTCTAGATCTGTTAAGAGGATTATTGGTAATTCTCTCCTACTTTTATATTTGTTCTTGTATTATTCATCTAGTTCATCATCTGTATGAATATGACTTTAGTCTATTCTATCATATTGGATATGACTTTGCTCTATTTGATTATGTTCTCAATTATATTGTTCTTAATCTACTTTGATTATATGCTTGGCATAGTTAGGTTAGAATTATATTCAAGTATAGGATCATATAGCACTTGCTCATTAGATCGATGGGTGAGTGGTAAATATCGTGTAGGCGTGGTGCCTATACTGTATTTTCCTGTGATTGCACCCTATATTCCGGACCGTGTGGTAGATCGCAGGAGTGACAGTCCTATTGAGTCATTCGTAGTCCACCTCCCGAGTATAGGGCAGGAAGAACACAACTATTATAGGGAAGTGATTGCTATGTTCTTCATCTTCCTTCATAATATCACTATGCGTAGATATAACCTTCTCTTGCTATGATTGCCAAGTGTAATTGCACTAATCATTGTATGCTTTGATCTTATAGCTAGAATAACTTAGGAGTTATCTTTGTAGTTCGTCCTAATCCATGCTAGTGCTATAAGCTTAGAGTAATCTATTGAGATGTTTATCTTTTATTAGTGGCTATGTGCTTATCAGTTATTCTTTATCATTCATATATACTATTTATCTTATGACACTTACCCTGTATGAGAAGATAGACAAAGACATGGTTATACTCTCCATTACCACATGCAGTGATGCTCATTGCTCATTATCCTTAGCACTCCCTTTCCAATGGTAAAAATATAAATAATGATACCTGGATTACTCTAGGTTAAAATGCTACATCGATATTATCTGTGCACTTGCAGATTTCATATTCATTCTAGAGGAGCATTTGCATTTGTTAATACTAGAACCTCTTGCGCCATGCTAGGGATGACAACCTAGCTTATGTGGCATTAGAGGTGTCAACAGATGGTCGGTACGAGCACTTAGATTTGTGTAGAGGTATGGATGTTGCTGTAGAGGTATGGATGTTGTCGTGGTGGAATGATCGGGGTCATATTGGGTCAGGGCATGGTTCTCGTGCTCCTGTTGACTATGCATGGTCATGTCCATCCCATCGGCGAGAGAGGGTGCCGTGGTTGGGGGCCCTGTGGCTCCCCATCTTGCTAGAGGGCTTCACGTGTTCCTCGGGCGAGGCGAAAGTACGCCGAGGGGGTCGGGCGCTCTGATGGCATCATGGGGGCTCGGGCAAGGTAGGAACTACCACCCGAGGCACCTATCTCGCCCGAGACCTTTCCACAAGGTTCGAGTGGGATGGAGGTTGATTTTCATGCTTCAAGCGACTGTCATGCTGTTAGCGCTTTCGACTGGTCGGTTTTACTAGGGCCCCTACAATGGGGCTTTAGCGAACGCACATGGTGCCGTATTTTGCCATTTATTGGGTACCCTAGTATTTTGATACCCCACACCATTATCATCAAAGATGTCACACCAGCTAGCACAAGGCTCTGTCTGTTTCACTTCTCCCTTGCGGGGAAGGCGAAACAGTGGTTCTATAAGGAGAAGGAAGCTATCAATACGTGAGACAAATGTTCCGTGACGTTCCTCGCTAATTTTTTTCCCATGGGCAAAACCAATGCCCTGAGGGGGAAAATTTCAAACTTCTAGCAAACTTCACTAGAATCCATCCCTGAGGCATGGGAGACGCTGCAGGATTATATCCTAACCTGCTCACACCACGGGATGGAAAACTGGCTCATGCTCTAGAACTTCTACGAGGGGCTTACGCCCATGTCGAAGGGGCACATAGATGCCACTGCTGGAGGAGCATTTCTCTCCCTAACCATCGATGGTGCCACAACTCCATCAAAAAGATGGTGGCCAGTCAGGACAGGGGAGGAAAGAAACAACAAAAAGGCATGCATACCATGAAGGAGGCGGATATGCTTGCCGCAAAAATAGATTTAATACTATCAAGGCTAAATGAAAGGGCCAACAAGAAGGAAGCTATGAAGGCCACCATTCAGACCACAGATTCGCAAATGACTTGTGAAGTCTGTGGTGAAGTTAGACACTCAGGGAATAACTGCGCTGAGACCCATGAAGACGCCGCATATATCAACAACGGGTTCCGACAAGGTAACAACAATGGGTGAAACAATTAGTCCCATCCATAAGGAGGTAATTCGAACTTCAACTCAAATTACAATTCGAATCAACCTTCCTTGAAAGACCTAGTTCTAGGTTAAGCTAAAATTAATGAAAATATCACTAAAAAGCTTATGTATAATGATAAAATGATTGAGAATATAAATTCAAAACTTCAAAATTTATCCTCCTTAGTGAAAAACCAACTAATTTTTAATAAAATGATAGAAGCACAAATTGCTCAAATAGCTGCCGCTATACTTGTCGACCATTCAGGGAAAATCCTGGGGCAACCCGAGAATTCCCCTAAATTTGTTCATCCAGCTGTAGAGCAATAAAGGAGAAGTCTTGCCGATGGACTATAAATGTTGAGCCCTTACTGAAGATAAATCAGTAGTTATCTTTTAAAAATTCAAAATTTCATATTTTTAAAATTTAAAATTCAAAAAATTTGCTTCAAAATAAGCATTTTAGAAAAATAAAATAAAAATCATTTCCTGATAGTATAGATTTTTCTATTATCATTTCTTATTTTTTTAAAAAATATTTATGAAAATTCAAAATATAATAAAAGATTTGTGGAAGATCAATTTCGGGAGCAAAATTTTGAAATCGAGGAGAGCACCAACGGTCACAAGGTTGAAATGGTCGTTGGGAGCTACTAGCCAAATGGGGGCAGCAGTGGGCCCACCTCTAGCACCCTGCCAGGTGTCGCCACTGCTGCTTCTCCAATGGCTAGGAGCCATTATCCCATCCCACTCTCTGCAGGTGCTTCGCGCTATAAGTAGGAGGGCTCGGGATGAGGCTCCCTTCATCCTCACACTCTCCATTTTTCACTCCCTCTCACTCTCACTTGCTCCACCACATGCAAAAATATTTTCCACAAAGCTCAAGTGCAAGGAAATTCTGTAGAAATTTCCTGAGCTCATCACCACCAAGCAAGCCCATGGGTTGTTAGATTTATTTTCACTAACGTAACCCCGTTTGTGAGTTTATGTTGTTGTCTTTTTCGTCTTGGGCAAGTTTGGGAGGAAGCTCACTGGCACTTTTAAGAAGGCCATGGGAGCAAGCTCAAGTCGCTCCCACAAAAGCTCAAGTGCTCGCTACACTGAGACCAAAGAAAGCCTGATGCATGAAGACGAAGAAACGGTCCTGACAGAAGAAAAAGAGCAAGAGCAACCGATGGAGGAAGGTAACGATGATCCACACCTTGATTTGGAGGGAGACTGAGAGTTGGAAGCGTACAACCTTATCAAGAACCGCGAGTTCGTCCATGTGTCTGTGTATGACCTCGACCTTCTCTAAAAGATAGGTATGGACACTAAATTCGTCACCATCTAGAAAGCCATTGGATGGGAGAACGTTGCTCCCATCGACGAGCTTGGTTCTCGCCTCTTAACAATTCAATTCTTATGCTCTTTGCAAGAAGTTGAGGGTGGGATTACTTTCCATCTTTTTAAGAAAGAATATTATCCTACATGGAGGAATCTTAGCTCACTTAGGCTTTAGCACAAAATTCTTAATTGACTTAAATCATGCGCTCAAGGGTTTTAATCGCCATGAATTTTGGAGAGTAATTTTAGGTCAAAATGTAGTTGGCAAGTTTCAACCTTGAAATATGAATATTCATCATCCTACTTTGAGGTTCATACATCATTGGATTGTCATGACTTTGTTTGCTAGGCAATACATAAGATTTGTTTATCATGCCGAGTTGCAAATTCTCTATGCCATGCTAAAAAGACTAAAATTGTCCTGTGAAAGAAATGTTTAAACATTGGCTAGAAACATTCAAGGCTTCTACATCTATCTCTTGCATGTCCCTTGTGACTCGTATTGCCGCTAATATTGGTGCATTATATGGACAAGATGTGACATACATCTCTACTCCACGCATTGATATTGATGAGCACTACTTGATGCAAGAGCATCATTTGAAGTATGATAATGCAGGGAACCTTGTATTTTTCTTTCCGGGGTATACAAATGAGATTTCACTCCATAACCCGAGACTCTCATTGTATAAATCCCCGTCACTCACCTTCACTCTTGTTGAACAAGAGGAAGCGCACAGGAGTTCTGTTTCTCATAGGGCAACAAGGAGCAGAGCTAGAGATGAAGCTGGCAGATCTTAACAGCCACCGCAGATATCGACACCACTTGTACCTCAGATGTACCATGTGGAGTGGTTCCTGGCCATGCAGACACCTGAGTTCACCCCTGGGTATTAGCCTGGTTGGGGGCACACCCCGCAACCACACGAATCCGGTGGATCAGGATGGCATGAGGCCAATGACATGACATGGACGCATCACTCATCCGACTCCGAGGGAATACCACCACCCGTTCATCCACGACAGTCTACTTCGGACCAACGAGAGTTAGACGGCATCAACACTTGCCTCGGAGAATTGGAAATCTGCATAGCAGCAATAGTTCACGAACTTCAACACGCTGCTGAGACAACAACAGGAAGCACAGGTGGCATACTGACGGTCTATGGGATACAATCTTGGACCATAGGCCTAGAGCTAGCTTGGAAGAGGACCCCGCAGAGATACCTTGTATCTTTTTCATATTTTTAATTTTTGCATTTATTTTCTGCTATTTATTAGCATATAAAAAATCTAAAAAATTCGAGAATGCCAAAAAAAATAAAATATGATAAAAATACCAAAAATATTAATTCCATTCTCATATGTGTTTTAAGAATATTTAGTTTCTCCTATGTTGAAATGATGAATAGTTACTCTGTCTATAATTCATTTGTGCCTAGGCTATAATTTAGTATTTCCCAATATTTAAGTTTGTTTGCTAAAAATGTCTTATCCTAAAACTTGAAAACTTATGGATTTGCAAATGCATGCTCTTTTTTTAAGTTGTTGCGAGCTATGATATGGTACAAATAAAATTTGCTATGACTTTATTTTAAGAGAAACTTGACATCCGAAGTTTTCATTTTTAGAAATACTAAAATTTAAAGTTCCTCAATGTTTATGAATACCCACTAAGGCCATATGACATGATATACATTTAAAATCTTAGTCATATGCTGCTTATTATTACTTTGAGCTTTGTCAAATTGTTGTGACCCTGTTGAGATTTTTGTCATGCACCCATGATCAAGACACACATACACCCTAAAATAAACTGCTGACTCTTACACTAAGAGTTATGCAAAAACATGCTTTTTTTGTCCACCAAAATAATTACTCCATTCATTTATCATGTGTCTCTTAAAAATTTCATGTTCCAAAAAAGAATAGTATGGGCTATGCTAAAAAAGAGAGAGAAAAGAAAAAGAAAAAGAAAAATATCCATGCTAAAAGGCATGAGAGAAAAATACATGCCAAAGAGCATGAAGAAAAGAAAAGAAAGAAATAAAGATAGCCCATACTTTCAAATAAAAGACATTCATCCAAAGAGAGAGAGATTCATGATTCAAAGAAGTACCAAAAATATTTAGAATTAGGAACTTTATAAAAATTCCACACACTTGTACGATCAAAGTGTATGGCTTGCATCTCCTTGAGGTCTGGTTTTTGACTTAGCAAAATATATGATGCAAGTATGCCCCACTTTTCATACCTACCCAAAACTCCACTCAAAGCCATTAGTGGTAAGATATGAAAAAGAAGGCAAAATACCAAATGCCTTTGGTAAGGTTTCATACACATTAAGCGATCAAGAGAATCATTTGAGGAACTTACTTTTTTTGCAAAGTTCATAAAACCTATGGATAGATGGTTAATCAAGGAATGAATGATTGGTGTCTCTGTTATAACCGTTCTATCTTGCAACTGCCCAAGAACTTGGAAAAGCTATATGCCCCACAAGTATCAAGAAAAAGGGTGGATTAAAATGCCAACTTATTTGAATTGTGGAAGAATACTTTGTTATAGGCATGACACTTGTGAATTATACTTGGCATAGTAGCAACTCCTGATCAACAACCAAGTACGTAGCTATTTGCTCGGGACGAGCAAAGGTTAAGCTTGGGGGATTTATTGGTGGTCACTATCGACCAAATCCAACCTCCAAATAAAGTCCAAAATAGGAGAAATCAATAATCTTATGACACATATGCATGTACTATTAACACATTTTCCACATGTATTGGCTACTTAGTGTTTTACAGGACATACACATGAAATACATGGGGAAATGTCAAAAAGGCACAACACAGGAAATCGTAAAGCAGAAAAGCGCAAAGGAGCCAAGCAAAAGCCCAACCAAAAGCCAACAATCGCGAGACGGGCCCACCAGGGTGCCACACCCTGGGTGTGGCTACACCCCAGCTGCCGCCTCTTGGGCCCATGCTTCTCTAGCGGTTGCATGCCGCCATGCATTGGCAGTTCCTGGTGGTTTCCTTATTTTTCAGCGCTAAACTGACCACCACATTAGTATAAGAAGGGGGTGATGCTCACCATTCCACTCACACCAACATTTGGAGCCTCTACCTCACTACCATACTCTTGTACTCTTTTAGCTTTTAGTAATAGTTTTGTGAGCAAGGCAAGAGCTATCAAGGAGGGCTTGGCTCCTTGGAAGAAAGGATCCTTGGTATGAATAATACAATGAGTTCTTCCATAGTCATGCTCTCATACTTACAATATAGCAATGCATATGAACTAGACTATAGTTCTCATGTTACAATCATGATATATGACTATAGTTTGTATATTATGATCTTGACACGTAGAACTTTATCCTTAATCATTCATGTAACTTGTATGAGTAGAATTAGAGCTAAGTTGAGGTGGCGGTTCATCGTGCCTTCGGGTGTGCCCAAGTTCTTTACTTGTCGATCCGTAGGGTCAGGGACCCAAGAGAATTTGGATAGTTTCTGTGTACGCAAGCATGGTGCTTGGGTATGGAGAAACAGGTGAATACATTTCCTACTCTCCAGTTGAGGGGTAGGTGGCAGGTGGTGATAACCCTGTTCGTCCCTTATAATCCCCCATATTCATGTAGGGTGTAGGAGTCTAAATTGTCATACGAAGTTGTTGGCAGACCAGTACTTAGTGGCCTCCTGACCTATCTTATGCTTAGTTCTAGCTCTAACCATATAATTTGTATGATCATCACTTGTTCTTTGCACGGCTATATTAGAACATGCCGGCTCCCCGTAGGAACATTTTTTTATTCTTTTGTTTTCCTTTTAACCTTGAGGTTGGCTTAGATGTGTGTCCACTATCCTCGAAATACCATTTTTACCCCTGTCATGGCTATGGTCCACTATGCAAGTATGTAATCTTGTTCATGCTCATGCTAGACTCGTACACCTTGCCCTCCTTTGGAAAAATATAAATAACGATACCATGTATACTTCTAGGTGAAATGCTACAACGATAGATCCGTGTGCTTGCGGATATTTTCTATAATCGTTAAGAACTATTGTAGTTGGTCTTTCTTGGTGGCATCGCCAAGGTTTACTCAAGAAATACCAACAGGATTTTTGGCGCCATTGCCGAGGATGGACTCAAAACCTCCACACTTAGTGATTGCGCTAAGAAATGCCAACAAGCATTTCTGGTGCCATTGCCGGGGAGGGCATAGGTTAAAGAATCTAGTAGGACATAATCATAAGCACATGCATGTAATGGTAGCCATAGTTTATGCAGGCTAATTCTACTTATTTTCTTCCTGTTGTGGATGAAAATAAGATAGTGTATGAGTGGTTTCGACCTGCCGAATAACTACACCGATAACCTAGAGGCACTCCTAATGAAGAGACGGTCTCGTGCCACTTCTTCGCTACTCCACTGGCAAGTGAACCAGTCACCCCCGAACCATTCGCTACTACCGCTATGGCCAAGACAGTCCACAACTACTCTAGCCCCGTTGTTGCCAATGTGCCTGTTGGGCCTGCTATCAACACAGGGGCTAGAAACTTTGAGCTGTGCATTGGCCTGATCACGATGGTGCAAGCAAACCAATTCTTTGGTTTGCCAAGCAAGGACACAAGTGCACACTTGTAACACTTCCTGGAGCTATGTGACACCATCTATCAGTGTCTAGAGAACTGGGTGTCTAAATAGAGCAACAAGTGAATTTGTATTTGCGCATCTAGGCTCGGATGGTGTGCAAAGTGGACATAAGGGTGTATACTAGTTCAGGCAAGATCAGCCCTACATCTAGTGGATTCGGCTGCTGTTCGTGTTGCCTTGCACCGGAGTGCTCATAGTAGGGGTTACAAGCTTTCGAGAGAGGGAGCAGATCCCAGTCTCTTTTGAGGGGTGGTATGTGCATGTGTGTTGATGTCCTAGTGAGGTGTGTGTGTGTTCGTTTCTTTGTCTTCTCATCCTCCTTTAGATGTGGCCCCTATCCCCCCTTTTATAGCTTCTAAGGAGAGGGCTCGGGTTACATTCATGGTAAAAAGATAAAATGGGGAAAAGATGAAAGAGAAAAACAAAGAAGGAGGGCTTGGGTGCGGCCGTCTTCCTCCTGATCCGGTGGGAGTAGTTTCCTCTATAGTGCAGAGATGCAACTTACATTGATCTTTTGGCCTCTACGTCCACTGGTGCTACACGATGTGGCCACGCTTCATCTTGTGTGCCTCTGCGCCATTGAGGATGGGCGGTACGGGCGCCCAGATTTGCATAGAGAGAGGGTTAGGTGTTATAGTGGTTGTTACCCTTGTCGCTATAGAGGTACGGATGTCGTCATGGTGGAATGACCGGGGTCATGTTGGGTCAGGGCATGGTTCCCGTGCTCCTGTTCACTGTGCATGGTCACGTCCATCCTATCAGCGGGAGTGGGTGTCGCGGTTGGGGGCCCCCATGGCTCCCCATCTTGCCAGAGGGCTCCACGTGTCCCTTGGGCGAGGCAGAAGTACGCCGAGGGGTCAAGCGCTTCGATGACGTCATGGGGGCTCAGGCGAGGCGAAAACTGGTGCCCGGGGCACCTATCTCCCTTGAGACCATTCCGCAAGGCTCGTATGGGATGAAGGTTGATTTTCGCGCTGCAAGCGGCTGACATGCTATCAGCGCCTTCGGCAGGTCAGTTTTACTGGGGCTCCTACGATGGCGCTTTAGCGAACACGCAGGGTGCCATATTTTGCCATATGTTGGGTACCCTGGTATTTTGATACCAGACAGTAGCCCCTGAGCCTGTGGAGGAGTGGAGCACTCCTTTAGAGGCTTGAGTACAAGCGACCGTGGGCAGTTTTGATTTGTTTGTGTTTGAAGGAAGCTATCTGGTGGGTGCGCGCGAGCGCACCCACTAGGTGTAGCCCCCGAGGCCTTGGAGGGATGAGTTATCCCTTCAAGGGCTTTAATTGAGTGAGTGTAGTATTTTTCGTGTGACTACGGGGCATGCGAGGAGCCCTTGAGTCTTTAGTTTTGACCATTCACTAGGTCAGAATGTGGGAGAAGCCCCCGAGCCCCCCCGTGTGTTGCAAGGGACTGACCGGGTGGCCCTTTCACCAGCATGTCGTTATCCCTTGCGTTCTTTAGCAGAATGGAGGGGTATGCGTGGGCTCTCATCATCCCATTTGGGTGTGTTGCGGTTTATTTGTTTTGGAGAAAATTGTCCGATGGGTGCGCACGAGCGCACCCGTAGGGTAGCCCCTAAGGCCTTGGAGGGATGAGTTATCCTTTCAAGGGCTTTAAATCGAGCGAGTGGACCTACCTAGGGAAGATGAGGTGTCACACTAGGTAGCAGTTATTGTGACGCTTCATGTCCCGATTCATGGGAAGGTGGGGAGGTGCCTGGATCTTTGGCGTATGTGGGGAGTTGGACAACTAGCGCCCAACCAGTTACCTTGTACGGCATTATAAATATGGGCATAGGCAAGGCGTAGGAACCTATTTGTTCTTCTTAGTTCTTCGTAGCAGCCCATGATCTCTTTGCCCCCCTCTCGCCGTGGCACCCTCCCTCCACCTTCACCATGGATCCTGGTAAACGCCCCGCCGGTGATGTGTCCAGTGGTGTGTGGTCCATGTGGCGCCGCGTGATAGGGGTGAGGTCATCCTCTGGCGGTGGACATGGGAGGCGGCTGCCTTTGGTGCGACCGCGGAGCCGGCACCACTGTTGGATACTGTGCTGGCTGCAACGGCGGAGACAGAGGTGGAGCGGCTTAGGAGATATCTGGAGGTCTCCTAGGCTTCTCTTGAGGCAGTGGAGCAGGAGATGCAGGTCATCTGAGACCAGTAGGTGGCCGTGGATAGCCGGGTGGCCGGTGAGTTCTCCGTTCGTCATTCTGGTTTGATGGACTGCATTCATTTTTCGCACTCATTATGTTTATGTGTGGAGCAGAGCTGGAGGTAGAGCTGCTGGGGATTTGGGAAGCTATGGAAACTGCGGCGGGGTACATCCACGCCTGTGATGTGGACCGGGAGGAGCGCTTCCTAGATTTCCCCAACCGCGTCCAGGACTCGGTGGAGCTCGACATCCATCGTGGGGTGGCGGTGGCCCTAACGGTGGCACAAGTGCACTCGGGGCACATGCTCCACCACCTAGTGGGGCTTCTGGAGGGCCAAGACCAGGCTAACCACAATTGGTCCTAGGAGGACTTTGATGAGGTAGCCGACACCGTCGTCGACCTAGTCCCTGCTAAGGGGATCGTGGAGGAGGCCACCGGGCTCCTAGACCCTGAGCGATAGCCAACATCAAGGTCGAGCCCTTCTGGCCGGTGTTCCTTGCCTAGTTCCAAGGACGTCATCATCAAGGCCATCTTGGTCCTCGCTTAGGATAGGTTTTTTGCATTTTTCCTTAAAAGCACTCTTGTAAAGAGACTCGTCGTTGTTTAATGGATCGTATCTTTTGTTGATGTGAGTTCTCATGCGATTTTAGAAGTGTTGTGGGTGGTGACCATTCGTAGGGTTGTTCGTGGCTCCTAGGCCTTTGTTCGACAAGGGTCATGGCCGTTTGTTGGGTTAGGACACGAGTGCAGCCCCCGAGCCCTTGCTTGATGCGGGGGTCCGATCGGGAGGCCACCCATCTTTGATTCGATCCCTCGTGTGTTCCTTCATGGAATGGAGGGGTGAGTCGAACCATGCTATCCTTGTTGGATGAACCGCAACTCTCGGGTAGGTCTGAGTAGAGTTCGGGTCCCATTCGCTGGCCACCGGCTTGCGACCAAGGTGGTGATGCACTCCCAACCCTTGAGAGTGCTAAGGCGGCTGTCGAACCCATGGTGGGACATCCTTCGAACCCCTGGACCATAATTAGGCCGGAGGAGCATATGTAGTTCCGTATTCTTCTCTTATCTGTCGAGGCCTATGATCGGCCCATGGAGAGGGGAGGCGCCCGAGCCCTGCGTGGTGATGGGATAACGGCAGGTGCGGCGTGCGAGACGGAGGGTGTGAGGTGTTAGAGCAGATTTGTAGGGGGCGTTTGAACGGTTACCAAGATATCCAGGACGTGACGAGATGTTTCTGCAGCTGCATTTAATGCAGGTGGTTGGAGTATCGAATCATCCCGGCTTCCCCTCTTTTTAACCCGGTAGAACTTTATGCTTAATCATTCATGTAATTTATATAAGTAGAATTAGAGCTAAGTTGAGGTGGTGGTTCATCATGCCCTCGGGTGTGCCCAAGTTCTTTACCTGTCAATCCATAGGGTTGGGGACCCAAGAGAATTTGGATAGTTTCTGTGTACGCAAGCATGGTTCTTGGGTATGGAGAAACAGGTGAATACATTTCCTACTCTCCAATTGAGGGGTAGGTGGCAGGTGGTGATAACCCTATCCGTCCCTTATAATCCCCCACGTTTGGGTAGGGTGTAGGAGTCTAAATTGTCACACGAGGTTGTTGGCAGACCAGTACTCGGTGGCCTCCCAACATATCTTACATTCAGTTCTAGCTCTAACCATATATTTGTATGATCATCACTTGTTATTTGCATGACTATATTAGAACATGCCCGCTCCATGTGGGAACATTCTTTTATTCTTTGTTTTCCTTTTATCCTTGAGGTTGGCTCAAATGTGTGTCCACTATCCTTGAAATACCGTTTTTACCCTTGTCATGACTATGGTCCACTATGCAAGTATGTAATCTTGTTCATGCTCATGCTAGACTCTTACACCTTGCCCTCCTTTGGAAAAATATAAATAACGATACCCTGAATACTTCTGGGTGAAATGCTATAATGATAGATCCGAGCGCTTGCGGATATTTTCTATAATCATTAAGAACTATCGTAGTTGGTGTTTCTTGGCGGCATCACTAAGGTTTACTCAATCTTAGTGATGGTGTGAAGAAATACCAACAGACATTTCTAGCACCGTTGTCGAGGATGGACTTAAAACCTCCACACTTGGTGATTGCGCTAAGAAATGCCAACAGAGTGCGTGTTTCTCGCTTGAATGCTCTAAAGTTTTTACAATAGGGGTGCAAGAATGGTGAAAGGGGTAGGAGAGCTAAAGCTAGGAGAAGGGCTACCCAAAGGAAACTTCGAGAGCCTAGTGAGAATGAGAATGATAGGATCAGAGTCCCTAGAAAGGAGGCCCTGCCTGCCTGCCCTGATATAGAGTCTAGGGCTAGGTTTCATACAAAGAAGGAGGTTCTCCTGACCGAAGGGTCATGAGCCTGAGGGAGGGGGCCTAGCTAACTTGGCTTGCAAGTAACACCGTCTTGTGGTGCACGCCTTGCCGTGGCTATCATCATGGCCTTGTGCTCACATCGTGGCATGGCGTGACGTGGTGCCACAGTGCCCATCATGGCGGTACTATGGGTGCAACGGTGTGTCACTAGCCATCATGCACGACGTGGTCATCGTCATCACCTACTGATTGTCCAGGGACGTCATACATGAGTAGGTAGCAGCCCTCGGGTCATCGATCGTCTTGCTGCTTGTGGAGTTGGTGGTCACCATCCCAAGTTTCGAGGTTGTGGCTCACGTTGATGGCCTCTAAGTCAAGGCCATCGTCGTGGATTTCATCCCATAGCGGGTGGGATCGTACAGATGTCTTGTTGAGCTGTAGTTGGACGGTGGTTCTCTGTACCTGTCGTCACCGCTTGGCGGTGTTGTCTTTTCTCTGCTATGTGGTGCAGGGATGGCATCTGACCGGACCGAGGTGATCACTGTCCTCTCGGTCCTTATGGGGCCAATGCGGCATGCTTGCTCTTATCGGAGCGGGCGCGCTTGGATGGACTCAGTCTCTCTGTCCCTTCCCATGGGTCAGTACGATGAGAGGTCGCTTGTTGCCCTTAGCGTGTGGCTAAGGCGAGAGGAAGGGGTTGTGGCTGACCCAGGCTTCAGTGATTGGCCCGATCCACTTAGCTTAGCTAGGCCTTGGTTGTTTAGGCTCAAGCTTGGCTTTAGTATCATGGGCCATTCGGCCTACCTGTTATTCGATGCCTTGAGACACCCGGGGATCATAACCCCGACAATCATCATAGCAGCATGCCTATATCCTCATATAAGAATGAAAAACAACAGTATATCATCATAGCAGCATGCCCATAGCCTCATAAGAATGGAAAACAATAGTTAATCATCATTGCTAATGTCCAATGCCTCAAAACCAAAAGGAAAACAGGAAGAATTCATCACAGATACTATCCATGGCCTCATATAAAGCAAGCAGCATGTATTCATCATTGCTAATGTCCAATGCCTCCAAAACAATAGGAAAACAGGAAGAATTCACCACACATATTGTCCATAGCCACATATAAAGCAAGGAACATGTTTATGATCACAACTATTGTTCAATGCCTCCAAATAAAAGGGAAAAATCACCATGACATAATACAATGACAAGTTACCTAATATAAGAATATATATGAGAGTGGCCTCTATTGGCCCACATTTGATTAGCCATTACATCCCTAAGTGTGGACCATGTTGTGTCCTCCGTGGCAACACCATGGCCATGAGAGTCACTGTTATTAGGTACCCAAGATGACAAATTAGGAACCACCTCATCTAAACCATGTTCTAGTATCCAATTATGTAGAATGCAACATGCTAGTATCAATTTCACTTGTGTCCTGAATGGATGAAAAGGTTTGTTGTCAATAATTATAAAGCGATCTTGAAGTGCTCCAAAAGCCCTCTCCACTATCACCCTCAAGCTTGAGTGCCTTAGGTTGAATAACTCTCTTGGGTTGGTTGGATAGTTCCTACCGCCATAGTCTTTTAGATGATATCTATTCCCCCTGTATGGAAGAAGGAAGCTAGGACGAAATGCATACCTAGCATCTACTACATAAAATTTCCCTAAGTCAAGTAATGACATGCATTAGTTAAGTTGCTATATACTTTAGTAATCGACTAAGTTATCCATTTATAGTGGGTACCTTGTGGGATAGTTAAACCTGGGTTCCTCTCTAATGCATTAGCAAGGACAGTAGCATCATGTGCTATGCCCTCCTAGCCAGTTAGGACATATGTAAATTCCAAATTAAAGTCCATTGCAGCAAGGACATTTTGTGTTTTTTTAGAATAAGGACATTTTGTATTGGGCAATGCTTCCTGCCCCTAAAAGTTGTTTGGATCTTGGTAGGCAGTCTAGCATATATATATGGGTGCCATCTATTACACCCACACAATCCTACAAAGGAGTCAACAATATTTGTTACATTTAATGCATCCTATTAGCTAGCACATGCCAAAAATTAGGCAATTTGTTACCTTAAAATATGGATTCAATCTATGACCGTTTGTGATCTCAAGTGGTGTGCCACTAGGTGGACCATTAATCATCTGGTCCCTTAGTTCACCAACAACATACAACACCTCCTTGAAATATCTACTGACAGTCTCTATAGATCTCCTCCAAGTTTATGTATTACTCTATAACGTTAGTTGTGTCCAATGACATGAAGGAACATTGTCTGACCTGGATCTCCAGTAGTATATATTCCCTTCATTTTAAATTGTAAGTCATCCTAACTTTTTTGAGAGTCAAAACCTTTCAAGTTTAATCAAAATTATAGAGAGTTATGACATCAACAATAGATATATACTATAATATAATAAATGAAGAATCTAGTAATACTTAGGGGTGTTTGGCACCGCCTGAGGGGCTGCTCCAGAGGAGCTAAAACTGTTTTTGGAGGAGCCATAATTTGTGGCTTCTCCACAATAGCTTCGGTTTCTCTGCTTTTTACCGAAAAACGGCTCATCTAGGAAAACGTTTGGTAAGACTCCTTTGGAGGAGCCAGAGTCGGAGCCTGAGAGGAGCCCTGTGCTAAACAGGCCCTTATTTGGTATTATAAATATTGTTATTTTTTATATAAATTTAGTTAAGTTTAAGATGTTTTAATTTTCTGACAAAGTTAGAATCCCTTATAGGCTGTGTTCAGTTCCGAAATATTTGGGGGAAATATTCTTTTAGCACTTTCGTTGTTATTTGGCAAAATTTATCTAACTATGAATTAATTAGGCTTAAAAGATTCATCTCGACCTTTACAAACAAACTGTACAATTAGTTATTTTTTATCTACATTTAATGCTCCATGTATGGGTCCAAAAATTCGATATGATGGGTGACAGAGGAAATATTATGGGAAGTGGGAAGTGAACGGGGCCCTAATTTGACGGAGGGAGTATGTTGCTCCGAGCAGACACTGCACATATCGAGATGACGACGATGGACCTGACTGGTACGTCTCTCAGCTGAGCCGAAAGCCTGACGGGTTGTACCATTTCTTCCAACGCCACTGCGGCCTTGACCATGTTGTCATGCAGCGCACCAACCTCCACCTGGAACGGAGTGTTCTGTCACGCAATCCAACTCTAGTCGTCTCCGCCACGTACGGGTAAACGGCCTCGTTGCACCACGTCACATCGACCCCGCGCATGCCTTTTCTTTTTCCTCGTTTTTCTTCTTTCCATTTCCAAAAAGAAGGCTCCTGCGTACGTGTTAAGACTACTCGCAGCAGGGACTCTAAAGGATACTCTGGAGCCGTTCGGCTGGAATTATAAGTCGGCTAAAAAACACTATTGGCTGATTTTTTATGAGAGAAAAATAATGTTCCGACTGAAAAAACAAGCTGAATAAGACAGATTATAAGCCAGATGAACAGGGCCTCTGAAACTTTAGAGTAGGAATATAGAGTAAAAATTACTGCACTGGTTACTCTAAAACGATACTCTATCATTTCTCTTACTCTATATTTAGAGTGATACAGTGCTTACTCCATAATGGACAGTGGCGGCCCCCACTAGCTAAATAAAGGAAAAAATGCTATAACTCACCAACAAAAAATCTAAATTAAATTTCGATTGCACCATTAAATTCGTCTCATTAAATCCTTCAAAACTAGATCACACATGGATATATTTAGATAAAGTGACAAGTGAGTCCCACAGTGGATAGAGTGGATAGAGGATGATATAGAGGATGGATGGGTGCGGGAGAATTGAGTATAGAGAAGAGAATTTGCTGACTAAGCCGTATAGAGGATGAATATAGAGATCCATGAGTACGGATAGCCTAACACGAGAACTACCTATGTTCACCAAAAAAAAAACACGATAACTTTCTCTAGGAGTGTACTGCTTCAGTTGTAAGCTTCAATCAGGCTCCGTTCACTTCCCAAAATATTTCCTCTGTCACCCGTCATATCGAATCTTTAGACCCATGCATGGAGCATTAAATGTAGGTAAAAAATAACTAATTGTACAGTTTGTCTGTAAAGGTCGAGATGAATCTTTTAAGCCTAATTAATTTATGATTGGATAAATTTTGCCAAATAACAACAAAAGTGCTACAAGAATATTTCCCCCAAATATTTCGGAACTGGACACAGCCTGAGCCATCGCTAGATATATATTTCCCCCAATCAAAGAAGTTGTACTCGTCAGACATGCGTCCTCCTCGATCGACCTGTCTCATCGCTATATATATATATATATATATATATATATATATATATATATATATATATATATATATATATATATATATATACATGGCAATTTCTTTTTTGCGAAGATTAAAAAACAGGGTAAAATAACTACTCCAATATACTATATATATATATATATATATATAACATGGTAATTTCTTTTTTGCGAAGATTAAAAAACAGGGTAAAATAACTACTCCAATATACTATCTGCGTCCTAAAAATAAAGTCACGTTTTCTTGACTAAGTTTATAGAAATATAAAAATATATTTTATAACAATTCTAATGAAATTTATTTGGTTGTATATTTTCTATAGATTTAATCAATTTTTCATATTGTTTGATTTCTTGAGAAATGAGAATTGTATATATTTTTTTGGATGGAAAGAGTATATAGAATTCGCTGCAGATATTCGGATAGATGTCACCAGAAAAGCCCGCAATTAAAACTTTAGAGACATTTTTTAGTCAGTAACACTGCAGATAAAGTTTTAAGATTTATAACACTAAAATAATCTCAGTAGATTTTGGTAAGAAGCTACTAATACTTTCATATATAACTATATTTTGATATACCTAGACAATGTAACAACGAACAAATGGGTCTACGTAATAGACTCTATCGTCAGAACATTTATTTACATGTGTACATATAGTCGATCACGAAGACATCCCTTCCTTGCAGTATTACAAACACGTGGCTGTACTAGGTACATATGTATTTCGCCGCTCACATCATATTGTATTGTAGTATGTAAGACGTAAATATGTATGTATATGTATATACACGCTTAGCTTGCTGGGTGTGTGTTAATTGTGATTATATGGAGCTAGCGATCAATCCATGGAGTAGCAGATGTGGTTGAAGGCCTCAACGTGGTCATCGTCGAGGGCCATGAAGAGGTCGATGCCACCCTTGGCCCCGCACGACGGCACCAAGATCATGAGACCCTCGACGGGGAGGTCCGGCGGCAGGAAGGCGCACGGCGGCCCGTACCCGAAGTCGAGGTCATGGAACCTGAACCCCAGCCAGCTGTCCACCTCCAGGTCCGGGCAGAAGGCCGTGCCCGGACCTGCGGCCGTGGACGCCAGCTCCTCCCCGGCGCGTTCCGCCATGTCCCCAAAGTCGACGAAGGACTGGATGTACTCGGCGTCGACGCGCGCGACGGCGTCGCGGATGGCGCCGACCACCGCGGCATAGCTGGAGGACAGCAGCTCCCGGGCTTGCATCCGCGGGAACGCCCACAGCACCATGTTACCGAAGTACTGCATGGGCACCGGAGGGTTGGCACGGCCCCTGCAGTTCACGGCGACCCTTATCTGCGTGAACTCCTCCGGCGCCAGGTCTCGCGCCGCCGTGATCTTCTTCCAGGCGTGCGCCAGGAGGCACTGGAATGTGGTGCACCGGCCGCCCACGCGGGCCTTGAGGTCGGCGATGAACTCCTCCGGGAAGTTGATGGCGAGGTTCTTGATCCTGTCCATGGGGAGGACGGCGTGGGTCGAGCTATGCTCGCCACGGAACTCGATGTTCCGGTGATCGAACCTGGGCATGGGTGGGCTGCAGGGGACGGCGATGGCCGCGCGGTCGGTGAAGGGCGATGGTACATAGGTAGCCGAGGCGTTGCGCACGGCCGTCGCCCAGGCCGTGTAGAAGGAGCTCATGGACTGCCCGTCGGCGACGAGGTGTTGGCACACGGTACCGATCACCAGGCCGCCGCACCTGTACCGCGTCAGCTGCACCTGGAAGAGAGGCTCGTCGACACGTTCCTGCACCGCGTACCACAGACATAGTATAAGCGCATGCTGCATGCATGTCACCATAAAGTAATAACACATGCACGCTCATACAATAATACGTGTCTTGCTTCATGGATCGGTCACGACTAATACGCGTGTATATAGAAGGTTAGCAACTAGTATTAGAACTTTTTTTTCACCGAAGGAACTAGTAGTTACCTTATCAGCCTTGGGGTACAGCTCGTTGATGTGCGCCGCCACGTCGTGCGCCACCAGCACGTCGGCAAGGTCGGCGTCGGCGGTGGCCTCGACGACAAGCACCCCGGCGTCGTTGAGTAGGAAGCACTTCCTGCCGCGGTCGTCGACGCTCATGCGGGCTGCCAGGAGCGGGTACCTCGAGACGGCAGCGAGGAGGCCGTCCACTATGGCGTCGTTGTCCGGCGCAGGCGCGTTCCACGCGAAGACGGTCGGGATGTAGCCGTCGGTGGAGGCGCGGTCGAAGGGCGTCAGCGGGGACTGCTTGCTGCCACCGCCGCGGGCGGACGCCGGTGGTGGGGGCCTAAGCACCGCGCGGCGCGTGATCTCCACCGTCACTGCCATGGTCGTCATCGTCGTTGTCGTAACTTCGTTCCTAACTAATGATCGATGGACTAGATGGCAAGCAAGAACCTAGAATATGATGATGAGAATAATGGTAATCAAGCTATAAGTGAGTTTTTTTTTCTCACTGATTAGCGTGTTGATCGAGTAGGGTGTCTGAGTTCTGTATTGATGCTTAATACTAGCATTTTGTGTGGGTTAGCACATGCGCGTGTATGTATATATATATATATAGGGGGTTTCGTTATGCTGGGCTCATAAAAGTGAGGGATTAGTTGGCCTGGCGGGAAAATGACTGCCGGGGGCGCCAACCACGGACCAGCAGCGCGGTCAAAAACACGGTTGTTAATCTTGACGCTGAAATCGAGCAAAACGGCGTGCAAACAGCACAGAAAATGCATGGACTCGTCTCTCTGTTACCTTTGAACACAACTAACTCAACGTCAACTTTCTACAGCGTCGCAAAGATGCACGGGAAGTCGTCCTGGCCCAGGGAAATTCCATGTTGGAAGTAATAACTTGGGACAATGTCTGTGCATGCAATCCACTGGCCTATACCACATATATACTTCCCAGGTACACACTACTAGTATACTACAGGTTTGATTCCACAAGACCTCACGAGACAGATCTCTTGATTAATAGAGACGGACATCAAATATCGTATCTCTAAAAATACACTCTGATCATTAGAGACGGTCTGTCTATTTATGGATACACTATCGCCTTTGTAAATAGGTTAACAGAGATAGGTCTCTTAAGAGGTCTGCTTCTAAAAATGGAAGCCATTAATTTTCATAGCGGATTTCTTAAGAGACATGCCTATCTCTTTTAACTGAGGCAAACCCATCCAGCCAACTTGGTCCGCTTAGCATACCCTATCATATATAATCTGCACCATCCACTGGCCCCTTCATTCCTACCAAATTACACCATCAACCGCACACACATCTATGTCTCTCTCTGGATCTTCTCGAGCCCGGTGGAGGCGTGCTCAGACCCCTCGCCTTCCTTGGTGTCAGCAGTTGTGTAGCGCCCTCTCCTCCGATGGCGTTCGGAGCTTGTCAGGCGATAGCACAAGCCACAACATCGGTGAAGGTGGTATAGCACCGAGATCTGGCCCCTTCCTCTTCGCCAGTGTGCTCGCCATGGCTCCGAGATCCAGCCCCTTCCTCCTGGCCAGCATGCTCACCATGTCTCCGACTCTAGAGATCCAGCCCCTTCATCCTGCTTGGCATGCTCACCAGTGCCATGGCTCTAGAGATCTGAATCTACAAGGCATGGATGTGGCGGCCTTTCAGATCCCATGAGATCCCGCTGTCTCCCTCTCTTTCCCTCATTTGTCCTCTCTCTTATCCTCTCAGATCCAGTGAGATCCAAGCATGCAGATTTGTTTTGGCTTTGACTTCATCATTCTCACCTCTTCCTCTCTCATGACATGGATTTTTTTAGGCTAGGTATTTTAAATTGCAAAGGGCTACATTTTTTTTGACAACCTAAAGCCTATTGTTTGACATATATAGTACTTGTAATTGTAATTGTATAATATGTAGTAGATATAACATATAATTGAGCATGATCCATATATTCATTGAATTGAACATAAATTGGAATTGTTCAAACATGTAGAAGTATATCAGTTGTTTAACAAGGGATTGTTCTTGTCAACCTCTTACACTATACCATATATAGGGAAAGAGCCCTTCATCTTTAGCGCAGGTTTGAGTGTGTTTCAAAGGTGCCAGAAGAATGCACGTTAAGATAAGGCTACACCTTCGATATTGCATGGGTTGCCAAGAAGGATATATGTTAGATATGCTCAATTAATATATGCTAGGAAAAATGTTATAATTTTTTATATTTTTTTCTTTGACTACATGTTATATACCGATATTTGTGTCCCTTCTCTATTTACTTTTGATGCACATGAGGAATTTATTTCAACTATAAAAAATAGTAATCCGTTTCCAAAATTTTTGAAACCTTGTATTTTATTAACTTGTGCTAAATGTAATGTTGAATGAAAATTTGAGGTGCATACAAGTTTGAAATTGATCTATGATGTGCAAACTTCAAAATTTGACTTGAGTTACATGAGGTGTATCCAATATTGGAACGATGTATATGCCTCATTTACTAAAATCATTTGAAAAATTTATTATGTCACACATGTTCACCCAAAATATGCTTTCGTGCAAATTTTTAGATTTTTCTGAACACTTTTATGTACTGTTAGAATTATTTTGTGTATCCTACAAAACAATTGAATTTTTTATCTATCTCCACGAAAAATGTTTGAATGGACAATATGAGCCTAAAATATAATTTTTATTTGCTTGTTTAGCCGGCTTCTTACCAGCGTTGCAGGAGCTGAAAAAGCACTGTAGGTACAGTACTTTTATATCTTAGCCTGCCAGCTGCAACAGCCCAAATGGTTGGCTTTAAGTTTAGCCGGAGAGACTTAATTAATTTTTGAATCTTATTAGGGATACAAATTCAATTTTTAATTTGATTTGATAGACACGCAAAAATTCATTTAGAATATAAAAAATAGTGAATCATTCCCAAAAAATTTTGAAACTCCCAACAACACATATATATCATTTAACATAGTTTATTGAGGTACTGTGGGAAACTCTCCCACAGTTTTTGCCTTAAAAACAACATATATGTCATATATAGCATGTGAGGGAAGTTTTAAGTACATAAGACAAAAGTTTTATACATTAACAAGACCTTAATAAAATTACATATATGATAACAAAGTCCTTAATTTCGTAAAATATATAGACCTTTTCCTTGACTAGACCAATATTAACGTGGAATCCTACAAACACGATATAACAAAGCTGCAGAATACGGGTCATGTACTGTTGGAGCGGCATTTGAATAACCACCTTCTGAACTTTGTTCTAGCATAGGTGGGTTCTCAGAGGTGCCAGAGCATGATGGAGGGACGGAGGAGTCACACCACCCAACAACTAACTGGATCGCGCGCTAGCATTGCTCCCGGTGCGTTCTGACTCTTGTGGCTCCATCATTATTAACCTTCTTCTGGTACCTCTAGTGCACCATCTTGACTACGAAGAAAAGATACATGTAGAGGATTTTCTCCTAGAAAGAGAGTTCCACCCACAGAGAGCATATATTGAGATTACGAATGGTGAAGCAATGAGTGCCAGTTAATTTAACAGTATAGAAACGGGAACCACCAGGTCTACCTGCCACTCTGCGTGCCAGTTAATTTAATTTTCTGACATGAATTGGTATTTTGTAAGCCTAGCAATTTAGTTCGTCCAATCTTTCAATTTAGTGCGTCCAATCTTTCAATTTGAACATATATGGCGTAGCAATTCAAGCCGAGAGGCTACTGGGGCCATATTTAATTTGTACGGATCTTCATGCGTCTGGATGTCCACACACTACAAAAGCATAATGCATGCTTGTTTGGATAGTCAATGAAACAGAGACACATTTTTTTAAAGGAATGAAACAGAGACACCAGACACGGTATGTTTCGATTTCGAGTGTTTGGATTTCGAGAGATTAGACGACCATAACCATATGGTGAGTAACAACTAACAAGAGTCAATGAGACTGACCGCACTAGGTCCGGTAAATGATCCGCTACGCTACACATAGCATAAAAATATGGTGCACCGAATACGCTAAAACGATCTGCTACCTGCCCTCATCCGCTATATATAGCGGGATAGCGGAGGCACGCTACCGGCGCATGTGGCGCGGGCCCGTTGCTGCTGCAGCGCGAGATGGGAGGGAGAAAGTGCATGCGTGGGCCCTGCTGCTGCTAACTAACAAAAAAATGTTATAACTCACAAACAAAAAAACCAAATTAAATTCCGTTTACACCATTAAATGTGTTTCAATAAATCTTTCAAAACAAGATGTCACATGGATATATTTAGATAAATTGACAAGTGGGCCCCTACAGTGGATAGAGGATGATATAGAGGATGGATGGGTGTCAGTGTTTAGACCTGAGAGGACCCTAAGCTGATGAGTGAATTTATGCTGCGTGCTCCCTACTCTGGATGGTGATGCAAAGAGAATACACGGGGGGTTTATCCTGGTTCGGGCAAAAGAAGGCCCTACGTCCAACGGAGAAGGGAGAGTATTGTATTTCCTTGCGCCTAAGTGCTTGTGTAGGGGTTACAAGCCGTGAGAGATGGAACTGGTTCCAAGTCTCAAAGAAAGAGTACAATGGAGTGTTGCTTGAGATGTTGATCTCAGAAGTGGGAAAGATGTCTGTCTCATTTTTTTGTTGTCCGTCCTTTTCCCTAGAGAGCGCCTTGCCCTCCCCTTTTATAGACTCAAGGGGAGGATAAGGCTTACAACAAACCCTAGGAGGTGCCTTGGAGGAGAAGGCGGAGCGAGCACTATCGGTGTTGCTGTGGCGACGTGCCCCGGTGTGTGCAGGCCATCTCTGGGACGTCGTGGTGATGTTGATGACGGGATGGCAGGACATTCGGGGTGCTGCAGAGGACGTGCGATTCCCTGTGGTCGATGTATGGGTCGTGGTTCCTTTGTTTGACTGATGGCGGTCAAGGCCGGGTCAGGACGTAGCTGAGGGGGGTCGACGGGAAACGGATAAGGCTGAGCCCCAGAAATCCCAGGACATGATGGTCAGACAGTGCTAGTCATGGTGGGAATAGTGGTTGCTTTTCATCATCCATCCCAGGATGGGCAGTAAAAAGTAAGATTAGACATGGATGTTGCTCCCACGCCGGTGGCGATGTGGCCACATTGGTGGAAGCGGTTTTATTGAATGCTTTGTCGGTGAGTAGGTGGGTGAGGGGGGTCGATCGGGTCGACCCTGGGTCGTGTGAGTTAGAGATTTTTTGGGGTCGAGGCTTCCCATCGAGCGAGCCTCGTATGAGTCAAAACGCGGTCGAGGGTGCCCCGTCTGTATGCGCGCGTGGCTTGGATCGGTGTATCCGTGTAGGTGGAGCCTTAACTCGATCTTTTTGAGGAAGTTTTTAGGACGCGGATTCCTTGAGGGTTTACTCCTTTTGAATGGTTGTTTTTGGGTACCCCTAATTTAGGTACCCGACAATAGCCCCTGAGTCTTTGCGCGAGTGTGGACACTCTCACAGAGGCTTGAGCGAGTTATGAACTGGAGTCGTAGCGTCGTTGCTCTCCGGTGGGTGCGTGCGAGCGCACCCACCGGGTGTAGCCCCCGAGGCCTTGGAGGAGTGTGTGACTCCTTCGAGGGCTTTAGTATGTTGTATCATGGGACGTTGTTTTGTTAGGCCCTATGGTGCGTTTGGTCGCCTTATGTCGGAGTCGGCTAGTTGCAGGCAAGCCCCCGAGCCTTTGCGTGCGTAAGGCTGATCATGGCTTTGCCCGTCTTTATTGTTCGACCCTCACGCATCCTTTGGGCAAGGAGGGGTGGGAACGCCATACTACCCTTGATGGGCGAGTTTCGACAACCCCTGGTGAGCTGTAGCGGGGGATTCGAGTGGGAGCCTGTGCCCCATTCAATAGGGGTCGGCTGGTGACCGTGGAGGCGCTCTCCAAGAGTGCTAAAGAGTTGTTGCATGGATCTCGGCTCTATTTGGTAGGATCTGAGGGCTCGATGCCTCCCCCCGAGGGGATTCCATTATCGACCCCTCCTTTAGCCTTGAATATGTCTGAGGGCATCTCGAGAAAGTGGCTCAAGCCCTGGCCTTGTATGGGTCCGCTTCTCAGACATCCCTTACTCTGTTTACTCGAGGGCAGCTATCGAACCCCGGTCGAGGCCGACTTTCGATCCCTCAAGGTTTATCGCGGGCTCAGAGCCCATTGTTCCTTCGCCTGGAAGTGTCCGTCCGTAGGCCTCCCCTCTCGCCCGTTGGGGTGCATCTTTTTAGGAGGAAAGTGAAAATGGCGTGGTAGTGGGTGGCATGGCAAACGGTTACCGAGCGAATAGTTGACATGTGCCCTTATACGTGGGTTTCGAGGAAGCGGTTAGGTAAGAGCATTAAATGCGGAAACTTTACTTGCCTCTTCGCCGGATCCGTCGGTTGGCCTTCTACCAGGGTATAAATACGGTGCCCAGGGCTTTCGTTTGTTCCTTCCTAGCCCTTTGCGATCACACCTTCCTTTGCCTCCATCAGTTGTTCCTTGCTACCGCCGTCAACCTTTGCCCCACTGCCACTGTATTCTAAACTCAGCGCTCATGGCAGGAAAGAGCCAAGTCCTTCCTGCGGATGCGTGGATCCGTTCCTCGGTGACGGAGAGGAGGCTAGAGGAACTGGTGCACGATGGTCTCCTGTGACCGAGAATGAGTCAGGACCTGCCGGAGTGGAGAGTGCCACCGACCAACCACTGGGAGCCGGCGCCTCCAGAAGGCTACATGGTGAGCTTCATCGCCTTCCACGAGAAGGGGCTCGGGATGCCACCGAGCCGGTTCATGCGGGCGATCCTGCACTACTATGGGGTGGAGCTCCATCACCTTGCCCCCAACTCTGTCTCGCAGGCCGCTATTTTTGTGGCCGTTTGTGAGGGGTACTTGGGTGTGGAGCCCCACTAGAAGTTGTGGCTCCACCTCTTCAAGGCAGAGCACTTCGCCAAGAAGGCAGACGAGAAGGGAGTACGGCGGGCGGTGCACGTCGGAAGCTGCACCCTCCAAGTGCAGGCGGGCCGAGGCGAGCTCTACATTTTGGCCCAGCTCATCTTGCCGAACAGTGGGTGGCACGACAGTTGGTTCTATCTGCGCAACGACGACAGCCGCCTGCCGAGATTCTCCGGCCAGGTTCTGATGTCGCACAAGGAGAACTGGTCATATGGCGTCATCAAGGAGGACAAGCCGAAGCTGCAGCCGCTCCTCGACGCACTGAGGAAGCTTCCTCAGCACGGGCTGACCGCGGGCATGGTGGCTACCGCGTTCCACCGTCGGAGGGTGCTGCCACTGATGCAGCGTCAACTTCGGCTAGATGAGATGACGCCAGGCGTCTCATTGGAGGGGAGTTAGATGTCACATGAGACCCTCCCCCTCGATGAGGTTGCCCGGCGCGCACGGTGGATGGTGGGCAGTTTCAGGCAGGAGGACATCGACCGAGTCCCGATGCGGCCCAACCAGGGGTTCGAGCCTCTGGTAAGCGTTGCTCTCCTGGTGCTAGGCTCCCCTTCTTTCCTGGGTCTCGTAGATCTAAACTTATCGAGTTTCCTGTGCAGGATCTGTCCGCGGTCAAAGACTCGCCGCCACCGGTCCTAGAGGATCGTGTCGCTTGAGAGGTGAGGCGTCTTTTCGCAGCCCAGGAAAAGAAGGAGAAAGACACTGCGAAAACGCGGCGTGGTCAGAAGATTTGTGAGTGCGAGGCGCTACTAAGACACCGTCGCCAGCAACGGCTCGAGGGTCTCCCTGAAGAGGAGTCCCCCTCTAAGACGGCCTCAGAGGAGGAGAGCGATGACAGCGATGACAATGACATCGGGTCATGGTACGATACCATGACTTTCCTCATGCACCTCCCTGACGTGCGGTCCCTACAGGGACTCGTCGGTGGGGGGTCGACTTCCCAGGCATCGAGGGCAGCCTCGGTGCCTGTCGAGGGGGAGGAGGAACGACCAGAAGGAAGGGCACATGAGGGGCCCTCGGATAGGAGATCCGCCGAGCTAGGGGTTCCCCCGACGACGTCGGTGGCACCGAGGACACGTGCCCAATCGCCGCACACCTCATCGGTAGGTGGAGCGGTGGCGTCAACGCCCGAGGCTAGGGCGCCGTCGTCAGGTGTCAGAACTTGAGGCCAGATGGCCCTAATGACGCAGAGGACCTCAGGGACCTCATCAGCCTAGGCTCGAACGAGTTTTGGGCCGATCCGAGGCTCAACGAAAGGGCCATCACAGAGGGCCTTAGGGAGCTCGAGGAAGCCAGGGACTAAACCCTTGATCTCCATGTCCGGGTGAGTGTTTCGCTTTATTTTTTAGACAAGTCTTTTTTGTTCCTTGTTCTCATGTTCTGATTCGTTGTGCAGCCACAAGCGCAAGGCGGAGCCAGCGGCCTTGACACCTGCCAAGGCGCTTAAAGCCAGCGCTGCTTTGAGGATGCGGACGCCAGCTGACGCCGCCGCCTGGATTGCAAGGTACCAGGCGGTGACAGAGCGACTCAAGGTGAAGGAGTCCACAGTTCAGGCTGGCGCGAGTGCCGAGGAGGACGTCAGAGCCAGAGACGCTGCTCAGCGATCTGAGTTGGTCGAGGCGGCCCCAGATGCTACCGGGCTTGGTCGGTCCAGAGGTGATGGTCGTGAACTAGGGTCAACCATGAGGACCCTAGAGACCGTCGAGGCCATAGAGGCCGCCACATCCGCCCGTGACGCCAGGCTGCCGGATGTGGAAGAGACAAGGAACGCGGGAGAGACCCCGCGAGATGCAGGGAAAGAGGGGGAGGTGCTACCGGGACTGCGAATAGAGCAGGAGGAACCACCACAGTAGCCACTGCAGCAACAACAGGAAGAGCAGCCGCTGGAGCCGCAACCAGAAGCAGAGCAGCGTGAGCTGGGCTAGCCGGAGGGTCCGGTGGGCGAGGCAGAGCGGGAGGCGGTCGTGGCGCCGCACGATGCTCAGGCAGAAGTGCCGGCCAGCGGGAGGCCACTCCCACCCCAAGGGTTGACACCGGCCATGATTGATCTCACGTTGGATGACTCCTCTTCCGATAAGGGGAAGCAGAAGGTGGACGTTGAGATGGTCGACGCCTCGGATTAGCTTGGAACCTCTGCGGTGCCAGACGGTGACGTAGTGGAGACATCGGGTGGGTGGCCCGACTTTGCGGAGCTGGCACTTGTGCGAGTGGAGGAGGAGCTCCCACGCAGGGGTCGGTCGACCCTCGAGTTTAGGGATGTGGCTAACCCCAACATTGAGCCCTTCTTTGCCCTCGATGATAAAGACGAAGTGCAACACTAGGAGTACGTGGAGGGGCTCCGCAAGCACTCCGTGCGGTCTCTGCGAATGGTCATGGATACCTTGGTATGGCAAATGTCGGAGGCCTTTGAGGTGAGTCATGCTTGTTTCAATATTTCATTTGGCCCATACCCCCTTTTCTCCTTGGTTATGATTTTGGGTTTGACCGTGGTCAGGAGCTTAAGGAGCGATTACGCCGCAAGTCGCTTTTCATTCGCCATGAAAGCGATGTGTGGGTAGCGCTTACTCGTCAATGGGTTCTGGTCGAGGAAGCCAATAAGCGGCTATCCAAGAAGAGCGCCGAAGCAGATGAGCTTCGCGTCGTCCATGCGGCGGTCAGGGAGGAAGTGGTGTAGGCTCGGGAAACCACGACCAAGGCACGTGAAGACGCGACCAAGGCTCAAGAGGAGGCAACCAAGGCCCATGAGGACCACGCGCCGCTATTGGCATGTGTGAAGGAGCTTGAGGAGGACGTCGCCCTTGTCAGCGGCCAGCGTGATGCCCTCAACGTCCAGATCGGGCTGGTGTCCGCTCGCCTCGAGACCCTACAGAACGAGGTTGTGGCATTGAAGGAGATTGTCCGAGCGAGGGACGAGGCTCTCTTGGGCACCGGTCGAGAGGTCGAGGTGTTGAGGGCGACCATCCATGATAGGGACAAGGTCCTTCGAGCAGCCGAGAAGGCGCACGGCGAGCCGCGCGATCAGATCGTGGGCTGGCAGACCCATGCTGTGGGTAAGTTTTCAGCCAATTCTGATCTTGACTTGGATTTCTTGTGTTTTTTGCTGACTTGATCTTATGATTTAGAGCTAGAAAAATAGCAGCGTGAGGCCTAGGCGACGGTTACCTCGTTTTGAGCCCTCCTCGAGGCCGAGGTCGGACGGAACCAACTGCTCCAGGGCGTAATCACCATGGTGTGCGATAGCCTAGGGGTCGAGCCCGACACCGACACCAAGGAGGATGCGCCAGGGAACTCGTTCGTGCACTGGGTGACGGCGTTGGGCATCCTCGTACGCGAGAAGGTGCAGGGCGCACTGCACCATAGAGTGAAGAGGGCCCTGGCGGTCATCCGCTCCGGGTTCGAGTATGATATGGGACTCGTCACAGATGGCTTCACCTCTGACCTGTCCAAGACTGAGGAGGAGAACGAGGCGGCGTGCCTGGGACTGATCGAGGCTGCTGAAGAACCTGGGGGTCATCTTGCTAGGCTTTTTGAGGACGAGGTGCTCCCGCTTGCTGCCGATGAGGGCCTGTGAGCTAAACTTGGGCATGAAAGCCCATGTAACAAGTTAGTTATCGTTTTGAGACTCGTGCCATCATGGCCCTAGGGGCCTTAAAACATTTAGATGTAAATATGTACTAAATATCCTTTTTCGTTCGAATCGTATTCTTACGTGGTCTTCTTGGTGCGCGGTTGCACCCCTTGGCATGGGGGAGTGAGTGGAGGTACCATAGCCTAGAAGCATAGGCGATCTCATGGATTGATAGCCCTTGAACCTTAGGGTGCACTTGCGGCCTCGTCGACGATGTAAGAACTCAAATCAAAGCGTATAGGAACGTTAGACGTGAGTTTTTTGAAATCGTGAACTTTTACTAGGTCTTCATGGCGCGCGGTTGCACCCCTTGGCGTGGGGGAGTGAGTGGAGGTACCAGAGCCCAGAGGCGTAGGCGATCTCGTGGCTCGACAGTCCTTGATACTTAGGGTGCACTTGCAGCCTCGTTGACTATGTAAAAGTTTTTTGAAAAACTGTGAGTTTTTTAGGGACACAGGGGGTTCCCCCTTGCCAGCCCCCATGGGAGGTTCGACTCTGTGAAAACAGGGTCGAGCCTACCTATTTTTTTATGAAAGAATGCTTTGAACACTGATGTATTCTTTATTCAATCATGGAACTGAGAGAAAATTTACAAAGCCTCGAGGCTCTAGGGGTAAAAGCGACGTAGTTGTTCGATGTTCCATGCATTGGTGAAGATCTCGCCCTTTTCGTTTGATAGCTTGTAGGTGCCGGGCTTCAACACCTCTACAATGATGTACGGTCCTTCCCATGGTGGAGTAAGCTTGTGTCGTCCCATGTTGCTTTGGCTTTGCCAAAGCACCAGGTCACTGACGTTGAGATCTCGTCTGCAATCGTGTTTATCGTGGTAGCGTCGGAGATTCTGCAGATACCTTGCAGAGTGCAATAGAGCTATATCGCGAGCTTCCTCGAGCTGGTCGAGGGCATTCTCTCTTGTGATGTCATTGTTTTGCTCATTGTAGGCTTTCAGCCTTAGGGACCCATACTCTAAATCAGTTTGGAGCACAGCCTCGGACCCATAAACTAAGAAAAATGGAGTGAACCCCATGGCTCGACTCGGCGTTGTTCTTAGGCTCCACAGGACCGAGGGGAGCTCGGCGACCCATTTCTTGCCATGTTTGTTCAATTTGTTGAAGATTCTTGACTTTAGGCCTTGTAAGACCATGCTATTGGCACGTTCCACTTGGCCATTTGTCTTTGGGTGAGCCACGGCCGACCAGAGCACACAAATTTGATGGTCGTTGTTGATGGTAATTAATTATCATATTTAACCGTCAACTTAAATAAAAGAATGCTATAAAATTAATTACCACCATAGACTAGGTGTTTAACTGACAAAATTCCATGAGTTTTTGTGAATATCTATTTCTGTAGGGTGCCAGCTAAAAATAATCAAAGATGACCCACATGTCAGGTTTACATAGAGAGAATGACCATATATGGAAAAAGTATAATCTAGAAGGTTTGGGAAGCCAAACTCTACGAGGTGAGACCCACCTGTCACTGTGATAGGGGCAGGCGCCCAGCCCTAGGGGTGGCCGCCCCACCCAAGGAGCCAATTAGCTTCCACCTCGTGGATCTTGCCTCCACCGCCTTTGAGGATGAATAAAAATCGTTGATTAAGGTCGGTTTGATCCGAGGGCTATGGTGCTTCCTAGGGGGCTATATAAGCAAGGCCCCTGGCCCCTGGAGGAGAGAGTTTAGAAACCCTAATTCATATTTTCCTGAGAGAATTTGCCTGAGAGGGGTCCCTTGAATGGATCTTTCTCTAGGGCACATGCAAGAGAGTTTAGCTTTGTAGTCTCTATGTGAGATTAGAGTTATTCTTCTAGATTACGAGAGTTAGAGTGGAGGTAGAAGATTGGAGGAAACCTGGCCTGTCGGTGTCTCCTCTCCAAGCTTGTATCTACGGGGTCAAGTCTCCTAACTCGAGGCTTGGTTCTAGGATTCTTCGGCAATTCAACTTCTAATACTAAGTAAGTACATTGTTATTATTGTTCTTTGGTTTACGAGTTTACTTTATTCGCTTCGCGTAGGGAATAGAGTAATCATTTGTAGCGTAAGCGTGGTGCTTGGGCTAGGAATACTCGTAGATACCCCCTATCTGGCCGGATCTGTGTGTAGTAACGTGGGAAGTGACAATCTCATTGTTACCTTTGGAGCCCTCCTCCCATCAGCAGGTTTGGTAGGATTTAAGTACCTAGTCAAGCATCCTCTGTGGTGTCTCTTTTCTATCAGTATTTCCCCTTAGACTAATAGTATCATAGCTTGCCATAGGTTGGAACCAGACTGTCGTCGTAGTTTTCTCTAATCGCTTATATCTTCACCACCTTGTAGTGCGGCCCAAGGGTAATAGTAAAGACTGGGTTAGTCATTGCATGCTTTCTCCTTGTGGATAAAACAAATACGATACTCTAGACTTATCTCCCGGGTGAAGTGCTCACCGACATCCGTGCGCTTGCGGATTATTTCTCTTAAATTCCTTCGTGTCCGTATCTAGTATCAACAGTCATCGCAGAATTCCAAGAACCTTTTACCGGTGAACTGGGTGCCGTTGTCTATGATGATGCAGTTGGGAACCCCAAAGCGATGGATGATCTCGGTGAAGAACAACGCGGCTTGCTCTGATTTGACGTTGGTAATAGGACGGGCCTCGATCCACTTGGAAAACTTGTCAACGGCGATGAGCAAGTGGGTGAAGCCCCTAGTTGTTCTCTTCAGGGATCCGACCAAGTCGAGCCCCCAAACGGTGAACGACCACGTGATGGGGATGGTTTGCAGGGCATGAGCTGAGAGATGGGTTTGCCTTGCGTAGTACTAGCATCCTTTGCAGGAGCGTACTAGCTTAATAGCGTCGGAGACCGCGGTTGGCCAATAGAAACCTTGCCGGAATGCATTTCTGACGAGGGTTCGAGGTGCCGCGTGATGACCGCAAGCCCCCGAGTGTAGGTCCTCGAGCAGGTTCTTGCCTTCCTCGATTGTGATACAGCGTTGTAGGATGCCCGTAGAGTTGCATCGATAAAGCTCCTTGTCATCGTCGTATATCACAAAGGTCTTGGCCCGGCGAGCAATCCGTCAAGCCTCGGTCTTATCCAAGGGGAGCTCTCCTCGAGTGAGACAATCGAGGTACGGAATACGCCAGTCGGGCTTGAGGTCGGCTAGTAGGGTTGAGCCTTCCGTCTGCATGACGTCAGCCCCGGTCGAGGGGGCTTTTTACCTCAAGTGGAGGGTCGAGTGATGGATTGTCGGCTCCCTCAGTCGTTATGGCATCGACGGAAGGTTCATGAAGATCCCTTGAGAAAACATCAGGTGGAACCGTGGCTTGATTAGACGTGATTTTCACGAGTTCGTCGGCAACCTCATTATATCTGCGCACGACGTGATTGAGCTCGAGACCGTGAAATTTGTCCTCAAGGCGCCGCACCTCCTTGCAATAGGCTTCCATCTTAGGATCGTGGCAGCTTGAGTCCTTCATGACCTAGTCAACCACGAGTTGGAAATCTCCACGAACATCGAGGTGTCAAACCCCGAGCTTGATGGCGATATGCAAGCCGTTAACAAGGGCCTCGTACTCAGCTACGTTGTTGGAGGCTGCGAAGTGGAGTCGGATCACGTAGCGCAGGTGAACTCCAAAGGGCGAGACGAAGAGCAAACCTACACCCGCTCCTGTTTTGGTCATCGACCCGTCGAAGTACATGGTCCAAAACTCGACCTGAATTTGAACAGGGGGCAGTTGGGTGTCAGTCCATTCTGCTAGAAAATCCACCAACACTTGGGATTTGATGGCTTTGCACGGCGCATAGGAGAGGGTTTCGCCCATGAGCTCGACCGCCCACTTAGCTATACTTCTCGAGGCCTTCCGGTTCTAGACTATCTCCCCCAGAGGGAAAGAAGAGACCACAGTCACCGGGTGGCCCTCGAAGTAGTGCTAGAGCTTGTGTCGTGTCAACACGATGGTGTACAACAGCTTCTGGATTTGCGGGTAGCGAACCTTGGTGTCCGAGAGCACCTCACTGATGAAGTATACTGGTCTCTGAATGAGCAACGTGTGACCTTCTTCTGTCCTCATGATGACTATGGCCGCGCTGACCACTTGTGTCGTCGCAGCCACGTAAGCAAGAGAGATTCTCCTGCAACCGGAGGGACAAGTACCGGAGGTTTGGACAGTGTTGCCTTGAGCCTAATAAGAGCTTCCTCAGCTTTGAGGGTTCATGAGAAGTGTTTTGATTTCTTTAGGAGACGATACAGAGGGAGTGCCTTCTCATCGAGGCACGAGATGAAGCTACTGAGGGCCGCAAGGCAGCCCGTGACCCTCTGCACGCCCTTTAGATCTCGGATAGGGCCCATTTTGGTGATTACAGTGATTTTTTTGGCTTGGCCTCGATGCCACGCTCGAAAACAATGAACCCTAAGAGCATGCCTCGAGGAACGCCGAAGACGCATTTGTCAGGGTTGAGCCTAATATTCTTCACCTTAAGGCATTTAAACGTGACATCGAGGTCATCAACCAAGTTGCCGACCTTCTTCATTTTGACCACAATGTCGTCGACGTAAGCCTCGATGGTTGACCCAATGTGTTCCCTAAAAACATGTTACATGCATCATTGGTACGTAGCCCCTGTGTTGCGTAGACCGAAGGACATAGTAACATAGCAATACATGCCGAACGGGGTGATGAATGAAGTCGCCAGCTGGTCAGACTCCTTCATTTTAATATGGTGGTAGCTAGAATACGCATCTAGGAACGATAGAGTTTCACATCCCGCAGTCGAATCAATGATTTGATTAATGCGTGGTAAAGGAAAGGGGACTTTCGGACACGCTTTATTTAAACTAGTATAGTCTAAACACATCCTCCATTTCCCACTCTTTTTCTTAACTAATACAGGATTAGCTAACCACTCGGGATGATGAACCTCGTTGATGAATCCGGTCTCCAAAAGCTTGTGGACCTCCTCATCGATGACCTTGCGCTTCTCCGCGTTGAAGCGACACAAGCGTTGTTTCACCGGCTTGGAGCCAGCTCGGATCTCTAAGGCATGCTCGGTGACTTCCCTGGGTATGCCCGGCATATTCGAGGGACTCCACGCGAATATGTCAACATTCGCGTGGAGAAAGTCGACGAGCACTGCTTCCTATTTAGGATCGAGGGTGGCGCTGACTTTCAATGCCCTTCCGTCCAGGTTGGCAGGGTCGAGGGGCACGAGCTTGATGTCTTCCGCGGGCTCGAAATTGCCGGCATGGCGTTCAGGGTCAAGGATCTCCTTGGCCAAACCGTCGAGGTCTATCGCCAAGGTTGCCAACTCCAAGATAGCTTCTCCGTGCTCGACGCACTCTACGTGTCGCACTCGTATGCGTGTTCATAGGAGGGCCCGACAGTGATGACACCCTTAGGGCCTAGCATTTTGAGGTTAAGGTAGGTGTAGATGGGAACCGCCATGAATTTGGCGTAGCAGGGGCACCCAAGAATGGCGTGGTAGGTCACGTGGAACCCAACCACCTCGAAAGTGAGGGTCTCCTTCCTGAAGTTAGAGGGGGTACCAAAACAGACGGGCAAGTCGATCCGCCCGATGGGCTCTGCTCGTTTCCCCGGCACAACTCCATGGAAGCCCCCGACGCTGGGTTGGAGGTGCGTCCTCTTGATTCCTAGAAGGTCGAGGGTTTGGGTGTACATAATGTTGAGGCTGCTGCCACCGTCCATGAGCACTTTGGTGAGGCATGTGTTGGCGATGATGGGATCGACGACGAGTGGGTAGACTCCAGGATTGGGGACGTAGTCCGAATGGTCATCATGGTCAAAAGTGATGGCCATCTCGGACCAGTCAAGGAAGAGGGGGGTTGCCGGCTGCACGGAGAAGACCTTTGGACGCTCCTGCTTGCACTGGCGCGTGGAGAGACGCATCGAGGATCCCCCGTATATCATGAAGCAGTCATGGATCTCGGAAAACCCCTCATCTTTGTCGTCATCTTTCTCCTTGGGTCCTCCTTCTTGTCGTCCTTCTTGATGCCTAAGCTTTCAAAGTATCTCCGTAGCATGTGGCAGTCCTCAAGGTTATGGTTCGTAGGTCCCTTGTGGTAGGGACACGGTTCTTTGAGCATTTTGTCAAAAATGCCCTCGCCAGGGGGTCCTCGAGGCTTCTTGTGGTCAGTGGCAGCGACAAGGTCATCAGCCGTGGCTTTGCGCTTGCCCTGCTGGTTCTTCTTCTTCCTATTGCTTCTCTTGGTGCCCCGGTTGGAGCCCTCGGGTTCCTCGTCCTTACGCTTCCCCTAATCTTGGTCACCACCAAAGATGGCACCAACCGCCTCCTTGTCGGCGGCATAGTTGGTGATGATGTCCTTTAATTCGTTGGCAGTGATGGGGGTGTCGCGGCCTAACTCTCGGACCAGCTCCTTGCAGGTGGTTCCAGAGAGAAAAGCTATGATGAAGTTGGAGTCGGTGATATTAGGAAGCTCGGTGCGTTGTTTAGAGAAACGCTGGATATAGTCATGGAGGGACTCGCCCGTCTTCTGTTTACAACTCCTAAGGTCCCAAGAGTTACCAGGGCACATGTAGGTCCCATTGAAGTTCCCTTCGAACACTCTCACCAGGTCGTTCCAGTTGTGGATCTGTCCAGGCAGGAGGTCCTCGAGCCACGCTCGAGCGGTGTTCGATAGGAATAGGGGAAGCTGTCGGATGATGATGCGGTCATCGGTGGCCCCGCCCAACTAACAAGCCAAGCAAAAATCAGTGAGCCAAAGTTCGGGTTTGGTCTCACCGTTATACTTGGTGAGAGTCATCGAGGGTGAAACCGGATCAGAAGCTAGGTCCTATGAATGGTCTTGCTGAAGACTCGAGGGCCTGGCGGCTCGGGGGAAGGACTGCGATCTTCTGAGCTATCATAATGTCTGCCCCTGTGCACGTGGTAGCCTCGAGATGCACCGTCATCACTTTTATGCCTACGGCGTTCGTTGATGTCTTCACGGGCATCTCAGGGCTCGCGATTGTCGATGACGCGATCATGGACAGAGGCCGCTTTGTCCCCTCGTGGTGCGGGCTCGGGATGAACCGAGGCCTCTTTCTCCTGTCGGGAGGGCTCCGCAAGCTACTCCGATGCAAACCCGCGGTGCCTCGAGGCAGAACTCTCGGCCTGCTACATGGCCGCAGCCTCAAGGAGACCTCGAATCTCATCGTGGGCCCGATGGGCCTCGGGGGTAGATGGCTCGAGCATATTGCAGAGAAGCATGGCGGCAGCGACGATGTTCTAGCTGGCTTGGTTGAAGACTGCGGGTTCGCCCACCCGATCCTCGATGATGCGACGATTGACGTCGCGAGCTCTCTCCCGAGCTCCTCCGCCACGTGCGCGTGCCACGCGCTCCCACTCGAGGGTTTGCTGAAGTAGGTGTAGGTTTTCTCGTTCCTCGTCAAGCATGGCTTGCAATTCTTAGATCTGCTCAAGTTGTGCTCCTTGGTCCGCACCAAGGAATTGGGCTTCGTCCCGTGCGCCAGGGGGCTCAACGTGAGGTGGCGTGGCGTTCCTGGCTCCAACGGCCGCCTTAGCTTCTGAATCCAACGTGATAGCCCCATCGATATGGAAGCATTCGTGAGTCAGATCGTAACTGTCATCGGCAGAGTCAGAGTCCAGGGCACCAAAATAGTAATACGATGGATGCATGTGAGGTCATCGATCTCTGGGGTCATAGCGGCTGGAAGCGATCGCACGGTGCTCCGTGCTAGGGCTCTCCGTAGAGTCCTAGTACTCGGAAGCTGGTGTGGACGCTATGAGGTCAAGGGCAGAACGTATGTGGCGCCCAGGGAGTTCCCCGTAGATGCGCATGTTGGCGCTTACGGAGGAAGCGAACTGCTGGGCAACCGTGTTCAGCCCATAAGGGAATGTCCATGGCGGCATTGACCCTGCCGTCGGAGAGACTGATCTCGATCCGACCGGAGGAGCCGCACCAAACGGACGAATGACGGGACGCCCTGCCAGCGTCTCATCCGTAGCCAAGCTCATCCTACACAGGTCCTCAACGAGGGACGCTACGTGGGTGTCTAGCCATGGGGCGCTGAAATGGAGCATCGTATCGCCTTCCTCGGGACGATGATGATGATGGCTACGCTAGGTATGCCGTCGCCTGGCTGTACGAGCCCGGTGGGAACGGTGATACCAGCGCAGCGCTCCCCCGCGTTGGGAGAGCTCATAGTCGTGGTCGGATGGGTGTCTGGGTGGGAGGAGGACCATGTCATAGCCGTAGGCGAGGGACATGAACTCCAAACTCCCGAACCAGATCACCGTAGCCAGAGGAAGTGGATGTTCGGGGTCAGCCATCCAGAGAAATGGCAGGAAAGCGACGTTGACACGCAGCGGTCCCTACCTGGCGCGCCAACTGTCGGTGTTTGGACCCGGGAGGGCCCTAAGCCGACGAGTGAATTTGTGTTGCGTGCTCCCTACTCTGGATGGTGATGCAAAGAGAATACACGGGGGTTTATCCTGGTTCAGGCAAAATAAGGCCCTACGTCCAACGGGGAAGGGAGAGTATTGTATTTCCTTGCACCTAAGTGCTTGTGTAGGGGTTATAAGCCGTGAGAGAGGAAACCGGTCCCAAGTTTCAAAGAAAGAGTACAATGGAGTGTTGCTTGAGATGTTGATCTCAGAAGTGTGGAAGATGTCTGTCTTGTTTTTCCGTCATCCGTCCTTCTCCCTGTAGAGCGCCTTGCCCTCCCCTTTTATAGACTCAAGGAGAGGATAAGGCTTACAACAAACCCTAGGAGGTGCCTTGGAGGAGAAGGCGGAGCGAGCACTGTCGGTGTTGCTGTGGCGATATGCCCCGGTGCGTGCAGGCCATCCCTGGGACATCATGGTGATGTTGATGACGGGACGGCGGGACATCCGGGGTGCTGCAGAGGACGTGCGTTTCTTTGTGGTCGATGTACGGGTCATGGTTCCTTTGTTCGACTGATGGCGGTCGAGGTCGGGTCGGGACGTAGCTGAGGGGGGTCGACGAGAAACAGATAAGGCCGAGCCTAAGAAATCCCGAGACATGACGGTCGGACAGTGCTAGTCACGGCGAGAATATTGGTTGCTTTTCATCGCCCATCCCGGGATGGGCAATAAAAAGTAAGATTAGACGTGGATGCTGCTCCCACGCCGATGGCGCTGTGACCACGTTGGTGGAAGTGATTGCATTGAATGCTTTGTCGGTGAGTAGGTGGGTTAGGGGGGTCGACCCTGGGTCGTGCGAGTCGGAGAATTTCTGGGGTTGAGGCTTCCCGTCGAGCGAGCCTCGTACGAGTCGGAATGCGGTCGAGGGTGCCCCGTCTGTATGTGCGCGTGGCTTGGATCGGTGTATCCATGTAGGTGGAGCATTAACTCAATCCTTTTTAGGAGGTTTTCAGGGCGCGAATTCCTCGGGGGTTTACTGCCTTTTAATCGTTGGTTTTGGGTATCCCTAATTTAGGTACCCGACAATAGGTGCGGGAGAATTAAGTACATAGGAGAAAATATTGATGACCAAACCTTTTAGAGGATGAATTTAGAGTACCATGAGTATGGATAGCCTACTGACCGATATTGTTATTACTGCTACAAGTATACAATATATTTTGTTAGCTTGTCCTTCGTGATGATCAAAAGAATTCAGGAGGTAGGTAGCCTACAATCGACCGATCTACGTGTTACGAGTTCACGGGACGTGTTGCGCACGTCGTGTTGGTACGGTGCAGCACGTACGGATAAGGATAAGACACGGCCACCTGCCCCATGGTTAATGCATCTGCGAGAACCATTTGCGTGGCAAAAGACTAGCCTTAGATATACATCCTGCTACCTCATTCATGAAATATTTATCTGAATTCAAACTATCATAAGTTTAGTTCAATTTATAAAGAAAATTATTACCATCTATCATATCAATATGGTAAATTATAAAAAAAATTAAATATAGAGTAGATATTTTAACCTCTAAGTTGCGCATCAGCAGGATTTTTAACCCTAAGTAAGCTATGAATTAGGTAACAGACACCCTCCAACTATGGAAACTAGACATTAGTTCTCTGACTAGTTTCAAATATGGTTTTTTACTGAATAAATATAATAATAAAGATATGGTTTGATTTCTATAAATTCATAGTTAATTTATTTTAAATTAGAAACTATAAACCTAGCACGTTCATTTTTCTAAAAATGTTATCTACCTATTTATAATCTATATATAGTTATTTGGAACAAGTTTATTTATATTCATATTGTTTATTACTAAGTAATCTGCTCATTATTTAAGTAAAATATGGTCTAGGTAACTTCAAATAGAGCACTAACAAATAGATAACAATTTTAGAAGAAAACTTATACAAGGTTCATATTTTTATGAATTCAAATAAATTAATTATTATTTTTTAGAGATCAAACCGATTTTTTTATTAATTTTAGAAAATATAAATTCAGCTCTAAAACCAGCTAAAGGATAGAATTTGCCCGGTTTTGACAGTTTGAGAGTTTCCGTCACCCAGTTACCCAATTTCGTAGTTTATGATTGAAAACCGGACTAACGTATAACATGGAGGTTTACCCAAATATTTTTTGTCATATCTCTAACGATACTAATTTAATTGTTGTAAGTATTATTATTCTTTTCTATATAAACTTGATCAAATGACTTGGGGAGAATTAGGAATTTGGCCCTGGAAAAAAGTTACTTTAGGTATCCGGCCCTTTTTTTTTAATTTGGGTATATGGCGCTGAAACAAAATTTCTTAGTTATTAGGCCTTCCGTCAAGTCGATGAGTGAAGTCTGTTAGTTTGGGCACTGTAGCTCGAGCGAAAAGACCACTTTGCCCCTCACTTCCCATACACACGGCAGAGTCTGTTATTTGTAGCATGAATACAACAATTATTTACAACCTATATCTTATTAGTTTGATTGATTCATGAAATATTTTTGACCTCTAATAATTATGCATGTATTAGCGCTAATTAATTACTGCCTATTCCTCAAAAAAATCTAGAATCTGGTGGAGTAAGGCTAATAGTTTTTTTTATCCCATCTCGTTTTTTTTTCATTTTTTACTACATCTGGGGTTCACCAGATTGATAGTTTCAAAAAAAACCTACATGATTTACTTGCCTAAATATGGTTTGCATGCAGGCTTTGATTGCCGAATTAAAAATTAGGCCATCACTTGCACGCCAGCCTAGCATGCAGGTTTTGATTAAGCTGCAATCAATGTTGCCGTACCAGCCATGCATGATTAAAGTATCATCCATGCATCAATTAGTAAGGCCATGCACGCTAATGACAGGGAGTAGTGTGTTGCAACTTTGTCTCGCCGGGAAATTCAATGGCTGCTGTCCACGGCGGTGGATGATGAATACTATTCATATGGCAGGCTGCTAAATAGTATGGTCATATATATATATATATATATATATATATATATATATATATATATATATATATATATATATATATATATATATATATATATATATATATACTCAAAATATACAATAAATAAATAAAACTCTGTTTTTTGATTTTTTTACTCAGTGGTAAAATGGTATTTTTATCCTGTAGTTAACACCGTTAAATGTCAAAACTGACGGAAGGCCTAATTCCTAAGCGATTTTTGTTTTGAGGCCTGATTCCCAAATTTTAAAAAAAAAAGGCCTGATTCCTAAGAGCAAGTTTTTTTAGGCCAAATTCCTAATTCTCTCAATGACTTGCGATAGTTTTGCTTAGAGAAAATTAAAATCCTTATATTTCAAGATGGGGGAGTACGTAGTATATTGTAAATCATATACTAGTATTTTCTTCCATGATATTAGAACTAAACGATGCAAGAAATAGAGCTTGTACGCTATCTTTTTTAGCTAGGGAGCATTGTTGTCCTATATTATATAACATGATATACAAGGTTCCTTGTTAGGATGATATAATCTATCAGATCCTGAGAGCGTACATTTTCCATTTGAATAATGAAATTGAAAGTAATACTAGCAAGGATTACTTATAATGAATGGGGACGTCTCTATTATATTTCGAATAAACTAATACAGGTTCACAACATCATATATGGACCTATATGAAATTTGATCCACACGCCGATGATTCATGTCTTGTCGTATATATATGTAGCTGCTTGGACTACTTTTACTAGTTGTGAAAGCTGAATTCGTTTCACTGTCAAAAGTAACAGCTGTGATAATGTTTATCAGCTTGTGAAGTCGGGATGCGCGCAATCCAAGTACATGCTGCAGCTTAGGTTGAGTTGAGATGCTTTTATTATGCCTGCACGGCGTGTGCAAAAGCAACAAAAAAAATCAGAAAATGACATGCACCAACCTAAGATATGTCCAGAATATTTACCATGACTTACAAGATATCGATCACCTCGGGCACCATCCTAGTATATGCTTTGCTTTGCTTGAGGCGCTTGTGCCTATGGGATGCGTTTGTGACCTTAATTAGCTTATATACTCTAGGTCTTATTCCGTATCCACCTCAATTCGTATATGTATTAAAGTGAATTAGAGTAAAATAGATTAATATAGATACACGGCACCAAACAAGCTCTTCTTGATAGTCATAGGTAGGAGTGGATAAGACAAGTGGACACACATGCTCAAAATGGAGCCATACACGTGTGCCAGACGACAAGAGCAAGGGCAAGGAGGAGCCGCTGAACCAACGCACGCACAATGACGACCAAGAGGACGTCGAAACGACAAGAGAAGGAGCACGACGTCGCTGTCGATGCTATGCCGTGGAAACTCTAGCGAGAGTAGATTCCTTTCGCTGCGATGCGACGAGCCGTGTCCGATCCGGCCTGCGTCTTTGGGACGGCGCTTAACTTTGACGACAACCGGACGCCAGCTAGCCGATTGCGTGCCTGCAGTGCAACTGATGACACCACGTGGACACCAACGACGGGAATGTGGAACAGGACCAAGACAAAATAGTTGATTGATTGAATCGGTATATAGTTGATCATGTAAATGATGCAGAATAAATATTACCGATAACGAACGAACTACCCACTATCTAGTAAGCGCGTAACGACTTGGTAACCAATGTATACCAGGTCAGCTATATGGTCGTGCCACTCTATACTGTTATTACAAGCCATAATTATTTGGGAAATTAGTTATTACTAGCTCACGGGTAGCACACTACCAGACTAAGTTTCACCAAATTTATAAAAAGAATATTTAAGATACCAAAAATGCAAATCATTAGGAGCAACATATATTAAATATAGAGTTACATGTTAAAGGTATGTCATCTAGGTCTACAAACTTGAAAATGCATTTCTGGATCTCTAAACTTATTGAGTGACTAGGTAGCATGCTCGTGCGTTGGTACGGAACAACTAAACTTTTGTACTAAAAACACACATATCACACAATAAGATAACAATAATGTGAAATTAAATAACGACGTTAAAGTGACATTTAATCTAAAAAACAAAGTTCGTGAAATTAACAGAATCACAGAGAGCGTGGTGTCACAGTCTCAACAACTCTACTGTATAGATCTTTCCATGCGTCACAACAAGAACAAATAACGCCCTGATAATTTGTATTGTTAAAAAAACGATAATGCGAGCGTGGTGTTTGGAATGTCAATATTACGATAAATATGTGGTTTTATTTTTAGAATACAACCATCATATATGCATGAGTTTTGTGGGAGATCTGAAATTTAGAAGTCCAGTCATTCTTGTGCAGCATCTCGTTAGGTAAAATAATGCATACCTAACAAAAAATTCTAAGAGAATTAGGTCATTTAGGCAGCTTCATGAATAGGCAGAAAGTAATTCCGGGGACCACTCATAACATTAATAGAACAGTTGATGGATAGCATCCGTAGAGGAAACATGGGATGCCTGCAAATGTACCAAAGGCAGATCATCATTCAAGTATTTCAATTCTGTAGCAATGTATCAAAGATCAATGACGTTGGGGTCTCCCCATATAGCACTCAAAAATTAGTTTCCTACATGGTCAACAAAGATACATCAATATGCTTCTCCAAATGGCATACTAAATTAATGTATACCCTACTGGTTCAAAAAAACTGCATTTCTAAGACTTTTTTTCTCGAACATCATGAGAGTTGTGTATCGTTATATTAAAAAGAGAACATTTCTAAAAATAGAAAGGAAAAGATCAGTGAACTTCTTTTCTCATTAAGCGGCAGGCAAGGTCCATCAATGTTGCCCAAAATCAATGTATGAAGCTAATTTATAACCAAGATAAAGTAAGTAGACCACAAGAGAGCAATCTGAAGGCCACTAATAGAATAGCAATGCGATTATCTCTGAATGGATAGAGCGCTGAAACATGAATGGTAAGTAACAGCCCTGATGAACAGAGTCATGATGGACTAATTCAGGGAAATGCGTATGATCTAATCAAGGTAACAAGAAGTTTCAACAATAACTGAAACACACCCATTGGCACTACTCTAAACTTTGTTTTTTTCCCATAAGGCATCATGCTAGTTACTTTGACGCATGCTGAGCAGAAAGCACGCAATGTAACCTATGAAACAAAAAACTCAGTTTCAGTCCCGCATCAAGATAGAATGGCAAAACTATCCGCTATGAGGATCCCCGCTAAAGAAGTAAGTTGCTTCCACAGTTCCGCCCTATAATTAACAGTTGTATATTATGCTATATCGAACCTGAAGACAAAGGCATGATCTGGGCTCCTAAATCCTTGTACATTTACCTTCAATAAACGGGAGACGACTATAGCTTCTATGCATTCCTGCTTAAGCAAATAAAGTGGTTCTCAATGAATATACAAAGGCATAATCTCAAGGCACACAAATGAAGGACGTCAGGAAAATTTCTATAAATTTATATGCCAACCATTTCTAACGCTGTAATGCAACATGTTTTATTCGTCTCAAATGAAACAGCAAAGCAAAGCGGCAAGTAACGATACCTAGGACAAAAGGCATACCAATATACTGAGGCTGTGATCTCCAACACCACCATCCTGAAAGAACAGGCTAGTTCATTTCCTCGTGTGCACATCTTTTTCAAATTACATAGAGAAATGGAGGGATAATTAGTATGTAGCAGTGAGAAATCATGAGCAAGGGCTACCTGGTAATTTCAGAAATAAGTCCAATAATAATAGAGAACTAAGCGTATCAAAAGAAATAAGCTACGAGGGTAATTTATTTCTTTATCCATTATCTGTTTTTTAGTATTTTTTAGGTAAATGCACAGAGGTCTATATATGATATGAAATTAGCAGAAGAGAGTAGTACAACAAAGATAGGTATGAAGCTTAAGCTTACCAATCAAGATGCATTTTTTCAGAAAGGTAACAACAATTGCTCAAAAAAATTTATACCGATGGTGAGAAACTCTACTATGGTTTTCCTTTGAAGCTATAAAATCATATAATGGTTATGGCATCTTTTAAGCTAGGTACAAAATAACAAATCTTGCATGGCTAGATTTTTTTTCCTGAACTGCGCTACCAAATATTTTGATATAGCGCAACATTGTCCTTCTTTTAGATGGGAAAAAACAACAGCATATATGGTGTATATAAGAATGAAAAAAATATCAACGAAGCATGATTCTCGATTATCCTGAATACCGAACTATAGAGGTAAAGCATATATAGCAGAACCTGAAAGACAGGATCAATGAAGTCACAACCAAGAAGCAGGAGAGCACAGTCACAAAAAGATTCAGGATTGATAGCATGTTCCAGCATAAGTGACAACATTAGAAGGCGTCATGGATTGTAGGTAGGTAATGCTTAGTTTCCTTACATCTGACCAACTCACAATTAAAAATATCAGTAAACAAATAAAAACATTGCCAATGTCCGATACTAATGAATGGTGAAGAAACCACAACATCAAAGCACTAAACATGAAACTGTAATGCATAAACAAATGGGCAAGCATGCTGACCTTTTTTAGCGCAAACACGTGGGAGGCTCCATGAGAAGTTCATTAACTTTTCCTCGCCAGAGTAAAAAAAACACAATTTAACACTGTACTTTGGCTTTCTCCTAAATGTCGACAGAAGCATGGTCTTCTTGACAGGGGAAGAATGGTCAGAACACATCAGCATGTATCATCAGTCATCAAGGTGGACCGACAATCAATTCTGGTTTTCTTTGTTTTTACTTCTACTTTAAAAAATTCTGCACAAATAAAAGTTTAGCTGTGAGCTCTCACTGGCTCACTTCAGTGCATGAATATTCGTACCTGTTAGTGACGATGGTGTGGAGGCTGGCGCTCATTTCCTACTATGACAAGAAAGCACCGCGCTTGATGTCCGGCTGTAGGTAGTTCATACACTGGAGCCCTTGCTCGTAATTTAGGCGAATTCATGTTTAATTTAATCCATAAAAATAATTTAATCAAAATGATCATTATATCATATATGTGCTTGTTCAGATAAAACATCATGCATATCAATATAGTGTTAACCAGCAAGGTATTCCTCATGATATTGTTCAAGCAAAACATGGTTATCATCCCGTTAACACTAACTAGCAAGGTCATGAACGAGACAATTGAAAGAACAAGATGGTTAACAAGATTATACCCTGCGGCAGAGCCGGAAACACCCGAAAGCGACATGGTGCTTTGTTGTTGTAGCCATCCCGATCGGTGTAGTGCAGAGAGAATGCCGTGAAGACCGCGTCGCCGGGAGGAAGACGATCAACACCTTGCGCCAACGCCAGGAACAGGGAGTGAATCAAGCGAGTAGTCGTGCCGTCTCTACTGGACACTCCCCAAAAACGTGATGGCCGCCCTTCACCCGAGCAGGTGAACTCGCTGGACGGAGACGTTCCGGAGGCCTACTCTTCCATCTCGTGTGCGCGCAGGAGATGGAACGGGAAGAACTCGTGCTACTGGATTTGTGGTGTGTCCAAGAGTTCCTAACTGTAGGGAAGGCTCATGCCACACCACGCCCACGCCCACGGCCCGGGCCGGGCCAGACGGCGGCGGCGCGTGCGTGTGTGTGGCAACCTGCTATCCTTGTCTCAACTTCTCAAAGTAATCGGTCAAAGACCAACCAATTAAGTTGAGTTAACCTTCAGTTAAAATATCAAACGGGACTAAACCATTTAATGTACATTATTCGGACCATAGAGTTTTATTTGAATTATTAAATATTTAATGGGCCAAGCCCATATTATATCTAACAGTATGTTCTATCTTTGATACACCATATGCTTGGACTCATAAAGAACAAGAGAGTGCAAGAACGCATTAATATTCGTTGATTTTACTTAAATGACATGCTCATTTACACAAGCAGAGATGTTCACTTTACGGTCTATGTTATGCAACGTAATAAACTATAGTAGTTGCTACAATGGTAAGAATAGCCGAGCATTTTTAAACTGCTGGCCATTTACATGTAGCTCAGCCGTCTCTATTAATACTTACACAGAGATGGTCGATCAAAGACATCTGCCTATATAAATGCTATTTATGCATCCCTCTATTAATCAATTTATAGAGACAATCTGATCAACACTACCTTAGCTAATGGCCATCCACCTCTATAAATTGAAAATTGTCACCTTTGAAAATGACTTTTTATAGTAGCAGTGTATTTAAAGTTAGATTATTACCCCCCTGACTCTACATTATCCAACATTTTGACTTTTCATATACATATAGCTTTAGATACGTAATAAAAATAATGTATCTAGAATGACCCTATAATTTGGAAAGGAGGTACTACCATATATTGTAATTGTAATAAGAAACAATGAACTTGTATTAGTGGCTTATATTTTTGTGCCTAGAGAGTCTTGAATGCACGCAGCCGGCCGTGGATTTGATTGCCACAGAAACGTCTTCGTTGTTTATTCAAGGATGAGACCGGGGCACACTGCCAATTTTCTTGCGTTCACAAGAGGGAGGTCGATCGATATATATACAACACAAAGACCACGATACACACAAAAAAGCTGGTCGACTAGGAATGTTGATTTCGCATCCGTTGGTCGACTAGGAATGTAGTACGCGTAGACAACGACGATATATACCAGAAAGCTGCGGATGGGATTGATGAATTGACCCGTGTCGATCAAATATAATGAAGCAAAGTGCCGTTTCTCTACGGCCTCCAAGTGTCAATCATCTAGTACATAACGGGCTACGAGCTTTAGCATTGCATCTATATGCATGGGCCGGAAAATCAAAACGTAGCAGAGAAACTTCTCCCTGGACTTAAAAGGCCAAATGGACTAGAGTGGTACGGTGAGCTGGCTATGGCTAATATGCAAACATTGCATGGCCAGCTTCAACTCGTACAGGGAGGCACGCAGGAGTTTTCCCACCAAATTTATTTCCAGCTCCAGCTTGGGATGCAAAAACATACTGTACGACCGAACAGGATGACATGCATCAGTGCGTTGGAAAGGAAAGTTGGTTTTACTCCGATGAAGCTTATTTTTCGAAAATAAAGAATCAACAACGTGTGTTTTACGCAACTAACCAAATAAACCGTATCTCCACATCAACCTGGTCCAGTATTGTGTAACGGCCGGTGCGTGACTTTGATGACTCCAAAATTGTAAAAAAAAAAAGCCAAAAAGGGGGCAGCGAATAACTTTTAAATAATCAAGATATGCACGCAGTAGATATAGTTTTAAATAACGGAAATGTCGCGTTGCTGCTATCATGTTATTAAGAGCAGCTTTATTGTACTCCAAAATTAAACCACGGGCTACACCAAATGAACCCTCGACATTGGAGCAATCAAACCGAGGCTGTCATAGCCAAAATTAGATTTTGCACATTCAAACCGAACGAACTAAAATAATCGATGCGGGCCGCTGCCTCAATGCAAAGCAGCCCAGCGCGTGCTCTCTTCATGCCAGTTGCTCAAAGATAAATTTTTTTATTGTATATGGGCTCCACAAATCGATGTGCCCACTATGGGGCCGTTCGGCTGGAATTGTAAGCCGGCTGAAAAACACTGTTGGCTGATTTTTTGTGAGAGAAAAATACTGTTCCGGCTGAAAAAACAAGCCGAATAAGACGGATTATAAGCCAGATGAACAGGGCCTATATCGCAATCGAACTTTGGATGGCATGGTTCGCCTTCACGCTAGAGCTGCCCTAATAGTTCACTTGGAGAAGATCAATATGAATAGGAAATAGTTCACTTGGAGAAGATCAATATGAATAGGAAAACAATGGAGGTATTGTCGGATGGCGAACAACAATTGTATATTCTTCCTCTTGTTCTAGAATTAGCTCCATATGTAGATGTATCATCTGTGTTGCTGTTAGTTTTTAGTTATCTTGTCTCTTGGGAGAGTCCAGCTTCAATGCTTTTCATGTCATGTTTAAGCTATGTACTTTCTTCAGAAAGTAGAGGCTGGGATCTTCTGTTTGTTTATTAAAACAAAATTGTAGAACCATTAGATGATATATGTACATGATATGAGAATAGAGTTCTACAGTTTTTCTTTGCCGTCAAATGGTTCATAGGGGTGAGTGTGTATACGTGTTGTGAGTGTCTATGTTGTACTGTGTAATCCTAAAAAAAAGAGAGAGAATATAGTTTCAGTTACTGTTGGATTTATTGTGGGCCAAACCCATTTTAAATTTAATAAATCAATAAAATTCTACGGTGTGTAACTGTTGAGCATTTAATATTTGTACCAGATTGGAACTTGATCAAACGTTGACTCGACTTATATGGTTGGACTTCATCTGTCCATATTGAGTGGTTGAGAAAAGGATAAAGGCGAGCCACGCGCGCGCGCCACCGCCAGCGGCGGCCGGGCCAGGACGGGGCGTGGGCGTGGCGTGGTGAGGCGAGGCAGGCAGGCGGCGAGCGAGCGGACGAAAAGAGACGGCACCAGTTCCTCTAGTCCTCCCTCTCTTGGTACCTGGAATACAGAACAAAATTAGACCTCATCTTCTGCTGCGGAAAAAGATTTCCCCGTCTCGTACCTCTGCGCGCATAGAGAGACGAGAAAGCAGGTGCCTCCGAAGCCCTTGCCATCTGCGATCCCTGCTTAGGGAGTGTGGCAATTAGGGTTTTGGGGAGCGACTACGTGACTGCTCGTTCCCGGTCAGCGGCATCTTCTTCCTCTGGACACGGACGAGAATTGCACTACGATCACCTTCCTGCATCGACTACGGTCCATGACTTCGAGCAACGCACTATGGCGACTAGTGCGAATGGAGCCTCCGATGCCCTCGGCCTAGGACCCTCCGCTAGGTACATCCTATTCTCATCTCTTTGCCAATTCATGGTATTCATGTGCTATGTTGTCTCTGTTATATTCTATATGTCAGGGATGTTTGTTTATGTGATACTCATTATAACACCCTAGGTGTTTATCACCAATTAGGTAGTGGGTTTGAGCTCAAACATGATAGATTAGTGGAGATGACGATGCCAAAGTCAAACCTATGGAAATAAACCCTAACCTAAACTTGGATATTGCACCCTTGCTTACATATAGGCTCAATTAAAAGATATATGCTTGGGTTTTGTTATCAAAGTATATTCACATGTCTCACATCAATAACTATCTATATTGATCCCTGGAAAAGTTTCGTAAAGTTTGGAATCAAAAAGTCACATGAAATGATAAGTTATATGCTTGTTTGGATTATGACTAAAACCTGCCTTACATCCCATGGGAACTAGTGTTTGTGCAACATACAATGTAACATGTGCAACACATCGTGGACACATGTGGAACAACCTAGTGGAACATATGTGGCATGTATCTTAAAACAACCACATGAAACAACTATAGCATTTCACTTGAGTTCTATGTTTCAAGGCATGTGAGGCCTACACTTTTGTGCAACCTATGCATGGTGGGTATGTTTGGCCTCTACAACACCTTAACTACACTTAGGACACATAATGGAACAATGTTCATGTTGATCATTTTGCCTAATTGTGCTTCTAAGTGAGGGTTGACCATGTATGGACCCGGGAACACTTTGGTTTGACCGTTTTAAAAGTGTAACCTAGAAGTTTTGCATGACTATGCACCCTTTGACAAAGTCATAGAGAATTTTATAAGGAACAAACTTTGTTTAAGAGTCAAGTCATGAAAATGTGTGTAACATGCCCAAACAGGGCCCACAAGTCAGAATTAGGACTGTTTCCAACACTTAACCATTTTAAAACCCTGATTTCAGTGTCTTCGACATTGACATCCCGCGTTCTCGAGTTTTTGTTAAGTAACTTGGGTAGGTCCAAATGTAAAAGTTGGAGCTCACATGAAGGGGAAGGCCATGCAAGAAGATGGCATAAGTTGCATTTCATTTTGGCCATAAATTCTTGTAGTTGTTAATCATTGTCAACTCACTGACACTGCCGACTTGGAGGTCAATTAGCTGCCAATCTAAAGCCCTAATGGCCAAGCACCCTTAACCAAAATTTTAGAGCACATGTAGTAGAGCAAACTTTGTTTTAGGCCCATGATCCAGTTTGGCTCAGAGCTAGCCCAAAATCGACACCCAAGCCGCCCTGATCTGTGCATGCCAACTGCTCGACAACTGTCCTCTAAGGGATGGGCGTGGCGGCCATGCGTCGTGCGTCTCCTCCATGGACGCCGCGCGTCCATTCTCTCTGCCACGCGCGCCCTCCTCCCTGCCGCGTGTGTTGTGCCCTGGATCACTGGGAGAGGCCGAGGCCGAGCTCCCCATATCCCACTCGCCCTCGCACTCTCTGCTCGCGGCCACGAACGACGTCGCCGCCGCGGCCTGCCATTGCCGGTGGCCGAGCTTCCTGTCCGTCGTAGTTGCGCCACCATAGTTGGCCACCAGACAAACTGAGCCTACCACCATGTCCGCCTCACCTCCCTACCTCCCTCACATGCATTCGTCGCGGCAATACCCAGCCAGAGCCACCGCTGCCGCTCGCGGTCACAGATGCCGCCATGGCTAGCCGAGCAGAGTTCCATGGCCGCCATCCGATCAGCTTCCCCAAGCCTTCCCCATCTCAGTCGGGAACCGCTGCACCTCCACCGCCAACCACCGCCCTCGATGCGCCCTTTCCCCGCCATTTGTCGCCGCTGCAAACAGCTGCCGCCGGCGCTGCTCATGCGTCACCGCCGGTTGCCGTGGTCAGCGAGCCACAATCCCTCTCTTGGTCATCCACGACCACCGACAGGGGTGCTCGGGCACGTGCATGGACGCGCGGCCCAGCGCTCGCCGCCGTTGGCTTTTCCCTGGCCGGAACAGGCGCCGCCGGTGAAGCGCCCCCGCCTCCTCTGTTTTTCCCCTCCGGTCTCTCTCCTTTCGGTGACAGGTGGGGTTAGGTGGACAGCGGGCCCCGCATGACAGCGCCACGAGTGACTCAGTTGAGTAGACGTTCGGGTACACCTAGCGAATTAAGTAGGGTTCCAGTAATTCTATTTTTGAATTTCAGAGAATTTGTAAATCTTCTAAAAATCATATCTCATGCTAGGAAACTCCAAAAATAGTAAATGAGGGCTTTTTGGAAACCTTGAGAAAAGATCTATGCAGTGGAGTCATAATATGTTACATGTTTGTAGGTATTTTCTAATGTCTTTATTTAAGTTTTAAAAATACTCTAAAAATGCCTTTAAACTTAACCAGAGCAAGATCTGGAGTGTTAGAACTCCAAAAATAGTGATTCTTGTTTTGTTAATTCTGTGGTGACATGTACTTGCTAGGAAAAATATTAAACACCCTAGTTGTTCACTGTTTTCTTAGGGTTTTGATTTGACCTGGTTAAATAAGGAAAATTACATTTTATTACTTGTCATTTTGTATCTTGAGTTGTGATGCTCCAAATGATGTGAAATTTTTATGGTAGATTTGTCATGATATGGATGTACTGTGGTATAAATTTCATAGTCATTGCTTACTGTAGGATCAAGTTATTGATTTAACTTGTTTATGTCTTGATAAATAGCTTGTAAATAATATATAACTGATAAAATGGAAAATGTTGTTCCATCACCTTAGTATGATGTTTCTCTATCATATTGATTCATAATATGGCCTTGTGTTCACAGAAAATATTGAGTGTTAAGTTTAACTTGCTCTCACATGAATTATTGCAATAGCTATTTATCTTTTTCATAGAGGTTGGTATACTTGTCCAAATGACTTGAAATTTGGACAGTAGACTGTTGAGAACATATGTAGGCCACTGCAATTTTTGGTAGAATTTATTGTGCACTTTTGATAGGTGTTCATAATTCCACCTAATTATCTAAATAAATTAAGAAAATGCATTAAAAAATTATTTAGGAATGGACACTATGTTTTCTGGTGTCATTATTCTTGTGTGACATGTTGGTAAAGTTGGTTTTATCCAATTATATGTTTGCAACATAAGTTAATAATTATTTCTTGCAAATGAGGTTTCTAGACAGATCTGAAAACTTAGCAAAGTTTTTCATGATAATGTATTTTGTTGTAAAACTTGTTTATATAAAAGTTGTAGATAATTTATGTATCTAGCTACTGTTAAAATTTGGTGGCATTTGGCCATGTGGTTTAGGAGTTATAGCTGTTTAAAGTTAGGTTACAGAATTACTTGCTCTCTGTCTTGTTAGACCAGTTTCTGTGTTTGTGTAAATTCGACATGTTAAACTTTGGAATCATGCTGTGATGGTTATAAATTAAATGTAGATAATTTCATAAGCTTTCCATAATGTCTTCTTGCAAGTCATTTGGAATTGTAGATCTCTAGTTATGATTAAATTACTCAGCTGTTGGTCTGATGTCCAGAAAGTAGCAATTTCTAGTTCTAGTACTTTGATTAACTTTGTCATGCTAGTGTGTTGAAGGGGACTCATATCTTTGATGGTACTTGGGTTAGTACCCTGTGATCTCATGAGGCTTGTGTCTTGATTGCTGTGCGTGCCATCTTCTAGGTTATGCCTTAAGTGAGGATCTAGTTAATTAGCTCTAGGTGCTTATAAGAACTGTGGTATGCTTGTATAATTACTTTGTTTATTGCACTTCTATGTATTCATACATATGCATTATTGCACCTCATTTAGGTACGCTAGCTGAAGCACGTGAAGGACCTAATGTGGAGCCAAACCCGAAGATGGAGTTGGTGGGTCTATCCCGAAGATAGAAGGATCGGACAAGTGATAGTTTGGGAGATGCTCGTCAAGCGGGTTTCATCTGACATACTCTAACTTGAGTTGGATCCCAGGCAAGCCCTGGAGCATTATAAGCCTCCTATTTTTAAAGCAATTAATTCTATATATGTTATAAGTATTGTTGCATTAAGTGATAGGAGTTGGTTGGAAACTCTTGCTGCATCACATCATTCCTTGTCCAGATATATGAATCCTTGAATCCTACATAGACTAGGATCGAGTAGATGCTTAGCCCTGCTTTAAGCGGTAGAAGTCAGGTGATTTCCTGTCACCTGCGAGATATAGGGATATTCATATATGGCACGGTTGGCTATATTTGCTATCGTGGAATGGAACCATATGTTAATAAAATGAAATGAGATCGGGCGGGATGACGATAGTGAAGCAACAAGGCATGGAGGTCTTGGGTGTGGATCTATCCCCGTCTGAGTCGTTTAAGGACCGATTCGCTGTATGTCCTTGAGTCATGTTGAACGCAGTCTAACACTTAGTTGGCCGGATAAGCCGTTCCGACCGCGAAGCCGAGTAATGTGATTCAGGCCGGGAATCGAATGGTAGGTTGCTTCTTGGAGGAGAGAAAGGATGTGCTTGGGGACATTGGCGTGAGACCAAGGGGGGTTAGAGTCCCTATCACCTGGCAGAGTGTCGCCCTTGGGGTCACGACATCGTTCGGACCCGCGATTCCTGAATCATATGAAAAGGTGGCCTATGCGACCCTGGCAGGGGTCTGCACGGTGAGTGTTAGAAATACCCCTCCAGCTGGATAGGAATTCGATTCAAATCGCCGTCGCTCCCGGTTAGTGAGCACTTGACTTGAGCAGCGGCAACGTAGATTCCATTAAATTGAACGGATGGTTAATTGGATCACGATGGAAAGGTTGCCTCAATTTATACCTGCTATGGTTAATATTGTTTGCTCCTAATAAAGTGAGTGCTCTAGGACAGGTGCTAATATAGATGACATGTTAATGATGATTAACTTGATGCTTAAGCATTAATGATTACTTATCTGTATTAAGCTTTTATGCAAAATGTTGTCAAGCCAGCTCACTTTATATCAGCCTTGCATGATCCTTGGTGTCACTTTATTTCTGGTTTCTGACGGGTAAGTCTAGCTGAGTACTTTGTCATACTCAGGGTTTTATCCCCACTTGTTGCAGGTTGTGATGTATCATGGCGACTGCAAGAGTTGGTTGACTCCTACCGTAGTGGCGGAGTGTGATCATGGGCATGATCCTTCTGAGTTACCTTATCTCTAATGCTTTTGTTGGAAGTCGACCGTGGTACTGGCATGTATTTGAAATAAGAATAATGTTAGTTTCAAATTACTTTGCTTCCGCTACTTTTGAACTTAAGTTGTAATAACTATGTTGAACTCCGATGTATATTGAATTACTTGTGAAATGGTTATAACATGTGACTTGTTATGTTGAATCACTACGATCTTGGCTTGTATGTTGGTTGGTTTGAATTCCCTCGTGATTTTATTGGACTACCGGAGTTATATGGGCTCAAGTGCGAGAATTTGATCATTTCGGTGATTGTTTTTGTACTTGTGCTCTTATAATTTGGACGGTTCCGTTACACTCATGCTTGCTGGTATGTTTAGACTATCATACTTATATGTTTTTGATCATAATCTTGGCTCATATGTGATATATAACCTTGCTGTTATATTTGTTTTGTCTTATCTTGGTACATATGAACATATTGATCATCCTTTTTGTATTCATGTGAATATATATGATGCTATGCTGCAATTGTTTATTATCATACATGTCATCACTATGTAGTTATTATTTTTTAGAATTAAACTGTGTAGAAAATTGTCTAAATTTTTAACAATCCAAAAACCTAATTTTAGGTAATTTTCTATCGGTGGTTTTGCTGCTGCATTGAAACCCAATCAATTTGATGGAAAGAATTTCATGATTTGACGTGCACGGATGGAATTGTGGCTCAATGCGATGAATTGCTATCACGCCGCATAGGGGTGGCCTGAGAACTTGGCTCCTGAGGATAAGTCTAAGTTTCGGGCTACTAATAACCTGTTCAGAGGTGCCGTGATCAGTGCTCTTCATCCTAAGTATGAGGAAAACTACATTTCCTTTCCATCTGGCAAGGATTTATGGGATGCTCTTGAGGCAAAATTCGGTGTCTCTGATGTTGGGAGTAAGCTGTATCTTATGGAGTAGCTGTTTGACTATAAGATGATTGAGAACCATTCTGTGGTTAAACAGGCTTATGAGATTCAGGCACTAGCCAGGGAACTCGTGCTTTTTTCCTGTCCTTTACCTGACAAGTTTGTGGCCGGCAGTATCATCGCTAAGCTATCACTTTCTTGGAAGGATTTTGCTACCTCTCTAAAGCATAAGATATAAGAGTTCAATGTGGCTAAACTCATTGATACTCTTGATGTTGAGGAGAGGGCGAGAGCAAAGGACAAGGGAAAAGGGATTGAGACCTCTTCTATAAACATGGTGTAGAAAAAGAACTCATTTGCATTCCGTAAGAACAAGAAGAAGAACTAAAACAACAAGCAAGAGAACACTTCTAAGCCAGTTCAAACAACACAGTTCAAGAGAAAAAACAATAACAAGAAGAAAGGAGGCTGCTTTGTTTGTGGTAGTGAAGAGCATTGGGCAAGTGAGTGCCCAGACCGTAAATTTAAGCAAGAACTTAAGAAGTTAGCCAACATGGTTACTTCTGATACTGAAGGAGGAACATCTAGGTATGGTAATCATTTACCTACTGTTCTTTCAGTTTGTAATTCACCTAAGTGGTGGATGGATAGTGGTGCTAATATTTATGTATGTGCTGATGTTTCTTTGTTTGCTTCCTATCAGGTCAGGAGGACTAGAGCCTTGCTGATGGGAAACGGCTCACGTGCGTAAGTTCTTGGTGCTGGTACAGTTAATCTGAAGTTTACTTCGGGGAAGACGGTGCTATTGAAGAACGTGCAGCATGTGCCCTCCATCAAGAAAAATCTTGTTAGTGGTTCGATGATGTGTTGAGATGGCTACAAAATCATCCTTGAATCCAATAAGTGCGTTGTGTGGAGACATGGTATTTTTATTGGTAAAGGATATGATTGCGGAAGTTTGTTCTGCTTGTCTCTGCTTGATGTATGTAATAAGGTTGTGAACATCGCTAATATTTCTGATGAGTCGGATTTATGGCACTCACGCTTATGTCATGTTAATTTTGGTTGTCTTATGCAGTTAGCAAATCTGAATTTAATCCCGAAAATTAATATGGTCAAAAGTTCTAAGTGCCACGTGTGTGTGCAATCGAAGCAACCCCGAAAGCCTTACAAGGCTGCTGAGGCGAGGAATTTGGCATCTCTAGAACTTGTTCATTCGGATTTATACGAAATGAATGGCGATTTGACTAAAGGTGGTAAACGATACTTCATGACATTTATAGATGATTGCACTAGATTTTTCTACGTGTATTTACTTAAAACAAAAGATGAAGCGTTGCATTATTTTAAGGCCTATAAAGCTGAGGTAGAAAATCAACTTGAGAGAAAAATTAAACGGTTAAGGTCTGATCGAGGTGGAGAATATTTCTCTAGTGAATTTACAGAATTCTGCGTGGAACATGGTATTATTCATGAGAGGACACCGCCATACTCACCACAGTCTAATGGTATAGCTGAAAGGAAAAATCGCACCCTAATTGAGTTAGTGAATGCCATGTTGGGTACTACGGGATTATCCAAGGAATGGTGGGGTGAGGCAATTTTGACAGCGTGTCATGTCCTAAATAGAGTTCCTACTAAGAATAAAGAAATCACACCATTCGAGGAATGGGAGAAGAAGAGACTAAATCTCTCCTACATGCGCACTTGGGGTGGCCGAGCCGGGCCGTGGGTGTGGGCGAGGGCGTGGCGAGGCGAGGTGAGGCAGGCAGGCGGCGAGCAAGCAGATGGGCGAGGCATGGCCCGGTTTTGCCACTCACTCTCCATGATAGCGGGAGCTACAACTTTCTGAGTTAATCCCGGGAGTTACCGTCTCTTCGCTTGCCCCTCTCCTAGACTGCCTGCGTGAGCCTCTTCCCCTCCCTCTGCACGAAAGCATAAAAGAGACGACACCAGTTCCTCCAGTCCTCCCCCTCTTGGTACCTCGAACACAGAACAAAATCATACCTTATCTTCTGCTGCGGAAAAAAGTTTCCTTGTCTCGAACCTCTGCGCGCACAGAGAGACGAGAAAGGAGGTGCCTCCGAAGCCCTTGCCGTCTGCAATCCCTGCTCGGGGAGTGCGGCAATTAGATTTTTGGGGAGCGACTATGTGACTGCTCGTTCTTGGTCAGCGGCATCTTCTTCCTCTGGACGCGGACGGGAACTGCACTGCGATCACCTTCCTGCATCGACTGCGGTCCACAACTTCGAGCAACGCACTATGGGTACATCCTATTCTCATCTCTTTGTCAATTCATGGTATTCATGTGCTATGTTGTCTCTGTTACATTTTATATGCCATGGATGTTTGTTTATGTGATACTTGCTGGTATGTTGTCTATGTTACATTTTATATGTCATGGTATGTTTAGACTATCATGCTTATATGTTTTTTTATCATGATCTTGGCTCATATATGATATATAACCTTGTTGTTATATTTGTTTTGTCTTATCTTGGTACATATGAACATGTTGATCATTCTTTTTGTATTCATGTGAATATATATGATGCTATGCTGCAATTGTTTATTATCATACATGTCATCACCATGCAGTTATTATTTTTCAGATATAAATTGTGTAGAAAATTGTCTAAATTTTTAACAGTTACTGCTGTCTGTTTTTTCTCCATAAAATAAATTTCAAACTTGAAACTTTGGAAAATATTTTTCCTTCAATGGTACAAGTCAAATTAAAGATCTTTATTTGCTGCATCTAACTTATTGTACCAAAGGGCTGGGTTTCACAGTTTCCCACTAATATTCAAACACGATCAGCAATCACTACTACAGATTCAGTCATCAGTGCCGGCCACATCACTGCCGAAATTAGAACAACCGATAGTGATGACCCTTCACTGCCGGTTCTAGGCTCTGACAACCAGAAAATAATTGGGGGGTGCGAGAACCGGTAGTGATGACAACTATCACTGCCGGTTTATGCCTCCCGCCGGCAGTGATGACAACTCCACTTATCACTGCCGGTTCAAGCCAAGAACCGACAGTGATTTGATTCTATCACTGTCGGTTCTAGGATAGAACCGACAGTGATGAGCCTAACAACACAAAAAGGTTATAGCCGTCATCTTTTTCCTCCACTCTTTTATCCCGAGAACAGAGGCGCACGTTTGGGCCACTCCCTCCAATGTTGCGGTCGCCCAAATCCGTGAAGCTACCACTTGGATTTGGAAGAATGGCTTGATCTTTTTGCTTTAAGGTTAGTAACCAGCCTCCATTCCTTCGATTTTGTTGCTTAATTAGCTTTGTTTTGATGGCTATAATGCTTGATTCTCATTCTTATTTCTCCATTCTTCTACAGAGCACTTTTCTAATTCATGGCTATAATGCATTGTTAGTATGTGATGTTATAATTGGTTCTTAGGAGTAGAGTAGATTCTTTTACAATGTTGATGAGCAAATTAACCCATGTGTCACCAAACAATGTATTGTTTGGAGCAGTAGTGGTGGATCTACAGGGGGATGGGTGGGCTCCAGCCCCCCTAATGACTTGATTTACTACTAGAAACACTGTAGCAAAAATCTCAAATCACCATTAAATCTTCATGCAAATCAACATCTCCATTGTTTTTAGCCCCCCCTTGATTATCATCCTGCATCCGCCACTGGTTTGGAGCTACATTGTTGTTCATGATCATATCTCCAATTTTAGTATTTTTTTAAATTAATGTCTCTATTTTTATGTGGCATGGAGTAGAATAATTGTTCTATAATATTGTGTAATAATTATTTTTTATGGGGCTGCGATTTTTAATTTATATGGGCATTGTTTGGAGCTACATTGTTATTCATGATCATGTCTCCAAATTTAGTCTTTTTTAAATTAGTGTCTCCATTTTTATGTTGCATGGAGTAGAATAATTGTTCTTCAATATTGTGCAATAATTGTTTCTTATTAAAACTTTCCTATGTTTCCTCTGCCCGGCCCATTTTACCTGTGCAGACATGGATCGAGGGTGGATGTACGATCTGTCATGTACAGACCAACGGTACTTGACGGGCATCAACGATTTCATCAAGCTCGCTAGAGCCAATGCTGGTGACTCACAGCCTGTATTCTGTCCATGCAAAGATTGCAAGAATATGAGAAAATAGGGCGATGTGGATCATATACGATTGCACTTGATTACCAGGGGGTTCATGAGAGACTACACGATTTAGACTTTGCATGGAGAGTTTGGTCAAAATGTTGCACAAGAAAACAATGATGATGTGCCCATGCCTAGCGTATCCCTAAACGCATTTCTGCCTATTGATGATTACCAATGCTACACAGTACCTGTGCCTACCAACGATAATGTGTTTAGGAATACATTAGTTGATAACACAGAGGAAAATGATGGCATTTCACAGTTTCTACATGATGTGCATGGCGGATTCCTTAGTGCTACACAGTTGAAAAAACTAGAGATCATGAGAAAGGATGCAAAAACACCATTGTATCCGACCTGCCCAATAAGCAAACTGGAAGCCAACATCATGCTATTAGAGTTCAAATCAACGAATGGATTGAGTGATAAAGGCTTCGATAGCTTGTTAGGTATACTACATAAACTGCTCCCAAAGGGTAGCGAGTTACCAGAAAAGACTTACCTGGCCAAGCAAATGATTTGCCCAATCGGCCTCGAGGTTGAGAAAATACACGCGTGTTCCAACGATTGCATATTGTACCGTGGAGAAAAATACAAAGACTTGGATGCGTGTCCCAGAGGAGGGCCCATAAAGGTCGTATGGTATTTTCCTATAGCTCCACGAGTGCATAGGTTGTTTGCAAATGCAAAGTCAGCCAAACTGTTGTGTTGGCACGGCGAAGAGCGTAAGAAAGATACAATGTTGAGGCACCCCGCCGACGGGTCGGACTGGAGGACTATCAACACTATGTTCTATAAGAACATCGGTGGAGAGGTAAGGCATCTTTGGATAGGTTTGAGCACAGATGGGATGAATCCGTTTGACCAGGTTAGAAGCAATCATAGCACTTGGCCAGTGACGCTATGTATATACAACCTTCCACCCTGGCTTTGTATGAAACAGTCATACATCCAGATGCCACTACTAATCCAAGGGCCAAAACAACCTAGTAATGATATCGATGTGCTTCTACAACCAGTGATCGATGAACAACTCGTTCAAGACTTTCAAGGGAACCTTGTACAAGTTAATCAAGGAGGACAGAGAACCGAATTTTGAGGGAGGTCAATACAACAAGCAGAGAGACTTCTGGGAGGAGTTCAAGGCTTACAAGCTATCCGAAGAGGCCAAGGCATCAAGCGAAAGAAATAGAGCAAACTCGCTTAAGGCAAAGGATCCTCATCGCCTAGGATCACGTGGCTATGTAAGGAAGATTCCGGAATGGGAAATGGAAGTCCAGAAACTAGAGCAGCGCGGCGTTAGGCCTCAGACAAGCGATTGGCAGCCCAGATCAGTAAACTACCTACTCGCAAGGGGGGCACAATACAATAGTGACGGGAGCCTTAATGCCAGTAGTGAACCCGTCAGCAATCTCCTTCAGAGGATTTCAACCTTAACTGAGGAAGTGAATAGAGGTAACCGCAAGTCCGATAGAGAAAATGATGTGCTCACACAAGCACTTGGAAACAAGGAGCACCCCAGTCGCACTAGAGGAACCAGGAATGTTCCTTGGGTGAAACCATTCGAAGGTGAATCTTCATCCTATAGGAGCCGGGCGAGGGCTAGAACGCAAAGAGAAGAAGAGCTCCAAAGGTTTCGAAAGGAAATCGAAGATAGCATGGAAGCATGGATAGCTGCTCAAGTTGATGCACGAGTTATGTCAGCTATGCAATCCATGTGTTCGACACAACCGCAGCCTATCCTGACTTTGAATAGCCCAGTGCCTAAGGGTCGCAGTAGCTGCGGCTCAACCCCTATGCTTGACGAAGAAGAGGTCAATGCTCCTCATCCGGTGGACAACATCACTGGACCTATTAATGTTAGGTTGTACATCCGTCAGCAGTGGACAAAAGACAAGGTGGCGGTTGGACAAGCATTTCCAAGAGGAGACGGCATCATTCATGGCAAGCCAATGCCACCCAGGTATGCCAGGGTCAGCATTGATAAGATCTTGGATAAGAAGTACAATAAGATACACATTGATTTCCCAGTGGAGGAAGATAGGCCGCGTCTTGTTTACAACTTGGGCACTCATGTGGCTTGGCGCAAACGCTTCATCAAGCTGGATGAGCAGCCATCTTCGGATGATGAGGATGACAGTGAATCATCGGCATCGCCGCCGCCAAGAGGTTTCTCTTCTCTGCAAGATCCTCATTCTCCCTCTCCTGCCTCGAAAGAGAAGACACCTCCTCCACCGCCAAAGGAGAAAACACCTCCTCTACCTCCTCCACCGCCAAAGGAGAAAACACCTCCTCTACCTCCTCCACCTCCTCCGCGAAAATCCAAAGTGCAATCAGGTTCGACCTCACAACACAAGAGGTCATCAGTTTCAGTTGGTAATGCTCCCCAGACAAGTAAAAAGAAGGTGGATGCTAGCATTACGAGTAAGATGAAGGACCTGACTGTGGAGCCTCCAAGCAAGAAAGCCGCCGTTGCCTTCTTTAATCGAATAGCCAGTCTACCTAAGTGGAGACAATAGACCAAATTTGAAAGGCAACACAACAAAGAGAGTAATCAAATCAGAGCTAGAGAAATACACACCAAAGAATTGCTAGAGATACATAACTTGGCCAACAACATGGGCATATCCATGGAGATGGCCACGGAGTTGTATTACGGAACGAGAGATTTTAAAAAAGCCACGGTCGCATACAAGTATTCAAGAGGCAATCCTTTGGTCGCCACCGAACAAGAGTATAGAGATTTGCCAACATACATGCGACAGTTGCATGATTATTATTCCCTGGATACTGCCAACAGAGACTGTGTCGGTTTTGAAGTTTGCATCCCTCCCGGAATGGTTTTTAATCATCCTGAAGAAACGGTGCATATTATTTATTATGAACACCTCTTTCAGCTCTTCCAACGGCGCTCGCTCGATACGCATATTTTGATGATATGGTCTATGTAAGTACCCTACCCTCACAACGTTATAATAAACTACATGATTTGCATTTGAATATATCATATGTTTATTATGCAGGTGTATGGCAAAATGGTGCCTAAAGAAGCAATTGAGCAATATAGACTTCTTGGATCCCATATTTGTAAATAAGACAACATGCACCGCCCCTAGTGAAGATGACTATGTACCAACAAGTTTGAAGATTGAGTTTAAAAGGATGTTCAGAAACAACAAAACAAATGTACTCCTACCCTACAACTGCGAGTATGTGTTCTCGACCCTTATTTTAGTGTTTCTTTTCTTGATATGTCATTCAATAACATGGACTTTGTGATTGCAGCAACCATTTCATCCTCGTAGATATCTATCTTGAAGATTCACATATCGAGGTGTGGGACTCAAAGAAAAAGCCACTTTCTCTTATCGACCCCCTAGTCAAAGTGCTGAATAAGTAAGTGAACCCAATATCACAACACTTTCTAATCACATAGGATATTGTAATGTCCTTGGTCTTCACACTTCATTTACAATGTAACATAGAATGAAGGCATTACCTAATTGGAAAAATCTCGATAGCAAGATGCAAAAGCAATGGAGTGCCCCATTCAGTGTAAAGTATATGGAGGATCTCAAGACCCTAGATCAACCGATGGGGAACAACGAATGCGGGTTCTATGTGATGTGGGCAATGCTAAAATACTTTGGCGCAAAAATAAATAAGGGAGATGACATGGTACGTAGGCATCCCATTTCTATTGTTTTGTCTTACGTTTGTGCATCTCAATATCATCTTGCTTCAATTACAGCGCAAAGCAAACAATCACAACTAGTTGCTAGATTTTGAGATGAGAGGAATTCAAGAGGAGATAGCAAGGTTTGTGATGGACGAGATATTGACCAAGAAAGGATCATTCTCCATTGCGAGGGCTAAGAAGTACAAGGCGCAGTACGGAAGAGACCACATTGATAGGCTATTGTAATGCGACTCTTAATTCGATACTTAAAGTTTTTTTTTGAAACTTTTGTAATATAAATGTTGATGGGTTTGTATTGTCGCTGATCAACAACCACCTTCACATCGATATCAAATTGATCGATAGCAACCACCTCCACCTCTCCGACCTCCCACCCCACCACCTCCCCTCGAAATGAAAATAAAACAATTATTAAAATGCAAATTATAAAAAGTATATCACTACCGGTTCAAAGAAAACCGGCAGTAATAATATAATCTACACAACCGGTTGGTTAAAACAACCGGCAGTGATGGCTCAAGTATCACTGCCGGTTTGTAACACGAACCGGCAGTGATACATGAGCTATCACTGCCGGTTTGGCATAACCGGCAGTGATGTGATCAGCTCATCACTGCCGAGTTGGTTATGGCGGTTCAAAATCCGCCAGTGAAGGGGGGTTTTGAACCGTCAGTGATGTCCTTCTCTGCTGTAGTGAATATTATTTGTTATGAGCTATATATTTCATGTAAACTAATTAAAAAAATTTAACTTGCAGCTATATATATAGGAACTAAATCCTATATATAGAAGTGCCTTTTTTTTAGAATAGAAGTGTCTTAATTATTATGTTGCTCTTTGGATTGTTCGAGTATGCACAAAAAATAACTTCCTCCATTTTATGAAGCAGCTCACATCTATGTCAACATTTGCTCGATGGAAGTCCAAACCCATCCGTTTCTCTAAGAAATGTTTTCTTTCAAAGTATCAACGGTGCTCGTCAAACACCTCTCTCTCTTTTCCTTGACTTTATAAAACCTGGATTCTGAACATGCACTAAGAATCACGTCACTAAACGTGTAAAACAGCGATCCGTGCGCTGATAATGCTGAAACGTTAAACCACAAAAATTAAACTCCATCATGCATATTACTAATTAGAGTTATATATACCTCTTGCCATCTCAAAAGCAATACAAATTATAACTTCAGTGCATGAGTAAGCAAATCGAACTTCTCTTCTAATTACTTCCTCCTAAATCTTTGAGGTTAAGTGTGACGAAATTTTTCTAGCTACTTTTCATCAGATTTGTTTTGCAATCAGACGTCCGTTAGTTTGTTGTCAACTTCTACAATTACTTAAGTATATTGTTATATTTTATATACTCAAATAATTGTAATCGTTATGCAATAACACACACGACGACTACAAAATCACTACTACACAAACGATTTTGCGAGGTAGTGCCCTTTTATTAACCGAGACGTTTGCAAAATCCAACCGCCTCGATTAATGGCTATGATTAACCGAGGCGGTCATTTTTATTAACCGAGGCGGTCACATTTAACCGCATCGCAAAATCGATTTACGGAGGAGGTTAAAAAATAACCGCCTCCTAAAATCTATTAACGGAGGCGGGCCACCTCCAAAAATACCTCCATTTTTGGAGGCTGACCCTAAAGAGGCCCACCTCCGTTAACATGGCCGAGCCCACTAACAATTAGAAAAGCCCATTTGGGCCTGATATCACGCTCTGAGTATAAATATGCAGACTTAGGGTTTCTCATTCTCACCCTTCTCCCACTCAGCCGCACAGGCACAGCACACCCTCTCTCTCGCGCACTCTCCCTCTCAGTCGCGCAGGCGCATCGCCCTCTCTCTCTCTCCACACATTCTCTCTCTTTCTCCGCCTCTCTTGATCTCTCGCTCTCTCACACCGTATCCGGCTTCCCCTATGGCGGTGGTGTCCGGGACTAGTGAAAGCCCTAGTTTGGTTTTGAATAATTGATGAAACCTATGCACTAACCTTTGTCATGAGTTGTGATATGAGCTAGGTTGGTGCAATCCAAGTGTGGAGCATTGTGGCACTTAAGTGGTGGTGTTGATCACATGAAATGATAAGATGGCCACTTGAGATGATAATCAAGTGCTCAACTTGGAAAAGAAGAAAGAGAAAAACAAAACCCTATGGAGGTCAAGGCAAAGGTATAAATAGGGGTTTTGTTTAAGTGATCAAGACACTGTAGAGAGTGTGATCACATTTAGAGTAGATGGTCATACTATTAAGAGGGGTTCTTAACTAGACAATTCGGTCATCTAGTGCCACTAGGTGTTGGATTCATGCAATGCATTTAGGCCTAGTGCACATCGGAGAGCAAGCAAAAATATTTATCAAAAATATTTTGAGAAATGCTAACTTGGCTCTAACATGTTTTGAGAAAACACTTTGAGAGTTAGCATCGCTTGCAAGGAGTAGCTCGAGTTGACGTGGATCAAAACGCGAAAGAGTTTGCAACTCGAAGAGCTAGTGGAGGTGCCTAGGTGGCACCTGTAATAGAACCGTCCAAATTATAAGAGCACAAGTACAAAAACAATCACCGAAATGATCAAATTCTCGCACTTGAGCCCATATAACTCCGGTAGTCCAATGAAATCACGAGGGATTTCAAACCAACCAACATACAAGCCAAGATCGTAGTGATTCAACATAACAAGTCACATGTTACAACCATTTTACAAGTAAATCAATTTACATCGGAGTTCAACATAGTTATTACAACTTAAGTTCAAAAGTAGCGGAAGCAAAGTAATTTAAAACTAACATTAATCTTATTTCAAATACATGCCAGTACCACGGTCGACTTCCAACAAAAGCATTAGAGATAAGGTAAATAAGAAGGATCATGCCCGTGATCACACTCCGCCACTACGGCAGGAGTCAACCAACTCTTGTAGTCGCCGTGATACATCACAACCTGCAACAAGTGCGGATAAAACCCTGAGTACGACAAAGTACTCAGCTAGACTTACCCGTCAGAAACTAGAAATAAGGTGACACCAAGGATCATGCAAGGCTGATAGAAAGTGGGGCTAGCTTGACAACATTTTGCATAAAGAGCTTAATATAGATGATCAATCATTAATGCTTAAGCATCAAGTTAATTATCATTAACCTATCATCTATATTAGAACCTGTACTAGAGCACTCACTTTATTAGGAGCAAATAATATTAACCATAGCAGGTATAAATTGAGGCAACCTTTCCATCGTGATCCAATTAACCATCCGTTCAATTTAATGGAATCTACGTTGCCGCTGCTCAAGTCAAGTGCTTAGTAACCGGGAGCGACGGCGATTCGAATCGAATTCCTATCCAGCTGGAGGGGTATTTCTAATACTCACCGTGCAGACCCCTGCTAGGGTCGCACAGGCCACCTTTTCATATGATTCAGGAATCACGGGTCCGAATAATGTTGTGACCCCAAGGGCGACACTCTGCCAGGTGATAGGGACTCTAACCCCCCATTGGTCTCACGCCAATGTCCCCAAGCACATCCTTTCGCTCCTCCAAGAAGCAACCTACCATTCGATTCCCGGCCTGAATCACATTACTCGGCTTCACGGTCGGAACGACTTATCCGGCCAACTAAGTGTTAGACTGCGTTCAACATGACTCAAGGACGTACAGCGAATCGGTCCTTAAACGACTCAGACGGGGATAGATCCACACCCAAGACCTCCATGCCTTGTTGCTTCTCTATCGTCATCCCGCCCGGTCTCATTTCATTTTATTAACACATGGTTCCATTCCACGATAGCACATATAGCCAACCGTGCCATATATGAATATCCCTATATCTCGCAGGTGACAGAAAATCACCTGACTTCTACCGCTTAAAGCAGGGCTAAGCATCTACTCGATCCTAGTCTATGTAGGATTCAAGGATTCATATATCTGGACAAGGAATGCTATAATGCAGCAAGAGTTTCCAACCAACTCCTATCACTTAATGCAACAATACTTATAACATATATAGAATTAATTGCTTTGAAGATAGGAGGCTTATAATGCTCCGGGGCTTGCCTGGGATCTGACTCAAGTTAGAGTATGTCAGATGAAGTCACTTGGCGAGCAACCTCCAATCTACCACTTGTCCGGTCCTTCTATCTTCCGGTTTGGATCCACCAAACACCGTCTTCGGGTTTGGCTCCAACGCCACATCCTTCACACGTTTCTGCTAGCGTACCTATATGAGATGCAATAATGCATATGTATGAATGCATAGAAGTGCAATAAACAAAGTAATCATGCAAGCATACCAAAGTTCACATAAACACCTAGAGCTAATTAACTTAATCCTTATTAGGGCATAACATAGAAGATTGCAAGCCCATCAATCAAGACACAAGTCTTATAAGGTCCTAGGGTACCAACCCAAGTACTTTCAAAGGTATGAGTCACACTTCAACACACTAGCATGGCAAAGTTAATCAAAGCACTACAACTAAAATCTATCACTTTCTGGTCATCCTTACAGTAGCTCAGTAAATCAATCATAACTGGAGATCCCTAAATCCCAATGACTTGCAAGAAGACATTCTGAAAAGCTTATGAAATGCTCTACATTTCATTTATAATCATCATAGCATGATTCCAAAGTTTAATATGTTGAATTTACAAAAACACAGAAACTGGTCTAACAAGACAGAGAGCAAGCAATTCTGTAACCCAACTTTCAACAGCTATAACTCCTAAACCACATGGCCAAATACCACCAAATTTTAACAGCAGCTAGATATATAAATTATCTACAACTTTTGTATAAACAAGTTTCACAACAAAGCACATTATCATGAAGAACTTTGCTAAGTTCCTAGATCTGTCCAGAAACCTCATTTGCAAGAAATAATTATTAACTTATGTTGAAAACATATAATTAGACAAAACCAACTTTACCAACATGTCACACATGACTAAAGAACACCAGAAAACCTAGTGTCCATGACCAAATAAATTCTTTTAATGCATTTCTTAATTTATTTTAGATAACAAGGTGACTTAATGAACATATACCAAAAGCATACAATAAATTCTATAAAAATTACAGTGGCTGACATATCCTCTCAATAGTCTACTGTACAAATTTCACTCCAATTGGGCAAGTATATCAACCTCTATGAAAAAGACAAATAGTTATTGCAATAAATCATGGGAGAGCAAGTTAAACCCAAAACTCCATATTTTCTGTGAACACAAGGCCATATTATGAACCAACATCATAGAGCAACATCATAATAAGGTGATGAGACAACATTTTCTATTTTATCATTTATATATTGTTTATAAGCTATTTATCAAGCTATAAACAAGTTAAATCAATAATTAGATCATACAATAAGCAATGACCATGAAATTTATACCACAGTACATCCATATCATGAAAAACCTACCATCAAAATTTCACATCATTTGGAGCATCACAACTCAAGATATAAAATGACAAGCAAAATAATATAGATTCCCTTATTTATCAAGATCCAATCAAAACCCTAAGAAAACAGTGAACAATTAGTGTGTTTAATATTTTTCCTAGCAAGTACATGTTATCACAAAATTAAAAAAACAAGAATCATCATTTTTGGAGTTCTAAAACTCTAGATATGGCTCTGCTCAAGTTGGTAAGCATTTTTTGGAGCATTTTTAAGGCTTAAATAAAGACATCCGAAAATATCTACAACATGTAACATATTATGACTCCACTGCATAGATCTTTTCCCAAGGTTTCCAAAAAGTCCCCATTTACTATTTTTGGAATTACCTAACAGGAGATATAAATTTTAGAAGATTTACATCAAATCTGATATTCAAAAACGAAATAAAAAAACCCTAACAACATTCGCTAGGCACACCCGATTACTTACCCAACTCAGCCATTACTTAAGCCGACACGTGGGACCCGCTGGACCACCTAGTCCCACCTGTCATTCAAATAAAAGGACATAGAGAGAGGGAGCCGGCTTCTTCTACCTCCCGACAGCGAGCACAGGAATGGAGGGGGGGGGAAAGCGGGCTCCGGCGAGGGGAAAAACCGGCCTGCGGCTCACTGGCGGCGGAGGAGCGGCACGGGAGCTGCGCGACGGTAAGGCGCGCCTATGGCCACCCGCAGCGTGGCCTGCGACCGTCCGTGGCCCTCTAGCCACGCGAGCCAGGAGGCACGGCGGCGGCTGCAGGCGGCGGTGGCGCTGCCGGCGACCAGTAGCCCGGCGAGCGCGCGTAGGGGACGGAGCATGGTGAGGCGGAGGTGGTGACACCCTTGGTCGGGATGGAGATAGAGCGCAGCCGTGGTTGGGCGAAGCTCCATCGCTCGGCAATGGTGGCCGTGGCGGCGAGCTTCGGAAGCTCGAGCTTGCGCGCGAGAAGGAGCGAAAAGGGACAGAAGGGGGGGCTGGGGAGGAGGTCGGGCAGTCGCTCAGTTGTTCCACCATGCCAAGTGAGGCGCGGACACATGGCAGAGGGGACGACACGCGGCTTCCATGGTGGAGGCGAACTGGTGCATGGCCGACACGCCCTCCCCTAAGGGAACAGCTGTCGAGCAGTTGGCAGGCATCACTCAGACCACATTGGGGCGCCAGTTTGGGCTTGTTGCCCTCCGATATGGGCCAAGGGCCTTTAAACAAAATTATTGCCCAGATAATGCTCTGCAACTTTCATTTAGGGAGCAAGGTCTTAGTGTCCCAGATTAGGAGATAATTAGCCCCAAAGTTGACAATGTCAGCGATTTGAAAGCAACAAGCAACAAACCAAAATGGGGGTCAAAATGAATTGCAATTGGTGCCATCTTCTTGTATGTTCTTCCCCATCATGTAAGCTCCAACTTTTACATTTGGACCAATTTAAGTTGCATAGCAAAATTTGGAGAACGTGAGATGCCAACCACCATGACATTGTAATTCCAGACTTAGCCAAATTCGAGACCTTGAAAACAGCACTAAGTTGATTCTTGTGAGCTCTATTTGGCTAGGTTAGAGGCCAAATTAGCTCTTGACCATTAAACAAAGTTTGTTCTATACAAGATGAACTACAACTTTTGTTTAAGGTCAAACCTCATAACTAGTACAGAAGTCAAACTCTCACTTTGGTCAAAGTATCAACTCGATAAAGCCGAAACTAGGGTTTTAGGCCAATCGGGGCAATTTCTTGACATTTGCTCAACATGAATCCTTCCTGACTTTTGTTGTAGAGTTCATCTAGAGTCATTTGGGTAAATTTGCAAAGCTTGGTTGATGATCTATAGTTCCATTAACTTAATGGGGCAAATTCCAATAGGAATGGAACTTATCATTTCATGTGACTTTTTGATTCCAAACTTCATGAAACTTTTCCAGGGATCAATATAGATAGTTACCAAGGTGAGACACATGAAGATATGGCAATAACACCATCCAAACATATATCTTTGAAAATGGCCTATATGTAAAGCAATGGTGCAGCATCCAACTCTAAGTTAGGCTCATCTCCATAGGTTGACCTTGACATTGTCATCTCCACTTAATCTGTCATGTTTGAGCTCAAACCCACTGCTTAGTGAGTGATAAACACCTGGGGTGTTACAGCCCTCCCCCCTTAAAAGAATCGTGTCCCGAGATTCGGAATGGAATACCTTTTAAGGAAGAGAGACATGTTATCTAGTTCCCAATATCTGCTATAGCATTCAGCTAAAAGCTTCAACATCGGTGAACAATTTGACCAAAGGCACTTTCTAATACTTACTCTTCATGGTAAAATTTGTCTGAAGAATTTTCTTCATTGATTTCCATGAAGCATTGTTACTTTGGGAGGAATCCAAGACAACGCAGTACTTCATTTCAGTCTATAGAGATCATTTGACCCATAAGCTAACCACACACAAGTATTTAATTCTTTAGTGAATCACAGCATAGGCCATATGAACTTTACACTAGACCAAAATATTCAGAAGTATGCTCGTTGAAATGACTCTATGTTCACAAAGTTTGAAAAGCAGTCCTCAACCAAAATGGCTTGAGCACAACCTTCCAAAAGTGTGAGACCATAGACAACAAATATACTCTGAGGCTATAGGATACTGACTAACCAATAGACAAGGTCTATGTTGGTCGTAAATGTTCATTCATTTAGGCATCAACTAATGGAAAAATACTTGTGGTTCCATGTGTGCAGTTCTTTTTCTCTGATGACAACACTGTATTATCTGAGTCTGTTGATGGGTTAGTGAATGTGATAGCTGACTCTGTCGGCTTCGTATTTCTGCCAAATGTTACCTAAAAAGATTCTCTTATCCAATGGCAACAGTTATCTAGGTTGAATCAGATGCAACCTCTTAGGTAAAAACATTTATAAGGTACCAAAGTATGTCATCATTGGAAAATAATTCCCAAAGAAAGATGTAACGAGGCCTTAAGGACAACAAAAGTTGTAAATATTCACTAAACCGCGGGGAGTAGTCTACCACCAAGCGATTGAGTAAAAATTTTCCTTCGTGACTTAGTTGCACTGTAAGTTGAGTTGACTTGCAGCATAGCAACTTTGCCAGGCCAACCATTCACCATGAGACTTTCTCTTTAGGGTCATATAGCAGCTCTAGGATGAGAAATCTGTTGTTTGACACTTCTCAGATTGCTCTCGAATATTCCTCAATACTGCATCCAATAGAGTCATGAACAAACCGTCTGTGGCACCTAAGGGCACAAGGATATTGATCGAAACTAGGGCATGCATTTCTCTAATTCTTCACTTTAGCTGATAGAACACCTTGCACTATCTGTGTGATTGTCCAAAAATGGAATTGACTTGGTCGCAATGGCTCTAGAAGATAGAGTATCACTCCAGTTATTGGCTAAATGACTAACTTCTTGTTGGTTATTGCTCTGTAAGACATAGCCTTCGTAGCTACCAAAGAGTCATACCTAGCTAGAGATTAACCTTCCTATTGGTAACTAATTAGTTGTCTCTCAACACTAAAAAGTTCTAAATCTTCATTCTCGATCACAATAATTGTGGTTGATACAAAGCAGATGGTTGCCATTGAAGTCAGCAGATATGGAGTCTTACCAGAGATGGTTGATCTCGACGGTATGGTCATTATGCATACAAAGGTTAAAATTTGCATAATGTGATGATCGAGTCTTATCCAACAGATGACTTGTCCAACTAAAGTGTTGTGCGTCCCTTTTATTCAACAAGGATGAGATACTTTGCTAACTAGATGGTGGCTGTCAAAACAGGGACAACTAAGCAAAGTCACTTGTCTACCACCTCTTGTAGTTTGTTAAAGTTTATGTCGGTGACCTGTTCTTCAAAGGTTATCCTCTTAGCAACTTCAGAAGGACACTCCACTACTTTTGGTCTAAGATATGGATCTTACGATACGATATGGGAAGATAACCAAGGAACATCTCACCAGAAAACCCACATCGATGTAGTTCCATAATGGGCTATGACTAGCAACCTCGATACCAGCGCGTGCCTAGTAGCACAACCATGTGCCGGCCGGTCACAAGGAGGCCCTAGGTTTCGTCGCGGCACCATAGAATGCTAATCGTAACACCATTACCGAACATATGTCCGATGAGGAATTTCAAATGACACAGATTAGTGGTCCGAACAAGCATTATACAAGGATGACAAACAAAGGTATTCACAAGGTTTAGAATCAATAGGAACGCTATTCACAGATTAAAACACCTCACAAGAGAACATAGCTCAATTGCCGAAGGTGACTAAGCATGAGATTTTTGCTTGATTCCACTCACGCCTAGCGTCGATGAAAGTTAACTTGGTTGGTCAGTCGATAAGGTTCTTCACTAAAAGGGTTGGAAAACATCCGCGGCTTATGCAACCATATAGGAGAACTAAACTTCGGGCTTTCGGTCAAGTAAAGGCATGGATACAAGCACTCAAGGCAAGCAACCATGTCTACCGGCTCAGGCTCCTAAGAGAGAAACCTAATGGAAGACAACAACCATACAATTACGTATGTGAACTTTGTTCTAGGATAAAGCTATGTGGCCCTCGTATGCTCACCGAGGACAAACGAGGTGACAACTAGGGCACTACCTAGATAACAACATACATACAACATCAGTCAAGCAGACATCTGAGAAAAATTCAAACGATTGAGCTTAAGCAAACAATTCAAAGCACAAGGCTCACCTAAAATAAGCATTCATCTCAAGCACGAACTAACTACAAGTTTAGCTCAAAACAAACGCTAGCTAAGGTGACTAACTTAACATGTGCATAGAATCTAGATAGCAGCATAGTAACTACTTGTTTCAACCATAACTGAGGTTGTAGACCTTCTATAAAGGTGATCCTAGACTTTCTAGATAGCTTAGGACGATGACTACACTTTAGTTATTCATACCAAAAACTAATTCATAGCTCAATATGACCAAAATTGCTAATGTTTCAAATCTGTACCAAAATGGACAGAAAACTGACAAGAACTTCAAAAATGCAAAACTGGAGTTCTAGGGACACAACAAGGCTAAGCCTTAACTTTGTGTAAAGCTTATTAAGTTGTCTATAACTTTCTTATTATCATATTAAGATGATTCTATATATAACAAGGTCAAACAAGACAAAGAAGACATCTCTGCCCAGATTTGGACAGATTCTGTCATTTCACTTTATAAGCTTATAACTAGAGATTTAGACCACTAAAATTAGTGCTATAGGACATTCTGGAAATCTTAGAAAAAGTACTACACTTCTTCTATTATCTCCAAGACATGATTCCATATGCACATAGGTCAAATAAACCAAACATTCAGATCTGTTCTGAACATGAGCAGATTTTGACAACAAGCTTCTAAAATTTATAACTCTCAGACCATAAGACCTAGGGTCATAAAATTTTTGGACAAGCTAGATAAGTAAGTTAGCTACAACTTTGGTATTCTCTATAACTACAGAAAACACCATTATGATCATAAAAGCATCACTACAACAGAAACCGCTCTAGCAGCCAACGTTTAATAAGCAAAACAAAGTTTGCCTTTGTTCTACTTAACAAGAGTGCACACAAACATATCATCCTAGTGACTCTAAACATTGTTACCTTAGACCAACACCAATTTAATTCATTCATGAGAATCCAATTTACTTAAGTGAGGTCTAAAACATTTTCAAAAACTTGTATGACAGCATATCCACCACTTGGCTAAACTAGAGGGCATCTATAGGTTCAAGCATGTAACCACAATTATTTCTAACAAAACTAAGCACACATTTTTCTCAAGCAACATGGAACAAGGCATTTTTGTTTTACTTCACTCAAGAAAGATAGTGTAACACATTGATCACAAATTACACACTATAGAACAAGGGTGAGAAGAGTATAGCCATGCATAAAGCATCAATCATGATAATGCATGCTTCGTCCTATTCGTCCTCACAAGACTGCCAACCTAAGGTGGCGATCACGTTCTATGTCGGTGGCATAACACGCACTCTCTCGATATATAGCTAGTCGCCAGCTACATTTGACTTACGCATTCGTGGTTAGCGTACCTGCAGAAAATTTTCATTGCAGCCCAACAATTCCCCAATATATGGCACACAATGAAAGTAGTAAGTAAAATTTTTAAGTACTCTCATATACATATACCCCTGTATATATACATGTAGCACCAAAACTACCCGAATCATTAATCACCCACAATTAAGTACCTTCATATCTACATGTGTGTAACATGTAAATAATCCAGTAACCAAAACTAGCTCTCCCCTAGACCGCAGGTTGTACGGTCATGCTCTCACAACTCACACTTACCTGAGCGTAGGTGCGACGTTGCATAAAAGTAAACTAGCAACATATATGGCTATTTCATATATGAAGGCTACCTCTACTCTGACACACCGGGTAGCATAGTGTGAGAGAGTCATCACACATACATACCTTGGCCTGGGCGTAGATGCATAAATGAAAACCCCCAAGTTAGTACTTATATAAGCCACCTAATAATCCTTATATGGGCATAAGGAAATTGACCACTGGCATACTTAGATTTAGAATTCAGTTTTCACAAACCTATATATAGCTATAAGTTGATAAAACTAATTTTATAAAACAAAACCTTTGTTTTAAATACACATACGACAAGTTTAATGTTGAATCTTGCTCCGATACCAGCTGTAACAGAACCGTCCAAATTATAAGAGCACAAAAACAATCACCAAAATGATCAAATTCTCGCACTTGAGCCCATATAACTCCGGTAGTCCAATGAAATCACGAGGGATTTCAAACCAACCAACATACAAGCCAAGATCGTAGTGATTCAACATAACAAGTCACATGTTACAACCATTTTACAAGTAAATCAATTTACATCGGAGTTCAACATAGTTATTACAACTTAAGTTCAAAAGTAGCGGAAGCAAAGTAATTTAAAACTAACATTAATCTTATTTCAAATACATGCCAGTACCACGGTCGACTTCCAACAAAAGCATTAGAGATAAGGTAAATAAGAAGGATCATGCCCGTGATCACACTCCGCCACTACAGCAGGAGTCAACCAACTCTTGCAGTCGCCGTGATACATCACAACCTGCAACAAGTGGGGATAAAACCCTGAGTACGACAAAGTACTCAGCTAGACTTACCCGTCAGAAACCAGAAATAAGGTGACACCAAGGATCATGCAAGGCTGATAGAAAGTGGGGCTAGCTTGACAACATTTTGCATAAAAAGCTTAATATAGATGATCAATCATTAATGCTTAAGCATCAAGTTAATTATCATTAACCTATCATCTATATTAGAACCTGTACTAGAGCACTCACTTTATTAGGAGCAAACAATATTAACCATAGCAGGTATAAATTGAGGCAACCTTTCCATCGTGATCCAATTAACCATCCGTTCAATTTAATGGAATCTACGTTGCCGCTGCTCAAGTCAAGTGCTCACTAACCGGGAGCGACGGCGATTCGAATCGAATTTCTATCCAGCTGGAGGGGTATTTCTAACACTCACCGTGCAGACCCCTGCTAGGGTCGCACAGGCCACCTTTTCATATGATTCAGGAATTGCGGGTCTGAATAATGTCACGACCCCAAGGGCGACACTCTGCCAGGTGATAGGGACTCTAACCCCCCTTGGTCTCACGCCAATGTCCCCAAGCACATCCTTTCTCTCCTCCAAGAAGCAACCTACCATTCGATTCCCGGCCTGAATCACATTACTCGGCTTCGCGGTCGGAACGACTTATCCGGCCAACTAAGTGTTAGACTGCGTTCAACATGACTCAAGGACGTACAGCGAATCAGTCCTTAAACGACTCAGACGGGGATAGATCCACACCCAAGACCTCCATGCCTTGTTGCTTCTCTATCGTCATCCCGCCCGGTCTCATTTCATTTTATTAACACATGGTTCCATTCCACGATAGCACATATAGCCAACCGTGCCATATATGAATATCCCTATATCTCGTAGGTGATAGGAAATCACCTGACTTCTACCGCTTAAAGCAGGGCTAAGCATCTACTCGATCCTAGTCTATATAGGATTCAAGGATTCATATATCTAGACAAGGAATGCTATAATGCAGCAAGAGTTTCCAACCAACTCCTATCACTTAATGCAACAATACTTATAACATATATAGAATTAATTGCTTTGAAGATAGGAGGCTTATAATGCTCCGGGGCTTGCCTGGGATCCGACTCAAGTTAGAGTATGTCAGATGAAGTCACTTGGCGAGCAACCTCCAATCTACCACTTGTCCGGTCCTTCTATCTTCCGGTTTGGATCCACCAAACACCGTCTTCGGGTTTGGCTCCAACGCCACATCCTTCACACGTTTCTGCTAGCGTACCTATATGAGATGCAATAATGCATATGTATGAATGCATAGAAGTGCAATAAACAAAGTAATCATGCAAGCATACCAAAGTTCACATAAACACCTAGAGCTAATTAACTTAATCCTTATTAGGGCATAACATAGAAGATTGCAAGCCCATCAATCAAGACACAAGTCTTATAAGGTCCTAGGGTACCAACCCAAGTACTTTCAAAGGTATGAGTCACACTTCAACACACTAGCATGGCAAAGTTAATCAAAGCACTACAACTAAAATCTATCACTTTCTGGTCATCCATACAGTAGCTCAGTAAATCAATCATAACTGGAGATCCCTAAATCCCAATGACTTGCAAGAAGACATTCTGGAAAGCTTATGAAATGCTCTACATTTCATTTATAATCATCATAGCATGATTCCAAAGTTTAATATGTCGAATTTACAAAAACACAGAAACTGGTCTAACAAGATAGAGAGCAAGCAATTCTGTAACCCAACTTTCAACAGCTATAACTCCTAAACCACATGGCCAAATACCACCAAATTTTAACAGCAGCTAGATATATAAATTATCTACAACTTTTGTATAAACAAGTTTCACAACAAAGCAAATTATCATGAAGAACTTTGCTAAGTTCCTAGATCTGTCCAGAAACCTCATTTGCAAGAAATAATTATTAACTTATGTTGCAAACATATAATTAGACAAAAACAACTTTACCAACATGTCACACATGACTAAAGAACACCAGAAAACCTAGTGTCCATGACCAAATAAATTCTTTTAATGCATTTCTTAATTTATTTTAGATAACAAGGTGACTTAATGAACATATACCAAAATATACAATAAATTCTACAAAAATTACAGTGGCTCAGATATCCTCTCAATAGTCTATTGTACAAATTTCACTCCAATTGGGCAAGTATATCAACCTCTATGAAAAAGACAAATAGTTATTGCAATAAATCATGGGAGAGAAAGTTAAACCCAAAACTCTATATTTTCTGTGAACACAAGGCCATATTATGAACCAACACCATAGAGAAACATCATAATAAGGTGATGAGACAACATTTTCTATTTTATCATTTATATATTATTTATAAGCTATTTATCAAGCTATAAACAAGTTAAATCAATAATTAGATCATACAATAAGCAATGACCATGAAATTTATACCACAGTACATCCATATCATGAAAAACCTACCATCAAAATTTCACATCATTTGGAGCATCACAACTCAAGATATAAAATGACAAGCAAAATAATATAGATTCCCTTATTTATCAAGGTCCAATCAAAACCCTAAGAAAACAGTGAACAATTAGTGTGTTTAATGTTTTTCCTAGCAAGTACATGTCATCACAAAATTAACAAAACAAGAATCATCATTTTTGGAGTTCTAAAACTCTAGATATGGCTCTGCTCAAGTTGGTAAGCATTTTTTTGGAGCATTTTTAAGGCTTAAATAAAGACATCAGAAAATATCTACAACATGTAACATATTATGACTCCACTGCATAGATCTTTTCCCAAGGTTTCCAAAAAGTCCCCATTTACTATTTTTGGAATTACCTAACAGGAGATATAAATTTTAGAAGATTTACATCAAATCTGATATTCAAAAACGAAATAAAACAACCCTAACAACATTCGCTAGGCACACCCGATTACTTACCCAACTCAGCCATTACTTAAGCCGACATGTGGGACCCGCTGGACCACCTAGTCCCACCTGTCATTCAAATAAAAGGACATAGAGAGAGGGAGCTGGCTTCTTCTACCTCCCGACAGCGAGCACAGGAATGGAGGGGGGGGGAAAGCGGGCTCCGGCGAGGGGAAAAATTGGCCTGCGGCTCACCGGCGGCGGAGGAGCGGCACGGGAGCTGCGCGACGGTAAGGCGCACCTGTGGCCACCCGCAGCGTGTCCTGCGACCGTCCGTGGCCCTCTGGCCACGCGAGCCAGGAGGCACGGCGGCGGCTGCAGGGGGCGGTGGCGCTGCCGGCGACTAGTAGCCCGGCGAGCGCGCGTAGGGGACGGAGCATGGTGAGGCAGAGGTGGTGACGCCCTTGGTCGGGATGGAGATAGAGCGTAGCCGCGGTTGGGCGAAGCTCCACCACTCGGCAATGGTGGCCGTGGTGACGAGCTTCGGAAGCTCGAGCTTGCGCGCGAGAAGGAGCGAAAAGGGACTGAAGGGGGGGCTGGGGAGGAGCTCGGGCGGTCGCTCAGTTGTTCCACCATGCCAAGTGAGGTGCGGACACACGGCAGAGGGGATGACACGCTGCTTCCATGGTGGAGGCGAACTGGTGCATGGCCGACACGCCCTCCCCTAAGGGAACAACTGTCGAGCAGTTGGCAGGCATCACTCAGACCACTTTGGGGCGCCAGTTTGGGCTTGTTGCTCTCCGATATGGGCCAAGGGCCTTTAAACAAAATTATTGCCCAGATAATTCTCTACAACTTTCATTTAGGGAGCAAGGTCATTAGTGTCCCAGATTAGGAGATAATTAGCCCCAAAGTTGACAATGTCAGTGATTTGAAAGCAACGAGCAACAAACCAAAATGGGGGTCAAAATGAATTGCAATTGGTGCCTTCTTCTTGTATGTTCTTCCCCATCATGTAAGCTCCAACTTTTACATTTGGACCAATTTAAGTTGCATAGCAAAATTTGGAGAACGCGAGATGCCAACCACCATGACATTGTAATTCCAGACTAAGCCAAATTCGAGACCTTGAAAACAGCACTAAGTTGATTCTTGTGAGCTCTATTTGGCTAGGTTAGAGGCCAAATTAGCTCTTGACCATTAAACAAAGTTTGTTCTATACAAGATGAACTACAAATTTTGTTTAAGGTCAAACCTCATAACTAGTACAGAAGTCAAACTCTCACTTTGGTCAAAGTATCAACTTGATAAAGCCGAAACTAGGGTTTTAGGCCAATCGGGGCAATTTCTTGACATTTGCTCAACATGAATCCTTCCTGACTTTTGTTGTAGAGTTCATCTAGAGTCATTTGGGTAAATTTGCAAAGCTTGGTTGATGATCTATAGTTCCATTAACTTAATGGGGCAAATTCTAATAGGAATGGAACTTATCATTTCATGTGACTTTTTGATTCCAAACTTCATGAAACTTTTCCAGGGATCAATATAGATAGTTACCAGGGTGAGACACATGAAGATATGGCAATAACACCATCCAAACATATATCTTTGAAAATGGCCTATATGTAAAGCAATGGTGCAGCATCCAACTCTAAGTTAGGCTCATCTCCATAGGTTGACCTTGACATTGTCATCTCCACTTAATCTGTCATGTTTGAGCTCAAACCCACTGCTTAGTGAGTGATAAACACCTGGGGTGTTACAGCACCGCCACCCCCTATCTGGTGCACCGCCCTGCATTGGACGATGCCCACCTAGACCTGACTGAGAGCGACCGAGTTGGGGTGATCACCGGACCAAGAGCGACCGAGTTGGGGTGGTCACTTGTAGGTAAGTTCTTGCGGTGCCATTTGTTGGTGAGGTTCATTCAACACCTCTTATCCGCCGAACCACCAAGTGTTCATTGACACAACGGAGACTAGCATGTCGGCAAGCACATGAACCTTGGGAGAAAAATCTTGTGTCTCTCATGTGATTGGATTTCTCCCGGTGATTGGTTGTCTTCACATTGTGATTGGTTCATTCCTCGATGCGGCAGTATTATCACCCTACTCACTCCTTTACATTCCTTACAAACTAGTTGTCAAGCTCTTTAGTGTAGTTAGTGTAGGGTCGAGATGGCGGACTAGAGGGGGTGTTGGTATTTATTAACTTGTCACTTATTTTAGTAGCCACCTATTAATTACCTACATCTCCTAGCATTACTAGTACTAGGTTGTTATCCCTAGTGATGGCGCCGGAGATACTTGTTGGTACTACCTAGCATTCCTACTAAGTAGATATCTTATTATTTCATGTGATGAGAAAGAATATAAAGATATGAATGAAAGGATTCTGCAAGCGGACAAATAATTATACCATTGTAGCACTTCACCCGAGAGTATTACATGTATCGTTATTTATATTTTACCACATGGAAGGTGTAGCGTTGGACATGTATTGATAACTTATAACATTGATGGAGAAATAAACCACAACCAATCACTCTACTCATAATAGGGGTAAGTCACAAGATAAGATATATAATATATATGATCAAGTATAATGATAAATCACTCAGAGCACTCCTATCTATAACATTAGCATGGTTAGGTAGAATATTAGAGGAATAATTCCTAAGTCATTCTTAATTACAAGTCAAAGCATACATTGATTAGTGCAATTACACCTAGTAGACATTGCTAAGATCACCGTTATATCTATGCATAAGGGGCATTACTTAGGAAAGTTTAAGAACAGAGCTTGCCCTTTCTTCATAACCAGGCCCTACTTCTATGACCTATATTCGGGGAGTGGACTATAAAGGACTCAACGGTAGTGTCACACCCGTGATCTACCACATGACCCGGAATATAGAGTGTATTCATAGGTAAATAGCATATAAGCACCACGCTTACATGATCTCTATCACCCACCCCATGTACTTTGGAGTAAGCTCTATATGAACTTTTGCATAAACATAATAATAAACAAGCTATACTAAGTATATAATCAAAGTAGACGATGAACATTGCAACCTTGAACATGAATAAGATGAATATTAATATTGTTATAACAATTGTAGCAAGTATATAAAAGTAATGGAGATACAATGAGAGGGGTACAAAGATTATACTGACCCACGCTCTTGACAATGTCAGGAATCCAAGCGAAGATCTGCTTGCCTCCCTCTAGACCTAGCCTAACTAGCTATGCCCTAAAAACTAGAGGAGCTCTGAGGAGCATCTTGCAAAATATTCCAACAAGAACACCAAAAACTCATGGCTTGAATTAAGATAAGGGGTTAGCCGTGAGCCATCGAGGATTTGTTCTTCTTGTGAGTTTAGACAGATTTTCTAATTTGGTAAAATTCTAGCAGGATGTCTTTCTAATATTTTTTTTGAATTTTCTATTTTATAATGCAAAAAAGGAAAATATATATGCATGATATTTTATTTTTATGCCACCATGGTGAATATTCCCATGGGTTTTTACACACCATAGAATTATTCACATGGGGCTTAAGACATTTTTTATGATGCAACGATGAAATGCAGTAATAAAGATTTTTATTTTCTTATTCAATGATGATGATATAAAGTAACTCTTTATTATTTTATTTTTATTTTTCTTTTCTCTAATGCAAGACAATTGCAAAGAAGTAAATATGCTAAAGTGAAAATAATTAATGCAGTGCTAGAAAGTAAATATGGATAACTACCGATATTTCCTCATGACAAGGGTTCGGATTTTTAAGTCATCCGGACAGGACTAGGTAGGAGAGAGTACTTACTTTTCAGGTACATCATCTGGTCTCGGTGATGGAGACTCAGATGACTGCTCCTCTTGTGAGGGTGATGATGTTACCTTCTCTTTCCATACTTGTTTGGTTTGTGGGCTTGACTTTGGTGGAGTAGATTCTTCTTTTGTAGGTGCTTTAGGTTCTTCAATTTCTTCATCCTCCCATTCATTCCATTGGAGTTGGTTCTCTTGTCGGCGAGATGATCGACGTATCCTCCTAGAGCGGTATTTTTTCGTTTGCTCATAAGTTGTATAACTATTGAAATAACAGCGTACCTTTTCTCTAGGAAATTGGAAGTGGACTTGTCCAGATCCGACGTAGATGATCGCATTGGTGGTGTTGAGGAACGGTCTTCTCAGGATGATGGGTGTATCATCTTCTTCTTCTCCCATGTCCAGGACCATGAAGTCAGCAGGAGCGTAGTGATCTTGTATCTTGACCATGATGTCCTTTGCTATGCCCTTCAAAAATCAGATTGATTGGTCCGCCATCTACAGCTATATAAATGTAGGATACAAGGGTTCGTTACTAAATAAATATTCATATGTTACCTTGGACATTATGTTGACACCCAATCCAATATCACAGAAGGTCTTATGGAAGATTCTTTGCCTAATAGTACACTCGATCGTCGGTACACTAGGATCATCCTTCTTGGCAAGGAATGGTGGAGCGTGGAGGTGGTCGTACTCTGATCGAATCGTGTTGATCATATTGATTGTCTCTTCTAGCGACTATCTGGCCTTATTCTTCCTCCGTCTTCGGTTGTTCTTCTTCTTGATCACCTCTGGCTCCTCGGGCATGCATGCCTATTATGGATGAGCAGGAGAATATAGCATGCGATCCTTGAACGAGAACTTCTTCTTGTCCTTGATCGTGAAACAGATCTTGGTGCTGTTCGCATAGATGATGGCCTTTGCAGTGCTCAGGAAAGGTCAGCCCAAAATGATGGGTGCCCTCTCATCTCTGCCTGTTTCCAAGACCACAAAGTCTACGGAAACATATGATTGTCCCACTCGAATGATGGCATCTTCAAGTACTCCCTTGGGGTAGCAGAGTGACTGATCTGCAAGCTGCAACCACATATTTGTGTACAACAAAGGATCTCCTAGAATCTTATCATAGATTACCTTAGGCATGATGTTAACACTTGCTCCAAAGTCATAGACAGCTTCTTGGAAGATGTGAGGTCCAATGGCGATAGGGAGGATGGGTCTCCCTGGATCACCTTTCTTGTTGTGGAGTAAATAATCTATCCACCTTCCCTCTGATGGTTGAGTGTAGTAGAAAGCTGCATATATTCAAGATTTGCAGTTTCTAAATCTTCCGGCTGCCCCAGAATCTTACCTTTGTCAGATGGAGGAACAATAGCGGCTAGCTAAGCTATTTGTGATTCTATCATTTTATTAAATCTATGCTGGTTCTTAATGGCAGAAGTAAAGCTATCCATTCTAGTACTTATGTTCTCTAGGATTTTATCATTGGAAGCTATCTTCTTAGACATTTGATCCATAAGTCTAGATTGATCAGCAACTAACTCTCTCAAAGGTGGTTGATTGAAATTATTGTAATTATTCTCTTGGTAGTTCGACCTCTGTTGCTGATTCCATCCTTGATTCTATTAAGGACGATAGTTGTTGTTGTTGATGTAGTTCACATCCTCTTGAGTTTTAGGACAGTTGCTCCCTGAATGCCTAGTGTCGCCACACACTTCACACGTCATGTGAGAGTCATGAATGTGCATGACTTCTTTCTTCTCATTAGCCCGGTCTTTGAGCTTCTTCATCAGCAAATCTATCTTGGTAGATAGCATGTCTACCTCTTTGAGTTGATGCATACCTCCACCTCTCTTGCGAGTCTAAGTACGTTCTTCACTTCAACTTTGGTTGGAGGCCATCTTCTCTACGAGAGCTGTTGCATCTCTGATGGTGAGTGACATGAAATCACCTCCAGCAGCAGCATCCATCATCTCACGGGTGCTAGTGGTCAACCCATGGTAGAAAGTCTGCATAAGTAGCCAATTCTTTATCCCATGATGAGGACATTCTGCTATATAGTCTTGAAAGCGTTCCCATGCCTCAGGGATAGTTTCATCATGATGTTGCTGAAAACTTGAGATTCTCCCATGTAGAGCATTGGTCTTGCCTATGGGAAAGAACTTCGCTAGGAAGACAGTGAAGCAGTTATCCCATGTAGTGTTTCTCTCTTTGTTGACGTAGAACCACTGCTTTGCCTTCCCCAAGAGTGAGAATGGGAAAAGGCAGAGTAGAATGGCGTCCTTGGGTACTCCCTTGATAGTAAAAGTGCTATAGATCTCCAGAAAGTGATGGAGATGTGCACTAGCATCTTCGTGTGCCTTTCCACAAAACTAGCTGGCTTGCACCATGTTGATGAGAGCAGGCTTGAGCTCGAATCCATTGTCTCCAACATCGACTGCAGGTCTAGTGCAGATGTTGGCTGTAGTTGGAGTAGAGAATTCACAGAGAGTCTTGTTAGCCATGACTTCAAATTCTGGTGTTAAACTTCGCCTTATACGGTTGTCCTCCGACTCTAAAGCTGATACTCTCTTGAGTTTAGCCTTAGTTTTCTTGAGTAACGCTTTTGGATCATCAATGAACTTTGTCGGCAGGTCAAAACCGGTCATACATTACCCTGCATAAGATACACAAGTAGATAATGTTTGAGCAGAGGTCAATGGTTATTTCAATCATATCAATTAGTATAAGTTTATCAATACTTCCTGTGCTAGCTACCTTCCCTGGCAACAGTGCTAGAAATATTTGTTGGTATTTATTAACTTGTCACTTGTTTTAGTTGCCACCTATTAATTACCTACATCTCCTAGCATTACTAGTACTAGGTTGTCATCCCTAGGGATGGTGCCAAAGATACTTGTTGGTACTACCTAGCATTACTACTAAGTAGATATCTAATTATTTCATGTGACTAGAAAGAATATAAAGATATGAATGAAAGGATTATGCAAGCGAACAGATAATTATACCATTGTAGCACTTCACCCGAGAGTATTTTAGATATTGTTATTCATATTTTACCACCGGGAAGGTGTAGTGTTGGACGTGTATTGATAACTTATAACATTGAAGGAGAAATAAACCACAACCAATTACTCTACTCATAATAGGGGTAAGTCAACAAGATAAGATATATATAAGATAAACATTGATCAAGTATAATGATAAATCACTCAGAGCACTCCTATCTATAACATTAGCATGGTCAGGTAGAATATTAGAGGAATAATTTCTAAGTCATTCTTAATTACAAGTCAAAGCATACATTGATTAGTGAAATTACACCTAGTAGTCATTGCTAAGATCACCGTTATATCTATGCATAAGCGACATTACTTAGGAAAGTTTAAGAACAGAGCTTGCCGTTCCTTCATAACCGGGCCCTACTTCTATGACCTATATTCGGGGAGTGGACTACAAAGGACTCAATGGTGGTGTCACACCGCGACCGACCACATGTCCCAGAATATAGAGTGTATTCGCATGTAAATAGCATATAAGCACCACGCTTAATGATCTCTACCACCCACCCCGTGTACTTTGGAGTAAGCACTATACGAACTTATGCATAAACATAATAATAAACCAGCTATACTAAGTATATAATCAAAGTAGACGATGAACATTACAACTTTGAACATGAATAAGATGAATACTAATATTGTCATAACAATTGTAGCAAGTATATAAAAGTAATGGAGATACAATGAGAGAGGGGTACAAAGATTATACCGACCCACGCTCTTGACAATGTCAGGAATCCAAGCGAAGATCTGCTTGCCTCCCTATAGACCTGGCCTAACTAGCTATGCACTAGAAACTATAGGAGCTCTAAGGATGATTAGGGTTTCTGTCTGCTCAAATGACTTATGCCTCAGGGAGGCTAGGGTCTGCTTATATAGCCTAGAGCTTGCAATGTGAGCCCTTGGATCAAACCGACTTAAGGAGCAGCGTAGATGCAACCTAAGAGTCGGTGGGGAACAACCATAGAAATTGGGAGACTGACAAAGGGGCCCACAGGCCGGCCGGCCTGCAGGTGGGGCCGGCCAGCCCCACATGTCACCCCCTCAGGGTCTGCTTTGGTGGAGAGCCTCCTAAAGTCTTCCAGAACCTTCCCAAATAGGTTTCGCGGTAAAATTATGTTATTACTTCTGACATGTAGGTCCGCCTTGACGGTTTTCTGGATATACCCTATAGAAATCATAGATTCACCAAAACTTGTGGAATTTGTTAGTTTAAGTCCCTAGACCTATGTTGGTGATCTCAATTATTCCCTTATACATGTTATGTTGATGGTTTAATATGGTTGTTAACTACCGTCAACAGGGGGTGAATAGTCCTTTCTAAAAATAATCGCGCCAGCTAACCGAGATAAGTGCGGAATTAAAACTATCGGTCTAGCAAAGACTACCCCTCTATCTAAGTTCACAAGCATCTTAAAAGATTCTAAAGAGGCAACAAAGGTGCTAGGCTAGCTAGTGCTCATTTATCCAATTCTAGCTTGCAAGGTCACACAAACCTATGCAACTAGTACTTCAAGCAAACTGGGGAGCACCTACACAATCTAGTGATGCAAAAGACTAAGCTCACTAGCAATGCTCAATAACAAGGCTACACAAGCCAAATTAGAGAGCGCAAATTACTTAGCTATACAAACTAAGCAATGTGACTAACAAGGTTACTAAAATCAAATTAGCCACGCAAGGGAGCTACTTCTATGCTACACAAGCAAGAAGGTAACTAGCAAGCAACACAAGCACAATATATGAAATGTAAATACAAGGCTTGTGTTTGGGGATTGCAAACCAACAAGAAAAACAATGTTGACACAATGATTTTTCTCCCGAGGTTCACGTATTTGCCAATCCGCTAGTCCTCGTTGTGTTGACTGCTCACTTGGTGGTTCGGCGGCTAATTGGCATCACCCGCCAAGCCCGCATGTCGAACACTGCAAGAACATATCCACAAGTGAGGGTAGCTCAATGACATGCTCTACTAGTATTGCTCTTCGTGACTCCCACGGGGTGAGCATGATACCTGAAACGATCTCGATTTTCCTCGAAGGGAAAATCCACATATACGATTTATAATGTAGTAGATCACGAGAGCAATCCATCACATTATCAATTATCAGCTAATATCATAGTCATACATCATAGAATTACAAGTTACAAGGCTTTACAACACTGGTTAACACACCTATTACATAGATTAATCTAGCGGAAATGCACACACACATCTTCATCAGAGTCGTTGTAGCGCATCGGCAGGTGAAGGCTCCTCCTTCACGGTAGTCATCAGAGTTGGCGTTGAATGTCGGCGGGCGTAGACTCCATCTTCTCAACCACACTTGAGCGTAGGCATGAGACCATCTACTCCTAATCCAAGTCCTCGTGGTCATCGTAGATTTTGTCCAAACCTGTCCAAAATCTATCAGTACGATTTGTACTGGCCACTGTCTCTCACACTATGCTTTTGCGTATGCTTTGTGGTAAGTGGAATGCAAGGGTAGAAGAAAAGGCCTATATATGGCTGTAGGTTTCCTATGTGAGTTCAGCAAGATTTTATAATAATAGTTCATCAAGTTTTAATCCATCTCAACCACACGTTCTCCCATCCCATCACACACATCTCACCACACTCTCACTCTCTCTAGGCGGCAAGGTCGACTCCCACTCATACCTTGCCTCAACGGCCAAAGCCGGATCCAACACCAAAACCTAGGGGAAAAGGTAGAAAGGACTCCTCTCTCTAATCAAGTGAAGCGTAGGTCATGGGAATGTCCATATCCGCGGACGCGGCTATACGTATAGATTGATCAACTCTATAGAGCGTGTACACCTGGTAACCCACAAGATTGCCATCATCAGTGGTGCCCTGCCTAGGCTGATGCCGACTGCCTCCCAACCGGTACGGTACCACCCTACCACTCAGCCCTGGGCCACCCCAGAGTCCACCGAAACACTGAGACTGTAAGACGTAGTACCAGGCCCCTAAGGTCACTACGCTGTCTTAGGAGGGTGTGGCCCCCCATGCCCATACCTCCCTACACTATCACCTTCCAACCTAGTAGTACTGGCACCGCCCTAGTCAGTCGGGTAATCGTCTCCCACCCATCAGGAGCGAGTGGTGTGCACGAAGGGTCCCATGGTTCTGGTTCTCAAGACATACTAGTCCTTAGGGGGACCGGACAGGATATCTTCTCAAGGGGATAACCAACACCTCATGCCTCGATGGCACCTCCACTAGGGATAACCAACACTCCATCTGCTCTCACATGCACCCGCCACAGGTACCTCTCACGAGGGATGCCCAGGTCGCACCCCTCCGGCATGACTTGCCCCAAAGACTCGTCATAGGATCCTGTCCGATCGACTCAACCCTCACCACACACCCAAGACGCACGCCAAGATCTCCCCCAAGTTCATTATCCAGTTTTACCAAGTTATCGGCACCGCGTGCCTTATCCACTCACGTTATCCTTTCACCAAGCATCACATCACAGGTATAATGCGTAGTGAAAGTAAAACAATAAGTAGAATGCGAGCGTCTAGCCTAACAGCGGGTGTGCAGGGGAATGGGTTGCGACAAGGTAATGGCTTACAAGCAGTCTACCATGTATCCAATCACAGTTCAATTTTTAAGGAAGTAAGGCACTAGCATCTACATGTAGCATGTCTAATAGGTTCTACGAGGTTGGGTGGGACGTGGAACACCTGTTAAATGTCATATCCGAGATCCTCGGTGCACTTGTAGTCATACTCCTCGATGGTCCTTCCTCCATCTGCATGCCCTTCCTCCAACGGTCCCGATCTGATCATCGCTATCCTTGACGCAACTACCTCGATACAGCGACATGCGAAAGAGCAATCTGACCACTAAACCTAGAAAGACTGCGGAAAGAGAGGCAACAAGGCACAGAAGAACTACACCAGAAGAACACAAAAAGGGGAAATGACTTAGCCCTCTCGGCGGATGCCCGATCCCTGGGCCAAATAAATACAAGTGGTGATTTGCTAAGCACAAACTTAGGTCTTAGCCTAGCCAGTACTTCACAGGTCGATCGTGTCGACCTGTATGGCTTAAATAAAATGGCATAGACTCTAGTTCATCCTAAGCAAACACCACGGCTCATGACTTTCGATCTAAGCGTCATGGAGACTGACGAGAACCAAACAGACTACAAGTAGGAGAAGTTCCATTCTCTCTCAATCCCGACGCCACTGAAATTGATGGGAACCAAGAGAGGGTGGAATGGGGAGAAGAGAAGAGAGGTGGTCAACTTCTTCCAATACATGCGTCATGGCAAGAGATGAGGCATTTGAAGGGAGCAACACACAAAGAACACAAGTGTCCAAGTTACTTGTAGGGTACCACGACCTAGGTGCACTAAATGCACTAAGACATCCCTAAAGTTCTTAGCGATGCGGTTGTCACCACAAGAACCAAAGAGATGCTACGGTCTACAAGGTACAAACATACAAGGGCTAAGGCACAACAAAACCAAAAGACGAGAAGGGCACATGATTCATCTTCCTTTGATCCACTCGCCATAGCAACGACGGAAATCAGCGGAGTGAAATCAGATGAGCAACAAACTCCAAACAAGCCAAGGGCTCAATCCACATCTTACTGGATCGAGTGGGATTGAGAACAAGAGAGGAAGAAGAAAGAAAGAATGGAACCCGCACTCCTTCGACCAACTCGTCCTGGAACTGGTGAAGATTGGGAGAAAAGAGGGACGGTCCCGCGATCCGAACCAACTCGCAGTGCTCCATGACCTAGGTGCAGAATCAGCACAAGACTGTCCCTTTGGTCCTTAGCAATGAGGTTGTCACCGCAAGGCCCAAAGAGACGCCCGGGTCTAGGTGGTGCTAGCATACAAGGTAGTTAGGAGAAGAGCAAAAGGGGCAAAAGCGAAAGAGGTAGAGCCTAGTGGTCATGGCGAGTGAACCCGTGACCATAAGCTTTACCCATGAGTTGGCTTCCATTGTTCCACGATTGTCGTCCCCTAAATCATATCCCACTAGATTAGGTCACATAGGACTCGAATGGTGCGGGTGAGAACCGCGTTGATAAGGACATCAAGTCCATAGTGACCGCATCCTAGGGACATAGATAGAAGCTCTCGATCATGGCACCACAGAGACAACTAAACATAGGGGAACGAGTTATGCTCAGCACCAAGGCCACGGCAGAATAAACCCATGACTAAGATGGACGAACACAACGCTTCCCAACCGGCTCAAAGGCACGGTCCACAGGCAGAGACGATCATCACACAACCAACAAAGGACCGCAACGCAACCACAAAACACAACCCGACGTGGAGTAACACATACCCATAGTGGCACAAGAGACAGATGGTTAAATAAATAGACAGACCGGCGGTGAAGGCACGGCACAGGCATAGAATAGATAAAGATCATGATCATGAATAAACAATGGATATTGATAGATCAAATATCAGTGCATAAGCAAGTATAGATGATAGATAAGGAATTAATAAGTAAGAGCTAGCTCGCCGACGTCGTGGATGGCGTCGACTAGATTAGAATGAAGTTGACCTTGCTGCATTGGGGATGAAGGGATGTTGTGGCAGGTCAGCGGGGTCTGCAACTGGCCGGATATGGTTGTGGTTGGCCAAGAAGTGGCTACTGCTGTCCAGGATGGTTCGGCAAGGCCTAGCATCAGCACAGCAGGGTCGTTGCTTTCCTGCAAGGTAAACTCACGGCTCGAAGGCCGGACACAAGACGGCGAACATGATGATCGGAACATGTAGTGAGATCCAGCAATTGGCACAGTGAGGGTTGCATCGTCCCTGCAGCAGTGAAAGACGATGGCACGATGGCTGGTCTCAGTACAAAACAGCGGTAAGATTGATGGATAGGTGGGAAGGGCGCCGCCTTGGGTTTGGGTGCTTACCGGCAGTAGGGCAGCAGCTCCGGCGAGGTACAGAAGGGCGGTGCTATCGGTGTAGGCATGACAGGGATGGGATGGAGCATAGAGGCGACATGGCCACACGGTTGCTCGGTTTAGGCTGCTACATAGGAGGATGCGGTCGAAGTAGGGCCGGCCGGCGTCGAGGTGGTGGCTCAGCGGGTTCGGTCGGAGCAGAGGAGGCTCGGCCCGAGAGGAAGGCATGGCCTCGGCTTCCTTGCAGCGTGGTGAGGCCGTGGTGATCGCTGACGATGCCGAGGGTGGTGCAGACGTGGAGACGAGGCGGTGCTCGGCTTCACGGGCCCGACGCTGAGGTGGAGCGAGGGCACCGGGCGGCGACGCGACGTGCTGGAGGGCACGGTGCGCACGGTCGGCGTTGCAGCACAGACCTTGGTGGAGGTGGGGACTGGCTCAGAGGAAGCCAGGGCGTGGCCTTGGACGTGATGCAGAGGCGGCGGCGCGGTGGTGCGCTCGACGGCGTCCGCAACTGACGACGCTGGCGAGGATGGCTCGAGCAAGCAGAGGAGGTCACGGCGATGGTGCCTGGAGTAGGGGCTCAGCAGAGCGGTGGGTGACGCGAAGGCGCGGCTGCAGCTCCATGGTGGCGCGGTCGGAGCGGCAAGGTGGTGCTCAGCCATCTGTTGCGCGGGTGGAGGAGAGGCACAAGGGCGAAGGGGGTGGCTGTGGTGGAGCGGTGGCACGACCGAGGGCGGCTGACCCCGGCGCGACCGACTGTGTCGCCCGCGCGGTGCGGAGGAGGAGCATCGAGGGAGAAGAAGCCATGGCGGCGGTGGATGGGGAAACAGAGGAGGGCGCGGCGGCTGCGGCTTTTATAGGGCGTGGCCGGCTATGGCTTGTGCGATGGACGGGGATCCTCGTTGTTCGTACCCTCGGCCACGCGGCGTGCATCCAGCGGGGCGGGTAGGTGGCTGGGCTCGGGAGATTCCAGAAGAGAACGAGCTGGCGCTGGTTTGCGCTGCAATTCGCGATGCAGGGCACGGCTCCACAGGGCCCGTGCTCTCATCATCGTGTACGACGCAGGCGGGATTATGCGGCTCCAGGCGATAAAGAGAAACGGCTCGACATTGCAGGGTTCGTTGTGGAGCGCCTGGGGCTCCTCGAAGCGCTGTGCGCCTATGCCGCGGGTCCCACGGCCTCTGACGACGGGAGGCAGCGCGAGCGGCGTCCGCTACTCGGACGGAAAGCGGAGGCGCGAGCTCGCGTCGCGACGAAGGAAACAGGAGGCGGGGTCTTCGACGCAAGGAAGCGAAGAGGAACGACGTCTGCGGCTGAGGGCTAGGCCCGGTTTACGGCACCGCTTGGCTTGCGTCCGAGTGACGGAAGGGAGCGACTCCCTCACCTGCTGTCGGTGACGACTGGGGCCAGGAAAACCCGTACAGGAGCATGCAAAAGCTGCTTTGGCTTGCTTCGTACGTGAGAATGGAGCGAGCGGCGGCGGCTCCTTCCAGCGCGTGCTGCGTACGCGAGACGCATGGGGAGGAAGAGCTGGACTGCGTTCCGTTACTTGCCCTGGGTCAACAACGCCGTTTGGGCCTGCAGGCTACTGGGTCAGGGAGTCGAGCTGGCTAGCAGAAAAGAGGAAGGGCCGGTAGAGGGGCTGGGCTTCAATGCTTGTGGTTGGGGCATTTGTGCACGGACGTGTACATACACGTATATATATATATATATGGCACAAGAGCATGCATGTAGGCAGCTCGTGCAACCTGCTGGCTGGCCGTGCGGCATTTGTGTACATATATACACGTATACACTTGACACAAGAGGATGCACAAGCTAGATAGTGCAGCTTGCTGGATATGAGATGCAGAAGAACAGTTTCCCATTTACGAATTATAAAACAAGGAATTTGATATGAGTTTCAAAGGGGATTTGAGAAAGGGAATTCCTAAAAGGATGAAGATGAATTTAACAGAGAACTCAGACGGATTAGAAGACGAGATTTGGGATAGAATTTCGAGGGGTTGATCAAGGGAACTTAAAATGAAATCCGAAAGAGGTCGAGTTAAAATCTAAGGAAAATTGAGAACACTACCGGAATTCACTTCTTTGCCGAGCGCCGGAGGCTTTGCCGAGCGTTTTTTTTCGGGCGCTCGGCAAAGAAGGCTTTGCCGAGAGCCAAATAAAAAACACTCGGCAAAGCCTCTACACTCGGCAAAGAAGGCTTTGCCGAGCGTCCGATAAATGGCTCTCGGCAAAGAAGTTTCTTTGCCGAGAGCAAAAAAAAGCTCTCGGCAAAGGCTCCTTTGCCGAGTGCCAAAGTAAAACACTCGGCAAAGCAATTTTCCAAACCACATTTTGGTGCCCTAAACGAATTCAAATAAAAAAGTTTTCAACTACAAAGTTTCATAACTTTTCATGATCTACAAACTTTATATTGGTCATTTCTTTATTCGACAAAGTAATAATTACATTGTTCACAAAATCTATATGTCTCTCATGTAGTTCTATGAAACTACAAGAGAGATATATAAGATTTGTGAACAATGTTAGCACCACAATTTCGGATGGAAAAACTTCCTAAATGAAGTATGTAGATCTCGAAAGGTTATGAAATTTTGTAGTTGACCACTTTTTAATTTGAATTCATCTTGTCATGGAAAACTACGTTTGAAATTCAAAATTTTAAAATTTTAAAATTCGAATTTTTCAAAAGACCTCGGATGGAAAAACTTCCTAAATGAAATTTGTAGATCTCAAAAAGTTATGAAACATTGTAGTTGACCACTTTTTCATTTGAATTCATCTTGTCATGCAAAACTACGTTTGAAATTCAAAATTTTAAAATTTGAATTTTTCAAAAGACCTCGGATGGAAAAACTTTCTATATGAAAAATGTAGTGCTCGAAAAGTTATGAAACTTTGTGGTTGCCAACTTTTTAATTTGAATTCGTTTAGGGGCTCAAACAATCAATTTTCACTTGGTTTAGTATAATATTTGAGTAACTGAAACGACATATAGACGCATGTGAGTGTGTAGTGCAGGTGGCAGAGGAGGTATCGCGTGAGGGAGAGGTCACGAGTTCGAATCCCGCCGACCGCGTAGCCGCGAATTTTGCGCGAAAAATGCCGCGACTTGCGACTTCGACGGAGACGGGCGGGCGCTGGCCAGTGGGCCCCCTCCCCCGATTGAAAAAAAATTTTCCAGGTTTTTTTTGCATTTTTTTATTTCGCGCTTTGCCGAGCGTCGGGCTCTCGGCAAAGGCTTTGCCGAGTGCCCGATAAACGGCTCTCGGCAAAGAAGCCTTTGTCGATCGGATTTTTGCCGAGGGCGCTTTCCCGAGAGCTGCGCTCGGCAAAGGCTTTGCCGAGAGCCTTAGAGGCTTTGCCGAGAGCCTGGGGCCCTCGGCAAAGCAGCCGGCTCCGGTAGTGGAAGGAGTTCATGAGCTTGGAGACGAATTTAGAAAGGATGCGAGAGGATCTTGCTACGAGTTTGTGCACTCCGACACAAAAACACTAAACCGGCGAAAGAATTCTGGCACACTCCTACAAACAAATCTACATGTCTGCAACGTTTCGCCAGTGAGTTAGACTTTGGTTAGACCTAGAAGCTACATGCTTCACACAATTACAGAAAAATTTTAAAAAGTTCGTATTTTTTATTTCTCAAAAACCCGGGATGTTACAATACCCCTCACAAATCCTTCTTCGAAGCACCACACAATCTTCTTGCATGCTTCACAACGGAGAACTCGTCACCAAGCCTTCTAGGAGGTGGCAACATCCAAGAGTAACAAGCACCACATGCTTGTAACTCGAACACCAAATGACACTCGATGCAACCTCACGATGCAATCACACTAGAACCACTCACTCACAATCGGATCGCACTCTTGCAAGCACAAGTGAGTTAGAGGGCTCTCCTAGCACTCTCTAAGCATGGACACAAAGTCCCAAGGGTGGCAAAGCATGTGCCAAGGCCGGCCACACACTCCTTTTTTAGCCCCAAGGGCTAAAGTAGCCGTTACCCCTTACATCCTAATTTATGCGCACTAACCGAACTCGCTAACTGGACTCACCGCAGAGTCCAGTCTAGAGTTCGATCATGCTATACTCGCCACATGTACTAGCCATTTGAATGTTACCATTGGGCGCCAACGGCTCCCAACATGCGCAAATAAACGTCGTGTCCGATCACATGACCGGACCCTCCTTTTCCCAGCGTCCGGTCGCGAACAGAGAGGTTTTAGAGATGATCTTCATCGACCGAATACGTCTGGTCATCACTGAATGTACTCGCCGTAGCGTCTGCTCGCTTTCCCTTAGTGTTTCTAGGCCCAGAACAGTGGCACGGGCGCGTCCGATCGTGCCCTAGTGCTAGCGTCCGATCACAGCCCCAAAACAGCCCTCACAAAAACACTGACCGGACTCTGTGACTAGACTCACAGGTGCTGACCGGACTCTGCACCAGCGCGTCCGGTCTAGAGTCCGGTCAGTGAGTGATCATCACTAAAATGACCATATCTTTTAGCTCCAAACTCCAATTTCGATGATGTTGGATATTTTGAAAAGCTTATTTAGAGGGCTACACAACCCACTAGCATAATTGATCCAAAGCACAAAGGATCAATACAGAATTCCAAACCAAGAGCCATCACTCCTCTTTTTCAACTCAAATTTCTTCAAAACTTCTCCAACTTCTTCTCCTTTGTAATTGTGCCAACACCACCAAATGTACACCATCATGTGCAAGTATGTTAGCATTTTCAAAACCATTTTTCAAAGGATTAGTCACTCATTTCATCATGCCACTCGATCCTAACTCGTATGCAAAGTTAGATTGCTCAAGTGGCACTAGATGACCGATATGCAAACAGGTTTGCCCCTCTTGATAGTACAGCCATTTATCCTAAACCTAGTCATAAACTTCTCTACACACCTATGACTGGTGAATTGAAATGCCCTATAGGTTATACATTTGCCTTGCGCATTCCATTCCATCTTCTCTAATGTCGATGCAACACATGCACCAACACGATCAACAATGATATGATCCACTTCACATCATTATGTGACCTTATTGGTTCATCAATCTTAACCTCACTTGCTCTTCACCGTTGCATCGGTCCATCGGTGCCAAGTCTTTGCTCAAGCATCCCACCACGCGGTCTAGCGCTTCAAAGCCTCTGACTTACCCTTCGCTCTTGCAACCGGTCCATCAAGCCAAGCTTCATCTTGATCTTCTCCACCTTAGTCACATGACTCCATATCATGTATCATATGCAATGAGCTCCTTCATTACATATTCATCTATGGACTAATCTTCTGTGTATTCTCACATAACCACATATTAGTCCACCTAGGTTGTCATTCAATTACCAAAACCAAACAAGGAGCTTTCAATCTCCCCCTTTTTGGTAATTGATGACAACTCTATAAAGATATGAAAATTAATAATAAAGGAGGATCAAAATTCTTGGACTAGAGAAGCACACAAGTAGGGGGAGCAAGCTCATGAACTTTGTATGTTTGCATTTGATATGTGCATATTCATATGCTTACTTGCATTGCAGAAGTTTTAAATTTAATAGGCAAGCTTGTGTGATGTATGCTAGTTACAGAATTTGATTAATGAAATGAAAACTAGCATGCATAGAATAATAGCTAGACACTTGGTATGCTTTCAAGTAATACTAGAACCTTACTTATAATGTTGATCTCACGGGGTTTCTAGTATTTTTGTTGTCTAGCTACTCATGGTGCTAAGGATGGTGTTAAATTGTGCACTCCGATTGGTATCACGCATCAAAGGTTAATTTTTTACACCTTAGCATCATTGGTAGTAATTACTCTCCCATAATTCCAATCTATACATATGTGCAAGCTTTAAACCAAACACACTAGCACATATATAGGGAGAGCTAATACTACCATTTTAGGTTTGTGGTACTTGTCCAAAATCATTTACACATGGTCAAATTGCTTGGGCAAGCAACATGAATCCAAAGTGCTTAATTTCCATATCTTTGTAGAGTTGTCATCAATTACCAAAAAGGGAGAGATTAAAAGGTCCTTGTTTGGTTTTGGTAATTGAGTGACAACCTAGGTGGACTAATATGTGGTTATGTGAGAATACACAGGAGATTAGTCCACAAGTGAATATGTAATGAAGGAGCTCATTACATATGAGACATGACATGGAGTCATGTGACTAAGGTGGAGAAGATCAAGATGAGACTTGGCTTGATGGACCGGTTGCAAGAGTGAAGGGCATGTCGGAGGCTTTGAAGCACTGGACCACGTGGTGAGATGCTTGAGCAAAGACTTGACGCTAATGGACCGATGCAACGGTGAAGAGCAAATGAGGTCAAGATCGATGAACCAATAAGGTCACATGATGACATTGGAGGAGGTGAAATGAAATACCCTATAGGTTATACCTTTGTCTTGGTCTTTAAGAGCTTGTTAGTTTGGTTAGTGTGGCTCTTTAGTTAGTCTTTGAGAGCACACTAGCTTAGTGAGTAGTGACCTAGCTTGTTACGTGTGCTAGTGATCATAGCGACTAGAATTGTTACAATAGGTGCTTGTAACCCTTATAGAGCTAGAGCAAAATTGTATTATGCCATTTGTTGTACTAATCAATTGCTCTAGTGCCTTGTAGAGATTTTAAATACGTTATTCACCCCCTCTAGCCATATTAAGACATTTCAAGTGGTATCAAAGCCGTGGTCACCGTTTGATTGAAGGCTTAACAACCTCGGTGTCGAATTATGGCTCAAGTTGTATTCAACCATGTGGAGGGCAAACCACCGTTCTTTGATGGCACATGCTATGATTATTGAAAGAGAAAGACAAAGATGTATCTTGGTTCAATCAATGATCAAGTGTGGGATGTGATCAAAAGTGATTATGTGATTCTTGATCCCACCAATCTCATCATCCAAGACAAGGCCAACAAGCAATGCAACACAATGGCTCTCAACACCATCTACAATGCCATTGATTCCAAGGTGTTTGAGCAAATAAAGGATTGTGAGAAAGCTAGTGAGGTGTGAAAGAGACTGGAGGAGACCTACGAGAGCACACCGGCGGTGAAGAGTGCCAAGTTGTACATTCTCAAGGACATGTTGACATGCTTCAAAATGAAGGATGATGAGAGCATTCCGGAGATGTTCCATCGATTGCAAGTGATTGTCAATGATTTGAAGGCTTTGGGTGAGAAGATCAATGATGATGATGTATCTCACCGATTCTTGATGTGCTTACCTCCAAGATTTGAAATGTTGAGATTGCTTATCATAATAGGAGGATTGAAGGAGTTTACCCCTAACCATGTACTAGGTAATGTCATGACACAAGAGACATACCACATGAAAAGGGAGGGGGTTGACAAAGATGAGAAGAAGGAAGATGAAGACAAGAAGAAGAAGAGTGTAGCATTCAAGGCTAGCACATCATCCAAGAATAAGGGCAAGTCTAAGAAAGAGTCAAGTGATGATGAAGATGCTAGTGACATTAATGATGAGGCCATGGCTCTCCTTGTACGCAAGATGGGCAAGTTCATGAAGAAGAAGGGCTATGGTGCAAGAAAGAGAAGAGATCACAACAAGGAGTATGTGAGAAGATGCTACAAGTGCAAGAGCCTGGATCATGTTGTAGCAGATTGTCCCTACAATAATGACAATGACAAGGATGAGAAGAAGAAGCACAAGAAGGAAAAGAAGGAGAAGAAGGAGAAGAAAATGACCTTCCAAAAGAAGAAGAAGGGTGGAGGCTATGTGGTGACATGGGATAGTGATGGATCTTTGGATAGTGATGATTCTAGTGATGATGACAAGAAATCCATCAAGAAGGCACTAGCAAGCATCGCCATCAACAAGAAGCCTTCCATCTTCGACACTACATCAACTTGCCTCATGGCAAAGCCCACCAAGGTAAAATATGATGTGAGTGATGGTGATTGTGAAAGTGATGATTGTATTAGTGATGATGAGGAGTACACCAAAGAGGAGCTCTTTGATATGTGTGAGCAAGTACATACTTGCTTTGAGATGAAGAGAAAGGAGTGCAAAGAATTACGTAAGAAGATCAAATCTCTTGAGCAATCCTTTGATGAGCTCAAAGCTTCTCATGAGAGCCTAAGGGAAGACCATGAGATGCTTAGCAAAGCTCACTCTAAGCTTAAAAATGCTCACTCCTCTATCCTTGAGCAAGTCAAGAAGGAGGAAGCTATTGGTAGTTGTTAACGCACACAGAAAATTCCACAAGCGCACAGATACCGTTATAGCTTTTACCCGGGAGTATTTCCGAGTATCGTATTTATCCATAGGGAAACAATGGTTAAAGAAGCTAATAATTCACCATCATGCATCTACTAACTTAATATACCAACTAGACTAAAGTAGGGGTAAATGATAAATGATAGGAGTTGTGCATAATGACACACACACATAGGAGAATTCCATGATAAAAGAGTATCATAGCTAAATTGAGAGGACAACGGGAGAGTTCAAGGTTCCTAAATACTTCTCTATTATTTTAGTTCTATTATAACTGAAATATAGGTAGATATAGCAATCATACAATAACACTTGGAGCAATAGTACCTTTTCGACTCTCGAAAAGACTGAGAAGGGGTAGTCGGGCGAAGGCTGCCAAAAAGCCCTACGAACACCAATCCGAACGTGGTGTGGATTATAAAGTCCTGGCCAGAGCTGTCACCTCTGGGGCTACCACAACTATCTGTGGGACTGAGCGCAATCGTAGGTAACCTATAGTCTAGACACCATGTCTACACCAGCGATTACTACTCTAGTCACACGTGATAACTAGCTCACTCAATACGAACGGAGATCCCATGCAAAAGTATAACAACTATACTAACCACACATATAAAGGCATAAAAGTAAATAGAGAAGATAAATATATTGAAGCATAAGTCTTGCAAAGGTAAGATACAAAGATATACCAGACCTCCAAAGAATTCTCTAGAACCCAAGCGTAGCCTGACTCTCCCTAACTCTCAACTAGAACTAATCTACTACATTGGAGGGTCTAGCCCTAATTCTCTGGTGTTGTGCCTTGATCCGAATGAGAGATGGCCTCCTGGAGGGGGTAGGGGGCGTCCTTATATAGGCCGAGGTGGAATAGAGGCCAAGTAACTGCCACATCATCGATCCGTGTGACCTCCCTCGACCACCGTTGGATAAACCGACTTCAATTGGACGTAGATGGGACCCTAGGAGGCGTAGGAAGAACATTCCAGAAGCTTGGGGCAAGGCAGCACAGCCAAGGGCTAGCCGGCATAGGGTGGGGCCAGCCGACCCCACCTATCAGCCAATCGGGGTTCGTTTTGGTCTAGTGTCTTCTCGTGTCCTCTGGAACCTTCTAGTGTATGCGTGGTCATGGATTGATATTTTTTATTCCAAACTCCAAATATAGCAAGTAATATATCCATTTTGATCGCCTCGATGAGCCCTTCACAATGGTGCACTCTAATTCATCATTTGAGATACTTTTATTCTATGCCAAAATCAAATATCCTGGAAGACAAGTGAGAGCACCAAAACTCATGAAACTTGTTAGAATCAAACCCTACAACTATGCTTTGTAATTCATTTCATATCACTTTATGCAATAGTTGGTGGTTATATTTGGAGTTTAATGACCATCAATAGAAGCTAAGAAGGTGCAAGTGATTATGTCATGTGACGTGGGACTAACCTGTGATATTCTTGATAATTCTTTTTATAAGCCTATTGTTGTTGCTCCCACTAACCCCTCTTCTAGCACTTCCACTTCTACTTCACCTTTGAGTGATGGTTTCACTTGTGATACCTCACTAATAGTGAAAAATAAGACCCTCAAGAAGGAGATGAATGAGCTCACTCGTGCCTTAGGCAATGCCTATGGTGGAGATGACCGCTTGCTAAAGTGCTTGGGTAGTTAATGGTTTTCTCTCAATAAAGAGGGATTAGGCTATACCCCCAAGAAAGGCAAGGCAGCCTTTGTCACTCCCAATGCTAGCTTTGTGAAGGGCAATTGTTAGTTTTGCAATAAATGCAAGCAAGTTGGGTATATAGAGCAATATTGCAAGACTAACAAGAACAAGCAACCTAATGTATCCTCAATTAGATTTGACTCTTATTACATGCTTATTAAGGTGCCAATGGTGTGAAGGCTAAGTTCCCTGGTACACCAATTATGGGCTCAAAGAAGAAAGCCATTTGAGTGCCAAAGACCTTAGTAACTAACCTTCAAGGACCTAAGCAAATTTGGGTACCTAAAAAGAATTGATCTTGTTTTGTAGGTCAATTATAAAGCTGAAGGAAGGCATTGGGTGCTTGATAGTGGGTGCACACAACACATAATCGGTGATTCAAGGATGTTTAATTCAATCAACACAAATGAAAGCAATGGGATTGATAGTATCACATTTGGTGACAATGGCAAAGGCAAGGTCAAAGGTCTTGGTAAGATTGCAATATCCAATGACTTGAGCATTTTTAATGTGCTACTAGTAGAGAGCTTGAACTTCAACCTATTGTTGGTAGCTAAATTGTGTGATCTTTGTTTTAAGTGCATATTTGGTGTGGATGATCTAGAGATCATAAGTGTAGATGGCTCTAACTTGATATTCAAAGGATTTAGATATGAGAATCTATACTTGGTTGATTTTAATGCTAGAGTGTAACACCCTAGGTGTTAGGCTTGCATTTTGGCACTTGCATTGCATGAGCCTAAGCATCATTTGTTAAAATATGAGCATGGAACATATGTGATGCACTAGTGCAACATGTGAAACATGTATATATGGAATGTGCTTGAAACATCTCCCTGAAACATATGCAACATACCCTTGTTATTTGTGTTTCATTGTGTGTATGTTCGATGCTCATGCTTGGTAATGCAAGTGAGTGTTGATGTCACTTCTTTCATGTGTCTCACATCACTCTCTATCTATAGTCATGCCTGAAAAAGTTTCATGAAGTTTGGAATAAAAAAGTCACATAAAATGATAAGTCATGTCTTTGTTTCAATGACTTTACCAAGTGTTGGAATTGCACCATGAAGTGAAGAGAATTATGGATCATCAGCCAAACCTTGCAACCTTGCTCAAATGACTCTAATTGAAATCATGAACAAAAGTTATTCAGGGTTCACGTTGAGCAAGTGGCCAGAAAATGCCTTAATGAATTGACAAGGATAATTTAAGAGTTAATCATGTTACTATCTTGATCAAGGTGAAAGAATAGCTTCGGTGCATATTTTGGAGTTGGACCTTAAATAGAAGTGGTAGTCCATATCATGTGGAACAAACTTTGTATAAGGGCCCAGATCTAACTCAGTGCCTATCTTGGTCAAATTGAGCTCATGAAATCAAATCCATTGCTATTTTCTGGGTCTGAAAATCGGCTAAGTCCGGAAACGCTGAAGGTTTAGTTTTCAGTTTTCATCTACCCTTCTTGGGTGAATTATCATTTTCAAAACAAACCAAATTAGACCATGATGCTTTGAGCAAAGTTTGAGTACTCATGTAGATCTAGCTAATGGTGAAATTGGTTGATCAAATCAGCACACGGTTTGGGAATATGAGAGGAGAGAAGACAGTTTCAGTTGGCTTGCAATTGGACTGCAGAACCCGGTTTTGAGGTACCCTCCTTTGGAGCTTTGTATCTCTCCAACCGTGCCGAATTAGACTTCGATTCTTTAACCAAAGTTGGAGTACACTTGTAGCTCTACAATTTTGTCAATTATACCATGAGCCAATTCGAGCTAATTTGGGAGTTGTTGATCAATGAAAAAGGGAGTTTCAGTTGTAGTTTTGCAGTGGTATTAGTTGGTTTGTTCACTTTTTGAATCAGCCGCAACCGTGTCGTGGCCGACTGTGCCTAGGGACTCAACGCCGCATGGTGCCCTCACTGCTCGCATGACCGCCACCTCGCTTAGTTCACTCAATGTGGAGGGCGAGCGCCCTGCTCTGCTCCCTCTCTAGCTCACTCATCCCTCTCCCCAATCGCTCCCTCCTCTTCCTCGGCAAGCCAAAGGCAATGAGCAGAGCAGCAACTCCGTCACCCACCTTGCCGCTCCGTACCCAATCCTCCTCCGCCCTACCAGCCACAGCACCTCCTTCCCTAAGCCAATGCCCTACAGGTGCTCCTTGCCTGCTCGAGCCCTGCACAGGAGGCCAAGGTCGTGCCTTTGGCAGGCTGTCTTATAGGACGCCGCTGCCACTGCCTTGGCCGGCCAGGCAAGCTGCAGTCAGGACGGGTGAGCTGGCTGCAGGTCGCTACTGCCATGCTTGGGTTGAGCCTTGCGCGGCACGCTACTGCCCTGACAAACCGCGGCAGTGCCACCGCCGCCTACAACAACAGCCATGGCCGCGCGTGCTCGTGGTCACACCACTGTGGGCTGCTCCTGGACGAGCTATGCCCCTGCTCGGGTGCGCGCGTGGCCCAAGATGGCCGCGCTGCTGCCACTTGCCGCCGGCGCCGCCCCACCTTGCCGGAGGTGGCTCTCCTCCTCCATCCCTTGCTCTGTACGAAGAAAGGAGGCCAAAGGACCTCGGGTTCAAATTGGAGTAAAGGCAGGGGTTATGTGAACAGCCATAGACTCATATGAATAGTGCCATGAGGACTGGTTTGTAATTGTTTTGCAAGAACTTTGGAAATTCATAGTAAATCATAGGAAATTTGTAATATAGCAAATGAGGACTTTTTGGAATCCTTGTGAAATTGTCTATGCAGTAGATCTATAATATGGCATGTTTTAGTTTAAAGTTTTAGTTCTAAAAATAGATCTTTGCATCTAGGTTTTCATTGTTAGTTGTTTTTGTATTTTTAATAACTAATTCTGTGGTGCTCCAAATGAGATGAACTTTTTATGGTAGTCTAGTGATGACATGTATGTGCTGTGGTAAAAATTTTATAGTCATTGGTTTTTGTATGAGTGAGTTATTAGTGTATCGTGCTCTCCCATGATTTCTTGCAATAGCCATTTATATTTTTCAAAGAGGTTGCTATGCTTACTCAAATTGTATGAAAATTATACAGTAGACTATTGAGAGCATATGTATGCCACTGTAATTTTAGCAGAATTTATTGTGCACTTTTGGTATACGTTCATTAAACCACCTTATTATCCGAATAAATTAATAAATGTATTAAAAGAATTTATTTGGTGGTGGACACTATGTTTTCTGGTGTTCATTAGTCATGTGTGACATGTTGGTCAAGTTCATTTTGTCCAATTATATGTTTGCAACATAAGTTAATATTTATTTTTTAAAATTTGATTTATGGACAGATCTGGGAACTTAGCAAAGTTCTTCATGATAATTTGATTTATTGTGAAACTTGTTTATACAAAAGTTGTAGATAATTCATGTATCTAGCTGCTGTTAAAATTTGGTGGCATTTGGCCACGTGATTTAGGAGTTACGGCTGTTCAAAGTTGGATCACAGAATCTGTTGCTCTCTGTCATGTTAAACCTGATTCTGTAATTGTGTAAATTCGACATGTAAAATTTGGAATCATGTTGTGATGATTATAAATGAAATGTAGATAATTTCATAAGCTTTCTATAATGTCTTGTTGTATGTCATTTGGATTTGTATAACTCTAGATATGATTGATTTACTCAGCTACTGCATGTATATCCAGAATTGCTGAAAATGCATGAAAGCTTGGTTACTTTGCTTGCATGTTGCTAGGTGTGATTCATGTCCTTGATGATTAAGTGTAACACCCGATTTTAAGAACAAAACCAGATACATACCATATGTGAGCCCAGGAAGTCAAACCTCACATATAGCTACAAATAAGGATAATATCAAATGACAATGCTTAATATATAACGTACTTAGTATAAAGATATAACCTTAGATAGCAAACAGCGAAAAGACAACTCCGGTCTTCAGGTGAAGACTCCACTCCATAGGGACAACTGACTGGTTGATCACAAGCCTAAACTCCTCCAATCTCTAGCAATCTGGTACCCATCCGGGATTTTTCCAAAGTATTAAAAAAACAAGCGTGAGTACATTTCATACTCCACAAGCATAACGTGGGGATTCATAAGGCTCAAAAGGTAGAAACAGTTTACTGCATTGAGCATTTTAGTAAGTCAACATTTTAACATTGATTAATATGAAGTTATGCTTAAGCTCCCAAATTGACCCACATGATCATTTACTAGAATCAATTAGAGTCATTGGACATCATTATAGCATGATCATCATCATGAGTTAACAACATATACCAATAGAATCATATGAACATCATCATAATACCATCATAATTCACCATGAATAACAACATCATAAGTAACCATTTATTCTGTGAGTTTTCCGGGCCGCTCGTGACCGTGAGCACGGCTATTATAACAGTTTTAACACTCTGCAGAGGTTGTGCATCTTTACCCGTGAGTCATGTTGCCCAAAATGCCCGGGGCCCATCGACCCCCTAACACTCCCAAGGTGAGCAGGCAGGGTACACTATGAAGCCTTCCATAGGTCTCTCTAACATGTTAGGGCCGCGAGGTTTCCTCGGTAGGCAGATGTAGGAACCCCCCTTTCTATGGCACAAATCCTTCATGGCCATACACATAAGAACAGGGGCAGTCCTATACCCAAAGTGGCAAGCCCCTCTTGCGCCCTTTCGGGTAACCTCTAACAAGCTAGAAAAGATATTATTACTGAGCTAAAGTCAGAGCCATGTGACCCTCATGGTTGCACTGTCAATCCCAGGTTTTGCCCTACAGATAAGTCCTTACGGAGGGTTTAGGGCAACATGATCGACATCATTTGCACCATCACCCTATAGTTCAATTGTTACCAACATGTTTATCTATTTGTTCCATTAGTCATAGTATTGATCATGTTTAAATAGAGCACTAGCATTCTACCCATATGCAAATAATCCCATAGGAATCAAGGTACAGGTCATCAATAGCTAGGAAGTCCTTATAGTCGAGCAATATTGAACACATGCATGATGAGTAGATTATATAATGAATAGGACATCAAGGTAAGCCTATGCTATACTTGCCTTGGTTCATGAACTGCTACTGGTCCTACTGCTCCTCGTACGAGTCCGGGTTCTTGAAGTTCTCCTCACCGTCTGAACTCGATCGACAGGAACCACAACACACATTTCAGAACAGACATACAAGCAAAACATTACTATGATTAGAACAGTACACCAAAAAATAAATGAAACTATATAAAATGTTTACCAAAATCATCTACGTCTCGCTATGATCACAACAACACGAAATGCACAAAAAACGGAGCTACAATGCAAAAGTTACAAGATATTTAAGGTTCCAAAAGCTAGCTATTAAACTAGACTTAATGGATAAATTCAAAAGCTTCTAACAGGTCTAAAAATAGCACTAATGCATGGATTATAAAATTACGAACCTAACACAAGTTGAACGGGTCGAATCGGAGCTAAAACGACGATTTTATGAGCAATTTAAGGCAGTGGCAATTCTATAAATAAGTTAAACTATTTTCATATTTATAATAAATCAAAATTTGGGAATTCCAATCTGCTCAAGGACTGCAGGTGTGATTTGCTAAAAGCTGAGGGTTTCTTTAGAAAAATGACCCACGAAGGGGTATTGGCCATTCTGGCCCGTTGATCATGAGATGGATGGACGGGATTAAATGGGGGAGGGTGGATGGGCGCGGACCACCGGAGTTGGGGGTGGAGACGGTGGCTCCACCATTGGCGGTGGCAGGGAGCTCGCCAGCATTGGCCATTCAGGCACTACAGGCCACGGTTCGATGAACCGAAGGCACCGGGATGATGTGGAGGTGATGACGACCTCGACCATGCCATTTGCGTGGCCGGGGAAGGCCCGGTACGGCGCTCGCCACGGCCGGCCGCGGAGGGGGCTTGCCGGAGCTCGCGAAAACGGCCCTAGAGGCCACCATCCGGCACGGGAGATGGATAGGGAGAAAGACGAGAGAGAGGCGAAGCTCACCGAGCGAAAAACACGGGGCAGAGGTGGCTCGGAGGTGATGGCCGACGTAGCGGGGCGGACGGTACTCTCCGGCGGCATTTGTTGTAGTTTTGCAGCCCAGTGAACTCGAGAGAGAGAAGGAGTTGGAGTGGGGGAAGGGGCGGAGATAGGGTCGCGCTTCCCTTTTAAAGAAGCCCAAGGCGCGGGGGAGACACTCCCACAATGGAGCGTGGGCGCGGGCGGCCGGAGGTTGCTCAAGACCGAGCGAGCGAGTGGAGGAGGTGGTTGGGGAAGAAGAGGGCACTGACATGCGAGCTCGGGCAATCAGCCGCTGAGACAGGGAGGAGAGCGGTGCGGCTATGGTTGCTGAGCCAGACTGGGCCGGCCCAGGAGGGAGGGGAAAGAAGGGGGCGCGCGCGGGCTGTCTCAGCGGGAAAAGGCCAGCAGGCTGAGTTGGGCCGCTCGGTCCGGAAGGAGGGAGGGGGAGATCGAGCGGGCTGAGGAAAGGAAAACGGCCAGCAGGCCAAAAGCAGGGAAGGGGGGAGAAAAGGAATTTTTTTCCAATTTGATTTTCCAAACTCAAATTCAAAAGGTTTTTGAATTCCTTTGAACTTTTGAATCAAATCCAGTCATCACAAAAATACAATGCAGTGGCATAGATGCATGAACATGTTTCTATCCTTATATTTGTTTTAAATTTTTTGTAAAAATTATTATTTTCCCTAGGTAAAAATGCTCACAAAAATGCTTATATAAATCATTTTAACTATTTTGGATAAATGCAAATTTTAGGGTGTTACATTAAGTTAGTACACCTGAGACTTTATAAATCTTGTGTCATGCTTGGTATTGCTTTCTTTGCTATCTTAGCATGACAGGTTGTGTGATGTTTAATTAAGCAATGTGAAGTGCTTATGTGTGTTTAGTGTAACCTCATGTTTGTCTTACTTACTGTAGTAATGCATTATCCATTGCACTTCCATGTATTCATGCAGTTGCATCTTGCATCTCATCTAGGTACGTTAGATGCACCACGTGAAGGACATGATGTGGAGCTGAACCCAAAGATGGTGTTGGTGAATCCAACCCGAAGATGGAAGGACCCTGGAGTGGAGACGTCGTCAAGACGGTGAAAGCTAACTTGTCTGACTCATGTCGGATTACAGGCAATCCCCAGAGCATTATAAGCCTCCTAATTTCTAAAATGCAATTAAGTACTATGCTATATATATTGTTGCATTAAGTTATAGGTGTTGGATGAAAACACTTGTTGCATTGATATCCAATCCTTGTCTAGATGTTATACCTTGAATCCTATGTAGCTCAGGCTCGAGTAGATGCTTAGCCCTTGTCAATGAAACGTGGTCAGCAGTCCATCGAGGGGTATGCCCGTGATGGTGATTTGTCGGTAGACAAGTGCACAAGACACGAACCGTATGGTAACAGGACACGAGACACAAGATTTATACAGGTTCAGGCCATCAGCATGACGTAAAACCCTACATTTTGTGCTTTGTTATATTGTATTGAGTTATGTGGTGTATGACCTGTCCTCTAGGGGACCCTTGCCCTCCTTATATACTCTGAATGGACAAGGTTACAAGTAAAGTATTCCATCTGGTACTATTACAATGTGATGTACACCTTGATCTTACGGGCTAGGCCACCTTAGACGGTGTGGCCCATGTACCATCTTGTGGTATCGGGGGTTTATACCCCCACAGCTAGTCCTCGAGCGCCATATATTCTGATGCGACACGTCGTCTTGACCTTCTCCGAACAGTGAGGCTTGAGTCCTTGATGTCTTCGACCAGTCAAAGCGGTATCCGAGCAGTTGTTGCAAGCATTATTGTCAGAGAAGTAGGTTGTCTAAAGAATGTATGGTGCTCTTGAGAAAAGAAAAAGATTTCTCCTTCCTGTGAGGTGTGCCCACTTGGATTTCTGTGAAGAAATGTAAGTCTTGAAATGTAGCGGCTTTGATCATCAGAGGTGTAGGGGTCTAAAAACAAACACATTCACCACAAGGTGAAGTGTGCCCACTTAGTCCCCGAGCCTGGTAGTAGGTGACATAGGCACGTGGTGCCAGGGTCTAAAAGAATAGAGCACAAAGTCTTCAAAAACTTGATATTGAGATGCACTGGCAGGTACATCGTACCGATGTAGTCCCTGAGCTTGCTGGAAGGCGAAGTATAAGCCTTGTAGCAAGGTCTAAGAAAATAATGACCACTCAACTGTATGTGAGTCAAATTTCACATGTAGCCGAGGAAATCAGGCCTCGAGCTGTGGGCCCCAAGCTGCGGTCGGAAAGTGGTCGAAGCAGTCCCCGAGCATAGCGTGAGATGTGGTCGACGAATCCCTGAGTGCTGGTCGAGTGGTCAAGGAAGAACACTGGTCTGGTGGTCGAGGAGGCAGTCCTCGAGCACGGCGTGAGGTGTGGTCGACAAGTCCCCGAGTGTGGTCGAGGAGCATAACGTGCTCGGTGGTCTGAGACAAGCTGTGTTTGCCAGACCAGTCCCCGAGCATGGCTGGAGACATGGTTAGAGCGGCGAGAGTGCGGCGACGATGAGCGACGAGAGCTTGGTGAGGAGCGGTGAGAGCTTAGCGAGAGCTTGGCGAGGAGTAGCGAGAGGTCAGCGAGGAGCGGCGAGAGCTCAGCGAGAGCTCGGCGAGAGCTCGACGACGAGCAGTGAGAGCTCGGCGACAAGCGGCAAGAGCTCGGCGAGAGCTCGGTGACGAGCGGCGAGAGCTCGGTGAGAGGTCGGTGAGGAGCGGCGAGAGCTCAGCGAGAGCTCGGCGAGGATCAGCGAGAGCTCAACGACGAGCAGTGAGAGCTCGGCGACAAGCGGCTAGAGCTTGGCGACGAGCAGCGAGAGCTCGACGACGAGCGGCGAGAGCTCGGTGATGAGTCCCTGGTGTGGCCGGAGACATGGTCGAGCTGTGAGAGCTCGGTGACGATCCTAACGAGGAGGGATGAGAGCTCGGCGAGGAGTCCCCAGCGTGGCTGGAGACGTGGTCAAGCGGCGAGAGCTTGGCGATGAGCTTGACGAGGAGCCATGAGAGCTCAGTGAAGATCCCGCAATATAAATATGTAGAGCGGTAGTACGTGATGTAGGAATATATGAACTCTGGAGAGAATCAGTAATGATGAAATAGTATATGACGCTCAGCAGTCAGTTGCAAATGAGCATGATGTGATAAAGCAACCGGTGCTTTGTAAACATCAGTGTTGATATGAGGTTTGTGTTTACTCTTAGCATAAACTGCCTGACCAGTTAGTATGTAGCTGAGTTTCCAGCCCTAGCTTGCCCGCGTTACGCTGAGCGCGGAGCCCGTGAGCATGTGGATGGCGTTTCTAAGGAGCCGCTGCCAACCACCCGTAACGCAGAGGGCAGACGCTCGTGCACATGTAGGGAGAAGCCGAAGATAGGACCGTCTCTAGAAACATCAAGCGTCAACATGACTGGTCAGGGATTTGCATTAAGTATAGATGTATGTCATCTTTAAGATGATATAAAACATTATTTGAAGAATAATCATGACGAGGACGTTGTGGAGAAATGTCGCAGCGAAAACATGACGAGGACGTTGTGGAGAAACATCGTAGCGAAAATTGTATTAAATATAAATATTGGAAGTGTACTTATCTTTAGTCGAGACATTGTCTAGTCGGTGGTGATGAAATTGTCCAGTCCTCGAGCTTTCCGATACGTCATGACGACGGCGTCGCAGTTGTCATAGCGCCTTTCCTTGCGGCAATTATTATTGTGGCGTGGCAGGTGGTTGGGGCAAGAGGCCGTGGTCATAGTCGGAGCATGTTGGAACTGCTCTCCTGCCGCTGAAGCCGCCGAGTCCGTCGTTGTCGAGTTAATTCTTGATATTAATCCCAACGAGCTCTAGGGCGATGTTAGCGAAGTAGATCGCGAACGAGGAAGATGTCATTACATGCAGAAAAATCAATATGTATTAGATATTCAAAGAACAGACTAATCCAATCAACAATGTAGAATGACTCATCCGGTTTTTAGTAGAGAATTAATGAAAAAATTCCTATCTGGCTCGCCTGGGAGTCTGTACGCACACCCCCTACCTGGCGCGCCACAGTCGACGAAACATGGTCGGCAGTCTACCAAGGGGTATGCCCAAGGTAGTGATTTGTCAGTAGACAGGTGCGCAAGACACGAACCGGATGGTAACAGGACACAAGACACAAGATTTATACAGGTTCAGGCCGTCAGCATGATGTAAAACCCTACATCCTATGCTCTGTTATATTGTATTGAGTTATGTGGTGTATGACCTCTCCTCTAGGGGACCCTTGCCCCTCCTTATATACTCCGAAGGGACAAGGTTACAAGTAAAGTATTCCATCTAGTACTATTACAATGTGATGTATGCCTTGATCTTATGGGCCGGGCCACCTTAGGCGGTGCGGCCCATGTACCATCTTGTGGTACCGGGGGTTTACACCCCCATAGCCCTACTTTAAGCAGTAGAAGTCAGGTGATTTCCTGTCACCTACAAGCTATAGGAATATGCATACATGTGGCACGGTTGGCTATATTTGCTATCGTGGAAAAGAACATGGTATAATTCGAATTAAGACCGAGCGGAGGCTTGTAGAGTAGGAGGCTTATAGTGACTCCGTCTGTGTCGTTTAAGGACTGAATTCTTGGAGCCTTTCCTTGTCATGTTGAACGCATGCCTAACACTTAGTTGGCCGGGTCTGGTGACCGACCACGAAGCTGAGTAGCTCAACTCAGGCCGGGAGTCGATAAGTATAAAGTACACCTCGGAAGGGAGCCATAGGCGTGAGTCCAAGGGCAGGTGATTTAAAAGTCCTGAACATCCTGGCAGAAGGGTAATCCTTAAGAGTGCTGGCACTGATCAAACCCGCGAAGTTGGTTCCTAAGTTGTACCAAAGGTGATCGACGGTTGCCTTTAGCGGGGTTTGCCGAGTGAGTGTTAGGAATACCCCCTCAGCTGAGTTATAATTCGATTTGATTCGCCGTCTCTCACCGGTTAGTGAGAACTTGACGGGCATATCTCCAACATAGAAACACTAAATAATATAATGGTTTAGGAGTGATGATATGATGATGACAACCTTATTATACCTGCTATGGTTTATATTATTTGCTCCTAATCAAGTGAGTGCTCTAGTACAGGTGCTAATATAGATGATAGGTTAATGATTATTAACTTGATGCTTAAGCATTAAATGATTACTTATCTGTACTAAGCTTTTATGCAAAATGTTGTCAAGCTAGCCCCACTTATAGCAGCCTTGCATGATCCTTGGTGTCACTTTATTTCTAGTTTTTGATGGGTAAGTCTAGCTGAGTACCTTCTCATACTCAGGGTTTATTCCCACTTGTTGTAGGTTGTGATGTATCATGGATACTGCAAGAATTGGATGGCTCCTGTCGTAGTGGCTGAGTGTGATCATGGGCATGATCCTTCTAAGTTATCTTGTCTCTAATGCTTTTGTTGGAAGTTGGCATTGGTACTAGCATGTATTTGAAATAAGAGTAATGTTAGTTTCAAATTACTTTGCTTCCGCTACTTTTTAACTTAAGTTGTAATAACTATGTTGAACTCCGATGTATATTGAATTACTTGTTAAATGGATGTAACATGTGCCTTGTTATGTTGAATCACTACGATCTTGCCTTGTATGTTGGTTGGTTTAAAATCCCTCGTGATTTCATTAGACTACCGGAGTTATATGGGCTCAAGTGTGAGAATTTGATCACTTCGGTGATTGTTTTTGTACTTGTGCTCTTATAATTTGGATGGTTCCGTGACATAGAGAAGCTCAATTGTCAACATGTTTGCTCACTAAGTTTAGCATAGGTTGGTTATGGCATAGAAGGCTTCACCATGTTGAAATGAAACAACTGAACATGTTGATTAAACGTGATCTAGTTAGAGGCTTGAAAGATGTCATATTTGAGAAGGATAAGCTTTGTAGTGCATGTCAAGCTAGAAAGCAAGTTGGTAACACGCATCCTAAGAAGAGTATGAAGAGCGCATCCAAGGCATTTGAGTTGTAGCACATGGACTTATTTGGACCAACCACATACACTAGTATTGGTGGAAACAAATATGGATTTGTGATTGTGGATGATTTCACTAGATATACATAGGTGTTCTTTCTTGTTGACAAGAGTGATGTGTTTGCAACCTTCAAGACATTCATTAAGAGAATTCACAACGAGTTTGAAACAACCACCAAGAAAGTAAGAAGTGACAATGGAAGTGAATTCAAGAACACAAGAGTTGATGATTTGTGTGATGAGTTTGGGATTAGACATCAATTCTTAGCCAAGTACACTCCACAATCAAACGGCCTAGATAAGAGGAAGAATAGAACTTTGATTAACATGACAAGATCAATGTTGAGAGAGTACAATGTGAGTAATTTATTTTGGGCCGAAGCAATCAACATGGCTTGCTACTATTGCAACTAACTCTATTGTCACCCATTGAAGGAGAAGACACCATATGAGCTCTTGAATGATAGAAAGCCCAATATTGCATACTTTCGGGTTATGTTTTTGCTAACTTCCAATGTAGAAGTATAGCATATATTTGGTGGAGTGTACATGACCTTGATCTTAAGAGCATGATAGAGTTCTCAACACAGGTCAACAAAGTTTGACAAAGCTCAAAGCAAAAACAAGTAGCATATGTGAAAGGTTTTCAACATATAGCATGATATTTGGCTTTGGTAGGAAATCTCACCATTGAGGAGAAATGAGGCTATTGATTTTGATGTTTTATCAAAATAAGAAATCTCCAAGAGCTTACATAGAAAGATAGGATTTCTTTAGTCTTTACCATATCTCACTTCACAACAACTTAGTTGACATGTTTTCCTAATATAGATATGTCCACAAGTAACAAGCATATGAACTAGGAATAAAGTTTATGTTGGCCAATCTTTATAAAGTCATGTTCATAGTTTGGCATGATTCATATTTTAAGTTTTGATTTTAGCATATAGCATTTTTCAATCATATCAAACTCAGAAGAAGAAAACAAGAGTGGGTAGAGGGAGTGCAAACCAGCGTGCCAAAATAGCGGAGGCCTAAGAGAAGAATCGGACAGCCTCCCCCACACTAGGACTTTTATGTCACTTGACATTAAAAGCCTAGTGTAGATGTTGGGACATCCCTCAGAGTGTACTCCAATGTTGAATGACGTTTTGATCAAGTTGTTGTCACCTTGTTGTTTTGACCCTTCATCTTTTATGTTCAACCTAAAAAGTTTAGCGACAAATACCCAAAGGATACAAGTTCTACAAGATGATTTTGTTCTCGCTTTACAAAGTTACTTCTTTTTTCTGGTGAGAACAAAGAGAAGAGATGAAACATGATTTTTTTAGGAGAAGCTTTATTTAGAGGAGTGGTTGCAAGCTTTATAAACAATGCAAGTAGACATTTATTTTATTATTTTAAACATAAGACAGATTGTTCTAATTTATTATGCATGAAAGAAAAGAGACTATATCTAAAGCTAAACAAGCAATAGTTTAAAATCTAAAAGTAATGCAAAAATTAATTAGGGATACATATCGATTTACCTATCGGCGAGGGCTCATTATTTCAAGTTAATTGAGCATGACTTCTCCATTTAATTCATCTTGAATTTGCATCTTCCAATCCCAGAGATCAGGATATGGATTTTGGCCTAGCAGTACTGTTTTGGACTTGGAGGTGTATGCTTCACCTCCTTCTCGATCAAGTTTCATTTCTCATCCCTGCAAAGGTTAGTGGACAACACATACCTAAAGGATTTCTTAAAGAAACAAGGGTGATTGTTGTTATTGGGGCCAAAGGTTTTCTTTTATGCTAACAAAAAGATGGCGCTTTTGTTTAGTTAGCAAAGATCCCTTTCTCAAGTTTTAAACTTTTTTTAAAAAGTTCACCAAGTTCTTGCAAAGCTTGTGCCAAACATAAGAGAGATATTCCATATATACAACCAATATCTATACAAGCAGTTTTAGTTCAATAATCAACCTAGAGATGATGTCTAATTTGACTAAGGTAGGATTTTTAACCTAAGTACCACACTTAATTTAAAAAGCCTATGGAAGTAGGATCAACACATCCAAACTTCAAACTAAGCACCACGCTTAATTTAAAAGATGTTCGACCAAGACATCCAAACCAAAACATGCTAGCATAGAAGAGGAAGCGAGATAACATACTTAAAGTTTATTTAAATGGAAGTAAGAACATTGAATGGTGAACCAAAGGACCATGTTTTTTAATCAAGCAATAGCTAGTGGTAAACTAGATTAGTAGATATCAAGATCAATATCAAAATCTTTACGCTAATTGCTTCCCCGGCAACGGTGCCAGAAAGCTTGTTGACATTTCTTAGCGTCGCTACTAGGTTTTGTATTCCCTAGCAACGGCACTAGAAAGCTTGTTGGTATTTATTAACGCACATAGATAAATCTGCAAGCACACGGATACCAATGTAGCTTTCATCCAGGAGTATTCCAGGGTATCATATTTATCCACAGGGAAGGAATGGTTAAAGAAGTTGATAGCTAACCATCATGTATCTACTAACTTAGTATACCGACTAGACTAAAGTTGGGGTAAGTGATATACGATAAAAATAGGGTGGCACACAAGAAGTTCTACTCTAGAAAAGATAAAATGAAAGCATAGCTAAATGGGGAGGACAACAAGTGAGGGAGTTTCCTAAGTTCTTCTCTATATTCTAGAGCAAACCAAACGGGATAACTAGGAATGGGTAAGACATAGCGATCACACACAATAACACTTTGGAGCAACATTACCTTTCTGACCCTGGAAGGAAGTGAGAAATAGTGGTCGGGAGAAGGCTACCAAAAAGCTCTACGAAAACACCAATCCGAACGTGGTGGATTGCAAAGGCCTTACAGAGCTATCACCTCTGGGGCTACCACAACTATTTGTGGGATTGGGCGCAAACTCAGGTAAACACTAGCCTAGACACCACATCTATGTTAATGATTACTACTCTAGTCACGTACGATAACTAAAGCACTCGATGCGAGCAGATATCCTAGACTAAGGTGTGATACAACTATACTAACCATACTTAGCCAAACAACAAGGCATGGACTAGATAAACAATAAAGAAGATACTAATATATTGCATAGAAAGTAATATATTGAAATAAGGAAAGTACTACAAGAGCGATACAAAGCTATACCAGACTCTTGAAGACCGCTCTAGACTCTAGGATGAGCTCCTCTTCACTCTAACTCCCACTCACACTAAGACTACATCTTGAGAGTAGAGAGAGTTTCTCCTATGGTGTGTGTTACAAGTGAGGGGTGAGGGTCCTATTTATAGCCTAAGGGGAGTAGGGGCTACTCCATCACCACGTCAGCGATCCACGTGACATCCTCTCCTTGCCCTTGGATCAAACCGCCAATGAAACTGACTTAACCAACACTTGGGATGGCTCAGACTTGTGCTTCTTTGCATGTTGTCCAAAGGAGAGGCAGTGGAGCAAAAGTGGGGCACCGGGCGGCCAAGGTAGGGCACCGCTCAGCCCTCTGTTCCACCACCTTAGCATCCAACAGCGATGGTTGGCTCCCAAAGGTAGTTGTAGAGGCGACACGTGGTGAAACTTGACGGTAAGTCGGTTGGTGAGGCTCCAAGTCTATGACAATGGGCCCATGGATCCATGGCCTGTCTATCTTGACCATCGGATGAAACTGACTTAGATCAATGAGTGGGAGAGCTTGTGGAGTAGCTCCCACAGATTGGTGACGTGGCCAGTGCCAAGGTGGCACTTGGGGGGCTGGACGACGCCCTTGTGGGTAAGGATGAAAACGGTCGGAAATGGTCGGAAACGGACTTACGATATAGAAAAATGAAAACGGTCGGTTCGGGATATTTCTACAGTTAGCAATTAAAGAGTACAAAAAATGGTTGAAAATGGTTGTGAAACCAATTAAAACTGACAATTTTTCATATTAAAAAAATGGTTCATAATATAGAAAACGAAAACGGTCAATTCGAAATATTTCTGTTCTGTTTTCATCCCTGCTTGTGGGGCCGGCCGGTGGGCCCAAGTGGCCCCAAGGCCTCCTGCCATGTCCACTTGCCTCCTATTTGTGTATTTGTCACCATTTTGGCCAAAATTCCTGCATACAAATATATTTCCATGTACAAGTGGAACTAGGTGAATTATAAACATAAATCGCTACTTGTGGTATTGTCTTCTCCCACTGTTAGTGCAATGTTGATGGTCAAAACAGGTAGTTAGTGACCATCAACAGTAGTCCACTCCCCGAATATAGGCCATAGAAGTAGGGTCCTATTACGAAGGTAGAGCAAGCTTTGTTCTTAATTTTCCTTTAGTAATACCCCTTATCCATAGATATGAAGATGATCTTAGCCATGACTACTAGGTGTAATTGCACTAATCAATGTATGCTTTGACTTGTAATTTAGAATGATTTATGAATTATTCCTCTAATATTCTACATGACCATGCTAATGCCATAGATAGGAGTGCTCTAAGTGATTTATCATTATACTTGATCGATACTTATCATATATATATCTTATCTTATAACTTACCCCTATTATGAGTAGAATATTGGTTGTGGTTTGTTTCTCCATCAATACTATAAGTTATCAATACATGCCTATGCCATAACTTTCCTATGGTAAATTATAAATAACGATACCAGGAATACTCTCGGGTGAAATGCTACAATGGTATAATTATCTATGCGCTTGCAAATTCCTTTTCATTCATATTATATATTCTTCCTAGTCACATGAAATAATAAAGAACTACTTAGTATCATTCTAATAGTGATACTAGGTAGAACCAACAAGCATCTCTGGTATCATCACTAGGGATGACAACCTAGTACAAATAAGCTAGGAGATGTAGATAATTAATAGGTGGCTACTAAAACAAGTGACAAGTTAATAAATACCAACAGGGTCGTGGTGGCCCCTTGGCGGACCACGCTCTTGACAACCTGCGGGACGTGCGCCATGAGGGAGTGCACCCATCCGATGAGGTCGTGCTTCTCCTCCACGGGCGGCAGGGGGAGCAGTGCATCGCACGCCTCCAGCGCACCAGCGGTGGGCCCCTGCAGCTCCGTCCGTGCCGCATCCAGCTCCTGCTCGTGCTCTGCCAGGACGGTCTAGCTATTCACTGACACTTTCGCCTACGCCTGCAACTCCTTCCATAGGTGATCGCACTCTGCACACATCTTCTCTGCCTCCTCCTCCAGCTGAAGGACCTTGCTATGCTCATCTGTGAGCTCCACCCGTAGCCCTACATCATGTGAAGAAAGGAGAACTGGGCTTATGGCGGCCTAGAACAAAAGACCCTGCCCCAGGGGTGAGAGAAAGGAGGGAGGGAAGAGGACGCACCTATGATGAGCTGCTGGGCCTCATGGAGCTTGGAACGGGCAACATCCCTCATGGTCTCCAGCAGGCCTAGGGAGCCTCTCAGCTCCGTGACCATGCCCTCAACCGTCTGGCGGGCTTCCTCTACCTCTGCAACCTTCTGCCAGGACACCTCGGCCCTCACCTCTATGGCACGCTTAGCCTCTCATTTTGCTACCAACTTAGAATCTAGTCACACCACAGCACTACGCACCCCATCACCCTCCCTAATGAGCGCCTCCGTCAGTGTCACCACCTGATCACTGGGCGGAGGATAGGGGTTGGGCAGCAAGATGGGCAAGGACCTTTTGCCTCCTCTAGAAGGGCCAAAGAGCACCTACAAAGTGGCCTTCTCCCACTCCTGGTCGAGGTCTGACTTCCTCTGAGAGAACTGAAGCAGCGCCTGCAACAACAATAATATCAAGGAAACTCAGGCAAAGCCTCTACGCAGACTACAACATTGAAAGCCCTAGTTTGATTTTGGATAACTGATGAAACCTAAGATTAACCTTTGATCTAAGTGAGTGAATTAGATAAGGTGGTCCATTCCAAGTAATTGAGCAAGATGAGGTCTATGGAGTTGAAGATGGACATGAGACGATGATGATCAAGCTCAACTTGGAAAAGAAGAAAGAGAAAAATAAAAACCGAGAAGATTAAGGCAAAGGTATATGATAGGATTTTGTTTTGCACTCAAGACACCATAGAGGGTGTAAGTGACTTAGGATCGATAGCCGTACTATAAAGAGGAGAAATCTTTGGCTAAACAGTTTATCGAGTGCCACTAGGTGACATGACTTTTGCATATGCATTTAGGAACCTAGTGTGCTAACTTTGACCCTTGTAAATGCTTTGAAAAATGCTAACACACGTGCACATAAGTTCTAGACTTTGTGGTTAGCAAGTTGGAAGCAAGGGTGAAGCGGTTGAGGACTTAGAAAAAGAAAAGGATGCAAAGGGTGTTGACCGGACGTAGGGGACCTACGCGTCCGGTCCTAAACCCTGGCTTTGATAAACATGATGCAACTAGTGCATCTAGTCATGCTATTCTAGAGGCAGCGTGGAGTGAGGCGGCAATAGAACATAGGTATGTTATGGCGATCGGACACATAGGCGAAAAGCAAATGCGATGTGACGTATGTTGATGTTGGCTTCATGGGCGCGCGCAGAGGAGAAGAAAGGTGACCGGACACACGAGCACATCAGGTCACCTCTGACTTGACATGTCCGATCAATAAAGACTGGCTTTGGAACCCTTCTGTTTGTGACCTGACGCTGTGTACTCCAGAGTCCGGTCGTTCAAAGGAGCGAGTCCGGTCTCAACTTAACAGCGTGAGTGATCGGGAGTTACCATTAGAGATCAATGGCGCGAGTTCAAAGCGATGACATGTGGCACAGGTCCATGACCAAACATTGGCTTGGGCACGTCTGGTCAACTCGACCGGCGCGTCCGGTCAGTACGCAGGACGCCCTACCTTGGCTCTAATGGCTCTATTTGTTTGGAGACGTCTATAAATAGTGTTTGGCCGGCTTGGGGCTGACTCTCTTGGCACTTTGACATACTTGACATTCTTGTGAGCCTAAGTAAACACCTCCCACTCATCTCCATCATTGATTTATCATCATAGTGAGATTGGGAGTGATTCCAAGTGCATTTGCTTGAGTGATTACATCTAGTGGCACTTGGGGATCATTGTGGCTGTGGGTTTTCTTGTTTCTCTTAGTGGTTGCCGCCACCTAGACGGCTTAGAGCAGTGGAGGAGCTTCAGCACATGTTGGTGATTGTTTGTGGCTGGCTTCGGTGATTGTGAGGGGTCTTGTACCTTCCTAGCGGAGAGCCGAAAGGTAACTCTAGTGGATTGCTCGTGTCATTGAGTTACCTCACTTGTGGGTAGGTTCTTGTAGTGTTTAATTGTGTAGATGAGGTTCGTGCAACACCTCTTACCCACCGAACCACCAAGTGTTGGTCGACACAACGGGGACTAGTGTGCCGGCAAGCACGTGAACCTCAAGAGAAAAATTAGTTGTCTCTGGCCCTTTGGTATTCTCCCGGTGATAGAATTGGTATTCATCTTGTGATTGGTTCACTCCTCTATGCGGCGGTATAATCACCCTACTCACTCATTTACATTCCTTGCAAACTAGTTGTCAAGCTCTTTAGTGTAGTTAGTCTTTGAGAGCTTGTTAGTTTGGTCAGTGTGGCTCTTTAGTTAGTCTTTGAGAGCACACTAGCTTAGTGAGTAGTGACCTAGCTTGTTGTGTGTGCTAGTGATCATAGCAACTAGAATTGTTGGAATAGGTGGCTTACAACCCTTGTAGAGCTAGAGCAAAATTGCATTACACCGTTTGTTTTACCAATCAATTGCTCTAGTGCCTTGTAGATAATTTAAATAGGCTATTCACCTCCCTTTAGCCATATTAAGACCTTTTACCAATCAATTGCTCTAGTGCAGCAGCCGATGAGGAACCAGCCTCCACGTGCATTGGGGCTAGGGGAGATCAGGGGCGATGGCCTCTGCCTAGTCCACCCCTGCTTCGAGAGGGATGTCCCCTGAAAGGGGGCCTCCTCCCATGGTGTAAGATCCTGCCGAACACGTTGGGGCCTCAACGACTGGCCTCTCCACAATGACTTCAGGCCTCGACACCTTGCCCACTCAGGGCGGCAACAACGGGCGATGGCGCACCTTCAGCACCTGCGGTCGGAACGGTGCCGTTGCGCCACCCAAAGCCCCTGCCAACAAAGATTCCCTGCGGTCAACATCCACATCGTCAAGCAATGAACATATCACCTTCAGGTAGCGGCAGTCAAGGCAATGGAGGCTCTCACCTATCACTCGAAGAAAGCCTTAGAGCGGAGTGCCTCTTCCGCAGAGGCGCCCCTGCCCTAAAGGAACTCGAGCAGGGGTGCTTGCCAGCGGCCCGGTTAGAGGGTGAACCCCCTAGCGATAGGTTGGGGGATGCGCCCCAATGGTGGGGAAGAACTCCTGGAGGCGGCCTCAGCCCCCAACCCCTTGGGGCTGGGGGAATAGAGACTGCCCCCAAGTACAAGAGGTCATCAGGTGTCGACTCTAACATCGAGAAGGGGCAAGGCCTTTGTCAACCGTCGGCTCCCCCGACGTAGATCCAAGCACCATCCACGCAATCCACGTCACAGACTCCTCCGGGAGGTGACCCTCTGCCACCGCGGACTGGTCCCCTAACTCGAGGTACTCCCACATCAAGGCCAGCCTCGCCATCAGCGGAAGGACACGGCAGAACAAGAACACCAGGAGCACTGTCTGGCCGGTCAGCCTGACGTTCCTCAGGGCGGTGATCCGGTCTAGTAAGCCCTCAACGACCTCAAGGACGGGACCCTCCTCCAAGATGACAGCGCCACCGGCCCTAGACAGTCAGAGGACACTACAAGAAACCTTTCATCTTTTGACATTTTCATCCATTTATAATATCACAAGTTGAGTGTCTATAATGACAACTTATGACATTTATGCAGTGGTTTTATGACATCAAAAATAGTTATCACATCAGTTATGACATTAACCTGATGTCATAACTGTTTTTGATGTCATAAAACCACTGTGTAAATGTCACAGGTTATCATTATAGACACTCAACTTGTGACATTATAAATTGATGAAAATATCAAAAGATGAAAGGTTTCTTGTAGTGGGAGTAGGCCGGCAGAGACCTAGAGGGATCTAAAAGGTAGAACCATTTCTGGTGCCACCCCTTCTTAGAGGTTAGGAAGGAGAGCTCCAGGTACCACAGCTTCAGGTTGTTACGCAGCTAGATGGCGGCGGTGCTGATCCATTGCACGGATATGTCGTCGTCCTTGTTCAAGTTCAGTCAGAAGATCCTCCTTGACAAGTTGAAGTGGGGCTCGATCCCTAGATAACACTTGTAGAGGGTGACGAACACCGCAAGGTGCACCACCCTGTGCGGCATCAGGTCATGGAGCCACAGCCCAAAGTAGCGAAGGAACCTCCCCACGAATAGATGCACGGGGACCCCAAACCTAGCAAGGTGCAAGGGGACGAAGGAGACGACTTGCGACTCCCCCGCCACTGGTTTCGACGCCTTCGGATTCAGCAGATCCCATCCAGAGGGGGGAAGAATCAGCCACGCCCGGTCTACCTCCAACATCTCGCCTCCAGCCTTCGAAGTGGGACACCATTGCAGACTAGCCAAGGGAGAGTGCAAGCGGGATTAATGGCACTAGGATGGAGAAGCGATGGGGAGCAGAAAAGAAAGGTACGCCCATTCTCCCCCCAATCTAGCCCTTTCTATGACCCGAGCATGCAGGAGTGAACACAGGCCGACCCACGTGTTGTACTCACCATGCACGCCTCCTCGTGGGACTTGATGGGATCTGACTCCCCTTGGGCCCACCGGCTGCTATCGATGGCTTGGATCCGCGCGCACCAAGTGTCGTGGCTCCTCTGCAAGATCTGCCCCATGTGGCCCTGACGTCCCATCTCCTAGACAAAGTGGGACGGCATGGGGGTGCACACCTTAACTCCTCCACCAGGCACAATGGCCCAGATGCCATCAACCGCCTATGCAAGATGTCAGTGGAAGGGACGTGCCTAGAAGCCATCACTCTTGCTGGCAGGGAGGCCCCACAGCGGCCTCGGGGGCTACGCCAGCTCTCCAAATGGAGCAACCCGACCCCCTGAACGACGGGAGCTCGGGTGGAGCATCCCCCAAAACTAACCAACTCCCTAGAGTTAGGTCAGGAGCCATTGAGCAGTGGGCCCAATGAGGGCCTATATCCAAGGCTCGGCGTGCTCCCCGCACCCTGATCTATGGCTATAGAAGCTCGGCCCTAGAAGGTCGGCTCGAGAGGATCGGGACCTACTACCGCAGCCCTCAGAAGGGCGTGGCGCTTCGGGTGATCAGTTGGCCCCGAGCCAGAGCCTAGATGCTCTCGATCACCTGACCCATGGCAAGCCCTGATCAAAAAGGAGGGCACCCTAGGCCTAAGGACGGTAACTCCTAGATGAGTTCACCGAGCCCTCGCTCGGGTCGAAGACCAGTGCGACATAGACTCACGAAGGGGTCAGCTACAACATCGCCCGACCTCGATACCTGAGCGGCACCCATCACATGGCAGAAGAAGACCCCAAGCAAGGCTCAGCACCCTTGTCAGTGGAAGCCATCCCCGCCAAGGAGGGTTCGGTCACCAAAAGATCAAATTTAGCCCTTCGTCGCTATCACACCAAGTGAGGCCACGAAGGGCTCGGGGGGCTCCTGACGAGATCCTAACATATGGGTATGTTAAGCCTCAGGTCTAATGGTTCCTAAACAAAGAAGACACCCTGACCGACCTCTCTAGGATCACCCAAGGGCTTAGGTCTATACCCATTGGGTACGCTTGCGCGCACCCTCTGAGAAGAAACCCGGCCAAGCCTGACTCTGTCGCGACCTCCACTTGGGGCTCAGGGGCTTGCCTGAGCCCCAGGCTCCCGATCTATGCTGACACTCCAATCCAGCCCTTCGCTCCTGCCTAGCAAACGACGCCAACTAAGGCCCTAGCATAAGAAGACAAGTCCTGAGCTACCGAGGCTTGGGGGCTCCTCGGTGCTGCCCATTGGGCATGGCATTGCTAGCCACTTTCCCGACAAGGTCATGCATGGGGCATGACATAAGAAGACAAATCTTCCCAGTGGCCTCTAGAGGCTCGATGGCTCCCGGGCCCGCGCGTCAGCCCCTGGAGCTAACCTCCTTCACCGCCAAGAAGACTCCAGAAGGTCCACCCGGGGGAGGCCGGTCCAAGCCAACATAGCCTGACATGCAGAGTGTTAGAATAGAGTAGCCAAACGATGCCCAAGGCGTCTTCAGCTCCATGACACCACCATGGTCCACAGCGCATCACCGCAAGGCCTTCCTAGACTCTGGCACATGTAGACCGTAGACTAGTTCTCCCAAACTGCCATGTACCTGACCTATCTCATTATATAAGGGATAAGGTCAGACCTAGGGGAGGGGAGAGGACAATCACTAGAACTCAGATCATTCCTTTCCATTCCTTGGCCTCTGCTCAGCACCAAGAGCAAGGCAACCCATGGAGGGGCACCGAGAGCCTCTCCACCTGCATCCTGTTGTTTTCCTCCTCTCTAACGAGGGGAAGGCACCACCAGCAGTGAGGCAACCATAGGATTAGCACCGAGCTAACCCCCTACCAAATCTCTCTACAACCCTATTATAACCTCCCGATTTTGGGTGCTTTCGAGTATAAGGATCATCAGCTGCTGAACGTAGGGCACCGATTGGCCCGAACCAGGATAAATGGTTGTGTCCTCCCTGTGATTCTTGTATTCTTAAGTCCACCCGAGCCACCAGAGACTCATACTCTGACACCGACTCGAACAACATGTTTGATGCGGTTCCAACCCGTGACACTGCCCCTTTTTTCTAGAGATGAGGGAAAACCGGAGGCTCGGCTAGGTGGTCACCGCCGCCTCCATGGCGGTGCCACCATCACCATGTCCAGTGCCTTAACAGCTAGTTTGTAGTCATTGGAATTTGACCATTGGGCAGGTCACCACCATGTCCCATGCCAAGCACCACCCTGTCCGGTGACCTCGCAGAAACAGCTCTAAGGGGTACAACGGCTCTATTTGCTTGTGTGGCTATAAATAGAGGCTGTGGCCAGCCATGGCCATTCTCTTGGAACCTCTTATGCTTGTGCACACCCTTTGGAAGCTGAGCAACACACTCCACTCACTTGTTCACTTGATTTCATCATCTTGAGTGAGATTAGAGAGCCACTAGTGCATTGCATTGAGTTGCATCATCTTGTGGCACTAGTTGGGTGATTTGGTCTGGTTGTGAGTTTGATACTCTTGGTGTTTGTCGACACCTAGATGGCCCAGTGGTTGGAGGATCGTTGAGTGGAGTTGGTGATTGTCTCCGGCCTCGATCAGTTGCTTGTGAGGGGTCTTGTGCCTTCCCTGGTGGAGCGCCAAAGGCAACTCTAGTAAATTGCTTGTGTCATCGAGCTACCTCACTTGTGGGTAGATTCTTGCAGTGCCATTTGTTAGCAAGGTTTGTGCAACACCTCTTAGCCGCTGAACCACCAAGTGTTGGTCGACATAACGGGGGTTAGCGTGCCGGCAAGCATGTGAACCTCAGGAGAAAAATATTGTGTCTCTTGTGTGATTGGATTTCTTCTAGCGGTTGTCTCCACATTGTGATTGGTTCATTCCTCGACGCGACGGTATAATCACCCTACTCACGCCTTTACATTCCTTGCAAACTAGTTGTCAAACTCTTTAGTGTAGTTAGTCTTTGAGAGCTTGTTAATTTGGTTAGTGTGGCTCTTTAGCTAGTCTTTGAGAGCACACTAGCTTAGTGAGTAGTGACCTAGCTTGTTGTGTGTGCTAGTAATCATAGCAACTAGAATTGTTGGGATAGGTGGCTTGCAACCCTTGTAGAGCTAGAGCAAAATTGCATTACGCCGTTTGTTGTACTAATCAATTGCTCTAGTGCCTTGTAGAGATTTTAAATAGGCTATTCACCCCCCTCTAGCCATATTAGGACCTTTCAACCAGCTCCAGGAGCTTTTGCGCAGCGGCACAAGCTTGCGGCTGCGACCCTCCGGCTGTGGTGTGGCCCCTACCTCGAGATCCGATGGCGGGCGCTTCCCTACGGCAAGATCTGACGGCAGTGCAGCCTCTACTGTAACAACCCAAAAATCCACACACCAAAAATACCAAGTACAAAATTTTTCTCAAAAACTTCCATGTGTTGATGAGTGACATGTGTGAAAACCAAGCCCAGGAATTACATTTAGGTGTGACCCAGCTTTTCCATGAGCATAACTTAAATCTTTGTCACTTGTGTTTGAAATAATCATAGCACATTACTATCATGTCAAATCCCTAATAAAATAAAAATCATGCATGTGCATTTTTGTTTTATACCATGTGTGATTTGGATCTTCTTTGCCTTATGTGATGTTGAATAAAAGTCACAACATTTATTAATAGATTAATAAATGTTAAACTTAGCAAACACCCTCTCTTAAACAAATGATTATAAATATCTACATAAACCACCCAAGTATGTGGGCCCAAGAATAAAACCTTAAACCCTAAAGCTCATGCCTAAACACATGTAAACTTTTACTTAACTTAAGGGTGAACTACTTGGTTCAAATCCCAAATGAATTCAAATCAAACAAATAAAAAGAAGAGAAGTAATAGAAAAAGAAAGGAGAAGAGGAAAGGAAGCCCACGCCGCAACAGCCAGCAGCACGGCCCAGCCTGCACACGAGCCCAGCTTGCCCTGCCCTCGCTCACGGGCCCGAGAAAGCCAACCTAGCATGGCGGCCCAGCCGTTCACCTATGCGCGCGCATGCGGGGCCCGCCCGTCAGCACGCCACTGTTTCTCTTCCCCCACGCACTCCTAGTCGTTGCTGCCACAGCGTGAGAACCACGTGACTCTCCTGAGCCGTCTGAGCTATCCGTGCTCCACATCAAGGATCCGATCGAAGGGTCCCAGCCGTCAGCCGCACTATCTTCACCTTCTTTTTCCCCACGCGAAGCCCCTCTTTCCTTGCCGTGAGCAAGTTGGCACCGCGGGCCCGGGGTCACGCAAGGTGCGTGACCGTGTCCCCTCGATGCAGTGCGCACGCAACCGCCCTGACCACCTGCCCTGCGCACGACAGCCGCTCGATGCACTCCACGCATCACCACCGTTCAAGCCAGCAACCATTGTTGCGCCTCGGAGCTTGGCTATAAAACGAGCCTCCAACCGAGCCCTAGCACCAACACCCTCGCCACCGCTTCGGTGGCCCAAACCAACCACACCACTGCAAGGAGGGACAAGGGAGAGGATCAGAGGGGGGGGAAGCACGCCGCTGCAAGGAGGAGTTGCCATCGGAGGAGGGGGTGACGCCATCGATCTCACGCAGTCGGCACGACACGGCTTCCGAATTACACGGCATCAACCCTCCGCTGCACCACCATCCTAACCTCTCCACGCTCCTAGTGAGCACAGCTATTCTCCCCTCACCCCACGTCGCCATGTGACTCTGCTTGGCCAAACGGAGATGTTGTTCTAATACTTACTGGCCTACACAATCGAACGCACCACGCACTTGCTCGGAGCCGCTGTGAGGTTGTCGAGCTGCCGCTGTTCCAACGCGCCCTCACGACTAGCTCGAGCACACGCTCATCACGGCCAGAGCGCGCCACGGCGAGGCCAGCACCGAACGTCACGAGCAGACATAACCAAAGGAGGCCACACCACTGCCCACACCGCGACTCTAAATTTTAGCACGCCCATGCTGACCACAGCGGCACTGCACGCCACTTGGTGCACGATAGAGCACGCTCACCACCGCCGGAAGCATGGTCGTGGCAAGGCTCGCATGGCCATGTTGCTGCGGTAGCAGTGCTGAATCCACCCTCTCTCGATTTGCCTTACGAAAGAACACACCGAGCACTTGAAGACTTGGACTCAAGAGCAGCCAAGCGGGCTGTCCTCGCGGAGGGCACCCCATGACCTTGACATGACCAGGACACGATGGTCTCCACCAGCTCTAGCTACCCCGCTAGACGGAAACCCACCGTGGATTTTTACGGCAGCGAGGCACACCTAGCCGTGAAGAAGAAGGCGCCCTGAACCTTACTAAATCCCGAGACATGGTGGCAAATCACCACCGGAGCTTCACCGTGAGCGACGCCAAGACCGAGCTCACTTGGTGCACCTGGACGGCCGTAGAGTGATTCGCCACATTAGTGGGAACCACATTTTGGTGAATCTGGGGATGAAGTGTTCCTAGCAGAGTTACACACATCTCGCCGCCACACGCCGGCAAGCCCGCACCGCCATGATCGCGGACAGCCCGGCCTAAGCCACAACTGCAACCGCAGCCTAACCGCAAGTGCCCGTAGTGCTAGTGCACAGCTGCCGAGCACCTTGGTGTAGCCGCAGATCTGTCGAAGAGCCCGATGGGCGAGTTCGCCGCCGGCGGGTCGCTCCGCCACGGGGCCGAGACGAAGAGGAGGGAAAAATCCCTCGACCACACGCATGTGGACCGGGCGCACGGTGCGCCATAGGAGAGCAGAAGAAGATGGGCCTGGCCCACCGTAGACCATGATGGGTCCATGAACCCTAAGGCGCCGGTCCACCGTGAGCCGGAGCCGCTGCCTGTACCATGAACCGAAGCCCGATTGCGGCCCAAGGGGGGAAAACGTGGCGGCATCACTGCATGCCACGTGGCGGGCCTGGCCCAGCCCAGACCGGTCTAACCCGAGCCCTCCAGAGCCCAAGTGAGACTGGTCAACATTGACCGTTGACCGGGAGTCCACCTGTCAGTGACACTACTACGTGGGACCCACTGGTCGGTGATATAAGCAGAACTAGTGATGTCATGATGACGTCAGCTGATGACGACAGCACCCCGACCCCACTAGTTAGTGACACGGACACCCTGGACCCACACGTCAGACGCTGACGTCACGATGACGTCACGTAGGACCCACATGTCAGAAGCCCGCACGACCGGGGTGATGTCATGCTGACGTCACGATGACATCAGCAGCTGACGTCAGCAGCCCTGGCCCCACACGTCAGTGACCCTGACTGTTGACCGTTGACTGTTGACTCGACGTTGACCAACATTGACTTTGACTGGACCCACATGTTAGTGACCCAAGAGTCCCTGGACCCACTTGTCGGAGTCGACGACGTTGATGACGTCATGCTGACGTCAGCTGGGACCCACCTGTCAGCTCAGAACCGTTATGACAACGTCATGCTGACGTCATGCTGACGTCAGCAAGCCACGTGGACCAACCATAGCACGACACGTGTCAATCCCAGGATTAATTCAGTCTTTTCCATTTTTAGAAATGAATTAAACTTCAGAAATTCATAACTAATTCATACGACCTCGGAAAAATATGAAACCAGGACCAAAATTCATCTAAAATCAAGCTCTATGCAATAAACCCATGTTTGAGTGCATTTGGCTCTTTTGAATTTCCATTGCTTCTTTGTGCCATTCTATAGACGTCGCTAACGCGACTATAATGCAAATAATGCAGACTCGGAGGAGAACCTGACGGACGAGGACCATGAGTACCGTGAGGAAAACGGAGACGACTAAACTGAAGGTGTCACATCCCACCCAAATTCGTAGCACCTATTACGCATGGCTAATATAGAATCGCTATCGCTTTACTTTATTACTACAATTATATTGGTAGGACTTGCATGGTAGTATGCTTGCTTGAAAGCCTTTACCTTGACGCAACCTTACCCCTGCATACCCTGCTATTAGGCTAGAGACCCCTGCAAGCAGCCGGAATCAGCCCAGTTGACGACGGTCAGCAAGGAAGGCGGATCTTGTGGTTATGTAAAACCTCTGCAGAGTGTATGGTTGATCGATCGATACATGTGCTGACTCGTCGGCTATGGACCTTTCCTGGGTTTCGCTTAAACTAGATAGTGAGATGAGTCCTTCTCTTCTTCCCCCAAAAAGAGAGTGTCTGTCTTAGCCAGGGGCTACAGGCCTTGAGACAGTGCCGAGAGGGAGTTGGCCTGTCGATTGAGCGATGGTGTGGAAAAGTGTGGAGTTGGTGGTATGATGATCCTAGGATCATAACCTGGCTCGGAAAAGGGAATGGTGTGGAATGAGTGTGGGAATGGTGTTAAAACTTGATCAAATTATACACTTGATATGCTATTGCATAGGAAACCCCAGCCCTATAGGTTTCTTTTGAATACAACCGTGATGCATCCAAATCCACAAAGCAATGCTCATAGGGATGGGAGTGGCCAGTACAAATCGTACTGATAAATTTTTGGCACAGGTTCTGCTGAGGAGGATAGCTCCGAGGAGTTTAATGGTTGAGAGGTTCGTGCCTACGCTTGAGTTTGGCGATCTTATCTTCAAGCTGTTCTGCTTGTCTGCTACTTTTGTTTCCGCCAATGCGACGATGTAATAAATTATGTAATTCCGCACTATTTGTACTCTGATATTATCGTTGTATGGATGTGGTATTCGACTGGAATTTGGGTAATAAGATCCATCACGGTCTTATTACACTTCGACTCTGTGGATTTCCCTTTGCGGAAATTGAGGTCGTTTCAGTTGGTATCAGAGCCATACTTGACCCTAGGACGAAACCCTTAGAAATGGACGATAGAATAGGACATGAACAAACCTTCTTTCGATTATATACCGACCCTGCATCTACTTTTATGCAAGGCTTTTCTATTAATGGACCTGCTAACACCTGATTTCCTTGAAACATGCAGATGGCAACGAACGTCGACTGGCCGCCTCTAGGACCACTACCTCTGGACCACGCCAAGCTTACCATTGACCTACGTGAGCTCGGGGGTTTTGCATAGACCCTCTGCCGAGTTCTCACCACGTTGGGAGTCCCCGACGAGCTTGTCAAGGTCACCTGCACCGGGAAGCCAGCTAAGGAAGGAGGAATCGAAGGACCGATTATCACCTCAGTGGAGTTCCTAGCTAGCACTACCTTACCTTCTATCTTAGCTTTCACCGAGATGACAATAGAGGACACAGTCGAGGAGGGACTGCAAGCTATCTCACACAAGGCGCTTCGCAGAGTGATGAGGGACCACTACAAGCACCTAAAGACGATAGAGTTCCGTCTACTTCCCCAGGCCCTCGACCTCAGCCTTACCCCCAGTGAGCAGAGTTTCGCAGCAGGCAGAGTTATCCTTACCGAGGAGGACAGATGCCTTCGTGTCTCAGCTATTCACCTACTGGAGCAGGACAGGTACGTGACCCAGCTGGAGCAGAGGAGACGTCAGGATTAGGCCCTCCAATGGGAGTACCAGGAGCGAGACTCGCAGGGAGCACATGAGCGAGCTAAGCTACTAGAGATAATTGCCAAGCTGCAGGACGAGCTCAACCATCGTGAGGAGGACCACAGAGCCGAGGTCGCTGACTTACAGGACAAAGCAGCCGATCTAGGCAACAGGAGTTGCTACCTCGATAGCAAGGTCTTAGAATTACAGAGAGAGTTGGATGACAAGAAGGCCGAGTTCAACCGCCAGGGAGACAGAGAGAGATCCAAGGGGATTGGTATGCTGAAGATCCAATCTCGGAACAAGACCCTGACTCAGGAGCTAGAGGAATTCAGGAAGAAGGCCGTTCACAACTAGGGTCACCTGATTGAGGCACTCAGGCAGACCGAGTACCTACAGGACAAGTGTGAGAGGACTTGGCAGGCTTGGCAGAAGTCTGACAGGAAACGTCTCAGGGAAATGAAGGGTATGTGGGATCAGCTACCCAAGGAGATCCGCAGCAAGACAAAGCCTAGGATAGAGGAGTTTGAGTTAGCCCCGACTCGCCTCAACCTAGACGCCTACCCTACCTAGAGCCAAGGCTACCGAGGAGCTCGCCGAGGCCTTGAAGTTCGTATCCCGACTCCACAAGTCTGACGAAGAGATCGAGATCGAGGACAGTCGTATCCCAGCCACGGTGTACGAGTTAGATTAGGTGACCCTGCATGGTCATGAGTTATGTCTGAAGTTTCCATGAGTTGTACCCCTTATAAAATATTTTATGAGACTCTATGCGTAGCATGATTCTCGCACATCTTCTAGTGTAGCTGCTAAAGATGATGCTATGCAATCAAACCCTTGTAATGAATGTTTTTGGATCTTATGGCATCTTTTGGATCTTATCGCTTCTTTGTAATGAGTGTTGGATAGTGTAACTGCTCTGTTTTAAATCATCAAAAATCATGTAATCATATTGAATTATAAGCATGTTGGCACAAGCACTGAAATTTTAATGATCCGTGTTACAGATGCCGAACCGCCGATCGAATCGCCTAATGAATCGAGGGCGTGCGCCCATCCCCGAACCCAACAGGGGCAGTGGTGACAACAACCGTGGTCGTGGTCATGGCCGTGGACGTGGAGGGATACCCTTCGACCTAGAGAATACCCCGCCACCTGTTGAGGAGAACATTCCGCCGCCACCACCACCGAACTTGGCGGAAGTGATGGCGCAGCAGACCCAGCTTCTTGCAGCTCTTGTTGAAGGAGCCAATCGTCACCAAGGAGGTCAGTAGAATGATTTCTAGAGGAAGTTGGAAGGTCTCCTGAAGCTAAGACCACCTACCTATGATGGCACCGACCCTGACCCATTGGTAGCCGATGACTGGCTTAAGGAAATGGAGAAGAAGCTTGATCTCACTACATTCACCGACGATGAGTGTGTTGGAGCTGCCGCACACCAGCTCACAGGTGCAGCACGTGCCTGGTGGGATAGTTTCAGTGACTCCCATGAGGACCCTGCCAACATCTCATGGGAAGAGTTCGCCAAAGCATTCACTAAGTACCACATTCCCAAGGGTATCATGGAGGCCAAAGCTAAGGAGTTCCGCAACATCAAGATGGGAAAAGATAGGGTGATCGAGTACACTACTTGATTCACCAACCTTCTACGCTATGCGCCTTCCTATGTTGTGAACTCTGAAAAGGAGAAGCTGTACTATTACCGCAAGGGGCTTAACCCGCACATCAAATTGAAATTTGGCGGTATTGAGAGCAACACATTACGTGCTCTGGTGGATCGCTGCATTCAGATTAAGAAGGACCATGATGAAGCTAGAGAAGAGTACAGGGGAAGAAAGCGAAAGCCTGAGGAGCCCCTCCGTGGCCGTGATCGCAAGAGGATCCACAGAGATGCACCATCTAGGGAATGCTCCCACCACAACAGGGATGACAACCCTAGATCGGGTAGAGGAAGTGGAGGCTACTTCACCAAAAACTCCTGCCCTGCTCAGGATCATTACACCCGAGACCATTATGCATAGGACCGCAACACCCATGACCATTTCAACCATTCTCGCTCTGTGAATGAACACCCAACACAGAACCGCTCCACACCAGGCAATGGAAAATGGAAGGCACCCGCGCCAACCCCCACAAGCGATGCACCTTTCACCTGCTTCGCTTGTGGCCAACCGGGTCACAAGGCCGCTGAATGCCCTTAGAATTCAGCTGTTCAGAAGTCTCAGTTCAAGGGGTCTGCTACCCGTGGATGTCTCAACCATCTGGATGCCGAGGAAGCACAGGCTGCACCGGACGTCGTGTACGGTATGTTTCTAGTTAATGGCAATACTGCATCAGTTCTTTTTGACTCTAGAGCAACTTGTTCATACAAATCAACCAAGTTTGCACGAGAGTATGGCCTGCCCGTAACCCCACGTGAGAAGCCTATCATTACCAGCTCACCCTTAAGAGACCTAAAAAGCATTCATATCTGTAAGGGAGTGAGTCTTACCATCGAGGGTCTTATCTTTAAAGCCGATTTAACCCTGTTACCTTCCACCAACCTAGATGTCATCTTAGGCATGGATTGGTTAACCATACACCGAGGCATCATATCATGTTCCCCTAGATATGTCCAAGTGACCCACCCATCAAGCCAAGTCATTAGATGTGAACCCCAGATCGAAAGGTCCACCTCTATCCTATGTGCCCTTAAAGCAAGATCAGAATCACTAAAGGAAGAAAAGACAGTTCATGTTGTGCCTGTGGTCAGAGACTATCCCGATGTATTCCCTGAAGAATTACCGGGTATGCCACCGGATCGCGATGTAGAGTTCATCATTGATCTTTTGCCGGGAACAGGACCCATTGCCAAGAGACCCTATCGCATGTCAGTTGATGAACTGGCTGAACTCAAGAAATAGCTAGAAGAGCTCATCTCAAAGGGAAATATCAGACCTAGTGCTTCACCCTAGGGATCCCCTGTTCTGTTCGTTAAGAAGAAGGATGGCTCAATGAGAATGTGCATAGATTACCGTAACTTGAACACAGTCGCCATCAAGAACAAGTACCCCCTGCCAAGAATTAATGATCTACTTGATCAACTTTGAGGTTCCAAGTATTTCTCCAAGATCGATCTTAGATCTGGCTATCATCAGATGAAGATTCAGGGGAGTGACATACCGAAGACAGCTTTTGTGACTAGGTATGGTCAGTTCGAGTTCACCGTGGTATCCTTTGGACTCACAAATGCTCCCGCATACTTCATGAATATGATGAATAAGGTTTTCATGGACGAATTGGATAAGTTTGTGGTGGTATTCATTGATGACATCCTAGTCTATTCATCCACTGCTGAAGAACATGAACATCATCTAAGAACAGTGCTTGAGAGACTAGCCCAACATCAGCTCTACGCAAAATTCAGCAAATGTGAGTTCTGGCTACAAGAAGTTACCTTCTTAGGCCACGTATTATCAGTTGAAGGTGTTGCAGTGGACCTAGCTAAGATTGAGGCTGTGAAGGAATGAGAACAACCCCGTAATGTGACAGAAGTCAGAAGTTTCTTGGGATTGGCTGGGTATTATCGCCGATTCATCGAAAACTTCTCCAAGATAGCTCGTCCGATGACCAACCTTCTGAAGAAGACTAAGGAGTTTGAATGGACGCACAGGTGCGAGCAAAGCTTCCAGGAATTGAAACAGAAACTTACCACAACTCCTGTGTTAGCATTGCCCGATATCGGCAAAGATTTCATGGTCTATTGTGATGCATCTCGTCAAGGACTTGGGTGTGTATTGATGCAAGAGGGAAGAGTGATAGCTTATGCCTCTCGACAGCTGAAAGAACATGAGAACCGATACCCTACACATGACCTTGAGTTAGCAGTAGTTGTTCATGCCTTAAAGATCTGGAGGCACTACTTGATAGGCAACAAGTGTGATATCTACACCGATCACAAGAGCTTGAAGTACGTTTTCACTCAAGAGGATCTGAACATGAGGCAACGCCGATGGTTAGAGTTGATCAAGGACTATGACTTGGAAATTCACTACCATCCGGGAAAAGCTAATGTAGTCACAGATGCTCTTAGTCGCAAGAGTTACTATTACACTTTGATCACTGAATCCATACCACCTGAGCTCAAGGAAGAGATTGATGATTTCCAACTTGAGATACAACCACATGGCTTACTGAATGAACTCCGCATACAGTATGATCTCATGGATCGCATTCGTCAAGCTCAGAAAGTGTGTAAGGAGATTGAATATCTCCATGGTCTGATGAAACTAGGCTATAAGACCAACCACCATGAAGATGAACAAGGAACCATTTGGTTCAAGGACAGAATCTGTGTGCCTTCTGATCCAGTCCTACGAGAGGAAATTTTGTCAGAAGCTCATGATTCTAAGTATTGTATTCACCCTGGAGGTTCAAAGATGTATCAATACTTGAGAAAACACTTTTGGTGGAAAGGTATGAAGACAGACATTGCAGGACACATGGCACGATGTGACACCTGCAATAGAGTCAAGGCTAAACATCAAAGGCCTGCAGGATTGCTAAAGCCTCTTGACGTCCCGGAATGGAAATGGGAGGGCATATCCATGGATTTCATAGTTGGATTACCCCGTTCACTGAAAGGCAATGATTCCATCTGGGTGATTGTTGATCGTTTAACTAAGGTTGCTCACTTTGTACCAGTGAAGACCAAGACTAATGCAGAAAAATTAGCGGATCTATATATTGAGCATATTCTCAGGTTGCATGGAGCTCCCTCTAGTATTGTATCTGATTGTGGTCCTCAATTTGTGTCCTGATTCTGGGAAGCTCTGCACAAGTCTATTGGAACCAAACTTGACTTTAGTACCGCTTACCACCCACAGACAGATGGACAGACAGAGCGAGTAAATCATATCTTAGAAGACATGCTTCACGCTAGTGTACTGAATTACGGCTCTGATTGGGAGAAATGTCTACCCTATGCAGAGTTTTCTTACAACAATAGCTACCAAGCCAGCATTAAGATGTCGCCATTTGAAGCCCTATATGGCAGACCTTGTAAGACACCTTTGATGTGGTCCCAATCGGGAGAAAGATCATTCTTTGACTCTACTAAGATTCAAGATGCAGAAGGAGTTGCTCAGGTAAGAGAGAATTTGAGAATTGCCCAAAGTCGATACAAGAGCTATGCGGACAAACGAAGAAGAGAACTGGAGTTCAATGTGGGGGACTTCGTATATCTCAAGGTATCCCCGCTACGTGGAACGGTCAGATTTCATGTGAAAGGCAAGCTTGCCCCTAGATTTGTTGGCCCATACAAGATTTGCAAGAGAATTGGAAAGCTCGCCTACAAACTTGAGTTACCTACAGAATTGACGGGTGTACATCCCGTATTCCATGTATCCCAGCTACGCAAATGTTTAAGTGTACCCGATGAAGTAATCCCGACTGGTACACTTGACATTCAAGATACACTTGAGTATAAAGAACAGCCAGCAACTCGGCCTAGCCTGCACATGAGCCTAGCTCGCCCTGCCCTCGCTCACGGGCCCGAGCAAGCCAACCTAGCATGGCGGCCTAGCCGTTCACCCACGCGCGCGCAAGCGGGGCCCGCCCGTCAGCACGCCACTGTTTCTCTTCCCCCACGCACTCCCGGTCGTTGCTGCCACAGCGTGAGAACCACGTGACTCTCCCGAGCCGTCTGAGCTATCCGTGCTCCACGTCAAGGATCCGATCAAAGGGTCCCAGCCGTCAGCCGCACTGTCTTCACCTTCTTTTTCCCCACGCGAAGCCCCTCTTCCCTTGCCGTGAGCAAGTTGGCACCGTGGGCCCGGGGTCACGCAAGGTGCGTGACCGTGTCCCCTCGACGTAGTGCGCACGCAACCACCCTGACCACCTGCCCTGTGCACGAGAGCCGCTCGATGCACTCCACGCATCACCACTGTTCAAGCCAGCAACCATTGCTGCGCCTCGGAGCTTGGCTATAAAACGAGCCTCCAACCGAGCCCTAGCACCAACACCCTCGCCACCGCTTCGGTGGCCCAAACCAACCACACCACTGCAAGGAGGGACAAGGGAGAGGATCAGAGGGGGGGAAGCATGCCGCTGCAAGGAGGAGTTGCCATCGGAGGAGGGGGTGACGCCATCGATCTCACGTAGTCCGCACGGCACGGCTTCTGAATTACACGGCATCAACCCTCCGCTGCACCACCATCCTAACCTCTCCACGCCCCTGGTGAGCACAGCTATTCTCCCCTCACCCCACGTTGCCATGTGACTCTGCTTGGCCAAACGATGACACTGTTCTAATACTTACTGGCCTACACAATCGAACGCACCATGCACTTGCTCGGAGCCGCTGTGAGGTTGCCGAGCTGTCGCTGTTCCAACGCGCCCTCACGACTAGCCCGAGCACACGCTCGCCGCGGCCAGAGCGCGCCACGGCGAGGCCAGCACCGAACGTCATGAGCAGACACAACCAAAGGAGGCCACACCACTGCCCACACCGCGACTCTAAATTTTAGCACGCCCATGCTGACCACAGCGGCACTGCATGCCACTTGGTGCACGACAGAGCACGCTCACCACCGCCAGAAGCATGGTCGTGGCAAGGCTCGCATGGCCATGTTGCTGTGGTAGCAGTGCTGAATCCACCCTCTCTCGATTTGCCTTACGAAAGAACACACCGAGCACTTGAAGACTTGGACTCAAGAGCAGCCAAGCGGGCTGTCCTCGCTGAGGGCACCCCGTGACCTTGACATGACCAGGACACGACGGTCTCCACCAGCTCTGGCTCCCCGCTAGATGGAAACCCACCGTGGATTTTTACGGCAGCGAGGCACACCTAGCCGTGAAGAAGAATGTGCCCTGAACCTTACCAAATCCCGAGACATGGTGGCAAATCGCCACCGAAGCTTCACCATGAGCGACGCCAAGACCGAGCTCACTCGGTGCACCTGGACGGCCGTAGAGTGATTCGCCACATTAGTGGGAACCACATTTTGGTGAATCTAGGGATGAAGTGTTCCTAGCAGAGTTACACACATCTCGTCGCCACACGCCGGCAAGCCCGCTCCGCCATGATCGTGGACAGCCCGGCCTAAGCCACAACTGCAATCACAGCCTAACCGCAAGTGCCCGTAGTGCTGGTGCACAGCCGCTGAGCACCTTGGTGTAGCCGCGGATCTGTCGGAGAGCCCGATGGGCGAGTTCGCCACCGGCGGGTCGCTCCGCCACGGGGCCGAGACAAAGGGGAGGGAAAAATCCCTCGACCACACGCATGTGGACCGGGCGCACGGTGCGCTGTAGGAGAGCAGAAGAAGATGGGCCTGGCCCACCGTAGACCACGATGGGTCCATGAACCCCAAGGCGCCGGTCCACCGTGAGCCAGAGCCGCTGCCTGTACCATGAACCGAAGCCCGATTGCGGCCCAAGGGGGGAAAAAACATGGCGGCATCACTGCATGCCACGTGGCGGGCCTGGCCCGGCCCAGACCGATCCAACTCGAGCCCTCTAGAGCCCAAGTGAGACCGGTCAACATTGACCGTAGACCGGGAGTCCACCTGTCAGTGACACTACTACGTGGGACCCACTGGTCGGTGATATAAGCAGAACTAGTGACGTCATGATGACGTCAGCTGATGACGACAGCACCTCGACCCCACCAGTCAGTGACACGGACACCCTGGACCCACACGTCAGACGCTGACGTCACGATGACGTCACGTAGGACCCACATGTCACAAGCCCGCACGACCGGGGTGACGTCATGCTGACGTCACGATGACATCAACAGCTGACGTCAGCAGCCCTGGCCCCACATGTTAGTGACCCTGACTATTAACCGTTGACCGTTGACTCGACGTTGACCAATGTTGACTTTGACTGGACCCACATGTCAGTGACCCAAGAGTCCCTGGACCCACTTGTCGAAGCCAACGACGTTGATGACGTCATGCTGACGTCAGCTGGGACCCACCTGTCAGCTCAGAACCATTATGACAACGTCATGCTGACATCATGCTGACGTCAGCAAGCCACGTGGACCAACCGCAGCACGACACGTGTCAAGCCCAGGATTAATTCAGCCTTTTCCATTTTCAAAAATGAATTAAACTTCAGAAATTCATAACTAATTTATACGACCTCGAAAAAAAATGAAACCAGGACCAAAATTCATCTAAAATCAAGCTCTATGCAATAAACCCATGTTTTAGTGCATTTGGCTCTTTTGAATTTCCATTGCTTCTTTGTGCCATTCTATAGACGTCGCTAACGCGACTATAATGCAAATAATGCAGACTCAGAGGAGAACCTGACGGACGAGGACTGTGAGTACCATGAGGAGAACGGAGACAACTACACTGAAGGTGCCACATCCCACCCAAATTCGTAGCACCTATTACGCATGGCTAATATAGAACTGCTATCGCTTTACTTTACTACTACAATTATATTGGTAGAACTTGCATGGCAGTATGCTTGCTTGAAAGCCTTTACCTTGACGCAACCTTACCCCTGCATACCCTGCTATTAGGCTAGAGACACGCTTATTGCTATACATTTCCTTATTTATACTTCTACTACGCTTATACTAAGTGCATGGTGGAAACTGGTGTTACCTGGACTATGGGAAGAGTGTTGCGTGTGTGACTTGGGTGTGTGGAGGGTGAGGGTTGCGTCGACCAAGTTGGAGTATACGACGAGCCTGGGGCAAGTCTTACAATGGGATGTTACCTGGGCACCCCTGGAAATGTATATCTGTGGTGGGTAAAAGGTATATGAGGTGGACCTGGGTGTGAACCTGTGATGGGTGGAGCCCGGGTTGGAGGTGCTGTGGTGGCACGGTAAATGGAAACCCTGATGGAGACATTCTGGCTTGGTCATCCCTAAGGACCTACTAGTACTCAGATTCACCAGGAAGCCTTACGTACCACTCGCCCTATATGGTGCAAGACGGCTGGACTACTTGGTAGGGTTTTGCCACTACTACTAGGTTGATAGCGGACAGTGTAAGGAGGTATGGGGCGTAGAGGATTTCCCCCACACCCTTCCGAGACTTCATGGAGACCTTGTGGACCCGGCTCATGACTCACAATTTCAGCCACCCCAGACTTAACTTGGGGTGAACCAGGGCTGAATGATAGAGTGGCAATATCCAAGGCTAGCAAGCAGCCGGAATTAGCCTAGTTGACGACGGTCAGCAAGGAAGGCGGATCTTGTGGTTATGTAAAACCTCTGCAGAGTGTATGGTTGATCGATCGATACATATGCCGACTCGTCGGCTATGGACCTTTCCTGGGTTTCGATGAGTCCTTCTCTTCTTCCCCCAAAAAGGGAGTGTCGGTCTTAGCCAGGGGCTACAGGCCTTGAGACAGTGCCGTGAGCGTGTTGGCCTGTCGATTGAGCAATGGTGTGGAAAAGTGTGGAGTTGGTGGTATGATGATCCCAGGATCGTAACCTGGCTCGGAAAAGGGAATGGTGTGGAATGAGTGTGGGAATGGTGTTAAAACTTTATCAAATTATACACTTGATATGCTATTGCATAGGAAACCCCAGCCCTATAGGTTTCGTTTGAATACAACCGTGATGCATCCAAATCCACAAAGCAATGCTCATAGGGATGGGAGTGGCCAGTACAAATCGTACTGATAAATTTTTGGTACAGGTTCTGCTGAGGAGGATAGCTCCGAGGAGTTTGATGGTTCAGGGGTTCGTGCCTACGCTCGAGTTTGGCGATCTTATCTTCAAGCTATTCTGCTTGTCTGCTACTTTTGTTTCCGCCAATGCGGCGATGTAATAAATTATGTAATTCTGCACTATTTGTACTCTGATATTATCGTTGTATGGATGTGGTATTCGACTGGAATTTGGGTAATAAGATCCATCGCGGTCTTATTACACTTCGACTCTGTGGATTTCCCTTCGCGGAAATTGAGGTCGTTTCATCTACGGTGGCGGATCCAGTGGCACCGCGGCCTCAACGGCCACATCGGGCGGCGGCGCGGCGACACAGCCCTCCATTGGCGGATCTGGCGACGGCGCGACCTCTATGGCCGGATCCTGCAGCGTCGCGGCCTCAACAGCCAGATCAGGCGGCGGTGCGGCGGGCGCGTCCCTCCAACGGCGGATTCAGCGGCGGCGCGGCCTCTACTACCAAATTCGGCGGTGGCGCGGTAGGATCCGGCTGCGGCTCCACGGTGGAGGGCCTGCGTGCCCCACCAGCGATGGGGCTTCGATCCGCACGACTCGGCACCAGGGGCTTCGACCCATGGCGGCTGGGCATCGAATCCAGCAGTAGGTGCTCAAATCCGGCGAGCTGCTGCGGCGGTGCACGGATCCAACGAGTGACGGTGGCAGCGGCGCATGGATGGGCTCAGCGGGCTTGTCCATGGGTTTTCATTTTTTTTGTTTTTTTATTTGATTTACGGAGGCGGGCACTACAACCGCCTTGGTAAAAAGGCAATTTACCGTGACCTTTAGACCGAGGCGGTTGTGATGCGCACCTTGGTAAATAAAAAACGTCCGCCTTAGTAAAGTTTTGTCTAGTAGTCAATCTAGTCCACAAAACTATCAAAATATTCTTTTATTCTTCTTTATGGTTTAAAGGCAAGTGTTTGTTGTCATTGTAACCTCAATGTGCTGAGGTCACTGAGACAGAAGAAGCTTTACGTATTTGCTAATTTGTCATAGCGTCAGTGACCGTTAACTCTAGTCGTCTAAGGTACAGATATAGCGTCCAGATATGTTAAATTATGTTCTTCAATGAGTTCTTTATGACTTCTATTTTACATTCTTGTGCTGCTAGAAGTCAGAAATATGATTAGGTATGTAGAAGAACTTTGAATGTTGAACATTAATTTGAATTTCGGTGCATACGAAGAAAACAACTGTCCAAAGAATAGAAAACTGTGATCCATCAACCCACGGTTTAACGAAACACCGGTACGACTGAACAAAAATTAAACTGTGGCACTGCTTTCTCGCTTTCAACTATTGGATATTTAATCATTTGTGAAATCTGAGTCCACATGCATTAGGACCACATTTGTGTAAAAATGTTTCAAGGTGTATTTAATTTCTTGTTTACCAAATTAATTTAAGGTGGACGTATCACCACAGTTGATACAATTGAGTATTTCCAAATTATGAAATATATGTAAATGTAAAACCATATACTACAATATAGATTTGAGTGAAAATGGTTTGACACTATTGACATATCACCACTAATTAATTTAGAGAAAATAGTTCAGATGAATAGATTTCTTCATTTCTAAAACACTACTTACTATGATCTACGTGGAAACAAATAACAACACTATTTGTTCAAAAAAAATCAAAACTAGGAGAAGAGCTGGAGGGCTACTGGAGCTTTGGAAGCCTGCTAGCTCATGGCTGTTTTGCTGGGGCTTAGGTACTGTCGTGCTAACCAGTAGGCGCACACTCATGACTCTAGCTTTTAAGCCGATATTTGACGTAACATAACTGGTAGTGGGCGGGTAGCAAATGATTTATCACTTTGTAAGATAAGTGAATGTGACAAGGATTAAGCTAGCGGGCCACGCTAATAACGACAAAAACTTAAATGTCCGTTAAATTACCACATAACCTTTGGTTACCATGTATACTCATGAAACCTCAATTGTATACCAAAACTGAAACATGACAATGAATATGAGTTCCGACAAGCTAGTGCAAAGATTTATCCTGTTGCTCCACCAAAGATTTTGCAAGCAAATAACAAGAACATGAATGAAGAGAAATTATTGCAATATAGCAAGAGCAAATTATATGACACTCAACCAAATCATCAAGTTCATGTAACATTCTGCACCTGTGCTTTCTTTTCCAAATGTATAACTGAAGCTAAGCAAAAACATGTCACGGTCCTCAGCATTCTTTTTTTTTTTAAATAACCATTCTTCCCTTATAACGCAGATGCAGTGTATCATCCCGTGAAGAATATTTGAGAACTTTCAGCCATGAACATTGGAAAAAAATAGGAAAACTGGGGTTAGCGGATGATCCAATGTCCCTTGGCAAAGCACCACAGATCGTTTAGTGTTGACTTTCTCAGGTGACTTTTTCCAATGACTACTGTTTACTTGAGACTGGGTATTTTTAGATTAAAGGATGGCAACCAAATCAGGTTATGGGAAGATACTTGGTTGGGTAACCAACCTCTATAAACCCAATTCCCAACTTTGTTTAATATAGTACATAGGAAACAGGCAAAGGTTGCAGAGGTCCTAAGCTCAACTCCACTTATTGCCTCCTTCAGGAGAGCATTAATGGGGAACAAACTAGTTGAGTGGAATAATCTAGTAGCTAGAGTGGCTAATGTATATCTGCAACATGGTCCTAATGTATTTGTTTGGAGCCTGCATAAGAATGGTATCTTTTCAGTTAATACGATTTATAAGTTCCTCGTCAATAATCGGATCAAAGGCGGATCTTGTGGTTATGTAAAACCTCTGCAGAGTGTATGGTTGATCGATCGATACATGTGCCGACTCGTCGGCTATGGACCTTTCCTGGGTTTTGCTTAAACTAGATAGTGAGATGAGTCCTTCTCTTCTTCCCCCAAAAAGAGAGTGTCGGTCTTAGCCAGGGGCTACAGGCCTTGAGACAGTGCCGAGAGGGAGTTGGCCTGTCGATTGAGCGATGGTGTGGAAAAGTGTGGAGTTGGTGGTATGATCATCCCAGGATCGTAACCTGGCTCGGAAAAGGGAATGGTGTGGAATGAGTGTGGGAATGGTGTTAAAACTTGATCAAATTATACACTTGATATGCTATTGCATAGGAAACCCCAGCCCTATAGGTTTCTTTTGAATACAACCGTGATGCATCCAAATCCACAAAACAATGCTCATAGGGATGGGAGTGGCCAGTACAAATCGTACTGATAAATTTTTGGCACAGGTTCTGCTGAGGAGGATAGCTCCGAGGAGTTTAATGGTTGAGGGGTTCGTGCCTACTCTTGAGTTTGGCGATCTTATCTTCAAGCTGTTCTGCTTGTCTGCTACTTTTGTTTCAGCCAATGCGGCGATGTAATAAATTATGTAATTCCGCACTATTTGTACTCTGATATTATCGTTGTATGGATGTGGTATTCGACTGGAATTTGTGTAATAAGATCCATCGCGGTCTTATTACACTTCGACTCTATGGATTTCCCTTCGCGGAAATTGAGGTCGTTTCAGTTGGTATCAGAGCCATACTTGACCCTAGGACGAAACCCTTAGAAATGGACGATAGAATAGGACGTGAACAAACCTTCTTTCGGTTGTATACCGACCCTGCATCTACTTTTATGCAAGGCTTTTCTATTAATGGACCTGCTAACACCTGATTTCCTTGAAACATGCAGATGGCAACGAACGTCGACTGGCCGCCTCTAGGACCACTACCTCTGGACCACGCCAAGCTTACCATTGACCTATGTGAGCTCGGGGGTTTTGCATAGACCCTCTGCCGAGTTCTCACCACGTTGGGAGTCCCCGACGAGCTTGTCAAGGTCACCTGCACCGGGAAGCCAGCTAAGGAAGGAGGAATCGAAGGACCGATTATCACCTCAGTGGAGTTCCCAGCTAGCACTACCTTACCTTCTATCTTAGCTTTCACCGAGATGACAATAGAGGACACAGTCGAGGAGGGACTGCAAGCTATCTCACACAAGGCGCTTCACAGAGTGATGAGGGACCACTACGAGCACCTGAAGACGACAGAGTTCCGTCTACTTCCCCAGGCCCTCGACCTCAGCCTTACCCCCAATGAGCAGAGTTTCGCAGCAGGCAGAGTTATCCTTACCGAGGAGGACAGATGCCTTCATGTCTTAGCTATTCACCTACTGGAGCAGGACAGGTACGTGACCCAGCTGGAGCAGAGGAGACGTCAGGATCAGGCCCTCCAATGGGAGTACCAGGAGCGAGACTCGCAGGGAGCACATGAGCGAGCTAAGCTACTAGAGATAATTGCCAAGCTACAGGACGAGCTCAACCGTCGTGAGGAGGACCACAGAGCCGAGGTCGCTGACTTACAGGACAAAGCAGCCGATCTAGGCAACAGGAATTGCTACCTCAACAGCAAGGTCTTAGAATTACAAAGAGAGTTGGATGACAAGAAGGCCGAGTTCAACCGCTAGGGAGACAGAGAGAGATCCAAGGGGATTGGTATGCTGAAGATCCAATCTCGGAACAAGACCCTGACTCAGGAGCTAGAGGAATTTAGGAAGAAGGCCGTTCACAACCAGGGTCACCTGATCGAGGCACTCAGGCAGACCGAGTACCTATAGGACAAGTGTGAGAGGACTTGGCAGGCTTGGCAGAAGTCTGACAGGAAACGTCTCAGGGAAATGAAGGGTATGTGGGATCAGCTACCCAAGGAGATCTGCAGCAAGACAAAGCCTAGGATAGAGGAGTTTGAGTTAGCCCCGACTCGCCTCAACCTAGACGCCTACCCTACCCTACCTAGAGCCAAGGCTACCGAGGAGCTCGCCGAGGCCTTGAAGTACGTATCCCGACTCCACAAGTCTGACAAAGAGATCGAGATCGAGGACAGTCGTATCCCAGCCATGGTGTACGAGTTAGAGTAGGTGACCCTGCATGGTCATGAGTTATGTCTGAAGTTTCCATGAGTTGTACCCCTTATAAAATATTTTATGAGACTCTATGCGTAGCACGATTCTCGCACATCTTCTAGTGTAGCTGCTAAAGATGATGCTATGCAATCAAACCCTTGTAATGAATGTTTTTGGATCTTATGGCATCTTTTGGATCTTATCGCTTCTTTGTAATGAGTGTTGGATAGTGTAACTGCTCTGTTTTAAATCATCAAAAATCATGTAATCATATTGAATTATAAGCATGTTGGCACAAGCACTGAAATTTTAATGATCCGTGTTACAGATGTCGAACCGCCGATCGAATCGCCTAATGAATCGAGGGCGTGCGCCCATCCCCGAACCCAACAGGGGCCGTGGTGACAACAATCGTGGCCGTGGTCATGGCCATGGACGTGGCGGGATACCCTTTGACCTAGAGAATACCCCGCCACCTGTTGAGGAGAACATTCTGCCGCCACCACCACCGAACTTGGCGGAAGTGATGGCGCAGCAGACCCAGCTTCTTGCAGCTCTTGTTGAAGGAGCCAATCGTCGCCAAGGAGGTCAGTAGAATGATTTCCAGAGGAAGCTGGAAGGTCTCCTGAATCTAAGACCACCTACCTATGATGGCACCGACCCTGACCCGTTGGTAGCCGATGACTGGCTTAAGGAAATGGAGAAGAAGCTTGATCTCACTACATTCACCGACGATGAGTGTGTTGGAGCTGCCGCACACCAGCTCACAGGTGCAGCACGTGCCTGGTGGGATAGTTTCAGTGACTCCCATGAGGACCCTGCCAACATCTCATGGAAAGAGTTCGCCGAAGCATTCACTGAGTACCACATTCCTAAGGGTATCATGGAGGCCAAAGCTAAGGAGTTCCGCAACATCAAGATGGGAAAAGATAGGGTGATCGAGTACACTACTCGATTCACCAACCTTCTATGCTATGCGCCTTCCTATGTTGTGAACTCTAAAAAGGAGAAGCTGTACTATTACCGCAAGGGGCTTAACTCGCACATCAAATTGAAATTTGGCGGTATTGAGAGCAACACATTACGTGCTCTGGTGGATCGCTGCATTCAGATTAAGAAGGACCATGATGAAGCTAGAGAAGAGTACAGGGGAAGAAAGCGAAAGCCTGAGGAGCCCCTCCGTGGCCGTGATCGCAAGAGGATCCGCAGAGATGCCCCATCCAGGGAACGCTCCCACCACAACAGGGATGACAACCCTGGATCGGGTAGAGGAAGTGGAGGCTACTTCACCAAAAACTCCCGCCCTGCTCAGGATCATTACACCCGAGACCATTATGCATAGGACCGCAACACCCATGACCGTTTCAACCATTCCCGCTCTGTGAATGAACGCCCAACACAAAACCGCTCCACACCAGGCAACGGAAAATGGAAGGCACCCGCGCCAACCCCCACAGGCGATGCACCTTTCACCTGCTTCGCTTGTGGCCAACCGGGTCACAAGGCCGCTGAATGCCCTCAGAATTCAGCTGTTCAGAAGTCTCAGTTCAAGGGGTCTGCTACCCGTGGATGTCTCAACCATCTGGATGTCGAGGAAGCACAGGTTGCACCGAACGTCATGTACGGTATGTTTCTAGTTAATGGCAATACTGCATCAGTTCTTTTTGACTCTAGAGCAACTTGTTCATACATATCAACCAAGTTTGCACGAGAGTATGGCCTGCCCGTAACCCCACGTGAGAAGCCTATCATTACCAGCTCGCCCTTAAGAGACCTAAAAAGCACTCATATCTGTAAGGGAGTGAGTCTTACCATCGAGGGTCTTATCTTTAAAGCCGATTTAACCATGTTACCTTCCACCAACCTAGATGTCATCTTAGGCATGGATTGGTTAACCATACACCGAGGCATCATATCATGTTCCCCTAGATATGTCCAAGTGACCCACCCATCAGGCCAAGTCATTAGATGTGAACCCCATATCGAAAGGTCCACCTCTATCCTATGTGCCCTTAAAGCAAGATCAGAATCACTAAAGGAAGAAAAGACAGTTCATGATGTGCCTATGGTCACAGACTATCCCGATGTATTCCCTAAAGAATTACCGGGTATGCCACCAGATCGTGATGTAGAGTTCATCATTGATCTTTTGCCGGGAACAGGACCCATTGCCAAGAGACCCTATCGCATGTCAGTTGATGAACTGGCCGAACTCAAGAAACAGCTAGAAGAGCTCATCTCAAAGGGATATATCAGACCTAGTGCTTCACCCTAGGGATCCCCTGTTCTGTTCGTTAAGAAGAAGGATGGCTCAATGAGAATGTGCATAGATTACCGTAACTTGAACGCAGTCACCATCAAGAACAAGTACCCCCTGCCGAGAATTGATGATCTGCTTGATCAACTTCGAGGTGCCAAGTATTTCTCCAAGATCGATCTTAGATCTGGCTATCATCAGATGAAGATTCAGGGGAGTGACATACCGAAGACAGCTTTTGTGACTAGGTATGGTCAGTTTGAGTTCACCGTGGTATCCTTTGCACTCACAAATGCTCCCGCATACTTCATGAATATGATGAATAAGGTTTTCATGGACGAATTGGATAAGTTTTTGGTGGTATTCATTGATGACATCCTGGTCTATTCATCCACCGCTGAAGAACATGAACATCATCTAAGAACAGTGCTTGAGAGACTAGCCCAACATCAGCTCTACGCAAAATTCAGCAAATGTGAGTTCTGGCTACAAGAAGTTACCTTCTTAGGCCACGTATTATCAGTTGAAGGTGTTGCAGTGGACCTAGCTAAGATTGAGGCTGTAAAGGAATGGGAACAACCCCGTAATGTGACAAAAGTCAGAAGTTTCTTGGGATTGGCTGGGTATTATCGCCGATTCATCGAAAACTTCTCCAAGATAGCTCGTCCGATGACCAACCTTCTGAAGAAGACTAAGGAGTTTGAATGGACGCACAGGTGCGAGCAAAGCTTCCAAGAATTGAAACAGAAACTTACCACAACTCCTGTGTTAGCATTGCCCGATATCGGCAAAGATTTCATGGTCTATTGTGATGCATCTCGTCAAGGACTTGGGTGTGTATTGATGCAAGATGGAAGAGTGATAGCTTATGCCTCTCGACAGCTGAAAGAACATGAGAACCGATACCCTACACATGACCTTGAGTTAGCAGCAGTTGTTCATGCCTTAAAGATCTAGAGGCACTACTTGATAGGCAACAAGTGTGATATCTACACCGATCACAAGAGCTTGAAGTACATTTTCACTCAAGAGGATCTGAACATGAGGCAACGCCGATGGTTAGAGTTGATCAAGGACTATGACTTGGAAATTCACTACCATCCGGGAAAAGCTAACGTAGTCGCAGATGCTCTTAGTCGCAAGAGTTACTGTCACACTTTGATCACTGAATCCATGCCACCTAAGCTCAAGGAAGAGATTGATGATTTCCAACTTGAGATACAACCACATGGCTTACTGAATGAACTCCGCATACAGTATGATCTCATGGATCGCATTCGTCAAGCTTAGAAAGTGTGTAAGGAGATTGAATATCTCCATGGTCTGATGAAACTAGGCTATAAGACCAACCACCATGAAGATGAACAAGGAACCATTTGGTTCAAGGACAGAATCTGTGTGCCTTCTGATCCAATCCTACGAGAGGAAATTTTGTCAGAAGCTCATGATTCTAAGTATTGTATTCACCTTGGAGGTTCAAAGATGTATCAAGACTTGAGAAAACACTTTTGGTGGAAAGGTATGAAGACAGACATTGCAGGACACGTGGCACGATGTGACACCTGCAATAGAGTCAAGGCTGAACATCAAAGGCCTGCAGGATTGCTAAAGCCTCTTGATGTCCCGGAATGGAAATGGGAGGGCATATCCATGGATTTCATAGTTGGATTACCCCGTTCACTAAAAGGCAATGATTCCATCTGGGTGATTGTTGATCGTTTAACTAAGGTTGCTCACTTTGTACCAGTGAAGACCAAGACCAATGCAGAAAAATTAGCGGATCTATATATTGAGCATATTCTCAGGTTGCATGGAGCTCCCTCTAGTATTGTATCTGATCGTGGTCCTCAATTTGTGTCCTGATTCTGGGAAGCTCTGCACAAGTCTATTGGAACCAAACTTGACTTCAGTACCCCTTACCACCCACAGACAGATGGACAGACAGAGCGAGTAAATCAGATCTTAGAAGACATGCTTCGCGCTAGTGTACTGAATTACGGCTCTGATTGGGAGAAATGTCTACCCTATGCAGAGTTTTCTTACAACAATAGCTACCAAGCCAGCATCAAGATGTCACCATTTGAAGCTCTATATGGCAGACCTTGTAAGACACCTTTGATGTGGTCCCAACCGGGAGAAAGATCATTCTTTGACTCTGCTAAGATTCAAGATGCAGAAGGAGTTGCTCAGGTAAGAGAGAATTTGAGAATTGCCCAAAGTCGATACAAGAGCTATGCGGACAAACGAAGAAGAGAACTTGAGTTCAATGTGGGGGACTTCGTATATCTCAAGGTATCCCCGCTACGTGGAACGGTCAGATTTCATGTGAAAGGCAAGCTTGCCCCTAGATTTGTTGGCCCATACAAGATTTGCAAGAGAATTGGAAAGCTCGCCTACAAACTTGAGTTACCTACGGAATTGACAGGTGTACATCCCGTATTCCATGTATCCCAGCTACGCAAATGTTTAAGTGTACCCGATGAAGTAATCCCGACTGGTACACTTGACATTCAAGATACACTTGAGTATAAAGAACATCCTATCAGAATTCTGGACAAAGATACCAAAGAGACCCGAAGCAAGACTATTCCTATGTGCAAGATCCAATGGAGCAATCACACAGAGAGAGAAGCAACATGGGAGAAAGAGTCTGACCTCCGGCTACACTATCCTTATCTTTTCAAAGAGTACATTACGCTCTAATCTCAGGGACGAGATTCTGTTAAGGGGGTAGGACTGTAACAACCCAAAAATCCACACACCAAAAATACCAAGTACAAAATTTTTCTCAAAAACTTCCATGTGTTGATGAGTGACATGTGTGAAAACCAAGCCCAGGAATTACATTTAGGTGTGACCCAGCTTTTCCACGAGCATAACTTAAATCTTTGTCACTTGTGTTTGAAATAATCATAGCACATTACTATGATGTCAAATCCCTAATAAAATAAAAATCATGCATGTGCATTTTTGTTTTATACCATGTGTGATTTGGATCTTCTTTGCCTTATGTGATGTTGAATAAAAGTCACAACATTTATTAATAGATTAATAAATGTTAAACTTAGCAAACACCCTCTCTTAAACAAATGATTATAAATATCTACATAAACCACCCAAGTATGTGGGCCCAAGAATAAAACCTTAAACTCTAAAGCTCATGCCTAAACACATGTAAACTTTTACTTAACTTAAGGGTGAACTACTTGGTTCAAATCCCAAATGAATTCAAATCAAACAAATAAAAAGAAGAGAAGTAATAGAAAAAGAAAGAAGAAGAGGAAAGGAAGCCCACGCCGCAACAGCCAGCAGCTCGGCCCAGCCTGCACATGAGCCTAGCTCGCCCTGCCCTCGCTCACAGGCCCGAGCAAGCCAACCTAGCATGGCGGCCCAGCCGTTCACCCACGCGCGCGCAAGCGGGGCCCGCCCGTCAACACGCCACTGTTTCTCTTCCCCCACGCACTCCCGGTCGTTGCTGCCACAGCGTGAGAACCATGTGACTCTCCCGGGCCGTCTGAGCTGTCCGTGCTCCACGTCAAGGATCCGATCGAAGGGTCCCAGCCGTCAGCCGCACTGTCTTCACCTTCTTTTTCCCCACGCGAAGCCCCTCTTCCCTTGCCGTGAGCAAGTTGGCACCGTGGGCTCAGGGTCACGCAAGGTGCATGACCGTGTCCCCTCGACACAGTGCGCACGCAACCGCCCTGACCACCTGCCCTGCGCACGAGAGCCGCTCAATGCACTCCATGCATCACCACCATTCAAGCCAGCAACCATTGCTGCGCCTCGGAGCTTGGCTATAAAACGAGCCTCCAACCGAGCCCTAGCACCAACACCCTCGCCACCGCTTCGGTGGCCCAAACCAACCACACCACTGCAAGGAGGGACAAGGGAGAGGATCAGAGGGGGGGAAGCACGCCGCTGCAAGGAGGAGTTGCCATCGGAGGAGAGGGTGACGCCATCGATCTCACGTAGTCCGCACAGCACGGCTTCCAAATTACACGGCATCAACCCTCCGCTGCACCACCATCCTAACCTCTCCACGCCCCTGGTGAGCACAGCTATTCTCCCCTCACCCCATGTTGCCATGTGACTCTGCTTGGCCAAACGGAGACGTTGTTCTAATACTTACTGGCCTACACAATCGAACGCACCACGCACTTGCTCGGAGCCGCTGTGAGGTTGCCGAGCTACCGCTGTTCCAATGCGCCCTCACGACTAGCCCGAGCACACGCTCGCCGCGGCCAGAGCGCGCCACGGCAAGGCCAGCACCGAACGTCACGAGCAGACACAACCAAAGGAGGCCACACCAATGCCCACACCGCGACTCTAAATTTTAGCACGCCCATGCTGACCACAGCGGCACTGCACGCCACTTGGTGCACGACAGAGCACGCTCACCACCGCCGGAAGCATGGTCGTGGCAAGGCTCGCATGGCCATGTTGCTGCGGTAGCAGTGCTGAATCCACCCTCTCTCGATTTGCCTTACGAAAGAACACACTGAGCACTTGAAGCCTTGGACTCAAGAGCATCCAAGCGGGCTATCCTCGCTGAGGGCACCCCGTGACCTTGACATGACTAGGACACGACGGTCTCCACCAGCTCTGGCTCCCCGCTAGACAGAAACCCACCGTGGATTTTTACGGCAGCGAGGCACACCTAGCCGTGAAGAAGAATGTGCCCTGAACCTTACCAAATCCCGAGACGTGGTGGCAAATCGCCACCGAAGCTTCACCGTGAGCGACGCCAAGACCGAGCTCACTCGGTGCACCTGGACGGCCGTAGAGTGATTCGCCACATTAGTGGGAACCACATTTTGGTGAATCTAGGGATGAAGTGTTCCTAGCAGAGTTACACACATCTCACCGCCACAAGCCGGCAAGCCCGCACTGCCATGATCGTGGACAGCCCGGCCTAAGCCACAACTGCAATCGCAGCCTAACCGCAAGTGCCCGTAGTGCTGGTGCACAGCCGCCGAGCACCTTGGTGTAGCCACGGATCTGTCGGAGAGCCCGATGGGCGAGTTCGCCACCGGCGGGTCGCTCTGCCACGGGGCCGAGACGAAGGGGAGGGAAAAATCCCTCGACCACACGCATGTGGACCGGGCGCACGGTGCGCCATAGGAGAGCAGAAGAAGATGGGCCTGGCCCACCGTAGACCACGATGGGTCCATGAACCCCAAGGCGCCGGTCCACCGTGAGCCAGAGCCGCTGCCTGTACCATGAACCGAAGCCCGATTGCGGCCCAAGGGGGGAAAACGTGGCGGCATCACTGCATGCCATGTGGCGGGCCTGGTCCAGCCCAGACCGGTCCAACTCGAGCCCTCTAGAGCCCAAGTGAGACCGGTCAACATTGACCGTTGACCGGGAGTCCACCTGTCAGTGACACTACTACGTGGGACCCACTGGTCGGTGATATAAGCAGAACTAGTGACGTCATGATGACGTCAGCTGATGACGACAGCACCCTGACCCCACCAGTCAGTGACACGGACACCCTGGACCCACACGTCAGACGCTGACGTCACGATGACGTCACGTAGGACCCACATGTCAAAAGCCCGCACGACTGGGGTGACGTCATGCTGACGTCACGATGACATCAACAGCTGACGTCAGCAGCCCTGGCCCCACACGTTAGTGACCCTGACCGTTGATCGTTGACTCGACGTTGACCAACGTTGACTTTGACTGGACCCACATGTCAGTGACCCAAGAGTCTCTGGACCCACTTGTCAGAGCCGACGACGTTGATGACGTCATGCTGACGTCAGCTGGGACCCACCTGTCAGCTCGGAACCGTTATGACAACGTCATGCTGACGTCATGCTGACATCAGCAAGCCACGTGGACCAACCGCAGCACGACACGTGTCAAGCCCAAGATTAATTCAGCCTTTTCCATTTTCAGAAATGAATTAAACTTCAGAAATTCATAACTAATTTATACGACCTCGAAAAAATATGAAACCAGGACCAAAATTCATCTAAAGTCAAGCTCTATGCAATAAACCCATGTTTGGGTGCATTTGGCTCTTTTGAATTTCCATTGCTTCTTTGTGCCATTCTATAGACGTCGCTAACGCGACTATAATGCAAATAATGCAGACTCGGAGGAGAACCTGACGGACGAGGACCGTGAGTACCGTGAGGAGAACGGAGACGACTACACTGAAGGTGCCACATCCCACCCAAATTCGTAGCACCTATTACGCATGGCTAATATAGAACTGCTATCGCTTTACTTTACTACTACAATTATATTGGTAGGACATGCATGGTAGTATGCTTGCTTGAAAGCCTTTACCTTGACGCAACCTTACCCCTGCATACCCTGCTATTAGGCTAGAGACACGCTTATTGCTATACATTTCCTTATTTATACTTCTACTACGCTTATACTAAGTGCATGGTGGAAACTGGTGTTACCTGGACTATGGGAAGAGTGTTGCGTGTGTGACTTGGGTGTGTGGAGGGTGAGGGTTGTGTCGACCAAGTTGGAGTATACGATGAGCCTGGGGCAAGTCTTACTATGGGATGTTACCTAGGCACCCCTAGAAATGTATACCTGTGGTGGGGTAAAAGGTATATGATGTGGTCCTGGGTGTGAACCTGTGATGGGTGGAGCCCGGGTTGGAGGTGCTGTGGTGGCATGGTAAATGGAAACCCTGATGGAGACATTCTGGCTTGGTCATCCCTAAGGACCTACTAGTACTCAGATTCACCGGGAAGCCTTACGTACCACTCGCCCTATATGGTGCAGGACGGCTGGACTACTTGGTAGGGTTTTGCCACTACTACTAGGTTGATAGCGGACAGTGTAAGGAGGTACGGGGCGTAGAGGATTTCCCCCACACCCTTCCGAGACTTCATGGAGACCTTGTGGACCCGGCTCATGACTCACAATTTCAGCCACCCTAGACTTAACTTGGGGTGAACCAGGGCTGAATGGTAGAGTGGCAATATCCAAGGCTAGCAAGCAGCCGGAATCAGCCCAGTTGACGACGGTCAGCAAGGAAGGCGGATCTTGTGGTTATGTAAAACCTCTGCAGAGTGTATGGTTGATCGATCGATACATGTGCCGACTCGTCGGCTATGGACCTTTCCTGGGTTTCGCTTAAACTAGATAGTGAGATGAGTCCTTCTCTTCTTCCACCAAAAAGAGAGTGTCGGTCTTAGCCAGGGGCTACAGTCCTTGAGACAGTGCCGAGAGGGAGTTGGCCTGTCGATTGAGCAATGGTGTGGAAAAGTGTGGAGTTGGTGGTATGATGATCCCAGGATCGTAACCTGGCTCGGAAAAGGGAATGGTGTGGAATGAGTGTGGGAATGGTGTTAAAACTTTATCAAATTATACACTTGATATGCTATTGCATAGGAAACCCCAGCCCTATAGGTTTCTTTTGAATACAACCGTGATGCATCCAAATCCACAAAGCAATGCTCATAGGGATGGGAGTGGCCAGTACAAATCGTACTGATAAATTTTTGGCACAGGTTCTGCTGAGGAGGATAGCTCCGAGGAGTTTGATGGTTCAGGGGTTCGTGCCTACGCTCGAGTTTGGCGATCTTATCTTCAAGCTGTTCTGCTTGTCTGCTACTTTTGTTTCCGCCAATGCGGCGATGTAATAAATTATGTAATTTCGCACTATTTGTACTCTGATATTATCGTTGTATGGATGTGGTATTCGACTGGAATTTGGGTAATAAGACCCATCGCGGTCTTATTACACTTCGACTCTGTGGATTTCCCTTCGCGGAAATTGAGGTCGTTTCATCTATGGTGGCGGATCCAGTGGCACCGCGGCCTCAACGGCCACATCGGGCGGCGGCGTGGCGGCACAGCCCTCCATTGGCGGATCTGGCGACGGCGCGACCTCTATGGCCGGATCCTGCAGCGTCGCGGCCTCAACAGCCAGATCAGGCGGCGGTGCGGCGGGCGCGTCCCTCCAACGGTGGATTCGGCGGCGGCGCGGCCTCTACTACCAAATTCGGCGGTGGCGCGGTAGGATCCGGCTGCGGCTCCACGGTGGAGGGCCTGCGTGCCCCACCGGCGATGGGGCTTCGATCCGCACGACTCGGCACCAGGGGCTTCGACCCATGGCGGCTGGGCATCGAATCCAGCAGTAGGTGCTCAAATCCGGCGAGCTGCTGCGGCGGTGCACGGATCCAACGAGTAACGGTGGCAGCGGCGCATGGATGGGCTCAGCGGGCTTGTCCATGGGTTTTCATTTTTTTTGTTTTTTATTTGATTTACGGAGGCGGGCACTACAACCGCCTTGGTAAAAAGGCGATTTACCGTGACCTTTAGACCGAGGCGATTGTGATGCGCACCTTGGTAAATAAAAAACGCCCGCCTTAGTAAAGTTTTGTCTAGTAGTCAATCTAGTCCACAAAACTATCAAAATATTCTTTTATTCTTCTTTCTGGTTTAAAGGCAAGTGCTTGTTGTCATTGTAACCTCAATGTGCTGAGGTCACTGAGACAGAAGAAGCTTTACGTATTTGCTAATTTGTCATAGCGTCAGTGACCGTTAACTCTAGTCGTCTAAGGTACAGATATAGCGTCCAGATATGTTAAATTATGTTCTTCAATGAGTTCTTTATGACTTCTATTTTACATTCTTGTGCTGCTAGAAGTCAGAAATATGATTAGGTATGTAGAAGAACTTTGAATGTTGAACATTAATTTGAATTTCGGTGCATACGAAGAAAACAACTGTCCAAAGAATAGAAAACTGTGATCCATCAACCCACGGTTTAACGAAACACCGGTACGACTGAACAAAAATTAAACTGTGGCACTGCTTTCTCGCTTTCAACTATTGGATATTTAATCATTTGTGAAATCTGAGTCCACATGCATTAGGACCACATTTGTGTAAAAATGTTTCAAGGTGTATTTAATTTCTTGTTTACCAAATTAATTTAAGGTGGACGTATCACCACAGTTGATACAATTGAGTATTTCCAAATTATGAAATATATGTAAATGTAAAACCATATACTACAATATAGATTTGAGTGAAAATGGTTTGACACTATTGACATATCACCACTAATTAATTTAGAGAAAATAGTTCAGATGAATAGATTTCTTCATTTCTAAAACACTACTTACTATGATCTACGTGGAAACAAATAACAACACTATTTGTTCAAAAAAAATCAAAACTAGGAGAAGAGCTGGAGGGCTACTGGAGCTTTGGAAGCCTGCTAGCTCATGGCTGTTTTGCTGGGGCTTAGGTACTGTCGTGCTAACCAGTAGGCGCACACTCATGACTCTAGCTTTTAAGCCGATATTTGACGTAACATAACTGGTAGTGGGCGGGTAGCAAATGATTTATCACTTTGTAAGATAAGTGAATGTGACAAGGATTAAGCTAGCGGGCCACGCTAATAACGACAAAAACTTAAATGTCCGTTAAATTACCACATAACCTTTGGTTACCATGTATACTCATGAAACCTCAATTGTATACCAAAACAGAAACATGACAATGAATATGAGTTCCGACAAGCTAGTGCAAAGATTTATCCTGTTGCTCCACCAAAGATTTTGCAAGCAAATAACAAGAACATGAATGAAGAGAAATTATTGCAATATAGCAAGAGCAAATTATATGACACTCAACCAAATCATCAAGTTCATGTAACATTCTGCACCTGTGCTTTCTTTTCCAAATGTATAACTGAAGCTAAGCAAAAACATGTCACGGTCCTCAGCATTCTTTTTTTTTAAAATAACCATTCTTCCCTTATAACGCAGATGCAGTGTATCATCCCGTGAAGAATATTTGAGAACTTTCAGCCATGAACATTGGAAAAAAATAGGAAAACTGGGGTTAGCGGATGATCCAATGTCCCTTGGCAAAGCACCACAGATCGTTTAGTGTTGACTTTCTCAGGTGACTTTTTCCAATGACTACTGTTTACTTGAGACTGGGTATTTTTAGATTAAAGGATGGCAACCAAATCAGGTTATGGGAAGATACTTGGTTGGGTAACCAACCTCTATAAACCCAATTCCCAACTTTGTTTAATATAGTACATAGGAAACAGGCAAAGGTTGCAGAGGTCCTAAGCTCAACTCCACTTATTGCCTCCTTCAGGAGAGCATTAATGGGGAACAAACTAGTTGAGTGGAATAATCTAGTAGCTAGAGTGGCTAATGTATATCTGCAACATGGTCCTAATGTATTTGTTTGGAGCCTGCATAAGAATGGTATCTTTTCAGTTAATACGATTTATAAGTTCCTCGTCAATAATCGGATCAAAGTTTCAACAATAGTTTGGAAACTAAAGATACCTTTGAAGATAAAAATCTTCGTTTAGTTCTTTAAAAAAGGGGTAATTCTTACAAAACATAATCTACCAAAGAGAAATTGGTCCTGCTATTTTTGTAGTGAGCCAGAAACCATCCAACACTGCTTCTTTGAATGCACTTATGCTAAGTTCCTATGGAGGATAGTCCATATGGTGTTAGGTATTGGTCCACCCGAAAACATCGAAAACTTATTATTTAATAACTGGTATCCAACAAGGGATAAAACTTTCATATCTTTTTTATTGACAGGTGCAGCAGCGATCTATTGGTCCATATGGCTAACAAGGAATGAAGTTTGTATTTGACAAATGTTGGCAAAAAAAACTCTCTTGCAAGTACTTTACAGGGAACACATTGGCTTCGGTTCTGGGCTCAATTGCAGTGGTGTGAGGAGCAGAGGAAACTGGTGTTGGAGGCATGTCGCAAGATGGAGAAAGTGGCTATGCATTTCTTCATGTTCTTCGAATAGTCCTTTATTTTAAGAATTGAGTTTTGAGTTGGTTGTGTTTTGTAACCTCAGTCCGGTTGTTGTGGTGGTTATTCTATAATAAGTTGGTCCGATTCCTCTCTCTAGGGGATGAAGCCAGATTTTTTCCATTATGCAGGCTTTGTTAAGAGGGTAGTTCAAGTCAAGAGGAGTGCTTGTGAGTGTCTTAGTGTGCATCTTTTTGCTCTAAGCTTGAAGGTTGATCAAGGTAAAGATCGGAGATTTGTTACTCTTGGAATTTGCAAGCTCCTGGACAGATGTGTGAAGGAGTAGGTGGCCCTCCCAGTATATCTAATTGTTGGAAGGCTCCTATAGGTGTGCTTGGTTTGAGGCCTGCCAATCTGAAGTGTAGAATAGGTGCTCCTAGTAGATCTTGAACCTTCAAGAGTCAAGAGAGATCTACCATTAGAGGGTGGTTCAACATGGACTAGAGGGGTAGTGGCAACTACTCGATACAGCAGAAAAAATCCAATTGTATCTTGTCCAAACTCTTCTTTGATGAGCATTATTACTTTCATTTCTTTTCTTGTTGCGTGCTTAAAACATTATGTAAATCTTATCTTACATTTGATTTATCCTTAATGAGATGTGGTACCTAGGTTTGTTTCTTGCAAATTCTTAAGGATCTAGTGCTATTGTGTTCTTGCTAAGGACATGGCTTAGTTTCGTAGCCCTATGGTGTCACATTAGTTTACTTTCTATCGTAGTCTTTAGGGACGGCTCTTGCCTAGGGGTGAGATAGTTTGTTTAGGTTAACGTTTGTTGTTTTAATTTATCTTTTTGGAGCCTCCATCCCCTGGTCCTCAGCCCTTCATTCTATTGAGGTCATTCGATCCTTACATCCTTTTTCAGGACAACATAAGTGATTTAGGCCATTTGCCCTATACTTCCCATCTATAATTTTCCTCCAATGCACATTCTCATTTAAATGATATCTATTTATTCAACAGTCCAGGAAAGACATATTTAAATTCCTTAAGTTTGGGATGCCTAGCCCTCAAACTCCTTGTTTTGTACCATTAAAGCCCAAGTAGCTTGGTGGGCAATTCTCAATGTGAGTCGTGTAGGCCTTTCTAATGACATGTCATCATTTTTAAAAAAGATGGAGAAGAGGCTCCCTTGGCTCGATTTCCAACTATTTATGAGTTTATGAATAATGTAATTTTTGCATCGAGAGTGTTTGTCAATCCATTCATATTTCATATTGCATTGTTGCTGACGTTGCGTTCTTAGCAATCATGAAACTCTTCACAAAGAATAACCTAATTATGACCATTCTCATGGTAATTCGAGAAGAATGGCTCATTAATTTATGAGTTCATGGTTTCTCTACAACCCATTTTGGAAACTGCTCAATCGCAGACATTAGATAGAAAGGAATATAGTAGAAGTTGGTCATGATTTGAGAAGAGTTAATTTTTTACCATATGAGAGTAATCTCCCTGTCTAGCCTCCTACTTCTTTAATAATTTTACCAATAATAAGGTGAATATCTTGTCTCCTCAACTTAGAGTAATGCAAATGAACTCCTCAACTTAGTTGGTTCCCATACCCGATAATTGTTCAAAACAAGCGAACAAGCATTTCAAATTTCTAGTTTTATTGAAGTAGTTCTGCGATCCAGGATTACTCTTGAGTCAATATATATACGCCCACAAGAACAAATAATAGTAATTCCCGTGCATGCAACAGAGCCATTTTTCACGAGCTTGAAACGCACGACACTACTGTCGTGTGCTCAGTGGCCAGAGTGGCCAGTGCTTGTTGTCAGTGTCAGACAACCGGAGTGAGCAGCGGCTTGCTGAGAGCATGCGCCTCGAGATTGGCGAGCACCAGGTCCGCCATGGCCTTACGGGTCTCGCGCGTCCCGCTCCCCATGTGCGGTGCCAGGACAACGTTGTCGAGCGCCATCAGCGCCTCGGGCACGTCTGGCTCGGCCTCGAACACGTCTAGCCCCGCGCCGCCGAGGCGGCCCTCGGCGAGCGCCGCGATGAGCTCGGGCTGGTCGACGTGCGCGCCGCGCCCGACGTTGACGAGCACGCCCCTGGGGCCGAGCGCCTCGATCACCTCGCGGCTCACGAGGCCGCGGCTCTGCTCGTTCAGCGAGCAGGCCACCACGAGGACGTCGCTGTCTGCCGCCAGTTGCGCCACGGTTGGGAGATAGGTGTAGTTGGGGTAAGCCTGCTGCTGCCTTGTTCTCTGGTAGTAGCTGACTGGGCACCCGAAGCCTTCCACTCGCTTGGCAATGGCAAGCCCTATCCTGCCCAGCCCAATGATGCCAACTCTTTTGCCACTGAACTGCAAACACATTAACAACCCAGAAGCAGAACATGAGAAAACTAATTAAACAAGCAAATAAACAGCTAGCAGATAATTATCGTGCACATGCCCTAAACGACCAAGGATTGCAGCTAGCTCGTTACTTTTGTTTTTTACTATATATTCCCTCCGTCTAAATTATATATCGTTATAGCTTTTTCGATATATAATTTTTGTTATACATACACCTCTATATTTACATTATTTCTATATACATAGCAACAAATATGTATCTAGAAAAAGAACTAGAACAGCTTATATAATTTAAAATTCAAAGAGTAGCTTTCAATTTGTATTTTAATACAAGCGATGATCGAGCATGGAATATATTTAATTTGTTGCCCCGATAAGGCGATAAGCCGTCTGTGTCAAACAGTAGTAGTCCTAAGTTCGAGCATGACGCGGTAGTAGTGCAGAAATGCATCACGCTGCCGTGCCGTGCCGCCCTTGCGTATGCTGTTCACAAGTTATTCAGTCGTACGGGTAACGGGCGCTAACTGCTAAACATCAACGCTGCCATCGATCAAGGACGACGACGAAATTTCGATCCATCGTAGACCAGCCATAGAAGAGAACGAACTTGGAAAAGGACAATATGATGAGTTAGCGCGGATGGTGATGGAACCAGCGACGGGTCAAAATATACAAGCGAATGGGGGGAATGCATGTAGTTCACTGGGCAGTGGGCAGCACGCCACCACCAGTACCGCTTGGCGGCTTTAAGGTTTGTCAAGTGTTGGGAGACAGCGATGCTTTTGAAAATATAATCTCTCTGTGACTGTCTAAGAAATATACATCTTATTTTTTTAAAAGTCAATCGATCTTAAGTTTGAATAAATATATAAAAAAACGTTAATACCATATTATTCGGAGATATAAATACCTATATCTATAGTTACCTAATACCGAAGAACAAATTATTATTTCATCTGTCATTTTTTACTTTTTAAAATACCCTAGCATTCTCCGTGTTCCGCTTGTGACCCGGGCGCACCGCGATTGTGTGCAATGATAATATGGAGTTCGATTTCAAGACGTATTAAGTTTTATTGCAAGCACCAACACGTTTACTAGTGTTAATACTATTTTCTATAAACCTAGATAAATTTAAAATTTGTTGACTTAAAAACAAGATGTGAATTTTATTGGCACGGAGGGAGTGTATATATAGCTTACTAGTCTGTACTTCAGCAGTACATGTAAATAAATGTACATTAGTTAGGTACGGTTACTCAATCAGATGGTCAAATCTAGCGCTTGTATATTAATTAGGGCCGGTTTGGTTTGGGTGTTAAAGTTTAACAAATATTGTAGCACTTTCGTCTTATTTGACAAAAAGTTTCTAATTTTGAACTAATTAGGCTTAATAGATTCGTCTCATAAATTACTCCTAATTTGTGCCGACATGCATGCAATTAGTCTACATTTAGTACTACATGCATTTGCCACAACATTGATGTGATGGGAGTTAAACTTTAACATTTCGAAACCAAAGAGGCCTTATATGATTAAATAAATGGCTGTATACACGACGCATGACCGGCCAGACAGTAGAATCAAATAATTCAAAGTGCAGTAGTGCACCCGAACATGGTATGCGTACCACCATACATATTTTTCATGGAAGTAGCAGTTCACAATTGAACGCAAGGGTTGACTGCAACTAAAAGGTTAATTTTCTCTCCAATGACAAAAACAATCAAGCATATATCACTATATAAGCAACGTACTCCTAGCTATGTAGTAATAACATAAAAGCAATACGCAACAGGAGATGATTTGCACGTACGAGGACAGGATTAGGGATGAAAACAGAATAGAAATATTCTGAATTGACCGTTTTCGTTTTCTATATTATGAACCGTTTTTTAACATGAAAAATTGTCAATTTTAATTGGTTTCACAACCATTTTTAATCATTTTTTGTACTCTTTAATTGCTAAATATAGAAATATCTTGAACCGATCGTTTTCGTTTTTCTATATCGTAAGTCTGTTTTCGACCGTTTCCGACCATTTTTATCCTCAGACAGGATAGTGATCGAATAGAAGAAATTAAAACAAACCTGAGTGGTGAGACCATAGTGGCCATTATTGGCCTTCCACAGGCCGGCGCGGACGTAGCGGTCGGCGTGCGGGATCCTGCGGAGAGCGGCGATGGCGAGCCCCACGGCAAGGTCCGCGACGTCGTCGGTAAGGACGCCGGGGGTGTTGGTGACCCGGACTCCGCGCTCGCGGCACCTGGTGAGGTCGACGCGGTCGAAGCCGACGGCGTAGCACGCGATGATCTCGAGCCGCGGGAGCGCGTCGATGAGCGCCGCGTCGCCGCCGGCGCCGCTGCCACCGCCGGTGACCACGGCCCGGATCGACGAGGCGTGGGCGCGGAGGAATTCGCCACGGCGGTCCTGCGGGGCCTCCCAGAGGCGCAGGAGGCGGCAGCGGCGGTCCAGCTCCTGCTCCAGGTACGTGTCCAGCGGGTGCAGGAGCAGCACGCCCAAGGATTCCATCGCCGCTCTGGCAGGAGTAGTGTTAGGGACGTTGGGTGGGCACGTACAAACATGACACGGCAACTGGGTGGAAGAGTAGGCTTGTATACGTCTCCAACGGTTCAGATCAGAGGACTTCTGTTGAGGGAGCGAAATATTATTGGTGTCTCAGTCTCAGCGGTGGCTGCTGCCTGTTGAATTAAAACGCAGCAGCAGCCTGCAGCCGGCCCAGTTCTTTTATTTAGCTGGCATAAGCATTGCCATTTTATTTAGCTGACGACGACTCTGTCTAAAATAATAAACTCAAAACATGCCATAATTTTAAATTGCTGCAGCAAAGGAACAAAATGAAACAATTTGACCGGAACTGAAGCCATCATTTTTACTTTTTTTCCTTCGAACGACGTAGAAGAACTTCATGTCAAAACATCTAAGTTTGACCAAAATCATAAAGAGAATAATAAATATTTTTTACATCAAATAGGTATACTACGAAAATATAATTGATGAAGAATCTAGTGATATTTAGTTAGCATCATAAATGTTATTATCTTATCATATAAATTTGATCAAACTTAAAATGCTTTGATTCTCTAAGATTCTTGAAATGACTTATAATCTGGGACGGAGAAGTACGTCATATAAGGAGATCGGCAACAAATTAGCTACCTCTAGTACAACAGTCCCTTACATTATAGATATACCCTCAAAAAAACATTATAGATATATAATAGCAAACATACATATGTGTTGCAACAAAATTTACTTCTTAGCATCTTATGCCATCTACTATAATACATTTTAGAATTAGACTACGTCCTTTTATTGAACATATATGTATCCTAATTTGTATGAGCACAAGTCATATGAGTTTAGACAATGGATGAGACAAAAATAAATTAAAACTCCATTTTTTTCTAATACAGAGCAATACTATCATTCTTATAAACCCAGCTATGACTATTTTGTTCCGAAGAGTGAAGGAACACAGGGACAAAGAAAGAGAGAGGGAGAGAAGGATCAAAATTTAGAGACAAATTCATTCTATTTATACTAACAGATATGCTCATGCATTGCAACAGATCATACAACCTGTCCCAATATGTTTTAAAATCAAACATTCTAACTGTACTATTCTAACTTTTATAAGCACGAGTCGTAAACTCAGGTCATAGACTAGACACTCTTAATCTCTAATTCATAACCTCTAATTTATTACGTACTACTACTCTTAAGTAAAAAAAAATGATATGACACTTCGCTCTATGGAGTGAAAGGACAAACGGACTCATAAGAGAGCCAAGGACAAAAACAGAGATTGTCGCTCTTTAAGTATAAAAGGTATTGATCACACGACGACATAAGGAATAAGAATGCATATCACAAATCACGACTTACGATATTTGATAGTCTCGTCCTCACAGAATACAACACATTTATAAACATCCCCATTATTCCTTCGTGGCTTGCATGTAAATTGTGGAGATTTTTATGGTATGTTTTTGTGTTATAGGTGGATGAAATGAGAACAGGAAATAGTGAAAAAGAAAAGGTAAGCCTAGTTCTAACAGAATCTTCTGTACATGACAAGAAAAGTATCAACAAATAATTCCGCTTCAAAGCAAACAAAATGCTTGTGGTATTTACAGTAAGCACTATTGGAAGATCTGTTGGATCACTGTCTCTGCATTTCCATTGTACTGCATGAGGAGTTGGATGGCGTCCGCCCTTGGCAACGCAAGGAATTCCTAAGTATATAGAACATACACAGTAAATGATAAATAGCCAATTAGATTCAATCTCACATGTTATTGATATCTTAGGTGCTGACGATAAAATATTCTGATCTCTAAACAAAGTGACAAAAAGTGCAATAAATTCCACTACGGATACGTTCAGTCCTAGGCAATACCAATTTGAAAAGTAGATTTCAAAAACCTAAACTAGTTTGAGACATGTTGCCAAAAACTACAACCTTGGTGCCCACTGCAGAAATTTACCCTATTTTGACACTTGATGCAAAACAAACTCACCATGAACATCCCTAGTGTGCTTTTAAAGGAAACTTTTATTGACAACAGGGTAAAATGTTAAACACAGCTAGAAGCTGAAATGATTTTTTAACTGACCTTAAAATACTGTAACTAGTAACTATTTTGTTTAACACCAAGAGGGTTGCATCCTTTTATACTGAGAAGGAAAAAAAAAGGTAAAGAACCCTTGCAACACACCGACGCCCAAGACAGCTGCACCTTTGTTAGATTAGAAGTACCAAGACCAAAGCAGGCCACAATTAACCCTCTTGTGATAACTTAGGCCCTGTTTGGAGTCCATGGCAAAACTTTAGTCCTGCACTTTTTGCTCATTTTTTTGCTATGGGGATTCAAACAGGTGGGCTAAAAGTGAGCAAATGGGGTGGACTAAAGTTTTGCCCATTTGCTACTCAAGAGGTGCAAAACTGGGCTAAAACGTCTTGGGTGGCGCTCTAGATAGCCCCCACCCACCCACCTACGCCCTCTCTCTCTCTCTCCCATGGCTTAATTAAATGAGGGCAAATCAGTCATTGTAGGATGGAGGACTAAACTTTTGCCATGGATCCAAACACCCCATGCTGGACTAAAATTTAGTAGAGCTAAACTTTTGCCGTGGCAAATGGATCCAAACAGGTTCTAATGAATATCAAACATAGAATTTTTTTCTATGTACATAAGAAATATGTTGCCACATTACACTGTAAACACCATAGATAGCAACATTCATCCTCACCAAGAAGATATAGGACATGTTTGGTGTCATCCCTACAAGAGGGGCAAAGAAAACTGCACATGGAGAGCCAGTCCATTGCCTGTAAAGGCAAGAGGATCCTTGCTCACCTTGCCAAAAACAAAGGCCCAAGGGTAGAGAAAGAAATCGATACTTGTCCTAACTGCGGTAGGCAAGGGAACCAAACACCATAGCATATTACTTACCATAACCTTCAGTATAGCATTTTCATCACAGGAAACTTCTGATGAGACTTGAGGGCTACTACCTTCATCTGGCACCTTGCCACTTGAACATGTTGTGATTTGAGATGATCCATTTCCACATTCATCTGTAAAGACCTTGGACATACTGCGACTCCCCAATGAAGGATCAACCTCTTTCAGAGAATCAATCTTCAAAAAGTGCTCAAAACGGTCCTTGCACATCTGAAGCTTAAACCATTCAGTGTGTGTATGGATTGTTGTTCTGACTAGCTTCATTAGCTGAGGCTCTTCAATACCAAGCCTTCTGCTCATTGCAACCTACAAAAGAGAATACGCTTGATACCATACCTCACTCTAAATAAACATAATAAAACTCATGCTCATTTCTTTGATTAAGGAAACAAAGATCTAAAGCCAAGTAAATTGTCCTTTTACTGTCACTAATAGTCTATCACAGCAGCTATATTGACTCAATATGCAGACGTCGAACAAACCTGGAGAGAACTGGCAAGTACTGGCAATGATAATGCATTCATGAGTACATCTTCATTGGGTTGAATTAGTGTCACCAAAGTTTCCTTCAAGGGCTTCAGCAGAGCTTCGTTATTGGCAGCAAGTGGTCCCAGATGAGTGGATGCAACCTTGAGAGCAGATACATGATCACCAGCAGCTACCATCTTAAGAAATTCAACCTGAAATGGATAAATATATTAAGTAGGTATCGATTCCTATCAGAGCTGCAGATAAGTATAGGTTAACAGTTGGGCTTACCTGTTTCAGCTGAAACAGAAGAATAGGGTTCTGTTGAAAGAAATCAGGATCTATACTGCTTATTTCCTCAACAACTTTGGAAGCCATCCCTTTTCGCGTGAGGTCCCGCATTTCCAAAATAATTTCATATTTCTGGTCTTCCATGTGTATATTATCAGACAAATTAAAATTTACCACCAAGTCCTAGAGAAGGGCATACAAACATAAATCACTATTTATCAATAATCTAGTTTCCATGAAAGGAAAAAATAATTATGAAAGCTCACCTGTTTTTCTACCATAGTATCTTCGTCCATATCAAGGGTAGGAAACAAACTATCATGCTTACTGGAATCCAACAACGCGTCACAAGCATAATCAAGATCATCTAGCCGTCCTCTCCATCTCTTTCGTCTTCGCTGCCCAGACATACTATTTCTAACCCTATGTAACCTCCTGGACCAAGAATCATCGCGAGTGATACTGCTGGTGCTACAATGTCCATTCTGACTGTTGGTCATTTCACACTCAAGCTGTGTTTCGTTATTAACATCATTATTTTGTTTACATTTCAAGTCAGCAGTTCCTACAAAAAAAACAGTTTTTATTAGAACTAGGCAACCAAAAAGCTACTTCTAAGAGTTAGCTTAGCAATAGAGCACTACACAAAATTACTTATTTGCAGTAAACAAAATTTTCTTGTAGCCTGTAGTACAGGTTCAGCCATTTACCAGAAAGAACATGCGAACTGCCTTCAACTATTCCCCTGTATACACAATACTCGTGTACAAGTTTATCCAGAAGTGTCAGGTCCAGCTTCATCCGACACAATTCGTTCTGGCATTTTTACACAGATAATCTTACATCATGAGCGTCAAACCAAGGAAGCAATAAGGGAACACTTGTTGAAACATAAGCAAGTTCATGCCGTATCAAATAACAATCCAACAAATGATGATTGAGACGTACATTATTTCCTTATATTTAGTCAATGAAATGAAATGAAATGAAATGAAATGAAATGAAATGAAATGAAATGAAATGAAATGAAATGAAATGAAAAGGCAATGTAATCTTTTGGTCCCTCAACAATGGACCAGGAGATATATAGCCTTCAAATATAACTACAAACAGGAAAACAGGACTCCCAACTATTTACACTGTTATAATGCTGTTCCCTTCCCTATTTCATGATGATCATCTTACACAAACCTAACCAGCATGTATACATATTGGTGAACCACAAACTGGTTGTGCAGAGCAGAAACAGAGATGCACTACAAAACATGTGTGTGTAACAGAAAGAATCAACTTTAGGCAAAACCAGAAGTAGACCCCCAAACGTTGATACAAATGCTAGATAACTCTCAGAAAGGTATGATTCCCAGCACTCCAGTGGGCATATCAGACACGATCAAACAAAGAGAATTCCAAAGTACAACATGTCATCTGCAAACCTTTGAAAATTAGACAGGATAAGCTGGCCAATTGTAAGCCCAAGAGGCAGGAGGTGTTGGGAAATGAAAACAGTGGCGATATGGCCACATGACAGGCATGGATTTGGGTTTCAGGACAAAAGGGGTGGCCTATTTTGATTTGCTGTTCTCCATCAGGTATAATGGTACACCAGTAAGGTCCCCTGCACCACTAACTCATCTATATAAATCTAGCAAGACTTGTCAGAGAAGGCTGTCAATGCTGAGATACTGGCAGTGGCAGGTAAGATACAGAAAGCAGCATGAGGTAGGCTAAGATAGTACCTGGTGCTGACGATGGAATTATATGGTGATGGCTTCGATAGTGAAACCATGTTAACATGATGGAAGGACTGAAAATGGGGAACCAACAAACAAAAATGCACTAGAGGGCCAGTCATGAAAATGCAAAGATGCAAAATTCGGTGGCAAGTTTAGATAGGATTTATGAAGACAACGAGTCTCCACTGGGATTTTTTGTGGTGGAACTTCTCAGAAATGACCACTTTGGTGTGGTGCATTCCAAAACTTTCTGCTTTTTTAATTTTTTTTATTCAAGCAACCAGTTATTGGCTGGTATATATCATCAGAAGCTTGAAACTTGACTCTTGTGACAGGGGGACAAGTTCAACAGAAAGTTTTGGAAGGAAAAAATTTGGATTCACAGCATAGAAAAGGAAATGTCCATTGCCAAAATTTTGTACGAAAACCAAATAATTATGTACTCCCTCTGTCCGGAAAAGAATGCGATTCTAGCATAGTATTGAGTCAAACATTCTGAATTTGACCAAGTTTATACAAAAGATATCAATATTTATAATACCAAATAAGTGTCATCATCATGATACTTATTTTGTGTTATAAATATTGATACTCTTTTCTATAAACTTGGTCAAACTTTAAAGATTGACTAGGGGTAGAGCTAGAATTGCATCCTTTTCTGGACAGAGGTAGTATTTCTAAACATTTATAGCAGGCATAAAAAGTAACAAGCCATTGATAAGATCAACAATGCTGCTTAAGTTGCATGAAAAATAAATTTGCATGTTTCACAAAAACTATTAAAGACACAAGTTTCTTTTCAGTTAACAAATCAGCACAAATGGCAACAAAAATTCTATGGTCATGGTTGAATAATTTTATACCTAAATTTTGTAATTATAATACAACCTGAAATGCTTGGTATAAATTTCCTTTTGCGAACTTCAAGCTATCCACAGCACCTTGTCTTGTCAACTCCACAGCATGCGCTAGGGCTTGAACATCAACCTAATATCCAAATATCAAAAGCTGGTGCAAAAAGAGTATAGTATATGTATATTTAATAATTACTATGGAGTGCTTGCCTCATCAAATGGTGGTGCTTCGAGTAAGCATTCCTGAGGAACCACAGGGGGATCACGATCCTCAAATAGCAGCTGCTCAGTGAGATCAGATATAGGTGATGAAATTCCTTGGCGCTTGCAAAATGCCTTGTGAATGCTATTCAAGTGTTGTAAAATTGTTAGAATGGCATAGAAGATAATTTGACCAGTTATGATTGGAAAAACAGAAGGTATGTACTGTATAAGGTACCTTATTAAGTATCTTAACGTCAGCGATAGAATAGGGTCATAAGCTTCTAAATGAGCTCTTAGTATAGATGATAGTAGACCAGCAAGTTCAAACCTCTTCTTTATAGACCACTGTAGAGCAAAGGGTTTAAGAAGGAAGAAACGATTAATACCAGAAACATTAAGAACTTCCTTACAGTACATCGTGAAGTGCTGAAAGATATAACATAGCAATAGCAACCTCTATAAAGTTGAGAAACATATCTTCCAAGAAGCAATAAGCATAATAATAGTTCCCAACATAGAAGTTCTAACATGCAAAAAGTACAGTATTTTTTTATTGGTCATAATTGTTTTGTTCACGGGCGCTGGTTGTGGCTAAGGTTTTTTCTATTGGTGAATCCTTTTTGTAACTTCTTTGCCCCTATAGGGGTTGTACAAGTCATCTAAACTCCTTTCTTCTTCTAAATAATGATGTGCAGTTCTCCTGCGTGTTCGAGAAAAATGAAGTATAGTATTTTAATAGTAAGGCAGTAAGGCACTCATGGGCAAGTGCAAAGCAGTGTATTGTCAAATGATTCAATGACAATCAAAGCTACTTAAGTCTTAAACTCTGGAGAAGTTGATTCCTTACTCTCTCTCTCTTTTTTGTCAAACAATTGACAATCAAAGCTACCTAAACTCTGGAGAAGTCAATACCTTACCAAGAAATATTATAAGCTGTCTTCTTCAGTGTATTAATTGGTCTACGTTGCTATCCACTATTTAAAGAAGTAATGTCACCAAATATACAATGTATGAATAATTAACATATCCGTGCCATTATTCTTAGCTGACAAGCTCATGAAGCAGAATATGGACATAGGGGACCCTGCATACCTCATTAACAACTGGGGAAGATTGATCATCTTTGTCATATATCAACACAAGCATTATATGCTTGAACTCCTCATAAGCTTCCTTCAGGGCATATTAACATATCAATATTCAGTAAGCAAGCTCCAAACAAGCACAAAGAAACTCAATTAAACATGCTAGGATAAATGTGTTTATTCAGGTTTAGCCGTCTAATATATCCTAGGTGCTGCATGATGCTCTTTTAGTGTTATGTTCAATATATGGCTCTTTAATACATTTGAAACTCGCCCACCCAAGAATTGAACAGGAAAGAATTAAATGAGCACTGTAACCTAACCAAACAGGAACAAGGTAGTAGAGAAACCCAAGCAGTATATTCATTCATTGTGAATTAAATTGAAACTGTAAAATGCACCAAGAGTCCCTAAGGCCTAAACTTGTAAATAACCTTTCATGATGGAAACATCAACAACAACATAGCCTTTTGTCCCAAGCAAGTTGGTGTAGGCTAGAGATGAAACCCAAAAGAGACGAGAAACAGGGAGACACATAAAGGGACATAAAGGGCACAAGACAAAAGAGGTCACGGTTCAGGCACGTTGATTGCTAATCTTCAAGCGCTCATGTCCATAGCTAAATCCTTGGGGATATTCCACTCCTTAAGATCTCTCTTAACGGACTCGTCCCAAGTTAGTTTAGGTCGACCTCTACCGCTCTTTACATTATCGGCCCGCTTTAGAACTCCACTACGCACCGGCGCCTCAGGAGGCCTCCGTTGGACATGTCCAAACCATCTCAACCGATGTTGAATCAATTTCTCCTCAATTGGTGCCACCCTAACCCTATCCTGAATATCGTCGTTCCGTACTTTATCCCTCCTTGTGTGCCCACAACACCAACGCAACATACGCATCTCCGCTACACTCAATTGCTGGACATGTCGCCTTTTTGTAGGCCAACACTCAGCACCATATAACATCGCCGGACGAATCGCCGTCCTATAGAACTTACCTTTCAGCTTCTGAGGCACCCTTTGTCACAGAGAACGCCAGAAGCTTGACGCCATTTCAACCAGCCGGCTGAAATTCTATGCCTAACATCTTCATCAATGTCTGTTGTTTGTTGCATGCTTTGAATTAAAAGTTATTTGTTGCATGCTTTGAATTAAAAGTTATAAACTAATTTCTGAGGAATTACCACTTAGCCATGTCAAGTTTCAAAAAACATACGTTCCATAACAATCAAATCATTTTTGTAAAAAGTACATTGTATGTTCCTATAACTTGTTTAGTTACAGGTTAACTGTTGTAGAGCCAATTATCATAACAGTAAGACCATCAGAAGCACCCTTTCAAAATAACATCTTGTTCAGGCAAATTTAACCTATACTAATGTACCAGTAACTAGTGCTTTTCTAAATATCAGCTGCTACAACATAAGTGGCTCTACCTCAACAAATATATACATAATCACATGATTCAGCTGTTGAGTTAGGATCTGCTTGGTTGGCTACCACAGTACCACATTTAGCTGCAATTACCTCTGGCAAAGTGTGGCAAGACAGTCGTTGTGCTGAAGGGGTAGATTGTGACAACTTAAGCAAAATACGGTATGCCACATCAGTGCAAAAGTAACCAAAGAAATGTGACAAAAAGTAAAACTTTCCAGCTTTTGTGTATTGCAACATGATAGGCGTGCAATCTTAGCTCTTAGGGCACTGGTATTGCACCTAACATCACCTAATCCCAGTCACACCACAGTTTCCCACATAGCTGCGTGTTTGACTGACACAATTGTGGTCGCACACATTTTCCTAGCACCCTACCCTACACATCATATGTTCAGTTGTTGACAAACTTTGCGACACTTGTGGGTAACGATATGTTGGCTACATTTTGCCTACATCACAGCTCGAGAAAGAACTTCTTTTACATATATTTTCCTTAATGCGATAGCTCAAACTAGCAGGGATAGTCTCCTAGCAATATGTCCTCATATGAAGCATACCTCCAAAAATTTTAAAAAAAAAAAAATCCAGTTTCCGTAGCACAGATTTCAAGGATGCATACTGCAATAACCAAGGGGTAAGCACCCACTAAAAACTGGATGCCAGAGTTACCTCCACACCTATGTCCAAATTGTTCAGACAAATTGGACACTCTGAATCCAAATCAGATTCTGAAGACTATATCTGACTCCATGTAGTATTTTGCACAGCCATACTTATTTGCCAAGCGAAACTCCTGAATACATGTGCCATTTGAAACAAGGGATCCTGACCACCAGGGCCATCAACTGGCAGGGGCGAGGTGGCCAGCTGCACAGGCCCCAGAAATCTAAAGCCACTTTTTTTCTTCAACACACACGAGAGCTACGTATCATTGCATTAATACAAGGATACACACACAAAAACATTTTATTCAATACATGAACGTGAAGTGAAACTGTGAAGGAATATCGATTGTGATCATTGATCGGCCTCAACAACTGGTTCATCAAATCTGATCAATTTCTCTCTGTTTGTCTCCCAGTCCCAGGTCACCGCCCACCCAGCGAGGCAGCAACACAACCCTGCTAGTCTGCCAATGCAGTGCCACACCTGCTGAGTGCCAATACGGAGACGGAGGACGCACCCTGTCGCTGCTGCAGTCAGGGGCGACGCCGCACTATGTTTGGGTGGTGCACTGGCACCAGGCAAAAAAAACATATTTAATACTACATGGTCTACTTTTACCATACAAATTAGTTGAAATTAGATATATTTCTACATGGCTATGAATAATGTGTACCACTATGGATTTTAAGGTGGCTTCGCCCCTGGCTGCAGTTCCGCACCTACCGACACCCGACACATCAAGCTAAGTGGTAACCTGAGCCTGCTAGTCGATACTAGCGTACGGAGGGCAAAACATGGAACAGCTTAATTTGTAATGTGATTTCTTCTTATGATTAGGAGTCAATAACATGTATTGAAGTTGTATAATTAAGTGAAAGGATGATTTGATTATATGATGATTTTTTCCAATTTTAGGGCCTCATCTTGCATTTTCTACCAGGGCCTCAAATTCCCCAAGAGACAGCCCTGAGTTAGAGGAGACTCATCCCCTGCTGGCCACCGAATCAATCCTCACTATACCAAAGCCACAATTGTAGGTTCAACATATTCAGATCCAACAACAAGCCTGACAATTCCCACAATTTTCACCACTTCATGATCCACTACTCATATTATTAACTAGCCTATGCACGCTTAACTTGTTGCTCGATTCCGAGCCACTAAATATCCATTCAACACTGTTTTTCAGCATGGTATGAGCCACCACGGAGGTTCAGTACACAGTCACAGTACTTAAACCGCTATCCGCATGGAGTAAATTTTAATTTGACGCTTGAACACCTCAACTTGAATCAGAGCATCATGTCATGTCAGGCGTGAGGAGGGGGGTCACAGCAGAAGCACTCACCGGGTAGGCGTCGAGAGCACAGGGCGCGAGCGCCGTGCGGAGGCAGTCTAGCGCGGCGTCCCTGTCTGCCTCCGTGCCCCTCCTCACCAGCTCCACAAATCTCTGCACCGCCACACAAATTGAATCATGTCTCAGTTTGAACCACAAGCGCCGGAGGTATCGGGAGACCGAGGGAATGGCACGCACCTGCTTGTGGAGGTAGAAGAGGAGGCGGTGGTCGGCAAGCGCGGCAGGCGCGTGGGCCCGGAGGAGCGCGAGGGCCGCGTCGACGTCTCCCAGCTCGAGCGCGCGGCGCGCGCAGCGGATGAGGAGGCGCGACCGGTAGGATGAGGAAGAGGACGACGAAGACGAGGATGGGGCCGAGGAGGTGACGGTGGTAGTAGAGGAGGAGGGTGACGACGGCGGCGAGGGGGAGGCGGGGGCGGGTGCAGCGGGAGGAGGGGCGACGAGGCGGTCGGATCTGGCGAAGTCGAGGACAAGGGCGTCCAATGCGTCCCAGTTCACCGGCGGAGGAAAATTCGGCTGCGGCCAGTCCATCGGCGGCGAGGCAGTAGCGGGCGGTGGCGCGGGGGCGGGGATTAGGGTGGAGGAACAGTTGGGGTGGTCGGGACTCGGGTGGAGGTCGTTGAGACGACACGACGAAGTCGGTGGAGCCGTGGAGGGCAGCGTGCGTGCGTGCGTACGTGTAGCGAATTGGGGCGAGGTGTGACATCTACAACGATACTCTAAGGGCCTGTACCTAAAAACCAAAAATTTTCAAAATTCCCCGTCACATCAAATCTTGCGGCACATGTATGGAGCATTAAATGTACTACTCCGTCCCATAAAAAGAGTCATCGTGGGAAGCGTGCTGGTCAAACTTTCTCAACTTTGACTACGTTTGTAGAAAATGCGTGCAACATTTATAACTTTAAATAAGTTTATTGTGAAAGTATATTCAAAGATCTACCTAATGATACTAATTATATACCATAAATATTAATATTTTGTTAAATATATTTGGTCAAAGTTAAAAGCTGTTGACTTTTTGGGAAGCGAGAATGACTCTTTTTATGGGACGGAGGGAGTAGGTAAAAAGAATAATTGATTGCACAGTTTGCCTGTAATTGGCGAGACGAATCTTTTAAGCCTAAATAGTCCATAATTGGACAACTTTTGCCAAATACAAACGAAAGTGCTACAGTAGCCAAAAACCAAAAATTTTCGGTACTAAACGCGCCCTAAGGCCTTGTTCACTTCCCCTCCCAACCCAAAATATTTCCTCTTCCACCCATCACATCAAATCTTTCGACGCATGCATGGAGCATTAAATGTAGGTAAAAAAGATAACTAATTGTATAGTTTGTCTGTAAATGTCGGGACGAATCTTTTGAGCCTAGTTAGTCCATAATTGGACAAATTTTACCAAATAACAACGAAAGATGCTACAGTAACTTTTCAGCTACTTTTCGCGAAGTGAACACACCCTAAAGCTTTAGAGTATGAATATAGAGTAAAAACTACTGTACTGGATACTCTAAAACGATACTCTATCCTTTCTCTCAGTCTATATTTAGAGTGGTATTGTACTTACTCTATACTCTATAGTGGCGGCCCCACTAGCTAAACGAAGGGGAAAAAATGCTATAACTCACAAACCAAAAATCCAAATTAAATTTTGATTTCACCATTAAATTCGTTTTAATAAATCCTTCAAAACTAGATCACACATGGATATATTTAAATAAAGTGACAAGTGGGTCCCACAGTGGATAAAAGATGATATAGAGGATGGATAAGTGCGGGAAAAGTGAGTATAGAGGAGAGAATCTTGCTGACTATGACGTATAGAGGATGAATATAGAGATCCATGAGTGCGGGTAGTCTTATACGTAGGGATGATATCATATATATTTTTATATTTATGTCCGGATTCGGATTCGAATACGAATAATATAAAAATGTCGGATAGAATACTATTGGATATCGACATCATAAATATGTGATTTAAATATTCGGATACGAATATGGTATCGAATATTAAATATCCGAACTCGGATACGGACAGATTAAAATCCCTCTAAATAAATTCGGTCTCGAATACGGTCGAAAAATATTCGTACCGTTTTCATCCCTACTTATACGCGTCGAAGGCTAGTACTCCCTCGGTCCATAAGAGTGCATTTGTTTTTAAGTTTAACCATTATATACATAAAAAGGGTCGAGCCACAGTTCCCTAAATAATTTCCATTGCCTCATATTTAGATATGTCACAATGGTTAGGATGATGTGCCCCTTATGTGCGAAGCCTTAAAGACTTCAGATACCTCTCAGCCACGTACAAGTCTCTTCGTATAGGTGTAGGTCTAGTTTACGCACTAGGATGTGCGTGTGTGGTGGTTTGAGTTAGTGTGTGAGTTCAGATACTACAGCATGTACTTGAAGAGTTGAGGCTAAAAAATATAGATAAAAAAGTATAAATATTTATAATATAAAACAAATATCATTAGATTAATTACAAAATATATTTTTATAATAAATTAATTTGAAGCCATAAATGTGAATACTATTTACTAGAAACTTAGTCAAATGTAAAGTACTTTAACTGACACACAACTCATAATTGCATCCTTTTAGGGACAGAGATAGTACTATAGATGTAGATATAATAAACAAAGAGATGATCGGCGTGTAATGTGTTGTTTGTAGTCGATAGAAAATACTCCCTCCGTCAAAAAATGCAATTATAAAAGCCATGTCAATCCAACTAGCTAAAGTTTGATCAAGTTTATAGTAAATAGTTAAGCTACAGAGCGGGTGCAGAAGGAAAGGTGTATAGCCGAATATGCAGGATTTGACCAAATAGTAAAATGCAGGCTAAGCTCGCTTTGAGGACAGTGTTAGCTGCATATGAGCCCGTGTAGGTAACCAAATAGGGATAAAACTGCCATGTAGGGGCCTGAACTGGATAAGGGGTTATATATGCAACCAAACAGACCCGTATAACCATATTACCTCCATGCATTCCAGTCCGGCTTATCAAATAGATCGTCCGATCCATTGATAAAAATATTATTGGAGCTTATCATTATTTTCTTTATCTCAAAATTCTCTTTTTGCTTCTTCATGGCGTCTAGCAACTTCAGCTTTGCAGCCATTCTTTTCTTGTTTCTGTCAATTAATTCCTTTGAAAATAAGCTTAGTCTCCAAGGTTGCTATATTAGATAGCACCCCATCTTCGCCTTGCTTTTATTTGAATCAAATAAAAATGAACCAAACTTGTGGGAGTTCTCCTAGCCTCCTACCCACGCTAAGGGTTAGCACCAGGGATGAAAACGGTACGGATATTTATTCGACCGTCCGTTCGACCGAATAAATATGAACACTTATCTGGATAGTTACTCGGATATCCATATTTTTTTCGGATACGGATAATAAAACGGATATCTTAGGCGGATATCAAATACGGATGTAATATCATCGATATCCGGCGGATATCGGATAATCCGGTTAAGTATCGGATATATCCGGGTATTATAAACGGATATTATCCGGATATTATTCAAACGACCTTGGATGGAGAAATTTAAAAATCACAAATTTAAACCATCCAAACTATCTCAAATGGAAAGTTGACCAAAACAACAATTGTAGATCTTGATGAGTTGAACAAACTTGGTATTCAAAACTTTTCAATTTGAAGTCATTTAGAGTTCATAATACTAGAGTCAAAGTGTTGTTTTTTCATTTGACCAAATTTGACTTGGTCAAACTTGCTCAAATGAGACACTAAATGACCTCAGATGAAAAAACTCTGAATACCAAGTTTGATCATCTCAGTAAGATCTACAATTGTTACATAGCTCATTTTCCCATTTGAGAAAGTTTTATCAAACACTAGTCACAAATTCTTGAATTTCATATAGACTTTCTAAAACTATGTCACACACTTGTGAAATTTGAACTACATTTTGTTCAAACTTTCTCAAATGAAAAAATAGCCTATATAAGGATTGTAGATCTTGATGAGCTGAACAAACTTGGTATTCAAAACTTTTCAATTTGAGACAATCTAGGGTTCTAAAAACTAGTTTATAGGCATTGAAATTTAAAAATCATAAATTTGAACCGTCCAAACTATCTCAAATGGAAAGTTGACCAAAACAACAATTGTAGATCTTGATGAGTTGAACAAACTTGGTATTCAAAACTTTTCAATTTAAAGTCATTTAGAGTTCATAATACTAGAGTCAAAGTGTTGTTTTTTCATTTGACCCAATTTGACTTGGTCAAACTTGCTCAAATGAGAAACTAAATGACCTCAGATGAAAAAACTTTGAATACCAAGTTTGATCATCTCAGAAAGATCTACAATTGTTACATAGCTGATTTTCCCATTTGAGAAATTTTTATCAAACACTAGTCACAAATTCTTGAATCTCATATAGACTTTCTAAAACTATGTCACACGCTTGTGAAATTTGAACTACATTTTGTTCAAACTTTCTCAAATGAAAAAATAGCCTATATAAGGATTGTATATCTTGACGAGCTGAACAAACTTGGTATTCAAAACTTTTCAATTTGAGACAATCTAGGGTTCCGAAAACTAGTTTGTAGGCATCGAAATTTAAAAATCATACATTTGAACCCTACAAACTATCTCGAATGGAAAGTTGACCAAAACAAAAATTGTAGATCTTGATGAGTTTAACAAACTTTGTATTCAAAACTTTTCAATTTAATGTCATTTAAAGTTCATAATACGAGAGTCAAAGTGTTGTTTTTTCATTTGACCAAATTTGACTTGGTCAAACTTGCTCAAATGAGACACTAAATGACCTCATATGAAAAAACTCTGAATACCAAGTTTGATCATCTCAGCAAGATCTACAATTGTTACATAGATCATTTTCCCATTTGAGAAAGTTTTATCAAACACTAGTCATAAATTCTTGAATCTCATATAGACTTTCTGAAACTATGTCACACACTTGTGAAAATTGAACTACATTTTGTTCAAAAAATCTCAAATGAAAAAAATGTCCTATATAAGGATTCTAGATCTTGATGAGCTGAACAAACTTGGTATTCAAAACTTTTCAATTTGAGACAATATAGGGTTCCGAAAACTAGTTTCTAGGCGTCGAAATTTAAAAATCATAAATTTGAACCATCAAAACTATCTCAAATGAAAAGTTGACCAAAACAACAATTGTAGATCTTGATGAGTTGAACAAACTTGGTATTCAAAACTTTTCAATTTGAAGTCATTTAGAGTTCATAATACTAGAGTCAAAGTGTTGTTTTTTATTTGACCAAATTTGACTTGGTCAAACTTGCTGAAATGAGACACTAAATGACCTCAGATGAAAAAACTTTGAATACCAAGTTTGATCATCTCAGCAAGATCTACAATTGTTACATAGCTCATTTTCCCATTTGAGAAAGTTTTATAAAACACTAGTCACAAATTCTTGAATCTTATATAGACTTTCTAAAACTATGTCACACACTTATGAAATTTGAACTACATTTTATTCAAACTTTCTCAAATGAAAAAATAGCATATATAAGGATTGTAGATCTTGATGAGCTGAACAAACTTGGTGTTCAAACGTTTGAGATAATCTGTATCTTTATCTTATTTGTTGCTTTACTCTTTAGTCTTTCGGCTTAATCTAGATGGATTATGGACTCATAGAGTGGTGTAATGGTTTGCGCACGTATAATATATATATATATATATATATATATATATATATATATATATATACTGCTTTAATGCTTTTACTCAATATCCGAATAGATATTTGTATCCGACCTTCTCCGAATCCGATTCATACCGTATTCGATACTCATTATTCGTATCCGTAACCGAGTCAATCCGTATTCGTATATGTATCCGAACGCTATCCGTGTCCGAATCCGAATCCGAACAGAAATATGAAAACAAATACAATATGAGTGATATCCGTTCGTATCCGATCCGTTTTCATCCCTAGTTAGCACAGACGAGCCCGAGGGTTCCCACAGGAAAAGGAAAGCAAGGGTTAAACTAACAGAGTAGGGAGACACCCGCAATAAATTCTGGAGTAAATAGTAATTAATTCATCATCTTACAATGTTTCACCCGCCGGGTATTTATAAAGCATCCACCAGAGGCAAGACAAGATTACAAGTTACCCTTGCCAGGCTAGACACCAGCCTACAGGGATAAAGGGGCGCTTTAGTCATTTGACTCTCTCGATCCAACTACTCCTCTGACAGCATGAAGACCACCATCTTTGGGGGTCGCCGCATTCCGTTCGTCTCCTTATGGCATGGAGCCGACCTGATGAGGGTTCTCTCATGTCCGAAGAGCCTCGCTGGTTCTCTTGGATCTGCAAAGACATTTCAAGGTTAAAGTTACCTTTGTCAGAAGTGTCGACGTAGCGTCATTCGCTGAGAGTGCCGCTGGGGCTGGGTAGCGAAGGTACCTAGGGGCAAGGGTCATCCTATGCCTATGGACAATTGTTAGGACGGGTTGGCACAGCGAGGGCATCCCCCTAACAAAACTGAATAATTTGAGTTGCCATTGGTTCATTAGCGCCGGCCCTATTGCCCCCAATTTGTAGTCACATGATTAAATTTTCAAAGATGTGTAAATTAAGTGTTAAGAAGTAGGAGGGACGTGTATTTGCCTTCAAATATCAAATTTTCTCAAATTGAAATGGAAGATAATACTACGGTGTAACAGCGATTTAGCAAAGCCAATTTAATGCAGATTGATCCCTATGGATCACAAGGTTATCATAGTTTAAAAATGTAGTCCCTTTGTAACTGTCGGGCTGGGAACAACCTCTGTTGTATGTCAAACTTCTATCTTCTTAATATAATGATATGTAATGCTTTTGCGTATTCGAGAAAAAAAATTAATGCAGGTGGGCGAGTCATTTTCTGGGTCCAGTAGCAGTAGCTAATTAACTTAACTGCGCCCTTGCTATACAATCAATTCTTTTTAGTGTGCTAGGAGTGAAAAAAAAAGCTCCAAAGACGCTCAAGAGCTCTCACTGGTAAGGACATGGACCTGAGTCGTGCTATCTTAGAGCATGCAAAGCACGTCATGCAATCGGAGGATGAATCTTTTGCTGCTGCAGCTTGTTTTGTGGTATGTGCCTTAGAGATGAGGCCAATTTGTGGCCTCCTAAATTTCAAGTAATTTTTTAGTTGAGGTCTGCCAGCATTTTTCACCAAATGCAGACGATGGTTTCAAGTGTATCATGAAGGAAGCTGAGTTGATGTTCGAGTTGCTGCGACGTCAGTTTGACACTACCGAGCTTGTCAGCTTGAGCAATCAGATCCGGAGATCTGTCTGGAATCTTATGCGGTAGAATGATCTTCTAATTATAGAAAGCTCAACGGTCTTCTAGAACCTTGACTCGCGCCCTGATTGGGGGCGTCCAGCCCATCTATGACTAGAGGGCCCCCGTCACCCTGTGCTATAAAAAGAGGTGGGGGCCGACGACTCAAAGCACGAGGTTCGTCTGAGCCGCACTCCCCACCGACAAACCCTAGTTCCGATCGCAGAGGGTGCGCAGCCAAGTGACGGGAAGCACCTCCGCCGCCACTGCAGCGCTCCAACATCCTCATTGGACTTCACTGCGTCACCGATCTACATCGACCGTCGCTGCCTAGTGCAGAGCATCGCCAACGACTCGATGGCCGCCTCCGGATCGAACATCATTGCACCTCCCGTTCCCACAGATGGTTTGCACTCCTTTCTCTCTCTCTCTCTCGGATCTAGTAGACTATATACTAGGACATCTTGATTATACCCAAACAAAAGAAAGTTCCCCGTCAGATCTACTCCATGAGATCCTAAAGGTTCAACATTGGTATCGGACGCCTACCTAGGGTAGATCTTGTTTATGGGGTAGAAATGGAAAGGGAAATCACAGAAAAACATCAACCGAATCGATCAAATCGGATCGGAGCTGGAACCCTAACCCTAACCCTAATCGGGTAAAAGAAGAAAGGAGGGCATGGAGGGGACCTACCCGGGCCCAGCCGCCCTTACCGCCGGCGGCTTTGGACGCCGTGCGCGAACGAACAGAGCAGCCGTCGCTCGCCGGCGGGACGCCGCCGTGCATGTGTGCGAGCCGATGGCACCACTGCGAGGCGCTCGACGGTGGTGTGCTCAACCACAGGCGAGCACGCGCGTCGGCGAGGGGGCCCGCGGCGGCGCAATCGTCTTCCTCCTCTGCCGGTCGCCATGAACGGCGGCTGCTGCTTCTCTCTTCACTAGATGTGGACTGGGCAAGCAAGGGAGGAGGAAATGGAAATGAGGGTTAGGGTTTCAGGACCGACAGGTGCCACGAGTTTTGTTCCACCGAAAACATCTCCCAGCCATCGGATTCACACCAACGGTTCTGATTTCATCAGGTCAAAAGAGGCCTAGGCGGGCGGGAGCGCTGGGCCACTTTCCCGGCCTAGGCCCAGGTTGCGACCTGGGCGCGGGGTGCTCAGCCGATTCTGCACTGGGCCATAGCCCGCGCCGGGCCGAGGCCCACGCTAAAGTCGCCGCGTCCGCGCGCTAATGGGCCAACTGGGCCACTACAATGCGCAACGCGCGCCTGATGGATTGGGCCGCAGGAACTGCTGGGCTGAAATGGCCTAAAAGATAAAGTTTTTTCCATTTTATTTCCAAAAACAATTGTTCATGCATATTTTTGATGAATTTTAACTCAATTTTAATGGAAATTTCTGGGCAAATTTTATCCAACGATATTAATTGTTCAGACAACAGTAGAGTGATTAAAGTGCTTCTAGAAAATATTATGAGAATATTAAAAGTGTTTCCGCTGCGTACTTAATGTTGTTAATTTCATTATTAAATTCGAACCAACGGGAGAATTTAATTTTGAAAATGGATAAATTTTCAGATGATTATAATATTGTTATTATTCTGACCAATGTTGATTAATAACAGTATTATGATGTTATTATGTGGTTTTATCATGCATTAATTCTATTTCTGCCCAACGGTGATATAGAATTAGTGTAAAAAGGAAAATTATATGTTTTAATTTTGACCAACGTTGGAATTAAAACATGCAATTAATTTTGTATTTATGTTCTCACTCTATATGATTTGTGTTTTCAGGAGGTTACTCTTTGATGGGGTTTATCAAAGATATTTCACCCCTCAAAGGTGACAACTACACCGAATAGAAAAGAAAATTGACCTCGCTTTTGTCTTGGCTGAGGTGGACTGGGTGGTCACCACACCATGCCCTAATGAACTTGTGGCACCGATGAGGGAGACCAATGAGTCTGATGCTGAATGGCAAAAGAAAGAGAGGGACCATGCTCCCATACAAATGGCATATGACCTACAAAAGTAAAAGTGAGTCAATGCCAATAAAAATATATTGCTGTCATAAAGAACACGATTGAGCCTACCATAATGGGCTTGATCCAAGAGTGTGACACTATCACAGAGTACTTGGAAAGGATAAAGAGTCAGTTCTATGGCTCTTCAAAGACATATGCTACTCAACTGATAAAACAGCTGGTGACAGAAAGATACACTGGAGGTGGAAATGGCAATACCATTAGAGAGTACATATCAAAGATGAATCATTTGAACAACAAGCTAAAACCAATGGATCTGGCTCTTACGGAAGAGTTTCTTATCCATCTGATTTTTGCTTCTTTACCAAAAGAGTTTGACACATTTGTTGTCAACTACAACATTCAGCCCGAGAAATAGGATCTAGAACGTTGTATGACAATGTGTGTGCAAGAGGAAGATAGAATAAAGGCCACCAATGGTGGTACTCTCAGTTTTATTAAAGATAACAAAAGAAAGAATTTCAATGCCAATGCCAACTCTCCCTCAAAGCCAAAGGGCAATGGTCCCATGTAGCATCAGCCTCAGCAAAACAGGTGTGCAGTGAACAAAGATCAGTGTCTCTACTGCAAGAAGGAGGGACATTACAAGAAAGATTATCCTAAATTCTTAAAGATGATCATGGCAAAGAAATGTGAGAACATTATTACGTTTATAAATGAATCCTTGTATGTACAATATTCGAAATCTACTTGGTGGATTGACTCAGGTGCAACTGTTCATGTTGCTAATTCATTACAGGGGTTCCATTCGACGAGGACTACGCAAAGAAGTAAAAGACACGTTAAAGTCGCGAATGGAGTCCAAGCAGATGTCGAAGTTGTTGGTGATGTTCCTCTAGAGCTTGCTGATGGCTTTATTCTTTTGCTTAGAGATGTTTTATTTGTTCCTTTATTACAGAGAAACTTGATTAGTGTGTCGTGTTTAGACAATGATGGATTTGATTGCCATTTTGGAGATGGCAAATGTGAGATACAATGTAATAATGAATGTGTTGGCCTTGCTTTTCAAAAGTAAGATCTTTATTTGTTATCACTTCGTGAAAATGTGAATTCCGTATGTGATGCGAATGAGAACGTATCCTCGTTTGTGAATGCAAATAGAAAACGAAAGAGAACTCAAGATGCGTCGTCGAAATTATGGCACTGTCGTTTAGGCCATATTTCAAGAGGGAGAATAGAGAGACTAGTTAAGAATGATATTCTTCCTCCATTAGAGTTCTCAGACTTTGAACAGTGTAGAGAATGTATTAAAGGAAAATACACAAAGCAAACTAAAAAGGATGCTAAACAAAGCACATGAATTCTACAGATAATTCACACAGACATATGTGGTCCTTTTCCTGTGAAAAGTGTGGATGGTTATAACTCGCTCATAACATTCACAGATGACTACTCCTGTTATGATTATATTTATCTAATTAAAGAAAAAAATAAAGCATTGGATAAATTTAAAATATTTAAGGCTGAAGTTGAAAATCAACATAATTTAAAGATTAAAGTGGTCCGGTCTAATCATGGTGAGGAGTGCTACGGTCGGCATACCCCATATGGTCAAGTTCCTGGACCTTTTGTAAGGTTTCTATAGGAGAATGACATAGTTACCTAGTATTCTACACCGGGCGAACCTCAGCAGAACGGAGTAGCTAAAAGGCGTAACCGTATCTTGATGGATATGGTGCGCAATATGATAAGTTATTCTGACTTGCCATTGAGTCTATGGATGGAGGCGTTAAAAATCGTCATTCATATTCTAAATAGAGTACCAAGTAAAGCGGTGCCCAAAACACCATATGAGTTGTGGACAGAAAGAAAATCTTCACTAAAACACTTGCGTGTGGGGGGAGTCCTGCCGAGGCAAAAGTGTTTAACCCAAATATTGAGAAGTTAGATGCCAAAACAATTAGTTGCCATTTTATTGGCTATCCTAAAAAGTCAAAAGGTTTTCGTTTCTACTGTTCAGACAGATACACAAAATTTGTAGAAACGAGACACACTGTTATCTTAGAGGATGAAATGATGAGGGGGAGCATGGTGGCTCGAGAAATTATTCTTGAGGAGAAGCGGGTATGTGTGCCCACTCCGATGATTCAGGAACCATTATTTGAACTACCTGTTCTTGTTGCACCAACCAGGGCTGGACAAAAAGCTCGTTAAGCTGGCTCGGTGGCTCAGTATAAAAGTGCTCTGATTGGACTCATTTATCTTTTAAAATGAAAATGACTTGATTTGGAATGACTTTCAACTTCGGCTCGGCTTGTTAGGCTCGTCGTGAAGTTAGGTCTTAAACAATGTAGGAAATAATGATGAATAAGATTATAGCAATTTCTAAAAAAGCTCGAAAAAAACTATGGTTGGCTCGATATCCAGCCCTAGCACCAACAGTGCCAGATACTGTAGTGCCAACACCTGTTGTCAGTTCTCCTATGGTGACAGTAAATAATGGTGAGGAACCTGTCCTTCAGGAACCTATACAAACTGATGCCACAGATGAGGGGGAGCAATAACAGCCCCAAACAGAAGATGTGTCAAATGTGGAGGCAGGCCCCGAGAAGGTCTCAAAGAGTTAGAAGATCAGCTATACCTGATGATTATGAGGTGTATAACACTAAAGATTTTCAAATAGAGGGTGATCCCACTTCATTTGAAGAAGCCATGAGAAGCGATAATTCATCCAAGTGGCTTGAGGCCATGGAAGATGAAATAAAGTCAATAAGTACCAATAAAGTTTGGGACTTAGAACCTATTCCTAAAGGAGCCAAGACAGTAGGCTGTAAATGGGTCTACAAGACAAAATGTGACTGCCAAGGGAATATTGAAAGGTTTAAAGCGCGACTTGTGGCAAAAGGTTTCACGCAAAGAGAAATGATTGATTACAATGAGACGTTTTCTCCAGTCTCATGTAAGGATTCCTTCAGAATTATAATGGCATTAGTGGCACACTACGATTTATAGTTACATCAGATGGATGTAAAAACGATATTCCTGAATGGGAATCTGGAGGAAAATATTTACATGGCACAACCGAAAGGTTTTGTCGTGGAAGGAAAAGAACGAATGAGATGCCGCTTAAAGAAATTAATTTATGGGTTAAAGCAACCTTCAAGACAGTGGTACTTGAAGTTTGACAGAACAATAAAGAATTTTTGGTTTAAAGAAAATATTGAGGATAATTGTGTCTATGCAAAGTTTAAGAATGGAAGGTATATCTTTCTAATCCTGTATGTAGATGATATCTTACTTGCTAGTAGTGATGTTCATCTACTACTGGAGACAAAGAAGTTTTTATCTTCAAAATTTGATATGAAAGATCTTGGTGAAGTGTCTTTTGTTTTAGGCATAGATATTCACCAAGATAGAAGTAAAGGGGTATTAGGACTATCACAAAAGGCATACATAAAAAAAGTTTTAAAGAAATTCAGTATGCATAAATGTAGTGCCTCACCTGCACCCATGGTCAAGGGCGATAGATATGGGGATTTTCAATGCCCTATGAACCAATATGAGCTCGATCAAATGAAAGTGGTTCCATATGCTTCTGCTGTCGGAAGCCTACAATATGCTTAAGTGTGCACGCGCCCTGACTTAGCTTTTGTTACCGGGTTGCTTGGTAGATTCCAATGTAATCCAGGAATTGAACACTGAAAACTGGTAAAGAAAGTCTTATGATATTTGCAAGATACGAAAGGCCTCATGTTGACGTACAGAAAATCATATTCTCTCCAGATAGTGGGGTATTCGGATTCTGATTATGCGGGAGAGGATAGAAAATCTACGTCAGGATATGTATTCACTCTCGCAGGAGGAGCAATTTCATAGAAAAGCTCAAAATAAACCGTCACTACATCGTCCACAATGTATGCCGAGTTTGTAGCGTGTTATGAGGCAACGGGGCAGGTGAACTAGCTAAAGAAGTTCATACCCGGTTTGAAGGTGGTCGACAGCATACATAAGCCACTAAAGTTATACTGCGATAATAATCCAGCAGTACAGTACGCTCACAACAATAGGTCAAGTGGTGCTGCCAAACACATTGACATAAAGTATTACGTTGTGAAGGATAAAATCCGGGATCAAATTATAAATCTTGAGCATATAAGCATTGAAAAGATGCTCGCGGATCCGCTTACAAAAGGCTTACCACCCAACGTGTTCAGAGAACATGTAGCCGGCATGAGTTTAAGGGAAAGCCTATGACTCCTGGACTATAAAGGGCCCAAAGTTAAAGTAACTGTTTCAGATCAGACATGTGTATTGTAGCTGTCAAATCCATCGACAATTGACTGTGACGATGAAACATGCTCTATCCACTTATCTGTGATGGAACGAGTAAAGTGAAAGTGTTAAAGTCAAAGTTTAAAGATTAAAGTAAATGATGAGATCAAGGGGGAGAATGTTAGAATGATCTCTTAATTATAGAAAGCCCAACGACCTTCTAGAACCTTGACTCACGCCCTGATCGGGGACGCCCAGCCCATCTATGGCTGGAGGGCCCCCGTCACCCTGCGCTATAAAAAGAGGTGGGGGCCGGCGGCTCAAAGCACGAGGTTCGCCTGAGCCGCACTCCCCACCGACAAACCCTAGTTCCGATCGCAGAGGGTGCGCAGCCAAGTGACGGGAAGCACCTCCGCCACCACTGCAGCGCTCCAACATCCTCACTGGACTTCACTGCGTCACTGATCTACATCGACCGTCGCTGCCTAGTGCAGAGCATCGCCAACGACTCGATGGCCGCCTCCGGATCGAACATCACTGCACCTCCTGTTCCCACAGATGGTTTGCACTCCTTCTTTCTCTCTCTCGGATCTAGTAGACTGTATACTAGGACATCATGATTATACCCAAACAAAAGAAAGTTCCCCGTCAGATCTACTCCATGAGATCCTAAAGGTTCAACAGAATCTACCTTGGTCCCTGCTGCTGCATGCTGCCATGGTGGTATGTGCCTTCTCCTTCCAAACATTCCGCGACTTGGTTAATACGAGTGTTCTATTAATCTATTCTTTTCATGCTTGTACAAAATGATCTGTTGCAGGGTATCGCAAAGGAGGCTAAAATGGTGCGTTACCTGCTGACTCGACAGGATGTTGACTATGACCTAGAAAATGTAGTGTGTGATTATATACGACAAGGTGCAACTGCAGTTTTAACCAATCTTGTTGAAGAATTTGCTCATGATACTGCTGGTAATGTTGGTGTGCTTGGAATTCCTCCTACTCATAAATCAGAGGATCCAAAAGGTGTTGTCTGAAACTGAACACTTTCTTTTTCTTCATGCTAAATTGCTAATAACCGTTGCTTCAAATAAGTAGCATTTGATGTGAGAAAGAAGACTTCACTAGCCCTGGATATTTTATCTCCTAGACTAGATTTCTTTATGTGGAAGCCCTCACCCATATGCATGTGTTTTTGGTTGTAGTTTCAGTCAGGATAGTTACCAAGGATATGAAGCCTACAGAGGAGCCTTTGCAGACTTAAAACGTCATGAAGGTTAGTGGAGAGACATGTGAGAATGTTTTTATGTTGAAGGGTCTCGCATACTGCATAGTGCCATATGTTTTTGAAATGGACAAAGTTACAAAATGATCCTTATATTGAAAACCCGAGCATTGGCAAGTCACGCCCTTTTTGTTCGTGTATTGTCGCCTTACACATTTTTAGCCGACCATGCAATCTTTCCTTCAGTTCTCTTTTCATGTATGATCATAAGAGTGCAAGGTTATAGATGTCTTCAGCTATGAAATGTTTGGTATTGTTTTGTCACTGGAGTAGTTCTCTTCGTGATCATTTGATCTTTCTTTATGCCTCACATGATTCATGATGTATATGTATTTATGTAGTAATTGCCAAATGGACAGCAGATCATGTGCTAGAATCACCAGGACCGCCTACGCAGGGAGGACGGATGATTACTGTGGTGTGGCCTGTAGAATTTTAGTTTTCTTATACATGCTCGTATTGTGTTAGTGCCTTCGGCCCTGTTTTACAAAGAAACACCTGCTTCGAGCTTATGCGAGTGAAATAACTGACGCTTCGTTTCTTATCTGGATCCGGTGTTTCTCCCTTGCTGCCCCTCGCCACTTCCTTCCGCCGTGCTCCACATCACCCGCCATCTTCCGCTACTTCTGTGCCTGCGGGAATCCTTTTGCCAAAATTTTCCCCGGCCACGGTAGAATCCTCGGCGACAAGCTGACAACGACAAGACGACGCTGGCCATGCGTGCTCTACGGTCCGTGCACAGGTGAACCTGTCTCTTACTGACCCATAACCAGCGCTCCGTGGACTAGGGCTGGGGCTCAATTATTCCTTTGCTTGGTTAATCGAGCGACAAGGTTGTATGGCCTTGTTTAGATTCCAGAATTCACCCCTAAATTCCACTATATAAAAAGAAGATTTTCCATCACATCAAAATGCCGGCACATATATGGAGTACTAAATGTAGATGAAATCATAAACTAATTGTACAGTTTTATTGTACTTTGCGAGACGAACATTTTGAGTCTAATTAATCAATTTTTGAACAATTTTTTGCAATAAAAAACAAAAGTGCTACAGTGTTCGAGGGTGACACTGTGCAAATTCGGGCACCCCGAATCAGGGATCTAGACAAGGCCTATGTTATGTTAGGAAGGACAAAGGAGCAAATTTCACACATCACCAACTGATTGCAAGTTCACGGTCATGATGAAATGTCACATCATAGGAGTGACAATGTATACCGTTTGGCCTCTTTTTAGAACTTTTTTTTCTTTTCTGTTTGCAATGGATGAACATACTTGTATGTCAGCATCTTTGTATGTTGCTACAAAGATATTACACAACAAATAATGTGAACATACAAGCACTAAATACAACAACAACAACATAGCCTTTTGTCCCAAGCAAGTTGGGGTAGGCTAGAGATGAAACCCAAAAGAGACGAGAAACAGGGAGACACATAAAGGGACATAAAGGGCACAAGACAAAAAAAGGTCACGGTTCAGGCACGTTGATTGCTAATCTCCAAGCGCTCCTGTCCATAGCTAAATCCTTGGGGATATTCCACTCCTTAAGATCTCTCTTAACGGACTCGTCCCAAGTTAGTTTAGGTCGACCTCTACCGCTCTTTACATTATCGGTCCGCTTTAGAACTCCACTACACACCGGCGCCTCAGGAGGCCTCCGTTGGACATGTTTAAACCATCTCAACCGATGTTGAATCAATTTCTCCTCAATTGGTGCCACCCTAACCCTATCCCGAATATCGTCGTTTCGTACTCTATCCCTCCTTGTGTGCCCACAACACCAACGCAACATACGCATCTCCGCTACACTCAATTGCTGGACATGTCGCCTTTTTGTAGGCCAACACTCAGCACCATATAACATCGCCGGACGAATCGCCGTCCTATAGAACTTACCTTTCAGCTTCTGAGGCACCCTTTTGTCACAGAGAACGCCAGAAACTTGACGCCATTTCAACCAGCCGGCTGAAATTCTATGCCTAACATCTTCATCAATGTCTCCATCCTTTTGTAGCATCGACCCTAAATACCGAAAAGTATCCTTCTTGGCCACCACTTGCCCATCGAGGCTAACGTCTCCCTCCTCGTGCCTAGTCGCGCTGAAATCGCACCTCATGTACTTGGTCTTAGTCCTACTAAGTCTGAACCCTTTCGACTCTAACGTGTGCCTCCATAGTTCTAACTTCCTATTAACCCCCGCCCTACTGTCGTCAACTAGCACCACATCATCAGCAAAGAGCATACACCAAGGGATATCACCTTGTATGTCCCTTGTGACCTCATCCATCACCAAAGCAAATAAATAAGGGCTCAAAGCTGACCCCTGATGCAGTACTATTTTAATTGGAAAGTCACTGGTGTCGCCATCACATATTCGGACAAACGTCACCACATCCCTGTACATATCCTTGATGAGGGTAACGTACCTAGTTGGGACTTTGTGCTTTTCCAAGGCCCACCACATGACATTTCTCGGTACTTTGTCATATGCCTTCTCGAGGTCAATAAAGATCATGTGCAAGTCCTTCTTCTGCTCCCTATATCTCTCCATCAATTGTCATAATAAGAAAATCGTCTCCATGGTTGACCTACCAGGCATGAACCCAAACTGATTTTGGGTCACATGTGTCACTCTCCTTAGGCGATGCTCGATAACCCTCTTCCAGAGCTTCATCGTATGACCGGATACATACAAGCACTAAATACTTAAATATTTAATAGAGGTTGTGATACCACCGGATAAACATCACTAGGTTGATTACATCACAGTTTTTTTTATAGTAAACCTATTATTAAATATAAATTTTGATACTATTTTCTGTAAACCTAGTTAAAGTTGAGATTGGTTGGCTTCTTAACACACGAGATGAGGACCTGTTTTGACATGAAGGGAGCATTTCGCATAGTAGTACCAACCCAAACCAAGCCCAATCCGTCACCGGACTCAGGCTCAACCAAATCACCTGGTAGGAGTACTTTGGCAACAATCCACTTCAAACCAATGGGGGAATAATCAACCCGAGGGCTCATCTTGCTATGTGTGTGTATCAACTATCATGGGTTCGATTTTGTGGCAGTAATCTAGTTGTTCGATGGGGTACGGTCGATGTGTGAGTCTCCGGTAACTTAAGCACCCAAAACACAAGGGGTTTATCCTGGTTCGGGCATCTAAGCCCTACATCCAGTAATAATGTGTATTAGAATGCTCAATCAAGTAGGGGGGCACTATGCTAATGTCTAGGGTTTGATCACTAGGTCCGGGAGCTGACCAAAGACTAAGTGTTCAATCTAGGGTTCGGTGGGTCTGTCCAGATCGGATCCCTTGTACAGGAGCCTATGCCCAACCTTATATACTGGAGGGCAATGGGAGTACATGTTATACGGTTTCGGGCAGCTTCCTAGGCGTCACCCTTCATCATCTAGCGGTCGCTGACAATGCTGATCAACTGCCTTTGAAATCTTCTGCCACCGCCTTGAGCTGACCATCAGGTGTTGTCTGCCGCTATTGTGCATTTCCTGCGTTCGCCTTCTCATGGTGTCCATCACATGTTACAACCCCGGCCGTATGTAGAGTGGGGTTACCTTGCAGGCCCATGCTTATCCATGTGAGAGGCGCGTGATGACCCTTGTCGCGTTGCGTCACACCTCGGGTGTGACTCTGCGCTCAGAGTGGCTGACATGGCCTCGTGGGAGCGAGGGAACCGAGCTCCGGCAGGGCCTAATGCCCTGTGGCTCTGCCTGCGTGTCAGGCTATGAACGCCTAATAGATTTTGAAGGTATATTCACTGTGTCGGTCGGTGTTGGAAGCCTAGCCCGAGTAAAGGTCAGGATGTGCGTTGTGGCCCTCTCACGGCTATTGTTCTCCGGGCTCGGGAGCTACTTTGGCCTAGTCGAGCCCCCGAGTTTCGGTGACTTGAATCAGAGACTTCAAAGCCCTAGTTTGCTTTTGGATAATTGATGAAACCTAGCACTAACCTTTGTCATGAGTGGTGATGTGAGCTAGGTTAGTGCAATCCAAGTGATTGAGCAAGATGAGGTCCATAGAGATGGAGATGGACATGTGTTGATGATCATCAAGCACAACATGGAAAAGAAGAAAGAGAAAAATAAAAATGGACTCAAGACAAAGGTATATTGATAGGGCCATTTTTGTTTTTCACTCAAGACACCATAGAGGGTGTGAGCGACTTAGGATCAATAGTCGTACTATAAAGAGGGAAAATCTTTGGCTAAGCGGTTTATCGAGTGCCACTAGGTGACATGATTCATGCATATGCATTTAGAAACCTAGTGTGCTAACTTTGACCCTTATAAAATGCTTTGAAAAATGCTAACATACATGCACATAAGTTCTGCACTTTGTGGTTAGCAAGTTGGTAGCAAGGGTGAAGTGGTTGTGGACTTAGAAAATGAACCGCGGGGTGACCAGACTCACCCCGGACACGTCTGATCATTTTTAGCTGGTGGCGTGAAGTGCTGGCCGAGGGCGCTAGGCAAGGACCGAACGCTGGCACCCGACACGCGCCCGCATCCGGTCACCACGCACAGAGGAGAAGCAGCCTGGGTTGCGACCGGATGCTGATGAATCCACACGATCGGATGCACCGAAGAAAAGTGTAACACCCTAGGTGTTAGTACCGGCTAAGCAGTGAGATTTGATTTAAACAAGATATGTCAATTGGTGGCAGAGGTGGAGTCAAATTGTTTCAAATATGACCTAACTGAAACTTTTCAAAGGCAAAGACAAAACTCTTTTGTTCAAAAGTAAATTGTATTTCAAAATGTGCATGAGTAGTTCTAATCATGTCTTTTCATATGCATCACCTAATCATGAACATATTCTGGTCACATGAAAAGTTGCATGTTGTTTTGGATAAAAAAGTTATATGAAATGATAATTTCTGCTTTGCTTAAAAACACTTTTGTTAATTGAGTAGAAACATGTAATGTCAACTAAACCTTGCATCCACGTTCAAACAACTCTAATTTAACTCTTGAACAAAAGTTAGTTAGGGTTTATGTTTGGAAAATGTGAAGAAAGTGCTTAAAAATATCCAAAACCTTAGCTTACGCCTCTTTCATGATCCCTTTTTGCTTACTTTGTAACTTTGCTTTTATTCAAAATATGAAAGATTTGTCTAAATAAAAGTTGTAGAGTAGGTCATGTTCTTGAAACTTTGTTTCTGCATCATCCTCTGTTTCAGCTTTTAAGTGCTTCAAACAGTGGCTTCAAGTCTGAGTTCAGTGCTATTTTTCCCTCACTTGGCATTTTGGCTAAGTTCTGGAAAACAGTAATTAAGTTCAATCTTTAGTGATTTATTAAAACATTTTTTCATAAATAAAATTTGTTCAACTTTGTTTTTATAATTTGGTATGAAGTTTGTACTTCGATACTATGCTAGTGGTTGGATTGTTTGATCAATGTTTAACCACTCATTAATTACTCAAAGTTGCTTGATCAAAACTGTTTTCGGCCTGTCAAGATCTAAGTCCTTGATTGGCAGTTTGCATGATTCCATGTTTGAGTGTTTATGGGTTGCAAAATTGTGTAGGAACTCCTCTCAAAACCTTAATAAGAGTTGTAGTTTAGCTTGAGTGCAGCAATTTTGTTTAAGGATCAAGGCCTAGTTTGGCTTCTAACCTAGGAAAATAAAGACCCTAAGATCGAACCTAGTACTATTTTAAAGTTCCAGATTTTGGCTAAGTATTGAAACTGAATTTTTCAGTTTCCAGTTTTCATGTAGCCATATTTGGGATGTTATATTGTTCTAACCAGCTCGTTTTTGACCAAACTCCTTTAAGTAAAGTTGTAGTACTCATGTAGCTCTACTACAAGGAGCAATTGGTTTAGGTTTTGGCTAACCGGATTGGGAGAAAAAGGAAGGAGAAGGACGACCAGTCATGAACAGTACCCCCGAGCAGCAGCTTCTCAGGCTGCTCACTGCCGTGTGTCATTTGGCTACCTTCTGGCGCTTCTCGCGCCCGGGCACGTAGCCACCCGCGTGGCCAAGCTCGTGCGACGCTGGCGAAGCCAAGAAGTATCGCCCGCGCCCTTTTAAATTACCAAATGCTGGTCGCCGTCTCCTTTTTCTTTTTCGGCGCCGTCGCCGAGTAGCCCCACTCGCCGGCCAATTCCGTCAAGCCGCCCCGTCCAATTCCTCTCACTACCAGTGTCGCCTCATCCTTGCGCGTCGTTTGCACCTGGTTGCGCCATCTCTACCGGGCGGAGTTGTCCGTGCGCCAAAGTTCCACCACAGCCGCCTACCATCGCCACCGCGAGCTCCTCTGCCATGGCCTCGCCACTCCGGTGAGCCATTGGACCTTGCGCTAGCTTCGCCTTGATGTTGTGGTTATGATCGGATCCTTATTTTGGTCGCTATCGCACAGGTCGCGCCGGAGCCTCGGGCCACTGCACGACAAGCCGCGGCCGCCAACGAGTGTGCGCGGGCCCCCTGATGCTCTGACGCTTAAGCTCGCCGCCAGTGACCACCCCAGCCGGCCAGAATCGGCCTCCTTCTTGGCGCTGCTCTGCTCCATTCGCGACCAGGGACTTCGCGCCAAATAGAAGCTTCTCCAGGGGCTTTTCTGCTTAAACCATGACTTAGGTGAATAGTGCACTACAAGGTTTTTCTTTTTCTTTTATGTGTTTTCAGCTGAAACATTGAAAATTCATAGTAATTCATAGAAAAATCATAAAATAAAAAATAAAGATATTTTGGAATCCTTGTGAGTACTATGCAGTAGATATATAATCTTATATCTGTTAGTGGAAAAATCTTGCTCTAGATTTTTCTCTATTTTTTAGGGAGAAATTCATATCTACTATTATATTGCTCCAATTGATGTGAAATTTTAATGGTAGGCTTCTCATGTGATGCTTAATGGTAGTAACAATTTCAGCTTTATTAGATTATGTATGAGTGAATTTTTGATTTACCTAAGTCAATGCTTGTTTTATGTGCAGTTTCTGTTGAGGAACTATTTTCATAGAGAAAATTTTCTTTTCTGTGTTTGTGATCTATACAAAAGTTGTAGGTAACTTACTATCTTTGCTTTGATAAAATTTCATGATTTTAGGCCAAAAGATTTGGGAGTTATGAATTTTACAAATTCCCTATCAGGTTTTACTTTTATGCTGGATAGATTTGAAAGGTTGTGCTTTTTAGCTTAGCTAAATGCTAAATCATCTCAAGATGATAATAAGAAAGTTGTAGACAATTTTTTAAGTTTTTCATAAAGTCTAGGAATACCTTTGTTGGATGCTTATAACTCCAGATACGGCTAAAATATGTGACTACTTACTGCAGTCCAGAAAAAAATACCTTGCTTGATTTAGTTGCTTCAACTTGCTTGATAATATGTTTGCTAATGTGGCTCATGACCTTGGTGCTGTTAAGTTAATATACCTGAGCGTTCCTGTGAGCTTATTTTGTAATGATGGTCAACCAATCCAGCTAAGGAGTGGTCATGTGTGTAGGCGTGATGTTCAAATTGTTGTCTGCATATAATAGTAGGATCTTGATCGTGATTGGTATGACTAGCTTGCATGAGAGTGCCTTGGTGTTGCTTTGCCATCGTAGCTTAGTAAGTTGTGTGATGTTTAGTTAACCATCACCCACCTAAGTGCCTATGTCTAAATATAGTATAACTTTATGCTTGTCTTTTGTGCCTCTTTGTAATACACTTTGTGTTGCTTTTCCTTTATTGTCATGCATTGCCTCATTGCATATCATCTAGGTACGTTAGATGCATGACATGAAGATGAAGGACGTGATGTTGAAACCGACCAAAAGATTGTAACGGTGACCAAGTCCAGAAGATAAAGATGATGATTGATCATGTCCTGAAGATGAAGCCAATTAACTGACTTTATGCTTCAAACCCAAGCAAGCCCCGGAGCATTATAAGCCTCCTACCTCTCTTTTAAAATTCACTCGAGTATACTTTTTGTAATGTGCATCAGGTTATAAGAGTTAGTTTGAAACCCATTGCTGCATGACTTACCTTGTCCACAATATATGTACTTGCAACCTTACTAGTATGTGTAAGTTGCTCTATGCTTAGCTATGCTTAGACCGGTAGAAGTCGGGTGATTTCGGTCATCCGTGAGATGTAGGTGGCTACTCTGACATGGTTGGCTATATTTGCTATCGTGGAAAAGAACCAGGTAATAATGGATAACTGAAGACCGGGCGGGATACAGTGCTATTATGGTTGTTGTTGATGCCAGTTAGGCATGTATTCTTTGATCCCGTCTGTGTCAATTAAGGACCGCTTCGTTGTTGTACCTTGGTTAAGATTGAAGGTACCAAACACATAACAGGGGCCTGAGTTATAGTTGACCATGAAGCCGATCCTCATTCGGGCTAAGGTATTGGACCGTTAGCATTGCTGGAAAGAGAGCCTGAAGGAAGGGGACTGATCCAAGACCATGTTTGCTACGGGCTTCGGGCTTCGGGCAATTTATGTGAGGATGCAGGACCATGAGTTTTGCGAAATGGTCCAGGCTCACCGCCAAATGGAGTGAACGGTGATCCACGCGAGCTAATGAGGGCATGTATGGGTGTGTGTTTGGGATTGCCTAGCTGGATGTAATCAATTCGAATTGCTGTCTCTCCTGATTAGTGAGAAACTTAGTCATTGTCTAGCATTCATAGTAACTAATGAAACATGATGGTTCTACTGATCATGAAATTAGAATATGGTTACTACTATGATGCTTATTAATCAAATGATTGTTACAGAATAGATGCAAATTTAGTTCTAAATAGCTTCACTAAACTGGATGCTAAAATCTTAATGCTAAAATATTGAAAGTAAGGACTTATGTAGTAAGCTCTTTTGCAAAGGTTTATGCTATCCAACTAGCTCCACTAAATAAACCTGACATACCCTTGGAGTTCTTTTATTTTTCTCCTGTCGGAGTACAATTGAGTACTCAGGGTTTTATCCCATCCTGTTGCAGGTGAAGTGCTCTGTCTGCTGAAGGTGGTGACTAAGTGTCATTGGGCTCGGCTACTCTATATATGCTTCACATCTATGCTCTTGTTGGAGGTTGTCATCTAAGCTAGCAATATGATTTCAAACTTATGTTATTGTAAGCATTTCAAAGCTTTTTTGTTTTACCTAATCAAGTTTTGAACTCAATATTGTAACATTATTTTCCGCTGTAAACTTTGTGTATGTGATATGTATTCGCTTAATCAAGTATGATCTTGGTTGTGAAGTTGATTTATCGAGGCATTCGTGGTACTCGACGGACTACCGAGTTTATATAAGTGACGGTATGCATGTGTCAACGTGTTTAACAAGGACAGTCATACCTAATCTTGTATAAATTGGACGGTTCTGTCATAAAAAGCAGCTCTATTGACGTTGAGCGCGCAGAGAAGAAGCTAGTGTTGACCAGACGCTTGGGCACATCAGGTCATCTCTGACTGATGCGTCCAGTCATAGGAAAGTGGCTCTAGACCCTTACTACACTCGATCGGACGCCACATGTTGGTGAGTCTGGTCTGAGTTTTGACCGTTGAAATCCGATGGCTAGGATTTGAACCTTGGACACGTGGTGGCCATCAAGATGATCGGACGCTGGCGATCGGGCGCTGGGCTGAGTTCGATCAGTGTGTCCGGTTAGCCCGTGAGCAGAGCAACGACTCTATTTCATTGAGAGCTCTATAAATAGATGGTGGTCGGCTCCAAGGCATTTCTCTTGGACTTTTGACATTCTTGACATCCTTGTGAGCTGAGCATACTCCCTCCCACTCATCTCTCTTATTTGATTACGAATTCAAAGTGAGATTGAGTGATTCCAAGTGCATTTGCTTAAATGATTGTATCTAGTGGCACTTGGGGATCGTTATGGTTGTGGATTTCTTGTTACTCTTGGTGGTTGCTGCCACCTAGATGGCTTGGAGCAGCGGTGGAGGTTCGGCGTGTTGGTGATTGTTCGTGGCCGGCTCCGATGATCTTATATGGGTATTGCACCTTCCTCGGCAAATTGGTGTTCTCCGGGTGATTGAATTGGTGTTCATTTTGTGATTGGTTCACTCCTCTATGCGGCGATATAATCACCCTACTCTCTCATTTACATTCCCACAAATTAGTTGTAATAAGCTCTTTAGTGTAATTAGAATTGAGAGCTTACTTTGTAGTTAAGTTCATCTAGTGGAGCTCTTTAGTATAGAAAGTTTGAGAGCTTTTAGTGAGTAGCAATTTAGCTCTTGTGTGTGTCTAGTGATCATAGTAACTAGAATTATTGGGATAGGTGGCTTGCAACCCTAGTAGAGCTAGAGCAAAATTGTGTTACGCCATTTGTCATACTAATCAATTGCTCTAGTGCTTTGTAGAATTTTTGAATAGGCTATTCACCCCCTAGCCATATTAGGACCTTTCAGGACTTAACCCCTTGGCTCATTTCTTGGGGCGCTAAGTTCCTCTTCTGGTGTGAGCCTTTTGAGACCCTTCAAGTAATCCGCTAATAAGCCAGAGGTTGCGTGCAAGTGCACTCAATAGGTGTAGACCCTGAGCCCCTGGCTAGTTAGAAGAATCAATCAGGGGTGTTAATTGGACTATAATGGCGTTAATATGGGGATTTAATCTAACCCTATGTTTGATACTCTTTTTTTAAGGGAAAGGGGATTATATTAAAACTTAGCACAGTGCATCCCCAAATTACACATGAAAAAAATCTAAAATAAGAAATACACAATATCTATCTAGATTCTTCCATCTTCTTCTTCCACGAAGGCATCCCTCAAACGCCAAAGCCAAATGTTGTCCTTATGCCGAATCCAACGACTAACCCAAAAACATTAGACATGCCGTAAGATCTAGCGCTCCAGAACCAGTCCAAAACACATCTAAATCGATGAAAGAATATCGACAATTGCATCGTCGGGAACAGCATAGGATGCATATTCATCACCTTCAAAACTTGAATTCCTCTCCGTGACCACCGACGATGAGATCGATGATCCAGAATAGCTGTCTTCGTTGGAGGCGGCCAGAAGCACCCTTTCCCTTGCAGATAATGTGATAATGTCCACCACTTGGCCGCCTGTCGATGAAATCAACGCCTGCAACGATGGTCTCATCACAGGAAACACGATCCCAACAGAAAATCATCTTATTTTGTTGGAAATTTTTTTAGACTAAACCCTAAGAAACTAGAAATAAAACTACAGGAAAAGAGATGGATGCCCTCCCCTTCTAATCCCTAGCAGACGCACCAAAGAGGAAGAAGGAGAGGGGCTCTAGGTGTGCCAGTGGCAGCACTAGTAAGGAGCAGGCGACCTTTTCTATGTTTGATTCTCAACATCAACACATTTTGTACTAAATAATTTGAAGCAATTATATCCTATTTGCACAAAAACATGTCACCACGCGCCTCCAACGATGAGCGCAATGCGCAGGGCACATCATCGAAGGAGCATCGCCGGAAGCACGATACGCAAGATAGCCGACGAGGTCTCTTGATACCCATGTGCCTGGGAGGGCCTGTTAGTGCGTGCGGAAGCTATGGGTTGCCCTAGTCGGTCTGACCGCTCTAGGGCTTCACCATCTTGAAGTAATAAACACCGTGACAACGAATAATGTGATGAAATAGTAGACGAGAAAAGTAATGTAAAAGACAAAAGATAGATGTATCGATATAGGTTTGATTACGTGTTGTCCATTTACCATTAGTATTTATATTTACATGGTATGCTAGAACAACTGAACAAAACCACACCACCTATTCTAAGAGCTTGCTTGGTAGATATTCACCACTACAAAAGGTGAATCTAGATCTGGGATTCACCATGTATCAGTGTTAGGAAACTGTTTGGCTAATGCAATAGATCCAGATCCATGTAGGGGCATTTTCAATGGAATGACCAAAACTACCCTTGCGCTCTAGTGTTCTCTCTATCTCACTACTAATCTGGGCCCACGCGTTAGCTCTTCTTTCCTTCTCTTTCTATCGAGCAGAGCAGATGAAAGCTCAAGTTTGGTTTTGGAAATTGAGTGACACCAAAGTTGCTAATGTTATGTGATCAAGTGTGATTAAGCTAGGCATAAGCAACATGTGATGGAGGTGGAGATAACATGAAGAGATGGCCACAAGACCACATGTTTTGGTGCATGAAATGATGAGCAAGATCATGAAGGAATGCACATAAAATGATGGACATGATGATCAAGTGGAGGAGAAGGATCTAAGAGCGCAAGGCAAAGGTATAACCATAGGTTTTTTTCTTTTGCCGGTCTAAGATGAGTAGAGAAATGATTGACCGGGTTTAGGATACATAGCCGACTATCAAGAGGGGCAATCACGGTTAGCTCGGAAATCAAGTGCCACTAGATCAATGTCTTGAGCATATGCATTAGGATCTAGTTGAGAGCTAACATAACGCCTTGAAAAATGATTGTGAAAATGCTAACACACATGCACATGGTGTTGTACACTTGGTGGTGTTAGCACATTTGCGAAGGCGGTGGAGTTTGGGCGGTAGAGAGGGGTTTGGGTTTCTATCTCTCTCCCGCCGAGCTTGCGAGGCGGGATTCGGCATTTTTTGTGGAAGTGAAATGACTATTTTCTACTGTGCCTGAGGCGAAGTAACGGAGGCATTAGTCCAGTGTGATTCTCACTGAAAAATAGTGATCGGACGCTGTGGTCGAGGTGACCGGACGCGGCAGGCGCGTTCGGTCAGTTCAAACCACAGGCAGACGCGCGTGCGAGGGGTTCACGAACCGGCGCGTCTGGTCCCTCGTGGAACCGGCGTGTCTGGTCACGCACCCAGGAGAGCAGCACGAAGGGTAGGTGCGAGCGGACGCGGTGGCGCGTCCGGTCACGTGCGACCGAACGTGTCCGATCGCACGAGGAGCTCTCTGGACTCTGACCGGACACCGAGTGCAGCGTGTCCGATCAAACAGTGAAACGTGTCCGGTCGCGTCGAGAGCTTACTGGAACCTCTCTGTTCGCTGTTTCGCTGTGACCTACGCGTCTAGTCCCGTTAGTGACCTGCGCATCCGGTCAATATAAGTTTTTACACGCGAAAACTAGCCGTTGGAGCACGCTAGTGACCTGCGCGTCTGGTCGATGCCGACCGGAGCATCCGGTCAGCCCAACGCAGAGCCAAAATGTCTACTGCATACCCCTTTCCTATAAATAGAAGATGACCGGGGTTTGGGGGTATCTCTTGTATTCTTGCTGACCTTGAGACATCCTTTGAGCTAGAGAACAACCCCTCCACTCATCTCTTTACTTGGTTGCACATCTTGAGTGAGATTCAAGTGCATTACTTGAGAGTTGCATTCTAGAAGCACTTGATCTTCGAGTTGCTATGGATTTCTTGTTACTCTTCCGTGTTTTCTGACGCGGTAGACGGCTTGGAGCAGCGGAGGTGATTGAGCTCGCAATTAGAGATTGTTGGATCCCTCACCAAGTGTTGTAAGGGGTTCTTGATCCTTCCCCGTGGGAGTTCGCGAATTGGATACTCTAGTGGAGCTCGTGGCTTGGAGGATCCCATCTTGTGTGCGGTTGTGCGGCGCCCGCCGAGGGCTCAACTCTTGATAGTCGATTAGCTCGCGAACCAACAAGTGGGTGTATCGCCACAACGGGGAGTAGCTTGTCGGGAAGCAAGTGAACCTCGGGATAAATTCTTGTGTCATTCTCTTCCCGATGATTTCTCTTGTGTGTTTGATTGATTGGTTCTTCTCATCTCTACATGGCGGTATAATCACTCGAAGCTCTTCTCTCGCGCTACTCCTTATTTCTAGCGTGTAGTTGTTGTTGTGTTTAGTGGATAGCCTTGTACTAAATTTGTGTAGGTGGCTTGCTTAATTAGTTAGAGCTAGTGCATGTTGCTTCGCTATGTTTTGTACTAACACTTGTGATTAAGTAATTCTTGTAGAAGTTTTAATTAGGCTATTCACCCCTCTCTAGCATATTTGGACCTTACAGCAGAACACATTGCACGCACGGAGGAGGTCATGGGAGCGGGCGGCCACGCGCGGGCGTGACCATAGTGGGCAGGCGTAGGGCGCATTGGGCCGACGGATGTGAGCCATGGTGGCCAAGCGTGGCCTCGTCGGAGCTCGTGGCCATGGCAGCCGGGGACGGCCTCGTCAGGCGCGACCACGGCTTTAACAGAGGGGCGCGGGCGGCCGGAGCATGGCCAGGGCGGTGCCGGTGCTCGCAGGCAGCCACGGCCGGGCGGGGAAGTGCTGGAGCTCGCGGGCAGTCGCAGCTAGGCGGGGAGGGACCGGATCTCGTGGGCAGCCGCGACCAGGGCATGAGAAGGGGCACGACGCGGCGGCGGGCGGCCGATTGGGCGGAGAGGCACGACGTGACAGCGGCCGGAGCTTTAGCAGAGGAGCATAGGCGGCCAGGACGGGGCCGGCGCTCGTGGGCAGCGAGGTACGGCGGTGAGCTCGACGACGGACGGGAGAAAGAGAAAGAGGCGCAGTCGAGAGAAGAAAAAATAGAAACGAAGGGGAAGGGGTACATTTGTGTAAATCAGTGGAAATAGTGGAGTGATTTCTCCAACTCCACCCAACTTGAGTTGGTGGAGCACCTCTTGAGGAGCTCTACCAAAATGGTGAATCTGGCCCTTAGATCCACCATTTTGGTGAATCTGGATGTGATGGATCTGGAGTGTTTGAGAAATTTTGGTGAAGCGGAGCTGAAAATGGTAAACCTGAAGCTGCCGAATCTATGTTAAACAGGCCCATTCGGTCAACTCCAGCTATCATATGACTATCGGGCTATTCGGTTAACGAATCCAAGCTGAACTCTACCAATACGTACGCACGCACATGCCTTTTTACTTGCTCGTATTATTTTTCCCTACCTTACGACAGAGTCTATGCAAGCCAAATATTTCTAATAGAACTCTTCTCAGACTCCTATTTCTTCTTCAATCATGTGTGCATGTATCGAACGAACAACCACCAGCCATCTTATCCAATTCCATTACCTTTATGAAAGTCGTTTGTTTACTTGTTTTTGTACTCCCTATGTCTTTTTTTATATGTCGTTATAATATCCATACTGGCCAAATTTTCTTGAGTTTTACTAGGTTTGTAGACAATCTATATACCTAATACTAAGAGCATTTCAAGAGTACTCAAAAGAGTCTCTCAATCTAGGAATTTTAGCAAGATTGAAAAAACTCATCTTCAACAACTCCAAATTCACCTCTCAATCTTTTGGCACTTGGAAAAAACCATCCCATGCGCGTAAAATTACGTGCGCATATCACCGCCCCAATCTGAGGTGGAAGAACATGGGGAAGAAAAAAAATAGGGTAGGGTTCTTGATTTAAATGTATAAGAAAGAAATAAAGTATAAAAGTGGTTAGTGTGATTTAGAAATAGTTTAGAATTCCTGATGTAAAATTACTTTCTATCTTTAGACGTGAGATTTTGGAAACTGTTGGAATTATAGATTTTTTATCTCTCCCAATATAATTTGCAAAGGTTGAAAAACTTGTTTTTGGAAGTATTTTTTAGATACTGTTGGAGATGCTCTAAAGATGCAAAATTTCTACCACTAATAAATTTTCGTCCAACTTAGCCTAAAGTGGCTCGGTCTCGGTATCATCTCTAGAGAAAAAAAAGAGAACCACGGATAGGCAGGACCTAGCTCAACTCACGGGCGGCAATACAAAATAGAATCGAACTAGGACACGAGTTCAATGAAACAAATGCTACTTTTTATACAAGTGCTCTTTTACAATGGTTGAGAAAGTACCATCGGTACCTCTAGGTACTCTCGATTTCTCTATTTTCTCGCTAAATAATTGAGATATATTTATAAATTTATTTATAATTTATTATAGTGGTTGTGCCCAGACTAGGAAAAAGCCTCTCACGTATTTTTTCTCAGTTTGACACCCGACGATACCATAGGCGGATCCATCACTAGGGCGAGCTAGGGCAGCCGCCCTAGGTCCTTTGGGGCGGATCTGTCATCCCCGTAAAAAATTCAGACATTAGCGTAAAGGAAGAACGGTCTCTCGGAGTATTCGACGGAAGTCGAAGACAACTCAGATGCCTTGGGCCATCCCGTGTGGTTCAGCCCATATGGAAAAGCCACGGCCCACAAGCCCATTAAGAATAGGACCAGCCTTTCTCACATTTTTCTCTCCGTCCGTCTCTCTCGGTCATTCACGAACTCGCGCACAGGGTGCGAGCAGCGGCTGGACTGGCGGAGGATTTAGTAGCGCCTAGCGCCTAGCGCCTAGGGCTTAGCCGCGGTCGGAGGCGGCGGCGCGGTCAGGTGGCGGCGGGCAGAGCCGGAGAGCAGCGCCGGGCGTCGGGCGAGGCCAAGCCCCGAGCGGCCGAGAGCGCCACCACGCACGGGCGCCAGGCGGTGCGGGCCAGCAGCCAACGCGCCAGGCGGCAGCCCCAGCCGACATGGCAGCCACCAGCTAGCGGGCAAGCCAGGGCCAGCCGCGGCCTGCTGGCTGTAGGTATTTTCTGTTTTTTATTTGCCTTTTTTTCACATGATTAATTGTTAAAATTTTGAGTAAGGATGAATCATCGATTGATTTGAAGTTAGTTTAGAACTATCAGTATTAGTATGTATGGATTCTCTTAATTTAAGGAACAATTTCTCTAATTTTTATGTGGATAAGATTGTGAGACTAGCTGAAATATATGCTAAAAACTTCAATATTGGTGAAATTATTGTGTTGCCAAAGCAACTTATGGAATTTGTTGGCTTATATGTTACCGTTGGTTGCCCAAAATTTTAGAGTATAAATTTGCCCTTGGTCATTTTTCGGGCTGGATTTACCGCTGGCGACACGCCTTCGGCTAGGCCATGTAACGCCGTCGCCGCCACTAGGGCATAGGCGCTGCCAGCCTGCCACTAGCCTCACAGGCAGGGCTGTCTCGTGTTTGCTCCCTACGATGACGGGTGGAGGCAGCTCTGCAGGATCTATGGCCCCGTTCGGTTGGGCTGATAAGCCGGCTGAAAAACACTCTTGGCTGATTTGTTGTGAGAGAAAAATATTGTTTCGGCTAAAAAAACAAGCTAAAAAAGACGGATTATAAGCCGGGTGAACAGGCTCTATGCCACGGAGATGCTCAGCAGTGAACTTGAGCGCGATGGTGTCGGCGACTCGACGTACGTGGCCGACGCGTCCGTGCGTGCCATCAGCAGCAGCAAGCTCAGGGACATGATTCCCAGCTCTTAATTGGAAAATCATGAGACAATTCACGACATAGGCCTTATTTAGTTCCAGAGGTGTAAAAATTTGGGATGTCATGTCGGGTGTTTCATGGGATGTCGGAAGGGGTGTTCGGATATTAATAAAAAAACTAATTACAGAACTCGTCTGTAAACTGTGAGACAAATTTATTAAGACTAATTAACCCGTCATTATCACATGTTTACTGTAGCATGACATTATCTAATCACGGACTAATTAGGCTCAAAAAATTCGTCTCGCAAAATACACGCAATTTGTGCAATTAGTTATTTTTTGTCTACATTTAATACTCCATACATATGTCAAACATCCGATATGATAGGGTGTAAAGTTTTAGAGAAGAGACCAAACAAGGTCAAATTTGGAGGGAGCAGCGAGACTTCAGCAGCCACGCTCTAGACTTCAGCAGAGCTCATAAGCAACCAAGAGTAATGCGCAAGGCGCAGGGAAGGTCTAGCAAGTCCTCGCCGGCCGGGCAAGAGATCATCACGGAGGACAGCTTGAGCAGTCTGCATTACCTGTTGCTTGTCATCTCAAGGAGGCACTCCGGCTGCACCGTCCGACGTCGCTGCTAATCCCAAGGGAGTGCTGGACGCCATGCCGGATCCTGTGATTTGACGTGTGTCGGTGGGGGTGATGGTCCTCGTCAACACGTGGGCCATCGGCAGGGAACCAAGGCAAGACATGCCGGAGTGGTTCGAGGATAGTGCGTTCATCTTCTATATCAATAGCGCGCGATAGGATTTTAACAAAAGAAAAACACATTGTGTCACCTGGGGTACTAGATTTGATCGCAGAAAACCATCGTCTCCAAAGACCAAATAATTAGACTGCAAGACATGGAGTCTAGGTAAATTAACTTCAATATCATTTTTTATTTTTCTCTAGTGAGGAAATAGAATAGAAGCAAAAAGGTTATGGTGAGGAATTGAACTAAAAAATAGTAGGAAAGACTCAGCCATTTCCACTATACCATGCAGTTAGGTAGCGTTTAATTGGGAGTCAAGGTGGGGTGGGACGGTCCCATCTCTTATTTCTGAGACGGGATGGGGATAGGACGGCTCCATTTTCTGTTTGGTTGACAGGGGATGGGATCGATCCCATTTGTGTTTGGTTGAAGAGATAAATAGGAATAAGATGATGGTGGATTCAACGTCATTAGCTATTGTTTAGTGGGACCCACATGTCAATCTCTTTTTTATATAAAAAAATCCTCACACTCCCCCAGGGCCGAGCAGCATCGTTCCCTATCTCTTCTCGTGTTTTTTCTTTCTTTTCGTCGCCCTCATCTTCTTCTCCCCATGGTGCTGCTGCTCCTCCCATCGCACCGCTTCTGCTCTGTTTGTCGCCGCCATTGCTGCTCCGCCGGCACGAACAAATAGTCGGATCTCACTGGATGGAGCCCGACCTCGCCCGTTGCTCGGCTTTGCCTAACCGGCCGCACACCGCTAGGCCTACCAGCCCGCTCACCACTAGGAGAGAAGAAAGGCCCCAGAGAAGAGGAAGAAGAATAGCGCCGGGGAAAGGAAAAAGAGCGCACCCATTGGCCTCCCCTACCATAGTCTATGTGCCCGATCTCCAAAACAATCGGTGCCTTACCTATCCCCTTGTCTGATCGACAATGGCGACTGTCATGCCCCTGACCCTAGCCTTGGCAGGTGAGGGGCTCTTCGGGCTCTGGTACACCCATGTTGCATCCACGAAATGATGACCTGTCCTCATGCAGTTTACCTCGGTTGCACCTTCGATGCGCCTTCGCCTCACCTAATAAATTCAACTGGCATTGTCCCTGCCTACCGTACGATGAGCTCGAGGCTACCACTGCCGAATGTAGACCGTGAAAGGGACAAAAGTTAGAAATCGATAACGACCCGTTGCAATGCACGGGCACTTTTGCTAGTATTAATAATATTTGTATCTCTAAATAAGTTAATATGAAAATAGATTCAATGATTTATGTGATGATATTAATTATGTACCATAAATACTGATATTTTTTAATATATTTGGTTAAAGTTAAGTATAGTTAATTTATGTGGAAAACGAGAATGACGGTTAAAAAGGGACTGAGAGCACTTCCCTTTCCTTTCTCTTCATGCGTGGATTTGTGAATATACAATCTGCATTCCGGTTGGTATGGTAGCTGGACTCAGTGTATAGACAATTGAAATCACCCTGAGAAGGCCAGACAACTCAGTCGGAAAGCCTAAAGGCTCTGGAAAGCACAAATAAAATCACCCGGAGCAGCTGGACAGGGCAGACGAATGCTAGAAAATTCATACAAAAATGCTGGAAGTTGTTGGAACCTGACTTTTTTTTTTTGAAACCTGTTGGAACCTGACTTGATCCGGAGTAATCTGTAACAACGTACAAGAAGAACCTCCTCAAGTGTCAGAATAAATATGTGCACCCAAGTGAGCTGAGTGAAATACGCACTCAGCCAACCAAGCCGAGCGAATAAACATACACGGCCATCCAAGCTGACTGTATGTATTCGGACAAATTTGAATGTCAACAACTCTTTCAGAGCTTCATTTGCAGTGCTACATGTTTTGTCCTGTCGACAATTTTGTCCACCTTTTTTTTCCCTGTAGCGGACTATTCTATAATATTCTTGATAAATTTTCTTCTTCTGAAACAATTACTTTTCTCTGATAAGGACTGTCCATGACCACCTTTTTTCCAGTTTTCTAGCTGACTATTCAAATGTTCCTTGATGATTTTTCTTCTTCTCAAAAACAAGGGCTACTATTTTCTTCTCAGATAATGACTGCGCTTGACTAACTGGTGATAACTTCAACTGTAAGTTTTAGGGCCCCTGGCAGACTATAAGTATGATCGAAGATCGAGCTCCCTATATTCAATTAAGGAAGAGACAATAAGCACATAAGTATCCCAGAACACTAATGGCTGACGAGTCATGGAGGGTGCCAACCCCTGTGCAAGAATTGGCGGCAGGCGTGGTGGAACCACCGAGCCAGTTCGTGCTGCAGGAGCAGGATCGTCCTGAAAGCCTGCTACTCACCTCTAACTTGCCGGAGCCCATTCCCGTCATAGACCTCAGCAGGCTGGCGGCTGCCGAAGAGGCTTCCAAGCTCCGGTCAGCACTGCAGACCTGGGGACTCTTCCTGGTGAGTCGTTCAGTTCATTATCTTCTCATTTGCATCGTGCAGTGCTTGCTCACGCACGGACACGGTGTGCGACCAACAGCATCGTCTACTTTGTGCAGGTTACCAACCATGGGATAGAAGCATCTCTGATGGACCATGTGATGGCCGCATCACGAGATTTCTTTCACCAGCCGCTCCAAGAGAAGCAGAAATTCAGTAACTTGATAGGCGGCAAGCGGTTCCAGATGGAAGGTTATGGCAATGACATGGTGACATCCCAAGATCAGATACTCGACTGGCAAGATCGGCTGCAACTCAGGGTGGAACCAGAAGATGAGAGGAACCTTGCTTATTGGCCCAAACACCCTGACTCTTTCAGGTTATCTACTCGTTTACTCGAAATTTCTTCTCCTTATGTCATTGAAGGATCGGAACACCGAAACTCCTGGGGAGAGGAGTGGGGTGTTGAATGAACGCGAAGAACCTAAAAAATTCTTAGCAAAAAATTTGTCTTGAATGAACGATTGTACGGCCTTTGTTTGCAGGGATCTTCTGCACGAGTATGCATCAAAAACCAAGAAAGTTAGGGACAATGTCCTACGAGCGATGGGCAAAATTTTGGAGCTTGGCGAAGATTATTTCATCAGCCAGATTGGGGAGAAATCCCCAGCAATTGCCAGGTTCAACTACTACCCTCCGTGTCCAAGGCCCGAGCTCGTCTTTGGCATTAAGCCTCACTCTGACGGTGGCGCTGTCACCATACTTCTCGTCGACAATGATGTTGGGGGCCTGCAAGTTCAGAAAGATGGCATTTGGTACACTGTTCCATCCAAACCTCACACGTTGGTTATTAACTTGGGAGACTCCATGGAGGTAGGCATCTTAGATTCAGTTCTTCTTTTGTTAACAGAAACAGAGAGAGACTATGATTATGCATATGCGAGTTCCTAAATGAAGTGCTGAATTGGAGTGTGAAATTCTGATGCAGATAATGAACAATGGGATCTTTAAAAGTCCGGTGCACAGGGTTGTGACGAATGCAGAGAGGGAGAGACTCTCACTGGCCATGTTCTACGGCGTGGAAGGTCAGAGAGTGCTTGAACCAGCGGCTGGTTTGCTGGGTCAGGAGCGACCAGCACGGTACAGGAAAATCAAGGCCGCAGACTACATTATTGGGCTCCGTCAAGGAATTGCCAAAGGAAGCAGATTTATCGAGACTTTGAAGATCTAAGTTATTATTAATATCTTTCTGTCAAAACGATTCAGTGAATGGTGAATGCACAAGGATAATAAAGAGCTGCTTTGCTGATTGTGAAGTCAGATCGGAGTCCTAGTTCAGTGTCCAAATGTCCATGCTGTAATGCATTATCACATTGTTATATACATGCTCACTAGATTGTGGAAAAGATGTAATCCTGCTCATGTTCTTTAATTTGGGGGCATTAATAAATGATAAAATGAAAACCCATGCATGGTGAGATGACAAGGTTGACATGTACCGTTGACAATTGACATTGTGGATGATGAGCGATTATCAGGGTGAGATGATCAAGCTTTGGTTGAGTTGGTTCTAGCATGAGTTGAACTAACCAATGTGTCGAGTTGGTGTATGTGGTGCAATATGTCTCTTGGTTGTGTTGGTGATCGATGACGAGGGAAAAGGTCAAGAGAATGTTTGTGTTGATGTACCATGGGCAGTGAAGGGCGGACTAGAACGCTTGGACCGAGGGACTGAGGCCGAGACAACCATGGATGATCCACGTCAAGCATAAGGACGACAAGAGGATTTGCAGAAGTGGTGAAGATGGCATTGACCCAAGTCAAGGTGGGCTCAAGACAAAGTCAAATGAGGGCCACGAAAGAATTTGAGATCGCTGGCCGAGGACGAAGTGGATACAAATTGACATTGGGTGGTTTGATGGTTTTTGCCTTAAAACCATGGGCAAAAGGTTTCTCTGTTCAATCTCAAAACCGGGGCAACAAATCAGAGGACACGTGTCATATCACGAAGCTTGTGTCGAGGCGAAACAAGGTCGTGAAGGCACCGGGCCCATCCGATGGATGAAGAAAAATATAGACCATTTTGCCCCTCAGGGGTATGTAAGTATTAGGTGCTATGGGTATTTTAGTCTTTTGTCACGGACCAATTTATATGGATGTTGTCCGTTGGCAAGAGAGGCTAGCTAGGAGTTGCAATTGTCTTGATCTAGTTTTTAAAATTCTAGTGGGAGGATGATAGGCGACTGAACCTAGATTGCATTGGTGAATTCCTCGTAATTCAACTGAAGGTTGTTGGTTCAATTTCATGCTCCCATATCTTTCCCACTTGAATTAAAGACAAGATTTCTCTTTTTAGGAAATTTTGAACCTCTTTTCGATGGATTTTTTTACCCAAGGCTTTGGCTGAGATTTTAGCACATTTTTGGAGTGTTTTGGGGGGGTCTTTGGAACTTGGTTATATAATGGCTTGAACCCAAACTCTTATCTACCAAGTTCCCCCTCCAAAACCCCTCTGTTTTTTTTTCTTCTTTTCGTCAATTTTGTGAAAAATTTTTAACTAAAGTTCTTGGGGTGCTCTTGAATGATTTATTGGTGCTTCGAGGTCTTGGAAATATATATAGGCATGTCCTTCAACAGATTTCACTCAAGCTACTCAAATTCTTGAATTTGAGATTTCTTGACAAAAGTCCAATTTGAGAGAAACATTTCGAAATTCTTGGTCAAGCTTGAACATTTTTTAAAAGATCTCTTGGGAATATCTTCACCATGGGGTTAAAAAAGGTGTGCGGAATTTCATGATTTTTGGCGGTCCTTTGATCAAGATTTGGATTCTTTTTCCCCTTCCTGTTTCTTATTTCTATACGGTGCGTAACTCACACACTTGAGTGTGAAACTTATGGACTTGAGTTGCATAACTTATGGACATTTGTGCGTAACTTACGGACTTGAGCAAACCTCTGAACTTTGTTGTGTAACTTCTGCACTTTAGCCCTTAAGTGTTGTTCTAACTCATTCTTACTTCCACTTTACCTCTAGGCCTTCCTAGCACTGTTCTCAAATTTTATAGTCACTTTATGGCTATGGGGTATTATATTGCAATAAGAGAAGTGTTTCGGGTGTAATTTACGACATAGGCTAAATTCTTCGTTCATCAAAGAAATTGTGTGGCTAACTTGAGAGTTTTTGGTCCAAATTACAGGGTTTTCAGGCAGCTGTGCAGCAAAATTGGTGTGCTCCTGTGATCAGCTCCTGCCCAGTTGAGCGTGTTCCTGAAGCTGAAACGATTAAGCAAGGGTCTTCAAAAATGGAGTCATACGAGGATTGGAAATATAAAACTGCAGTTACAAATTGCTAAAGAAATTTTTTACTGGCTTGAAGTGGATAGAGACTCCAGACCTCTCACCAGGGTGAGGATTGGCTGCGGAAAAAGCTTAAGCTCCATTGCCTTGGTTTGGCATCACTCGAGAGAACCATTACTCGCTTGAGATCACGGATCACTTACCCGAGGGAGGGTGGTGCAAATACTTCCTTTTTTTCACCAGCACTCTCGGTATAGAAAAAAAGAATAATTTTACTGGAAAGCTGTTGGTGGGTGACCAGGTCATTTCTGACCAAGCTGAGAAACAGGAGCTTGTTTCAGAATCTATGAAAATCTCCTTGGCCCACCTCATGACAGAGAGGTCACGTTTGATCTACCTAGCTTCCATAATTCGCATCATGATTCATCCCATTTAGAGGAGGATTTCTCAGAAGAGGAGATATGGGCAACAATAAGAGATCTGCCAGGTCGATTCTATAAATCTTGTTGGATCTTCATCGAAGGTGATATAATGGCTACCATTGCAGCAATTCAGCAAGGGTTTCATTTTAAGTTCAGGCTCGTCAATACAGCATTCATCACCCTCTTGCCTAAGAAGGCTGATGCCACACAAATGAAGGATTTTAGGCCAATAAGTCTCATCCACAGTTTCACCAAACTGATGGCTAAGACAATGGCTAATCGTCTTGCTCCTGTTTTGCCCAATCTGGTTTCTATCAGCCAAAGTACTTTCGCGAAAAGTCAGAATATTCATGATAATTATCTTTGTGTCCAACAGATGGCCAAAGTTATCTTTGTGTCCAACGGATGGCCAAAGGTTTGCATAGTAAGAAAGTGGCTCACGTTCTCCTTAAGTTGGACATCTCAAAGGCTTTCGATTCAATGGCTTGGCCCTTTCTCTTGGAGGTTTTATCGCATCTGGGCTTCGGCCGTCGTTGGTGCAATCTTCTTTGTCTTCTACTGTCAACAGCCCCCACTCAGATCTTGGTCAATGGGGATCCAGGTCCTAACATTGTCCGTCGACGAAGGCTTCGTCAAGGGCATCCTTTGTCTCCGATGCTGTTTATATTGGTTATTTCACTCATTTGCTGGGCCACTCAGTTGGGATTTCTGCAACCTCTTGCAATGGAGTGTGTGCAGCACCGTATCTCTGTCTATGCTGATGATGTTGTCATGTTTTGTTGGCCAAACACTAATGATCTTAACCTCATCAAGCTGCTGGATTTTTTTGGTCAGGTCTTTGGATTAGTTGAAACACACAATACATCAAATGTCATGTACTCTTTCGTGAACTTTAGGGTTCTGCTTATTTCAAAGTTGAAACAGTTTCCTATTCGATAAGACTGCACAATGAGCATATTAGATGGTGCTAACTAGACAGTAGAACCAGAGGCAATCCCATTGTTTAGCAAAACTATTTAGCATAACTGCATTGTTATTCTTTCTCTAGATGTAAGGCATGGTGACAGTACAATTGTGCAGTCTACAAAAAGTGCAGATTTCCTTATATCTATATGGCAAGATGTTGCGGACTTCATGTGAATATCACTATCACTTTCTGTATTTTTTCCAATACTACAATCATGTGATTTCTTTTTCCTTTTTTTGCATTACTTTTTCACACAATTCTGTAACTGCAAAGTGGAAGTTGGGTACAACACAGAGCACAAAATGTTCACCAGACAACTAGTCAAAACACCAGTTTATTTACCATAGATTGAACTTGAAGTATACGCTAGAGCAATCAATAGCAATATTTCTGTGGCAATTGAATATTTCTTTGTGACTCTGCCACGGATCTCGTAAGAACCAATGGTAAGTATAGAAACAATGCACAGAGTAAAGAATCATGTCACTGGATGTTGAACCATTCCTATTTCTACCATTTCTTAGAGAGAGAAAAAAAGCAATGAGCATTATTCTAATTCTTTAGAGATATAATTGAGGAACAATCTGTATCATGAAAAGCAATCCAAAATCAAAGTAGCAGAAGTAAAACCATGAGTAGTTAGTGTGGAAATAGAACAGTAACTTCTTAAATTTTGTACAACTGGGACTATCATAATATCTCTGAAACCTGCATAGCAAATATTTAAGTTTAGATCTTAAGAGAATACTAGATGATAGTAAAATAAATAATGGTGTATATCTTACATGTATTGGCATCTCGGCAATGAGCAGACCACTGTTCTCTTCTAAAGCCTTGAGTGTAGCCACCTCGCCACCAACGACCATGTTAATCACAATTCCATCTGCACCATTCAAAGGCCATCAGCTACATCAAGGAGCATAAGATGTGAATTGAATCAATATTATCTTAATATACCTGCTGCCAAACATGTTGACATGCGTCTTAAGTAAGCTTCCTGCAAAACTCAGAGTTAATCTTCAGGTCACACGAGACATCAGAAAAGTAGAACTGGGAGAGCCAGTGAAACTGCGTAACAGAAAAATATATACATATAAAGCAAAAAAAGAGCATGCAAAGGTTCATGGTTTGTGTAGCAAATGGAGTAAAAGGAACAAATATGCACAAAAATGTGGGTAAAGCTCACCTTCTTTGTGGGAAGCTCATAGTTTATCAGCACCCGTGCCATAAGGGGTGCCTCTGCCATTGCTGCCTGAGGCAAGCAAGCATCTGTTGCAACTACAATGCTTAGTTTTGAGCCAGTACTTTCAAGCCTAGAACTTTTGGCAATATTGGTAGCTTTAGTAGTTTGATTCCACTGAATTGTTTCTTGACGAAACTTCTCGAGAACAGATGCACGCTCTGCTTCAGCTTGATCACTATACTGTACATAGAAAACCCATTAGTAATTAGTAATATGTTGATGTTGATGTGAAGTAAAAGCTTCCTAATAGCGAGGATCATAAACCTGTCAGACCTTGTGCAACAATTTCAGGGCACACAACAATATTTATGCTGGTAAACATCATAAATTTTCAAAGAAAATATGCTGGATGAGGCATATTACTTCCAAGCCACCAAGAATTTCAGAGAAAAATGAACAGAAGGAAATACTAGAGCAAGTTACGACTAGGTGGTGAAATTGTGTTTGTGAATTACCAGCGGTGACATTGACACAAAGGAGAGGTTGGCGACGGCAGCACAGACGGCATCAAGCTCATCACGGGAGGAAACACATGTTGCAACCGGCAGCCCACCGCGGCGATCCGCGACAACCCCCAGGAGCTCCAAGAGTGTCCTCTGCGCACAATCACTCAATTAGCATAAATCATCATTAATCGAGACTAACCAAACAGTGGTATCGCAAAACTGCGCACAATCACTCAATTAGTATCGGAGAGATGAAACCCAAGTGCACTGCCGCAACTGCAAACGGAGCGAAGGGGGCGGGGAAAATAGATACGCACCATCTTGAACTGGGTGCGGTCGACGGCGAGGTAGTAGTGACGGCCGGGGCTGGGGACAAAGGGCATCCCAGGAAGGTCAGTTACATATATAAAACGGGGCGCACGATTGAATCGAGGATGCCACAGGTGCAGCTCCCTCACCTGGAATGGCATGGGACCGCTGCAGGGGAGGTCGGGGAGGGCAAAGCGTCAGAAAAATCTGCGGCGGAGCCAGCGACGTCGGTCGGAGACCTCATTGCGGTTCGCCGGAGAGGAGGGGATGTGGATCGTGGAATATTCCTCAACGATGCTTTTTGGGGAAGAAACAAGATTGACTATTGACTATTTTCGTGTCTTAAGATGAGCATATCGAGCAGACCCTTAAGCAGGGATGAAAAACGGATCGGATACGGATGGATATCACTGATATCGTATTTGTTTTCATATTTATGTCTGAATTCGGATTTGAATACGGATAATATAAAAAATGTTGGATAGAATATGATTGGATATCGACATCATAAATATGTGATTTAAATATTCGGATACGAATACGGTATCGGATGTTAAATATCCGGACTCAGATACGGACGGATTAAAACCCCTCTAAACGGATTCGGTCTCGAATACGGTCAGAAAATATCCGTACCGTTTTCATCCCTGCCCCTGAGCCATCAAAAACAAATTTGAGAGCCAAAGTAAAAAAAATCAAATCCAGCAAAATTTATTACCTACTAGACAAATAAATCTTGCAGGTTAACAAAATATACTTTTCCTATCTGATGGTCGCCTGGGTTTTGTTCGTTTGCCCAGGCGACGCGCGGCGCGCGCGAGCGCGAACGCTGGCGACGCGCGGCCGCGCGGGGTAACGGGTTCGATTCCTTTTTTCGGGTCCGCTCAGGTCCAAATTTGTTGTGCGCGCCCGTTACCGAAAATGTTGCCGGCTCCGCCTTAGATTGCAATCCGGACAAGACACTGTTCAAATTCCTAGGTCATCGCGCCCAGACAGGCAGGGATTCGTGTTTGGGGGGTCCAGGAGGAGGGGCGACCGGCGATTCCCCTGCTCCTCTTCGTGTTCCTCTTCGTCCAGGCGCACCGGAGGTACTCTCTCGTGGATTTGGAGGCCTACCGGAGGTCCTTCCTCAGCGTCGTTGTCTTGTATGTTCGGTCGCGGCTCCCTCTCCCTCTACTTTGTGCTTGTTTGCTTGGAGGTTGTTCTTCTAGATCTGGCTCGAATCCATGCATGGTTGGAAGATTAGGCGGGGGATTTGTCTTTGTGATGGATGATTGGTCGAAATGGGGGATCCGCTGCATATATGTTTTGGGATGCTGTCGGTTCATTGATGATTTAGGCTATGTGGAGGGGATACGGAAGAGGGGACGAGGACTGGTTGCAGCGGTGGATGTGGCGCTGGGAGTGGGGGATTTTGCGAAATGGGGAACTGCATGATTCATACTCTATTTTAGGCTTTTCTATTTTTTTGTTGCTATTTGGTAGATCTGGTGTCTGCATGATTTCAGACTAGTTCAAATATCTATGGTAGTTTGCTCAGACGTGCATGGCAAGTGGGAGGAGCATGTCCTGGATATGAGCATGTCCTGGAGATGAGCATGCTTCTCCATGGTAGTTGTTTGCTCTGTTCTATTGTGGATTATGGATTGTGATGGGTGCATGTCCTGGAGAAGTATGCATTTTTAGCAGTGAGTGTGGTGTGTTTCTTGCAGAATTGGTTCATCATGGTATGGTATGGTGTTGGATTTTGGCTGTGGCCCTGGTTGCTTGCTCTGACGGCAGGCATGGCGATTGGGATGGCAAAATGGGGGTGGGGCTTGCTGGCAGGGCTGTCGTGTGGCAAGCAGAGGTATGGGGTGGTGGGGTTTTCATTTGTTCCATTTCTGCAGTATTTGGATCTTGCATTTGTGGTGTTTGCATTTGTTCTTGTCCATGAGCAGATTCATTTCTATACTTCAGTTGGGAGTTGTGATTCTTATGTTGAGATGATTCACAATAGACTTGAATAAAGGTGATTTAGAGATTGCATGCTTATTGCACCCAAAATGATGATTCGTCCCAATGATTAAATGATGATTTGTGCCTTTTCTACTTGAATTGCATCAGTCCATAGTACTAATGCATGACTGCATCATATGTGTGTACGTACATATACTTACTATTATTCGGTGAATAATATTTATTGTTTGCAGGAAGCTAAATAGATTTTATTTTGGAGTCGCTTGTATGAATTTGCATGTTTTTGCTATATTAACCTCTTTGCGCTCCCTCTGCTCACTGATTGGGAATCCTATACTATGTTGCACCCTGCAGCCGACCATTTTTCTTCCTCCTTAGGCATTAGGTTCACATCTTAAAAGGATTTGCACGTCCACTAGGGACAATTACATTTATTTGAGGTCAATTCAGTATACTGTATAAAACTCAGTGTTGATGCATACACTATATGGGTGTATATTATGTTTTGAGAACTTTCATGTTATTCTGATATGTTTGTTGTGAGACACAGTTGGCAGGGAGAGCTTGCTGTTACCTTGTTTATTTCCTATCCTTAATTTCCAAAGTATCACTGAAATACAGATTGTTTGTTACTAATATTAGAATGTTAAATGCAACTTGTTTTGTTTGTTATTTGATTGGCTGCAACTAGCAACTTGGTGATTAATTATTCTTTATATATATATATATAGCCATGGCTGACGATGATTTGGGTTGTGCTGGCGACTCCGAAAATGTTGAGAGTGATGATGAGTTTTCTATAAGGTCTGAAGATGAGAACTCAGAATCATTGAATGTTGGTGAGGTAATTCTCTTAGTTTATTGCGTCTCTGGTTTGTTGTCTCTGTTGTTGTTTTTGCGAGCTATCATGAACTAAAGGTAGTAAGTAGTTACTCTTGTCATCATATTCTGGAGCATAATAGTTTTAGTGGATGCGGTTTGAGCAGTAACTATTGTATGAATTCTTTCTGTTATAGGGTTTGATTGGTTTCTCACATTAGTGTTGCATTGCATTAGGGGTTATGGAGCATACCCTTAACCTAGATATCAGAGGACTATGCAAACTCGTATTTTGTGGTTGTAGTTGTTTACCTTGTTTGCTTATTATCTGTGAGATTTGAGATGTGAAAATCTATATGACACTATCAGTTTGTTGTAAAATCATTTTTCATTGTCCACTTAGCAGTTTCATTGGGAACATTTATTGATGCATGTGGCTATTGTCAAGAATTGTTTTCCTCACTTTTTTTGTAGCACTCGTATAGTAGTACTTTATTCAGAATGAAACAAATGGCGACATCTTTTCTTACATGTATTTGACAATTTATTTCATTTTTTATTTCACTTTTACCTTGTTTATACATTATGCTTAACAGTTTATTTGTTGTGGGATATCTTTACTTGAATGCTTTACTATTTGTACTCATTTCTGTTGCTTGATTTTACTTGTTGTTAGTCCTTTTCACATTCTTTTGTGAATAGGATTATTCAAACGGTTTTTTTCCCAGTATATGTTGGTTCATGCATTTGAGTTGACCAATGGCGCCTTTAGTGGTGCACATGCAAAGACAATATAAGTTTTATTGTTTTCTTTTACATGGTGTTATTATATTATGTCTCTGAGTTTGGTTTAAAGGACCGGTTGTGTCCTAAAACTGTTGTGCAACAGTATGTTTTGATCATGAATAAGTTGGATGTTTTTGAACTTAAAAGCTTGTGCTGAATATGGTATTTTTCGGCTAAATCTCCTAATATTTGCCTGATTATTATTCTCAGCTTGTTTGCTTGGCTCAATATTTTGCATTTTATTATGCTTTTAGGACTCAAATCTCTCAGATGATGAAATTGATCCTGTTGGAGCTGTTGAAGCTTTGAAGGGTCTTAGAAGAGTGATGTCTGGAGTATGTTCCTGAAACCTTTTGGACTGAACCGTGCATAGTTTGTTTATCTGTCTTTTGGCATATTACCTTCAGTAATGAGCACAAAGATCTTTGTCCCTTGTTGTTGTCCTGCAGTTATACTAGATTCCACTGTGTTTGTTCTGAACTAACTATTGATACTTTTTTTTTCATGATGCTAATTCTTTTAAGAAGAGGGGTAGAGCTAGACGTACTAGAAAGGTAAATTTAGTAGCATGTCGTTTTGTTGTTTTGACACCATGTTTAGTGAAATCATGCTTAGTTTGATAACATCTAATTTTTTTTCATTGTTTCCCAGAATACTAGTCATGTTGAAGGCAAGGGCAAAGGAAAATCAACTGCTGGTGCTAGTTCATATTCTAGGGCAGCAAGCAGGTGCAATAACAAGTATTTTGGAGAGATAATAAGTGCATTGAATGACCGTAAGAAAGACATTATCAGGGGCCATGGGTTTGGTAGGTTGTTAGATTATGATGGTTGTTCTGTTCCAAGAGGATTTGTACAGTGGATTGCTGATCAAGTTGATGTAAACTGCCGTGACATACTTGTTGGAGGGAAAGTAATCCCTTATAGTCCAGAATTTGTTCATCTTTGCTTGGGAATTCCATTTGGTGGTCAAGATATCAAGCAACAGCATAATGATTCTGTGAAGACCAAGTTTCTTTTAGCAATCAAAGAGAAGTCTCTGCCACTGAAAAGCACATTTGGCGACAAGTTAAAAGGCAACACATTGTCTGAAGATGACGTATTTCGATATTTCATGGTTGTTGCTCTGTCTTTCTTTCTATGCCCAAACTCAAGCACTATTCCTAGTCCCAAATATCTTGGTCCTTTGCTCGATGTTTCTACTGTGAAAGACTGGGATTGGTCAAAGTTTGTCTTTGACTGGCTGTTTTCATCAATCTCAAGTTACAAGAAAAATAATAGGCAGACAATAGGTGGCTGCATATACTTTTTAGCAGTAAGTCTTGTTCCACTTGTCCTTTCTTTCCTATTTATTTATTTGTCATCTATATTTAATGTATCTTACTGTTAACTTTTTCAATGTTCTTGTAGGCTTAATATCTGGATTTCCTGGACTTTGGGTTTGTTCATGAGCTTCTCCCAACTCTGCCAAGAATCAAATGTTGAAAAGGATCGATGATCAAAGATTATGCTAAATATGATCATGTCTCTGATTCTAAGTTTGGAAAACATCCGGTAAGTATTGTATCTGCACCCTTGTTATAGTTTCTGTGTAATGGTTTCTGTTTGTGTGTGTGTTTACTTGCATAAGCCTAAATTCATTTGTGTGTGTGTTAACTGACCTAAGCCTGAATCCTAAGCCAATGATAACACACATTGAAATTCAATTACAGGTTGTGTCATGAGATAGTATTGATGTTAATTGATAAATCTGCTTGGTGGGATTCAATGCTAGGTTGAGAAGTTGTAGACTGTTGTGAAATTCTTGCTGTTTTCTTCATAAAGATTACAAATAAAAATACGAATTAAATTAATTACTATTATTAATAATGTAAATTGCACATGATGGGACTACAATTTTAGTGTCTAGCATACGCAATTTTCGTCATAGTAGTTCCTCTTTTTATCCTCTTTGTTATTCACTCTTTTGTCATTATGTTTGTAAGGGTCTTTTTAGGATGCTGACTTCAATACATTTTGTGTCAGGTCAAATCATTTGAGGACACTTGCTACGTAGTGGATTGTGGTTATTTTAGAAAGACTTTGGATAAACATTGTGATTTCATCCAAGAACAGGTTGGTGCCTTGTCTACTATGTTTATGAGCTTCTTGTATATTAAGTTTTACATGATTCATATGTTTATATTAACTTAACATTACAGGACAAAGATGGTATGTGCGAGCTTTTTAAAGAGCACCACACTAGAGTTGGCTATAGGAATTTGGCCACACTTGTTTCCAAAGTGTTGAAGTACTTGTATGAGGCTTCAGTAGCTCGTCGTGGCGCTCACGTACATGCTGAGAGTTCTGCTGGCAGAGTACCTTCTCCTATACAAGCTAACGTTGATGATGAAGGTGTTGATGCTATACCCCCTGAATATGATGCTCCAGTGTTTTCTCTAGTACATGATTTTGTTCGTGAAGATGTCTTGGATGCAAGAATGGCTCCTGGTCCAAGTGAAACAGTTGCTAAAGAAGTTGTCTTGGATGCTAGATTCCCTGCTGGTCCAAGCGATAAAGATGTCAAAGATGTTGATCATGCTGCTGGTCCAAACGGTGAAGGAGTGGAAGAAGTTGCTGCTGTTACTTGTCCAAGTGTTACAACTGTGGAAGAAGAAGGTGCTGCTACTGGTAAAGATCCTAATTTGGAAGATTTTGAAGCCAAGAATGCCTCTGCTGCTAAGACTCATGAAGAAGAAGCCTCTGCAACGGAGATAATTGAATCAGATGGCATGTATGATTCTCAGGGAACCGAGATTCTTCCTCGTAGTAGCTCATCTGCTCAAGGTACATGAAGTGTTCTGTATCCTTTGTTTCATCACTAAAATTTATTTTTTGTATCCCTTGTTTGAAACTATTTAATGCATATTTGTCATGTGCAGCTTTTGAATCAGTTGCATACTTTTTTTTAATATTTTCATGTGCAGCTTAATGTAGAAATAATAAGAAGAGGAAAAGCAACACTTCACAATCTTTGAGTCCTGACAGTGTTGGCTCTATGAGTAATCGGAAGATGAGTTTAAGGATGTCTACAAGGCTTGCTGGATTTAGTCCCATTTCTGGACCTGGAGCTACAGTGGACAACCCTCTAATTGTTGAAGAAGCCGGTGCTCAAACTTCTAAGCGTGGAAGGAAAGGGAGGAGCAAAGCCAATGCATCTTCTCCGTCAATTGAAGAAATCACTTCGGATGTCTCACCAGGTGAATTGTTCTTTTCTGTATTTCTATGTGATTTAATTTAGTTTGTAACACGTTTGTGGAAACACTTTTGAAGCTTTGTTATTTGTGACTTGTCGAAGCTCACACCTCTTATTTTGTCCTTGTCTTTCCATAGAAAAAAATTGTTACTTGTCATCTGTGATAACACATCCTAAAATTTGTTTTGTGTTGTCATTGTTTTTATGCTATGTGATAACACATCCTAAAGCATTGTCATTGTACTTGTCATTGTGTGTGTGAGGGGTTAAAGTTCTAGGTCGTGAATGAGAGTAGGCAAAAATGTGGTTATTGTCCTTGTCTTTCCATAGAAAAAATTGTTACTTGTCATCTGTGATAACACATCCTAAAATTTGTTTTTTTGTCATTGTTTTTTTTGTCATTGAAATACTAGAGTTGCATAGCTTTGTTGGTGGGTATGTCGTGTGTGTGTTCCTTCTCAATTTAATGAAATGGCAACGGTTAGCTTCAGAAACTTAGCAGCTGAATGTGGCAGCTGTCCCCAGATTCTATTTTTGTTAATTTGAATGGCAAACTTATTGGTATGGGAGTTAGCTATAGTCTATAAATCTAAATTTGTGGGTGCTACATTTGTCTAGTTAGTTTCATTGCAGAAGCAACTCTAGTATTTCTTCAAAGAGAAAATGGTAAAGATTCAGAATGGCAAAAGCATTATTTACGCTCATACTGCAATGGCTCAATGTTTAGAATGGTATTATTCATTCATCACTTACAAAGTTCTCTAGGTATGAAAAGAAATAACAGTGCTCATTGAATGTACTAGTTACCTCTGGAAAAGGATGTCTGTTTTCTTCTTTGCTTTGGGCCAAATCTAGTATACTAGCTAATGCTGCATTGGGCCAGCTTTGGGCACTGTCCAAGCTTACATAAGAGCCTACACTGCACCAGCCTGGATACAAGCAAACAAGCCCTTATTACATAAAATTTATTTTTTTGTCATTGTTTTTGTCATTATTTTGTACTTGTTGTTTGTGTCCTTGTAATTTCATCTCAGTTTATAGCTGTTTAGGATCCATTCTGTAATTTCATCCCTTTTGCGTCACTGTTATTATTCAAGGTTCATGCCTCGATTATGGTGGTGCTACGAAATTAGTTGTTTTACTGGAGTAGTATGTGCTAGGCTACTGCCCTAAATTTGTATCGATCTTGCTTTTTTTTAATGAAGATCAGCCCTGTCAATGAACAAAGGGTCGCTATTCTCCCCGAAGTTTGCAGTCATACTTGATTTTTGTTAAGACAGCGCTTTTCTTGAATTGTGTCTGAATCTTAGTATGACTGTTGTTCTGAGGCTGTTAAGTAATTGTAGTCGGACTGGGTACGGTTGCTGGCCCTGAATTCCGACAGTCAGCTTTGCTCCGGTTCGAGAGGATTTATGTTGGGTAATATTGATCATGGCTGCACAGAAAGAATTAATCTTGATGAAATAATTTAGTTCATGAGATGGAAGCATGTCATCGTATGTTCCTTGATTGGTTTATTCTACAGTTATGTGAAGCCAAAGATAACCTAAGCAGATCCAGTGCTACCAAGGATGCATTTTTAGCTGTTCGTTACGTTCTTTGTATCTTGGTTAAACAATACAGTATTATAAAGACCAAATTGTTGTTCCTTAGGTTTGTATGTATGCTAGAGCATAGGAATTGAAAGGGTTGGACTTGATGCTTCTAGTGAGCTCAATTTCTATTTTGGATTTGGGGTGGTTGATTTGATTATTGTCCCTATTAGTTTTTCCTTTTTGAGTCTAGTTTTTGTATCTTTTGATGCTTTATGTTTTCCCTATATTTCTTTTCATTTGCAGTTGCTCATACAAAGATTGGTGGCAAGAGGAATCAGAAGACACCTCAATCTTCAAGCCCTGCCATTGTATCCCGCAAGTCTCCACGTGGAGTGTCTAAAAAACTTGGTAGATCCCCTCTTAGTCGTGTGGATGATGGTAATGATGGAGTGAAGAATGCCCAAAGTGGTTCTAGGGCTGTTCCTGGTCTTTCAAAAGTTGCAACTGCACGTGACAAGCACCATGAAGGCACAAAGGATACACCTGTACTTGTTGAAGAAGATCCAGTGTTAGCTTCTAAACCTACAACCAAACGTCGAAAGGTGAAAATAGAAGTGACTTTCTGTTAGTGTGTCTGTGTGTTTAGTAAACTGTAGTAAAGTAATAATCCTACCTGATTATTGTTAACTGCAGTCAGTTTGCATCATGTGAAGTTTCACATTTGACTGAATCTTGTAGTTCTCCTGTACTTGGAGCTGACTATATTGTCCTTGTTCAGGTAGTTGAAGGAACTACTGGAGCTGCTGGACTGTCAATCAATAAGATTGAGAATACTTCCGGTTTGTTTGTCCTTCTCACTCATGAAAAAATATTAACTAATTAGACAATCTGTATTTGTAACTATATCAATTAAAAATATGTGAAGTTTCACATATTGCCTTTTCCCCCTCAATTAAATGTAGTAACTATATCAATAAAATAATATTGAGCAATCTATTTTTGTAGGACTATTTAATTGGAAATCATGGACCTAATGATAGCAAGGAGAAGGAGCTATTTGATAATGCAGTGAAATGCTTTAAGGGTGCTTCTCTTGCTAGGTCGTTAGCTTACAGCCAATATGTGAGTAACATCCTTTTATAATTTTTTAAGCTTGTAGCATGTATCTTGTGTGCCACTGTATTTGTGCTAATAATCCCTTTGTTTTTGATTATGTGTTATTTTGTCAGCTTTATTTCCCTATTCTATTCCAAGATCGATGGTATGTTGTTGTTGTGTATTTGAATCGAAGATTTATTTATGTCTTGGATTCTTATAAGATGCATTTTGGAGCTGGCTCATATTTTGATAAAGCTATCCGTGATGAATTTATAAGTAGCATATTACTTCTCCTTGACCAACTGGTGTCTCTTCTTTTGACATCAATATTTGCTACCTGTAGAAATATTAGACTGAAATAACTATAGTGAGTTCAATTTTGAGCGTTGCTTGTCATCATATATCTCTAATTTTTGTCTCTTCCTGCTTTTAGGTAGCAAACTTGACAGCAGTTTGAAAAAAAGCTGTTAACATTGACTATGGGTTCCATGGATATGAAATTAAATATGTAGATGTACCTCAACAGACTGAGAAGTAGGTGAAATACAGTTTTTTAGATCATTTGCTTTTTTATGTTGCTTATATTATTCTGATCTATCTTTTTGATATCATGTTTCAGCTTTACCAATGATAGTGGTATTTTGGCAATGAAGAATCTGAAACTTTGGGACATCAATGTCTCTTTGGAGGACAAGTTTTCAGAGGCTGACACTGGGCATATTCGTATCAAGTATGTCAACAACATGATTTTCAATGAATACAACTATTCTACTGATGGTCGATCTCAAGTCATGGAATATGATGCTAAGGTAATACAAGTTGCAATTTTCTACTTTGTGTTTTATTCCTTGATGTACTCGATTGATTGTTGTTTTACTATTTTTTCCACAGGTGTATGAAAAGTACTACAAGTGATCATGGCATCCCGTGTTTTGTTTAGGTTCCTGTCTTGTATGGGATGAGAACAATTGGTGATAAATTGGTTGTAACCGTAAACTACATTGGATGATAATATTCTGATTCGATGGTTTGTTTTGATGCTTATGCTTGCTCTTTTTTTACCAATATTACTAGTTAAGGATCAGTTTATATAATTTTGGTAGCGAAGACTTTTTGTGCACTATAGGTCAGTTTATTAACTTTTGGTATCGATGACAAGGAGAAGCTTTGAGGGTTTGTGGAGGTCTCTCTTGTTCTTTCTAAAGATGATGGTCTGATGCACATCATTGAGGCTTGAGAGGTAACTCACTGACTGGAATTGTCACGTGATCTATGCATGGAACGTGTTAAAATCTAGTAACTTTTGCTTTGTTAGTATAACCAAGCATATATTATGTTTTTGTCCTTGTCACTTGTAGTCCACGTGCTACATATTTTCTATGATTCAGAGTCGCAAATCAAGATATACCTGCTAGTTTTTTGAGATGGACCGAATTGTTGCACTGATTTCCGAGCTTATGTAAACCAAACAATTTAAATATTCAGTTTCATAATTGCTGCTAGAATGTAAATTGTAACTGTCCAGCACTGCAATTCCTGTTGCGACCAAATATAGTGTGCTTGTCTTTGTTGATGAGAATAATATCACATAAACTGAAATTACAATTGGTCTATTACTAATAAATTACATAAATAATTTTGTCACTGAAATTGCAGCTATTAGCATTCCATTTCTTGTTTTTGGTTCTCTCATTTGCCTAATCTACCCTTGTTAATTTTGCTTTGCTTGACTTTTGCACTGCTACTGTTGGTTGTGAACATCTCCTACATCATAATATCAACAATATTAGATGAATATACATATGACACAGGCCACAAGTGTTGATGCAGTGCTAATATTTACTTTTTGGCTATGTTTGTCTATGTTACCTGATTTTCTTTTCTTTGTTTTTGAAGGCTTTGGGACTTGAGGAAGGTTCTTATTTTTGCACGTCTTGATGTTATGGCCTTCTTCCCGATAGTGTGTACATGCAAAGCTGCTTTTAGTTTTGCTTCTGAGTTCCTCAACTATTCCTATTTGCCTGGTAGGTTTTTTGGGTCTTCCTCTTTTCTTAGCATTATCAGAATCTTGTAGTACCACTGTACCATTTTGTTGTGTTGATTGTGCCTGAGCCATCCCGACTGCATTATCACCATCTTCTGAAAGCACCTCTGTATCACTATGTTGAGTAGGTTGTGTTTTATGCACCCTAACTTCTTCTGTTGTTTCATTCAGTTTTCTTTCCATTATCTCTGCTTCTTGTAGAACATAGTTGAACGTTTCCATAGTTCTTGATCCATCTGATGCAATAGTGCTCAATTTGTTTGACAAAATGTTGTGCCTCAAAGGCCTGCTCTTCTCAATATCTAGTTGTGGTACAGCATTATGTGTTTTCAATTGTTTCCTCTCCTTATTCCTCTACCTTTCAATGAAATACTTGTCATCAAGCTGAGTTATATTCAGATTTGTTAGCACCTTGATGATATGGCAGCAGATTATGCCATCTTTTTGAAATTTGCAACATAGACAACTGTAGAGTTTGTTTGGCAAGTCCACTATGACAATGTACCTTCTTGTTCTGAACTCAAACTGCCTATGGTACTCAGATTTGACCACTGCATAAACCTTGTCTTTCTGTAGTTCCTGAGCCACATACTTTGTTGCCAATGTGATCTCCTTTTGGAACTTGAAGAAGATCTTTCTGTTGTATAGCCTTGCAGCTTGCCTTTCGAACTCATATGCTGTAATCAAATAAGGCCTTGATCTAGTTTGAAAGTCTTGTTCTTCTTGATTCTTTTTTGTTGTATCTGAGATTCTTTAGAACTCATTCATAAATCTCATAATGCTGTACCTTGGTCCGACATCCAGTTTGAACAGTGCATTTGTGCCTTCACTTCTTGCTGTAGAGTTGATGAAAGGGAAGAAATGCTCCTTGAAGTAGCATGGAACAAAATTTTTCCTATTGAACCACATTTTGCCAAGGTATTTGAAGCCACTAACATCATATGTTTGTGGCAACTTCTTGTACATGTGCTCAAATTCAGTTTCTGTCAGCGAGTTCCTTAGGATGTCAAAGAGATCATCATGGAACTTCTTATTCTTCTCGGTTGAAAATACCCTTCCACCCTTCTCTTGTGCTTTCTTCACAATGTGGAAGAAGCAGTTGCGATGAATAGTTTCTGGTAGTATCTTTCTGATGGCAGCCTTCATTGCTAGGTCTTGATCTGTGATTATAGTTTTAGGGTGCTTCCCTTGCATACAAATGAGCATTGTCTAAAAGAGCCACTCAAAAGTTTCTGTCGTTTCATCCATGATGAAGGCGCAGCCAAAGAGGCAGTTGTCCCCATGCCCTGTAATTCCTACAATTGATGCAAACTTGAGGGAGTACTTATTGGTGTTGTAGGTTGTATCAAAACTGATGCAATCTCCAAACTCCTCATAGTATCTTCTACTTGTTCCATTGGACCGGAAAATGTTTTTCACTTTGTTGTTTTCATCTATGGAAAACCTGTAGAAAAACATGGGGTCTTCTGCCTACTTCTTAGAGAACCAGTCATACACTTGCTACATATCATTGTCTGATGTTGCCTTGTTTAACTTTGTCTTCTCATTGCTGATATGCTTCTTGTTGTATGGAGTGACATCGCCTCTTATATAAGATAGGATTGCCATTATCTTCCTATCCGGTAGGTTGACTTTGTTGAATGTTTCAATTAGTTGCTTCTCCATTTCAGTCATCCTAATCTATGAAAACAGCTTGTTCTTTTGATTCTTGCCTGCAAACGCATGATTATGCTCAAGATTCAATCTAGTGATTGTCCATTCTCCATTTTGTAGAGTGACAACAAGTTCAGCGGGGCACTGGGTCGGTACAAGCGTACTTGTTTTTCGTTTGTTTGCCACCGGATTGGGTGTTGGTGGTGTACCAGAAATCTTCTTTTTGTTCTTTCTTGCACTTTGCACTCCTGAAGCAGCAGAGCTATGATCCCTCTTTCCTCCACCTGACATGTTGCACTTGAGTGTGACTCTTGTTACCTGGTCATAATTGGGATCTTTTTTATCTTTGCACTTGTATGTGTGGCTTTTGAGTAACGAAAACCCCACAATAAATGCATAGTCATTGTAGAATTTGTATGCTTCTTTCTGTGTTTTGAATTTCATGCCAAGCCGAGGAACATGTCTGCTAGCTTCCTCCCGAGACAAACGCTCAACTGCCATAATACTCTCATTTTTAGCTTATATAGCTCTGAGCTCTTCGTCATCTTGTTGATCTGTAGCCTGTACATGTTGTTCACCCTTAGCATTTTGTTCTCCTTCTCTGCCTTGTTCTTCTTGTGGTTGTTGTTGCACCATATTTTCTTCACTGCCAAAGTCTAGTACTAGTACTGACTCAACCTCAGTAGGACCATGTTGTTGCACCATGTTGTTAAAGACCATCCAAAAGTCTCCTTTTGGATGGTCTTGTGCTGGCTCATGCTCTGAGATTCTGCTAGTACTGATGTACATCTGGTTCTATAGTCATAGGTAAGACAAAATGTTTACTGTTACACATTTGAACATGTATTTGAAGAAAACAAAGTAATCTACATGTATATATAGAGAACAAGTAAATACCTCTAGTGGAAATGGGTTGTTGAGCATGTCCATGTAACTTCCTGTCATTTGTGATGATAAAATATCTTCATAATTCTGATTTAAAGATTTTGCTTCAGCTATGACTTGGTTGATAAGGCTTGTATAGCTTGTTCCTCCCTGTGATAGGACATAAGTTGTTCCTCCCTGTGATGTGATGAGCTGTAAATGTTGGTATTCACAACAACAATAAAATCTTAGATTTATTGTTAGTATCAAGTTTTTTTTAAAAAAAATGCAGTGTGAGTTTTAGGAATCTCACTTCTTTTCTCTGTATTTCTTGTTGTCCATAGTTGTTGTAGTTCACTGGTGGTGCTGAGCTCTCCTGGTAAAGCATGGTTTGAGTGAAATGGCAAGGATATAAAGAGGATGACAAATTAGTGGAATAACATATTGAAGATAGACAAAGTAAGTTGACTTCCTTTGTACCTCATTAGCATTCCTGACATTTTCAATATTTGACTAAAATCTGTAGAAGCTTTCAGGATTGAATTCCAAATCCTTTCTGGAAGCACTCTGGATATGATAAAGACATATGTGTTAGTTTATAAGGCTCTGTATGTTTAAATATGTGTGTTTTAAGTTATTTAAACTTAGTATTTTAAAATTTTAGAAGCTAACATTCATTTCTTCTCTTTGTTGGTCTTGTCCATAGCAGTTGTCTTGCACTAGTGTTGTTGAAATATCCTGTTCATTAGAAACAAGCCAAAAAATCAAATATCAGTAGTTGCAATTAGGAATAGTGTAAATTGCATGTTTGTCCCACTGCAATTGTTGTCTTCTTAATTTGCAATAACTATAATTTCTATTTACCTCTTGAGTATAATTGTGCTTAACAATGTTTGAATCAAAATTGTAGTAACTTTCAATATTTTCTTCTAAATCTCTTGCCAAACCATGCTGGATATACAAAGATAAATTGATTCATGCATAATATGGTATAAAGGAAAACACATAAATTTCATGAAATGGACCTAAGTCTTTTTTCCAAACCAGCTGACAATATATGTTAGTTGTTATCTCAGACAATTGAGTAAGCTCCAGTGCACTATCTTCAGATCCAAAACCCATTTCCTCAAAGAAATCTGCATCTGATATTTCATTAACCTGCACAAATAGCTTGTGTCTAGTATTGGTGTACATTGAAATCATCCTGATCTACTTAGAATGGTTGTTATTTGGCTATTGCCTTTTTCTGCAAATTGTTTAAATTCCACTAATGGTTTAGAAGTGCATGTTCTATAGATTTACAGTGATTTTTGTATATTGATCATAAGCAAATATAGATTACTGTAAATTGTAAACTTTAATACTGTAAATTGCAAATACAGATTAATGCAATTGTGGTGATGAGTATATGAAATTTTGTCAATCTATGGTCCATATGCAGGAGTACTGCATATATAAGGCAGCTTTAGATTTTTGATTTGTACAGATTAGTGTCTACACTCTACTAATGTCAAAAAGCAAATAAAAGAACTAATTGTTTCCATACGTGTTCAGAGGTGGGCCTGGAGATGAACAAGGTGAAGACACTGCCCAGCAGGTTATGTAACTTGGTTATAGATTCTGAGCCAAATCGTACAGATGAACAAGAACAAGACAGAAGCAAGGAACAAGAGGAGATAAGCAATGTACTGGAACAAGTACAAATAAGTACCTTCTTCCTTGGTTCATGAAATTGATGTATTTTCTGCATCATCTGTGCTTGATTTTTTCGCCAGCGTCTGGATCTCCGATGGATCCAGATCTGTCTCTTTCTTGCAGCAGGGGAAAGTACTGCATGCAGCTGATTTCTGAATCTCCGATGGATCCAGATCTGTCTCTTTCTTGCAGCAGGGGAAAGTCAGTTATGTAAAGCCCAGTTATGTAAAGCCCAGTGTGTAAAGCCCGTTGTAAAAGGCCGCATTCACTGAAACGAACTCCAAGTATTATCGGGTTTCGGATGTTTACAGACCCGTTAACGTTTGGCGGGCCCGGTATGCGTTCGCGGGTCAATTTACGGACCCGGTAGGAAGACAGAGTGACAGATGCAGCACAAAAACAGATCTGGCAGTTGGATCTCCATCCAACGGTGTTGGACGTCGCCTGGGTTTTTTCTAAAAACCCAGACGACTGGGATATAGCATGTCCCAACAAAATAAATAGCAGCAATTTTATCCTCCAACAATCTCATGTAATAGTTTTCTAAACAATCAATGCAAAAAAAACAACTCTAGCAAAATTTCTAGAGCATCTCCAGAAGTTTGGTATAATTTACATACTACACTAAAAGATCTTGCAAGTTAACAAAATAAATAGCAACCATAAATTTTGTCCTTCTCCAACAATTTCATGTAATAGTTTCCTAGATGCTTTGTATTGCGAACCCAAACTGTTTCTAATTGATCAAACCTTTTTAAAATAGTTTCTTTATCTTTTACCACTTTCTCATCTGGAATCCTTTTTTTTCGTATACGCAGGCGCCTGATTTACTCCGATCTTTCGAGAAAAACGTCCAACGGGAAGTGAATACTGAGTTCCTCTTTGATTGTGGAAACTTATAAGTTACAAAGGATATTTGTTAACTTTTTACTTTTAAAGAGCTCTTTTTTTACCAAACTATTAGAGGATATTTTTCCCTTTTTGCTAATATATATCCAAATAAGAAGTTGTTTTACAAAACTGCTGAAGATATGCTCTAAGAACCTTAAATTTGAGGACCCCTTAAATCTCCCCCTCATCCCTCATTACTAGGGCTCTAGAGGGAGCCCCTGCTCTATTGTTGTTTCTGTTTCTCCACCGCGTTTGTGTGGATCTGATCGGCTCACCTTCTCTCGACCCAACGAGGCCGCCGATTGCCCGATGCCCGCCATCAGCCTTCACCCTAGGCGAGGCCACCTCAGTGGCTCCTCCCTTCCTTTAGCGAGGCCGCTCCCTCCTCCGGTGTGGCCTCACAGGCAGCGACTCCCATCCTTCGGCAAGGCCTACTCAGCGTGACAACTCCCTCCTTGGCGTGGTTGGCTCCTCCCCTGCTCTGGTGAGGCCTCTCGGCACGACAGCTTCCTCCTCAGCGCAGTTCCTCCTGGCAAGGGTGGCTCCTCCTAGGTGTAGCCACGCGCGACACTCTTTCTTGGCGCGACGCTCTGTATTATATCGGTAGACAAGCAGAGCGAGGAAAAGGATGATAGATAGGCCCGTCTGTCATTGTCTATTGCGATAGATTTGAGAGTTCTGCTAGATGAGATGAAAAAAATCAGACTCTCAAAAATGAGGGGACACCCTCGCATAAAAAATAGAGGACCTGATTTGAGGGCTCCCGCTGAAGATGCTCGTAGGCCCATTTGATATGCCTGTAAACGACTCTCTTCTTGGTGCACAAACGAGAGTCAGTGGAGCTTGTCAATATTATTTTGAAAACATAGATAAAAAAATAGAGATGGTAATCGGACACCGATTCTCCATTCTCTGTGTAGAATTTCACTATTAGAGGGAATGGAGACGGGAACAATTTAATCCCTACGAAACTTAGGCATAAAAAAAATAGTCTTCATCGCTTTCATGGGGACAAGAATAGATCCGTCCATGTTGCCGGCGTGCCCGTCGCGTGAACTTGCTATTACTTTAAAATAGATCCTTGTTCTGTTAAAATCCTATCGAAAGCTCAACACATAACCTGTCCTATTAAAATCCTATCAAAAGCTCAATACATAGCCTAATGCAAATAGCAAACTAAATCCTAGTAGTGAAGTTCGGATGATCTATTTTTTCCAGCCTCTTTTGTTCCGTTTGTGTTTGCTTTCTTTCCTAGTCCCATTCTATCCGTTATGATTACGTGGGTTTGGCATTACAGCAAGTATAATAGCGGGGTGTATGAAGGCTGAATATTAAAGTGGAGGAGGAAGGAGACGAGAGAGAAGTGGGTTGTAAGTTTACAGCCAGCTTGACATAAGAACCAAAAAAAACTTGGTGACAGAGATAAATGAACCATGTATTAATAGTGAAGAGTTAATACTGTATGAGTGGGCTGAAAGATAGGCTGCAAAGATCCTTGAAGTCAGTAGTCGGTTGTATTATTAGTCTTGCTTTTAGAGCAGGTTAGTTTGTAGGTCAAACCATGATATAGGTATTATTTAGGCCATGTTTGGATTCTCTTCTCTAAACTTTGAATCTCTAAACTTTATAGTTAAAGTTCCAAACAGATGGTTTAAAGTTAACTCTAAACTTTGGCCCGCTTTATATTAGAGCTTTAGACTTTAAAAGTGATATTAAGTGCTCTAAAGTTTTTAAAGCTCTAAACTCTAGAGGTAGGGATCCAAACATGAAGCAAACCAAACGACCAAAGCCGCTAAAAGCATCTCCAACGCTATCCTAATACCTCCGCTATCTGGGGACAATAAGCAAGGCCCTGCAGGCGTGATGCAGTCCTGAAAACGGTGGAGTTCTGAAAATTTTTTGGATCAGTGCAGAAAGACCTGGAGATGCTAAGAAATAATCTTGCTGCATTACAGGAAGCTGGTGCGGATGATGTTGCTGTTAGAGAAGTGACAAGGCAAATGAATGAACTGCTCTATCGTGAAGAGATGTGGGCAGCGATCCAAAGTCTCTTGGCTCAAGGAGGGAATAAAAATCAACGGTGCGGCTTGGCGTGCTAGGAAAAATAATATCCATAAGCTAAGGAACTGTTTAGATCCATTAGTACTAAACATACATTAGCAGCTAAAATTAGTATTAGTATATCCAAATAGACCTGCTAATTATTAGCTGGAGAGCCGCTAACTATTAGTTTCATTAGTAGGTTTCGAGTTGCTAAGAGCATCTCCAAGAGTTTTTTTTTTCTAAAACTCACTCTCTAAGAGTCATTTGTATATAAACCGGTTATTATACCTTTTCTTTCTCCAACAGTTTTTCTATATCTTATGTATACTCTAGAGAGTCATTCTCGTTTTCTATCTTTGGCTAGCAAGTAAATTCCAAAACAGAATAACTGTTGGATGGTGTTTTTTTTTTCATCAAAATCTCTATTTCTAGAAATTAGGAAAGATATGGAGAGTCTTTTGAAGTTGCTCTAATATGTGCTAATAGTTTATATACACCTTTAACTTATTATCCAACCACTTATTAACAGGTGAATCTAAATGCGCCCCTACTAGCTAAAAGTGGCAACTATTAGATATTAGCTATTAGCTAATGAATCTAAACAGACCTTAAAAAGTGGGGATGGCATTTGGTGCCAGACCAGCGAGGTATGGAACGTCTTATTAAATCGTACTTTGATGAACTTTATAGAAAGGACCCTAATGTGGGGATCCTGATGTTCTAAGACTATTCGCACTGGCATGCGCTATGTGGTACTGGAGGAGCATTTAGCGTAGAAAAACGCTGTAGCGCGTACGCTATGCCGCACGGCATGCAAGTGTTTGGGCGTGCGGTACGCTAGGAATAGCGAACGGGCGCGAGCGTAGCAGACGGTACGGCCAGGCCAGCGCCTGCGCGCGGAGGCAGCACGTGAGAGAGAAAGAATCTTCGCGGGCTCCAGTGCTACTACTAGCTAAAAAATGCGATAACTCACAAACCAAAAACCCAAATTAAATTCTGATTGCACTATTAAATTTGTTTCAATAAATCCTTCAAAACTAGATACCACATGGATATATTTAGATAGAGTGACGAGTGGGCCCTACAGTGGATGAAAGATGATATAGAGGATGGATGAGTGTAGAGAAACTGTATATTTTGTGATGGCTAGGATAAAATATTCCTTTTAGAGGATGAATATAGAGGATGAAGAGTGCGGATAGCCTAACCTTTCTGTTTGAGTGTTGCGTTAGTGAAGAAATGAATGTCGAGCTCTGCAAGGTGCAAGCCATACACCGAGGAAGAAATAGCTGATGTGCTTTTTTAGATTGGCCCTCTTGGGAAACGCTTCGGGAGGATGTGACTAATGCAGTCCGTACCTTTTTTTCAGACGGGCACGTGCTAGAAGGGGTCAACGATACATCCAAGTGTACTCATTCCAAACGTAAAATATCCAGTGAAGGTGAAGGACTATAAAGGCATGTTTGGTCACTGGTGTTAAAGTTTAACAAACATTGTAGCACTTTCGTCTTATTTGACAAAATTTTTTCAATTTTAGACTAATTAGGCTTAATAGATTCGTCTCGTAAATTACTCCTAATCTGTGCCGACATGCATGCAATTAGTCTACATTTAGTACTCCATGTATTTGCCGCAACATTGATGTGATATGAGTTAAACTTTAACATTTATGAACCAAACAAGGCCTAAACCAATAAGCCTCTGCAATATTGTTTACAAGGCTGCAGGGTCTAGCTGACTTTTAGATTGGCCGGTGTCTAGAGTTTGTTCGTATCCGAACCCTGTGCCTCCGACGATGAGCGCGATATGCAAGAAATATCGCCAGAGGAGCCTCGCCTGGAGCGCGATATGTAAGACGTGCCAGCGAGTTCTCTTGGGACCCAAAACTTCATATGCCCAGGAAAAACCTTGTCGGGGCATGCAGTGGCTATGGGTTGCCGCAGCCAGTCTGGTCGCTCTAGAGCTTCACGGTAGTAGATTGATTTTTGTGTTGATTGTATGTGTTGGACACTTCAATCGGCTGTAGCCCTAATATTTATAAGGTGGGGGTGGCCTTATCCCTCGAGAGATCGAAACCCCCTTCCAAAACGCGTCAAAACGCGAGTTAGATCCGAACTGGGCCATAGAAACCAGCCTGGCCGGTTCTTTGGCAGGCAAACTGCCCTGGCCGAGGCAAAAAAAAACCTTCTAAAAATCGCAATTAATTTATCAAGACTCCAAACAAGACGATCAATATATGTTTTTTGGTCTGTTCAACGAGATGAAAGCAATGGTGCAATCAGTTCTTGCATTTGAGAAAGTTGGGAAAACCGGTGAAAGTCCTATGTTTGGTGTTGGCAATTAGTGACAATGCCTGAGTACTAACCACATATGCATAAGAATGTGTGTAGCTATGATGTGGTTGGTGCAATGACATGGTGAAGCAAGGATCAAGCAATGGTGATGTAATCAAGTGCTTGCCATGGTGAAGGAGGAACAAGGTGCAACCCTATGGAGCTCAAGGCAAAGGTATCAATAGGGTTTTGCATTTTGGTGATCAAGACACCTAGAGGGTGTGATCGCATTTAGGATCGATAGCCGTACTATGAAGAGGGAAATTTCTGGGGCTATTGATCACTTAAGTGTCACTAGATGAAAATTCATTTGCATATGCATTTAGATCTAGTGGAGAGCTAATCTAATGCCTCAAAAATAATTGTGAAAATGCTAACACACATGCACATGATGATGTACACTTAGTGATGTTAGCACATTTGCGCAGGCGGTGGAGTTTGAGCGGTAGATAGAGGTTTGGGTTTCTCTCTACCTCCCGTTGAGCTTGCGAGGCTGGATTCAATGCTTTTTGGGAAATAAAACGCCTATTTTCCACTGCGCCGGGCGTGAAGAAACAGAGGCGATCAGAGGTTACATAGGTGACCGGACGCTGGACCGGACGCGGTCTCTGTTTGACCGGACGCGTCCGGTCAGTGCTTAGTGGTTGCGCGCGTCTCGGTCTTCTGATCGAACACGGTGGCGCGTCCGGTCACGTTCAACCGGACGCGTCCGGTCGTGGTGGGTGCTTACTGAACTCAAATCGGACGCTGGCACTGTGGCGTTCGGTTCGTCTAGCAGCGCGTCCGGTCGCTGACTCGCTGGAGCGCTGCCCGACTTGACCAGCGTGTCCGGTCAGTTACGGGACCAGTGCGTCCGGTCAAGCTACGCGCGTGGGTAGTGTGCGACCAGCGCGTCCGGTCAGTTTGACCAGCGCGTCCGGTCAGCGCGACTGCAGCAGAATCGAGTGCCTAACGGCTAGTTTTTGTTGGGGACGTCTATAAATACGTGTTGGCCGGCTCTTTGGAGCATCTCTTGGCTTGTTGATCATTCTAGCACTCCTTTGAGCTGAACACATCCCCTCCCAATCATCTCCCTTACTTGTTTTCCTAATCAAAGCGAGATTGAGTGATTTCAAGTGCATTTGCTTGTGAGTTTGCATCTAGTTGGCACTTGGGTGTTCATTTGCTGCGGGATTCTTGTTTCTCTTGGTGGTTGCCGCCACCTAGACGGCTTGGAGCAGCGGTGGAGGTCCGACACGTGTTGATGATTGTTCGTGGCCGGCTCCGGTGAGCTTGTTGTGAGGGGTTGTTGTGGTTCCCCGACGGAGCGCCAAATTCCAACTCTAGTGGATTGCTCGTGTCAGAAGTTCTCGCCATTTGGTAGGTTCTTGTGGCGCCTTTTGAGAGGCTTGGTGTGTGATACCGATTAGCCACCGAACCACGTGGTGTAGGGGGACACAACGGAGACTAGCGTGCCGGTAAGCACGTGAACCTCGAGATAAATCATCGTGTCTTCACTTCGTTGGTTGTGATTGATTTGTCTCGGTGGATTGGTTATCTTGAATATCATCACTTGGAATTTTTGATTGGTTGACTCAATTCATCGTCCCTCGGTAAAATATTTCTTACCCTACTCTTGTATTATATTTCAAGTACTTAGTTGTTTTCTCTAGTGCTTAGTAGCTTGAGTAGAGTAGCGTTCTAGTTTTTCCTCTTGCGGTTTGACTTGTGCGGTTGAGTGATATATATATTAGAATTGTCTTTTGGATAGGTGGCTTGCAACTCTCCATAGGCTAGGCAAAACTCGCTTCTCACTATTTGTTATTGCTAATTGTCACACTCCAATTAAAGGACAATATAGAGTGCATACATCTTATGTGCGCCCCAGGAATAGTCGCACACATAAGCTGACAAATTAACAAAAGTATCATCACCATGTACATACATAACGTTATTACATCACGTAGTTCTTACATAACAAGCGGAAAAGTAAATAGCAACTCTCAGGCGTAGTGTCTGATCCACAGGGAAGGACGACTGGTTGACCCAAACCTAGAAATCTTCCGGGAAGTCCTCGTAGAAACTGTCATCTGTTACCCATCCGGGATTTTTATCCAAAAACAATATAGCAACAAGTGTGAGTACATTTGTACTCCGCAAGTATAGTATGAGGATTCATGAGGCTCAAAAAGGATAGACACGGTTGACTGCAGTTAGCACTTTTAGTAGATCAACATTTCATTATTAATCATTATTAAGTTATGCTCAAGCTCCCATTTAACCCACATGATCCACTACTAGAATTAAGAAGAGAAAGCAACAGTGTGATCTCATCATCATCATCATAGTTCATCCGCATATCAAGTAACCATTTATTCTGTGAGTTTTCCGGGCCGCTCGTGTCCGTGAGCACGGCTGTTATAACAGTTTTAACACTCTGCAGAGGTTGTGCATCTTTACCCGTGAGTCGTGTTGCCCGTATGCCCGGGTGTAAGGTCCAAATAGGCTAGAGGGGGGGGTGAATAGCCTAATAAAAACTTCTACAAGAATTACTTAACCACAAGTTAGTACGAAAGGTGGCGGAGCAAAACGCACTAGCTCTAACTAAATAAGCAAGCCACCTACACAAGTCTAGTACAAGGCTATTCACTAAACACAACAACAACTAAAAGCTAGAAACTAGAAGTAATACGAGAGAAGAGCTTTGATTGATTATACCGCCGTGTAGAGATGAGATGTACCAATCAATCGATCACACAAGAGAAATCCTCGGGAAGAGAATGACACAAGAATTTATCCCGAGGTTCACTTGCTTCCCGGCAAGCTACTCCTCGTTGTGGCGATGCACCCACTTGTCGGTTCGCGAGCTAATCAACTATCAAGAGTTGAGCCCTCGGCGGGCGCCGCACAACCGCACACAAGATGGGGATCCTCCAAGCCACGAGCTCCACTAGAGTATCCAATTCACGAACTCCCGCGGGGAAGGATCAAGAACCCCTTACAACACTTGGTGAAGGCTCCAATAATCTCCAATTGCGAGCTCAATCACCTTCGCTGCTCCAAGCCGTCTACCGTGTCGGGAAACACGGAAGAGTAACAAGAAATCCGCAGCAACTCGAAGATCAAGTGCCTCTAGAATGCAACTCTCAAGCAATGCACTTGAATCTCACTCAATCTCACTCAAGATGTGCAACTATGCAAAGAGATGAGTGGAGGGGTTGTTCTCTAGCTCAAAGTATGTCTCTATATCTCAAAGTGTGCAAGAGTTACCCTCAAACCCCGGCCAACGTCTATTTATAACGAAGGGGTACGCAGCTAGCCGTTACAGACGACTCAGCGAAAATCGTGCTGACCGGACGCTCCGGTCAGGGTGACCGGACGCGTCCGGTCACTACACGACAAACGTGAACAGTGCGCGTCAGAACTAGCCGTTGCCCTGACCGGACGCGCTCAACCGAGTGACCGGACGCGACAGTGCCCGCGTCCGGTCGCGTTCCAGTAAGCTCCCGTTACGACCGGACGCGTCCGATCGTACGTGACCGGACGCGCCGCGCGTCCGATCGTCACTCCGCTTCTCTCTGTGTTTCTGGACGCGTGACCGGACGCTCCGGTCCCGTGAAGGACCGGACGCGCCGGTCGTGCGCTTCTCTCTTACGCCCAGTTGAACTGACCGGACGCGCCCGGTCAAACCGAGACCGCGTCCGGTGCAGCGTCCGGTGCAGCGTCCGGTGCAGCGTCCGGTGCAGCGTCCGGTGCAGCGTCCGATCGCCGTTTTTCAGTGAAAAACAATTCGGACTTTCACCACCTTTTCTCGCCTCCGGCGCAATAGAAAATAGGCATTTCATTTTCTCGAAAACGCCTGAATCCCGCGCTCGCACGCTCGGCGGGAGGGAGAGCGAACCCCAAACCCCTCTCTACCGCTTAAACTCCACCGCCTTCGCAACTGTGCTAACACCACCAAGTGTACACCTCCATGTGCATGTGTGTTAGCATTTCACAATCATTTTTCAAAGCGTTATGTTAGCTCTTTACTAGATCCTAATGCATATGCTCAAGACGTTGATCTAGTGGCACTTGATTTCCGAGCTAACCGTGATTGCCCCTCTTGATAGTCGGCTATGTATCCTAAACCCGGTCAATCACTTCTCTACTCATCTTAGACCGGCAAAAGGAAAACCCTATGGTTATACCTTTGCCTTGCGCTCTTAGATCCTTCTCTTTCACTTGATCATCTTGTCCTTCATTTTATGTGCATCTCCACCATGATCATCATTTCATGTCCATGCACCATCTCTTTGTGATCTTGTGGCCACCACTCCTTGCCACATACACCTTCATCACATGTGTTGCTTATGCCTAACTCAAAACACTTAACACATGACATTAGCAACTTGGTGTCATTGATTACCAAAACCAAACTTGGGCTTTCAATCTCCCCCTTTTTGGTAATTGATGACAACCATCACAAAGATATGAAATGAAATCAATTTTCAATTTCGATAGTATTAGCTCCCCCTACATATGTGCTTCCATGAGTTTGGTTCAATTATGCACATATGTATGGATTCAAATTTTGGGAGAGTTACTACTATCAAATTGATGCTAAGGTATATAGAATGGACCTTTGAAGCGTGATACCTATCGGAGTTGCCTTTATATACCATCCTTAGCATCGAAGTAGCTAGACACCACTTGTAATACATCACTTGTAAAGATCATAAACACTAAAGTACTTTGTGAGATCAACATTAAAAGCAAAGGTGTCTAGATACCACATGTAAAGCTACTCTTAACAAAACATCATTCAAGTTCTATATCTAGCATACACCATTCAATCATGAATATCGAAATTAAACTTTGCAATGCAACATTTCATCATGTTAATGCACATACAAATGCAACAAATAATCCATGAGCTTGCTCCCCCTACTTATGTGCTCAAATTTAATTTCTCTCTTTGTGACTTTTCTTTTTATCTTTGTGACTTTTCTCTCCCCTGTGACTTTTCTCTCCCTCTTATTATATTTTATTTCCTCTTTGCAATATCTTTGTGACTTTTCTCTCCCCCTTTGTCAACAATCACCAAAAAGGTGCCTAGAATAGGTAATTTTAGTGAGAGACAAGTCAATCAATATGAGAGAGTCCAAATTATGGTTTAATCTAGATCACTTGCCTAGAATATGTAATTCGGTTTGATCCAAGGACAAGCTTCTTCACACCTCATAAAGTATAAGGGTTATCTTGACCATGTTGAAATACACATCATGAGCTCATTTTCTAGATTCAACGCTAGGTTTGCAAGCCCACAAACATGTCATATGCTACCACTAGGTCATTCAAACATAGAAGCAATAGTGGTACCATATATACATTAAACTCATTTGATTTTCATGAATGAGCCTATTTGTCATGCAAATATGTCTATATGTTCTAAACATGTCCTTAGCAAAGTATGGATGATATGCCAAGCAACTTTACCTTGCTATTTCGGAGGAGAGGCATGTCATATAAGAATGTGGGGGTGCACTCATTTCAAGTTGGAGAAGTCAAGTATGTTCAATTCATTCTTCAACTTGTAAAATCTCTTTTCATCAAGTGGCTTTGTAAAGATGTCGGCTAGTTGATCTTCGGTGCCAATGCTCTCAATGCTAATATCACCCTTTTGTTGATGGTCTCTTATGAAGTGGTGCCTTATGTCAATGTGCTTTGTTCTTGAATGTTGAACCGGATTTTGTGTCATCTTTATAGCACTCTCATTATCACAAAACAAAGGCACATTCTTGAACTTAATTCCAAAGTCATTCAAGGTGGCCTTCATCCAAAGCAATTGTGCACAACAACTACCGGCACTAATGTATTCGGCCTCGGCGGTAGATAGTGCAACACTATTTTGTTTCTTTGATGACCATGAAACAAGAGACCTTCCAAGCAATTGACAAGTGCCACTTGTGCTCATTCTATCAATCTTGCATCCACCATAGTCGGAGTCCGAATATCCAATCAACTCAAAGTTAGACCCCTTGGGATACCATAGTCCAACATCATGAGTGCCCTTAAGATATCTCAATACCCTTTTGGTTGCTTTCAAGTGACTTTCTCTAGGTGAAGCTTGATATCTTGCACACTTGCACACACTAAACATCACATCCGGCCTAGAGGCGGTGACATAGAGCAAACTTCCAATCATAGACCGGTATTGCTTTTGATCTACCATGTTTCCACTATCATCAATACCCAATTGATCATTTGTGCCCATTGGTGTACTCATTGGCTTAGCATCTTGCAATCCAAACTTCTTGATCATGTCCTTGATGTACTTGCCTTGACTTACAAAAGTGCCATTCTTCATTTGCTTGATTTGAAGTCCAAGGAAGTAACTAAGCTCTCCAATCATAGACATCTCAAACTCATTAGCCATCATATTTCCAAATTCTTCACAAAAGTCTTGGTTAGTTGATCCAAAGATAATGTCATCCACATAGATTTGCAACACAAACAAGTCATTTCCAAGCTTCTTGGTGAAGAGAGTGGTGTCAACCTTTCCCATCTTGAACCCTTTAGAGAGGAGAAAGTCCCTCAACCTCTCATACCATGCTCTAGGTGCTTGCTTCAAACCATACAATGCCTTCTTTAGCTTGTAAACATGGTTAGGCTTCTTATCATCTTCAAAACCGGGAGGTTGCTCAACATAAACTTCTTCATTGATGTAGCCATTGAGAAATGCACTCTTAACATCCATTTGATAGAGCTTGATGTTGTGTGCACAAGCATATGCTAATAAGATTCTAATTGCCTCCAGTCTTGCAACCGGTGCATATGTCTCTCCAAAGTCAAGACCTTCAACTTGTGTGTAACCTTGTGCAACCAATCTTGCTTGTTTCTAAAGACCCACTTAGTACCAATCACATTGTAGTTCCTTGGCCTTTCAACTAGTTCCCAAACTTGATTTCTAATGAAGTTGTTTAGCTCTTCATGCATGGCATTTACCCAATCGGAATCTTTCAATGCATCTTCTATTTTCTTAGGTTCTTCAAGTGACACAAATGAGTAGTGCTCACAAAAGGATGCTAGCCTTGATCTAGTTTGAACACCACTTTGAATTCCACCAATGATTTGATCCAATGGATGATCCCTAGCAATGCTAGTAGGTTGGAGTATTGGGAGTTGATCGCTTCCACTTGTTTGACCTTGAACTTGAGCTTCATCATGAGAACCACAAGAGCTTGCTTGATTTGTATCAATTTGCACACTTTGGTTGATCACATGAATATCATCATCATCAACTTGCATCGGCCTTATATCACCAATGTCCATGTTCTTCATTGCATTTGACAATTGATCCCCTCTCACATCATCAAGGTTTTGAGCTTCATTTTGAGACCCTTGGGTTTCATCAAACTCAACATCATGAACTTCTTCCAAGGTGCCATTTGTGAGATTCCAAACTCTATATGCTTTGCTTGTGGTAGAATAACCAAGTAAGAACCCTTCATCACATTTCTTTTCAAACTTGCTCAATCTAGTGCCTTTCTTGAGAATATAGCATTTGCAACCAAACACTCTAAAGTATGCAATGTTAGGCTTTCTTCCATTCAATAGCTCATATGGTGTCTTTCCAAGCTTCCCATGGCAATAGAGACGGTTGCTACAATAGCAAGCCGTGTTTATGGCTTCACTCCAAAATGAATGACTCACATTGTATTCACTAAGCATTGATCTAGCCATGTCAATCAAAGTCCTATTTTTCCTTTCAACTACACCATTGGATTGAGGAGTGTAGGTTGGTGAGAATTGATGTCCAATACCAAGATCATCACATAAATCTTCAATTCTTGTGTTCTTGAACTCACTACCATTGTCACTTCTAATCTTCTTGATGGTAGTCTCAAACTCATTTTGCACTCTCTTGACAAAAGATTTGAATAGATCATGTACATCACTCTTGTCATAAAGAAAGAACACCCAAGTGTATCTAGTGTAGTCATCAACAATCACAAAACCATACTTGTTGCCACCAATGCTAGTGTATGTTGTTGGCCCAAACAAGTCCATGTGCAATAGCTCAAATGCCTTTGATGTGCTCATTTCACTCTTACTAGGATGTGGATTTCCAACTTGTTTGCCGGCTTGACAAGCACTACATGGTTTATCCTTTTCAAAAGTTACATCTTTCAAGCCTCTAACTAAGTCATGCCTCAAAAGTTTGTTCAATTGTTTCATTCCAACATGACCAAGCCTTCTATGCCACAACCATCCCATACTAGATTTGCTAAGCAAGCATGATGTCAATTGTGTCTCACTATCATTGAAGTCAACCAAGTATAAGCTATCATGTCTAAATCCTTTGAATATCAAATTTGATCCATCAACACTTATGACTTCAACATCATCACTACCAAATATGCACTTGAAGCCAAGATCACAAAGTTGTGCCACCGATAAAAGATTGAAATCTAAGCTCTCAACTAGCAACACATTAGATATGCTCATGTCATTTGAGATAGCAATTTTACCAAGCCCCTTGACCTTGCCTTTCTTGTTGTTGCCGAAAGTGATAGCATCAAAACCACCATTTTGACTTCTATCAATAGATTTGAACATACAAGAATCCCCGGTCATATGTTGAGTGCACCCACTATCAAGCACCCAATGCCTTCCTCCGGCTTTGTAATTGACCTACAAGACAAGATCAATTCTTTTTAGGTACCCAAACTTGTTTGGGTCCTCCAAGGTTAGAGACTAAGCTCTTTGGTACCCAAATGACTTTCTTCTTTGAGCCCATCCATGGTGTACCGATAAACTTAGCATGAACACCATTTGTACCCTTGGTAAGCATATAGAAAGAATTAAACTTGATTGAGGATACATTTGCATTGGATTTCTTGTTCACGCAATGTTGCTCTATGTGACCAACTTGCTTGCAACTTTTGCAATAGCTACCATTGTTCTTCACAAAACGAGTCTTGTGAGGAGCAAAAGCGGCCTTGCCTTTCTTGGGGTTATAGCCCAATCCCTCTTTGTAGAGAGAAGCTCTTTGGCTACCCAAGCACATAAGCAAGCGGTCCTCACCACCATAAGCCTTAGCTAAGGTGTGATTGAGCTCTTTTACCTCCTTCTTGAGATTTTCATTTTCAACTATTAGTGTGGAATCACAAGTGAAACCGTCACTACTAGATGAGGAAGATGTGGATGTGCTACATGAAAGATTAGTGGGAGCAACAACAATAGGCTTATGACAAGATTCATCAATTATATCACAAGATATGCCTATGTTGCAAGTTTTAGCTTTCTCAACATTAGTTGGCATGTTTTCACATTTTTCAACTAGAGAGGAATGAGCTTCTTCAAGCTTAGTGTGAGACTTTTGAAGCTTCTTATGGTCTTCCTTTAGACTCTCATAAGATGCCCTAAGCTCATCAAGTTCTTGCATAAGGTTTTTCTTTTCCTTAAGCAAGCCCTTGCACTCCTTTCTAGATTCTTTAAAATGTTGAGTGCAATCTTCTAGCATAGTGATTAGTTCATCTTTGGTGAATTCCTCTTCATCACTATCACTATCACTATCACTAGCATTATCATGATCACTCTCATCATCGGATGATACCTTAGCGGCCTTAGCCATGAAGCATGATGGAGTGTCGAAGAGGGAGACCTTCTTTTGGATGGCAATGCTAGCATGTCCCTTCTTCTTGCTCTTGTAGTCATCATCATCATCACTTGAGGAATCATCACTATCCCATGTAGCAACATGAGAATCATTCTTCCTTTTATGAGAGCTCTCCTTCTTTTCTTGCTTCTTCTTTTGCTTCTTCCTCTCCTTCTTGATAGCATCTTCATCATCACTATCATAAGGACACTTTGCAATAAGATGATCCTTGCTATGGCATCTAAAGCATCTCATGTTATGCTCATTCTTCTTAGATGAGTTCTTCCTCCTCCTTGCATGATAGCCCTTCTTCTTCATGAATTTGCCAAATTGCTTGACAAAGAGAGCCATCTTCTCATCAATGTCATTACTATCACAAGAGCTTGAGTCTTCATCACTTGATGATTCAATCTTGGACTTGCCCTTGGATGTGGTGGCTTTGAATGCCACACTCTTCTTCTTTTCATCATCTTTCTTTTCATTTTCCTTCTTCTTCTTCTTGACCAACTCATCCTTCTCATCATCTTCTCTATATGAATCATCGGTCATCACCTCTTGAAATATTTGTTGAGGAGTTGAATCCTTCAATGTAGTCCTTACTAGCATGGTGATCAATGTATCAAATCTCTTGGGCAAGCTTCTCAAGAACTTCATAGAGAATTGATTGTCCTTGACCTCCTCACCAAGTGCCTTGAGCTCATTGACGATGACTTGCAACCTATGAAACATCTCCGGTACACTCTCATCATCTTGCATCTTGAAGCTTGAAAATTTTTCTTGCAAGATATATGCTTTAGCGGTCTTTGTACCTTCGGTGCCCTCAAATGTTTCTTCTAGCTTGGCCCAAGCATCATGAGCAATCTCTATGTTCTTTACTTGCTCAAATGTCTTGTCATCTAGTGCCTCATGAAGAGCACTAATGGCAATATCATTGCATTGGAGCTTCTTCTCCTCTACCGGTGTAGGTGCTTCCGGATTAGCAACCTCAAATTTTGTTTCGGTGACCTTCCACACTTCTCTATTGATTGACTTTAGGTGTGCGGTCATCTTAACCTTCCAATATGCATAATTTGTGCCATCAAAGTGAGGTGCCTTCTTGGTGTTGTTGATGTGCAAGCTTAATTGAGCCATTTCTATTTCACCGTAGGTTGTTAAGCCTCAAATAAACGGTGCCTCGGCTCTGATACCACTTGTAAGGTCCAAATAGGCTAGAGGGGGGGGGTGAATAGCCTAATAAAAACTTCTACAAGAATTACTTAACCACAAGTTAGTACGAAAGGTGGCGGAGCAAAACGCACTAGCTCTAACTAAATAAGCAAGCCACCTACACAAGTCTAGTACAAGGCTATTCACTAAACACAACAACAACTAAAAGCTAGAAACTAGAAGTAATACGAGAGAAGAGCTTTGATTGATTATACCGCCGTGTAGAGATGAGATGTACCAATCAATCGATCACACAAGAGAAATCCTCGGGAAGAGAATGACACAAGAATTTATCCCGAGGTTCACTTGCTTCCCGGCAAGCTACTCCTCGTTGTGGCGATGCACCCACTTGTCGGTTCGCGAGCTAATCAACTATCAAGAGTTGAGCCCTCGGCGGGCGCCGCACAACCGCACACAAGATGGGGATCCTCCAAGCCACGAGCTCCACTAGAGTATCCAATTCACGAACTCCCGCGGGGAAGGATCAAGAACCCCTTACAACACTTGGTGAAGGCTCCAATAATCTCCAATTGCGAGCTCAATCACCTTCGCTGCTCCAAGCCGTCTACCGTGTCGGGAAACACGGAAGAGTAACAAGAAATCCGCAGCAACTCGAAGATCAAGTGCCTCTAGAATGCAACTCTCAAGCAATGCACTTGAATCTCACTCAATCTCACTCAAGATGTGCAACTATGCAAAGAGATGAGTGGAGGGGTTGTTCTCTAGCTCAAAGTATGTCTCTATATCTCAAAGTGTGCAAGAGTTACCCTCAAACCCCGGCCAACGTCTATTTATAACGAAGGGGTACGCAGCTAGCCGTTACAGACGACTCAGCGAAAATCGTGCTGACCGGACGCTCCGGTCAGGGTGACCGGACGCGTCCGGTCACTACACGACAAACGTGAACAGTGCGCGTCAGAACTAGCCGTTGCCCTGACCGGACGCGCTCAACCGAGTGACCGGACGCGACAGTGCCCGCGTCCGGTCGCGTTCCAGTAAGCTCCCGTTACGACCGGACGCGTCCGATCGTACGTGACCGGACGCGCCGCGCGTCCGATCGTCACTCCGCTTCTCTCTGTGTTTCTGGACGCGTGACCGGACGCTCCGGTCCCGTGAAGGACCGGACGCGCCGGTCGTGCGCTTCTCTCTTACGCCCAGTTGAACTGACCGGACGCGCCCGGTCAAACCGAGACCGCGTCCGGTGCAGCGTCCGGTGCAGCGTCCGGTGCAGCGTCCGGTGCAGCGTCCGGTGCAGCGTCCGATCGCCGTTTTTCAGTGAAAAACAATTCGGACTTTCACCACCTTTTCTCGCCTCCGGCGCAATAGAAAATAGGCATTTCATTTTCTCGAAAACGCCTGAATCCCGCGCTCGCACGCTCGGCGGGAGGGAGAGCGAACCCCAAACCCCTCTCTACCGCTTAAACTCCACCGCCTTCGCAACTGTGCTAACACCACCAAGTGTACACCTCCATGTGCATGTGTGTTAGCATTTCACAATCATTTTTCAAAGCGTTATGTTAGCTCTTTACTAGATCCTAATGCATATGCTCAAGACGTTGATCTAGTGGCACTTGATTTCCGAGCTAACCGTGATTGCCCCTCTTGATAGTCGGCTATGTATCCTAAACCCGGTCAATCACTTCTCTACTCATCTTAGACCGGCAAAAGGAAAACCCTATGGTTATACCTTTGCCTTGCGCTCTTAGATCCTTCTCTTTCACTTGATCATCTTGTCCTTCATTTTATGTGCATCTCCACCATGATCATCATTTCATGTCCATGCACCATCTCTTTGTGATCTTGTGGCCACCACTCCTTGCCACATACACCTTCATCACATGTGTTGCTTATGCCTAACTCAAAACACTTAACACATGACATTAGCAACTTGGTGTCATTGATTACCAAAACCAAACTTGGGCTTTCACCGGGGCCCGTCGACCCCCTAACACTCCCAAGGTGAGTAGGCAGGGTACACTATGAAGCCTTCCATAGGCCTCTTCTAACATGTTAGGGCCACTAGGTTTCCTCGGCAGGCAGATATAGAGAACCCCCCTTTCGATGGCACAATTCCCGCAGGCTATACACATCTGAACAGAGGCAGTTCCATACCCAACGTGGCAAGCCCCTCTTGCGCCCTTTCGGGTAACCTCTAACAAGTTAGAAAAGATCCTACTACTGAGCTAAAGTCAGAGCCATTTAACTCCCACGGTTGCACTGTAAGTCCCAGCTTTTGCCCTACAGATAAGTCCTTACGGAGAGTTTAGGGCAACATGATCAACATCATTTGCACCATCACCCTATAATTCCACCATTATCATCATGTTTATCCGTTGGTTCCATTAGTCATGGTGTAGATCATGTTTAATTAGAGCACTAGCATTCTACCCATATGCAAATAATCCCCATAGGAATCAAGGTACAAGTCATCAATTTGCTAGGAAATCCTTACAGTCGAGCAATATTAGACACATGCATAATGAGTGTGTTATATAATGAATAGGACAACAAGGTAGGCCCATGCTATACTTGCCTTGGTTCACGAACTGCTGCTGGTCCTGCTGCTCCTCGTACGTGTCCAGATTCCCGATGTACTCCTCACCGTCTGAACTCGAACGACACGAAGTACAACACGCAATTCGGAGCAGACATACAAGCAAAACATGGCTACTATTAGAACAGTACACCAACAATAAATAAATCTGAATAAAATGTTTATCAAAATCATCTACACCTCACTACGATCACAATGACGCGAAAAGCACGAAAAACGGAGTTACGACGCACAAGTTACGAGATATTTACTGTTCCAAAAGCTAGCTATTAACTAGATTTATTTGAGAAATTCAAAAGCTCTTAACAGGTCTAACAGTAGCACTATTGCATAGATTATGAAATTATGAAACTAACGCAAGTTGAACGGGTCGAATCGGAGCTAAAACGACGATTTTATACACGTTTTACTGCAGTGGCAATTCTGTAAATAGATCAAACTATTTTCGGATTTAAAATAAATCAAAATTCGGATTTATTCAAATTGCCGAGGACTGCGGGTTCAAATTCACGAAAGTAGGGGGTCTCTTTAGCAAAAAGACCCGCGAAGGGGTATCGGCTGATTTCGGCCGTTGATCTTGCGATGGATGGGCAAGATTAAATGGAGGGGGAGAAGAGAGATGCGGCCGCCGGAGGGGAGAACGGATGCGGCGGCATCGCCATTGACGGCGGCGAGAACCTCGCCGGCGTTGTCCAATTGAGCGCTACAGGGCTCGGTTTTCAAATTGGGAAGCACAGGAGTGAAGAGGAGATGATGGCGAACTTGGTGGGGCACATCACGCGGGCGGAGGACATCCCGCACGGAGTCGCCATGGCCGGCGGCGGAAAAGGGCTCGCCGGAGTGCACGGTTCGGGGGCCACGGTCCACGGTTCGATGAACCGTGAGCACCGGGAGAGAGAGGGGAGCGAGAGGGTTCTCACCGCGGGGAAAAACGGGGAGGAGACGGCTCGGAGGAGGCTGTCCGCGCGGAGGGGCGGTTGACGGAGCTCGGAGACCTCGGGGCGGCGGTTCTCTCGGGCACGGCGACGCGAGAGGGAGCGGGGAAAAACAACAGCGGATGCGGGGTCGGCCTCGGCTTCCTTTTGTAGAGGCAAGGGCGCGGGGAGGACGCTCCCACGACGTGGAACGTGGGCGCGGTGCGGTTGCGGCTGACCGGCGCGGTTGCGGGACGTGCGGGAGGAAGGGGGCGGCTCTGACTGGCGGGGCCGGGATGGCAGCGGCTAGGCGGGACGGAGGCGCGGCAGCGGTTGCTGTCCGAAGCTGGGCTGGCGCGCTTGCTGGGCCAAGCAGGCCGAAGCAGTTGCGGTGCGGGAGGGAGGAACGAAGCTGGGCTGGCGGCTGGCGAGGAAAGAAATGGGCCAGCGCAAGGAAGGGCCTACGGGCCGAACTGAGGAAGGGAAGGAATGGAAGGAATTTTTTTTTTTTATCTTTTAGCATTTGAAACAAAACCACCCATCACAAAAATACTTGTGCAACAGCATGCATGCATGAACATTTTCTAACCTTATGATTGATTTTAATTTCCCAAAAATTTATTATTCCCTAAATTTGAATGCACAACAAATTCATATTTAAATCAATTTATCTATTTTTAAATAATACAAAAATTTAGGGTGTCACAATTCTACCCCCCTTAAGAGAATCTCGTCCTCGAGATTGGATGATGCTTACTCAAAAAGCTGTGGATAAGACTTTCTCAAATCTTCTTCTCTTTCCCACGTAGACTCATCTTCTGAATAACGATTCCATTGCACTCTGCACATCTTTATAGTGCGGCTCCTGGTAACTCTTTCTGCAGTTTCAAGAATCTTTACCGGATACTCCTCATACGTGAGATCTTCTTTAACAGTAAGCTCCTCCAAGGGAATCTGCTCCTCTGGTACCCGCAAACACTTTTTCAACTGTGAAACATAAAACACATCATGCACACCTGATAAACTTTCTGGCAATTCCAATTGATAAGCCACTTCTCCACGTCTCTCTAGAATCTTGAAAGGTCCCACATATCTCGGTGCTAACTTGCCCTTCATATTGAATCTTCTCACATTTCTCATTGGTGACACTTTCAAATACACATAGTCACCTTCTTTGAAACTCAACTCTCTCCTTCGGATATCAGCATAGCTCTTCTGTCTAGACTGTGCTACTCTCAAATTATCCCTGATCATCCTCACTTGTTCCTCTGCATTGCGTAGGACATCAGGTCCAAACACTTGGGTTTCACCTGTCTGATTCCAGAATAGAGGTGTTCTACACTTTCGCCCATATAAAGCTTCGAATGGCGCCATCTTGAGACTTTTCTGGTGACTGTTGTTGTATGAAAACTCAGCATATGACAAACTCTTATCCCAACTAGTACCATACTGTAAAGCACAAGCTCTCAACATATCTTCCAAGATTTGGTTGGTTCTTTCGGTCTGCCCATCAGTTTGGGGATGATACGCCGAACTAAAATTTAACTTGGTTCCCAAAGCACTGTGTACCTTATGCCAAAAATGTGACGTGAACTGAGTTCCTCGGTCAGATACGATCTTCTTTGGAACCCCATGTAGACATACTATTCTCTCCATGTACAACTCCGCTAGCTTTGCACCACTATAAGTGGTTTTGACTGGCAAGAAGTGGGCTACCTTAGTAAGTCGATCCACTATTACCCAGATCGAATCATATCCTTGTTGAGTGCGGGGCAATCCAGTAATGAAGTCCATACCAACTTCTTCCCATTTCCACTCTGGTATTTTCATTGGTTGCAACAATCCTGCAGGCCTTTGGTGCTCAGCCTTCACCCTTTGACAAGTATCACATATGGCCACATACTCAGCCACATCCCGTTTCAAACCATACCACCAATACTTCTCTTTGAGGTCCAAGTACATCTTGGTGCTTCCAGGGTGTATAGAATAAGCAGAATCATGTGCCTCTCGCAGAATCATATCACGGATAGCTTTCACTTCAGGTACACATATTCTTTTTCCAAACCATAGAGTACCATTCTCATCCAGCCGGAAACCTGGTGCCTTTCCAACCACTACCTGCTCAGCAATCTCCTTTAATTTCTCATCCTCCAACTGACCTGTACGTATCTCTTGCTCCAATGTAGGTTCTATAGCCAATTCTACTACATTATTGACAAAACCCAAGTTGAGATGTTCTATTTCAGCTCGCAACTCTACTGGTATAAATGTCAACTGAAGTCCGTTGGCATAGCTCTTCCGGCTAAGTGCATCGGCAACAACATTTGCCTTTCCAGGATGATAATGCACTTCCAGATCATAATCTTTAATTAATTCCAGCCAACGACGTTGCCTTAAATTCAACTCGGACTGAGTAAAAATGTATTTTAAACTCTTGTGGTCAGTGTAGATGTCACACTTATGTCCGATCAAATAATGCCTCCAAATTTTCAGAGCATGGACAACTGCGGCTAATTCCAAGTCATGGGTTGGATAATTCAATTCATGCTTTCTCAACTGCCTAGATGCATAGGCCACAACCTTTCCTTCTTGCATAAGCACACACCCAAGGCCTAGGCGAGATGCATCACAATAAATAGAGAAACTATTACTTAAATCAGGTAGGGTCAACACTGGGGCTGTTGTCAACCTTTTCTTTAGCTCCTCAAAGTTAGCCTGACATTTGTCTGACCAAACAAATTTGGCATTCTTCTCTAATAGGGCTGTCATAGGCTTGGCTAGCTTAGAGAACCCTTCAATAAACCTTCTATAGTATCCAGCCAAACCCAAAAAGCTACGAATTTCACTAGCATTGACTGGGGCTTTCCAATTCAACACATCTTGCACTTTACTGGGATCTACGGCTATTCCACCGTTAGAGACCACATGTCCCAGAAAAGATACTTCTTTCAGCCAGAACTCACATTTGCTCCTTTTTGCATACAATTTATGTTCCCTGAGTTTTTGTAAGACTAACCTTAAGTGTTCAGCATGTTCCTCTTCATTTTTGGAGAATATTAGGATATCATCTATGAATACCACTACAAACTTATCCAAGTACTCCATGAATACTTTGTTCATTAGATACATAAAGTATGCAGGTGCATTTGTCAGTCCAAAAGACATCACTGTGTACTCATAAAGGCCATATCTGGTAGTAAATGCTGTCTTGGGTATGTCAGATGCACGAATTTTTAGTTGATGATATCTAGAACGGAGATCAATTTTTGAGAACACACAAGCACCTTTCAGCTGATCAAATAAATCATCAATCCTAGGGAGTGGGTACTTGTTTTTGATTGTGACTTCATTAAGGGACCTATAGTCGACACACATCCTTCGTGTGCCATCTTTCTTATCCACAAATATAACAGGTGCTCCCCAAGGTGAAGAACTAGGACGAATAAAACTTTTCTCTTGTAATTCTTTAATTTGTTTCTTTAGTTCTTCTAATTCATTTACCCCCATTCTATATGGTCTCTTAGCTATGGGTGCAGTCCCAGGTAAAAGCTCGATAAGGAATTCGATGTCGCGATCGGGTGGCATACCTGGCAATTCATCGGGGAACACGTCCGGGAATTCATCCACCACCTGGTTCTCCTGGTTAGCAACATCGCTCAGCTGATTGACGGTGGCGGTAGGTTGAGCTTGCACTTCCACTTCGACACAAATTCTATCACCACTTGGAGATGTCACAACCACAGATTTCTCCTGACATTGTATCACTGCCATATGTTGCTTCATCCAATCCATTCCCAAGATGAGGTCAATTCCAGCGGTTCTCAGAACAATTGGATTTACCTTGAAAGCTACCCCCCTTAGGAATATACTAGTAGAAGGGCTCCAATAATTTGCGGGCATGCTACCCCCTGGTGAATTTACTAGCATGGGATCCTTCATGGCACACAGGGGTATGCTATGCATTCTAACAAAAGCTTGGGATATGAAAGAATGCGAGGCACCGGAATCAAAAAGTACAGTAGCGGAGATGGAGTTGACGCTAAACGTACCCAGCATAACCTCAGGCGCCTCTTGAGCTGATTCCGACGACACATGATTCACCTTGCCAGTGAATGGAGGTCGAGCGTTGGGTCTCTAGTTGTTCTGCTGGTTCTGCGAGGCCTGCCGGTTCTGCTTCTTTGGGCACTGGTACGAATAGTGTCCCACCTCTCCACAGTTGTAACAAGCATTAGGGTTGCCTGGGGTGCCACTCTTGATTGGGGCATTGTTGGGCACTCCCTGACATGGTGCTTGGTTGCAAGCTTGCTGTTGCTGGGGGCGCTGCTGACTCTGATTACCCAACTACGGTGGGTACTGGGGGCGCTGCTGGTACTGGTTCCTCTGGGGGTACTGGCCTTTGTTCCATTGGTTGGGTGGCCCTTGGTTCCTCTGCGGAAAACCCTGCTGCGGGAAAGCTCGCGGGCGAGTGTTGCTACCCGACGCCTGTCCCTGGAGCTTCCTCTTCTTGAGGTCCATTTCCTTACGCTTGTTATCAATTACAATGGCACGGTCCACCAACTCTTGGAAACTGGCATATTTGTTAGACATCAGTTGCAGCTGGAGTCCATCATACAGCCCCTTCAGAAAACGGCGCTGTTTGTCAGAATCCCTAGCCACTTCAGCCGGGGCATATCGCGACAATTGTGCAAACTTGTCGCGGTATTCCGCCACAGACATGGACCCTTGCTTGAGAGCCCGGAACTCCTCTTGCTTCAGTTCAATAAGTCCCTCAGGGATGTGATAGGACCTAAAGCTCTCCGTGAACTCTTTCCATGTGATCTCTGGAGCATTCTCTGGACGTCCATACTGGAATGACTCCCACCAATCCTGAGCAGCTCCTTGGAGTTGGCCTGAGGCGTACAAGACTTTCTCCAAGTCGTTGCACTGTGCAATGTTTAGCTGCTTTTCCACAGCTCTCAGCCAGTCATCCGCCTCCATAGGTTCAGAGGCATGTGTGAACACAGGTGGGCGTCCTTTCAGAAACTCACCACGCTTGTCACGGACCTGCACAGGTGGGGGTGCTCCTGCAGGTTGCTCACCGAGACGGTCCATCACTGTCTGCATGAGCTGCGCTTGCATGGCCATCAGCTGCTCAATGGTCACCGGCGGTGGCGGAGGTGGATCCACCAAAGCTCCGTGTCCACGACCACGGCCACGGCCTCTGCCACGTCCTCCTCTGGCGGCCATCTGTTTCCAATCAAATGTGCAAACTTTTAGAGATCTCCCAAAAATTTATAAATTATTTACAAAAGGTAAATAACATAACTGAAAATTTCTGGACGAGTGTCTACAACAGCAGACCGAAAACTGGAGTGTAACTCAAGTTCCAGAAATCCAAAATATGTGTGGCATACATCGTTGGAAAGCTTAAAGAGTCTGCTACAACTTTTGTATAGAACTTTTTCACTGATACGGACGGCAACATCATCAAAAACTGAGCTAAACAATTTCTGTTCTAGGTTACAGACTGCACAAACTTGCCAGGTTGTAGCAGGCATATCTCTCAAACCAGAATTGATAATGAGGTGATTCCAGTGGGAAATGAAAGGTACACAAGTCTAGTTCTTTCCACAAAAATTTCATAATTTTTGGACGTAGAGATTTAGAGATATGAGACAAACATTGCAGACTGCTCTGAGAAACAGCACAGCAGTAAAGCAGAATTTTAAACCCCAACTAAGTTAAACAAACACTAACTTAAGGTTTTGATAAAAAGAACATGTGGACAAGCCCACACTGTTCCAGCAATCACACAAACTCCAAATCATTCAAGTTCATCATCACAACCAACAAGACAATTAAAAGTTCACAACACACACATAAACTTGACACGACTTTCGATCTAGAACGCATTCATTATGACGGGGCTGCAAGTATCTAGGGAGCGCGATCCACCATGGTGAACACCCTGGCCTTCTTCTTGTAAATGGTAGGCTGACCTAGCTGAACGGCCATCTCATCTATCTGGTTCTGAAGGCGCTTTTCAGATTTTTGCGCTGCACGAAGCTCTTCCCTGAGTGCTTCGTTGACCTCCTGCATGGCGCTGAGGTGCCTCACTGTGGTGTCCAAGGTGGGATCAGAAGCTGGAGGAGCCAACACCGCCCATGTCTTCTCCCTTGAGTCATAGCGTGGAAGATACCGGTAGCGATCATTCTGCATGTCCTCAAAACGTCGACCATGGTAGTGCAGGTACGCCGCCTGCGCAGCATCTTCCATGCTGTCATAGGCACTGGCACGCCTGGCTCGGGGGCTATGGGTGGTCACAACATCTTGAGATTGATCGGTGTTGTTCCAGGCGGTGATGATCACATTGGTCTTCCAGTACGTCGCCTCCACTGGATGTGTGTGCTCCGCACAGTAGTACTTCACAGAAGCAGCAAACTCTGGATAGTACTCAGCTAGCATGGTGGTGAGGAGGTTGTGGTAATGGGCATCTTCGGGAGCTTCCTTAAACTTGTTCCTGGTGGTCCAGCCTATCTCTTCTGGCTCCTCTGATGCAGCTGGGGTGGACACTGGTGTTGGTGCAGAAGCGGCCTGGGAAGCTGGTGGAGGTGTAGCAGCGGGGACTGGCGCATCCACAGGTGGGATGGGTGCAGCCACGGGGGTCGAAACAGGTCCATCAGATGCAGCAACTGAAAATGCCTCCTCCTCCATGGGTTCCTCCTCTTCCTCGTCAGTGATGTGGGTGACCTCTGGCTCCACTAGTGGTACTGCTGGTGGTGCTGGTGGAGCAGGTGCTGCTGGAACGAACTGGGCGACGTAGGCAGCGGCACTGAGGCGAGGCATCTATAATTTTGATATAAAATATTATCAGAGTCAATATTTTATGCAATAGAATAAGAAATAGAGCATCAAATTTTAATAAAATATCAAGATGGAGATAGTAGCACGTAAATAAATAAAGTCAAACTCCTAGAAACGACCATTTCTATCTAGGTTTGCGTCCTATAGTCGACACAGCTCTGATACCAATTTGTCACACTCCAATTAAAGGACAATATAGAGTGCATACATCTTATGTGCGCCCCAGGAATAGTCGCACACATAAGCTGACAAATTAACAAAAGTATCATCACCATGTACATACATAACGTTATTACATCACGTAGTTCTTACATAACAAGCGGAAAAGTAAATAGCAACTCTCAGGCGTAGTGTCTGATCCACAGGGAAGGACGACTGGTTGACCCAAACCTAGAAATCTTCCGGGAAGTCCTCGTAGAAACTGTCATCTGTTACCCATCCGGGATTTTTATCCAAAAACAATATAGCAACAAGTGTGAGTACATTTGTACTCCGCAAGTATAGTATGAGGATTCATGAGGCTCAAAAAGGATAGACACGGTTGACTGCAGTTAGCACTTTTAGTAGATCAACATTTCATTATTAATCATTATTAAGTTATGCTCAAGCTCCCATTTAACCCACATGATCCACTACTAGAATTAAGAAGAGAAAGCAACAGTGTGATCTCATCATCATCATCATAGTTCATCCGCATATCAAGTAACCATTTATTCTGTGAGTTTTCCGGGCCGCTCGTGTCCGTGAGCACGGCTGTTATAATAGTTTTAACACTCTGCAGAGGTTGTGCATCTTTACCCGTGAGTCGTGTTGCCCGTATGCCCGGGGCCCGTCGACCCCCTAACACTCCCAAGGTGAGTAGGCAGGGTACACTATGAAGCCTTCCATAGGCCTCTTCTAACATGTTAGGGCCGCTAGGTTTCCTCGGCAGGCAGATATAGAGAACCCCCCTTTCGATGGCACAATTCCCGCAGGCTATACACATCTGAACAGAGGCAGTTCCATACCCAACGTGGCAAGCCCCTCTTGCGCCCTTTCGGGTAACCTCTAACAAGTTAGAAAAGATCCTACTACTGAGCTAAAGTCAGAGCCATTTAACTCCCACGGTTGCACTGTAAGTCCCAGCTTTTGCCCTACAGATAAGTCCTTACGGAGAGTTTAGGGCAACATGATCAACATCATTTGCACCATCACCCTATAATTCCACCATTATCATCATGTTTATCCGTTGGTTCCATTAGTCATGGTGTAGATCATGTTTAATTAGAGCACTAGCATTCTACCCATATGCAAATAATCCCCATAGGAATCAAGGTACAAGTCATCAATTTGCTAGGAAATCCTTACAGTCGAGCAATATTAGACACATGCATAATGAGTGTGTTATATAATGAATAGGACAACAAGGTAGGCCCATGCTATACTTGCCTTGGTTCACGAACTGCTGCTGGTCCTGCTGCTCCTCGTACGTGTCCAGATTCCCGATGTACTCCTCACCGTCTGAACTCGAACGACACGAAGTACAACACGCAATTCGGAGCAGACATACAAGCAAAACATGGCTACTATTAGAACAGTACACCAACAATAAATAAATCTGAATAAAATGTTTATCAAAATCATCTACACCTCACTACGATCACAATGACGCGAAAAGCACGAAAAACGGAGTTACGACGCACAAGTTACGAGATATTTACTGTTCCAAAAGCTAGCTATTAACTAGATTTATTTGAGAAATTCAAAAGCTCTTAACAGGTCTAACAGTAGCACTATTGCATAGATTATGAAATTATGAAACTAACGCAAGTTGAACGGGTCGAATCGGAGCTAAAACGACGATTTTATACACGTTTTACTGCAGTGGCAATTCTGTAAATAGATCAAACTATTTTCGGATTTAAAATAAATCAAAATTCGGATTTATTCAAATTGCCGAGGACTGCGGGTTCAAATTCACGAAAGTAGGGGGTCTCTTTAGCAAAAAGACCCGCGAAGAGGTATCGGCTGATTTCGGCCGTTGATCTTGCGATGGATGGGCAAGATTAAATGGAGGGGGAGAAGAGAGATGCGGCCGCCGGAGGGGAGAACGGATGCGGCGGCATCGCCATTGACGGCGGCGAGAACCTCGCCGGCGTTGTCCAATTGAGCGCTACAGGGCTCGGTTTTCAAATTGGGAAGCACAGGAGTGAAGAGGAGATGATGGCGAACTTGGTGGGGCACATCACGCGGGCGGAGGACATCCCGCACGGAGTCGCCATGGCCGGCGGCGGAAAAGGGCTCGCCGGAGTGCACGGTTCGGGGGCCACGGTCCACGGTTCGATGAACCGTGAGCACCGGGAGAGAGAGGGAGCGAGAGGGTTCTCACCGCGGGGAAAAACGGGGAGGAGACGGCTCGGAGGAGGCTGTCCGCGCGGAGGGGCGGTTGACGGAGCTCGGAGACCTCGGGGCGGCGGTTCTCTCGGGCACGGCGACGCGAGAGGGAGCGGGGAAAAACAACAGCGGATGCGGGGTCGGCCTCGGCTTCCTTTTGTAGAGGCAAGGGCGCAGGGAGGACGCTCCCACGACGTGGAACGTGGGCGCGGTGCGGTTGCGGCTGACCGGCGCGGTTGCGGGACGTGCGGGAGGAAGGGGGCGGCTCTGACTGGCGGGGCCGGGATGGCAGCGGCTAGGCGGGACGGAGGCGCGGCAGCGGTTGCTGTCCGAAGCTGGGCTGGCGCGCTTGCTGGGCCAAGCAGGCCGAAGCAGTTGCGGTGCGGGAGGGAGGAACGAAGCTGGGCTGGCGGCTGGCGAGGAAAGAAATGGGCCAGCGCAAGGAAGGGCCTACGGGCCGAACTGAGGAAGGGAAGGAATGGAAGGAATTTTTTTTTATCTTTTAGCATTTGAAACAAAACCACCCATCACAAAAATACTTGTGCAACAGCATGCATGCATGAACATTTTCTAACCTTATGATTGATTTTAATTTCCCAAAAATTTATTATTCCCTAAATTTGAATGCACAACAAATTCATATTTAAATCAATTTATCTATTTTTAAATAATACAAAAATTTAGGGTGTCACACTAATTAAATTGTCTAGCACTTTTTATAGAAAGTTTTATTAGGCTATTCACCCCCCTCTAGCCATCCAGACCTTTCAACCGGCCTGACCGGTTTTAGAACCAACCTAGCCAGTTTATGCTAGATTAGCCCTCCGAAAAGCTCTATTCTTTGTCTGGGCTCCAAACGATATGATCCAAGTATGTTTTCTGATTGTCTTGGCGATAAAAACATGATGGCAGAGTCTATTATACACTTTGAACACTTTTGAGTATCAACAAAATCCCAATCCTAGTCTGTTTGTTACGTGGTCTCTTACGAAACTCTTAGGCCTTGGTACAACTATATATGTGTGGGAGTTTTATGTTGTATTGACCAATATTCAGAGAAATAAACAATAGTCTCCACATCTTATGTCTATATGTTTTTTTATTTCCATCTGCTGTGTTGAACATCAGAGCGAGCATTTTCAGTCATGAAGCTTGTCAAGACAAGGCTTCGAAATAAAATGGAAGATGCATTTTTGAGAGATTGTTTGGTAATCTATATTGAGAAGGAACTAGCGATACAATTCACAACTGATGCCATTATAGATGATTTCTATGCTATGAAGACGCGCAAAGTGAGGCTCAAATAAAAAAAAGTAAGTTTCTTTTGTCCTCTTTTACAAAAGAGTCATTTCTATATATTGTCACAACAAAAAAATGATTATATGAATTTTTATATGATATATATATATACACTTTGCCGGTCCTTGTATTATGTCTGGCTACACTGGCCCCCCCTTTCTCATGTTGCTGGTTCCGTCACTGGATACGTAAGACGTGCCAGCGAGTTCTCTTGGGACCCGAAACTTCATATGCCCAGGAAAAACCTTGTCGGGGCATGCAGTGGCTATGGGTTGCCGCAGCCAGTCTGGTCGCTGTAGAGCTTCACCGTCATCGATTCAAAAGCCATGCAACGCCGACGATAGTAGATTGATTTTTGTGTTGATTGTATGTGTTGGACACTTCAATCGGCCGTAGCCCTAATATTTATAAGGTGGGGGTGGCCTTATCCCTCGAGAGATCGAAACCCCTTTCAAAACGCGTCAAAACGCGAGTTAGATCCGAACTGGGCCATAGAAACTAGCCTGGCCGGTTCTATGGCAACCAAACTGGCCTGGCTGAGGTAAAAAAACCTTCTAAAAATCGTAATTAATTTATCAAGACTCCAAACAAGACGATCAATATATGTTTTTTTTGTCTGTTCAACGAGATGAAAGCAATGGTGCAATCAGTTCTTGCATTTGAGAAAGTTGGGAAAACTGGCCTGGCCGGTTTTAGAACCAACCTAGCCAGTTTCTGCTAGATTAGCCCCCTAAAAAGCTCTATTCTTTTTCTGGGCTCCAAATGATATGATCTAAGTATGTTTTCTGATTGTCTTGGCGATAAAAACATTATGGCAGAGTCCATTATGCACTTTGAACACTTTTGAGTATCAACAAAATCCCAATCCTAGTCTGTTTACGTGGCCTCTTACGAAACTCTTAGGCCTTGGTACAACTATATATGTGTGGGAGTTTTATGTTGTATTGGCCAATATTCAGAGAAATAAACAATAGTCTCCACATCTTATGTCTATATGTTTTTTTATTTCCATCTGCTGTGTTGAACACGAGAGACGACGGATAGGTAAAGGTCATAACTACTGGCGACGTGTTTCACAACATATACTAGTCGTATAAGTTTACATATGGTTCATTACATGTAGGTAAATACAAGTTGTCGCTAGGTACATACATGGACATAACTACAACATAGTATGCATGTTCCTCAAATCCCTATATTCCGTCCAGTCGTTATATGTACGTGATGTATATTGTTCAATGATGGGAATTAATCTATGTTACGTTGGGATATATTGCTTAATTGTGACTAAAAGCCAGACCCAAAGTTGGTCCGCTTCATCATTTTCATGAACTCCTCCAGGTCGATCTCGCCGTCACCGTTCTCGTCGGCGGCCTCTATCATCTCCCTGACCTCGTCGAGTGTGAAGTGCTCGCCGGTCTCGATGGCCAGCCGCTGGATGTCCATGTCCGAGATCTTGCCCTGCAGCAGCAGCAGCAGCACCTCATTCCCATGCATGGCTGCAATCGGATGCTAGATAATGGATGATACAACGAACGTACGTTGGCGTCCTGGTCGATGATGCGGAAGGCCTTGTGGAGCTCGTCCCGGGCGTCCCGCTCGCCCATCTTGTCCGTCATCATGTGCACGAACTCGTCGAAGTCGATGGTGCCGCTGCCGTCCTTGTCCACCTCCGCGATCATCTGGCTGATTTGCTGCGGATGCCAGATTCCATACCATTTCACCGGTCACCACCCACCACCTACAACTACAACTACAGAGCCTGTAGTCATTAACACGTCACGTAGGTACGTACCTCCGGTGTCATCTCGAATCCAAGGGCTCTGCAAGCAAACACAGCGTGTAGCATGCGCATTAGCTAGCAGCTCTACTTCCAAATTACAACTAATTACTAGTAATTAGAATGGATATATATTCAAGCGCATGCGTACGGTACCTCATTGCGACGTTTAGCTCCCTTGGATCGATGGTGCCTGGATGCATCATGCAGGTGAAAGACAAATGGGCGTTAGTCACACCGCCATGCCCATGGGCGAACTCATCAACTAGCATGTATATATAAACACTAGTACATCACTGACCGGAGCCGTCGATGTCGAAGAGATCGAACGCCTCTTTGATCTCTTTCCTCTTCTGCGCCGTAAGCCGCTTCCGCCGGACTTTGTCGGTCCGGTAGCCGGCGGAGTTGGAAGGAGGAGGATCGGAGGCCTTGTACGCGCCCGCCTGCACCCCCGACATTCCATTTTCAGCGATGCTTTTTATCTCTTTTTTTTTCAGGGGCGAAAACACAGTGCTGCTTCCCATCCGAAGCATATATGAGATAAACTGCTCGTGCGTGCGTATATAGTAACTAACGTCTCAGCCTGTCTCAAACCTCTGTTTCTAGAACCTTCTTTAAGAAATATACAAACTATTAGTATTAATCGTGTGTATTAAGAAATAGGCTGGTTTGGGTGCTGTTCTTCTGTATCCATATTCTATCCATGTGCAGAAAGAACAAACGGGACTTGCCGTGCCACGATTTGGTAATTCTGACTCAAAAAAAAAAAACCTAAGCCACTCTGATGTTGTAGTTTCTCAGAGCAGGGTTTACAGACGCATAATGGTTCCTCTGTTTGCTTCCTATAAATCAAGTGAACTGAACTTTAAACTTACTGGTGTTACATGTTACAGGAGTATTTATTTTTCGAACCAGACCTACATGAGCATCTACAACCCAGTACTGTCTCTAGGATAATCTGGCAGCTAGTAAAATCAATTAGATTTCCATATATAGTATATAACAGAGCCTGAATAATAACAATAGTTGAGCGGCTTCAGGGAACACGAGCCGAGCCAAGTGGCAAAAGGCAACCAGAGACCTCGTCGCAGCATCCAGCTACTCTTGCTCATCAGAAATTGAACCAAACTACAGTTGAGTAGTTCTCATGGAATGAATCAACACGATGGATACGACGATCGGCCGACTTTTCAGCTGAAGGAGAGCAAAACAGTCTAAGGAGTTGAGGGAGCACAGGAGGCAGAGAGTCGCGTACCATTCGTGGGGTAGTCGTTGGCGTTGAAATCCACCCAAGCAAGCGGAAGGGGCGGCGATGGAGATGATCGGGCGGGTGGGGGGGATGGAACGAAGAGATTCTGCTCCCCAAGCCTTCTGAACAGAAGCTGTTGGTTGGTTCAGCTGCAGCTGCAGCTGGGTTTGTTCTTGAAGCAAGTGGAAGAAGCGGCGGCGGCAGCAGAAAGGCGAAAGAATGGTTTCTGGCGCTCTCACGACTCACCAAGGAGAAGACGACAGCGACGTAAAGAAAGAAAGAAACAAACAAAGGTTTGAGTGACGAGGGACAGCAGAGACGGCGACGGAACGGGGTGCGTGTGCGTCGCAGCTACAACAAAGCCGCCCCCCTTACCTTATCGCCCGTGCGTCCAGTCTCGGGATGAAAACAGATCGGATGCGAATAAATATCACTGATATTATATTTATTTTTATATTTTTATTTGAATTTAGATTCAAATATGGATAGTGTTAACCACGTCGGATAGGATATGATTGGATATCGACATCATAAATATGCGATTTGAGTAATTAGATATGGATACAACATCGAATGTTAAATATCCAGATTTGACAACGGACAAATCTGAACCCCTATAAACAAATTCGGTATCGAATACGGTTGGAAAATATCCGTACCGTTTTCACCCATAGTCCGGTCCGATTTTAAGGCGTGACACCGAGATTAAGTGGGTGTTTGATCCGGTGACTAAAGTTTATGAGGTGTCATACGAGGATGTCACATGGGGTGTTCGGATACTAATAAAAAAATAAATGATATAATCCATTAGTAATCCGTGAAACAAATTTATTAAGACTAATTAATCCGTCATTAGCACATGTTTACTGTAGCACCACATTGTCAAATCATGAACTAATTAGGTTTAAAAAATTCGTCTCGCAAAATAGTCTCAATCTGTGCATTTAGTTTCGTAAATAGTTTATATTTAATAAACCATGCATGTGTCCAGCGACAAAAGTTTAAGAGGTGGAACCAAACACCCCCAAATAATACACCTATCCCATGAAATGAAAGTGAAACTAAAACGTGCAATTTGGACCGTACCTAAGCTCTGGATCTGTACGTTATTATGCCAAAACATAAACAACGATACTGTGTGCTTGACCACGCCATTCTTACCGCGATCATGCTCCACATAATACAAAACTGGGGGTACCTTTAAACAAAATTTTTACGATGGTTGTTGGAAAATGGACGGCTAAAAAGGCAGAGGAACCAATTCGAGAGGCACGAGTGCGTACTAAATGGTGAGACTATACGCACCAAATGCATACTAAAATGGGTGGGATGAGCCCTTAAAAAAATGGGACAATTCTATTTTCAAAACTGTTTTATGTAATTAAGGGTAGAATAGTAAATTTATAATAGTAAAAATAATGTTTGAGTAGTATAGGAATAATTGAAGTAGTATAGTTTGTCACATGTTTATTTCTCAAATTCAACCTTAGCCACTCTCTCGTCTGTCTGTTCTTCCTTCTCACCGAGTGTGTGTGCTGCGGCGGCGCCAGCTGCTAGGGCAAGGGCGAGGGCAAGGCAGGGCTGTGGCGGCGCCGACTACCAGGGAGAGGGTGAGGGTGGCAAGAGCATACGATAGCTTCTCACCAGTCCCCGACGAACGGCGACACCGCATAGATCCGGCAAAGGCAGTGGAGGAGGCGAGATCCGGGCCCGGCGGCGTCTGCGCTCCTGTTCACAGTGGCGGCGACCGTCCCAGCTGCCGAGAGGGTGGCGTGGTGCGCGTGTCCACGGACGCGGCAGTCCGGGGTCGCTCAAATCGGCCGCCATGAAGACGGTGGAGGAGGCGAGATCCGAGACCGGGCCTGTGCGCAGCCTTGCGTCCTTCGGCGTCGCCGTGATGGGGTTCGGGTGCGCATGGGCGAGGGTGCCAGGGGAGAAGGGAGGAGCGACGGGTGCTGGTGAGGGCAGGCCAGCGGCGGCGGCGCCACGCGATGGCGAGGGCGACGGCGAGGTGGCCGCGGCTAGGGCCGAGGGCAGGGCAGCCTCGCGTCCACGGACCTGCTCGTGTCCTTCGGGTGCGCGTGGGTGAGGCGTGCGGGTTCAGGTGCGTGTTGGGGAGGGGTGGTGGGGGAGGGGGGGTGCAATTACAATACTAACCTTTCACTCAAAAAATTAATTAGCGCTAATTAATTGCTTAGGAACCAAGAGGAACCAAGATGTTATGGTCGGCAAGACGTATAAGCGTCGGACCAAGGAGCAAAGTGGCTGAGATGCGAGCGCGTCGAGCTGTGCGCATGCGCTGTGTGCGATCACCACCGGCCAGAGGCCGAGTTCTTGGACTAGGTCAGCTGTCAGTTGGATTAGATTTGATTCAATTTGGAGTTTCCTTAATTAGAGGTTTCCTTAATTATAGCATCAGGTGGTTGAGTCCGATTGTATAAGAGTCACACTTTGCAAATTAATGAGATAGCCTGGGATTGTATCAGCTTGACACAATTGGGCGCCCGGCGTCCTAACTCTCTCTCTCTCTCTCTCTCTCTCTCCGCCTCGCTTGCCCTAGCGCCGCCACGGCGCCTAGCCGCCGCCAGCGCCAGAACCAGCCCATCCACTCTCCTCCATATGTGCTATGTAGCAAGGCTAAGCGCCATACCAACCTGGTATCAGCTGCCTCACTGCCCATGGATTCCGCCGCTTCCACCAATGCTCCATCGTCGTCGATCCCACCCGCATCCACCACCATCCCCATGTCGGGCGTGTCGCTGCCCCTAGTGAACACGACGTCGCTAGCGCCGCCGCCCACCCTAGCCTCGATCGCTGAGATGTTGGCCAGCATGCAACTTTAGATGACCGCCATGAACAACCACCTGGCGGACCAGGGAGCGCGCCTCTCGGCCCTCGACGGCAGGTCGGCGTTCCCACAATTCGGCTTGCCAGGGTTCGGGGGCGTCCCTCGCCAGCCCGCATCATCCTCACCGGTGATCACGGAGGTCGCGGCCGGCACTGAGGACTCCTCTGCCTCGGCATTGATGGCACTAGCCCAGCCGTTGTCCCTCCTAGCGCCGCCGCCTCCTCAGCAACCGGCCGTGGCCCCGCAGGGTTCCCAACAGGCGCCAACGCCATCGCCCGGTGAGCTGCCGATCACTCAGATTGTGTTCCTGCGCTCCCCGTCGCCAATTCCAGGGTTCAGGGCCGTGGCTCCTATGCCGCTCCCGGGCTCCGCTCACATGGCCCCATCACCACCGTACCCCTCGCCACCATCAGAATGGGAGTCCGCCGTCGTGCCGAAGTACCACAAGATCACCTTCGAGACATACGATGGCCGCGATGATCCACTAGGGTGGCTCAACAAATGCGAGCAGTTCTTCCACAGACAGCTCACTCGGGAGGTCGACAAGGTGTGGATGGCCTCATATCACCTGAAGGGAGTCGCCCAGTAGTGGTACCTGGTATTGGAGACCGACATCGGCCGCCCATCGTGGTTGGATTTCCGTTGATACTGCCAGGAGCGCTTCGGCCCCGCCCTCAACACCAACCACCTGGCCGACCTAGCCAAGCTGTCGTTCGGCGCCAACGTGGCCGCATGCATGGAGGCGTTCTAGGCCAGGGCGGCGCACGCGGGGGCATCACCACACTGCAGCGCACCAAGCTCTTCACTGGTGGCCTCCCTGACTACATCCGGGTGGATGTTGAGATGCACCAGCCCCAGAACCTTTAGCATGCCATGTATTTGGCTCGGGCCTTCGAACGTCGCAACACGCCCCAGCGTCCGGCCCTCCCTGCCCCCCAGTGGACCGCCCGCCGCTCGGGGGGCGCTCCGCCAACCATGCCAGCTCCCACGACGGGGACCACGATCGACTCCACCAAGGCATTCAAGCGGCTCACACCCGAGGAGATGGCGAAACGCCGCAAGCTTGGCCTCTGCTACAATTGCGACGAGTCGTTCGCTCGCAGGCACAAATGTGCCCGTTTGTTCTACCTAGAGGCTCCTGATTACATCGTGGAGGAGCCGGAGGAGCAAGACGACGTGCCGCCCCCGGCTGAGGAGGCCCAGTTCGACCTGGACAAGCTGATGATCTCTCTGTCCGCGGTGATGGGCATTCGGGTGCGTGACACCATGCATCTACACGTCAAGATTGGCACCCACGAGCTCACGGTGCTCTTGGACTCGGGGTCGACACACAACTTCATCAACCCTGATGCAGCACGCCGCGCCGGCCTTTAGTTCTCTGACAGCGCGAGCGCCCACGTCATCATCGCGAATGGTGACCGTGTCGACTGCCAAGGCCTTGTGCGCAACATTCAGATGCGTATCGGCACTGAGCGGTTCACGGTGGACTGTTTCTCCATCCCCTTGGTGTCGTACAACATGGTCCTCGGCCTCTCGTGGTTGAGGTCGTTGGGGCCCATCCTCTGGGACTTCGCCACACTACGCATGGCACTCTCCTTCCGTGGTCGCAGGGTGGTGTGGACCGGCGTGGGCGCACCGGCCGCGGCTTCTTCGACAGCCCTGTTCACCACAGACCTCTGCATCGACGAGGGCTCCGAGCACGCCCTCCTGGACCTACTGCTGGACACCTACAATGACGTGTTCACCGCACCCGAGGGGCTTCCACTGGCCCAGGCGTGCGACCACCACATCCATCTGAAGCCCAACACCGAACCAGTGGCGGTCCACCCGTACCGCTACCCACAACTCCAAAAAGACGAGCTCGAGCTGCAATTCGAGGCGATGCTCTGGCAAGGGATCATCCGGGCCAGCACCTCACCCTTCTTCGTGCCCATGCTGTTGGTGAAGAAGCGGGACGGATTGTGGCGCTTCTGTGTCGATGACCGGGCCCTCAATGCGGTCACAGTGAAAGACAAGTTTCCCATCCCGGTCGTCGAGGAGCTCCTCGATGAACTACACGACGCCAAGTTCTTTACTAAGCTTGATTTGCGCTCGGGCTATCATCAGGTGCATGTTGCTGCTGCAGATGTCCACAAGACGGCGTTCCGGACACACCACAGACACTTTGAGTTCCTGGTTGTAACAGAACCGTCCAAATTATAAGAGCGCAAGTGCAAAAACAATCACCGAAATGATCAAATTCTCGCACTTGAGCCCATATAACTCCGGTAGTCCAATGAAATCACGAGGGATTTCAAACCAACCAACATATAAGCCAAGATCGTAGTGATTCAACATAACAAGTCACATGTTACAACCATTTCACAAGTAATTGAATATACATCAGAGTTCAACATAGTTATTAATTTACATTGAAAAGTAGCGGAAGCAAAGTAATTTGAAACTAACATTAATCTTATTTCAAATACATGCCAGTACCACAGTCGACTTCCAACAAAAGAATTAGAGATAAGGTAAATAAGAAGGATCATGCCCGTGATCACACTCCGCCTCTACGGCAGGAGTCAACCAACTCTTGCAGCCGCCATGATACATCATAACCTGCAACAAGTGGGGATAAAACCCTGAGTACGACAAAGTACTCAGCTAGACTTACCCGTCAGAAACCAGAAATAAGGTGACACCAAGGATCATGCAAGGCTGATATAAGGTGGGGCTAGCTTGACAACATTTTGCATAAAAGCTTAATATAGATGATTAATCATTAATGCTTAAGCATCAAGTTAATTATCATTAACCTATCATCTATATTAGAACCTGTACTAGAGCACTCACTTCATTAGGAGCAAATAATATTAACCATAGCAGGTATAAATTGAGGCAACCTTTCCATCGTGATCCAATTAACCATCCGTTCAATTTAATGGAATCTACGTTGCCGCTGCTCAAGTCAAGTGCTCACTAACCGGGAGCGACGGCGATTCGAATCGAATTCCTATCCAGCTGGAGGGGTACTTCTAACACTCACCGAGTCACGCCTGGCGAGGGCTGCTCAGGTCACCTTTGGTACAGTTCAGGAGCCGCGGGTCCGAATGATGTCGCGACCCCAAGGGCGACACTCTGCCAGGTGATAGGGACTCTAACCCCCCCTTGGTCTCACGCCAATGTCCCCAAGCACATCCTTTCTCTCCTCCAAGAAGCAACCTACCAGTCGATTCCCGGCCTGAACTGTATTACTCGGATTCGCGGTCGGAACGGCTTATCCGGCCAACTAAGTGTTAGACTGCGTTCAACATGACTCAAGGACGTACAGCGAATCGGTCCTTAAACGACTCAGACGGGGATAGATCCACACCCAAGACCTCCATGCCTTGTCGCTTCACTATCATCATCCCGCCCGGTCTCATTTCATTTTATTAACACATGGTTCCTTTCCACGATAGCAAATATAGCCAACCGTGCCATATATGAATATCCCTATATCTCACAGGTGACAGGAAATCACCTGACTTCTACCGCTTAAAGCAGGGCTAAGCATCTACTCGATCCTAGTCTATGTAGGATTCAGGGATTCATATATCTGGACAAGGAATGATATAATGCAGCAAGGTTTTCAACCAACTCCTACCACTTAATGCAACAATACTTATAACATATATATAATTAATTGCTTTGAAGATAGGAGGCTTATAATGCTCCGGGGCTTGCCTGGGATCCGACTCAAGTTAGAGTATGTCAGATAAGTTCGCTTGGCAAGCATCTTCCAATCTATCACTTGTCCGGTCCTTCTATCTTCGGGATAGACCCACCAACTCCAGCTTCGGGTTTAGCTCCACCACACGTCCTTCACGTGGTGCATCTAGCGTACCTAAATGAAATGCAAGATGCAAGTGCATGAATATAAGGAAATGCAATAGATGATGCATCACACGTTAATCAAGGCAAGTATAAGGTTATAGTAAAGACACGTAAGCACATCACATTACTTAAGTAACCTTACACAAACAAACATGCTTAAATAGCAAAGAAAGCAATACCAAGCATGACATAAGATTTACAAAGTCTCAGGTGTAATAGCTTAATCACCAAAGACATGAATCACACTTAGCAATACCCAAACAAAGTAATCAAGCAATCATGTATTTTCAACAATTCTGGACATACATGCAGTAGCTGGGTAAATCAATCATATCTAAAGTTCTACAAACCCAAATGACTTGCACGAAGACATCATAGAAAGCTTATGGAATTCTCTACATTTCATTTATAATCATCATAGCATGATTCCAAAGTCTAACATGTCGAATTTATACAAACACAGAAACTGGTCTAACAAGACAGAGAGCAAGCAATTCTGTAACTCAACTTTAAACAGCTATAATTCCTAAACCACATGGCCAAATACCACCAAATCTTAACAGCAGCTAGATATATAAATTATCTACAACTTTTGTATAAATAAGTTTTACCAAAAAGCACATTATCATGAAGAACTTTGCTAAGTTCTCAGATCTGTCCAGAAACCTCATTTGCAAGAAATAATTATTAACTTATGTTGCAAACATATAATTAGACAAAATCAACTTTACCAAAATTTCACACCTGACTAATAAACACCAGAAAACTTAGTGTCCATTTCTAAATAAATTCTTTTAATGCCTTTTCTTAATTTATTTAGATAATTAGGTGGAATTATGAACACATATCAAAAGTGCATAATAAATTCTACCAAAATTACAGAGGCCTACACATGCTCCCAAAAGTCTACTATCCAAATTTGAAACCATTTGGACATGTATAACAACCTCTATGAAAAAGACAAATGGCTATAGCAATAAATCATGTGAGAGCAAGTTAAACTTAACACTCAATATTTTATGTGAACACAAGGCCATATTATGAATCAATATGATAGAGAAACATCATACTAAGGTAATGGAACAACATTTTCTATTTTATCATTTATATATTATTTATAAGCTATCTATTAAGCCATAACAAGTTAACTCAATAACTTGAGCATACAGTAAGCAATGGCCATGAAATTTATACCACAGTACATTCATAGCCTGGAAAGACTACCATAAAATTTTCACATCATTTGGAGCATCACAACCCAAGATATAAAATAACAAGCAATATAATGAAATTTTCCTTATTTAACAAGGTCAAATCAAAACCCTAAACAAACAGTAAACAAATAGTGTGTTTAATATTTTTTCTAGCAAGTACAAGTCATCACAAAATTAACAAAACAAGAATCACTATTTTTGGAGTTCTAAAACTACAGATCTTGCTCTGGTTAAGTTTAAAGGCATTTTTAGAGCATTTTTAAAACTTAAATAAAGACATCAGAAAACATCTACAAACATGTAACCTTTTATGACTCTATTACATAGATCTCTTCTCAAGGTTTCCAAAAAGTCCACTTTTACTATTTTTGGAGTCTCCTAGTATGAGATATGAATATTTGAAGATTTCATGAAATGGAAATTCAAAATCAGGATTAAAACCACCCTAACTTCATTTGCTACGCCCACCCGGTTTCGCCCCCAGTCGAGTCCCCAGTGGCGCTGACGTGTGGGACCTACTGCTCAGCCGGGCCCGCCTGTCAACCACACGCAGAGGGACAGAGAGAGGGGAAGACCGTCCCCTTCCTCTAGACGCCGGGAACAGAGGAGGTTGGCCGACCCGCGGCTCCGGCCGGCACGGGCGGCGCCGGCGGTGAGCGGCGGGGCCGTGGCGATGCCCTGGTCTGCGCGCATCCAAGGGAGGTAGCAGCTCCCCCGGAGACCCCTCATGGCACCCTGGCCACGAGCGCCGGCGGCAAGGAACGATGGCGGCAGGCGGTGGCGGTGCTTCGGTGTCGAGCGACTGGATGCGAGGCGCGCGGGAGGTGCAACGTGAGGTGAGGGAGGTGGTGCGGTGGTTCATTCGAGCGGAGGGAGGCCGGAGGCCAAGAATGGCGGTGGCGGCTCGGAGCTCGGCCATGGCGGCCATGGCGGCGGCGCTCTGCGCTGCGCGTGCTGCGGGAAAAGGGAGGCGAGCACGAGTGCGTGGAGAGGGTGGTGGAGTCACTGGTGCACATGGTAGAGACCGCAATGGCTAGGAGCGTTGGGCGCGACAACGGCGGCCGGAGCTCTGCCGGCCCGGCCATGGCGCGGCCGCGCTCTGCGCGAACAGAGAGGGAGAAGGGAGTGAAGAAGGGGAAGGAAGGGGCGTGCTGGTGCCCCTCCTCATCAGCGGCCGGGCGCAGGGCGCGTGGCCGAAGGTGGGATGCGCGGCAGCGGTGGAGGCGCATGGCGGCCACGTTCCGGACGCGCGGCGCTCCCTGAGGCATTCCACCGAACACGTGGCATGCGTGAAACCGCCTGACTTGGAGACCATTTCTGGGCCTACTCGGGTCCGAATTTGGATATGGGCCAATTATGAAAGTTGTTCATTTCATGATGCCCTACAACTCTTGTTTAAGGACCTTAGTCATTAGAGCAATGTATTAGCAGCTAATTAATCTCAAAGTTGACAGCGTCAGTGAGTTGACAGTGATTAGCAACTACAAGAATTGATGGCCAAAATGAAATGCAACTTATGCCATCTTCTTGCATGGCCTTTCCCTTCAAGTGAGCTCCAACTTTTACATTTGGACCTACCCATGTTACTTAACAATTTTTGGAGAACGTGACATGCCAATGTCGATGACACTGAAATCAGGGCTTTAATTTTCTAAGTGCTGAATTCAGCTCTATCTCTGACTTGTGCCCCCCTTTTTGAGCATGTTCCACCCATTTTTATGACTTGACTCTTAAACAAAGTTTGTTCCTTATAAAATTCTCCACAACTTTGTCAAAGGGTGCATAGTCATGCAAAGCTTCCAGGTCAGACTTTTGAAATGGTCAAACCACAGGGCTCCAGGGTCCATACATGGTCAACCACCAATTAGAAGCATAATTAGGCAAAATGATCAACATGAACATTGTTCCATTAAGTGTCCTAAGTGTAGTTAAGGTCTTGTAGAGTTCAGCTAGAGTCATTTGGACAAGTTTGCAAGGTTTGGTTGATGATCTATAGTTCCATTAACTTAATGGGACAGATTCCAATAGGAATGGAACTTATCATTTCATGTGACTTTTTGATTCCAAACTTCATGAAACTTTTCCAGGGATCAATATAGATAGGTACCGAGGTGAGACACATAAAGATATGGCAATAACACCATCCAAACATATATCTTTGAAAAGGGACCTATATGTAAAGCAATGATGCAACATCCACTTTAGGTTAGGCTCATCTCCATAGGTTGACCTTGACATTGTCATCTCCACCTAATTTGTCGTGTTTGAGCTCAAACCCACTGCCTAATTGGTGATAAACACCTGGGGTGTTACACTGGTGATGCCTTTCGGCTTGTCCAACGCGCCATCGATGTTCTAGGCGCTGATGAACTACGTCCTCAAGCCGTTTCTCCGCCGCTGCGTCCTCGTCTTCTTCGATGACATCCTGATCTACAGCTCCTCCTAGACGGAGCATCTCCGACACCTGCGTGCGGTCCTTGACGTCCTCCGTGCACACCAGCTCCACCTCAAGCGGTCGAAGTGCGCGTTCGCCACCTCGGCAGTCCACTACCTCGGGCATGTCATCACTGGGGAGGGGGTGGCCATGGACACGGCCAAGGTGGTAGCCGTGCAGTCCTGGCCATGCCCTCGCGCCGCGTGCGGCCTACGCGGCTTCCTCGGGCTGGCCGGGTATTACCGGCGGTTCATCAAGGACTACGGGATCATCGCCGCACCGCTGACGCAGTTGCTTCGCAAGGACGCGTTCCAGTGGACGGATGTCGTTGAGACCGCCTTCTCCAACCTCAAGCCTGCCCTCATCGCCGCCCCAGTCCTGCACCTTCCGGACTTCGCCGCCACATTCGTCGTGGACTGCGACGCCTCCGGATCGGGCTTCGGTGCCATGCTCCATCAAGATGGCGCGCCCATAGCCTTCTTCAGCCGGCCGTTCGCCGCACGCCACCTCAAAGTGGTAGCATATGAGCGCGAGTTGATTGGGCTTGTTCAGGCGGTGCGCCATTGGAGGCCCTACCTTTGGGGAAGGGCGTTCGTCGTGAGGATGGACCACTACGCCCTCAAGTTCATGCTGGACCAGCGCCTATCTACAATTCCGCAACATCACTGGATTAGCAAGTTGTTTGGGTATGATTTCAGGGTGGAGTTTCGTCCCGGCCACTCCAACATCGTCGCTGACGCTCTCTCTAGGCGGGACAGCGAGGAGCCGTTGCTGTCCGCCTTTCCGGGGCACACGCGGCCTGTTTCTCGGCCATCTCAGTGCCTACCTTCCGGCTCTTTGACAACTTGCGCCGGGAGGTGGACGCCGACCCCGCCCTGTGCGCTCATCGCGACGCCGTGGCCGCCCGAGACCACGGTGACTCCTGGTGCGTCCGCGAGGGGTTGCTGCTACACAAGGGGCGCGTCTTCGTGCTCAGCTCCTCGCCGATCCTCGACGACGTACTCTAGCTCGCCCACACAGGGGGCCACGAGGCATCCAAAAGACACTGCTCCGCCTCCGCACGGAGTTCTTTGTGGAGCACGACCGCCGTGTCGTCGGCGACTTCATGCGGTCCTGCGCGGTGTGCCAGCGGAACAAGACGGAGACGCTACACCCGGCCGGGTTACTGTAGCCCCTGCCGGTGCCGTCGCGTGTGTGGGCGGACATCTCCCTCGACTTCATAGAAGCCTTGCCCAAGGTCCATGGCAAGAGCGTCCTGCTCATGGTGGTGGACAGGTTCTTGAAGTACGCTCATTTTATTCCACTCGGCCACCCGTACACAGCCTCGTCGGTGGCCCGCGCCTTCTTCCTGGACATCGTTCGACTACACGGCTTCCCAGAGTCCATCGTCAGTGACCGTGATCCGGTGTTCACGGGTCATGTGTGGCGCGACCTCTTCTGTCACGCCGGCGTCAAGCTCCGCATGAGTTCTGCGTTCCACCCGCAGACAGATGGGCAGTCCGAAGCTGTCAACAAGACAATTACCATGTATCTTCGGTGTTTGACAGGTGATCGCCCGCGTGATTGGCTGGATTGGCTCCCATGGGCCGAGTTTTGCTACAACTCGGCCTATCACACGGCGCTCCAGACCTCCCCGTTCCAGGTGGTGTACGGTCGGCCACCCCCGGACTAGCTGCCCTACGCCTCGGGGCAGGCGCGCACTGAGACGGTGGACACCCTGCTCGCCAACAGGGATGAGTTCCTTGAGGAGGTGCGTGCTCGTCTTCTCCAAGCTCAAGAGCACGCCCGCCGGTTCTATGACGCCAACCACCACAAACTCGAGTTCGCCGTCGGCGATTGGGTGCTCCTTCGGATGCTCCACCGCCACACGAAGAACCTAGTACCTGGGGGCCGGGGCAAGCTGGCGCCCAAGTACGCCGGCCCATTCCAGGTGCTCGGCCGCATCAGCCAGGTGGCCTACCGTCTTCAGCTTCCCGATGGCGCGCACATCCACGATGTCTTCCATGTCGGCGTCCTGAAGCCATTCCGGGGTACACCTCCCTCAAGTGTGCGGGCCCTGCCTCCTCTCCGTCACGGTCGACCGCTGTAGCGGCCGGCACGCGTCCTACGCTCCGAACTTCGCCGCGGCGTGTGGCACGTCCTCGTCTTATGGGCGGGCATGCCGGTGTTAGAAGCAACTTGGGAGCCCTCCTTCTAGCTCGAGGACGAGCTGTTTCCCGAGGGGGGAGAGATGTTATGGTCGGAAAGACGTATAAGCGCCGGACCAAGGAGCAAAGTGGCTGAGACGCGAGTGCGTCGAGCCGTGCGCACGCGCTGTGTGCGATCACCACCGGCCAGAGGCTGAGTTCTTGGACTGGGTCAGCTGTCAGTTGGATTAGATTTGATTTGATTTGGAGTTTCCTTAATTAGAGGTTTCCTTAATTATAGCATCAGGTGGTTGAGTCCGATTGTATAAGAGTCACACTTTGCAAATTAATGAGATAGCCTAGGATTGTGTTAGCTTGACACCCTTGGGCGCCCGGCGTCCTAACTCCCTCTCTCTCTCTCTCTCTATCCGCCTCGCTTGCCCTAGCGCCGCCACGGCGCCTAGCCGCCGCCAGCGCCAGAACCAGCCCCTCCACTCTCCTCCATACGCGCTACATAGTAAGGCTAAGCGCCATACCACAAGAAGTACCCCCAACCACCGTAAAAGAGTTCACCTTTAAAACACAGAGTCTCCTGAACAACTCTATAGCGCAATTCAAGATGAGGCAAAGATGTGGGTACGTGCAGGGACAGAGGCCTGGAGATGGTACTTCCATCGAAGGCGCAGCAACAGGGCGATGTACCAGTGGAGAACATAGTTTAGATGATTCCTTTCTTAAGGAATGGCTATTACAATCTCTATGTAAACTGACCATACGAACTGTAGGGGTAGTGTGGTATCACCGATCGGTGAAGCCATGCAAAAATGGGGTGTCTCTTACCCCAAAACGCTTGTAATTAGTTTGCTCTCCTCTTATCAATGAAAGCCAGTAATGGATTTTTCGAGAGAAAAAAAACACAGAGTCTCAGGTCTGTTTCTTCTCCCACCTGGCCAGTGGGCCACCTCATAGCAATGGGCTGGTTCGGCTGGTGGAAAAGCCGGCTGGTTTCGGCTGATTCAATAGTGTTATGTGAGAGAAAATAAGCTGAAACAAGCTGAAACAAGCTGAAACATGACCTGCAGAACAGGGCAATAGCATAGGAGGTAAGATACGTTTAATTAAAGGACGAAAGAAAAAAAAACGTGTCATACGACCACAAGGCGGCGTCCGTTTGGAGCAGAAGCAGAGTGAAGCACTGATCTGATGCCGAGGGTGCTATCTTTCTAGTACTAAACTCGCATGGTTGGCTGCGGCTTTCACGAGGAACATACCAACCTCGCTAAAGATTTATTTATTACTACATGATGCTAGCAGCTGTAATAAGTGGTAAAGGTCACAAATTTCAGCCAAATTAATTTGGCTCGGCTGGCATGTAATCTCGAGGAGTCAGGAACCACGCACCACCGTTGGCCAAGAATCAGGAAGGAACCACGCATGTTTTCTAGTCCAGATGTGAAATAAACGGGTAGGTCACCCTAGCACAAAATCAAAATTTCATTTCTACCACTTGTTCCAAAAAAAAAAGCTACGTCTAGTTAGAAAAGAAAACCGTAGAAATAAGAGGCCGGAGATCACTACCGGCTACTAGACTCGCAGCACAATGGAAGAAGAGTTAGAGCGACATGATTCAGGGTTACACTCGATCGATGCATACAAAGTAGGTGGTCGTTCTAAAATGGAACATCATGACGTGATCTTTAATCTTTTCAATGCAAAAATGTGCACCTCTTGTTTCTACTTATTTGACAGAAAAAAATGCCTTATGCTTGCGAACGGTGAACACACACATGACCGGCATCAAGAACTCAGTCTGTGCGCCACCGCGTCAGCGTCAGAATAGCATGAAGTGATCTTCTTCTACGGCTAACTACGGTTTTTTTTTCATAGAGTATTCCCTCAAAGACTTTCATTCTAAGATAAAACTGAGATACCAAGGATATACAGTAACTTCAACAATGCCCTTGTAAAGGTCGGCCTCAACTCAATCCTCCCCCTGTCCCACAACTCTCTCAGCTTCCTCGGCTTTGGCCCGTTTCACCAGCCGCGGTGGCCCTCCCTACACCTCCACGTGCCGTCGGGGCCCTCGCCTCCATAGGTCGCCACTCTTCTTGAGCCTCAATGCGCCTCTCCAACGTTGCCACTGGGGTTGATGCTGGTCCTGACTAACAAATGTATGGACACGCCACTGTGCTATTTCTCACGCCAAAGGTCAGATCATATAATGAAGATAAATTAATTTGCTACCAACTGCTACCTTTGCCGTGAAAAGGATATAATTTTAGCTCTATTCTTAGTAGTTTCAAAGAAAAGGTTTAAATATTAATAACACAATATATAAATATTATGAAAACATATTTATTGATGAATTTAATGAGATTTATTTGGTACTATAAATATTTTCTACTTTTTTATATAAACTCAGTCGAATTTAAAATAGTTTAACTTGTTACTATGTTACAATGCATTCTTTCTAGGATAGAGGAGTGCGCAGCATACATCCAGATGGCAAGATAGTTTATGCCATAGTATATTTAAAATGCCTTATATCATATTATAACTAAATAAATGGTTTTACCTATTTTATATGTTTCTGTTTCTATACTCTAGTCTTATTTAGGCGTACAAGAATCCAGTAAAACCACAACTCGTTTTAGGAATAATCCTTCCCTAGGCACTGTCCACTGACTGATGAGTTGAAATGATTACTTAGAGGATGCTTGGATCCTAATTGTATTATAGCAATCAGATAAAACAATCTAAAGGTGATTCAAACACCCCGGATTTTGAGTTGGATTATAATAAACCCATTACAGGATTATAATAATATAGGTTGTTACAAACAATACTCCATATCTAGGATACAAATGGTTTAGATAATTAGTCTCATCCATAATCTAGGGCTTTTTTTATCCATGGTGATTATAATAATCAACTAAAATCATCTAATAGTCTGCTTGGATCGTAAAGATTATAATAATAAGAATATTTTGGTACCTAGATTATGATGATTGATTATGGTTGATTGAAGTGTTAAATTTCTATCTTATCCCTTAGTTTGCCAAGTTGGACAATTAATTGGAGGGCAAGTTAGACTTTCAACATCTATAATCCCCTAAAATCCAATCTCACCTGGATTATGGTAATTAGGGGTTTTAATTATAATAATCTATGATATAATCAATCATGTTTGGATCAAAATTCGACTATATAATCACAATATACAGGACCTAATTGTGGTTGGATTATAAGGTATATTGTTATAATAAAAATTCTAGATTATAATAATCCTATAATCCATGTAAGAAATGTTTTTTTTATTATATCTATTTCTTAGATTATTACTATGATCAAAGGGCTTGTTTGGATCTACTACGATTGTAATATTCAGTTAAAATAATCTGGTGTTATGGTCCAAACATGCTAGATTATGAGATGGATTATTATATATAATCAAAATCAAAACACCATATTACAATAATCCTATAATCCACCTCGGACTTGGTTTTTTGTATGATTATGAGTATTTTTCACTTGAACTAAGAATAATCCACCATAATAATCCGTGAAACCAAACCCTCCAATTATTATAGTTCATAATCTAGCTTATAATGACAATATGTTTGATCCAAATTATGACCAGACAAGCTCTAATTGGGATCGATATAAAACAGGTCCTTAGCCACATTGTACACTATTTTAACTATTATCTTCTTGAGCTCCTTCATACAGAAAAAAGTGGCGCCCAAGTAACCGAAGAACCATGCATCTCTGGAAAACGTACGTACTGTACAATCCAGCACACTCTTTTTCGAGCTATGCACAGAAACTTGGCCAAGCGACGTGCTTGATTAGGGACAGGGAGGACTTGCCCGCGACGAAACGTTTGCTCAGACAGGCGGTCAGGCTCAGGCCCCTGCCCCTCCTGACCTCCTCACTATAACACGCGCTATTTATTTATAGCTCCCGACTCCTGCTTGTTCTCATGCCTGCTCGGCCAAATTTTTCTTCACGCCCTGCCTTGCTTGATGCAGGACAGACATATCGTTGATTTGTTACCTTATAATTTGGTTTAAATTTTTGTCGCAAGCAGCCAATGCTGAGTTCTAAAGCAGCAGCTTCGGTTAATTCTTGCTTATCTGGCACTTAAGTTTGGTTTCTTTCGTTGGCAAATCAATAGTTACTGCTGCTTCTTCTGAATTCCGAATTATTTTAATTTGTTTTCGTGAAGTTTTAAGTTTCCACGCGCCAGTGACGAACCCATAATGTACTAGGTTGAATAATGATGGGCCTGCATGCGGCGGTGCCTGTGTGGTGCTATGCTACCGCTGCCACATGGTCCACTTGATTACCTGTGTTCCTCTCGATCTGAGGCGTGCTGGAAACTCTACCTCTCTTTGTTTTTTCAAGCTTGCTGATTTTACTATTGATCGAGCAAATGACTGATTGCTTACCTCTTTGGTATCTGCGTTTCCATGTCCAACTTTTATCTGCCAATGTACCATCTTATTATATTCATATATGTATATATCTTATCTGGAATTTTATATCCCCTTTTAATCTTAAACTCGACCAATCAATTAAGAATTCCTAACAATGTTTTAGTGGATTTCTGAAACTCTTTATCAATTTTTTATTCACGATTTTCTTTTGCAGAAGGCCACCAGAAATCTTAATGCAAAATCAAGCCAATCAATTCAACGACGTGTAGACTTCATTCACCGTTTTAGTATGGTCAATGTTTATGTGTTTATTATGTGCATGCCTAGCTAGAACTAGAATTCATCGTTGTGTGTGTAAAATCTTGTCTTGCAGTAGTAGCTCTTTTTTTAGTTTATAGTGAAGTGAATGTTTTTTCGAGGGTAATAGTAAAGTGAATGTCTGTACCTCTTTACAATGCCATGCTATTTTTTACATGGAAACTTGTTTACGAGATCAGTGCTGATTAATTGTTCATTGTCATCGTTACACAAATCATCAGCAATTGTGGCATACAGCATCAAGGCATCAATATGCTGTATGATTTGAGCAACTCCAAATGCCAACCCCACAACCTATGTTTATATGTTTTAAATATGCAATAAAAAAAGGAGCCCTATCCAACAGCAAATCAGGCCATGAGTTGTACTCCCGCGTGAAGAAGATGATTTTTTGCAGAATTAACCCCAGGTTTTACTGTAATATTTATCTATTTCTTTGTGTCTTGACAAACTTGCAAATAATCTCCCATAGTTTTAGATGCTTGTAGTTCACCCCATCCCGTGCAAGTTTATAGAGCTAACCCTGGCCTTTTACCTTTCACAGGGTCCAACGTTTAATTCCACGGGGTCCAGGATGACCCACCCATGATATGGTCCAAATATTTTTAGTCCTCTTTATTAGAGTCTGTTTACGGCGTAAGAATTTCGATGAAAGAACACTTGAATAGGAAATTTTTCCCGTGTTCTAAACATGTCCTTAAATGTATAATTCCATTTGAAGACATGGTCTATTGTCAAAGGTTTTGGACACCAAATAGAGGTAGGTCTTTTTTTCGCGATATTTATTGAACCTCCCAAAAATCGTGTGTTTTTATATCTTTCGTTTGGGGCGCTCTTGGAGATGTATGCTTTTGTGCCTCGTTAAGGTCTCGTTTGGCACGGCTTTTCCACCGGCTCCTGAAGATGTTTGGAACCGTTTTGTGCCAAACGGGGTAAAACCTAACGGCTTCACCCAAAGAGTCCCTTAAATCGTGCTCTCACAAAGAATATATAGAGGGTGGAGCCAAAAATAGTGGCTTTACTAGGCTTCACTTAGCTCTGGTGGGCCCTGCATGGGGTTCTGTGCGAGCCATTTTGCTAAACAATTTACCAAAACGGCTCCAACTCCACCGATGGAGCTATTTATGAAACCGAAGTAAAAAAAATAACAGTTTCACTAGTGAAGTGACACCGTGCCAAATAGGACCTAATTTTTGCATGTAATCCTGGTATGCGCCCATGTTTTTTTTTGTGCATTTCATACTACAGAAAAAAACTGAAAGTAAGCATATTGTGTGATTCATAGCTCAAGTTGCATTGGATGGCCTTAGACATGCTTTGTTTGCATTGGATGGCCGAAAAAGGGGGATCTGGCTTGGATGAACATAGGACCCTAGATGAACATGGTAAATGCTCTGGTTTAGTTGGGCACACATGGTTGTGTTCACCTTGGCTCAAGCTATACAACAATGTTTGGAAAAAAATACCGTGCAAATTCATCTCTTCGGTGAAACATGAAAACTCATTTAAAATACGTGTTTCGGTCGGTCGCTCGGTTCAAATTTGAAACAATGCACACCCATAGGTGCCTTTAGTTACAAAAATTGAGATGTAAATTCATCTTATATAAACTCATATGAAACGATAAATATGGTTTGCACGTACAATAGAGAGAGAGAAAAAAATCTTTGCTTACAATTCATTTTTTTTTTCAAGCGACCGAAGCGCGTATTTTGAACAACTTTTCATGTTTTTACCAAGAGAGAGATGTGAATTCAGGCTACATATATCCTACTGTCAGTTAGAAGTGAGAAGACCCATCCATCCCGCGATGGCCTGAAGCTGCGCAAATGGATCCCAGGCCTCTGTTGGTGGAGTTGCGGTCCCTAGCGGTCGTGCACTGGACGGTCCATCCCACGCGAAGCCGGAAAAGAAAAGATGACGGCAGCAGCTGGACAAATGGACCCGCTGGCTGATCGACGGGCACAGCCAGATGCCATCTCGGCCGTCCGTCCCGCGGCGGCCCGCCTATTTAAGGACCAGACGAGCGGCGCCTCCGTCTACACTTGCTGCGAACCCTCAACCCTGCTTTGCTTATATTAGGTGTACCTATAAGTTTTCAAAAATATATTAGGTGTACCTCGCAGCAGCGATTAGCCTGCCTTTTCTGCTTCTTGATGATTCTTCTCTTTTCTCCATTTTTTTCCCCCCATGGATCCGTTCGGTTGCTGCTGCCCTCTTTGTGTGGCAACGAGATTCAATTCCTTGAGTGCAGATATGAGATATCGTAATGCGATTGTTTGAGGTTTTGTGATTTGGATCTTGCTGGTTCTACGTGAGATTTGAGATCGATCTGAAAGGCTTATTCGTGCCTTCTATACACCAGATCAATCTTGAAGTTTCTCTTTTCACCACTTTATTTATTCTGGGCCTGATCTTTGCCGGATGCATTCGCTTTGGCGATTCTCTGAAAAGCTAAAAAGAATGTGTTTAGTGGACATAATGTTCGGTTCCACAACTTTACTTCTTTCTTTTTATTCCGTGCCAATGATGATTTATTTTCAAGGTGAATTCTTTGAGTGATTTGTGATGTTCTTGAGGCGTTCAACTGAGGCACGGCCGAATTGGAATTGGAATTTAATTATTGCTTTGCAGTGCATCAAAATCTTGGCTTTAATTCAGTACCAGAAAATTAGACTTGTATTGGTCCCAATCTTTTTTTTTCTCTCCGACTCTTCTTATTTTGTTGTCCCTCAAATGTGTCAATGATGCCGAATTCTGGATGACTTGTATATGCTGGTGCACGCATAGCTATGGTGATATGCACTTGAGGCGTTCATCTGAGGCACGCCGCACGCTTTGAAACTGTCTAATATTTCCCTGCTTGCTGTGTCATGATCGGGATCTCGTGCTTTTTTCCTCCATTTTGTGTCGGGGTGAAACCTCGGAATGTTTGAAGCCCATCCATTTGTTCTTTCTACTGGTTCTGATCCTTAAGTTAATCAGTTGCTTGGTCTTCGGATTTTTCTTAACTTACATCAGCGGCTAATTTATTGCGTGAAAATATCGAGCTATTAGTTTTAAAAAATTGAGTTGCTTAGATATCCTGCATCTGCTTCTAATAAATATGTCGTATTTTCCCCCCTTCCATTTTGTGATCCTTTTCCTGTCCTTTTGTAGATAAGGGACAGGGGTGGCGAACTGCTTCTGGGAATAATACTAACAGACGCACAGGCACAGTTGATCTCCCTCCAACGTGCTCACGAATTTGATCAGTGCAGTATCGTCGTACCAACGGAATTTTCTTCATCAAATGTATCGTTTGAAAAAAAATGCCCCTGCTTTTTCTGAGGAAATATCAATGCCAATAGAATAAACGTGTCAGTGGAAAATATTTTTCGTGAATCTTTGTGGGGCTACGTGTCAATTTGTACAAGACATACCCTAGCACTAGTTCGGTGGGTGAGATTTTTAGCTATCTGGATCTTGAGTATTAGCAAAATCTGATGTTAGACAAGATTTATGGGCTAACTGTTGGTTAGAGCAACTCTAGAGCCTCTTGAAATTCTTTCTCTCTCTGTTTAGAGTCATTCCATGAATATTCTCTTCATATATCCTTCATGTCTTTAATGGACTCTCAACATTTGCTCTCTATACTTCAATAGTTTACCTTCAACTTTCTAGGGAAGTATTTCATGAAAAAAAACTATCATATATTGTATTTAGAGAGACATGGAGCCTCTTCAAACATGAAGAGCGAGAAGGGTGGTTTGGAGACCAGAAAAGATGGAAGGTGGTGTAGATAGTATTGGAACATGATATTTTGGTTTGTTTTTTTTTAAATTTTGTTATTAATCTTGAGACTATCTTGGCTTGTTTTTTAAAATTTTGTTATTCGTCTCTGATGCTATAAAAGAATGTAAGGATATTTCGTGAAAAACAAAAGGCTGGTTTTGTGAAAATAGCTATGAGCCTAATGATTTCTTTTTTTTTGTCACATGATATTGAATGTTCAGGCAACCCATAGTCCATATCTAAGCGTCATGATCTGTAAACTCAAGGGATCACAAAGAGTGCTGTTCAAGTCAAAATTAAAGTGTTTGTCCTACAATTTAACTATACAAACATACAATACCTAGAGCATCAATTTTGTTTAATTTAGGGAGAAATCCTTTTTTGGCCATCCAGTTATACTCTTAGTTTTGTTTTGGTCTATGATGTCTTAATCCACACAACCAGATATCTCGGCTCTCGCATCGATGAAGAACGTAGCAAAATGCGATACCTGGTGTGAATTGTAGAATCCCGCGAACCATCGAGTTTTTGAACACAAGTTGCGTCCGAGGCCTTCTAGTCGCGTATGCCTGGGCGTCACGCCAAAAGACACTCCCAATCCACCCTCGGGGAGGGACATGGAGTTTGGTCCCCCGTGCCATAGGGCACGGTGGGCCGAAGTTGGGGCTGCCGGTGAATCGTGTCGGGCACAACATGTGGTGGGCGACACTTAGTTGTTCTCGGTGCAGCGCCTCGGCACGCGGTCGGCTCATCGGCCCTAAGGACCACCCATGGAGCACTGCAGCGCATTGCCGCTCGGACCGTGATCTCAAGTCAGTCAAGATTACCCACTGAGTTTAAGCATATAAATAAGCGGAGGAGAAGAAACTTACAAGGATTCCCCTAGTAATGGCGAATGAACCAGGACCAGTCCAGCTTGAGAATCGGGTGGCCTCGTCACCCAAATTGTAGTCTAGAGAGGCGTCCTCAGCGATGGACCGAGCCCAAGTTCCCTAGAAAGGGATGTCTGGGAGGGTGAGAGCCTTGTTTGGCCGACCCTGCCACACCGAGGTGACACCAACGAGTCGGGTTGTTTGGGAATGTAGCCTAAATCGGACGGTAAACTCCGTCCAAGGCTAAATATAAGCGAGAGACCGATAGTGAACAAGTACCATGAGGGAAAGATGAAAAGGACTTTAAAAAGAGAGTCAAAGAGTGCTTGACATTGCCAGAAGGGAAGCGGATGGGGGCAGGCAATGCACCCTAGTCGTATGTGGAACGGCTTTTGCTGGTCCGCTGATCGGCTTAGAGCGTGGACCGTTGTCGGCTGCACCGGCGGCCTAAGCCTAGGGGCCCTAGGCACTTCCGGCAGCCGTCGTCGGCATGGCCGGTCTCCGTGTGCCCCTCGCAGCGCTGCACTGCAACAACCTGTGAACTCCCCATTCGACTCATCTTGAAACACGGACCAAGGACTATGACATGTGTGTGGGTCAATGGGTTCTAAAACCTAGGATGCGCAAGGAAGCTGACGAGCAGGAGGCCTTCATGGGCCACACCGCTGGCCAACCCTGATCTTCTATGAAGATTTCGAGTTGGAGCACGCTTGTCGGGACCTAAAAAATGGTGAACTATGCCTAAGCGGGGCGAAGTCAGAGGAAACTCTAGTGGAGGCTCGAAGCGATACTGACGTGCAAATCATTCCTCTAACTTGTGTATAGGGGCAAAAGACTAATCGAACCATCTAGTAGCTGGCTCCGTCCAAAGTTTCCCTCGGGATAGCTAGAGCCCATTATGAGTTCTATCGGGTAAAGACAATGATTAGAGGCATCGGAGGTGCAACGCCCTCGGCCTATTCTCAAACTTTAAATAGGTAGGACGGCATGGCTGCTCCAGTGAGCTGTGCCACAGAATCAGGAGCTCCAAGTAGGCCATTTTTGGTAAGCAGATCTGGCGATGCGGGATGAATCAAAAGCTAGGTTATGGTGCCAAACTATGTGCTAACCTAGAACCCACAAAGGTTCATGGAAGTGGAAATCTGCTAAGGAGTGTGTAACAACTCACCTGCTGAATCAACTAGCCCCAAAAATGGATGACGTTGAAGCACACAACCCACACCCGGCCATCTGGGCGAGCGCCATGCCCCGATGAGTAGGAGGGCACAGTGGCCACCACAAAACCTAGGGCGCGAGCCTGGGTAGATTGACCGTCGGTGCAAATCTTGGTGGTAGTAGCAAATATTCAAATGAGAACTTTGAAGGTTGAAGAAGAGAAAGGTTCCATGTGAACGACACTTGCACATAGGTAAGCCGATCATAAGGGACGGGGTAACCCCAGTAGACAGTGTGATCTCATGTGTTACCTGAAAGGGAATTGGGTTAAGATTTCTCGAGCCGGGATGTGGAGGTTGATAGCGACGTTAGGAAGTCCAGAGACACCAGCGAGGGCCACGGGAAGAGTTATCTTTTTTGCTTAATGGCCTGCCAACCCTAGAATTGGTTCAACCAGAGGTAGCGTCCAGCGGTCAGAAGAGCACCGCACGTCGCACGGTGTCCGGTGCTCCCTAGCGGCCCTTGAAAATCTGGAGAACCGAATACCATGCACACCCGGTCGTACTCATAACCGCATCAGGTCTCCAAGGTGAACAACCTCTAGCCAATGGAACAATGTAGGCAAGGGAAGTCGGCAAACCGGATCCATTACTTCAGGAAAAGGATTGGCTCTAAGGGTTGTGCTCGGGGGTCTCAGCCCCGTACCGTCGGCTGCCTGCGAACTACTCGAGCTGCTCCCATGGTGAGAGCGGGCTGCCACATGTTAGCCGAGGGACGGACCGGGAATGGTTCCTTCAGGGGCCTTCCCTGGGCGTCGAACAACCGACTTAGAACTTGTACGAACAAGGGGAATCCGACTATTTAATTAAAACAAAGCATTACGATGGTCTCCACGGATGCTGACGTAATGTGATTTCTGCCTAGTGCTCTGAATGTCAAAGTGACAAAATTCAACCAAGCGTGGGTAAATGGTAGGGGTAACTATGACTCTCTTAAGGTAGCCAAATGCCTTGTCATCCAATTAGTGACGCGCATGAATGGATTAACGAGATTCCCACTATCCCTATCTACAATCTAGTGAAACTACAGCCAAGGGAATAGGCTTGCAGAATCAGCGGGAAAGAAGGCCATGTTGAGCTTGAGTCTAGTCAAACTTTGTGAAATGACTTTAGAGGTGCAGGATAAGTGGGAGCCTTCGGGTGCAAGTGAAATACCACTACTTTTAACGTTATTTTACTTATTCTGTGGGTCAGAAGCGGGGCATCGCCCCTCCTTTTGGCTCTAAGGCCTGACCTCATTGGGCCGATCCGGACAGAAGACATTGTCAGGTGGGGAGTTTGGCTGGGGTGGCACATATGTTGAAAGATAATGTAGGTGTCCTAAGATGAGCTCAACGAGAATAGAAATCTCGTGTGGAACAAAAGGGTAAAAGCTCATTTGATTCTGATTTCTAGTATGAACACAAACTGTGAAAGCGTGGTCTATCGATCCTTTAGACCTTCGAAGTTTGAACCTAGAGGTGTCAGAAAAGTTACCACAGGGATAACTAGGTTGTGGCAGCCAAGCATTTATAGCAACGTTGCTTTTTGATCCTTCAATGTTGGCTCTTCCTATCATTGTGAAGCAGAATTCACCAAGTGTTGGATTATTCACCTACCAATAGGGAACATGAGCTGGGTTTAGACCATTGTGAGATAGGTTAGTTTTACCATACCGATGACCGTGCCGTGATAGTAATTCAACCTAGTATGAGAGGAACAGTTGATTCATACAATTGATCATCACACTTGGTTGAAAAGCAGTGGCGCAAAGCTACTGTTGGTATTTATTAACGCATATAGAATACGAAGAATTCTCTAAGTGCACAGAATACCATTGTAGCATTTCACTAGGAGTATTCTAGGTATCATTATTTATATTTTATCACAGGAAAACAATAGAGTAAAGATTTAATGGGTATTGGCAAAAGAATAACTATTAACATACCAACATAGCTAGAGCAGGAAATAAATGTAATGATAGCAGTTAAACATAATAGCACACACATAAGAGGATTCCATATAAATGAGTGGTCTAACTAAGTTGAGAGGACAACGGGTGAGTTTAAGGTTCTTATATACTTCTCTATTTCTTTGGTTCTATGATAACTGAAGCATAGGTAGATATAGTGATCACACACAATAGCACTTTGGGACATCAAACACTAACCATAGAAGGGGATGAGAAAGGGGCTAGGAAGCTCTGACTATAGTCCTACAAATACCAATCCGAACGTGGTGGACTACGTCGGCCATCAGGGCTGTCACCACCTGGGGCTACCACAACTATCCGTGAGGTTGGGTGCAATCTCAGGTAACCTATAGGCTAGACACCATGTCTAATCTACCGATTACTACTCTAGTCACGATCTATAACTAGAGCACTCGATGCGAGCAAAGATCCCATATCAAGATATGATAACTATGCTAACCATACATATAAAAGGCATAAAAGTAAATAGAGAAGATAAATATATTAAAGCATAAGTCTTGCAAAGATAAGATACAAAGATATACCAGAACTCTGAAGACTACTCCAAAACCTAAGCGTAGCTCAACTCTCCCTAACTCTCAACATAACTAATCTACTACATTGGAGAGTCTTAGCTCTAATCCTCTTGGTGTTGATCTGGATAAGAGTTTGATCCATTCGTGGGGCGCCTCTTAATCCATGCCCTGACTCTAAGGGGTCTAGGTTTCTTTTATGAGGGGCGCCTAGCCTCCCTCCACCTTTAGCAAGCAATGTGGTACTAAACTTTCCACCATTTCTCATTAAAATGCACATAGGCCTTAATGGGCCAAATTTTGATTTGGGCCCAATTAATCTTGCAGCCCTATGATATGGAGCTTTTCTTTTATTTGAAAATTAATATCTTTTTATTCCGAGCTCTAAATATAGCAAGTGATATATCCGTTTCGATTAGCTCGATGAGCTCTTTGCAATGGTGTACTCCAATTCATCATTTGAGATAGTTTTATTGTGTGAAAAATTAAATATCCTGCAAGATAAGTGAAAACACCAAAACTTATGGAATTTATTAGTTTAAACCCCTATACCTATGTTTGGTGATGGAATTAAGTATATATGCATGTTATATTGATGGTTTATAATTGACATTAATAACCACCAACAAGCTTCCCTAGGCTTAACCTTTGCTAAACCCTAAGCAAAGCTAAACTCAACAATGGATCAGGAGTTGCTATAATGTTTTTACGCCTTAAAAGTACACAGGCATTCAGTAAAAAAATTCTTCTCTAGATTAGAATAAATTGATCTGCCTTTCAACTTACCCATATTACCTTTAACTATGTGGCTTTTTAGTGTTCTCTTGGGTCTTGAGCAATTGAAAGACAGAACATTCAAGTCAAGCACTATGTCTCAAGTTCTTTGTTCAACCAATGTTCCGGAGTTTTTATAAGTTTTCAAAATAAAACTCAGAGATTCCAGTGTATGACACTCTCAAGTCTCTATATATGTGGCATTTGTGGATCCTCATCAAGGCAATAATGATGTTATGCCTTTTTCTCTTCCTACCACTAAGGCTTATGTGGAGTTATTAGGTAGAGAGAAAGCTAGGGCATACTTGCGTTGCATATATTATAAAGTCAAACAATGGATCCAAAGAGAGTTGAGTCATACAATCAAATCAAGATGTGCATGTGTGTAGATATATGGTGGATATATATAAGGTGAGTAACCTAATTCTACGTTGCTCAATGAAAACATATCTCTGTTTTGAATTTTGGAAACATTTGCTAGAGAATAGTGGCTATCTTATTCATTTTTTTTCTCAGGCAGACATCTAAGTACCCATTGTTTTAGATATCTCGGACACTTGCCCATTTTTTCAATTCTTCTTTTTTTCTTTTTTTCATGAATAACTTTTGCATAGCCCTATCCCTCTTTTCTACAACAAAACGTTTGAGAGATAGTAACAAGAACTTGGAGCATTTATTTGGTGAATGAAAAACCTATCAAGTATGTTTTTGTGTTCACCCCTAGTGTAGGAGTCGAACATTTTTGGGTGGATCTAGATGGAAAGCATGTTATTGCGCCTATCCCCCAGTGTAGGAGTAGTGCATATATGGGTGTGTGTACGTGATCTTGATTTTAAGAGCATGATAAACCTCTCATAAGGGTCAACAAAGCTTGACAAAACTCAATGCAAAAGCAAGGAACATATATGTGGAAGTTTTTTCTAGCCTAAATAACATATATGACTTTGGTGGAAATTCATGTTTTGTCATATAGGAACTCATCATATAGAATTTTTGTGTTTTTCAAAAAGTAAATCTTCAGAACTTTAGATTCAGCAACTCAGACCTTCTCATATCATATTCGTCAATTACCTAGACTTAGATCAAGCATATGCTACCCACGAGTTTAAAGTTCAGAGTAAATCTTCAGGTCAAGATAATTTTATACAAAACTCAAAAGAATTCAAGGCTGAAAACTAGGTACTTGAAAGGAATTACGACAGAGCAACTATTCATCATTTCCATGTTTAGAGATTATTCTGACAGTCCTCTTTAGTCAGCTTTTAAACACACCTTTTTATTTTATTTTTAAAATTTAAGATCACACCTTACTAATATATATAACTAGCTAAGGTAAACTTTTATTTTTATTTTAATTGTTATACATTTTTTTATTTCTTTAGCAAATACATAGTACACTCTAAAAATAGTAAAACCAAAAGGGAAAGGAATACTTAGCTAGATACATAGGGGATACTCCTCCCCCAAGCTGGATGTTGTTGTGGTTGATTATTGAGTGATCCTTCTTAGAGCATGTTTGCCAACGGATGCCCTTCTCGTCCATGGGTGGAGCGAGATGACTTAGCCGAGTGAACTCGCTCTTGATCATATGTACCATCATGCAAAATACTCCAACAAGAATATCAAAAACTCGTTGCATGGATTAAAATAAGGGGTTAGCGGTCATCCATATAGAGAGTGGTTGTTCTTGTGGGGTTACCATATTTTCCAATTGACAAAGTTCTAATAGGATGTCTATCTCATCTTTTTTAATTTTCTATTTTTCATATGCAGAAAAAGAAATATGTACATATGGTATTTTTATTTGTATGCTACCATGGTGAATATTTCCCTAGATGTTTACACACCGTAGATTTATTCACATGGGGCTTTAACATTATGATGCAATAATAAAATTTTTATTTTCTTTTCTTATGCAATATAGTGCTAATGCAGAAATGGAAATATGCTAAAGAAAAAAAAATAATTTATGCAATGCTAAAAAGTGAATATGGATAACTACCAATGTTACCTTATCGCGAGGGTTTGGATTTTTAAGTCCTCCAGACACGACTCTTTCTCCAATCTTGTCTATTATTCGGTGCATCATTCCGGTCGTCTTCACTTCGTTTGCTATTGAAGATGAGGATTCTTGTGGTGGTGCCTCCATTAGTGGCGCTTTCAATGGTGGTGCCACCTTCTTCTACCTTGTTTTGATAGGTCCTTCCTTTCTTGACTTGTTCTTCCTCATTGTTCAGTGTTTCGAGGTCACCCATTAGTAGTAGAAATTAGTGACATCTTGTGTGCATCATTATTGCCGGTTCAGAATTTCCACTTGTAGAATTTGTGGGATCAATTCCCCCACACTTCTCTCAAAGTGTGTTCGGCTCATAAAGACAAGGTAGAGATAAAGTGCATGGGCTCTATTGGTGGAAAAACACCGACATAACCAAAACCTTATTCACTCTTCTCTAACCTTAGGCACATTGAATCATGATAGAGTTAATGTTATATGCATTATTTATTCTTATAACATGGGTGATAAGATAAAAAGATGTAGCATTTTGACTATGATAAAAAGAGTAGAGTTGCTTAACCTATGGAAGGATTGTCCATCTTTATAATATATCAAACTTTACATGATTATGGCCATTATCCTCCAAGGGTAAGATATGCAACATTTTAGCTTATTTGGTTAAGACTATGAGATCAAGAAAATGGTGCTATGAACAACTTAAGGAACAAGACATATTGAGTTAGTTAGGTTAGATCAAGTAATGGAGTTGTAACCCAAACATGTTTGTTTCTTAATTTATGTGCATACCAAGATCAAGAGGAAAATGATGACCACTTACCTTAAGATGTTACCTTCATTATTGGAGCGTGATGACCCCTGTGATGAAACATAGATGAATTGTGGTGGTCTTCTCTTCCTGCTTAAAACTTTCCTTGCTTGAGCTGTTCATAAGCATCTTGGCTCCCATGTCACACTCCTTCTTTATCATTCTTTTGTCATGACATCTTTTTGTTCTTCTTTGATCTTGACATCTTGATCGGTCCGTCTACTCTTCTCATTATTTCTTCTCTGTTGGTGAGAGCTCGTGGTCCATGGAGCAGCACATTTCCTTTAATTAAGCTTTGTCTTTACACCATCCGATGAGGATATGGACAATTGCATGCTCTTCTTCCATCAACCTTTCTTGATTTTCATTAATTCTTGGTTGATGAGTTGGGGTCCATTAGAGATGCAAACTTAAGTTCCTCCTTGATTGTCTTTGTACTCTAATGGTGTGGCAGTTTTGTTAGTGATACGCTAGCCATTTTGATGGTCGAAGAAGGAACCTTATTGGTACTTGCAAGGAAGCTTCATCTCCAATGGCTTAGGGGTGTCTTTTGTGTGATCATGGTCGTTTATGGCCTTACGAGACACCATAGGTAGACCATTGATCGAGAATATACGCCATGATATGGTGGTATCCCATCATTTTGGTCCTTGTTACTGACGTGCAAGATAGTGTCTTTGAAGGTGATGAAAACTGGTATTAGATTAGCTGATATGAGGTGAGTTGCTCTCTGCTTCTCATTAGCCTCCTAGGTTGAGTCCTAGAAAGGCTCAATGCTAGGTTGCCACTGATGTTACTCATGACCAGTTGATTGTCTGTACACTTCCTATGATTAAGTGCTTATATTGTAGATCCTTTTTTGTGGCACTCGTCTCATTTCCTCTTTATTCCCTTGCTAAAGTGATGGTTTGGCTTGAGTTCACAGGTTCATACCAAACCATAGACAGACACAGCTTATATTCATCTTTCCTGTAAAATGTTAGTGGACACATACCCGAGGGAATATAATGAATTCAGAAAATGGGTTGTTGTCCATATTTTTTTATTTTCTCTATGCTAATGGAAGGATGGTTTTAGAGATGTTTAGCATAGATTTTGTATATGTGTTTTCTGCATTCTAGCATGGCTCAAGGCAAAGATAACTTGCAACAAAAGATAAATGAATGAACCTTGATACTCATGGTTCTTCCTTCTATGATGAATGAGCTAGGACTTCTTTGTGCAAAGTTATTGGAGTTCATTACTTGCCTTGATTCATCTCCGATGTGAATTCATCTCTTGATTTACCCAAATTGAATTTAAAAGTTTCCTGTAGGGGTTAGTCCAACAAAATATCTAGTATCTACTAAAACATATTATCAGCTCAAAAATCAATCTAGACACCACGCCCAATTTGATTTAGGAAGGCATTTTAACCTAAGTACCATGCTTAATTTAAAAACCTTTGGAAGTAAGATCAACACACCTCTTGGTTCTAAAATCAAACTAAACACCTCATTTAATTTGATTTAAGAAAATAGTTTAAACTAAGCACCATGCCTAATTTAAAAGTTATATGAGGATACTACAAAACCTTAAGCATGCTATAGCAAACAAAGATAGCATAAAAGTATTATAGAGATTTATTTAAATAGAGATGAAAGAGCATGATCATGGTAAGAGATTTTTTACCAAGCATGAGCCTTCATGTGCTCACATTTTTTTCTTTTTTTATATACTTGGACCTTCATGTGTCCATAATTTTTTTCTTTGTTTAATTAAAGATGCAAGTGAGATGGATATATGAATGGAATTAAACATGTTGTGGATGAGAAAATTTAACTACATGAGATGCATGCATGGATTATTTAAACTAAACATGTAGTGGAATGCAAAAATTAAAAGAAAACTACTCATTAAGTCTATGAGAAAGACTATCTCACCTCTCTTGATCATACTTACCATGACTCACATGATAGAATTTATGAGTAGTGTAGCATCTGATTCTGTCACTTGAGATGTGATTTGAATTCATATGATGACGACCTTTTTCTCCATTATACACATGGTTAGGGAATATATATATATGGCTATACAAACCTGTGAGATGGCAGGGTTCCAATGTTAATGGATCATGAATGTTCAGGCGCCCTGGGGTTCTTCAATGTGTCTTCTTTTCTTGTGGAAGTTCGCCAAAAGGTCAAAACAACATATGTTGTCCTGTCTTATCGAACAGGGGTAATCTTACTAAAGCTACTAGTATGTTAATGATCTAAATCTTTACGCCAATTGTCATCCGGGCAACAACACCAAAAATGCTTATTGGTATTTATTAACGCATATAGAATATGAAGGATTCTGCAAGCGTACAGAATACCATTGTAGCATTTTACTGGGAGTATTGCAGGTATCGTTATTTATATTTTACCATAGGGAACAATAGAGTAAAGATTTAATGGGTATTGGTAGAAGAATAATTGTTAACATACCAACATAGCTAGAGTAGGGAATAAATGTAATGATAGGAGTTAAGCATAATAGCACACACATAAGAGGATTCCATATAAATGAGTAGTCTAACTAAGTTGAGAGGACAACGGGTGAGTTTAAGGTTTCTATATACTTCTCTATTACTTTGGTTCTATGATAATTGAAGCATAAGTAGATGTAGTGATCACACACAATAGCACTTTGGGACATCAAACACTAACCACAAAAAGGGATGAGAAAGGGGCTAGGAAGCTGTGACTATAGTCCTACAAGCACCAACCCGAACGTGGTGGATTACGTCGGCCATCAGGGCTGTCACCACCTAGGGCTACCATAACTATCCATGAGGTTGGGTGCAATCTCACGTAACCGATAGGCTAGACACCATGTCTAATCTACCGATTACTACTCTAGTCATGATCTATAACTAGAGCACTCGATGCGAGCAGAGATCTCATGCTAAGATATGATAACTATGCTAACCATACATATGAAAGGCATAAAGATAAATAGAGAAAATAAATATATTAAAGCATAAGTCTTGCAAAGATAAGATATAAAGATATACCAGAACTTTGAAGACTTCTCCAAAACCTGAGCATAGCTCAACTCTCCCTAACTCTCAAAATAACTAATCTACTACATTGGAGAGTTTAGCCCTAATCCTCCTGGTGTTGATCTGTATAAGAGTTTGATCCATTCATGGGACGCCTCTTAATCCATGCCCTAGCTCTAGAAGGGTCTGTGTTTCTTTTATGAGAGGTGTCTGGCCTCCCTCCACCTTTAGCAAGCGATGTGGTTCTAAACTTTCCACCATGTCTCATTAAAATGCACATAGGCCTTAATGGGCTAAATTCTGATTTGGACCCAATTAATCTCGCACCTCTATGATGTGGAGTTTTTCTTTTATTTGAAAATTAATATCTTTTTATTTCAAGCTCCAAATATAGCAAGTGATATATCCATTTCAATTAGCTTGACGAGCTCTTCGCAATGGTGTACTCCAATTCATCATTTGTGATAGTTTTGTTCTGTGAAAAATTAAATATCCTGTAAGACAAGTGAAAATACCAAAACTCATGGAATTTATTAATTTAAACCCCTATACCAATGTTTGGTGATGGAATTAAGTATATATGCAAGTTATATTGACTATTTATAATTGACATTAATAACCCATATACCTATATTTGGTGATGAAATTAAGTATATATGCAGGTTATGTTGATGGTTTATAATTGACATTTACGACCGTCAATAGCTACTATGTGTCGGATTATGATTGAACGCCTCTAAATCAGAATCCAAGCTAGCAACCAGCGCCTATGCCCGTCGCTTGCCCCGACCCACATTAGGGTGTTTGTGCCCTAAGGGCCCATGCCATTGGCTCAGCTCGCCTAGCTGATGCACCACGGTGGGTCGCCTCGAAGCTCCCTTCCCAACAGGCGGCGGGTTGAATCCTTTGCAGATGCTTAAAACGCAATGGGGCATTGTTGGTGGCAGAGTGACGTTGCTGCCACGGTCCACTAAGATCCAGCCCCACATCACATGGATTTGTCCCTTCCCCTCCACTCTCCTAGGATAAACTCAGGTTGGATGTCTGTGTGACCATGGCCGACCCTTCAGAATGGCACAACACCGTTCTCTAGCCCATGCCAACCTAGAAATTGGCTAAGTAATAATGTGCTACCATCCTAAGGTGCGTGAGGCAAAAACAACAGTTTGGCAAGGCATCCATGCTCAGAAACAATAGCTCGGCCATGTGGTCCATGAGCAGCCCAAGTCCCTAGGAAAGCCGACTTTTCTACATGTGACAGATATGCTTTTAGGGCAAAAACAGTAGTTCAGCAAGGTGTCCTGGGTCAAAAACAATAGTTCGGCCATGTGGTCCATGAGTAGCCCAAGTCCCTGGGAAAGCCAACATTCCTATGCATGGCGGATATGCATCCGGGGCAAAAACAACAGTTCACCCAGGCGTCCTGGGTCAAAAACAAAAGTTTAGCCACGTGGTTCGTGAGTAGCCCAGGTCCCCGGGAAAGCTGGCTCCACTAGCGTGACCGATATGCATCCTGGGTGGCAACAACAGTTCACCCAAGCGTCAGGGCTAAAAACCAGTAGTTTGCCTAGGCGCCCACACTGAGAAGCAGTAGTTCGGTAAGGCATCCGTGGATAGGCCAAGTCCCTAGGCTAACAGTGCCCGCATGGCAAAAACAGCAGTTCGCCCTAGCGCCGGGGCTGAGAACCAGCAGTTTGCCCTGGTGCTAGGGCTAAGATATGGTGGTTTGGCAAAGCGGTCTGTAGATAGCCACGCTCGGGCTATAGGGTGTACACACAACTCAAGTGCCACCGCACCAAACACCACAGGGGCTAAGCATGCATATACGGATAGCAGCAAAGTGTGCATGATTGGATAGACTTGTGTGTATGCATGGTTGGTTGGATGGATGCCAAGGAACGGCTAGGACTCACATCGCGTGTGACGAATATGCCTCATGAGGCCATAGGAATGGTTCACAAGAAAAGGACAGGATGACAGCGGGATTAAAACGTCCCACACGAGGTGAAAATGGCTTGCAGCAGGCCGAGAACAGGCCACGCGAGGCCAAAACGGGCCCAAAACGGGTAAGAGGAGGTGGAAACGAGAGGTCCCAAGGCACAGATGGAAATGTCAAAGTCAGTCTAAGTGAAGGGCACGGTGAAAATGAGCAAAGAATGGTTGAAAATGGGTAACATGGTGCAGAAACGGGTCACGTCAGGCCCCAAGGCATGTGTTTGGAAATGGCTTAGTCGGTCTAAGTGAAGGGCATAGTCAAAACAAGCGAAAATGAGCCATAAACGGGCAAAAAATGTGCCAAGAATCGGCCAAAATAGGCCATGGGACCCGGTCCCATCAGGGTGGCCCACCAAGCCTAGGGGACCGATCCACGAGGCCCACACGAAAAGTCCATCGGTCCATCCGTGAAAAACATCGACTCCCGTGCGCCTCTAGGGCAAAAATGAGCGTTTCTGAGCCAAAACCACATGAAAACTGCACATCATATGGATTTCCTGAGGTCCTCCAAAACACCTATAGAAACAATACATAAAATAGCCAAAACTTCTAGGAGGGGTGGATGCCCCTCAGGTATATTAGGGGGTGAGTGTTCAGTTGGCTGAGACCTCAGGTAAACTAATGTGAAACCACTAGTTTTTCACCATACCCTCTTAGGAGGCTCTACCAGACATCAGTCACACCCCCTGGCCACCATGGCTAGTCGACAGCCTACCATGGCCAGCTTTGGCTAGCTGCTGGCTACCATGGCTGGCTAGCGTGTGGCCATGACCTAGCTATGGCTACTGTTCATCGACCTGATGCCTTGCATGAGTGGCTGCATGCTTTTGGACTATTGTGGGAGAAGTTTTGGTGACTCACAGCCTCCTTGGCCAGTCGGTAGCCTATAGTTGCTAGCTTCAGAGGGCTGCTGCGGGCAGTGGGTTGGTTTGTGTGGCGAGCGTGTTGTTGGAATAGTTTCGGTGACTTAGGCCACCCTGGCTAGCCAGCAGCCTATGGTGGCCTGCTTCTATGGGCTACTACAGGCCTAGCTGGTTTGGGTGGCCAGCTTGTTGTTGGAACAGTTTCTGTAACAGAACCATCCAAATTATAAGAGCACAAGTAGAAAAACAATCACCGGAGTGATCAAATTCTCGCACTTGAGCCCATATAACTCCGGTAGTCCAATGAAATCACGAGGGATTTCAAACCAACCAACATACAAGCCAAGATCGTAGTGATTCAACATAACAAGTCACATGTTACAACCATTTCGCAAGTAATTCAATATACATCGGAGTTCAACATAGTTATTAGAACTTACATTGAAAAGTAGCGGAAGCAAAGTAATTTGAAACTAACATTATTCTTATTTCAAATACATGCCAGTACCACGATCGACTTCCAACAAAAGCATTAGAGATAAGATAACTTAGACGGATCACGCCCGTGATCACACTCCGCCTCTATGGCAGGAGCCAACCAACTCTTGCAGTAGCCATGATACTTCACAACCTGCAACAAGTGGGGATAAAACCCTGAGTACAAGAAGGTACTTAGCTAGACTTACCCGTCAGAAACCAGAAATAAGGTGACACCAAGGATCATACAAGGCTGATATAAAGTGGGGCTAGCTTGACAACATTTTGCATAAAAGCTTAATATAGATGATCAATCATTAATGCTTAAGCAATAAGTTAATTATCATTAACCTATCATCTATATTAGAACCTGTACTAGAGCACTCACTTTATTAGGAGCAAACAATATTAACCATAGCAGGTATAAATTGAGGCAACATTTCCATCGTGATCCACTTAACCATCAGTTCAATTTAATTGAATCTACGTTGCCGCTGCTCAAGTCAAGTGCTCACTAACCGGGAGCGACGGTGATTCGAATCGAATTCCTATCCAGCTGGAGGGGTATTTCTAACACTCACCGTGCAGACCCCTGCCAGGGTCGCACAGGCCACCGTTTCATATGATTCAGGAATCGCGGGTCCGAATAATGTCGCGACCCCAAGGGCGACACTCTACCAGGTGATAGGGACTCTAACCCCCCTTGGTCTCACGCCAATGTCCCCAAGCACATCCTTTCTCTCCTCCAAGAAGCAACCTACCATTCGATTCCCGGCCTGAATCACATTACTCGGCTTCGCGGTCGGAACGACTTATCCAGCCAACTAAGTGTTTGACTGCGTTCAACATGACTTAAGGACATACAGTGAATCGGTCCTTAAACGACTCAGACGGGGATAGATCCACACCCAAGACCTCCATGCCTTGTTGCTTCTCTATCGTCATCCCGCCCGGTCTCATTTCATTTTATTAACACATGGTTCCATTCCACGATAGCACATATACCCAACCGTGCCATATATGAATATCCCTATATCTCGCAGGTGACAGGAAATCACCTGACTTCTATCGCTTAAAGCAGGGCTAAGCATCTACTCGATCCTAGTCTATGTAGGATTCAAGGATTCATATATCTGGACAAGGAATGATATAATGCAGCAAGAGTTTCCAACCAACTCCTATCACTTAATGCAACAATACTTATAACATATATAGAATTAATTGCTTTGAAGATAGGAGGCTTATAATGCTCCGGGGCTTGCCTGGGATCCGACTCAAGTTAGAGTATGTCAGATAAAACTTGCTTGGCGAGTATCTTCCAATCTACCACTTGTCCGGTCCTTCTATCTTCGGGATAGATCTACCAACTCCATCTTCGGGTTTGGCTCCACATCAGGTCCTTCACGTGCTTCAGCTAGCGTACCTAAATGAGATGCAATAATGCATATGTATGAATGCATAGAAGTGCAATAAACAAAGTAATCAAACAAGCATACCAAGGTTCTCATAAACACCTAGAGCTAATTAACTTAATCCTCACAAAGGCATAACATAGAAGATTGCAAATACATCAATCAAGACACAAGTCTTATAAGATCCTAGGGTACCAAACCAAGTACCAACAAAGACATGTGTCACACTTCAATACACAAGCATGACAAGTTAATCAAAGCACTAGAACTAGAAATTGCCACATTCTGGGCATCAGAACAGCAGCTAAGTAATTTAATCATAACTAGAGATCCCTAAATCCAAATGACTTGCAAGAAGATATTCTGGAAAGCTTATGAAATTATCTATATTTCATTTATAATCATCACAGCATGATTCATAAGTTAAACAAGTCAAAAATACAAAGTTCCAGAATCTGTTCCTGACAAACAGAGAGCAAGCAATTCTGTACTCTAACTTTAAACAGCTATAACTCCTAAACCACATTGTTAAATGCCACCACATTTTAACAGAAGCTATATAAATAAATTATCTACAACTTTTGTATAAATAAGTTTCACAACAAAGAACATCATCATGAAGAACTTTGCCAAGTTCCCAGATCTGTCCAGAAACCTCATTTGCAAGAAATAATTATTAACTTCCATTGCAAACATATAATTGGGCAAAACCAACTTTACCAACCTTTCGTACATGAATAATGAACATCAGAAAATATAGTGTCAATTACTAAATAAATTCTTTTAATACATTTTATTAATTTATTTAGATAATTAGGTGGAATTATGAACACCTACCAAAAGTGCACAATAAATTATACCAAAATTATAGAGGCCTACACATACTCCCAAAAGTCTACTGTCCAAATTTGAAACCATTTGGACATGTATAATAACCTCTATGAAAACGACAAAAGGCTATAGCAATAAATCATGGGAGAGCAAGTTAAACTTAACACTCAATATTTTCTGTGAACACAAGGACATATTATAAATCAATATGATAGAGAAACATCATACTAAGGTAATGGAACAACATTTTCTATTTTATCATTTATATATTATTTATAAGCTATTTATCAAGCTATAAACAAGTTAAATCAATAACTTGAGCATACAATAAGCAATGACCAAGAAATTTATACAACAGTACATCCATAGCATGACAAGCCTACCATAAAAATTTCACACCAAATGGAGCAACACAACTCAAGATATAAAATGACAAGCAATATAATGAAGATTTCCTTATTTATCAAGGTCAAATCAAAATCTTAAGAAAACAGTGAACAACTAGTGTGTTTAATATTTTTTCTAGCAAGTACAAGTCATCACAAAATTAACAAAACAAGAATCACTATTTTTGGATGTCTAAAACTCTAGATCTTGCTCTGGTTAGGTTTAAAGGCATTTCTAGAGCTCTTTTTCAACTTAAATAAACTCATTAGAAAACATCTATAAACATATAGAATTTTATGACTCTACTGCATAGATCTATTCTTAAGGTTTCCAAAAAGTCTCCATTTGCTAATTTTGGATTTTCCTAGCGTGAGATATGAAATTTAGAAGGTTTACACAAAATCTGAAATTCAAAAAACAGGATTTATCCATACCTAACCGAATTTGCTAGGCGCACCCGAAAACACACCCAAAACAGCCACTACTTAAACTGTCCCGCGGGACCTGCTGCCCGATTGGGCCTGCCTGTCATCACACAGAGAGGCACTGAGAGAGAGAGGGAGCCGGAGGCTTTCTTCTACCTCCCGCCGTCGGCAGAGGAGGTTGGACGCGCGGCTCCGGCAAGGTGGGGTCACCGGCGGCGACGGCTGAGGGAGGCACGAGCACCAGCGTAGCGAGGCTCACCCGAAGACGGTCGCGGCTCGGGGGTGAGGTGGCCCGTGGCCTCCTGACCACGGAGGCAGGCGGCTGCGGCCGCGGCCATCGGCGGCAGGTGAGCACCGGTAGCGGCGGGTCGAGCGGAATGGCAGCGCTGGTATCAGTGGTGCCTGGTGCAACTGAGAAACGGCCCAACTCAGCTTGAGGCGACCCATGGCAGGCTGGCCATGGAAGCGGGTCGCGACGCACGAGAAGCTCCGGCGGCGGCCATCTGCAGCGCGCGGGAAAGCCAAGATGAAGGTGCGTCGAGGGCGGCGGATGGCGGTGAAGGTGCCATGGTACAAGGCTAGGACAGGAAAGGCATGGCGGGGTGGATTCATTGTTGGCCATGGAGCTCAATTTGGCCGGCAATGGTGGCCACGACCATCTGTGGTGTGCGCGCGCGTGAGCACGGACGGAGATGGGGAGTGCTCTGGTGCTGCTCGGCTTGCCAAATGCGAGAGGGAGCAGCAGGGCGGGGTAGAAGGCATGGACACACAGTGGTTTGGTGGGGGCGCAGTGCGGCATGGTCGCCACGCGCACGGACATGCGCCGCCCATAGAGGCATTTTACCGAGCACGTGGCGGGCAGCGAAGCGATCAGCGTGGAACACGATTTTAGACCGGTTGCAGGCCGAATTTGGACATGGACCCAAAAGCAAAGTTGCAGCCCACATAATTCTCTACATTTCTTATTTAGGGTGCCACACCATTAGAGCAATAGATTAGTGTCTAATCAAACCCCAAGATGGCAATGTCAACAAATTAACAAAGGTCACGGAAACTCGCCTTTGGAGGTCAAAACTCGATCAAACTAAACCTAACTTTTTGCATGCTCTTCCTTATCATATAAGCTCCAACTTTTACATTTGGACCAACTTGAGTTGCTCAACCAATTTGGGGAACGTGAGATGCCAACTTCGAAGACACTGAAACCAGGGCTTTAATTGTCTAAGTGCTGAAATCAGCCCTATTTCAGACTTGTGGGCCCTTTTTGAGCATGTTCCACACATTTTCATGACTTGACTCTTAAACAAAGTTTGTTCCTTATTAAATTCCCTACAACTTTGTTACAGGGTGCATAGTCATGCAAAGCTCCTAAGTCCCACTTTTGAAATGGTCAAACCAAAAGGGTTGTAGGGTCCATACATGGTCAACCATCACTTAGAAGCACATTTAGGCAAAATGATCAACATGAACATTGTTCCATGGAGTGTCCTAAGTGTAGTTAAGGTGTTGTAGAGGCCAAACATACCCACTATGCATAGGTTGCACAAAAGTGTAGGCCCCACATGCCTTGAAACATAGAAGTCACTATAATTGTAGTGCTTGTTTCAAGGCCATATTTCAATTGTTTCATGTGTTTGCTTCAAGATACACGCTACACATGTTCCACTAGGGTGTTCCACATGTGTCCAAGCTGTGTTTCACACGTTGCATTTGTATGTTGCATAAACACTAGTTACCATGGGATGTAAGGCAGGTTTTAGTTATAATCCAAACAAGCATATAACTTATCATTTCATGTGACTTTTTGATTCCAAACTTCATGAAACTTTTCCAGGGATCAATATAGATAGGTACCAAGGTGAGACACATGAAGATATGGCAATAACACCATCCAAACATATACCTTTGAAAATGGCCTATATGTAAAGCAATGGTGCAACATCCAACTTTAGGTCAGGCTCATCTCCATAGATTGACCTTGACATTGCCATCTCCACTTAATCTGTCATGTTTGAGCTTAAACCCACTACTTAATTGGTGATCAACACCTAGGGTGTTACAGCTTCGGTGACTCATGGCCTCCCTGGCCAGCTGGCAACTTGCGGTGGCCCACTTCGGCGGGCTACTACGGGCATTCGGCTACCATGGGTGGCCAGTCATGCAGCCATGACATGGCTATGGCTATAGTTTGCTGGCCTAACACCTTGGATGAGTGGCACACACTTTTGGCCCGTTGTTGGATAAGTTTCGATTGCTCCCACGCTTTGTGGACCTTCGATTGCCTTCCTCGCAAGCATACTCACCGAGCCTAGCACGGCAGGATGCTTTGGATGGCTAAACCATCGTGGCTACACTAGCGCATGAGTTGTTTTAGACCTATGACTGCTTGGAGGACCCCCACTGATGTGTGGCCAAATCCTAGTGCCAGTGTCCATTCGTGCAGACACCTTTTCTAGCTGCATTAACAAGTGTTTGCATGCTACTATCTATTCATTACATCATCAAGCGCCTCCTTTGGTTGTGGCTTGTTGGCTCTAGAGTGCTCATGGGGTTGCCTTGTGCTGTCGTCCACCGAGGCCAGAGCCACTAAGGACACCTCGCTTACACTTTTTGGTCACTGATGCGGCTGACGCTGAAGGCTAGAAGGCATTGGCCTCTCATGCCTAAAAACTCAGTCATTTGGAAACAACGATAGCCATCCCGATCGATGCCTCGTGTGGAGGCTGGTGCCGACTTGCCGATGAGGACATGCTACTGGTTGATCCTGCCAGTAGTCACATGCTTGTCTCAAAGATTATGCCATGCATGTGCAAGTATGAACTATTTAGAACTATGAAACTACGAATGGCTCATTAAATCAATTATAGTTTGTTTGATGTTACGTGCTACTCGAATAACCATAGTAATTCTAGAGCTAATACGTGTAACAAAACTTGACTTCTAGGAGGGACGCATTTATTAGATAAAAGGTTGATGCGAGCTCTGCTTTCTGATTCGATGATTCATGATAACTTGACGGATCGCATTGCCCTCATGCCGGTGACGCATCATTCAAATTTCTACCCTATCAACTTTCGATGGTAGGATAGGGGCCTACCATGGTGGTGATGAGTGATGGAGAATTAGGGTTTGATTCCGAAGAGGGAGCTTGAGAAACACCTACCACATCCAAGGAAGGCAGCAGGTGCGCAAATTACCCAATACTGACATGGGAAGGGAGTGACAATAAATAACAATACCGGGTGCGTTAGTGTCTGGTAATTGGAATGAGTACAATCTAAATCCCTTAATAAGGATCCATTGGAGGGCAAGTCTAGTGCCAGCAACCATGGTAATTCTAGCTCTAATAGTGTATATTTAAGTTGTTGTAGTTAAAAAGCTCATAGTTGGACCTTGGGCCGGGTAGGCCGATCTACCTCATGGCGAGAACCGACCTACTCGGCCCTTCTGCTAGTAATGCACTCCTAGCCTTTGTTAGCATTTCTTAGCATAATCACCAAGTATTTGGATATAGATTCCATCCTCGACAACGAAGACAAAAATGCTTGTTGGCACTTCTTAGCGTAGCTACTAGGTTTGTATCCCCAACAACAGTGCTAGAAGTGTTTGTTGGTATTTCTTAGCGTCATCACTAATAATTAGCAATGCCAATAAGTAATAGCCTTGATAGTTCCTTAACAATTTTAGATATCTATCCGCAAGCGCACAGAGCTATCGTTGTAGCATTTCACCCGGAAGTATTTAGTGTATTATTATTTATATTTTCCCAAAGGAAGGCATTTGATTAAGATTCTAGTATGGATATGAACTTAGATAATAATGCTTAGAAGTACACCAATGTTTATAACAGAGGTAAGAATGGTATTCTCAAGATAGTGGACACACACTTGGCATTCTCAAAGAATAAAATAGAAAAGAAAGAACAAAATAATAATCCTAAATTGAGTAGGCGTTGGTCTAGTATAGTACAAAGGTTAGCTAATAATCATACAAGTTACATAATTAGTTTTAGGGCTAAGTGTGAAGCAGGTCAGGAGGCCACTGGGTACTAGTCTGCCAGCAACCTCATGTGACAATTTGGACTCCTAGACCCTAGTTGAGCATGGGGGATTACAAGGGATGGACAGGGCTGTCACCACCTGCCGCCTACCCCTCAACCATGGAAAGGGACAATGCATTCATCTGGGATCCCCGACCCTACGGATCGACAGGTAAAGGACTTGGGCACACCTAAAAGCACGATGAACTGTCACCTCAACTTAGCTCTAATTCTGATTATATAAGTTATATGAGTGTTTAAGCATAAAGTCATGTATGTTATCCTCATGATACACAAACTATAGACTAGTTCATATGTCAAGATTATAACATAGCAACTATACTCTAGTTCATAAGTATGACTATAAATATCATATGAGAGCATAACTTTGGAAGAACTCATATTTCTATTCATACCTAAAGGTCTCTTCTTCCAAGGAGCCAAACTCTCTAAGGTAGCTTTGCCTTGCTCTAAGCTACTACTAAAAAGGTAAAGCTACAAATACTAGAGAGGAGAGTGAGGTTTGCTCAATGTGGTTATAGAGGGAGGGTACCCCTCTATTTATACAGGGCTCAAGGAGGTGCTACAAGCTATATTTGGCGCGAAACAAGACCTCCACTGCCTCTGCATGGGAGCATGCCACCGCCTGTCGAAGGGGTGGCTGAGCAGCACCGGCAGGGGGTCGCCTACCCCTAGGGGTCGGCTGCCCCTTGACTGAGCCGTCTCACCACTGCCTTCACGTGGCATGCTCTGGGCTATGCCTGGATCACTTCTTGGTGGTGCTTTGCCCTGGTTGAGTAGAGTTGATGGGCCTCTGTTATTTCTTTGCGCAAATCAGTGTCGGAAAGCGCCTTTCGGTGAAATCTTCCTTGTATTTGTGTTTGTGACCTGCAAAATAATATTCTCCAAATACATGTGGAACTTGGTTAGTAGTAAATGCAAGTGTTTTAAGATTGCCAATTTCTCCTTTTTTGCACCTTAGTTGGTGGTCGGATTTGATCGTTAAAGACCGCCAACAAGATCCCTCAAGCTTAACCTTTGCTCGTCCCGATCAAATAGCTAAGTTATTGGTTGTTGATGAGTAGTTGCTACAATGCCAAATATAATTCACAAGTGCCATGCCTATAACAAAGTATTATTCCTTAATTTAAATAAGTTGGCATTCTACCCATCCTTTTAACTTAATCCCTGTGGGGCTTATTGCTTTTCTAAATTCTTGGATGGTTGCAAGATAGAACAGTTTTAGCAGAATTACCAATCATTCGTTCTTTGATCAACCTTCTATCTAGAGATTTTATGAATTTTGCAAAATAAAATGTAAGTTTCTTAAATGATTCACTCGATCGCTCAGTATGTTTGATCCTTACCGATGCATTTGATTGTTTTGCCTTCTTTTCATCCTACCTCTAAAAGGTTTTGTGTGGAGTTTTAGGTAGGTATGAATGAGAGGCATACTTACATCACATATGTTGTTAAGTCAAAAGTCAGATCCAAGGAGATGCAAGTCATACACTTTGATCAAGATGTGCAAGTGTGTGGAGTATTTTCTAATCCTAATATTTTTTGTACTCCTTTAATCATGTCTCTCTCTCTTTTGATTATTGCCTTAGAAGTATGGGCTATCTTTCTCTTTCTATTTTTCTAATACCATGGAACCTTTATGTGTTCCATTCTTTTTCTTTTTTCTTTTGCTACTTTGAGAGCTTCATGTCTCTCTTTTTTATCATATCCCACACTTCTTTTTGGCATATGAAGACTTTGGAGAGAAAGACTCATGATAAATAAATGAAGTTTTTATTTTAGTGGACGGAAAATCATATTTTTGCGTAACTCTCACTGTAAGAGTTAGCATTCTATTTATGGGTGTACGTGAATCTTAATCATGGGTGCATGACTAGAATCTCTACAAGGGTCACAACAATTTGACAAAACTCAATGTGAATATAAGTAGCATATGACTAAGGTTTTGAATTGAATCATGTCGTATGGCCATGGTAGGAATTCATAATCATTGAGGAACTTTTAATTTTTAGCATTTTTAAAATAAAAACTCTAGAAATCAAGTTTCTCTTAGAATGAAGTCATAACATATTCTATTTACCATATCATAAATTGCAATAATTTAGAAAAAAAATCATGCTTTTGCAACTCACAAGTTTCAAATTTTAGGATGAGAAATTTTAGCCAACGAACATAAATCTTGGGGAATACTAAGTTATAGCCTTGGCTATAACTTCAATCATCAAGTATATGGAGATAGATTCCATCCCCGGCAATGGCGCCAAAAACGCTGGTTGGCACTTCTTAGTGTAGCTAGCTAGCTACGGAGGGATAGCTCCGCATAGCTAGTTAGCAGGCTGAGGTCTCATTTGTTAATGGAATTAACTAGACAAATCACTGCACCAACTAAGAACGGCCGTGCACCACCACCCATAGAATCAAGAAAGAGCTCTTAGTCTGTCAATCCTTACTATGTCTGGTGGTGCCCTTCCATCAGTTCCTTTAAGTTTTAGACTTGTGACCATACTCCCCCTGAAACCCAAAGATTTTGATTTCTCATAATGTGTTGACAGAGTTCTATAAGCAACATCCGCCGATCCTTGGTCAGCATCATTTATGGTTGAGACTAGGATGGTATCTGATCGTCTTCGAGCCCCCAACTTTTGTTCTTCATTAATGAAAACATCCTTGGCAAATGCTTTCGCAGTTGTTCATCTTTCATAAATACAAGAATTTCACCTCTGACTATGAAATATGAATGCTCCTGACTGTCCCTATTAATCATTACTCCGATCATGAAGGCCAACACAATAGGACCGGAATCCTATGATGTTATCCCATGCTAATGTATCTAGAGCGATGGCTTGCTTTGAGCACTCTAATTTCTTCAAAGTAACAGTGCTAGAGGCATGACCCAGCCAATTAAGGCTAGGAGTGCATCATCGGTAGAAGGGTCGAGTAGGTCGGTTCTCGCTGTGAGGCGGACCGGCCAACACGGCCCAAGGTCTAATTATGAGCTTTTTAACTTCAACAAGCTATTAGAGCGGGAATTACCATGGCTGCTGGCACCAGACTTGCCCTCTAATGGATCCTCGATAAGGGATTTAGACTGTACTCATTCCGATTACCAGACACTAACGCGCTTGGTATTGTTATTTATTGTCACTACCTCCCCATGTTAGGATTGAGTAATTTGTGCGCCTGTTGCCTTCCTACAATGTGGTAGCCATTTCTCAAGCTCCCTTTCTGGAATCAGACCCTAATTCCTCATCACCCGTCAGTACCATGGTAGGCCCCTGTCCTACCATCGAAAGTTGATAGGGCTGAAATTTGAAAGATGCGTCGTCAGCATGAGGGCCGAGCGATCCGTCAAGCCATCATGAATCATCAGATTAGCGAGCAGAGCCTACGTCAACCTTTTATCTAATAAATGTGTCCCTCCCATAAGTCAGGGTTTGTTGCATGTATTAGCTCTAGAATTACTATAGTTATCTGAGTAGCACGTACCATCAAACAAACTATAAGTGATTTAATGAGCCATTCGCAGTTTCATAGTTCAAATTAGTTCAGACTTGCACATGCATGGCTTAATCTTTGAGACAAGCATGTGACTACTGGAAGGATCAACCAGTAGCACGTCCTCACTGACGAGTTGGTATCAGCCTCCACACAAGGCATCGGCTGGGATGGCTATCATTGTTGCCAAATGGACTGAGTTTTTAGGCACGGGAGGCCAACGCCCTCTAGCCTTCAGCGTCAGCCACATCCACGACCAAAAGCACAAGCGAGGTGTCCTTGGTGGTGCTAACCTAGGTGGATGGTATCACGAGGCAATGCCATAAGCGCTCTGGTGCCGATGAGCCACACCCAGAGGATGTGCTCGACATAAACAACATGTAACGAATGCAACTTCCCGTGTGACGGGTAGCAGCACGCAAGCACTTGTCAGTGCAGTAGGCAAAAGGAGCCCGCACAAATGAAGGGACACTAGCATTGAGAGCTGGCCACACATCTATAGGGATCCTCCAAGCAGTTATAGGTCTAAAACAACTCATGCGCTAGCGTAGCCATGATAGTTAAGCCATCCAAAGCATCCTTCCGCACTAGTCACAGTGAGTCTGCTTGCGATGACGGCAACCGAAGGTCCATAGAGCGTGGGAGAAACCAAAACTCATCCAATAGCAGGCCAAAAGTGTGTAGCCAAAACTATTCCAACAACATGCTATCCACCCAAGCTAGCCAGACGCCCGCAAAAGTAGGCCACCGCAAGCTATCGACCGGCCAGGGAGGCCACGAGTCAATGAAACTTTTCCAACAACATGTTGGCCACCCCTATTCATCTAGCAGCCCGTCGAAGCAGGCTGCCATAGGCTGTCGGCCGGCCAGGGAGGCCAGGAGTCATTCCAACAACACGCTAGCCACCCAAGCCAGCCTGCGACCCATAGCAGCCCGCTGAAGCAGGCTGTCATAGGTTGCCAGCCGGCCAAGGAGGCCACGCATCATCGGAACTTTTCCAAGTATGGTCATGGCAACATGCTGGCTAGCCATGGTAGCCAGCAGCGCTGTAGCCAGCCAAAGCTAGCCACAACAGGGCACCAGTCGGCCACGGAGGCTGAGGGCATGACCGATATTCGGTGGAGCCTTCTTAGCGGGTCATCGAAAAACTAGTGGTTTCAAAGCATTTTACCCGAGGTCTCTGCCAACCGAACCCTCTCCCCCTAATATACTAGAGGGGCATCTAGCCCACCCAGAAGTTCTGGCAGTTTTTTGTATGGTTCCTTTAGGAGTTTTAGAAGATCTCAGGAAATCCATGTGATATGCAGTTTTGCCAGGTTTTTGCTCAGAAAAGCTGGTTTCCACCCCGGAGGTGCACGATAGTTGTTGTTTTTCGTGGATGGACCGAACCTTGGACTTTTTGTGTGGGCCCCATGGTTGGGTCCCTTGGGCCCCATGGACCATCCCAGTGGAAATGGGACCTGCGACCCGTCCGTGGCCCGTTTCGGCCCATCTGTGACCTGTTTGGCCTGTTTTTCACAGGTATTCTCTGTGGCCCTTGACTTAGGCCGACTTAGCCATTTCCAAACGCACCTTGTGGCTCATTCTCGTGTCCCGTTACCTGGTATGGGCTCGTCTTGGCCTCGTGTCGCCCATTCTTGGCCCAGCATGAGCTGTCTTCGCCTCACGTGAGACGTTTTGGTCTCGACGTCATATCTTGTCCTTCTCCCATGACCAAACCTTGCACATCCATCACGCGTGATGCAAGTCCTAGCCGTTCCTCACCATCCATCCAACCAACCAACCAACCAACCGTGCACACACGCAAGTCCATCCGACCACGCACTTTGCCACCATCCGTAGGTGAATGCTTGGCCCCTGTGATGTATGGTGCAATGGGACTTGAGTTGTGTGCACGCCTCGTAGCCCGAGCGTGGCTATCCACAGACTACCTTGGTGAACCGATGGTTCTCATCCGCGTGCCAGGGCGAACTGCTGTTTCCGCCCTGCGGGTGCCGTCAGCCTAGGGACTTGGCCTGTCCACGGACTGCATTGCTGAACCACCAGTTCTCAGCCTTGGCGCCAGGGCAAACCGCTGTTTCTGCCCCACGGGCGCCATCAGCCTAGGGACTTGGCCTATCCATAGATGCCTTGCTGAACCGCTGATTCTCAGTGTGGGCGCCTGGGCGAACTGCTGGTTTTTAGCCTGGCACCTGGGTAAACTGCTGTTGCCACCCTATACGCATATCTGTCACACATACGAAAGCTAGGTTTACCAGGGACTTGTGCTACTCACGCACCACATGGCTGAACTCCTATTTTGCACCGCGGACGCCTTGCCGAACTGTTGTTTTTGCCCTGGGCGCATATCCGTCATGCATAGGAAAGCCGACTTTCCTAGGAACTTAGGCTGCTCACGAACCACATGGTCGAACCACTTTTTTTTACCTAGGATGCCTTGTCAAATGTTGTTTTTGCCACATAGGCACCTTAGCATGCCATCACCCGGTGACTTAGCCAATTTTCTGGGTTGTCTTGCCTTGGGCAGGAGATGATGAACTCCGTGCCATTTTCGGAAGGGTCAGCCACAGTCACGCGAACTACCAACCTAAGTCCATCCTAGGAGAGTGGAGGGGGAGGGACAAATCCATGTGATGTGGGGCTAGATCTCTGTGGATCTTGGCAGCAAGGCCACTGTGCCACTTACAATGCCCCATCACGTTTTAAGTCATCTGCAAAGGATTCAGCCTACCGCCCATTGGGAAGGGAGCTTCGAGGCGGCCCGTCGCGGCCCGTTGGTCGGGCAGGCTGAGCCAATGGCATAGGCCCTTGGGGTGGAACGCCCTAATGTGGGTCGGGGCGAGCAGCGGGCATAGGCGTCAATTGCTAGCTTGGATTCTAACTTTAGAGGCGTTCAGTCATAATCCGGCACATGGTAGCTTCGCGCCACTGGCTTTTCAACCAAGCGCGATGACCAATTGTGTGAATCAATGGTTCCTCTTGACTAGGTTGAATTACTATCACGGCACAGTCATCAGTAGGGTAAAACTAACCTATCTCAGGACAGTCTAAACCCAGCTCACATTCCTTATTGGTTGGTGAACAATCCAACACTTGGTGAATTCTGCTTCATAATGAGAGGAAGGTGTAAGGTCCTAGATGGCTAGAGGGGGGGGTGAATAGCCTATAAAAAATTCTACAAGCACCACTAAGCAAACTTGTTAGAATAACAAACGGCATAAAGCGAGTTTTGCTTAGCCAAAGGTTGTGATGCAAGCCTCCTATCCACAAGTCTAGTAGATTATGATCTCTAGTTCACACAAGTGCTAAGTCACTAACTTACACTAGTGAGCAAGCTAACAACTACTAGAAAAGGCTACCACTAGAGCTACATAAGATAATCTAGTAAAAGTAAATGCGAGAGAGAGGATTGTGAATCTTATACCGACGGTGGAGTGAAGATGTTGCCAATCACCAAGATGATATACAATCAATTAATATTGATAACAACACAATATGTAGACCAATCACCAGGAGATAAGAGACACAATATTTTTGTTCACCCGGTGTTCACTTGTGCACCGACAAGCTACGTCACCGGTTGTGTCGACCAACACTTAGATGGTTCCTCGGTGTGACCCTCAAGTCACTTGCCCCTCAAGGCACGCCCCGCAAGGCACCGCAAGACACCACTCTCAAGTGAGGTAACTCAATGACACGCGCAATCCAATAGAGTTGCTTTTGGCGTCCCGCCGAGGAAAGCACAAGAACCTCTTACAAACAACCGGAGGTGGCCAAGAACAATCACCTTCTCTTGCCAACGCCTCCAACAATCTCCAAGCCGGCTAGGAGCGGTACTCTCCAAGAGTAACAAGAGATCCACCGGCTAAACCACCCACAAGTGCCACTAGATGCCCTCAAGCTATGCAATGCACTTTGGGATCACTCAATCTCACTTTTGATTTGCAATCAAGCAAGAGAGATGAGTGGGAGGAGTAGCTCTAGCTCAAAGGATGCACAAGAGTGTTAGAAATGCCAAGAGACCTCCCCAAGGGCCGGCCAACGAGTATTTATAAGCACCCCAAACAAATAGAGCCGTTGCCACTCCACTAACCGTTTTTTCGGGACGACCGGACGCGCCGGTCGAAACTGACCGGACGCGCTCAACCGCGTCCGGTCGCCCTGCGACGTCCACGTGTCCCTCAAATTTCAAATGCGACCGTTAGATCCTCCAACGGTCACTGCGCGCCAACGGTCAAACGCTATGACCGGACGCGCTGCTCAACCGACCGGACGCGCCGGTCGCACAGCACCGCGCGCGCGAAGCAACGACCGGACGCGCTCCTCGCAACGACCGGACGCGCCGATCCGCACAGCACCCGCGCCCACGAAACAACGACCGGACGCGCTCCTCGCAACGACCGGACGCGACAGTGCCAGCGTCCGGTCGGAGTCTAGTAAGCTCCATCGACGACCGGACGCGTCCGATCGCGTGTGACCGGACGCGCCCCGCGTCCGATCATCCTTGCGAACCGCAGTTCCTTCTGGGCACTTGACCGGACGCGCCGGTCCCGCGAGTGACCGGACGCGCCGGTTGCAAACCCTAGCCCGCGCGCCCGAAACCGCGCTGTACTGATCGGACGCGTCCGGTCATACCGAGACCGCGTCCGGTGCAGCGTCCGGTCACCTCAGTGACCCCGTTCGCCTCCGTTTCTTTTCTGACTTCCGGCGTAGTGGAAAATAGGCATTTCATTTCCCCGAAATCGCCTGAATCCCACGCTCACACGCTCGGCGGGAGGGAGAGAGGAACCCAAACCCCTCTCTACCCGCAAACCACAGCGCGACCAACGCCACCTTTGCAAATGTGCCAACACCATCAAGTGTACATCTCCATGTGCTTGTGTGTTAGCTTTTTCTCAATCATTTTCAAAGGTTTTCCAATTAGCTCACTAGGCCCTATATGCAATGCACTTCATGAATTCACCTAGTGGCACCCGTGCATCGAATAACCGATAAGACTTCCCCTCTTAATAGTTCGGCTATCGATCCTAAACCACTCACACCCTCTATGGTGTCTTGAGTGTAAAACAAAATGGCCCTATGGTTATACCTTTGCCTTGAGCCCTATTTTGTTTCTCCAAATGATATGATCCACTTCATATCATCACATGACCGTCTCGATCCATCGACCTTGACTTCACTTGCTCTTCACCGTTGCATCGGTCCGTCAGCGCTAAGTCTTGCTCAAGCTTCACCATCGCATGGTCCTTCGCTTCAAAGCCTCGACTTGCCCTTCACCTTCACAACCGGTCCATCGAGCCAAGCCTCATCTTGGTCTTCACCATCTTGGTCATATGAGTCAATGTCATGTCTCATATGCAATGACCACCTTTATCTAAATCATCCACTTAGATACAAAGGTTAGTCCTAGGTTTCATCAATTAGCCAAAACCAAACTAGGGACTTTCAATCTCCCCCTTTTTGGTAATTGATGACAACCCTCACAAAGATGATCTTGATAATAAAAGTTTTAAACTTGTCATACTTGTCCAATCATTTTGCTCATAAGTAAAGTTTGGACAATTATCACAAGCTTGGTTTTGGTAGCATTAGCTCCCCCTACATATGTGCATAGAGTTTGGATTGAAAGCTTTGCACATATGCATGGATAGAAATGTTGGGAGAGTAATTCTACCAAAATGATGCTATGGTGTAAGAAATGGACCTTTGAAGCGTGATACCAATCGGAGTTGCCTTTTACACCATCCTTAGCATCATGAAGTAACTAGACATCCATCAAAACTCAAGAACCCCGTGAGATCAACATTATATGTAAAGGTTCTTGGACCACTTGTAAAGCTAACCACTTGTAAAGCTTTAGGCAAGTCTAGATACCACATGTAAACTATTCCTATGCATGCTAGTAGATCATTTCATCATCCAATTTCTATACTAGCATTGCACCACACAAGCATGTATATTGAATTTAAATACATGTGCAATGAGCAAGTCATATGAGAATGCACAAACAAATGCAACAACTTTGTTTATGAGCTTGCTCCCCCTACTTGTGTGCATCAACAAATTTTATTTACCCCTTTATCAAGTTGAATCATCTTTTTTCTCATCATAAATTTTATTTACCCCTTTATCAAGTTGAATCATCTTTCTTTTTCTCTCCCCCTTTGTCAACAACTTACCCAAAAAGGGGATCAAATTGTGGAGAGAAGGAAAAGTGTTTGATGGAGTAGATTGAAATTAATTCGATACCACATGTAAGGTTAAAAAATTTATCAAATTTGGTTTAACCTAGAATACTTGCCAAAGATATTTAATTCGATTTGAACCAAAGACAAGCTTCTTCACTCCTCAAAATAAGGGTTATCTTGCCTATGTTGAATTAAACACTTATAGCAAATCTTCTAGATTCAACACTAGGTTTACAAGCTCACAAACATGTCATATGCCACCACTAGATCAAAATAAGCATAGAAGCAATAGTGGTAACATATATCCATCAAATTCATTTGATTTATCATGAATGCTTATGCGTACCTCTTATTATGTCTACATGCTCTATCAAGTCCTTAGCATAGGATGAAAGACATGTCAATCAATTTTACCTTGTAATGTCGAAGGAGAGGCATGTCAATAAGTGGGTGGGGTGCATTCAACTCATGTTTGAGAAATCAAGAATGTTTAATTCATTCCTTAGCTTGCAAAACCTCTTTTCATCAAGTGGCTTAGTGAGAATATCGGCAAGTTAATCATCGGTGCCAACACTTTCAATGGAAATATCTCCCTTTTGTTGATGATCTCTAATGAAATGATGTCTTATGTCAATATGCTTTGTTCTTCCATGTTGAACCGGGTTTTGTATCATCTTGATTGCACTCTCTTTATCACATAGCAACGGCACATTCTTGAAGTTGAGGCCATAATCCTTCAAAGTTGATTTCATCCATAGCAATTGTGCACAACAACTCCCCGCACTCACATATTTAGCTTCGGCGGTAGAGATTGCCACACTATTTTGTTTCTTTGAGGACCATGACACAAGTGATCTTCCAAGTAATTGACATGTGCCACTTGTGCTTTTCCTATTGATCTTGCAACCCCCATAGTCGGAGTCCGAATATCCAATCAATTCAAACTTTGACTCCTTGGGATACCATAGTCCAACATTTCTTGTTTGCTTCAAGTACCTCAATATTCTTTTTGCCGCCGTGAGATGACTTTCTCTAGGTGAGGATTGATATCTAGCACACATGCAAACACTAAACATGACATCCGGCCTTGATGCGGTGACATAGAGTAGACTTCCAATCAAAGACCGATATTCCTTTTGATTCACCATTTTGCTACCAAGATCACTATCCAAATTGCCATTTGTGCCCATTGGAGTTGAAATTGGCTTTGCATCTTGCATTCCAAACTTCTTCAACATGTCCCTTATGTATTTCCCTTGACTCACAAATGTTCCATTCTTCAATTGCTTGACTTGGAGACCAAGGAAGTAGCTAAGTTCACCAATCATAGACATTTCAAACTCTTTGGCCATCATAGCACCAAATTCTTCACGATAAGCTTGATCGGTTGATCCAAAGATGATGTCATCAACATATATTTGCACTATGAATAGATCATTTCCAATCTTCTTGGTGAATAGAGTAGTATCAACCTTGCCTATTTTGAATCCCTTAGAGAGAAGGAAATCCCTTAGCCTCTCATACCATGCTCTAGGTGCTTGCTTTAAGCCATATAAAGCCTTCTTCAACTTGTAGACATGGTTGGGTTTCTTGTCATCTTCAAATCCGGGCGGTTGCTCAACAAATACTAACTCATTGATGATCCCATTGAGAAATGCACTTTTGACATCCATTTGATATAGTTTGATATTGTGTGCACAAGCATAAGCCAATAGAATCCTTATTGCCTCCAATCTTACCACGGGAGCATATGTCTCATCATAGTCAAGACCTTCAACTTGAGTGTAACCTTGAGCAACTAGTCTTGCTTTGTTTCTCACCACAATGCCATCTTGATCTTGCTTATTTTTGAACACCCATTTGGTTCCAATCACATTGTAGTCATTTGGCCTTTCTACCAATTCCCAAACATCATTTCTTGTGAAATTGTTTAGTTCTTCTTGCATAGCCATAATCCAATCGGCATCCCTCAAGGCTTCTTCTATCTTCTTTGGTTCTATGGTTGACACAAATGATGCATGCTCACAAAACATAGTCAATCTTGATCTTGTTTGCATACCACTTCTAATATCACCAATAATACTATTAATGGGGTGATCTCTTGAAACATGTTGTGGTTGGAGTACTTGCACTTGTTTGCTTGAGCTTGGTTGATCACTTGATGTATCTCGATGAGAAGAACTAGCACCATGATTTTGCACTTGAGAGTCACTAACTAGCTTGTTTGGTGAATTGAGCACTTGATCTTTATCATCATCTTGAATATCAATTACTTGCTTTGCTCTAATGTCCCCAATGTCCATGTTCTTCATTGCTTCCACCAATTGAGTTCCACCAACATCATCTAGATTCTCTTCTTCATCTTGTGACCCATTGGTTTCATCAAATTGCACATCATGGACTTCTTCTAGAATGCCACTTGAATTGTTCCAAACTCTATAAGCTTTGCTTGTAGTTGAATAACCAAGTAGGAACCCCTCATCACATATTTTGTCAAACTTCCCCAATCTAGTGCCCTTCTTCAAGATATAGCATTTGCAACCAAACACCCTAAAGTAAGAAATATTGGGCTTTCTTCCATGAAGTAACTCATATGGGGTCTTTTCTAGCAATGGATGACAATATAGTCTATTGATGTAGTAGCAAGCGGTATTGATTGCTTCATCCCAAAATGATTGACTCATATTGTACTCATGAAGCATTGATCTAGCCATATCAAGCAATGTTCTATTCTTCCTCTCAACTAGGCCATTTGATTGTGGAGTGTACTTGGCCGAGAATTGATGTCCAATACCATAATGATCACAAAGTTCTTCAATTCTTGTATTCTTGAACTCACTTCCATTGTCACTTCTCACTTTCTTGATTCTAATCTCAAACTCATTGTGAACTCTAGTGAGAAATGTCTTGAAGGTGTCAAACACTTCACTTTTGTCACTAAGAAAGAATACCCATGTGAATCTGGTGAAGTCATCCACTATGACAAAGCCATACTTGTTGCCGCCTATGCTTGTATATGTTGTTGGTCCAAATAGATCCATGTGCATCAACTCAAATGCTTTGCATGTGCTCATTGTACTCTTCTTTGGATGTGAGCTTCCAACTTGCTTCCCGGCTTGACATGCACTACAAAGCTTATTCTTCTCAAATTCAACATCTTTCAAACCATTGACAAGATTGTGAGTTGTAAGCTTCTTCAATTGTGTCATGCCAACATGACCAAGCCTTCTATGCCAAAGCCAACCCATGCTTGATTTGGAGACTAAGCAAGTTGTCAAAGAAGTTTCTCTAGCATTGAAGTCAACTAGGTAGAGATTCTCATATCTAAAGCCCTTGAATGCCACATTTGAACCATCCACACTAATAACTTCCACATCATCAACCCCAAAGATGCATTTGTAGCCTAGATCACATATTTGTGCCACGGATAGAAGATTGAAATCCAAACTTTCAACTAGCAACACATTAGAGATACTCATATCATTTGATATTGCAATCTTGCCCAAGCCAATAACCTTGCCTTTCTTGTTATTGCCAAATGTGATAGAATCAACACCACTATCATTGTCATTGAATGAATCAAACATTCTTGATGTACCGGTCATGTGTTGAGTGCACCCACTATCAATAATCCAATGCCTTCCTCCGGCTTTGTAATTGACCTACAAGCAAATCAATGAAGCTTAGGTACCCATTTTTGCTTGGGTCCTTGTAGGTTAGTAACTAAGCTCTTTGGTACCCAAATAGCCTTCTTCTTTGGGCCCACAATTGGTGTACCAATAAACTTAGCTTGCACACCCTTCACACCCTTGGTAAGCACATAGCAAGAATCAAAAGGTATAGCATTAACAAGGTTCTTGCTTTGGTTCTTTTTATTGCAATTATGCTCTAGGTGCCCAACTTGCTTGCATCTATTGCAAAACCGACCATTGCCCTTCACAAAGCTAGGCTTTGGAGTTGCAAAGGCCGACTTGCCTTTTCTTGGGGGTGTAGCCCAATCCCTCTTTGTTAAGAGAGAACCTTTGGCTACCCAAGCACTTAAGCAAGCGGGCCTCACCACCATAGGCCTTGCCTAGGGCGTGAGTGAGCTCATCCACCTCTCTCTTAAGAGTCTCATTCTCAACCATTAGGCATCACAAGTGAAACCATCACTAGTAGTAGAGGTAGAGTTGGTGGTGGTGGATGAAGAGCTACAAGAAGGGTTAGCATTTGACATGATGATAGGTTCATTAAAGGATTCATCAATTATATCACATGTAACACCTATATCACATGATACAACAACCTCCTTCTTTTCTTGTTGCTCAAGTAGCAATGAGTGAGCCTTTTCAAGCTTGAAATGAGCCTTACCAAGATCCTCATGGTCTTCCACTAGACTCTCATGAGTGGTCTTAAGCTCACTAAGAACTTTCTCAAGTATTGTTACTTTCATTGAAAGCTTCTTACACTCCTTGTTCTTGGCAATAGCTATGTCTCTAGTTTGTTGCATCAAGTCATATAGTTGTTCTTTAGTTGGTTCATCATCATCATTTTCATTATCATTATCACTATCATGAGCATATTCCATTTCACTTTCATCATCACTCTCATCATATAATACCTTAGCTTCTTTAGCCATGAAGCATGAAGAGAATGAATCAAATAGTGATGGCTTCTTGTTGATAGCAATGGAAGCAAAAGCCTTGTTGGATGATTCTTCTTCTTCTTCCTCATCATCACTTTCCCAAGTGATCACATAGGCACCATTTTTGTCTTTCTTGAATGTCATCTTGGCCTCTCTCTTCTTCTTCTCAAACTTGCCCCTCTTGTTGTTCTTCTTCTTGTCATAGGGACATTCGGCTTGAAGATGTTCGGTGCTTTCACAATTGAAGCACTTCCTTTGTTGCTCATTGCTCTTGAAATTGTCATTTCTCTTTTTGAAGACTCTTCTTTTGATAAACATTTTGCCAATGTTTTTGACAACTAGAGCAAGTGCCTCATCATCAACTTCCAATTCTTCATCTTCTTCACTGTCATCTTTTTCTTGAATTGAAGCTTTGCCCTTTGAGGAGGTGGCCTTGAATGCCACGGTCTTCTTCTTCTTTTCATCCTCCTTCTCATCAACATCTTGATCATACTTGTCAAAGGTCAATACCTCTCCAAGCAAATCATTGGGCTTCATTGTTTCAAGCCCATCTCTTTGTAGCATCATGATCAACATCTTGAATCTTTTAGGTAAGCTCAACAAGAACTTGTGGCAAAAATCTTGATCTTGAGTTTTGTGCCCTAAGCTCTTGAGATCATTGACTATCACTTGCAATCTATGAAACATTTCAATGATTGTTTCATCATCCTTTTTCTTGAAGTTCTCAAACTCACTCTTGAGCCCATATAGCTTGGCACTCTTTACAACCTTAGTGCCCTCATATGTTTCACTTAACCTTGTCCACACTTCATTTGCCAATTCCAAATCCTTGATGCCCTCAAATACTTTTGTGTCAATATTATTGTAAAGTGTATTGAGAGCCATTCTATTGCATGTTCTATTTGCTCTATCTTCATCGGTGAGATGATCGGGATCAATGATAGCAAAATCATTCTCGGTGACTTGCAATACTCTCTCATGAATAGAACCAAGGTACATTGTCATTTTTCTCTTCCAATGAGCAAAAGAACTAACACCATCAAAGAACAGTGGCTTGCCCCCAACATGATTGAACACAATTTGAGCCATTTTTCACACCGAAGGATGTTAAGCCATGATTTAAACGGTGACCACGGCTCTGATACCACTTGTAAGGTCCTAGATGGCTAGAGGGGGGGTGAATAGCCTATAAAAAATTCTACAAGCACCACTAAGCAAACTTGTTAGAATAACAAACGGCGTAAAGCGAGTTTTGCTTAGCCAAAGGTTGTGATGCAAGCCTCCTATCCACAAGTCTAGTAGATTATGATCTCTAGTTCACACAAGTGCTAAGTCACTAACTTACACTAGTGAGCAAGCTAACAACTACTAAAAAAGGCTACCACTAGAGCTACACAAGATAATCTAGTAAAAGTAAATGCGAGAGAGAGGATTGTGAATCTTATACCGACGGTGGAGTGAAGATGTTGCCAATCACCAAGATGATATACAATCAATTAATATTGACAACAACACAATATGTAGACCAATCACCGGGAGACAAGAGACACAATATTTTTGTTCACCCGGTGTTCACTTGTGCACCGACAAGCTACGTCACCGGTTGTGTCGACCAACACTTAGATGGTTCCTCGGTGTGACCCTCAAGTCACTTGCCCCTCAAGGCACGCCCCGCAAGGCACCGCAAGACACCACTCTCAAGTGAGGTAACTCAATGACACGCGCAATCCAATAGAGTTGCTTTTGGCGTCCCGCCGAGGAAAGCACAAGAACCTCTTACAAACAACCGGAGGTGGCTAAGAACAATCACCTTCTCTTGCCAACGCCTCCAACAATCTCCAAGCCGGCTAGGAGCGGTACTCTCCAAGAGTAACAAGAGATCCACCGGCTAAACCACCCACAAGTGCCACTAGATGCCCTCAAGCTATGCAATGCACTTTGGGATCACTCAATCTCACTTTTGATTTGCAATCAAGTAAGAGAGATGAGTGGGAGGAGTAGCTCTAGCTCAAAGGATGCACAAGAGTGTTAGAAATGCCAAGAGACCTCCCTAAGGGCCGGCCAACGAGTATTTATAAGCACCCCAAACAAATAGAGCCGTTGCCACTCCACTGACCGTTTTTTCGGGACGACCGGACGCGCCGGTCGAAACTGACCGGACGCGCTCAACCGCGTCCGGTCGCCCTGCGACGTCCACGTGTCCCTCAAATTTCGAATGCGACCGTTAGATCCTCCAACGGTCACTGCGTGCCAACGGTCAAACGCTATGACCGGACGCGCTGCTCAACCGACCGGACGCGCCGGTCGCACAGCACCGCGCGCGTGAAGCAACGACCGGACGCGCTCCTCGCAACGACCGGACGCGCCGATCCGCACAGCACCCGCGCCCGCGAAACAACGACCGGACGCGCTCCTCACAACGACCGGACGCGACAGTGCCAGCGTCCGGTCGGAGTCCAGTAAGCTCCATCGACGACCGGACGCGTCCGATCGCGTGTGACCGGACGCGCCCCGCATCCAATCGTCCTTGCGAACCGCAGTTCCTTCTGGGCACTTGACCGGACGCGCCGGTCCCGCGAGTGACCGGACGCGCCGGTTGCAAACCCTAGCCCGCGCGCCCGAAACCGCGCTGTACTGACCGGACGCGTCCGGTCATACCGAGACCGCGTCCGGTGCAGCGTCCGGTCACCTCAGTGACCCCGTTCGCCTCCGTTTCTTTTCTGACTTCCGGCGTAGTGGAAAATAGGCATTTCATTTCCCCGAAATCGCCTGAATCCCACGCTCACACGCTCGGCGGGAGGGAGAGAGGAACCCAAACCCCTCTCTACCCGCAAACCACAGCGCGACCAACGCCACCTTTGCAAATGTGCCAACACCATCAAGTGTACATCTCCATGTGCTTGTGTGTTAGCTTTTTCTCAATCATTTTCAAAGGTTTTCCAATTAGCTCACTAGGCCCTATATGCAATGCACTTCATGAATTCACCTAGTGGCACCCGTGCATCGAATAACCGATAAGACTTCCCCTCTTAATAGTTCGGCTATCGATCCTAAACCACTCACACCCTCTATGGTGTCTTGAGTGTAAAACAAAATGGCCCTATGGTTATACCTTTGCCTTGAGCCCTATTTTGTTTCTCCAAATGATATGATCCACTTCATATCATCACATGACCGTCTCGATCCATCGACCTTGACTTCACTTGCTCTTCACCGTTGCATCGGTCCGTCGGCGCTAAGTCTTGCTCAAGCTTCACCATCGCATGGTCCTTCGCTTCAAAGCCTCGACTTGCCCTTCACCTTCACAACCGGTCCATCAAGCCAAGCCTCATCTTGGTCTTCACCATCTTGGTCATATGAGTCAATGTCATGTCTCATATGCAATGACCACCTTTATCTAAATCATCCACTTAGATACAAAGGTTAGTCCTAGGTTTCATCAATTAGCCAAAACCAAACTAGGGACTTTCAGAAGGGCCGACATCGAAGAATCAAAAAGCAACATCGTTATGAACACTTGGCTGCCACAAGCCAGTTATCCCTATGATAACTTTTCTGACACCTCTAGCTTCAAACTTCGAAGGTCTATAGGATCAATAGGCCACACTTTCACGGTTCATATTCGTACTAGGAATCAGAACCAAACGAGCTTTTACTCATTTCTTCCACATGAGATTTCTATTCTCGTTGAGCTCATCTTAGGACACCCACATTATGTTTGAACAAATGTGCCACCCTAGCCAAACTCCCTACCTGACAATGTCTTCCGCCCGGATCGGCCTGGCGAGGCCGGGCCTTAGAGCCAAAAGGAGGGGCGACGCCCCACTTCCGACCCACAAATAAGTAAAATAATGTTAAAAGTAGTGGTATTTCACTTGCGCCCGAAGGCTCCCACTTATCCTATACCTCTCAAGTCATTTCACAAAGTCGGACTAGAGTCAAGCTCAACAGGGTCTTCTTTCCTCGCTGGTTCTGCCAAGCCTGTCCCTTGGTTGTGGTTTCGCTGGATAGTAGACAGGGATAGTGGGAATCTCGTTAATCCATTCATACACGTCACTAATTAGATGATGAGGCATTTGGCTACCTTAAGAGAGTCATAGTTACTCCCGCTGTTTACCCATGCTTGGTTGAATTTCTTCACTTTGACATTCCGAGGACTGGGTAGAAATCACATTGCATCAACATCCATGGGGACCATTGCAATGCTTTGTTTTAATTAAATAGTCGGATTCCCCTTGTCTGTACCAGTTCTGAGTCGGTTGTTCGACGCCCGGGGAAGGCCCCTGAAGGAACCGTTCCTGGTCCGTCCCTCGGCCAGCATGCAGCGGCCTGCTTTCGCCGCGGGAGCAGCTCGAGCAGTCCACTAGCAGCTGACGGGTTCGGGGCAGGACCCCCGAGCCCAACCCTCAGAGCCAATCCTTTTCCCAAAGTTACAGATCTGTTTCGCCGACTTCCCTGCCTACATTGTTCCATTGGCCATAGGTTGTTCACCTTGGAGACCTGATGCGGTTATGGGTACAACCGGGCGTGGACGGTACTCAGTCCTTTAGATTTTCAAGGGCCGCTGGGGGCGCACCGAACACCACATGACGTGCGGTGCTCTTCTGACCGCTAGACCCTACCTCCGGCTGAACCGATTCTAGGGTTGGCAGGCCGTTAAGCAAAAAAGATAACTCTTCCTGAGGCCCCGTCGGCGTCTCCGGACTTTCTAACGTCGTCGTCAACAACCACGTCTCGGCTCGAGAAATCTTAACCCGATTCCCTCTCGGGGAACACGTGAGATCGCACTGTCTACCGGGGTTATCCTGTCCCTTAGGATCGGTTTACCCATGTGCAAGTGTCGTTCACATGGAACCTTTCTCCTCTTCGACTTCAAAGTTCTCATTTGAATATTTGCTACTACCACCAAGATCTGCACCGACGGCCGCCCGCCTAGGCTCGCGCCCCATGAGAGGTGGGAGATAGAGCTGACATGTGGGGCTGACCCATTTGGATGAATATGAGACCCAAATAGAGTTTACAGACTGGAATGATATACTTTTTGAGTTCAGGGACCGGGATGACACACCCTTACGAGTTCGAAGACCGGCCATGAACTTTACTCTATTTGAAATATGGGCTATCTTATTTCTTTTCTTTTCTTTTCTTTTCTTCATGCTCTTTAGCATGCATTTTTTTCTCTCGTGTCTTTTGACATGGATATTTTTTTTCTTTTCTCCCTCTTTTTTTCTTTTAGCATAGCCCATACTTTTCTTTTTTGGCATATGAAGCTTTATAAAGAGAGATTGCCACACCCCAAAATTTCTGATTTTGGGAAAACAATAAATAAAATAAATGTTTTCAATATTTCTATAAAGCTTTCCAAGTTTAGTTTAAGTTTCAGCAAATATAAATAAATAAAAATGTGGGTTTCCAAATTTTCTAAATTAATTTGATACGCTTTTGGTTGATGTGATGTTTGCTTGTTGCTTGACTATGTGTTATGAGTGTGGAGTTTTCAAAACACGTTTACAAGATGATCATTTATCTCCAGCTTTTCTGGAATCAGATTCCATGTTTTCCCAAGCTTAACCTTTTTGTTGGAGCTTCCCAAATATCTTTCTTCTCCTCCAAATAATTTATTTGGGTTCATCAGGTTCCAATCTGTCTCTGAGATGTTGTTGCTCTCGGCCTATCATCATCGACTCGTCTCTCCCATTTGGGCTCAAACCCACCGGCCACGGCCTCAGCCAGCCAGAGAACGTCCTCATCACGCACGGGCGGAGCCATGTTGCTGACTGTGGGTGCGGCCGCACCCACGTGAAAATCAGAAATCAATGTTTACGGCTAAACTTTCACCTCTTCCGCACCCCCCAAACGCAAAGCCATGCACCCAGTCCTATCAAACAAAGTAAGCTACCTAAGAAGCGCAACAAAAGAAAAGCAAGGTAATGACACTAAAAGATTACCCTTTTATTTTAATTATTTGTTTCAGCACGCAATGTAAATTTGATCTCTAAAAGTAACGATCCATTCTATAATTTATTTACTTAAAAATTAAAGTGTCTGTAGGCTGGGTCATTGGTTCATGCATATTTTACCAATGTTGACAACTTTTTGTGTGTAATTGCGTGGTATTCTCTCAATATGTCTAATCTCTTATATATAATCCTAAACCCAACTAATAATGTATCTCAACATGCGAGCTGTATATCTTATCAATGTGCTCTATCATCATAAACAATTAAAACTCACTAGCACATGCAACTGTGATGTCCACGTTAAGATGCACAAGGATTTTGTTGTCCACGTCAATATACCACGCAATCCACTAGCATAATTTATAATAATTATTCCTTCGTATAATAAGTAACTATATATAATCTAATTTCATTCAAAATTGTCCACAATTCCCACAACAACGTGCGGGGTATGCTTCTAGTTTTGGTAAATAAATGGTAAGCACCAGTATTACTCATTGTTAATGCACATCATCTCACTTATGTTCAATTAATGATGCTAAAAGTATGCTCATTGTTCACTTAAGTAACACTATTGCTCGAAATATCATACATTCAACTTTCCGATCAAGCTAGTCTTATTGTGCTTTTGTGTCGATACACCGTTGGGAAACAATATTTTGCCATCTTTTTTTAAAAAAGTCACCAACAGGCCAATTTGTGTTTCTAGTAGTGTCTAAATGCATATGGCATGAAAAAAGTGCCGCACCCCCCTTAGTTTTTCTCTAGCTCCGCCCCTGTCATCACGTATATATCCGCTGTCCAACGTCTCGTCCCAATGGGACTCCGCGGCGGCAGATCAGGGAGCCAAGTTGAACTCGATTTCGATCAGCACCACAGTTTCTAACTAAAGAACATCCGGGTCAAGGGTCCGCTTTCATATATATGGCATGCCAAAGGCCCTAGTCATCTCCTTGTTTTCTTTTCTTCTTTTCCGCAACAGAAAAGAAGTGCCGCTCTGCCCTAACATAGCTTTCGTTGTTGCCGTCGCCTCTTAGCTAGCTCCGTGCCGCCGTCGATTTGCCATTGGAGTGTTCTCTGTCCACGTGAAGCTCATCTCCAACGCCGCTCGAAGCTCCAGTCTGTGCGTCTACCGTCATCTGGAGGAAGCCGTCGCCTGAGCAGCACTGCAACGCCATCCTGAGGGTCAATCCGCGCATGCAGGATCGCGCCACCAGGGCTTGCTGCCCACGCGTGAAAGCCGAGCCTGCATCTTCCGCAAGACCGGCCACCACTCATGAGCTTTGCAACTTGCAAGCACCATGCATGCCTACGTCATCTACGTGTACATGAACAAGCCAAAATCCTCCTGCAGTGCACATGCAAGCAAGTAGTCATTGCCTGGGGTCAGCAATCAGGATCTTTCCTTTACCAAAATAATCACGAGGTTACTATTCTTTTCATATGTATCCAATCTTCAGAAACAACCGTGTGCCCTAAATCATGCACAGAATACTCTGTTGATGTCATCCCTCCATCATGTGTGTTGCTCTGAACTTGTCCGCTTGTCGATCCATGCATCTCCAACAAAACAGGCCGGCGGCCACAAGTCATGACTCGCTCGCGTGTAAACTGAGCTATATCTGTGTGCTGTAATCTCGCAAGTCGTCGTTGCTCAGAACCAGCACCAACGTTGTTGCTTACACCACTAGCTAACTCCTGATGGCCGATTAATAAAAGGTCAGCATCACCTTGTTGTCTATTATTTTATTGATCAAATATTGTGATGATGTCATGCCTTGTCATTCATGCATAATAAATCATCATTCTCTATTTATTCGATCCTCAATCAAGAAATTGTATCTTTCATATACGTCGTGGAGCTGCTCAGGCTGCTATTCAGTCTCTATAGATATATATGTTCATCGTTGCCGTTATCTTATTTCTATCATATCTTAATCGCTTTAGCCCTGCTTTAATCTATTCTTTCTGCGTCGTGTCTGAATCGATGTAGTCTACTGTATGGCAACGACGTTTAACACGTTTCATGTTTTCTAAATTTTTAGTTTAAATATTAATTTTGACTAATCTCTGTTGACAGTTTTCAAATTAAAAACAACATAGAGATTAACAATCATCTTTTTGTGCGCCACTGTTAATTTGATTAATAGCAACATAACTATGTTTTTAATTTTAATTTGCTCATGTCATATACAATTCGATCACATGCTCTCACTGTTTGTTTCTTTTTCGAAGTTAAAGTTTAACTTGCTTAATCTATATGGCAATATTTATAAATAAATAATTAGTTTTAACTTGGATTTGAACTAAAATATAATTTAACTAATTTGAGTTAATAACCTTCAGATGGTTTTATTTAATTATAAGAAATCAAGCATGTGACTTTATTTTTTTAATGTAAACTATTCGATAACCGTTCTTTATACTGTAGTTGTGTTTTTAGCGTTTCTTGCGTTGTCATGACCATAGCAGCTAGCTCTCTTTTAGTACGTTATTTTAAAGCTTTTGCTATGATTGGTGAAATGTGCTTAGTTGTCTTTGCTTGACCTGTTTTGTATGTTTCTTTGTGCTTGGTATTTGCTACGAGTAGAAGAGAGCCATATGTAAACACTGGAGGCCGAAAGCTGCAGAAGTGAAGATTTAAGAATTCCTATGAGTGGTTGCCTTGAGTGGAAAGCATGTATAGCATGAGACCATCCTGGTCTCCTAACAACTTATAATATCATTTAATTCATGTGCATGTGTCTACCTTGATGCCACTAAGGATATCCTAGCTATTTGATATCTTGTACCTTGACGCCATGGGTGATTTGCATTGGGTAGTATTATGCTAGTGCTTAAGATAAATAACCATGATATGTAACTTGACTAATAGTATATGCAATAAACGTTTAAAAGATGCTTTTAGTAACATGGCTTAAGAGGGCTAGAGCATTGGGCTGTTATTATGGTGCTCTAGTTTCTCTCCCTAAGAACTTATCTGTAAGTGGATTTCCCTGAGACTTACAATACAACCATGAGTGCTACGTGACTCTGACTTTAGTAAGTATGAGGACCTTTTCTAGCTCGTAGTAGCTTACTGAAAGGTGCAAGAGGGGCTTTCGATCTATATGTTCTCAGCCTGCCAAGAGGGTGCACTTTGATTTCTTTGTATTTTTGTTAGTCACCCCTTGGAGGGGAGTTCGTCTTATTGATGGGAAAACCTAGCGAGCTATACTTGTTAGACGAACCTTTGAAAAACTTCATAGTGATCCCGGCCTACTCACCTTGAAAGTGTTTTGGGAATAATTAATCTAGACATATGGGTATCATGGCTCATGGTGAAAGTGTACAACCTCTACAGAGTGTAAAACTGTTATAACAGCCATGCTGACGGTGATAGTGCTACTCAATTGCTAAAATATGACTTACTAAAAGCTAATGCAATTAATCAGTGTCTACCTTTTAAGCTTCATGAACCCCATGTTATTCTTGTTGAGTACGAGATGTACTTACGCTTGTTTATTTTCATTATTTGGATAAAAATCCTGGATAGATGGTGAAGCTAGTGAGTTTTCTGAGAAATGCTAGGCGTATGTACCCCTAGTCAACCGTCACTGTGGCTATGGAGACTTCACTTTTGAAGATTAGAATGTGTATTTCTGCTACTCCTTGTCAGTGGCCTTCATTGCCTCCTTGTCAGTGGCATGTTGGTCCAGTCTTTTCGGCAGAAGGTCCATTTTTGTGGCAAGCATATCTGTAACAGAACCGACCAAATTATAAGAGCACAAGTACGAAAACAAGCACCGAAGCGCTCAAATTTTCAGACTTGAGCCCATATAATCCCGGTAGTCAATCAAAATCACGAAGGATTTCAAACCAAACTGCTTACAACCAGGATCGCATCATTCAACATACAACATCATACGTTACATTTCACAAGTAGTGCTGAAATAAGTTTACACAAACGGAGTAGCAATTATTACAAACCAAGTTTGAAAGTAGCGGAAGCATAACACACACTAGTTAATTAAATACTGCCAGTCTGGATGATCGACAACCCGCAAAAGCATGAGGAAAGTACATAAAGACGATCACGCCCTTGTGATCTAGTCATCATCACCCGTAGGGTGGAGACACGTCTTGCAGAATCCCTGATAAAGCATGTCATCTGCAACAGGAGGGAATAAACCCTGAGTACTGGAATGTACTCAGCTAGACTTACCCGTCGAAAACCAGAAATAAGATGACACCAAGGATTATGCAAGGCTTACACAAGAGGCTAGCTGACATAACATTTTGCATAAAGGCATAAGTAATTGAAACTCTTATAATCTGTACTAGCAGTTATTTTTAGTATTTACCTGTCATCTATCTTAGCACCTGTACTAAACATGCACTTGATTATAATCAAACAACATTATTATTATATCCATAGCAGGTATATCATTATGGCAACATTGTATCATTCCCTTAACCACCAGTTCATTTAATGAGTTCTACGTTGCCGCTGCTCAAGTCAAGTGCTCACTAACCGGGAGCGACGGCGATTCGAATCGAATTCCTATCCAGCTGGAGGGGTATTTCTAACACTCACCGAGTCACGCCTGGCGAAGGCTGCTCAGGTCATCTTTTGTACAGTTCAGGAATCGCGGGCCCGAATAATGTCACGTCCCCAAGGGCGACACTCTGCCAGGTGATAGGGACTCTAACCCCCCATTGGTCTCACGCCAATGTCCCCAAGCACATCCTTTCTCTCCTCCAAGATGCAACCTACCATTCGATTCCCGGCCTGAACCATACTACTCGACTTCGCGGTCGGAACGACTTATCCGGCCAACTAAGTGTTAGACTGCGTTCAACATGACTCAAGGACGTACAGCGAATCGGTCCTTAAACGACTCAGACGGGCATAGCTCCACACCCAAGACGTGAAGTGTCTTGCGGCTGTACTATCGAACTCCCGCCCGGTCTCAATTTCATTTTAAGGCATGGTTCCATCCACGATAGCCATAAAGCCACTCGTGACTCCTTCCTACATCTCGCGGATGACCGGAAATCACCCGACTTCTACCGAACTAAGCAGGGCTAAGCATTGACCCGTGCCTAACCTAATATAGGATTAAGTACGATATCTGGACAAGGACAGGTATAATGCAACAAGTGTTTTCATATAACTCCTACAACTTAATGCAGTAAACAATGAAAAGTACTCAAGATTAATTTATAAAACAGTAGGTTCAGCATGCACCGGGGCTTGCCTTTCAGAAAAGTTGAAGGCTGGTGGTCAGGGCACTCCGGCAAGTCTTCAGCGGCGTCTCCTTCGCCTGCTGGATCCTCGGGCTCCTGCTGCTCCTGGTTCTCCTCCGGAATCACAGGCTCGAATTCGAGGAGTGTCACCCCCTCCGGTGCACCTATTGCATGAATGCACAATAAATATAATGGATGCATAAATGGGTGCAACATGCTCGGAATGAAATGCATTTCAGAATAAAATACTCTATTCAAGTTATTTTATTAGTACGTGCAAATCTCTTCTTCAGTAGAGAAGTACTCACCTAATCTACTTAACCTAAGATAAAGCTGCTCATCCTCAGTTAAGGCCCTAACACCTAACAATTACAAAAGTAGCATGTCTTATGATATTACATCATATCAATCAGCAAAACACCACAGTAAGCATTCTGGACAGCAGCTACTTGTTTTTATCACAACTGGAGATTTACAATTCCAAAAGATATGATCTAAGACAATCTGGAAAGCCTAAGAAATGCACTACCATTCATTTTCAGACCTCAACTCCAAACTCCCAAGTTCTCCATGTCAAACTTCACAAGTTCCAGAATCTGTCCTCTCAAAACAGAGAGTAGCAGATTTTGAACTGCCACTTTAAACAATAGTAACTCTCAAACTACTAAGCCAAATGCTTCCAAAATTTGACACAAGCTAGTTCATCAAGTTTACTCCAACTTTGGTATTTACAAGTTTTCCAGCAACCAATTTTATCAAAGCCAAATTTAGAATTACTACTAGCTGTCCAGAAAACCTAAAATTACAAAGGTTAAATATTTATTGATGTGACAAACATTCTCTAAGACCAAACTAATACTACTACAAGTTCACAAATGTCACAAGAACACCAGAAAGTAAGGTGTGCCCACCTAGAATATTTATTTAAACCCATTTCTTAATTTACTTAAGTAATTAAGTGAAATTTCAAACATATATATAAACTGCTCCTAAAATTCTACAAAAATTACAGGGGACTCTCTGACCCAAAAAGAGACCAAAGTAAAAATTTCGACAAGTTTTATTCACAGAAACTCTCTGAACAAAATTCACAAGCCTAAAAGGCTGATTTTTGTATAAATAACAAAGCATAGTAAAAAGTGTCAAACAACAGATTTCTTAATTTTCTTGGACACTCTAGGGTACCAAGACATTCTCCAAAAATTTATATGAACATTGCACATGTAGAAAAATTACAAAAATTCATTTAAGTATTTCCTAGAATAACAAGATAGCATTATAACTTGGAAATTACTTAAGCACTGATGCCCAAATTTTTACCAGAGCTAGGGCTAGCATAGAGTAACCTACCCACCAAATTTCATGATTTATGGAACACTACAGCTCAAGTTATAAATTTAACAAATTTGCATGCATTCCAAAACACATTTAAAGGATCTATTAAATTCTTACAGAATTTAAACATCTCATGCCAGATCCATATTTTTCTAAAATACTACACATCATGTAGACCCCAACAAAATTTATCTCATGATTTTTGGATCATTAAAACCCTAGATCTATATTTTTCCAACTTGTATAAAAATCAGTGACAAAATAATAAAAATGAATTTCATTTCGGATGACTGGGCCGGCCCGGAAAAACTCGGCCCACACTCGCGCGCGCGCGGCCCGCTCAGCGCTCCCGCCCGCGCTTGGCAACTGACAGGCGGGCCCCCGCAGTCAGGGACAGAGGGACAGGGGAGGCGGAGACCCACGAGCTCCGACGAGCTTGAGCTCGCCGGAGAAGAGCTCGCTCGGCCAATTGAGCACCGCCTCGTGTTCTCCGTCACCCGGTGCGTCGATTGGTGCTCGTGTAATGGATGGGGATGGGATGGAAGGGGCTTGTCACCGCGAGCGGCGGCCGGTGATGTCCGGTGGCGGCGCACCGTCGCCGGTGAGGATGTACGGTGCGGTCTAGGCTCGGTACGAGCTTCACCGAAGCTAGGCGGATCCATTTTGCTAGGAAGGGAGGATGGAGAGAGACCCGAAGCACCCCGACCACGGTGAGGTCCCATGGCGGGCTCCGGCGACCTCTCGGAGACGGGGAAGAAAGCAATGCGGCTCACCTTGAGTCAAATCGCTGGCTTCGGTGGGTCAGGAAGATGGAGGGTGGTGAGGCGGAGGGATTGGCGAGGTCTAGCGGCCGGGGATGCGGTGTGGCTCGCGCTTGAGCTCGCCGGAGAAGAACGGCAGCGGCGGCTCGGTTTCGGTGTTCTTGGCAACTGGAAGAGAGGGGGCGGAGGAATGGAGACCGGCTCGCGCGTCGTGGCGTCTTGAAGGCGTCGCGGCCTGACTGGTGGGGCCAGGGCCGACGTACGGGCGCCACCACGCCTCCACGCGTCGACGACGGCCTGCGGCCGGTCAGCCACTCTGACGCTGACGAAACTGAATCGGCTGAATGGCGACAGCGATGGCCGACTGAAAGAGCGACTTACACGATGATTATCTCCCAAACCGGTTCGAATTAGTCGAAGATGATTACACCAATTTTGTAGAGCTACATGAGGTCTACAAGTTTGTCAATTGGAGTTTGGACTGGTTCGGCCTAGATTTGAAACTACAGAGCTCCAAAGTGGTGCCCCTTGAAACTGAAATGCAGTTTCAGAGATCAACACCGACTAAAACCCTAACTTCTTGGCACTATATCTCCTAAACTATTGAGAACCAGGTGATGGTGATATTGACAATGTTGTAGAGCTATGTGTGGACAACAACTTTGTCAATTGGCTCAAAGGCTGGTTTGGCCTGGTTTGTGAGTTACAAGTTGCTAAAGTGAGGCACAGTGAAACTGAAAAGTCCAATTTCCAGACTTAGAATTTTTCTAAGTGTTGATTCCCACTCAAGCTGACTTGTGGGCCATTTTTGAGCATGCTCTGGTCATTTTCATGAGATGGCCATATTAGAACTTTTGTTCCTCATGAATTTCTCTACAACTTTGCTTAAGGTTGCTTCTCCATGCAAGATTTCTAAGCTGGACTTTTTAATTGGTCAAACCAGAGCCTTCTAGGGTCAAATGGTGGTCAAACTTCTCTTGGAGGGCAATTTTGTAATTTTGGTCAACATGAACCTTGTTGCAAATGTTACCCTAAGTATAACTAAGGTGTTGTAGGTCATGATTGGCTACCTTACCTTTTTGTTACACCAACTAACAAATACTTCATGAAATAAATCAAACAAACCCTAGAATAATCACATGTGTTGCATCACATAAAATAACAAACATGAATGATGCATGCTTATGCTTATGCAATGCAAATGCAATGCAATTATGGAGCTAAACACTTGAGGTGTTACAGCCCTCCCCCCTTATAAAAATCTCGTCCCGAGATTTGGAAAGCGTACCATTTTTCATAGAATTCTTTATAACCATCCCGCAAATAATCCTCCCGTTCCCACGTAGCATCACTCTCACTTCCCTGATTACTCCACATCACTTTGTACCACTTAACCACTTTACTTCTAGTTACTCGTTCCTGAGTATCGATCACTCGGACTGGCTTTTCTTCATAGGTTAGGTCGGATTCCAGTCTGATATCACCTAAAGGAACTTGTTCCTCAGGAACTCGAAGACACTTTTTAAGCTGAGATACATGGAAAACGTTGAATATGGCTCTCATTTCAGGAGGCAACTAGATTTTGTACGCAACAGCTCCACTCTTGCCTATGATCTGGAAAGGACCCACGTATCTTGGTGCAAGTTTCCGCTTAACACCAAAACGTTGGACACTCTTCATTGGAGAAACTTTCAAATAAACGAAGTCTCCAACTTCAAATTCGAGTGGTTTTCTACGACGATCAGCATAGCTTTTCTGTCTCGCTTGTGCTGCAACCATGTGTTTCTGGATGGTACGGACTTGTTCCTCGGCTTCCTGGACAAAATCGATGCCATAATACCTTCTTTCCCCAGCTTCTATCCAGTTTAGTGGAGTTCGACACTTTCGACCATATAAGGCTTCGAATGGGGCCATCTTAATACTCTCTTGATAACTGTTATTGTACGAGAATTCGGCTAAAGGTAACCATTTTTCCCAAGAACCCTTGGATGAAATGACGCATGCACGCAACAGATCTTCCAAGATTTGGTTAACTCGTTCTGTCTGACCCGATGTCTGGGGGTGATAAGCAGAGCTTCTCACTAACTTGGTTCCCAGAAGGTGATGCAAATGCTCCCAAAAGCGAGCAGTGAACTGGGGACCACGGTCAGATATGATAGTACGAGGTATCCCATGAAGCCGGACTATCTGATTGAAGTACAACTCAGCATAGTCAGTGGGACGATAGTCCACTCTAACTGGAATGAAGTGAGCTGATTTGGTCAAACGATCCACAATTACCCAGATGGAATTATGATTTTTGACAGTAGGAGGAAGACCGACAATGAAATCCATACTTATCTCTTCCCATTTCCAGCCTGGAATGGAAAGTGGCTGAAGCAACCCAGCTTTCATGTGCACAGCTTTAACTCTACAGCAGGTGTCACACCTAGCCACATATGCAGCTATTTCTTTCCGCATCTTGGTCCACCAATAGTATGGCTTCAAATCATAATACATCTTATTACTACCAGGATGAATGGACAACTTGGACGAATGTGCTTCGGACAGGATCTGATCCCTAAGCTCTCGGTCCTTAGGTACCACTAACCTATCCTTAAACCACAGCACACCTTCGTCATCTAACCTGAAATGCTTAGTCTCTCCTTCATTCATCTTCCGTTTTATGTGAAAGATACCCGGATCAGTCTTTTGGAGCTCAATGATTCTATTTCTGAGAGTACCACTGACAGTGATGTTGTACAGGACTGCCGGATGTAACAGGCGAGATTGGTAAAAATCAGTTTCAATTAAGGAATGGCAATGAGACTTACGGCTTAAAGCGTCCGCAACCACATTTGCCTTGCCTGGGTGATAGTGTACTTGAAGATTATAATCTTTAATCAACTCGAGCCATCTTCTCTGACGCATATTTAGCTCGGGTTGAGTGAAGATGTATTTGAGGCTTTTATGATCGGTGTAGATATTGCAGACATTTCCCAGCAGATAATGCCGCCATACTTTCAAAGCATGAACAACTGCAGCCAGTTCTAAGTCATGCGTTGGATAATTCACCTCATGCTTCCGAAGTTGTCGAGAAGTGTATGCAATTACTCGGCCTTCCTGCATCAACACACCTCCCAAACCTATGCCTGAGGCATCACAATAAACATCAAATGGTTTCTCGATATCCGGTTGTGCCAAAACCGGAGCTGAGGTTAGGAGGGTTCGCAGTTGGTGAAAAGCCGCATCACACTCAGGAGTCCAGACAAACCTGGTGTCTTTCTGCAGCAACCGAGTCATTGGCTTGGCTATTTTTAAGAAATCCGGGATGAAGCGACGATAATAGCCAGCCAACCCAAGGAAACTCCGAACCTCGTGAACCGAGATAGGAGCCTTCCAGTTTAGTACTTCCTGTACCTTGGCGGGGTCTACCATAATTCCTCCATCGGACAACACATGCCCAAGGAAAGGTACTTCACGAAGCCAGAATTCGCACTTACTGAACTTTGCATATAGTTGATGTTCACGCAGTCTTGTGAGGACTATACGCAGATGTTCAGCGTGATCCTCCTCATTCACAGAATATACCAAGATGTCATCAATAAATACCACCACAAACTTGTCCAATTCAGGCATAAACACCGAATTCATCAAGTACATGAAGTGTGCGGGGGCATTTGTCAAGCCGAAAGACATAACAAGATACTCATAAAGACCGTATCTGGTAGAAAAGGCTGTCTTTGGAACATCTTCCGGTCGAATTTTAATTTGATGGTAGCCCGATCTTAGATCGATCTTGGAGAAAACTTTAGCTTTAGACAACGGATCGAACAAGATGTCGATTCGCGGTAGAGGGTACTTATTTTTGACAGTGACTGCATTGAGAGGTCTATAGTCCACGCACATCCGCAACGACTGATCCTTCTTCTTTACAAAGATAGCAGGACATCCCCACGGCGATGAGCTAGGACGAATCAACCCTTTCTTCAAAAGTTCATTCAATTGCACCTTAAGTTCAGCTAGTTCATTTGGAGGCATCCTATAGGGTCTCCTAGAGATGGGTGCGGTGCCAGGCAACAACTCGATTTTAAACTCCACATCCCGATCCGGAGGGAGTCCCGGCAAATCATCGGGAAAAACGTCCGGAAATTCATTTACTACGGAAATTTCAGCCAACGCCTTTGCTTGCACAGCATGAATTTCCCCCGACAATTCAACCTTTCTGGGAAGTTGTACTAGAAAACCTTTTTGATCTGTAGGATCTCTGAGCATAACTACCCGAGCGGATGTGTCAATGAGTACCCCATTCTGACTCATCCAATTCATGCCCAAGATAACATCTATGTCTAAACCAGGTAAAACCAATAGGGCAAGCGAATAACTTCGCCCTTCTATCTCAAACTCAAGGTTCCCCACTACTTTGTTTGTGGAAATATTCCCACTTGCAGCGCTAATACAATAACCCACACCTTCAACAGTATGCAACTTGTGTGCAAATTTAGATGCAAACTTAGGACTGATAAAGGAATGCGAAGCACCTGAATCAAAAAGTACCACTGCGGGGTGTTGGTCAACTAGAAACTTACCAGCAGTGACCACCTCACCAGATGGAATTTCCTCAATGCTGTTATAATGGGCGTGTCCCTGACGACTACCTTGGTTGACATTTTTCTTCGGGTATGGACAGTTCCTGGACCAATGGCCTGGCTTGTTACAGTTCCAGCAAGGCATGTTGCTAGGAGGAACACTAGAGCTGCCTTGGCCCGCATTACTCTTTGGCAGAGCCACTGTATATGCCTTACGAAACCCAGTTTTCATTGGCACCTTCTTTTGTGGAGGACGGAACTTAGCATTTGTGGCAGGAGGGCGAGGGGAAGACCTCGGTGTCGCTGAGGCCCTTGACTGAGAAGCACTTGCCTCAAGGGCCCTTTTACGGCTCTTAGAGGCAGAATAAATAGTATTGTTGTTCTCCTGGGTCAAAGCATCGCTGATGAAATCATTGAAAGTAGTACATTTGCTAGTGCCCATAGTTTTCATCAGTTTTGGGCCGAGGCCCCTTTTGAAGCTAGCAATCTTTTTGGCATCGGTATCCACAAACTCTGTGGCATACCTTGCCAGGTTGTTGAAGGACTGCAAGTATTCAGTCAGACTTTTGTTTCCTTGCGACAGCCTCATAAACTCTGTATGCTTGATTGCCATAAGACCGGGAGGGATATAATTTCCTCGGAATGCCGCCTTAAACTGATTCCAAGCAATCAGGACATTGGCAGGCAGTGTGGAACGATAGTGGCTCCACCAAATTCCCGCCGGACCATGCAACTGATGGGAAGCATACTCAGTTTTCAACTCATCAGTCAGGCGTAGCAGACGAAACTTTTGTTCAATGGTATTCAACCACTCGTCAGCCTATAGTGGTTCTTCCGCTTCCTTAAAGAGCGGGGGCTTTGTATCCAGAAAGTCCTTGAAATCGCTGTACTGATTTGGCTCTGGGCCCTGGCGGCCAGGACGAGCCTCTCGGTTAGCCAGCTGGCGCATAGCATCCGCCAACATGCGCTGCCCTTCGACCACTGTCTGCATCAACTCGGCCGGAGTAGGTGGTGGCGGAGGGGGCGGCTGTTCCTCCTCCTCATTTCCACGACCCCGGCGTAGATTGTACGACATCTGCAAAATGCATAGCCAATGAGCACTGACGATGTGGGAAATTCGTAGATGAATTATTGCGAAATGTCAAAGTGACTGTATGAATAGATTTCTCATAATGATTAAGGCACAATAATTCATCATATCCGCACAATCCATTCTAGCGCATCATTAGACGAGATCATACTTGGCAATCCAACAAGATGCTCTTTGATAAAGGCTCACTCACAGGGAGCACAACGGTTACCGGACCGTTTGCGTTGCTATCTACGTGATTTTTGACCTTTTGCACGGTACTTGGATTAGATCTCAAGATTTTTAGTTGACTGTGAAAGACTACTTCAAGTTGACCACAAAGAGACTTCTCAATGAAGAGTTCCATGGTGGATCATGACTAGCCACCTCTATACCTGCGCGTGCCAAGCAGCACAGCCTTATGTCGCGCGCCATAGGAGGCCCTCGGTTTCGTCGCGGCACCGAAGGGTGCTAATCGTGACACCATCATCGAACGCAACATAATAAGACATCAAGTTGTGATCGAAATTAACGGGTTCAAACTACATTCAGGAAACATACGGTTCAACCTTACATCCCAAAGTCAAGTTATTACAAGGCCTCACTCCTTCACAGGGAGGGCACAAAAGACGATCCTAACATTATGGGCACGTGATGACTACTCTAAGCATCATCCTCCGAGTCGGTGTCAAGGATCTCCCCGTCGTCCTCATCACTGACAGGCTCTAACTCCTCGTCTTCTTCTTCTTCTAGCTCTTCCTCTGGTGCTTCTGCAGGTGGGGCATCCTGTGGTCCATCAACCTCCACTTCATCATCATCCTCAGCCATGAAGATTCCCGAACCCATGTCCTCATCGGCGTTGTTGTTTTGAGGCAGCAGGGGATTAAGCTCGTTGTTCAGGCGGTGCACTTCTTCATGAAGATTATCATTGTATTCTTCAGCGTTCTCTAACTGTTGCTCGAGCTCAAACTGACGAGCTCTCAGAACGTTCTCCTCGTGCCAGGCTTCATCCCTTTGTTCCATCACACGGACCAACATGCATTGACAGTTGCGGTTTGCCACTGTCAACCTCTGGACTACAAGCGTTTCTTGATCACGATCATGAATCACTTGTTCCAGTTGTTGCCGTGCTGCATTCCTGGTGGCAGTCACTTCAGCCAGCTCTGCCCTCAGCCTTTCCACCTCAGTAGGCTCAGGGCGGGGCTCACGTGGAGCGAGCTGGTGACGCGGTGCCCTACCCCCAGTGGACTTACGAGCGGTCCTCTTGGTACGTGCCATCTGTAGCAACAAGATAAGATACGACTTAAAGTGAGGATCATTTAGGGGATACGAAATTTACTTTAGTCGGGAGTACAGAAATTTTTAAGGAGGGAGTAAATGATATGTATGATATATTTAAACATGATGCATGCACGTTCCGTACGTTCTCTCACCTTAGTAGAAAACTAAAGGGCTAACGCTAAGCGGTGGCATACATACGTTCTCTCATATAAGCGAAACTATCGGTCTACTCGTTACGCTGTTAGTGTACCTGCAGAAAATTTCATTGCAGCCCAACAATTCCCAATATATGCACCCAAGAAAGCAGTAAATTAAATACTTTCCATATACACATCACCAGATGTATATACTTCAGTATCAAAGCTACCCGATAATAAGGTTCCCACAATTAAGTGCTTACATAATTACATGGTTTAAACACGTAAGTATGCAAGTCACCAAAACTACTCTCCCCTAGACCGCCGGTTGGACGATCATGCTCTCACAACTCACACTTACCAGAGCGTCGAGGTAATTGATCCATACATTACCACCCAAGTGGATGGCATCCATACAATTTCACGCCGTATGGACGACGAAACAGAAACAAACAAGGCCCCCAAGTTAGTCTTTATAATAAGCCACCTAAGAGTCCTTACTTGGGCTAAGGGTTGTGATCACTGGCATACCTATAAAATAATTTTTAGGGTTTAACCCTTTTCGCAAACAAATACTTTTGTTTTTAATTACCCGTAAGATGTGTTTAATGTTGAATTATGCTCCGGTACCAGCTGTAACAGAACCGACCAAATTATAAGAGCACAAGTACGAAAACAAGCACCGAAGCGCTCAAATTTTCAGACTTGAGCCCATATAATCCCGGTAGTCAATCAAAATCACGAAGGATTTCAAACCAAACTGCTTACAACCAGGATCGCATCATTCAACATACAACATCATACGTTACATTTCACAAGTAGTGCTGAAATAAGTTTACACAAACGGAGTAGCAATTATTACAAACCAAGTTTGAAAGTAGCGGAAGCATAACACACACTAGTTAATTAAATACTGCCAGTCTGGATGATCGACAACCCGCAAAAGCATGAGGAAAGTACATAAAGACGATCACGCCCTTGTGATCTAGTCATCATCACCCGTAGGGTGGAGACACGTCTTGCAGAATCCCTGATAAAGCATGTCATCTGCAACAGGAGGGAATAAACCCTGAGTACTGGAATGTACTCAGCTAGACTTACCCGTCGAAAACCAGAAATAAGATGACACCAAGGATTATGCAAGGCTTACACAAGAGGCTAGCTGACATAACATTTTGCATAAAGGCATAAGTAATTGAAACTCTTATAATCTGTACTAGCAGTTATTTTTAGCATTTACCTGTCATCTATCTTAGCACCTGTACTAAACATGCACTTGATTATAATCAAACAACATTATTATTATATCCATAGCAGGTATATCATTATGGCAACATTGTATCATTCCCTTAACCACCAGTTCATTTAATGAGTTCTACGTTGCCGCTGCTCAAGTCAAGTGCTCACTAACCGGGAGCGAGGGCGATTCGAATCGAATTCCTATCCAGCTGGAGGGGTATTTCTAACACTCACCGAGTCACGCCTGGCGAAGGCTGCTCAGGTCATCTTTTGTACAGTTCAGGAATCGCGGGCCTGAATAATGTCGCGTCCCCAAGGGCGACACTCTGCCAGGTGATAGAGACTCTAACCCCCCCTTGGTCTCACGCCAATGTCCCCAAGCACATCCTTTCTCTCCTCCAAGATGCAACCTACCATTCGATTCCCGGCCTGAACCATACTACTCGACTTCGCGGTCGGAACGACTTATCCGGCCAACTAAGTGTTAGACTGCGTTCAACATGACTCAAGGACGTACAGCGAATCGGTCCTTAAACGACTCAGACGGGCATAGCTCCACACCCAAGACGTGAAGTGTCTTGCGGCTGTACTATCGAACTCCCGCCCGGTCTCAATTTCATTTTAAGGCATGGTTCCATCCACGATAGCCATAAAGCCACTCGTGACTCCTTCCTACATCTCGCGGATGACCGGAAATCACCCGACTTCTACCGAACTAAGCAGGGCTAAGCATTGACCCGTGCCTAACCTAATATAGGATTAAGTACGATATCTGGACAAGGACAGGTATAATGCAACAAGTGTTTTCATATAACTCCTACAACTTAATGCAGTAAACAATGAAAAGTACTCAAGATTAATTTATAAAACAGTAGGTTCAGCATGCACCGGGGCTTGCCTTTCAGAAAAGTTGAAGGCTGGTGGTCAGGGCACTCCGGCAACTCTTCAGCGGCGTCTCCTTCGCCTGCTGGATCCTCGGGCTCCTGCTGCTCCTGGTTCTCCTCCGGAATCACAGGCTCGAATTCGAGGAGTGTCACCCCCTCCGGTGCACCTATTGCATGAATGCACAATAAATATAATGGATGCATAAATGGGTGCAACATGCTCGGAATGAAATGCATTTCAGAATAAAATACTCTATTCAAGTTATTTTATTAGTACGTGCAAATCTCTTCTTCAGTAGAGAAGTACTCACCTAATCTACTTAACCTAAGATAAAGCTGCTCATCCTCAGTTAAGGCCCTAACACCTAACAATTACAAAAGTAGCATGTCTTATGATATTACATCATATCAATCAGCAAAACACCACAGTAAGCATTCTGGACAGCAGCTACTTGTTTTTATCACAACTGGAGATTTACAATTCCAAAAGATATGATCTAAGACAATCTGGAAAGCCTAAGAAATGCACTACCATTCATTTTCAGACCTCAACTCCAAACTCCCAAGTTCTCCATGTCAAACTTCACAAGTTCCAGAATCTGTCCTCTCAAAACAGAGAGTAGCAGATTTTGAACTGCCACTTTAAACAATAGTAACTCTCAAACTACTAAGCCAAATGCTTCCAAAATTTGACACAAGCTAGTTCATCAAGTTTACTCCAACTTTGGTATTTACAAGTTTTCCAGCAACCAATTTTATCAAAGCCAAATTTAGAATTACTACTAGCTGTCCAGAAAACCTAAAATTACAAAGGTTAAATATTTATTGATGTGACAAACATTCTCTAAGACCAAACTAATACTACTACAAGTTCACAAATGTCACAAGAACACCAGAAAGTAAGGTGTGCCCACCTAGAATATTTATTTAAACCCATTTCTTAATTTACTTAAGTAATTAAGTGAAATTTCAAACATATATATAAACTGCTCCTAAAATTCTACAAAAATTACAGGGGACTCTCTGACCCAAAAAGAGACCAAAGTAAAAATTTCGACAAGTTTTATTCACAGAAACTCTCTGAACAAAATTCACAAGCCTAAAAGGCTGATTTTTGTATAAATAACAAAGCATAGTAAAAAGTGTCAAACAACAGATTTCTTAATTTTCTTGGACACTATAGGGTACCAAGACATTCTCCAAAAATTTATATGAACATTGCACATGTAGAAAAATTACAAAAATTCATTTAAGTATTTCCTAGAATAACAAGATAGCATTATAACTTGGAAATTACTTAAGCACTGATGCCCAAATTTTTACCAGAGCTAGGGCTAGCATAGTGTAACCTACCCACCAAATTTCATGATTTATGGAACACTACAGCTCAAGTTATAAATTTAACAAAATTGCATGCATTCCAAAACACATTTAAAGGATCTATTAAATTCTTACAGAATTTAAACATCTCATGCCAGATCCATATTTTTCTAAAATACTACACATCATGTAGACCCCAACAAAATTTATCTCATGATTTTTGGATCATTAAAACCCTAGATCTATATTTTTCCAACTTGTACAAAAATCAGTGACAAAATAATAAAAATGAATTTCATTTCGGATGACTGGGCCGGCCCGGAAAAACTCGGCCCACACTCGCGCGCGCGCGGCCCGCTCAGCGCTCCCGCCCGCGCTTGGCAACTGACAGGCGGGCCCCCGCAGTCAGGGACAGAGGGACAGGGGAGGCGGAGACCCGCGAGCTCCGACGAGCTTGAGCTCGCCGGAGAAGAGCTCGCTCGGCCAATTGAGCACCGCCTCGTGTTCTCCGTCACCCGGTGCGTCGATTGGTGCTCGTGTAATGGATGGGGATGGGATGGAAGGGGCTTGTCACCGCGAGCGGCGGCCGGTGATGTCCGGTGGCGGCGCACCGTCGCCGGTGAGGATGTACGGTGCGGTCTAGGCTCGGTATGAGCTTCACCGAAGCTAGGCGGATCTATTTTGCTAGGAAGGGAGGATGGAGAGAGACCCGAAGCACCCCGACCACGGTGAGGTCCCATGGCGGGCTCCGGCGACCTCTCGGAGACGGGGAAGAAAGCAATGCGGCTCACCTTGAGTCAAATCGCTGGCTTCGGTGGGTCAGGAAGATGGAGGGTGGTGAGGCGGAGGGATTGGCGAGGTCTAGCGGCCGGAGATGCGGTGTGGCTCGCGCTTGAGCTCGCCGGAGAAGAACGGCAGCGGCGGCTCGGTTTCGGTGTTCTTGGCAACTGGAAGAGAGGGGGCGGAGGAATGGAGACCGGCTCGCGCGTCGTGGCGTCTTGAAGGCGTCGCGGCCTGACTGGTGGGGCCAGGGCCGGCGTACGGGCGCCACCACGCCTCCACGCGTCGACGACGGCCTGCGGCCGGTCGGCCACTCTGACGCTGACGAAACTGAATCGGCTGAATGGCGACAGCGATGGCCGATTGACAGAGCGACTTACACGATGATTATCTCCCAAACCGGTTCGAATTAGTCGAAGATGATTACACCAATTTTGTAGAGCTACATGAGGTCTACAAGTTTGTCAATTGGAGTTTGGACTGGTTCGGCCTAGATTTGAAACTACAGAGCTCCAAAGTGGTGCCCCTTGAAACTGAAATGCAGTTTCAGAGATCAACACCGACTGAAACCCTAACTTCTTGGCACTATATCTCCTAAACTATTGAGAACCAGGTGATGGTGATATTGACAATGTTGTAGAGCTATGTGTGGACAACAACTTTGTCAATTGGCTCAAAGGCTGGTTTGGCCTGGTTTGTGAGTTACAAGTTGCTAAAGTGAGGCACAGTGAAACTGAAAAGTCCAATTTCCAGACTTAGAATTTTTCTAAGTGTTGATTCCCACTCAAGCTGACTTGTGGGCCATTTTTGAGCATGCTCTGGTCATTTTCATGAGATGGCCATATTAGAACTTTTGTTCCTCATGAATTTCTCTACAACTTTGCTTAAGGTTGCTTCTCCATGCAAGATTTCTAAGCTGGACTTTTTAATTGGTCAAACTAGAGCCTTCTAGGGTCAAATGGTGGTCAAACTTCTCTTGGAGGACAATTTTGTAATTTTGGTCAACATGAACCTTGTTGCAAATGTTACCCTAAGTATAACTAAGGTGTTGTAGGTCATGATTGGCTACCTTACCTTTTTGTTACACCAACTAACAAATACTTCATGAAATAAATCAAACAAACCCTAGAATAATCACATGTGTTGCATCACATAAAATAACAAACATGAATGATGCATGCTTATGCTTATGCAATGCAAATGCAATGCAATTATGGAGCTAAACACTTGAGGTGTTACAATATCCATCTCCTTCACGGTATGCATGCCTTTTTGTTGTTTTCTTTCTTCCCCTAGCTTTGATTAGACACCATCTTCTCGATGAGAGACGTAGCTCCAGCGATGGTGAGGGAAAGAAACGTGCCTCCAGTAGTGGAATCTACATGCCCCGTTGACATGGGTGTTAGCCCTTCGTACGTAGAAGTTTTGGAGCATGAGCCAATTCTCTATCCTGTGGTGTGGGCAGGCTTGGATGTAATCCTACAACCTTTCCCACACCCCAGGGATAGATTCTATTGAATTCTGCTAGAAGTTTGAAATTCTCCCCCTCATGGTGTTGGTTTTGCCCATGGGGAAGTACTTCACGAGGAACGCCGCAGAACATTTGTCCCACGTGTTGATGGCTTCCTTGTCCTTGTAAAACCACTACTTCGCCTTCCCCGCAAGGGAGAAGGGAAATAGACAGAGTCTGATGCTTGTTGGTGCGGCGTCTTTTATGACTATGGTGTTGCACAGCTCAAGGAAGTGTTGAAGGTGCGCACTAGTGTCCTCGCTAGGCAAACCACATGGTTTGCCTACACCATCATTATGAGGCTAGTCTGTAGCTCAATGTTTCTGGTGCTCGTGTTGACAGTGGGCCTAATGGGCACATTGGCAACAGGGGGTAGAGTAGTCGCGGAGTGACTTGGCCATGGTGGTAGTAGCGGATGATGTGGGAATGATTGGTTCACTTGCAAGCAGAGTAGCGGAGGAAGAAGCGGTATGGGACCTGTTCTTCCTTAGGAGCGCCTCCGGATTATCGATGTAGTTTTTCGGCAAGATGAAACCGGTCATACAATATCCTGTTTTCATCCACAATAGGAGAAAACAAGCAGAGTTAGCTTGCATAAACTATGGCTACCATTCATGCATATGATCACAATCATGTCCTACTAGATTCTTTTAACCTATGCCTTCCCCGACAACGATGCCAGAAATGCTTATTGGCATTTCTTAGCATAATCACCAAGTATGGAGATGGAATCCATTTCTGGCAATAGCACTAGAAATGCCTATTGATATTTCTTAGCACCATCACTAAGATTTAGTAAACCTTAGCAATGCCACCAAGAAACACCAACACGATAGTTCTTAATGATTACAGAAACGATATCCGCAAGCGCACGGATCTATCGTTGTAGCATTTCACCTAGAACTATTCAAGATATCATTATTTATATTTTTCCAAAGAAAGGCATGGTGTAAAGAGTCTAGTATGGATATGATCAAGATTACATGCTTGCATAGTGAACCAAAGTTTATAACAGGGGTAAACATGGTATTTTGAGGATAGTGGTCACACACTTGGGCCAACCTCAAGGAGAAAAGTAAAATAAAGAATAAAAGAATATTCCTAAGCAGAGCAGGCTTGTTCTAATATAGCCATGCAAAGAACAGTTGATGATCATACAAATTGCATGGTTAGAGCTAGACTAAGTGTAAGATAGACGGGGAGATCTCCGGGAACTGGTCTACCAGCACATGGGAGACTTTAGCACTCCGTCACAATACCTAAACATGGGGGACTACAAGGGATGGATAGGGCTGTCACCACCTACCACCTACCCCTCAACCGTGCAGTACCATCATATCCGAAGGTTCCCGTGCACCTAGGCACCACGCCCGTGTACAAGGAAACTACCCATTCCCCTAGGACTCCAATTCTACGGATCGACAAGCATAGGACATGGGCAAATCCGAAGGAACAATGAACTGCCACCTCATCTTAGTTGTAATTCTAATCATACAACTTGTATGAATGATTAAATATAATGTTTTACATGTTAAGCTCATAACATAGAAATTATATGCTAGTTCATATGTTAAGATTATAACATGAAAACTATACTCTAGTTCAATAGCACAACTATATTGATAAAATGAGAGCAAGATTTTGGAAGAATTCTTCATAGTATTCATACCAAGATTTCTCTCTTCCAAGGAGCCAAGCTCTCCTTGATAGTTTTGCTAGCTCACAAAAGACTACTAAAAGTAAAAATACAAGTGGTGGTAGTGAGGTGTGTAGCTCCAAAATGTTGTGTCTTGTGTATGAACTCCACCCCCTATTTATACAAGCTATAAGTCGGTTTGGGCATATGTAAATTAGGAAACTACCCTAAACTGCCTTTGCATGCTGCCATGCCATCGCCACAGTGAGGTGGGGCCGAGCTGGCTTGGGGGCGGTGTGGCCGTACCCTGGGCTGGCCTGTTTGCCACCGCCTTACTCTGGCAGGCTCCTAGCTAGGCCTAGATGGCTCCCACGTCGGTGCTTGGCCTAGGTTTGCTGCGTAGGTGGGCCTTCATCCTTTATTTCCTTATGCATTTCTGCTTTACGCTTTTTGAGTTGCGCCTTTTGTCCTTACTTCCCATGTATTTCATGAATAAGTCCTGCAAAATACTAAGTCTGCAATACATGTGGAAATATGTCAATAGTAAATGTATATGTGTTATAAGTTTATTTATTTCTTTTGTTTTAAATCTTAGTTGGCGATCGGATTTGGTCGTTAAGGACCGCCAACAGATAGCAATGCAATTTGTACATACTTGCTGCTCAAGTTTGTATCTCCAATTTCAGAGTCCGGATCGAATAAGCCATAGAGGAGGCTCTGCCAGCAGGACAAAAGGCAGCGCTGCCATGAGTCCTGGGCAAAGGCAGTCCAAGTGAGTGAATTCAACATGACCAGGATAGTTGACTCATGGAGTTTGTACTCGGAAGGCCGCCGCTAGCAAAAGGCTGGAGGTATCAGCACAAGATGAACACAATTCTCCAACACCACCGACACCCTTACCCAGGGATCAATTCCAAATTCATGAATTGACCGGAGACATTTATCGGGATGGCGCCCTACCTAGCCCTATGACGGTCACGACCAGATGAGGATAGCCATGCTAAAGAGGAGCCACCTGAGCAAACTACTATCTCCCCCCATCCGCAGAACAATGAAAGTTTTGAAGGTTGGTATTACCTTACAGATGTCTATCAATCAATTCGCACTAGCTATTTGATATCCATGTTACTTTTCTAACAATATGAATATATAAAAACCGTGTAGTACCATTTCCAAGAAGAGCGAGGAAGCCGAGGCCTCGAACTCGTAGAATTTTGCTTGACAAAATGAGCAAATCACTGGGAGGATTGAGGATGCCCATCTCAACATGATTCAGTGCAAGTTGCCAAGTTTGCCTCAGAGGCAGGTGTAGTAGTTAGGCATCAAGTACCAATTTTGACACATTGGAAACATTACAAGAAACCCTCCGGCGTCATCCATTACAAAAATTTTGTTGATAGGTTAAGTGTATGTATGGGTATCCCCTCTTGACATTCAACTCTACTTTGAGCAACTTTAATAGATTTACTTTTCATTCACACCACTACGTGCAGTCAAGGCTAGACATTAATGAGGCTCACCCACCAACACAAGAAGCTTGCTAGAATATATTGCAGTCTGGTATGGCAGACACGCTACAGGTTGAAGAAAACCTACTTCAATGGCGTCCCTGCTGATAAGATCCCTACGACCTCTCCTGTCTCGTCCATGACCGATGCATAGTGGTGTGAACTTATCGAGATTTAGTATAGTGCTAAGAACAAGGTGTGTGTGAGCCCATCGACTTTCTGTCTAGTTTTGCTATGGTCTACTTGTGCTACAGTCTAACAAAAATAAAGCTATAGGAAACATCTGAGAAGAACAAGCGAAACCATGCAAAGTTAAAGTACCACCCGTCTAAAGGATCTTGCTCCTATGTTGTCTAGCTATAAATTTTTGTAAGTGATGGTTGTGTTTTATTGTTACTCTTGCCTTTGTATAAATATAAACAGAAACTCATGTGCAATGTGAATAGAAAGAGAACAAAAGGAAGGCCACAAAACATGATCAAGGACTTGATGAACAACATGATGATCTAGAATTTAAACAACATGGTTGACCTGATGAAGATGTTAATGATGTGGAAGTCTTCAAGGACTTCCATACCAGTACGAAAAAGGGCCTAAGCGATGCTGCAAGAGCAGCAGTTGTAAGTACCCTCATTTGCTTTCCTTGAAATCTATTGAAGCCATTACCATAAAAGAAGGAAATGAAACAGGATCCTAATGTGGCAACATCATTTAATTTTGTAGTTGCAATTTTACACCAATCGATATGGTACATCTTCATTGTGCTTTTGTAATCTCTATCGGTAGTAGACAAACAAAAGACCTATGTATTGTGCTTATGTAATCTCTATTAGTAGTGGGCTGAGGAAGACCAATGCATTAGTTGTTATGAATTAATCTCTTGGGTTTTTATTGAAGTCCTCTTCCACTATTAATTTCGTAGGAAGGTATGAAAACTATAAAAGCGAACCTGTTGTAGATGGGCATTAACTAATAACTAGTGCTGATGTTGTGTTGCAAGGTCCTCTGCATCCACCGGGGTAAGGCCCCCTCCTAGGGAAGCAGCAACAACTTTTTTTGAAGAATGCTGGTATCTAGACAAGCTCCACCAGAGCAGACACATCAGCGGAGATAACGCTTTAGGAACAGCTTGCCACTGAATAGGAAAGTAATGCTGCCCTCATCGAACTAGTGGATAAACTAAAGAGGAAGACAAAAAAAGACTGAAAGGGAGTTTGGGAATTCAAGAAATGGCAATAGGAGAAGTACAATAGACTCTGTGAGCAAGTCATGCGCTCAAGGTCTCCTGGTAACTCTCAGTCTTCAACTCCTGTGGCATCATGCAGTGAATATTTATGGTTTGTTGTACGGACTCATGTGACGGTTTGATGTGGTGATACTCTGTCAATGGCTTGCTGCTGATGTGTGAAATGTTAATTGCTAGTATTTGATTGCCAGGTTGAATAATTACGTAGTCAATCTGTGCAATAGAGACAATTTCGAATTACTTTTCTGATATAATTATTGTCCTACACGCAGTAGAACCAGGACTGGCCACGTGATCAAATAAAAATATGACATGTGGATGAATCAGTGCATGACATGTGAAATAGCCAGGGTACGACACGTGGGCTATTAAAAATCTGACACATGGAAGGAAGTCGTCAAGCCACATGGCCGAATAAAAATACAAAACGTGGACGGACAACACCGTGACACATGGTTAAAGAAGAAACAGCCACGTGGACCAATAAAAATATGACACATGGTCCAATTGATAGGGACGTGATTCCCGATCTTCCGTCAGGTTCAAGATAACTATCAATTTAGTCAGAGAGCGACACACCGATCCGGCTTCATATCACAAAGACCCAAACCCTGCAACCTTAGCACCACGTCTCCTCTGGTTATCAACTGTGTCACAATCCGGTTGACCTCACCACGAAGGCTAATCCCAGCTGCGAATCAAAGAACACAAGCAAGAACACGATAAAATGTAACTCAAATAAAGTGACAATTGCGGATAAATGATTGAGCACTAGAAGTTGGGGTCTCGCAAACCGATAACGGCGAATGTTCAAAGACAGATTGATCTAAAGCAAAACCCCAAACCCCAACGTAGGCAGCGGCTACTGATTATAAAGCCTAACGGGCATCCAAGGACCCCCCCCACTCACATCTCTAAGGAGTCTCGACACGTTACATGGCCCAAACGGCCCAAAAGATGATGACGCAGCGCCCTAACAGATTCTGGATGTCAACTTGTTTCGATGATTTCCATTGATTCCGATGGAATTTGGGCCTCAAACCAAAGCCATTGATTAGCTTATGAAATTATCTTTCCATCCATATGTGGATCATCAAAAATAGAATCCGAAGTGTGAATAACAAGCCCGTGACAACGCCGTAGCACCCGACAGAAATAGCGGCATAATGTCTCAATGATTTGGAGACCTTGCCAATGTGATATTGAGGTGGGACTAGATCTATTTGAAAGCTTATCAAATAAGCTTTCCATCAAGTGCTCATTGACCTCGATCGCACTCCGGATGGATGAGTTATGGGCTTCCCAATGAAGCACTATCGGGCTGCCGACGAACCAAAGGTTTAACTTTGATGAACTTGCACTTTGAGACATATTTGTACCTACATCCAAATAACGACATGTACATGTGGAACTAAATGAATTGCACCCAAAATTACTATACAAATGTAGGAACGAGCGCACCTTATAATCAATGGTCGTATCCGTTTGGTGTCATGTCCTCATCATCCTCCCCTTCTTGACAACAAACCGTCCTCGGTTTGAGCTTAGTTAGAGGATAGATTGTAGGTTGTAGCTAATATTGCTTCCCTTTTCGAAATTTAACCTGTTGCTTTATAACAAAACTTGGGGATCTTGACATAACATGATTATATCTATTGCAGGCCTCGAAATGATCATATTGTTGCACAACAAAAGGAGATTTCAGATTTGAACAAATATAAACTCGGTGTACCATATACTCGCCTTTATAATTATATTTGCCCATAAAGTGATATATACATGTAGACAACCATGGTAATTCAGCACATAAAAATTTCTCCTTCAAATTACTTAGAGCACATAGAGTATCAAATTCTATATAACCCTAAGTATTTAAAAAAGACAACAATTTCAGTTCATCTTTTTCAGTAGCAATGGGAAGAAAATGTCTATTTTCAGAACAAGTACTTAGTTCTAAAACGAAAACATCATGCTCATTCACTAGTTGTGGCATAGGTACAATAAAAGTATTGTCACACAACTCTTCTTTATCACAAGCGCTATCAGAATAATTATTTTGTGACAAAGGAAATTCGGACTTTGTGTCCACTAAATGTTGCTCTATTATAGCATCAGTGGTAGATAAATTCAGCACATCATCACCAATTTTAGCAATATTAGATTTTGTAGTAAACATAGAAGAATCTTTCAATTTTGGTACTTGGTTATTTTTATTTTTAGTATCAATCTCTTCATTCTCAATAGAAACATTATCTATATGAAGTTGTATAATTTTTACTAGGTTTAAGGTGGTGGTGAAGATGCTGCTGTAGCGGTGGAAGCGGCCACTCGTGTGCTTATCGCAGCCTCGACCTTCGCAAATGCCTGCTCCAGCCTTGATAAAACCTGATTGAGGTTGTCATCAATGTTGGTCTGGTTCTTTTGCTGACATCCTTGCAATTCTTTTTCTGCAAGCATAACAAGCTGAAACAACTAGTTGGTAGTGTTAAAATCTTTATAATAAACAATATCCTGAATTTTACGTCTCAAACCACCATAAAAACGACATAATTTATCCTCTAGATCCTCATCTATCCCATAAAGAATCATGCCCTTTTGAAGCTCTGCAAAATATTCTTGAATAGACATATCTCCCTGCGCTAAGCGTTGTAATTTCTTACGCAAATCTCATTTATACAAAACAGGAACAAATCTATCACGCATTGCTTTCTTTAAGTCTATCCCATGATTGAGGTTGTTGATGCAAATTAGCTAATTGCCGCCACCAGATTTGAGCAAAATCCTTAAATCCACTAGTAGCAAGTTTAACCTTATGTATCTTATGAACTTGGTGAGAATTAAATTCTTGTTCTACAGTCATCTCCCAATCTAAATATGCTTCTCCATCATAAGATCTAACAAAAGATGGTATGGTAAATTTACCTCTTATACATTGATGATTATAGTCAATATGTGATGACGGATTATTCGTCATGCGGTCCATCCTTGCAAACATCTGGGCCATGATTTCCTGCAATTTACTCTTAAACAGAAACACGTTGTTTGATAATGTTAGAAATAAAAAAAATCCTATCAACTATTATATGTGTCAGTGGAAACACTCTCACACGTCTTACCAAGTTCTTACAAGGTTCTTACCAACACAAAACAGTAGACGGTACAACCAGTGACTGGTTCATGATACCTGTGAGGGCGTGGCACCAAGATTGCAAAGATCTTTTTCTATACTAATCTGGAGTATATATGTAGAGCTTGGAAGGCACACAATTCAGTAACAAATAGCAATATTGAATAAATGTCCAGAGCACTTGTCCTAGTTGCTGGCCTATACGTGTTCCTAGCATAGTTTTGACAAACAAGGGAGTTAAACAAGTATGAAAGGTAGCAATGGAAATACGGACAAGGCAAAAGATACCACAAACAATAGAGCTATCGAGTGTTCCTTATGTGCTCCTTTTCGATCTCTTCTCTTCTCTTTTGCTATTTTTTCTTTTTTGTCCAAATTTTTTTCTTTGCTTTTGCTCTTTTGATATTTTTTCTCAGGAAGAAGCACACAAGAATAAACACTAAAAAATTTGAGCTTAATTGAACAAAAGATGTGGCCTATACAAATTCAAGATTGTGATCTAAAAAGCTGGCCAAAACTTGTGGGCCCTAAAACTCGATGTTCCTAATCGAATTTCGCAATTCTAAATTTTGCGAACCTAGCTATGCAAGGATGAAATAGATCTAAAATTTTCTGGAATTCTCCGTAGATATAAAATTTGCTCTATTTCGAGTTCGAATGCAAAAGTTATAATTGTTTTATGAAAATTGCTCGAATCAAGGTTTTATGTGGACACAAGATGCAAACTAATGATGAGATGAGATGATGGCAGATGGAGGGATCAACACAAACTAGAAAAAAACACAATCTAAATCAGCAACAAGACCTTGACCTAGGACACAAACTCAACACGGCGGACTCTGAAACTGAAATATGCAAAGGCTATGGCGCGGATGGTTGTAGGACGGGAAATAAATATGGCGGTGGACTATGGGACGAAGGCAAAAATCAACTAAACTAGGATAAATATGAACTTGACGGTATACCTTAGCTCTGAATACAACTTGATGGGGACGTGATTCCCGATCTTCCATTAGGTTCAAGATAACTATCGATTTGGTCGGAGAGCGACACACCGATCCCGCTTCAGATCATAAAGACCCAAACCCTGCAACCTTAGCACCACATCTCCTCTGGTTATCAACCGTGTCATAATCTGGTTGACCTCGCCACGAAGGTTAATCTCTGCTGCGAATCGAATAACACAAGCAAGAACACGATAAAACGCAACTCAAATAAAGTGACAATTACGGATAAATGATTGAACACTAGAAGTTGGGGTCTCACAAACCGATAACGGCGACTGTTTAAAGATAGATTGATCTAAAGCAAAACTTCCAAACCCTAACGTAGGCGGCGGCTACTAATTATAAAGCCTAATGGGTGTCCAAGGACCTCCACTCACGTTCTTAAGGAGTCTCGACACGTTACATGGCCCAAACGGCCCAAAAGACAACGATATAGCGCCCTGACAAATTCTGGACGTTAACTTATTTTGATGATTCCCATTTACTTTGATATAATTTGGGCCTCAAACCAAAGCCATTGGTTAGCTTATGAAATTATCTTTCCATCCATATGTGGATCATCAAAAACGAAGTCTGAATGCGTCCTGGGCGTCCGTTTTGTTGCAGACTGGTCCAGAAGGCCGAAGCAGACTCGAACTCGAATTGAACTGGACCTCCGGCTTGGCTTGGACGTCCTTGCTGGCCTCCTAAGGTGGTGGCCAAGAAGGAGGACGTCCAAAAGCTTTCTTAGTGGGTTCTCCATCTTTTTGAGGTGTGCTCCCACTTAGGCCAGGGTCCCAAGGATGGCTAACAAGCCCATGACGACAATGTAGCTTCCGACAGAAATAGCGACATAATATTTTGATGATTTTGAGGTATTGCCGATGTGATATTGATATGGGACCAGATCTATTTGAAAGCTTATCAAACAAGCTTTCCATCAAGTGCTCATTGACCTCGATCGCACTCCAGATGGATGAGCTATGACCTTCGCAATGAAGCACTATCGGGCTACCGATGAACAGATGGTTCAACTTTGATGAACTTGCACGTTGAGACACATTTGTACCTACATTCAAATAATGACATGTACATGTGGAAACAAGTGAATTGTACCAAAAATTACTATACAAATGTAGGAACGAGCTCACCTTATAATCAATGGTCGTATCCATTGGTGTCATGTCCTCATCACCAATAAAGAAGTGACACGTGACCCAACCGCAACACAACACGTGTGCCAATAGATATCTGACATATAGAATAACAGGAACCCAACACGTGGTCCAGTAAAAACCTAAAACATGAAAGAACCAGAGATGGTCACGTTATGCAATAAGAACATCACATGTACCCGAACCATCTCTAATGCAACCGTCTATAGCATGTACATGTGCAAAGCATCTCCAAAGGAAGCACCCACCAGCGTGGCAGCCCCCTGCCACGCATGCCAAAACAGTTCTATGACGGTCTATTTTTCATCACAGATCATGCCACTTCTATGATGAGTTGCTTAGATTCGTCATAGAAGTTCAAAGTATAACGCAACTTCTGTGACGAACCTTTTTCGTCATAAATTCGTCATAAAACTCAAATCATGACGAATTTGGCTTCTACAGTGATGAAAGCTATTTGTCATGAAAGTGCAAATTCCTAGTAGTGTATAGATAGATAGAGAGAGATACATAGGTATAATAGAAGTTAGATAAAATTGTCTAATTTTGACTTGTATCTTTTTTTTATTTGGGTTAGAATTTCTATTGATCTTGCTTAGGATCGAAGACATATATTTGTATTAGGATTTTTATCTGAGAATTTATGTCCTAACATGTGGAGAGTTGTAGAGAGACCAAAATATCTATTTCTACATTCATGGAGTTTTTTTTCTAGTTCGGGGGTAGATGAAAAAATAGGTGAGAGAAAAATTTTCTCTTTCATAATGTAAGGTTAGATATATGTATACAGCGGAATTGATCGGGCCGGCCAGCTATTGAAGTCAGACCAGTTTAACCGCGTGCCAAACTCAAGTCCTGGTCCTGGGCAGCCACCTCAAACTCGACTGCAGTTTCTAGGTTGCAAACTTGAAGAGAAGGTATGTGTATTGTAATTTATTAAATTGTGTTTGTGTTATAATAACATATTAAATTTTTATCCTTGTATGAGTATAGAAACAATTGTTAATTATCTTTGTACAAACGCAACATCCGACTTTGTTAGCTTTATGGTTTTGTCTAAAGGACTTTGTATTCCCGGATCCAAAATTTGCAAATTATACCTTAAAAATTTACAACAAACTAAAACTACAATTTCAACATAAAATATATGTAATAGTCATGGTGTAAAAGAAAGCTAAAATTGACACTTATAATTTAGCAAATCTGACCAAATTGTTGGACATGGCAGGGCAACAACAAAAGGAACTGATTTCCTTAAGTTGGCGACAAAGGCGGAACTGACGATCCGTCGGGGTGAAGCAACGCGGAGCTGTTGGCGTGCAGCTGTCGTCCGCGTTAGCCGGATCGGAGGGAATCATACGACGCGGCGGGGGGCCAAGGTTCATGTCCATTTCCATCCGGCCGTCCGTCCCGCGGCCGCCAGACTATTTATGAAGGCTAGCTATCCACTACCCAGTACCACCCTTCCAAGTTGGCCTCTCCACCACCGCTCGTTTGGAACCATGGCCTCGTTCGGCTGGCTGGTGGCTGGTAGCTGAGGCTGATTCGTTGTGAGAGAAAAATACTGTTGGCTGGCTGGTGGCTGGTGGCAGGTGCTGAATTGGTGTGAGAGAAAAGCACTGCTGGCTGGCTGGCAACCAGCCAGCCGAACAAGGCCCATGCTTTTTGGTGGCAAAAAAAATGTCAGACAGTACTACTACGTTGGCTAGGGTTCTTGCACATCGATCAAATCTGAGTTCGTCTCCTTTTGGTGTGACCAATTTTCGTCTCCTTTTGCTGGGGTTCTTGCACATCGATCAAATCTGTTTTTCTGGTCCAGTTCTTGACTTCTTGTTGTTTGCTGCAGCCCTACCCCCAGTGCAGAGCCTCCCGTTCTTGTTTTGGCTCCTCTTGTTAGGCGCTCTAATATTTTTCTTGGCGCTGCAATTGTATTTTCGCGAGACCGATCTGAGAGGATTCTGAATGCCTGAATTCGTCTCCAGATCGATCTGCAGCACGATTTGTTTGGAGTTCGTCTCTTCTTCTAACAAACGCCCGCCTGGTTGGCGTGCCAGTGATGATTCACGCAAATGGTGAATTCTGGATGAATGTCTTGCTGCACAGGCATGGCATGGTGATATCCACTTCCAAAGCGTCATCTGAGGCACTCGTTAAATTCAAATTTCTCTTTTTCTATCTGTAGCATGCATGGATTCCCAATTTGCAGTTTTACCTTCAAGCCTTTTGCGTTTGATCTCGTATTTGCACTTTGCAGTTATGCTCCTTCCCATGCAAGACTTTGGTGCTGCCTTTCCTATAACTTTGGGGTTGCCTTTCTTTTTCCTGTCTTCAATGTCATGATGAGGAGAAAGACTGGATCCAAAAAATAAATAAATAAATAAATAAATAAAGCAGTCAAACCTCATCAGTGTTCATATTGGTATAAATGAGGCCACGTTTAGTTCTTGAAAAATTTTAGATTTTGCTACTGTAGCACTTTTGTTTATATTTAGCAATTAGTGTTCAGCCATGGACTAATTAGGTTCGAAAGTTTCGTCTCGCGATTTCTCACCCAACTGTGCAATTAGTTTTTTTTTCTATATTTAATGCTTCATGTATATGTCTAAAGATTCGAGGTGATGGACAAAAACCAAAAAATTTTGGAACTAAACGTGGCCTGAGTACTCCATGTAAATAAAATGTCATAACATTCATAGAGTGATTATGGACTCATTTCGGCTGCAATTCTCATTTCCTTTTATACTTTTGAAGATACTTGTACATCTTATCCTTAATAATTTGACTACTCTGAAGAAAATATGAATTCACACATTGAATTCAAAAACTCGTCCATGCAACTTTCCTAATCTCGAGTACAGGTACAAACCGTTCCGTGGCCAGGGATTCCTTCCTTGACGTATTATCATGCACAATTGTATACATACGTGAATTTAATTTAGTTGAGAAACAAAATTTCATCATAATGTCAAACTCCAAAAGTTACTGATGTGGAGTCCAGCAAATACATAACCTGAACGGCCCAAGAGTGGACAAAACACATGCCCAAAAGACACTAGCTACTTATTTCAAGCTCCCTTTGGATCAAAAGGAATCTCGTAGCCCCCTTTGGATCAAAAGGAATCTCGTAGGAGAAGAAATCACGCGTGTGATTTTATCGAACATTATAGCACTACATGTTACCACGAGTCATATGCATCCGAGCTTTCAGGAGTCGCGGCTTTGACATGGAACCTCACAGGACAAGATGCGGCAAAACACAGAGCTCCATTCAATACAGCAGGAACAGCTTACTAGGAACTCTGTGATGAGACTCTGTTCCTGGAAACCTGGTCCTAACATTTGATCATCTTCACCTGCATAGCTCGCTTTCATCATCTCAGTTATCACTTGGCAGTATATACACAGCTTATCACATATACTTTCAGTTTTTCAAACAAGAGGGTTTATGGACCATAACAACGTTTCTCTACAATAAACTAAGTACATGCTTGTATCTATGAATGACTTAGGGCTCTTGTACACCAAAGGCCTTACGGATTTCAGTTATGACCCGACTGGACACATCCGGACCAAACATCCTTGGAAGATTTGCAGTCAGATCAACCTCAATCGATTTCGATCTTACAATCCGGTCCCTCTTGAGCAAACAGTCCCTCTCTACCTCATCCATTTCTGTGGTGGAATCAGCACAGTTGTCAAGCCAAATCTGAAGAACCTCCTGAATGACTGTTGCTAATTGTCCATGCATTATCTCTTCCAAGGCTTTCTCACCTCCTTGTCCACAGTCAATGCTGACCATTATTGCTGTAGGTGAGCATGCGCTGCGCACAAAGAGTGAAGGAGATCTGTATGGACGAGTCTGCGGTAGCTCTTCGATCTTTCCACGCTGCTCATCCATTCGAGTTTCTTCATAGTACTTCTGCAAGTAGTCTGGGTGGAACACAAGGTCTTTCCGGGGAAGCAGGTCCAAAATCACCACGATTGAAGTTGAACTGCCCTGTATAAGCTCCAATAGGAAATGTGGTGCGTCCGTCGAGGCATTCAGGAAAATAAGAATTGAGGTGATGTCAATGGCACCATTTGGGACTTTACAGTGAAGCGAGGACTGCAGCATGAAATCAATCTGTAGACAAGGAAACACACATCAGGTCCGGTCATCATTTCTTTTCACATATTACAACAGTAGCAAACAGTGCAAGCTTTTTGATAGCAGGAGATTGTTCTTCCATTCTCAATAACATTGTTATTTTCAATGACTGAAATCACATTTTCAGATTGAACTATCAGCTCAAGAACAAGAGCAGATATGACAGTGAGCTTCAGATTGAATTGCGATTACAGTTACAGTTTTGACAAGAACAAGGACGGATCATCGCCAGTGTTGATTCAGCAGTTCTTTCTTTATCAGGAAATCAGCAGTCTCACAACAATACTCTAAGACTCAAATGGACAAGTGTTAATCTATAATTGACAACAATACTCTAAAACTCAAATGGACAAGTGTTAATCTATAATTGACAAGATGCTTTGGCAGAGTTGTATTAGCAATATTTGCATATAAAACTTTCACGATTCACCTTGAATCGATCAGTGGACAACAACTACCCAAGGCAAATACCCTCCCACAATCTTGTGGAGAAGTAGGCGGTCAGCAAGTGCCCAAAACCATACTGAACTGAACTGAAACACAAGCAATGTTTTGACATTCAATACAGATGCCATATCATGAGGTGGACAGGTGGTGTATGTATTTGCATATACCAAGGAAAAATGGTGCAGTTGCATACTGTGCGATGCCAAACCACACTGCAGATCCAATGAACCGTATTACGCACTTACTACACTACTACTGAACTTTGGATTAAGTAAATAAGTTCTTGCCGTTTCAAAAAAAGTAAATACAGTAAGTTCTTGAATATCTTACAGAGCAGTATAGTAGTATGCCCTTATCTTGTGGTATGCAACCACACAAGAAGCTGTATCATAGTAATACGGTACGGTATTACTACAAGAAAAATGAAATAGGAGTACTAAAGAAGTGTACCGACGAGCCAGGCGAGCCCCGGTGCACGTCGAGCGAGCCTACGGCGTTCCCGGCGCCGTTGCGGAACTCGGCGACGTCGGCAGGCACGGCGGACGGTAGCAGCCGCGCGCCCAAACGCGCTACCGCCTGATCCGCGACCGCCCGCGCCACCTCCCGCTGGGCCATCTCGGGCGCGCGTTTCACCGTAGCGTCCGGCCCCGCCGAGGCGCGCACGGCGCTCGACGTTTTGCCTCTGAGCGGGGGAGGACGCGAGCGGGCAAGCCGAAGGGCGCTGAGGTTCGGGAGAGGATAGGAGAGGGAAGAGGAAGCCGAGATCAACGCGGGCGCTGTGGCGTGGGTGGTCGCCGGTAGCAACCGGAGATATTGCTCCAGCCGGAGCATGGAGGGGAAGCTGATGCCTGTCCCGGCGTCGGGTGGGGAGAGTAAGATGCGGACGTCGGTAGGAGCTCCGACGACGAAGTAGCGCTAGCGTGTTGGCGTGTATGCACGGACAAAGAAGGATTCACGTGATTATGTATTTGCTCTAATTCGGAGGATAGTTCGAGATAGTAAATCAAGTCCATATTTTCTATGGGAGTTTGAAAAGGCAAAATATGTTAAATGCAGTTGAGGTTGTAAATTGCTTTTTTTTCTTTTCTTACCGTTAAACAAAAAATACTATCGGCACATCTAGCGTCCGGATGTCAAGTGCCAACAGCGCGTCCACACGTCCCGTGCCTGTTGCTTTCCCGCACAGCGCTCACATCCCAATTTGACCCCTCGTGGGGCTAGGGGGACATTATAGCGCCCGCTACCATCAGGAGCAGTCTCATGCCTGACCACGTACTCCTGCTGCCTGCATGGTACTGGCGCATCATGCTGTTGCTGACCGGTCGCATCCAGCTAGACTAAGGAGGGAGAGAGAGAAAGCAGGCCAGCATGCACGTAGCTTCGTGCTCTACGGCGGCTTCATGCTCCACGCCCAGCTTTGTGCACACGAGGACCGCTGTGCCCTGAGGGGACCACCTCTGCCTACGACATATATGGGCACGGTAACATACGCGACATCCAGATAAAACACTTGCAACATACGTTTGAAATAGTCGAAACATTTGAAATATACACTATCAACATATGTGTATAGCCAGTGCAATATATGCAACATCCAGATATAACACTTGCAATATACGTATGAACACAGATAAAAACGTTTGAAATATGCATTGAAACACTTGCAAAAAAACACATGAAATACTTGAAAACCATTGCAACACATACGTAACATCCAAATAGAACACTTGCAACATATGAGTGAACACATATGCAATATCCAGATAAACACTTGTAACATACATCTGAAAAAACAGATAAAACATTGGGAACAAACGTTTGCAACATACATATATAATCAATGCAACATATGCAACATCTCAATCTACTTTTGCAACATCCGCATGAAACAAATGAAACATACATCTAAAACAACTGAAACACCTGAAACATGTGCATACAACATGTCTGAAAAAGCATCTAGAAACACTTGAAAACACATCATCGCCGCACGGCCACGACCTACCTGGTAGGCAACTGCGCTGGCGCAGGCTCGTAGGATGGTGTGCGCCCCGCATACCCCTGCCATGCCTGTCGTCGCCCGAGGGAGAGGAGACGCTGTCGTATTTGGGGAGGGCGCCACCGGCTGGGGTAGGGAAGGGTTAGCGGCTTGCTTGAGCCTGGGCGCTAGTGCTTGCTCCTGCGGGACCTACAGCGCCTCGCCAGGGCCACGGAGGGCACGCGCTCGTCGGGGGCCGAGGCAGTGAGCTTCTTCTTGAGCTGAGTGATGGTCTATGCCAGCGTGCCCTCCAGGAAGATGAGCTTGGGGATCGGAGGGAGCCCGTGCTCTAATGCCTGTCGCCGTGGGCGGAGCAGCGCTGCCGGGGACAGGGTGGCGGGGTCGGCGGCGTCACTAGAGCCAAAGACGGAAACAGAGACGGGGCCACGTCCGGTGGCTGGTCCAGGGCCACGTCGGCCATCGCGATGACGCAAGAGGGCGTGGAGGAGGGGGAGATCTGGGAGTGTGGTGTGAGAATGGCGAGGGTCAGAGGAAATAACTCGATGTGGGCCTTTTTTTCTTCCGCATGATCTCTACCTATTACTAAAGAGCCAAAATTTCTGCCATTCGTCTAGACAAATCAAAGTGTATTTATGTGCCTTACAACGAGAGAAATAAATCACTACTACTAAAAACTTTTTTGAGGCGGGCAAAATGAATTTACTGAAGCGGGCATTACAACCGCCTCGGTCTAAATGTCAAGGTAAATCAAATCTTTACCGAGGCGGTTCAGATGCCCGCCTCGGTTAATCAAATAAAAAAGCAAAAAAAGACGAAAAAACCCATGGATAGGCCCGCCGAGCCCATCCATGGGCCCATCGAGCCCATCCACGCGCCATCGCCGGCCATTGTTGTCGCTGGATACGCCGCTGGAGACCACGCCTGCCCTGACGTCGGAGGACGAGCCCACCATGGATCCACTATTAGGAAGCTCTGTTGGGAAGCGCACCGACCCTAGATCGGTCTGGGCCTCGGCCTTTTTTCCGAGGCGGGCAAGTTAGGAGGTCCGCCTCCAAAAATGGAGGCATTTTTGGAGGCCGGCCTCTTATAAGGCCCGCCTCGGTTAATAGATTTTAGGAGGCGCCCGTAAATAGAATTTGTGAGGATGTTGATTATGACCGCCTCGGTTAATCCCATGTATTAACCAAGGTGGTTCAAAATCCTGCCCGCCTCTGAGCCCCTTTGCCAAACGCCTCGGTTAAGTTTTTCTGTAGCAGTGAATCTATCTATAACAAAAATCTAAAGGTCGTATTTTAATTCGATACAAAATTAACAAGACAATGCTATATTATTGCCAATATTAATTTGTGGATGCCATGATCATCATAAAATTAATTGTAGTTTTAAAATTTTATAGAAAGGGTAACAAATAAATATATAGATAACATTCTCGTCCTCATTTTAAAATTTTATAGAAAGGCTTGTTCGCTTGTGATCTTTGCAACAATCATTGTGGCTGTAGCAACCAGTAGCACCTATACAAATTAAGTTGCAACAGTTGTGCAGCAAAGCTAAAACAAAGTCAAATATTTGAGACTTTTAATCCCATTGCAATGCATGGGTTTGTTCGCTAGTATAATATAAATAAACAAAGACGCTCACCTACCCTATAAATCCATGTAAATATATCCAACATCTATGAACACCAACTTGAGACCAAGATCGACATAAGATTGACTAGAGATGTGAATTGATGAGCCCTAGGGTATCTCTTGCTCACTTTTAGTTAAAAAATTGTTACTAATATTTCCAAACAAGATTCAATTTTTGGAAACTAATAAAAAGTATATTGAGCTATAATCAGAGAAGACGATGACTGTAACACTGACAGAAACTAGAGCAAATCAAAGAAGGGTGCATTTGTCTTATGTGTATGGATTGGAGGGATTTGAGTCGTAACCATGGTCAAAACTTAATCCTAGTCATTGATTTTCCATATTTGTTGTGGGTGCATCCACACCTACAACAAACACTATAGCTTCGCCACTGGATTGTAAGGTTCACCAATCATATATACATCAAGATTGATAGAATCTTGTTAGCATCTGCATGTTTACACTATTTAAGCTATATCAAATGGATGTCAAAAGTAGTTCTCTAAATAACAAGATCAATGAGCTAGTATATATTGAGCAACTCCGTGGTTTTGAAGATTCAAAGAATCATAACCATGTGTACAAGTTATCAGAAGATTCCTATGGTTTGAAGTAGATCCCCGAGCTTGACTTGACACCACCCTACTCACCAAGAAAATTGGCAAAGATCTATTTGTGTGTCAAATATATGTTGATGATATCATATTCGGGACAACAAAACATTTTTTTTGTGAACTACACAAGAGAACTATGTATCATTTCATTAAGATAGAAAAAGATCCAATTAGTCGAGTTTAGAAAGAACCCAGACCTGAGGTCCCAAACAAACACAAAAGGCAGACTATGGCAATGACTAAAAAAGGAAAACACAACCACCCAACTACTAGACTGGTGATTAGACAAGCTCCCGTCATGCATCAGAGACTACATCCCCCCCCCCCCCCCCCCCCCCCCCCCCCCCCCGGTAAAAGGTCTTGAATGTCTGGTGATGCTCCCTCAAACACACAAGAGTTTCTCTCCATCCATATTTTAGATGCACTTTTTGTGCTTGTATTTTGTATACGGGAGCATGGGAACACATGATAAATATTCTAGCATTTTCAGGAGACCTCTATTTCCTCGGTGTATCAGCAAGCTTCCATGTAGTATGCGCAAAGCAAGTGTGTGCCCTTTCACCAGCGATATCTTCTTCACGTATGTGGCTGGCAGTTTCTTTCAGGTCCTTATCTGTGAACCTCACCTTCAATGAGTCAATGTTCGCATCTAGATTTTTTATCTTCGTTGTCCCTGCTTAATTTTGTAGAATACTTTTCAGTAACTAATTATTGTTTCTCTACGATCGGGCGTATAATCAAGCAATGAGTTTGTCGTATGAGCTAGACATTGATGAACAATATATCAAAGTGAAAAGAAAAACCTGGCGTAACAAAAAAAAAATCAAGTTTGAAACAAGCACATGAATTTCTAGGTCAGCAAAGCAGAATATATGCAAGCCAAATTGTCATGTGGTTATATTACCAGGTTATGTTTTTTGACACTGTTGTTCCTCTGCCAAAGCAAATTAGACCATTATAAGAGAAATGTCTATGACCAATGAAATCTACACATTTCAATCCTCTCTGAATGCATTATTAACAGAGAAGTGTTCCTAACTAAGATCAATCCGTGCATGCATCAATATGAGAATTTGATGAATTATTGATAAATGGTAACTTTCGGTTTGTTAAACACATGCTATATCAACAAATTTTGGGATGGGCTTTTGAAGGTGACCAGGTATAGGAACCGAACCACATCATCCCCTTGAATTGGTTTCTTTCTTTTTTTTTCGCCTTTGGATTTTGATGGAAAAAGTCCACATTACCTCACTCAATTTTCGCGAAAGTCCGCTTTTCCTCCCTGAACTTCAGAGCAAAACACCTCTCTCAACTTTTAAAACCGTTCATCTTACTTCCTTAGCATGTTATAAGCAGTTTTGAAGGCGGTTTTGTCTTTTTCTTTTTTATTTATTTCGACTGAATCTTTAAAAAATCATAGTAAATCATAGAAAAATCATAAAATGGAAAATTCAATTTTATTGGACTCCACGTGAGTAGATCTACACAATAAACATATAATATAGTATGCTTTAGTACAAAGTTTTTGTTATGACTTTAGATCTATGCTTTTCTGTAATTAATTGGAATAATTCATAGCCGCAGTTTCTATGGTCCAATTGTGATGAAATTTTTATGGTGAGCTAATTACTGTATGAGTTTAAGCATACAATAGTTAGGCCATCATAAAAATTTCATCATAATTGGACCATAAAAACTGCAGCTATGAATTATTTCATTTAATTACAAAAAAACATAGATCTAAAGTTACAGCAAAAACTTTGTACTAAAACATACCATATTATATATTCACTGTGTAAATCTGCTTATGTGAATTTCAAAAAAATTAGATTTTCTATTTTATGATTTTTTTATGATTTAATATAATTTTTTAAAGATTCAGCCGAAATAAATAAAAAAGAAAAGGACAAAACCGCCATCAAAACTGCTTATAGCAGAGCCAGGGAGGTAAGATGAACGATTGAAAGTTAATAGAGATGTTTTGCCTAGTTTTAAAGTTCAAGGAGAAAACCATACTTTCCGGAAAATCGAGGAAGAAAACGTGGACTTTTTTCGATTTTGATTGATCCCGCACTGGGCATATCCGCATACGGTGGGCGGGCAGCGGCCCAACATTCAACGTGAGCGGAAGCTTCATTTCCCGATTTCTTTCTTTCTTTTATTTATTTTATTATTATTATATAGGTGGCCTCCTGAATGACAATCTCCTCCTCGCTCCCTCTTCCACGCTCCGCTTATTCCCGCCATGGCCCCCACGCTTCCCGCCATGACGCTGCCGCCGCCGGAGCATAGCACCAGCACGGAACCGTCGTCCGCGGCGAAGAGGGCGTCCACGAGCCCGATGGCGCTGTCCACCAAGAGCCACAAGGCGCCGCCCGAGCGCAAAAAGAGGAAGACGCCACCGCCGCCGACTCCCGAGTTAACGCCGGCCAATGCCACGGATCCGGCATCCAAGAAGAAGCTGGTGCTAGCTGCGCCCTCCCACGCCGGCGGCGGCGGGCAATCTAGCAAGGGCGCGGCCCAAGCGAAGAGCGCCGGACACCAATCCGGCAAGGACGCACTGGCGCACAAGGCCAAGACTTCGGATGAGATGCGCGAGCTGTATCCTCACCTCGTCGACGAGGCCATGGCCCTTGTCGACCCGGCGGTGCTGGAGAGGGTGCTCCCCCGCATTGATGACAACGAGGCCCAGGCGTTGGACAAGTAGATCAAGGGGCCGAGGAGGCAGCTCACCAAGGCCATTACGGAATCGGTGAGCAAACCCTTCTTATCCTTAATCATACTTGGGAGTACGATTTCCCTTTAATTACTCTCAACTCAAGGTTCCATCCTTCCGGGTTTTTGTTAATTGTTGTGATTGTGGTTGTGCTTCTAATGAATAATTTATTTGGCTAGGTTGTTTCGAAGTATTTAACCATTGCTGAAAGAGTTTGGACTTTATACCCACGGCATTTAACTATTAGACATGGTTCCACTTTATGTTGAAAAATGCAGTGATAGGGGCATAGGGCTGGGGTACCATTGAATAAACTACACGAAAGTTAAGAGGTTCTGCCCTACTAATTACTATATATGCTTATGCTGATATCAAGATTCCTGGTCTTTGTTTAACAACTGGGTCCATAACGTTGCATCTTTTCTTGTTCTGGTTCCCAGATGTACCAGGTTCCTAGTCACTGCCTCCAAGGATTACTTTACATTCGTAGGCTACCTCAAAGTATTTTACTGCAATTGATGCTATTTGATAGTGAAGAGGAAATAGCCAATCTTTGCATACAGTTTTGACCATTGCCTAAAAATAGTTCGCCTTGGAACTGTAAAACACGGAGTGCATCACTACAGTCAAACTGCGCCCCTTACTTCCTACATACATTCTGATGTCTTCTGTTTTCAAGGCACTGATTGCCTCACTTTAGTACAACCAGTGCACCATAGAACACTCTGCATAGAAATAGGAAATATGATTGCAAGTTAAGGTTTCACTTTCAGCACACTGTTCGAGAATCCAAAACGACAATGTCGATTGGGGAAAGAAACTGAGAGGAGAATTCAGACTAAAGTAGACTAATATAAACTTCATTGTTTGAAGGCACCAAACTCTGCAAAAGAGCTGAAATTTGTGATATCAAACTCTGCAACCAAAGTGAAAATTTGTCAATAGGAAGTAGTCATCACCCTTTTGTCTTGGCAACTGCTTTTTGTACCGGACATTTTTCTGCCCATCTTAAATCTGTTACCCTACCAGCTTGCACTTGCTCTGAAATAATTTTTTATATGCTGAAAGATGCATTTTACATTTGTGTCAAATTACCCCTCCAATTCCAAAAGAATGCTGTTCAGGCTGCATAATGTCTGACTTCTAAACTTTGGGTGCTAATATATTTACCACTAGTGAAACCCTATGTTGCCAAAATAACACTACTCTACGTCAACGGCAAGTGACGTTGGGTCCCACATGTCATTCACAGGCACAGTGATACAATTTTGCCAGTCATATAATGGGTTGGACACATGAAAGATATTCGTAGATTTTGTAAGAAAATGGTTTGAAATCTATTGAAATTTTGAGACAGAATAACTGATCAATTAGTGTCAATGTTTAAAGCAGCATTCTTCTGTTGGATGGATTCCCGCCTATTGCATTTCATGCTTGCTGCAGTGTGCTTGCCACATAAAATGTGTGATTTCTAGATTTACTTGCTTATTCGTGTGCTCCTAACCTTAGATATGATAGGAGTTTGTCCCTAATATTGTCTCCTTAAGTTTTTATGTAGTATTAGTAACTGCTTAAATATCATTTTTATATGAGCTGGATAAAATCTTCAGCACTGATTTGTCAGATGAACTGATCTTTCACAACCAAGTTGGTCATGCCTTTCAGATAATATATATTTAATGTGACTGTTTGTATTAGAATAGTTTAGAGTTAGTCGGATTAGTATATACATGAGTGTGAAAGGATGTAGATGCCTGTGATAAGGATTGCGACTTGTTTCTTTTAAAATAGTTTACACTTAATCGGATTTTAGTATAATATGATAATGACAGGACGTAAAATGCTTGTGATAAGAAATGGAGCCTATGGCTATGAAGTAATAAGATTACTGCCCCCTTGTAATCAAGAGATGAATATTGTATATATTCATTTAGTTCAGTGCATTCTTTAATTGATTCACACGGTAGATTATTAGCCTTCCATAATCTTTTTGAGACATTACCATCAATACTTGAAGTTGATGAATATAACTTGGTACTAATGTAGGCAAGGATGAAAAACATGGAAACATCCACAGTATTTCTGTGTCAAGCTACTAGCCTTCAACTAGAAAAGTCAAGAGTGCATAAAGAGGAGGGTGTGGATATCTGTGCTCAAGAATGATTGGCACGAGTGGAACGTGAAATAGTGGAACTGAGACAGTGTCAAGGGCGTTGGGACCCAAGGTAGGAGGGCCTTGGCTCCTCAGTTCATAGCCAAGGCCGGGTAACGGTGCCAGGGTTTTTGCCTGGTCAACCAAGGTAGAAGGAGGTGAGATTAAGAGTTGAAGAGATAGGATTGGAGGTAATTGATATTGCTTGCTTCATTCAACTGAGTCCTGGATACATATAGGAGTCGGCTGTCTCCTTGGTTCTAATTCCTGCATTAACTCTAACCTCTCAACTACTTCTTAATTGCTGAGACGACCAGCCACCTAAACCACCTCGGGCTCTTGCTGGCCTGTGCCCTCGGGGGCAGCCCTGGCTGCACCTCGTGTTCGAGGCCGGTGGCTGTATTGTCTGCCCCACATGACATCTCTCCCCGCCCTCGACGAGCAGCTCGTCCTCGAGCTTGAAGGAAGGATATCTGTTGATGAAGCTGTCGATGTCTTCCCAGGTAGCGGATGCCGCTGGTTCTCCTTGCCAATGCACCAGCACTTGGCGGACTCCTCTGGCCAGGCGGGTGCTTGTAGCACGTTCCGGCACTGGCTGTGTGGCGCCATGATGAGTGGGCAACAAGGCAGGAGGCACCGCTGGTGGAGTGCCCACGAACTTCTTCAGGAGGCTGACGTGAAAGATGTTGTGGAGACGTGCGCAGGGACGGAGCTCGAGGGGGTAAGCGACGTCGTTGATGATAGCCACCACCCGATAGGGCCCGTAGAAACGGGGCCTGAGCTTCCCTTTGGACGCCACCTGCAGGGAGGCTGGAGCGCGATGACGTAGGCGCAGCTAGACCCAATCGCCCACGGCGTAGCGGGCTTCACGATGATTCTTGTCGTAGTGGCGCTTGTAGATGGCCTGTGCTTGCTCCAGCCGGCAGCAGGCATCGGCCAGGAGCTCATCCTGCTCAGCCATGCTTTTGGCTACAGCAGCGACCCTGGTTTCGCCGAGGCGGATGGAGGGCGGGTTGCAGCCATAGACGTTCTTGAACGGCGTGTCCCGGAGGGAAGCTTGAAAGGCGGTGTTGTAGACGTTCTCCGCCCATGGCAGCCAGCGCAGCCACTGTCGGGGTTGATCACCGGTGAGGCAACAAAGGTACATGGTGATGACCTTGTTGGCTGCCTCGGTCTGTCCATCAGCTTGGGGATGGAACGCCGAAGTCATGTGCAGCTTGGTTCCTGTGAGACGCATGAGTTCCTTCCAGAAAATGGAGGTGAACATTGGGTCATGGTCTGAGACCAGTGACTGAGGAACACCATGGAGCCTCACAATGTCAGTGAAGAACGCCTGGGCCACAGATTCCGCTGAATAGGGGTGAGCCAGCGGAATGAAGTGGCAATACTTACTGAAGCGGTCAACGACCGCAAGGATGACGGACTTGCCGCTGATGCGGGGAAGAGCTTCAATGAAATCAAGCCCGAGGTCTGTCCAGACCGATGTGGGCACGGGCAGTGGCAGGAGTAAGCCGGCTGGATGAAGATGCTCAGACTTGTGGCGTTGGCACGTGGTGCAGGTGCGGATGTAGTCCTGGACCACCGCGCGCAGCTGCGGTGAATGGAAGTCACGGCACAGACGGTGCAGGGTGCGCTGAACTCCTTCATGGCCGTCGTCGTGCACAGCAGTGAGGACCTCGGCTAGCAGGGGCGAGGTAGGCGGGATGTACAGACGGCCTTGGAAGGCCACCATGCCGTCGACGAGGGACCAAGGAGCCACGCGCTGGCCTGCCGTGAGCTTGGCTTTGATGGTGACCAGCGCCGGATCCGTGTCGTGTGCTTGGCGGAGACGCTCAATGAAGTCGAACTGCAGCCCTGAGATGGCAAAGACCGCCAGCTCCTCGGTGTCACGCCTGGACAAGGCGTCAGCCACTGTGTTGGTGTTCCCGACCTTGTACTCCACCGAGAAGTTGAAGCCGAGGAGCTTGCCCACCCAGTGATGTTGTGGTATGGTGGCCAAGCGTTGATCTAACAAAAATTTCAGACTGTAATGATCAGTCCTTACTAGAAACCACCGCCCCCAAAGGTATGGGCACCAATGTCGGATGGCGAGGACGAGGCTGATGAGCTCCCTTTCGTAGGCCGCCAAGGACCGGTGGCGTGGCGCCACGGGCCGGCTGAAGAAGGCCACCGGGTGCTGGCCTTGGAGCAGCACCGTGCCGAACCCATAGGTGGAGGCGTCGCACTCGACGATGAAAGGCTCGACGAAGTCAGGGAGCGCGAGGACAGGCGCTGTAGTGACTGCTGTCTTGAGAGCAGCAAACGTAGTGCTGGCCGCCTCTGTCCAGGTGAATCCCTCCTTGAGCAGGGCGGTCAGGGGCGTGGCGATCGTGCCGAACTCCTTGACGAACTTGCGGTAATACCTCGCCAAGCCGAGAAATCCCCGGACTGCCCATGTGGAGCGAGGTTGGGGCCAGTCCGCCACCACTTGGACCTTGTCGGGATCCATGGCCACCCCTGCAGCCGAGATGACATGCCCTAAATAGGCGATGGTGGGGACGCCAAACGCGCACTTGGAGCGCTTGACGAAGAGCCGGTGCTGGTGGAGTACGGCGAGGACAGCACGCACATGGCGCAAGTGCTCAGCCCACGAGCTGCTGTAGATCAGTATGTCGTCGAAGAAGATGAGGATGAAGAGGCACAGGAACGGGCGGAGCACGTCATTCATCAATGCTTGGAACGTGGCTGGAGCGTTGCTGAGCCCGAACGGCATGACGAGGAACTTGTAGAGCCTGTCATGAGTCCAGAACGCCGTCTTCTCGACATTAGCGGCGTTCATGTGGACTTGATGGTAGTCTGAGCGGAGGTCTAGCTTGGAGAAGAATCGGGCACCATGGAGCTCGTCGATTACTGGAATAGGATACGCATCCTTGATGGTGATGGCGTTGAGCACGCGGTAGTCGACGCAAAAACGCCACGAGCCATCAGCTTTCTTGACGAGGACTAGGGAAGAGAATGCCAATGTGCTGCGGCGAATCAGCGCCTGGGCGAGCATGGTGGCGCACTGGCGTTCCAACTCGTCTTTGTGGGCGGCGGGGTAGCGATAAGGCCACACGGCCACCGGCGCCGAACCCGGGACAAGGTTGATGCTGTGGTCCCGGGAACGCGGAGGAGGCAGCGTTGAGGGCTCGGAGAAGACGCTGGCGAAGTCGTCCAGCAGCGCGTCCATCAGGTTGTCACCTGCGCACGCCCGCAGGGAGGGGCTGGAGGGACCAGCGATCCCCTTCTAACATATCCCTGCGCCAGAAAGACATGGTGAGGGCACCAAAATCCCAGAGGGTCGGCCCCAAGGAGGCCAGCCACTGGATGCCGAGGGCAACGTCGTAGCCGGCCAGTGGCAGTGCGAAGAAGTCGGTGGAGAAGGCCTCGCCCTGAATGCTGAACGCCGTGTCGCGGTAGGTGCCTGGACAGGACACTCGTTCGCCGTTGGCGACCGTCACCTTCATGTTACCGCGAGGCAGGAGCTTGAGGGAGGTGCGGCTGGCAGCGTCCTCGGAGACGAAATTGTGGGTGGAGCCAGATTCGAGGTCCAGTAGAGTAGCGCCCCCCAGCTGGATGTGCACCTGCATCGTCTCACTGGTGTGGACGTTCGCTATCGCGTGCAGTGAGATGAGCGGATCATCGGCAGTCTGCTCCTCTAGCTCAGCTTTGTCACCTTCTTCAGCTTCAGCGAGGTCAAGGAGGAATAAGCGCTGGCAAACGCGATTGTGACCTTGACCGAATTTCTCGTTGCAGTTGAAACAAAGCCCCAGGTGGCGGCGCTCCTCCATCTCTGTTTGGGACAGCCTCTTCAACAGAGACCGTGGACTGCCCTGCAGCAGCTGGTGGAGCAGGGAGTGCAAGGCGTGGCGGGTGCCCTATCAAGAGGCCGTGCGCCAGGGGGCGCTGGGGCGCAGGTGGCGGCGCAGCCACAGCAGGATATTGCTCGCGGAGCTCCAGTTTGCGAGCGAGACTCATGCCAATGATGAGGGACTGCGGATTGTGGAGCTCAATGTCGAGGCTGAGAGGTGGCTGCAGGCCTCCCGTGAAGGCTTGGACACGCTGCGGCTCCGAGAGTGTGCCTGCCCGCGGGAGCAGGGCCTCGAACCGGTCTTGGTACTCCGCAACAGAGCCGGTTCGCTTGGAGGCCATCAGTTCCCCGAGCGGATTGGAGCGGATGGGCGGCCCGAACCCGAGGTTCAAGAGCTCCGAGAAGCGGCACCAGGAAGGTGTGCCCTCGTCCTGTTGGACTTGGATGAACCACATCTGAACGCCGCCCTCTAGGTTGTAGGAGGCCATCCATACTTGTTCTTCCACGGCGATGCGCTGCTGATGAAAGTAGGACACGCAGCGATTTAGGAACGCCAGCGGGTCCAATTTGCCGTCAAACTTTGGGAAATCAAGTTTCTGGAAACGGGGAGGGCAGTCACCATGGTGGTCACCGTGGCCCGAGCCCCTGGAACCCGAGAAGGAGGATGCTGCGGGGTGTTCCTGCTGCAGCACGGCTACCTGCCGTTGCAGTGTGTTGATGGAGGCAGAGAGAGTTTCGATCAGCTTGGCCAAATCGGTCGTGGTTGGCTCTGCCATGGACGCGGAGATGGAGGCAGCAGAGGCAGATGGTGAGGCGGGGGCGGCAGTGGGAGGCATGGTGGTGGCTGGTGGTGGCGCAGGGGCAGACGAGGCTTGCCTGGAACCCGATACCAGGTTGTCAAGGGCATTGGCACCCAAGGTAGGAGGGCCTTGGTTCCTCAATTCATAGCCAAGGTCGGGTAATGGTGCCAGGGTTTTTGCCTGGTCGACCATGGTAGGAGGTGAGATTAAGAGTTGAAGAGATAGGATTGGAGGTAGTTGATATTGCTTGCTTCATTCAACTGAGTCCTGGATACATATAGGAGTTGGCTGGCTTCTTGGTTCTAATTCCTGCATTAACTCTAACCTCTCAACTACTTTTAATTGCTGAGACAACCAGCCACCTAAACCACCTTGGGCTCCTGCTGACCTGTGCCCTCGGGAGCAGCCCTGGCTCCACCTCGTGTTCGAGGCCGGTGGCTGTATTGTCTGCCCCACATGACAGACAGATTGTGAAAGGTTCTCATTATCAGGCAATGATAGAAAGCAATCCACTCCATGATAATTCATCATTGAAGGTTATACTGTTATTTGCTTTCTAGTGATATATCTCTAATGGGTATGAAATTTTTCATCACTGCTTCTCTCCTCTTTTTGTTCATAAGGTGTAAGATGTAAATCTGAAGAGAGTCACCCTCAGCTGGTTGTAGCTGAAAATCAGATTCCACGCAATGTGATTGTTCCCCTTTGTTGTTTTTTTATTGCTTGCTTCATGTAATTTTTTTTGTGTCACATCAAGTTTATTTTATTGTAGATACTACAAAAGAAGATCGAAGTGCCAAATGGCTTCCCCCATGAAAAGAACGAGGAGGTCACATCTAAGTATAAATATGATGGTGCCGTTCCCTCTAGGATCCCACACGATAATCTGGTTATCTTCCCCTTTTGCTACTTTGCCATTTAGACATATTGAATAAACAGTTTGGTGAAAAGTAGAGAACTCTTTGGTTTTAACAGAAATCAACATGAGAAGGCAAACCAACCCCCTCAATACCCCACCCCTAGAGAAAAAAAAACATGGACATTTGTGCATCATCATTAAGAAAGCTTACGCTCAAATTTATGATGCCTTGGGAGTCATCCTCCTTTTGGTTTTAAAAAAACTCAAATTTGGGTTTAAACTTGAATACCTCAAAGTGTGATACAATATTTCATAGGCTCTCTCTTCAATCTCCTTTTTTTGGCAAATTTGCAGTAGGTGCCGAGAACCACAACAGTTCTTAGCTTTTCACCAAAGTAACTGTTTCCACTAGATATGTCCACCTTTAATTAGTGAAATTTATCATCTCTTGGTTAATCTGTCCACAGAAACTGCAAGGGTTGATAAAGCCACCATTCAATACATTTCATGGCCGGGCAAGAAAGATTGATGCGGAAAGTCACTGTACCCAATTTGGTTAGCTTCCTTTACATTTATTGAACTTACATCATGTATGCTTACTTCTGTTCAGGTAGAGGAAATGAAGCCTATGTTTAGCACAAAATATGTGTACACATGCAACTTTATACCTGTGTCTTAGTATTTGAATAACATTCCATATTTGCTTCTGCTGTTTAGGATGGCAAAGAGGTTGTCTTGCTTTCAATAGTATGGCCACATACTCCAGTAGGCAAAGCTATTTTTCAAAGCAGTTCTCCGTCTAGTGTAGGTGGCATGAGAATTCGAACTGAATGTTGTAAGGTTTTTCTGAGTGAGGTGTTCAAAAGAGATGCTCCACTGTTTTGGCAAAATCGGGAGATGAAGATGTTTGATGCACTTAAATGTTCCATTGCATGGCCAGATGCCCTAGTAATATCTTGAATTCCTTGTTCTAGTTATTCTAGATTATTTTATTGCCATATAACTAAAGAAGCAAAAATATTTTCTTTTCAGATCCAAAGATAACACCATTGCTAGCAAGGCAGTACGTGACTGACTGTCTCATCAAGGTATCATAACTGCTAGTTGTTGGTTTCTACCATGTGAAACTTGTGCTCTTGAAAAATACCATGTGAAATTTTATTGTAGTCTCACTCGTTGACCATCTATATATGGTAACTGGTTGAAGGTTAAACCTTTTGAACAATGGCCAAAATGCTACATTCAGTGTATTTTGTTGGACTCACAAACATGCTCTAGTTTACAGTGATTAGCTTCTTTTGATGGGATGCCTTTTTCATGTTGTTGGGAAAGAAACTTAATTTGCCTGTTGCCCAAAATTTGCATTGGCTGATGGTTTTTGCGGCTGATAAGCCAGCTGATGCTGTTTTGTTGTGAGAGAAAAAACATTGTACCATGACTGATAAGCTGGGCTAATAAGTTCAAGCGAACAGGGCCTAGAAACACCTACCAAGCCTTTTCTTTTGCTGGTAGGTAGGAACAACTACAAAGCCATTAATTTGGAGATGCAGCAGTTCATGAAACAAATGCTAAGTTGTGGGTAAAAACTTCGACATCAGTTTTTTTGTTCAAGAAATCTAAATTAATTTCTGAAAAATTACATGGAACTACAATTTTGTTGGTGTCGACAATTGCTTCAACATGGAATGCATAAGCTGCATTGACCTGGCAATTAATGTACTGGTCACTTGCGAGTAGGTTGATATGATACTATAGGGATGTTACAAACTTAGCGTGCAGATCCCCTGGCAGCATGCAATGCAAGCTCTCACTGGGTGTTACTCCCTCCGTTCCAAATTATAAGTCGCTTTAACTTATTTGTTTACCCATTTTACTATGTATCTAAACATATTATTATATCTAGATACATAGCAAAATGAATGTATCAAAAAAAGTCAAAGTGACTTATAATTTGGAACGGAGGGAGTACATATTGTAGGTGTGTGCTCAGTAGTGTTTATTTGTGGGGAACATACAATAGTATCATCAAATTTTATGAGATATGTCACTTCTGGGCTAATTTTGATATAAATTAAAACCTGTTGATATCTTTTTAGTGCAGCAGACAATTAATTATTATTTTTTGTGTTATTTAGGTCATCGATAAAGCGCCTTGTGCAACTGTGATGTGTCATTTTGCACATAACGGGTGTTGGGACACGGATATGTGAGTACCGGAGGCTAAACCCCACCACAGAACGCAAGAACTAACACCTTCAGGTTGCGTGTATAATGATGTGCAGGAGTCCATGGAGAAGCCTTCGCTTATGGCCGAAGGTTCGGCTGAGACCTAGAGCTTGGAGGAGGAGACGGTCCGGGCAGAGACAAAGGCGCGCTAGGCAGGGTCTTCGCCTCTAGCCTACGGATGGGCGGAGGCACAAGACATGGCTCCGAAGGTCCCCCGGAGATGGAGCAAGGCGAAGACCAAGCGATGGAGGTTGATGTCTGCAATGGCAAAAGGGCTAGAAAACAAAAAAAATCCGGCTGGGTTGTCCGTTAAAAAAAATCAATCCCCCCCTGCTGAAACAAAAGACTCACGTGAGGCCGTGATCGTGTCCCTATCTATCTGACTAGCCGTCCCTCTCCTTCATCCGAGCACGAGTGGGGCAATGCGGTCGTTCGTGTGAGCAGCGAGCGTGGGGTGTGGACGAGCCTTCATCCGAGCACGAGTGGGGCAATGCGGTCGTGCGTGTGAGCAGCGAGCGTGGGGTGTGGACGAGCAGCCTTGCAGAGCGCAGGGACCCAAGGCCGGAGATGGGACCAGTGGCCGTGCGGAAGAGGAAAGCCTAGATTGCCCCTGGCAATGCTAATTTAGCATAGAAATATTCTAGGAATGTACAGTAGCTGGCATAGGTGTTGGTATTTCCTAGCGTAAGCAGAAAAGTCCACAAGCGCACGGAATTATCATTGTAGCACTTCACCCGAAAGTATTCAGAGTATTTTATTTTTCACAGGGAACGGAGGTACTTTTCTAGCTAATTCGTCTAAGGATAACACAAGGGTAGAGTTGATAGTTGAGATGGATTTCTATGGTTTTAGGGTCTATGGGTAGATTAATTTTACTTCTACTTATTTACTTCGGGCACCGGCGTATACCTTTTTTGCCAGGCACCTCTGCCCTGTAGCTCTACGTTGAACCCGAACATGGGGGATTACATGGGACGGACAGGGCTGTCACCACCTTCCATCTACCCCTCAATCATGGGGAATGAGGAAAACGAAGGTAACTTCTAGCTCAGACACCACGTTTACGCTATTGGTTACTACTCTAGTAACGGTCAGGAATTTCCGTCTTTATTAGGAGTCCTCAAACTAGAGCATCCGCCATGGGGACGAACAACGAACCACAAACAAGAGTAAAGCTTAACTAATCAAAGACTTTATAACCAAAAGAACCACGAACACTCACTTAGCGGGAGAACTCGTTGAAGTAAGATGCTCGTCGAGGTACAAGTTGAAAAGACACCGACAAGTCCAGCGCTTCCCTGAGCTCTCCCTCACATCTCTCCCTTACTACTCTAGCTAGCTACTAGGGCCTAAGCCTTTGGAGTGTTGCTCTAACTTAAGTGATGTGTGCTCTTCTTCCTCGTGATGGTTGTCTTTTAGAGGGGTTACCCCTCTATTTATACAAGGAGTAGAGGCGGTGCAGTACCTATTCTTGGCGCGTCCCTAGCTTCCACCACCTCAGCATGTCCACATGTCACCGCCTATCGAAGGGGTGGACGAGAGGAACCGGCAGGGGGTCGCCCACCCCCTGACCAAGCCGCCTCGCCACCGCCTTCGCGTGGCAGGTTGTGGGCTAGACATGGATCACTCCTTGGTAGTGCTTTGCCCCGGTTGAGTCGAGTTGATAAGTGTCTCCCTTGTTCCTTTGCGCGAATCAACATTGGAAAGCGCCTTTTGATGAAGTTTTCCATGCATTTGTGTTTATGTCCTGCAAAATAATAATCTCCAAATACATGTGGAACTTTTCAATAGTAAATGCCTATGTGTTTAGGATTGCCAATTTCTTCTCTTTTTATGTCTTAATTGGCGGTTAGATTTGATCGTTAAGGATCGCCAGCAAGCTCCCACACACTTACCCATTTGCTCGTCCTCGAGCAAATTTTATAGATAAAAGTAATCAGGAGCATAACATCCTAAGACATATGGCTTACATAAAATTTATTCCAACATATTCCTTACACAAGTGGGATATGTGGCTTTAGCTAACATGTTTTCTTGGGTTGTTGAAAAGTGGAACAGTTCTCGAAACAAAGTCATCTTCCTAATTTCACATTTCAGTAAATTAGAGTTTTGAAAGTTTTTTCTCAAGAAAAATATAGTTCACTTTATACTCCTCAAATGGCTCTCAAATCACTCAATGGTGTATACTTCCTCACCAAGGCATAGCAATGTTTTTCCTTTTGTTTTCTCCTACTTCTAAAAGGTTTATGTGGAGCTTTAGGTAGGGATAGACAAAATAGCATACTTGTATTGCATATGTTGTAAAGTCAAATCAAGGATCCAAAGAGAGAAGTGTCATACTCTTAGATCAAGATGTGCATGTGTGTGGAAAAAGGTGAACTAAAACTATACTCCTTTTGTAGATATGATCTCTTTCTGTAACTTATTATTTTGAAACATGGCTATCTTTTTTTCTTCTTTCAATACATGAGCCTTCATGTGCTTATCATGTTTTTTTCTTTTGTACTTGGACCTTCATGTGTCCATATTTTTTTTAAACTTATGTGTAGCCCATGTTTCTTCTTCTAAACCATATATTTGGAGAGAGATCTTTATCTTTTTAGAACATGGAGTATTTGTCTAATAAACAATTTTTTTATATACTCCCAATGTAGGAGCAGAATCTTTGGTGGATGGAGGCATGTTTTTGTGTACTCCCAGTGTAGGAGCAACATGTATATGTGGGTGTATGTGATCTTGATCTTGGGAGCATGATAAATCTCTCAACAAGGATCAACAAGACTTGACCAAACTCAACACAATAACAAGCAGCTTATGTAGAAGGCTTGAAAATTGCAAGATGTTATATTTGGCTTTGGTAGGAATTGCTCACCAAATGAGGAGTATGTGATACTATGGTTTATAAGGGGGTTGGTAAGTTTATTTATGAAACCCTAATTGTCCTTGGGCCTATCTACCATTTTTTCTCAGCCTTCGCCTAAGGTCTCTGCCTAGGTGAAGGCTACATCGATTCATATCTACTGGAAACTCTACTTTCCAACATTGGTGCCCACTGTGTGTAGGCCAAGCAAAACCCACAATGGCAAGAAAGAGAGCAGCCCCCGCAAGAGCACCTCCAGAGCCTACCAGAAGGGGAAGGCCCAGGCGTAACGCTCGTAGCACCTATGCTACTACTACCGAAGAGCTAGACATAGAGGAAGATGTTGCGGAGGATCAACCTGTGGTGATCGAGGAGCAGCTGGTGCCAGAATCAACACTAGAGCAAGTGCTCCAACAGCTCCAAGCCTAGTTGCAGAGTACACAGCAAGAAAGAGATAGGTTGGTGGCAACCTTCGCCGCAAACTAAAGGGTAGTCCAGGCATCACTTTAGGCCGCAGCGATCAGGCAGCAGTTGGCTATCTTGTAGGCAGAGAATCAAAGCATGCAGCCCAATCAGCCTCTTTCCAACACACCTAACCAGCACCACTCAACAAATCAAAGTCAACCTAACCCTTCGCCAGGTATGACCGCTCAACCAACCTTCGACACACCTTTCACCTCACCCCTAGTCCACAGAACCATAGACTCAAAATCTCTATTATCCGAAGGTATCCAAAGCTCACCTTAGCCCTCATCATGAGCTTCGAGGCAGCTATAGCCTCCGTAGGAGGGAATGACACCGTTCTGGCTAAGTCATTCATTATCGTAGCCAAGGACGACGCATTGGCATGGTATTCGATGTTAAGGCCAAGCTTAGTATATTCCTAGGAAGACCTTCGCGATAAAATCATAGCCAACTTCAAAGGATTTACCACTAAATCCCTAACCACGATTGTAACACCCGTGTTTTTGCATCATGTTAAAAATCACAAAAAATTGAACTTTTTAAAACTTTATAACAAATTAAAACCTTGATTAGTTTATTTCCTACAAAACCACTTTTAAATAAAATGTTTTCCAAAACATTGCATCAAAATCCACCATATGAATGTTTGAATTGTTTGCCTGCGTGACTGATTGAATGCTTGCTTGCTTGAATGTTTGATGTTGCCTTCTGGAATTTATTTGCGGCACCAAAATAACCTGCTTTAATGACAAACTGTATTCTTGACCTTTCCCTATATTATAGCAGTAGATAATGCGTCGTAGTTATAAACAATGCTTCATCACCTTCTGTGCTTAATTACATTAGCCATCGCATCACTAGATTATATGTTTAGTTGTTCTTCCTAATATTAGTTTACATTTAGTTAATTCCAATACGGTATGAAATCCCTTGCTTTTAATTTCGATAGTTATAAAAGAATGTAATATTTAGAGGTATATCTATCATGGTTAATTTATTATCTTTTGCTATCTCAATTATATGCTAGTTAGTGTCTTTGCCGTGAAATATATACAAACACATACATCATATATATATATATACATGCACTACCACGTTACTTGTTACTTGTTTACAGAAGAATTAATACATATAAGCATATATACGCATATACGTAGTACTTTGCCCGTTTACAAAAATAGAAATAGTAAACCCTCCTACTGTGTACGCCTCCCTCCCATGGGCCAAGTTCATCACGGCAGCAGCCCCGTCAGCTCATACACGCGCAGCGTCACACCGCGTCCTCTCCGCGTCGCCACCGCGAGAGCCGCGCCCGCGCTGCCGCTTCCGAGCACGTGAGGAACACCGCCAAGATATTCCCATGGCGAACCGCCTCTCTGCGTTGTCGTCATCCTCCAAACGAAAATATCGGCGTCGGACTGTGCTTAACCGACCATGTTCCGTGTCGTTTCCGGCATCAATCTTATCCTCGCCGCGAACCTCGTCGACAGCTGGGGCATAGCAAGGACACGACCGTCAGAGATATTTTTCCGCGAATCGCGTTCCTCGTCGCGCACGCGGAGCACGTCGACGGAGATATTTCTCCGGGCCAACCGCCTCGCCGCGAGCCTATAAAAGGCCGGCCATGGCCGTCGTCGAGGGCACCTCGCCAAGCTCGGAGGTGGGGGAGAAGCTCGCCTCTCCAGCTGCTTGCTTCGGCCCTCTCCTTCTCCCTGCTGCTCAGCACGCAGCGGCGAAGACGTCCGCGCTTCGCCGAGCGCCGTCGTGCCCGCTCGCCCAGTGAGTGAGCCGCTGCCCTGGCCGCTCGCCCACCGCGAAGCCGAGCGCCCGCCGTCGCCGTGCCCTCTGCCCGCTGAAGCCGCCGCCGCGCTCGTCCTTGCCAACCGACTGCCGCTGGAACACCTTCGCGCTGCAGCCGAACTCCGCGCCTCCGCCGCACGGCCCAGCAGCGCCGCCGCCCTGTGCTCTGCTCCAAGCCTTGCTCTGCTCTCATCGGCGCATCCTTTCTCCTCCTCTGCTTGCCCACTCTCCCTCTCCTTGCTCTTGCCGCGACCCACGCGGACGCCGCCGTCGAGCAGCACCGCCGCCGAGCCGGGTGCCCTGTGTCCTCGTGCTCACCATCTCCCTCCGCCTCCTCTGTGCTCTCCCTTCTCACTCTCTGACCGCTCGATGGGGATAGGGATAGGAATGACCGACGATGGCATCCAATGCCAGCGCCTCAGCCACGTCGTTGTGGCCAATGGCTGAGCGACACACCCTCTGGTGGGGCCTGCCTGTCAATGATTCCTCCCCCTCCTTTCTTCTGTGAACACTCGGTCCACAAGGACCGCAGGCAGGCGGGAGCAGGTGCACGAGCACAGTGCTAGGCCGAGCCCCACAGTGGCCCACACGTCAGCCTCATGGGTAAACTGCTACGTTTACCCAGAAAAACATACACAGTAGACTAAACGGTAAGCTAATAAAATTCTAGAAAAATTCCTAATAAATTTCTAGATTAACTAGAGTAGTTCTAGATCGTATTTATATAGTTTGCATCCATATTGCATAGATAAAAATAGTAGAATTAATTTGCATGCATTATTTCATACTCGTTTAACCGGTAAATTTAAATATTTTATATCTTGCACGTCTTAATTCCAAATTGCATAATTCTTTCACCATAAATCATCAAATAATGATGCCCATTTAAATTCTAGATTTGTTTGCCTTGATTTACTTTATTAGTAATCACGCTGTAGACGCATATATTAGATTAAACGCTCCGCAAACGATCACTTAAATATAACTACACGAATAAACATAACGTATACTTAGTGATACAATTGCATCCGTATAAATATAACCGTAGTAGTGATATAGGGGAACATAAGATATACCTGATAGAATTATAAAACACGCGTTAGAATTATAAGATGGACGCGCTAGGATTAGATATAACCAACATATATAGATAGTACTAATATATAAATGCAATAGTAATATAACATATGCGCGGTAGAATTAAAGTATCCGCATGCTAGTAATAATAATATACATATAATAATAAAATGAAATATGCGCTTTACTAATATAAAATATTCTCGGTAGTATTATAAAATATAATGTTACGCGATAGAATATGTATAAACCCAGAGATATAGTAGTGTACCGATAGTATCACCTACACACTATATATGGCTATGCCCGATACCCGGGAATACATCCATGTATGGCTAACCAACCACCCACTCTAACCTAGCCCGTAGGAGCCACCTTGATTGGATGAAATACCTCTATCCAAATCTTACTTCAAATTGACATAATAATGATAGGCTAGTTAATGATTCATCGCCCAACTAGGATCAACTCGTCTAGGAACGATTGCTGTCGTGCTGGTTTGACATGCATTGATTGTTATTTTCTCGTTTGTGTGTCTTGTTTGTCGACGTTAGTCCGCGTAGGATCGGAGACGCAGAGATGACCCACGGGACCCAGAAGCACCACCAACACGGGAACAATGAAGGAACGACAACCTTGGATATACTCGACAGCGAGCAAAGGCAAGTCCTAATCCCCACCTATCCCCTACATTTCCATTCCTTTGTTTACTCCCCTCCTACCACCTCTATATTTTGCTAGCCTCCACCATAACCCACCATACCTGACCCTACCAACTGCTAATCTTAACATATACTACTTATTAAATCCTCATTCATGGATTAATATTGTTATGTGATTTATGAGAAGGTATTGGTACCTTGATGAGATATGAGAAATATGAACTTGAGGATAATAACTATAAAACTTAAGTTGGTAAAATTGGACTAAACCTCGATAGGGGGCGAGTGGGGGTAATTCATGTGGTATGGGTTACCTTGGCAGGATAGCCTGTGTGGGATCCTGTGGGAGATACTCGCCTCGGTCACATAAGGACCGGTTCATTGGCCATCTCGCCTAGCCAGAATTCCGTACAACCACATGTCTATATGGGTAGACTTGATCTCACACCCCGTTAGATTGAAGTATAATTTTCACTAGGAGGCCGGAGTGGCAACGGACTAACAGGAGAGGACACAGCTGCTGTGTGATCTACCGTGGTCTGATCGGCATGGTTGCATTTGTGGTCTTCCATGTAAAATTTATTGTTGTGCCGTGTGTGAGCACCCTTTTATTATTTAATCTGGATGCTATGTGATCATCCACCGGATGCTGTGTGATCATCCAACCACTCGATATTCTAGGATGCTGTGTGATCATCCTGATGCTTGTGGGTTCCGGTCCCTGAGTAGTCCGTGGTGGAATTATATGGAAATCTAAGGTAGCGCCCTCTCGGGTATGAGGTCTCGTTAGGCCTGTCTAAGCCATGACGATGGTATCGACTACGCCTATCATGTGGGGAAATTTATACACCTCTGCAGAGTTTATTGAATCTATTCGAATAGCCACGTCCTTGGAATGGGCAATCGCTGGGATGAGGTCCCCAAATGATTAGACTACAACAACTGTGATACTCTGGTAAGATGTATTTATGAATTTGGTAATCTATACTCAACTCGGGAACTGGTGAGGATGATAATACCCTGCCAGGGCCCAACCTATATTATAACTACTTCACTCTACCACCTTTACCACTAACCACCTCTCTCTCTATATATAGCCTTCATCCACCTCTCCACCCAAAGTTAGGGCTTGCTGAGTACGTATGTACTCACCCCTTCTCCACTATATGTTTTTAGGAATGAAGCTGTAGGAGTATATCCGAGGATGAAGCTACCAAGGACTACACAAGGATAGAACGTCTGGAGCACACTCGAAGACGGAGCCATACGACTACACGAAGAAGTTACACTGGGACTACGACGACCGGGTTGTAGGAATACGCTTAAGAAATAAGTCTAGGGTTACGTCCGCACTCCAAGTTGCCTGTAGGAATGGAGCCACGTTGTTATAGGACTGCTGTCTTAGATCACTGATATACAATGTAAGGCCAGTGGCCCAAGCTATGCAACCCGAACCATGTAATATATTTCTCTATTAGTAATAAAAGTATGGTTTTTGATATCAATCTTGTTCGAATTGTGCGTATCAGCTACTGATCCAGGGACTGATACATGATGCACAGTGGACCCTAAATTGGGGGCTCGACAATGATGGACCTGTTCCAGTGCAAACAAAATCAAGGGGAGGCTCTAAGGGACTATTTTCAAAGATTCGTGCAGCTAAAGGCGAAGGAACCAAATGTCCTAGAAGATGTTGCAATTGAAGCCACAATCAAAGGTCTCCGCATCGGGGCCTTCGTAGTTCATCTAGCTCAAGAAAAGCCAAGCACAATAGAGGAGCTGTACAATAAGTTTGAGAAATATTGCTGGTCAGACAACAACCTTCGCAGAAGATTAGAAGAGCAAAATTAGAACAAGCAATACCAAGGGAGCAATAGGAATGCTCAAAGGGGCAACAAAAACCAAGGCCAGTCATAGCCTCAGCAAGGGCTAGAACAAGTTTTTAACATAGAGCAGCAAGGGAATAACCAGCAAGGGCAACAGACGTTAGAGGCATCCTCAAACAAAGAGTATCAGAAATTATACGAAGGCAAGAAATACAATCAAAGGAAGAACGGGAACAAGAACCAGGAACTAGGACAGCGAAGGCAGTATTATTTCTTTCATGGAGAAAACAAAGGACATATCACCAGAGATTGCCCAGATGCGAAGCAAACCCAAGAAAGGATAAATAATAGGGCAAATTCTCAGCCTCCGCCACAACAACCCACAAGAGAAGTCAACCACACCTTCGCTGCACCCCAACAGCAGCCATACTACCGAATCTACCCAAGCCTTAACTCCAATCAAATCCACCCATCCACCTTAGCAGCTGCATATTACCCTAACTTCTTACCCGCATGGCGACCAAGTACACAACAACAAGGGCAGACCAGTGACCAACATGCAGAAGCCAACCTCACCTATATAAACCCAATGCCTCCATACATAACATTCATAGAGGCAAACTAGCCAGCTCAAGTTCACAATGGGCAACTTGAGGCATTACCTCCGCCACCACCTCCACCACAACTAGCCACACCCAAAACCGATCCCAACCCAGAAAACTAGCTTAACCCACATACACCGCTGCACACCATTGACATGATACTGCCAATAGCCGGAGGCTCTGCAATGGAGTTCTAGACAAAGAAGCAGAAGAAAGATCATCTCAGACTTGTCAACAACATAGCAGTTCAGGGTCCAGTGTGCTACATTGGTCGAAGACACCCATTATGTTTCCAGAACAATACCTCCAATTAGAAAGCTACCCCCACGCTGATGCCATGGTGATCAAAGCCAATATAGCAGGCTAGAAAATTAGCAGGGTTCTCATAGACTCCAGAATCTCTACAGACATCATCTTTGTTAATGCCTTTGATCAGATGAATTAAGCAGAAGCCAGTTGCAGTCTTCGGACTCACCACTGATCGGATTTGGAGGAAAGAAGATCGATGCATTGGGAAAAATATCCCTACCAGTTTTCTTTGGAGGCCAGGAAAATGCAAGAATAGAGTACGTGACCTTCGACGTAGTAGACCTCTACTACCCATATAATGCCATCTTCGGCAGAGGGTTTGCAAACAAGTTCAATGTGGCCATCCATATGGGCTACTTATGTATGAAAATGCTAACTTTACATGGCACCATCACAATCCATGGTGGTTAGAAAGAGGCAAGAAACATAGAAAGAGCCATCTACATGTCACAGCGCAACATTAACTCTGTCGAGTCAGCCAAGAGCAACGAACCGGAGCCTCCGGACATGCCGAAGGGAAAACAGATCTCAAAGATCAAGAAGAAACAAAATCAGTCCCGTTGGAGAATGCAGTGCCAGATAGAAAGGTCACTATCGGAGGCAACCTTTTGAAGGAAGAAGAAGCAGAGCTCATAGAAACCTTAGCAAAAAACAAAGACGTCTTCGCCTGGTCAACCTCTGACTTGAAAGGAGTTAGCAGAAATATCATACAACACACTCATGACATCAACCCCAAAATAAAGCCAAGAAAGCAACGATAAAGGAAAATGTCAAAAGACAGAGTCTTAGCAGCAAAGGCTGAGGTGCAAAGACTGTTAGATGCAAATGCCATCAGAGAAGTCAAATACTCAGAGTGGATAGCAAACGTAGTGCTGGTACCCAAGAAAAACGAGAAGATGAGAATGTGCATAGGTTTCACAGACCTAAACAAGGCTTGCAAGAAAGATCCATTCCCACTACCAAGCATAGATACCTCTGTTGATAAGGCGGTGGGCTGCAAACGTTTTTCACTCCTGGATTGTTACTCAGATCTGGCTCAGCAAGGAAGACGAGGAAGAACAAGTTTTACTACTCCTTTTGGAACATACTGTTACATCAGAATGCCCAAAGGACTAAAGAACGTGGGATCAACCTTCGCATGACAAAAGCAGTTCTCAGCCCCCAGCTATAGAAAAACATTATAGCTTATGTCGATGATATTGTGGTCATGAGTAAAAATGAAGAGGATCACATTGCAGACCTTAAAGAAACCTTCACCAATCTCAGGGTAGTCGAACTTAAGCTAAACCCAAAGAAGTGTGTCTTTAGTGTGAGCCGAGGCAAAATGCTCGGGTATATCATAGGACCCGAAGGCGTAAGAGCCAATCCGAAAAAGGTGAAGGTCATAATCTCAATGATAGAACCGTCAACCAAAAAAGAAGTTTAGAAGCTCACAGGAAGAATAGCAGCGCTAAACATATTCATCTCAAAATCTGCAGAGTGCAGTCTCCTGTTCTTCAAGGCTCTAAGAGGCGAAGACAAAGTGGAATGGGGTCCAAAGCAATCAAAGGCTTTCCAGCAGGTCAAAAGCTACATGGCTCCGAGCTCCTAGTCATAGTGCCAGATCCGGAGGCACCACTACTACTATACGTCGTAGCCTCTGACCACGCAGTCAGTGGAGTACATGTTCAAGAAAAAGAGGAAGAATCAAAGGTCATCCAATAGCATGTCTACTACATCTCCGAAGCACTATCAGGAGCAAAACTGAAATATTAAGAAATAGAAAAGATAGCATACGTTGTCCTAATTTTATCAAGAAAGTTGAAGCATTACTTCCAAGCGCACGAGATCACAGTACCATCATTGTAGCCACTCGGAGGCATATTCAGCAACAAAGAGGCCTCTAGAAGAATAAGGAAATAGGCAATAGAGCTATCCTAGTTTGACCTCAACTACGTGCCAAGAATAGCGATAAAATCGCAAGCCTTAGTAGATTTCATGACAGATTGGACACCTTCGGTGCATCAAAGTGAACCACCTCAAACTCTAGTTTGGACACTCTATACAGATGAGGCCTGGGGACACCTAGGAGTAGGAGCCTCTGCCGTGCTGATAGCACCATTAGGCCTTCGATCTAAGTATGCAGCCATATTAGAGTTTAAGGCAACTAACAACATTGTAGAGTATGAAGGCCTCATACTGGGACTCAACAAAGCGAAGACACTCAACGCGAAAACAATATTAGCAAAAACAGACTCTCAGGTTGTAGCCGGGCAAGTCAAAAAAGCGTACATGGCACGAGAGCCGGAGTTGGTCAAATACTTGGCGACAGTAAGGACACTAGAGCGGAGGTTCCAAGGGTTCACCTTGAAATACATACCAAGGGCAGAGAATGTAGAAGCCGATGAGCTAGCGAAGGCAGCAACAAACAATTTGCCCATACCAGATGGGACATTCTACCAAGTACTTCAAGCACCAACAACACCAGCAATTGCGAAGGCATTCAAGCAAGTCCTACTAACAAAGTCCGAAGATTGGAGACAGTTGATCATTGATCAGATAAACAATGTGCAACACTTAGAAGACGAAGCAAGCATAGCTAGAATGGCAGCTAGGGCAAGAAGCTATACACTAGTAGATGGGATCCTATACAAAAAAGGCATAGTCCAACTGCTGCTCAAACATATAACCCAGGGCGAAGGCAAGGAACTCCTCTGAGAAATTCACTTCGGAATTTGCGGGTCTCACATAGGCCTAAGAGCATTGTCTACGAAGGCCATCAGGCAAGGATTCTATTGGCCCACCCACATCAAAGATGCACAAGAAATTGTCAAGACATGTGAAGCATGCCAGACACCACTACAAGATTGGAGGTGGGCAGAACTTTTGACCGCCTCCGTTACCCCAGCCAGGCCAGCCTCCTGAGCGGCCGTCTCGGTTAATGTTTAACGAAGGTGGTCGACTTAAAGAGACTGCCTCGGTTAAGAAGCCATTAACTGAGGCGGTCGGCTTAACGCAACCGCCTCTGTTAATCCATTAACAGAGGCGGTCATTGTTGCTGAACCGCCTCAGTTAATGGATATTAACCAAGGCAGTCGCATTATAGTAACCGCCTCCGTTAATCCATTAACCGAGGCAGCCGATGTAAAGCAACCGCTTCCGTTAATATGTGATTAACGGAGGCGGTTTTTCTTATAGTGCCCGCCTCTGTTATTCCTATAGCTATAAATGCACCCAGCCACCTCCCCTTCTTCCTCGCGGCTCCTCTTCTAATTTTTAGGGTTTTGAGCTCCAAAACCCTAAAAATTGTGCAAAATTTATGGGGAGAAGTTTTGCTCTTGTTTTGTTCTAGGATGACACCGAAAAAGGTAGATACACGCTCTCCAAACCTCATTTGTCGCTCTTCTTCATCGATTCATTTGGGGCTCTAGATCTAGATCTAGATCTAGATCCACCTTTTCATGGAGGAGAGAGAAAACTGCTATTTCTTTAGCTCTAGATCTATTCTCTCATCTCTACGGCTATTTATTTGTAATAATATTGCTTTGTGGAATAAGGTCTGCAGGTATTGACAACTGGTTCGAATGGATGTACCAGATGAAGAGAATGAAACCGCAATACCTAGTTTATGTGAGGAAGTTTATTGCGGCTGCAAAAGCTCACCGTGACAGTCTGAATTGGATGACAACCATATGTTTGTGTTCTCACTATATGAACATGAGAGTCCACATAGATAGCGAGGTGCACTCTCACTTGATCAAGTTTGGTTTCGTTAAGGATTACACGGTATGGACTTTTCATGGCGAAAAAGTAGATGCGACTGGCGGTGCATCTGGAGGGAACTCATTGTTATTGACAACAGTCAATATAGACCATGTAGGACGACAACCCGCCTCCTCATTAGTAGCAGCAGCCAGCGATGACAATGCTCATGATTACATCACGATGGAGGATTTATTCCAAGATATGGCTGCTGACGACGATAGTGGTGGGGATGCTGATGAGGAGGCTATTGTGAGGGACCTAGAGGGTGCGGAGCTTTTGGAGGAAATAGCTAACCGCATCGACGAAGATGACATTCTGTATGGGAGCCCGAGGTGGCTGGAGAATTTCAGAGACATGAAGCAGGCGGCAATTGACCCGCTCTATAAGGACTATCCGAAGCATTGGACAGCGCTACGTTTTAACCTCCAGATGCTGATGTTGAAGGCTCAGCATGGCTGGTCCGACACTAGCTTCAATGAGCTCTTAAGTGTCCTTGCTAACACATACCCAAAGGATAACGAGGTGCCCACCAATACCTATCGGGCGAAGAAGCTGATTCGGCCAGTGGCGATGAAACTTAGAAAGTTTGACGCCTGCCCTAACCACTGTATCCTTTATCGGGGTGAGCAGTATGATAGGTTAGAGAGATGTTCGCACTACGGCGTGAGTCGATATAAGAGGAACACCGGTTGTTGCGTGGATGCAAACAACTATGGAGCCTTGGGTGGGCCAAAGAAGAAGGGGGCCAAGAAGAAGGGGCGAAGAAGAAGCAGATCTTGTCTCAACAGGACAAGGAAGAAGAGGGATACATGCAGAGGAAAAGTCCTGCATTGTCAATATGGTACCTGCCTGTCATTGATCGTCTACGAGCTATATTCGAGAACTCCGAGGATGCCAAGCTAATGTCCTGGCATGCATCTAGTGATCACACGAAAGACGATGGCAAGCTACGCACCCTTCTGATGGCAAGCAGTGGAAGGATTTCAAAGCCATGTTCTTAGAGTTTGGCAAAGAGGCGCGGAACGTTAGGTTCGCGCTGAGTACCGATGGGATGAACCCATTTGGTGACCTTAGTAGCTCGCACAAAACTTCGCTGGTTATCCTCACTATCTACAACCTGCCTCCTTGGCTATGTCAGAAGCACAGGTACCTTCTGCTAACCATGGTTATTTTTGGACTGAGGTAGCCTAGCAATGATATAGATGTGTTCCTAGAGCCGCTCATAGAGGACATGAAGATACTATAGGGAAAAGGGGTCAAGATGATGGATGTGTCCCTAAGGAAGAAGTTCACTCTAAAAGCCATAATCATTATGACCATCACCGATTACCCTGGTCTTTTTTCACTGTCAGGGTAGATCAAAGGGAAGACCGGTTGCATAGTTTGCATCGATGGTACCTGCTACACTTACCTTAAGGGATCCAACAATTTGGTGTACACGAGGCACAGACGATTCCTTGTCAAGAAGCATAGGTACCGAAAGGATACGATGAATAAATACTTCGACAACCAGGCCAAGCCATAACTTGATGAACCAAAATGGACTAGGTTTAGGGAAAAGGTGTTTGGCACGATCAAGGACATGGAGGTCGAGTTCAGAAAGAAGAAGAAAGAGATAGAGGGGACAACGACAAGGAAGAGAAAGCAGGATAAGATGGAGGAACCATCTATCGCCGTTCCATTCAAGAAGTTGATTTTCTTCAAGTACCTATCGTATTGGAAAACACTAGATACACCCCTTGCCATCGACGTCAAGGGAAAGACGAAGGATGGTCTGAAGTCACGGATGGATCTTGTCAACCTGGGCATCAGGCATGACATTCACCCACAACCATCAACGCAGAATGGGAATGTTGACCTCCCGGGTGTGGGCTACAACCTGACAAAAGACCAGCAAAGTGATGTGTGCCATTGGCTTAGGGGTGTCAAGGTGCCGACCGGTTTCTCTTCCAACATCAAGAGCCTAGTCTCGATGAAAGACCTCATAATGACCAACTACAACTCGCATGACTACCACGTCATGCTAACAGTGTTCCTTCCAATTGTGATCAGGGCCATCGGTCCATAGTACGTGAAGATGGTGATCACACGGATGTGCTACTTCTTTAACCGCATCACCTAGAAGGTCATTGATGAAGCTGAGCTACCCGTCCTGAAATAGTTCATCACAGAGACTCTTTGCCAGCTCGAGATGTGCTTCCCACCGTCTTACTTCGATATTATGCCACACCTGATGATGCACATGGTTGATCAGATATGGCAATTGGACCCTGTGTACCTACACTAGATGTGGACGTACGAGTGGTTAATGTTGACCCTCAACAGATACGTCCTTAACCATGCCCACCCGGAGGGCTCTATGATAGAGGCATACACAACCGAGGAGGCCGTGAACTGTTGCACAAAATACATCCGAGATGGGAGGGTGATTGGGCTACCCGTCCATTAGCACAAAGGCAAAACCTCAAAGATGGGGTGCACGGGGTAGAAAGTACGCATCGATGTAGAAAACAAAACGGTGCGACAAGCTGACTACAACATCCTTCATCAGTTAGTGGTCATGGAAACCTACGTTGAGAAACACCTAGACGAGATCCATGCCACTCATGATGGGTAGCGCATGGAGGCATGGGTGCAGAAACAACACAAGAGCAATTTCACGGTGTGGCTCCAAGAGCAGGGCATACCCCATGGAGAAGCCGATGAAGTAGAGATCGTTAAGAGGCTTGTGTCTGGCCCGTCCACCCAAATGACCACGTGGCAAGGGTATGACATCAATGGATATAGGTTTCACACAAAAGAGAAGGACAAGAAGAGCGCGGTACAAAATAACGGTGTTCGATATGAGGGCATCGACGAGTCCACGGGGCAGAGGAGGCAATACTATGGGCAGGTTGAAGCGATATGGGAACTTGACTACGGTGGTGAACTACAGATACCCGTCTTCTAATGCTAGTGGGTTAAACCAAAGGGGGTTGTCATGGACGACGATGGGCTACAAGGATGATCAGTGGGTACTAGCAACCGAGGTCGTGCAAGTAGCCTACTATGTGATGCCAGAGGACAATACGAGGCACGTGGTTGTGTCAGGAAAGCAGAGGATCATGGGAGCTGATGGGGTCCAGAGTCTCGAAGAATACAACTACCCAGAGCTCGGGCTTTTTACCGATCATCCAAGGAAGATCAAGGCCGTCGAGGACTGCTTCAAGAAGTCCAAGATCATGCCGTAGGTCTGCCCCGACAGTGAGAAGAAGACCGTGGGAGCACCTGCAGTAAAATGATATATGTATGCCAGACATTTATGTAATAATGTAGGGATCAGACTCATTTGAAGACAACTTTTTGTAACTTATTATTATAATGGAACCATATATATGCCACACATTTATGTATGCATCGTTGTGTTAAGTGCTACTATACTACTTCCTACTACTAGTACACTACTACCACTCTACTACCTCTACCACTGCTCTATTACTCCTATAGTACTACCACTGCTCTACTACCCCTTCTCCATACTCCTAGTACTATCAAAATAATTATCAATTTTAAAAAGCATTACAAATGTAATATCAACTTTACAAGTTAGTAAAAACAATTAAACCGAGGCATTTCAAATTAAAAATCTAAAAAATCTTAACAGAGGCGAGCACTCTAAGCCGCCTGCCTTGGTTAACGTTAACCATGGCGGGCACCCTAATCCGCCTGCCTTGGTTAATATTAACCAAGACGGGTGCTATAACTTGCCTGCCTCGGTTATTCATTGCCTATATATACACTAGAGTGCCCCTAAATCTTCCTAAGTCCTTCGACGCGTTCGATTTCACCCGAAGGGCTACCAAAATTTTGAATCACGCCGCCATAGCCGGTGTGCTCTCTCCCACCCCCACACCCCCGCCCCGTCCCTGCACCATCTTCGCTGGCTGCGTCTGTCGTCTTCCTCGAGCTGCTGCGGAACGCTAGCTGTGGGCGCAGAGCTCCACCGCCGTACGACGGAACCCTAGCGGCATTCCACCGTCTTCCCTGCCTCTGTCTTCATCTCCACACCATCCACTGCATCGTCCTCCGCATTTGCCTTCATCCTTCGGTCCTAGTGCGACGCTCCCTACATCGAGCCCTCCTCAACGACGCGTCTTTGTCCCTGGCGCCAGTCACCATGTGGCCCCCCTACGGTGAACTTCAGTGCGTCGTCCATCGACGGTCCTCCTCGGTGCTGAGCTCTTGCCCCTCATTCCCTGACCCCATCGTCAACCCTGAGCTCATCTCTGGTGGCCTATAGCTGTCTTGTTGTGCACATTCAGGTTTTGGCTTTGATGCTCTTTGATTCAGGTTTTGGCTACCCATTTCTTGTTGTGCAAATTTGAGCAATCAACCCTTAGTTGCCTATGATGCGTGTGATGATCCCTAGCATATATGGCACTGCCTATGATGCCTCTATTTTGTACTATCTGAGCATATGTCATTTTCTGAGATTGTCACTGCCTATGATGCCTCTATTTTATACTATCTGACTAGATGCCATTTTCTGTGATTGTCACTGCCTATGATGCCTCTATTTTGTTTCAACTGAGCATATGACATTTCTGCTACTACTCCTATGTACTACTACTTGCTGGTCTTCTCTATGGCATATGCAATGATGAAATGTTTAATCTTTTAAAAATTTGTTGAGGCAGTGGTGTACTACTTGCTGCTACTCTATACTCTATGCTTCTATAATTTTGTACTATCCTTCTATTTATGTATCCCAATTCCAAATGTTAATGAAAAAAGAATTCTATATTAAGTTATGAGATAAATATAATAATTCCATTGTCTATACAAGTGAATTGTTCGTATAACCCTATTCTTCATAGATTCTAATGGTGAACGAATTGGAGGCTCTACACGAGTGGCATGAGGCGACCCCTGATGATGATAGTGACGAAGGGTCATCGTCTAGCTTAGATGGCGGGAGCACCGAGTACGAGAGTGAAGAGCTGACACCGAGGCTGTAGAAGAAAGCTCGTGGAGAGGAAGCAAATGATCCGGACTTCGACCCATCAGTCGAAACACAACGTTCTCGCAAGCAGCCACTGCAGATTCCTTCGAATGAGGATACCGAAACATCATGGCTCGAGGTACTTGCATCAATGCACGCGTTAATTAACATAGCGTTTGATGTTCTCCTACAAGTATATAGCTAATGCGAGTTTTTGCCCTCGACATCTACCGCTGGTGCCTCAGAATTTACAGTTCGACATGGAGGAGGAAGAAGAAAGGGCCCTCCTAGAAGCACCCGCTCCCTCCACGGTGACCTCTTCAACCACAATGGCCGATGACAAGCTAAAGCGGAGAAGGGGCCAACATGGAAGGCACAAGAAGCATGATGATGTGCATGTGATAGCCCAGGTGGGCCCACAAGGAGAGCCTTTGCAGCCAATAGGGATCCTTGGCAAATTCAGCAAGCAGTGCTCCGTTTTAGTCAAGGAGAAGGTGCCTATCACATATGAAAATTGGAAGGATGTCCCAAAAGACCTCAAGGAACACGTGTGGAAAGAGATGCTGAGGCGGTTCACGTATCCAAAGGGCTATGATAAAGTGAAGTGTAGGGGCATGTCATGGTCCTGGCAGGAAAAGCACTTTGAAACTTCAAGTACAAGCTTAACAAGGAGTATGTGCAGAAAGGGGAGAACCCTTCACCCGTTACAATTATGTCTTGCCTAAAGTTTGGGAACAGTTTGTCAGACAAAAACAAACCCTAGAAGCAAAGCTCAAGAGCGAGCAGTTCTCCGAGCTTGCTAAGAGGAACCAGCACCACCACCATCTAGCATAACAGGGTATGCCACTAAGAGGCCACGGTGGCGGGCAGAAGAAAGGGCTTTAGCTGAGGCCGGGCTACTGGATCCGTACGTAGACTGTGATGAGAGGGCACGGACTTCCTCAAAGGCTGCAAGCCAAAAAAGCTAAAGAAGGGCAAGTCCAAGTTCAACGAGCCACAGACCAAGGAGGTAGAGAAGAGGATCTTGGAGGTCGCTGCGGTCCAGAAGGGCAGGTTGTTCGAACCTCACCGAGAAAGGGACATACTAACTGAGGCACTAGGAAACCCCGAGCACCGTGGCTGCATTCGTGGTGTATCCTCAAGGAAGAGTTGGAAGACCATGGATTCCTAGCAATCTGACGCAAGCACATACCACATGAGGCAAAGATACAAGGATGGGCTCATCCATAAAGGTAAAGATGAGGCAATGAAGGACATGATCATGGGGTCGATACAAGATGCTTTCACAAGCACCGACCCCAAGATGGTAGAGCTGAGGTTGCAGCTATTTCGCTAGGCTGGCGTGGTGCTGCCATAGGTTCAAGACGTCGTACAAGGGCAGATGGTGCCATCGACTAGAGGACTCCCCAAGTACCCGGTCGATGACATCATGGAACCTATGAACTACACGCTTTAGGTGCCCTTCGGTAGGGTGCAGAGGAAGAAGGATGTGGCCACAAGAGTGGCACTGCCGCCCGAAAGAGGTGCCTTGTATGGTGGTAAGCCGACCCCGCTCGACTATGCTAGGGTGGACGTGACGTGGACCAACATAGAATTTGATGAGGATGAAATCAACATTCGCATTGAAGAGGGGAGCAGATCCATCGATGCTAGTCTCAGCATACGCGTGCTATGGAATAAGGGTGACATTGACTTGAAAGTGCCGACGCCGGTGTCAGCTCGCTCGTAGCCGTCTCTCCCTAGTGACCCGGGTGATGATGATGACAACACCAACAATGACAACGGCAGCGACAACGACAATGCTGGTGGCCCAGGCAGTAGTCCTTGAGGCAGTCTAGCTCCCAACAATAGCAGTCCACAGGGAGGCATAGAGGTAGCACTGGGCGATGTGACACCACCGCCTTCAAGTGGTTTGAACGAGGGCACAAGCCAATGTCCTCCCCCACCGAGGAAGCCTACAGATGAAGAGGAGGCCATACCTTGCAACCACACCAAGATGTGTTGGGCGGCCTATAAAATAGACGACAAGCACCCATACTCAACTATGTTTGAAAGGTTTGCTACTTGCGAACATAGTCAATCTATAATTCAATTGGAGATGAAAGCTGCTTTTTCACTCCCTAACATCTTAAGCCCCGATGTTGTAGGCCAAAAACACCATCGTCGATTTGGGGCCTATCGGATGATTGCCCCGACAACTACGAGCATGGGAAGTTCATGATGACCTTGGGTGACCTCCTTGAATGGAAGTAGGAGGTAAGGAGGTTCCATCTATGGTACATCAAAGTGGCGAAAGTGGGCCTCCGCACATTTGTCATCAAGATTCCAGTGGAGTACTTCCATACGCCCACGGATGGTGAAATCCTCAAAGATTTCCATGGCATGTATTGACTAATGTGGCGAAAGGACCTCGATGTCACCCAAGTCACCTTATTTGCTATGTAAGTTAACTATGACTTTGACACCTTTGCATTGTTGTAGGTACTTTAGGAGCAAACTAATAATGCCATGATGACTTTTCCTTGCAGGATGCAGGCCTATGTAAGCAAGGAATTGGGCAAGGGTATTATCTATCTCTCTCCGATGCTTATTACAGAGAGAACCATCACGGGTGACGATATACCGGACACTCATGAAGACCTGGTGAACTTGAACCCGAAGGAGAGAAAGAAATTCCGGGAAGATCTGAAAATCAAATATAAGTATCGGGCGGGAATGCACATCTATGGAGCCATGAAGAAGGTCTGGGGAAATGGGTGTGTCATGGCCACCCACCAGTTTGGGTAAGTCAAAAATCTTCTTGGAATATATATATATATATATATATATATATATATATATATATATATATATATATATATATATATATATATATATATATATATATATATATATATATATAGCTACTTGGATCATGACTTCTCATATTTGAACATTTCAAATCTCTATTATGTGAATGGTGCAGCAAGGGCATCATGAGCCACTAGATTGTGTTTATAATCTATCCTTAGGAGGGAAGGGCCTGTATATTTGACTCTTTGCGGGATACAAACAAAGCAGGCTACAAGCACTTTGAAAGTGTATTGAGATAGTAAGTGATGGAACTTATTCATTAACAGTTAACATAGGTGTTCAAATTGTCGTTGACACTAGTGGTTTTTCGTACAGCGCTTATAAGAAGTACGTGCAAGATCCCAACTGCTATGATCAGAGATCTAAGAAGAAGGAGATCAAGAATGACACGAAACTGAAACTCAGGTCAAGTTCCCGGTAAGTACATCAAAAGTTGTTTGTACTATTATATTGAGCATGCTCTCTACTCCTCCTCCTCCTCCTACTCCTCGTCAACTCTTTGCCACTACTCCTACTACTCTACTCTACTCCTATATGAATACAACTACCACTCCTACTACTACTACTCTACTCTACTCCTATACCAAAACTACTACTACTCCTATCTGCTACTCTACTCTACTCTACTCTACTCCTATACCTACTCCTCCTCCTCCTCCTACTACTCATATACTGTACTATCCTCCTACTACTGCTCTCTATATATGCTCTAATGATTGTGTATTATATATCGTGCAGTGTGCCAAATAACCCTATGGCTCAGTTCTATGTGGATTTTACATCTGCGAGTGCCTGAGGACGTGCACCAGATTTAGCAGCAGCTGGCGGCAGCTCAAGAAAGCACAAGGATGGTGGCGAAGGGAGAAGGTTGAACAAAGCTCAAGAAAGTGAGTTAGCGCTAAACCCGAAGTTCGAGAGGATCAGAAACTGGAGCACCATGTTACAAATCAAGGATTACATCTTGCCGGACCTCTTTTCTAGGAAAAGTTGATAGCGGGGTGATCTTAGTTTCACATGTGTAAACATTTGACATCATTGCATGTGTGTAATAACTTTGAATGATGTTGGTTGACGATGGAGGACACCAATGAATGTGTTATATGTTTGTGCTTGATACGCGTAATATGTGTTTATATATGTCTTGATTCTGCTTTTATATGTGTTTGATTTGTGAAAATATAAGTCAAATTCAAATTCAAATCAAATTGCCACGGCTATTTTTAAATGGGAAAATATTAACAGAGGCGGGCAAGTAACAACAGAGTGCCATCATTAAAACTTTATCTATGGCAGTAGCATTATAGCGACCGTCTTGGTTAAAACTTTAATGGAGGTGGGCACGTTAGGGCAACTACCTCCATTAATCATCATTAATGGAGGCGGTTGCCTTAAGGCGCCCGCCTCCATTAAACGATTAACCATGGTGGGCAAGGCAACTGCCTCCATAATGTCGTGATTAACCATGACCTTTGATTAGAGGCGGTTGCAATGTTCGCCTCCATTAAGCATGTTCACCCGCCTCCATTATGATTTCTGTACTAGTGAGAGCACCTCCCCACACCAGTCAAGGCCTTTGGCTGTAATACAACTCATCCCACCCACTTGGCCATTACAAAGATGGGGCGTGGACCTTGTTGGGCCATTACCACCTTCGCAAGGGGGAATAAATTTGCAGTCGTAGCAATCGAGTACTTCACGAGATGGATTGAGGCAAAACCACTAGCAACCATCACGTCAGAATCTTTAAGAAAATTCTTTTTGCAAAACATCATCTGTAGATTCAGAGTACCAAGGACCCTCATGGTAGACAATGGAAAGCAGTTTGACTCAGATAAGTTCAAAGAGTTTTGCAAAAACATTGGCATAAAAATAGCCTTCGCATTAGTCTATCATCCAGATTCAAATGGAGCAGTAGAAAGAGATAACATAGTAATATTCTCAGTAATCTTGAAAACCCTATTTAACCTCCACAAAGGTAAGTGGGTAGAGGAACTACCAAAGGTGGTGTGGTCTCATAACACCACAACATCTAGGACGGCAGGCTTCACATTGTTCAAACTCCTGTACAGCGAGGAAGCAATGTTATCCGAAGAGATCAAGCATTAGAGCCTCTGGGTAGTGAAGCAGGTCTTGGTAGCAGATGAAGAATACTCTAAAGAAATAATCAAAGGCATAGGACTAGAAGCAGTAGAAAACATCACCAAATACCAAGAGCAAACTAGGAGATGGAGAGACAGCCAGGTGGTCAGAAAGCTCATACAGGACGAAGACCTTGTCCTAAGAAGGAAGCCCAATGCAGCTAATGTAGGAAAGCTCCAACCAAAATAGGAAGGCCCATACACAACAAAGGCTGTCGGAAGACCATGGTCATTCTTCCTAATAGATGGCGAAGGAAAAACAACCACTCATACCTGGAACATAAATAATTTGCGCAGATTCTACATATAATTGTAAAGGGGTGGCCTCTACGGAACTACTCTCTTAGTTTTCACATTTTCTCTTTACATTTCATGTAAAAGGTCATGTACTCTTTTCCTCACAAAGGGGCTCCTAGCGGAGGTGAGGTTTTTGATGAGGCTGACCCATGTAAAATCCTCTAAAATATAAAGAGGAATTCCCCCAAGAGTACTATGAAAAGTGAAGGTCGAAAGTGGCTAGCAATGGAGCAACAACATTCAACAATGACACCACGACAAAGAGGACCTTTCACTGCCTTAGCCGAAGGCTCTAAAGCATGGAATGACCTCTGCGGCTAGATTAGCCTGCAACCTTGACAAAGCCCTGTCCACAATCAGGCATCAAGGATTCATCAAAATAGCTAAAAGGCCACAAAACCTAACAAAGACCTACCTTCGTCGTAGGCATCGGGCAGAAAAATACCTGGCGAAGACCAGTCCCTATCAGGCACTAGGTCATAATGGAATTAATGACTAATGTACAACAAAAATAAAAAGCCAAAGATACGCTACGTACAAAGAAATCAACCAATCTTATTATGACTTCAAAACGTATCTAAGCAATAAACCCTAACCAACCACTAAAATTTATTAAAACATGCAAGTATGGGACTATAAAACGCAACGCCTCCCCCCGCATTAGCCTCAGTCAGTGCATCACTATATCACCTATTTCAGAGAATGCTAGGGGGAGGTCAAGGCAGCCAAAACCTAACACACTATAAAGCAAGGAAAGAAAACAATGGAGGCGGGAGTATCCTTAGAGAGAATGCAACAACAAGATACCGTGCGAAGACTCGTAACTAAAGCAGCTCATGTAGCCTAGCGAAGGCCACGTAGAGGTTGTACGCATCTACAGCCTCCGGAAGGCGTTCCACAATCAAAGTTCGCCAGCAAGCGATCAGTATCAGAGGTTGCGGAAGGGTATCACACGAAGATTCGTAACATCCCCCACAACTGAAGATATCGACTGGTACAGCTTGGCATCAACCATGTTCAATGCGAGTGCCGCTGCTCCAGCATGGCCAAAGGCAACAACACTCCCATCCAGGCGCAAGCGAAGACAACGCCCAAGAAAGGCTCCCTCAACCTCTGTTGCTTGCTCAAATTGCACTGTGACCTCTGGAGAAGCTCAAGATTGAAGACTAAAACCTCTGATGAGTGCTCAAATTGTGCCAAAGCCTTCGCAACAACTACAAGATCAAATATGAGCACCTTAGCTTCTCCACAACGACGCGCTAGAACCTCCCTATTGACATCTAGAGACCAAAAAGCATGGGCTACAATAAAGCGAACAAGTAACAGAGCCTCCGCACAGGACACAAGTCAAAAACTAGTGCCTCAGCTCTTCCACACGAACACGCAAGCTCATTCCCAATAGGAGCTAGAGAAGAGAGAAGCGGAGGCAGGACTAAGAGAATAAGCGCCATAAGCCAAGAACCCTTTGGCCTAAATTGTAATTGAAACAAGATTCTACAATCAAACAAGTGTCCTACCACTCCAAAAGAACAAGTCAGAAGACAGCACAACCCACCAGGCATTGATGCTCCAAGTTGTATCGTAGCAGTTGGTAGAAGTTCACATTCTTGAAATGGTGACGAGCCTAGCCTATCAACAAAACCAAAGCATAAGCAACGTAAGTCAAAAACACAGATCAGAAAGTGAAGGTTACAATTAACCTCCTATCTCTGTGTAGAGAGCATGGAGGTGCTCGGCCCACCCACTTAGTGTATCCGCGGAGCTCCCTGAAAAGAAAGCCAACTAGCTTATTCAGAAACACCAAAATAAAGCAACAAGTAAAACAAAGAGAATGAGATAACCAAACCTTCGCCGCCAGAGCAAACAGGAGCCGAAGGTCCAGCTCCTCCAATCAAGAGTGGTGCCTTTGGACTCGCATCCAGCCCAACATAGGCAAGATCCAAATCAACCGGCGAAGGCTTCTCCCCTAGCAATAGAGTCTCCATGGCTTTAGTTAAGTCACCTAGCAAAATGTAAAAACAAGACATTTTAATAGCAAACATAAAGTGAAAACACAAGTGAAACCAAAATAATCAAGAAAACACCTACCCAAAAACAAAGTAGTTTTTGCAACATCCATCTCTATGACCTCCCGCCGTGAACCAATCGGGGGTGTCGAATTTAAAGGTTGTGTCGGAGGCAGCTCATGCTTAGGTTCATCTTCAGATTCCTCGACCACAGGAACCTTCATAGAATGGTGATCCACACTCCCAATCTCCGCATCACTAGGTAGGGAAGCGTAACCACCACCACTGTCCTAGCCTTTAGAGCTGGACGAGTCATCGCCTAGCACGCCGGGCATAGGTGCCACGACGGAGCGCTCAGCGACAGTGCTGGTCGCCATCCCTCCAAGAGTGGCTTGAACAAAATCATCCCCTCCAAGATTAGCGGAGGCTATGGAATGATCACCCTCCATGCCGATAGCCGTAGAAGCAGAGCCCCCATGAACACTCTCTGTGACTTCCTCAGCAGCATCTGTAGAAGCACCGGCGGAGAAAGCCCCAATCTTTTGCTTCTTGCTGACGACCTTCGCCATGCTGGTACCTATCCTTTTCTTTGACTCAACCGCTGTGGTATTATTCTTCGCAGCAGCCTTCCTGGCCTTGTCCTCAATAGACTTCAACACCTTCGCAGGAACCTTGTGTTCCTCGTGGTGTATCCCCAATTCCTCAAACACACGGTTCAGTTGAGGCATCGTGCCTGCAATGGATCGCCGCATGAGAAACTCCTTGTCAGAAATATCACCAATAATTTCCCGTGCCTCTTGCTCCATGGCAGTAGCAAACTCCTCTAGAGTTTCATCCTCTGACAGCTTTATCCCAAAATGGGGAAAAGGGATTCCATCAGCTGGGCCATAAACAGGGAGGTGCACCATCTCCACTTTGAACGAAGGCCTAGATTTGCCAAAAGGCCAGAACATTGCAGCTACCATCTCCTCCACAAGATCATGGCCTTCAGAGTACTGACAGGCCAAAGCAAAGGCCTTTTCACAAGCTTGTCTATGAGGAGTGACATCTCTGCTGGGTGCCACCTTTGTCAAAGGCTTCATATCTGTCATAACAGAGGCAAGAGGATATCTAGTTACCTTCTTCCCATCCTCATGGGTAGAGGTAACACTGAAGGCTGCACATAAAACAAATAACACATCCAATCCTTATCCCACCTATTCTTCTGGCAATACAAAATTTCCAACCTAGAATCCCCCTGCTGCCTCTTCGCCATGAACGCGCAGCTGCCGTACTGAGCAATAAGCTCATCATCACCCACCTCTTGGGTTGGCGCTGAAGTTTGTAGTATTCACAGAAAGTGTCTAGATCTGGCTCAGCGCCAAAAGACTCACAAGCCCAACAAAATTTTCTCAAAGTAAGAAGTCCATTAGGAGTAAGATGATGAATCTGAACATCAAACTCCTCCAGTACTTCATGGAGGAACCGAACAGAAGGAAGGCAAAGGCCACAGGAGAAGTAATCCTTAATAATGACAGCATAATCCTTATCAAGCGCAGGGACCATCTCGCGCTACAAAAGCTGAGCCCTGACCTGAGGAACACAGCCATCCTTCTCCAGTTCAAGGACCATTTTCTTCGTCATGAGCGAAGGCCCAAAATCCCAGGTCTTGCTAGCCATGACCTCTGCTTCTTCAGCACTAACTAAATCACTAACCAAAGCTTCAACACTACCCAAATCCTCCTCAAGCTCTTAGGTCTCCGCAACAGCAACCATAAACTCCTCAAAGCGCCCAGACCACCCGCTAGCCCTAACACCAAGGAGACAGGAGTAGGGACCGAAGATGGTAGCCCGACAAGGAGGAGGACTAGCAGCAGAAGCCACCTCTAAATAACTAGAAAGAACAAAGGATGAGCGTAGGTAGTCCGCAAGCAAGCGAAGGCTAAGCGTGAAAGAGGGCTTGGGAAGCGAAAGACGTGAAAGCGATGGCTCCGATGGTGTGGGGGAGCCTTCACCTACCGCCCCCTTATATAGGCCACAGGCGGATGCTTCGGCTTCCACGCCCAACGGTCATGTCTGTTTGGCAATGCGATGATTCTAGAGTCAAGGCAACAAATAAGAACACGACACATTATAACCACAACAGTCTGATCTGGGCGACCCAGGGGGGAAAGGGGGGAGACCTCCACAACTCAATATCAATGGTAAAATTGAGGTTCACGGCCCACTCGCATCAGACCATGCCCTCAAGGGGGAACTGTTGGGACACAGATATGTGAGTAGCAGAGGCTAAACCCCACCATGGAATGCAAGAACTAACACCTTTGGGTTGCATGTATAATGATGTGCAGGAGTCCATGGAGAAGCCTTCGCTTATGGTCGAAGGTTCGGTGGAGACCCAAAGCACAGAGGCAGAGACGGTCCGGGCGGAGACAGAGGCACGCTAGGCGGGGTCATCGCCTCTAGCCTACAGATGGGCGGAGGCACAAGATATGGCTCCAAAGGTCCCCGAAGATGGAGCAAGGCGAAGACCAAGCGACAGAGGTTGATGTCTGCAATGGCAAAGAGTATCCTTGCAGAGCACAAGGACCCAAGGGCGGAGATGGGCCTTCCATGGGCCACTGATCAAGGACTAGGGACCAGAGGCGGTGCGGAAGAGGAAAGCCTAGGTTGCCCTTGGCAATGCTAATTTAGCATAGGAATATTCCAGAAATATACAGTAGCTGGCATAGTGCGAGAATGTAAAAGGGGAAAAGGTAGCAAACAGTGCCCTATAAAAGTAGGACTTGAACCCTATGTAAGGGGGTTGGTAAGTTCATTTATGAAACCCTAATTGTCCTTGGGCCCACCTACCATTCTTTCTCAGCCTTCACCTAAGGTCTCCGCCTGGGCGAAGGCTACATCGATTCATATCTGCTGGAAACTCTACTTTCCAACAACGTGGATATCAATAGTAATATTACGCTTTTGATCTTCAAATAGGACAGATACTTTTGGTATGGCGTGTTCTAAGGAAAAAATGTCCACATTTATTGGCTTTTGTTCATATTGTGGGTGACAATGTGTGGTGTTACTGGACCACTGTTTGGTCAACTGTAGTAACAAATCTAGGATCTCTCTAATGATGCTTATGTCAATTGGTGATACTTGGCCACTGTTTTGCTACAGTACATCTAGCAAAGGAAATCACAAAGACATAAAATCATAGATTTTTTTTAGCAAATTACACAAGTATAGACGCATACGCTCAACACGTACACACGCTCACCCCTATGAATACACATACGCAAACTCTACCCTTATGCGCACCTCCGAAAGACTGTGCTGACACATCTCGAGATCAACGAAGTCATCACGCCTTGCTGTTGATGGGAATGTCGCCTCCCACTGAAACCACAATGCCATTAAATCCTTAAATAACTCTAGAAAAATGCGAGCACTCGTACCAATTATAAGTGTAGCAAAGAACCTAGTCCATTACGCCTGAGGAATATTATATGTTCCATTAGTCCTGACTCTTATAGCAGTAAAAAAATTGGAGCACGTGGTGCGACGATATCCAGCCAAATCTATGTAATTATTTGTTTGGAAAATTGTATACACATTTAGTTTGTGATTACAATAGAGTATTTCCTGTTTATTGGTGTTGCCCTTTTATACTTGGAAAAAATTGACACAAATCACCAAATACCATGCGACCGCAAAAGATTTGGGGGTTTAATGTAAAAAATTGACACAAATCACCAAATACCATGCGACCGCAAAAGATTTGGGGGTTTAATGTAAAAAATTGACACAAATCACCAAATACCATGCGACCGCAAAAGATTTGGGGTTTAATGTATACTAGTCAACATGCACGTGCGGCACGCACGTGCGTAGAAGATATCGTGTTAATTTTTTATTTTTAGCTTAAATTGTTATTATTTTATTATCCTTTTATTTTTGTATTTTTTAATCTAACATTTTTTTGATAATTTAGATGGCATTTGGACAGTTAGTTGGTGAGGAATATGAAAATGTGATGTGTTGCAAGCAGTTTTTGGGTGAGGTGCGTGAACTCGTCGGCATAGGACGCCATCTCCGGGATGCCGCTGAACCATAGCCCGTTCCACACTACCGTGCGGAACCTGGTGGCGCCGCTTGAGTCCACCATCACGATCTCCGACGGCTCGCCCCTCGTGACAACCACGTACCGTAAGGTCCCCGGCGACGGGTCGTTGGCCGCCTTCCTAATCTAAACTTTTTAACAAGCAGTAAGTTGAGTAACCGGTGGCGCATCCTACATTCGTACTTAGACAATGTCACTTATACTAATATTGAAAAGACAAAAACAAGCAATAATTAAGCACATAGCCATGCAAGACCAAAATGTTGGGTGGCCAAAAACCTTACCTTAGACACATGCTCAAGTGTTACTGCCTCAGGAATTATTCCTGACTTGAGCTTGATCTCAACAAACCCACTGCTGCCCTGCATGGCAAAGCACTATCTAGGCTGCCCAAAGCTCGGTTGAAGCATCTTCTCTGGCTTAGGCCCCACGTCGACTCCAGGTATCCAGGCTGTCAAACCACTACGTTTAGGCAGATAGGCCTCCGAATGCCGGACAACTTTTCCCCCACCTGAGGCCACGGCGTAGTCAACCCTGCTGATCCCATCTGCAGCATGCTTCTCAATCTCCCTCATGACGATCTCCCTGGCTAAGGCACAAACCTGGTCCAGATCAACCTCGCTTCTGGAACCCGAGCCGAGACTCCCCTTCACCTCGTCAGATTGCGGCCGATCTTCATGCCCGGTACCAGCGTGTTCGTCGGGTGGTCGAACGACTGCCACAGGATGCCGCCGCCGCTCCCGTCTCGCACCACGAGGTTATACGTGTGTGCATATGACACTAATGAGTCGATATTGTTCGTAACGTGTGTGCATATGACACCAATGAATCATATTGTTCGTAACGTATAGGTGGGTTGTGTATTCTTTTTGGTGTGAAAAAAATAGCGATATGAGGAAACACAGCATAAACACGCGTAAATAATTAAAAGTTTTTCGGCCGGGTCCGTTTGTTAGGTTAGGACGTGAGATTAGATGCGTTGGATCTATGATCTAAGGGCTAAAATATATGGTGGGTAGGAATTGCCGAGTAACTGGTATTTTTCAACTCCTTCGCTCTTTTATAGTATAGATGAGACCCAAACAAATGCTTGTGTACGGGCAATGAGACATGGGTGGGTGGGTGGGTTGGGGGGGAGGGGGGGGGGGGGGGCGGGTGGGCCTCAACTAAGATTAGGCACTGCTTGGGCGCCAAACTGTCCTTAATAGTGTTGGTTTCGCGCCAAATCTCTGTCGTCGCTCCGCGTTCTCCTCGCTTGTCTTGTTCTGCTCTCCACTTCATCTTGTCTCTGCTGCCTGTATCTCTCACGTCTCACCCCACTCAGGAGCTCAGTTCCCGTCCGCTTCCGGTCACCGTCCATGGCGCCCACCTTGCCACGACTTACGTCTGGCGCCGGCTCCAAGCCCGACGTCATCATCCTGTCCTCCTCCGATGACGAGCAGGAGGCGAGCGGCAGGAAGAGGTAGTCATCGGCCGGCTCCAAGCCCGGCGTCATCACCCTGTCCTCCTCCTCCGATGACGAGCAGGAGGTGAGCAGCTGGAAGAGGTCGTCATTGGCCGGCTCGAAGGCCGGCCCGTCGTCTTGACCTCCTCCTCCGACGATGATGATGGCGAACTCCTCGCGAATTGCCGGAAGAGGCGTCCGCCGCGCAACGTGGCCTGACTCTTCCATGACGAGGTCAGCATCCTCACCACGCTGGCCGACGAGCGCCTCAAGTTCGGGCGGCTGCCAGGCTCTCCATCCGCGCTCCTCGACGCCATCCGCCGCTGGGTCGACCTGAAGCGGCAGAACCCCACAGCCGGCGACGTCGCCAAGAAGGTGCACAACCTCAGGGACAGGTTCAAGAAGGTGATCGCCTCCGGTGGCCCGAGCGGTGAGCTCCGCGAAAGGGAGCTCTACGACCTGTCCGTGAAGGTCTGGCCGGAGCTCCTCCCGCCGATTGAGAGCATTTTGTCATCGTCCTCTTCGTCAGATGGAACCTGCCACTGATGGCAATCGATCAGGGAGCTTGGAGCCTAGAACTAGATGATTTCAGCACTTTTGTTGATGCTAACAACCTACTAGCTAATAATACTAATAGCTAGCTAGTAGTAGCAGATCTAATTTCAGCACTATGATCAGCCATTTAGGCTAAGCTACCTCTATAGATATTAGATAGATGTTGGCCTAATTTCAGTACTTTTGTTCGATCTGTATGTATGTACAGTCTAGGCGTCAGGCTAAGCTACCAGTATAGATGTTGGCCTAATGTCAGCAGTTTCTGTCCTTGTCATCATTTGTTGCTCAAGGAGTGGAGCTAGTTTAAGCACCTTTAGCCAAATGCCAATACAAGGATTAATATAAATGTAATCCGCCGCCGATCAACTTGCCACCTTTGTGATACGTGTTTCAATTTCAAATCATTTTATCTTAATTCAAGTTTCAGTCAATCAACAATTTGGTTTCTCTTCAATAGTTGAATTTGCCCGGAATCGAATATACAGGAACCTACCGATTCCCTCAATGAATCAATCAGAGCAAATCTGGAATGGTTTCAAGTTTATCTCGACAACTCTTTTCTTCAACTAAGAACCTCGACAGTTATTGCCGATCTTGTGCATATCAGTGCTGGAGACAGATACATACCTTTTTGGGTCTTTATGAGTTTTGTGCCTACAGATTCAGAATGGACTACAGCAACCATTATAGGAACATGATACATCCTGCAGCATTTTTCAAGAACAATCCATAGTGACATTGTGAAACTACATGTTTGCTAATTCTGATCATGCAACGGCTATAATCCAAATTGTTTGAAGTAAATCCAAAGGATTGACAAGAAGAAAAAGCTACAGCCAAATCATCTGAAGTTTCCAAAGCACTGACAAGAAAAACTAGGCACTTCTACCTGCTCCATAATCCCAGATGATAGTTCTTATAGTTGAGATTCAATGAACAGTGTTTATCTCTCACAACAAATTAACATAAGCATCAGCATAAACCAAATTTCAGCATAAGCGAATACGGTTAGCATACTTCCTGTAATTTCTAGCACAAGTAAAACCTGAGGACTGACAACAAGAAAGGCTAGGTATTTCCAGCTAATCCTACATCTGTGTGACAATCCAAATTATAGCTTACTATTTAGATCTAGTGCCTACAATATTTCTAGCACAACAAATGCCAACCGATTTTCAGTACTGCATTCAACACTGGCGGGACTGATCAAATGAACAAGCTACTATATGCAATTGACCGTATGAGCCATTAATGCAGCAGTATATTTCAGTAGAATTTGCCCAGTTAATTTACAGAATCTAGCAAAGCATGCAAACATACATGCTAACTAAAATATACTTGCAAGAGTCATTCACCAAATGGGCAAAGTTACTGAGCCTGCCAAGCAACTTCCAAGCACATTTACAGCCCCCATTGAGCACAGTTTATCTTTGCACAAAGTATGCTAGCTAGAACCATGAAACGAGCCAAGCACTACGACAATATATACACGTGCAGTTCAGTCATACAATGCTACATCCTCCACCAAAATACCTTAGATAAGGATGGTTGTCAGTTGTCAATAAGTTCACCATCCATTGATCCAACAACATACCACCCATGCCACAATACACCAAAAGAACTCTAATCTGTGCTGAGTGTGATATGCTATCTGAAAGGGAGCCAAAATACATCATTTGCTGCTCCAATCTAGTGATGATTCACCGAATGAGACTTCTTTTTAGGTTTCTTTCCAGGTTCTGACACTCCAAGTAACTCAATTTCATAAACAAGCCATGAGTTAGCTGGTATCGTCTTTTGTGGTCTGTCCTTATACCTGAAAAAGAATCACAAATTCAGTTTCCCTTCCACAAAAGTGCACAAAATGTGAGCATGCATATTCTAATGAAAGAAAAGATACATGTGAATGAAATAAGTGTCACACCCGGTTTTAAGGACAAAACCAGATATACACTATATGTGAAATAAAGAGGTCAAATCTCACATATAGCTGCAGATAAGTGTAATATCAAAATACAAATGCTTATTAAACATAATGCAATAGTATAAGATATAACTTTAGAGAACAACACAGCGGAAAGACAACTCCGAACACCAGGTGTAACCTTCACTCCAGGATCAAACTGACTGGTTGATCACAAGCCTAACAATTCCAGAATCTAGCAGTCTGGTACCCTTCCTGAGATGTGGGGGAAATAGCAAGTGTGAGTACATGTCGAACTCAACAAGCATAACATGGGATTCATTAGGCTCAAGAGGCATGACACGGGTTTAACTGTATGTAGCTTTTAGTTGACAAAGTTTTAGCATATGAGTAGCATCAAGTTGTCTTTAATCCCAGAATCAACATATGATCAGGTAATATGAAGAATGAACAACAAAACATAAGCATATTACAGTTCAACAGTGATCATCTATTCCATAACGGTCCAAGGCCGCTCGTGACCGTGAGCACGGCTGATATACCAGTTTTACACTCTGCAGAGGTTGTACACTTTCACTGTGAGTCGTGATCCCATAAGCCCGAGGTTTGCAAGGCCTCAATGGGCAGACAGGTTTCACTATGAAGTCTTTTCAAGGTTCATCTAACAAGTTAGGGCCGCTAGGTTTCTGTAACCTGCGAATGTAGAGCTCCTCTTCCGTATGGCACAATGACGCGCAACCTATACACATAAGGACAGAAGCCGCACTACACCCAACCCGAGAAACACCCCTTTTGCACCCTTTTGGGTAACATCTAACAAGCTAGAAAATGTCCTCTTATATGACTAAAGCCAGAGCCATGTAGCCCTCACAACTGTACTGTAACTCCTGAATGTTCGCTTACAGATAAGTCCTTATGGAGAGAAACTAGAGCACCATAAGATAGCCCCATGCTCTAGCCCTCTTTAAACAGTTGCTAAAAAGTCATCTTTTAGTGTTGTTGCATATTCCATTAATCACATTACAAGATCATAGTTTATGTTGAGCGCTAGCAAAAGCTACCCAATGCAAAATCTCATAGGTGACAAGGTATAGATCAAAACTAGGAAGTCCTTATTGGCAATTCAAGGGTAGACACATGCAAAATGATTTTATGTGATTAAAGTGAATAGGATAACAAGGAGATCACATGCTATACTTGCCTTAGAACTTGCTTTATGCCCAAAGCAACTTGCTCTGAAAAGCCTCAACTTAATCTTTCATTTGCAACTTCTGGCACTCAGCTTCTGGTCTTCACCTTCGGATCTTCGACGCTCACGAATAGTCTTTCTTCTACTCGGAGATCATAGCAACCCAACACACTAACAGACATACAAGCAAACAAATAGGGACAACTAAGAACAATACACCACACAAGAGAAAACAACGATACTAAAAGAGAGCTAGTTCTATGGTCACATGATCGCAAGAAATGCCGATAGCGGAACTATTGTTAACAAGAAACGATTACCGAAAGATTTATATCAGAAGAGAAACAACTACAAGCTTGATTGATATTAATTAAGAAAAACTATGTGGGTAGCATTAAATTAGATTAATCAAAACATATTTAATTGTAAAAGTCAGAGTTAAAGCTAATCATGTTTTATTTATAAAAATGTTAGCTTTGCAAAAGAAAAAGTGCATATATGAGAGCATTTAAATGAGTTTTATGTGACCATGTTTAGCCTAAGCAATTTATAATGAAACATATTTAATTTGATATTAATCCAAGTTAACAATTATATTCGCAAAAGATTGATATTGTCCTATGTTGCATTTATTTAGAAACATGTTTGCATAATCATTAATCAAATTAATATTTATATTTACTTATGTAAATGCATAAACATGTGACATGACTAACGTGGCTAAGGCTGCAGACTATGTCACTATGGACATAAAGGAAAACGAAGAAACTAGTTTAGAGTTAAAACGATCAGCTACAAAGGATTAAAGGTTCCGAGAAACGACGAGCATGTCCATGTACATAGATTCAGATCAGCAGTCTTTTGGCACGGTGTAAAATACAATTTTCTTGAATTGAGATAAAGAAGGAAGATGAGTTATTTTTGCGAGAATAACGTAGGCATGACATCAGCACAATTTTTAATGAATAAAATAATGGACAAGGAGATGCGTGTCTCACCAAATTATGCATGCATGACGCTTGCTACTTGTGTCAAGGCGATGGAAGAAATAACACCGGTCTCTGCTTGTTTAGACAGGATTTGGATGACCGTTACTTGCATCAAGCATCTCACTGTGTGTAAATAAACTTGCAAGATGGAGCAGTAGGTGCCCGACGAGCTGGATAGGATTCGGCTGCGACGATGTCCAACCACGATCAACGGTCGGTTTTCTACGAAGGATGGTGGAGGTATACCCCGGCAGACCTAGCCATAGGAGCTCGGCAGCAACGCGTCTGCTGTAGGCAACCTGGAACGGTGGAGATCAGATCACAACTGCACGGCAAGAATTTGGACGGCGCATCTATATAGACTCAATGAATAAAGAAAAAATTAGTACAAAGTGTGGAACTTAACTGCAATTGTTGATGCTTATTGCTGGCAGCCTTTGATGTACACATGTACAGGGATGGAGAACTTTCAGAACTTAATTGCAGGAGACGACTAGCGGTGGCCTGCATGTGCACGACGTGAATATGAGCATGATGTCCGGCTGAAAAGATTTGCAGGGTATGTGCATGGCAGCTGGCTAGTTAGTTGGAAAACAGACCTTTAGAGCTCGGGCAGCAAACACTTGGCTTCCTCACCTGCTCGGGCAGGGAGAGCATAGCCAGCCTTGGCGACCTGGAAAACCGCAGCCACGGCACATCGGCAAGTGCGTACATACGATCGACGACTGCATATGGATAAGAAACAAGGGAGACATAATAAGGGAAACAGGCAACGTGCATGGTCCAGGGCATGGTGTAGACGACGGGAAAGAGCGAGGAGGTCATGGAGGTGCTCACCAGTGCATGCAGATCACATTGATAGGGCATGCTCAACTAGACGAGAAGTGGGGCCTCCACCGGCGATGCATCCATAGGCGGGTTTAAAAAGAAGTCGGCGATGATTGCTCCAAGCATGGCAGACATGGCTATCGGCAGCTGCACGGCGGCGAAGCAGCAGCGGACAGCAACAGCGGCAGCGACGAGCTTTTCTTCTCGGCGAGATCCTGGGCGGCTCTGGCGCTTGCGCTAGGGTTCGGGGAAAGCGGCGGGCGCAAGGGGCCGCTTTTATGGGGACCTTGGCATGGGGCGCACACTACTCGGCGAAGATGGCATGGAGGCGGACTCTGGATCGCAGCAGAGTCCGGGTCGATCTCGACTCGAGGTAGGAGACAATGGTGGCACATATGATTTGCAGGGCGTCTAGGGCAGCAGGAGTTTGCTATTTATAGATAGATGATCATCTCATTACTGTCATGATGAAGTCCTTGACATGCACGACGTACAGATTAGTTTTGTGCTAGGACAAGGAGAGGGCTAGCTGTTTGCTTGCTTCCGTGGATTGTATCACGTAAAGCACACAGGCCCAAGGAAAAAAAAGAAAAAGAAAAGATAGATAAGTGTCAACGAGAGAGAACGATACAAGCCTTTATCAATTAGTAAAGGTTTAGATTGAGATGGACTAGGATGAGAATTAATTCTTTTCATAACTATTTAGTTTCATGACTAAATATAATTCTAGAAAAGTCCAGAATTAATATTATAAGCCACGAGAATGTGCCTAAAGACGATTTGGAACATGAGGAACCCCAAATAAAGTATTTAGAGCTCATGAAAAGATACCTTGGAGCATCTATAAATTGGATTATGCTCGCAGAAAAGTAAGAAAGAATTTCAGAAGGAAACCTGAAAAATTTCTCGAGAAGTTAGTAGAGGTTGATTGACAGATGAGAAACAAGGAATTTAATTGTAGAAAATATATATATATATATATATATATATATATATATATATATATATATATATATATATATATCGGGAAGGGAAAATCGACCTAAACACATTTTGAAAGAACAACTTGAATTCATTTTGATCTTTGGTCAAAACCAAACAATACAAAAACACAAATGCATCAGCATGTATGCACAACAATGTTGCTACATCCTAAGATGAATTTTAATTCAATAAAAATTTTGTTTTACTATATTTCATGAGCACAAAACATTCATAATTAAATCATTTTAGCTTTATTTCCAAAGAAGCAAATTTTAAGGTGTTACAATAAGACACTCACCCCAGAGCAGGAGGAATGGTCAGTTTCCTTTTCCCACCAACACGCATGCCTACAGGAGAAATCAAAGCTCGTTTCAACCAAATTACCACAAAAATAAAGATGAGATGTGCGCTTTAGTAAAGATGCTTATAACCCTGAATTCCTTGGTGCCATCCAACAATTACTTTGTGAATGCCTGAAACCATCAAAATATGCATATGTTGTGATCATCAAAAGGATTAGACATGGAACATAAATGAGAGCTTTTGCCAATCTTTTACCTAGCATGAACTCGTAAATGGCAGCACGACCTTCAGAAGAGTCAACAACTTTCCCATCCTTTAGCATTCCAATATATTTCACTTTAACCTACCCAAGTAACCTTAAAATCATTAACGTATTACTTTTTCCCAGGTCAAGGAATGTATACAAAATTGCCCATACTGTGATGTATTATTTACGAGTAGTCATCAATAATTTTGTGCGTGGACTGGGAGAGGAGGGAGAGAGAGAGGAGGAGGAGAGAGAGAGAAAGAGAGAGATTCTATTTTGTTATAAGAGAGGTAAGACTTTGCTAAAAAAGCTTAGACATTGTTATAAACATCTAATACAGTTCTATCAGATGCACAAAAATTATACAAGTTAATGAATGTTAATACTAAGGTTGAGTTGAGGATGACCTTCTTCCCATAAGATGCCATTTCAGCATTACAGTCTCCCGATTTTAGTTCATCTATTTTCAACTCGTCGGTAGGGCCTCCTACATCTTCTTTGTAGACTGGACGATGACCAGAACCAAGGGATGCTTCATCAGAGATCCTACAAAATAAAACATATACACTATGAAAATAAATAATTAGAAAGAAAAAAATACTAGATGAGTCAACAAGTTTTATTCCTTACTTATTGTTAAGACCAGATTGCCAACCATTTGATTTGGACCATCATTATGTACTTCTGTCTCTATAGCATTGCGTCCCTGTGCAATATCATGAGCATGTGTGGTTTCATGATCATCAACTTCTTGACTTTGTGTTACAAGCGTTTGTACGTTGGCAGTAGCATTAAGACCAGCTTGCCCAACCATTTGATTTGTACCATCATTATGTAGTTCAGTGTCTAGAGCATTGTATTCCTGTGCAATACCATGAACATGTGTGGTTTCACGATCATCAGCTTCTTGACTTTGTGTTACAAGAGCTTGTACGTTGGCAGCATCATCAGGGATCCTACAGAGATAAAACATATACACAACAAATAAGTACAAATCAAGATAGTACCATGATTTAGAGCTTATGGTCCATTTATATCTCATTGATTTCATGTACATATATAGGCTCTAAATGATATCACAGGTAAGCAACAGCTCTTGAACTAGGAAAGGCATGTCCAACCATTCATAACACAAGTCTTGTGTGCTGATATAATATGCTACATGCAAATGTAAATCTATTTATATCTTATTAATTTCATGTACATAGGTTCTAAAAGATATCAGTAAGCAACAATCTTGATTTATATCTTATTAATTTCATGTACATAGGTTCTAAAAGATATCAGGTAAGCAACAATCTTGAACTAAGAAAGGCATACGAACCATCTTGGGCCATTCCTAACACGTCTTCTGTGTTAAACGATATTATGCTACACCCAAACAAAAAAACTAAGGCTCTGTTGTGTAGTTTATGTGACTATATGATAATAACTACAAAAATACAATATTAGTACATTAATGTATAAAATAAGTACATAATTTAATTGAACTGGTGCTTTGTCCATCTAGATTTACCAACTATAGCATCATATATGCTGAAGGTTCTTTTTTCCTTCATATTGTGGCAAAAAGGAAAAAGCAAAGACAAACCAAACAAGCAAACCAACAAGTTTAACTGACCTACCGTCTTATCAATAGTACTCAATTACTATTCAGTTAGACTCAATACCTCGAGAATGTACCAGTTTAATAGTGCCAAACTATTACCTTAACAAATTAGGCAGTGTTTAGTTCACCCAAAATTTCAAAAATTTTACAAGATTCCCCGTCACATCAAATCTTTGAACGCATGCATGGAGCATTAAATGTAGATAAAAAAATAACTAATTGCACAGTTTGTCTGTAAATGTCGAGACGAATCTTTTGAGCCTAGTTAGTCCATGATTGGATAAATTTTACCAAATAACAACGAAAAGTGCTACAGGAACTTTACACACACTTTACAACCAACTAAACACACCCTTAATAAAACAACACCTTAGCTTAAAACACAGTGCGCCACCCCACCCCCTGCGAACTATGCATGAAATGTACTTTTTGATTTGTGCAATGGAAAATGTTGCTTTACCAAGAATACTGAACAATGTAAAACTCTAGTGATTTGATGTTTATACCAGAACAATGTAAAACAATACCAATAATAATATATATACTTACTTATAGTATCCTGCCAGGTGAACTGAACTATCCCCAACCACAGAGAAAACAACATTTTGCTCCTCGTCATATTCCAGGTCTATCTGTACATGCTCGATGTAGAGTTCAATGAGCAGAGCCTCGCAGGCATCATACAACCAACACTGCATTCTATGGTGCTCCAACCAACACTCTCAAGATTACCTAGTGTACCTGTCAATGGCAAAAAGTAAACTCGCCGCCGGCACACGTAGCAAGCCGACAGAAACCGTGTGGAGCAGATCCCGAGCTCTCTCGGACTTAGTAGGACACCGGACCGGATGGTCGTGACCTAGGGCGTGCCAGTCAATTTGACCCTGTAATTAACAAGGAGAGAAAAACAATCCGTAATTTAAGATGGAATATGTCGATGTTGCTCCAGACAGTTCCAAATATGCGGCTAGATAGCCAATTCGATAAGACTATCGACTAAATAGTCGATATCCAGCATACTCATGATATAAGATGTTGAAAAAGAACATTATTGGCGGTTATCAGATATTAATGATATAAATCTAATGCCAATGATCATAAAACATGCACAAATATGGTAGAGAACTGATATGAATGAAAGCATTTGCATTGACTATAACCCGTATTGACTCAAAGATCAGGACAAAAATAAGTACAATAATAAAAGCCAATACGCTTGCAATGCATGGGCCATCGGTAAAAATAGCCGATTCCAAAATAAACAGATGCATATCACGTAATCAATCACGTATCTAGTATAGATGGATCTACAAGCTCATCAAATCTAGTCTATCATCATTAACAGAGGGGGTCGAGCGAGTCAAAGAAAGCCGTAATAATGATAACAAGTTAAACTCTTAAAACACATAGACCTATCCATATCTAGATGAGATTATGAGCACATGTTATGAGCGTGCAAGAATAAGCAACCGGCCGAGTGGCCGATCTGAGTGGTTCTTGTCGTATAGTATGCAAACATTCAACCACCGAAGCATTAGTAAATCTGCAAACCGACCGAACCTAATTTATGGCACTATCAATAGATCGGCCGGATCGATGCAGCCTTGATAGTAGAATGGCAAACTGCAAGCCTAGCGATCTATAAACGTACTTGTGTTTCGATGGAATCGTGAACGCGCGCCATACACGTGTGAAAGGTCTTGATGGCTAGAGAGGGGTGAATAGCCTTTTAAAATTTTCTACAAGGACAACCTAACAAGTTTATCAATATAACAAATAGCGAGATGCGAGTTTTGCTTAGCCTACGGGGTGTTTGCAAGCCACCTATCCAATTCACAATTCTAGTATATTTGCACTCAACCGCACAAGACAAACCGAGAAGAATGCAAGCTATAGAGCTTTGAGCCGGCCAACGAGTATTTATAGACGTACTCCTTCGAATAGAGCCGTTAGGCACTTGAAACAGCTGAAGTCTCGCTGACCGGACGCGCTGGTCGCACTGCGTAGCTCGACTGGACGCGCTGGTTGAATTGACCGGACGCGCCGATCACACAGCGCCTGTACTCGCGAACCACCGACCGGACGCGCTCTACGCAACGACCGGACGCGCGAAGCTTGACCGGACGCGCTGGTCCCGTAACGGACTAGACGCGCTGGTTAATTCTGAGCAGCTCTTCAACGAAACAGTGACCGGACACCACAGTGCCCGTGTCCGGTTGGAGTCTAGTATGCTCCCTCAACGACCGGACGCGTTCGGTCGGTCGTGACCGGACGCGCTGTGCGTCTGATCAAAAAGCTGAGATACGCGCAGACGCTGAACACTGACCGGACGCGTCCGGTCAAACAGAGACCGCGTTCGGTCCAGCGTCCGGTCATCTCTATGACCTCCGTTCGCCTCCGTTTGATTCGTCCTTTCACATATGAGCTAGACCAAGTATGTGTGTCACTTTAGCACAAGTTTTAGCTCGTGAAACAACATGTGACAATGCCATCGCAAATGTGCTAACACCACCAAGTGATCACGTCATGTGCGAGTGTGTTAGCATTTTCACAATCATTTTTTGAGGCGTTATTAGTTCTATCCAAATGCATATGATTATGAAATGCACATCTAGAGGCACTTAGGAGTTCAATAGCTGCGTCATTCCCCTCTTTATAGTACGGCTATCTATCCTATAATGTAACCACACCCACTAGGTGTCTTGGTTACTAAAACACAACCCTTAAGCATATACCTTTGTCTTGATCACGTAGGGTTGCGTCTAAATCCAAGTGTGGCCATCATGATCACCATGTCCATCTTGCCACCAACCTTGGAATGTACTAATCCTCATATGCTATATACAACTTAGACATAGGATTAGTACTTAGGCATTGTCACTAATTACCAACACCAAATATAGGACTTTCAATCTCCCCCTTGTTGGTAATTGGTGACAAACCTTACACAAAGATATTATGATAAAATTTACCCGCCAAAAAAAAGATATTATGATAAAATTTTAATTGAACCCATGTCACATTATCCAAGTATATTACCATGTGTAAGAATTATGGACATGTGATCATGAATTCAAATTGATAGCAATGGCTCCCCCTACATGTATGCTGTATGTTTGGATTTTGGAAGCACACATGTTAGATAGGAAAGATATAGGAGCATTGTCTACCAATAGGTGCTAAGTGTTTGAGATTATAGACCTTTAAAGCATGATACCATCGGAGTAGCGATAAACACCATCTTAGCACCTTGTGTAGTTAGATACCACTTGGAAAAGCACAAACATAACTAGAAACCTCGTGAGATCAACATTATAAGCAAGGCTCTAGTACCACTTTGAAAAACATGAAGCAAGAAAAAATATAACTACTTCCTATTCATGCTAGTACCACAATATACCATTCAAATTATACTAGCAAGTCACCACACAAACAATATATCGGAGAAAAAGAAATGCATAACTATGTATCATACATATGAAGTGCACATGAAAATGCAACATTCATGTTTTAGAGCTTGCTCCCCCTACTTGTGTGCTCAAAATTTTAGTTGATCCCCTTCTATTATCAATTTTCCCCTTTAGGTTTTCTCCCCCTTTAGAATCTATCTTTGTGAACAACAATTTCTCCCCCTTTGGCACTAATGACCACAAGGGACCAATTTTAGATAGAATATCATGTCATGTTATGGGGTGAGGATCAAGTTTGTGATTCAACCTAGATTGCTTGCATGAATAAAATGCTTCGGTTTGATCCAAGGGCAAGCTTCTTCACACCTCACTAGAAGGGTTATCATGCACCATTTGAAGCAAATATTTAGACAAGTGATCGAGATTAAACACTTAGGATCACAAGCTACTTAAACAAGTTATATGCTACCACTAGATCATACATAGCAAAGAAACAATAGTGGCACCATATAAACTTCAAATTCATTTGATTTTTATGAATGAGCCTCGAACATGTAAATTATGACTAGATGCACTAAACAAGTCCTTAGCATAGAATGTATGATATGTCAACCAATTATACCTTGCTTTGTCTTGGAGGAGAGGCATGTCATATATGGGGTGCATCAACTCATGTTAGAAAAGTCAAGTATGTTCAACTCATTCTTAAGCTTGTGAAATCTTTTCTCATCAAGTGGCTTGGTCAATAGATCGGCTAGTTGATTTTCGGTGCCCACACTCTCAATAGCAATGTCACCCTTTTGTTGATCTCTAATGAAGTGATGGCGAACATCAATATGCTTTGTTCTTTGATGTTGAACCGGATTGTTGGTTAGCTTCACGGCACTTTCATTGTCACATAGCAATGGCACATTTTTGAAATTTATTCCAAAATCCTTCAATGTTGCCTTCATCCACAAGATTTGTGCACAACAACTACCCGCGGCGATGTATTCGGCTTCGGCGGTAGATAGTGCAATACTATTTTTCTTCTTGGATGACCATGAGACAAGTGATCTTCCCAACAATTGACAAGTCCTGGAGGTACTCTTTCTCTTAACTTTGTTACCGGCATAGTCGGAATCCGAATATCCAACTAGCTCAAAGTTTGCACTCTTGGGATACCACAATCCAACATCTTGTGTATGCTTTAAGTACCTCAATATTCTCTTTGTTGCCTTCAAATGACTTTCTCTTGGTGAGGCTTGAAATTTTGCACACATGCATACACTAAACATCATGTCGGGCCTTGATGCCATCACATAGAGTAGGCTACCAATCATTGATCTATATAGCTTTTTATCCACCATGTTGCCATTCTTGTCACTATCCAAGCTTCCACTAGTGCCCATTGGAATTGTAATGCCCTTTGCATCTTCCATGCCAAACTTCTTTAACATGTCCTTTATGTATTTGGTTTGGCTCACAAATGTTCCTTCCTTCATTTGCTTGATTTGAAGTCTAAGGAAGAAACTAAGTTCGCCAATCATTGACATTTCAAATTCCTTTGCCATTATTTTCCCAAACTCATCACAATAATCTTGATTGGTTGAACCGAATATGATATCATCAACATATATTTGCAACACAAATAACTCTTTCCCAATCTTCTTGGTGAAGAGAGTAGTATCCACTTTGCCCATGACAAATCCTTTGGATAGCAAGAAATCTCTTAATCTTTCATACCATGCTCTAGGTGCTTGCTTCAATCCATACAAAGCTTTTCTCAATTTGTAGACATGATTGGGTTTCTTGTCATCTTTAAAAATGGGAGGTTGCTCCACATACACCTCCTCTTAAATGTACCCATTGAGAAATGCACTCTTCACATCCATTTGATATAGCTTGATATTGTGAGCACAAGCATAGGCAAGTAGAATCCTAATTCCTTCTAATCTTGCAACCGGGGCATAAGTTTCACCAAAGTCAAGACCCTCTGCTTGTGTGTACCCTTGAGCCACTAGTCTTGCTTTGTTCCTTACTACTATCCCATCTTGATCTTGTTTGTTGCGAAAGACCCATCTTGTTCTAATGATATTGTGATCCTTAGGTCTCTCAACTAGTTCCCATACTTCATTTCTCTTGAAGTTGTTGAGCTCTTCATGCATTGCATTTACCCAATCTGGATCTCTCAATGCTTTATCAATATCCTTAGGTTCTTCCATTGACACAAAAGAAGAGTGAGTACAAAATGATGCCAATCTTGATCTAGTTTGAACTACCCTTTGTATGTCACCAATGATGGAATCCAATGGATGGTCTCTTGTAATGTTAGCTGGTTGAAGCACTTGGACTTGATTGCTTGGATGTTGATGTTCATCATGAGTTAGAGATGATGAACTAGCCAATTGTTGATCTTGTTGCACTTGATATGATGTACTAGATTGATTTTGTATTAGAGAACCACTAGCTTGTGTAATTGGACTTTGGAGCACTTGATCTTTGTTGTCATCCACATCAATCACTTGCTTTGGCCTAATATCACCAATATCCATTTCTTTCATAGCATTGGTCAATTGAGTTCCTCTCACATCATCTAAGTTATCTTCTTTATCTTGAGAGCTATTTGTTTCATCAAACTCAACATCATATACTTCTTCAAATTGTCCACTAGCTAAGTTCCATACTCTATAAGCTTTGCTTGAGGTTGAGTAGCCAAGTAGGAAGCCTTCATCACATTTCTTTTCAAACTTGCTCAATCTAGTGCCTTTCTTCAAGATATAGCATTTGCAACCAAATACCTGAAAGTATGCAATGTTGGGCTTTCTTCTATTTAAGATCTCATATGGCATTTTCTCTAGAAACTTGTGGCAATAGAGGCGGTTACTATAGAAGCAAGCTATGTTGATTGCTTCGGCCCAAAATGAATGACTCACATTATACTCATTCAACATTGATCTTGCCATATCAATCAAGGTTCTATTCTTCCTCTCAACTAAGCCATTAGATTGAGGTGTATACTTAGCCGAAAATTGATGCTTGATTCCAAGCTCATCACATAGCTCATCAACTCTTATGTTTCTAAACTCACTTCCATTGTCACTTCTTACTTTCTTGATTGTGGTCTCAAACTCATTTTGCACTCTCTTGATGAACTTCTTGAATATGTCAAATACATCACTCTTGTCCCCAAGAAAGAATACCCATGTATATCTAGTGAAATCATCCACAATCACAAAGCCATACTTGTTACCACCAATGCTTGTATATGTAGTTGGCCCAAATAGATCCATGTGCAACAACTCAAATGCCTTGGAAGTATTCATAATGCTCTTCAATGGATGAGTGTTGCCCACTTGCTTTCTAGCTTGACATGCACTACATAGCTTATCTTTCTCAAATGTGACATCCTTCAAGCCTCTAACTAAGTCATGCTTCACTAACTTGTTCAATTGCTTCATGCCAACATGACCAAGTCTTCTATGCCATAACCAACCCATACTTGATTTGGTGAGCAAGCATGTTGAAAGTTGAGTGTCACTAGCATTGAAATCAACCATGTATAGATTCTCATATCTAAAACCCTTGAAGATCAAATTGGAGCCATCAACACTAACTATCTCCACATCATCAACACTGAAGATACACTTGAAACCTAGATCACACAATTGAGCAACTGACAACAAGTTGAAATTGAGCTTTTCAACTAGTAGCACATTGGAGATGCTATGATCATTTGAGATTGCAATCCTTCCAAGAGCCTTCACATCACCCTTGCTATTATCACCAAATGTGATGCTATCAATGCCACTATCATTTAATTTGAGAGAGTTGAACATTCTTGAATCACCGGTCATATGTTGAGAGCACCCACAATCAAGCACCCAATGCTTTCCTCCGGCTTTGTAATTGACCTACAAAACAAATTAATGTTTCTTAGGTACACATACTTGTTTGGTTCCTTGGAGGTTAGTAACTAAGCTCTTTGGTACCCAAATGGCCTTCTTCTTTGGGCCCATAATTGGTGTACCAACAAACCTAGCATGCACACCTTTCTCACCCTTGGTAAGCACATAACAAGAATCAAAAGGAATGCAATCCATTTTAGCATGAAACTTGTTGTTGTTCTTGTTCATTTTATTATAATTAATCTCTAGATGCCCAACTTGCTTGCATCTATTGTAATAACGACCATTGCTCTTCACAAAGCGAGGCTTTGGAGTAGCAAAGGCTGCCTTGCCCTTCTTGGTAGTATAGCCCAAACCCTCTTTGTTAAGAGAGAACCTTTGGCTACTCAAGCATTTTAGCAAGCGGACATCCCCACCATAGGCATTGCCTAATGCGCGGGTGAGATCATCCACCTCTCTCTTGAGAGTCTCATTCTCAACCACAAGTGATGAATCACTAGTAGTGGAGATTGAGTTAGTTGTGGTGGATGATGATAAGCTACATGAAGCATTAGTAGGACCAACAAATAAAGAATCATCAATAATATCACATGCTAGTCCAATATCACAAGTGACAATCACTTGCTCCTCCTTAGCTTCCTTCATGAACTTCTCCAACTTGAGGTCCTTTTCCTTGATGAGCTCAAGTAGAGTGGAATGGGCTTCCTTAAGCCTAGTGTGAGCAATTTCAAGATCCTCGTGGTCTTCCTTTAGACACTCACGAGAGGCTCTAGCTCATCAAAGGATTTCCTAAGAGCTTTGAGCTCTTGTTCAATTTCTTTGCACTCCTTACTCTTTTTGAGAGCAACAAGCTCCTCTATCAAGGCATCATTTTCATTGCTCTTAGCAATGAGCTCTTGCTCCAAGATTTTGTATTTCTTGGTAGTCCTCTTGTAGCCCTTGCTCATTTGATCTATTATACCTAATAGATCATCCTTAGAGTAGTCCTCATCCTCCTCATCATCACTCCTACAACCATCACTAGCACAAGAATCGTCATCACTATCATCATATTTTACCTTGGTAGGCTTAGCCATAAGGCATGTCGATATAGTGTCGAAGATGGATGGCTTATTGGAGAGGGCGATGCTTGCAATGGCTCGCCAAGTGGTCCTCTCATCATCACTAGAGCTTGCATCATCATCACTATCGGAGTTATCACTATCCCAAGTGACCACATAGCCACCACCCTTCTTCTTCTTATTGATAGTGAAGCTCTTCTTCTCTTTCTTCTCCTTCTTGTTCTTCTTGAGCTTCAAGTCCCTATTATGAAATCTCTTATCTTCATAGGGGCAATCCGCCACTATGTGATCGGGGCTATTGCAATTGTAGTAAAGGATATTTGCTTTCATAGTGTCTCTCCTCTTCCTTGCCCCATATCCTTTCTTCTTCATAAACCTTCCCATCTTGTGCACTAGGAGGGCCATGGTCTCATCATCAAATGGATCATCATCATCAACAACCTTGCTCTTGGAAGAAGAAGCCTTGAATGCGGTGGTCTCCTCTTGCTTGACCTTGATCTCCTTCTTCTCATCTTCATCTTCATCATCATCATATTGAGCATCGGTCATGAAATCCCCAAGTACTTGGTTTGGAGTCACCTTGTCCAAACCCTCTCTTTGGATCATCTTCCTCAAGATAGCAAACTTCTTAGGTAAGTTCATCAAGAACTTGTGTGAGAAGTCCTTGTCCTTGACATCTTCTCCTAGGCTCTTAAGATCGTTGACTATGACTTAGAGCCTATAGAACATCTTCGGAATGGACTCATCGTCCTTCATCTTGAAGCTTGCAAACTTGTCCTTGAGCATATAGATCTTGGCACTCTTTACCATTGAAGTGCCCTCATATGTTTCCTCTAATCTTGTCCACACTTCACTTGCCATCTCCAGATCCTTGATTTGCTCAAAGACCTTTGCATCAATCCCATCGTAGAGAGTGTTGAGAGCCATAGTGTTGCATTGGTTGTTGATGCGATCATTGTTGGTGAGGTTGTCAGGATCAATGATAACATAGTCATAATGTGTCACCTCCCAAACCTTCTCATTAATAGAGCCAAGATATTGCTTCATCTTTCTTTTCCAATGATCAAAAGATGAGACACCATCAAAGAATAGAGGCTTGCCCCCGACATGGTTGAACACAACTCGAGTCATCTTACACTGAGGTTGTTAAGCCTTATAAACGGTGACCACGGCTCTGATATCACTTGAAAGGTCTTGATGGCTAGAGGGGGTGAATAGCCTTTTAAAATTTTCTACAAAGACAAGCTAAACAAGTTTATCAATATAACAAATAGCGAGATGTGAGTTTTGCTAAGCCTATGGGGTGTTTGCAAGCCACCTATCCAATTCACAATTCTAGTATATTTTCACTCAACCGCACAAGACAAACCGAGAAGGAAACTACAACTACAACTAGCAAGCTACATAAAAGAGCTACTCTAGCAAAGCTAACTAGCTAGCAAAGGTAACTAAGAAGGTAATGTGGAGTTGAGTTAGGAGAGTTTCACCAAGGGGTGAAGTATTGAGCCAACCAATATGATCAACAATGAATACCAAGACAACCGAACACCGGGATCAATCAATCACAATATGATAATGATGACACAAGATTTATCCCGAGGTTCACGTGCTTGCCGACACGCTAGTCCCCGTTGTGTCCCTCTTCACCACGTGGTTCGGTGGCTAATTGGTCACACACCGAGCCTCTCAAAAGGCGCCATAAGAACCTACCAAATGGCAAGAGGTTGCAATGACACGAGCAATTTACTAACGTTGCCTTTGGCGCTTCGCTGAGGTAGGCACAAACCCCTCACAATCACCGGAGGTGGCCAAGAACAATCACCAACTCTTGCCAACGCCTCCAAGCTGCTCTAAGCCATCTAGGTGGCGGCAACCACCAAGAGAAATAAAAATCCCACAGCAAATCAACCACCAAGTGCCAACTAGATGCAATCTCACGATGCAAATACACTTGGATCACTCAATCTCACTTCGAGTATGCAAAGAAGCAAGAGAGATGAGTGGGAGGGGAGTTGCTTAGCTCAAAGTGCTCACAAGTATGTCAAAGAATGCAAGCTATAGAGCTTTGAGCCAGCCAACGAGTATTTATAGACGTACACCTTCGAATAGAGCCATTAGGCACTTGAAACAGCTGAAGTCGCGCTGACCGAACGTGCTGGTCGCGTGGACCGGATGTGCTGGTCGCACCGCGTAGCTCGACCGGACGCGCTGGTTGAATTGACTGGACGCGCCGATCACACAGCGCCCACGCTCACGAACCACCGACCGAACGCGCTCCACGCAACGACCGAACGCGCGAAGCTTGACCGGACGCGCTGGTCCTGTAACGGACCGGACGCGCTGGTTAAGTCTGAGCAGCTCTTCAACAAAACAGTGACCGGACGCGCTGCAAGTCGCACCAGACGCCACAGTGCCCACGTCCGATTGGAGTCCAGTATGCTCCCTCAACAACAAGACGCATCCGGTCGATCGTGATCGGACGCGCTGCGCGTCCGATCAAAAAGCTGAGATATGTGCAGACGCTGAACACTAACTAGATGCGTTCGGTCAAACAGAGACCGCGTCCGGTCCAGCGTCCGGTCACCTCTGTGACCTCCGTTCACCTCCGTTTGATTCGCCCTTTCACATATGATCTAGACCAAGTATGTGTGTCACTTTAGCACAAGTTTTAGCTCGTGAAACAACATGTGACAATGCCATTGTAAATGTGCTAACACCACCAAGTGATCACGTCATGTGTGAGTGTGTTAGCATTTTCACAATCATTTTTGAGGCGTTATTAGTTCTATCCAAATGCATATGATTATGAAATGCACATCTAGAGGCACTTAGGAGTTCAATAGCCGAGTCATTCCCCTCTTTATAGTATAGCTATCTATCCTATAATGTAACCACACCCACTAGGTGTCTTGGTTACTAAAACACAACCCTTAAGCATATACCTTTGCCTTGATCACGTAGGGTTGCGTCCAAATCCAAGTGTGGCCATCATGATCACCATGTCCATCTTGCCACCAACCTTGGAATGTACTAATCCTCATATGCTATATACAACTTAGACATAGGATTAGTACTTAGGCATTATCACTAATTACCAACACCAAACATAGGACTTTCAACGTGAAAGCTCAAGCTAATAGAAACATAGCAGATGGATGACGTCATGTCTCCCTTAACGAGTAGATCCATTGACAAACAATACCCGATCTAGTGTGCTACTAATAGGTTGATAACGAAGACAGCTAACCGGAGATTAATGACTAACAAACATATTCCTTAATGGAAACAGGGCTTCGAACACCCTCTATGATCAATCAAGACCAAGATAAAATGGTCGGTAAATGGGATCTAATGTCAACGGTTGGATCTTAGCATAAAAACAGTCAATAGATGATAGATCGAAAGATGAAGACTGAGAAATCTTTAATCTAGATCGAGCAACAGGTGATATTATGCTAAATAGTAAACTATTTAACACAATATCGATAACTTATCCGTATCAAAATTTGTATGAGATCGAGCTGGACCGATGCAACCGTACAAATTTTGATAAGAATCGAAGGATGACTTGTATTAGTAATTGTAAGAGATACAAGTCAAACCGATGCAACCTTACAATAACTAATGATAACTAACTTATATAAAGCTTGCAAGAGGTCAGACCTAACCAATGCAGCCTTACAAACAAAGTATAAGTCATGATAGATACTCACAAACAAGCTGGAGGTCAGACCTAACCGATGCCAGGACTGCTTGCCCGAAGAACTCGCCGAGATCTACTCTACTCCTACTCCTAAGGGGTGGCATGGGGCTGAAAAAAGGTAAAGGTACTTGTTTTGATTGATGTGTGGATGTCCATTACAATAGCCGAAGTTCAATATTTATACCCAAGGCTCAACTATGAGTCCTGGTCGAACAAGACCAGTTACAAAACTTGATAAAAGAGAACAAAACTTTCTAGATTATGTCAACTTGGACCCCCAATCTTCCCCTTCTATGGAGTCCGACGCATCTTCTTGCTCCATGTCTTGCCATTCCTACCAATAGGGCCCATTCCTTTGAGATGATGACATCATCTTATCCATTCGATTCTAATGGCAACTCAGTTAGCCGATCCTGCCGAATATTTCGGCTTTCCTTGATAAATTCGGATCTCAGAGTCTTCTCACCCCGAACCAAATTTCGGTCTCAACACATGCCCCCAATTTTGGGATAAAATAATTTTATTCCAAAATTACCTCTTATGACCATTGCACATGCCGCGCTTTCAACCGCCTACCCTGATCTTACTCTTTCTAACTTCTTTCCCCTTTTTTCAGATCTCATTTCATCAGCCTTCTCAATCAAGGACAAATTGAAGATCGTAATGTTTGCTCACCTGATGGTGATTATTGGATCATCTCTTTCCTTCTCTTTGATCTTCCGAGCCACTCTCTACATCCTCCAACTTGGGTGTTGTAGTCGATCTTTTGACATTCTGGTCAATGTCAAGCTCCACTGTGCACAAATCCTTCTACCATTGCCGACTGCTGCACCAGTGATCAATCTTTGGATTGATCACCCTTGTTAGCTTGATTCATCAGCTAATTTAGTTTCTAGTCACCCAAAATTTAGCAGACAAATACCAGGGCCTGCCTCCGGATGCACGTGAAAATGCAAAGTTAAGTTGGATAACTATAGACGATAGTTAACAACCATTATTAAAATGTCAATGAAACATGTATAAGGGCACAAATGAGATCACCAACAAAGGTTTAGGATTTAAACTAACAAATTCCACGAGTTTTAGTGAATTTGTATTTTCTGCAGAGTTTAACCAGAAAACCATCAAGGTAAACCTACATGTCAGAGTTAATTATGCAATTCCATCGCAAAACCAATGTGGAAAGGTTCTAGAAGACTCGAGAGGACTCCACATCATAGCGAAAGGTGAGGCACTACCATGTGGAACCGGTCGGCCCCACCTCCAGGCCACCTGGCCCCAGGGCCCACCTGTCAGCCTCCTCGTAGCTATGTCGGTTTCCCACCGCCTTCTAGGATGCATCTCTACCATTCCTTAAGTCGATCTGATCTAAGGGCTCACATTGCAAGCTCAAGGCTATATAACCAGGCCCTACCCCCCTGAGGTATCAAGTCATTTGAGAAGACAAAAACCCTAATCATCCTCAGAGCTCTAGTAATTTTATGGCATAGCTAGTTAGGCTAGGTCTAGAGGGAGGCAAGCAGGCTTCGCTTGGATTCCCGACATTGTCAAGAGCGTGGTTTGGTATAATCTTTGTACCCCTCTCTTGTTGTATCTCTATTATTTTTATATGCTTGCTACAATTGTTATGACAATATCAGTATTCATCTTATTCATGTTCTTAGTTGCAATGTTCATCATCTACTTTGATTATATACTTAGTATAGTTGGATTATCATTATTTTTATGCATAAGTTGATATAGTGCTTTCCCTAAGGTACCATGGGTGGGTGGGTGGCATTATGTAAGCGTGGTGCTTATATACTATTTGCCTACGAATACACTCTATATTCCGGGTCATGTGGTAGATCACGGATGTGACACTCCCGTTGAGTCCTTTGTAGTCCACTCCCCGAATATAGGCCATAGAAGTAGGGTCCAGTTATGAAGGAAGAGCGAGCTTTGTTCTTAATCTTCCTTATGGAATACCCCTTATGTGTAGATATGAAGATGATCTCAGCAATGATTACTAGGTGTTATTGCACTAATCAATGTATTTGACTTGTAATTTAGAATGACTTAGGAATTATTCCTCTAATATTCTACGTGACCATGCTAATGCTATGGAGTGAAGTACTCTATGTGATTTATCATTATACTTGATCAATACTTATCATATACATATCTTATCCAATGACTTACCCCTATTATGAGTAGAATATTGGTTGTGGTTTATTTCTCGATCAATACTATAAGCTATCAATACATGTCAACACTACACCTTTCCTGTGGTAAGATATAAATAATGATACCTGGAATACTCTCGGGTGAAGTGCTACAATGGTATAATTATCTGTGCGCTTGTAGATTCCTTTTCTTTCATATTCTTTCTAGTCACATAAAATGATAGAGAACTACTTAGTATTATTCTAATAGTGATGCTAAGTAGTACCAACAAGCATCTCCAGCACCATCACTAGGGATGACAACCTAGTACAAGTAATGCTAATAGATGTAGGTAATTAAAAGGTGGCTACTAAAACAAGTGACAAGTTAATAAATACCAATAAGCATTTCTAGCGTCGTTGCCAGGGAAGGTAGCTAGCAAAGGAAGTATTGATAAACTTATATTATTTGATGTGATCGAAATAACCATTGACCTCTGCTCAAGCAGAGTCACCCTTGTTTTGTCTACTTTTATATCTTATGCAGAGTAATGTATGACATGTTTTGACCTTCCGACAAACTACGTTGACGATCCATAAGCACTATTCAGGAGAACTAGATCTAAACTCAAGAAAGTTTTAGCTTTAGAGTTGGAAGACAACCATATAAGGCGAAGCTTAACACCAGAATTTGAAGCCATGGCTGACAAGACTCTTCACGAATTCTTGGCTCTAACCACCGCCAACATCCGTACTGGACCGAAAACCAATGTAGGAGACAATGGATTCGAGGTCAAGCCAGCTCTCATAAATATGGTGCAAGCTAACGAGTTTTATGAAAAGTGTCGATGAAACCTGGTCAGTAGTCTACCAAGGGGTATGCCCAAGGTAGTGATTTATCGGTAGACAGGTGCGCAAGCTACGAACTAGATGGTGACACAAGACACAACAAGGTTTTTATCTAGGTTCAGCCACCGTGAAGGCGTAATACCTACATCCTACGTCTGATTTGTATTGCTGTGTATGATAAGATGTGTTTTGAGGGGGTCCCCTGCCCGCCTTATATAGTCTGAGGGGCAGGGTTACAAATCTAGAAACTAATCCTGCTCGGTTACAATTGCTATAGCTGGTCGGATAAGGATTCCTATTCTAACCGACCAGGATCTTGCTTGATCTCCAAGTTTGCTTTCCTTCCTTGTGCGGGACGCCGAGCAGATCGACCGGGCCACGCGTCGTCTTCTAGTGGGTCGGGCCCTCTGGTCTAGGCTAGCCCAAGTCTAGCCATAAGGGTATAGGGGTTAATACCCCCATAGCTAGTCCCCGAGCACTATGCATTGTGATGCGACACGTCGTCTTGACCTTCTCCGAACAGTGAGGCTTGAGTTCTTGACGTCTCTGACCAGTCAAAATTGTTGCAAGCATCCGACCAGCTTGTAATACAGCCGACCACCATTGTTATCAGAGAAAGTAGGTTGTCCGAAGAATGTATGGTGCTCAGAAAAAAGAAAAAGATTTCCTTCTAGGTGAAGTGTGCCCACTTGTATTTCTAAAAAGAAATGTAAGCAGGGTAAACAAAGCATAGGGGTCGAAAAATAAACACATTCACCGCTAGGTGAAGTGTGCCCACTTAGTCCCCGAGCCTAGTAATAGGTGACGTAAGCACATGGTGCCAGGGTCTAAAATGAAACTCCATGGAAACGTAATACGAAGATGCACCGACAGGTGCATCGTACCGATGTAGTCCCTGAGCTTGCTGGAAGGCGAAAGCATGAGCCTTGTAGCAAGGTCTAAAAAGTGATGATCTCCCAACTGTATGTGAGTCAAATTTCACATGTAGCCAAGGAAAGCAGGTGTCAAGTTGTGGTCGGAGAGTGGTCGAAACAGCCCCCGAGCACAACATGGAGTATGGTTGATGAGTCCCCGAACAGAATGAGACGTGGTCGATGAGTCCTCGAGTAGAGTGAAACGTGGTCGACGAGTCCCCAAGCCTAGTCGAGGAAAATAACATGCTCCGTGGCCTGTTCTTCCCGTCTGACACAGAATATATAATTTATATTTTTCTTCCTTCTTTGCTCTATCATGATATCACAAAAAGTTGACTGATGTGACGTTATTTGTCATGCTCAACTGCCTTGTCAGTGTCACAATGAAACATCCGCTAGACGTAGCATGCCAGTGTGGGCCCTCCCGTAGAGGAAACGAGGGGCATTTACTGGCGTAGTAACCAGAAAAAAAGTGGAAACCGAAGGGATCATGCCACATTTCTCACACACGTCTCCTGAGAATCTCGGAGAGGTGGAACAGCACAGTCAATGAGATAAATAGCCATAGTGCGGCCATTCCCCATTTACACCCAACAGTCTCATTTGCAAACCAAATATCTTCTTCCTCCAGCCCGCGTGCCCTAGTCTGACTCTACCGCCACCATTAGCACACCTCGCCACCGTTAGGAGCGACACGCTCTCTGTACACTAACAAAGCCAAAGCAAAGAGGCAAGAGAGGTAGAAGATGACCAAGACAGAGGCAGTGAAAAGGGCTGAAATGATGAGGAAGGAGTGGTGGAAGTCAAAATCCACCGAAGCGACCATCAACGACCTCGTCGGCTTGGGCGTGCTTCACAACCGGTAGCTTGCAGGATGGCGGCCAGCAGGCAGCGACAACTACCCCAATCCCTAGCTTGGTGAGATAGTTGTTTTTGAAGATTTCTTCAAGTAGGGTTTTGGGGTTCCAGTCCATCCTTTCCTTCAAGGTCTTTGTCTGTATTACGAGATTGGGATTTGCAATCTGCATCCCAACTCGATCTTCCTTGTTTCTATTTTCATCCACCTGTGTGAGGCCTATGGGGGAATCCAACCCCATTTTGACCTCTTTAGATATCAGTTCTGCTTGAGGGAGAAAGGGTCCCAAGGCGGCTCCAAAATCGCTGGTGGAGTGTATCTGACCCTCCGGGATGGCATGAAGCAAGAGTATCTCAACTGCCCCTAGAACACTTCTCTTGGAGATTGGTACAAGAAGTGGTTTTACATCCACGAAGGTCCCGACAGCGCTACGTTGTGCGACGTCGGGTACATTCTAGACAAGAGAGTGGCCTAGAACGAGCGACCAGAGCTGGCCGGGCAGGTGGAGGAGTTGATGGTGCTGCTCCCGTGGAATCGCCTAGACGGACCGGCCGTGGCTAGGAACTTCATTAGCCGACGTGTGTAGCCATGCCAGAGGAGGGTGCACGCCAGGTATGAGTACCAAGGCTCGGCCGACCAGACGAGGATGCAGTCGGAGAATCTAGACCACGATGAAGTCATACGCCAGATTGGGGAGTTGTTCAATCTGGCCGACCAGAGCTACTCCCGACCGAGCAGGATCCAACACACATATAAGCTCATCCAACCAGCCCCGAAGGTAAACAAACCAACTCCTTGGCACCAAAAAAATGTTGCCGACCACCGTAGAGTAATAAGTCCGGATTTTTCATGTTTGTCATGTATACAGGTACATGGCATGGAGAGACACAACCTGTTTGTGTCGTTGGCCCCTAGAGTCAAGCACCCGCAGAGCGTGGAACCGCCACCATGAAATGTGCAGCGGTGCTACGAGGAAATCAAGGATGACCATGAAGCCAGGGTCCAAGCAGATGCTAGGAAGAGTCCAAACGCCCCCGACCAATCAAAGAAGAGGGCCGGAAGCTCCCGGGCACAAGAGAGCCCAGAAGACTCGACCAGGAAACACCATCGCATAGTGCGTGACTGGTTAGAGGACAAAGCAGAGGAGGACATGAGCGCCTACAAGCTCAATCCTCGAAAGAAGAGGAGCGAGCAGACAACGCAGGGGGAATCAACCCCACCGGCAAAGGGGCCGCAAGAGGGCCAGATGCCACCAGCAGGGCCAATGCCCAGCATGAAGACAATGGAAAAGGAAACAAGGCCGCCACCATAGGACGAAGGCCAGGGTTCCTTCACCCAGCAGACAAGCCAAGGGCAACCGCGACGTCGCGCCTTCACCACCATTCATAGGAGCTTGGATTTGTAAGTTCCTAAAAACTCAGTAAATATTGTGTCAATAGTTGTAGCGAGAGTACAAGTAGTAAAGGAAAATATTCTACTATGACATGCTAGCTCAGCGTCAGTGAAGAGACCCAAGCAACTAGCCACTGCTGGGGCAACCGTATCGACCACCACCACGACATCCTTCAAGCAACCAGAGGGTCAGACCACCGAGGCGGCAAAGCCGACAACGAGCAAGGATGCGGTGAACATGGCAAGCACAGAAGTGCCTGAGCAGGCACCTGAGCAAGTGTCCGAGCAGGCGGCGCCTGAGCAGGTGGCACCCGAACAGAGTCTGCTGGGCACACTGAGTGAAGGGCAAGTCCCCAAGACCAATCAAGGCGTGCCCGAGCAGACCACGGCCACCACGAGTGATGAGGACATGGCCTCCATGCATATGACCATGCTTGGAGAATCATATGAAGGCCAACGAGATCAGCAAGGGCATCCAAATCAAGAAGGAGGCCCAAAGCTTATCCGGTTCGAGTCGCCAAGGTCGAGGCCCAAATCAAGTTCGAGTCCATCTCGGGCTCCAGGAGCAGTGTGTAGTAAAACGGACGCCCAGGTCGCATATGGACTCCGTTTTTGATGATCCATATATGGATGGAAAGCTTTTTTGATAAGAAAGCCAACCCAAGTGGTCCCACATCAAAAGATGTTCGGAATCAACAGGAATCGTTGAAACAATTCAGCATCCAGAATCTGTCAGGGCGCTGTGTCGCTGTCTTTTGGGCTGTTTGGGCCTTGTAACGTGTCGGCGTTCCCTAGGGACGCGAATAGGGGTCCTTGGACGCCCCTTAGGATATATAATCAGTAGTCGATGCCTACATTAGGGTTGGGGTTTTGCTTAGATTATTCTGTTGACAACAGTTTCGCCGCCGCCGTCGGTTTGTGAGACCCCAACTTTGTGAGATTAATCATTCATCTGCAATTTGGTTGCATTCCTTTATGTTCTTGCATGTGTTCTCGATTCGTAGGCAAGGACTTAGCCTTCTTGGTGAGGTCAACCGTGCAACACCGGTCGATAACCAGAGGGGTCGTGGTGCTGCGATTGCGGGGTTCAGAGCCGAGTTGTTCAGAAGCCGGATCGAGTTGTGTCGTGACCCCACCAAATCGAGAGTTATCAGAACCTATCGGAAGATCAGGAACCCTAGTTCACATTAATGAGCTCGACACAAGGTGGTCTGCCCGACGCTGCAGCCAAAGGAAAAATGGTGATGGGGCCATCAACCGCCGGACCAGACCAAGAGCGAGGGCAGACCAATACGGATCAGGTGGCTGAATCTGATGACAATGTCGTTGAAGAAATCCAAGGGCACCCACAATATGGGTGGCAACATGTATACATCTACCATGAACGTGGAGACCATTACGTCTGCCATGAGGAGATCTCCATCGACGAGGAGACGGAAAGAGTGGAGCGAGCAGCTAGATGGCTCATCGGGGAAGTACAGGTAAGCATACTCCTTGATCACTTTTGTAGACCAGTTTGTATTTGTAGCCATGCATATATGGTACTGTATTTGACTTGTAGGGCCTCATGAAGACGGCAAAGTATCATAAATGGTGCTTTGACCAAATTCAAGGCATCTCCAAAGACAATAAAGAACTGACAGCTGAAGTTCATCGGCTGCGCAAGCGGCTCGAGACCGCTGAGAAGGACCAAGCAGAGCTCGAGTCACAAAGGCTCAATGTTGTCCTTTAGCTTGGTCAGAAAGAGCGAGAAAGAGTAGGTAACGTATCTTAGCCACGCACCCCCAAATACTATTGATACGTACTAATGTGTCTCCCGTATATTGTTGTAGACCTAGCGGAGGAAGTCACCAGGCTGTAATCGGATAACACGCGCATGCCCGAGGAGTGCGCCCGATTATCGGCAGAAACTGCCCAGCTGGTAGAGGACCACGCACGGCTCCAAGACCAGTCGATGAAGATGACCGAGGAGGTGAAGACCAGAAACAAAGAGATAACCAGTAAGTGGCCATTTTCCTGATCGTGGTTTCACATCTCAACTTATATCCCTTGGTGTTGTTGTGGCCGAAATACCATACTGCATCATTAAAGACCAATGCCAAGAAGCACATTGTGGAGCTACAGAAGGATCGCGACCTCTGGAAGGATCACTGCGCACAAATAGTGCAGGGGATTGGGCCAGTGCTTGACTTGCTGGATCCAGGACTACCATCGGCCGAGCCTCGGGGACAGCAGCTTGGGGTGATCAACAAGTGTCAGCTCGCCTGGGGCTGGCTTTAGAAATTCGTGAAGGAGGCCGCAGAGTTTGCGGGCGCCCATGTGCTAAGCATGGTGCGTGTGCATTATCCCCTGATCGACTTCACATGCCTTGCCAAAGGCTATCCCAAGGAAGTTGGCGTGCAGGAAGCGGGAGAGCTGCGGAGCCAATTGACTGAGCTTGCGACGACAATCATTGGTGACATAAACCTGTGCGAAACACCAACGCCCCCGTCGCAAGGAACACCGACGACGTCTGCTCTGGGGTCTTCAAGCCGACCACCTAGGACTGCGGTCTCGACCAGCCAATCCCAGGCGGGCAGTCTTCAAGCAGGGAGCAGCCGAAGCCTGCGGTCATGACCAGCCAGACTCTAGCGACTCAAGCTCAATCAGCAGAGGCAACACCACAACCATAGATAGGCGATAAACAAGAGCCAAGCCGGCTACCTATGGCTATAGAGAAGAACATAGTTTAGTTTATTATAAACTTGTACCTCGTCACGCAAGCTTGTAATAAAGTACTATTAAGACAATGTAAGCTTGAGATGTTTTTTATTTAAAAAACGTGCTAAGCTTGTATATTGCATTTGATAACTAAGTTAGAATGTATAAGTGTTCTAGTTTAGTTGTAACGATTGGAAGACACGTCATCTTGTGGAATCCGTATAGCCCTAGCTAGATCTATGGTCGGAGTGTGAGGCACAGAGCCTATTCACATGTAAGAGCGCACAGGTCAGACTAGAGAGCACCCGCCGACCACCCGGAACATAGAGAGCTGGTCCCATGCACGCATGGGGAGAAAATCGAAGACGGGGTTGGCTCTGAGGACTCAAGAAAGAATGGTGATCTATCAATCTTGTCTTTTATAAAATACTAATAGAGAGTAGGCTCTAGATAAACACGTTAGAGTGACCGAAAGAAATCATATATGTTTTATTGAAATAATCAAAGTACAGGAAAGGTACATATCTTGATTGATGCGCTCTACGGATAGAAACGCCTAAGCTTATCAATATGCTAGGAGTTCGGTACTTTAGTACTGTCGAGGTGGGCCAGTTTGTATGAGGTAGGCTGGGTAACCTCAATGACCTCAAATGGTCCTTCCCAAGGAGATGAGAGCTTATGCATGCCTTCTTGGTTTGTTTTCCACTTCAAGACCAGGTCCCCGACTACAAAGAGACGTTCTTTGACATTTCTATTGTAGTATCTGCGTAGAACAGCTAGGTACTTGGCTGTATGTATACAGGAGTCAAGCTGTCGTTCTTCAGAGTAGTTAACCTCGAGTTCACGTGCTTCATCAGACCTGTCTTCATCAAAGTTCGCCACACGTGGTGATCTAAAAGTAATATCTATAGGGAGTACTGCTTCTGCGCCGTAAACCATGAAATATGGGGAGGCGCCAGTGTTGCGACTGGGCTAGGTTCGTAGTCCCTAGACCACAGCCGGCAATTCTTTGAGCCATCATCTAGGAGCTTTGTCATTTGCTCTGTACAACCTCTTCTTCAATGCATCAAGGATCATGTCGTTGGCCCTTTCGACCTACCCATTAGCTCTAGGATGCGCCATCGACACGTATTTCACAATTATGCTTCTTTCATCGCAGAAATCCTAGAATGCACTGCCAGTGAACTGAGTCCCTAGGTCTGTAATTATACTATTAGGAGGCCAAAATGGGTATAATATGATTAAGGAACTCGACCGCCTTTTCTGATGATGCCTTAGTTAAAGGCATGTACTCGATCCATTTAGAAAACTTATCAATCAACACGAAGACACATTTGAAGTTGCCAGGGGCCGGCTTGAAGGGACCAATCATATCCAGTCCCCAGCACGCAAAGGGCCAAGAGGCTGGTATGGTCTGGATCTCATGTGCTGGTACATGTATATGTTTGGCAAAAAACTGACATCCTTCGCAGCAGCGGACTAGCTTCTCTGCATCCGCCATGGCGGACGCCCAGTAGAAACCTGCTCAGAAAGCTTTGCCGACCAGGGTCCGAGAAGTGGCGTGATTGCCACAAGTACCACTGTGAATTTCATGGAGCAGTTGAATACCTGCTTCTTGAGTGATACACTTCATCAGTACTTCCTCCTTTGCATTTTTACGCATCAGGACACCATCGACAAGTAAGTACTGCATACTGCGGTGCATAAGCCGCTCGTTCTCTGTTCGATCAGCATAATCGGTCCGATCCTGCAAAAACTTGATAAAAGGTACTCTCCAATCGTCAACGTCAGTGGTCGAAGGTACTGCAGGTGTTGTCAGAGAAGATTCTGTAATGCTTCAAGGGGGAACCGTAGCCACCAGAGGCTGGTCTGGAGGCTTCTCGACCACCTGATCTGCTTTTTCCTTGTTTGACAAGGTCTTGGACGAACACGCCATGTGGAACTTGAGCTCAGGATGACCCTAACTTAGACAACTCATCGGCTACTTGATTTTTGTCCCAGACCACATGTGCGTACTCGATGCCATAGAATTTGTCTTCCAACTTTCTGATTTCCTTGCAATAAGCATCCATCTTCTCGCTAGTCGTGTCCTAGTCTTTGTTAAGCTGGTTAATGACTAAGGCCGAATCGCCATAGACATAGAGATGTTTTACGCCAAGCTCAACTGCAATCCACATGTCATGGAGGCAGGCCTCGTATTCTGCAACATTTTTAGATGCATGGAAATAAATTCTGAGGACGTAGCGGAGCTGTTCGTTGGTTGGTGAGATAAAGAGCACTCCCGCGCCTACGCCATCGATGTTCAGAGAGCCGTTGAAATACATCTTCCAGTATTCGATTGGCCCCTAATCAGAAGGTGCACTAAGGTCTGTCCATTCGATGATAAAGTCCATTAGAGTCTAAGACTTGATGGATGTGTGACCCTGGAACTCGATTGAATAAGGGCATAATTCCATTGCCCACTTGACGATGCGTCCGTTAGCGTCCTTATTTCAAATGATGTCTCCCAATTGGAAATTAGTCTTGACAACCACCTGATATCCGTCAAAGTAGTGTTTCAACTTTTAGGATGTAATTAGGATGGCGAAGATTAGCTTTTGAACTTATGGATACCTAGCTTTGGATTCATTTAGCACCTCGCTGATGAAGTAAACAGGACGCTGGACTTTGTACGTGTGGCCGGGTTCCTCACGCTCGACCACAATGACTGTGGAGACCACACGATCAGTGGCCGCAATGTATAGAAGGAGAACGTCGTCTTTCTGAGAGGCTGTAAAGACTAGAGGAGAGGTTAAGAATTCTTTGAGCTGCATGAAGGCAGCATCAGCCTCCATCGACCAGACGAACTTATCAGAAGCCTTGAGTAGCTTGAAGAAAGGCAGACCCTTTTGCCAAGCCGTGAGATAAAACGGCTTAAGGCCGCCATGCATCCAGTGAGCTTCTGGATATCCTTGACGTTTTTGGGTGGCTGCATGTCCAGAATGGCATTTACCTTTGTCAGGTTGGGGTGTATGCCATCATAGCTGACGACGTTGCCCAATAATATACCAGATGGGACTCCAAAGATACACTTCTTTGGATTAAGCTTCCATTGGTACTTGTTGAGAGCCGTGAAGGTACGCTTGAGATTTTCGACCAGGGTGTGAGCCTCCCTGGTTTTCACAACCACATCATCGACATAGGCTTCAACCAGATCATCCTTGATCTCATCAGCAAGGCATTGCTAGATAGCACATCGGTATGTGGCCCTCGTGTTCTTGAGCCTGAACGACATAGTTGTGTATCAGTAGGCGCCGAACAGTGTAATGAGGGACGTCTTGATCTGATCGTCCTTGTTGAGAACGATCTAGTGATAACCAGAGTAGCAATCAAGAAAGGACAGTAGCTCGTAGCCGGTTATGGAATCAATGACTTCGTCTATGCGAGGTAAGCCAAAGGGGTCTTTAGGGCAGTGTTTGTTGAGATCAGTATAATCAACGCACATTCTCCATTCATTATTCTTTTTGCGTACAAGGACTGGATTGGCTAACCAGTCCGGATGATACACTTCTTTAATAAATCCAGCTGCTAAAAGCCGGATAACTTCTGCCCTAATAGCCTCCTTTTTGTCATGAGCGAATCATCGTAGCTTTTGCTTGATAGGTTTTGCGGTCTTCGAGACATTCAAGGAGTGCTCGATCAGGTGTCGAGGAACACCGGGCATGTCAGCGGGTTCCCACGCAAACACGCTTACGTTGTCCCTCAGAAACCTAACGAGCGTGTCTTCCTATTTAGGATCTAGGTTGGCCTTGACAAGGGTCATCTTGCTGGGATTACCGTCGACCAGCTAGATCTCCTTGTGCTCATTGGACTTGATGTGCTTCCGCGATGCTTGGTGCTCTGGGATCTCCAGTTGACCGGGAAATCTTAGAGGCATCGACCAGGGTTCGCTCCATGCGAATTGAGAGGTCAGTGGCCTATGCCACCTTAAAGCTTTCCTCTTCACAGGTATAGGCAATGTAAACATTGCCTCTGAGAGTAAGGACGCCCTGCTCGGTAGGCATTTTGAGCACCAAGTAAGAGTAGTGCGGCACAGCCATGAACTTGGTGAGCACTGGTCGACCAAGGATGGCGTGGTAAGTACCCTCGAAGTCCGTGACCACAAAGTTGACGTAGTCGGTGCGGAAATGGTTTGGATTGCCGAACTGCACAGGGAGCGTGATCTGCTCGAGAGGTATGGAACTCTGTTAGGGAAGGACGCCCTAGAATTGTGCGTCATAAGGCTTGAGATCAACCTCAGTTAGTTTAAGGGTAGGCAGACTATTGCAAAATAGGATATAGATGGAACTACCACCATCCATGAGCACCCTCTCGAATCGGACGCTGTTGATACAGGGGTTGAGGACGAGGGGGAAATGACTAGGTTCCGAAATTGCCGCCCACTAGTCTGCTCGGCTGATGGAGATTTCATGGTGGGACCAGGCTAGGAGCCTAGGATCAGAGATGAGGTCGTTGGCATTGACAATGCTCAAGCAGGCCTGCTTTAGCAGCTTGCGCTCGCGCTTGGACTCTAAAGACACCTTTCCGCCAAAGGTGGAGTGGACGGTTTTGGTGGGATTGACATATTGGTGACAAGGATTTCTATCCTATTTGTCATCATCGTCGTCATCACCGTCACGTCATGGTCCACCGTCAATGGCTTTTGGAGCATCATCATTAGCAAGTTGTTTGGCGTAGATGTTTTTGAGGAAGCGGCAGTTTTCCATGGTGTGATTGGACTTGGGATGGATCTGGCAGGGGGCCTTCAAAGCTTTGTTGTAGTCCTCTTGATAGTCATGGTGACCAGCATGTTTCTTGACTGTGTTGACCTCATGGTCGTCTTCACGGGGGCGCTTGCCTCTATAATCACCGTGATTATCGGGCCACCGATCACGATTATCTCGACAGTCGCGATTGTTGTTGTTGTTGCGTCGGTCATGATGCTCGCGGTTGTTGTTCCAACCATGGTCATCGGGCTTCTCATCTCAGCGTAGTGGGTGCTCGGGGCATGATGACCCACCCACGTCTTCCTTAATGATCTTCTCGGCGTCATCGGCATCCACATAGTTCTTGGCAGTAGCAAGGAGCTCGAAGATCGTAGATGGCTGTTTCTGGAGTAGCTTGCTTCTGAGGGCGTCGTGATGGCAAAGGCCTTTGATGAAGGCCAAGACGGCTTCGTCATGAGTGATTCTTGGGATCTTGAGACGCATATCCGAGAAGCGACGGATGTAGTCGCGCAGCGGTCCGCCTGCTCGGTCACATAGCGTTCGAGGTCATACTTGTTGCCCGGCTAGTCACATGTGGCAATGAAATTGTCGATGAAGGCTTGCCGAAGGTCCGACCAGCTATCGAACTAGTTCTCTAGGAGGCTGAGAAGCCATTGATGACTTGCCTGATCAAGGACAACTGGAAGATAGTTAGCCATTACATGCTCATCACCTGCGGCGGAACGGACGGTGATCTCATAGAGCGTGACCCAGCTTTTGGGGTTCTCCTTGCCGTCATATTTCCTGAGCTTCTCGAGCTTGAAATTCCTTGGCCAGACGACTTGTCGGAGATGGGGAGTAAACTGTTTGAGGCTCGGGGGGGCGTGTTCGGTGTCATACTGGATGCGGCGCACGTTCTCGTGGGCCTGGCGGTCATTAGCATGACTAGTAATGTGACTGCGGACGTCACGAGGAGGAAGACGGTGACGGAGATCGCGAGGAGGATTCTGGTCGACCTCCTGATCCCGATTGCTGCGAGAATTGTGGTTGTTGTCATGATGACCTCGACCACCTTCCTGTCCGTCCTCATCGCCACCTCCACCATCGTCGTCGCCGCCACCACCGCCGCTGCTGCCACCACCATCACCACTGCCACCACCATGTGGGGGATTGGGTGGGGGCTGATCGTCATGATGTTGGCGACTTGGATGCTCTGAAGCGCGGGAGTGACGGCTCCAACTAGATGCGATGGACGTGCTTGTAGCAGCTCGGGCTCGCTGGGCAAGCTTGACGGTTTGGCCTATGGCAGCGGTCAAATATGCTTTGATGTCTTCACGAACCACGTGGTTCTCTAGCGTGTCTGGTAATCGGTCCAGGTTGGCCATGGCGACGGCCACGTTGGCACTTGGGGTCCTGAAAACTAGCTTATCGCCTACTCTGTCGAAGGCATCAGCCAGATCTCGAGGTCAGGGTCCCCTGCGACGCGCTTCTTCTTCAGCCTCATGCTGACGGCGTTGGGCGCGGTCGATGTTACGTTGTTCACAAAGTTGCCGTTGCTCGTTAGTTTCTCCCACGACTGCGGGCTCATCATTGCTGACGTTGAGCACCATGTCGCCACGTCTTGGAGGGAACCTTGGGATCAGAGAGAAACCCAAAGGGTACAGTAGTGGATCCTAATCATATTCGTCATCGTCGAGGTGTTCAGCCTCGGTATGGACAGATCATGTAGATCCAGTGCTGGAGTCACCATCCTCAGGCAATGTACGAACTAAACCTTCATGATACTCCCAGATACCGACCATGTTGACGGCGTTGCCTGGTGGTGGTCGAGGTATCTCTAGGAAGTACAAATCTGAAACATGGTCTCACTTCGTGGGACCCATGAATAGATGAGGTGTATGGTATGTGTACTCGAAAGCAGCGTTTTTTAGGCCATATGGGAAGGCCTAGCAATCCTCCATCGGGAATTGGTACTCAGAGGGCCTGAGGCCGGGTGTAGGAACCGGGCGAAGGCGTACCGTACGTCCTTTAGGAGTAGCGGTGACCACTAGATCTGTATCTAGCCATGTTGCACGGCGAGCCCGAACTGGTCAGGTAGATATATTGTGGTTAAGAAGTACCTGCTCTGTAGATTGATTTTGGATCAAATCTACCAAAGTCAGGGTTTGTGAGAGCTTGTGGCCGACTTGGTCGATAGCTTCGATTAGGTCGGCGTTGTCGATCACTCTTCCTTTGTAGCGGGGGAGCGGTCAACGAGTTCTCAGCATGGTCGGAGCCATTGCTGGGGTGGTCGGAGCCGTTACCAGCATGGTCGGAGCCATAGCCGATGAAGATATGGTCGATGCAGATCGGATCTACGCCCCCTCCGTGGCGGTGGTGGTGAAGCTGTTGACTCCGGTGGTACAGGTGATCTGGCCGACGGTGAACGTGAGGCCGTCCGCCATGGCCACGAAGTCGGGGATAATGACCATCTTGCTCGCCTAGGAAGCTATACGCACACCCCCTACCTGGCGCGCCACTGTCGACGAAACCTGGTCGGCAGTCTATCAAGGGGTATGCCCAAGGTAGTGATTTGTCGGTAGACAAATGCGCAAGATACGAACTAGATGGTGACACAAGACACAACAAGGTTTTTATCTAGGTTCGGCCACTGTGAAGGCGTAATACCTACGTCCTGCGTTTGATTTGTATTGATGTGTATGATGAGATGTGTTTTGAGGGGGTCCCTTGCCTGCCTTATATAGTCTGGGGGGAAGAGTTACAAATCTAGAAACTAATCCTACTCGGTTACAATTGCCATAGTTGGCCGGATAAGGATTCCTATTCTAACCGACCAGGATCTTGCTTAATCTCCAAGTTTGCTTTCCTTCCTTGCGTGGGACGCCGAGTAGATCGACCGGGCCACGCATCGTCTTCTGGTGGGCCGGGCCCTCTGGTCTAGGCTAGCCCAAGTCTAGCCATAAGGGTATAGGGGCTAATACCCCCATAGGAAGACACATGAAGATGCGATTGCACATCTCCAACACTTCCTGGAGATCTTAGCACTTCCACCATCAAGGAAGTTTCCAAAGATGCAATTCTACTCTGTCTCTTTTCATTCTCACTCTTGGGGAAGGCAAAGCAGTAGTTCTACGCCAACAAAGATAGAAACACTACATGGAATAACTGTTCCACTGTCTTCCTAGCAAAGTTCTTTCCCACAGGCAAGATCAATGCTCTAGGTGGTAGAATTTCAAGTTTTCAACAGCAACACGATGAATCTGTCCCTAAGACATGGGAACGCTTTTAAGATTACATATTAGAATGTCCTCATCATGGGATGGAGAATTGGCTACTCATGCAGACCTTCTATCACGGGTTGACCAATAGTACCCGTGAGACTATGGATGCTGTTGCTGGAGATGCATTCTTGTCACTAACACTTCCAGCTGCCATAACTCTTGTAGAGAAGTTGGCCTCCAACCAAGGCCGGAATGAAGAACGTGTTTAGACCCACAAGAGAGGTGGAGGTATGCATCAACTCAAGGAGGTAGACATGTTATTTGCCAAGATGGACCTGCTGATGAAGAAGCTCGAAGACCAAGCCAATGAAAAGAAAGAAGTCATGCACATTAATGATTCCTGCATGACATGTGAAGAGTGTGGAAACACTAGGCACTTAGGGAACAACTACCCTGAAATTCAAGATGATGTGAACTTTGTCAACAACAACTACTACCATCCTCAACAGAATCTAGGATGGAATCAGCAATAGAGGCCAAACTACCAAGTTACCTACCAAGGTAACCCTAAGGGTAACAATTTCAAAAACTTCAATCAACACCCTTGAGAGAATTAATTGCTGGCCAATCTAGACTTATGGATCAATTATCTAGAAAGGTAGCTACCAATGATAAGATTCTAGAAAATATAAATAATAGAATGGATAGCTTTGCTTCTGCCATTAAAAACCAGCATAGCTTTAATAAAATGATAGAATAACAAATAGCTCAGCTGGCAGTTGTTGTTCCTCCGTCTGACAAAGGTTAGATTCTGGGGTAGCCAAAAGATTTAGAAACTGCAAATCTTGCCGATATTCACAATACAGCTTACCACTACACGGAGCCATCGACAGGAAGATGGATATATTATACCTTGCTAGAAAAGAAGAGCGATTCGGGGAGACCTATCATCCCTATCACCATTGAACCTCACATTTTCCAAGAAGCTATCTGTGACTTCAGAGCAAGTGTTAATATCATGCCTAAGATAATCTATGAAAAGATTTTAGGAGATCCCTTATTGTACACAAATATGCATTTGCAGCTTGCAGATCAGTCACTCTGCTACTCCAAGGGAGTTCTTGAAGATGCTATCATTCAAGTGGGACAATCATATGTTCCCATAGACTTTGTGGTTTTAAAAACAGGTGGAGATGAAAGGGCACCCATCATTTTGGGCCGATCTTTTCTAAGCACCGTGAAAGCCATCATCTACACGGACAGTGCCAAGATATGTTTTACAATCAAGGATAAAAAGGAGTTCTCTTTCAAGAACCGCACCTTGCAATCTCCTGCACATCCACAAAAGTTATACCTGCTCGAAGAGACAACCGTGATCAAGAAGAAGAACAACCGGAGAAGGAGGAAGAACAAGGCCTGCCAGTCATGAGAAGAAACTGTCAACATGATCAACACACTCCGATCTGAATATGACCATCTCCTCGCTCCACCATTCCATGCTAAGAAGGATAATCCTGGCGTACCGACGATCGAGTGTACCATCGGACAAGGAATCTTCCACAAGACCTTCTATGACATTGGATCGGGTGTAAACATAATGTTCAAGGTAACATATGAATATTTATTCAGTCACAAACCCTTGTACCCTAGATATATGCAGTTGCAGATGGCAGACCAGTCAATCCGATTCTTAGAAGGCATAGCAAGAGATGTCATGGTGAAGATACAAGATTACTATGTCTCCGCTGACTTCATGGTCCTGGACATGCGAGAAGAAGAAGAAGATACACCCATCATCCTTGGAAGACCGTTCCTCAACACTACTAACACGATCATCTATGTCGGATTTAGACAAGTCCACTTCCAATTTACTGGAGAAAATGTACGCTGTTATTTCAATAGTTATACTACTTATGAGCAGTCGAAGAAGAACCGCTCTGGGAGTAGACTTCAATCATCTCGCCGTCAAGAGAATCAACCTCGATGGAATGAATAGGAAGATAAAGAGACTAAGAACCTGTGAAAGATGAACCCACTCCACCAAAGTCAAGCCTACAGACCAAGCAGGTATGAAAAGAAAAGATGACACCATCACCATCACAAGAAGTACAGTCATCTAGATCTCCATCACCGAGATCGAATGATGCAACTAAAGAGTGAACGACTATCTCTAGCTAAGTCCTGTCCAGAGGACTTAAAAATCTGAGCCCTCGCCGATAGGTAACATCGGTAGTTATCCATATTTACTTTCTAGCATTGTATGAATTATTTTCCACTTTAGCATATTTACTTTCCTATATTATCATTACATAAGAAAAGAAAATAAAAATTTTATTATTGAATTATAAAAATCATAAGCCCCATGTGAGTAAATCTACGGTGTGTAAGCATCCGTGGAAATATTCACTGTGGTGGCATAAAAATAAAAATACCATGCATACGTATTTTCCCTTCTGCATATGAAAAATATGAAAATCCGTAAATATTAAATAGACATCATGCTAGAATTTTGCCAATAGAAAATCTAAACTCACAAGAATGAATCCTCTAACGGCTGACCGCTAACCCTTTATCCTAACCGATGCCACGAGTTTTTGATGTTCTTATTGGAGTATTTTGCAGGATGGTACATATGATCAAGAGCAAGTTCACTCGGTTGTCTTCATTCACCTGAAGTACATCTTCCTGGACTGCTGCTACACTCACTACATAAGGAACCCAACTTCCGGATGGATGAAAAGACTTCTGCTGGTAGAACCACTCTAAGGGAGACCACAGCAACATTCAGCTTGGGGGAGAAGCATTCCCCGAGTATCTAGCTAAGTATTTCTTTTCTTTAGTTTTACTATTTTTGAAGTTTGCTACATATTTGTTAAAGAAATAAAAAGATGCATAACAAACTAAAAATAAAATAAAAATTTACCTTAGCTATTTTTATATATATTAGTAATAAGGTGTGATCTTAAAACTTGAAAATAAAATATAAAGTGTGTCTAGTTTTCTATTTTTAAGAGCTAAATAAATGGAATCTAAAGATAATATCTTAAAATGAAAATGATAAATAGTTGCTCTATTGTAATTCCTTTTAAGTACCTAGTTTTCAGCGTTGAATTATCCTGAGTTTTAGATACAACTGTTTTGATATAAGGATTTACTCTGAACTTGAAACTCGTGGGTAGCATATGCTTGATCTAAGTCTAGATAATTGACGGATATGATATGAGAAGGTCTGAGCTGCTGTTTATCTTGTTCTAAGTGATACTAGAGTTATGAAGATTTATCTTTTGAAAAACATAAAAATCTTTCATGATGAGCTCCTTGTTCGACAAATCTTAAATTCCTACCATAGCCATAAATGATATTTAGGCTAGGAGAACTTTTGCTCATATATGCTGCTTGTTTTGCATTGAGTTTAGTCAAGCTTTGTTGATGCCTTATGGTAGGTTTGTCATGCTCTTAAAATCAATATCACATACACGCCACCCACATATGCACTACTCTTACACTAGGGGTAGGCGCAAAAACATGCTATTCCATCGAGATCCACCCAAAAATATTTCAGTCTTATACTAGAAGTGAACACAAAAAAATATGCCCTATAGGATATCCACCAAATAAATGCTTCAAGTTCTTGTTGCTATCTCTTAAAAGTTTTATTGCAGAAAAGAAGCATGTGGCTATGCAAAAGTTATTCATAAAAAAGAAGAGAGTATTGAAAAAATAGACAAGTGTCCGAATTATCAAAACAATGGGTACTTAGATGCCCGGCTAAAGAAAAAAGAGAGATGAATAAAATAGCCCATGTTTTCTTGCAAAGTTGTGTCCAAATTTTAAAAGAGAGATATATTTTCAAGGAGCATAGTAGAATTAGGTTAGCCACCAAATATATCTGTCATATACAATTATACACATGCACATCTTGATTTTATTGTATGACTCAACTCTCTTTGGATCCATTGTTTGACTTTATGATATATGTGTTGCAAGTATGCTCTTTCATGCTATCTCTCTACCTATGAACTCCACCATAAGCCTTAGTTGTAGGAAGAGAAAGGCATAACATTATCATTGCCTTGGTGAGGATCCACAAATTCCACATATATTGAGAGATTTGAGAGTGTCATACAATGGAAGTTCTGAGTTTTATTTTGAAAACCTACAAAAACTCTGGAATAATAGTTGAGCAAAGAACTTGAGACATAGTGCTTGACTTGATCGTTCTGTCTTTGAATTGCTCAAGACCCAAGAGAAGGCTAAAAAGCCCCATGGTTGAAAGTAATATGGGTAAGTTTAAAAGTCAGATCAGTTTATTCTAATTCGGAGGAGAAATATTGTTTAAACGCATGTATACTTTTGAGGAGCTGCTACAATGTTTTTCAAATATCCTAAACTCCTGATCCAATATTTGCTAAGTTTAGTTTTGCTAAGGGACTAGCAAAGGTTAAGCTTGGGGAAGTTTGTTGATGGTAGTTAACAACCATTATTAAACCTTCAATAAAACATGTATAAGGGCACAAATAAGATCACCAACAAAGGTTTAGGATTTAAACTAACGAATTCCATGAGTTTTGGTGAATCCGTATTTTCTGCAGGGTTTAACCAGAACACCGTCAAGGTGGACCTACATGTCAAAGTTAATTATGTAATTACACCGTGAAACCAATGTGGGAAAGTTCCAGAATACTCAAGAGGACTCCACACTGAAGCAGGAGGTGAGGCACTGCCATCTAGGGATGGCTGGCCCCACCAGCAGGTTGCCCGACCCCTGGGCCCACCTGTCAGCCTCCTCATTGCTATGTCAGTTATCCACCGCCTCCTAGGATGCATATCCGCTGTTCCTTAAGTCGGTTTGATCCAAGGACTCATGTTGCAAGCTCAGGACTATATAACTAGGCCCTGCCCCCTGAGGCATCAAGTCATTTGAGAAGACAGAAACCCTAATCATCCTTAGAGCTCCAGTAATTCTAAGGTATAGCTAGTTAAGCTAGGTCTAGAGGGAGGCAAGCAGGCTTCGCTTGGATTCCGGAAATTGTCAAGAGCGTGGTTTGGTATAATCTTTGTACCCCTCTTTCGTTGTATCTCTATTATTTTTATATGCTTGCTACAATTGTTATGACAATATCAGTATTCATCTTATTCATGTTCTTAATTGCAATGTTTATCATCTACTTTGATTATATACTTAGTATAGTTGAATTATCATTATATTTATGCATAAGTTCATATAGCACTTGCTCTAAGGTACCATGGGTGGGTGGTTGGCATTATGTAAGCGTGTTGTTTATATATTGTTTGCCTGCGAAGACACTCTATATTATGGGTCATGTGGTAGATCGCAGATGTGACACTCTCGTTGAGTCGTTTGTATTCCACTCCCTGAATATAGGCCATAGAAGTAGGGTTTGGTTACGAAGGAAGAGCGAGCTCTATTCTTAATCTTCCTTATGTAATACCCCTTATGTGTAGATATGAAGATGATCTCAGCAATGATTACTAGGTGTAATTACACTAATCAATGTATGCCTTGACTTGTAATTTAGAATGACTTAGGAATTATTCTTCTATTATTCTACCTGACCATGCTAATGCTATAGAATGGAGTACTCTGTGTGATTTATCATTATACTTGATCAATACTTATCATTTACATATCTTATCCTATGACTCACCCCTGTTATGAGTAGAATATTGGTTGTGGTTTATTTCTCCATCAATACTATAAGCTATCAATACGTGTCCATGCTACACTCTATAAGCTATCAATACGTGTCCATGCTACACTTTCCCTGTGGTAAAATATAAATAGTGATACCTTGAATAATCTCAGGTGAAGTGCTACGATGGTATAATTATCTGTGCGCTTATAGATTTCTTTTCTTTCATATTCTTTCTAGTCACATAAAATGATAGAGAACTACTTAGTATTATTCTAGTAGTGATGCTAAGTAGTACCAACAAGCATCTCTGGCACCATCACTAGGGATGACAACCTAGTACAAGTAATGCTAATAGATATAGGTAATTAAAAGGTGGCTACTAAAACAAGTGACAAGTTAATAAATACCAATAATAACCTTTCAAGTCCACAACCAGGAATCGAACGATTGTGCAAAGATTTCTAGTAAATGAAATCTTAAGACCACGGCCACGTGTGGTATTCTCGATCCCTAAGATGGCCTCTCGCCTTCTATTTATTGATTTCACTTCGGTTATAAATACGCTCCTCAAGGGATAGTCAAGAAGCCACATCTACACTTCGCCTTCGCTTTTGCCACTGTGCAACTTCTCTTCTTTTTCTTAGATCCCAAACCGTCCTCCATATATCAATGGACCACGCAGCAAGCGCCTCGCCGGCGGTCTCCCAGAAGAGAACCTCCCTCCGCGCCGGCCCCTTCGGTTCTAGGGGTATGGAAAGATCAGATCTGATTTCAATCTTCTCATCTTGTCTTGCTGATCCTTCTCTTTCACTTTGTAGTGGTGATCATCCTGGTGCTGCCCATGACACCCATTCGGCGACGCAGGCGGCCTCTTCCTCCGATTTCGCCAACTCCTATAAAGGAGACGACGCACGGCGCTTTCATCGTGAATGGAATGCGACAATCGATCACTATTCCGAGGCAACCCGGCATAATGGGCAATTGAAGTTTGCCCTAAATGCCTCCCAAGCCGCTCTCTCTGCTGCAGAGGGGGAGGCGAACATGGTCCGGGTGCAGCTGGCAGAGTCAGACGCCAGGGTTGCCAGTAAAACCTTCAAAGCCTCTGCTTTCTTCGTCGCTTCTACTTTGCCGATCTTCTAATGATTCCTTGCTTTTCTTTGATCTCAGCCCTGAAGGCGCAATTGGAGGCCCTCCGGTTAGTGGCGGATGACGCTGCCGGTGCTCTGAACGCGTGGGGGATACACTGGTGGCTCATCTCCAGGACATCCCCGTGCGAGCTAGGGAGGTGGCTCTCCACGGCGCCCGTCGTGGTGCCACCGTTGCCCTGGCAATAGCCCAGGTGTGTTCAGGGCACGACCTTCGCTTGGTGGAGCCTGGCTTCCCGGAAGGCGAAGCCCTTGACGACTATCAGGACCTGGTGGAGGACTTCGAGGGTGCCAGCGACGCCATGGCGAACATAACCTCAGCCGAGGAAGTCATAAACAACGTCTTCCTCGGCCCTTAGTTTGTAACTAGGGGTTATGTTTTTAATAAAAAAAAAATCGGTTGCACCTGTATTTGTGCGTTGAGCCTAAGCGGGCTTTTCTTTCACTGACACCGATCTCCTTATTAGCTCCCAAACCAACGATCCTGATAGTGCTCCTTCCCAGATTAGGTGAGAGTTCAACCAGCCTAGATTCGAATGGGAGCAATTATTGAAAAGGCCGGAAGAAACTGATGCTTTAACCCAAATCCAGGAAGCCATTCTATCCTAACTTCCAACAGTGATAACTGAAAAGAGGGCGGAGGCGACTGTCATGCATAGTGAACCGGAGAGCATCAAAGTCATCTCCAGGTCGGTTATGATCGGCTAATTTCAGAAGCCGGCGCCATTCGTTTGGAAGCCCCAAACATGGTTTGAGCAGTTTTGAACTTGCAACACTCTCGACTTGTAGCATCTGGTGCAGACTTTAATTTGACACAACTCCTGTTTACAGTCTACAACTTTATAATTGAAATGTTTTTTATTTGAAGTTGTTTAGAGTCCCAAATAGGTGTTTAAAGTTCATAGATTTGAAATGCAAAATGTAGAATTTCTAAATGATCTTGAATGTTCTCATAGTTAATGCCAAAGTTGTAGTGGCCAACATGATCAACATGTTTGCAATTGATAAGTTTTTTAGTGTCTAAAATTTTTGTTTTAAATTCACATATTCTGAGATTCAAAATTTTAAATTTTCAAACAATCTTTGATGGAGATACATCATGTACCAAACTTGTAGTGCTTGACAAAATTTAGAACTGTATAGTTGAAACTTTTTTCATTTGAGTTCATTTGATAGCCAAAACATTCAATATAAGATTACAAAATCTTGATATAAAAAGATATCATCTCATATATAATCACAAATGAGTGTGTGGTGTAGTGGTAAATAGGTGTTATGATTATGTAGTAGGTTGGGGGTTTAATTCTTCAAAGATGCTAATTTGTTTGTTTTTTAGTTTTTCTAAAAAACCATTTACAGAGGTATCGACGCGGTGCTGGTAGCATAGGTCGATGTAATCCAGAGTTCCAGACCGAGGCGGTGAAGGCTGGCCTCGATCGCAGCACGCAGCAGGCACGCACGTACTCCGGCCGGCCGGCCGCAGACGCCCCACGAGCCACTGGCATCATGCTCCCGCCGCATCCCAAACTTGGTGGCCACCTGCACCTGCTCTTGCGGCAGCAGCTTCCCCACGTCAAGATCTCCACCATGGCATGGCTCTCAAGCCAGGCAAGAAACCATGAAAAAAAAAGGAGAAACACGAGACCTTGCCGAGGAGTATCTCGTTAGTAAGGGGCCCGTAGTAGTCGGAGGGTGTCGAAGAAGGTGACGCCTCGGCGGAAGGCACGCACGACTACAGCGGCGCCAGCCTCGTCGTCGAGCGGCAAGTAGTAGGCGCCCGTCAGCCCCAAGCATCCGAGGCCTAGCTTCGACAACTGCATTGAACAAACAAGTCACGCACTGCGGTCGTGCAATGGATTTTCTGGGACACGTGGGTCTACACGGAGGAGACGCCATCCATTTTTTTTTCCCGGCTGCGATATCATCTATCATCTCGCTAGTTAGGTACTCAGGTACACAAAGATACTACTACTGAACGTAACGACGTCCATAAGATACATCAGTCGAGTGAAATTTCAACTATCCATTTCTATGTAAGATATGCGGCTTTGCCTGCCGTTGGGAAGGATAAGGTTGATTTTGGTGGGTCATCAGTCCAACTAGGGGCAATATTGTTTATTTCAATGGGCTGCAATTTTCTCCGTAGCTCTTTTCCGTGAAAAGAGTAACAAAATACATCAAAAGTGGCAGAGGGGATATTTTTTGGCAGTACGTAGTTAACAAGAAAACTCATCAATTTGAATGACACATGGAAGTCATAAAGTTTCTAGCGGCACGAGAATTAGCTCGTATAAATAGTACCCCCACTGTTCCAAAACTGGTCATTTTACAAAAATAAAAAAACAAATTGGTCTAGATGTCAACTCACAATGATAACCTTGTTTATTCATTACTTATTAGACATCGCCTGAAGAAAGATTGGTGATCAGCTAGATAATTGACTCAGTTAATTGTGTATAGAGCTAATTAAGGTGTTTGCATTGCATGCAACCACGTGAATGAGAATTGAGCAAATAGAAGAAAGATGAGCGGTTGAGTTGATATACTTTGCGCAAACTCTACTACGCGATGGTCATGGACTCTAGATCCCTGGCAGTAGACTGACTAGGCCGGCGGTGGGTGGACACGGCGGTGAGGCAGCGGAGCACCTCCGGCCATGGTGGCGGAGGCAACAGCGAACGGGGTTGCACGCTCGCATGAAAGCCCGGCCAGTCACGGGATAACTGCGTTCTATACTTTTTTTTTGTGAAAACTATGTTTGATACTTTGACCTCACTAGTATAGTGTCCGTGCTAATGCTACGGCTATAATAATGCAAATCAAGCAACCAATAAAATATATTGCCAATGGAAAAAAGAATGCATGGAAAATAAAATGAGATGACAACAAAATATATTGCCAATGGAAAAAAGAATAGGCCCTCTAGAAGATTTCGGAGTATTATGCTCCAAACTTCTGATTGCTTTCACTTGAAGTCAGGGAAACATCGAGAGTTCCCAACATAGAACAAACATTTTACCAAATCTCTTGCAGGTTTCAGAAACATTCTGAGGCAATACAAATAATGCAGCAAACTAAAAAGTCATGTGCAAAATACACCACTTGCGTTGTGTCTCACAGATCTTGGCAAATCTTAATTTGGGGCTTGCCTGGAGTGACACCGGCTTCCTCTACATAAGAATTTGGCATGTTCCACTACCTTGTATTTGGATGAGTGTCAGATGCTAGTGAACCAAGCCTTATGCAACCCAGCTGGCGGCCTGATTCCTGCAGGAAATATAGTATATACTTATCAATGCAAATTAGATTGTATATTAGCACACAAAACTTTATAGTGACCAAACATTTACAGGAAAATGGCAAATAAATGCTAGGTAACATGAGTTCTTGATGAACTTGATCACCTGGAGACGGTTGCACCCTACATATAAATGTCAACAGATGACAAATGGATCATGCTAACCTGATTATTTAACATGGGACACTGAGTTTAAGAGTAATGGATACTCACAGATCAACTTCCAGAGGTACCAGGATCTGAACACAGAGAAGAGGTAATAATCATTAGATTTGCAACAGGGTAAACAAATAGCTTTCACCGTAAGTGCTAACCATTGCAAACAGTAAGGCTTGATTTAATCTTAATCTAACGAAACTAAATAGCAAACCGTTACGATATTGATCAAACCAAATATTGGGGCTTGTGGATCCATGAGCACTAACAAAATCAGCTCAATAGCTCTCTTTTGACATAGATTTGGGGGAACAAAATCTTGAGTGTCTAACAGAATTACTGTAAGAAGACAGACAACAGCAGCTCAATTGTCAGAAATGCTGCCCAAAGTTAAGACAGAACTTATTCTTTTTTTCTATAATTGCGCCAAACCTTCATTAAAAAAATTTATGAAACTTTGTGAGTATACTATAGCCTCCAAACCTACAGGTTCGTAAACTACTGATTTCTAATTTGAAGGCATTCTTATCAGGTAAAACCGGTAGGGGTAAACACCCTCTCAACTTAGCTGAAATCACCTGATCACAGATTTTCACCCCTAAAAAACAAATTCATATAAGGAGTTCCAGATGTCCCCAGAAGATCTATTTTGTCAATCTAGAATAAATATTTCATTGTTGCAAGTACATTATGCTTCAAAGAAATTCCAGGTGCACTCAGAAAGGAAAATAAACTGCATGCAAGAACATGATACAGGCAGAAGTTTTCTTCTCTAATGACAGATGTGTGACCTTCCTCAAAGAAATAGTGTGGGTATATGAAATCACATTACCTGTCTTGTGGCAAGTAACACCCGTCTCTCCACTTCGACAGCACTTTGTTCAGACCAGCAGAAGCACTTGATGTTTCAGTAGCTATAGTTCATCGATGCGGCATATCCCTTGACATTTGCCTAAAATCCTAGCTGTGAGGAGGATGTATCAAATTATGCAGCACTCAATATAGCACGAATGAGGTAGCATTAAGATTGATGTTCCTCCATGATCAGGCTGCATACTCCTCAACTTGCTCCTCAAGTATTGCTTTCTGGCCTCGAGCCTCCTGTAGGTCAGTTCCTCAAATAGCAATATGAAAATATCAAACAAGTTTAAATACAGGTTTTCAATGGACAAGAGTTCTATCTTAGCAGTTGCATCCTTTTCAAATAGGAAACTCTAGGAAGCACTGCATCAGCATATATTCATTAAATAACCACTGCCTTAAATCATGCACCAAAATATGACACCCAAAAAAGAGCACACAGAGAAGCACATCTCAGCTAGATAACAACAGTACGGTCCCTCTGCTCAAAGCAACCAACAAAATCCATTCTAAAGAAATGACAAAAGAGTGCAGTGCAATTGGACAGGGTAGGGGAAATAAACTTGTGAAATTTCATGCCAGTGCAACAGTACTAATCCTATATACAAGAAAGCGCCAAAAACTAAAATAGTATTAACCTGTAGTGGTTTTAGATTGGCAGTGCTTTTTTCTTTTCCATCTAATAAAACTCAAATATAATTAATCTTTAGTCTCCCTTCTCATTGAATTGATCAGGCAGAGCTCCTACCCTAAGTCTGAAAACATAAATTATTCTTGGCCTCATTTTTTAAAAACCATAAATCTTGGCACCTGGAAAAAATATAATTTGGTGATGTAGCATTCAATGATTTTGATAGCAAACGACTCGACACTACATCTATCAAAGACAGAAAAGGAGCTCCTAAAGTGACATCAAACAAAGAACAGAGGATGAGGCAGCTCTACTGCTCTCCATTGTCAGCAGTACCTTCATAAAACAGTCACAATAGACAAGGCAAATCTGAATACGAAAGACAAGCAAGGAACAATAAGAGAGCCAATCGGCTTGCATCTGCAAAGCCCCTCGATGGAGCATGCGCCCCACCGCGACGCAAGTTGTTGGCACTGTCCGCCACATCTTCCATGCTTGGGCACCAAGCGACACAAGTTGTGAATATGGAGAGACATGAGAAATTCCATGTCAACAGTGTCCAAGTGCAATCGAGCAAGCTTTTATTCGAGAAGTTAAACTGAACATAGTATTTTATTATAGATCTTAGTTGGAGAGCCTGAAATAAACTTATTTAATGAAACATACTAAATGATAAAGCTAAATCATCCACTCCGGTTCACACATCCAATTTCTCAAATAGACGATCAAACACTGTCCTAAAGCCATAGAAATAATTCTCCCTTGAGAGGTTAACTGAACGTGCCTTTTTCTATATACAATGAGAGGGGTTTCCAAAAAATATGCTTTCAGCTGACAAGTAAACTGAAAAGGCACAGTGGCTGAGCATGAAGCAACATGAGCAAAGATACATTGCTAATCAAATGTTGTCCTAGTGCAATTGAACAAACATTCATGTGCGAGGTTAACTGAGCAACTTTTTCAGGAACAAACTCATACTTGTATATGTAAAACACTATTGAACAACCAAGAAAAGAAATCTAATAGCATAAATCAACATGTGAACTTCAGAATTTCTACATCTGTATACTCCCTTTTTTGGATAGAACACAGCTAAGAACACAGGAACACACATCTGAGGGATAAATTCATTAGTTTACTACAATGACATTAGCATAAATCAACATGTGAACTTCAGAATTTCTACAACTGTATACTCCCTTTTTTGGACAGAACACAGCTAAGAACACAGGCACACACATTTGCACAATTCAGGGCTGTACTTAACTTTGCAAGCTATAAATTTAGCTAAAACTTCGAAAAATCGTTTACCATGGAGGATCCCAAAAACAATGATATAATTCAAACAAGATAGACCAATTTCTAGGCACTACTAATCACTAACCATGCTACTGTTTCAGGAACCATGCAAGATACAATCTCTCAGCTAAAGAAGAGACCAATCTGCTAGAAATGTTCCTAGGCAATTCAAATGCACATGCATACTTATTAGACACATTTATAAAATTAGAACACAAGGAAGTGACACTTATGCTACAATATTACAGAAATAACAGTTCTTATCCATGTCAAGCAACAAACAGCAAATCATTGAACCATAACATCAAATACTTGTGTTTTGGGCAAGGAATTAGTCGTCTATTGTGAAACCAAGCAAACAAAGGAAGCCCATGATCCAAAGGAAGAAAGCTGGTTCGTTTCTCAAAGGAACCCTAATCATGAGCCCTGACCGCACAAGAACACCATCAGGCTTCTCGATTTTCCAGTCAAGATTACCAAGAAAGATAAGCAAGAACCTAATTGATGTTCTTGGCTGAGCAGGAAAAGAGGCGCCTTTGATGAACTCACCCTTGGATCGGAGCACGCGGCGGAGCAGCGCGCCCAGGCTGGCCCGCAGAGTCCACATGAACGTGACTTCGTCCACACTCTCCATCATCTATCCGTACTCCTCCACCTCCATCAGCGTCGCTGTCTACGCCCTTCCGCGAGCTCCTCTTCTTGCCCCCCCCCCCCCCCCCCCCCCCCCCCCCCCCCCCCGGCCGCACCACTTCCCCTCCGGCCGGGGCCGCAGCGGGGATGGAGGCGGGTCCTCGTCGAAGTCCCACATCGAGGAGGACTCCTGCGACGGCGGGAGCAGTAGGAGCTGCGAGGCCTACGACCCAGCACATCGGCGGCGGCGTCGAAGCCGAACGCGTCCTGGGACGGGGCTGCGAGCACGACTCCGGGCAGCCTGGCGAGGGTCGCCGCGCGGCCTGGAGATGTGAGATGAGCGGCACCGACGGGGAAGATCCGGCGGGGTGGCGGCGGTGAACCCTAGCCGCGGGAGTGCTGGACGCGGATGGGAGAGGAGAAGATGATGTTTTATTTTTTCTCGGAAAAAAAAAAGACAACTCAGGAATCGAACTGTGCCCCATGGACGCGTACATTAGACTGTCTGCCCTGGGTAACTCCCGGTAAAACATTTGGCGTATGAAAACGGCTGCAGCGCGGAAAGCTAAACTGCCACGGCGGCCAGTATCGCACGCTCCTCCGCCAAATTTAGGGGCATAGTGGGTCTCCGCTACCGCCCGCGCCAGCCCCACCTCTCAACCGCCGAGGAGGAGAGAGAGACCGGAAGCCGCCCCGGCATCACGCCCTCGCCCCCGTCCCGCCCAGCCTCGCCGCGACAGAGCCCAACTCTGGTCACGCGGGGCGCCACAAGTGCCCACGCCGCGCTATGCGCGCTCGCCGGCAAACGTGAGTACTCGCTCGTGCCGCCTGGGATGAGGGAGCTCGCGCAGCCGGGGGAGGAGGAGCTCGCGACAGCCTCCGCCCGCACTCACGGGCCTCCGCCATGGAACCATCATGGCCGCCATGAATCCACCACTCCGGCGCGGCCTGTGGCATGGGGCTTGGGGAGGGTGTCGTCCGGGGCTTGGGGAGGGTGTCGTCCGCCGTCGACGACGATGCGCGGCGCTCGGTCTCGAGGACGATGCGCGAGCTCGACGAGGACCGCGGCGTCTCCTCCATGGACTGCTCTTGGCTGGCGGCCTCCATCCTGGAGGGATGTTGGCCGGGCTGGCGGCCGCTGGAGGGTGTCGTCCTGGCCGCGCGCGCGCCACGAGGAGGGCCACACGGCGTCGTCCAGCCGCGGCGGCGCCGGAGGGGGAGAAGAGGGCCCCGGCTCCGCGCCACCCGCTGCGGCACCGGCCTCCGCGCCGTCCCACCGGCTCTGCGCCGACCTGGTGGCAGCGCTCCGCTCGCCGGGGCCGGGGCCAGGCACCTTCACCACCGAGGGCACGGCGGGGCTGGGGCGGAGCTCCCCGCGGAAACTTTGGTGGTCGTCTGGTGACCGCGCTGTGGCCGTGGAGGTCGATGCGCCGGCGCGGGCAGTCCGGCAGGGGAGGAGGAGGCGGCGAGGAGGGCGGCCGAGCGGGCGGCGCTCGCGAGAACGGCACGGATTCACGTGGAGAAGAAAGGGAGCGACAGGGGATGGGGAGGAGAGAGAATAGAGAGTCCGGTAGGAAAAAAGGAAATGAGACTGACGTGTGGGGTACCACTGATATAGAGTAGACTTATAGAGGATGGATGGACGTGGGAGAAAGTAGTATGGAGGAGAGAATATTGATGACTAGGATGGAATATTCCTTTTAGAGGATGAATTTAGAGTACGGCGAGTGCGGATAGTCTTAGGGGTTGAGGCGGAGGGAGAAGGTTTCAACGCATGATGCCGCGCGTTGAAGCCTGCAATCGATGGTGGCCGCACGATTGGGTTGAAGCCTATGACAGATACTTTGTAGCCCTTGATTTTAATGGAGACAATTAGTTGGGTGTATTTTTCTGGATACACAAAGGTTGAATGCTCTCAGTGGGGGACGCTTTCTTAGGTGGACCTAATATAGATTTGGTTAGTCTTCCATTATAGTAGAGATGATGCCGCGCGTTGAAGCCTCGCGTTGAAGCCTGCAATCGATCGTGGCCGCACGACTGGGTTGAAGCTCATGACAGATGTTTTGTAGCCCTTGATTTTAATAGAGACAATTAGTTGGGTGTATTTTTCTGGGTACATAAAGGTTGGATGCTCTCAGTGGGGATGTTTTCTTATTCCATTATAGTAGAGACCAGTTGTCTAAATGATATATTGACAAGTTCTGTGAGATAAAGTTTGAATAAAAGTTCTATTTTTTGGGCGAATGGAGTATCGTAGCACACGGAAATTACGTGGATCTCACTAGTTAAAGTGAGGTTTAAAATCTCAGTTGGAGCCAAAAGAACAGAATTAATGAATATAGTGTATCGCAGTATTACATTATGGCCCACGAAAGGCCTTGTCGATTTCAGCCACTACCCTATCAGACACATGCTTGTCAAATATCTTGGGTAGGTTGGCAGACAGGTTAAGCTTCACCGATGTGGTTGAGATCATCTTGTCCCTCGCCACCAAGCTCTCCTTCTCCGTCTCTTCCATCTCCACAACACTCCCTGCACACTTGTTGAGCCAGACATCAAGAAGCTCCGCGGCGGAGCGTGCAATCTGGCCCCGCACGATCTCCTCAAGCACGGCCTCCTTACCCTCCCCGCACTGGACGTCCACGACGACCGCCGTTGGTGACCACAGGCTCCGGACCAGCAGCGACGGCGAGACATACGGCCGGACCTGAGGGATCTTCTCGATGTTGGTGCGATGAGCGTCGACGCCGGTCGCACCGTAGTACTTGTCGATGTAGTCCGGGTGGACCGGGAGGTCCCTGCGTGGGAAGAGGTCGAGGAGGACGACGAGGGAGGACGGGCCGCCCTGGATCAGCTCCATGAGGAAATGGGGCGCGTCGGTGGTGCCGTTGAGGAACACGACGAGAGAGGTGATATCGACGGCGCCACCGGTCGGGAGTGCGCGGTGGAACCAGGCCTCCAGCATGAAGTCGATCTGCACAGAAAGCATCCATGACTCTAATAAGGGAGCAAGAGCCTGTTTGGTTGCTATCGTCAGACAGCAAATAATCTTGACCACCAGAAACTAAAAATTAATTAATGGCCTAGATTGCTGACCAAGTAAACTTCCATAAGCAAACGACGGTGTTCGGGGCAGTGGTGCCTTAGCGGTGATGGCGGCATGCATACATGGCGAGCGAGTTGGGATGGCGGTGTGCGGAGCGAGAGAAGGTGGTGGTTGTGCCGTGCGGGCTAGCGAGGGGTGACGACTGACGATGACGAGCTACAACACAATAAGTTAGGGCTGTTTGATCGATTAGTACTAATAGATCCAAACATGCTAATAACTTGCTAATTGCTAATGATTAGTTAGAGGGCTACTAACTATTAGCTTCATTAGTAGGATTATAGTTGCTAATAGGTGCTAATAGTTTATATATGTATCTTCAACTCACTGTCCAACCATCTATTAGCTGCTATTAGCAGGTGGATCCAAACACTCTCCTACTAAAAATTAGCTAGCTAAAAAATAGCAGCTATAAGCTATTAGCTACCTAATTTTTTGTGCTAATGGATCAAACAGGCCCTTAAGGAGTAGGGAGGTCTGATCCGACAAGGAGAATATGCCAATTCTGGTGGCACACAGTAGTGGAAGGGCAGTGGCAGCTACAACTAGTACAACTTTTCTTTTCATTTTTGTTTTTGGAAATATACATCACTGTTAGGCCATGGAAGCGGCACTACGGCACTCCTTCGCGACGTAGCAGCGGTGCTGCTCCCTCACGAGGCTACAGAAGCAGCGACGGCGCGGAGACGCGGGCCTCAAGCTAAGCTAGCCTGCCTTACTCTGCATACCGTGCTTATGGGGCTAGTCTGGCCCAAAAATTAGCCCGGTGTGTCGTGCTTGGGCCGTTGGCCGAGCACGAAGCTCTCTTTGGCATAGCCTGCCGCCCCATTTGGCCATCTATAAGTGTTTGGCAATCTATAAGTGTGACAGTGCCACTTCCAGAAAAATGTACAGTGCAGTGAGGCGGTAGCCAAAGGTGGTTCGGTGAATTTCAGTTGTTATCTTTTTTTTCCCCAAAGATGATACCATGAATTTTAAGATGCTCGAGCATCTCTAGGAATTTGATTTAGTTTACTTGCTAAACTAATAGATCTAGAAAGTTAAGAACACAAATAGTAAACTTAAATTTTTGTCCTTTTCCAATAGTATCCTATAATAGCTTCCTAAACAATTTGCATGCGGAACCCGAATTATTTCTAACCAATCAAACCTTTTTAATGGAACCCTTTATTTTCTTAATTTAGCAGCTTAAATTCATGGTATCTTCTTTGCCTCTTATAGCTTTCTCAGTTGGAACCCTTTATTTTTTTTAATGTACTCATGCGTCCAGTTTACTCCGATCTCCGGAGAAAAACACCACACAGGGAGCGGATACAGAGTTCCTTTTGACTATGAAAACTTACTGAGTTAAACAAGATATTTAGCAACTTTTTTATTTCTAAGGAGCTCTTTTACCAAATTGTTGAAGGGCACTTATTGCCTTTTTTACTAAAAATCAAAATAGGTAGTTATTTTACAAAACTCTTGAAGATGCTCTTATCTTTTCTAAATATTTCATTATAAGTTTCAAATATAAATTATATTAAAATTTTGTTTTCACTAAAAATTATAATAAACAGAAACGAAGTGCAGAAACATAAAAAACCAAAATTCAAACAACTCAAATAAATGTCAATAATGAAATTAATGCATCTAACCACACTAAACAATGCTAACAAATTAAAGATAAAATAAAAAATGAAAACAAAAAAATAATTGAAATATCAAAACTAATAGGTTAATCACTATGCATTTGGTCCTTATACAGTTATACTGACTTCAAACAATTTCTTATCTGACATATATCATTATGAAAAGCATTTTTAGAGGCAGATATTTTTTATCAAATGAGGCAGGTAGGTCGACCATCTAATTCAAACGGTTCTGTTAATCAGTTATTTACATAGACGTCCTTCTAGAATCGATTTTTTAGTGACCTTTGATAGAGGCAGGTGCAATAAATAAATAATATTATAGTAGTGTGTGGTGCCATGTTTTTCTCCCTTTTATTTACGATTTCAGGGCCACCCCACCATTAATCAGTTCGTAATGGGCCAGTCCGGCCGGTTGCTATTCTATTCATGGCTGGCTGACTAGGCTGAACCTGCTACCAGCTAATCTCGCCTTATCATCTTGCTGCATCTGCATGCGTGTAGTCCCGCCACAAAATAAAAAATACGTGAGCACTGGTGCACCGTTGTTGGTGCATGCATGATTACTTGTTTGAAATGGACATACTTGTCCGTGTATTGTTATAGTCTCCGACGCTGTTTCGAACCTAATTTAAAATTAAGGGGGTGTTTGGACTGCTTCACGTACTTTACTCCATTAACTCTATCGTGGAGCAGCTTCACGAAAATTTAAAATTTGTAGAGCACCCTTTTTTCTCGAATAAAGTATGTGGGGCTAAAACCGTTTGACTAAAAAACATGAAGCTGAGCTGAAAAACGTAGAGCGGAGCAGTTCCATACACCCCTAAACCTAATGAGAGGAGCTAGATTTGAAATCTACTTCAACAGAAAAAGAACAAATGTAACCGTAGTAATCTCGAAAGTCAGCTAAACCACGAGCTTTATTTTGTCGAAAAAAAAATACGACTGCGCACCGGGATGAAGCGTACCGAGGAGCCAGGCGCGCCCCGGTGAACGTCGACGGATCCGAGCGCAGCCCCCGGCACGGCGGCATCCCCGAACCAGGCCACGTCCGGAGGCACCTCCGAGGGCAGCAGCCGCGGGCCGAGACGTGCCTGCATCTGGTGCGCCAGCGCCAGCATCACCTCCCTGTGCGCCAGCCGCGGCATGCGGGCCACCGCAGCCTCCCTCCTGGACGCCGCCGTCGCCGCGCACAGTGTCGGCGACAGCGCCTTGCGGCGGACTGGGCGGAGATGAGTGGAATGGCCATGGGGGAGGAGCACGGGTGCCGGCGACGAGAACCGGCGGCAGCGGCGTTGGTGGCTGATGCACGGCGCGGGAAGCGTAGCCATATAGACCGTACCGCCGGCATGGGTGGATCGATCGGGCATATATAGCAGCGGCGGCACATGTACCACGCGTTGCGAGCAAAGCAGTGGCGTGCAGCTGTCACCGAGTCGCTGTGGGCCACTCAGCCAGTCAGCCGTGCCCGTGCTGCACAAGACGAAATGTCATGGCGCACGTCTCTTCCAGTCTTCCTCGTGTATACTCCCTCCATACTGGTATTAGACGTCGTTCTGGCGTCCGCAGAAATTGAATCAAAGGAAGTCGTTCTGGGTTCCGAGTGAAGAATTGGACGCCGCTGCCCCTCGCGCTTCGGCTCCCGCGCCGTGCGTTAATAGCCCCGCGGTCGATCTCGTTTCCCCAGCCGTGCGTTAATAGGCCACTGCAGCCGCACGCCGCTCCCTTTATTAAATCGCGTTCCTCTCGTAGTTCGCCGCACGCCGCTCCTGCTCGCTCACGCCGTTCGCTGCTCATGCTCGGCATTCGCTGCTGCACCATGGATGCCTCGCCGGACTCCAAGATGGAGATGGAGATGGTGCCGGACTCCAAGATAGAGATCGCGCCGGACTCGGAGGAGGTCGCCGCGGACGACGTCGCGCCGGACTCAGAGGAGATCGTGGCGCCGGAGTCCGAGGAGATATTCGCACGGCCACGCGCCATCGGCAAAACTTTGTGCAGCATAGGGTGCACAGACACGCCTAAACGCGAGCCAGCCAACCAGCGTGCATGCGAGAGCTTACCGGTTGGGCTATTAAGAATCGTTGTATAGGAGACACCCGCAGGTCTATTTAATAAGGGTAAAGAAGGAAAACTCCCTTCTAATTAATCACTCTTTGGCACTCCTTGGTATGCGCAATCATGTCCTAAACGACTTCTAATACCAGTATGGAGGGAGTATATATATATATATATATATATAGTCATGCATCAACTTCTGGACGCCTCGAGAACTCGCCGCGAGCTGCTGTTTCCATAGTCCATCGTGTCGCCGTAAGTTCACTGTTTCCTGTTTCCGTATGTACGTACGTTACGGCCGCGTTCACTTTCCCCTCCTAACCCAAAATATTTCCTCTTACACACATCACATCAAATCTTTTGACGCATGCATGGAGCATTAAACGTAGGTAAAAAAGATAACTAATTGCATAGTTTGTCTGTAAACGTCGGGACGAATCTTTTGAGCCTAGTTAGTCCATAATTAGATAAATTTTGCCAAATAACAACGAAAAATGCTACAGTAACTTTTCAGCTGCTTTTCGCGAAGTGAACACACCCTACGTAACTTCGAAGTGGACAGATGGACGAATAGTTGGCACTCGAAAGACGTCAAAAGTTAGTGCTTTTATTTCGTGCAGGCTTTTGCTACGCTGCCTGCGTGGTTTAATTCATTTTCTCAACGAGGACAAAAGCCCGCAGATACTGGAGATACAGCCATACAGATGGTGACGACTTTGCACAAGTGTAAACCATAGATATGCTGTACGCAAGCTGAGCACGACTGTAAGTATTCTTTTCTTCAGCAACGACAGCGAAAGGATCGATTGCGAGGTTTTACAGACTTTTTCCAAACTCTTCCACAACATAGGCCTTGTTTAGATCACCGACAAGGGGGTGGTCGATTCGGCACAGTGCCACCCCCGAGCACGGTAGTACTTGTAATAGAACCGTCCAAATTATAAGAGCACAAGTATAAAAACAATCACCGAAGTGATCAAATTCTCACACTTGAGCCCATATAACTCCGGTAGTCCAATGAAATCACGAGGAATTTCAAACCAACCAACAAACAAGCCAAGATCGTAGTGATTCAACATAACAAGTCATATGTTACAACCATTTCACAAGTAATTCAATATACATCGGAGTTCAACATAGTTATTAATTTACATTGAAAAGTAGCGGAAGCAAAGTAATTTGAAACTAACATTATTCTTATTTCAAATACATGCCAGTACCAAGGTCGACTTCCAACAAAAGCATTAGAGACAAGATAAATAAGAAGGATCATGCCCATGATCACACTCCGCCTCGACGGCAGGAGGCAACCAACTCTTGCAGCCGTCATGATACATCACAACCTGCAACAAGTGGGGATAAAACCCTGAGTACAACAATATACTCAGCTAGACTTACCCGTCATAAACTAGAAATAAAGTGACACCAAGAATCATGCAAGGCTAATATAAAGTAGGGCTAGCTTAACAACATTTTGTATAAAAGCTTATTACGGATAAGTAATCATTAATGCTTAAGCATCAAGTTAATCATCATTAGCTTGTCATCTATATTAGCACCTGTACTAGAGCACTCATTTTATTAGGAGCAAACAATATTAACCATAGCAGGTATAAATTGAGGCAATCTTTCCATCGTTATCCAATTAATCATCCGTTCAATTTAATGGAATCTACGTTGCCGCTGCTCAAGTCAAGAGCTCACTAACCGGGAGCGACGGCGATTCGAATCGAATTCCTATCCAGCTGGAGGGGTATTTCTAACACTCACCGTGCAGACCCCTGCCAGGGTCGCACAGGCCACCTTTTCATATGATTCAGGAATCGCGGGTCCGAATGATGTCACGACCCCAAGGGCGACACTCTGCCAGGTGATAGGGACTCTAACCCCCCTTGGTCTCACGCCAATGTCCCCAAGCACATCCTTTCTCTCCTCCAAGAAGCAACCTACCATTCGATTCCCGGCCTGAACCATATTACTCGGCTTCGCGGTCGGAACGACTTATCCGACCAACTAAGTGTTAGACTGCGTTCAACATGACTCAAGGACGTACAGCGAATCGGTCCTTAAACGACTCAGACGGGGATAGATCCACACCCAAGACCTCCATGCCTTGTTGCTTCACTATCGTCATCCCGCCCGGTCTCATTTCATTTTATTAACACATGGTTCCATTCCACGATAGCAAATATAGCCAACCGTGCCATATATGAATATCCCTATATCTCGCAGGTGACAGGAAATCACCTGACTTCTACCGCTTAAAGCAGGGCTAAGCATCTACTCGATCCTAGTCTATGTAGGATTCAAGGATTCATATATCTGGACAAGGAATGATATAATGCAGCAAGGGTTTCCAACCAACTCCTACCACTTAATGCAACAATACTTAATATATATATATATATATATATATATATATAATTGCTTTGAAGATAGGAGGCTTATAATGCTCCGGAGCTTGTCTGGGGTCTGACTCAAGTTAGAGTATGTCAGATGAAGTTACTTGGCGAGCAACCTCCAATCTACCACTTGTCCGGTCCTTCTATCTTCGGGTTTGGATCCACCAAACACCGTCTTCGGGTTTGGCTCCAACGCCATATCCTTCACACGTTTCTGCTAGCGTACCTATATAAGATGCAACCATGCACATGTGTGAATGCATAGAAGTGCAATAAACAGAGTAATCAAACAAGCATACCAAAGTTCTCATCAACACCTAGAGCTAATTAACTTAATCCACATTAGGGCATAACATAGAAGATGACAAGCACATCAAGCAAGACACAAGCCTCAAGATCACAAGGTACTAACCCAAGTACTTTCAAAGGTATGAGTCACACTTCAACACACTAGCATGGCAAAGTTAATCAAAGCACTACAACTAAAATCTGTCACTTTCTGGACATACATACAGTAGCTCAGTAAATCAATCATAACTGGAGATCCCTAAATCCAAATGACTTGCAAGAAGATATTCTGGAAAGCTTATGAAATTATCTACATTTCATCTTTAATCATCTCAACATGATTCCCAAGTTATCATGACCAAACATGCCAATCTTTAAAGTCTGCACAGAAGGTAATTAAAAACTGACAGTAGACTTATTAAGCATGCAACTCTTAAACCATCAGACCTAGGATCATGAAAATTTAACACAAGCAAGATAAGATAATTATCTACAACTTTTGTATTTACCAAAACCACAGTAAACATCATTTATACCATGAAACTAGTTGCACGAGTAACACCACACATGCAGCTCAACAGCAGTGGTACAATTATAGACAGAAAACTGATAGAAACTTTAGAGAAGCATAAATGGAGTTCTAGACCTCCAACAAACATTATTCTCAACTTTATGGAAATCTTATAAAGTTACCTACTACTTTATTGTAATCATCTTAAGATGATTCTACAGTTAACATGGTCAATTAATTAAATAATTACATCTCTGTCCAAAATATGGACAGAATCTGATATGCCACTTTAAATCGTTATAGCTTGAGTTTCACAAATCCAATAATTATGGTTCTGGACTTTTTAGAAAGCTTAACAAATTGTGAACAACTTTTCTATAAACATCTAGAACTAATTCTGCCACTAACAAGGTCACACATGGCACACAAAGCAATGCTGTCTGGGTTTGGGCAGAAACTGCCACAGTACTTTAAACAACTATAACTAAACATATAATTAACCAAAAATTGTGATCTTTAGATTTTTGAAAAGATTATGAAAAGTACTACAACTCATCTATTATCAACAAGGCATGATTCATAACTTAACTGAGCCAAACAATGCATACATGCAGCACTCTCCAGAATAGAAGCAAAGCAGCATATGGCATTTGTTATTTTTATAGCTCCTAAACTATCAGACCTAAAATTCTGAAATTTTTATCAGACATCACACATCACAATAGTAGCATGCCACAAAAATTTCACTTCATTTGGAGCCCTAGATTGGCAGTTATGAAAATGACAAATAGAACTAGCATTGAAAACCTAGAAGCATAGATCTATTTTTACAGCTAAAAATCTAAACTAAAACATGATATATTATAGATCCACTGCATATACAATTTCACAAGGATTCCAAAAAGTCCTCATTTGCTATTTTAGGAATTTCCTATGATTTACTATGTATTTTCAAAGTTTCACCCGATTCACCACAAATAGGTCCCTCGAGGCACTATTCATATGAGTCTATGACATTGCAGTTAGGCCCCTTCTTTGAGTCAAATTATTGTATGCAGCCCCTGGTCACGATTTTACAGGGGAGGGGTCGCCGGAGCTCGCGGTGGCGGCCAGAGGGGGCTCGCCAGCGGCAGGGGGAAGTGGAGGGGAAGCAAGAGGAGGCCGACGCGCACCCGTGGGTGGCCACGGCTTGTCTCGAGGTGGCCCGAGGAGACGGGGCCACGCGGAGCAGCGGCTCACCGGCGGCCGTGCTGGCGGCGCCGGCCCTCCGGCGGCGCTGGCCCGCAGCGAGCGCGTGTGGGGTGGAGTACAACGAGGCGGAGGCGGCGGTTCACGCGGCTGTGGCTGTGACGGCTCAGAGCTGCGGGAACGCGACGTCAATAGAGCTTCGCGGTGGCTTCCATGGCGGCTCCGTGCTCGCGAGCTGAGAGCGAGAAAATGAGAGGGGCAAGGGAGATAGGGCGAGTGAGCGAGCAGGAGGGACAAGTGAGTGCTCGGGCTCTCCAAATCGACGTGCACGGTGACGTGGTGGACATGCGAGAGAGCGCCGGCCACGCATCAGCAGACCCCTACGCGTGGTGGCCATGGCTGCTGCTACCGATTCAAAATTTTCAATACCACCTCAAACATACAACTGAAACACCCTTTTCATCTCCCTCTATCTCATAATCCGTTTCGAATTAGCAAAAACTTCACTAATAGAAGTTGTAGAGCTACAGGAGTACTCCAACTTTGATTAAAGGATCAAAGTCTAATTCGGCATGGTTGGAGAGATACAAAGCTCCAAAGGAGGGTACCTCAAAACTGGATTCGGCAGTCCAATTGTAAACTGACTGAAACTGTCTTCTTCTCTACCTTATAACTCATAAACCGTGCACTTATTTAATCAACCATTTTCACCATCAGCTAGATCTACATGAGTACTCCGACTTTGGTTAAAGGAGTTTGGCCAGATTCGAAATGGTTTGCAAACTAAAATTCACCAAAGATAGGTACCCGAAAACGGAAGTCGCGACTTTCAGGCATCCCAGACTTAGCCAATTTTCGAACCCTGAAAATAGCATTGGATTCAATTTCGTAAGCTCGATTTGACCATGCTAAGTACTGAATTAGCTCTGGGATAGTAAATAAAGTTTGTTCCCAATGATATGTTCTACAACTTTTATTTAAGGATCAAGGTCTGGATCAGCTTGTGTTGCAAGATATAAAGCTCCAAAGTAAGGTACATGAAACTGAAATTCGACCCCAACACTTCGAAATTTTAAGGATGGCTAACAGCAGGGAATTTCTGGGGTGTTAGACATTTTTGGACATGTTGTGCACCTTTTCAAGATTTGTCACCTTTACCACTTTTGTTCCTTATAAAATTTTCTACAACTTTGCTACAGGGTGCACAGCCATACAAAGTTGTTAAGTCACACTTTTGAAATGATCAAATAAAAGTGTTCCAGGGTCCATACATGGTCAACCGTCACTTAGAAGCACAATTAGGCAAAATGATCAACATGAACATTATTCCATGATGTGTCCTAAGTGTAGTTAAGGTGTTGTAGAGGCCAAACATACCTACCATACATAGGTTGCACAAAAGTGTATGCCTCACATGCCTTGAAACATAGAACTCAAGTGAAATGCTATAGTTGTTTCATGTGGTTATTTCAAGATACATGCTACGCATGTTCCACTAGGGTGTTCCACATGTGTCCAAGATGTGTTGCACATATTGTATTTGTATGTTGCACAACACTAGTTCCCATGGGACGCAAGGCAAGTTTTAGTTATAATCCAAACAAGCATATAACTTATCATTTCATGTGATTTTTTGATTCCAAACTTCATGAAACTTTTCCAGGGCTTAATATAGATAGTTACTGAGGTGAGACACATGAAGATATTGCAATAACACCATCCAAGCATATACCTTTGAAAATGGACTATATGTAAAGCAATGGTACAACATTCAACTTTAGGTTAGGCTCATCTCCATAGGTTGACCTTGACATTGTCATCTCCACTTAATCTCTCATGTTTGAGCTCAAACCCACTACTTATTGAGTGACAAACACCTGGGGTGTTACATCACTTTTGTTTTTTTGTAATAATTGTCCAAATCTTGATTAATTATGCTCTAAATGTTCGTCTCGTAAAGTACAACAAAACTGTGCAATTATTTTTTTATTTTATCTACATTTAGTACTCCATATATGTGCCGGTATTTTGATGTGATGGGGAATCTTCTTTTTGCATAGTAAAATTTAAGGTGAATTCTGACCATATTCATTCAAAAGAGCTCTGCCACACAATAGTGTTAGTGTACAAGTACAACGCATGGCTACAACATAAATGGAGGGGGAAAGGGCCAGCACACTCTGCAGGAAGACTCCAAAATACTCCCTTCGTCTTTAAATATATGTTATTTTCGTTTTTCGAGAAATAATTTTAACTAAATATATATTAAAAATATTAATATTTATGACACATAATTAGTATCATTAAAAAGATTTTTGAATCTACTTTTTTTAATAAATTTATTTTAAGATATAAATATTACATGTATTTTATATAAATCGAGTTAAATTTATGACACACGTATTTAGGGACGGAAAGAGTAAGGATTTGACGAACGATAGTCTATGCCAGGCTGCACTCCAAAAGCTGGCTTTGACAAGATCGAGCTAGCTAACGACAGCGGATCCAGTCACACCACGGTGCCGTTTGTACTGCTACAGATTTGATTTTTTTAGCAACACTACTTATTGAATAGAAACAGAGCCGTCTCGATCTACAAATCAGTCCGAACCCAGACGTCTTTAGAAATATACTTATAAAAAAGGTTGTTATTTTCAACCGTGTCTACAAATGGCTCTATTTTTAGAGGCGTCTCTAGATACAACCATCTATACAAATAGATTTCTAGAGGCAGCTATATCTAGATCCGTCTCTAATAGGTGCAACACAGTAAAGTTTTAATTTTTTAAAACGATCTCGAATGAAAAAATGACCAAAATAAAATTGTAGATCTCTAAGAGTAATACAACTTTGTAGTTGACAACCTTTTTCATTTGAAATCATCTATTAAAAAATTACATTTGGATTTCTCACATTGGAAATTCAAAATTTTCAAACAACCACGCTAGCAAAACGACCAAAACCAAAGTTAGAGATCTCAACGATATCTACAACTTTGTAGTTGAAACCTTTTTCAGTTAAATTCATTTGGGGTCCTAATTTCTTATTTCAAAATCGGATGAAAATAATACGAGGAGAATATATATCTCGGACACAAGTAACTTATGAGTGGAGTGGTTAGAGGAGATAGCATGAGCCTGCAGGTTCAGGGTTTGAGCCCCACGGTGAAAAATCACATGTCTTGTGACAATGTGCGTGTGTGGTTGCTTGGTGGGGTCTCTCTTGATTTTTTTATTTTTTTTTCTATTTTTAGGCCTAGACGTGACAAAGATTTAGCCGCCTCCATAAATCGATTTCTAGAGGCGACTCATGTTGCCAGCCATCTCAAGAAATCCGATTTGTAGAGACCGTTGGATAACTACATATACAAATCGTTGATTTAAACAAATGGAAAAGTAGAGGCGGCTAGGCTAGCCGCCACTGCAAATACTTCTAGTAGTAGTGTTGGTTATACTTCTAGTAAGTAGTGTTGGTTCGTCATTTAGACGCGTAAACCGTTCACATATCATCACTTTTGTCAGATTGGGTCAGGTTGTAATCCATCACAACGGGATTGTTATGGGCCTACAAAATGTCGATACCGCTCCCTTCCGAGTGTTATGCGATGTCGCTCCGCTCCTATTGCCTCTGCAATCTCACAGCCTCTCTTCTTCGTGAGTTCGCGGGAACAGAAACGATCAAGGCCTCAAAGGAGCAACCAAACAAAAGCCGTTTTCCTTTACGGTGTAACAGGTACCACCGTTTACTAATTACATTAATGTTGCCTTTGCCAACACAAAACCAAACTGTATATAATTAATTACGTCTTATTTGAACATAGAAATTTTAGAAACAGGATCTGTAAGAACTTTTTGGATAGCCCTCTGGGTTACATATATACAGGATTAGGTAAGAAGATTTCTATGGTATTGAACTGCAATCGCACATGCGTACCATTGAATAAATCTCGTGCATGACTTGTGCGGAGGTCTTATCGTGCTCATTGGTAAATTTGATAAAATATATCAACGATTTTAGTAATCCCTAATATGGACCTAATGTCCCAAATTATTGAGAACTGCAACAATTCTTCTAGAAGACCCTAGAATTGTAACCACGTCTTCACAATTTCATTTTTTTCCGCACATTTTTTTTTACCTTTTTTCTCAAAAAAAAACATTTTTTAGCTTTGGCGCACATTTGGTTTTCACTTGACTCCAATGAAACCCAACACACTGCAACTCCATTTTTGAAGGGAAAAGTAGTAACAAATTCAATGACCCCAGAATATGTTAAAATAATGATCAAGACTGTCTATGGTGCAATTTCAGGTTGAACAAGAGGAACAGATGGCTAAACCTATGCCTATTGATATGGATATTGACCCAAAAGAATATGGAGAAAATGATAAAGAAAATGTATATAACAAAGACCCTAGAGAAATCTTTACTACGGAGCGAGAGACCGGTACCAGAAAGGAGATTGGAAGTGCTAGCATTGGCACTGGTGGTACATGGTAAGGCAAGCAAAAAGCCGATACCTCGTCGACACCCATGGCTGGCACAGGTCCAGACAATTGAATGGTTGTACCAGTCAAAAAAAATCACAAGTGCTACAATACCAATGTTCTAATCCCTCCTTATAAATATAATAGTTCAAATAATAATTAATAAGAAACACGCACCTATCAATTTGCTCATCGAATCTATAGTAGAGCAGATCAGATCTATGGCGGACACACCACCACCCTAGATCCATTTTCAGCCACCACAACCTCGACCTTCCTGCTCCTCGCCCCGGTTCGGGATCCGGGCCTTGGCAATGGGCTCAGAGGATAGCAGATGGGTTGACCAACGCCTTTTATTCTTTTCTTCCCTGATTATTACCGTCGGTTTATAAAAGTTGACAACGGTGATAATCGGCGATGATCCACCTCATCACTGTCCACTTTCATAAAAGAGAGACGATACCGGTGATGATGAGGTCTCCAGAGCTAACGATGATGATAAGCCTGTTGTAGTAGTGATTAAGACACATCCTAAAAAAACCATTGGCTATTGGAGCAAATCGCATGGTAGGCAGCCGACAGGGTCATGCGCCTATCATCATCCCTTTGAGTATGGAGCTAGCGAGTAAGTTGACTAACCCTTTACTCCACAAAATAACAAAATGTAACATCAGTTACAGAAAAGTAACAACATCTTACATCATATATAGATTCTTTTGATCCCTTTCTTTTAGATTAACAATCAATATATATATATATATATATATATATATATATATATATATATATATATATATATATATATATATATATATATATATATATATATATATATATATATATCATAACAATCGCAGGCCATGCGAAACAGATGCTCCCCATACACGACCTTCTCATATTTGGCGACCCCACCAGTTTTCTCCTTGCAAAACCCCACGGGCTCTATGGCAGTATCGAAGTTCGTCTGCATCAATGGCTTCAACTTTCAGAAAAATGTTAAAAAGTAAATGCATGAATGAGATACAACAGTAGTAGTAGGCACTTATGATATACCTCATAGAAAAACACAGCGGATACACGGCAACAAGGGGACTTGTTGACGACTCTATGAACCGTGGGATGATAAATTCCATTTGAGTGGACCTAAGTGAAACATGATGACTAGTAATTAAGCTACCTGGCTAGCTATGAACAATCGGCTAGAAATGAAAGGAAGGTAAATTGATGACTAGTAATTAATGCATATCGCCAATGTTGCAAACAAAGGTTCCAGGAATAGGCCTGGCATGTATCCACTCACCACAGACTGGTTTTGAACCTGAAACTGCATTACCAAATATTTTATACAGATCATTTTTCGCCTGCATTTACTCTGTGAAAAGGTAAGAACAGTGGACTTGACAAAGACATATGCAATATAGTACTACATAAAAGTTATATCCTTCATTACATATATGCATAAATACAAGTCACCGATGCATCTACAGTATGACACATTATCCGTTGAGGAAATATAGGAATTTCACAGGATTTGGACTAGGTTGTACTGTTTGCAGGTACTAAATTAAGCATCATGTTAACCAGGACCTAAGGTCTCTACCATAATCATACAAAACACCTACATTTTATGGCAGAGAAGACGAGGCTATTCAGACGAACAAACCTAAGAGAAACCAAGACAGTGACAAGTGATAATACAATTAATATACATACAAGGTTACACAGAAGGGAAGAAGGAAACAAGTACCTCAAGGGCACATATATCATCATCCTGGTTAACCAGAGTCAGAAGACCTGTGGTTTTCGATCTAACAAAGTGAGAGAAGTGATCTCCAACAATTTGAAAAGTACAAAATAGGACCAATAATAAAAACAACTCTCAAAAAGATGTACTAACCGTAATATGTGTGAGACCCTCTGAATTTTTAGCCGGATGCATGAAAGTACCAAAAAAACACGGTTAGATGTATCAACCTAGAAAGCATAAATTTCAGGATACCAAAAAATTAAAAGAAATTAATGGCCACCATGTTTTCCCTTACATCCCAGTATTAGCGCATTTCTCTTCTGGAATATCAATTAACCAACCGGGATAGCTAACCAGCCTGATTCCCCAATAAGGATCTCCTGCTATTGTACCTTCAAATGCATCAACTGGCCCTCCCAATGCCAAGGCTATACCTCGCATGATCTTCCTTGAAAGATCTGTAGTTTTTTTTCCTAGAACGCGACTTCACGCGTATTTCATTAAGAAGAAGAAGCACAAATCCAACAAGCAATATACGGGTGAGGTACCAGGATAGCAAAGTTCACCGACACACGCACACACCGCAGGCTAGCTTAGTGGACTACATCTTGACAATGAAGCGCTACAGGTGGCAAACAGGAACGCCCTTAACTAGCAACAATCAAGAACTCGGCGATCGCCACGAAACCGGCACTGATCCAGTCGTCAGCTTCTTCTAGCAGCGCTCGCATGGCCTGCTGAGCCGAGCAACGCCTGTTGTCGAAGACCCGGGCGTTGCGTTCTTTCCAGAGCACCCACGAAACAAGCAGCAGAACTAAGTCGAAGCTCCGCCTCAAATTCACGGGAAGTAGCGACCTAGAATCCATCCACCAGGCAGCTAACAAGGATCCTGGCGCAGGCACCAGTGGATCCCAACCGCCTGGGCGCAGCAGGCGGTACCAAAGCTCTCTTGCGTAAGCGCAGCCCACCAGGAGGTGGTCGACCGTCTCGTCGTCTTGATCACAAAGTGCGCATGCAGCGGAGTCTTGCAGGCCGTGCCTCATCCTGCGGTCCGCCGTCCAGATACGGCCGTGCAGCGCGAGCCAGAAAAAGAATTTGACCTTCGGAGGCGCCGAAGCTTTCTGTTGACATCGTTTTTTAGCACGTGTCAAGATGGTCAGGAAGGGCTAATCAGTAGAGGAAAGATTATTGTGTAGATTGATAACTGATGAAAATGAGTTTGCTTATGAGTGGTAGCGGCGTATGGGTTCAAATTGAAATGTTGCCAATAAGGTTAAGGGTATTATTGCCGATGCCGATGAAAGATGGTTTGAAGACTGCAGCCGATGAAACAGGGAATGTACCGATGGAAGGAACTTGAAGGCTGCTGCCGATGGAACAGGGATTGTGCCGATAAAAAGGAGGTCGATGAGAATACCATCGTGACTGAGGCGGACTATGGAATAAGATATGAGTTAATTTCCTTATATACGTTTATTAGAGTCTGAGTTGTATTAAAGTCATGTGTTTCCATAGATTTGGATTTAGTGTCCTAGTCGTATTTGGTTACGTTTCTGTAGATCAGGATATAAATATAGGGTGAAGGGCAATGTAAAAAAAAGAGATCAATCAATACATCAAAAACAGCTTTTATTCTTATTTACATCTACTTTCGACGACTTCGTCAATTTGCATATTTTTCTTTTTTACGAGTTCTCATCGATTCGGCGAGTTGCATTGCTCCAGTGCAATCTTCGGCGATCCTCGAGTTCCGCGTGAGTACCTCTTGGCCGTGACTTCCGGGCGTATCGCTGTTGTCAGGACCAAAGTGTTCGTATCTTCATCCTTGTCGATTAACATGTCAAATCGACTGGCACGCTTTGGATATCGATTTCGGGTATTAGCCCTTTGTGTTTGCAGATCTACTTTTGCATCAACACATCTTTTGGCACGCTCGGTGGGACAGATCTAGTCAAGATGCTTAATCCTGAGATCGATGCGGGGAACATCATCGCGGTAACAGAAGAAGATCTTAAGGACGATCAGAAGCAGGCTATGAAGAGGGCTATAGAAGAATACAGACAGCTCTGCTTGAAGTCATTCAGTTTGAACAAAAGTGGACAAGTCATCCAGAAGCAAGACTTGCCGTTGCCTCGGCATGTTACCTTTGATTCTAATCCGGGTAAACTTCAAGAGATGGTTAATTCTGCAGTGAATCATGCTATTAATCATTCCAATGTGCTGTCCAATACTGTTCATAATGCTGTGATTCGAACTTTCAAAGAAGGGCAAGCGTCACCTCGTTACGTTGGGCCTGCTTATCATCAACCAGAATTAGCATCTGCTATTGCTCCATCGGCTCCCCTGGCCGTTGCGGGTATAGAGATTTCTTCTCTTCCAGTATCAGCAGGTTTATCTAACGTACAGTCTACACCGATGTGTCCGGATTCAGCATTATCAGGACGAGTTCAGCTTAATACAGATCTATCAGCATCGGCTTTATCAGGTCCTATACCACAGAATAATCAGACTCCTGCTAATTGGTGGGGATATGGTATGCCTCCAGAGCCATCTGTTTTTAACCATGGATCACCTCAAGTGTTTGATGCAACGGGAAAAGCTCCTATGCTATCGGCCGGTTCACCGATAGCTCAAGTACCCCAATATACTACAGCAACTACTGTACAACCAACTCTAGGAGGTTTCCAGGTGTCTTTGGGTCAAACATCTAGTTTAAGTCCATCGGCAAATTTGTTACCGATGCAACAGAAGGCTCCAATCGTAAGTCAACCTGGAGTCTAGGTTTTACCTCAAGTTAGTTGTAATTATCCGGCAATACCAACAAGTTACCAACCATCGGTAAATTTTGTATCGATGAACGCTAATAATTGGTCAGGGCAGTTTTCCACTCAACATTCAGTTCAGCCAAATCAGCAAGCCATAGGTGTTCATCAAGGTCACATGCATGCTGGTTTTCAGAATCAAGCATCGACAGCTCAACCGATGAACCCTTTTTAGCAGGTTAATGGACCACAGATAGTAACAAATATGCCAATTGCTGGAGATCGTGGGCCACAAAGGTATGCAGAAGGGTATCAGCAAGTACCTCCAGTGGAGATTCAACCATGTCGTCAACAAGATGTTGATGCTTTTTAGGCCGATAAAATAGCAGAAATTATGAAGGATCAGTTTGGGATCAAGCCCAAAGTTAATACCTATTCTTATCGGACTCCGTATCCTCCGATATATGATTTAATTCCTCTCCCAAATCATTACAAGGTGTCAGATTTCACTAAGTTTTCTGGGCAGGACGATACATCAACCATGGAGCATGTTAATCGTTTTATTATTCAATGTGGAGAGGCAGCTTGTAGAGATGAATTGAGAGTTCGTTTGTTTTCATCATCTCTATCTGGATCAGTATTTACATGGTTTATCTCACTACCGCCAAATTCTATTATTACTTGGGCTGATCTGGAAAAACAATTTCATAAGTATTTCTTTGCTGGAGTTCATGAAAAGAAGCTTACCGATTTGGTAAAGATGAAACAATACAATGATGAATCGGTAGAAGGCTTTGTGCAAAGGCTACGCGATGTAAAGAACAAATGTTATAGCCTTGTGTTGGATGATCGGCAGCTTGCCGATTTGGCCTTTCAGGGATTGTTGCCACAACTTAAGGACATATATGCTTCTTAGGAGTTCAAAAGCCTAAGTCATCTAGTGCAAAGAATTTCTGATCAAGACACTAGGGTTTTTGAACCTAAAAGGAATTGGAATAAGAAAGTTTCATTTGTCGAAGAAGTAGAAGATTTTGATTCGGATGAAGAACCAGTTATCGGTTTGGCTAAGTGGGTTAAGAATAAAAAGCCGATATCTTGTCCCTTTGGTCACAAAGAGCCAGAGAAGTTTACTTTCGACGTCACCAAAGCCGATAAGATATTTGATCTTTTGATTCAGGAGGGCCAGATTAAGTTGTCACCTAATCATGTGATCCCATCGGCAGAAGAGTTGAAGCATATGCTGTATTGCAAATGGCATAATGCAACTTCACACAGTACAAATGAGTGCAAAGTATTTAGACAACAATTACAGTTAGCTATTGAGTCTGGGAGAATAAAATTTGGCAATTCCAAGATTCAGAAGCCAATGAAAATTGATCAACATCCTTTTTCAGCAAATATGTTGGATACTGAAGGTAAAATTAAGGTGTTGACATTGGAAGCTGCTAAAAAGAATACATCAGTAGATCCCTAACATCGGATAACTACCGATGATGCAAAAGGCAAGGGGCTATTGACAGAAGGTGGCAGTTCTGGAAAGCCTCCTCGATCTGGCATCATGATTACTCAATAAAAACAACACGAAGGCTGGCGTCAGCGAAGGGACCGATATCGACAACAGCAAGAGGAAAGACGTCAAGAAGAGTGGAATCGGCATAAGGATCATTGGAATTGTCCGTTTTTTATTCATTGTTGGGAGGAAGGTATTAAGTTACCTACTGTTGAAGATTGCCCAGAGTGCAATGGTTATTATGGAGTTAATCGTCCTATAAGAAGTTTTCAATCTGGTAATCAAGGTTTGTCCATTAATGAGCCGATCAGAAGGAGAGCATCAGTATATGATCGGCTGGGGGGCAGGCTCAGTGTACATGAAAGGCTTGGTAAACACGTTGCATATTTTCCGAGAAACCAAGAGGAACTTGAAGAGATGGCAAATGCAAGAGTTCCTGATGAAGAAATATTTTACAGGGATCCTAATATACGTCGTGTGGAGACAACCAGGACCTATCAACCAGTGTGGAAAACTAAACTTCCTCAATGGTGTCCAGAGGGTTTGACAAAGACACAGAAGAGGAAAATGCAGCGAGAGCGTCAAAAAGACTTTTACCAAGAAGGAAGTCCCTCCAATGAGAAATCTGGTAATCAGCAGTGGCAGATAAGGCATAAAAATAAAGGCCCATCGACAGATGTCAATATGGTGTTTATGTTGCCGATGGAATTTTTGGCTCTATCTGATAGCGAAGAAGAAGTTTTTTTCTCTGACCAAATAGCTCAATTAAAACTAGATCCAATGATGGCTATTTTTGAGAAGCCTGCCGATGATGAGAGACAACACCTCAAGGCTTTGTTTGTAAAAGGCAGAGTTGATGGGCAGCCTGTATCTAAGATACTTATTGATGGATGAGCTGCAATTAATATTATGCCTTATGTGATGTATCGGAAGCTTGGTAAGGGAGATCAAGACTTAACTAAGACTGATATGATGCTAAAGGACTTTGAAGGCAATGTATCACCAACTAAAGGGCAGTGTGTGTTGAATTGACCATCGGCAGTAAAACCTTACCGACAACTTTTTTTGTTATTAATGGCAAGGGTGCATATAATCTGCTTTTAGGAAGGGATTGGATTCATGCTAATTGTTATGTTCCTTCTACAATGCATCAGTGTCTTATACAATGGGTTGGAGATAAAATTGAAGTTGTTCCTGGTGATTCTTCTTATATCATCGCATCGGCAGAATCAGACACTTATGAGCGAACTAGGTGCATATCAGGAGAAGCTTGGGAAAAAGAGTTCCTCAAGGTTGCCGATTACGAAATTCTACCAATCCAAGCAGTCGGTTCTGAAGAAGAGTTTTAATTGATAGATTTGCCGATGATGGAAAATTAGGTCAAGGATTTACATCGGCAGATGATTTAATAGAAGTAGATATTGGTGAAGGCGATGGGCCAAGGCCCACTTTTATTAGCGCTAAGTTAAATTCCAAGTGTAAACAGCAACTAGTTGATTTGTTAAAGGAATATAAAGATTGTTTTGCTTGGAATTATACTGAAATGCCTGGGTTAGACCAATCTATAGTTGAACATCGGTTGCCTATTAAATCTGGATTTCGGCCACATCAGCAGCCGGCACGCCGCTGCAATCCTAATATACTTCCTGATATTAAGGCCGAAATAACTAAATTAATTGAGGCAAAGTTTATTCGGCAGTGTTGATATGCAGAATGGATTTCTAATGTGGTTCCTGTATACAAGAAAAATGGGAAACTTTGTGTTTGTATTGATTTCAGGAATCTCAATAAGGCCACACCGATAGATGGTTACCCAATGCCGATTGCTGATTTGTTGATTGATGCTGCAGCAGGGCATCAGATTATCAGTTTTATGGATGGTAATACATGTTATAATCAAATATTCATGACTGAAGAAGATATTTCTAAGACTACTTTTAGATGTCCAGGACATGTGAGATTATTTGAGTGGATAGTTATGACATTTGGTTTGAAAAATGCCGGTGCTACTTATCAAAGAGCTATGAACTTTATTTTCCATGAATATATCGGCACGTTGGTGGAAATCTACATTGATGACATAGTGATTAAGTCTGGAGACATCATAAAGCATCTAACCGATCTACAGAAGATATTGGAGTGCACAAGAAAGCATGGATTAAAGATGAATCCTAATAAATGTGCATTTGGTGTATCGGCAGGACAATTCTTGCGTTTTATGGTGCATCAGCGGGGTATTAAAATTAGTAGAAAATCTATTGAGACAATCAACAAGATTGTTGCTCCTGCCGATAAAACTGAATTACAATCCTTGATCGGTAAGATTAATTTCATCAGAAGATTCATATCTAATTTATCAAGTAAGATCAAGGCTTTCAGTCCATTATTGAAATTGAAAGCCGATCATGAATTTAAATGGGGGGGATGAACAGCAGTTAGCCTTAGATGAAATTAAGAGTTATTTAACAAATCCTCCAGTGTTAGTTCCACCCCAACATGGAAAAATCTTTCAGATTGTATTTATCAACTGAATATATTGTTATCGGTTCAGCTCTTATTCAAGAATTTGAAGGAAAGGAGCGTGTTATCTATTATTTGAGCAGACGGTTAATAGATGCTGAAACCAGGTATTCGGCCATTGAGAAATTATGTCTATGTTTATACTTTTCTTGTATTAAGCTGAGACATTATTTACTATCGGCTGAATGTATTGTCATATGCAAAGATGACGTGGTCAAGTATATGCTATCAATGCCGATACTGAATGGTAGGATTGGTAAATGGATTTTAGCATTATCAGAATTTGACCTATGTTATGAATCGGCTAAGGCAGTTAAAGGACAGGTTATGGCCGATTTCGTTACTCAACATTGCAACATGGTGGATTCTCTGGAAATTGCTCCGTGAACACTTTTCTTTGATGGGTCTACTTGTGGTGAAGGGGCAGACATTGGTTTCGTATTAATTTCCTCTCAGGGGAAGAAGTATGAGTTCTCATTGCCGATTGTTGCTACATCGACAAACAATCAAGCTGAGTACCAAGCCCTGATAAAAGGGTTAGAATTGCTCAAGGAAGTACATGCTGATGCTCTTGAGATCTTTGGTGATTCTATGTTAGTTATAAATCAGTTGACTAGGATTTATGAATGCCGAAGTGAAATTCTAATTTCATATCATGAAAAGTGTTTGAGATTATTAAAAGGGTTCAGGAGTTTTCATCTGGAACATATTTCTCGGATGCATAATGAAGAGGCTAACCGATTGGCTCAGCATGCTTCAGGATATCAACATGTTCAAGAAGTATTAATATCAGCAGCTGATACTGATGACTGGAGAAAGAAAATTATTGATTATTTAAAGAATCCATCTAAAAAGGTTGAAAGACGTATAAGGTTCCAAGCTACCAAGTATGTACTCCTCGATGATGAATTGTATTACCGTACCATAGATGGAGTTTTACTCAGGTGTGTTAGCATAGAGGAATCAAAAGGCCTGATGGGTGAAATTCATGAAGGAGTATGTGGGGCTCATCAGTCAGCCTTCAAGATGAAATGGATGATCAGAAGAAATGGATATTATTGGCCGACTATTCTTGAAGATTGTTTTAAATATTTTAAAGGATGTCAGGAATAATAGAAATTTGGTAATATTCAAAGGGCACCCGCATCGGCTATGAACCCTATAATTAAGCCTTGGCCGTTTCGAGGTTGGGCTATTGATCTTATCGGTCAGATTTATCCACCATCGAGTAAAGGGCATAAGTTTATTCTGGTTGCTACCGATTATTTCACAAAGTGGGTTGAAACAATTCCTTTAAAAAAGGTGACATCGGCTAATATGATTGATTTTGTGAAGGAGCATATTGTTTACCGATTTGGCATCCCTCAAACCATCACTACCGATCAGGGCACTATGTTTACATCGGGTGAATTTAATGAGTTTGCTATAGGAATGGAGATTAAAGTTTTGAATTCTTCACCGTATTATGCCCAGGCTAATGGTCAGGCTGAAGCATCTAATAAAGGAATTATCAAGCTCATTAAGCGCAAGATTAAAGAGTATCCTAAGAAATGGCATACAGTATTAAATGAAGCTTTGTGGTCATATCGGATGGCGTGTCATGGTGCAACCAAAATAACACCTTATCAGTTGGTGTATGGACACGATGCAGTCTTACCTTGGGAGATTAAAATTGGATCTAGGTGAATACAATCTCAAGATCAATTGATAGCCGATGATTATGATATCCTTATGAAGGATGAGTTGGAAGATGTAGCAGGTCATCGGTTAAAAGCTTTAGTTAGCATCGAGGAGAATAAGAAAAGAGTAGCTAGATGGTATGATAAGAAGGTGAAGGTAAAGGAATTTGTCGATGGAGAATTGGTTTGGAAGTTGATTTTACCGATTGGGACTAAAAGTTCTAAGTTTGACAAATGGTCACCTAATTGGGAAGGTCCATATCGGATAAATCAATCTGTTCCTGGTAATGCATATATTCTTGAAACTCTTGAAGGAGTTGTATTTCCCAGAGCATTAAATGGAAAATATTTAAAGAAATATTACCCTAGTGTCTGGATGGATGCATAAAAGAGTAATTGCCGATAACAATCCTATCGGCTAGAGTCAAAATAAAGTATCAATCATTGCCGATGCGCTAATTTAACAAAGCTTGGATAGCCGATATCGCACGCAGGCGAATTTCATCAGTTTCTTTTAATTCCTTGGCATCTTTATCGGCACTTCCTTCCACAGGCTTGAGTTTCTTCTTGAGAACCAAGGCCTTGCGAGCTTGGACGTCTCGTTCTTGCTGAAGGGCCTTGATAGCGTCAGGAAGCTGGTCTTCTTCTTGCTTGGCTTGAGTCAGGGCTGTTTCAACCTTTTCCAGTTCGGCTAGCAGAGCTGCCCTTTTTGCTGATAGGTCTAAGATTTTCTGTTTAAGATCAGCACCGGAGGCTTGCAAGTTGCTGATGCTTTTGTGCTTCTCATCGGCAGTTTGCTTCAGCTGCAGCATTTCTTCCTTAAGTTGAGCCTGAGCTGCTCTGTCGGCAATACGATGAATAGCCTTTTGATATTGAAGTTGTCTGCTCTCCAGATGGACTGCTGGGAAGATGATTTCTTCAACATCGGCAGGGACTTGGCCATGGATTGTTTTGAAGATGGTCCTTGCAGGGTCTGAATCGATCACCAGTTGAGCAGTATCTTATTGCAGCAGATTCAGGAGAACTTCTAGTTTGCCATAGGTATCTGCCGATATTGTTCCCAATACCAGGGAAGAACTCGCCTCTTCTCCGTCATCATCGGAGACGTCGATAGGAAAAGAAAACAAGCTATCGGGAGAATCTTGTTACTGTGAAATAAAGAGAGTTAGAAATCCTATTTGTGGTGTCTGGGGATATTATAAACTAAACAGTTAATCGGTTTACCTCCTTCAGGGCAATTTCTTGAGCCTGGCTTGAGGGAGCGGCTTGAAAAAGATCATGCGAAGGATTGACAGAGGATGCCGATGGAATGTCTTCTACGACCTCATCAGTAGTCGGCCCTTGGGGTATAATGGCTGATGGTGTATCTTGTACATAAGAAGCAGCTTGTTCAATTATATCAGTGGGTCGATTGACAGGTGTTAGAGCAGATGAAGGGGCTGGTGTAGATTTCTGTCGCTTTTGTTGAGCTTCAGCATCGGTTAAAGCTTTACGCTTTGTTTGGGCCTCAGCGACAATTGGCTGGGGGCATCGACATGTGTTGATTGGGGAGCTTGCATGCTTGGTGTGCTTGCCAATGTGCCCGTTTGTTGCTGCAAAAATGAGTATAAGATTGGATATTTAACAGAAAAATGTAAAAATAAGAGAATACCTCTGAAGGAGGAGTAGAGGTCATGGTGCTTGATATTGGAAGAGTTGCTGATGACGATCCAGCTGCAGCTCTCACATCCTGATAGTTATATGTTAATATAGTGTGCATCGACAGAAAAACAAAGTAAGCAAGGTTATTACCTTAAAAACCTTGATTAGGCTTGAAGCAGCAGCCATTGGAGTGGCCCTGGATGTTGCTAGTCTTGGTCTGGAGGTGATAGTTTTGACGCGAGTCCTTTGGAAGGTTAAGGCCTCTAAGGTAGGGGCGTTGTAGCCAATTATTGAGACTGGAGAAATAGGGTGGAGGTTGAAGGGTCTTCCACTTTTGCTTATTGATGAAACTGGATCATCGGCCTGTTTCAGGGAAGATTAGTTACCAATATACATATAAAAGGAAGGAGAGAGACGAAAGTTAAAAGGAACTTACTGCATCGTCAGGAACAGCATAGTCGAGATCGATCATGTACCGATATGTATGAACGGATGTTGAAAACAACTGTTCTTTCCACTCTTGCCACCATTGCTTATATGACTCTGTGATGAAAGACACTGGTGACCAGGCGGAGAGATTAACATTTGAAATATCGGCATCAGGAGCAAGTCTTACTAATCTACTCCATTCAGTTCTAGCTGTAATAATTTCTCTGGGCTTAATCACATCGGCAAAGCATAGCTTGATTGGCAGTTGCCCAAAGGCTAATTGGTGAGACACTGCCGATGGATTGTAGAATTCATAAGTGATATGGGAATTCTTCCCGCTACCAAATGTGTTTACTGGGATTGCTCTGGGGGTAATAATAGCCATCATAAGATCATTATCTTGGTTCAGATCACTATCGGCAAAATTGAAAAGAAGAGGGAACTTGTTATCCTCATCGATATAGGGTACCCAAGCTCTGAGATCACGAGGGAGACCATGGTAGAAATTCTGAAAAAACCTGCCAATTTTATCTTTATTGGACTATGTTCCAGAAAGGACGATTATGGCTTCGCCGAAGTTGAGAGGAGGGCGTGTTGCCGATTCATCATCTCCAAGGATGTAATCTTCGGTGATCTCTCGTGGGAATTCTTGGGCAAAGAAATCCCATTGTAGACGCTTATGCATGTGAGCGTTTAACCACATATTGATGAACCACCACGGGCCTCCCAGATTGCCGATGGGTTCACCAAGTAGAAGCTTCTGAGATGCTTGGTGGAGAAGGTGGTAAGTTGAGCTCAGGAGGTATCGGCCAAGTGGGAATCTGACACCGTTGGCCAAGAGTTCCGCTGCTGGGAGGAAGGCGTTAGTTGGTCCTACCGATCGACCACAGAAGATAAACTTCTCCAGCCACATGTTCAGGAATATGGCGTGTTCCCTTTGATTGACAGTACCAGTTTTTTGGTACTCTTGGATGTATCCTGTCCAGCCGCCGATGTTGCGTGTATTTACTCTATACTCAGTTTTTCTGCCAAAAATGTGGCCTTCATCGACAGTTGAGATATCCAAGCCGGTGAGCATATATACATCGGCAAGAGTAGGGGCACATGGGCCATGACCGAACATGAAGGTTTTTGTGGTATCTGACCAAAAATGAGCAGCAGCTATCATCATGGATTCATTCCTTTGCATATCAGCAATGGATAGCCTGATACATTGATCTATCTTTCGTTCTGCCCAGAACACTTGCATTGATCTGTTGACTCTCAAGTACTAGTTTTTCCACCCTTTGGTAGGTTTGGGCCAAGATCGAAATGTATCTTTCCATAGATTCAAAGAGAAATTTTGAGCTTTGAAGGGAATATGATTAGCCTCTGCATTGATCAGGTCGGTTGGATTTGGATCACCCATTGGACCTAGGCAATGGAGGGGAGGTTGGTTGGTTGGAATAACCAGTGTGTTGCGTAGTTCCTGAGTTTGGAAGATCAAGAGAATGGAAGAAGTAGAAAAAAATACCAACTGTAAGAATTCGCAAGGGGCCAGAAGGGTCGAAGTAAAAGTAATAAAAAAAGAACAAACCGCAGGGACGTTGAAGTTGACCGCCATTGTTTCGAGAAGGATGAGGGCACGAGCTAGAGATTGGAAAATGACGATGGAAGGAGCTCTGGTGGGTTGAGGATGCGCAGTTAGGGTTGCCGTCGGAGAGAGAATGCCAAAGGTTGCAATTTAAAGGTAGAAGATGAGCAGTTCGGAGAAATCTATTTATAGGCCATTTGGGGTAGGGGTATTCTTGACTTATCTCTATGTTGTACGCGGATGGATCGAGGTGGTTCAGATAGATATGGTAACTGTTCGCACAACAATCAAGGGATTGTACATAAGATTTGATAGCATGGCAAGTAGTCATGACTTGAAGGATATTTTGATACAGGATCTTTCAGTTCTAAAATGGTGATGTTGCTGTGATAAGATCTTGCCGATGGATTGTTATTTTGGTATCTCAACCGTAATTGAGGCAAAAAACAGTTAGAAAATGTGCGATATTTACTGAGATACATGGATTAGATCTAGATTTGATTAAATCTGGTAACAAATCATGTTATGCTTGGAGAATGGGTTGAAAAATAGGTAATAGCAGGCATTATCTGGAGTAAATTTCGGAGCATCAATATCTTATACTCCGAAATTGGGGGGCATGTGTTGACATCGTTTTTTAGCACGTGTCAAGATGGTCAGGAAGGGCTAATCAGCAGAGGAAAGATTATTGTGTAGATTGATAACTGATGAAAATGAGTTTGCTTATGAGTGGTAGTGGCGTATGGGTTCAAATTGAAATGTTGCCAATAAGGTTAAGGGTAATATTGGCGATGCCGATGAAAGATGGTTTGAAGACTGCTGCCGATGAAACAGGGAATGTACCGATGGAAGAAACTTGAAGGCTGCTGCCGATGGAACAGGGATTGTGCCGATGGAACAGGGATTGTGCCGATAAAAAGGAGGTCGATGAGAATACCATCGTGACTGAGGCGGACAATGGAATAAGATAGGAGTTAATTTCCTTATATACGTTTATTAGAGTCTGAGTTGTATCAAAGTCATGTGTTTCCATAGATTTGAATTTAGTGTCCTAGTCGTATTTGGTTACGTTTCTGTAGATCAGGATATAAATATAGGGTGAAGGGCAATGTAAAAAAAAGAGATCAATCAATACATCAAAAACAACTTTTATTCTTATTTACATCTACTTTCGACGACTTCGTCAATTTGCATATTTTTCTTTTTTACGAGTTCTCATCGATTCGGCGAGTTGCATTGCTCCAGTGCAATCTTCGGCGATCCTCGAGTTCCGCGTGAGTACCTCTTGGCCATGACTTTCGGGCGTATCGCTGTTGTCAGGACTAAAGTGCTCGTATCTTCATCCTTGTCGATTAACAGGTCAAATCGACTGGCACGCTTTGGATATCGATTTCGGGTATTAGCCCTTTGTGTTTGCAGATCTACTTTTGCATCAACACTTTCCAAAGCTCCTTGGCTCCGAGCAAGGAAGACATACCCAAGAAGAACGAATGATAGGCCGATGAAGCCGAGTAAGAGCCATCTGGTGTCCACTTCCAGATAAACCGATCACCCACGACGGTCTGAGCTCGACGGACTCCATCTTCTCCTAGAGGCTGACATATTCATATAAAACCGGCGCTGTGCGGGCACTAGTGATGTGTCGCACCCAACGACGCTGGAAGAGCGCGTCCTTTACGGAGACCTTGAGGAATCTCTTGCCGACGGCCTGGAATAGGTGGGGTGCAAAGGACCTGATGTGTCCATCCGGCAACCAGGCATCGGACCAGAAGCAGGCCAAGGATCCATCCCCTAGCTGGATGTGCACAGAGCTGGCGAACATGATAGTGATCATCTTCTCCGGCTTGGCTGGTAGTTTCATCCAAGCTGGAGCGCCGGGCAATCTTTTTTGTCATTCCCAACGCAGCCTCAACGCATAACCAAGTATCCTGATGTCGGGAATGCCCAAGCCATCGTAGCACTTAGGGGAGCACACCACCGGCCACGAGATCTTACATTTTCCTCCAACGACGGCGTCGGAGCCTATCCATAGGAATGCTCGGCGACGTTTGTCTATCTGCCTGGTGGCCCAAGGCGACAGGCAGCACGTGATGGACACATGCACTGGTATGGCTGAGAGCATCGCACGCGTCAGCGTCGTCCTCCCAGCGGTGTTGAGGAGGTTACCCTTCCATGTTGGGATCCGGCGCGCGATAGCGTCCACAAGCTGCTGTTCCTCAGAGCGGAGCATCCTCCCCATTGTTAGCGGCGCGCCCAGGTAGCGGCACGGGAACGACGCAAGCTGACAGGGGAAGGCCTGACGGACGAGAGCAATGTCTTCCTTGGAGCAGCGGATGGGCGAGATAAGACACTTGTCAAGGTTGGTGATCAACCCAGAGGCACCAGCAAACAAGTCCAGGATGGCCCAAACACAAGTGAAGTCTTCCGGCTTGGGTGCAAGGAAAATGACCAAATCATCCGCATACAGGGACATGCGTTGGCCAGTTCCATTCCCAGGTAGAGGAGAGAGCAGCCCCACGTGGTCCGCTTCCGCCACCATGGCGTTGAGCACCTCCATGACCGAGACGAACAACAACGGGGACAATGGATCACCTTGGCGCAAGCCACGTGCGTGGCAAATGCGACGGCCAAGACGGACCAATACCTTGGTGCTTGTCGACGAGAGAATTGCCGCAACCCAGTTCCTCCAGCTCAACGGGAATCCCATATGCTCCAGGACCTCATGGAGAAATGGCTAGGCTATGGAGTCGAAGGCCTTCGCAATGTCGATCTTGAGCATAATGCACGTGTGCTGCCTAGAGTGTAGCCAACGACAATAAAGCTGTACCGAACGGAAGTTGTCGTGGATCCGTCTTCCTTTTTATGAACGCGGTCTGATTATGCCTCACCAACCCGTCCATGAACTGTGCGAGTCACATCGCAAGACCCTTCGTCACAAGCTTGCCGAAGCTATGGATTAGACTGATGGGCCTATAGTCTTTGAGGCCGGCCGGGGTTTCTTTCTTTTGTAGCAGCGCCATCGAGGCATCATTGAGGAGGTAGGAGCTCCTCCAATCCTGCTGCCATAAGGCATGGAAGGTGGCACATATATCATCTTTGATTACAGGCCATGCGGAGTGGTAGAACCAGGCGGTGAATCCGTCCGGCCCAGGCGCCCGGTCTCGATCTTCGCGATCTCGGCTTCAGTAAAAGGCGCGGCAAGCACTTGCAGATCGAGCCTAGGCAAGTTGAGGCGATGCAAATCAATACGGTGGAGGCGATGGAACCGCATCCCAAGCAGACTATTATAATAGTCAAACACCGCCTCAGATTTGGCCTCCTCAGAAGTGAAGGTGCACCCTTCATGCAACAGCGTTGGGATATAACTCTTGCGCTTACGGTGATAGGCCTGTAGATGGAAGAATTTGGTATTGGCGTCCCCATCTCGCAGATAGAGTATCCGCGATTTTTGTCCGGCGATGGTCCTAGCCAGCGATGCTAGACCGAGTGTGTTTGCCTTTAGTTCACGGCGCAGCTCAAGCTCTTCCGCGGACAGCTGTCTGGTTTCCTGCGCAACATCAAGTTCATAGATGATGACCCGTGCCGCCGCAAGCTGAAACCGGACGCTTCCAATCTGTTGTGCGCTCCAGCACTGAAGTGCCTTGGCTACGTTGCGCAGCCTTTGATCCAAAGCCCGGCACGCGTCCACATGGAGAGTGCAGGTCCAAGAGTTGGCGACCACGTCCAGAACTCCATCCACTGATGGCAAGAAAGACTCAAAGCGGAAACGTGGTTGCGCCCAAGGTTCCGTGCTGAGCACAAGGAGCAGCGGTGCGTGGTCAGAGCAGTCCGTGGAACGACAATGCAGCCTGTGGAAAGGGTGGTCCTCCAGCCACTGCACCGTAGCGAAGACTCGATCAATCCGTTCCAATGTCGGGCTGTTCCGCTCATTGCTCCACGTATAGAGGCGGCCATTCAAATGGAGCTCCGCAAGCTGAAGTGTGTCGATCGTGCGACGGAAACGTTGCATAAGGCGGCAGTTCAGCCTGTCGTTGCTCTTGTCTTGGGCCTGGTAGATTAAATTAAAATCGCCGCAGATGAGCCAGGCCCCTGAACAGGAAGAGGCCAAGCCTTCGAGCTCGTTGAGGAAGGCCTCCTTGAGTGCGTGATCTGTTGGGCCGTAGACGGACGTGAGCCAGCAGGCCCCGCCAATAGCTGGGTCGACCGGGTCCAGATGCACCGTGACAGAGTGTGCCCCTACAGAATGGCTGGAACCCCTCCATAGGTCCCGACGCCAGCCGATTAGCACACCCCCAGCGACCCCCAGAGATGGCAGGAAGGAGTAGTCGAAATCAGTCCCCATTAATTCATTCAGCATGTTTTGAGAGAATGCCGCCACTTTGGTCTCTTGGAGATAGACCACCGAGACATGCTCTAGGACGATGATGTCCTTCACAGCAGTACGACGTGCCCGACTGTTTAGCCCACGGGCATTCCAAACAAGGAACTAGTCGTAATTCATGGGCAACAGTTGAGCGACAGAGGAGGCCTGAAGATCAGGCCACGACAGCCGGCGCGGCAACCCGCCGACGACGTCCCGGGAACAGTTCCCTCATAGCGGTGCGCTTGGTGTTGGAGATCGGTTCTCTGAACGCACGATGGAACTTGTCAGAGTAGGTGTAGTCTGGGAGTTCCGACGAGGGCAGATCCGTTGCTGGTCGCCATTTACACAGCAGAACCTTCTTGGCCTGGATTTCTGGCCTTGGGTCCCGGTGGCGAGTCAGAGCGGCAAGGCGGATGCTCCGACGCGGCACGAGGGGCGGGCTGACCCTGCGGGAAATACGGCGAATCGGTGGTGTCAACGAGCGGCTCTTGCAGAGGTAGCCGGAGGGAGTTGATGAAGTCCGGGAGCACCACGGGCTGGTCCGCTGATGCGTCGGCCACACATAGCTGCGAGGCGGTCGCGGCCACTGCCGCCGCCGCCAAGATGTGTTGGGGGCCTTCAGAATTTAGGGTCGCCTCAGCATGCACTTGGTGTGGGCTGTCCGCGGCCACCACCGCCTCAGCCCCGTCCATGGCCAAAGTTTCCGAGCCGGTCACGGTCCCTGCCGTATCGTCCCGACCATGTTGCAAGGCCACAGCCGCCCCTGCCAAGATATGCTGCGAGCTGTCCGCGGCTTCTGCGGCCTCAGCTCTGACGTGCAAGCCGTTCGCGGCCGCTGCAGCAACCGCCTCAGCCTGCCATGATCCGGCCCCGGCCCCTGCCGCCTCATTCTGTTCTTGCTGTGAGTCGTTAGCGACCACAGCCACCTCCGCCAGAAACTGCGGGAAATTCATGGCCGCTGCCGCCTCAGCCTGATCGTGTCGCGAGGCATCCGCATCCACAGTCTCCACAGTAGGTTCAGATACCGGCGGCGCAGCAACACGGACGTGCACAGAAGAAGGCCCCGGCAGGCTGTCGTTCTCTACCAGAGCAGGGCTGGGAGAACCGACATCAACGCGTGGTGGGTCCAGTGGCACCTCAACCGATAGGGCCCCTGGGGAGGTAGCAGGCTCACCACTCGTATGCAGTGATTGGTCTTCCAGAAGGAACTCGGCAATCATCCCACGCACAACAAATCCGTCATCACGGCGGTCCAGGAATACAACATCATCACCACTGGGAGTATTGTTAGCCATGTGAACATCATCATCACTGGGAGCATTGTTAGCCATGACAGGGGACACATTCACTCTATCAGTAGTTCAGCACTTTGATTAGAGTGGTTTCACGGTACAAGAGAATAATCATTTTATAAAATGTTCTTTCTGGAACGGACGAACGTTTGGAGTGGCCAGCAGCACGCATCCGTAGCTCAGCCACCCGGGTTCGATCCCACCTCCCACCGTATTTCTGTGCACAGTGCATGGGAATGAGGAGCAAAGCTCCCTGGTTAAAAAAAATGTTCTTTCGTACTCAATCTGCTGGTTGATAATTACTGAGAAAAATATACTTCTTTAGAAATAGAATGTAGAAGTGGGTTTTATAAAATAAAACCTAGTGTTCAAAAATGAAAGAAACTTAGTTTTTCATATCGAATTTGTTTCCAGTTTTAGGTGTACAGTTATTCAAATTGACCATGTTCTCTATATAAGGTGACTCTAGATGTATTAGTGACAAAAATCAAAGAGGAAAGATAGAATTCAGAATCATACCACAAGTTAGATCCTTCAAATGCTTTACCAAGATTTCCGTATTTACCAGGTAGTCAAGTACTGCCATAGATATCATACCACTAGTTAGATCCTTCAAATGTTTTACCAAAATTGCTCATGGTTAACTTTCGTCATACTAACATATATAGCATGAAAAGTAAAATGCAGAGAGAAATAGATATCAGACAACTTACGTTAATTGCTTCATGCATGTCAGGTTTCCCCATGGTAATGAACTCACCTAGTCTTTGATATCCTCTAGAAAAAAGGAACAATTATAAATTTCCCAATAACCAAATATGGACTTAAGGACAATAGGCATGTTTATGCAGTCACACACCTATATCCATTCTGACGTGTCATCTTAATCTTCATTTTTTTCCTCATAAGGAAGCTGAAAGAATTTTTGTACCACATCCCTGACTTCCTTCATTAGCAACTCACAGATCCCATGGCCTTTCTGTTAACAAGTTGACAGAATTCTGTTACCTTGCTTAGATTTTGACAAATTCCTGGTTAACAAGCAGAAGAAGTTGACCACACCAATTCCATTCTTTTTTGTCCATTTATATATAATGAATAAAGATAACCAATTGCATTCATAGAATTAATCATAACAATTGAACATGCTAAAAACATTAAAGCACTACATTGTGTCACATTCATTTTTTTTGCATGTTCATTTGCATTGCTGTGGCTATTACATTCTCATTTTTTTTATTTCTAGAACATGTTGCTTGCCATCATAGGGTTTCTGTAACGATTTGGTTCTTTCCATCAAAATATCGAAGTGTGTTGTAAAGTTATATGCAGTTGTGGTAATTGGCTTAAAATATCTTAAGTAATTTGTTTTCAACAACCAAAAAGTCCATTGGTGCTTACCACATAAAAGAATCCAATGTCCTTGCAAGCATCGTCCAACATTTGGACAACTTCTTGCAAATCCTTGTCATTGACCATATTTGGATCATCAATCTTCTCAACAAGTGGGGAAATATCTAGCAGAGAGAAATATAATAACTATTTGTAAATTGGTATTTTAGCACACAAGATTTGTGTCAAATGTATCCAATATCTCACTATAGTGAATCAGGTGCATCTTCAGATCTCCTGAAGAAGGGAGAAAAGGTACTTAGACCAATCTTGTTGTGCAAGCTAGTTTAAAGCCAAAAGAAAAAGGATGTTTTCCTCGGTACTCACTAATCTTGTAGGATATATAGTATCACTTAGATCCTTATAACTAAAAGTCAATTCTCACCTCACTAGACTTGTTGTTCTTCACACAATCACATATTTACTCACGCTTCCTCCCTATCTACCAGCTACGCCAAAACCAATGATTTGAACTACTACCCATGTTCTACTATAGCTCTTTCCAAAAGCTAAGAATATCTTCTCGACAAGGCCAAGCTAGGTTTTTAGGCTCTGTTGGTTTCCGCATATAACCCATTAGATTATAATCATTGTTCTGAGGGGATTTTTTTTATTCTCGATTGTGATAGTTTCGAATTCTAAAGCGGCGGTCAAAAGAATCAGAAATAATCGAAGCGTTTTATGGGATTCTTGCTTTTCTTTCACCAAGAATCCAATAGGGGATTTTTTTTCGATTTTCGATTGTGATAGTTTCGAATTCTAAAGCGGCGGTCAAAAGAATCAGAAATAATCGAAGCGTTTGACGGAATTCTTGCTTTTCTTTCACCAAGAATCCAATTATAAGCAGAAACAAACAGAGACTTAGTCGACCCAAAACATATGGTTGCTACTTAGACACAGGTTTTCACAAGGAGTTCTACACTCGAATGCATATGTAACTGCTCTGGCACCAATAGTGACAACTCAGCGCAATACTGTTTGCATGCTTTTATCTGATTAGGGGTGTGTTCAGTTGGTGAAAAGTGGGTGAAAAGCTACTGTAGCACATTTCATTGTTATTTGGCAAAATTTGTCCAACCATGGACTAACTAGGCTCAAAAGATTCGTCTCGACATTTACAGACAAACTATACAATTAGTTATCTTTTTTACCTACATTTAATGCTCCATACATGCGTCTAAAGATTCGATGTGATGGGTGAAAGAGAAAATATTTTGGGTTTGTATGGGAAGTGAACACACCCTAGGTATCTAGACACAGACCAGGACTCATGCGTGTTTCTAGGGCACCATATAGTTGGTACTACGTTAGTGATGGTTTTACAATTTCAAACTAAAATCAGATACTATTGGTACAGAAAAACAAACATAAACGAGTACGCATTTCAAATCTTAGTCAATGAGAAACAACCTCTAATTCAAATAGGAATAGTCTGAAACTCTTACCACTGGTATTAGCTAGCCAAAACGTGGTGTGCAACCGATGCCTGAACGAAGAGAGAGATCCAAACATCGAAGCATATCACTGCAGGAGGCGATGTTGGAATAAAAAACATCCTACTTGAGTCATGTACATGCATCAATGCTCAATGAATAAATTACTATTTTCTTCTCAGGTGAAGGTGAGAGATATCAAAGAATCTTGTACTGTTAAGTTGGTCCTACAGGAATTCAGCATCGATGCTGACACTGTGTGCTCTATGGTTTTCGAAGAGGTTGCATGGGCATGATGATTTTCAGCATCGGCTATGCTGTGGCCAGTCTTAAGTAAAGCATGCAGTGCGTAGCCGTTTATGTGGCTATGTGAAAACCCCCTGTCTCCAAATCAAGAGATGCACGGACTAGCAAGCAACAGGGAATTTAACAGCTTACCAATTAGAGGGAACGCCTGGAAGTCGGAATCCATCGTTTCTGTGTGTGCGGCTTGTATGTATGAGAAAAAACTATGCGAGATAATGCGGCATTTGCTAGATGCAGTGAGTTTGGGGTACGTGAGTTAGTTCTTATATATAGAACTGACGGACAAACTAGGAGTAGGTTGGTGCTATCATATCCGATTGCAGTGTTTTACACGTGATACGAACATTTTAGTATTTCATTTTACACGTGATCTGAACCCAATGTTTTCCACGCAGTCAAACAAATCTATAATAATTACGTCCTTCATTCCATAATAATACTCCATCCGTCCAAAAAGATGCAACTGAATTTGTACAAGTCAAACTTGCTTAATTTTAAATAAATTAATAGTGAATATTATTAACATTTATGTCTCCAACTATATTTACTACGAGAATCTATTTTATAATTAATTTAATAGTACTTATTTTGTATCATAAATGTTAGTATTTTTTATATAACTTTAGTCAAATTTCAAAACGTTTGACTCCTCAAAAAATAGAAATTGCATCTTTTTCTAAATGGAGGAAGTATTTATCTATTAAGGACTTCATTTCCACTCTCTACCCTCTAACTGAATGCTTTGAAAAAAGAGAAATAATCGTGTGACTTCATTTGGATCCCATAGAAATCTACTTGACCATCACTACTAAGCACACTAGTGCAGGAGTGGGTGTCGATGCGGGGCCCACGGGGTTCTCCGCAAGGAAGGGAGAAGATCTAGTTTGACTAAGATTTCTCCCTCGTAATTCTAGTAGTATTGCTATCCAATAATCCTATTGGGACTTCTTTATTGTAACCGACTAGGACTTTTTTATTGTAACCGACTAGAACTCTTGCCTCCTGGACTATATAAAGGAGGGCAGAGCTCCTTAGATCAAGAGAGGAGACAATAGGAATAGACCTCACAGTTTAAACCCTGTAAGAGAGACAAGATAACACAATCAATCCAACACAAAGGCTAACACTGACTGGACGTAAGGTTATTACTCGATCACAATCTAGGGCCCGAACTAGTATAATTCGACCGTCGAGTTCTAGCATACGCCGAAGCCCGAACAACTGTCCCGGATATCCCGTGGCAGGCTATCGGTGGTCAAACACCGACAACTGACGCGCCAGGTAGAGGCTTTCGGCGCAATCGCAATCAAGAGCTAAGACGGACCTCAAGATCAATGTCGTTCGTGGTAACTCGTCCGGGCTGCGACGGCGTCTTTCGACAACTCGACGAGACTCAACCTCGACGCATATATCTCGCGGCGAAACCGTGATGCAATCGGCGCAATATTTCACCAGCATGCAACAGTACTCAGCCAATATGATTTATTAAGATTCGATTGCCTAAACTTCCGTCAAGATCTTCGGCAGAAACAAGTCAACAAAAAAGCTTGAACCGATGCTGCCCATGCGGGATCCAATCACGAGTCTCGCGGAGAAGTCGGAGGACAAATTCACCTTGCCCTTTTTCTCGGCAACTGAAGGAGCCGAGATTGGAGTATCCAGATCAATAGATCAGGGTCAACTAGCGTCAAACATGCACAACGGCGAGGCGCGCCTCACGTGGGCTCGGGCTCGCGTGGAGTCGAGTCTGACTCCCAGCTGTTGCCGACTCCAACCCTCGATTAATAAACCGGTTAAAGTAGTACAAGCTACGTGATCTGGGCCTCCGCGGCAGCACAGCACAAGACCTGATAGATTTCAGGGTGACGTCATATCAACAAGTAGATGGAAGGCGGACCATGCAAGCTGATTATTGGAAGACATACGAGCTACGAGATTTGCGCGTGCACTCGTGCATGTACACGGACAGATTGGTCGCTGCTCAGCTGGCGTTTTCAACACAAGATCAACCCCGTCCGCCTGCATATCAAACAACTCGCTTCAACTATTCGGACCTGACGTGCTAGTTGGGAACGGGTTCCGAGTACTCGGCGTACCAACAACCGACTACTCGGCTGCATATACGACTACTCAGCTGTGGTGATCGACTACTCGGTTGCGTGTCCAACTATTCAGCCACGGTGATCGACTACTCGGCTACGATGTTCGACTACTCGGACTTGACGACCAAGCTGATGCTTGAAACATCAAGATCGCGCGCTGATTCTACCACGCGGCCATCAATCAAGCTAAGTCATAGCTTTAATATTTTTCTAAATATTCTTTAATCCTTTTATATCTCCGGATACTTCTACTCAGCTACTACGTCGTTGGGTGGGGCACGCTCTCCGCATGGCCTTACTCGACTACTGCTCCACGAGATGCCACGAGTGCTATCAAGCTGCTCCATACCGTTTGGATCAGGGTGCTAATCTTGGACGGCGCGTCGAGACCTTGATAAGTACACGACAGTTGACTGTTTGCACAAGGATGTACACATAATTACAGACAAATCCTGCTTGACGATTGACATACTCAAGCACACGAGAGCTACTCATTATCGGAGTACAAAACCTACGCCGTATATTACACGGTACTTGATGACGAGTACATCGACACAAAAAAGGAATCCAAAAGTGGCAGAATGGCCGGCTCCAACAATCAATCAGAGAAGCACGGAAGCATATTCGGCCATGCAAGGTAATTAAAAAAACAAGGATGTTACGGCTTGCATGTTACACGTATGTACACACCAAGCAAGAGGATGACAAGCAAACAGGGACCAATGGTCCCGTACGATGACTCCAAACGAGCAAATCTAAGTCTCCACCGGCACGCGACAAGGCTATAGACTTTGCCCCGGGAAAAGAGTTCTGATTTGGCACTTCCGACTTCAACACTAGGGGACCGGTGGATCGGATACGGGAAGGTCGCTTCTGGTGTGTAAGTCAAACACCCTGGTGCGATAACCCCTGAATTCTCAGCTTCAACCACTCAGATCCTGATCGTCACTCCAGCTCGAATCAGACAGGGGAAGGTCGCTCCCGGTGTGTTCATCAAACAACCGGTCGATAACCCCTAAACTCCCAGCTCCAACCACTCAGATCTTGGTCGTCGCTCCAGCTCGAATTGGACAGGGGAAGGTCGCTCCCGGTGTGTTCATCAAACAACCCGGTGCGATAACCCCTGAACTCCCAGCTCCAACCACTCAAATCTTGGTCATCGCTCCAGCTCGAATCGAACAGGGGAAGGTCGCTCCCGGTGTGTTCATCAAAAAACCTGGTGCGATAACTCCTGAACTCCCAGCTCCAACCACTCAGATCTTGGTCGTCGCTCTAGCTCGGATCGGACAGGGGAAGGTCGCTCCCGGTGTGTTCGTCAAACAACCCGGTGTGATAACCCCTGAACTTCTAGCTCCAACCACTCAGATCCTTGTCATCGCTCCAACTCGGATCGGATAGGGGAAGGTCGCACCCGGTATGTTCGTAGAGGAGTTGTCAGTTCCAAATAACCTGGTGCGATAACCCCTGAACTCCTAGCTCTTACCAACCAAAGTCTTGGTCATCGCCCATGGTTCCGAGCACCTCGACACACCTGTCTATGACGGGTTCCGCACCAGTCGAGACAATTTCCGAGTGCTTAACGGGTTCAAGTACTAGAGGGCTCAGCGAACGAAGACGTATGATCATACAAGCCAACGACAAATATTCAGAATATTAATGTAAGTTGCATACAAGGACGCACCCAGTACAAGAACCCGGACACAAGGCAACAACACTACACGGCGGCACCCATGTAGAACAAGTGAGAAGACCATACAGCCGCGCAAGCTATTTATGGAAATCAATGCTGAAGCTTCCACGTATCCAGCACTGTTGATTCCACCTCGACAACTAAGTCCTACTCCAACACGAACCAGCAGCATACAAGAGGACGCATACTTATACATAAATACAAGGCATGAACGTACTTCCAACGCATGAAAACCAGCAAGATGACGCAAGCAAACTAGCAATCAAAGCTATTTGCATGCACTTATGCACATACGAGCAGCTGCCAAGCACCACCAAGCTCAAACTATTGGATGGTGCCGAGTACTCCCCAATTCTAAGTACTGTCCAATCCGACTGCTACAGCAAGCTTTGGAGGCAATTTCGAGATAATTTAATAATCGTCTTAAGCCTAGGGGATTTCTACCAATCACCCATATGAGAGCAAAAGAGCTGAAAAGATGCTTGAGCTCGCCCTATCCTAAGTCTTTTCAAGCTTGGATGAGACTAAGAAGGCTGATAAGCTAACACTCGACTTATCCTGGGTTGTTTTCACGACCTAGATGAGAGCCAGAGGGTGTCCACCATATCCTAAGTTATTTTCACAACCGGATGAGAGCAAAAGAGCTGAAAAGATGCTTGAACTCGCTATCCTAAGTCTTTTTAGGCTTAGATGAGAGTAAGGCTGATAAACTAACACTCGAACCTATCTTTGGTTGTTTTCACAGCCTAGATGAAAGTCAGAGGTGCTCGCCCTATCCCGAGTTATTTTCAAAACCGGATGAAAGCAAAAAGAGATGAAAAGATATTTGAGCTCGTAATCCTAAGTCTTTTCGGGTTTGGATGAGAGTAAGGCTAATAAGCTGACACTCGAACCTATCATGGGTTGTTTTCACGGCCTGGATGAGAGCTAGAGGTGCTCGCCCTATCCCGAGTTGTTTTCACAACCGGATGAGAGCAAAAGAGCTAAAAAGATGTTTGAGGTCGCTATCCTAAGTCTTTTTAGGCTTAGATGAGAGTAAGGCTAATAAGCTAATACTTGAACCTATCCTGGGTTGTTTTCACGGCCTGGATGAGAGCCAGATAGCGCTCACCCTCTCCCAGAGTTGTTCAACCCAGATGAGAGCAAAAGAGCTGAAAAGATGCTTGAGCTCACCTATCCCAAGTCTTTCCAGGCTTGGATGAGAATAACAAGGCTAACAAGCCAACACTCGACCTATCCCAGGTCATTTTTATGGCCTGGATGAGAGCCAGAAAGAGCTCTATCGACCCCAAATTGTTACAGCTCATGCTAGTCAGAAAGAACTCGACAATTACAAGACACGCAGAAGAGAGAACAGAAGGCTGCCAAAGAACTCGGATTTTCTAGAAACAATCCGGATGATACTCAAAGCCACTTAGATAAGCAAAAAAGAGACAACAACTCATAAGAAAAGGTTCTTTTCATTACAAATACAAATGCTACAAAATTTACAAGATTCACAACTCGCCCGGGTGCTACTCTATTTCATAAACTACCATATTTATGACTACAAGACTTCAGAGACTACGCCAAAACAATTAAAGGATCACAGCAGCACGTTGATGGCTCAACTACCACTTACCACTGATAGAAAGAAGGCTTCCTGAGAATATGACAAAAGACCCTATATCTGAGTTCTTATTGACCAGAAAGAACCCGGATAGATGCTCGGGGCTGCAGGGTATATATCCTCATAAGAGATTTTTAGTTTTTTCAACTATCAAAATTTAAGACCCTCCAACTTTTTGTTCCAAATAGCAAGAGGCTCGGGGGCTACACTCAGTGAGTGCACTTTTTCAAAAGTGCACGTCACTCAAAAGACATCTTCAAGACAGGAGCACTTCAAGGCTTCACTTCGAAAGAACCCGGAACAAGCTTGATTCGCTAGGCAAAGCCGGAGAAACAAGGAGGTCTTCGAGTTCAACCATGAAATGCTCGGGGGCTTGTCGATGCGGGACCCACGAGGTTACCCATAAGGAAGGGAGAAGATCTAGTTTAACTAGGATTCCTCCCATGTAATTCTAGTAGTATTGCTACCCTGTAATCCTACTAGGACTTCTTTATTGTAACCGACTGTCGCACCCATTTAAAGACCAAATGGAATGCATACTCTTATGTGTGCCCAGAGATCAATCACACATAAATTAACAAATTATAAATGAAGTATCATCACAAATGTTATTACATCACGATTATTAACACATAGTCTTTACACAAATGTAGCGGAAAGTAAAAAGATAAAACTCTCATGGTAGCTCCAATCACATGCACATTGACTAGTTGACTGCAAGTCTAGTAATCTTCAGGGAAGTAGGAGTATAGTCACTATTTGCACCATCTGTTACCCATCCGGGATTTTTATCCAAGTAAGAAAAATAAACAAGCGTAAGTACATCTCGTACTCAACAAGTGTAATATGGGGTTCATGAGGCTCAAAGGCATGACATTGGTTTTTCAGTATGCAGCTTTAGTTGGCATAATTTTAGCATATCAATAGCATCAAGATGTCTCAATATAACAATAAACATATGATCCATGTAAAATGATTAACGAATAGCAAAAACATATTTAATATTAATGATCAACTATTCCATAAGGGTCTAAGGCCACTCATGACCATGAGCACGGCTGTTATAACAGTTTTACACTCTGCAGAGGTTGTACATTTTCACTGTGAGTCATGTTGCCCATATGCCCGTGTTAATTACTCCCAAAACACTTCCAAGGTGAGCAGGCAGGGAAACACTATGAAGTCTTTCGAAGGTTCGTCTAACAAGTTAGGGCCATTAGATTCACTCGGCAAACAGATGTAGAGCCCCCCTTCCAAATGGCACAATGACACGCAGCCTATACACATAAGGACAGAGGCCGCACTATACCCGATTCGTCAAGCTATTCTTACGCCAAAAGGTTACCACTAATAAGCTAAAAAAGGTCCTTCTATATGACTAAAGCCAGAGCCATATAGCCCTCACATGTGTACTGTAAATCCCGGATGTTCGCTTACAGATAAGTCCTTAAGGAGAGAAACTAGAGCACCAAAAATAACCCCATGCTCTAGCCCCCTTTAAATAGTAATTAAAAGTCATCTTTTAATATTTATTGCATATTCCATTAGTCAAATTACATGATCATAGTTTATATTAAACACTAGCAATGCTACTCAATGCAATATAATAGATGTCAAGGTATAAGATCAAAACTAAGTCATCCTTATCAAGGGAATACATGCATAATGATTATATTTACTTATTATGAATAGGACAATAAGGACAATCTCATGCTATACTTGCCTTGCTCAAACTGGTCCTGAAGATCTTGCTCGAAGAAAAACTCTTAGTCTCCAATGAATTGCTTACCGTCTATACTCGATCAACAAAGGCAACAACAATCATCCAGAAACAATCATACATAAACAAACAAGACTATAATTAGAACAGTACACCAACAGTAATAAAATAAGATAAAAAGTCTTTAAAACGAATCTATAACTCGCTAGGATCACACAAACGCGAAGATCATGAAAAACAGAGCTAAAACGACGAAGTTATGAATTTACTAAGATTTCCTATAGAAAAATAATTACTTTAATTCAAACTCAAAAATAAAATGTTACAAACCTACTGTACAGTAGTACTATCATGTAGAGCTCGCAAATACGAACCTAACGTAATTTGAACGGGTCAAATTGGAGTTAAAACGGAGATTCTATGCATGAATTAATCTAGTGGCAAATCTGTAAATATGTGAAAACGTATTTCTAAAGTTACCGTGATCAAAATACGCTTTATGAAAAAGAAAACGTAATTCGGGAATACGTCATGGACTGCGGGTTCTATATTTAAAAATTATAGGGACTCTTTAACAAAAACGCCGGCCGAACCGGTATCTTCTAATTCTGGCCGTTGGATTTGATTTGAATGCTCCAGATCGGATCGGGGAAAAGCCGGGCGGCGCTTCGGCCGGAATGGTGGCCCGACGGCGAGTTCCGCGGCGGCACCATGGCTGAACTTGGCTATCTAGCGATACAAAGCACGAGCTCGCGAAAGAAGAACACCAGATGGTAGAGAACATCAATGTGAACTCACCAAGGGTCAAATCGAAGCCAAGGACGAGACAAGGAAGACGCGCGGCTCGGAGAGGCGGGCGGCTAGGGCTGCGTCTCGAGTGTGGCCAGCTTGGGACGACGATGGACCTCTGCTTCAGGGCAAGATGGAGCGGAGGGGTGCGCGAGCTCGGATTATATAGCTCGGTGGTGCTCTAAACAAGGAAGGAAGAGATAGGGGAGGCGGATTCGATCGGTGGTGAACAAGGAAAGGAATCTGACGCCGGCGTGGGGAGGAAGAAGGCGACCCTGACGTGTGGACCCGCGATGTCAGCCAGAGAGAGAAAGGGAAGGCGCGGCGCGCATGCGTTAGGCCGTTGGCTGGGCTCGGCCCACGCGGGATGCGGGGAAAAGAAAACGGGCCGCGCGCTGTTGGGCTACGGAGGAAAATAAGGCCGGGCCGGGATACTGGGCCGAAACCGAAGGGGAGAGGAAAATCTTTTTTTCCTTTTTCCAATTTTTCAAAGCCATTTTCTAAAAGATTTTGAATCCTCTTTTGAATTTGATTCAAACCACTCAATACAAAAATTCAGATGCAGTAGCATGAATGCTCAATCATGTTTCTACCCTTATATTTAATTTTAAATTAATAAAAATTATTACTTTTCTAAGTTTGTATGCTCACAAAAATACATAAAAAATCATATTCACCTATTTTTAAAGCATTCTAAAATTTTAGGGTGTTACACCGACTAGGACTCTTTTCTTCTAGACTATATAAAGGAGGGTAGAGCTCCCTAGATCAAGAGAGGAGACAATAGGAACAGACCTCACGGTCTAAACCCTGTAAGAGAGACAAGATAACACAATCAATCCAACATAAAGGCTAACGCCGACTGGACGTAAGATTATTACTGGGTCACGATCGAGGGCCTGAACCAGTATAAATCGACTGTCTCTGCGTTCACCATCAAGTTCTAGCACGCGCCGAAGCTCGAACAACTATCTCGGGTATTCCCGTGGCAAGCTATTGGTGGTCAAACACTGACAGTGGGTTTCAGTTCTGGTTGGGAAATCCCCTCTAGTCCTGGTTTCCTAACCGGACTACCAATCCGGGACTAAAGGCCCGACTTTAGTTTCGATCCCCTCAATCGGGACTGATTTGGGACTTCTAGTCCCGGTTGATAATACCAACCAGGAGTAAAGGCGGCTCCAGCCCTGGCCCCAGGCACCGTCACGTATTACACTTCCAGTCTTACCAACCGGGACTGAATGCCTCTTTTTTCTTTTCTTTCCTTTTACAGTTTCTTTGCATTGAATATTGTACGTATATATTAAGAGTGAAACTAATTAAGTAAGATGTTGTATATTACAATGATCATCCATCTCACAATCAAATTTCATACAAACCATAATTAATTTAAACCAAGCCATTACACACTACATGTCCAAGTACTCCTCAAAGTTCATGCAAACATAGTATGTCACCACTACTACCTAATGAAGTTGACTTTCTCATATTTTCAATTCGGTGAAGTGTAGGTCACCGATGTGGTATCAAAAATATAATTGATGAAGACCAATGCATTAACTAGTGCACCCTCCCTTGCTTCACAACTACGAGCACAGGGTCTACTAATGATGTTTAACGGTGCTCGAGAAGTCGGTGGGTCTCCCCTCTTAGTCGCAAGCAGCTTTGTCTGAAATTCTTTCCGCAGTGAGTGTTGGCCATTCATGAGCATATTTCCAATCATAACCCAATTGATACATTCTCTAGTTTAGAATGGCTTCAAAACTGCACCCTTTCTAGGTTAAGTAATAGTCCTCAAACTATAAGTGTTAGCAGAAAAAAAAGGTTACGAGAACCAAGCTTTGCAACATATAACAACAAATCCAGATATAAGCTATGAGTTTGACTTCGACTTTACCACATCATTTCGGTTGTTCTGAGCAATGCTTGCACAAAATCCCAGAACATCATGACGCATGTCAGCATTTATAGCTTGTATTAGCACACAGGATAGTGTAGGCAGGGTGTACCCAATATTCGCAAGCTTAGTTACATATGCAATGACATCATATTTTTGTGTAATAGTCTGCTGGGGTGCCTTTATTTTCATCTCTGAGATTTGTACAACAACTCTACCCCTCCTAGCGGTGATGGAAAAACCAATTCAACATTGGATTAATAGACCATTATCTACATGAAAGGTCTGAACATTCACTGCCTGAACCTCGAAATTTGAGAGTGTCTCTTTAAGCCAAATGATTGGGTAAATTACCTACGGTACCTTTAAGAATTACATATATATACATATCAGAAAATATATTTATACAAGAGTATTTGACACATTAATTTATTAGAAACATATAGAGTTGCTTACTACGCTTGGATGATTAAATGGTACATTCGGTAACACTGGAACGAATCCCATCCACTTTACATAGCCGCTGAAACATATGACTTCCAGCGGAGGGAGACGACGTCCAACCATCTCTTCTCACTAAAGTCAATATATCAAAAATCATATCACTGGAGACAATATTTTTCATACACGAAAATGCATATCACTAAAGTCAATTTTTTTCGTAAGTCTACGAATATCAAAATTCACATCACTAAACCCTATATATCAAAATTCAAATAACTGTAGTCAATATTTATCATATAACAAAATGCATAAACACTAAAGTTAATATATCAAATTCATATATGTATGTCACTGAAGTCAATTTTTTTAATAAGTCTGTATGTACCAAAATTCACATCAATAAACCCTATGTATCGAAATTCTGCTTGGTTTCACACAGCAGGAAGGGATGAGATTGATGTGGTTGGCACTGCTCACCTGGTGCCAGCAGCGAGGGCGCACGAGGCCGAAGACTAAGGCGAGGCCGGAGACGAAGGCGCCGTCGGAGATGATGGCGAGGCCGGAGATGAGGGCAAGGATGATGGTGAGGGCGAGGGCGACTACGCGGGAGATGGCAAGGGCAACTACGATGGCGAGGGTGAGGGCGGCGAGGGCGCGGGCGTGGACGACAGCGAGGGCGAATGCGAGGGCGAGGGCGCGAACGACGGTGAGGGCATGGGCACGGATGACGGTGAGGGCGCGAGCACGAACGGCGGCGAGGGCACGGGGACGACGGCGAGGGTGAGGGCGTGGGTGAGGGCACAGACGACTGCGAGGGCGAGGTCAGACGGGCAGCGCACGGCGGGGGTGGCAGCACGGCGGAGTGCGTGTGGCGCGGATCTGGCGCTTGAAAGAAGAAAGAAGAAGAGAAGACACAAGTATATGTAGGGTTAGTACCTTGGGCCTCCAACCGGGACTAGAGGCCTTTTAGTCCCGGTTGTTGGCCCAACCCAGGACTAAAGCCAAATTTTGTTGCGCGTCCAAACTGCTGCATACCCGACAATTTCGTTTCCCGACCATGCAACGATTTATAACATATCCTTTAACATAAATAGGCTAAAAATTAGAAATTATGTAGTAAAAAAATATAGCTCAAAAAATTGCAATACAAATTTGCTTTCATGTATAATTTATAATGCTTTTGTCTCATGCTTTAAATGTTTAAGAGACGCGGGCGACGCAGGTGACACACGTGATCCTACACGGGCAGGCCATGGCGGGGCTGGCAAGGCCTCCAGTGAGGGGACCCAGGGTGCGCGCGAGCATCGGGCGCATGCTACAATGCATGGACCGTGTACATAGCCAGGAGGTGAGTCATCTCCATTCTCCGCGTGCCTGGTCCATGACTCGACTCCTCTACAGTTGCAGTCCTCTAGGCCATGGCGGCAGGTTGCGTGCGTAGACCGGAGTCTCGTGAGAGATAAGGATCCCAACATGATGCCGATCCCTCACCATCTCCCTTCCCCCCCCCCCCCCCCCCCCCCCCCCCCCCCCCCCCCTTCTGCTCTGAAGGCGAAAACCCTAGCAATTCCTCCCGAAGTATGGCTATGGGACACGTGGTGAGGAGGACTCGGCTTCCGCACGAGGTATGTGATCATCCTGATGCGGATCTTAGCTCTCGCCTTGTTCATCTGTGGAGTCATAGTGAGGAGGTTGGAGTTTGTAGCGCTATTGTTGTGGCGAGTTCTCCGGTGATAGCTCCCTTTGGTGGTGTTGCGCCGGAGAAAGCTCGGCGGTGACACATGGTCGTTTTCGCAGGTACTCCAGGCTCCTTGGCAGCCCAAGAGAGATATGGATCGCTGTCTGTAGTATCCGAACCGGTCTTATGGTGCTTTTGATGGGAATCGAGGAGAGTTTCATCCCAATTGGCAGAATCAGGGGAGGGGTTGGGTCCCCAGAGGAAGAGATAGAGGGGGTGGTCGATTTCAGGGTGGAGGAGGCCATGGATTTGGCAATCGGGATGCATGGAGGTAGAATGAATAACAGAATGAGCAAGCACCTCCTGGGGATCGTAGGGGGGGATCCAATCCCACTCAGTAGAATGAAAAAACTAAGGTGGAAACTTCTGTCAACAACTCTACACAGATTGTGGTGGGAAGTTAAAATGCTACTTAGGAAGGTGATAATGGGGAACCAAGTGCTCCTGCTGAGCAACAAACTAGTCCCCCTTTCTGTCATAGATGTGTTAGGGTGGGGCATCCTGCCAATCAAGGTCCTAGTCCTATGATATGTTCTAGATGCCACAAGGATGGTCATGTAGTTAGAGTCTGCTCTACTAAAATGCCCTGGGAATTCATTTCCCCTTTCCATGGATTATCTGCATATGGCCAGGGGTTTCATGTAATTGAAAGTACAGTTGCAGATGAGGGGATCAAGGATATGGCAAATGTGGCACTAATCATTGTGACAAGTGGTCAGGCAACTGCAAGAGACATTGAGAATGAATTTAGAATGAAGGCAGGTCCTAAGGCAACATGGAGATGGTATGCTAAGAAAGTTAGGGAGGGTAGATACCAGATGAGGTTTCCTAATGCCCAGAACATAGAGGATTTGGCCCATTTCACTGAGATGAGACTAAGAACAAAACCTGATGCTGTAATTAAACTAGAAAAATGGAACCCAACATCTGGCTCTAAGGGGGCCCTGGATGTGGCTTGGTTCAGGATAACCAACATCCCTCCTGAGAAGAGGTCCTACTCAAATGTGTGTATGGTGGCATCTAAAGTAGGCCTGCCCTTGTAAGTGGACAAGGATAGTTTGCACAAAAATGACTATGTTAGAGTAAAAATAGGTTGTAGAGATGTGACCAAGGTGCCTGCCTCTATAGATGGCCTGTTGGATTTTCATTTCTATGATTATTTCTTTGAGAGAGAAGTTCCCCAAGAGGGTTTCACTAATCCTGCTAGTACTCAATGGATCAAGAATGATAGAGAATAGGCCAGGGAGGGCCCTTCCTCCCCTAAGAAATAGAAAATGGATGACAAGAACAGTGGATAGCCCTTTGCTGCTGGTCCTAGTAATACCAACAGTGAGGTCAAAGGAAAACAAAAAGCTGGTGACTTTTCTCAATCTCAGAAGCAGCAGCAACAATTTGATGATGAAGAGGACAGTGAGGATGAAGGTCTTCAAAATTGGGGATTTGATTGTTCTAGGGTTTGATCAGCTCAAATTTGGCAATTTTGAGCGTGTTGAAATCAGGAAAATCAGTTGCATTACTATTGATGAGAATCCAAAGACTATCATTAATGAGTATGGTTCTAATTTGATGAAAGAGAAGCATGACCCTCTTAAAACCATAGAAGCAAAGAATGCTCTGTATGGCTGCAGGAAAGAGAACTTCTTCCAAGTTGATGATCTGGCAACCAAGTGTGGAACAAGTAAAAGCTTGGACACTATATTGGAAGATAAAGTAATGGAGAAGACTAAAGAAAGAGATGTATCTCTAAGCCCAGTCAAGGGCAGCCAAGGTGCCCCTGAAGTGGACCTTTCCAGTCAAGAGGAATTGCTTCCAAAAGATGACCAAGATGCAGATTGGGAGTTGATTGAGGAAGAGGATGGCCAAAAATCTGAAGTGGCAGACATGGAGGTCAATGTAGCTCAACTTCCTGTCATAGAAGGTGAGCAGGAAAAACAACTTCCTAGAGTGGACACAATGCACAGTGCCACAAAGGAATCTGTGGTGTCTGACAAGCTCAACCCCTGGGAGAATTATGGTGCTGAAACAGAGCCTATGGTGGAGAATGGTCAGAAGGAGGATGATTGGCCGGCTTGGCAGCAAGTGAGGCAAAGTAAAAGACTCAGGGATTCTGGAACCTCTCATTTGAAGATGGAGGGCAACATTTAGGACAAGTTGGTTGGTTCTCCAAACAAGGTGGCCACGGCCCAGGAAACTGAAGGTAACTTGACCACACAACAGAACTCCTTTGCAGTTCTTTCAAATACTCATATTCTTTCTGTTGCTAATATGATGGGGTTGATCCTGAGTCTATGACCTTTGAAAAAATTGATGTACTAAAAGACCTGGAAAATGCTAGAATGCAACTTAATAATCATTCTAATGCCTTAGAAGAAACTTCTATTGTCTTGGAGGATGATAATCCTCCCTTGGATGAACATAATGTTTTGGATTGGGGTTCTGAAGATTCTGAGGTAGAGCCTATGTTGGTTGTCAAATCTGTTAAAAAGAGTAGATCTGCAAAAAAAAGGCAAGAGAAAAGCCAGCGTCACTGAGATCCCACCTCTTGAGGGTTTTGTTAACTCTGATGGAGGTAAATCTAAGGTTTGCCCTAGATTTAACCTCAGAGATAGGAACACTATTAAAAAAGTGATTAAATGATAGGTTTGATTTAGAATTGTAGAGGAGTGGCCAAGAAGGGCTTGAGTACTTAAGGAATTAATTTGGGATCATGAGGTGAATTTTGTTGGTTTGCAAGAAACCATGAGAAAAACTTAATCTGACAAGTTCTTTAAAAAAATTGACTGCAATAATGAGTTCAGTTGGTTTTGGTCTCCTTCCAATGGTAAATCTGGGGGTATGTTGAGTGGCATCAGAAAAGATAGATTTATTGTGCAAAACTTTGAAAATGGTGACTTCATGATAATTGCTAATGTGTTTGATAAACAATTGCAAAAAAATTGGGCTCTTGTGAATGTCTATGGCCCAACACAGGAGGAACTAAAAAATGATTTCCTTACTGATCTTTCTGCTTTCTGCTTTAAGGTGAAGTATCCTATGCTGATGGGGGTGACTTCAATATTTTGAGATATAGTTCTGAGAAGAATAAAAAGTTCAATGATAACAATTTCTCATCTGTGTTTAACTTGATCATTAACTCCTATGAATTAAGAGAGCTACCTCTTTTTGGTGGTAAATTCACATGGAGCAACAATAGGCATAACCCTACTCTGGAGAAGCTAGATAGGGTCCTGATTTCTAGCTCTTGGGAATCTGAATTTCCCCTTTGCAACTTAAGAAAAATTCCTAGATATATGTCTGATCACAACCCTTTGATTGTGAGGACTGATATTTCTCAGCCCATTGGGTCCAGACCTTTTTGTTTTGAGACCTCTTGGTTCCAGCAAGCTGATTTCAATTTGAAAGTTAAAGAAATTTGGAACGAAAAGGTAGTGGCCAAATCTGGTATTGATATCTGGTGTATCAAATTAGATAGAGTAAGGAAATTCCTCAAAGGTTGGGGGCAAAGTCTGGAAGGCCACACTAGAAAATATAAAAACATCCTTAAAGAGGAGTTGGAAATTCTGGAAAAAATAGAAGAGAACTCTCTGGATGCTGAGAAGTTAAAGAAAAACTTTCATTCAATCTGAACTTTTGAGACTAGCAGAAGAGGAGGAAATTTACTGGCACAAAAGATCAAAAAGTACGTGGTTGCTTAAAGGTGATAGTAACACTTCCTTCTTTCATAGGATGGCAAATGGGAAAGAAAAGAAAAAACACTATTTTCTCTTTGAAACATGAGAATCAAACAATTGAAGGGGATGGGGCCTTAGTGGAGCATGCTACCTAGTTTTACAAGGATCTTTTTGGCCCTTCTGCGCCATCTGGTATCCATATGGATCCTGGGTGCTGGGCCCTTGAGGATATGATAACTCAACATGAAAATGAAGAGTTGGAAAAACCCTTTGCTGAATCTGAAATAAAAGAAGCTGTTATGTCAATGGAAAAAAAATACAGCCCCTGGACCTGATCATTTCCCTGTTGAATTTTATCAACATTGTTGGGATATTCTGAAAAATGATATGATTGCTTTGTTTGCTGACTTTCATAACATGAAGCTTGATATTGGAAGATTCAATTAGGGTATTATTACCTTGCTGCCAAAGATCAAAGAAGCTAACAGTATTAAACAATACAAGCCTATTTGTCTTTTAAATGTGATTTACAAAATCTTTACTAAAACCCTGATGCTTAGACTGGATAAGGTCATGGGTAGAATCACCAATAGAAGTCAATCTGGTTTTCTTAAAGATAGAAATATTATGGATGGGATCCTTGCCTTGCATGAAATTTTGCATGACACAAGAATTAAGAAAAAAGATGGGATTATCCTCAAATTGGATTTTGAGAAGGCCTATGACAAGCTAAACTAGGACTTCCTTTTTGAATGTCTCAAGCAAAGAGGGTTTGGAGAAAAATGGTGTGACTGGATAAAATCTGTTATGAAAACTGGTATTGTTAGTGTTAAAATGAATGATGTTGTTGGGGCTTATTTCAAATCTGGTAGAGGGGTTAGACAAGGGGATCCCCTGTCTCCCTTCCTTTTTAATATAGCTGTTGATACCTTAGCAAAAATGATTTCTCTTGCCCAAAGAAACAACTTGATTAAAGGGTTGGTCCCTGAATATGTGGAAAATAGTGTAGCTGTGCTCCAATATGCTGATGACACGATTCTGTGCATCCAAGATGATAAAGAACAAGCTTCTCACCTGAAGCTGCTGCTCTACATTTATGAGAATATGTCTGGCCTCAAGATTAACTTTTCTAAAAGTGAGGTCATTATGGTTAGTCAGGATGAAACTAAAAGTTTAGAATTCTCTAATATGTTCAATTGTGCAATTGGGCAGTGGCCCATCAAGTATCTTGGGGTCCCTATGGCTGGCTCCAGATTGCATGTAGCTGATTGGCTTCCTATTAGTGAGAAGATGTTTAAAAGACTTGATGGCTGGAAGGGGAGTGTCTTAAGCTTGGGAGGAAGACAAACTCTGATTAATTCATATCTTAGTAACCTACCTGTGTATGCCATGTCCATGTTCTAGCTGCCTGTGTCAGTCATTGACAAAATGAACTCTGCCATGAAAAGATTCCTCTGGCAGGGAGGGAATATAAAGAAAAAAAATACCATCTCATTCGGTGGGTTAAGGTTACAAAGCCCAAAAATAAAGGGGGCTTGTGCATCAAAGACCTTAGGAGGCTAAATATTAGTCTTCTCTGTAAATGGTGGTGGAAGGTGAAAAATGGTACTGGTATTTGGCAAGACATCATTAAGAAGAAATATCTTAAGAAAGGCCCAATTGCTTTCCTGACCAAAAGTCCTAAAAACTCTCCTGTTTGGAATGATCTTCTAAAAGTTAAACACATTTATTTGAGGGGCGTTCTATGGTGGTGGGTAATAGTAAATCCACCTGTTTCTGGCATGACAGATGGTGTAGTGTTGTCTCCTTGGCAGACAGATTCCCTAGGCTTTATGAAATCAGTGAAGAGCAGAAATGCACTATGGAATATATGAAAGCGAAAAATTGGCGCCTCTCTTTTAGGAGATGGCTTCATGAAGAGCTTCAGTGCCAGCTCAGAAGATTGTATGATACTGTCTATCGATATGGTCTTAATGCGGACAGAGATAGGGTGGTTTGGGATTGGGAGAAATCCGGCAAGTTTTCGGTGAAATCTACCTATAAACAGTTATGCAGTCATGAGTGTGGTCCCAGTTTTAAAAATCTCTGGAAAGCTAAGATTCCTTTAAAAATCAGAATTTTCATGTGGCTAGTTTTCCAGAATGTTATTCTTACGAAAGATAATCTTGTGAAACGTAAATGGAAAGGGTCTCCCACTTGCTATTTCTGTAAAGAAAACGAAAGCAGCCAACACTTGTTCTTTGAGTGTTCCACTGCCAAATATGTATGGAGCTTGATTGCTTTCACCTTGGGCTCTGATTGTAGACCTTGCAATATGGACCAATATTGGTTTTGGATTCAGAGGTCCCTACCGCAGGCCCCTTCACTTCATGTTGTGGGGTTAGCAGCAGTTTGCTAGGCCATTTGGCGCACCAGGAATGCTGTTTGTTTTGATGAAAAAAGAGTACAATCTCCTACTGAGATTATTTGCTTAACCTGCGCTTTTCTAACTTATTGGGCAGGCTTGCTCAAGGAAGGTTTGAAGGAGCAGATGATTCAAGGTGCTGAGGCTTTGAAGACTACGACACTCTTCTTCCACTCTCAAGACATGATGACTCACTCTCAGGAAGATCGTCAGTTGATACCGTTCGCTGGTTGAAGTCTTGGGTTCCTAGTGGTCGCTTGTTGTGAGCGGGCTTGGCGCTCTATAAGGGAGACAGTTGTTTGGTCTCTTCTACTAGACCTAGCTAGTTCTGTGGGTCGTTAGCTTCGGCCGAGTTTTGGTGCGTTCATGCCTATGGTCCCTGGGTTGACCATGCGCTTGAATGATTGTCGTTTTTCTCTTTTGTCGGCTCTGAACCTGATCATATGAACATTGTAATTTCGTTGCTCCGGTAATGAAATTCGGTTTTACCGTTGTGGAAAAAAAATCTCAGAAATTCAAATATAGTTTTATTTGATAAGATGATTTCAAATGAAAAAGTTATCAACTACAAAGTTGCACAACTTTTCGAGGTCTACAATTTTTGTTTTGGTCATTTCTCCATTTGAGGACATTTTAAAAATTTAAATTTCAAATTTTAGAAATTCAAACATAGTTTTCCTTGACAAAATGATTTCAAATCAAAATGTTGTTAACTATAAAATTGTATAATTTTTTGAGATCTACAACTTTTATTTTGGTCATTTTTTCGTCCGACAAAGTGATACTGCACATTGTAAGAGAGATGTAAATTTGAGAACAATGTGCAGCATCACTTTGTCGGATGAAGAAATGACCAAAACAATAATAAATATATTAGAGAACCTTACAATCCATACACACATAATTATGATGTCCATATAAATAAACCTAACGAAACATAATTAACTTGCATATAGATATAATTAAAATATCCATACAAATAAACCTAGTTAAAGTACATAACCGTTCGAATAAACCTGATTAAACATAACAGTATGAATAAACCTAACTAACACATAAATCCCAGAAACTGGCTGCAACCCTTGCCTGTCTTCACTGCCAGTATTGTATGTCTCGGATTGTGTAACCACGGTCATTGTCTATTTAATGCAAGGTCCGCACTACAACACTCTCTATTGCCTCACAACGCCGATGACATGACATCCTATAGATGTAGAATACTGACGGACTATCGATGACCTGGTTCTGCCTAAATCTCACGTAATACTGGATGCCAGCTGTCGTCCTCTGACCCATTGATTCCACGAAGTCCCAGGTGTACCCCAGTCGCTTAAGAGCTTGCGTGAGAATGGGCTGCAAGCCATATGTAGCATAGGTGAAATCATAGAGCAAAACCTGCAAGCGAACAAATAAAAAAGTCATGAAGCGCTCATATAATAATAAGAATAAATAAATATTACTCTCGTATCATACACAACGTACCACATCCATATAGTTGAATGTTGCATGCTTCTTGCTTACTCGCGGCAAAGACCAAGATTTGACCGGCGTGTCTCAGGCTGGGTATATATAGGTGGGGACCTGTAGTCCCGGTTGGTGGAGCCTACCGGGACTAAAGGATCAACCTATAGTCCTGCTTGGAGCCAAAACCCAGGATAAAAGGCCAGCAGGACCTTTGATCCCGGTTGGTGGTTCCAACCAAGATTGAAAGGCAACCTTTAATCCCGGTTTGAACCACAAACTGGGACTAAAGGTCCCTGCTATAAAAGCATGCTGCTCTATCCATTGGGCAGAGGATTCTAGTCTCGATTAATGGTTCCAACCGAGACTAAATCTCTTATTAGTCCCGGGCCAAATTTCGAACGGGGCTAAAGCCAATAACCGAAAGTCTATTCTCTACTGGTTGCACAGGCAAGCCACCTCTAAATAGTCTTGAGTGACTTGCACTTTGGTCAAGAAAGCAACATGTTTTGTACGTATTCATTTTAGTCAATATTGTAATATATGTGAGATCATAAAGAATTTTAAATTAGAAAACTTAAAACTGGAAAGTTTAAGCTAATCCCTTCGAGTACTACAATTTTGGTTTGCATCGATTCTCCGTTCGAGGAAATTTGAAAATTTCAATAAAATTTTTATTTCAAAATCATTAATTTTAAAACAAATTTTATGGGCCCCAAATGGTTTCAAATGAAACAATGGTGAATTATAAAGTTATAGATCTCTTTGAATACTACAACTTTGGTTTAGACTATTTTTTCCATCTGAAGTCATTTGGAAATTTTTAAAATATTGAATTTTAAATTACAAAAACTTAAAAACAAAATTTTTGAATATTAAGTGATTTCAAATGAAAAAAGTTGAAAACTATAAATGATCTCTTTGAGTACTATAACTTTGATATAAAGTTTGTCCTCACCTGCCTTGATAGGTAAAAGTTACAAATTTTACTATATTGTTACTTTTAGAGACGAGCCAAATCGGTGACTCTGGAGGTTGGAAACTCTAGCTGTCTCGAAACATGACTGCATTGGCTTGTCAGCCACCTTTCATAAGAATAGAAGAGCATTTCTACATGCTACTGAAAAACTAGACACCACAAAAACAAAGTCAGTAAATCATTTTTATAGGTGGATTTTGATAGAGCCGCATCATGGGAGGCGTCTCTAGAATAGTTTCCGTAGTAGTGACACTTATTTATTCATTGCATGTTTCTCTCATCTCAAACACAAAATTTTCCTCTCTGTCCCGTGTTCTAGTTTTGCTGTACCAGCGTGTTTATTTAGTACAGGAAGAATTCCAGTACAACCTTGGTTTGAATGTGTTCAACCTTGGTTTGAATGTGCTTGGTACATGGCTCCATATATTGTCATATTGATGCTGATGTCCAACCAACCAACACTAAGCATGACGTGTTCACACGAAGCCGTGTGTTTCTATACAACCTTCCAAAACAACTTGCCTTTTGACCTCGGCCTGCAGCAACTTTCCACGTTATCCACGAGATGGCGCGGCTATGTTATGTTGTACTCCCTCTATTTTCTATTTACATAGTTTCTGTTATACACTTAGCTAGATATAAACTTTTTTTTGAACTGAAACCGTGGGGTATGAACCCCCGGCGGCTTAATTAAATAAAAAACAAGAGTACAGGTACAAGGACAACTTACAGAGAGAGAAAAAAAGAGGAAAACAGCAAACACTAAGAGATGCTAGGTGCCTAACCAGCAGTTAAACACCGAGCAGGGCAGCAAAGGGAGGGAGGAAGATTACAAGGCATTCAGCCACAAGCGCACAGAGTGATGCAAGCTTTGTTTAATCTTGAAAAGATGGGCAGTTATCTCTTTCTTGAAAGCAGCCTTCCAGGATTGAAATTTGGAGCCTTTCCATCAAAATTAAGAGCATTTCTTTCATTCCAAATGCACCAGGATCCAATCATGAACACCTCCATGAAAAAAGGATGAGGAAAATCTCTCTTGGCAACAGCCAATCTGTCATGAATGTTCAATCCTTCTTCCCAAATAATGCCCAGAGCAAACCATCTGGTGATAGCAGTCGAACAGTCAAAGAAAAGGTGTTCCCTGGTTTCCTCAATGAAATCCTGACAAAGGACACAACAGTAACCTTCTTCTAGAAACTTTTTTTCTCCTTCTTAGCATATTTCTAGTGTTCAGTCGATCATTAAGCAATAACCAAGAGAAGAACTTAATCTTTGGAACACACTTGGCCTTCCAGATCCAGGTAATAGCTTGAGGAGGACGCAGGGAGGCATACTGATGATGATAATGCCTGTTAGAAGAAAAACTCTGATTTCCCCAAGTGAAATGCCAGCTATCATTTTCATCAGAGTTGTTTGGCTGCATCAGAGTAAGTTCTTCCTGTAGGTCCAAGAATTCATTATATGCATCCCTTGTCATAGGAATCCTGAAGCAGTCAAGCAGAGATTCAGAGCTTCTAACTTTCTGAAGTGAGATTCTTGTTTCTTTTGCAAATCCAAACAGATGGGGGGTATTTCAAAGAGTGCACTGTGCCATAGAATAGATCATCCCAAAAACTGACAGTGTCTCCTTTACCTGGAATACAGAAAGCAATTCCTCTATACTGAACATGGAGTCTCAAAATGTCTTTCCACCAAAATGAGCGTTTTTCTCTTCTAATATGGGAACCCCATCAGGATAATACTTTTGCCAAATAAGCTGAACCCACTGTATTTTCTTTCCTATAGAAGTTGTCCAATTGCTTCAACAGAAGGGCATCATTCTGGACACTTAAGTTAATGACACCAAGTCCTCCTTTTTCTTTGGGCCTTCTGACAAGTTCCCAAGCTGCCAAATTATATCCTTTTTTCCTGAAGTCACTCCCCCTCCTGAGGCAATTTTTCCTATGTTTATCAATTATTTCCACCACTGTGACAGGCAACTTTAGAGAGCACATATAATAGGTAGGGAGGGAGGAAAGAACTGAGTTCACTAACAGCAGTCTTCCAGCATAGGAGAGCCATTGTGAGCTAGCTGAGAGTCTTCTCTCTATTCTGCATATCAGGGGGGCATAATCCTTGCGGTTTTGTGAGTCCCATGGGTAGCCCCAAATAGGTGAAAGGGAAAGAACCTACCAAACACCCAAAAGCATTTGCTAGAGAAGTGGCTTTCTCCTGATCTATGTTGATAGGAACAAGGCAGGACTTATGAAAGTTAACCTTTAATCCACTGGAGAGAGCAAAGTTGTGCAATATTTCTTTGAGGTGTAGCAGCTGTGTTTCACAACCTTGCATAATCAGAATAGTGTCATCTGCATATTGCACCACTGGGAATGGGGTTCCTTGATTCTGAGGAAAAGGGGGGAGAAGATTTCCGTGCTCATTATCCTTGTTAATGACACACTGAAATAGATCAGCTGCAATAGGAAAAAGCAGTGGGGACAGAGGGTCACCTGCATGACCCCTCTTTTACGTCTAAAGTCCTCACCAGCCACCCTAGTAAGCAGAATCGAGGAAGTAGCAGATGAAAAAAATGTCTTTCATCCACTCAAGTTTATATCTAATTCACAGTCTCTTGTAAGCTAGATATAAACTTTGTCTAGATGCATAGATAAAGTAATGTTTATAAAAAAGCCAAAAATATCTTATAATTTGGAATAGATAGAGTACTTAAAAAGGATGCGTGCTTTGCGCACCCTTACCAATGCCTTGTTACAACTCAATTTCAAGATTGTGCGGAAGTAGTACAAAGATATATGGAGGAACGTTTTGGAATGTTGTATTGATAACATGTACTAACCAATTAGTATACATATGAAGAAGAATTAGAAAGAAAAAATGGAAGCCGTAAACATCCGTTAGTATGGGTAACAGACTGGAAGTAATCGAATAAGAAATGTCTATGTCTAAAGTTCAAAGGAGTCAGGAAGTAAGCGAGCTTAACAGTGTCATCCGAACATCCCCAAACATCATCTTTGTATTTTTTTTTGGTAGCAGATGAATACAATCTAAAAGGTAGTGGAGCTAGATTTGATGGAAGCACAATCCCACATGGTAAATCAAAGTTCAACTTCACAGGATTGTCAAGTGGTCAGCCGCAAGCATAACTATTTTTTTTGAAAGATTTGACAGGAGCTCTGCCTTTCAATTAAGAAATGAGAAATAGAGTTGTTTATGTACTGTTGGATATATTCTGGGTCTGACCCATATTATATTTAATAAATCAATAAACTCTATGGTACGTAACATTAGGCGGTGTATGGTTTTATACCGTATGAGAATTTGACTAAACGTTGACTCGACTTTTATGGTTGGAATTTATCCATCTATATTGAGAAGCTGAGATAAGGACAAAGGCGTGCCACACGCGCGTGCGCCGCCGCCGCCGGCCGGGCCGTGGGCATGGGCTACGAGAATAAAAGATCCGGTCCTTATCTCATATTTCCGCTGAGACACATACCTGCTCAATGGCTTTCCCCGTCCTGTGACTCACATACCAGACATCATATTCTCTGCTGCTCGATGGCTTTCCCCATCCTATGACTCTGCGCGCATGGAGCCGCAGGAGAGTAGGTGCCTCCGGAACCCTTGTTCGCTTGAGAACCCTGCTCGAGGTGTACGGCAATTAGGTTTTTGGGGAGCGTTACCGCGACTACTCACGTCTTCTTCCTGTTGACGCTCGCGGGACATCGTCTTCGTCTTCTTCCTCATGACACTCGTGGGACTGCTAGGCACGGCGAACCTCTTCCTGCATCGCCTGTTGTCCATGACCTCGAGCAACGCACCAGTCCGCACACCATGACTGGAGGTGCAAGTGCAAGTGGAGCCTCCGATGCCCTCGGCATGGGACCCAACTCATCTTTTGTCTTATTCATAATATGTGTTCTTTCTGTTAAGATTGGTATGTCATGGTTACATGTTCTAGCTCTTGTTAATGATACACACATGCACATATATGTCGTCACAAACCTGCTGCACATATATGTCATCACAAACCTGTTGTTATTTTTCTGGATTAAAATGACCTAAAAAATGTCTAAATTTCTAGCAATCCAAAAACCTAATGTTAGGCAATTTTCTCTCACTGGTTTTGCTGCTGCTTTGAAGGCAAATACCTTTGAAGGAAAAAATTTCATGATATGGCGTGCCAAGATGGAGTTGTGGTTGACTGCTATGAATTGCTACCACGCTGCACAGGGGAAGCCAGAGACTCTTTTGTCTTATTCATAATATGTGTTCTTTCTATTACGATGGGTATGCCATGGTTACATGTTCTCGCTCTTGTTAATGAAACACACATGCGCATATATGTCGTCACAAACCTGCTGCACATATATGTCATCACAAACCTGCTGTTATTTTTCTGGATTAAAATGACCTAGAAAATGCCTAAATTTTTAACAATCCAAAAACCTAATGTTAGACAATTTTCTCTCAGTGGTTTTGCTGCTGCTTTGAAGCCAAATACTTTTGAAAGGAAAAATTTCATGATATGGTGTGCCAAGATGGAGTTGTAGTTGACTGCTATGAATTGCTATCACGCTGCATAGGGGAAGCCTGAGACTCTTACTCCTAAGGAGGAGCAAAAGTTTTGGGTTGCCGATAACCTGTTTCGAGGCGCTGTGATTAGTGCTTTTCATAGCAAGTATGAGAAAAATTACATATCTTGCACATCAGACAAAGAATTATGTGATGCTCTTGAGGCAAAGTTTGGAGTTTCTGATGCTCGCAGCGAGCTATACCTCATGGAGCAGTTGTATGACTACAAAATGGTTGAGAACCGTTCTATAGTTGAACAAGCCCATAAGATACAGGTGCTAGCTAAGGAATTGAAACTTTTTCCATGTCTTTTGCCCAACAAGTTTGTGGTCGGTGGTATAATCGCTAAGTTGCCACCTTCTTGGAGGGATTTTGCTACTTCTCTAAAACACAAGAGACAAGAGCTTAGCGTGGCTGAGCTTATTGGATCTCTTGATGTTGAGGAGAGGACGAGAGCAAAGGACAATCTTGGAAAAGGGGTTGAGTCCTCTGCTGCAAATGTGGTGCAAAAGAAAAACTCATTTGCATTCCGTAATAACAAAAAGAACAAAAACAAGCAAGAGAACAACACAAAGCCTAAGCAGACTGCTGAGTTTAAGAAGAAAAACAACAAGAAAGGTGGAGGTTGCTTTGTTTGCGGAAGTAATGAGCATTGGGCAAGTGCGTGCCCAGACCGTAAATATAAGCAAGAAAAGAAATCGGCAAACATGGTGATAAGCGAGACTAGAGGAGGAACATCTAGGTATGGTAATCCTTTACCTTTTATTCTTTCAGTTTGTCATTCACCTGAGTGGTGGATGGATAGCGGCGCCAATATTCATGTATGTGCTGATGTTTCTTTGTTTGCTTCCTATCAAGTTGGCGGGACCGGAGCCTTGCTGATGGGGAACAGCTCGCATGCGCGTGTTCTTGGTGTTGGTACGGTCATTCTGAAGTTTACTTCGAGAAAGACGGTGCTATTGGAGAACGTGCAGCATGTGCCCCCCATCAAGAAGAATCTTGTTAGTGGCTCTTTGATGTGTCGTGATGGCTTTAAGATTGTGCTTGAGTCCAATAAATATGTTGTGTCAAGACATGGTACTTTTGTTGGTAAAGATTATGATTGTAGAGGTCTGTTCAGCTTATCTTTGCTTGATGATGTGTGTAATAAGGTAGTAAACACTGTTAATATTTCGAATGAGTCGGATTTATAGAATTTACGTCTATGTAATATTAATTTTGGTTGTCTCATGCTGTTAGCAAATATGAATTTAATCCCAAAATTTAACTTGGTCAAAGGTTCTAAATGCCATGTGTGTGTGCAATTTAAACAACCATGCAAGCCTCACAAGGCTGCTGAGGCGAGAAATCTAGCACCATTAGAACTCGTTCACTCTGATCTATGCGAAATGAATGGTGATTTGACTAAAGGCGAAAAATGATACTTCATGACTTTTATAGATGATTGTACTAGATTTTGCTATGTGTATCTATTGAAAACAAAAGATGAAGCATTGAATTATTTTAAGGCCTATAAAGCTGAAGTAGAAAATCAACTTAGAGGAAAATTAAACGGTTAAGGTCTGATCGAGGTGGAGAATATTTTTCTAGTGATTTTTCTGAATTCTGCGTGGAACATGGTATTATTCGTGAGAGAACACCGCCATACTCACCACAATCTAATAGAATTGCCAAAAGAAAGAACCACACTCTAACTAAGTTGGTGAATGCCATGTTTGATACTACGGGGCTATCTAAGGAATGGTGGGGTGAGACAATTTTGATAGCTTGTCATGTCCTAAATAGAGTTCCTACAAAGAATAAAGAAATCACACCATTTGAGGAATGATAAAAGAGAAGATTAAATCTCTCATATTTGCGCACTTGGGGTTGCTTGGCCAAAGTGAATGTGCTGATCAACAAGAATCGCAAACTTGGGCCTAAAACTGTTGACTGTGTATTCCTAGGTTATGTTATTCACAGTGTTGGATATAGGTTCTTAATTATAAATGCTGAAGTACCTGACATGCATGTTGGTACAATAAAAGAGTCCAGAGACGCTACATTTTTTGAGAATGAGTTTCCCATGAAAATTGCACCTAGCACTACTAGTCATGAATCTATAATTCCCCACGAGCATCAGAATTTTATTCTAGTAGAACAAATTGAGGAACCCCATACATAAAATCTAGAGGAGGATGACACTATAGTCATGAGAAAGAGCAAGATATAGAGGATTGCAAAGTCCTTTGATGATGACTATATTGTATACTGTCGATGTAGGACCCACAGGGTTTCCCAACAATGTGACTACAAGTCGTGGGCCCTGGCCTGGCCCACAAACTAGAGCAAGGAGAGGTGTAGCATCCACTACACCAAATCCGAGTAGAATAGGCCAGACTAGCTGGATTCCTATGGAAAGTAATAGTTCAGGATACCTTCTTTGGATCCGACTAGGATTGTAACCGTACCACAGCCTTCTCTATCGATATAAAGAGAGGGCTTGGGCACCCCTGTAACAAGAGGCAAGATAACGCAATCAATCCAACGTAAAGGCTAACGCTGACTAGACATAAGGTTATTACTCGATCATGATTAAGGGCCCAAACTAGTATAAATCGACTGTCTCTACGTTCACCGTCGAGTTCTAGCACGTGCCGAAGCCTAAACAATTGTCCCGGGTACCCCCATGGCAGGCTATCGGTGGTCAAACAGCGACAGCTGGCGCGCCAGGTAGGGGCTTTCAGCGCAAGCATGATCAAGAACTTTATGGATTTTGATAAAATGATCTTCCCAATGGGATCAATCTTCATCTTCAGATCGTCGGTTTACGAGGCGGACAATAAGGGCATCCTCCAAGGACATCTTGTTGAAGCTTGGAAACCCCGTGAGGAAATCACTCTTCCGATAGGGTCAGCCGAAGATCTCGCCGAAAGATACCCAAACCCTACGGTGTCCGAATCGACTCAGGCTCCTACGACAACCAATCTCAGCTTAATGTCCGGATCGAATTCCTCTTCGAGGTCCAATCCGGGTTCTTCCGGGGACGAACCGAGTTCTTTTCCAATTGGACTCTGGAACACGACATCAACTCTACAAGAGATCAATTCAAATCTACTTCCAGTTTCTTCCCAGAAGTTGAGTCACCTCCCAATCAGACTTAACAACGTGGCAAAGACATATCAAGATTTACTCTGAAATACAGCTGGTCGAGCATGGAGGCTACATCTTACCAGGGCACAAGAAGGTCTCATATTAACCGTAACATCTAAAGATTGCCTAGTTCACTGGTCGGGTACTTGTCCTCAGAACAACAATGTCCAACTAGTTGAAGAAGATATCACTCTACCCTACGAAGAAGGTAGTGCGCTCCGTGATGCCAACACTCCAACTGAAGCCATCAACAACTACAGCAAGGCAAGCCTAGTGCCAGGCCGAGAAGCCTTCATGATTCGGCGGCCACTACCGATGCCGCCTACTACACCCGATGTTAGATCTTCAGATGAATCAGAATCAAACATATCGCCCAACGCTCCTGAATACGATGGCGAATCTAAGGGCCAGAGACGAACTAGAGAAAGAAGGAACAAACTAAAAGAAGGTCGCATACACCGTGCTAGGCAACGAAGAGAAGCATAGGACGTGTACAAGATAGAGCTGGCCAAATACCACAAGAGGAAATCAGAGAAAGAAACTGAAGAAAGGCGCACAACCAGAGGACACAGAGCTCCTTATGATAAACTATGGGAAGCACTAGAAGAACTTGAAGCAATCTCACATCCCAACGAGGAACAAGAACAACTCCGAGAAGTTCTCCAGACAATAGCCATGAGAGCGCATGGTGGAAGAACTCATTCTAGGCTTTCCGCTAGAACAGCGTCGCATGAACAAGATGCGCAAAGTCAAAGGAGGTCTACCTTTGAAAGACTAGGACCAAACAGGAGCCAGAATTGAGAGAAAAGAAGAGACCACGCCTAGAGTAATCAAGTCGAGCGTCCGAGAGAAGAAAGGAGCAGAGCATCTCACCACTCATACCCACGATTTATTCCTAGGCTAAATAACAGTTGGCAGGAAGAGGGAGCTGAGTCAGAACACATAGAAGTCAGAACGCACGATATGTTTCCCTGTTTTTCAAGGCAACTTGCTTCGGTACAACTACCTGACAAGTTCAAGCCATCAAACCACTCCAAATATGATGGGAAGACCGAACCAAAGCAATGACTCAGAATCTACTCGCAATCAATCGAAGTAGCCAGTGGAGATGACGATATCAAGACATTATTCTTTCCCATGGCCTTAGAAAACATGCCCCTACAATGGTTCGATAAATTAAACCCAGGGTCAATCAGAGGCTGGGAGGACTTGCAAAAATCCTTTTGTGAAAACTTCGCAGGCATCATTACGCACCCCATCACACATGCAGAGCTAAAAGAACTCAAGCAAAAGGGAGGCGAAAGCCTCAGAGATTATTATCGACGTTTTGGTGAATTACGTGCCTAGGTACATGACATCACCAAACAAGAAGTGATTGAAGCCTTTTCCCATGGAATCATGGCCAAATGATAATTTCAAGATTTTTGCAAAGAAAACCTAAGGAATAATGAAGAATTCAGATGCGCGGTAGAAAAAATGATTATGGCTGAAGAAAAGACAAGGGAAAGATTTCTGGACAAAAACAACCGAGAAAACAACAGAGACAACTCGGACCGGAGAAATTTTCCAAACATGGGACATCCAGACAGGAAGCACGGACCAGACAACACCATCGCCATGGCCGACAAGACGAAAAAATTCTCAAAATTCAGGACGTTCGAAGACATCAAGAATATGCACTATATATGGCACCCACAAGGAAACCACACAACATGAGACTGCTAAATCTTCATTGATCAATACGCAAGAAAAGGAAAAAGCAAGGATAACCAAGAGGATAACAACAAGAAAGACAAAGACAACACTGAAGACAAAGGATTCCAGCAGCCAAAGGGAATAGTTGCAGTAATCTTCTCTGAAGTTCCAGGTTCCAGAAGCAAGCACCAAGACAAGCTGGCTCTCCGCAGCATCATGGCAGCCGAACTAGCCATCCTAAGGAACCTAAATTGATCACAGTACCCAATCCAGTATTCAAGAGAAGATCAATGGACTAGCATTGGAAATGCTGTCCTATATCCACTAGTCCTAGATCCAACAATAGCAGGGATGACAGTCACCAAAGTTTTGATCGATGGGGGAGCTGGACTCAACATCATATTTTCATAAACACTAAGGAAGATAGGGCTAGACTTCGATGGGTTGATTACCCCAATAGGAATAACATTCTATGGAATAGTACCTAGCAAAGCTACCATGCCGCTCGGACAAATCACTCTACCAGTCATGATTAGAACACAAGCAAATTACCGAACCGAATTCATTTAGTTTGAAGTTGCGGACTTTGAGACATCATATCATGCCATCCTTGGAAGACCAGCACTTGCAAAGTTCATGGCTATACCTCACTACCCATACCTCCTGCTAAAAATGCTAGGACCTCACGGAATACTCTCACTCTAGGGCAACCTAAAGCGCACTTTCGATTGTGATATTCAAGCAATCCAAATTACAGCCAAAGCACAGGCAGACGACGACAGAGAAGAAATTACCACAGTCGCTGCACAAATGAACCTGAAAGAGCTAGAGATCCTAGCAAAGAAACTGTAACATCCCAGGTGTTTATCACCAATTAAGTAGTGGGTTTGAGCTCAAACATGATAGATTAGTGGAGATGACGATGCCAAAGTCAAACCTATGGAAATAAACTCTAACCTAAACTTGGATATTGCACCCTTGCTTACATATAGGCTCAATTAAAAGATATATGCTTGGGTGTTGTTATCAAAGTATCTTCACATGTCTCACATCAATAACTATCTATATTGATCCCTGGAAAAGTTTCATGAAGTTCGGAATCAAAAAGTCACATGAAATGATAAGTTCCGTTCCTATTGGAATTTGCCCCATTAAGTTAATGGAACTATAGATCATCAACCAAGCTTTGCGAATTTACCCAAATGACTCTAGATGAACTCCACAACAAAAGTCATGAAGGGTTCATGTTGAGCAAATGTCAAGAAATTGCCCCGATTAGCCTAAAACCATAGTTTTGGCTTTATCGAGTTGATACTTTGACCAAAGTGAAAGTTTGACTTCTGTACCAGTTATGAGGTTTGACCTTAAACAAAATTTGTAGTTCATCTTGGATAGAACAAACTTTGTTTAGAGGTCAAGGGCTAGTTTGGCCTCTAACCTAGTCAAATAGAGATCACAATGTGGAATCAGCTGCCGTTTTCAGCACTTAGAAAAATATTCTAAGTCCTAGAATGGGCAGCAATGAGTTGACTTGTTGGGTGATCTTTATCTCCCTAGCCATGATGAAACAGTCCAAGGACCCTTAGTAGAAGTTGTAGATCAAGTTGAGTACTACAAGTTTTGTTCAAGCCTCAAGGCCTAGTGCAGCTTCTAACCTAGCCATATAAGGAACCAAAGTTTGAATGTTGCTGTATTTTCCAGCCCTTAAGTAATCCTATGTCCGTAGATTGGCATTCCGCGTTCTCTAAATTTTATTAAGCAACTTGGTTTGACCCCTTAATGAAAGTTGGAGTAAACATTCTAGAGAAGAGTATGTGTAAGTATGGCACCAAATTGACTTAGTCTCGGCCATCAATTTAAATAGTTCTCATTTCTGTTAAAATCGCTGACAATGCCTAGTTGGAGCTTAATTAATTTTTAATCCGTGGCTCTAATGACTTTACATCCTAAATAGAATTTGTAGACCTTTGTATGGGCTTTAACTTTCATTTTAGGGCCAAGGTCCAAATCAGCCAGGATGTAGCCCAAAAACATAGTTCAATATGGCCTCACCGACGCCCGCCACGTATTCGACGAAATGTCTGAACCACCGACACGTGCTCTGGACGTGGCGACCAAGCCTGACGCCGCGCCCCACCATTGCTGCTCCTCTCTGCCATGTGTTCGCGCCCCCCCTCAGCGTGGTGGAGCATCAGTGTGACCAGCCCGCGCTCCGCCCTTCTCCTCACTCACCTTGCCTCCCCGCTCCCATCCTCTCGGCACACGCGTGCAGAGCACGGCCGCGCCATGGCCAGCCGGGCAGAGCTTGCTACCGCCAACGCTCTTGCTCCTCCATTGCCCCTTTCTCCTCATTGACACCTCCCTCAGCTTCACACGGGTCTAGGCGGGCCACGCCGCTGCTGCTCGGCCGTTGCGCGGCACCTCCGCGTGGTCGCCGCAGCGAGGCCACCGCCGTGAGCCCGGCTCGCGTGGCCAGAAGGCCACAGATGTCCACAGGCCCCGCTGTGGGTGGCCACGGAAGCACCTCTCCGCCGTGCAGCTTTCGAGCCGCTCCATCGCCGTCGGTCGCTGGCAGCCGGCCGGCGAGACCCCCGGCGGTCTTCCCCCCCTGCTCGGCGTCGAGAGAAAGGAGAACGGGAAAAATTGTGTGTGCTCCCTCTTATATGACAGGCGGGACCAGCCTAACCATGGGCCCTCGCGTCAGTTTAAGCAATGGCAGTTTCAGGTGCATAGCCGGGTACGCCTAGCAAATCTAGGGTTAGGTAATTAATTGCGTTTTTGAATTTCAGAGAAATTGTAAATCTTCCAAAAATCATATCTCGTGCTAGGTAATTCCAAAAATAGTAAAAGAGGACTTTTTGGAAACCTTGAGAAAAGATCTATGCAGTGGAGTCATAATATGTTACATGTTTGTAGGTATTTTCTAATGTCTTTATTTAAGATTTAAAAATGCTCTAAAATGCCTTTAAACTTAACCAGAGCAAGATCTGGAGTTTTAGAACTCCAAAAATGATGATTCTTGTTTTGTTAATTTTGTGATGACATGTACTTGCTAGAAAAATATTAAACACACTAATTGTTCACTGTTTTCTTAGGGTTGTGATTGGACCTTGATAAATAAGAAAATCTATATTATTTTGCTTGTCATTTTATATCTTGAGTTGTGATGCTCCAAATTATGTGAAATTTTTATGGTAGGATTGTCATACAATGGGTGTACTGTGGTATAAATTTCATGGTCATTGCTTACTGTATGCTCAAGTTATTGATTTAACTTGTTTATAGCTTGATAAATAGCTTATAAATAATATATAAATGATAAAATAGAAAATGTTGTTCCATTACCTTAGTATGATATTTCTCTATCATAATGATTCATAATATGACCTTGTGTTCACAGAAAATATTGAGTGTTAAGTTTAACTTGCTCTCACATGATTATTGCAATAGCTATTTGTCTTTGTCATAGAGGTTGATATACTTGCCCAAATGGATTGAAATTTGGATAGTAGACTTTTGAGAGCATATTTAGGCCACTGTAATTTTTGTAGAATTTATTGTGCACTTTTTATAGGTGTTCATAATTCCACCTAATTATCTAAATAAATTAAGAAAATGCATTAAAAGAAATTATTTAGGAATGGACACTATATTTTCTGGTGTTCATTAGTCATGTGTGACATGTTGGTAAAGTTGGTTTTGTCTAATTATATGTTTGCAACATAAGTTAATAATTATTTCTTGCAAATGAGGTTTCTGGACAGATCTGGAAACTTGGCAAAGTTCTTCATGATAATGTGCTTTGTTGTGAAACTTGTTTATACAAAAGTTGTAGATAATTTATATATATAGTTTCTGTTAAAATTTGGTGGTATTTGGCCAGGTGGTTTAGGAGTTATAGCTGTTTAAAGTTGAGTTACAGAATTGCTTGCTCTCTGTCTTGTTAGACCAGTTTCTGTGTTTGTGTAAATTTGACATGTTAAACTTTGGAATCATGCTGTGATGATTATAAATGAAATGTGGAGAATTTCATAAGGTTTCCATAATGTCTTCTTGCAAGTCATTTGGATTTGTATAACTTCAGATATGATTGATTTACTCAGCTACTGCATGTATGTCCAGAATTATTGAAAATACATGATTGCTTGGTTACTTTGCTTGCGTATTGCTAAGTGTGATTCATGTCTTTGGTGATTAAGCTAGTACACCTGAGACTTTGTAAATCTTATGTAATGCTTGGTATTGCTTTCTTTGCTATTTTAGCATGTTTGTTTGTGTAAGGTTACTTAAGTAATGTGATGTGCTTACGTGTCTTTACTATAACCTTATACTTGCCTTGATTAACGTGCGATGCATCATCTATTGCATTTCCTTGTATTCATGTAATTGCATCTTGCATTTCATTTAGGTACACTAGCTAAAACGCGTGAAAGATGTGGTGTTGGAGCCAAACCCGAAGACAGTGTTTGGTGGAACTATCCCGAAGATGGAAGTACTCAGCAAGTTTCATCTGACCAACACTAACTTGAGTTAGACCCCAGGCAAGCCCCGAAGCATTATAAGCCTCCTATCTTCAAAGCAATTAATTCTATATATGTTATAAGTATTGTTGCATTAAGTGATAGGAGTTGGTTGGAAACTCTTGCTGCATTATATCATTCCTTGTCCAGATATATGAATCCTTGAATCCTACATAGACTAGGATCGAGTAGATGCTTAGCCCTGCTTTAAGCGGTAGAAGTCAGGTGATTTCCTGTCACCTGCGAGATGTAGGGATATTCATATATGGCATGGTTGGCTATATTTGCTATTGTGGAATGGAACCATGTGTTAATAAAATGAAATGAGACCGGGCGGGATGACGATAGTGAAGCAACAAGGCATGGAGGTCTTGGGTGTGGATCTATCCTCGTCTGAGTCGTTTAAGGACCGATTTGATGTACGTCCTTGAGTCATGTTGAACGCAATCTAACACTTAGTTGGCCGGATAAGTCATTCCGACCGCGAATCCGAGTAATACAGTTCAGGCCGGGAATCGAATGGTAGGTTGCTTCTTGGAGGAGAGAAAGGATGTGCTTGGGGACATTGGCGTGAGACCAAGGGGGGGTTAGAGTCCCTATCACCTGGCAGAGTGTCGCCCTTGGGGTCACGACATCATTCGGACCCGTGGCTCCTGAACTATACCAAAGGTGACCTGAGCAGCCCTCGCCAGGCGTGACTCGGTGAGTGTTAGAAATACCCCTCCAGCTGGATAGGAATTCGATTCGAATCGCCGTCGCTCCCGGTTAGTGAGCACTTGACTTGAGCAGCGACAACGTAGATTCAATTAAATTGAACTGATGGTTAATTGGATCACGATGGAAAGATTGCCTCAATTTATACCTGCTATGGTTAATATTGTTTGCTCCTAATAAAGTGAGAGCTCTAGTACAGGTTCTAATATAGATGATAGGTTAATTATAATTAACTTGATGCTTAAGCATTAATGATTGATCATATATATTAAGCTTTTATGCAAAATGTTGTCCAGCTAGCCCCACTTTATATCAGCCTTGCATGATCCTTGGTGTCACCTTATTTCTGGTTTCTGACGGGTAAGTCTAGCTGAGTACTTTGTCGTACTCAGGGTTTTATCCCCACTTGTTGCAGGTTATGATGTATCATGGCGACTGCAAGAGTTGGTTGACTCCTGCCGTAGTGGCAAAGTGTGATCATGGGCATGATCCTTCTGAGTTACCTTATCTCTAATGCTTTTGTTGGAAGTCGACCGTGGTACTGGCATGTATTTGAAATAAGAATAATGTTAGTTTCAAATTACTTTGCTTCCGCTACTTTTGAACTTAAGTTGTAATAACTATGTTGAACTCCGATGTATATTGAATTACTTGTGAAATGGTTGTAACATGTGACTTGTTATGTTGAATCACTATGATCTTGGCTTGTATGTTGGTTGGTTTGAAGTCCCTCGTGATTTCATTGGACTACCAGAGTTATATGGGCTCAAGTGTGAGAATTTGATCACTTCGGTGATTGTTTTTATCACTTCAGAGTTATATGGGCTGAGAAGATTTTCACTAGACAAAAAGGAAGCAATCAAGAAGGAGATTACAAAATTAATGGTAGCCGGATTTATAAGAGAAATTCTTCATCCAGATTGGCTAGCGAATCCCGTTCTAGTATAGAAAAAGAACACTGCAGAATGGCGCATGTGCGTCGATTACACGGACCTCAACAAACATTGCCCAAAGGACCCGTTCGGGTTATCACAAATTGATCAAATTATCGATTCAATGACAGGATCCGCCCTGCTATCTTTCCTCGATTGTTATTCAGGCTATCATCAGATTGCATTAAAAGAAGAAGACCAGAGTAAGACATCTTTCATCACTCTGTTCGGCGCCTATTGCTATAAAACCATGTCCTTTCGACTTAAGAACGCTGGCGCCACCTATCAAAGAGCTATTCAAACATGTCTTAGTGAACAGATTGGTGACAACACGGAAGCTTATGTCGATGATGTAGTAGTAAAGACAAAAAAACCTAGACATGTTAATTGAAGATTTGAAGCAGACTTTTGATAATCTAAATAAGTGAAAGTGCAAATTGAACCAAAACAAGTGTGTTTTTGGGGTACCATCAGGACAACTACTCAGATTCCTGATCAGTAATCGAGGAATAGAAGCAAGCACTAAGTAGATTTGAGCCATAACAGAAATGGCACCCTCGTGCTATGTAAAATATGTGCAAAAACTGATAGGAAGCATGGCAGCCCTCAATAGCTTCATCTCATGGCTCGGCAAAAAAGGATTTCCTTTCTTCAAACTATTAAAAAAGACGGACAAGTTTGTGTGGACAGAGGAAGCCAAGGAGGCTTTTGAAAGCCTTAAGGTGTACCTCACCTCATCACCCATACTAACACCACCTAAGAAGCATGAAGACATGATGTTATACATATCGGCAACATCTACTGTGGTTAGTGCGGCAATTGTGGTGGAAAGAGAAGAAGAAGGGTATGTATACAAAGTACAGCGAGCAATATACTACATCAGTGAGGTTCTGACAGACTCAAAAATACGGTACCCACATGTACAAAAACTACTCTACGCCCTCCTAATCACTTCCCACAAGCTACGACACTACTTCGAAGGCCACAAGATTACCATAGTAACAGATTTCCCTCTTGGAGACATCCTGCGCAATAGAGATGCGACAGGACACATATCAAAGTGGGCAGTTGAACTCGAAGCTCTAAATATCAATTTCTCTCCTCAGAAGGCAATAAAATCATAAGCACTCACAGATTTCATGGCTGAATGGATAGAAATCCAACAACCCACACCAAATGCCTTCCTCGACCATTGGAAGATGTACTTCGACAGATCACTCAAGTTAGGCAGGGCGGGCACAGGTGTTCTTTTCATATCTCCAGAAGGAAAATAGCTTAAATACGTACTCTAGATACTATGGCAAGCCATAAACAATGAAGCAGAATATGAAGCACTCATCCATGGGCTAAGGATTGCGACTTCTCTCAGAATCAAACGGTTACTTGTCTATGGCGATTCAACTGTGGTCATCAATCAAGTCAACAAAGACTGGGACTGCACCAAAAACAACATGGATGCTTATTGTGCTGAAGTATGAAAGCTAGAGAAAAATTTCTAAGGACTAGAAAACCTGCATGTCCTATGAGTTTCAAATGTTACAGCAGATGTTCTCGCCAAGCTAGGATCGGATAGAGCGAAGGTCCCGCCAGGTGTGTTTGTAGAGGAGTTGCCATCACCCTTCTATAAAACAACCTAGTGGGATAACCTCTGAGCCACCAGCGCCAACAACCCAGATCATGGACTCAAGACTTCATCGACTACATCAAAGAAAACAAGCTACCATCTAATAAGGAAGAGGCCACCAGGATAATCTGAAGAAACAAGAACTACGTCCTTGTAGGCGACAACCTATACATAAGAGTCATGTCATTAGGAGTACTTCTTAAATGTATCTCAAGAGAAGAAGGAAAAGAAATCCTAGAAGAAATCCGCTCAGGTTGCTACGGCAACCACACAGCCTTAAGGACTCTGGTGGGCAAAACTTTTCGCACCGGTTTCTATTGGCCAACAGCTTTGAAAGATGCAGAAGAACTAGTCAGACAGTGCAAAGGGTGCCAAATGTTCGCAAGACAAGCTCACGTACCAGCTCACGAGCTAATTTGCATCCCTCCTGCCTGGTTGTTCACATGTTGGGGGCTAGACCAAGTAGGACCACTCAAAAAGGCCAAAGGTGGATTTGAGTACATCTTCGTCGCAATTGACAAATTCACCAAGTGGATCGAGTACAAGCCGCTCGTAAAATACAGTGTAGAAAAAGCAGTCGAGTTCATCCAAGACATTATGCACCGCTTCGGAATACCCAACCGTGTCATTACAGATTTGGGTTCCCCTTTTACAGCTATCGAGTTTAGAAATTGGGCACAAGACTGCGGCATCAGTATAGATTATGCATCAGTTGCACACCCTAAAGCCAATGGACAAGTAGAAAGAGCCAACGAACTTATACTAGCTAGATTGAAACCAAGATTATATGAAGAACTATAAGATTACAGATCCAAATGGATTGAAGAATTACCCAAAGTAGTATGGGGGCCACGCACTCAAGTAAGAAGAGCAACTGGATACTCACCTTTCTTTCTAGTGTATGGATCAGAAGCCATGCTACCAACAGATTTGATCTGGACATCCCCAAAAATCAAGCAATATGAGGAGGAAGAAGCAGAACACACTCAAAGATTAGAACTTGACAGTGCAGAAGAAGTCAGGGTAAACACTACCCTTCAGTCAGCTCAATACCTCCAAGGTCTAAGGCGCCACTACAACAAAAGTACTAAACAACGCTCAGTACAAGTCGGAGACCTAGTACTACGAAGAATACAAAAAACTAACGGACGCCATAAACTACTCAGCCCATGGGAAGGTCCTTTTATTGTCCAAAAAGTCTCTAGACTAGGCACATACAAGTTAATGACTGAAGATGGAGTAGAAGTAAGGAATACGTGGCATATCATCCAGCTAAGAAGATTCTACGCTTGAAGAACTCAAGACAAAATTTATGTAGAAACAAAGCAATGTATAATCAGGATTCATGGCCAATGAAATAAAGATGATATTCCTCATCAACATTTGTCTTATTATGATCGATCCCGAGTTGTTTTCACAACCGGATGAGAGCAAAAGAGCTGAAAAGATGCTTGAGCTCGCAATCCCAAGTCTTTTCAGGCTTGGATGAGAGTAAGGCAGACAAGCTGACACTCGAACCTATCCTAGGTTGTTTTCATAGCCTAGATGAGAGCCAGAGGTGCTCACTCGATCTCGAGTTGTTTTCACAACCGGATGAGAGCAAAAGAGTTGAAAAGATGCTTGAGCTCGCAATCCCAAGTCTTTTTAGGCTTCGATGAGAGTAAGGCAGACAAGCTGACACTCGAACCTATCCTAGGTTATTTTCATAGCCTGGATGAGAGCTAGAGGTGCTCGCCCAATCCCGAGTTGTTTTCACAACCGGATGAGAGCAAAAGAGCTGAAAAGATGCTTGAGCTCGCAATCCCAAGTCTTTTCAAGCTTGGATGAGAGTAAGACAAACAAGCCGACACTCGAACCTATCATGGGCTGTTTTCACAGCCTAGATGAGAGCCAGAGGCGCTCGCCCTATCTCAGGTTGATTTCACAACTGGATGAGAGCAAAAGAGCTGAAAAGACGCTTGAGCTCGCAATTCACAAAAACAAGAGCAAAAGAGCTGAAAAGATGCTTGAGCTCACCTTGTCCCAAGTCTTTTCAGGCTTGGATGAGAGTAAGAAGGCTGAAAAGCCAACACTCGACCTATCCTAGATTGTTCTCATGGCCTAGATGAGAGCTAGACATCGCTCGCCCTATCCCAGAGTTGTTCCACACCGGACGAAACAACCCAACTGATCCAGCACCGATGCTCGACAGGACTCACGAAGATATAAAAAATAAAGAGCAAGACCAGTTGGAGAGCCACAACTCAAAGGAACCTGGATACGCCTACATAGACTAAGGTTTATATCCAACACGTATTTAAAGAAAAAATTCAAAAGTTTGGGAAAACAACTCGGAAAGATTCACTCGAATGATTCAAGCAAAATAGTAAAGATGTATCCAAAGAACCAGAATTCCTTTACAAGGCACAATACAAAGTATATCTTTACAAAGAAGAGAGATGTGCCAAGATACTACAGAACCTAACTGTCAGCTTCATCATGAGAAGGGGGAAGATGAATATCAAGCTTCTTAGCGATGAAGTTGGTCAGGTCTTCAACCTCAGACTCAGCATTCTTGATGGACTCTAGGTAGTTGTCATCATCGGAGTCCCCCATAAGTTTTTCTAGAGGGACCAATGGAGCAAGAACACAAATGTGAGCCAAAATGTTCTTGACACACACCCGGACCCCATCCTTCATGAAGCTCTGAAGGCACTCAGGAATCAGCGGGATGAACTCGCCCTAGGTCCTCCCATCATCTTTAGAAGTCCGACGAAGCTTCGCAATAGTCTTGAAAGATTTCCACAAAGTCACAAACTGTTGGTCAGATGTCGCTAGCTTTATGGACAAATCCTCAAATGGTTTTCATCCCCTACACAAGATCTCGATCAGCAGCAAGTCTAATCAACTGGGCATGAGCAAGCTCTTCTTAGGCATGAGCCTTTACCTCCTCGGCCCTATTATGATTAGACAGAACCGATATCTTCACATCTTCAACTTCAGTCAAGAGCGTCAGCTTATCTTTTTAAAGGTTTGATCAAGACAATAAAAGAAAATCAGGCAAATAAGGAGCAAAAAGTAAGAAAAAAGAGGGAACAAAGTATAAAAGAACTCAAAATACCATCACACTCTTTCTTCATATCCTCCACCTTCTTCAAAGCCTCCTAGACTGCAACATCCCTCCGCTCCTCTACCTCAATCACCTGAGCATGGAGAGCCTTTTCCTCCCTCTGGTGCGTCTGACGCTCAACCTCCATCTCGGCCCAGCAGAGGTCTAGCTCCATCTTTAGAGCACTAATTTCAGAGGATAGCTTTTTCTTAGTCTCAGTCAAGAAAAAGAAGTCGACATGGTCATGAGAGAAAGACTGATCAAACAGGACGAAGGGAAAGAGAGACAAGGCATAAGAACCAAAGAGGCCTAGCAAAATAATAACTTAAGGAAAACTTACCTGGAGTTTTTCCCCAAAAGAAGCAGCACCGACCGCTAGAATTCCCCAGTCCGTAGTCAGCTCCGACAAGCGACAGGTGGCGTCAAATTCCCGCATCACATCGTCATCTAAACGCTGACTACTAGTACCAAGAGCAACATGAGGAGAAACTAAATGATGCGAAGATGACAAAACCAAGGCCGCAACCTGAGCAGTAGAAGCCCCGACTACCTCCTTAGATGGACCTACCGCCGCGGTCACCATCATCTCCGAAGTTGGTGACTCTGCAGCAACATGATCATCAGGGGCCACCATCTCCCTCACAGCCACCTCGCTGACCGTGCGTTCTGAGTCCTAAGACTCAGTATGCATGGCCGCACCAATGGACTAAGAAGAAGCTGATCGAGGGTTGAGGGAAGGCGAGGGTGAAGACCTGCAAGACGATGGACAACCTCAATGATACAGGAAAAGGGAAAACATAAGCAAACAACCTAATCGGGATTCACTTACTTGGCCGCCTTCTTCAAACTAAAACCCCAAGCCGAGCTGAAGGTTTTGGCGGAGACATGGCGGCAGAAAAGACATCATCACCACCCTGTGCCAGGGATGGCATGATTGACACCTGAGCTCCAAAAGAACTCAGACTCGACGATCGCTTGCTACAAAAGCACAAGGACAAGTCAAAAGAAGCACTCAAGAATAACAGCAAGAAAACAAAAATACAACAACAACTCACCAGCGAGTGACGAGGGCCGCATCATCCTCATCATCCTCGCCCTCGAGCAACTCAACCACATTACCATCTGAGAAAAGAGAAAGTACTCGGTTATACACGCAAACAAACAACAAAGGGGATAAAACAAATTGATGTGCTCACCTAGGAGCATGCTACCTATAACTTGAGTACCTGGAAGAGTACACGGTTGACGAGGCTTCTTGGTGGCAGATGCACTGGCGAAAGCATCATCCGCCTGCGCCCTCTTATTGATGGAACGAGGAGCTCGAGGAACTGGGCATGGCACATATTCAACATATTGGACTGGTTCATTGCAAAAAGCACCAGGAAGAACTGTGAATACTAGAGACTTACTAGCCGAAGCTGCTATAGCTAGACTTGCTCCGGCCTCCTCCCTAGCTAGGTTATCATCAGTAGGAACCGGATCAACAAAGTTACGCCCCAATTCCTACAAGACGACCAAAGGAGAATGAATAAGTAGAAAATTAAAGATAGAAAGTACAAACAACAAAAGATATATAAAGAAAAATACTCGCAAAAGTAAAACAACTCACAACAGGGGGTGGATTATCTCCACAATATTTGGGAACTGCGTGGGGGACCATGGTGACCCCCTTTAGAACCTTCCTCAGGCGCTCCAGTACCTCTTCTTCAGTCAACTCAAGGGCAGGAACCATCCGAGATGGGTCCTCAGCCCTAGAATACTCAAAGCTGAGATGCTCCCTCTCCTTCAGGGGTTGAACTTGGCGATGCATGTAGCTGACAATGATCCCAAAACCAGTCAAACCTTGCTACTTCAGAGTTTAGATTCTCTCAAGAAGTGGCTTCATGGCCTAGAGCTCATCGCTTGTCAAGGGGTTCTTCTCCCAATGATCATTAACCGAGGGACCAGAACCAGAATGAATAGCAAGGGGAGGAATCATGTTCGCAACATAAAATCACTCCGAACGCCAGTCCCAAATAGAATCAACAAGATCATAATTGAAAAAGAGGGCTTTCTTCCCCTAATGGAATTGGATGCCACAACCACCCAATGGAGAAGTACTGTCACTCTGAGGATGCGGCTTCAAACAGAAAAAGAAACGAAACAGAGAGATTGAAGAAACGATAACAATAAAAGCTTCATAGAGATGGACGAACACTGACAGATGAAGGACAACGTTCAGAGTCAAGTGGTTCAGAGAAATGTTGAAGTAATGAAGGAAACGATGAAGAAAAGCAGAAGCAGGCAAGCAGAGGCCGAAATAATGAAGGAAACGATGAAAGAGATAAACAGGACGATCTCACCAGGACTAGGAGTAGGAACCCGATGCTGGCAGGGGACCTTCCAATCCACAAAATCCTTCTCCTGGATTAGGCCGTCGCTGACCAAATCACGCAACTGATCCTCCATTGTAGTCGGAACTGGCCAGAGCTTCTCTGCAGCCCTCATGGCGATGAATTCCTGATTCTCGATGACCAAGAGCGATGACTCCTCGTCCACCAAGACCTCCTTTAACTTGCTCGATGACTTCTTCTTGCCAATACAATGGCGAGGATCTGAGGTCGGTGGCAAAAGTTCAACGGCGGTGGTGGAACTCTAGAGGTTAGGGTTTAGCAAAGGCCGAATGCTAAAGGGCAAGGATAGGGTAAGAAAGAAGAAGAAGAAGAAGAAGAAGAAGGGTCCTTAAATAGAATTATAACGGTAAAAACACGGCCCATCAGGCCTGTAACGGAACCATCCAAATTATAAGAGCACAAGTTTAAAAACAATCGCCGAAATGATCAAATTCTCAAATTTGAGCCCATATAACTCTGGTAGTCCACGAAATCACGAGGGATTTCAAACCAAACCGAGAGCAACCAAGATCGTAGTGATTCAACATAACACAACACTTGTTACAACAGTTCGTAAGTAGCTCTCATACATCGGAGTACAAATAATTTTATTACAAAACTAAAATAAAGATTAGCGGAAGCAACATAATTTCTGAAACTATTTAAATTCAAATACTGCCAGTACATAGTCACATCCTGCAAAAGCATACCAGAAGAGATACTACAGAGACCATGCCCATATGGTCTAGTCTTCACACCCACATGGCAAAGACAATACTTGCAGCAACAAGTACAAATCTGCAACCTACAACAGGTGGGAATAAACCCTGAGTACGAGAAGGTACTCAGCTAGACTTACCCGACAAAAACCAGAAACAACGGTGACACCAAGGAGTATGCAAGGCTTTATAAGGTGGGCTAGCTTGACTCACTTGCAAAAAAGCTTATTGTAGATAAGTAATCATTAATGCTTAAGCATCAAGTTAATAATCATTAACCTGTCATCTAGATTAGCACCTGTACTAAAGCAATCACTTCATTATGAGCAAACAATATTAACCATAGCAGGTATAATAAGGCCATCATCATCATTATCATCAATTCTGAACCATCATTAATAATTAGTGTATCTACGCTGGAGATAACCAGTCAAGTTTATCACTATCCGGGAGAGACGGTGACTCGAATCGATTCCAACTCAGCTGAGGGGGTATTCCTGACACTCACCCGGCAAACCCCGCTAAAGGCAGCCGTAGATAACCTTTGGTACAACTCAAGGTGGGCCCGAACAGCGCCACATTCTCGGGGATACCAGTGGCCAGGATGCTCAGGACTTTTAACTCACCTACCCTTGGACCCTCTGGCTCCCTTTAGAGGCGACTTTCACTTTTCGACTTCGCAGCCTGAGTTGAGCTACTAGGCTTCGCGGTCGGCAACCTCAGGCCGGCCAACTAAATGTCAGGCATGCGTTCAAAATGACATAGAAGGCTCCAGGTCTCGGTCCTTAATCGACACAGACGGGGATAGATCCACACCCAAGACCTCCATGCCTTGCTGTTTCACTATCATCATCCCGCCCGGTCTCATTTCATTTTATTACACATGGTTCACTTCCACGATAGCAAATATAGCCAACCATGACCTGACAAAGCCCTATATCTCGCAGGTGACAGGAAATCACCCGACTTCTACCGGTCTAATTTAGCAGGGCTAAGCATAGATCCGATCTTGTCTACATAGGATTCAAGGTTCGAATTGCTAGAGAAGGAGTGTTATCAGTGCAGCAAGGGTTTCCAACCAACTCCTATCACGTAATGCAACAATACATATAACATGTATATATATATATATAATTGCTTTGAAAGTAGGAGGCTTATAATGCTTCGGGGCTTGCCTTAACCGAAAGAAGATAGATCAAGGGTCAGCTTCAAGATCGGTTTCCACGTCTTTTCCGGCGTCGTCGGACTGGACCTCCGGCTCCAGAACGGACTCCAACTTCAGGTTCCACGTCCAGCGAGACTTTGCTCGTAACACGATTCTCGGCACACCTATTGCATGAATATGCATCCAATGAATCTTATGTATGCACCGATGACATGATGATTTATGAACATGCATGAATGATGTGAAGATGAATGTAATGATATTGCAATATCATGAGCACAAAACCAAGTCATGTGGTGCTCTACTCAAATCACTTCAAGCTTATGAAATTGTCTATATTTCATTTATAATCATCTAAGCATGATTTCATCATTTACCAATTTGAAATAGCACATGTATAAAAATCTGTTCTAAAAGACAGAGAGCACTTCCAGAACTGACCCAGCTTGGGACAGCTGCCATTTCTAAACTATAAGTTCACTTGCTACAAAAATTTACCAGCAACCAGTTCATGAAATCCTCAACAGCTTTGCTAGCACATGTATAAAAATCTGTTCTAAAAGATAGAGAGCACTTCCAGAACTGACCTAGCTTGGGACAGCTGTCATTTCTAAACTATAAGTTCACTTGCTACAAAAATTTACCAGCAACTAGTTCATAAAATCCTCAACAACTTTGCTATAGATCACCAAGCATGAAAACATCATTATCATAGGTTAATTCTCTTAACTAGCAAATCTGTCCAGAAATGACAGAATCACTAACTTAAATATTTAGTGACGAATCAAAGCACAATTGGACCAAACCAAGTTTACCAACTTGTTTTGCATGTCAAAGGAACATCAGAAAGTATAGTGCCAACTTCTAAATACATCATTTAATATTCTTTTATAATTTATTTAGTTAATTAGGTGATTAAAGCAACCTACAGTAAAACTATATATATAAATCTACAAAAAATATAGTAGCCACCTCATTCTTCACATAGGCTACCATAAAAATTTACAATCAATTGGATGAGCAAAACTTGATATATCAAAAATAACAGATGACAAGTCTATTTCTAGCATAAATAGGAAACCCTAATGAAAAGCATCAAACAACAAATTTCATATTTTTTCTGGCCTCTTTCTAACATAAGAAAGACACTCACCAAGTTTCACCCTTATTGGATCTATAGAAAAATTATGAATATTCACACAAAATCCATCCAAGCAAACAAGATAATTACATAACTCCACCAAATCACATCCAAATTGCATGAAAATTTAACCATAATCTATTCATGATATGAGCAGTTCACTAAAAAAATTTCATGTCATTTGGAGCTACACAGAAAAAGATATCATTTTCTCCTTTTTCCATAAGAATAAAAGAGATAAATAATAACTATTCATTTCATCATAAAACATGGCACACATTATATTTTTATAATAAACTAGACATTACTAGGAAACCAACAAAATTGGAACCATAACATTTGGATCTATTAATCATGAGATACATATTTTTTAATCTATACATAGTTCTGTGAAAAAGGATAAAAAGAAAACCAATTTCTGGAAATCCTAACGGCCTACTGGGCCGGCCCGGGAGATTACCGCGGCCCAGAGGCACGCGCGTGCGCCCGCACGTGACTGTGCGGCCCACTCACACTGCTCAGCCTAGCTCGCTGGCTCAACCGAGCCAAGGCAGAGGAGGGAGGCGCCGACACGCGGGTCCCGCCTGCCATAGAGAGCAGAGTAGGGGAGAGGCCGTGGCCGGCGTTTGCTCGCCGGCGGTGATAGCTCCGACGGTGCTAAATGCATCGTCATGCTCGCCATGACGAGACACACCCAAGGATGCCTCGGGTTTGGCTTCTACCAGCGTCTACCTACGGTAGTGATGTGCACAGCGGACGACGGCGAGGTCGCGGCGAAAATCCAGCAACGGCGAGCTCACACAGTCCCACCTAAGCTCGGTACGAGCTTCTCGGTGTCAAGGTGAAGCCAATTGTGAAGAAAATGGAGAAAAAGGGAGCCTCTAAGTACTCCAGCCACGGTGAGCTCGATCTCCGGTGAGGTCGAGTCATGGCGGCGGTAGCGGATTAGGCAATATGCCCTCACCTTTGGCTGAAAGACGCAACGAGAGGGCAAACGGGGTAGAGGGGATGATGGCGAAGCTATGGGCGGGTTTTTGTGGCTGGTGGTGCGGTGGCGCTCGCACACGAGCTCACCGAAGCTCGTGGTGGTGAGCGAGATGAGGGGCGAGGGGTCGACTCGGTCTTCACATTTGTGCATGCACTCGCGACGTGGAGGCACCGGCAGAGCATGAACGCCACGCGGCAGCGCCGCTCTGAGCTCGGTCGCCACGACAATGTCGCTGTCTAAACCTCTGAAATGGAACCCGAGAGGACTGACTAACAGTGTGATTTTGGTGTCGATTAACTCACAAATGAGCTAAAGTTAGTGAAATCTCTAATTAGCAAACTTGTAGACCTATGTGAGTACTACAAGTTTGTCAAAAAGATCATGGACTGGTTCGGCTTCATTAGTGAGATACCGTGCCCTAAAGTGAGGCACATGAAAACTGAAATGGAGTTTCAGTTACACCATGACTAAAACATGATTTTCTAAGCACTCTATCTCCTAAACCCTTGAGAACTAGGTGATGGTGTTATTGACAATATTGTAGAGCTAAGTGAGTTATACAAAAGTGTCAATATGGGTTAGAGCTGGTTTGGTCAGGTTTTCAAACTACAAGCTCCCAAAGATGGGTACTTGGAAACTGAAAAGCAGTTCTAGGACTTAGAAAAATTCTAAGTGTGGAAACAGCCTTCCATTCCCACATGTGGGCCATGTTTGGGCATGATCCAAGCTTTTTCATGAGATGATCCAAAAATAACTTTTGTTCCTCATAAAATTTGGCACAACTTTGGTAAAGGGTGCACCTCCATGCAAGGTCTCTAGGTTGGACTTTTTAATTAGTCAAACTAGGGCACTCTAGAGGTCACCTCAAGGTCAAACCTCCCCTAGAGGGCAAATTAGTCATTTCGGTCAACATAAACAGTGCTCCATTAGGTGTCCTAAGCATAGTTAAGCTACTAGAGATCATGTAAGAGCATCACAAGTGTCAACTACACAAAAACCCTAGCAACACATAAAGGAAACACATAGAAAACCACAAATGTTGCAATTGTTTCAAATGTTGCAAATGAATGTTTCAACACTTTTACTAATCAAACATGATGCTATGCTCATGATAAGAGACTAGGATGCCATGATCATGCATTATGAATGCATTATGAGGCTAACTAACACCAGGGGTGTTACAGCCCTCCCCCCTTATAAAAATCTCGTCCTGAGATTTGAAAGTAGTATCATTTTTCATAGAAAGCGGAATAGTTGTCCTTTAAATAATTCTCTCTTTCCCAAGTTGTATCACGTTCACCGTGATTACTCCAAACCACCTTGTATAATTTGACTACTCAATTTCGAGTTACCCTTTCCAGAGTATCCAGGACATATACCGGTTTCTCCTCATAAGAAAGATCAGATTTCAATTTGATGCGTCTCACTTCTACTCTTTCCTCGGGAAGACGGAGACACTTCTTCAATTGCGAAACATGGAAGGCTAGAAAGATAGCTCCCAACTCACGAGGTAAACTAAGCTTATAAGCTACTCTTTCACTTTTCTCGATGATCTGATAGGGTCCAATGTATCGAGGCTCAAGCTTTCTTTTGATCCCAAAACGCTTTACTCCTCTCATAGGAGACACCTTTAGATAGACATGGTCACCTATTTCAAACTCAATGGGTTTCCTCCTATTATCTGCGTAGCTCTTTTGTCTAGCCTGAGCGGCTGCTATATTTTTCTATATAGCACGGACTTGCTCCTCGGCTTCTTTTACAAAGTCAATACTATAGAGCCTTCTTTCTCCTGGTTCCATCCAGTTCAAAGGAGTTCTACACTTGCGACCATATAAAGCTTCAAATGGAGCCATCTTGATGCTCTCTTGATAACTGTTGTTGTAAGAGAATTCAGCGAGAGGCAACCATTTCTCCCAAGAGCCATTACAAGAGATGATGCAAGCTCTAAGCATATCTTCAAGAATCTAATTCACACGCTCAGTCTGTCCCGACGTCTATGGATGATAAGCAGAACTACAGACCAAATTAGTTCCAAGATTCTGATGTAGGCGCTCCTAGAAACGAGCAGTAAATTGTGACCCTCTGTCAGAGACAATAGACTTAGGCACTCCATGAAGACATATAACTTCTTAGAAGTAGATATCAGCATATTGGTGTGGGTGATAGTTACTCTTCACGGGGATAAAGTGAGCAGACTTTGTCAAATGATCTACTATAACCCAAATAGAATCAAAACCTCTTTGGGTGGTTGGTAATCCGACGATAAAGTCCATAACAATGTCATCCCATTTCAAACCTGGAACAGACAAAGGCTGGAGTAAACCAGGCTTCATGTGAATGGCCTTAACTCTACAACAATTATCACACCTAGCGACGTAGGCTGCAATTTCCTTCTTCATCTTGGTCCACCAATAGTACGACTTGAGGTCCTAATACATCTTACTGCTGCCAGGATGGATGGACAACTTAGAAGAATGGGCTTCAGATAAGATTTGGTTTCTGAGCTCTCTATCTTTTGGCACAACGAGTCTATCCTTGAACCAGAGAATTCCCTTCTCATCGATTCGAAAATGCTTGGTTTCTTGCTCTTTCATCTTTCTCTTGATGTGAAATACACCAGTATCAGTCTTTTGTAACTCAATAATTCTACTTCTCAAAGAACAATCCACAGTGATGATGGAGTACAACGGGATGCAAGAGATGAGACAAATGAAAATCTTCTTCTATCAAAGAGTTACAATGAGATTTTCTACTCAAGACATTGGCAACCACATTTGCCTTACCAGGATGGTAATGCACCTAGAGGTTATAATCCTTAATCAACTCTAACCATCTTCTCTGGCGCATATTTAACTCAGGTTGAGTAAATATGTACTTAAGACTCTTGTGATCTGTATAAATATTGCATATATTTCCAAGCAAATAGTGTCTCCAAATTTTTAGAGCATGGACAACAGCAGCTAACTCCAAGTCATGAGTCGGATAGTTAACTTCATGTTTTCTTAACTGACGTGAAGCATACGCAATAACTCAGCCTTCTTGAATAAGTACGCCACCTAAACCAGTACCCGATGCATCACAATACACATTAAACGGTTTCTCAATGTCAGGTTGCGCTAATACAAGAGCTGATGTCAACAAAGTCCGTAGAGTGTGGAAAGCTTGCTCACACTCCGGAGTCCAATCAAACTTTCTATCCTTCTCAAGTAGTCGAGTCATAGGCTTAGCTATCTTAGAGAAATCCGGGATAAAATGACGATAGTAGCCAGCCAATCCAAGAAAACTCTGAACTTCATGGACTGTAGTTGGTGCCTTCCAATCCAAAACTTACTGTACCTTAGTCGGGTCTACTGAAATTCCCTCACCAGACAATACATGACCGAGGAAAGGTACCTTCTTTAACCAGAATTCACATTTGCTGAACTTGGCGTAGAGCTTATGTTCACGTAATCTGGATAAAACAATTCTTAGATGCTAGGCATGTTCTTCTTCATTTTCAGAATAGATGAGGATATCATCAATGAATATCACCACAAACTTGTCCAGCTCTCGCATGAATACTGAATTCATCAGGTACATGAAATGTGCAGGAGCATTGGTCAGACCAAAAGACATGACAAGATATTCATATAACCCGTATCTGGTAGAGAAAGCAGTCTTTGGTATGTCTTCTGGACGGATTTTAATTTGGTGATAACCAGATCTCAGATCAATCTTCGAGAATACCTTTGCTTTAGATAACTGATCAAACAAGATATCAATACGAGGCAACGGATACTTGTTCTTGATAGTGACTGCATTGAGTGGTCGATAGTCTACACACATACGCAGAGACTGGTCCTTCTTCTTCACAAAGATAGTAGGACAACCCCACAGAGAAGAACTAGGATGGATCAGCCCTTTGTGTAAAAGTTTGCTAAGTTGTGTCTTGAGTTCAGTTAACTCATTCGGCGGCATTCTATACGGTCTTTTAGAAATTGGTGCGGTACCCGGAATTAACTCAATCTTGAATTCTACATCATGATCTGGAGGTAATCCTGACAAATCATCGGGAAAAACATCTGGAAATTCACACACTACAGGAACTTCTGTAATCTCTCTTGCTTTTGCTATCATAGCGTTAACTGTAGTCTGAGGACTAACATCTCGAGGAAGTTGCACTAGAAAAGCTTGTTGATCTTTTGGATCCCTCAACATAACCACTCTTGTAGAGGTATCGATCAGAACACCTTTTCCACTCATCCACTTCATACCTAAGATTATATCTAGGCCCAATCCGGGTAATACCACGAGATCTAGACTATACAGACGTCCTTCTATCTCGATCTTTGCTCCTAAGACCAACTGGTTGGTTGAAATATTATTTCCAGCAGCACTAATAATATACCCACTATTATCTAAAGTAACGACTTTCATACCAGGCTTGGCTGTAAATGTTGAACTGATAAAAGAGTGGGAAGCACCTGAATCAAACAGCACGATTGCAGGATGTTGGTTCACTAAAAATGCACCAGCAGTGATAATCTCACCCGTAGGAATGGATTCCACTGTGGTGTATCGAACCCATCCTTTACACACATCTGCCTTATTATCATTTGATTTCTTCTGCGGGAGAGGACAATCTCTGGCCCAATGACCTGACATCTTGCAATTCCAACATGGCCGATTACTTGGCGGTGCCTTAGGCTTTCCTTTCTTAATACTGCTCCTCTTGACCGGATCCTGTGTCTAATATGGGTGATATCTAGTAGATATGCCAGGCGAATAATACTGAGGTGTAATCACCACCAGAGTATTGGTCGTTGGTGCTTTAGATTCATGAGATTTCTCATGGCTCTTAGAAGCAGCGTACACAGCATTACAGTTCTCTTGAAGGATAGTATCACTGACAAACTCATTGAAAGTTGCACATTTGCTATTGCACATGGCCTTCATCAATTTGGGACACAGCCCTCTTTTAAAACTTGCAATCTTCTTAACTTCCGTATTAACAAATTCTGGAGCATATCTTGACAAGTTGATGAAAGCATGTAGATATTCTGTTATGCTTTTGTCTCTTTGGGTGAGCTTCATAAACTCGGTGTGCTTGATTGCCATGAGGCCAACAGGAACGTAATGTCCCCGAAATGCTTCCTTGAACTGATCCCAAACTACTTCCATATTCTCAGGCAGGGTATTCCCATGGTGACACCACCAAACACCTGTAGGTCCTTGCAATTGTTGTGAAGCATATTCTGTTTTCATATTATCTGCCACCTTGAGCACATGAAACTTCTGTTCGATAGTGTTCAACCATTCGTCTGCGTGAAGTGGCTCTTCTGCTTCTCAAAAAATAGGAGGCTCAGTATCTAAGAAATCCTTATAGTTGTTGTACTAGGTAGGCTCAGGTTCCTGATGGACATGGTTTCTGACACTCTCGTCCAAGGCTCGCTGACTTTCGGCAAGTATTTGCAGCAACTCAGCAGAGGTAGGTTGCGGAGGAGACGATGGCGGTTCTGTATTGCCACGACTCCGACTGCTAGAGCGAAACTGATGAGACATCTGCAAGTAGATGAAATGAGTAAGCATTGATGACGTCGGAAGGCTGCTGACGAATTACATAAGCATGAGGAAGAGATTGTATTTAAACTATCCAAATTCCATTCTCAAAAGAGGGAAATTTCTTGGTTTGAGGTATGGATCTTCTGACAAGATAGGGAATGACATCCAAGGAAATGGTTCATGGGAAGATAACACATTGGTGTAGCTCTATAATGGATCATGACTAGCAATCCTTAATACCTGCGCGTGCCGAGCAGCGCAACCTTGTGTCACGCGCCACAAGAGGCTCTCGGTTTCATCGCGGCACCATGGAGTACTAATCGCAACACCATTACCGAACACACACCCATAAGGAATCCTCACGTGTCAAGAATTAGGCGTGTAGAAACAGTATCATCCAAAGAGAGGGTAGCAAACAAGGATGGATACAAGAGTAGAAGCAATGGAGAGGCGAGTTGCAGATCAAAACACAACCCAACTCGAGGAGATACATCTTGAAATTGTATCTTGCTTTTCTTCCCGGGCCAGGTATGAATTTGGTTTCAAGGCTAACACTACTGACCACTCCACTAGGTTGGTTGACTACCACAATTCTTCATGAAAGAAATGCAACTATTTATGGGACAACTATTTGGAGGAAAGAAAATTTTTAAAGAACGGAATAAGCAATTTATAAGGGAGGGAGTAATGCAGAATGCAATGTATGATGCGAACATGGTGCATGCACGAATCGTACGTCCTCACAAACCTAGAAAGAATTTGAAATTTCTAGCGTATAATTCGGTGGCATACACACGTTCTCTCAATAACGATAACTAGTCGCTCTACAGGAAACGTTGTTAGTGTACCTGCAGAAAATTGCATTTCAGCCCAACAATTCCTAATATAGCACACACGAAAGTTGTAAACTAAATACTTTCCATACATACATCCCCCGATGTATATACTTCAGTATCAAAGCTAATCGACAGATTTACCCACAATTAAGTACCCTCATAGATACATGGTTGGACATGTAAGTATGCGAGTATCCACAACTACTCTCCCCTATTCCAACGGTTGGACGGTCATGCTCTCACAACTCCCACTTACCAGGGCGTAGAGGTATTTTGATCCATACATTACCACCCAAATGGATGGCATCCATACAATAGCATGCCGTATGGACAACGAAACAGAAAACAAGCAAGAACCCCTAAGTTAGTACCTTAGTAAGCCACCTAATATTCCTTATTTGGGCATATAGGATATGACCACTGTCACTCTTTAGATTAGAATTAAGATTTTTCACAAAAGCTTTTGTTTAAATACACAAATAATGTGTTTACTGTTGAATCTTGCTCTGATACCAGCTGTAACGGAACCGTCCAAATTATAAGAGCACAAGTTCAAAAACAATCGCCGAAACGATCAAATTCTCAAACTTGAGCCCATATAACTCCGGTAGTCCACGAAATCACGAGGGATTTCAAACCAAACCAAGAGCAACCAAGATCGTAGTGATTCAATATAACACAACACTTGTTACAACAGTTCGTAAGTAGCTCTCATACATCGGAGTACAAATAATTTTATTATAAAACTAAAATAAAGATTAGCGGAAGCAACATAATTTCTAAAACTATTTAAATTCAAATACTTCCAGTACATAGTCACATCCTGCAAAAGCATACCAGAAGAGATACTACAGAGACCATGCCCATATGGTCTAGTCTTCACACCCACATGGCGAAGACAATACTTGTAGCAACAAGTACGAATCTGCTACCTGCAACAGGTGGGAATAAACCCTGAGTACGAGAAGGTACTCAGCTAGACTTACCCGACAAAAACCAGAAACAACGGAGACACCAAGGAGTATGCAAGGCTTTATAAGGTGGGCTAGCTTGACTCACTTGCAGAAAAGCTTATTACAGATAAGTAATCATTAATACTTAAGCATCAAGTTAATAATCATTAACCTGTCATCTAGATTAGCACCTGTACTAAAGCAATCACTTCATTATGAGCAAACAATATTAACCATAGTAGGTATAATAAGGCCATCATCATCATTATCATCAATTCCGAACCATCATTAATAATTAGTGAATCTACGCTGGATATAACCAGTCAAGTTTCTCACTATCTGGGAGAGACGACGACTCGAATTGATTCCAACTCAGCTGAGGGGGTATTCCTGACACTCACCCGGCAAACCCCGCTAAAGGCAGTCATAGATAACCTTTGGAACAACTCAGGGTGGGCCCGAACAGCGCCACGTTCTCGGGGATACCAGTGGCCAGGATGCTCAGGACTTTTAACTCACCTGCCCTTGGACCCTCTGGCTCCCTTCCGAGGTGACTTTCACTTTTCGACTTCGCAGCCTGAGTTGAGCTACTAGGCTTCGCGGTCGGCAACCTCAGGCTGGCCAACTAAATGTCAGGCATGCGTTCAAAATGACATAGAAGGCTCTAGGTCTCGGTCCTTAATCGACACAGACGGGGATAGATCCACACCCAAGACCTCCATGCCTTGCTATTTCACTATCATCATCCTGCCCGGTCTCATTTCATTTTATTACACATGGTTCACTTCCACGATAGCAAATATAGCCAACCATGACCTGACAAAGCCCTATATCTCGCAGGTGATAGGAAATCACCCGACTTCTACCGGTCTAATTTAGCAGGGCTAAGCATAGATACGATCCTATCTACATAGGATTCAAGGTTCGAATTGCTGGACAAGGAGTGTAATCAGTGTAGCAAGGGTTTCCAACCAACTCCTATCATGTAATGCAACAATACATATAACATGTATATATAGATAATTGCTTTGAAAGTAGGAGGCTTATAATGCTCCGGGGCTTGCCTTAACCGAAAGAAGATAGATCATGGGTCAGCTTCAAGAACGGTTTCCACATCTTTTCCGGCGTTGTCGGACTGGACCTCCGGCTCCTGAATGGACTCCAACTTCAGGTTCCATGTCCAGCGAGACTTTGCTCGTAACACGATTCTCGGCACACCTATTGCATGAATATGCATCCAATGAATCTTATGTATGCACCGATGACATGATGATTTATGAACATGCATGAATGATGTGAAGATGAATGTAATGATATTGCAACATCATGAGCACAAAACCAAGTCATGTGGTGCTCTACTCAAATCACTTCAAGCTTATGAAATTGTCTATATTTTATTTATAATCATCTAAGCATGATTTCATCATTTACCAAGTTAAAATAGCACATGTATAAAAATTTGTTCTAAAAGACAGAGAGCACTTCTAGAACTGATCCAGCTTGGGACAGCTACCATTTCTAAACTATAAGTTCACTTGCTACAAAAATTTACCAGCAACCAGTTCATGAAATCCTCAACAACTTTGCTAGCACATGTATAAAAATCTGTTCTAAAAGACAGAGAGCACTTCCAGAACTGACCCAGCTTGGGACAGCTGCCATTTCTAAACTATAAGTTCACTTGCTACAAAAATTTACCAGCAACTAGTTCATGAAATCCTCAACAACTTTGCTATAGATCACCAAGCATGAAAACATCATTATCATAGGTTAATTCTCTTAACTAGCAAATCTGTCCAGAAATGACAGAATCACTAACTTAAATATTTAGTGACGAATCAAAAGCACAATTGGACCAAACCAAGTTTACCAACTTGTTTTGCATGTCAAAGGAACATCAGAAAGTATAGTGCCAACTTCTAAATACATCTTTTAATATTCTTTTATAATTTATTTAGTTAATTAGGTGATTAAAGCAACCTACAGTAAAACTATATATAAAAATCTACAAAAATTACAGTAGCCACCTCATGCTTTAAATAGGCTACCATAAAAATTTTCAATCAATTGGATGAGCAAAACTTGATATATCAAAAATAACAGATGACAAGTCTATTTCTAGCATAAATAGGAAACCCTAATGAAAAGCATCAAACAACAGATTTCATATTTTTCCTAGCCTCTTTCTAACATAATAAAGACACTCACCAAGTTTCACCCTTATTGGATCTATAGAAAAAATATGAATATTCACACAAAATCCATCCAAGCAAACAAGATAATTACATAACTCCACCAAATCACATCCAAATTGCATGAAAATTTAACCATAAGCTATTCATGATATGAGCAGTTCACTATAAAAATTTCATATCATTTGGAGCTTCACAGAAAAAGATATTATTTTCTCCTTTTTTCCATAAGAATAAAAGAGATAAATAATAACTATTCATTTCATCATAAAACATGGCACACATTATATTTTTATAATAAACTAGACATTACTAGAAAACCAACAAAATTCGAACCATAACATTTGGATCTATTAATCATGAGATACATATTTTTGAATCTATACATAGTTCTATGAAAAAGGATAAAAAGAAAACCAATTTCTAGAAATCCTAACGGCCTACTGGGCCGGCCCGGGAGATTACCGCGGCTCAGAGGCATGCGCGTGCGCCCGCACGTGACTGCACGGCCCACTCACGCTGCTCGGCCCAGCTCGCTGGCTCAACCGAGCCAAGGCAGAGGAGGGAGGCGCCGACACGCGGGTCCCGCCTGCCATAGAGAGCAGAGCAGGGGAGCGGCCGTGGCCGGCGTTTGCTCGCCGGCGGGGATAGCTCCGATGGTGCTAAATGCATCGTCGTGCTCTCCATGACGAGACACACCCAAGGATGCCTCAGGTTTGGCTTCTACCAGCGTCTACCTACGGTAGTGATGTGCACAGCGGACGGCGGCGAGGTCGTGGCGAAAATCCAGCAACGGCGAGCTCGCACAGTCCTACCTAAGCTCGGTACGAGCTTCTCGGTGTCAAGGTGAAGCCAATTGTGAAGAAAATGGAGAAAAAGGGAGCCTCTAAGTACTCCGGCCACGGTGAGCTCGATCTCCGGCGAGGTCGAGTCATGGCGGTGGCAGTGGATTAGGCAATATGCCCTCACCTTTGGCCGAAAGACGCAACGAGAGGGCGAACGGGGTAGATGGGATGATGGCGAAGCTATGGGCGGGTTTTTGTGGCTGGCGGTGCGGTGGCGCTCGCACATGAGCTCACCGAAGCTCGTGGTGGTGATGATGTGGAGTTTTTTTTTCCGCTGCGGTGGAGACAACAGAGAGGGAAAGGAATGGCGAGCGAGATGAGGGGCGAGGGGTCGACTTGGTCTTCACATTTGTGCACGCACTCGCGATGTGGAGGCACCGGCAGAGCATGAACGCCATGCGACAGCGCCGCTCTGAGCTCGATCGCCACGACAGCGTCACTGTCTGAACCTCTAAAATGGAACCCGAGAGGATTGACTGACAGTGTGATTTTGGTGTCGATTAACTCACAAATGAGCTCGAGTTAGTGAAATCTCTAATTAGCAAACTTGTAGACCTATGTGAGTACTACAAGTTTTTCAAACAGATCATAGACTAGTTCGGCTTTGTTAGTGAGATATCGTGCCCTAAAGTGAGGCACATGAAAACTGAAATGGAGTTTCAGTTACACCATGACTGAAACATGATTTTCTAAGCACTCTATCTCCTAAACTTGTAGTACTCACATGATTTTCTAAGGTCTCTAGGTTAGACTTTTTAATTAGTCAAACTAGGGCACTCTAGAGGTCACCTCAAGGTCAAACCTCCCCTAGAGGGCAAATTAGTCATTTTGGTCAATATGAACAGTGCTCCATTAGGTGTCCTAAGCATAGTTAAGCTACTAGAGATCATGTAAGAGCATCACAAGTGTCAACTACACAAAAACCCTAGCAACACATAAAGGAAACACATAGAAAACCACAAATGTTGCAATTGTTTCAAATGTTGCAAATGAATGTTTCAACACTTTTACTAATCAAACATGATGCTATGCTCATGATAAGAGACTAGGATGCCATGATCATGCATTATGAATGCATTATGAGGCTAACTAACACCAGAGGTGTTACAAGGCCCGCTTAACGCGGCATGGAAACGCAACGGTCTATTTCTTGCCATAACTGACACGGCCGAAATGACGGATGACACAACTTTTCACAACGGTACAGTGCAACTAGCAGATTTCAGACTTATCCGTTCACACTGCGCCATTACCGAATTGTTATGGATTACACAACTCAGAAAGAACTCGCCATCCACAAGAATCACAGAAGATGTTACAGTACGCCTCCAAAAAAACCCGGATACTTAAGAAACAACCCAGATGATACTCAAAAGCACTCAGACAACAAAAAAGGAGACAACAACTGAGAAAGAAAGATTTTTTTTATTACAAATATAATTAAAGGGCATAAGGTTACAGATCTTATAAGACCCAACGAACTCAGTACTACGACGAGCAAGGCAGGAACAAAGAGCCCATGTAGAACTCGGCTCTGGAAATGACTATGTGCTCCTAGCCACAACACAGTAGAAGACAACCAACTCGGATACACTGTTTTCTTCAAAGGAAGGACGCAGTGCATCTAAGACAGATATCAGCAGCACAGCGGGACAACTCAGACCAGGAGAGGCTCATAGACATTAGTCTACCCAAGTCCGATGTGATCCTAGATTAGACGCTGATCTGCACCGGACAGTCGCAAGGCAATGTGGAAGGATCAACCCGGACCTACTGGATGGAACACATCCCATATCACAAGACTTCTTCCACTTGCCACCACGTACTACCTGGTATAATGCTACTACAAGATTAGTCTACCTCTAATCTCGATCACTAGACTTTTTCTATTTGCTACAAGACTTACAATACTCACAACTCACGCCCGAGGGCTGCTCTACTTCACAAACTATCATATTCATGGCTACGGAGGCTTCGGACTATACAACAAGACACTTGATGAATCGAAGCACCACACCAGGAGGGTATTTATAGGACAAAGAGCGGCATACATAGACTAGGAGCACCAACAGAACAAGCCTGACAAAGGTCTCAGTGAAAAGATAGAAAGCAGTAAGAAGAGGACATGCGCGTGAAGGAACAATATTCAAGGATAAGCATATTCGAAAGAATATGCCAACACTATACACCTCATGATTACAGAGAATTCAATCCAACCACCAACCACCACCAACCTCAGATATAAAGCTGGCTACCCAAGAAGATGATAAAAAACCCTCTATCCTAGTTCTTAATGATCTAAAAGAACTCAGAAAGATGCTTAGGGGTTGCAGGGTACATATCCTGAGAAGAGATTTTTAGTTTTTTTAATAACCAAAATTCAAGACCCTCCAACTTTTTGTTCCAAATAGCAAGAGGCTCGGGGGCTACACTCGGTGAGTGTGCTTTTTCTTCAAAAAATCGCACGTCACTTGGAAGACTTCTTCAAGACATGACCACTTCAAGGCTTAATGTTGAAAGAACCCGGAATGAAGGAAGTCTTCGAGTTCAACCATGAAATGCTCGGGGCTTGTTGATGCAGGACCCACAGGGTTCCCCAATGATGTGACTACAAGTCATGGGCCCTGGCCTGGCCCACAAACTAGAGCAAGGAGAGGTGTAGCATCTACTACACCGAATCTGAGTAGAATAGGCCAGACTAGCCGGATTCCTATGGAAAGTAACTTCTGTATCTAGTTCAGGTTACCTTCTTTGGATCCGACTAGGATTGTAACCGCACCACATCCTTCTCTATCGATATAAAGAGAGGGCTTGGGCACCCCCTGTAATAAGAGACAAGATAACACAATCAATCCAACGCAAAGGCTAACACCGACTGGATGTAAGGTTATTACTCGATCACGATCAAGGGCCCAAACTAGTATAAATTGACTGTCTCTGCGTTCACCATCGAGTTCTAGCACGCGCCGAAGCCCAAACAACTATCCCGGGTACCCCCGTGGTAGGCTATCGGTAGTCAAACACCGACATGTACCTTGTGGATGATACACCAATGACCATTGAAGAGGCATATACCTCTCCTGATGCTGACTTGTTGAAGGAAGCAGTACGGAGTGAGATGGATTCTATCATGTCTAATGGAACTTGGGAAATTGTTGATTGTCCTTATGGATGCAAACCTATAGGGTGCAAATGGGTGTTCAAGAAAAAGCTTAGGCCTGATGGTACTATCGAGATTTACAAGGCAAGGCTTGTGACCAAGGGTTACACTCAAAAGGAGGGTGAAGACTTCTTTGATACTTATTCACCGGTTGCTCGATTGACTACAATTCGAGTGTTGCTTTCCCTGACAGCCTCCTATGGTCTTATTATTCATCAAATGAATGTTAAGACAACATTCCTATATGGAGAGTTGGAGGAGGAGATCTATATGGATCAGCCAAATGGATTTACAGCAAATGGTCAAGAGGGCAAGGTGTGTAAGTTATTAAAGTCGTTGTATGGACTAAAACAAGCCCCTAAGCAGTGACACAAGAAGTTCGACAAAACTTTAACATCTGGTGGCTTTGTTGTGAATGAAGCTGACAAATATGTCTATTATCGATATGGTGGGGGTGAAGGAGTTATTTTGTACTTATATGTTGATGATATACTGGTCTTTGGGTCTAGCCTCAAAGTGATTGAGGAGGTGATGAAATTTTTATCTAATAATTTTGAGATGAAAGATTTGGGAGAAGCTGATGTTATTCTTAATATCAAGCTTTTAAGAGAAGGTGATGGTGGGGTAACTTTGTTACAATCCCACTATGTGAAAAAGGTACTCAGTCACTTTGGGTTTAGTGATTGTCAGCCTGCTCCTACACCTTATGACCCTAGTGTGCTATTGTGGAAAAATCAGAGAATAGCAAGGGATCAATTGAGATATTCCTAGATCATTGGTTCGCTCATGTATCTTGCTAGTGCAACAAGGCCTGACATTTCATTTACTGTGTGCAAGCTGAGCCGGTTTGTATCAAACCTGAGAGATGATCACTGGCGTGCTCTTGAGAGAATGATGTGCTATCTAAAAGGCACTATGAGCTATAGTATTCATTATACCTGACACCCAAAGGTGCTGGAAGGCTATTGTGATGCCAACTGGATTTCTGATGCTGATGAGCTTTACGCCACAAGTGGATATGTGTTTTTGCTTGTAGGTGGCGTTGTTTCCTAGAAGTCTTGTAAGCATACTATCTTAACGAAGTCTACAATGGAAGCAGAACTCATAGCATTAGACACCGCTGGGTCTGAGGCCGAGTGGCTTCGTGATCTCCTTATGGATTTACCGGTTGTTGAAAAACTCATACCGGCTATTTCTATAAACTGCGATAACCAGACTATGATTACAAAGGTTAACAATTCTAAGAATAACATGAAGTCCACAAGGCATGTTAAGAGACGACTAAAATCTGTCAGAAAATTGAGAAACTTCAGAGTAATAGCGTTGGACTATGTTCACACGTATAATAATCTGGCAGATCAGTTTACAAAGGGCCTATCACGTAATGTGATAGAAAGTACATCGAGAGAGATGGGTATGAGACCCACTTGAAATATACTATAGTGGTAACTTATTCTATGTGATCGGAGATCCCGTGAAGTATGACGGAGAAACAAGCTAGTAGTAGATTGTGAGGAAAGATCCCTTATAAAAACTCATTTCTGATGCACATCTTTCCTTCTGTAAGGCAGGTTGGTTTTTACCTTAATCTGTTCCAAGTGTCTTACTGAAGAAAAGATGTTGTCCTACAGAACATCTTTTTAGGAATACACCTATATGAGTCAGACTGCTGGTCATAGTCTATGAGATTTGGGTAATCTCTAAATACTCATGAAAGGCACTGACGTATGACTTATATGCTTCAAATAGAGGGGATGCTTTTTGTAACCTAGTACCAGTAGAGGACTCTAATGAATCTCACCTCATGCAAAACTATCAATTCAAGGCATAGTCCATTGTTCAGTTGTGACTGAGTGAAACTATGGTTCTAGATGGATGTTCAACTTAACAGTCTCCATCGAAACACTGGTATATAAAAGAAATGTGGTTCTGAAACTGCTTTGTTACTAACCCTAGAGTTTGGTGGGGATTGATGGATATATTGTGGGCCTGGCCCACATTAGGCAGTGTATGGTTTTATATCGTACGGGAACTTGACTAAACGTTGACTCAACTTATATGGTTGGAATTTATCCATCTATATTGAGAAGCTGAGAAAAGGACAAAGGCGTGCTACACGCGCGCTCGCGCCGCCACCGCCGCTGGCCAGGCCAGGCCGTGTCGTGGTTGTGGGCGTGGGCGTGGGCGGGGGCGTGGCATGGCATGGCATGGCTTGGTTTTGCCACTCAATCCTTGTGATTGCAAGAGTTTCTAGTCTCTTGTATTATGGTGGATGTGAGTTGGCTTTAATCTCGTCAGTTACCGTCCCTTTGCTACTCCGTCTCTTGAGTTCTCTGGCTGGTCTTCTTCCTCCCGGCTACGAGAATAAAAGTTCTGGTCCTTATCTTATATTTTCGCTGAGACACATACCAGACATCATATTCTCTGCTGCTCGATGGTTTTCCCCGTCCTGTGACTCACATACCAGACATCATATTCTCTACTGCTCGATGGCTTTCCTCATCCTGTGACTCTACGCGCATGGAGCCGCAGGAGAGTAGGTGCCTCTGAAACCCTTGTCCGCCTGAGAACCCTGCTTGGGGTGTGTGGCAATTAGGTTTTTAGGGAGCATTACCGTGACTACTCACGTCTTCTTCCTGGTGACGCTCGCGAGACATCATCTTCGTCTTCTTCCTCGTGACACTCACGGGACTACTCGGCACGGCGAACCTCTTCTTGCATCGCCTGTGGTCCATGACTTCAAGCAATGCACTTGTCCGCATACCATGACTGGAGGTGCAAGTGCGAGTGGAACCTCTGATACCCTCGGCATGGGACCCTCCTCTGGGTATACTCGCAACTCATCTTTTGTCTTATTCATAATATGTGTTCTTTCTGTTACGATTGGTGTGTCATGGTTACATGTTCTAACTCTTGTTAATGATACACACATGCACATATATGTCATCACAAACCAACTATTATTTTTCTAGATTAAAATGACTTGGAAAATGCCTAAATTTCTAACATGTACAAGCAAAAACCAAGGACAACATGCCCTGGGGGTAGGAAAAGGAAACACTCTCTCCAAAGAAAAAAAAAATCCCCTCTAGCCAAATGCTCTCTTTATTTGCTCAATGTTGTCTTTGATCCTCGATGCTACTTGCAACACTGTTTCTGAGATGTTGCTAAATATGCACCTATTCCTTTCTTTTCATAGGTTCTAGAAAGTGTAGATTACTATGCCATTGAATCGTCTCCGATCTGCTAGGGGCACATTGCTAGCAGCCTTCTCCTAGCAGGCCATGATCTGAAGGGGGTCTACCTGTTGCTATCCTAGAATACCATCGTAGTGTTCCCATGTGAGAATATGGGTCCAAACCGCCTTGGCAAATGGACAATAGAGACATAGATGGAGTCCTGTCTTTGAGGGCCCGTTGCATAGAACGCAATGCTCCTGGTGCGGCCAACTCCTCTTTTGCAAGTTATCTGTCGTTAGGAGTTTTCCATGAATTAAAACCAGGTGAAGACTTTGCACTTGTTTTCTGCATGTGCTTTCCAGATGTGATCCCTCGGGAATGTGGCAAAGGAGCCTCTGAATTGGATCCGATATGTTGAACGAGTGGAGCAATTACCATCCGGTGTCCATTTTCAGGTGATGGAATCCTTGACGCCTTGGATCAGGTGCACGTCCTGGATCCGGATACAAAGAGAGACAAACTCCTCAATGTGTGTGGCGGTGGTGATACGTCCCCTCAAGGAGCGTATTCAATTGTTGTTGCGAAGTTCCTGCTGCACAGTTCTATTTTTTTAGAGGCCAACTGGAAGAGATTTGGGGTTAGGTACTTTGGTGCTTCTCCGTCAAGCCAATTATTGTGCCAGAAGCGAGCCTTTGTGCCGTCACCTAAAGAGATTGTGGATGATGAGTTGAACAGGAGATGGTCAACATCATTACAAGGAAGATCCATTCCTACCCATGGTTTTGTAACACCCATGTTTTTGTATCATAATAAAAATCACTAAAAATTTGAAGGTACAAGTGACACGCAAGTCGTCGGGTCCCACAGGTACACGTGACACCTGAGCCATAGGGTCCCACAGGTCGGATGGTACCACAGGTACACGTGACACGCAAGGCGTCGGGTCCCACGTGTCGGATGGAGATGGAGAACGGTCCCACAGGTACACGTGATACGTAAGCCATCGGATACCACAGGTCGGATGCTAAACGGTCCCGTAGGTACACATCGGACGGAGAAAGGACCAAGCGGAGACTTTTATGATGAATTGCAAACGTCACGGATGAGTAACTGCAAGTTCCACATGTACACGTCGGATGGAGAAGGGTCCCATAGGTACACGTTGCATGGAGATATGATCGAGCGGAGACTTTTATGACGAACTGCAAGCGTCACAGATAAGTAATTGTAGGTCCCATTGGTACACATCGGATGGATAAAGTACAGTGTGGAGATCTATGACGAAGTCGTTCGTTACCGATCGAATATTGTTTGTTACAAACGTGTAATTAGTTCAATGACGAAGCCCTGTTCGTCACAATTTTAAAGGAGATCATCGTCACAGATGAGACGCGTGAGTGATCTGTGACAAAACCCTGCGTTCTTCTATAACGGTTTTTATGACGATGTCTGATTTCGTCATAGAAAGAGAGGGTTGCAGGATCATCACCACTGATCTATGATGAAACGGAAATATTCGTCATAAAAGGCGCTCTTCACGATGGTTTTGGATTCGTCATTAAGATTTTTGTTATAGAAGTGGATATTTCTAGTAGTTTCAAGGCTTCACACGTGACGGGTACGTCACCCTTACCATTGTGACGCATCCACGTATGAGGCTGCAGATAATTTAACACATATATCAACATCACTATTCCAGGATTGCACAGCTAGAGTTGTACTCACGAACAAGCCAATCTCGACACATCATTTTTCCCACAGCATCGAACCATGTCCACTTGAACCATGTCTCCCCTAAAATAATGGCAAGTTTTTTCTAAAATGAAAATATTCTATTTATATTTCAGCATATAAACAAAATGTCTACAACTATATCTGAACCATAAAAACTGTTGTTAATTCTTTTTTCCTTCTTCAACAAAGCAAGCTTTGGACAACCTGTCACAAGAACAAACGAACGTCCTGCGGCTACTAATTTATGAGAACTCCTTTGCCCAAATAGAAAATTAGGTATCTAGAAAAGCCAAAACAATCTATAATTTGGGACAAAGGATAGTACTTTACTAATGCACCATTATTTTATGATATAAAACGGTTTGCCATAAGCTACGTATTCAGAAATACTCCATCCATTCCAGATTATAAGATGTTTTATCTTTTCTATATACATTATTTTTATATATGTATCTAGACATGATATATATCTAAGTTCATAGCAAAACCATGTATCTAGAAAAGTTAAAACGTCTTATAATTTAAAATGAAGAGAGTACTTTCTTATGATAAAAAAATATATCAAATATACAAATATTAATAATTGTTGGTGGAAGTCTTGGTCTATAATAAGACATCTTAAAAAAAAGAACTGACAGGATACGTACCCTATATATTCTCACCAAAGCGTTTTGATGTCAGACCAAATCAAGAGCTTTGATCTAAATTAATTCCAAGCCATTAATCTGAATCTAGAAAATATTCTCGTTTTCCTCGGTGGATGACCAGAGCAACCAAACACTTTGTAATACGCTGGCTTGTGAACGCAATATATCCTTGAAAATTCTGTCATTAGGGACTGACCAGATGCTCCAACACCTAAGGCCTCGTTCACTTCCCCCTCCCAACCCAAAATATTTCCTCTTACACACATCACATCAAATCTTTCGATGCATGCATGGAGCATTAAACGTAGGTAAAAAAGATAACTAATTGCATAGTTTGTCTGTAAATGTCGGGACGAATCTTTTGAGCCTAGTTAGTCTATAATTGGACAAATTTTGCCAAATAACAACGAAAGATGCTACAGTAACTTTTCAGCTACTTTTCGCGAAGTGAACACACCCTAAGTATGATGATGTCAACACCTCAACTTCGACTGTTTTTTTTTAACTTAAAGCTCGTCACCTTTATTTCAATCTGGGGATTAGTAGAGTCATGGTCCATCAAAGAGATCACAAAAGATGGGGACGGGATCAGATCAAATGCAATGGCGATCTGAATCCCTTGTCAGACTAAGACGAGCTAACTTATCTGCACAGGTATTACAGTCACGAGGAATTACAGAAATTTCGATAAGAACAAAATGCCTATAAAGGAGTTCTCTCACATCTCTGAAGATGACGCCTCCACGAGCGTGATCATATATGCTTGTGAAGGACCGAAAACGGCGACCAGATGAGAGCGAATAGGAGCCTTAAATTTCTTCCGAAATTTTTAGGCCGCTGTCCCAAAATCACCGCCAACCAAAAGTGAGTTTCTGAGACTAGAATACCCAAGCCAACAAACAGAACACGAATCCAAGTTCAAACACGCAAACCGCAGATGAAATAGCGAGCTTTGAAAATTATGGATCGGAATCCCAAACAAAACAACAAGCAAACGAACTACAGATTAACTTCAAGAAAAACAAACAAAGCTAGACAACCGATCACTATTTAGAAAATAATGATTGTTTCACTGTTGCTTGAAAGAGACATCTCAAAAACTTTGATTTCCATTTACGTGCAGGTGCTCCTGGAGATGACCAAGCACTTGACGCTGGACAGAACTGCCTGAGGCTGTCGATCTGCAACAGAGAAACAGCTAGCGGAGGATACTGCTCACCACTAAAAACCAAGCACAGACGGTGGGGCTGCTCACCGTGCGCTGATATTAAAAGCAAGCACGGATTGCACAAGCACAGCTACAGGAGAAGAGTCCAGGGTCTGCAGTCTGCACTGGAGATCATCACCCTGCACAAATCAGCTCCGGTCACTGACCGGTGTTGCAGCACTGGTTGGTGCTTGAATCAGCAGGGGCTACAGCAGGGGCAGCAGGCCTGCTGCAGAGCGGTGGACGAACGCTCACCTAGGCCGCTCGGGCCTGCACCTCCATTCCCACTCCAAATCTCAACAAAATACACCACGAAAATTCAGATCATATGACTTCTCTCATGAAACACTAGAAGACCTAACCTTCGGTGGAAGAGAGGAAAATGAAAGTGGTAGAGCGGTAAGGAGACAAGGGGGCTGTCAACCTCTATTTAACAGGCTATTTTACATTCCCCTAAATGCCCCTGGATACATAAGAGCTAAATCAATAAGCCCAAGGGCATAGAGGTCTAACCCGGTCTTCATGTTGATCCGACGCCACCGCGCCTCTTCACCGGTAGCTTCGCCTCGACGCAAACTCCCCGATACCGCCACGTATCGTCCATTCCTCCTCGGAACCTCCGCCCGGGTTTTAAGGCCCAAACCCGTAAACCCGCCTCCGATGGTTTTGAGGCCCAAACCATCAAACCGCTCCATGAGTAGCGTACTCCATATGTGTCCCCCATCATCCGACGCGTGTCACCTCCACGGTCAATCCCATGTCTTCTCGCGCTTGTCGATGTCCCAAGTGTTAGCCACCGCAGCTAGCCACCCGGCCTCCGGTGTAACAGATCCGACCAAATTATAAGAGCACAAGGCGGAGCTTGGCGAGGTCTTGCGGTGGCGGGATTGGCAATGTGGCCTTACCGTGGTGCGTCTGAGGGCAGAGATGGGACGAGGGGGTAGAGGGGCTCAAGGCGGAGCTGGTGGCCGGTTTGGAGACACAATGGCACGGTGGCGAGCGTGTGCGAGCACGTCGGAGCGGGCGACGGCAATGGCGGCTCTGTTTTCTCCGCCAGGAGGGAGAGCGAGGAGGGAGGAAGGAATGGGAGCAGCAGTCGCGCCCGTGGCATCTTTGAGAGTGTCGCGGACTGACTGGTGGGGCCACGGCCGGCGTATGGCCGCCACCGCGCGTCCACGCGTCGGCACTGGCCTACGGCCGGTTGGCCACCGAGGGGCCTGACGAACTGAATCGACTAAATTAATGCTCCTGGTGACCGACTGACAGCCAATTTTCAACGCCCTAGATCTCCCTGACCAGACCGAATTAGTGCAAACTATGAACAGCAAAGTTGGAGATGGATATGTGATCTACAACTTTGTCAATACTGGCTCAACCTAGTTTGGCATGGTTTGAGAGTTATAGGTTTCCAAAGTGTGGTACGGTGAAACGGTTTTCAGTTTAAGACTTAGTCAAATATGCTAAGTCACAAAACAGCCTCTAAGACTGACTTGTGGGCCATTTTTGAGCATGTTCTGGAAATTTTCATGAGATGGTCATATTATAACTTTTGTTCCTTATGAAATTCTCTACAACTTTGATTAAGGTTGCTTCTCCATGCAAGATTCTTGTGCTGGACTTTTTAAACGGTCAAACCAAAGCATTGTAGGGTCAAAACCTAGTCAATAACACTTAGAAGGGCAATTTGGTCATTTTGGTCAACATGAACATTGCTCCACTAATTACCCTAAATGTACTTAAGGTGTTATAGGATATAATTAGCCACTCTACAGCTTGGTTACACACAAATCCAAGTGTCACACAAGTTGAAACAAGCAAAATAATTCTTTCCCCCAAAATGTTTTACTACCATGTTGCATATGTTTCAAGACCTTGTTGCAACAATTAAACTTATCATGGTATACTAACAACATTGCCATGTTTCCAAATATGAGACCCCATGTTGTATCTACAAGTTGCACCACTCACATTTCATAAGCAAATCAATTATGAAACAAGCATATTAGAGTATGTTGCATACTCATGTTGCAAGCAAAATAAAGACATGAATGAGATGAATGATGCTCATGCTTATGAAATGCAATGCAATTAAGGAAGACAAACACCTGAGGTGTTACAGCCCTCCTCCCTTATAAAAATCTTGTCCTGAGATTTGGAAAGTGTACCATTGTTGATAGAATTCCTTATAACCCTCACGTAAATAGTCTTTTCGCTCCCACGTAGCATCACTCTCACTACCCTGATTACTCCACATTACTTTATACCACTTAACCACTCGACTCCTAGTTACCCGCTCTCGAGTGTCAATCACACGGACTGGCTTTTCTTCGTAAGTTAGATAAGATTCTAGCTTGATATCCCCTAATGGAACTCTTTCTTCAGAAACCCGAAGATACTTCTTTAACTGGGATACATGGAAAACATTGAAAATGGCGCTCATTTCAGGAGGTAATTGGATCTTATATGCGACAGCTCCACTCCTGCCTATGATCTGGAAAGGACCCACGTATCTCGGTGCAAGCTTTTGCTTCACACCAAAACGGTGTACACTCTTCATAGGGGAAACTTTCAGATAGACGAAGTCTCCAACTTCAAACTCGATCAGTTTTCTACGGCGATCAGCGTAACTTTTCTATCTAGATCGAGCTGCAGCCATATGTATTTTGATGGTACGAACTTGTTCTTCCGCCTCCTTGATAAAATCAATACCATAATACCTTCTCTCGCTAGCTTCTATCCAATTTAGTGGGGTTCTACACTTACGACCGTACAATGCTTTGAATGAGGTCATCTTAATGCTCTCTTGATAACTATTATTATATGAAAACTCAGCTAGAGGCAACCATTTCTCCCATGAACCCTTGGATGAAATAACACACGCCCATAACATATCCTCCAAGATTTGGTTAACTCGTTCAGTCTGACCTGACGTCTAGGGGTGATAAGCAGAGCTTCTCACTAACTTGTTTCCTAGAAGATGACGCAAGTGCTCCCAAAAACGAGCAGTGAACTGCGCACCACGGTCAGAAATGATAGTACAAGGTACTCCATGGAGCCAGACTATCTGATTGAAGTACAACTCGGCATAGTCAGTAGGACGATAGTCTACTCGAACAGGAATGAAGTGAGCCGACTTGGTTAAGCGATCTACAATTACCCAAATAGAGTTATGATTCTTGACAGTAGGAGGAAATCCAACAATGAAATCCATACTTATCTCTTCTCATTTCCAACCTGGAATAGAAAGTGGTTGAAGCAATCTAGCTTTCATGTGCACAGCCTTAACCCTACAACAGGTATCACACCTAGCAACATATGCAGCTATCTCTTTCCGCATTTTGGTCCACCAATAGTATGGCTTTAAATCATAATACATCTTATTGCTACCAGGATGGATGGACAACTTAGAGGAATGTGCTTCAGACATAATATGATTCCTAAGCTCGTGATCCTTAGGCACAACTAACCTATCCTTGAACCACAGCACACCCTCTTCATCTACCCTGAAGTGTTTAGTTTCTTACTCTTTCATCTTACGCTTGATGTGGAATATACTAGTGTCAGCCTTTTGGAGCTTAATAATTCTACTCTTGAGAGTGCAACTGACAGTGATGTTATACAGAATTGCTAGGTGTAGAAGGTGAGATAGATAAAAATCACTTTCAACTAAGGAGTGGCAATGAGACTTACGGCTTAAAGCATTGGCAATCACATTTGCCTTGCCAGGATGATAGTGCACTTGGATATTATAATCTTTAATCAACTCAAGCCATCTTCTTTGACGCATATTCAACTCAGGTTGGGTGAAGATATATTTGAAGCTTTTATGGTCAGTATAGATATTGCAAATATTGCCCAACAGATAATGTCGCCAGGCTTTCAAAGCATGAACAACTCCAGCGAGTTCTAAGTCATGCGTTGGATAATTCACCTCATGCTTCCGAAGTTGTCGAGAGGTATATGCAATTACTCGGCCTTCCTGCATCAGAACACCTCCCAAACCTATGCCTAAGGCATCACAATACACATCAAATGGTTTCTCGATATCCGGTTGCGCCAAAACCGGAGCCAAGGTTAGGAGGGTTCATAGTTTGTGAAAAGCCACATCACACTCAGGAGTCCAGACAAACCTGATGTCTTTTTGCAGCAACCGAGTCATTGTCTTGGCTATCTTAGAGAAATCCGGGATGAAGCGACGATAATAGCCAGCCAATCCAAGAAAACTCCAGACCTCGTGAACCGAGATAGGAGCCTTCCAGTTCAGTACTTCTTGTACCTCAGCGGGATCCACCATAATTCCTCCATCGGACAACACATGCCCAAGAAAAGGTACTTCATGAAGCCAGAATTCACATTTACTGAATTTTGCATACAGTTGATGTTCACGCAGTCTTATGAGGACTATACGCAGATGTTCAGCGTGGTCTTCCTCATTTTCAGAATATATCAAGATGTCATCAATAAATACCACCACAAACTTATCCAACTCGGGCATAAACACCGAATTCATCAAGTACATGAAGTGTGCGGGGGCATTGGTCAGGCCAAAGGACATAACAAGATACTCATAAAGACTGTATCTTGTACAGAAAGCTGTTTTTGGAACATCTTCCAGATGGATTTTAATTTGATGGTAACCAGACCTCAGATCAATCTTGGAAAAGACTTTAGCTTTAGACAACTAATCAAACAAGATGTCGATGTGCGGTAGAGGATACTTATTCTTGACAGTGACTGCATTCAGAGGCCTATAATCTACGCAAATCCTCAACGACTGGTCCTTCTTTACAAAGATAGCAGGACATCCCCATGGAGACGAACTAGGATGAATCAACCCCTTCTTCAAAAGTTCATTCAACTGCACTTTAAGTTTAGCTAGTTCATTCGAAGGTATCCTATAGGGTCTTCTAGAGATGGGTGTCGTGTCAGGCAACAACTCAATTTTAAATTCCACATCCCGATCCGGAGGCAGTCCCGGCAAATCATCGGGAAAAACGTTAGGAAACTCACTCACTACAGGAATATTAGCTAATGCCTTCGCTTGCACGCATGAACTTCACTAGAAAGGTCAATTTGCCAAGGAAGTTGCACTAGAAAACCTTTTTGATTAGTAGGATCTCTGAGCATAACTATCCGGGTGGATGTATCAATGAGTACCCCATTCTGACTCATCCAATTCATGCCCAAAATGTTTTACTACTATGTTGCATATATTTCAAGACCTTGTTGCAACAATTAAACTTATCATGGTATACTAACAACATTTCCATGTTTCCAAATATGAGACCCCATGTTGTATCTACAAGTTGCACCACTCACATTTCATAAGCAAATCAATTATGAAACAAGCATATTAGAGTATGTTGCATACTCATGTTGCAAACAAAATAAAGACATGAATGAGATTAATGATGCTCATGCTTATGAAATGCAATGCAATTAAGGAAGCCAAACACCTGAGGTGTTACATCCGGGTCCCTCAGTCCAAGCCTCACGTCCGTCCTTCACCCCTCCAGTCCATCGGCACGGCACGACCTTCTTGACCTTCACCTCGCCGTTGGCTACCGCCTCCGTGCTCCACACCTGCACAACACAAGCCAAGAGACATATCACACATAAGGCTTTTGCCAAGGTAGGGTTAGTCACCACTCAACCTACTTCGTGAATCACATTGACAATCACTCATCACAAAACAAACACATAAGGGTACTTGTCAACCTTGTGTTCGTAATCTCCCCCTTGATGAGTGCATTGTCAACACCAATACACGAACAGCTTGAGCAAAAGAAAAAGAAGAAGAGAAAAACAAGGAGCTCAACCAAATGACTAAAAACCAAAGAAAAGCCAAAACCAGGTCATTTGAAATGGGCAAAAACTTGGTCCCCAAAAACATGGGCAACGGCTCGACGCAACCAAGTAAAACAAAGCTAGCCCTCAAGAAGAGGCAACAGGCTCAACACCACTAGCAACACTCGAAAAGCCGAGAAACTGCTAGACCCTCTAGAAGAGGCAAAGGCTCAACACATCTATCAAAAGCAACTCAAGTGCAACTCCCCCTGAACAAATGCAATCTCACTCAAATGAATGCATATCTCTTAACTTTGGGTGATTGTGGCATTATGAGTGTGGAAACTTCTCCCCCTTGTTGACATATGCACTTATCAAGCTAGAGCCCAAGGATTGCAACTCCCCCTCAAAACATGCTATGAATGCAGAAATGCACAAATGCAGAAGCTTCAAAATTATAGCAAGTAGATTGAAAAGATGCTCCAGCTGATGCTGTCATGTATACATATCAATAAATACAAGTGCTAGCAAATGCTCAAAGTGATCAAATGAGATGAAATATGGCATTGTAGCAAGTATGATCAAGTTTGAGCAATTTAAAAGAGGGTTCACCACCAAAAGAGCACATAGCAAATATAGACAGGAGATCAACCTTGTGCTACACATGTATGCAAAGTGAACTACCCCAAACAAAGTTCACACATCATGTCATGAGACAAACTTGTGATTTGATCAAATTTTCAATCAATTGAATTTTATCAGAGTTATGTAGCTTATCACCAAAGTTTGTCAAACAAATGTGTGCGGGAGGTTATCGATGCCATCAAAACCTGACTTATCGATCATGTCAAGCCTATGCCAAAAGCAATCAGAAGCTTAAGACAGTGATCTCGGTATCCATTACAGAGCTCAAGTTCACCCTTAAGTGCAATAGGGAGCTATCTTGATACTCTGACATGGGACAACAAAGACCCATCCTGATCTTTTCATACCTTGCTTTTTTAAGTTTTAGCACAAATTCAAGTTTCTCAAGCAAGTGTGTAACTCAAGGTATGAGCCGTAGCAACTAAGCATATATATCAAGCAGAAAAGGGTTCTCAACACACCTACACATGCTAGTTGCCACAAGTAGTGGTGAACATGTTTCAAGTTTCTTCAAGTGTTATTCAAGTTCACAATTGAAAAAGGCATTTTTAGCTCATATCAAGAGATCAAAGTGAGTCTAAGCAAAGCACATTATGTATATCCATAACATCCCCAACAAGAGCATAGTGTCAATCTAGCTACTATAAGGATGAAGCTCAAGATGCAATATGATACATGATGATATGATAAGCAATTATGATACAAAAGCAAAAGCAAAAGCAAAATCAAAAACTAAACTAAAAGGGAAAACCAAAGACTAATGTACAAGAACCAAAAACTTCATTCTTCTAAAAAGGGAAACAAACTCCAAGCTCCCCTCGCAAGCGAGCAAACTAGGCTTGGTCAAGGGGTTTAGTGAAGATATCTGCGAGCTGGTTGTGAGTGTCAACATGAATAAGGTCAATGTCCCCTTTCTCATAGTGGTCTCGCAAGAAGTGAAAATGGACCTCTATGTGCTTGGTTTTGGAGTGGAGAATGGGGTTTTTGGCTACACATATGGCACTGATGCTATCACAAAACAAAGGCACTCGCCTAAACTCTAAGCCATAGTCTCACAAAGTAGCAACCATCCAAAGCAACTGGGAACAGCAAGCAGCAGCAGCAACATACTCAGCTTCTGTGGTGGATTAGGCTACAGTGGACTGCTTGCGAGAGGACCAAGACACAAGTGAAGACCCAAGAAACTGACAAGTCCTAGAAGTGGACTTCCTCTTAGTACGATAGCTAGCATAATCCGCATCAGAGTAACCGCAAAGAGAAAGAGAGGAGAAAGCTGAAAACCAAAGACCAAATTCGGGTGTGAAACGAAGGTACCTCATGATCCGCTTGACGGCTTGATGATGCGATATGCGCGGTGAAGACTGAAAGCACGCACACAAGCAGATCACGAACTGGATGTCTGGTCTCGTTGCCGTCAGGTACAGCAATGATCTGATCATGCTTCGGTACTCCTTCTAGTCCACAGCTTCTCCTTCCTTATCCTCGTCCAGGGCCATCGTGGTCGACATGGGCATCGAAAGAGGCTTGGCCTCGCCCATATCAAACTTCATCAGAAGATCCTTGGTGTATTTGCCTTGGTGCACGAATGTTCCTTCACGTGTTTGCTTGATTTGTAGCCCGAGGAAGAATGTCAACTCACCCATCATGCTCATCTCGAATTCCCTGCTCATAGTCTCAGAAAACTTTGCAACAAGAGCGTGAGAGGAACCACCAAAAATGACATCATCCACGTAAATCTGAACCAAAAGTGTGTCAGTGCCTTGCTTGAGGAGAAACAAAGTTTTATCTACGGAATCCATCTTAAAGCCCTTAGCAAGCAAGAAGGCTTTCAAACGCTCATACCAAGCTCTCGGGGCTTGTTTCAACCCATACAAGGCTTTTGTGGAGTTTGTAAACATGGTTAGGATACTTGAGATTTTCAAAGTCAGGGGGTTGCCTCACATACACCTCTTCCTCTATGTACCCGTTCAAAAAGGCGCTCTTCACATCCATTTGATACAGCTTGAATCCTTTCGAAGCTGCATAAGCTAAGAGCATCCTTATAGCCTTGATACGGACCACAGGAGCAAAGGTTTCTTCAAAGTCTACTCCCTCTTTCTAACAAAACCCCTGAGCCACTATCCTAGCCTTGTTTCTCACCACCACTCCATCCTCACTTTGCTTGTTCTTGAAAACCCATTTTGTACCTATAGGGTGACACTCAGGTGGAGGTGGAACTAAGACCCAGACTTCATTCCTCTCAAAGTTCTATAACTCCTCGTGCATAGCATTGACCCAATCGGGATCAGAAAGTGTGTGTCCAAAATTTTGTGGCTCGAAATTAGCGACAAAAGTGGAATGAGCGAAATGTGAGATTTCATATGACCTTGAGCATGTAACACGCTGACTGATGTCACCGATCATAGTTTGAGGTGGGTGGTGATGCTAGATGTGCCAAGGTGCTTCCCTCGAAGATGTCGCATCCCCCTCAACAACTACTGGGGCCTCCTCTGGTGCAGCCGATGTAGGCTAAGGAGGTGGCTCGTGCGGACCCCATGTAGTGGAAGAAGATGGGTCTAGTCCGTGAGCCAAAGTAGTTGTCATAGACTCGACTGGAACAGCCAAAGACGTCAGTTCTGCATCTTCCCAATCAGCATCTTCCTCATTCTCCTCAATGAAGATGCTCTCACCAATCTCCTGATCACCTACACTTTCAAAGACAGGAACAGAACAAGGCATGGTCTCGTCAAAAGTGACTTCACAAGTCTCTACGACTCGGTTAGTTTCAAGATTAAGTACTCGATATGCATGAGAATGTGAAGCATATCCAAGAAAGACACCATCCGAGGATTGAGACTCAAATTTATCCAAATTACCTTGTTTCAGGATGAAACACCTGCATCCAAACACTCGAAAGTGGCTCACCTTGGGTAGTCGACCGAATCACAACTCATAAGAAGTTTTCTTCATGAAGGCTCAAAGAAATATGCGATTAGAAACATGACATGTGGTGTTGATCGCTTTGGCCCAATATCTCCTAGGAGTCCTATGCTCATCAAGCATCGTCCTGGCCATCTCAACAAGGGTCCGATTCTTACGCTCAACAACACCATTTTGCTGAGGGACATAGGGAGAGGAAAACTGATGCTTGAGGCCCAAAGAAGCACAAAAGGTTTCAAAATAAGTATTCTTGAATTTTGTGCCATTGTCACTGTGAATTGCTCTCATGGCATTCTTAGGAAACTCATTTTGCAACCGAAGAATCAAATCTCAAGCATGTGAAAAAGCCTCATCCTTATCCTCCTTGAAAAACATCCAAGAGTAGCGAGAAAAATCATCCACGACCACTAGAACGTACCACTTCCCACCCTCTGACCGAACCCGAGCTAGACCAACTGTGTCCAAGTGAAGTAGCTCGCCGAGTTCCTTGGTCATGACTTGATTCATAGGTGAGTGAGGAGCGGCAACCATCTTCCCGTGACGACAAGGGTGACACACCAAATCCTTCTCAAATTTCAACGTGGGCAATCCTCGGATTAGATCAAGTGAGCTCAACCTAGCTAGTAAGTCAAAGCTCAAGTGACCAAGTCTCCTATACCACTTCCAAAGCTCAGAGGAGGATCCGGCCACCAAACATCAAGAAGAGCCAAAGGAATGAGAAAAATCAGCTCGAAAGACACGGCCAAAAGGAACAATCTAGCAAACAAGATTTCCCTGAAAGTCAAGAACTCGAGACAAGCCGGTCTTAAAGCGCACTTCAAAGCCATCTTCAAGGAGTTGCGAAACAGAAAGCAAGTTGAAATGCAAGTTTGAAACCAAAGCAACATCCTTCAAGACAAAACTCTCATTGACCCGAATGGTCCCACGAGAAAGCACTTTACCTTTGCTATTGTCCTCGAATGTGATGTACTCCTTACATTGCACGGGGTCGAGGCTGGAGAACCATTTTGAGCTTCCAGTCATGTGGCGCGAACATCCAGAATCAATGAGTCATGTGTTCTCCAGACCTCCATCCTGCATCAATAGAAAGACATAGGATGAGCAAATGGTGCAACACTGGGGTTAGTAAACTATGAAGGATACCAGTGTTGGCTTATTTGCCCTAGAAAAGTGTGAGGAAAAGCACCAAACATGCCATGTCCCATTTGAGGAAAGCGAGCACCGCGTGGGGGAAAACGTGGTTCGCTAGAGCTGTAGGACTGAAAGCCACTACCACGAGGTCCAAAGTCATATTGATCATGACCTAAACCATGCCGGGCACGACCACCATGACCACTGCGTGGTCTAGCAACCTAAGGCCTAGCACCTTGAGGCATTGCACCTCTTGGACTAGCATTGCGCCTCTGAACATGCGGCACATGTATGCCATGGGGTGGGCGATACATGTTTTGGTTGTTCAACTCGTACTCTTGTCATTCATCTCTCTTCCTCCTAAAGCAAAACTCAGCAAGGTGACCATCCCTATGGTAGTAGTCACAGTGATACCTCACCTCTCTCTTGGGTGGTTGTTGGCTCACTCTCTTGTGGGTATGGTTCACCCTTGGTGGCTTTTTAGCTTTAGGAAGAAGATCCTCAGAGATGTTTGGTAGAGTGTCAAGTGGGTTCCTGAGATGGTTCGGTTTTAGAACCCAAACTTGTTTCTAGGGTGGAGCTCTTGGAGGTTCTTCAAACACTCCATCTTTCACAGTGGGTTTGATAGGCTTAGGTGGATTGATCTTGATCAATTTAGGAGTAGTAGAAGATTTCTCACTTGAGTTCAAACCACTAAACTCACCAACTTTACCATAGACATGTTCACCCTTCCCACCTAGAGCAAAGCCTACTCCCGATGTCCCAGTTCCCCGTCTAAACTGGCTCGTCATCATGCCCAACTACGGCTCACTACAAGACACCCAATTTAAGATGGACCGAAGGTATGTGTTGTCTTCCTCGGATCTCATCTTGTTATGCCTGCAAGACTCAAGCTCCAACACCAAGCTCTCACAACATGCACACTCAACAACCGTGATATCTGAACTGGCCTTCTCAAGAGCAAGGATCTTGGCATTCTTCTCTGCCAGTTCAGATTGCAAGCCTAAATAAGACTTGCACGCACCCAACAAGCTAGACCTAGCCTTTAGCTCATCGTTCTCATCTAACAAGGCAGCATACTTAGATTGCAACTTAGAAAAGTTAGTCATATGAACATCACATTCATCGCAGTCAACCTCGTTAGACACATCAACAACAAGCTTCTTAGCTTCCTCAAGCTCTTTCTCCACAACTTCTAGCTTATCCTTAAACTCTTTTCTCTCACAAGCAGCACATTTCAGCAGCTTATCTTGAGTCATCAAAGTATCAGTCATGATATCAAGCTTGGCAATAAGAGCATCGACGGAGGGTTTTATCTCGGTAGAGTCATCGTCGCCGGGAAGCACATCCTTGTTGGGCTTCACACCTTCATCCATGGCCATGGTGCAGTAGCCTCCGTGGATGGACTTGGTGACAAAGCAAAGCCCGATCAACTTGTCCTCATGCCTCTTCTCGGACTCATCATCACTCGAGGGAGAAGAAGAACGGTCGTCATCGGTGTCGTTGTCGAGGTCGCTGAGGGAGGTGAGGAAAGCGCGCTCTTGGGCCTTGGCCTTCTTGAAGTACATCTTCTTCAGCGCCTCCTTATCAAATCCTCCCTTCGACTTGTGCTTGGAGGTATACTCACGCTTGTCCTTGCGCTTGCTGGAGTCATACTTGTCGAAGGAGTGCTTGTTCTTCTTGGGGCAGTGGGCGACGAAGTGGTCGGGATCTCCACAGCTGTAGCATCCTTCCTTCGGACCACCACCACGTCGGCGATTCAAGTGGTTGTTGTGAAACCGCGAGAACCGGCTGATGATCAACGCCAGCTCGTCGTCCCCAAGACTCTCCATCTGCTCCTCTATGACAGACACCAAAGAAGACAAGGCAAAAGACACCTGTGAAGGGTTAGCCAAAGAACTTGAGCCGTTACCTGAGACCAAAGCCATAGTTAGTGCAGAGGGATTCTGGAGCTTGGCTTGGGTCTGGTAGTCGATCTCGGTGGACTTGAGCTTGCTGAAAAGCTCATCCACGGTGAGTGTCTCATACCCTGAAGACTCAATGATGGCGGTCACCTTCACATCCCATACCTTCCAATCTAGGGCATATAGAAGCTTGAGTGCCCTCTCATGATCATCATAAGGTAAATATGCCTTGTTTGCTCGTATCTTGTTGACGATGGTCTGAAAGCGAGAAAACATGGCATCGATGGACTCGCCATCAAGCTGAGTGAAGTTCTTGTACTCCCTCTTGTACGTCTCGTAGAATCTGGTTTTGACCTGTGCGGTCCCCTCGTGATAGCTCTGAAGCCTCACCCAGATCTCTCGAGCAGTAGTACAATCGAAGACTCTTTCGAACTCCTGAAGCGAAAGACTCAAGAAAAGAACTGCGCGAGCTCTGCTATTAGCGTTGTACTGATCTGTTTGATCTTGCGTGATACGAGCATGGGGTTCAAGCACAACGTAAGTAGCATCCTCGCAAATCTTCTAGACAAGCCAATCAATCCCCTGGAGATGAGCAGACATGCGGATCTTCCAATAGGGATAATTTGTTCTATCGAAGAACGGTGGTTTGCCGGAACCACGCTCCATGTCGCCTTCGTGGATCACGGACCGATTAAGGTGGAATGATGCTTAACCGGCTCCGATACTAATTGAGAGACCGAAAACGGCGACCAGAGGAGGGTGAATGAGAGCCTTAAATTTCTTCCGAAATTTTTAGGTCGCTGTCCCAAAATCACCGCCAACCAAAAGTGAGTTTTCGAGACTAGAATACCCAAGCCAACAAACAGAACACGAATCCAAGTTCAAACGTGCAAACCATAGATGAAATAGCGAGCTTGAAAATTATAGACCGGAATCCCAAACAAAACAACAAGCAAACGAACTACAGATTAACTGCAAGAAAAACGAACAAAGCTAGACAACCGATCACTATTTAGGAAATAATGATTGTTTCACTGTTGCTTGAAAGAGACATCTCAAAAACTTTGATTTCCATTTACGTGTAGGTGCTCCTGGAGATGACCAAGCACTTGACGCTGGACAGAACTGCCTGAGGCTGTCGATCTGCAGCAGAGAAACAGCTAGCGGAGGATACTGCTCACCACCAAAAACCAAGTGCAGACGGTGGGGCTGCTCACCGTGCGCTGAGATTAAAAGCAAGCACGGATTGCACAAGCACAGCTACAGGAGAAGAGTCCAGGGTCTGCAGTCTGCACTGGAGATCATCACCCTGCACAAATCAGCTCCGGTCACTGACCGGTGTTGCAGCACTGGTTGGTGCTCGAATCAGCAGGGGCTACAGCAGGGGCAGCAGGCCTGCTGCAGAGCGGTGGACGAACGCTCACCTAGGCCGCTCGGGCCTGCACAGCTCGGTGCCAACGACTCAGTACCCAAACGCGACGAACAACGAGCACATCAACCGAGATCGACGGGCAGAAGGAGCAACGGACGAGCACTGCTCTATGGAGCACACACGACACCTGAGCGCCGGCGCTGGTAGTGCTGCTATAGAGACCCCATGTGCCTGCTCCTCCAAACCAGCGAAGAATAGGAGGCTGACCCCGCACGAACGGAGAACGACGAACAGAAAAAGGGGCGGCCCAAAATTCGATGAAATCTGATCGTAATCAAAACGAAACACTCCCAAACTTTGCACAGATGAAATTCAACTGGACACGAACCTATCCCTAAAAAATCATTGCCTGAGATTGATCCAAACTCTGGGAAATCGAGATCGAAGCCATGAACGAAAATGGGGAAAAATGGAGAACGAAAATCACAGCTTCAAAACAGGAACCCCGGAGGACAAGAGGAGGATTTTGGCCTCCATTCCCACTCCAAATATCAACAAAATACACCACGAAAATTCAGATCATGTGACTTCTCTCATGAAACACTAGAAGACCTAACCTTAGGTGGAAGAGAGGAAAATGAAAGTGAGAGAGCGGTAAGGAGACAAGGGGGCTGTCAACCTCTATTTAACAGGCTATTTTACATTTCCCTAAATGTCCCTGGATACATAAGAGCTAAATCAATAAGCCCAAGGGCGTAGAGGTCTAACCCGGTCTTCATGCTGATCCGACGGCCACCGCGCCTCTTCACCGGTAGCTTCGTCTCGACGCGAACTCCCCGATACCGCCACGTGTCGTCCATTCCTCCTCGGAACCTCCGCCCGGGTTTTAAGGCCCAAACCCGTAAACCCGTCTCTGATGGTTTTGAGGCCCAAACCATCAAACCGCACTGCGAGTAGCGTACTCTATACGTGTCCCCCGCCATCCGACGCGTGTCACCTCCACGGTCAACACGGTTACTCTCATGTCTTCTCGCGCTTATCGATGTCCTAAGTGTCAGCCACCGCGGCTAGCCACCCGGCCTCCGGGTCCCTCAGTCCAAGTCTCACGTATGTCCTTCACCCCTCCGGTCCATCGGCACGGCACGTCCTCCTTGACCTTTACCTCGCCGTCGGCTACTGTCTCCGTGCTCCACACCTGCACAACACAAGCCAAGAGACATGTCGCACATAAGGCTTTTGCTAAGGTATGGTTAGTCACCACTCAACCTACTTCGTGAATCACATTGACAATCACTCATCATAAAATGAACACACAAGGATACTTGTCAACCTTGTATTCACAGCTTGACACAAAGTGCATCATTTACTGCATGTATATGCTCCCAAAACCAGCATGGACAGATTGAACGGAGATCATGGGCTTCAACGCAGCGAACGGAGCTGCAGGTCCAATGCCCGCCTGACTGGCCCAGAGTGGTCTCGGCCCAAGTGAGGAGGCGTGCACGCAAGGGGAATCGATAGCTCGCATGTGTTGTCTTCAGACTTGTACTTAAGCGAGCTGAGAGGAGAGATGCTCGAATTAATATGATAAACTAGTTAAACTCTATCAAATCATTCCTCCAATCTATTGCTCCCAATTTCTCCATCCTCCATCTACTCTGCTTACATATGACTAAGTTTTGTCTTCTAAGATGCCAAAAGGATCCATGGGTCTGCAGCCCTGGAGTTGCAAGGGAGACAAACACTCTTGAGCAAATAGGCAGTGCATGAAAAGGTCTACCAAAAGTCTGGAGAAAAGTGTTGACAGAACACACAAGAATAGGAAGGAAATATAATATATCACGTGTGATAAGGCAGTAAGTACTTCCTCTGTTCCAAATTATAAGAAGTTTTGGTTTATCAAGACACATTGCTTTTATAACTATGTATCTAGAAAAGCCAAAGTCTAAAACTTGCTGCTACAAAATCTGGTGCTGAGCCTAGGCCTGAGTCGAGAGGGCAGGTGAAAGGAGCGGTGGAAATGGTCTCGATCCTTGAACTGCTTGACTGTAATTTGAGATTTTTTTCTTATTGATGTGAGCATATGTAATTTGAAACTGGATGCTAAGAATAAAACTATTCCAAAGATCAGTCGAGAAAAACTCAGGTACAGCCATCCTATACGGTTACAGGAGCCAAGCCTTCGAAAGTTTGTAGGAGATTCAACAGACACCCTGCACCAAAAAGAACCCTTCTTGATGTGGGCTAGTAGCTCTCCCACCAGCAGGAAACATATAGATGATCGAAGAACTTATGCCAGTTTTTCATTAGTAGAGGAACATTCTGCCTTTTGAAGTTGAGAACAACTAATCAACCTTCTGCTTTTGATAGGCAAACATTGGCCAAGCCACCTTGGCTGACATTTTAGAATTTAAATCAGAACCTCTCCGAAGACAATGCCATCTAAATGTATCAATCTCCTCATGACAAACTAAAAATGCACGAAAGTAGGTAATGCCTAAAAACTGAGTTTGCCAATTCAAGTCTACCAGCCTGAGAGAGAAAAGTGGAAGTACTAGCCAATCTTTGCTGACATTTACTCCTTCTAGTCTTAGTTTACAAGGTATTTCACAAATGTCAAGAGTCAAACTTTATAAGCTTCACTACCATAAACTAGAGATTTCGTGAGAGGGATAGTTTTTCATGAGAGTGGAAAACACACTCTCATGAAAATAATCGTTTTCATGAGGGTGATGTAAATCCTGCCATGAAAACTTATTTTCATGAGAGTACTCCACACATCATCATAAAAATCATCTATTTTCGTGAGAGTATTTAAATACCCTCATGAAAATGACTATCCCGCCACGAAATTGTTCATTTTCATGAGTGTGATCATTTTCATGAGAGTCAAATTCCACCGCCATGAAATATGGGTTGTTGGTTTTCAGTAGAAAAATAATTGCTTAAATACTCATGAATAAAAGTTTTCTCCTTTTAAGCTACAACAAAATTTTGTAACTAGTCTTTCTCCCTCATGCTAACTCCAAATATGGTGATTCTTTTTTCTAAATGTTTCTAAAATCATGCTCTATCAATTCATGGGTTTCTTATTGCTTTTTTATTGCTGTTTATTGGTCATTTTATTTCTCAAGCAAATGTAGAATGATCGTAAAAATTAAGTACTAAAATTCAAATTTTTTTCAAACGACCTCGTATTGAGAAATGATCAAAATAAAAGTTGTAGAACTCGAAAAGTTGTAGAACTTTGCTGTTTACAAGCTTTGACCCATAGTTGGGTTAACAATTTTAAACCACTCCTTTGCCCTAAAATAGAAGGTGTCCAATGTTCAAAATTTATCCCATTATAAAGTATTCTAGATTATCCCACCTCGTCCATGCATGCCTTCTTTTAAACTCCATTCATGCATGCCTATTAAATACCATATTGTGCAAAATGAGACTCTTGTAGTTGGTAACCAAAATCAATGACATGCATGCATGCCTTTATAAACTATGTGTTATTAGAAAATTAAGCAAGTTAAGTTGATAACCAAACTAACTAATTAGTAAGAGGTAAGTTAGTATTTTGTTAGATTTTGTCATAAAATTACTTAGATATCTTTAATTTCAGGACGGAAGGAATATTGTAATACAAAGTTGATATTATTATATTTTTTAAATATATTATCCAATAGTTATTAATTTACAATCATAAACAATATAATACAAAATAAAATAATGATAAAATTGTAATTTAAGAGACTATGACATATCAGACTATGGCCTTGTAAATGGGACCTGGGTGACTAATTACCTGTGTCTAAAAATGTTACACCCCAGGTTTGAATAAACTTAAAGGCACGGGTACTTGCCAAGGTTCTTTCACATTTTAGTTACCATCATAGGGCACGGGTCAAAAATCCTCCACACTAGGTTTGGCTAAACATAAAAAGACATACCTTGTCAAGTGAAATGCAAACTCTAACTGACAACAGGTCGCGCTCCATGTCCACGCGTCCTCTCTCCCTCCCTTCTTCTCCGTCTCTGGCAAGCTTAGAAAGGAGGTCGGGGGAGGCAGTCAGGCTCGATGGTGGGACAAGAGATACAGTGGCAAGGCGGAGGCGGCAGTGACCAGGCCTGGACAAAAAGCTCATTAAACTGGCTCGGTGGCTCGGTACAAAAGTGCTCCGATTGGACTCATTTATCTTTTAAAATAAAAATGACTTGATTTGGAACGACTTTCAACTTCGGCTCGGCTCGTTAGGCTCGTCATGAAGTTGGGTCTTAAATAATGCAGGAAATAATGATGAATAAGATTATACCAATTTTTAAAAAAGCTAAAAAAAACTACGGTTGACTCGATATCCAGCCCGAGCAGTAACACCGTTGGAGCGGGCAGCAAAGGAGACAGCCAGGCGGACTTGGGGCAGGATGACCATGGCCATGGCGGTGCTGAGGGAGAGGAGGAGGTCACGCGAGCATGGTGGGGTCCGGTAGCCGCGGCCCCGGAGCTCCGTCGAGACCCTACCGTGCCGCGGCGGGGCAGTGAGGTAACGTGCTCCTTAAACGAGCAGCAGGGCGGTGGGGTAACGTGCTCCTCAAACGCGCGACCGTGCGTTATCAGACTCCCAAGTGAAAGGCAAAGTACCTTTACAGCAACTAAAGCTCTTGGCCAACCTATCAGCCTTTGAATCATCCATATTAACATGAACCAGCATTGTTTTCCAATGATTCACTTTGCAGACAGTGGCTGCTCAAATTCACCAAAAAAATTTGCTCCATGGCACAAAATAGTAATAGCAACAAGAACAGAGCTGATGCTCTGCAGAGATGGTATGCATATTCTACGTCCACAATTACTCTCCACACCGCACAATGGACGACGATACCAATTTTGCTAAGCCAAACTACTTGCAACTGAAGCTAGATTTCATAACAGGTCTCCCATGGCTTCCTTCTGGCTTCAGAAAGGCATGCTTCCACTAGCTTTTGTGGTCTCTGCGTGTGATACTAACCACCTGAGGATATAGATACCGAGAACAGGGGTGAGCACCAAACAACCAGTGCAACATGTTAAACTGTTAAATTCATCAACTAGGAAATGATCAACCTACTTAAGTAGGTACTTACAAAAAAAATCAAGGTTAGTAACCTTGTTAAGTACCCTGATCATTTGATGCAGTGCCAGAAGTAGACTTCTGTTTCTTGCATGGATCGTTACTGGATTGAACCCCGTCATCAGGAAAATTCTGATCTGTGACTTCTGAAAATGGGTAAAAATGATATGTCTCTGTTACATTACGTCCCTCAGTTCTGATAAGTAGAGCAGGATGCCAACAGCAAGTGTTAATGGATGGGATAATATGGCGAAAGACAAATAGTGGCCAACATGCAATTTCATGTGTATAACTGCAACTTGATGATCTGTTTTGGTCATGCAATTTGGAATGACCCAATGACCAACCATATGATGAAATAACATAATTCAGAAATGAACACAATAGCTGCTTCAACCTTGGTGTTTTTTTTTTCTCGAGCACACAGGAGGACTGCATTTCATTGATAGGTAGAAAAGACGGTCGGATTACGTGCCAATTCCATGGCGTCCGTTAGTTTTTTTAACACTCACACTCTTTAAACTAGATTAAAAAAAACAGCACAGCCCTGCTCAATGTCCTAGAAATGAGCCCAGCGCCCAGCACCCATCACCCAGAGGTGGCCCTGGTCACGCACCTATCTTGGTGTTATTTCAAGTGTCATATTCAACAAGTACAAATTAGTGTCCTATGGTTTATTATTTTTTTGACTGATTGTACTAACTATCTGCGACTCTGCATGCAAAATTGCATTGATTTTAATGCATACTCACTATTTATCGAAGTACTGCCAAAATAGGTTCGAACAAAGTGAAGCACATAGAGGACACATTTTGCAAGAAAGGAAAGACAAGGTAGTGACCTTTGCTTTTACCAATAATAACCGAAGTCTTGACTACTCCCGCATGGGTCCGGACCTTCTCTCGGACCGTGTCAGTACCTGACCCGTAATCATCAACAATAGGTTCCATCCCAGTGCCACGGTGATTCACACAGGAACCGCGTGGCTTGAAACGCCTTACCCATGGATTCTCAGGGAGGCATTTTATAGCGATATTACGGAGATTGTTCTTATTAGCATCATAGTTGCAGTTCTCTTGGCCATAAAGTTGCTCCACGAAAGATGCCTCCATGGAGCTTATGTACGAGTTGTGGCGCTCATTTGTCCATCCAGCTGACAACAAGCCTTCAATTTGATCACCCTGCTGAAGAATCAAAAACAAGATCTGTTTACATACAAGAGTCTAAAAATATCATACAAGATGAAGGTAACCGAACTACAATAGTGTCGTAGTACAAGAGAGTCCTGAAAGAAAAGTTTCACAGATGGTGCATGTTGTATCAACAGTTATGCAAGAGCAATTCAAGACCACATTGGTTCTTTCTTTAGTTTGAATTTGATGTTCCATAGCAGGACATGAGCTCCTGACGAAAATTTCCTCAACAGACTCTTCAGTTCTATAGTAATTTTTAAAACTGAAGTCTGAAAATGTTTGCATAAGCACCAAGAAATGTACTGCCCCCGTATCCAAGAGATAATTACCGAAGAATATTGTACGCAATATGAAATTATTCAGAGATATATAAAAAAACAAAGTGGAAACTCTTCATCGAGAATGAACATAACCGCTATGTTTCTGAATAAATCAGATCATCAGTTCATGACCGGTTACCTTGGCGACACTGCCGGGCAGGGGCAGCGGGTCGTCGTTGATCAACGGCTGGTTCAACGACACACCTCCCATTGGATTGTACACCTCTCAAGAACTTACAATTCTAGGGATTATAAGTTATCTCCCTTGTTTGTTCTCCTTCCCGAAAAAAGAAACAACCAAAATGGAAGGAGAGAAAGGACCTGCCTACCAGATCGATATACGAGATATTAATCGGCAAAAATCGGGCCACAAAGAAACAGAATCCGCAGAGAACCCGTGCACAGCACCACAGCAGGGATTCACTTCAGAAGTCCGGGGCGAACGATCCCAAGATATTTCCCCCCAGATTCGAGGTGGCAAAGAAAAGGAACAGCTACGAAGAAGTAGAGATACGCAAAGAGAGAAGAAATCTCGGCTGGTCCGGGAGAGAGAGAGAGAGAGAGCTCAGGATGCAAACTGAACCGGAACACAGCAGCGTGGTGTACTCGTATAGAAGAGGCGCCCAGAGGAAGAGGGGAAGCGGAAGCCAAAGCGAAGAGGGAGAGCAGATACATCTCGGCTGGTCCGGGGGTGTCCCAGTGTGTGCAGGTGGGGGGTGGGGGGGTGGGGGGGGGGACTGGGAGAGCCGCGGTGGGCTCCCCAAACGCTCCGGGCTTTTCGGTGACGTGGCGGTACTTTTCCACGTGGTGGCGTGGGGCGCCTCGGGCCTCCGGGTGGAAAATATCTCGGTCCCGATATTTTCTAATGGCATCCGAGGCTGCCACGCGGGGCCCGCGGGAGTTTGCCCAGTCTGCGCCGAAAGATCTGCGTCTGGGATGACGTCAGTCCATGACAGGCGAACCACGCTGGCCGAGCGTGGCACTCGCCCCTCAAAGTCCGCCGCCCGCTGGAGTGATGACCCCGGCATTTTTGTGACAATATTATTACTTCCTCTAGTCTAAATTGTTGTTGATATAATATATACTCTCTCCATTCTAAATTACGAAAATATTTTGATTTTTTGAAATATATTACTTTTATTTACTATGTATCTAGATATAGTGTATATCTAAGCGTATAGCAAAAGTTCTGTATCTAAAGCGAAAGAGCATGCAGTCTTTGAAAGCCTAACATCATATAATTTGGAATGGATGAAGTATATTATTACTTTCTTTATTTTAAATATGTTTATTATATATATAATTGCATAGTAACAACTACTCCCTCTGTTCCTAAATGTCTGTCGTTTTCGCTTCCCGATAAACAACTTTGACTAAATATATATTAAAAAATATTAATATTTATGGTACATAATTAGTATCATTAGAAAGATCTTTGAATCTAATTTTTTAATAAATTTATTTTGAAGATATAAATGTTGCACACATTTTCTATAAATCGAGTCAAACTTGTGGCACGCACACTAACGACGATAGATATTTAGGGATGGAGGGAGTGTATACAAAGAAAATAAAAAGGTCTATAATTTAGGATGGAGAATTTTTTTGATTTAGGAGTAACACTAGTAGTAAAACAAGATGACCGTGATCTTTTTCCTAAACACATGGTACTTCCTCATCTCAAATTATAAGACGGTTTTCAATTGAAAAATTATATGACAGTTTCCCTTTCTAGATGCATTGCTTCTACTAGTATCTAGACTAGTGTATATGTAAGTGCATAACAAAAGCTTTGTATAAGTCACAAAAAAAGGCTTTGTATCCAGAAAAGTTAAAATATCTTATAATTTGGAACATAGTGAATAGTCGTCGAATGAGTATAATATTAAATGTCATTATTTTGTTACTCCTACCATGGTGAAGATCCTAAGAGCATCTCCAACAGGACCCCCTACTTGACCCCCTACTTCAGATTTAGGTAGCGGAGGCCAAAAAAACCAACTCCAATAGGCCCCCTACTAGACCCCCCATATTTGTTGGCCTCCTACTTTTCCCCCTCCACCCTTTTTACTTCTGTTGGCCCCCTACTCTCCACCGTGTAAAATCTGGATGAGAGAGATGGCAAAAGAGCCTCACGCGTCATTGACTACTAAAACGAATTTGAGTAGTATGGTTTAGGTAGTATTGCTGGAGTTGGAAGTAAAATATGAGTAGTCTCAAAATAGGTGTCTTCCTAAATAGAGAAGTAGGGGGTGTGTTTTAGGTAGTATTGCTGGAGATGCTCTAATCCCACCAAAGCCTATTGTGGTATTTAATAGTAGGTGTGGCACATATAGGTGCATCCTATGATGGCTCACACTAGCCTTACAAAGTCTTCTCTAGATAATGGGAAAAATCTTGCTTAAGCCTCTTTATAACCATAGACCTCCACCTTACGGGTCCTAAACTAAAAGCAACCGCATGTTAAGGGCATGTTTGGGATTGTTCTGGTCCACCAGAGCCTTAGGGATCTACTAATTTTGTCTAAATCTATCATACCAAGGCCTCCTAGATCTTTAGTCATGCATACTGTTTGCCAGTTTACCAGGCAGTGGCCCCCATTGGCAGTCTCCTCTCCTTTCTGAAGAAATGAGTGTCGAATCTTGTCTATTTGCTTTTTTGCCCAGGCAGCAAGTGGGAAGATGGTCAGGTGGTAAGTTGGTATGGAAAAGAGAACCGAAGTCACAAAGGGGACATCTCCCAACACGATTAAGTAATCTTCCTTTCCATCCGAGAAGTCGTTTGTTGATTTTTTTTCGATGAGTGGTTGCACATGGACTTTTTGTAGTGCACGAATGTTAGTTGGAGGCCAAGGTAGCGGCACGTGAAGCCCTTTTGCGCTCCTTGAAATGCTTGAAGGATGTGTTGCAGATCTAAGTCCTCGAATCTGATTGGATGAATAGAGCTCTTGTCGAAATTAGTGATCGAGCCAGACACAGTTCCAACAGTTTCGAAGATGGGTTTTTAGTTCCGGGATGTCTTCATGTCTTGGGTTCACGAAAATTGCGGCATCATCTGCATAAAAGCGACATCCTCAGTCTCATCGAAGCTAGGGGAAGTGGTGTGAGAACGCCTTGTTGTGTTGCTGCATCGAGAATCCTTTGGAGTGGGTCTATGGCAAAGATGAAGAGCATTGGGCCGCCCTGTCTAACACCCCGCATCTGGTTGAAAGCCTCCCCTTGATGTCCATTTATTATCACCTTAAGATGACGTGGCGATCAAGATGGATATCCATTCTCTCCAACTTGGCCTGAAGCATTGGGCCTGCAGGATATCAAGGAGGTAGCTCCAATTAAGGATGTCGAAGGCCTTTTGAATGTCCAATTTGAGGAAAATGCTAGGTGTCTTGTGCAGGTTTGTAACCATGTTTTGAACATATAAGTTATGCTGGATGCAGCGTCGCTTGATGAAGGCACTTTGACATTTGGAGACTAAATTTTCAAGGGGCCACTGTTTGCATTGTTATGTAGAAGCTCAGTTAACAGAATGATCAAGGTTACTCCAGGCAACACCTATTAGACGTTTTGCATTAGGCACACCAGAGGTATAACATATATATTTCATTACACGACATAAAACCTGTGATATGTACTGAATGGGGTCGACACTGTCCTTCCCCTACTTTTTCTCTGCATTACGTTTTTGTTGTTGTTGTTGTGGGGGGGGGGGGGGGGGGGGGGGGGGGGGGGGGGGGGGGGGGGTTGCAAAAGTTAGCAGTCACAACATTAAGATGGTCCAGATCCAGAACATGATTGTGTACTGTTTCGCTAGCTTGTTAGACGAATTCCTGTTCCTGGGCGTCCGGCCTCCGAGAAGCCTCCTCACCATCGATCATTCTCCTGGTCATGTTGGCCCTCTGAACAAGACGCACCAACGCTTGCACCACCTCAGACATTGGAGGCCTGAACTCTGGCTCAGGCTGCACCAGCAAAGGTTTTGATTCACAAGGCTAGTATTTTGATGTATACATGTACTAACTGCGTGGTATGCGGGGATTGAAGTTCATACCTGGACACACAGAGCAACAACATCGGCAAAACGGGAGAGGGATTTGGCGGGGTAAAGACCCTTGAGAGCCGGATCAACCATCTGGTCCAAGGCGTCGATGTCATGCAGCTGGGGAGTTGCCCACCGGACAAGTGATTGCTCTGACCGGGGCCTAGAGCTGCAATGATGTTATGAAATATAGTCAGGTCACCAGAAACCACTGCCTGGACAACGGGTTAAAGCAGTGCTAGCATCTAGTGATGATAGGCATACCTGTCAAATGGTTTACGGCCCGTCAAGAGTTCCAGCATGACGACTCCAAAGCTGTAGACATCACTCTTGAGGGTATACTGACCGGACATGTCCACCTCAGGGGCACTATAACCAGAACCCTGATCTGAAGCCTGCGGATTATCCATTTTGAAGCAAAATGAAGAATAGAACTTGTCAGTGAGATGTGATGTAAATCATTTCAGATCAATTATATCTTCCATCGTTTCGAATCACCAGATAATTTGTTTGGATTCTTTAACGACTATACAACCCAACATTTTAGGAAGTCCAGGAGCAATAACAAATTCAGCATGGACTAGGGTTTTTTTTACCACATATTTCTTAGAGAAAATTTTCCTAACTTTACCTGGAACTCAGCATCTGGAACAAAACTTGAATGCCCAGCATCAGAAATGTGAGGGTTGAGCTCGGTGTCCAGTAAAATATTGGACGACTTAAAGTTCTTGTGAATTATAGATGGAGAACAAATTTCATGAAGATACCTACACGAAGGTAAGTAGAGTAAATATTGAGGTGCTTAGCAGTAGAGACTCATTCCCCAAAAAGAATTCGATCAACTATTTTTTTTTTCCAAATTTCTATCATCATAATTGCATAAAGTGGAGAGAGAGAGAGAGAGAGAGAGAGATCAGAGTCACTTACTCTAGTGCACGTGCAGAGCCCAACGCAATCTTAACACGAGAATTCCAACTGGGTGGCTTGTTATAATCATCTGAGAGATGGAGCATATCATGCAGTGAACCATTCCTGTGGAAATCATAAATAAGCAAGTGCTGTCCGTGCTCCATGCAGTAGCCCACAAGCTCACTGAGATTGGGATGGTGCAACTTTGAAATGTTCGACACCAGCTCATAGAAATCATCTGATGATGGCCTTGGCAGTGCTGTACTGTTTAATTTCTTCACAGCTAGAACCTAATTCGAGTAAAAAGAAAAAGGTAAGCTATATCATATAGTCCCGTACCGCATTACATAACCAAAATATTTGGTAGCATGCAAAAAACAAGTAAAAGAATATGACAGGAAAGCTGAACTAGTAGGGAGCATTGGGCTCCAAATTTTCATTTGCGCAACTGATTTAATAGATTTTAGTCTAATCATTCTTTTCAAAAGAAATGAATAACTCAATATGGATAACTTATAGTTCTTTACCTTTCCATCACTGAATTGTGCCCTGTACACACGTCCGAAAGTACCCTCTCCAATAAGGTTGTCCATGTTGAAGCTGTCTGTTGCCATCTGTAGGTCAGCAACTGAATAAACAGTTGCCTTAACTGGTGCTGCATTACTTTTCTTGGCAACAGGCTTGTTTGCAAAATCATCATCATCAAATGATTGATTCCGCTCAATCTTGGGAGGTGGTTTCAGGTTAACTGCAGCAGGAGAAGGCAAAGACTCCACCTCTACAGTGGTAGCCTCTTCAATAGGCTTCATATCTACAAGGTTGCAGAACCGTACAGACATCAGCCTATCACACTATAAACCAAAGCGTCTATTTAGGAATACAGAGTATCATATAAACTCACTTTTAACTTCATTTGAAGGGAATGAATTGAACGGCTGGCGTTGTTCATAGTGTTCTGGCATTGCACCTTTTCGTTGATTTCTCTTTATCAGGAAGAATGCAACAACTACTCCAACAACAAGAACAGATATGATAATGCCTGCTATGGCTCCAGCACCTATGCCAGAGCTTCCACCTGAACTCGAGTTGTTACTTCCATTGGAGCGCTGGCCTGGGCTCTTTCGACGATTATGCGCTTGTGGAGGAGCTGTAAATGGTGGTGGTGGTGGTGCTGGGCCTGTGCTCCAAGAGTTACCATCAGTTCTGTAAACAGCCACATTATTAGTTGAAGCCACGGCCCTCCACATCATCATAAAACCAAGAGTTCAATAGTACATACTGCAGACTATTTATCTTCTTTAACTCATTAGGAATCCAACCAGTGAAGCGGTTGTTTGCAACATTCCTGCACATAAATAATCAGAACCAAATGCAGTGCAAAGTATGCAAAACATGCCATTTATGCATTGCAAATTGATTTACTCACAGATCATCAAGGGGAAGATTCGCAAGTACATTGATTGAACCAGTAAGTTGATTGTTCTGCAAATACCTGTGAAGAATTGTGACACGGATTAAAGCTTAAGAGGGACAACAGCAAAAAAAATGATCAAATTCAATTAGTCGACCATCTTTCTTACAGTGTTTTCAGGCTTGACAAAGATGTGAAACTTTGTGGTAGATTGCCAGTAAGAGAATTGGAGGAAAGGTCTCTGAAAAAATTTCAACAAAAAGATAATCAATGAAGTGTATGATGGACATGCCAACAAGAAGAGAGAAGAAATGAAAGAGGAAACACTCACACTGTGGTTAAACTTGGGAGGTTGGAAAATATGTCAGTGATATCTCCTGATAGCTGGTTGTGATTAAGGTTTCTATATATACATAGAAAAATCCATTAGCCCTTCAAACATGAACATAGAATTTAATACAAATCCAGTTTTTGGTAAAGAGAAAATGTACTCACAGGTACTTCAGTTTAGGCATCGTGGAAATTGAGTATGGCACAGTTCCTGAGAACTGGTTTCCTGCCAGATTGCTGCAAATCAACAGTTTACTCAGATGGCATATCATGAGATGGGAAAGATTATGCATTCCTGCATCTAAATACTTACAGTCTTTCAAGCTTCTTATTTGGAAGATTGTATGGAATCTGTTGGCCACCACCGAGATTGTTTTGGCTCATGTCTCTGCAATAAATTGGGATCAGCTTAGTCAGAAACAAGTAAAACTGCCAGACACAGAACAGCATTGCAAGAGAGAGACATGAATGAAACTCACAGCTCAACTAGTGAATCCATGGTGTTCATGTTGTAGGCCAGATTTCCAGAGAGTCCCAAGTTCGGCAATTTACTATTAGGACAACCATGACAAACATATTAGAAAAGGCACAAGGCAGTAACAAAGCTTGGAAGCAAGTCCAGTGGACTATGCAAAGCTCACTCACATTGCAGTGACAGAGGATCCAGAGCAAGTGATGCCCTGCCACGATTCGCCGCATGGGTCACCACCACTCACCTTCCAGCCCTGCAGCTGTCCCGGCGAATTCATACTGGTAAACAGCGTGTTGAGAGCAGTAACTGCATGTCAGAAAGAGAAGAATCGTTACATTGAGTTTGGCGGGCCACTGAATAAAGTCCAGTTACTATGATTACATGGAATGGGAAGTTGGACCATGGTATAATGTGGACAAACGACATGAATCACGAAAACACGTAGTAAAACCGATCTAATTTGCTTGTGCAGTGATATCACAGATCCATGTTGTGAAAATTTAATTGTGTTGGTGACAATGAGAAATTTGGATCAACACTTTGAGGCCAGAAATAAGCTCAGAAGCTGGGTAAGGGGTCCATGCTAACAGAGCTGACATTTCATTCCTTAAACTACAATTTCCAATCCAGTCAGTAGTAATCCAGAACACATGTTCATATGCCATAATCCTCTCATTTTCTCCACCCAATCTGTATTTAGAACAGCAGAAGTAAGCAACAAGCAAATTACACCAAGATTTGGCTCAGCGACTACAGAGCAGGTAAGAGATGCAATATTTCCCACAGAGCATGCAGGTCCTTGCTCCTCGAAAATTAGCAGCCAAAGAATGAAATAGATCAACAGAAGTGACTGGAGTTGGTAGTCATCAGCTGAAGAGTTGGGGAAACAGCTCGGCGTTCCCCTCATGCCTCCCAGGTCCCAAATCTGTCGAAGACGCCATTACAAGGAAGTAACTAGTTTTGACCACCCCACCCAACAACACGAGATTCAGAACCTGCAGAACAGAACGAGTCTCCACAGAATCCCAAAACCAAGCAGCGGCGATGCAGATGGTGGCACGACACAAGCATTCAAAGAAGGGACAACCAGAGCAGCAACCAAACCTACTGAACCCATACACCCAATGCCGCGGCAAAGCAAAATCCCGAGCCCCTGGCCCAATCGAATCCAGGGCGGCCATAGAAGGAAGCCGCGCAGCAAACAAGAAACATGAGAAGGATATAAGGGATGGCAGAAATGCTATCAGAAACAAGGCAAGATTCAGTGTATCACCCACCATCATTCGCGTCGGTGGCCGCGGCGACCAAGATTTGCCGCGGGGTCCAAGCGACGAAGCACGTGAGGACGAGCAGCCAAGCGGCCCAGGCCGCCGTCGCCATTGCTCCCCCACCAAGCCTCCTCCCTCTTCCTCAGGTCCTCTCTCTCACAGGGCCACAGCACTGCACAATCTCTCCCGCTCCCTCGCTCTCCTCTCTCTCTCTCTATAGGGCCATGGGAGTTGCAAGAAAGCTGCTTTCACGGCCCGCCTTTTGGCTTCAGCAATCAGTACACTCGATTTTCTCGGGTTTTCCCTGTTTTTTAATTCTTCACTCGGCGCTGCCGAATTCTTTGGGAGTATATTTTAATTGGAGGTGTGTTCACTTCCCCGTCCCAACCCAAAATATTTCCTCTTCCACCCATCACATCAAATCTTTCGACGCATGCATGAAGTATTAAATGTAGGTAAAAAAGATAACTAATTGTATAGTTTGTCCGTAAATATCGAGACGAATCTTTTGAGCCTAATACATGATTGAATAAATTTTGCCAAATAACAATAAAAGATGCTACAGTAACTTTTCACATGTTTTTTCGCGCGAAGTCAACACACCCTTGAGAGCACCAGAGCACTGCGACTCTGCGAGCTGCTGCGCCCGGCGCGCCAGCCGAGGCCAGCACCCGAGGCTACGTTTGGTGGGGGGCCCGCAAACCAGGGACCCATTAGAGTAGTGAGTACTGACCGATCAACAGTTTTAAATCGAACGGTTGGAATCGATTAGCTTCTAGGGCCCGTTTAGTTGCCATTCAAACCCAAAATATTTCTTCTTTCAACCATCACATCGAATCTTTCGACGCATGCATGGAGCATTAAATGTAGGTAAAAAAGATAACTAATTGCATAGTTTGTCTGTAAATGTCGGGACGAATCTTTTGAGCCTAGTTAGTCCATGATTGAATAATTTTTGCTAAATAATAACGAAAGATGCTACAGTAACTTTTTATCTATTTTTCGTGAAGTCAACACAACCTAGGATTCTGCAGCTCCGATCCTGGAGCGCACAAAAACTTCCTCCCCTCGTTCCGTATCTCGAATTTCGGTGAGTAAATTAATTTTAATTTTGACTATATATACCCACTAATATTTGTAATATCACATAAACATTATTAGTTTAGCCATTCCATATGTTTTTATAGTAAAACAATTTAGATATACAAATGTTAACACTACTTTTCTATAAATCTAGTTAAATTTAGAATTAGTTTACTCCTTGAAATATGAGATATACACTTATCTTATGAAAGAGGGCCTATGATTTTCTACATGAACAACGGAATTTTCTGTTTGCGGACAAATATTTTGTGAATCTTTTTTAAAAAAACAGATATATAACGTACTTGTTTTGTTTAGCGGAGGAAAAAAATATTGTATGAGCTGGATGTACTTGTCACAGCAATATTGTAGCTACTGCTACAACAAGCATACAAATCTGACAGCTGCACTGCAGCCGCCACTGCAAGACTGTAGAAGCAAGTGGTAGGCCTCGTTTAGTTCGGTGAATTGCCCCTTATTTAGTTCCCTCAATTCTCCCCAAATTTCACTATACAAAAAGAAGATTTCCCGTCACATCAAAATATCGGCAAATGCATGGAGTACTAAATGTTGATGAAATCAAAAACTAATTGCACAGTTTTGTTGTACTTTGCGAGATGAACATTTTAAGCCTAGTTAGTCAAAATTTGGATAATTTTTACCAAATACAAACGAAATGCTACAGGAATTCTGATACAGCATTTTTCTCCCCAATTCTCTGAACTAAACGAGGCCTTGGAGAGAAAAACACTGTATCAGAATTCCTGTAGCATTTCGTTTGTATTTGGTAAAAATTATCCAAATTTTGACTAACTAGGCTTAAAATGTTCATCTCGCAAAGTACAACAAAACTGTGCAATTAGTTTTTGATTTCATCAACATTTAGTATTCTATGCATTTGCCGACATTTTGATGTGACAGAGAATCTTCTTTTTGCATAGTAAAATTTGGGAGAGAATTGGGGGACTAAACAAGGGCCTAGTAGCTCCAAAATTATCACAGTTTGAACTTTAAAAATCATAGCCCAACCTCCTCGAGAGAGAGACTTGGGCTCCAACCATAGCCTTGTTTACTTCTCAAATTTTCTCCTAAATTTTACTATGCAAAAAAGAAGATTTTCTATCACATCAAAATGTCGACACATATATGAAGTACTAAATGTAGATGAAATCAAAAACTAATTGCACAGTTTTGTTGTACTTTGCGAGACGAACATTTCGAACCTAATTAATCAATGTTTGGACAATTATTACCAAATAAAAACAAAATTACTACAGTGTTGGAACACTGTTCATACCCCGAATTCGGGCATCTAAACACGCCCATGGTGTCATTTGCATGACAAACCATCTATAATATTTGGAGCATAAATTGAAACATCGCTACTACCTCTGTGATTTCTAAACTATTTAAAATTTTAATTTTGTCTTTTGCATTTTTTAGATTGTATAGAATCTCAGATAATTTGGTCTTGAACAATGTAAGAACTCATGTCCGTTTAGGTGCATAGACGTTCAAACATAGAAATTCTAAAAATCATCTATCTAAGTTCACCTGTCAAGATAAACAGCAGTTGAGGACCTCAAAAATGATAATTATATTTGAAATGGAGAAAGTTACTTTACACAGACTTTGATCAATAATTATTCAAATTATATATAAGTTTAGAACATAAAACTTATTCAACGGATTTATATTTAATGTGTTGCTGAAATTAGGATCACAAGGCTACCCAACTAATCATTATCCGATAAAAAACAAAACTTTGATCAATCATTCCATGTGACAATGCGTAATGGGATATTCAACTAACCCAAACAACCACTTGACATGGAGATAGAATGGTTGCATGGAACCTTCGCTGGCTGGAACCATTATGTATTACAGAAAGTTGCTGGCTCTACCTTTGCTTGGTGTCATGGTTGTTGCCAACCTCCTTATAATTTGTTATCAACGAGTACACAGAAATTTCAACATTGTCGAATTTGGAATGATTTCAGAAAATGTAAGCACCTACGCTAAAGTCAAAGACTTAAACTTAGATGGATTGTTTCACCGCAAAAGACCTAATTAGATAAAGACAATGCAAGCTACACTCTATTAACTTTAATTTTTTCTTATACTTAAGCTTGTGATCGTTTGACTAAATATATACTGAGTATTATATTATTAGACGATACCATATGTATTCAAACCTAAAATAATATCGTATCAAGTGATCCGCTCGTACCATTCACACAGTAGAGTTGTAGGGAGTCTATTAGGATAGTCTCAATGTAGATTTCACGGGGGTTTCATGCACATTAAATAGGATGCCACGTCAGCAGAAATAGAGCTTTTACATGTATCGAGGAGGAGAGAGAAGGAAAATGTTTCGTGGGGACGAAACAACTTAGCGTTGTTTCAAAAATGTTGGAAACCGGGTGAAATCCCCACTGAGAGCCTTTCTTCGTTTCATCCCAGCGTGACTTCTTCTTCTTCTTCCTTTGAGCTCGGGTGAGGTCGCATTGCCGGAGGGGAATGCGGCGTGGGAGGCCGCTGCCGGAGGGGAAGGCGGGCTCCACCACCAGCAGGAGCGGGCTCGGCCGGGCGCGAGAGCTCTGGCGCGCGAGAGCTTCGCTGAGCGTGAGCTCCGCTGGGCGAGAGCCGTCGCACGCGACGCAAGCTCCATCGTGGGCGCAGCTCCGCTAGCCGCGCGAGCTCCGTTGCAGGCGTGGCTCCGCCAGCCGTGGGCGCGAGCTCTGCCTACTTGCCTTCGCCGTCTCCCTGCTCCTCGTGGCGGCTGTCTGAGCGAGGCATGGTTAGGGGCATGGCAACGGCGGCACGCTGAGCCCGCCATCACACCCGCTGCTCGGCCACCTTCACTGGCGTCGTCTCCTCGTCGTCGAGGTCTGCTCAGCGTCTCGCGTCGCCATGTGCGCCGCCGACTACCGCGCCGAGGTCGCCGCGCTCGTCTGCAGCCTGAGCTAGCTCCACCTCCGCGGCGGCGGCAACGCCGTGACTCTTCGGCCCAGGCTCTTCGAGCTAGTGCTGCTCGGCGTCATGCTGCGCGCGCTCACGGCGGCGACGTGCGCTGGTTTCAGGAGATCATGGAGGAGATGTTCGCGGTCAACGGTGGGGAAGAGAGGGAAAGGAGAGAGAGACACCCGTGGGACCCACGAGAGGCTGAAATAACCCTATGAAACTGTGCAATGAAACCATACACCGAGAGAGAGCCGTTTCATATTAAGTTTCACATCTTGGAAATTAGGAGGTAAAACCTTCCATTGAGACTGGCTTTATATAACGCTAAGGGCAGTTTGAAAAGTGTCTTAAGAGCTACTCCCCCGTTCAAATTATAAGTCGCTTTGACTTTTTTTTGGTTCATTCATTTTGCTATGTATCTAGACATTATTTATCTAGATACATAGAAAAAATAGATGTACCAAAAAGCCAAAGGGATTTATAATTTGGAACTGAGGGAGTAGCTCATAAAATATTTTGTCCAATAAAAATGAGAGAATAACAATGCTAGGTTTTTGTGAAGAACTAATCTCATACACTTTTTTAGTATTTATGTGTCTATGCTTACATGTTTCTCTATACTAACATGTTAGATTACTTTAGTTTCATTTTTTAAAAAATTATATGGATTAGAGAATAAGATGCCTTGGATACTGTGATGGATTACAACTAGTTCAGGACACGCGGCGCAAATGCAGTGAGCGGCCAGTGGTATAGTGGCTACCTTTATTTTGTCACATCAGGTACGGCCTAAAATCATGGTTAATCTCTCCCAATAAAGTGTGTCCGTGTTGCCTCACCTCCACGTTACCTACCTCCACCAACTCATCAGTCATCACCAAACAACACGACAAAGAGCTACAAGCACTTCCTTCCAAAAAAAAAAGAGCTACAAGCACACCAATAAAACCTAATTTCACCGTATAAAATAGAATGAAAATTGCATTTTTCATCAAACAATCTCAAATTTTAATAAGTGTATAAAAAACTATTTATGATGCATAATAAAATCACTAAATTAATCGTAGAATATATTTTTATAATAAACCTATTTAAAGATGCAAACTATGGTACTCCCTCTATTCCAAATTATAAGTCATTCTAACGTTCTTGGAGAGTTAAATTATCTCAAGTTTGACCAAATTTATGTAATAAAATAATAACATTTATTGTACCAACTAAGTATCATTAGATTCTTCATTAATTATATTTTCATACTATATATATTTGATATATCATAAATCTTTGTAATTCTCTCAAAAATTTTAGTCAAACTTAAGATGCTTTGACTCTCAAGAAAATTGAAATGACTTATAATTTGGAATGGTGGGAGTACTATTTTTTATAAACTTTAGATGAAAATAGAATTGTTTGATTCATAATGATAAATTAGATGAAATTAGTAAACTGTATATATTAGGAGTATATAATTATAATAACAATGAGATTAATGAGCAAAATGTTCACACACACGGGCTCGAGGTTTCTCTACCAACTCCACTGAGATTGAGAACAATCTACCGCACTGGTAGGGACAGAAGGTTCCAAGCCCTTGATCGGCACATGCATGCCTATAGAGTATAGGATGCATATGTTAGCGTCAAATCAGCTGGCCAGTTCACATCTTGTCATATTTTTCAGCTCCTCAACGCTTCTATATCTATATACTTCCTCTCCTCCGTCCCTAAATATTTATATGTGAAAACCGTGTTTTTCTCACAGACGCGTTTTTCGGACGACACACGTAAAGGGACAGAGTAGTAGTACGTAGTAGCATAAGCTAGGCTCTCGTTTCTTCCTTAATGCGAGATGAAATGCAAGGCCTTATTTAGTTCGGGTGAAAATTAAAAAAAATTAAGATTTTTCATCACATCAAATCTTTGCACGTATATATAGAGTATTAAATGTAGATAAAAAAATAACTAACTGTATAGTTTATCTGTAATGTGAGAGATAAATCTTTTGAACTTACTTAGACCATGGTAGGATAATAATTACCAAATATAAATAAAAATGCTATAGAACTTTTGAGGCAAATTTTTTGCCATCTAAACCAGGCCCAAGATAGAAACATTGCAACCAAAGGACACACACAAGCTATAGTCCATCCATCGATGCATGGCAGATTCTCAACACCTTTTGTGGCGAGACACCTCAACCAAACGTCTTGTATTGTACGTTGATTGTTGATATCAGCGTAACATACTCGTTGACGCACACGTATGTCAAGATTTAAACTTTAAAAACTTTGATCAATAATTAGACTAATAATTTTTAATTATTATAATATAAACTTTATATAATTAGATTTGTAAGAAATTATACTATCCAATTATTATAAGTTTATAAACATAAAAATATAATATAAAACAAATGAATGGTCAAAGTGTAATTTAGGAGATCATGTCATTCTAATTTGACCTAGATAAAATGGACAGGAGGAAATATATAAGAACAGTGTTGCATTATTATTATGTACTGTATGCTCCTAATAAAATGATAAATTTAACATTAATTATTTGGCATGTAACAGGGGGCACGCAATATATTTCTTTATTTGTTAGTGATCATTTTGAGTCATTTCCATCTCTTACTATTCTAATTATTTTGTTATTTGCCGATCGTGTAATCGAATTTAAATGATATCAACTGCGAAGTGTGATGACGGATGAACATCATTATTTGGATGATGTTCATTTCATCATCAGACTGTATATTGTGAAGCAGAGTGCAAGTACGCTAACGCGTGAGTAGTCACTGACTCCATCAAGTGCAGTCACGAACATCACTGGTAGTTGAGTTTCCATCTTTAATTAAGGTCTTGTTTAGATGGAAGAAGTTAGAAAAATTTGGTAGTATAGCATTTTGTTTGTATTTGACAATTATTGTTCAATCATGGACTAACTAGGCGTAAAAGATTCGTCTCGTGATTTACAATTAAATTGTGCAATTAATTTTTTTTTATCTATATTTACTGCTCTATATATGCATCCAAAAATTGATGTGACGGAGAGAGAGTGAAAAAACTTAGAATTTTAAAGTGAACTAAACACGGCCTAAGATGATTATTTTACTTCAGAAGAACTCCCCAACCACCGGGCTAGCTATATAGACTTCGTGCACGCCTTTTATTTCTATGCTTTTTTAAAAAGTGCTTGGCGACTACTGAAAGAAGCTTTTAATTAATTTCTGGCTGGCGCTCTTACACCAACAAAGCACTCCTTCCATTTCAAATTATAAGATATTTTAGTTTTTTCTAAATATATTACCTTTGTTATATATTTAGACATTTGACTTATGATGACGCTTATACTGATTTGTTGTGAGAAAAAAACACTATCTTTCGCTAAAAAGTACCGCTGAAGTAGTTCAAGCGAACATGGAGTGCATAGCCAAAGAAACGTATTAAATGTTGTTTTGCCTGCGCTGTTTGGGTCAACCTCTTAGCAGTTCCCATATGGTTAGGAGTTGGCTTTGAGGGTTTGGGAGGGACTTAATGTCACAGAACCTCCTAAATTATGATGGTCCACATGTACCTGTCATTGTCATAATGCCCTCTGACAGCTATACTTATATTCCTCATAACTTAAAAAGGTTTGATTTCCTCCGAACAGGATCCGATTACAGGAGTATTATAATATTACAACAGTTTATTCAAATAACATCAGAGTAAAAGAGCAGAAGTCTTACATAACTTAAGTTTACAAATCACAGTTTCAAACCTCAAACCATAAGTAGCATTATTACAAACCAGTAGTAGTGGAGTATCAGTAGTAACTTTATTACAACACCCAAACGAGGTGCCTTGCCCAGAGACCACACAGCCTACTCGTCATCACTTTCTTTAACGACAACGGTCATGCAGCAAGGCTCAAAACAGACTTGCTCATGAGCCGCACCTGCAACAAGGGTTTAACAAACCCTGAGTACTGAGGGTACTCAACAAGATTTACCCGACTAAGGAAAAGACTCCAAGGGCATGCTAGCTTTAGGGAATCAAAGTATAGGTATTCAAGAATCAAAACTATTTTGCAGAAAAGCTTACTAAAGTAAGTCCTTACTTTCAACATTTTATTTTTATCATTGATGGTTCATTAACCAATTCTAAGTGATCCTAATCTAGATCAAAGTAATTCTCATCAAGATCCTTCCGTATTCTTTCTCAAATTCTAGTTTTTAACTACGATGCAGGACATGTGATCGAGTCTCTATAATCGAGGAGCAACGACGATTTGAACCGATTATACCTAGCTGGGGATCTCTAACCTCACGACATATGTCAAACTAAATCTTACACATGCCAACCCTCATTTAGATCTTCCAAAACCATAACGTGTCCATCACCACCCGAGAGTACAGTACTCCTCAAACCCGGCCCAATTCTAGCCCTGAGGGTACACGCTACTCCTGCCATCTCTCCACTTTCAGTGCGAGGTTGGACGTTCTCGTAATAGAATCACTAATATCTTGGGCTTACCCAAGGTATGAGGCTAGTTGCAAAGTCTCGAAACACAAGCAGGCCTACAACGAACGGTCCTTAACTGACAAGGCGGAAACACTACATTGAGACTCCTTTCCCAATACAAGTTAGTAGTGGCCAAACCACTCGTCCGATCTCAAGTTCATTCTTAAATTCCATTGTTCATCAAGTATGCCATCATGGTCATATAAGCATTTCATTTAAAAGCCTAACTCATTAAGCATAGCGAAGCATACTACGCATTTTGAAATAAGACAAGTACCAAAGGTGATATGATAATGCAATTGGATTATCACTCAAAACTTAAATATTTGATGCAATAAACCATAATCTAGGTGATAAAAGATTTGTAAAACTCAAGGAAGGGTTGAATATACCGGGGGCTTGCCTTGCTCAGAAGAGACGACTGATTCAGGCTCAACAACACCGACGTCCGGTCTAGAACCCACTGACGACTGCTCTTCTCCGAAAGCTTGCTCAACAACGTTTACTTCCTCGAAAGGGGGAACTACACGAGAATATGACATGCTTTAACATGATGTGGTAATAAACATGATGCTTGATGATGATATGCCATGATTAATAATTTGAGTACAACTTTCCTTCGCGGTACAATTGCAACCTAATAGAACTCATCAACTAACAGTAATTACATTAAGTAACATTATTACTTCATAAAGAACATGTTAATTATAAACTCAAACAAGTAAATAAGGTGCCAAGAATCATTAAGGGTTAATGACCCAAGGCATCACTCAATCAAAAGGGCACACAACACTTAAAGTTATCAACTTAAATATTTATTTAATTACTTAAACAATTAAGGCATAAATTAAGAATAAATTAAATTTCATCTAATTGAGCTCAAACTTTTCCTACAGATTGATCATAGTCTAAAATAGTGTCAAAACAAATTTCATGATTTTTAGATTAATATTTTAATTACTAAAATTCCTGGAAGTTGCATTTAACATTTAATTGAGCTAATTGTTGTTCATGCAAAAAGTATTCAAAATTGGCATTTAATATTTTTCTTAGGTAGTTTACACTTTGAAAAGCTTACACAAAAATTTTCATAAATTTTAGAGTTCAAAACTGTACTTTACAAAATTCCAAATTAATTTAATTTTAATTCAAAATAGAAAAAAGAAAAACATCTCAGTTTTCCGTTTTTCTCCCCCGCGCAGCCCACTCGGCCCAACAACGGGCCTACCAGCCCACTCACACACACACGCGTCACCCTCTCCTCCCACTAGCTGACAGGGCGGTCCCGCTCATCAGGCCCAGTCAAACCCGATGGCGACGGCGACGATCGGTGGCGAATCTCGCCGACGGCGACACCAACAACGGTAGCGTCTTCACCAACCTATTCCCCTTGACACGGTGCATCGGTTTAGGTAGCTAACAGGGTATCTCAGACATGACCACGTGCACAACGGCGTCCATGGCGGACACAGCGGCGCGGCCATGGCCGGACATCATCGATTAAGCACCGAGGATGCGGTAAAGTTTAAATTGATCAAGGTATTAGCTTTAGGAGCTCACCGCGTAGATGATGCACACGCTAGACGAATCGGAAAGGCGACGGAGCATGTTCAACGACGTGGAGGGCGGACACGGTGGCCTGAACTGGAGAAGATGGCGGCGTCCCGACGCGTCCATGCGTTAACAACTGGAACATGGGAGCGCATGAGCATCAAAGGAGCAAGAGGAAAGTGGAACATGAAATGCGAGAGCTTGCAACGCGCCATGGAGTGCTGCTCACGGTGAGGTGGTTAAGGCGGCTCGTCGGAGGTTTCGGGAAAAAGATGATGGCGCTGGAGCTACTGTGATGGCGAGAGAAGCTGCGAGATGGTCTAGAGCGCGCGTGAGGGCTATGCGAACTCGACCATGAGACCAATTGAGGCGAGGGCAAAGTGGTGGTGGTGAATTTTTGGCCAACACGCAAAGACGACGGCGTCGGCGGTGAAGCAGAGGAGGTAAAGGAGAGAGTTGACGATGGCGTCGGGGTTATAAAGGAATGCCAAAGAAGCTCAAGGACGACTCAAGAAGGTGCGGGAGACCGGTGGTGGCATCCACAACGCGCTGGAAGGCCAGCACGGCATCGACGGCATGCTGGCACCCATGCCGCTCTCTGCTCTTCTTTGATTCGCTGACACACTGTAGCTCACCCCAACTTCAAAACCCTAAACGGGTATTTTTCAAATTACTCCCAAAAACATGTAGCAACTTAAAAAATGTCCAAGATATGAAATCTTCAAATTTTCAAGCTCTACAAGTTTCATGCTGAAAACTTTTTCAAATTCAGCATACATTTTGAAATTTAAGTTTGGGGATGAAAAGGGGTCAAATTTGAAATTTACTTCTTTTCAAAATTACTCTAAATTTTTCACTGAAACTTTGAAAACTCAGAACACCAAACTTGTAGCTCTTGAAAAGATTTACAAACTTGATTTTAAACTTTTTCCCAAATTTGGCTTAGATTTTGCATTATTCAAAAAGGGTTAAATCCAGGATTTTGATTTTTGGGGGGGGTTTCGGAAGAATTTTAAATTGAAACTTGTTGCTATATTAATCGGTGATTATTTAGTGATCACACCATCATCCAAGGGCATCATTGAGTCAAGCATCACATGTTTGACCAAATACCACTCTTGGTTGACCAATTTGACTTTTGAAATCCTTTTAGTATTTCCCAAATTTGAATTCAAATTCGAATCAAAAAACTTGAGACAAGTTTTGGATTCTAAATTCAAACTCAAACTTGAAGCTTCATTTTATGGGTTGGACTTGAGTTCATACCCTACACTTAGTACTAGTGTATAACACAGTCATACAACTCAAATTACGTAGGGCACAAACTAAGTATTTGCGGTGACATTCAAAATTAGGGTTTTCGATTTGAGTCACACATCTCAGAAGCACAACCAACCTATGAAATATAAACTTGTTTTAGTTGATGCACATCATAGTTGACTTAATCATGGATGCTTTGCAGTGCAATATGATGACATGGCAAATTTTAGTCTCTATAACACCAGAGGTGTTACACTTAAAACCTTTAATTTTTCTCGGATTGCCAGCTACTTGTTGGTCGCTTTAGTTGTACCAAAATGATTTGGTGTTTGAAAAGAAACATGTTTATTCTCCTTAACAGGTGGCACATATTCTGTTATCCATTGGCTCCGCACATCGGTTACCCTCCAAAAGGCTACTTCACGGGCTTTTGTTGTAGCAGCATCATAACAATTGGCGCAAACGGTCATGATGTTTTCTCCCTGACACATATGGGCTGCGATTTAGTCTTAGGATTGATAGTCATCAGAGTGCTAGGTTTCTCTTTGTTTTGTTTAGGCTGTGTGCTTTTATGCAGAGGCTAGAAGTGAGTTCATGATTGTTGTATCAACTCGATGTAATGATTATAAATTAATAATCCTTCCTTTACCAAAAAAAGCAAAAGAAACATATCTAGAAAACCCAAAATATCTTATAATTTAGAATGGAGGGAGCATAATCCTTTTTGTTGGTATTTTGTCACCCGATGAGTGAATTTAAACGAATATCGCGCTGCTCCAAGAAGGCGATGGTAGCATCCAAAGACACAAGGAATTATACCGGTTTAGGCCAAAGCCCTACGTCTAGTCTCAGAGATAGATCGAGTGCGTGTTTCTCGGTTGAATGCTCTAAAGTTCTTAAAATGAGGTATGAAAGAAGTGTGAAAGAGGTAGAAGAGTGAGGGACTGGCCGAATAAAATCTTGAGAGTCCGTCCCCTTGGAAGGGTGCCCTGTCTGTCCATATATAGAGTCCGGGGCCAGGCCGCATACAAAGATATAGGTTCTCCCAACCGAGCAATCGTGAGCCTGAGGAAGGGAAAACTAGCTATCTTGGCTTGCAAGGAAGGTCGTCTTGTTTTGGCATCAGTGTACGTCCGAGCATGGTTGTCGTCATGGTCTTGTGCCCACGTCGTGGCATGTGGTGGCGTGGTGCTACAGTGCCGGTCGTGACAACACTATTGGCACGGTGGTGGTTCGCCAGCCGTCCTGTGCGACATGGTCTTGTCGTGGCCTTCGTCATCATCATCACTTGGTTGTCTTGCTGGTCATGGTGCCGATGACCACGATCCCGAGCTTCGGGGTCATGGCCCTTGTTGGCTCGGTTGGCCTTGAAAGTCAAGGCTGTCATCGTGAGCCCCATCCCATAGTGGGTAGGGCCGTACGCCCGTCCCATCGAGCCGTATTTGGACGGTGGTTCACCGTATTTGTCATCATCACTTGGCGGTCTTGTCTTGTCTTCGGCATGGCACAGGGATGGCGCCTGCTCTGATACTGATGTTGCCTTGGTCCTGGCAGATTGAGCAGGCGTACTCGGGTGGAGCTCCACCCCTCCCTGTCCCTCCCAGGGGTCGGGGCGGAGGAGAGGTCGTGCGGCGCCACGTGTCGTGCGGCGAAGGGAGAAGGAGGAGGTCATGGCCGACTTCCGGTTTTAGTGCTTGGCCTAAGTCGGTGCAGCTTTGATGGACTGCGGTCGCTGGGCTTGAGCTGGTTTGGCTGTCGTAGGCCACCCGAGCGGGTAACTAATCGATGTCTTGAAATACCCGGGGTATCATAACCCCGACATCTTTCTTGTTATACCAGCGTACAAATCTTAGTTCTCTTAACTTGTCCTTTTGAATGCTAACAAGCTGACATGGGTAAAAACCACTAGACTACCACTTATGACAGATTTGGAGATGTCATCTTTATTTTTAAGGCTATTCAAAAGGATCTCTGGGTCTAAAAGCCACACCCCGCCTCTAGAAATTGATCTCAGAGAATCGGCTTAAGAGCATTATTTTCAGAGTGTTCTTCTTATAAATACAATTTTTAGAAACAACTTTCTTAAATGGGCACCACAGAAAATAGCTATTTTTCACATTTATTCTCTTAAGCGACAACATCTGAAGTTCATTTCTAGACGCAGTTGTTTAATAAGTAGACCACCTCTAAAAATAGTTGCCGCACACATAATTCCATATTTTTCATATAAGGTTAGGAAAAACACACTTTATATCAAAATTGTAGAGCTCACGAAAAGATGTATAGTTCTCAACATTTTTATTTGATATCCTTTAGAGACCCAATTATTCATTATAAGGTCTCGGGTTTTGAAATTATGTTTTTTTTAATTTTGAAATGACATTTACAAAAAAAAATACAGTTCTCACAAGATCAGTTGATCTTTTTTCCTTTTAAGTTTTTTTGGAGTACCAAATACATCATATATAGTTCATGAAGTTGAATCAAAAGAATGGCATCCCCTTTGTTTCAACAAATTAATTAATGTGTACGTGAGATGGCAAGGAGACTACAAGAAGACAGGCATATGTATTGGGTTCAAAATGATAGGAAACACACACGGATTTTGAAAAAGTTCTTTTTTTTTTGCTAAATTTAACGGCTCTTCTACAAATCGATTTTCGGAGATAGTTAGAAGGGACAGTCAGACTGCCTCTGGAAATCATTTCCTAACATGTTACTTGCCCGCTTCTAAAAAATACCCATCTTCAAATGCCTCTTGCCAAAGGCGAACAACAAAACCACCTCTAAAAAGGACATTTGTAGTGGTGAAATTGTCCTGTTTTAAATAGAAAGGGTACAAAAATGTACTTTAACCATTTATTCTAATTTCTTAACAATGAATCATCAATTGCTACGAAATATGTATTAAAAGATAGAATCTGTTTGCATTACGTACTTTCATTCCCCAAGTATGTTGGATTTACTGTGGCTCAGGACCATTTTAAATTTAATAAATCAATAAAACTCTACGGTGTGTAACTGTTGGACATTTAATATTTGTACTGGATTGGAACTTGACCAAACGTTGACTCGACTTATATGATTGGACTTCATCCGTCCATATTGAGAAGTTGAGAAAAGAATAAGGGCGTGGGCGTGGGCGTGGTCCGGTTTTGCCACTCACTCTCCATTATAGCGGGAGTTACAACTTTCTGATTTAATCTCGGGAGTTACCGTCTCTTCACTTGTCCCTCTCCTGGACTGCCTGTGTGAGCCTCTTTCCCTTCCTCTGCGTGAAAGCATAAAAGAGACAGCAGTTTCTCTCGAGTTCTCTCTCTCGGTACCTGGAACACAAAATCAGACCTCATCTTCTGCTGTGGAAAGATTTCTTCGTCTCGTACCTCTGCGCGCACAGAGAGACGAGAGAGCAGGTGCCTCCGATGGTAGTTTCTCTCGAGTTATCTCTCTCGGTACCTGGAACACAAAATCAGACCTCATCTTCTACTGTGGAAAGGTTTCCGAAGCCCTTGCCGTCTGCGATCCCTGCTCGGGGAGTGCGGCAATTAGGTTTTTGGGGAGCGACTACGCGACTGCTCCTTCCCAGTCAGCGGCATCTTCTTCCTCTGGACGCGGATGGGAACTGCACTGCGATCACCTTCCTGCATCGACTGCGGTCCACGACTTCGAGCAACGCACTATGGCGACTAGTGCGAATGGAGCCTCCGATGCCCTCGGCATGGGACCCTCCGCTAGGTATATCCTATTCTCATCTCTATGTCAATTCATGGTGTTCATGTGCTATGTTGTCTCTGTTACATTCTATATGCCGTGGATGTTTGTTTATGTGATACTCATGTTTGCTGGTATGTTTAGACTATCATGCTTATATGTTTTTAATCATGATCTTGGCTCATATATGATATATATAACCTTGCTGTTATATTTGTTTTGTCTTATCTTGGTACATATGAAAATGTTGATCATCCTTTTTATATTCATGTGAATATATATGATGCTATGCAGCAATTGTTTATTATCATACATGTCATCACCATGCAATTATTATTTTTTGGAATTAAACTGTGTAGAAAATTATCTAAATTTCTAACAAAGTATGCATATATTTTGGTTAATAACTACAGTACTAATCAAAGGCTCTAATGTTTGACCTTTTCAAATACTAATAGGTACTACCTCCATTCTCTCTTTTATAAGGTGCACACGCATATGATTGAAACTTCACAATCTTTGATCAATAATTTCACTGACAGTTCTTAATTATTATAACACAAACTTGATATGGTTAGATTTGTAATCAAATCCACTATCAAATTATCTAAGTCTATAAGTGCAAATAATATAAAATAAAATAAATAGATGGTCAATGTATAATTTAGGAGACCGTGTCATGTCAAGATATGCCTTATGAAAGAGAGTGGAGTGAGTGAGTATAATATAAAAACAAAAATGGTGGAAGTAACTTTCGTTTCTGCTTTAATTAGCTAAAAAATTATCAAAGTATAGTGATATGGTGATGTTAGATTTGAGGAAAAATGCAAACATATTGTTTGCATGGCTAAAAAACCAAATCTTGTTCATGACGGCATGACGTGCCTGCCAATTATTAGGACCAAATGAAGCACCTAACACGTGCCAGGTCATAGATTGTGATGGAATGAAGTGTAAGTTCAGAGATCGACATGCATGCTTGCATGTGGTCACGATGCTCCTACATGTCACACTCTTTATTAATTCCTTGTCTTTGACACAAAGCTAGCTTCGATTAGGCTGCCTTTTGATTGACACTTGGAGCAGGCCGGTTAATTAGTTGGTTAGCTTGGCCGTGAAGGGAGCGAGCTGAGGAAGAAAGCACGGGGTTCATTAGGTAGAGTTGATGTTGTTGGCAACGAAAAACACGGGCAATGTGGTGCTGTTGGGATTATATTTGAGAATGAAAAGACCTGGAAGCTAGCACTAGTCCATGCAGTACATAGTACTTATATTGTAGCTGTGGAGATAATAATAAGATTTCCGATCGTCTCATCTGGCAGCAGGTGCAGATCAATGGTCTTAATCCAATGATGCAACCATCACTTCTCAGACGTGCTGCACGCTCTGCCATCACCTGCTGAGTGCTGGTTAACAAGTCCGATCCTACTATGAGTCGTCTCTCTCTCTCTCTGAGCCTGTGCCCTTGGGCTGATCTAGCTGGCTGAAAGTACTGCTGACTGATTTTTTGTAAGAGAAAAACACTGCTGACTGGCTGACTGATCTGACTGATAATCTTAGACAAACAAGCTGAGGATCTAAGCGAACAGTCTCTCTCTAACCATCAATTTCCGTCGAACAGTCATCACAATCACAACTCACGAGGGATCTAAGCTGAGGATTTCCAACAAGATACGCTGAAATGCAAACAGAAATCCAGCGGTTGATGGACCTGGACGCCGAGGCCGGTCAGCCCACCACGGCCCAAACAAGGTTAATGTGCGTGTCACCCCAAGAGTCTGCAGCGGCTGGTAAAGAAAGGCCAACAGTTGGGCTGGAGAGGCGAGAGCCCGGATGCGTCAATGTAAAGAAAAGGAAAAGGTGTATATTACCTCCTCAACTTTTGAGAAAATCTGTTTTTTCTCTCTAAACTTTAAAACTAAGTAAATCATCTTCCTAAACTTTTAAAACTGTTCATTTTCCCTCCCTCACCAATTATAAGCGGTTTTCAAATGTGGTTTTGTTCTTTTCTTTTTTATTTATTTCGGCTGGATCTTTGAAAAAACATAGTAAATCATAAAAAAATCATAAAATGAAAAACCCAATTTTTTTACTTCACATAAGTAGATCTACATAGTGAATATATAATACGGTATACTTTAGTATAAATTTTTTATTGTAGCTTTAGATCTATGATTTTCTATAATTAATTTATAGCTGCAGTTTCTATGATCCAATCATAGTGAATTTTTATGGTGGGCTAATTATTGTATGCTTGAACTGTAATAAAAATTTCATACTCATTGGATCATGTATAACTTAGTTATAAATTTATAATTAATTCAAAACTGCAGTTTCATACTCATTTGAAAACCGCTTATAACTAGTCATTGAGGTAAAACGAACGGTTTTAAAAGTTCAGGGAGATGGTTTACCCTGTTTTAGAGTTCAGGGAGAAAAAGTAGACTTGCGCAAAAGTTGAGGGAGGTAACGTGGACCTTTTAAGCTCAAACGTATCTGGGCTAGACTGAATTTTATAAGACGGCCCGTATAATAGCGCTAATCTTCATTTCCGATCAATCCCAGATCTCCACGTGCGGTGCTCAAGTTCGTGGGCTGTTTTGGTTTGGGGCCAGTGCGGAGACTGGAGGCATCTAATCTAGGGACAAATTTACCATTTTTTAGAAAATCAAAAGGCACGGTTTATAAGTATAAAAAAGTGCACGGTTTATAATCAGAGTATCAAATTCAAAATTTAGGTTGCACCATTTTGCTTTCTTACAATAAATATTTTAAAACAATGCCCCATTTGAATATATTTAGATAAAACTGTGTTGAATAATACTTTTCTTTCTGTTAAGTAGTACAATGTTAAGATTCATAATTAATCAATGTTCCACCTTTATAAGAAAAATTGTTCGGTTTGTATTCATGGATTCTTACATCACATGATATGCTCCATTATGTGTTTTGAATTATTCTATTTTTCATTTTCTTATGTGCTTCAGGCTATATATATTTTATATCCTTTTTATTGTGTCCATGATTTTCCAGTGATATCCACTTCAACTATTTTTACTGCCTTTTTTGCTATATATTTTATAGGTTTTTGGTATCTATGATTTTGTGGTGATATTCTTTTGAACTATTCCTTCTATAACATTGTTTTGAGGTGTATTCTAGTCTTTCCCCATGTATTCATGTCCTATACATGGTATATTTTGCAATGTTCCTATAATAGTCTTGAGATGTTACATGGTGTATATTATGTTGTCCACATCGTATTAATAGGACGTGCCACAACGCATTTTCAATTTTTTACACAATACCATGAGTTTTTTTTTTGTGTTGTATTTGAGCGAGGTTGTTCCCTTGCATAGCACATTTAAGTGTTCCATTCTTTATCGACATCTTTATTCTGGTCTGCTGGAGCATTTGGATGGCGAGAAACTGTGTGATCTTCAGAAACTTAAAACCTACAATTGAAGACTATAGAAGATGCCTCACCGCTGAATTGCTCCTATTACTTCCTAGGGACATACATGGATTCAGTGTCATTTGTATTTTTTTTTGTCTTTTTCATTTCCTTCTTTGTCTCCTGAACACCCCTGCTCTGCTCGGTTCTGTACTATAATGAACCATTTTTGGTTTGGTTTTTCTTTTTAATATATCACAGTATGGGCTCCTTGCCCCTCATGATTCCTCAAAAAAAATAGTATACACGGGATGTTTGTTGGTATATTTTAAATTGGCCCCACAATATTTATTTAGATGCTCTCTTTTTTCTCTACTGCTAGTCATATTTATTAGAAGGTGAACCTAGAAATTTATTTTCCTAATTAAATATCAAATATTTTTATATAATTTTCTATCTCAAATATTTTTCGTCTAAACTTCGAACTTTTCTTGTGAAGGCAAAACATTTAATCCTGAACATAGAACAATGTCCTAGCTTAATACAAAGAAAATGTTCTATCTTTATAAGAGAAATGTTCTTCACCTAAATTTTATTCAAATATACCAAAGTGAGGTTGTGTTTGAAGCATTTACTACAAGTAGCACAATGATGCAATTGAATTTTCGATACTGGATTTATAATATATGCCTTTTCTAAGTTTCGAAATGTTAGCATATATGTTGATATAGGCAATTTTGTTTGACTAACAAACATGCATGTGCGCTGAAACGGGTCCTAATATGTCGTGAAATCGGATTCCATCATCTATGGACACAAGTCATTCTAACTCATATGAGTATAGTCATAGAGCGTAAGTCCCGATCACATGCATGACATGGAGAGACATGAATATTTTTTTTTAAAAAAGTTGGTCAGAAGAAACCCTTTGCTCTTTAATATTAGATATGTTTCTATTACGGAGTCATGCTTCCTCTCTATATTTTTATTGAACCTATAGAAAGAAATAGATATAGTACTGGTGAAATCAGTCCAATAGCAAAGAAACCTGCGGGGTAGTTTTTGGCCGGAGCGTGACTTCATGCCGACTAGACGGCAGCTAATCGCCCCCGTCTTCTAGGTTAGTTGGAGAGAGGTTGTGCTGCTGCCGTGTGATCTGATGGGAACTTACCAATTCCATGGAATATCGTAGCTACATTGGTCTTCCGATTCTGGTTAGTGAGTGTATTAGACCGAGAATCATATGGTGCCCTCACCGTCACCTGATGCGACAACAACTCACCAAGATGATTGATTGTAGTTCGGCCATATCCTCCAACTATTCCTTTTTTTTTCTTTTCTTTCTTAATTAATACTCACAACGGGCAGGAGGTCCCTAGGTTTGTTGTCCACATCATATGCATAGTGCATCCAGGCTCCCTTATCCTCCATCCATAGTCACGGCGAGGGGGATGACGGCTCCCACACATAGTGTGTTTGGTTCGAGAAATAGGGTGATCCATCTTTTTCTAATTGCTCATTTATTTGTTTGGTTTATGAAATAAAATTAATTAATTGGGATGAACTCATGATACACCATAAATCTAGAGAAATGACATATCGGTCAGGTGCTCTAGCTTCTTTTCACCAGTAGGAGTGCGACGGGTGAGGGGGTGTAGAGGTGGTGGGGCAGCCATACACCCATGGCAATGGGCAGATGCCACAAATAGCAAAGCATCGCTATGCCAACTTGCCAAGTGCGGGAAGCTTCACTAGAGGTGTGAGGCCGTGATCCAGAGTGGTACAAAGAAGCAGATGGCTAGGTAGGTGAAAGCGGTCCACTACCGGTGCATGAGAGAGAGAGAGCATGTGGGATACGATAAGGTGGAGTTGTTGGGTTAAAACGGTCATTTGAACAAATATTGGTGGCTTTTAGCTAGGTTTTGAAACTTAATAGACCAACTATCAGTTGGAGCTGGCTAAATAATAGTTGGCTTGTTAGGATCTATTCTATATAATTTTTATTACGCCACTCAGATTCAAAGACGCTCTAAATCAGACAATCAAAATAGAAAACTCCAAGAAAATAGTTGGGATAGTAAAAATTTGCTTAATTTCATTGATGTGCAATAATGAAATTTGGGCTATCCCAAAGTAAAAAAAGAAATAAGCGCAGAAAACATGAGTTGACATATCAGCTGTGGACTTCAACAAATCGAGAAGCTGTTCCCATTCGAGGAAGGAAAAGGAAACACATTTTTGTGGAAATAGGATGACCAACCGGCATATATGGGCCCGTGGTGACGCCCATAAAAATAGGGTAGGAGGTAAAATTTGAGGAAGGAGGTTGATCTCTAAGAGGAACTCAAAGAGTCTTTTTATATCCTTCCTTATCGATAGAATAGATACGTTGGTGAAAAAAAAATCCCTCATGCTCTCTCTAGCCAAATATTGTCATCCTTAGATTCATTAATTAAATATTGTCATCCCTATATTTCGGATTTCTCGCTAGCCAAATATGGAGAGTGGGGATTGTCTCTCTAGAGTGCACACAAATATAAAAAAGTTATTGGAGTGTGAGAATATATACAGAGCGTTTTTTATTCAATTGGTTCTCCAAATAATTTATTTAGAGAGTGATGTTTAAAAAGACGGTTGGAGAGGCTTTAAGACAAAAGATCGTGTATTTTGTTGCATCCTTAACTTCACTCTAAAGAGAAGGTGCAAATAAATTAAAGTCATTGCATCACTGCCATATATATATATATATATATATATATATATATATATATATATATATATATATATATATATATATATATCGCTTTATATACAGTAGTTTATCCTCCGTGATGATAAAATATAACAAGGATAAGTTAATTAAGTATATACATTTGTTATCAGGTCACTCTGTGCTAGACGAAATGCACACATTGATAGGAGTAGGTAGGTTCGCCGTTCGCGACAGCTGATCCAAAAAGAATTGAAACAGGGGCCTGCTACAGCTCCATGCATAAACCGGTAAGTGCTTTCCTGCACAAGCACAACAACCTTCGTCACGCGTACCATGAATCTCCCCCTTCTACTGCTGCTCTCCATTTTCATGGAACACTATAACATCGACTTGGCATCTCCACGATAGCATCGACTTGCCATCTCCACGTAAGATCGGGTCAGACGATCAGTTATATATATATTCACCAGCCAGGTCCCCGGTGCCAGCATTTCTCACTTTATTCTACACTACTACAGAGTTTGAACGCTAAACCTCATGGTAGAGACGAAGTCCGCGTGTCAACTAAAGATAGTCCATGTTTCATGTCAAGGGTACTAGATGTATTCTTTTACAACCTAAAACATAATGCATTGAAGTCATACATTATTCATCAGCAATTTGAACCATACATTCATTATATTAACCTTGCTTGTAGTTCATGAACGATTCTAAGACAGTGAAGTGTAGTTATTAAGACGGAGACAACCGAACCGAGACGTTCAATGTGACATAGGAAGAGGGATCAAAAGGCAAGATGTAGCTAGCTAGGGACCGGTGATGACATCCTACTAGGGGATTTCAATTAGGATTTCTGAAATTAAAGGCTTCAACAAAGACAATACAAGAAACACCTATATATATATATATATATATATATATATATATATATATATATATATATATATATATATATCAGTTTCTATCTAAATGTTCTCTAGGTTTATCTATTGTTCCTATTCTATGCTCAAAAACATTTGGATCATAGTTATAATCCTTCCACATGAGAACAACCGTGCAAGAAGTAATTGTGGAAACATGAATTGAGCCAGTAAAATGATGAAAAGAGACAACAAAGTCAGCACGAGGGATTTTGTGAGGTAAACCTAGGGTTCCATAGAGCATATCTAGCTAGGTGGATATAACTACATTGCATCGTCTAACTATCAAAATCTCCTTTAATTTGGGGTTGATTTCTAGGTGATGAACATCTAGTTCTTGATCTCCACGGTTTCTAGGTGATTGAGTAGACTAGGTTTAGCGAGAAGATGAGGAAGGTCCAGCACAAGCGCCTTGTGGTGTAGATGATGCTTAGCTCATGCTCCTTCACCTTCACTAGTACACAAAACCTCAACACCGGCGGTTGAGGGCCTATTTCTACTGGCGTTTTTCTCAACCGCCTGCGCCGGGGCCAGTAGAAATAGGAGCATAGCACAGGAATGTATTTCCACAGGCGGTTCACTGTGTAAAAAATTTCTGCAAAAATCCAAAAATAAATAGCAAAAAAAGATTTTAATTAGGGGGAGGACCCCACCGCCCGTCTCCATCGATGTCGCAAGTCGCGCAATTTTTCGCGGTCTACGCGCTCCCGGTGGGATTCGAACCCATGACCTCGGCCTCGCGCGGAGCCTCCTCTACCACTGCACCATACACTCACATGTGTCCATATACCCTTTCGGTTCCCCCACATATTATACAAATCCGAGTGTAATTTGCTTGTTTGAGGTCCTAAACGATTTCAAATCAAAAAGTTGTCAACTACAAAGTTTCATAACTTTTCGAGACGAACAACTTTCGTATTGATCATTTCTCCATCCGAGGTTATTTACAAAATTTGAATTTAAAATTTAAGACCATTCAAACGTAGTTTTTGTTGACAAGATGATTTCAAATTAAAAAGTTGTAATTTACAAAGTTTCATAACTTTTCGAGACGAACATCTTTTATATTTGGGTGTTTTCTCATCCGAGATCGTTTGAAAAAAAATCAAATTTAAAAACACAGGTATTTCTAGTGGCGGATTTCTTAACGAACTGCCTGTAGAAATGAATTTCTACAGGCGGTTTGTTAAGACAACCGCCTGTATTTTCACAGGCGGTTGTCTTAACAAACCGCCTGTAAAAATCCATTTCTGCAGGCGGTTTTGTCTTGGGGTCCACCGTTTCATTTCTACTAGCGCGTGATAACTAAAACCACCAGTAAAAAAAAGCAGGCGCTGGGAAAAATCATCTTTCTACTAGTGCTTCTTGCTTCCTTCACTTGAAATCTCCTCTTGAAATCTTCTCCCCTCCTTGCTAGAGAGAGGGGACTCCTTCCCCTTCAATCTCCAGCAAGCACCTTGCGGATCTCCTCTAGGTCAGCATGGCCATAATCTTGCTAGTGTTGCTACTCCTCTTCCCCAATCCTCCTCTTATTCTTGGTAGTGTAGAGTGAGAGAGTGAGAGGAACTAGAGAGAGAGAGTGGGAATGAGAGTGAGAGTGTGAGAAAGTGAGTGGGTGATGGTTTCTGAACTTGACCTCGAGCTCAGGTGTCCAGGTGTGCTGACAAGTGGGGCCACAAGTGCCCAAAACTGGAAAACTCATTTCAGTGCATGTTGTGCTTTGGCGGACTATCTGAAGGAACACCGACTGTTCACGAGAACAATTTTCATGTGCAGACTGTTAAGTCTATGGTTGTGCACTCTGGGACTGTTTGGGTGCACACTGGACTGTCCACAAGAACATAGCAGAGCCTAGAAAGTACAGTTTTGATATATGCAAATTTTTGAATTGAACTTGAATTGCTGACGATGCTTATGATGCTAATGAAAATGCACTAGTCACGACCAGGTCATGACAACTTCCTTCTCAACTGTGCTTATATTGATTTATTATTGTACAACTTGGCCGAGCTTCACATTTGAGTCATCATTTGATATATCCATCTTATGCTTGTCAAATTGCTTAGTTAATATATTCCACAATGTAGAGGCAAGCCAACATAATGAGACCAAATATATGCATAAGTCCTGTCTCTTCTCTTTTATGCACTTTGGCTTGCCATGTCATTAAAATTAGTCACATATGAAATACCAAGCATGTGTTCCTTTCAATTTGAGCTTTGGTTCATAATGATTTATACAATACATCACATCACAAATGTATATGACAATAATAATGACCTGCTCAACATTTAGCAAACATGTTAGATCTTTTATCGTGTTGTCATTCAAGCCATCAAAACTCACTAAAGGGCTAGATACACTAACAGTCTTGTGCGTGAGGGTCGATGGGTCACTGCAGATAGTCTGTGGGGTGTCCACGGACAGTTCGCCTGGACATTAAGGGACTTCTAACTAGGGCTTTTGATTTTGATTGGGTCAGTTAGAGGGCAGTCCTAGGACTATATCTTAGGCCTTCTCATGGACTCCGAGGTGTTGGGCGACTCCATCATCACATATGCTTCTGCGTTCTTCATCTTCCATAGCAGATGATCCCATTAATGGCTTATGAGGCGATTCACTTGAGTTGCATTCGGTCATCGGCCTCCGCTAGCTTAGATTTTGGCTTAACAAGACCTTAACAAAAGTTTTAAAAACGATGGATATTTTTGGTTGTTACAAAATATAGTCGTGCTTCGCATTGGGAGAAAAGTTCCTCAAGGTTACATTTTAATTTAATACATATTTAATAGGTTATATATCAACATTAACTTAATTTAAGAACGTCATAATCATCATAAAATAATATATATAGAGCTTCAGAATAAATTAAAGTCACTAATTTTCATAGAAAAGGAAAATTAAATGGATACATACTATTCCCCATTCTCATTTTCATGCATGTTTGTTAGTGTTAGTAATATTAAAGAGAAAAATTTCTTCGTTCTTCATTGCTCATAATAGTCTGATACTAGTAGAGAAAGGAATTTCGGTTCAACATATTAGTCCCGGTTAGAATTGAACCCGGGACTAACGTGATCATTAGTCCCGGGTCCAAGTTTCTTGGATGTCAGAAAACCTTTAGTCCCGATTGGTGTTACTAATCCGAACTAAAGGGTATACATTAGTCCTGATTGGTGTTACCAACCCGGACTAAAGCGTCTTGACCCTTTAGTCCCGGTTAATAACACCAACTCGAACTAAAGGGTAACCTTTTAGTCCCGGTTGGTGTCACCAACCCGGACTAAAGGTCTCTCACCCGGGACTAAAGGTCTCTCGCGGGTAAATTCAAAATGAGAGCGCCAAGGACCTTGTCACATATGTTTTGCAGTTGAGTTGGTAAGGAAGCTACACGTGAGGCAAGAGGTCCTGGGTTCAAATTTCACGCACCACAAGAGAAGTTTCCAGGATTTAAATTTTTTTTTGTCTCAAGGATGGACTTTAGTCCTGGTTGTGTGACTCGGGACCGGATCCGCAATCCCGGTTGGGAAAACCAGGACTAAAGGCTGTTCCCAACCAGGACGGAAGCCCATGTGTCTACTAGTATGATATACTCAATCTCTTCTTCATTGCTCACAATCTGATATACTCAATCTCCCCCGTGCCAGTATAAGTTAGAGTGTCCAAGAACAATGTGGAGTCCGATTTCACAATGAATTGTAATACAAAGTGTTTCCATGATCCGCCACTCTCTCACATGCTTGAACGAGGTAAGTGTTTAGGCATGGTACAGAGTCTGATCCTAAAACAAATCGAAACACATAACATAATTATTGATAAATCTCTAAACCTCCAGTACTCATACGAGTTAGAGCAGCATGCGTCCATGCATTGTATATAGTTCAATTCCCAAGAAAATAAATCTCAAACCACAAATCATTCAAGTAACCAGACAACAAGCTAAATGTACTGATGCAACACACCTAGTATAATCTAACGGAAATGCTACTTACCAGACGTCCGACTCGTCGGACGCAACTCCTCCACTCATTCGCTTGCTACTAAAAAAATCATCCATTGCGCTTATCCTTCACTCATCCGCTGGCTCGCTCACCTCTCGCCTCCTCCATCGCGTGCACCGCCCGCTCCCTCCATGGCCGGCAATGGCGCCCTCACCCACCCTAGCGTGCGCCCTCACCTACCCCGACGTGTGACCATGGCTGCCTCCCTAGCCGGCGGTGGCGCCCTGATAGCTCCTTCCCCCACCCCAGCAGCACCCCTACCCCATCCCGGCGTCCTCACTCACCCCAACATCCTCCCCCACTGGGAGCCCCCAACGCCCACTAATCCAGCGGCTCTCTCTCCCACACCGGCGAGATCCATGGAGCACGAGCGAGAGATCCTTTGGAGGTGGCGCGACGGTATTGTAGGGGAGTCAGCGGCGCTCCCCCACTCGGGCAAGACACTCTCCCTACCCCCGGCGGCGCCCTCTCTCACCCCTGCGATCGGGCTTCCCCTGCCTCGGCGGCCATGGCGCTCCCCACGCTAGGCTCTCTCTCTCCTGCTATGTTGCATATGTATGTTTCAAGTGTTTCAGACGTTTCAGATGTATGTTGTATTTGTTTCCTATGGATGTTGTAAAAGTAGATCGGAGGATGTTGCAATTGTTTTAGAGGCATGTTGCAAGCATATGTTTTGAGTGTTTCAGATGTATGTTTCATCTGTGTTTTTCGGACGTATGTTGGAAGTGTGTGTTTTTTTTAGATGTTGCATATGTTTATTTCACACATATATTGCATATGTTTTTTTTGATATTTGTGCAAGGTTGCAATGGTTTTCAAGTGTTTTCATGTGTTTTTTTTTGAAGTGTTTCAAAAGTATATTTCAAGTGTTTCAACTGCCTTTAGACGTATGTTGCAACTGTTGTATTTGGACGTTTTAAAAGTAGATCAGGTGTGTGACATCTCTCCTCCCCACCTTCTGTTGCATCATCTCTCCCGACGCCGGCAGGCCATCCATACGACGCTGCTGCTAGGTCCTTCCGAATCAGAGGCGCTGCTCTTGTTGCTCGGGCGGCGCCAGGCCTGCATGGAGCGCGAAACGGAGTGTAGCACGCGCGCGTCCGGCGTCCATCTGGACGCTAGCACTACCGATAATCTAATTAATAAACAAAAAGAAAAAAAAGGGACTCGTGACAGCTCGGTCTTATCTAAGCCATCTAGTCTAGGCGTATATTATCACATCTTCATACATGCTGCATCAACCATGCATTGCGTTCCTGCATGCGCACGTTAACCCTGAATCTCGCCATGGATCTCACTCTCCCACTACTGCTTTCCACCTTGGCTGCTATGCCATGCTTCCTCCTCTTGTTCCGTGCCTGGAAAGCGGTGGCGAGGCAGCGCGCGCCACTGCCGCCCGGTCCCAGAGGCTGGCCCGTGCTTGGTAACCTGCCTCAGCTCGGCGGGAAGACGCACCAGACGCTGCACGAGATGGCCAAAGTGTAGGGGCCGCTGCTTCGGCTGCGGTTCGGCAGCTCCAACGTGGTGGTGGCCGGATCAGCAGCCGTGGCGGAGCAGTTCCTCCGCACCCACGACGCCAACTTCAGCTGCCGGCCACCCAGCTCCGGCGTCGAGCACATGGCGTACAACTACCAGGACGTCGTGTTCGCGCCCTACGGACCCCGGTGGCGCGCGATGCGGAAGGTGTGCGCAGTGAACCTCTTCTCTGCGCGCGCTCTTGACGGCCTCCGGGTGGTCCGGGAGCGCGAGGCCGCGCTCATGGTGAGGTCGCTCTCAGAGCAGGCAAGCGCCGCCCGCGACGCGCCGCCAGTGGCGGTCGGGAATGAGGTGAATGTCTGCACGACGAACGCGCTCTCGCGGGCGCTGCTCGGGCGCCGCGTGTTCGGCGCCGGTGACGAGGGAGCACGGGGGTTCAGTGAGGTCGTGCTCCAGGTGATTCAGGTGGGGGGCGTGCTCAACGTCGGTGACTACGTGCCGCCGCTTCGGTGGCTGGACCCGCAGGGCGTGGTGGCCAAGATGAAGAAGCTACACCGCCAGTACGATGACATGATGAACGGGATCATCGCAGATAGGAGGGCAGGGGTTAGGCCAGCAGGTGACGAGGAAGGCAAAGACTTGCTGGGCTTGCTGCTGACGATGGCGCAGGAGGAGCTGCGTCTAGGTGGGGCCGAGGACGACACGATCACTGACACCCATGTCAAGGCACTTATTCTGGTGAGTTTTATCGTTTTCCTGTCACCTATACCTCCCTTAAAAAATTTGACATTTGTTCTAAGTCAAAATATTTTAGATTTCACATGTACACAACCAAGCTGGAGCGAAATAAAGGGGTACGAGTAAAGCTTAGAATTTCAACGAAATTAGTTGAAATTCTAGAGTTCGTATTTTTTGGAGTTTTATGTGATTTTTTTGGGTTAGAGCATCTCCAATAAGGTGAAGAAACCTACTCCATCAGATCCTTTTTCAAACCTCTTTCCCTATATTTTTTCTTAATCCCTCAAACCTCCTCTCAATACCTCAAATAGAGGGGAGCAAGCAACTTTTTTTTTTCTCAATCCCCTTTTCTCTACCCTTCCCTCACTAGCACTCGAGCCCCACTAGACCAGCCCATCACCATCGAACAACCACACCTCGCCACCAGCGCACAAGCCGGCTGCCGGCCGCGCCCCAAGCGTTGCGCCGCCGCCGCCATTGGGTGAGCGCTGAACGAGCAGCAAGAGAGAGGAGGAAGAAGAGAAGTCCTATTGATAAGTGGACCCCACATGTCAGGAGAATAAAAGGGGATAAGATTTTTTTTTCCTCAATCTGCTAGACCATAATTGTCCTATACTCTAAAAGTTGTTCTCTCAGCCGCCTTGAGCTTCGTACAGGGGATTGGGGTATCCTCAATCTGATGGAGATGCCCTTAGAAACACCAATTTTTATAAATGTTACAATCCCTAAAAAAAATTGACATTTGTCATAAGTCAAAGTATCTTAGATTTCGCATGTATACGGTGACAAAACTAAAGCAAGTAAGAGTACAGTTTAAAATTTAAACAAAATTCTAGCATAAATTTTGGGGCTTTCCGTGAAAAAATATAAATACTTGGTTAGAAGCGTCTAATCTGTATCCTACCAGGTCCAGGGATCAAATTCCAAAACTAGCAAAGAATCTCCTTTTAGCAAGGTAAGAAGTAATATAATAAAAAAAAGTATCACTTGTTAAATGGACTAAGATATATAAAAGTAAAAGGACCGGGTGAAAGACTAAAGGGCGATACAAATATTTACAAAAATGAAGAAGTCTACTATTAATATTGTTACTAACTTGCAAGCATTGTTGGCATTATTCTGCACTAAAATTTCCTGCTAAATTGCTCTGGACGGCTTGCCGAAACCAAGGTGTCCAATAGCCCCCTGTGTAGTACTAAAATGACATTAACGTTAACAGAAATTTTACAATGGTTAGAAAAAATAGAGACCATCCATCTAGAGGAATTGAACGGTGGAAAAACAGGAGGTACCAAAAGTAGAAGTATTTAGAAGTGCCACGGAGGTGGAGACAGCACTAAAATAGGTGGGGATAACACCGAAACATGTGGGACCAAATCTCATATTAGTTGTCTCCTCCGTCACGCGTTGACGAGAGCGGCGGCAGCCAGCACCCAGCAGCGGCCCGTGCCGCCGGCCGACTGTTGGGTCGACGACATCTGTATGCTAAGGATCGATGAAGCGATCCGTTGGTGCGCGTCGTCACCGCCGTCCAGGCCAAAGGCATGCAGCCTGGCCTCATCGCCCATCGGGGCCGCCATCGCGAGCTATTCCTCCAAATGGCTCTCGGTTGGCCTCATCAACCAGGAGAGTCCCGCGTCATGTGGCGGCGTGCTTGGTGCTCCGAATGGTCATTGTCGCCTTGCCGGCGAGGGTGACAACATGCAGACGGAAACGGCTAGTGAGCAGCGGGTGGTCGTCGAGAGCCTGATCAGCATCATCCCCGCAAAAGGACTGCGTCTCGTGCGTCTTCTGGCCGTCGTCTTCAAGGCGTCGTCGAGTTGTACCTGAAGGCGCATCCAGGGCGACAGAGCATGAGCGGAAGCGGCTGTGCTGGGCACTGGACTACGGGAAGCTGTCGCGGGAGGTGCGAGCATGCACGCGGCGCAGAACGAACGGCCAGCTGCTGCTCCGCGTCGTGGTGCAGGTGCTGCTGTCAAAGCAGGCAAAGATGGCCGGCGCCGTCGCCCGTCAGCAAGGTGAGCAAAAGACAGCCAAGCCACAGGAACATGAATGACATGTTTGCTGCTGACAACTGCTGTCAGCCCCTAGATCTGAATGGAAGCGGCAAGCAATATATTTCTCAATTACTAAAATACCTACTATAATATATTTCCAATTAATCACTTAGAAAATAGAAAAAGATGAAAGTACCTAGAGGTAACCATTATGTAAGTGTGGATACATAGTATCCTAGGTACCCCGTAAGCAAGCATCTAGTCCGACTAGAATTCCTCCCATGTAATCCTAATAGTAATGCTATCATATAATCCTACTAAAACTTTTATATTATAAACCGACTAGGACTCTTGTCACCTGGACTATATAAAGGAGGACAGGGTTCCCTAGATCAGAGCCTCAGAACAATAGAAACAGACCTCATGGTCTAAACCCTAAAGCGCAGGGCGCAACATACTATTCACCCCCAAACTGAACATAGGGATGCCGACGCTATTCCGGCGGACCGAACCAGTATAAATTGTTGTCTCCGCGTTCACCATCGAGTTCTGCATACGCCGATGCCCTCCGAACAAACGTCCCGGGTAACCCCGTAACGGCTTACCGGTCATCAAACACCGACAGCTGGTGCGCCAGAAAGAGGCTTTTCGGCGGCTGTGCGTTCAAGAGCACGATGGACCTTCAACCTCGACATGACGTTCTCAGTGAGGTCAACCTCCATCAACATTGTCCGCGACAAGTTGACATTGCCACGGCGCCCGTCAGCGGCTTGCAATAATTCGCGGTAGCATGTTATTGTGCATGGAGACGTGGAGTTTAATAATCTGCAATCACCGATGTTCAGCAATATATCCCATGCATCGAGCTCGTTGGGATCAACGACAGGAAGCAAGTCGGAGAGAGGACAAGTCCATCACCACGGCGACAACGTTGAGCAGCACTTGCATGGGCTCAACTTAGTCCGATTCCGCTCAATATCCGATCAAAAAGGCGAACGAAGGATTAATCGCCAAGGCCACACAAGCTGACGTCATGATGCAAGCAAGCCAACTACAAGTAATCAAGATACTTGCATGCACATGGCCACGTTTGATCTACAAACAAGCAAAGGAATTCGCACAGCCACCCAACATCGAGCTATGTTACGTCTCCGCGCACTCGTCCGTCGTCATCCCACAATGGCACCCGGACAGCACGTCGCATCCGCGTCATCAACACGCCGATTCTCCACTCGGCCATCAATCAAGCTAAGTGGAGCTTTAATATTTTTTTTTCCAAATATTCGTTAATCTTTATATATATCTGGATATTATATATGTACCTCCACGGCTATCATCGTCCGCATACACGGCGACCATCACCATCAACATGTAATGGCTCCGGTTCGTCGTTGTCAACACACAATGGCTCTGGCCATCGTCGTCAACACAACACGACCGTCGTCGTCAGCACACGCTGCAGCCTGCGTCATCAACTCGGGCTTGACCAGGTTTTCCAAGCCGGCTTCCGAGCCATCGGACAACCGAGATCTTCCCAGTTTGACTTCTACTGCAGCTCAACTCGAGCTTGACCAGGTTCTCCGAGCTGGCTTTTGAGCCATCGAACAACCGAGGTCCGCCTAGTCCGACAGCTGGCTCCTGCCACAATTCAACTCGGGCTTGACCAGGTTCTTCGAGCTGCGGCTTCTGAGCCATCGGACAACCGGGGTCTACACAGCCTGACTTCTACTATAGTCTTACTCAAAAGCATCATATCTTGGCTCGTCCAAATGTTCCAGCTACAAAACAAGACAACCTGTCATTTGTCTTAAAGATTTATCCCGGGTAATACGATTACCCGGATGAGAGATAACCGGCTATCTGTGCCGACGCTCGATCATGAAACCTCAGAGCAACTTTTCAGTTGTCTCCTATTTATCCTGGGTAATATGATTACCCGGATGAGAGGTCCCGGCTATCAGTTGTCTCCTATTTATCCTGGGTAATATGATTACCCGGATGAGAGGTCCCGGCTATACACGCTGTCGCTCGCCCCGACTACAAAGTCAGCCGCCAGAAGACTTATCACGCTGGTAGATCGATCTAGGCACCCGGATACGCCATCTATGTCTATCAGTTGGCTCACATCTTGCGGCTATGTTGATCAGCTGCACCTTTTCGGAAACTTAGCCTATTGGCTAAATGTATGTCATGCCTGAGAAAGGTTACTCGGAAGAAGACGACTAACTTTCCTAAGGTAGGGAAGGTACTATCACGGTCAGCTTATCTAATCGGGTGTTTTTAAACACTCAAGGATGTTTTTACGTGGTCCTATCTCGATCACACGACTACTCGGATGCTCCGTCTTAAGTAAATCAAGACGTGCGAATCCAACTTCATAAAAGGCTAAGTTTTATCAGCCTACATTTGACTCGTCCTAAGTCAATCAAGACGCGGCCATCGGGATTTGACTCGTTCTAAGATTTTTTGCGAATAGTCAGCAAGCAGGAAGCACATATGTGGTGTACAAGACTATGCATTGACGGAGTGCGTATGTACACGTATATATGTATGTCACCATTTCTAGCATATCATGAATGGATCGATTCCCTTGCTTGTCTACGTCCTCAAAGACCCGGCATTCGCTCCGATCAAGACAGGGCTATATATCAAGGAGTTCCAGGAATAATATGTCTGTCCAGCGATACTCCATACAAGTCCCAAATCAGGTCAAACAAGAAAGCAAGCTTGAGATGCATCTAAAATTGAGAAAGCAAGCAATGCTAAGGTGTATGTGTATATGCATGCACCGACAGGTCATGCATACCACATCCAACTGCGTCAAGACGAGATCAACTCCGTCTGACTGCCCGGATGATTTTTATAAAGTACCCGGTGGATTTCAGAAAGCACCCGGATGATTTTCAGAAAGTACCCGGGGGATTTCAGAAAGCACCCGGACGATTTTCAGAAAGTACACAGGGGATTTCAGAAAGCACCCGAAGGATTTCAGAAAGTACCAGGGGATTTCAGAAAGCACCCGGACGATTTTCAAAAAGTACCCGGGGATTTTAGAAAGCACCCAGACGATTTCAGAAAGTACCCGGACGATTTTCAAAAAGTACTCGGGTAAATTCAGAAAGTATCCGGATGATTTCAGAATGTACCCAGGTGAATTCAGAAAGTACTTGGACATTTGTCTCGCTACAATACCAACAGCTAAATTCGCTCGGGCACGACTTCTTGGTGACTACATTGACTCCTTAACTACTTGGACCTAACGCTCTAGTCGGGGACAGGTTTTGAGTACTCGGTGGCGCGACTATGTGACATCTCCACAGGGACTCGATATCCTGAAACAAGCTCGCGCTGCTACTCTGCAAATTGCATATATGGAAATACATACCGAGCCGTCAAATCAGCAATACGAAGACCCACGGGCTACAGTAGCATGCAAGATGATGGCAAGCAAGCAAGCAAACTAGCCATGCAAAGCCACCGTAGTTTGTACGTACTCGTACATTCATGAGTGATCCGCATCGGAGAATTGGATGTATTGCTCTGGGTCACACGATCAGATACAGTACCGACAAGGGAGATTCTACCAGCTCGATCGAAGCACCCCGTCTGACTGCTTACATTAATAAGTGAACCGGTCGGAACTTGCTGTCGAGCTATTAAAGCCAACTCTAGCAAGCTCTGGAGCTGTTCGTGCACATGCATGTGCAACACTGGCTACGTACAGCTCGACAAGCTAATCATGATAGCAACGTACGCTGCTCACAAGCAAGTTGTGAAGTTCTATTCAACATGGTCGTGTGTTGACATGTACATACCCAGGACTCATACGTAAACAGCAGACTCGCATATCAGGCAGAGACCACAAGCAGAGTCGTTCTATTCTGTTGAACACAGCTGCGTCATTTCTTGGTGACTACATCGACTATCGCCAACAACTTCGCCGCAAGGCTCGATGACTCTTTCGAGTACTCAGACATGACGCACCAGTTAGGATGGGTTCCGAGTGCCTCGTGTAAAACACCTCTTGGCGTTCTTACAATTACACATCTAATTCCTACCCTCGGGGGCTGGCTGTTGCGACTACTTGAACAGCGACTCGAAGTACTCCTACGGCTCCACCAGTTTTCAGTCTCGGGGGCTGGGCGTCAAAACTGTTCAGGCATGCTCCGGAAGCCAAGTCAGTCAAGATTCAAACAGCATACAACCACTAGGCGACAAACTGTTACTGATCATTGTCCCAGGAGGTTACTCGGCTGCATCCTTAAGTATATTCTTTTCAGATCTTAGCGCCGACTACAATTACTTGGACACATGCTCGGGGGCTACGAGATACATATCCCTAGGGAATGTTTTTTATTTTTCCTAGAAGTTTTCAGAGAAAACCCTCCAACTCCGAGAGGCTCAGGGGCTACACTCAGTGAGTGCACTTTTCGAAAAGTGCACACCATTCGAAGATCTCAAGAAGCGCTATATGGTTTCTCTTAAGAAAGCACTCGGACGACGCTTGTTTCTACTTGGCAAGACCTTGAGGAACAAGAAGAGGCTTCCAAAGTTCAACCATACAGTGCTCAGGGGCTTGTCGATACATAGTATCCCGGGTACCCCGCAAGGAAGAAAAAGATCTAGTCCGACTAGAATTCCTCCCATATAATCCTAGTAGCAGTGCTATCATGTAATCCTACTAAGACTCTTATATTGTAAACTGACTAGGACTCTTGCCTCCTGGACTATATAAAGGAGGGCAGAGTTTCCTAGATCGGGGCCTCAGAACAATAGGAACAGACCTCACGGTCTAAACCCTAAAGCGCAGGGCGTAATATACTATTCACCCCCAAACTGGACGTAGGGACGCCAACGCTATTCCGGTGGACCGAACCCGTATAAATTGTTGTCTCTGCGTTCACCATCGAGTTCTGCATACGCCGATGCCCTCCGAACAAACGTCCCGGATAACCCCATGATGGCTTGCCGGTCATCCAACATCGACAATAAGATCTCTAAGGTTAAACATCATTTGGCATGGCTCCGATCGATCAGGATAGAAGCTGTATAGGTCATAGTGGGTGCAGATGCACCCATGCCAAAAACAGATTTTAGTGCCAACTATCGTTTCTTTTACCATATGTGCACCCCACCCACAGGACAGCAAAATCAAGGTTAGCACTAAAATTTGATTGATTAAACCGACCAAATCCTAGCAGTTGCTTGGCGCAAAAAAAATCCTAGTAGTTGCGTGCAAGAGGCGGATTAGCCCACTGTAGAAACCAACGTTGTTTTTAGCTTTTTTCACATTTTTTTATTTTAGCTTTACTGCAATGCACTAATAACAAATACTCCATCCATTCTAAATTATAAGATGTTTTGTTTTTCGATGTAAATATTATTTTCACTATGTATATCTAGACATAATATATATTTAAATGTACAGTAAAAGCTACATAGAATCTAGAAAAGTCAAAATATTTTATAATTTGAAATGGAGAGAGTACGTATGCGTACTATTTTGATTACACATCATTGCTATAAAGTTACAAAGATGATCTAGCAAGCGATATGGCATTATAAACGCCCAATTCGATCGTATCTTTGTCATGTATTGGAATGTCCAAGCCGGCCGGCCGGCATGTACAGTTCAACTCAATCTTTGGCCCTGTTCGGCTGTGCTGATAAGCCAGTTGAAAAACACTGTTGGCTGATTTGTTGTGAGAGAAAACACTGTTTCAACTGAAAAAACAAGCTGAAAAGTACAGATTATAAGCCAGATGAACATGACCTTTGTCTCATATAATAACAGACGTTCATGTCGCAGTCGGTCAAATTAAACTCTCGAGGTTTCGATCGATATTTTGGAACCTCTATCAGTCTATCTAGCATCAAAGAGACATGCATTTTATTTTCATGCAATTCGTGATGATTGCATTGCACCAGAATTTGTTGGTGGCGGGGACCGACCCGACGTCAATCACAGTGGAGTGGTCGCTGTCGGAGCTGATCCGGCACCCGGAGATCCTGAAGCGGGCCCAGGAAGAAGCGGACGCCGTGGCGGGCCGCGGCAGGCTCGTCTCGGAGCGCGACCTCCCGCGGCTGCCCTTGCTGAACGCCGTCGTCAAGGAGACCTTCCGCCTGCACCCGTCGACGCCGCTGTCGCTGCCCCGCGTGGCCGCCGACGACTGCGAGGTCGCCGGGTTCCACGTCCCCAAGGGCTCGGAGCTGCTGGTCAACGTGTGGGGCATCGCCCGTGACCCGGCCCTGTGGCCCGACCCGCTCCAGCTCCGGCCTTCCCGCTTCCTCCCGGGCCCAGGTGGGTATGGGTTCAGTGAGACTGAGCACTATGGATATGGGTTCATACCGTTGCTCTTGCAGCGGGCCGTGCCGTTGATGCTTCGTCCTGTCCCCAGGCTGCTCCCATCTGCATACGACATCATTGCATAATTGATAAATAAAATAAAATACACTTTGCTCTGTGTACTGTACTGTGAAAATAAATAAATAATAATGGGGAAGAAAGACTGGTCGTGCATTATACTATGCTTGTTCTCTTTTTTGTCGTGCTGTCGTTATGCTCACTGCTGTAATCAATGAACAACTTATGTTATGTTTACAGAGAGTCCGTATGATGTTTCCTCAAAAAAAAAAAAGGAGAGTCCGTATGCTTATGATGTACTTATAAGCTCTTGTGTTGTGTACTTTCCTCACTATATTTCTGACACGATACTGGCACTTCTTATAGATATATAGTATACATAGCTCATGTGATTATATCGCCCTAAATGAGAATGCATGACTAATTTCGGAATTCCGTAGGCATGCATTCTCATTCTCCTTCTTTTTTTATTTTAAGAAAAAAGATATTAACATCATTCCGTCCAGTCGACCCTACCATTCAACAATCACCTTAAATTCAAGGGATGGTAACATTTTTCTCAATCACGCAAAAGACTTGCGTATTTTTGTATTAAGAAGGAAATAGTTGAAGTACAAAGGGGCGCCAACAACATTTTCAATATCTCATGACGACCCGCTTCAATCCGTCGCTAGCCTATTACTCGTTGTAGGAGACAACCAAGGTGTTTGGCATCCGCCTGCACCCACTGCTCAGCCTGGTACTTGATCCCTGCCATCAGAACTTGGACTTCGGTGTTGGCCCTAAAGGAAGCACCGAGCATTTCGCTCTTTCCAAATTTCCCAGGCAATGAGGACGACGAGCGTGTCGGCGCCCCTCATGCAGCTCCCTGTCCACTGTGATCGCCACGTTTCACACCACTCGTTCCTGATGGCGATTGCTGTAGTGGCGCACCAAGCACTGTGCTAGCCCTGAACCAAATCTGCCCCGGAAAATGAGCAGTCGACGACGATGTGGTCGATCGTCTCTGGTTCTTGATCGCATACCCATCCGTTGTTGTGTGCATCCAGGCCATGCCTTCTCCTCCGATCTGCTGTCCATTGTCGTCGGCGGATTGCGAACCAGAGGAAGAGCTTCACCTGTAGTGGAGCCCAAGCTTCCCAGATCCTGATGCACCCCGGCACCGAGTGTGATCCACCTGATATGCCGAGCGCACTGAGAATTTCCCGTCAGAAGCCCAACACCAGATGAGTTGGTCCGGAGTATCGGTGAGTAGTATGTCCCGGATGGCGTGCCACAGCTGAATGTACTCACCCATCGCCTGGACTGACAGGCCTCCCCTTATATGGCGCACCCAACTTCTGCCTGTTATAGCTTTAGCCATCGTCTGCCTGCTGATTGTTCGTTTAGGCACGAAATTGAGCAGCGTGGGCGCTATCGATCTGACGGAGACCCCATTGATCCAGCTATCCAACCAGAAGGGATGGTAGTATTAATGTTTCCAAGTTTGGAAGAATGCAAGAGGCAAGGATCACGCCATTTGAAACCGATTCTGAAGACGCAGATGAACAGGCATTGACGCATAGACAAGGAATGTTTCAGTTCAGTCAGAAGATGACTTTATTTCACATGGTAGCAGCATTTCTGAAGATATATGATATGATTTTGTCCGGCAACCAAGAAGATTGCCATGACGCCCTAAACATGGAGGCAACTGAGGCAATAGCACATGAAGTGAAACAGGGACTTCATTCCTAAGCTACGTACGTCTATGTGACCAGATAGATAGGACCGTAGGCCTCCCTTTTCACCCCGTAGCTCACATGGTCCAGCTGCATGTAACAAGGCAGCTCGTCTTCTTCATCTCCGCCAGCCACCGCAGACGCAAAGCAATCTGCCGCCGTGCGCCGGATCACCCGGACCAGATTGACGCACTCTTCCAGCATTGCGCTGCTGGACCGCTTCAGGCTACTCTGCTTGAAGCTGCTGGGTGCCCTGGCGTCTGGTTTCTTGTGCTTCATCTTGTTCTGAAACTTGGACAGGAACGTCAGGTACTTCTTCCATGTCTTCTTCTTTGGATGAGCGTTTGGGTCTGAACTGCTGCTCTGTCTATGTTTCGTTGCTTGGCTTGCTTCTCCCCTGATCTGACATGAGAATTGGCAACGGTTCAGGCTTGAGACGCAGCAGCATGTAGATGTGTGAAAAACTGATGGCATGGTTAAGATTTTGGTGGAGATAAAAGAATGTCATGTAAATGTACACATAGGTCACCTTGGACTGGTCCTGGTGGGGAGCACAAGCAGCCCTCGCAAAGCAACTCTTCTTCGTCATCTGGCGGAAACAGAGGAGGAAGAGCTACACTTCACAAATGGTTGAGAGCAAGAGAGACCTCGGCTAAGAGCAGACCATGGCGATGTGCAAGTGCAATGGATCACATTTTAAGGGGTGTTTGTTTGAGGAGTTAAAGTTTAACAAACACTGTAGCACTTTTGTCTTATTTGATAAAAAGTTTTCAATCTTCGACTAATTAGGCTTAATAGATTCGTCTCGTAAATTACTCCTAATCTGTGTCGACATGCATACAATTAGTTTATATTTAGTACTCTATGCATTTAAAGAAACATTGATGTGATAGGAGTTAAACTTTAAGGCAGACCCTTCTAGGAGAAAATGGCTAGTCAGTGGCTGCTGGCAGATGAGCAGAGACTGACTGCAGCTGCAGTAGGGCAGGCAGGCTTGAACTGGAAAGGCAGGGGTGCCAGTAAATACAAAGGCCAGTGCATTGAATAAGATGCTACAGTACAGATTTGTCACAGGAGATGCCCAGCACTTGGATAATTTCTGTGCACTTGCTATCAAGGCTGTGTTTAGTTCTCTAAAAAAGTACTATGCAGAAAAAAGATTCTCCGTCACATCAAACTTGCGATACATGCATGGAGTACTAAATATAGATGAAATTAAAAATTAATTGTACAGCTTGGTTGTACTTTGCGAGACGAATGTTTTAAACCTAATTAGTCAATGGTCGGACACTATTTGCCAAATAAAGTCAAAACGTGCTACAGTATATTTTTCATCCTTTTTCAGGGAACTAAACACACCCTTGAAGGCGTGCTATTATGATTCAGAGTCAGTGTGCACTGCCTGCCTGTGTTTGTTCTAGTATCAGTTGAAGCTTTACCTCAAAACCTAACAATATTTTATAGTCAATCTGGACAAGCTTTGAAATAGGAGACAGGAAACATTTTGGACCGCGCTCTGCAGGGCATGAGGGCCAGGCCGGTCATGTATGAATGTAGACTGAGGCTGTGTTTAGATGCTTCAAAATTCTAAAAATTTTACAAGATTCTCTGTCACATCAAATCTTTGGACACATGCATGAAGCATTAAATATAAGTAAAAAAATAACTAATTACACAGTTTGGTTGTAAATCACGAGACGAATCTTTTGAATCTAATTAGCCTATGATTGAACACTAATTACCAAATAAAAACGAAAGAGTTATTATGCTTCTAAAATTTTTTCAGCCCTATCTAAACACAAATCTTTCGAGACAGCAGAACAATTTGTCAGGGGGCAGTGAACCTGAGTTGGGACAAACACATGTGAAGAAAGCAGCTAGCGGGATTAGCAGATTTCACGGGTATCTGCATTGGATGGATGGATGAGCATCACATGTTCTGAACCACTCCTGAGTAATTATTTCCTTCGTGTCTTGGTTTCTAGTACCAACATTGCAGTTCTGACATGTCGGGCATGTTTGGTTTGAGTGTTAAAGTTTAACAAACACTGTAGCAGTTTCGTCTTATTTGATAAAAAGTTTCTAATTTTAGAAAAATTAGGCTTAATAAATTCGTCTCATAAATTACTCCTAATCTGTGTCGACATACATGCAATTAGTCTACATTTAGTACTACATGCATTTGCCGCAACATTAATGTGATGGGAGTTAAACTTTAACATGTTGTAACCAAACGGGGCCTTAGATAGTCTCTTGTCATTTCCTGCACAGATAGTCTCTTGTCCGAGTATTATTTGGTCTTACCAGGGAAAATGTTGCCCTGGGCAGGGCTGCCATCTTTCTACATGTTTTGTACTATATAAAAAATCAGCAAGCAGCGGATCAAACAAACCTTTGCTAGGTCAAACAGATTCACTAGCAAAAGAAACCGGTATCAAGACAGGCATCAAGAATACATCTCTACTGAAACAAACACATCTCGCGTGCTACAGTTCTTTCCGCAACATATGAGGAACGACGACCAACAAAATTGCTGCCTCTGCTCAACCTAAGGACAACAGGGGCAAAAGACCTGATTTATATTTCCTACAGCTGCCCACACGTTCTGGAACTCATTAGCTCTTGCCTGACATTTCAGGCTTCAGCAATTTGCGAACTTCAGACGCAGTCAGCTTCTCCTTACCAGCCAGGTCTGCGAGCTCAGCAATGGACTGTTTCTGTTTGCCAGCATTCTTGACAAACGGTGCGCTAGTACCACTATCTCGAACAAAAAGTTTGCCATCTGGTCTACCAGAAACAGGTTTGTGATGTTTTTGTTTCTTGAGGCTCGGTTTATCTGAAAGGAAACCTGGGGATTTCCTCTTGACAGAGCCCTTCAAGAACACCATGCTGGCACTAGCACCAGCGCCTTCACTTGGGGGGTTCTTGCTACTTGATCCTTTCTCAGAAGATGCCTTGGCAGATTTTGGCCTCTTACTGTTTTCTTTCTGAGAGAAATCTGATTTGTTGCTCCTGGCATCCTCAGTAATTCTGTCAGCCTTCTCTTTCTGCTTACGTTTCTTCATGGGACTTCGAGAGAACTTTTCTTTGATATTCTTCCCAGTAGATTGACTGTTTGAGCCAAATTCCGCCTCAAACTTCTTTTGAGTTGTTTCTTTTGAAGTTTGACTAGCTCTCCACTGCTCAGGTCGCCTAGCATATCTGTGACAAAAAGGGCAATAAGTCGGTTAACATGGGCAAAGGACTGAACAACTTTTTAATAAATTGTACTATAGCATAGATTATTTGACTAAGTGCATTTGCGGACAATGAAAATATGACTTGCCTATCGACATCCAGCTTCTTTAGCAAGTGGAACCCATGTCTTGTTTTAGATAGTTCAGATTGCACAGCCAACAGCTCTGCCACTATAGCCTCTTTATGAGAAAAGTTACTGGCAGTAAAGCACTTCTCTACTAAGAATGAGCCAGAAGGATTCATAGCAATCTCTCCATAATGACCTTGCAACCTGCCATATAATACATATGCTGGTAAAAAGGAAGACTGATCTAGAAAACTAAGATAAACAAAGTCTGCAGTTTTCTATTTAAAAAAATGTGGAAACTACTGTTCAAAAGCAATAAAATAAACAGAAATAATGAGATGTTAACTACAGTCAGGTGCCAAGGGTTCAGCTTAACAAATCACAAACAAGATTGACATGCAATAGAGGGATGAAAACAGGACAGATAATTTCTGTCTAATCCGTCCGTCCGAAGGGGTTCAGAGACCAAATGGATAGACGTATCTGAATCCAAAGGGTTCAGATACTAGATGGATAGTCCATATACAAATCCGGACATTCAATATCCAATACCATATCCGAATCTGGATACTCAAAGTTGGATATCTGATACAGATATGTAGCTCAATACTAGTATCTGACTATCAATTGACCATAATTACCGTTCTACAAAGCCTAGCATTCTCATTTTTTATTTATTTTTTCTATCACAATCAGGACAAACAAGGTTTTTGGTAATGAGGCTGTAAAACTAGTTGAACCAAGTCTATTTTTACTTGAACCAAACATTCAACCAACATTTTATAGCCTTATTGCCATGATGATTACTGCTCAAAAATGAAAACGAAAATATTATAGCACTATCCGTGCAACTCAACATTTATTAAACTGCAATGCGTAAACGAATCATATGAATTCACTATATCTGAACACATTTTGAGGAAGTGATGAAATAGTCTCCAAATAGTTGGGGTGTTTGGAAGAGGCTTACTTTCCAAAAACTTTAAATTTACGCTTTGCAGTGGCACTTGAACCTAGAAAAGACTCAAGAACACGGCTACCTCCTGAATCCTTGGAAATTTGGAGGATCTGATCATCCCCCATGGCCAGCAAGCTTGCGACATATGGGCGAATATATTGCTGCACAAGAAAAGGAATGCAAGAGCAAGGTTTTAGCCATCCAGGTTTTTCCATACTAATGTTAAACATAATGGTAGCAATTAGTTAAGATGTCAGAGAGACAAGAGCCAGATATAGACTACGCTATTGCTATATTGTTCAAGAAATAAGGTACCGATTACTCATTAAGAGTAACAAGGAGAGCAGTTAAAAATCTAAGTGATTGAAGCTAGATAAAAACAGAACTAGCCAAGTGAGCATAAAAACAATTTGGAAACTAGGAGAGAACAATGAGCAGTAAGCAGCATGCACCAAAAATCAGAGATATATTGCTACCATGTGGCAGTGAGCAGGGGGGGTTAAAAAGAATACACCAACTTCAACATACATGCGGGTATTGGAAAATAGATTGCAGCATCAAGCAACCCAGAATGCTCATCTTTGCACCATGAGTCCATTTCCAATAAGATCTCTCATGTAGGTAGTTCTCAAAAAAAAGTATACGTGCAACAATGCTATCAGGAGACTCAGAATCTGAACTTAACGCTGCAGCGAGAGCTTGAGAACTCTGCAGTTCATAACAAAGGAATCAGACATATTTAGTGAAAATTGGTTATAAAATAATGATGCAGAAACAAAAAGTTCATAAAATGAAGACCTCAAGGCGATAAGTTTCAAGCCGCTGGCATGCCGCTAAGATGGAAGCTACAACCCCTGTTTTACCTAGTTCAAGCAATTCCTTCATTTTTGGACCAAGTTCCTCCCATATTTGATTCATCTGAGTGAAAATAAAAGCATTATCAAAATGAAATAAAGAAAATCTCATATTGTAAACTATAACCAGACTGGAATTAGAAATGTTAAGTAGAAGAATTATCTAAAACACAAATCACATTCTATACATGATTTCGGCACATGGACTCACATAACCACATTCTGACATACATAAGTACTATATCCCCTCGCAGGTAAGTAGTAGATACAGAAGAGTCAAAAAATTATAGCAAAGGTTATTGCAAAAATAGGATAGCCACTCAGACAAGAGATTGTACATGACTTGTGAATGAATGATACAGGATGCATTTCAAATGTTCAGTATCCAGAGTCAAGATCTACCATTAACCCAGTCATGAATATCCAACGAAGCAGATATGTTACAGTGGCCTCCAATTTTTCAACATGAAGCAATGATATACAAATTGTTGACAAACTCCCATGTCTCAGGGCAACATGAATAGATAGATAATAGAGCATTTACTTTAGCGCAGAACATTAGTTTGCTGAAAGAACATTTCAAATGTTACTTCCTGCACAAGTCTGTATACCTGATCTGAGCTTTTAGCAGATGATATGAAAGCTTGCACCACATAGTTGCCACAGTGGTGAGATGAGATGGCAAATAATGCACCCTTCAGACTACCTGCAAGCATACCATTGCGCAATTCCTCTGGGGCAACCTCCACAATCACCTGCAAATCATTATTATCACCTAATGAGTATTATCCAGCACAATAAATTGCATCATCATTAGGATTTTTCCACAACTCCTTGTGTGTGTACTCTCACACACCCAATAAAAAAGAACCAGATATGAAAAGAAAGAAAGAACCACAAGATCAATGTAGAGCGAGGCGTAATTACAAGGAAACACAAGGATATATGATTTGACTTTTTCATTGCAGGGAAAAATGCTCAAAAAATACCTCCAAGAGATGACTATAAGCACTTTCTTCAAGTAAAGTAACAATCTCCTCCTTTTTTTCACTACAATCTCTCTTCTGTACGGTGTTATATTCATCATAACCAAGAAGTATTGATATTATATGATGCAATTCATTATCGTCACCAGACGATAGCTTCAGTGCAGTCTGCAGAATGACATGTTAAGAGATAGACTCTGTCAGGCCAAGGTTTCTCTGACAAAACTGCATACAAAAGAAACTTAACCGAAGTTCAGACTTGGCGGGGATCAGTAGATCCTCGTTTACCAATGATCCAACTAGTTCTATTTAAATTTTACCAGCTGTTAGCCTTAAATGTTATTGTACTCGGTTAAACTGTTTTTGCTGCCCCAAAAGTTAAAGTAATGGTGCGATGTCGGGAAGTAGCAGGGAATAAATCCCATGAGCCAGAGGAAGAAAAGCAAGAAGACAATTGCCAACTACCTTTCCTCTTTATCTCTCGCTTTAGAACCCTAGTTTATCCTTTACTCCAGTTTATTGTTTCTTTGTTCGATTTAGTTGTTGTTCGTGTCTGACCAACCCCAGATCCTGACACTCAGTAACCAAAATCCAGAAATATATTCCATTCAATGATACTAACCTGTAAAACAAGGCTACTGTTCTTGTCAACTCGTAAAGTTGCAATGTCTGCTTTTGCATTATGTAGCATTTCTCTGACGAAAGACCTAAACATGCCTGAGAAACCATTTTCAAAATTCTTTGGAACATGTCCACTAGGTTGATTTGTCACACAACTCAACCGCTCAGCTAGAACAGTAGATCTCTTAGTAGTGTGGAAGTCTTGAAGAGACTCTGACGGAACACCTTTACAAAGACAAAGTAGAGTGCGGAGAACATGTGATCCATAGCAGCTGGACATCACATTAGCAGCATCTGCAGCAATAACCTGAAACAATGACTCAAATTTGAGGTCCATTGTAAGAAAATGGAATGAGATATGTTGCCAATGAAAGAAAAGAATACCTTGCATATTTTGTTCAGTATCCCTTCTATCATGGCCCTGGAGGTTTCATCTTCAAGATGTGTTGTGAGTGACTTGAGAGCTGCTTCAGCCACATGTGACCCATTTTTGTCCATGGCAATGACCGAAAAATAGTCGATACAATTGCGGAGGAATGTGCATAACTGCTCCAACTCACAGCCTTCTATAAGAACCTGCAAGGTGTGGCTTATAACAGCATCGGTGGCAAGTTCAAGCTCTTTCCCTCTAGTTTCTTCTAAGGCATTAGCGCATATAGTCGAGCGCTCTTCAAAATCAATCTCCTTGTTATCAAAGAGATTTGAGATCTCCATAAAGTACTTTGCAGTTTCAGGATCAACTCTTTTCCTAAACATTGTTGATCATCAGAAAATAAATCTATCGGCACTTTAACATCTTCATACATAAAAAAAAACTATGCCGTCATCTCCACATTTAAAAGAAACAGGTAAATTCAAAAGGCACGAACTGTCATACTCATACCTAAGAACATTTTGTACTGGTTTTGATGTATTTGAGGATGGTAACCCATCCTGATTGTTGAGGTTCCTGGTCCTGGGATTCACCATCACAGAGCTTCCTGAATGATGGTCCTTTCCTTGCCCTTTCCCTTTGTTCCCATCATCACTCCTCTGCTTCCTATCCTTCCCATGCCGAGGTTTCCCTACAGAAGGTCCTTTAATCGAGCTGTGACCCCCTTTCCGGGGTTTCTCCCTCTTATCCTTCCTTGCCCTCTTCTTGTGTGAGCTATCATCTAAACCACCATCTCCCAAGCCATTTCTTGTGCTCCCCTTGGGTCTAATTGCCTTGGACCCAACACAAACCATTGCTCATGTGCACTTTGACAGCAGCTGCTTATCTGAAACCAGACATAGAGGAAGCAGAATCAGCATTCTGAAAGTAACAAGAATCCTAGAGAACGGGGCCACATACTGCAGTCCGCAAGGCAACAGCAACCAGGGGCGGACCAGGACATGGGTGTACACATGTGCACCCGATAATTCATGCAAAGAGTTCGGAGTTAGTAGGCCCCAGGTTTTGAGTTAGGGTTTGGGTGTTCGGTTTCGTTCAGCGTGAAGGGAAAAGAAGGGGTGGGGATACCTGGTGGGAGCTCGTCGCCGGAGAAGAGGCCGACGAAGGCCTCAGCACCTGTCGTAGGGCGGCGGCGGCGGCAGTGGTCGGCTCGTCGCAGGGAGGCGCACGCAGGGTGAAGGAACGGATGCGGCCGACGTCCGTAGCCGAAATGTGGGGTTGTTCGGCCCAGGGGCAGCGCACCCGCACGGGCCTTCTCCTGGGCCGTGCAATTTTTTCATTATTTTTTCTTTCTCTTTTTTGTTTGTTACTACCTCCGTTTTCGTTTACTTGTCACTAAACTTTTACTGTAGTAATTTTGACCATACGTTTTTTTGCAAAAGATTTTTAGATACATCAAGTTTTCACGTATATGATTCTTCATCGAATATACTTCATTAGTTATATGCTTTGAAGTATCTAAGAATTTTAGAAGAAAAAAACAGATGGTCAAATTTGCTACAGTAAAAGATTGGTGACAAGTAAACAAAAACGGATGGAAGTATATTCTTATTTATTTATTTATTTTAAATAAATATTCTTCTTTATTCTCTCCATGACACATTTTCGTCGATAGTTAATAGAAAATTGGTTTTAAATTAGGGGACCAATAATAATATTTATTAGGACATTGTAAATAAGCAAATAGAATATTCTTAATTTATTGAACATCTATTTATAATGAAGCTAGAAACCCTTTTCACTTGAACATAGAATATTTTCAGAAATCTATAATGTTTTCTCATAAAATATATAGTTGACTTTTCTTCTAATAATTTTCTCTTCCATTTGATAATTTCTAAGTGTTTCTAAGTGAATCTAGAATAACTTTGTTCTAAACATGGAACGACGGTTCTTGTAAATTACTAATATTGTTTTTCTTAAAAAGAAAATGGTATGGACTCGTCAAAAAGAAATGTTACATTTGTTCCAACCAAGAGTCGAAGACTAGTGAAGAGTACTAACACTTCTACATCCTGCCCAAAAAAATTGAGTCTTCCTAACCCTCTCTTTGCATTCTGTAATTTACTTTCTAAAAATTGTCATTGTAGAGTATGGTTATAAAACCTAAATTGCAAAACTCTTTTGTTTGTTAAAATAACCACACTCTGTTAACTTTAGGCACATGGATTAATCTAGCTAAGGGATATGTTTATATGCTGAAAAAGTTGTAAAAATAACAATTCAAACCACGTAACCTTGGGTGTCTTATCCATCCAAAGAAGCCGGATAATAGGAATTATGAAGAAGAACGTAGAGGTATATGGCGGCATTGCATCTATATGAAAGCTCTAACCAATGACAAAGGTATAATGGTTGAAAGAGCATATACAAGGCCTGGCATTATAGGATAGGAGAATACCAGTGATTAATAAATATAGTATATTGAAAATAACAATCAATTAGCAGAGGTGACCGTCTCTATAGATAGTTGTCAAAAAATTTGTAACTTTTGCCTATGAAGTTCAATGAAGACGAACTTTATATAAAAATTGCAAAGCTCAACCAGATCTACATTGTAACTAAAAGTTTTTTTATTTTAAACTATTTAGAGTATAAATTTTTTGTTTTTATTTCTTAGATTTTGAAATGAAAAATTTGTAATTCTTGAATGACCTTAGATGTTGACATGATCTAGCCAAAGTTGTAGTTCTCGATGCAATCTACAACTTTATGATCAACAAATTTGTTGTTCAAAGTAGTTTAGTGTCCCAAATATGTGTTTTCTGTTTTCAGATTTTAACTTTTATATAAATTCTAAAATTTTCAAACAACCTCGAATGTTCAGATAGTCAATATCAAAGTTGTAGTGGTCGACATGATCTATAACTTTGTATTTGAAAAGTTATTTATTTGAGGTCACTTAGAGTCTCAACTTTTTATTTAAGTTATCAAATTTTGATATTAAAATTTTTAAAATTTTCAAACAAGCTCCATACAGGCACGCCTAATACCAAAAATTGTAGTGCTTAACAAGGTCTAACTTTGTAGTTAGTTTTTTTATCTGAGATCAATTAACATCCAAACTATCCAATACAATATTACTAAATGTTAATGCAAAAATATAGCATCTTATAGCATGATATGATCTCTTGGATGGCACATTTTTCATGTAAAAATTGCAGATAAATTATCAACCACTTCACTCTTTTGACATCGGCAGACTTAAAAGTCATTTGGACAATTTATCAAATAGGAGAGCATAGTTCATTGCGATCCAGAAAAAGCAAAGGTGCAACAGTATGTTTAGGAACATGCTAACAACTCAATATTAGAATGGCATCGTCCCTAGGGATATGACGAAGCAACACCCTACAACACGTAAAATTAAGGTTAAATATGCCAATCACAACTAATAAAGATGGGACTATACAAAATCAAGAAGCAAAATATTGAAAGTTTAAAAGGGAGAATGTATATCTTGCACTCATTTCATGAATACATTGAGGGCAACATCCACGGAAGCGTTGACACTGTTATTGAGGTCAATGGCAGCCTACAACAGGGAGCGCCCAAGCTGCGCAAGGAACCTACCCACCAGCTCCAAGCTCAGCTACGCGGCCATGGGTAGGTTGGACTCTGCCTAGTCCACCTCCTCTGATCTTCCGGAGGCGCATGGTGGAGCAGAACGCCCTAGCGGCATGACCAGCTGGATGTTTTGGGGCATGCCTAGTCCACCTCCTCTGATCTTTCCGGAGGTGCATGGAGGTGTCTCCACCTCGAGCTCCTTGATGGTGGCATCGCGCTCTAGCATCGCCTTGGCCGTAGGCTTGTAGCTGCGGTGCCGACGTCCTCCCTGGAGCCTCCTTGCTCCATGTTGCTCATATGAGCATCGACATCGATGAGGTGCTCCTGCACCTTGTCCATGCACTTGGTGAGGTCGGTGGCAAAGGCCTCAAGCCATGCCTTCATCTCCGTTGACATGGTGTTGCTGTCACCCATGGATGTATGGACTCTGGATACCAGGTGTGGTGGACCTCGTTAGGGGGTGGCTGGTGTAGGCACAGGGAGGGAGGGAGGTGGTGGCTAGGGCAAAGGGGAGGGACCAGCGCTGGGAGAGAGAGAGGAGCATCAGGCACAAGGAGAGGGAGAGGGAGAGCAACCGCTCAATTCTTGCTTAAGATCCAAATGGTTACATGACCCCTATATTCATAGTCCCTAGGGAACTTGACTGCCAAACAAAATAGAGGATGTGTCCTTATAAATTTGGACTCTCCTTTCCTAACACACCAATAGTATTTTTCCTAAACAAACTCTATTATTATATTTCCTAAACAAATTCTATTTCTATTTATTCTCAATCTTATTCAAATCTATTCCTAATTCCATCTAATCTGGACTCTTCCTGGTAGGAGGGGGCCCGCGGGATTGTGGCGCCTGCCCTCCCTCAGTCACCCCAGGGTGAGGCCACGACTAGCCAGGACCCAGCGCTGGGCCTTGCTTGGCCCGTTTAGCCCATCATGGCGGCTTGTATTTAGACCTATGACAAGCGTTAAGAAAGCAAATAGGCCTAATCGAACTGAAACTAAATCATAAACCAGAAGATGAGAGGACATTTGACAACACTTTACCAAACGAGCAGAGGGGATAGAAGTGCCAAAGGAAATTAAAATGACGCGAGTAGTGGATCGCCGTTAGGGGTGGACCTGTTGTACGTATTAGCCACGTTTTTTAGACCAAAGGCATTCACCCAGCTTCCAAAGTAGCACCTAGATCCAGTACTGAGGTTACTAGCTTCCAAAGTAGCACTTATTCCCTCCGTCCCAAAAAGGATGACGTTGATTCATAGCTAAAACATCATCTTTTTTAGACGGAGGGTGTATACACTGAAAGGTCTTGATGGCTAGAGGGGGTGAATAGCCTTTTAAAAATTTCTACAAAGACAAACTAAACAAGTTTATCAATATAACAAATAGTGAGATGTGAGTTTTGCTTAGCCTACGGGGTGTTTGCAAGCCACCTATCCAATTCACAATTCTAGTATATTTGCACTCAACCGTACAAGTCAAACCGCACAACTTAGCTTACAACTAAAGCTAACTAGCTACACAAGCTAAGAGCTACACTAACAAGCTAGTAAGGTAACTAAGAAAATAATACAAGAGAGAGTTAGAAGGGTATCACCGAGGGGCGAAGTATTGAACCAACCAATCAATATAATCAAGAGATGAATTTCACAATACACAACCACCGGGATCGATTAATCACAATAAGAATGATGACACAAAGATTTATCCCGAGGTTCACGTGCTTGCCGACACGCTAGTCCCCGTTGTGTCCCTCTTCACCACGTGGTTCGGTGGCTAATCGGTCTCACACCGAGCCTCTCAAAAGGCGCCACAAGAACCTACCAAATGGCAAAAGGTTGCAAATGACACGAACAATCCACTAACGTTGCCTTTGTCGCTTCGCCGAGGTAGGCACAAATCCCTCACAATCACCGGAGGTGGCCAAGAACAATCACCAACTCTTGCCAACGCCTCCAAGCTGCTCCAAGCCGTCTAGGTGGCGGCAACCACCAAGAGAAATAAGAATCCCGCAGCAAATCAACCACCAAGTGCCAACTAGATGCAATCTCACAAATGCAAATGCACTTGGATCACTCAATCTCACTTCGAATAAGCAAAGAAGCAAGAGATGAGTGGGAGGAGAGTTGCTTAGCTCAAAGTGCTCACAAGTATGTCAAAAATGTAAGAGAGAGAGCTTTGAGCCGGCCAACGAGTATTTATAGACGTACCCCTTCGAATATAGCCGTTAGGAACTTAAAACAGCTGCAGTCGCGCTGATCGGACGCGCTGGTCACGCGGACCGGACGCGCGAAGCTTGACCGGACGCGCTGGTCCCGTAACTGACCGGACGCGCTGGTCAAGTCTGAGCAGTGCACAAACGAGTTAGCGACCGGACGCGCTGGAGAACTGACCGGACGCCACAGTGCTAGCGTCCGGTTGGAGTCTAGTAAGCACCTTCAACCACCGGACGCGTCCGGTCGACCGTGACCGGACGCGCCACCGCGTCCGATCAAAACCAGAGACACGCGTAGATGCTGAACACTGACCGGACACGTCCTGTCACACAGAGATCGCGTTCGGTCTAGCGTCTGGTCACCACTTTGACCTCCGTTCGCCTCCGTTTGATTCATCCTTTTACACAAGAGCTAGACTAAGTATGTGTGTCACTTTAGTACATGTTTTAGCTCGTGAAACAACATGTGACAACGCCTCCAAATCTCGACATTGGCGTAAAGGAAAATAGGCGTTTCAATTCCTCGAAAACGTCTGAATCCTGCCTCGCAAGCTCGGCGGGAGGGAGAGAGGACCCCAAACCCTATCTACCGCTCAAACTCCAATGCCATCGCAAATGTGCTAACACCACCAAGTAACCACGTCATGTGCGAGTGTGTTAGCATTTTCACAATCATTTTTCGAGGCGTTATTAGTTCTATCCAAATGCATATGATTATGAAATGCACACCTAAAGGCACTTAGGAGTTCAATAGCCGCGTCATTCCCCTCTTTATAGTACGACTATCTATCCTATAATGTAACCACACCCACTAGATGTCTTGGTTACTAAAACACAACCCTTAAGCATATACCTTTACCTTCATCACGTAGGGTTACATCCAAATCCAAGTGTGACCATCATGATCACCATGTCCATCTTGCCACCAACCTTGAAATATACTAATCCTCATATGCTATATACAACTTAGGCATATGATTAGTGCTTAGTCATTGTCACTAATTACCAATACCAAACATAGAGGTTTCGTACACCTAGCAAAGACCTCCACGAAACAAGTGTTAACTTACCTTAACAGCTCAAAAGACCAACCAACTAACTCAACACAAACCGGTCTAAGAAACAGAAACAGGACGACAAAGCGCTTCCCACAAATTAGATTAAGCCAATTTTCTTATAATAAGGAAATTGGAGAAAAAATCGGAATGAAAGTAGAGAATCCTATGCGTGTCATTTTGATTGCAGAACTAATGCGAAGGGACTTTCGTACGTATGGTAGGAAGTTTTCCTCCATACTTTAGAAGAAGAAAGTAATGCTACGTTTTAGTGTTTGATTGAGTGTTTCAACGCATCTTGTGCCTTTCTTTCGCCTTTTCTCTCTTGCTGATAATAATAAATACTATCTACTACATAGAAAATACATAGTATATCTTTTACTGCGATCGCGTCCAAAGTCCAAACACCTCTGACCTCTCCTTTCCTATGAGCAACCGCAACGTTTCTTCCCCGTTGAAAATCTTTCAACGTTCTAAAAGGCAGCAGGGCACTTTAACCTTACGGCTTTCTATTTCTACTCTTTGATGATAATAAATATTACACTGTACGGTTATGCCACAGATCGATTTTGTTCCAGACTCGAAGACAGAAACATCTAATATAGGAACGATTTAATGTCTTTTTTTTTGGAACGGAGGTAGGAACTCGTTGTTGTTGTTTTTTTTTTTGAAATTAACGGGAGTTTTGAGAAGAGTTTACAAGAAAGGAAGAAGAGGCGCCACTCGTTATTAGAGGTGTGTATATATATATGTGCAGAGGGAGACCAAGACATCGGGATCAGCCCGTGCTCAGTGCTCACGTCATCACTCACCTCCTCTTTCTTCCCCGTCCGTCCATCGAGAATTCGATCCAGTCCACCAACCTTTTCCGGCTTGGTCAATCCTGTCGCCATCGATCCGTCGCACACACTCCGGCAGCTCCACTCCACTGCCCCGCCGCTCGCCGTCCTCGCTCGTCCATCGGTTTGCTGCCTTCCTCGCTCTCTTTTCATCCTTTCTCGATCGGCTGGTAATCTGAATTCTAATAAAGCCATCAGCAGCAAGCTGTATGTAGTCTGATCTCTGATGGCATGCATCTACCTTACTTCACTTTGCTGATGAACCGGCAGGTACGGCAGCCTGCTGCCATGGAAACGTACACTACGGATGACGCGCTCACGGCCATGGGGTTTGGCAAGTTCCAGGCGCTTGTTCTCGTGTACGCAGGGACGGGCTGGCTCGCGGACTCCATGGAGCTCATGCTGCTCTCCTTCGTTGGACCACTGGTTCGACAGCAGTGGAATGTCTCTCCCCAGCATGAGAGCCTGCTCTCTAGCGTCGTCTTCACTGGCATGCTCCTGGGAGCCTGTTCCTGGGGCTATATTTCCGACAAATATGGAAGAAGGTAAGTAACTAAGGACGATCTTCTCTGTTCCTATCTCTGTTTGGATAGAAAACTGTAGGTGTGTTTAGATGGTTGTAAAGTGTGTGTAGAGTTTCTGTAGCACTTTTCGTTGGTATTTGGTAAAATTTATCCAATTATGGATTAACTAGGCTCAAAAGATTCGTCTCGACATTTACAGACAAACTGTGCAATTAGTTATTTTTTTACTTACATTTAATGCTACATGCATGTGTCCAAAGATTTGATGTGACGAGAAATCTTGTAAAATTTTTAGAATTTTGAAGGAACTAAACACTGCCTGTATAGAGATACGGTGTCAGTCACACACATGGGCGGACCTAGTTGTGTCCGGGTATTCCGGTGCGTACCTAACATTTTTGCTCCAAAAATTAATAGCTAGTAGGTTATTCATACAAATATGCAACATTACAACGGGGGAGAAAAGACTATCAAACATTTATGATAGAAACTTATCTATTTTATAAATTCTAAAGCTACAGTTTATTTATGATTACTACGACACCAATAATATATAAGCTAATGTTGGCACTGATACCATAATGCCTTATTAAATATGTATCAAATTTGAAATACAATATTAATAATTTTCTTCTACTACTGTAAAACATAAACATATTTACTTATAAAGATATCATATCATAACTTTAATTCCATACTATACATATATTAGTACGGTTAAACGTCCAGTTCCTTGTGACTTCTTTGTGGACTTATAAAATTATGTAATTCTATTTTTTATTATAGTCGGCAAGGAGTTAATTGCCGATGTGTTAAGGATTGATTTGTTTACTGATAATTACAATAAAAGACCTCTCTTAATTTTTCACATGGCAGTCCTTGTCGTGTATTCCACTGGTACATGTATAAAGTTCTTAGTTATATTTATCTAGACTAAACTGGTTAGCAAAATGTTAAGAATTTTATAGTTTGATTAGTTGGATCATTGGTTATATCATGGTGTAATAAGATATACTTCCTCCAGCTAGTAATATAGTGCATTCTACTATTCATAATTTATCCTAAAATATAATGCATTCTAAAGGACAAAAATCAGTTTTGCATTAAATACTTTTTATTTATCAACCAATTACTATTAATCACGTTGATGATAGCGTCTGATTTGGAAATAAAATAAGGATACATGTGTCTTTTATATTCTCTCTTAAATTTTTCTTAAAATTCTTAGAATGCACTGCATTATAGAACAGGGCTAGTAAGAGAGAAATATATTGCTGCTCATGATCAAGTGTTCAAGTATCATAATTTACTCCATCAATAATTTAGTGTGGAAAATATCTATTTATTAAAGAAAAAGATCAAGTGTTCAAGTATCATAATATTTTATTTATTATTAGTTTTTTTATATTTATAGAGAAAATAATTAAGAAAAAGAATAATAATAAATAAAAAAAGAAAAAGAAAATAATGGAAGACGTAAAAGCAAGCCCAACCAGAATCGGGAAAAAACAACCGTGGAACTTACCACGTATATAATTCATAGAAGAAAACACACACACACACACATATATATATATATATATATATATATATATATATATATATATATATATATATATATATATATATAGACAATACTGTACTACCATGTCACGTAGGCTCTCGTGTGCATACGGCGGCCACACGTATGGGACACGTGGGTTCTAACGTGGAAATTGCATGTCTCTCTTCACTTGTTGGCGAGGGTGGCGACTGGCCTCCAATAGCTTGACTATCCGTGCGTCCTTGTCCCTGAGCTCCTCGCCGAGCTCCTGCAGTTTTTTCTTCTTCTCGGCCTGCATGCTACTCATTCTCGCCACAACGAGACGGCGCTGCTGGTCGTGCAAGCAATGTGTCTCGCGGGAGGCGGGGTGGCCCTCAGCGTCAACGTGCACCATGCCGTTGCCGACGGCCGCTCGCTGTGAAGCTAGCATATTGCTTCTTCCTTGTCCCATGGATCAAAGGACGTTGTTATTTCGTCGTATTTGCTCGATAGACGTCAGCAGCTCGACCTCTTTGAACCTCCATGAATTCTAGCGACAACGTTGGTGTGATGGTATTTGCAGTGTACCAAGAGACATTGATGTGCCAACAAATAGAGTCCTGGCCAAATACGACCACAAGAGGGTCCAAATCGGAGCACATATGAAAGAAACACTTCATTCTGTATATAGAGTGGGATAGGATTCGAAGTGTTTTTCAATCTGCATTTTTATTTGACATAATAATACCATGTGTTTTCTTCGTTTCCCTCTTCTCTACATGCATCAGATTTGAACAAGGGTCTGTGTGCATGCATACACCATATATGTTGCATGCCATGAATTGGCCACGTCTTAGAACCAAGACAGTCCGGATTGCAAGCCAGACTCTATCCAATATATTGATTTAAACGTGAGCCTACATGACTCCATGAGATATCCATACCATGTGTTTGCTTCGTTTCCCTCTTCTCTACGTGCATCAGATTTGAACAAGGGTCCGTATGCATGCATGCATCACATACGTTGCATACCATGAATCGGCCACGTCTTAGAACCAAGAAAGTCCGGATTGCAAGCCAGGCTTTATCCAATATATTGATTTAAACGTGAGTCTACAGGACTCCATGAGATATCCATATGATAAGGATAATCTGTAGCTTTCAATCTGGTCGTTAGAGATAATATATTTCCTAATTTATACTTGTATTTTTTCTATTTGAATTAGAATTTCTATACAACATACTTAGAATCGGAGACATCTATTTGGATTAGAATTCCTATAACTATCTATATTACTTTAGGAACTCTGTCCAATATGTGTCATATAAACATGAGAGTCGCAGAGATAAAAAAAAATTCATATTCACGAAGTTAGTTAAGGGAAGGAGAAAAAAAGGATGGACGAAAAAAGCATGAAATTTTGCTTCTTTATTATTATTAATTAAAGTATAGAAGTATATTATAGCTAACCTTTAATATTGCAATTCTTTTCATCTGCTTATTTTCATCCAAAAACATCAGCCCACGTAGCCACGCTGCGGCTCATTATCCCTTGAGGCTTCTGGTCTGATACTTATCCTGTTCTCCTTCGGTTTATCAACCGGCGAGGTAGGACGCCAAAGCTGTGAGGCGACAGAAACTCCCGCGAGGCGGAACAGTGTCGCCCATGAAGCCACAATCCACTACTACTTGCTGCGTTCGGTTAGCTAGAAATAGGCTGGAATGTGACTAGGAATCATTCCAGCTTATCAAAATTGTACAAATTAGTGAACCATTTCTACGAACTATTTGGGCTGGGAATTGTTCCTAGTGAGAAACGAGGCCTAAGGATGTAAATATGCATACTATAGTGGATGCAACACTCCTACGGCTTGGGCACTCGGCGAGCGTGTAGCCACAACTCGACCCATCCTGCCATGCCCCAATGGCTAGGAGGGCACGCAGGTCACCGGCAGGAGTGCACGGCACTGTATAAATCTTAATTTGATATAATTCTTAATTAAATTTAGGGGCTGAATCATAAATTTCAGATTTTGCTTAATTTGTAATATATTTTTCTTTGGCTTTTGCATACACAACTTTGAAATCATGTGTCCGCCACTGATCATATAAAAATAGTTCTACAAACCAAAAAGATTTTTTTTAAAAAGCACTTGAAGCCATAAGTGAAGTTTCTAAGACTCAAAAAGACCTTGGTTTTGATAAACCATGGTTAGAAATTATAGGGTTTGTTATATCAAAACACCTAACGGCTTTTAAAAACCCAAAGTAATTTGCAAAATCGTTGTATTTACGCAATACTCAAAAACACTTTACATCCAAATAGGTCCTTTAGACTTGTTTGGAAGCATAAAAGTGTAAATAATTTTAATTTAAATCATCTTCGTTTGCTATGTTTTGACTTTCCGTACGTTTGTGGAAGCATAAATCTTGAATCTTCTTATTGCAGGACTGCTTTATTGTTCTCCATTCTTCTTACTGCTGGAGCAGGGTTTATAAGTGCTTTATCTCCTAACTATATATCTCTGCTGGCTCTTCGGTTTCTTGTCGGCATAGGAGTTGGTGGCACACATGTATTTTCATCTTGGTTTTTGGAATTTGTTCCTGCAAAGAACCGTGGTGCCTGGATGATTGTGTTTTCTGCTTTCTGGACTTTCGGAACCATCTTCGAGGCTTCACTTGCGTGGGTATGGATTATGATACCCTCTCTTCCTTTACTGCACCTCACAGTTTTTCGCAAATACCTTTTGTTTTTGTCAAAAATCAATTTGAACTATAAATACGATTTTATATGTCCAATAAACATACAGTTCCCTATAGTAAACAGTTCCGCAGCCGCAGCCACATTACGCTGCCCCGAAACAGTAGCCCCCAACAGTAGCAGCACCGCAGCAACACGCAGGAAGCCTACTAGTTACATATATACTTCTCGAAACTTGACAATATTATTTCAATAAATCAAGAAACAAATCCCAAATGTTCTAAGGAAATAGAAGTCCAAAGTTATGACGATTCTTGGATCAGTTTTATAAGCATGGTCCCTGCTGATATTGAACTCCGAGTTTCTACAATGCAACCAACAATTTAACGATATTGGTCTCTGAATTTCTACACTCGGTATATATAATGTCTGCACCTGCCTGATTTCCTCTAGTCATTTATGCGTTTACATTTGTAATGCAGGTTGTGTTGTCAAGACTGAGTTGGCGGTGGTTGCTGGCGTTCACCGCCCTTCCATGCTTCGTTTTGCTTCTGTTTTTCGTCATTGCACCTGAGTCTCCACGCTATCTCTGCGTACAAAACAGAATCTCTGATGCCACTCTTGTCCTGGAGAGAATGTCCAAGACGAACAGAGTCGCTCTTCCTCCTGGAGCCCTCACATACCACAAAGAAACACAGTTGGTTGACCACAACGGCGACGCTCTTACTTCTCAGAATGGACACCTTCCTGTCAGAGAGAGTGACTGTACTACAATGGACAATAATGCCATGACCATGAGCTCCAAATCTGGTTCTGGTGGCATTGCTGCGCTGCGCAAGCTGTTTTCACGCAAACTGCTCAGATCGACTCTTCTTATTTGGTTTGTTTGGTTTGCAAACTCTTTTGCCTATTATGGTCTAGTGTTGCTAACGTCGCAGCTGAGCGATGCAAACAGAAGATGCACATCTTCTCAGAAATCTCAAGCACACCAAAAAGCCTCCAATCTCTACAAAGATGTGTTCATAACTAGTTTAGCAGGTATGCCCCATTTGCTTTCCATTATTAATGCTGGCCGCTATGAAATAGTAGAAATACTATGCCACTAACCCAATCAAGGCATCGACCTATCTTTGTACCAGAGTTTCCAGGCTTGGTTATTTCTGCCATTATCGTTGATTGGTTTGGCCGGAAAGCTACAATGTGGATCTTGCTGTTTGGATGCTGTGGTTTCCTTGGACCTCTGGCTGTTCATCAGAAAGAGTCACTGACAACCGCTCTTCTATTCGGTGCTCGCGCCTGTGGCATGGGGAGCTCCACAGTTTTGTGCCTTTATGCACCAGAGGTTTGCATGTGTTTGTCTCATGCATAGAGTAGTAGTAGTTCTTCTATGAATATGATTGATTTCTCATTGATACTTGTATTAATTTGCAGGTGTATCCAACATCAGCGCGCTCAACAGGTGTTGGCATTGCCACAGCCATTGGTAAGATTGGCGGCATCGTTTGCCCCCTCATCGCTGTGGGCCTGCTGCGGAGCTGCCACCAAATGGAAGCCGTCCTGGTCTTCGAGCTGGTCCTAGGCCTCGCAGGAGTAGCCTGCATCCTCTTCCCTGTGGAGACAAAGGGCCGCGAGATGAAATGACAACACTATTTTGTATTTTTGTTTCGGCTCCAAATGCAGCCAAAGCTACCACTAGTCTACTACCGCGTCCACTATCAGTGTGTACGTATATATATAGAGAAGCACTACATAAAGTACGGAGTATAGTATATACTGAGTATTTTTGTTTAAGGCGTACTCAGAAAAAGTGCTCAAGCTATATGTTTAATGAAATATGAAATATTCTGAGTATCCTTTTTATCAATTAGTTTTTTTTGTACTCTATGTCCTTTTCATTTTCACTATTTTGTTTAGATTTTTAATTTTCTAAACTTGTAATACAACTTGCATGGAGTTAGTTTGCTAATGCATATGCCATGATATGGTTACAGGATAATGAAAAACAGTTTTGAGCCGTTTAGGCTCAAACCATGCATGGGTTCAAATCATTTGTGTGTGAGTGAGTGAGTGGGGTGGGGGATGAGTTAGTTCGTTTGGGGTTAATTTTGTTGGTGGATTGGCCTTGTTTGGATTCTCAGAGCGAAGTGTCTTGGCTTGGTTGGATTGAGAAAAAGAAGAAAAAAGCACAAGTTTAATTTTGACCACTCAACTTTATTTTGTGGGCATCTGATCCCCCGCCCGCCACATCCCCCACCACCTATAAAATCAGATTTGGTCCTCACTCAACTTTTAAAACTATTTTATACAGTAAGTGGTTTAGAGTTTAGACAACGTTGTCGTAGGCGTCATGCCAGCGAGGGGATACTAACTTGGTAGTTTTAGGGTTAAATCTAATACAAATACTTTTTCAAAAACTATCCAAATATTTTTTAGAAAAATATGTAACTGAAAATCCTAAGATCCATTTTAATCATAGAAAACTTGTTTTAGCTTAGAAAAATTATGAAATTAGTCTTAGATTTTCTTTAAAACCATCCTAGATCTTCCGATGGAGTTATTTATTTATGGTTCCATTTCGATATTTTATTTGTTATAGTAGATGCTCTCATTATTTATATTATAATTAGTCAGTGTTAACGACACGGATTATGTTGAAGGCCAAGTGACTTTTAACGACAATACTTCATGCTTTCTACACTAACATAATCACATATAGGATGGAGTGACCGTTGTGTTCATATTAAATAGGAAGTATGAGGTGGTTATATATATATATATATATATATATATATATATATATATATATATATATATATATATATATATATATATATATATTGTCGTCAAAGTTATTTTAACTTTTAGATAGTCCAGATCGTCAATGTAGACTAATCTATATCTATCATCACATCACACTATAAAAAGAGCGAGTTTTTTTTAAGAGGCTCTCCCTCTATAATAACCGTTCGACCTAGAAGTCGTGCTATATGAGTCCTCATAATCTGTGATCTTACATGTAAGATGTAAGACTCCTCTTAAATTAATATTCCTCCCAGACTATGAAAAAGAAAAATAATAAAAATCTGAACGCGTGATTTTGTTTGTTACGACAAAATTTTTTGTTTCATACGAAAAAAGGAAAATAGAAAACTAACATGTGATGATGATGCCGAACAACGGACGGACCTTCCTGGATTAATGGGAAATTAGATTGGTTATTAATGGGCCATTATCTTTGGTTACGCACGTCTTCTCTTCTGGTTTTTTGTTTTTTTTTTCTAAGTAACAAATAGTAAATATAATATTATGAGCCATTTGAGCTACTGATTCTTCCTCCTACTATAAAAGAGTGAGTTTTTTTTAGCGGATCTCCATATGTAATAACCGTTCGATCTGAACTTCGTGTTATATGAGCCGTTCGTCGTACGTGATTTTACATCTTACATGTAAGACTCCTATTCAATCTCAAATACGTCTCATGGTACCGGAGTCCATATGTTCCACGTCTCGTGGTTTGTTGGCCCTCAAACCGCGCGTGATACGTCTATAATCTCACCCACCGTAAGTCAAGGGTTGGTTAGGTTTCCATGCTGCTGGAGGATTGGACGAGATTGATCGAAGGATAGATGGATCACGAGTAGAAAATGATCCAATGCTTTTGACCGCCTCGGCATCGCCATTTATATAGGCTGGCCTATACTCGATGTCGTTGTCGTTCTTCTCGAGAATAAAACGGAGAACGAGGCGACCAGCAACGACATCTGGATCATGTGCGTTTGAGCTACCGTTTCTGATAAAACTCAGAATTGACCAGCAGGTCGATCAATCAAAACAACTATATACAAGCAATTACATATATATCCCACTATTTTTTTAATGAACCACATCACGGACACCTCGGAATGGACCAGCAGGTCGGATCAATCAAAACAGCTATATACAAGCTATTTTTTTAATGAACCACACCACGGACACAAACTTTTTATTCTACAATATTCTATTCACCCTCCAGCAGCTCTTCTATATTTTCTGCGAACACTGAGAGCCAACTCCGCTCTCCATGTTTAGTTAACCAGAAATTTAGAATATAGAATGACAATATTTGAGAACCCAAAGAAAATTTTTAATCCGACCTATCAATATCATTCATTATTCTTCACACTATAAAAGAGCGAGTTTTTTGGAGGGGACTTTTCCATTATAATAGCCGTTCGATCTATACACCATGCTTATGAACCCAAAGAAACTATTTAAAATGCAATAAAAATATTAATTGAATTGTCCAATATAAATAAAGATAGATGTCAAGCTTACTCTAAGATGAGTGCTCTCTCCAAAATGAAAAAGTTTTGAAATAGTAAAACTAAAAATATACCTTTGTTATATATCGACAATTCAATTAACATTTTCATTGCATTATTGAAATAGATTTTAGAAACATGTGTGTGTCGCACGTGCATATTTGCTAGTTTCTAAAAAAACAGAGATTTCTACAACTAAACTATTAATGTAGTTTTGATTTGTCTGCGGTGCTATTTTAGTTTAGACTAGCAAATATGCTTGTACGTTGCAACAAGATTTAAATCTTGTGTTATTTATTCTAATACGCTTTAGAATAAGGCTTCGTTTGTTGGTTGGACATATGCTATCTATAAAGCGCATGAGTGCGGCTCATGAGCTCGAGACAATTAAGTAGTTAGAATTTTAATCTCTTACCTAAGAAAGGCAAAACGACTTATAATTTGTAATAGAGAGATCATTAACATAATGTTTTATTTCTTGTCTCTTTTGGGTTTCATCTCTAGCCTACCCCAACTTGCTTGTGACAAAAGACTATGTTGTTATTGTTGTATTAACATAATGTTTTTATTGTCAATCCTTCATAAATCCAATGCAGCGTATTTCAATTCTCAACGTGGCCCTGATATGTGAGAGAATTTCGCCACTCTGGAGACAAAGATATGAGAGAGAATTCCCCCACTCTACCTCATACATATATATATATATATATATATATATATATATATATATATATATATATATATATATATATATATATATATATATACTGTAGCTGGCTACAGAATTAGATATTCTGTACCCAGACCCGACGTATGTGGCAGCGAGCGGTCCCCCCACCCACCCAGTCCCACCGTAGCCTGGTACTCCCGTTTCATGCGGCTCGGCTCGGCTCCAATCTCACATGCGGCTCGGCTTGGCATCGAATCCCCTAATCGCGTTGCCTTCTTTTCAGTTGCAGCGTACAAGAAACATGGCACAAAACTCGCTCCATCTGCCGCCGTTACCGACCGCTGCAGAACTCGCTCCGTCCGCCGCCCTCGTATCCCTGCAGAGCGCTGCAGTTTGCCGCTGGTATGATCATCCATCGGCCATCGCCATTGTCCTGGTTCCATCCATCGGTGGGCAACGGCCTCGCCGCGTCGTAGTTGCCGCAGGTCTTGGCGCTTGTGCGATCCGGCTATATCTCCACACAGGCCCGTGGAAGAAGCTAGCTACCGAGGTGAGTATAGCTGACAAAATCCTATGTATTCATCCAAACTCCAAATCATAATATTCGTGTCCTTCGTTCGCCACCAGACGCGCCGCCGGAGAAGATTCGTGTGGGCCACATCGAAGCTTCAAATAGAACCTGGTCGTCCATGCCAGCGGAGAGAGGATCTTTAGGTGAGCAATCCCCATCGATGCGAACAGAGATAGGATCCCCCGGTAAGCCGCTGTAAAATCTGCATGACTCATCCAATCTCGAGCTGATTCATTGATGGGACCTCGCTGTGTGCAGGTTATCTCCGACGCTGCCCTCTACTCCGGATCTCTGGTGCAGCCTTCTGCTTTTCGACAATGGAGCGGTCCTGTCGTCCTGATCTTCCACCGGCGACGTGCGTGCACGGCCATCCACATCCGGCAGTGGAGAAGGTTCTGTACCGATCAACCAACTTCGTCAAGTCTTGGCCAGCGGTGTCCCAGCCGTCCCCATCCAGAGGCAAGCGAGGCAGCTTCTCGAGATGAGATGTGCCAAAATCCATGTACTCATCCAATCCGTGACTATCAGTGATTTTTGATGCTACATTTGCATGTCACTGTTGTTTCCATTATACATCTATTCTATTTCTTTTTCAGCGTCGTTTCATTGATCTGGTTTGGCGTGAGCTGCATTATTATAGTAATTATAGTAATCAAATACTTAACAAGGCATAAAATTGTGGTAACTTCCTACTCAATATAGTCCGAGCAATAGGAATTATGGTAATTACCATAGTTTCCGAGCTTGAGTTCAACATGTAGCTATTCGAATTATCGTAAATTTATCATGGCACATTGGCCTTATTATTATAGTATAACCATACTCACAGCGTAAAATTGTGGTAACTTCCTACTCAAATTGTAGTCGGAACAACAAGAATTATGGTAAAATTACCAGAGTTTCCAAGCATGAGCTCAACATGTAGATAGGTTCACATTGCATTCTCGTAACACATGTGCACTTCTGTACCCTTTTGCATGGACGCCTTGACGTACACTTGCATTATCGTAATTCAATTTCTTGTAAATATCAAAATTATAGTATGGTACATTAGTGTTGTTGTGATAGAAACAAGTTCAATGTATATAATACGTATACTATCGTAACCCTTGCATGCACGCGACAGTACGTAATAATCCTTGTTCTCGTATCGTGTTCATATCTACATATATCCTTGTGGTCCTCCTTTAACCCGCACCAAATTTAATTTAAATTCCTAAAATAAACGTGGACCAATCAACGTGGCCTAATCCATCTGAACTATTTACGGGATTGCACATTAATTAACTTCCCAAAAATATTCTAGTAAATAGATTATCGTAACCATATGAGTTTGGAAAGGCATATATTCTAATAAATAGATTATCGTAACAATATGAGATAGAAAGGCATGTAATCAACAGAATTCTCGCAAAACCATTCGCATGGCCGTAATTATTTCCGTGGCTACCTATATTTACGTGCAGCTAATTACGCGCACCACTAAATACCGCCTGCATGGCTAACGGTGGCTGGCTCTGGGCGCTCGGCTTACCGCATGCAGCTAGGCTAATCCGCTCGGCTAATTACTGCATGTAACTGGGCTAATGCGCTCGGCTACAGGACAGGCACCAACAAACGAACCGTGGGCTCGGTGGTTAGACTTGGCTACAGAATAAGGTATTCTGTAGCTGGCTACATAGTATACTCTCCATATATATATATATATATATATATATATATATATATATATATATATATATATATATATATATATATATATATATATATATATATATATATATATATATATATATATATAAAAAATAGAATATAAGTGCGTATGAATTAATAAATAATTAGGCGTAAGAGATGTTTGTGCAATTTGCAAATTATGCATTTTGTGTACTAGCAAATTTGTCTGTGCGTTGCTACGGGTCAAAAAAAATCTGTGATATGTTTTTATCAAGAGTCGTACTGTGCTTTGCAACGGAAACTAAGACATCTCATAATCAGACTCTGTGCCATTGCTACTAGACATGATTTATTTTAATTTGTATTAGCACGCACACGTATTGAGCCAGACACTACCGGAATCCGCTTCTTTGCCGAGCGCCGGAGGCTTTGCCGAGCGTTTTTTTTTCGGGCTCTCGGCAATCTTTGCCGAGAGCCAAATAAAAAACACTCGGCAAAGCCTCTGCACTCGGCAAAGAAGGCTTTGCCGAGCACAAAAAAAACACTCGGCAAAGACTTTGCCGAGTGCCAAAGTAAAACACTCGGTAAAGCAATTTTTCAAACCATGTTTTGTTGCCCTAAATGAATTCAAATTAAAAAGTTTTTAACTATAAAGTTTCATAACTTCTCATGATCTACAAACTTTATATTGGTAATTTCTTTATTCGATAAAGTAATAATTACGTTGTTCACAAAATATATATGTCTCTCATGTAGTTTCATGAAACTACAAGAGAGATATATAAGATTTATGAACAATGTTAGCACCATAATTTCAGATGGAAAAACTTCCTAAATGAAGTTTGTAGATCTCGAAAGGTTATGAAACATTGTAGTTGACCATTTTTTAATTTGAATTCATCTTGTCATGCAAATCTACGTTTGAAATTCAAAATTTTAAAATTTTAAAATTCAAATTTTTCAAAAGACCTCGGATGGAAAAACTTCCTAAATGAAGTTTGTAGATCTCAAAAAGTTATGAAACATTGTAGTTGACCACTTTTTCATTCGAATTCATCTTTTTATGCAAAACTACGTTTGAAATTCAAAATTGTAAAATTCAAATTTTTCAAAAGACCTCGGATGGAAAAACTTTCTAAATGAAGTTTGTAGATCTCAAAAGGTTATGAAACATTGTAGTTGACCACTTTTTCATTTGAATTCATCTTTTTATGCAAAACTACGTTTGAAATTCAAAATTTTAAAATTTGAATTTTTCAAAAGACCTCGGATAGAAAAACTTCCTAAATGAAGTTTGTAGATCTCGAAAAGTTATGAAACATTGTAGTTGGCCACTTTTTCATTTAAATTAATCTTGTCATGCAAAACTACGTTTGAAATTCAAAATTTTAAAATTTGAATTTTTCAAAAGACCTTGGATGGAAAAACTTTCTATATGAAAAATGTAGTGCTCGAAAAGTTATGAAACTTTGTAGTTGACAACTTTTTGATTTGAATTCGTTTAGGGCCTCAAACAATCAATTTTCACTTAGTTTAGTATAATATTTGAGTAACCGAAATGACATTTAGACGCATGTGAGTGTGCAATGCAGGTGACAGAGAGGTCACGAGTTCGAATCCCGCCGACCGCGTAGCCGCGAATTTTGCGCGAAAAATGCCGCGAGTTGCGCTGGCCAGTGGGCCCCTCCCCCGATTAAAAAAAATTCAGGTTTTTTCGCATTTTTTTATTTCGCGCTTTGCCGAGCGTCGGGGTCTCGGCAAAGGCTTTACCGAGTGCCCGATAAACAGCTCTCGACAAAGAAGGCTTTGCCAATCGAATTTTTGCCGAGGGCGCTTTGCCGAGAACTGCGCTCGGCAAAGGCTTTGCCGAGAGCCTGGGGCCCTCGGCAAAGCAGCCGACTCCGGTAGCGAGAGTCATGTCCAGGATTGCACTGATATACATGTACAATTTATACATACATTTATTTATATCAGATTCGATAACAAAATGCTCACGATTTCAGTTTTATGATTTGATTTGTAGAATCATTGATTGATCCTACTAATTAGGATTTCAATTTCGGCTAGGGCGGCTGGTCTAACTGACCTATTAACACCATATGTCTTATTGAAATTTGTTGTTAGAAGATGGTTTATTGGTTTGGCCTTTGATACATCTATAAAAGCATTTTTTATCCGACCATTTTTGAAAAATAGTAGCGTTTCCCGAAACTATTTCTATAGTATTATTTTATCAAACTTATTTCATGTAAAAACTATACGTATATACTCTCATATACGAAGGATATCAAACAGCATAGCCGCCCTTAGGCCTTTGAAAATCTTCCGAAGACACAACTGGATCAGAAGAATTGTCGCTGATGCAAAATTCAAGTTTGGCCCCAACAGCCAGGGCAAATTAATCCCTTCCGTTTGTTAGTGCCACATTATCTAGCCAAACCATGGTGCTACATGATAGCTTTATATTTACATTTACATTTATTTTTATTTTTATTTTCTATTTTCTATTTTTCTTCTTTATTTATCATTATTTATTTTTCTCTCTATACCTTATCCATATGGTTTGGAGCCTTGTATGCACAGATAGCAAGCCTCGCACGGCACCTCCGCGGCAACCCCGCGCGCAAGTCTTGCCTACGCCACCTCTTCATCCCGTCTCGCCACGGCCCATGCACCTCCGCGTTGACTTCTTTTACCTAGTCTCGCCCGTGCCGTTGTCGCCTGGCCTTGCCCACGCCGCCATCTCCTCGGTTGTCCTCACCCCTCGCCTGCGTCGCCGGCCTTGCCCATGCAGATTCGCCTCAGGCAAATTGGACTCTAACGCACGATGGACCCATGGGAGCTAGGGAGAGCTGGTGAAAGCTCCTTACCCAGCGTCGCTAGTGCCGCCTTCACCTAGCCTCGCTCGCTTCACCATCTCCTCAGTCCTCACCCCACACCGTTGTCGCTCGGTCTCGCACCACTATCAACTGGCATTAGCTTCTCCCCCACGCTGCGCTGCCGGCCTCGGTCGTCGGGCAAATCAGACTCTAATGTGCGCTGGGTCCCACGGGAGTGGGGTAAAGCTTTTTTTTAGCTCCCGCTCCCTCCTCACGTCTCTCTCAGCGCGTTTTGGATGTTGCATACGAAGCTGTTTGATGGAGTTGTATTTGGTAGCCATGAAGCTGTACCAAATACTTCCTACTTATTCTGATCGGATTGCTGTAATCGGCTAGGTTGATCATTGCGGATAATATGTGCGTCTTGCAGCTTTGTAAATTTTTGATTGATCGATATAAAGGAGGCAGGTTGCATCAAGTTGGTAGGAAACAGATCGAAACGCAGACGTCTAGGAAACATAGATGCATTCGACTGACAGAAAAAAAGAACACCGAACAGAACACAGTAGGCCGAATGAAAATACAGATATAATGCTTTTTTTAGTATTATTACATTACATGTATAGAATAGATTTGAATTAGAACTCCTATTTGTATCCAGTTTATTCAGGCTGGGAGAGATATATTTATCCTAACTATTTAGGGTCATGTAAGTCGATAGAATAAACTCTCAACTACCGAGATAGAAAAAACTTTCCATCGTCCGGTAGTTAAAAGGAGACAAACAAAACAAATGGATGGACGAAAAAAAGCCTCAAATTTTGCCTCTTTATTATTAGGGATAGATATAAAAAAGTGTGAGTTTTTGAATTTTTGAGTCCTTCACAAAAGAATTAAAGTCATAAATTGTGCACAAAAATAGCAATAAATATAGAAGAATTAAAATGTGAATAAAAAGAGAGCTAAACACAAGAAGACGTATGAAACAGCTGGGTGCCTCGGTCGGGACTCTGGGATCGGCTGGCCGGGAGGGAGCACGTGAGCTTTCGGCTCGAGGGTTACTCCCTCATGGGCCAGAATAGAGGCCTCCTTGGCCCAACCGCTAATTCGCTTGCCCAAGTCGCAACTCTTTCCCATCTTCAACCTCCAGAACGCGCTGGAGCCCCTCCTACTTGTGCTTGTGCTCCCATGGCAGAAATTTCTAGAAAGGGCCGTTCCGCACTTCCGCTCCTCATGCGTTCAATTCCCAGCTGCCGGCGCCACCGTCGTGTTGTCAGCGCCTTGGTCTGCTGCTGTTGCTTCGCCGCCGCAGCAGGCCACCACTAGGAGCGGCCATCCAGTTCCACGCGGGGTCTGACCTCGCGCGACTCTCTCCTACATCTTCCAAGGAAATCTATATCTATACCTAATATTTAATTGTGAAAATTTCTGGCCTTTTTTTTTTTTTGGTTTCCGCTCCCTTTTCAATCTGCCTTTCAATCTGCCGTTTACTGCCCGAGTCGTATGCGGCGTACGCGGCGCTCCTGTCGCGGCAGCAGCTAATGGCGGAAGCCACGCGAGGGCTGCTGGCGGCGGCACAGCAGCATATGGCGCGACAACCGGACCGGCAGGCCTCGGCCACGCCCGGCGCGCCTGTTCCTCCTCCCCCGATCAAGATGCGCTTCGTCCCAAGCACGATGATGCCAGCTGCGGATGTCATGGACGTCGGCTCCTCGGCGCCCTCCACGCCCTCGCACTCCTCGTCCTCGTTGGGGACGACACCCTCGCCGCGCGGGCCGCTCTCGTCGCCTTCCTTGTCGAACTACTCGGCGTGCGCGTCCCCGCACCTGACGCCGGCGGGCGCGGCGTGGGGGCTGGCGACGACGAAGCCGCCGCCTTCCTTGTCGGACTCGGCTGCGCCGTGCGTGTCACAGCACCTGACGCCGGGCACGGCATGTGGGCTGGCGACAAAGCCGCCAATGGTGCCGCCACCATTCCCAACGGCGCTGGTGCGGCAAGTGTGGGCGCACAACTTCGACCAGGAGGCCAAAATCATCGAGTCGCTCCAGCCAAGTTCCGGTACGTGGCCGTGGACACGGAGTTCCCGGGGACGGTGTACCGGCCGGCGGCGCCGACGCACACGCTCAAGCTGGAGGAGCGGTACAAGCTGCTGCGGTCCACCGTGGATGCGCTGGACCCCATCCAGCTCGGCCTCACGCTGTTCGACGTGGGCGGCCACCTCCCTTCCCTCAGCGACGGCGCCACCGCCACGGCCACGCGGAACGTGTGGGAGTTCAACTTCCGCGAGTTCGACGTGCGGCGGCACCGCCACGCGCCGGAGTCCATCGTGGCGCTGCGGGCCAGGGGCGTCGACCTCGACTGGACGCGGTGGCACGGCGAGGACGCCGCTGCTGTGTTCGGCCCGCGGCTGCGCAAGTGGGCGCGTGTGGAGCTCGGCCGCGCCGGCGTCGTCATGGCCAGCGGCGGCTACGACCTTGCGTACCTGGTGAAGCTGATGTTCGGGCCCGGGTTCCGCCGTTCCGGATGCCCGCGTCAGCGGCGGAGTTCGAGGTCGTCGCCGGGGTGCTCCTCCACCGTCGGAGTATGTTCGACGTCCGGGAGATGGCGAGGCTCTGCCCGACCGACGACCTCCGCTGCGGCCTGGACAGCGTCGCCGAGAAGCTCAACGTCGCGCGGGCTGCCGGCCAGGCGCACCAGGCTGGCTATGACAGTCTGCTCACTTGCTACACGTTTGTGCAACTGAGAGAGATATGCTTCGACGACGATGGCAGCTGACGAGCGTCAACGGGATCCTCGCCGAGATCACGGCGTTCTAGCTTGTCACTGCCGTCATGTAAATACGGAGTGTACTTTACATGTAAGCAGCGTTTATTCAGGTTACAGTACATAGGATTTGATTAAGTTTTAGAAATTAGGATGCATATGCATAGCAAAACATTGGTAGCCATGCAGGCGACGAGGACAATATGAGCTTGGAAGGGGAACATAAATGGAGGAAGACACCGACCAGCTTGCTGACGCCAACACCGAACGCCGGCGACTCGGAATGGCTCGGCCACGACTCTGGGTCTACGCGCGCCAGTGTACCAACGAAGTGAGCGTGACATCCCCTGCTCAGGATAGATCTTCCGAGACACAAATCATCTAAGTAACCACACAACAAACAATTACAATTTTAATTGTTACATATAAAAATTTGCACAAGAATATAATGTTGACTCGAATAATCTGACATTCACCCGTAGTAACACACGGGCAAATTTGCTAGTTTAAATTGAAAACCAAAAACCAACATGCGCAGATTGATACTGTAATTATGAAGCAAAGGACTCGAGGGATTTATGGCGTTGAGACATTGGCGGAGGAATTTCGAGCTCGTCCCCGATGCGGACTCTGCTTCCGTTTCATTGTCGAGTTCATCCCCGACGCGGACGCGGATGCTGTTTCCATTTAACTGTGATCGGGGGAGGGGGAGCGTGGAGACGGATTGATGGAACCGCGATGAGGAGTCCATGGGAGCGTCCGCGGGGACACGTCGTGGTTGGCGCTCGAGATGCGGAATACACAGGCTGTGCGGGAGGAGCCCCATTGCCGACTCGATTATGCGGGTGGGGCGGAGGACCGCCAACGCGGACTCGGCGTGAGGAGCGGGGCAATGGCGCAGACGATTTCTAAGGGAGCAGGGCGACGAGGCAACACGCCGACGCAGATCCTGTCACTCACCGGATGGGAACGCAACTCCGGCGGAGCGACGCCTTCACTGTACGGATGAAGCTTCCGGCGACGCCATGTACCACAATCAACACAGCGGTGCTGGCTTATTCGAAGAAGGCGGCAGCAGTTGCAGCAACACGAACCCCCTCGAGGAGACGACGCATCCGGGTGGTGGCGGACTCCTCCATCGTCTGCGTCTGCGTCTGCGCGGTACAGTCAGGACCAACCGAGCAGGCCTTTGGAAAGTGCAAGGAGAGGAAAAGGCCAGCGGGTGACCGAGTGGACCGGGCTGTTGGCCAAATTAAATGGGCTGGACGAAAAAAATAGTCTAAAATTTTGCCTTTTTATTATTATATAAGGGATAGATATGTACGCTGCTTTCCTTTTTTATTCTGAGTCCATGTAGGAATTTATTTTCTTTTCATTGACTGTAAGTCAAATCTAACTCTTAGACTTCTTATTAAGTCGACTACTTCCATAATTCTTCACTCCTATCGTTCGTTCTTCAGGAAAATATAACGTGGACAAAAAAAGACGCAAAGAAAAGGAAATTGATCGTGAAAAGAAAAACATACGTGCAAAAGAAAAAAGAAAGAAAAAAAGAAACCAGAATGGACAAGCCACCACAACTCCCATGATGGAAAACCAACCTGTTTATTATGTGTATTTAGACATAATGTACATATGGAGAAGCGTAGTAAAAGCTATGTATTCTACGAAAGTTCAAACGACTTAAGATTTGGAACAATGGGAGTATTCTAATTCATTAGACTTAATAGGACATTGTCATATTATTAACAATTTTAACTTTATTATGGATGTCATGATCATAACAAAATAAATTATAGACATTAAAATTTATGAAAAAGGTAAAACAAAAATGGATATATAACAATTTTGTCCTTATGTTTTATTAATGTCTGATAGTTTTTTCTTCTCCTGTTACAACGCACGGGCATATTTGCTAGTACTATAAAAGTGTGAAGGAATTGAAAATAGACTCTCACCCTCATATTGCTACCCACTTTAATTCATGCCCCTTAGATCTACATTAAAATTAGATCCAACGTATTTAAAGTTTTCACCGTGATCTGACAAGTGGACCAAGCCGAAAAACTTATAAACATTTACGCGTTTTTCTCTCTTGTGTATCCTCGGCACACAATTTTTTTTCACGCAAAAACTTACCCACCAGCCTTTACCCCGGAAATCCTCAGGTCCGAACGGCCGGACCCGGAGCTCCTGCCGAACGGTGCCGACGTTCGCGCATACCAGTTCCCGCGCGTGGGTTTTGCCAGCAGTTGGAGCAGCGCGTCTTCAATAGACGATTGTACGAGCAGCCCACTAGCGAGTGCGCGGCCCAGCCATCAAGTCACGCGACTCAGACTAGCCGCAGTGACAGTCTAAAACGATACTATAAACCTTCGGAATATAAATATAGAGTAAAAACTGCTGCACTGGATACTCTAAAACGATACTCTATTTTTTCTCTCACTTTATATTTAGAGTAATACAATGCTTATTCTATACTCTATAGTGACGGGCCCACTAGCTAAACAAAGGGAAAATGCTATAACTCACAAACCAAAAATCCAAATTAAATTTCAATTGCACCATTAAATGTGTCTCAATAAATCCTTCAAAACTAGATCACACATGGATATATTTAGATAAAGTGACAAATGGGTCCCACAGTGGATAGAGTGGATAGAGAATGGATGGGTGCGGAAGAATTGACTATATAGAAGAGAATCTTTCTGACTAGGACGTATAGAGGATGAATATAGAGGTCGATGAGTGCAGGTAGTCTCACGCCTAGGCATGTTCGTACGTGTTTCTTATTATATATTTCTTTTTCTTTTTTCTTTTCATTTTCTTTTACTATGATTTTTCCTTTCTCTTTTTTATTTTCTTATTCTTTTTTATTTTGTTTATTTCTTGTTTTTATCTAATTATGTTTTTTCATTTAGTTTTTTCTTATTATATATTTCTTTTTCTTTTTTCTTTCATTTTCTTTTGCTATGGTTTTTCTTTCTCTTTTCTCTTTTCTTATTCTTTTTATCTTTGTTTATTTCTTGTTTTTATCTAATTATGTTTTTTTTCATTCATGTTTTTCTTTTTTTATTTGTTGATGTGTTGCTGCGAGCCATAGAAGAAAGGCACGTTGCACTAAATACTGGAACTAGCAGCCTACACTCACGTGAGATATTCTTTTGTTTTTGTTTTTGTTTTTGTTTTTCTTTCCTTTGTTCTGTTTCTTTTTTCCTTCTCTTTTTCTTTGCATTTTTTGTTCTTTTATTTTTCCTTATCCTTTTTAGTTTGCTTTTTCTTCCTCATTAGTTTATTGTTATTAGCTATCTTAATTATTTTTTATTTTTATGCTCTATTTTTTCTTTTTTTGTGAGGTACATGTGATGTTCGCACAGTTTTCATGTAATATTTTATTATGTGTTTTTAGATGTTGAGATGTTATATGATTATCTTTGTGTATTTATATAATACTCATGAGTTGTTTTGTAGTATATTTTAGGTTGTCGAAGTAGTATCCATGTGACTTTTTTTTTATTTTGATCTATTACATGCTTTTTTCTTATTATTATTTTCTCCCGTGTCGTTGTGATATTTCTATTTCTATGTTATATGAGATACAAGTTAAGTCCAATAGTACACATGTGATTTCAATTTTCTTTTTCTTTCTTATTTAAACTATTCATTCATTTTATTTTTTTATAGTTTATCATTTGTTGTATGTGCATGTTTATTTTTTTTTGTTAATTTCCTCTAGTTAATTAATTTAATAATTTTTTTTACTTTTTTACTTACTATATTATATGAGATACATGTGATGGTTTATGATATATTATGTGATATTTACGTAGTATATGTGATGTTCTATTATGTATTTTCTGATGTTCATGTAGTATACATGCGGTGTTCTATGATGTATTATGTTATGTTTTCATGATGTATTGTGTGTTCACGTAGTATACATATGATGTTTTATTATGTATTCTGTGATGTTCAGCTTATATACATATGTTCTATGATATATTTTGCGATGTTCACGTGGTATACAGGTGATGTTTTATGATGTATTTCGTAATGTTCATGTAGTATACATGTGATGTTCTATCCTGTTTTTTTATGTTAACGTGGTATACATGTGATGTCCTGTGATATATTTTTGTGATGTTCACGTAATATACATGTGGTGTTTACGTAGTATACATACAATGTTCTATGATATATCCAGTAAATTGTTCACATAGTATACATGCGATGTTCTATGATATATTTTTGTGATGTTCAGTGGTGTTCATGTAAATGTTCTATATATTTTTATAATATTCACGTACTATACATGAAATGCTCCACGTATTTTAGATGTTCATATATTATAAATGCATGTTCCACGACTGTCATTGAGTTCCCATGGGATGTTCTATGGTATATTTTAAATTGTTTAAATTTAAATATTATCTATGTGATGATCTTTTTAATTTACCCTTTATTACGTGGATTTTTCTTTTCCCTTGTGATTTTTGTTCTATGCTTTTGTTATGTTATTTTTTCCATGTGATGCTTTTGTCCGGTTACATCACGTACCAAAATAGTTAAACTTGCACGAATTCTAGAAATTGGTTTATTTATTTATCTATTTTCTATATATTTCATAACTCTTGTTGCTTCTTATAGATATGATAATGCTATACCAGTTGTGGAAACATATAATTTGTTATATTAGATCTAAAACGTTGTTCTCCTGAATCGAGAATATTTTTCTTGTGAAAACGGAACATTGTTTTCTCAACCTAGAACATCGTCTCAGCTTAAAAAATGTTCTATCTTCATGTGATAAATGTTTGTTAAAATTGTTTTATCTAAATATATCTATGTGGGGTCTTGTTTCAAATGATTTAATATAAGAAACACGATGATGTAATCAGAATTTAATTTGGATGCTCAGCTTAACCGTTATAGATTTTTTAGTTTCTTTAGAACTATGACATCATCAACATGCAGATTGGTACTTTATTCTACAGCTTGCTTTGTGGGTGGTTCGTGAGTGCAGAAGTATATTTATCTAATGGCCCATTATAATATTTACGGCCCACTGCATTGAACAACCACGGACAAAATAAGTACATTACTTACCGGGGGCCGGTTTAGTTCCTAGAAAATTTTGCAAAATTTTTCAGATTTTCCGTCACATCGAATTTTTAGACACATGCATGAAGTATTAAATATAGATAAAAAATAAAACTAATTACATAGTTTAGACGAAATGGACGAGACGAATCTTTTAAGCCTAATTAGATCATGATTGGACATTAATTGTCAAATAACAACGAAACGTGCTACATGGTCATTTTACAAATTTTTTTGCAACTGAACCAGCCCTAGCTCGTTGTCATCCTCGAGAAAATTGCCGGCACGTTGGCAGGAGAATAATGACGTGTTCTGCATGCCCCGCGAAAATTGCGCGCGCTGGCCGGTGGGCGGGAAAGCGTCGGACGGATGTTTAGCATCCCATGGGCGGACGTCCCCCGGGCAGCAGGCTCCATCACGTCGTTCTCCCACATGCTATATATACGGAGAATCTGAGATCAGATCCGTATCGTGCACATGAACTGGCCGCGGTGCAGAGAGTTTTCCCTTGCCAATGGAGTAAGGGACGTATCGACGGCGACCATGCATGGACCACGGGCGGGATTTCAGGCCGGCAGCGAGCACCGGCTATTGGCAAGTACAACCATTGTGCCCCACCATCTGTGCTGTTGGACAAGTCGCTAATCATATCCCCTCCACCTCCACCTCCACCTCCAGCCATGGTGCAATAGATCTAACGTGTTGTAAATTTTTCTGGTTGAAGATGCTGCTCTCTGCCAATCGTAAACTTCCGATCAAGAGTACAAGAAATCGCTAATTTCTGTTTCAATTCCAGTTGATTATTAAATTGTGCATGCATGTGTGGTAACTGCAGTAGTCTCATACAAGGGAAATCACTGCTACGGTGGCACGATGGAGCAGCAGGTTAATGCACTGTCCGGTACATATGCAGAATGGGGGTGGATGGTTTGTTAGGTCTGTTCTCTCAATTCCATAATATTGTCTTCATCTGTAAGCTTTTTTTTCTGGAGATGTTTTATTATTAAATGGCTATGGTGGCATGATAGAGTAGCAGCTAAGTGTACAATCTTGTGATTATGCATTATATTTTTTCTAACTTGTACAGGCCGAAACAAATCTTCTGAACTGTTGCTCTGTGATACAGAGCTACGAGGTATGAGCTCTGAGGTAACTGAAAAACAATGTTTAAGAATCTGTAGTCTACGAAGGTCGAGCATATCTTTTTTTTCAAGTATATACCACTTAAGGCTTTGTTTGGATGCGCATGTATTCATCTCAATCCACATGTGTTGGAGCGGATTGGAATGCTCCAACACATGTGGATTGAAGTGGATACACATACATCCAAACAAGGCCTAAATGTTTTGATGCACTGATGATGTCCATTGCAGATATCCAAAGAAAGACACAATTAGTTATGTTTTTCTGACTTGAGTAGCCAAGGTGAACATTGCTTATGTTCTTCTAATCATAAAAAGAATTATCATGATTTTTCATACCATGTAGGAATTTGTGTCACTCTGGGACAACCTCGAACTCTTCTTTTTTATCTTTATTTTTAAGTGTATTTTGTTTTATACAAAGTTTTAGTATTATATGCTAAATTATTGACTAATCATTGTAATATTTTGTTTTTAGACTATAATGATGAAAGTTCTTGATTAAAAAATCAGCTGGATATTTATCACATTATGCCCTCACATACGGAGAACATGACAATGTTATAGTTGCTTCAATCACAAGAACGAGGTATGAGTGTGTGGTTCCTTAAAACACCGTACCTTACAATGTTGATACATGTCCTTGTTCTATATGATAAGTATGGTGCCCACTGAAGAAGTTGTTTCTCTTCTTGTACTATGGCCTAGCACAATGGCCTTTGCTGTGATTGGTTTCAGTGGCACCACGTGTTTTACGATTTCTGGTCTGATTTAGAACTTGAAGGAAGATCACCGCCCTCGCTTCCAAGTACGTGATGTTAGTGTGCTCAGAGGCCGAGGCATACCGGGGACCATCGATCATGGCCGATGGAATTCCTGTGGCGCTCCCATCGTACATTATGCGTCTATTGAATCTTTTGGCGGGTTTTTCTAGCTCCATGGTGGATATTGCGGATGTGAATTTCATCAATTCATATCAAGGATTGGCCTCGCCGGCAACAGTCAGAAAACTTCAAGAACCAAGGGCGCTACAACATGCTCCGACCATTGAAGGTATTTTTTTTAGAAATATAAATATAACCGTTTTGTATTTATTACTTTTGTTTTCTTGTGGATCTTCACTATAGGGCTATTTAATACTCTTTTAGAGAATGATTTTTTTTTATCATATAACACTGGTGTGCATTGCCCAATAAACATAGACATGAGAACTCAAGCATGACCTATTCAAAGAGGCAATTTCATATTCTATTCTACCAAGTAAACTGATAGTAACATGATATATATTATGCTTATGAAAATAATTTTTCATAATAGAGCAATATCAAGAAAATCTCAAAATTTTCACTATTTTTGCTAGAGCATGAAGAGAGGTAACAGATTAAAATAAAAGAACTGAGAGGATATGCCAACAAAGAAACCTGGATTTATAAAATGTCAAAAACTACATGCATGACCAATACCAAAGAAACATTAACAAAATACAAGAACAAGGCACTGTGCCTATCAAAAAATATTTTTACTATAAAGTGACTTCTACCACGTGACTTGATGGTGACGCCGAGAGGAGAGGGGACGGAGGTCAGAGCTGGAGAGGCCATCCAAAACAAACTTTACAAATTACAATCGATGAAATGTATTTTTTACCCTATAAATATTTATTTTCATGTAGCACGAAGAATTATAATAAAAAATTTTCAAATAAATTTTTGTAGCTTCTATAAATATATATATGCGGCTACTTTTTCATTGCAGTTTCTGGAGAATGAGCCTTTATTAGGCCTCGTTTAGTTGCCAAAATTTTTGGCAAAATGCAACTGTAGCATTTTCGTTGTTATTTGGCAATTAGTGTCCAATCATGGTCTAATTAGGCTTAAAAGATTCGTCTCGTCCATTTCGTCTAAACTGTGTAATTAGTTTTATTTTTTTATCTATATTTAATGCTTCATGCATGCGTCCAAAGATTCGATGTGACGGGGAATCTACTGTTCTTTTGCAAAATTTTCTGGATCTAAACTGGGCCTTAGCACTTAGCAAGGCTAATATGTAGCTATTACTACTAGAAAACAATTGTTGGTAGTAGTGTTATTAAGTTGTTCAATTAATTGTGATTTGTCAGCCTTGTTTATTGGTCCCTCAGCACTGATTATTCCCACCGATTTGACTAGAACGGCTAGAAACCAAGTTGTTTGATTTGTCATTGACTAATCACGATTAATCGAACGATTTAGGCATGGACGACTAGCAGGCAGATTTCATTTTCATCATGGGCTGAAATCTGGCCTCTATTCTGAAGACTAATCTTTTCTAAAATTATTCATTACAATGGACCGCTATTACTTTGATATTTTCAGTCCCATCCTGAAGAAATCTGACTACTCTTGTTTAAAATTATTTATAACAGTGCACCGATCGATCATTCTAAGAATGTCTAACAATGCAGAATGTCAATCATTTTTATCTTGACTACGCTCATCAACAATTGAGCAAGAACTCCCTAAGGTATTGTCGAGCATTCAACGAGTTGCAGTTAGCATCATGAACTTTGATATCATCTTCACAGAGATGATGGTGCTTAATCTGGTGACTCCAGATTTGTGCCATGTAATTGTGCTTAGTTTCCCATCACAGAAACCTAGGTTCTAAATATCACGATACATCCTACAATCTTAGTTTTTTCTTACAACAATAGAACGTTGCTTGTTATAATTGTAGACACGTGTGTGTCGCAGGTGCATGTCTACTAATTCTAGTAAATAACGAGAGCATCTACTAGCAAACAAAGACCAAAAGGAGTCTATAGAATATTCAAATAATTTTGTGTAAGGCACCATAAGATACAACACGATTTTACAAAAAAAAGCTAAAACTTGTTTCATATTTTCCCAAGCTAAAACAAATTTTCTATGAATCTTGTAAGATTAAATCTGATTTTAGGATTTTAATTGCATATTTTTTTAAAAAAAATATTTGCATATTTTTTAAAAATATTGCATCCAGTTTTACCTCTCAAACTATCAGCATAGTTCGATTTATGTCCTCATAGCTAACGTGGCGTCATATAAATATAACCAACAAAACCGTGTAGGGTAAAAAACAAATGATTTTAAATGTCAAGGAACAATCTGATTTTGTGGATGACGGAAAAAAATTGGAGGACTACAAAAATATTTTTTTTCTTTTTTTTCAAGAAAAAACTGAGGACATAAATCGGTGTGGTTTATGGTTGAAACCTCAACCATTAGCAGGGCTAATTATACTCCCTCCGCCCACAAAAGAATGCAATTATGGGATCCGTGGTGGTCAAATTAGTTCAAATTTGACTAAGTTTATAGTAAGTAGTATTAGCATTTATGTCTTTAAATAAATTTATTATGAAAATATGTTCTATGATCTAATGGTACTTATTTTGTATCCAAAATGTTAGTACTTTTTTATATAATCTTAGTGAAAGTTCAAACTGTTTGACTATTTGAAAATCGAGAATATTGTATTCTTTTGTAGACAAAGAGAGCATTAGTGGAGCTTGATTAAGATCAAGGTGGATCGGATACTCCTATCCAATGTGATCTCCGTTGTCTAAACAATTATTTTTGTACTATTCATTAATGTTTAAATAATACTTAGTTATATAGACTAGCCCTCTTTAATTCTATAGCTCCGCCGATGGATGTCCTTAATTAGCTGCAGGAGGAAGCGATAGACGAGGAATGGCAATACGGTGACTGTATTTCCAGAGTTAATCAAAGTGCCCTAACTCAAATTAAAATGTCAGAAGTAGAGACTGCATAGGATACTTATAAAGAAATAAAATGGAAAATTCCTCATCTGATTTTTTTGTTCTTAATCCCAAATTCTGATCTCACGTCAGTCGCAAAAATCATATACTCAAATAATCTGATTAGGAGGACGAAAAGAAATTGACCAAGCACGCTTGGGAGCAGGAAGGGTAGTCATATACACAATACATACTCCCTCCATCCCAAATTATAAGTCATTTTAATTTTCTTGGAGAGTCAAAGCATCACAAGTTTAATCAAAATTATAGAAAAAAATTACAAAGATTTATGACATCAAATATGTATACTATGAAAGTATAATTAATAAAGTATCCAATGATATTTATTTAGTATCATAAATATTATTATTTTATTAGAGCCTCTTTGTTTACCTATGTTGATTAAACCTGAGATGTTTTGACTTTCCGAAAATTAGAATGACTTATAATTGGGTACGGAGGCCTCACTCAATTAGAGCCTCTTTGTTTACCTGGGCGAGACATCCAGCCATGCCGCTGGGCTACACACATGCGTTGTTGTTTATTAGGAAACCTGTTGAAAGCTCTAGTTTAGTTTTGGATAATTGAGAAAACCTAACACTAATCTTTGGCATGAGTGTGATATGAGGTAGGTCGGTGCAATCCAAGTGATTGAGCAAGATGAGATCCATGAAGATGGAGATGGACATGTGTTGATGATGATCAAGTGCTCAACTTGGAAAAGAATAAAGAGAAAAACAAAAAACTGAGATGATCAAGACAAAGGTATATGATAGATTTTTGTTTTATACTCAAGACACCATAGAGGGTGTGAGTGACTTAGGATCGATAGCCGTACTATAAAGAGGGGAATTCTTTGGCTAAACGGTTTATCGAGTGTCACTAGATGGCATGACTTTTGCATATGCATTTAGGAACCTAGTGTGCTAACTTTGGCCCTTGTAAAATGCTAGCACACGTATATACAAGTTCTACACTTTGTGGTTAGTAAGTTAGAAGCAAGGATGAAGTAGTTGTAGACTTAGAAAAAGAAAAGAAGGAGCTGCACGTCTACCGAACACTGGCCATATCCTGACCGGACGCTGGCCAGGCGAGTCCGGTCATTTTTAAACTGTGGTACGAAGTCTGGCCGAGAGCGCGGGCGACGCGATCGGACGCTAGACCTGACGCGGGGTAGCGTCCGATCATGCATAGCAGTGGAAGCGCAAGGGTTGGCGTGTAATCAGATGCAGGTAGCATGGCATGTCGGACGCGCCGAAGAAAAGCAACTTCGCTGACGTCACGCGTGCAGTGAGTGAGACAGTGGAGACCGGACGCTCCTGTGCGTCAGGTCGCGTTCGACCGGGTGCGTCCGGTCACCGCTTTGCGGCTCTGGACCTTTAGTGGACTTGACCGGATGCCACATGTTGGTAAGTCCGGTCACTTTGAGCTATGAGTCTGGTCTATCTTTAACTTCGCGAGTTCGTGGACTTGACCATTGAGATCTAATGCGCGAGGTTTCAAGCTCGGCCACATGGAGGCCATCCGACGACCGGACGCTGGGGTGCGTCCGGTCAGCCGAGTCCGGTCACCCCGCGAGCTCTCAACAGCTCTCTGCTTCTTGGGGCTCTATAAATAGGAAGATACCGGCTTAGGGCTCTCTCTTGGCATTTTTGGCATACTTGACATCCTTGTGAGGCTAAGCAAACACCTCCTACTCATCTCCATCATTGATTCATCATCATATTGAGATTGGGAGTGATTCTAAGTGTGTTTTCTTGAGTGATTGCATCCAGTGGCACTCGGGGATCGTTATGGCTGCAGAGTTCTTGTTACTCTTGGTGGTTGCTGCCACCTAGACGGCTTGGAGCTACGGTAGAGGTCCAGCACGTGTTGGTGATTATTCGCGGCCGGCTCCGGTGATCCTGTGAAGGGTATTGCACCTTCCCCGACGAAGAGCCGCAAGGTAGCTCTAGTAAATTGCTCATGTCATTGAGGTTCCTTACTTGAGGGTAGATTCTTGATGTGTCCAATTGTGTGAACGAGGTTCGTGCAACACCTCTTAGCCACCGAACTACCAAGTATTGGTCGACACAACGGAAACTAGCATGCTGGCAACACCTCTTAGCCACCGAACTACCAAGTATTGTCGACATAACGGGAACTAGCGTGCTGCCAAGCACGTGAACCTTGGGAGAAAAATCGTTTGTCTCTTACCCTTTTGTATTCTTCCGGTGATTGAATTGGTGTTCATATTGTGATTGGTTCACTCCTCTACGTGGCGGTATAATCACGCTACTCACTCATTTACGTTCCCACAAACTAGTTGTCAAGCTCTTTAGTGTAGTTAGTCTTTGAAAGCTTATTAGTTTGGTTAGTGTGACTCTTTAGTTAGTCTTTGAGAGTACACTGGCTTAGTGAAGTAGTGACCTAACTTGTTATGTGTGATAGTGATCATAGCTACTAGAATTGTTGGAATAGGTGGCTTGCAACCCTTGTAGAGCTAGAGCAAATTTCCATTATACCATTTGTTATACTAATCATTTGCTCTACTGCTTTGTAGAATTTTTTAATAGGCTATTCACCCCCTCTAACCATATTGGAACCTTCCACCAGTCCTGCAAGACTGGCACTCTTCGTAAAGCGCCTAAAAGGCTTCATCCGGAGAAACGAGTTTGGGTTCCATTTCTTCTTAGCTGAGACTTGCATGTTGCAGCTTTGGGCCTCGTGCGGGAGAGCTGTTGTGAGAGTAGCTAGGCTAGGGCGCATGGTGGTGTAGGCAAACATATACGAGACCTTGTTGGCTAGGTGCACTGCAAGAGCACCAAACAAAACTGATTTTCTTATCTAACCTTGTCTCTTTGTGTCATAGATATGTACACACAATGCAATCACTTTCGGCTAGCTAGGTAGCAAACACGCTCTTACTCACCGGTGCAAATAATTTTTCTCCACCGCAAGAGCACGAAATAAAACCTTTTTTTCTGAACGTCTCCTTGTGACACGTATTTCAGCATGAAACAAAACTGGTTGTCCTATCTAACCTTGTCTATGTATGTCATGGATATGTACAGACAATGCAATCACTTTAGGCTAGCCAAGAACAAAACACGCCCTAGTGAATGGTGCAAATAATTTTTGTCCACTGCAAGAGCACCAAACAAAATTGGTTATCCTATCTAACCTTCTCTCTATGTGCCATGGACATGTACAGGCAATGCAATCACTTTAGGTTAGCTAGGTAGCGAACACGCCCTTAGGGCTTCTCCAGTGGCCGACTCATGGTCTGACATGGATTGGCCAAAGCGACTCATCAGCACGGGAGAAGTCGATGCATGGCGAAGAGAGAAAAGAATCGACCCTTATTTGAGAGTCGACTCGTCGCAAATAAAAAATAGAGCAGGCCCACCCGTCGGACAACGAGGGCGTCGAACCGAGTACAGGAAATCTGAGTACGGGAGGTTGGGGAAGAATCTGTAGTGATTATTTTTCTTTCTATATGTGAGCTCCGCTAGTATTGGGATGGGAGTCAACTCCATCGTTCTGGTTACATGGTTGTCCATTCGTCGGATGAATTGACCCACCACTACGGCTGCCCTTAGTGAACGGAGCAAATAATTTTTGTCCACTGCAAGAACACCAAACAAAACTGATTATCCTACCTTACCTTGTCTCCGTGTGTCATGGACATGTACAAACAATGCAATCACTTTCGACTAGCTAGGTACAAACACATCCTTAGTGATCGGTGCAAATAATTTTTCCAAGACCGAAACTCCTAGCCCCAAATTTGGTTCTCAACGTGGGCACGCATCTCCCAAACACCAGTCAACCTGCTGGACATATATATTCTCCTATCCTATATCCTGGCGATGGTGACCTTTGTGATCATAGGGTGTTTGGATGGACTAAACTACTAAACTTTACTCCATGTTTTGGATGTTAATTAGAAGGTCTAAACATGATCTAATCATGGCCCAACAAAAACTAATAGATGCTAATTGATGAGTAAAACCCATTAGAAAAAAAAGAATTTTTAATTAATCCATATTCAGCCTATAATCCAATGCTGGACTAAACTTTAGTCCGGTGAACCAAACAATAGCCAACTGGTCGCTCCAGTGGAACCCACAGCTTGAGGCTTGGTTGGGTTTTGCCGTCCATTTAAGGCTTGTTTGGATACGTATGTATTCATCTCAATCCACATGTGTTGAAGTGTATTAGAGTGAAATTAACTAAGTTCCATTCCATTCCAACCCTTGTGAATTGAAGTGAATACACATGATTCTAAACAAGGCCTAAGGAGTATTTCCCAAGAATGCATCGTCCAAAATCGGAATTATTAGCCACATGTGACGTGTAGCACTTGCTTCTCATTTTCTCTGTGCAGACTAGAGAGAGCTAGCCTCACACGTTGTGTCCACGGTACACTGGAAGACACCTCTTACAAAAATGCCGGTGCATGTTACCGTAGAAAATCAAAGATAGAACAGCCAAAAATGAACAAAAATCTATTTGGATGTACTATATAATAAGTGAGCACGAAGTTTTTTTTCCCTCTCGTCTACCAAAAATCTATTTGTTATATAGCACAAAGTAAGCACGATTTTGATGCACTTGTTATTTGGAATACATGTATCACAAAAATCTATTTGTTCAATTTTCGGTACACGTGAAGACAGTCTATAACAAGAGCACGGAGTTTTACAGACTGTCGCTAAATAAAAGGGGAGTTTACTGTTAATACTAAAGAGTTTCACTAATATATATCTCACCACAAGGAACCAATAAAAGAAAATATTCCAAATAACCCATAGCAGCCATGTATCAACAAATAATACTGGCCTTGGCCATGTAGAAATGGTAGGGGAGGGAGAAGCAGGGATCTATACTCCTGGCCGGGCATGGCAAGCAGAGGTTGCTGGTAGGCTGATAGACAGACTTGGGCTTGCATTGGGCGAGTTCAAGCCCTAGAAGAGGAGACTGGAGCGACGTCAACTTCGGCCCTGTTCATCTGGCTTATAATCCGTCTTATTCAGCTTGTTTTTTCAGCCGAAACAATATTTTTTTTCTCACAAAAAATCAGTCAACAGTGTTTTTCAGCCGGCTTATAATTCCAGCCGAACGGCTCCTTCAATGTCACCCCACCGTCGCTGATCCTACGACACCTCTGCAGTAAGAGATCCAGGCACCAATTTGCTAGGATCTTGGGCTCCACATCATCCACCGGGATACCCTTGGCTGCGGATTCCGCCTTGTTCGCCCAAATCTAAGAGCCGGATTGTGGAGGCAGCGAGAGTGAGAACCATAAGGGGCAAGGGAGAGGGTGCTAATGTGGGGGCAAAGGCACGTGGGAGAGGAAGAGGGGGAGAAGGGGGGCCACCATAATGGGCTAGAAAACCACTACAACGGGATAAATCGGCTCTGGATACTGAAGATCTACTCACCCGGGAGAGGGATTTGCTTGCCAGTAGGTGGGGATCGAGGAAACATCGGCGGCGGCGGTGGCGCACGAGAAAGCTTCGAGGCTGATATAAATCTTATATTTGGGCTTCTTGCCCTTTTAAGCTTGTACGTACAATCATTCAAGACATCAAGCTAATCTCTCTGTTGATTGCTAGGTAGAGAACACTTGAGAAGGAGAGAAACCAAGTGGCATAGATTTGATCCTCGTCAAACAACCAACAGCCTCTAGTCATAAAAAAGCAATATTTTAGAGCAGTCTAAGTCTACATTTCGAACTACTTTTTGTAAATATATATTTCATAAATTATTTTTCAAAATAAATCTACTTGCTGTATCGCTTGAAACATTCATAATCAACATGTAAAAGCTAATCTATATCTATATATACCTAATACTAAGCCAAAATTTCTGGCAGCTTTTTTCCGTCCATCTCCTGCTTCCTTTCTTATTCGTCCGCCGCTATCCTTTCGTATTTATGTCTGAGTTTGTTTCGGTTTCTTTTAGTACGAGCTCGCCAGGAGGGCAAACAAGAATACGAGACGGAGTAAAACTCTATGTCTGACACGGAGGGCAAACAAAAACACGTGATGGAGTAAAACTCCATGTCCAACACAAGGAAAAAAAAGAGTACAACTCCATGTCTGACTTGCAATAATCAAACCCAAAACATCCAGCTTGGTGGATAACTCCCATACCACCACTTTACATGATCCTTATATTAGATTACAAATTGAAAACATTTCTCTACTTATTTTGATTGGCCGTTTATCAATTTGGTTACCTTTGCTTGCTACGCACCCCATATCAATTGGACTGGACATAGACTAAAATCATCCATGTTTTGTTTGGGTCCTTATTTATATACCTAATATTAAAAGCAAAAATTTCTTCTTTCGTTGCTTCTAGAAACTGACTTCGAGTCCCTCCTCCATCTGTCAATAAACCTAATGCAAATCCAATACGACAACAATGCTCTTTACATCCTCCATGTCTTGTATGTGTTCAATACCAAGATGAATTCAAAAAATGGTGATCACACAATGTCCTGTATGTGGTCAATACCAAGATGAATTCAAAAGAATGGTGATCACACACAAACAATACGTCTCGTTGCAACACACGAGCATATTTGCTAGTTTATACTAAAGTTTGGAACTGCTGCCTTCAGAAAACCCTAAAAGGTCATTTATTTATGATGGGAGGGTGTAAAAATCCAAGCGTCAAAATTCTGCATCACATTAAAAAAAGGAACAAACTTTTTGTTGCAAAAGGAAGGCCAAATAAAATTGTATCATTTTCCTTCGCTGAAATTGCTCTCATCTATACCTATATTTATATATATCTTATATTTTCAATCCCCACTAGCATTATATCTCATGATACAAGTTGTCCACATTAGCATCCACTAACACATGCAATTGTGTCTTCATTCAAGCTATTCGCATCAGCAAACCACACCCTTCACTAATATATATTTAGTTTTCCATACCAGAGTGCTAAAATTATGTACTAACATGTATTAAGGTAGTTATTCGTTCATATAAGTAAATATAAGTAACATAATTTCATCTGCGATTCTCGCAGCAATGCACGGGGTATTCTTCTAGCTATAATATACACAAGGCACACATCCTAACCCTAGCAACGTTGACCTTTATGAGCTATGGTTCCTGTTCAAACCTACACCTTTCAACAACAACAAAAAACTCAATCTACATCGTGAGGCTTGGGGGGTTTCTTGCCCTCTTAAGCTTGTGCGTATAGTCATCCAACACGTTAAGCCAATCTATCTCCTATTTGCCAGGTAGAGGACACTTGCATAATCTTGAGAAGGAGAGAAACCAACTAGCATGGTCTATGTAGATTTGATCCACATCAAACAACGAACAACCTCTAGTTATGAAAAGCAACATTGTAGAGTTTAACATTTTTGAACTACTTTTTGTAGGAAATGCATATTTCATAACTTTTTAAAAAAACAAATCTACTTGTTGTATCGCTTGAAACATTCACAATCAACATATAAAAGCTAATTTATACTCAATTTTGGAACTGCTGACTTCAGACAACCCTAAAACGCCACTTATTTATTATGGGAGGGTGTAAAAATCAAAGCACTGAAATTCTGCATCACATAAAAAAGAATAAATTTTCGTTGTAAAAGAAAGACCAAATAAAATTGTATCCTCTTCCTTGGCTAGAACTGCTTGATTATAATATACACAAGGACATCCTAATCCTAGCGACATTGACCTTTGTGAGCTACGGTTGATCCGGTTCAAACCTTCATCTTTCAGCAACAAACAAAATTCAATCTACATCTTGAGGCTTGGGGGCTTCTTGCCCTCCTAAGCTTGTACGTACAGTCATCCAACACGTTAATAAGACAATCCCAACCGCGGGTAGAATGAGTTCCAACCAAAAAAATCAGTAATTAAAAGAATAAAACGCTTTTATTGAATCATTTAAGTTATAGAAAAAGTCCTGAACCCAAGAATTCAGGATTGGTTCTCATAATTATCACATAATTTTCAAAAAGAACCAAATCAAATGAAAAATATCAAAAAAAATCCAAAATTCAAAAGAAAATGAATTAGTTAATTCAATAAAAAGAAAAGGATGCAGCTGTGTTGGACTGCAAAAAGAATATGCATATAGGGCGCTTTCCAATCTTCTTCCAGTGATAGACTGGATTTATCATCTTTTTGTCGTCTCATCCAACATGTTAAGCCAATCTCTCTCCCGGTAAAAGACACTTGAGAAGGAGAGAAACCAAGTGGCATGGTCTATGTAGGATTTGATACTCATCAAACAACCAACAGCTTATAGTCATGAAAAGCAACATTTTAGAGCAGTCCAAAGTCGACATTTTCGAACTACTTTTTTAGTAAATGTATATTTCAAAATTTATTTTTCAAAACAAAGCTACTTGTTGTATCGCTCGAAACATTCACAATCAACATGTAAAAGCTAATTTACACTTAAGTTTGGAACTCAGACAACCCTAAAATGTCACTTATTTATGATGGGAGGGTGTAAAAATCAAAGCGTCGAAATTCTGCATCACATAAAAAAGAACATTTTTACCAGGCATCCTTTTCCTTGGCTGAAACTGCTCGGATTATAATATACACAGAGCATTCTAATCCTAGTGATATTTGACCTTTGTGAGCTACAGGTGGTCCAGTTCAAACCTACACCTTAAAAAAAAGGCAAAATAGGTAAACTCATCCCTGAACTATTGCCCATGGGTCAACTTGGTCCCCCAACTCTTCGAAGGCTCAATTTAGTCCTCCAACTTCATTTTCTGGGTTCAATCACGTCCTCAATCTGAGCTGGACGTCCACGTAGGCGCGCCACATCACCTGGGCGCATGGTCCACCAAAGCAAATGTCCTATATGCCCTTGTGCCTTTCATTTTCCTTCCCTCTTCACACTCTTTCTTTTCAGAAGCTGCCGTCACCAGCATCCCCATGGCAGGGGTGCCCTGCTCTTAGGGTTTGATGCCTGCGACTGCGAGTGGAGTGGAATCAGCAGCAAGACGACGACAATCCGAAGGAGTGCAAGCAAGGTCAGACAGGGATTCAGCCCTACGGAGACAGGACGTGGAGAGCAACTAGTAGGAGGTAAGATGTGTATCCTTGCTATTTGATTTTGGTTGTTGGATTGAAATTGGAAATTTCTTGAATTTGGCGTTAGAACATATCATGTAGGGCTGAGAGAAGATGGGAGATTCAGAGGTATTGACCGTTAGGTTTCATTTCAATGGTGTGTTTGTTCTTGATGGATCGACAGTGTAATATTGCAATGGGGATGAGGGGGTTTCACACATAGAGAAGGATAAGTTGTCAATCCTTGAGCTTGAAGGCCATCTGTTGGATCACACAATTTTTAAGAGGTTGGTTAGGATGTATTGGTTGCTATTTGGTGCAGTAGTGAGTACTGGAATGAGATTGCTTGTAGATGATAGGTCATGTCTTGACATGGTTGATGCAGTAGGATCTGATGGGGCTGTGGATGTATACACAGAATTAATTAATGTTGACATGGGTGAAATCAGTGAAACAAATTTACAAGATGATCTTGGAGATGAAGCTGTGTTTGACCTATTCAGAGATCCTCTAGCCACATTTGAGGATGCACAAAACGGTGACCAGAATACTGAGGATCCTCCAGCCACATTTGAGGATGCACAGAATACTGAAGATGAATCAGATACTGAATGTGATGCCACAGGATTTACAACTGATGAGGATGATGAAGCGAAGGAGATGAAAACTAACTACAAAGCATATATGTCAAAAAGGAAGAAGAGAGGAGGCATTCCATTGGACACCCAAGCTGCAATGGATCTTCCCATGGAGAATGACCATAACAACATGATACCGGTGAATGAATTTGGAGATGGCATTGCATATTTCGATTCAGATGAAGATGCTTCATATGACGATGATAGTGAGACTGATGCCAAGAGGAGAAAATGCAAGTTCCCAATTTTTGATAGCCATGCCGAGACACCTCAATTTGCCTTGGACATCTGCTTTAGAGGCAAGAAAGAATTGAAGGATGCAATACAAAGGTATGCATTAAAGATGAAGGTAAATATTAGGTTTCCTAAGAATGACAAGAAGAGGTTGAGGGCTGTTTGTTCATGGAAAGGTTGTCCTTGGCTTGTGCATGCATCATACAACTCCAAGACTGACTGGTTTCAGATTGTGACATATAATCCCAACCATGCTTGTTGCCCAGTCTTGAAAAACAAAAGGTTATCTACAACTAGAATATGTGACAAGTATGAGAGTACTATCAAGGCTAACCCAGGATGGAAGGCTAGAGCAATGAAGGAGACTGTACAGGAAGATATGGGTGTGGAGGTTTCATTGACAATGGTGAAAAGGGCAAAGGTCAAGGTTATCAAGAAGGTAATGGATGCTAGAAGTGGTGAGTATTCAAGGTTGTTTGACTATGCTCTTGAGCTGAAGCGCAGTAATCCTAGAAGTACTATGCATATTGCACTTGATCCTGAGGAAGAGAAGCATGTGTTTCAAAGAATTTATATTTGCATGGATGCATGTCGACGGGGTTTCTTAGATGGGTGCAGGAGGGTAACAGGGCTGGATGGTTGCTTTCTAAAGGGTCCTATGAAAGGGGAGCTATTGTCAGCTATTGGAAGAGATGCAAATAATTAGATTTATCCTATAGCATCGGCTGTTGTGGAATATGAGAATTTAAGTTCATAGAAATGGTTTCTTGGGAACCTTCAAAAAGATTTGAATATCCCATATGGTCCTGAAGGATGGGTGTTCATTACAGATAAACAAAAGGGTTTGCTGAAGGCAATTGACCATTTCTTTGCAATGGTTGAGCATCGAATGTGTGCACGACACATTTATGCAAACTGGAGAAAAAAACATAGGCTACAGGAGTGCCAAAAGAGATTTTGGAAGATAGCAAAGGCATGTAATGAGATACAATTTAATCATTATAAGAACAAGTTAGCTGCCAAAACACCTAAAGGATGGGCGGATTTGTACAAACAGAACTAGTACACTGGTGTTGGGCTTGGTTCAAGGTTGGATCCAATTGTGAGTCAGTTGATAACAATGTGAGTGAATCTTTCAACAGGTGGATTATAGATGCAAGATTCAAACCTATTATAGCCATGCTAGAGGATATATGTATCATGGTGACAAGAAGAATTCAAGAGAATAGGAGCAACAGCGAGAGATGGACAATGGAAACATGCCCCAATATTCTCAGGAAAGTAAATAAGATAAGGCATGCAACTCAGTATTGTCATGTCTTATGGAACAGTGCTTATGGTTTTGAAGTGAGGGACAAGAAATGGAGGTTCACAGTTGATCTCCAACAAAAGACATGCTCTTGCAAATATTGGCAGCTCTCAGGTATCCCATGTCAACATGCTTGTGCTGCCCTGTTCACAATGTCAGATGAGCCAAACAATTATGTAAATGCATGTTTCTCTATTGACCATTACAAGAAAACTTACCAGCATGTCCTACAACCAGTAGAGCATGAGTCTACACGGCCTGTATATCCAAATCCTAGACCGTTGCCTCTAGTAGTGAAGAAGATGCCAGGTCAGCCACAAACAAAAAGGAGGATGGATGCTTTGGAACGAGTGAACTCGAGCACTAAATCCTCTAGGGTTGGCACTAAGATCAGATGCAGAAGTTGCAATGGCGTTGGACACAACTCTAAGACATGCTCTGTGCAACTAGTGTTTAACTGTTTACATATTTCATCTTTATATCTTTCTGTTGTTATTTTGGGCTATCATGACATTAACTTTTTCCCTGTATTGTGCAGCCACAGGACTCAACATCAAACAATCCTTCTCATAAAATTAGTGCACCATTAGCCATTGAACCAGCCCCATCTAAAGGAAAGGGCCAAGCTAAATCTTCAAACACAAAGTCGATTAAGAGAAAGGGAATAGAGGGCTATGGTTTGTATTACAGTGAACAAGCTGGTTCATCCTTTATTCAGGTTAGAGGATGGTAACAGTAAACTCAATATCTGTACATTATTCCATTATTTTGATCTAATTTTGATTGTTCTACAAACTGGTCAGAAGAGGAGAGTGGTGTCCTTCGGGACATCCAAGTCTGAAGCTAAAGCCTCTGCAGATGGGAATGCATCTATTGTAATTGAGACAAGTGCAGGTCATGCCTCCTTTGCTAGAGCAACCATCAGTGTTACATGAGGGCGTGCAACTGCAAAGATTAAGTCTTCTTCAACTGGAAGAGGAGGATAGAAAAAATCAGGATAGCAGCCTGTATCATCTAAAAAGACCATGTAGTTTCATTTTGCAATTATGATGTGAAAAGACCATATAATTTCATTTTGCAATTGTGATGTATTTTATTTGAACCTGAGACATTGTGCTGCTCCTTTCAATCTGAGACATTGTGTTAATTATGTCATTTAGAGATTGTCATTTCATTTTAATTCAACAGCATTACATTCAGAGATTGGCATAAGCTACATGCCTAAACACCAGCCAAATGCCACAAGCCATTACAACAACAAAACACAACAAAATAGAAGGGGAGGGTATCATCGATGGGGAGACCTTGCTGCATGACCGCCGTGTCTGGATGGCTAGGGCGCTATTCGTCTACTTCTTCAGCATCTCTGGGGGCATATCAGGGACACGCCCATGTTCCTCACCTGGTCTGGTGATGTGACGCACCTACATGGACGTCCACCTCGGATCGAGGACGTGATTGAACCTAGAAATTGAAGTTGGAGGACTAAATTGAGCCTTTGAAGAGTTGGAGGACCAAGTTGACCCATGCGCAAGAGTTGAGGTGAAAGCTCTATGTTTGGTGTTGGTAATTAGTGACAATGCCTAAGTACTAATCCTATGCCTAAGTTGTATATAGCATATGAGGATTAGTACATTCCAAGGTTGGTGGCAAGATGGACATGGTGATCATGATGGCCACACTTGGATTTGGATGCAACCCTACGTGATCAAGGGTATATGCTTAAGGGTTGTGTTTTAGTAATCAAGACACCTAGTGGGTGTGGTTACATTATAGGATAGATAGCCGTACTACAAAGAGGAGAATGACACGGCTACTGAACTCCTAAGTGCCTCTAGGTGTGCATTTCATAATCATATGCATTTGGATAGAACTAATAACACCTCAAAAAATGATTGTGAAAATGCTAAACACACTCGCACATGACATGATCACTTGGTGGTGTTAGCACTTTTGCGATGACGTTGGAGTTTGAGCGGTAGAGAGGGTTTGGGTCCCTCTCTCCCTCCCGCCGAGCTTGCGAGGCGGGATTCAGGCGTTTTCGAGAAGTTGAAACGACTATTTTCCACTATGCTAGAAGTCGGAAAAGAAACGGAGGCGAACGGAGGTCACAGAGGTGACCGGACGCTGGACCGGACGCGATCTCTGTTTGACCAGACACGTCAGGTTAGTGCTCAGTGTCTGCGCGTGTTTCGGTTTTTTGATCGGACGCGGTGGCACATCCGGTCACAGTCGACTGGACGCATCCGGTCGATCTGGGAGCTTACTGGACTTCAACCGGACGCTGGCACTGTGGCGTCCGGTCAGTTCTGCAGCGCGTTCGGTCGCTGTCTCGGTGGAGCGCTGCTCAGGCTTGACCAGCGCGTCCGGTCCGTTACGGGACCAGCGCGTCCGGTCGTACTTCATGCGTCTGGTCCGCGCGACGAGCGCGTCTGATCGGTGCTTCGCGGCGTAGGCGCTGTGCGATCGGCGTGTCTGGTCAGCGCGACAGCAACTATTTCAAGTGCCTAACGGCTCTGTTCGAAGGGGTACGTCTATAAATACTCGTTGGCCGTCTCAAGGCTCCATCTTTTGCACTCTTTGACATACTTGTGAGCACTTTGAGCTAAGCAACTCTCCTCCCACTCATCTCTCTTGCTTCTTTACATATTCGAACTGAGATTGAGTGATCCAAGTGCATTTGCATTGTGAGATTGCATCTAGTTGGCACTTGGTGGTTGATTTGCTGCGGAGTTCTTGTTTCTCTTGGTGGTTGCCGCCACCTAGACGGCTTGGAGCAGCTTGGAGGTGTTGGCAAGAGTTGATGATTGTTCTTGGCCACCTTCGGTGATTGTGAGGGGTTTGTGCCTACCTCGATGAAGCGCCAAAGACAACGTTAGTAAATTGCTCGTGTCATTGCAACATTTTGCCATTTGGTAGGTTCTTATGGCGCCTTTTGAGAGGCTCGGTGTGAGACCGATTAGCCACCGAACCACGTGGTGAAGAGGGACACAACGGGGACTAGCGTGCCGGCAAGCACGTGAACCTCGGGATAAATCTTCGTGTCATCACTTTCATATTGTGATTGATTGATCCCGGTGTTCGGTTGTCTTGGTATTCATTGTTGATCATATTGGTTGGCTCAATACTTCGCCCCTCGGTGAAACTCTCCTAACTCAACTCCGCATTACCTTTTTAGTTGTCTTTGCTAGCTAGTTAGCTTTGCTAGAGTAGCTCCTTTGTGTAGCTTGCTAGTTGTAGTTGTAGTTACCTTCTCGGTTTGACTTGTGCGGTTGAGTGCAAATATTCTAGAATTGTGAATTGGCTAGGTGGCTTGCAAACACCCCATAGGCTAAGCAAAACTCGCATCTCGCTACTTGTTATATTGATAAACTTGTTTAGCTTGTCTTTGTAGAAAATTTTAAAAGGCTATTCACCCCTCTCTAGCCATCAAGACCTTTCAAGTGGTATCGGAGCAGTGGTCACTATTTGTAAGGCTTAATAACCTCGGTGTAAGATGGCTCAAGTTGTATTCAACCATATCGGGGGCAAGCCTCCATTCTTTGATGGTGTCTCATCTTTTGATCATTGGAAAATAAAGATGAAGCAATATCTTGGCTCTATTAATGAGAAGGTTTGGGAGGTGATACATCATGATTATGCTATCATTGATCCCGACAACCTCACCAACAATGACCACATCAACAATCAATACAACACTATGGCTCTCAACACTCTTTACAATGGGATTGATGCAAAGGTCTTTGAGCAAATCAAGGATCTTGAGATGGCAAGTGAAGTGTGAACAATATTAGAGGAAACATGTGAAGGCACTTCAATGGTAAAGAGTGTCAAGCTCTATATGCTCAAGGATAAGTTTGCAAGCTTCAAGATAAAGGATGATGAGTCCATACTGGAGATGTTCTATAGGCTACAAGTTATTATCAATGATCTCAAGAGTCTAGGAGAATATGTCAAGGACAAGGACTTCTCACATAAGTTCTTAATGAACTTACCTAAGAAGTTTGCTATCTTGAGGAAGATGATCCAAAGAGAGGGTTTAGACAAGGTGACTCCAAACCAAGTGCTTGGAGATGTCATGACCGATGCTCAATATGATGTCCAAACCAAGTGCTTTGCTAGAGTAGCTCCTTTATGTAGCTTGCTAGTTGTAGTTGTAGTTACCTTCTCGGTTTGACTTGTGCGGTTGAGTGCAAATGTTCTAGAATTATGAATTGGTTAGGTGGCTTGCAAACACCCCATAGGCTAAGCAAAACTCGCATCTCGCTACTTGTTATATTGATAAACTTGTTTAGCTTGTCTTTGTAGAAAAATTTAAAAGGCTATTCATCCCCCTCTAGCCATCAAGACCTTTCATGAGGGACGAGGTTGCCTATTTTGCCTTAAAAAAACTCAATCTACATCTTGAGGCTTTGGGGCTTCTTCCCTCTTAAGCTTGTAGGTACAGTCATCCAACATGTTAAGCCAATCTCAACCGCAGGTGGAGTGAAATCCAAAAAAAATCAGTAACTAAATGAATAAAAAAATTATTTATACAAAAATTCGTGAACACAAGAATTCAAGATTGGTTCTCATAATTATCGCATAATTTTCAAAAACAGAATTTGTAAAACTTTAGTGACCCCTATGGCACCTTTCAGGCGTGTTGTATTGAACAATTTCTCTACCTTAATACAAAGACACACAAATCTTTTGCGTGATCGAGAAAAAACGAATTTATTAAATTTTTTCTTTTTGAATAATGCCAAATCAAATAAAAAATATCCAAAAATCCAAAAGTCAAAAGGAAATTAATTAATTGATTCGATAAAAAAAGAAAAGCGTGCAGTTGCATTGGGTTGTAGAAAGAATCTGCATACATCATGTCTTGTTGGGAGTAAAGATACCTGGTTTAAAACAGAAATCTTTTAGCAGGGGAAGGGTCGGCAAGATGACCAAGAATAATAAAGGGATTTTTCCTTTATGCGGAGTGGTTTTGAAAGACTTCTATCCTCTTCATTTCGGTCACCTCTTGGGGCGCTTTCCAATCTTCTTCAAGCGATAGACTGAATTTTTTTCATCTTTTTCTCATCTCCCGTTTGCTAGGTAGAGGACACTTGAGAAGGAGAGAAACGAAGAGGCATGGTCTATGTAGGATTTGATCCTCATCAAACAACCAAGAACCTCTAGTCATAAAAAGCAACATTTTAAAGCAGTCTGAAGTCAACAGTTTCAAACTACTTTTTGTAGAAAATTTATATTTCATAAATTATTTTCAAAACAAATCTACTTGTTGTATCACTTGAAACATTCACAATCAACATTGAAAAGCTAATTTACACTCAAGTTTGGAACCGCTGACTTCAGACAACCCTAAAACATCACTTGTTTATGATGGAGGGTGTAAAAATCAAAGTGCTGAAATTCTGCATCACATAAAAAACAATTTTTCATTGTAAATGAAAGCCTTTTCCCTAGCTGAAACTACTTGGATTATTATAATATACATAAGACACGCATCCTATAATCCTAGCGACATTGGCCTTTGTGAGCTACGGTTGGTCCAGTTTAAACCTACACCTTGCAACAACAAAAAAACCTTGATCTACATCTCGAGACTTGGGGTTCGTCGTTCAACTTGTTTTCCAAGAACAAAAGGGTACCATGTTCTTTCCAGCCAGTGGCGGATCCAGAAATCGACCAAGAGGGGGCTAAAGGCCAAGGCGCAGTCGCGGAGGCCGGACCGTCAGAGGATGGGGCGCGCCGGCGGAGGGCGAAGCCGAGGAGGAAGTGGAGGCCGGCTGGAGGCCTAGCCGCCAGGCGCTAGCTCGAGACCTGGCCGACCTGTGACCGCGGCTTGCAGGAGGCCGCCGGCGGCCGGGACCGCAGGACCTGCGAAGGCGGCGGCGGGGAGCGACGGGAATCGGTGTTGATAGCGTCGGAGGATGGGAGTTGCGACCTGACTGAGCTCAGAAGCAGCCGAGCGGAGAGGTGTGAGTGGCGTTGGGCTTCCTTCGCGTCAGCTAGCTAGGGTTAGGAGGGGCTCCGAGTTAGGCTTCGATAGAGGCTGCTGGGCCGAGCCGAAGACCTGCTCCCTGTGTTTTTGGCGCACGGGGGGGTGGAGGGAGGGGGGCTGGGGCTGCAGCCCCCCAGCCCCCCTAAATCCACCAATGTTTCCAGCATCTAATAATTTACCATGTGCCCATGTTTGACGTCTAGCCCTTGGTTTCCATCGTTTCTGTGCGAGTCAAACTTCATGCTACAGTCACGTGATACATAGGAGACCAAAAACTGTTACCACCACAAGTCTCTGTGCATTGCCAAGATTGAAGAGAAGCAAAAGTAACAAAGACTCCGTATATATAGTTAAGGTGTAGTGCCATATCTTTCGCTAATGTCAAATCAAACGCTAAAAAGTGAAGAAGGAGCATGTAAGCTATAATCAATACATTTTTTCAGTACAGATGGTATGGTGTGATTAACAACTCCATAATTGCTCTAAGAGCAAGTATAATAAGGGTCTGTAAGTGGGCTTTTATGCTGAGATGGAACGAAGAGCTCCAAGAAAAGAAAGTGGGCCGTATTTTAAAGTATGTTCTAATAGCCAACTACTATATCTATTGGCCGATAGTGGGCTATAAATATATATACAGCCAAGAGTCAGCAGTTGGCTATGTTATTAGCCATACCCTAACGTGATGCTCTACACGTAAGCAACAAGAGAAAAATGCTCAATGGCCACCTCACTCTATTTCGACTTTTTTGTCTCCAGGTCAAATGTGACAGAAGCAATTTGCAAACCTTTGTGATGGAGAATGAAGGAAAACAAAAGGTGAAGGCAACATTCGTTTCCTTTATGAATATGTTCGAGATCTCTCACCGAGTCACTCGCCACAACTTCTAAACTGCAACAAAAATCTCATCATATACACCACAACTAGATTTTACTCAATTTGTGTTTGGATGGGTTCATTTATGCTTAACAAAGAGCACACACAAGATGCAAACACACATCTTTCGTCAAAATAACTAATTCTCTCTCATTTGTTGACATTACAAATAAGAAATAGAAGAATATTTACATTTACATTACAAATAAATATTTCTTGTTAGGAAACGGGCGGCACTTCATAGGATCAAAAGAAATAGTGTCTCTCCTCAGCTCCATTCAACATTGAAACAACTTTTTTATAAGAAACGACATTGATTGGCAGACTTTTTTATGTTTTAATAGACTAACAAGAGAGAAAATGGAAGAGAAACATCCCGCATCACAAAATAAGATGTAAAGTCAAAAACGTCATGTATTTTGGGATAAAAGAAGTAGATCAAAGGAGGAGCATAAAAGTGCCAAAATTGCAATCCTCCATCTTCTATAATAAAAAACATAGCATGATGCAATCCAGGCAAGCCGCAAGCAAGCCCATCTACAGCTTTGATCTGAGACTTTTTTATGGCCAAGACCAAAGAGTGACCTTGTTGTTTGTTTTAAGGAAAAAGTATACTTAACCCCCTAAACTATAGCTAGTGTCTAACCTACACCCCAACTATAAAACCGTCTGTTTTACGCCCTGAATTTTTTAAAACCGTTCAAAGTACACTCTGGAGCGGTTTTTGGACGGCGGTTTTGCTACAGTAACCATGGTTTGTTACAGTAACAACGGTTTTGACTTTTTCTTTTTCTATTTATTTTCGTTGAATCTTTGAAAAATCATAGTAAATCACAGAAAAATCATAAAATAGAAAATCTAATTTTGTTGGACTCCAAATGAGTAGATCTACACAATGAACATATAATATAGTATGTTTTAGTATAAATTTTTTCTGTAGCTTTAAATTAGTTAGAAAATCAAATTTTATCTGTAATTAATTAGAATAATTCATGGCTACAGCTTCTATGGTCCAATTGTGGTGAAATTTTTATGATTGAGTTATTATTATACGCTTGAACTATAGTAAAAATTTCATACTGATTGGATCATGTATAATTTAGTGTATTTTGAATGGTTTTGAAAAGTTCAGTCTGTAAAACAGACAATTTTATAGGTAGGGTGTAGATTAGATAATAATTGATAGTTGAGGGTTTTAAGTATGCTTTTTTTTTTCTTTGTTTTAACGCAAAACCGCGGCTGTAGTCCGGCGGCCCTCCGTTCTCCTTCCTCTCGCTTTCCGGCGGGCGACGTCGTGCGCCGCTTGTTTGTTTGCTCCTTTTATAAGCACCAGCCATCTGACCTTTCTTTGACAACGCCAAACTGGCTTTTGCAGCCCCGATTCGCCACGAAACCGCAGTGTGAGAGAGGGACGCGGCCTGTTGTCCCCGGCTTATACGCAATCCTTCCGTCGCTGCGAAGCTGATCCCTCGTGTTCGCCATGGCCCCTGCCGCCAGCGTCGCCGTGGAGAACCTCAACCCCAAGGTGAGAACGCCGCCCGTTTTCCTCCCCCTCTCTAGCTGTCTGTCCCTTGAAGGTTCCATTTTTGAGGATTTTTCGGTGGGAAGTTTGGCTTTGAGCCTTTGACGAGACGGAAGAGGCTCTGTTTTTTTTTTCGCGAACGCGTCTGCGTTCTGCGTGTCCCTGATTCAGCTTAGCCGCGGGTTGGATTCTCGTTCGCTTGAGAAATTTGGCTGAAAAAAATTATCTTTGATTCGCTGGAGTGGTACATGCCGTGCCTAGTTCTTGTTATGATGATCTGATTTTGATTCATACTTTGAAATCAAATGAGAAATTTTTTTTAGGATAGTTGTAACTACTGCACGGGCGCAAAGTTCCATCGTTTTCGTTTAGATGTTGGCAATAAGTGTAGTTCCTTTTACCCAGATCACTAGTCGCTATTGCTCTCTCTCAAACCAGAGGTAGATCTCAGTGCGATCCGAGCTGCTGGAGTGCCTTTTCTTTTTGTTTTGTTTTGTTGTGACCGAGTAGTTTAATGTCATCTATGTCAGTGCTCCCCTTTGACTCAAAAGAGGGTACGGCGATTTGTTTGGACTGCTGCCCCACTTCTGGTGCAAAATGATGATACGTTGATGCTGTATTGTTTCTGTGAGATCTGAGGTGAGGCTGTTTGGTCGCACGCCATATCCTGCCACGCCACAACTGACGGCGGCCACAGCGCTGTCTGGTTTGTGACAGAACTGCGGGAGCCACAAAGATTGCAGGTCATTTTTCTGCCGCAGCTTAGGCGCCAGATTTTTACGCCGCAGCTTAGGCAGCGCCTCACCAGCGGCGTGGCTAGCCGTGGCTGGGAGCCAAACAGGCTACCTCCTTCGTTGGCAATCTGTGCTTTGTCACTAAACCTATTGAAGTTTGTAAACCTGCTGAATGTCGTGTGATCTTGATTTCCATCTGTTTCATAGACAACAGCTTTCGTGCTTTGCTTGTCTGGGTAAGGCAAGTGTGGCTCCTCATGCCTAGCTAATACACTGATAACTATTACAGGTCTTAAAATGTGAGTATGCAGTCCGTGGGGAGATTGTCATCCATGCTCAGGTATCTTGAGTGACTACTGATGTTCAACAAGGCTTGCAGTCTAGTACTTTAGTATGTTATATATCACTCTGTTCATGTTCCCAAATAATCGGTTAATCACCTTACCACAAGGCAATGCAGTTAAATCAGGCAATGTTCATATACAGAGTTTTGTTAGACTGTTGTAGTAATAGTATTGCTTTTGACCGTGCTATCTGATTTGAGTGAATTACCAAAGAACAGCATAGTGGACCTAAGCATATAGTTTACTTGATCGCTAATAACCATATTATTATAGTAATTTAATTTGCAATCCTTCCCTGATGAAATTCATCCTAATTATTAAAGGTTAATCTTGTTCACCATATTTTATATGGCTCCCTATATAACCCCACTGTTTTCTCTGTTAACAGCGCTTGCAGCAACAGCTACAAACACAACCAGGGTCTCTTCCTTTTGATCAGGTACCTAACTGTTGATTTAGAAGTGTCTTTATTTTCCCTTTTTTTTTGAAAATTATATAGCTCATTCCAATTATATTTTTACCCTTGCAGATCCTCTTCTGCAACATTGGGAATCCTCAATCTCTTGGTCAGCAACCTGTGACATTCTTCAGGGAGGTATGTGTTTATTTTACCTGCAGATTCGACCTTTGTTTCTTCGATATTTACATGGTACCTTGCAGGTTCTTGCTCTTTGTGATCATCCATGCCTCTTGGAAAAAGAGGAAACCAAATCATTGTTCAGGTGAATATCATCATCGTTCTATTCATTCATCATTCAATTTACAGAAGTCTTAAATGGAGAGATGTAGTGCAAACACTTGACTAAGTGATATCCTGTTATTTTTCCCAACTTTAGTGTCAAATCAACCTAAAAATTCTGAAAGTATTACAGAGATAGAGCATTCTATCTTCCTCCAAAAACAAAGCTGTGGCAACAGAATTATGTGTAATTTTCTTTGAAAATAGTAAACATTTATATAAATAGTAAAATGTCCTGTGAAGTCTGTTAGGTATTTAACTTTTTTCCCTTCAACTTTGACAGTAACTAAACATACCTAGGAAGATAATTTTAGAGCTCTTATGTTTAATTGAGCTGTTCATCAGAAGAACAATTACATCATTGCCTAATTATGCATGCCCTTTCAATATATTTTTTTCTAAAATTTCCCTTGATACCATTTCCAGTTGAAAGATGATTTTTGCTATTTGTTATCTGTCTTGTTTGCACTGTTTAATATTTTTGTTAGCCAGAAACTTCCAAAAGTAGTTCAGTGTCCCATTTATACATAAATTCTTATGTGTACTTGATGGCTCTTCTCACTGCAGTGCTGATGCTATTTCTCGAGCAAAGCAGATTCTTGCAACTATTCCTGGAAGGGCAACAGGTGCATATAGTCACAGTCAGGTGAGCATCTCACCCTGATATATTTATTGACGACAACGAGAAAGGAATCTTGGCTTCATTTGATTTGTTTATTTTTCCTAGGGTATCAAAGGACTGCGTGATGCAATTGCTGCTGGGATCACCTCACGTGATGGATTCCCTGCAAATGCAGATGACATTTTCATTACAGACGGAGCAAGTCCTGGGGTGTGCATTTTTAACTTCTCTTTCAATTGTCCTGGACATTTTCTGAATAAACATGATATCACCGAAGTCTCATGATGACCCTATTCTTCCTTCTTAAGGTCCACATGATGATGCAATTACTGATTAGGAATGAGAAAGATGGCATTCTGTGCCCAATTCCTCAGTACCCCTTGTACTCGGCCTCCATAGCTCTTCATGGTGGAGCTCTTGTATGTGCTTTCATTTGCTCAGCAGAAGAATATGGTCTATAGTGCTACATATTGTATCACCGACACCTAAATCGAGCACATGTTCTTTCAGGTCCCCTATTACCTTGATGAAAAAACTGGGTGGGGTTTGGAGATCTCTGATCTTAAGAAGCAACTTGAAGATGCTCGGTCAAAAGGCATTGATGTTAGGGCCTTGGTGGTTATCAATCCAGGAAATCCGACTGGGCAGGTTTGTACCAATCTCTCCTCTCATTAAAGAACATTTCTGCTTGCTTAGATTTTCTATTTCCTATGCACACCATATACTCTTTATAATTGATGTAATGACATAACATGAGGTGTGTATTTCTTGTACTCCTGCTTTAAGTTAGTGAATACTTTGTATACTTGTATTGTCTAGGGAAAAGTTTTTCTTAGAAAAAAAATAAGTGTTTTTTGTCGTTCTTAAATGAATGTTTTTTCAATGCTGGTGACCAAAACACAATTTTTATTGAAGTGGTTCATTTATTTGTAGGTTCTTGCTGAAGACAACCAATATGACATAGTGAAATTCTGCAAAAATGAGGGCCTTGTTCTTCTAGCTGATGAGGTGAGTGATAGGCTGGTAGCTGATGTTAGACGTCAGAACAACAAAAAAATTGCCACAGCTGTAACACTAATGCCATTTTTATTGGTAGGTATATCAAGAAAACATCTATGTTGACAACAAGAAATTTAACTCTTTCAAGAAGATTGCAAGATCCATGGGATACGGCGTGGATGATCTCCCTCTAGTATCATTTCAGTCTGTTTCCAAAGGTAGATTGATATAACCAGCTACTTTATCTGCTGTTTGGTCAAGTCACTGGCTTATCCAAAAGATTTTGCTGCTGCAACCAGGATACTATGGAGAGTGTGGTAAAAGAGGAGGTTACATGGAGATTACTGGCTTCAGTGCTTCCGGTAAGAGAGCAGATCTACAAGGTAGCTTCAGTGAACTTGTGCTCCAATATCACTGGTCAAATCCTTGCAAGCCTCGTCATGAATCCACCAAAGGTCTGCTATATGGCATTCTTTAAATTATGCGCTGATTGGAATTAGGAATTGCCAAATTGTACAGTTAAAAATCATTGCTTTATTCTTCAGGTTGGGGACGAATCATATGCTTCCTACAAGGCAGAGAAAGATGCAATCCTTCAGTCTTTAGCTCGTCGTGCAAAGGTTCGCCTGGTTGCATTTCTACTATAGTTTTGAGTAATAACTTCTTAAAAATATTCAAGATTTTTTTTTCTTTTTGTTCTACAGGCATTGGAGGATGCATTCAACAAGCTTGAGGGAATTTCATGTAACAAGGCTGAAGGAGCAATGTACCTTTTCCCTCAGATTCATCTGCCACAGAAAGCAATTGAGGCTGCTAAAGCTGCTAAGAAAGCACCTGATGCATTCTATGCTCTCCGTCTCCTTGAATCAACTGGAATTGTCGTGGTCCCTGGATCTGGATTTGGTCAAGTGAGTCAACTCAACCATTACATATTGTAATATACTTGTGTTCCTGTAGCTGCCGATGTATAGGTTGAAACATATGGAAGAAGTAACGAGAGTTTGTATTTTGTCCAATATTACCTTGCTGGATTATATGTTGATAGGTTTTCCTGGGACATCTAGTCAGATTGTTAACTCTTAGGTCTAGTACAGGTTGCCTTTGTATTGTTAATTTTCTGTGCAACTAATTAAAGCTGGCATTTGTAGTTTTGAATTTAGGGTAGGGTGAACTTTATTAGAAATATACATGCTAAAGCTACTTCTAAGAGCATAGGATAGTGGGTTCATGGAGATGCATTTTTCATATAAATCAGTCATAACTATCTCCCTGTATTTCATTCCATGTTAACCGTCCTAATGATGGTCTGTTCCTTTGTTGTACTGCACAGGTTTCTGGAACATGGCACATCAGATGCACGATCCTGCCGCAGGAAGATAAAATCCCCGCGGTGATCACCCGCTTCAAGGCTTTCCATGAGGCGTTCATGGCTGAGTACCGTGACTAAACTGTTACAGTGTGAATTAAGATGGAGGTTCAGTAGAAGAGTCCATCTTTTTTCCTCTCTTTGTTCCCTCTGTACTTCTTTTACTGTGTTTTAATACATTTTCTAGTAGGGGCTGAAAACCCCTCATGTTTCCTAAAAAAAGGTAGAAGAGTTCAATGACAGCGCAAAAAGGGCCTGTGTTAGAAATCTTATTTCCTCCACAAGAGCGACAATTGTCTGTCTTCAAGAAACAAAATTTCGAACTGGACTACACAGCTTCTCATTGATACTGTTAGGCTTGACATGGTAGAAAATTGTGTGCACCTGCCTGCCACGGGAGTGGCTGGTATAATCCTATTAGCGGCGTCTGAATGATACTTCAATCTAAGCATGACCAGGATGACGCCATCAACCATCTCTGTGGATATTACACTGCTAGCTGAAAATACCACTTGGTCCCTTTCAGGTGTTTATGGACCTCAATCGGATGCGGATAAAGTTGCCTTCCTTCAGGAACTGCTGGACTTAAAAGCAATATATGGGACCTGAATAGCTCCTCATAGGAGACTTCAATCTCAATTGCCAAGCAGAAGACAAAAGTAATAACCACTTAAATTTAACGATGATCAATCGTTTCAAGCGCGTAATAGGTGACCTTCAACTAGCTGAGATAGAGTTTAAAAAAAACTAGCTGAGATAGCACTCCATGGAAGGAAATTTACCTGGTGCAATGATCAACGATCACCAACTATATGACTAGGAGTCTAGGATAGACCCTTTGTTTGCCTCCACTGATTGGCTTGAGCTGTTTCCCAAAGCAAATCTACAAGCTCTAGCCTCTCTCTCGGCTCTGACCATTGCACGCTATTTCTCCAAGGAGACGTTTCTTTCGATTTCTACCACGGCTTCCGCATTGAAAGTCATGGTGGACCCAATAACCAGATTTCCTCTCGACAGTTCAATCGCCATGGCAACAGCAAGTCAACACTCAGGAGTAGGACGCCATCCTGGTTCATGTAAAATTGCTAGAACTGCAAAAGCGAAGAGACCGGCGCCCGGATGTCCAGACGCCCGCGCCTCCTGGCCGCTCCCCTGTTCGTTTCACTGAAATTTGGCTTACGCTAATGCTTATGCTGATTTGTTGTGAGAGGATAATGTTGTTCATTTGCTGAAAAGTACTAAAGCGTCTATGGATGCAGCTTCGTGCTCCACGCCTGCTGCCTACCCATGGATGCAGCTTCGTGATCCGTTTCGCATCATACTCTACGCCTGCTACCCGCGCCATGGATGTAGCTTCGTGCTCCGCGCCTGCTGCCACGCCCATGGATACAACTTTGTGCTCCGCATCTGCTGCTGCGTCCGCTTTGCTTCTCGTGCACACGCGGGGACCGATGCGCTCGAGGGGACCACCTTCGCCTGCGCCTCTTGCCGTGCCTACTCATGAAACACTTGCAACTAAAGACCTACGTCCGAAACAGATGAAACATTTACAACATACGCTTGCAACATAGGTGTATGGGCGCTACAACATATGCAACACCCAGATAAAACACTTGCAACATACGTTTGAAACAATTAAAATATTTAAAACATACACCTGCAACATACGTGTATAGCTATAACATTTGAAATATGCAACATCCAGATAAAACATTTGCAACATTCGTTTGAAATAGCTATAACGTTTGAAATATACACTTGTAACATGCGTGTATAGTCATTGCAACATATACAACACCAGTTCTATTTTGCAGCATTTAGATAAAACATATGCAACATATATCTAAAATGTATAAGACATATGGTTGCAACATGTGCCCATCTACTTGCTGCCACCAATTGACGCTCATTGAAACGGAGCTTGACGCCGGCACGGAGCTTGATGCCACGGCGCGGAGCTCAGACTTTGGCTGTGCGTAGCATGAGTCCGGGCGGGAGACGCGAGGTGTGGCAGAGCGCAGCGCGAGGCGCGAGACGTAAGCGGCGTGCGGCGCGAGGCACGGGTGTAGCAGAACCTCCTAAATTATATGGCCCACATGCACCTGTCATTATCCCTAAGACCTCTGACAGCGATACATGCACACCAAATAACCTAAGAAGATCTGTCGGGTGCCCTCACAGGACCCCGATTAAACTACATTTAACAACCCATACCAGGATCAACAAAGGAGTAACTACAACATTACAACATTTGTACAAAACGTTACATCAGAGTGCGGAAGAATAATAACAATAAATTTACAAATCATGATTAAGTTAACTTTTTATAAACTTAACTTGTATTGCGGAAGTCGAGTAGAACTATAAAAGACAACTTAGGTAGAACATCTAAGTCAGAAGAGGACAATCAAATCATGTCAAGCCCACTGACATGACCTAATTAGCAGCACCAGTTAGCACCTGCAACAGGGGTTAACAAACCCTGAGTACGAGAGTACTCAACAAGACTTACCCGACTAAGACAAAGACTCCAAGGGCATGCTAGCTTTAGGGAATCAAGGTACGGGTATTCCAGAATCAAATTTTCTTTTGCAGAAAAGCTTACTAAAGTAAGTCCTTACCTTCAATATTTTACTTTTACCATTGATGGTTCATTAACCAATTCTAGGTGATCCTAATCTAGATCAAAGTAATTATCATCAAAACCTTTCTCATTCTTTCTTTCAATTCCAGTTCTTAACTACGATGCAAGTCAGGTGATCAAGTCTCCATAACCGAGGAGCAACGACGATTCGAACCGATTATACCCAGTTGTGGATCCCTAACCTCACGACATATGTAGAACCGAATCTTGCATATATCAACCCTCATTTAGATCTCCCAAAACCAGAACGTGTCCATCGCCACCCGAGAGTACAGTACCCCTCGAACCCGACCAAATTCTAGCCCCGAGGGAACACGCTACTCTCGCCATCTCTCCACTCCCAGTGCGAGGTTAGACGTTCTCGTAATGGAATCACCAACATTTTGGGCTTACCCAAGGCATGAGGCTAGTTGCAAAGTCTCGAACACAACAGGCTTACAACGAACGGACCTTAACTGACAAGGCGGGAATACTACATTGAGACTCCTTTCCCAATGCATGTTAGCAGTGGCCAAACCACCCGCCCGATCTTTCAAGTTCATTCTCATATTTTAATATTCATTCAATATGCCGTCATGGCTATATAAACATTGCATTTAAAAGCTTAACTTCTAAGCATAGCGAATCATACTACGCATTTTCCGTAAAACAGGTATCAAGGTTGATATCACAATAATCAAGGATAATAATGCAGCAATTGGGTTATCCCTCAACTCCTAATTACTTAATGCAGTAAACCATATTATAAATAATAAAACATTTGTAAAATTCAAGGTAGGGTTTGAATGCACCGGGGCTTGCCTTTGTTGCAGCGGTGGTTAATTCTCGTAGAAGTCAAGTTTGACACCAACACCTCGAGTGTATTACCTTCTCCGAAGCTTGATCGACATGATCCAAAACACTCTCGTATGCACTACACGTAATAAAAATGATGCGATGCTTAATATGATGAAATGCATGCCATGATGCATGACGCATGATGATGAATAAGGCATAGCATACAAGAGACATTTAGAAAGGATAAACATCAGTTATCTACTTGAGTACAACTTTCCTTCGCGGTACAGTTGTAAGCTAACAAGGTTAATTTAAAGGTTAACTAACCATAACTTTGTTTTTACCCAAGAGGTTGTATCTAATAACAAGTAATCTTACCACAAGACCACTAAATAGTAACATAAATAAGTTATTAACTACTAAAGACCTAAGTTAATGACACTAACTATCATTAACAAATCCTAGTTAGCAAGTCAATCATAACTTAAGCAATTAATTAAAGTGCCAAGGGTCATTACATGTTAATGACCCAAGGTCATCACTCAATTCCAAAAGAGCACACAACACTTAAAGTTATTGATTTAACATTTAATTACTATTTATTTAATTAGAGCATAATTAATAGTTGATCAAACTTTACCTAAACAAGCTCAAACTTTTTCTATATATTAAGAATGACTTAAAACAGTGTCACCATAAATTTCAACATTTTTGGATTAATAAATTAATTATTAAAATTCATGGAAGTTGCATTTAATCTTTATTGTAACTAATTAAATCTACTGCACAAATAATCAAATTTAGGGTTTAACATTTTTCCTAGATAGTTTGCACATTGAGAAGCTTACACAAAAATTTTTAGAAATTTTGGAACTCTACACAATTTTTAATGAAATAAACAAATAGTATCACTATTCAAAATTTTGAAAAAGAAAAACAAAAACCGAACTCGGGCCGATCCTTCTCTCCTTCCGGCTCGGCCCACTGAGCGGCCCGCTCGCGCGCGCCCGCGCTCACTCTCCCGTTCTCTCTCACTGACAGGCCGACCCCGCCTGTCATCGCCTACCTCCCATGTCTCGCTCACTCCCGCGTGCTCACTCACCTCCGCGCGGTGGTCGGCCGGTGACCGGAGCTTCGGTCGACCAACTGACCCGACCAACACCAACTACACCTTCCCACGACTCCGTTTTACTAATTTGCCCCACGGTTCGAGCTCCGGTGACACTTCACCGACGACGGTGGCGGCTCGGCAACTACGGTGACCGACGACTCGACGACACAAAGGTGCAAAGCTTAAACTAACTAGCCAGGGAGCATCAGGGGCGTACCACGATCACAGAGGCGTGATCGGTTGAAGCGGAGAGGCACTGGAGGCGGCTGGCCACGGTGGCGGGGCTCAACCAGGACGGCGGCGACCCGAGGTGGAAGACGACGGTTCCCCGGCGATCCTGAGCGGTAGCATCTACACCAAGAGGCGCAACAGGTTCGCAAGGTGATGGTGGAGTGATTGGCGAGATGGAGATGGATGCGGTGGAGCAGGAAGGGCGAATTTGGCCGGAGAAATGAGGACGGTGGCGGCGGCGATGGTGAAACCGGAAAACGTCACTGTGACCTCGACGTATTTATAGACGACGGTCGCGGCTACAGAGCTGCACTGCTCGTGTCGTCGCGCTGGGGTTCTCGACCGCGCGCGAAGGCCGTGGAAGCTAGCCAAAGCCGTCCGGTGCCTCGCCGGCGCCCATGCCGGCCGGTGGCCGTCGGTGATTGGCGCGGCACTGTAGCACCCCCTAAATTTTAAATTTTCAAACTGTTTTCTAAAATTACTCTCAAAGTCATGTAACAACTTGAAAAACTTCCAATCTATGAAATCTTCAGAATTTCAAGCTCTACAAGTTTTGTATTGAACACTTTTTCAAATTCTCACTGGATTTTGAAATTTGAGTTTAAATTCAAAAGGGAACAAAATTTTCAGATTTGGTAATTTAGAAATTACTTTTGATTTTATATTGAAACTTCAAAATCTCCAAACATCAAAGTTGTATATCTTGACCAGACCTACAACTTTGCTGTTCAAAACTTTTTCAAATTCTGCCTCCATTTTGAAATCTTAGTTTGGGGACAAAAATGAGTCAAAACTGAAATTTGTTTATTTTCAAAATTGCACCATATTTTACACTAAAACTTTGAAAACTCAAAACACCAAAGTTGTAGCCCTTGAAAAGTTCTACAAACTTGGTTTTAAACTTTTTCCCAAATTTTGCTTAGATTTTGAATTATTTCAAAAGGGGTAAAATAGGGTTTTGAAATTGAGGGTTTTGAATTCAATTGATTATTCTTTTTAACTAAACATGATTAATTATTTAACCCTAATAAAACATTATTTCATGTGATAAGAAACATGGCATTATTAATGTATTAAGCATACTAATAAAAATAACATATCACATCACTATTGAAACATGTAAAACACGTATATAAAACATGAAACATTCTATTGCAACATATGAAACACTACCAAGCAACACATGAAACATCACTATGCAACAGAGACCTGATATATGAAACATTGCTTATGCAACATGAAATGCATCTTATGCCTTGATGTATGCATGATCCGTACTTAATCAAGTTTTAACTGCTTTTTAACATCTGGGATGTTACACTATCCCCCTTAAAGAAATCTCGTCCCAAGATTTCAGGAACGACATAACCCGTGGGGTTAAGTAATGGAAAAGGAAATGTGTCAAGAACATTAACCTTGAAGAGATTCACAAAGCATCAAGGATTGTTTCAAAAATTACAACCGATTTCAAATGATGATTGTAATTAACAAGGTATTTGGAGAAATCTCGAAGACATGGATTATTTCAAAAAGAAAGTCCAAGAGAGTCGTAAGTATGTCAATTGCGGACTATAATGAATCATGGTCATAGACCTTGCTATAGCAAATACCTCGTATTCCCATACAGTGATCAGCCATAGGGATTTCCACGATACTTGTTATACCATTGTTACTGATCATGGTACCACTATAGGGCACAATTGTTGCAGCTTTTAAGAAAGTAGGATCTTCTTGTTGAAATGAAAATATTCACAGAAGAGATCAAGATTACAACCGTAATTTGATAATAGTTCCAACATCAAGGATTAAGATAATTTAAAAGAAGTATGGGCATGAATTCCCAAGACATATTGCAAATAGTGAGGTCATATTAGTCATGAGACTATAATGGATCACGACCACAGACCTCGATACCTGCGCGCACCCAGCAGAAACCCGTGTGACCCGGGCACACAAGAGACTCTAGGTTCTGACGCGGCACCGTGGTCACGGAACGTGGCACCACTATAGGACACAACAGCGATAACCCTCGTCTCACAATATTGAGAATATAACCGAGATCAGAAGTCGGTCATAATCACAAGGCGTCTAGGGACTCAAAAAGACAACTTTGAATCCCTAAGGAGCGTCTAGAGAATGAAAACACCCTAATTGTGGACTATAAGGAATCATGATCATAGACCCTGACAACAGCAAGTGTCCGGTATTTCCTTATGGTAGCAAGTCACAAGAAACTCCAGGATACAACGCTGTTCCATTGTCACTGATCATGGTACCAGCATAGGGCACAACTGTAGTAACTCATTTGACAATGTCAGTATTATAACCAAGATCAGAGATTGATTATAATAACAAAGGATCTGGAGAGGTTAGAATTCTTCGATGAATGTCCAACAAGTGAAATCACATTAATTGTGAGCTATAATGGTTCAGGAGCACCGACTACGGTACTAGTGCGTATTCTGGTGGAACTCGTGTGGTCATGAATCACAGAGTATCCAGGTTTAACACAGCACCATAGTCACGGGTCGAGGCACCACTATAAAGCACAACTAAAGTAACTCTCGTCAAACACATGTAAGTGATCAAAATCAAAGTAATAGCATGTGTCAGGATGGAAGAAATCAAGACGTGACACATGCATACATTGAGAAGTCAATGCAAGGAGTAGTCCCAGGTTTTACATGGAGTCGATATGGTAAATAAAGTGCATCCAAAAGTTCCCCAAATATTAAGAACTTGTGGAGCAGGGATCATCAAAGGACTAATAGAACCTGGTACAGGACGAGATTCATCAATAGAACAGTTATAACGAATAATAACTGCTCCTCGAATATAAGGAGGGAAATTTTAATCATTATTTTATTCTCATTTTATGCATGATATGAGATATGCTCGTCCTATACGTCTTCTCAACGTCAGGAGTACTTCATCTTCATCATGTTAGTAGATTGTAGGACTTTACTTATACACTATCTTCATTGCACAAAACGGATTTTCAATAGGTACTTCAGTAGAGCTTTATCGGTGAAGTTGACTCTTCTCTTGACCTTCCAAAGTCGAGTTAACGAACTTCTTGCAGCCTTTTTACTTGAGTCATCAGAAATTCTTCATGAAGTCTTCCAGCAAGCAAGAAAATAGATAGAAGTCCATTTTTAGCTTGTTATGCTCAAAAACTTTTATATTGTAAATTCATTTTGAAGTTTTCAAATGTAATGTTGTAGTTGATCCATTGTATGAGCTCTGATACCACCTGTAGCAGAACCTCCTAAATTATATGGCCCACATGCACCTGTCATTGTCCCTAAGACCTCTGACAGCGATACATGCACACCAAATAACCTAAGAAGATCTGTCGGGTGCCCTCACAGGACCCCGATTAAACTACATTTAACAACCCATACCAGGATCAACAAAGGAGTAACTACAACATTACAACATTTGTACAAAATGTTACATCAGAGTGTGGAAGAATAATAACAATAAATTTACAAATCATGATTAAGTTAACTTTTTACAAACTTAACTTGTATTGCGGAAGTCGAGTAGAACTACAGAAGACAACTTAGGTAGAACACCTAAGTCAGAAGAGGACAATCAAATCATGTCAAGCCCACTGACATGACCTAATTAGCAGCACCAGTTAGCACCTGCAACAGGGGTTAACAAACCCTGAGTACGAGAGTACTCAACAAGACTTACCCGACTAAGACAAAGACTCCAAGGGCATGCTAGCTTTAGGGAATCAAGGTACGGGTATTCCAGAATCAAATTTTCTTTTGCAGAAAAGCTTACTAAAGTAAGTCCTTACCTTCAATATTTTACTTTTACCATTGATGGCTCATTAACCAATTCTAGGTGATCCTAATCTAGATCAAAGTAATTATCATCAAAACCTTTCTCATTCTTTCTTTCAACTCCAGTTCTTAACTATGATGCAAGTCAGGTGATCAAGTCTCTATAACCGAGGAGCAACGACGATTCGAACCGATTATACCCAGCTGGGGATCCCTAACCTCACGACATATGTAGAACCAAATCTTGCATATATCAACCCTCATTTAGATCTCCCAAAACCAGAACGTGTCCATCGTCACCCGAGAGTACAGTACCCCTCGAACCCGACCAAATTCTAGCCCCGAGGCTACACGCTACTCTCGCCATCTCTCCACTTCCAGTGCGAGGTTAGACGTTCTCGTAATGGAATCACCAACATTTTGGGCTTACCCAAGGCATGAGGCTAGTTGCAAAGTCTCGAACACAACAGGCTTACAACGAACGGACCTTAACTGACAAGGCGGAAACACTACATTGAGACTCCTTTCCCAATGCATGTTAGCAGTGGCCAAACCACCCGCCCGATCTTTCAAGTTCATTCTCATATTTTAATATTCATTCAATATGCCGTCATGGCTATATAAACATTGCATTTAAAAGCTTAACTTCTAAGCATAGCGAAGCATACTACGCATTTTCCGTAAAACAGGTATCAAGGTTGATATCACAATAATCAAGGATAATAATGCAGCAATTGGGTTATCCCTCAACTCCTAATTACTTAATGCAGTAAACCATATTATAAATAATAAAACATTTGTAAAATTCAAGGTAGGGTTTGAATGCACCGGGGCTTGCCTTTGTTGCAGCGGTGGTTAATTCTCGTAGAAGTCAAGTTTGACACCAACACCTCGAGTGTATTACCTTCTCCGAAGCTTGATCGACATGATCCAAAACACTCTCGTATGCACTACACGTAATAAAAATGATGCGATGCTTAATATGATGAAATGCATGCCATGATGCATGACGCATGATGATGAATAAGGCATAGCATACAAGAGACATTTAGAAAGGATAAACATCAGTTATCTACTTGAGTACAACTTTCCTTCGCGGTACAGTTGTAAGCTAACAAGGTTAATTTAAAGGTTAACTAACCATAACTTTGTTTTTACCCAAGAGGTTGTATCTAATAACAAGTAATCTTACCACAAGACCACTAAATAGTAACATAAATAAGTTATTAACTACTAAAGACCTAAGTTAATGACACTAACTATCATTAACAAATCCTAGTTAGCAAGTCAATCATAACTTAAGCAATTAATTAAAGTGCCAAGGGTCATTACATGTTAATGACCCAAGGTCATCACTCAATCCCAAAAGAGCACACAACACTTAAAGTTATTGATTTAACATTTAATTACTATTTAATTAATTAGAGCATAATTAATAGTTGATCAAACTTTACCTAAACAAGCTCAAACTTTTTATATATATTAAGAATGACTTAAAACAATGTCACAATAAATTTCATCATTTTTGGATTAATAAATTAATTATTAAAATTCATGGAAGTTGCATTTAATCTTTATTGGAACTAATTAAATCTACTGCACAAAGTAATCAAATTTAGGGTTTAACATTTTTCCTAGATAGTTTGCACATTGAGAAGCTTACACAAAAATTTTTAGAAATTTTGGAACTCTACACAATTTTTAATGAAATAAACAAATAGTATCACTATTCAAAATTTTGAAAAAGAAAAACAAAAACCGAACTCGGGCCGATCCTTCTCTCCTTCCGGCTCGGCCCACTGAGCGGCCCGCTCGCGCGCTCCCGCGCTCGCGCCCGCACTCGCCCGAGCGGCCCAGCACCGTGGCCTAGCCCGCGCGCGCTCACTCTCCCGTTCTCTCTCACTGACAGGCCGACCCCGCCTGTCATCGCCTACCTCCCGTGTCTCGCTCACTCCCGTGTGCTGACTCACCTCCGCGCGGTGGTCGGCCGGTGACCGGGGCTTCGGTCGACCAACTGACCCGACCAACACCAACTACACCTTCCCACGACTCCGTTTTACTAATTTGCCCCACGGTTCGAGCTCCGGTGACACTTCACCGACGACGGTGGCGGCTCGGCAACTACGGTGACCGACGACTCGACGACACAAAGGTGCAAAGCTTAAACTAACTAGCCAGGGAGCATCAGGGGCGTACCACGATCACAAAGGCGTGATCGGTTGAAGCGGAGAGGCACTGGAGGCGGCTGGCCATGGTGGCAGGGCTCAACCGGGACGGCGGCGACCCGAGGTGGAAGACGACGGTTCCCCGGCGATCCTGAGCGGTAGCATCTACACCAAGAGGCGCAACAGGTTCGCAAGGTGATGGCGGAGTGATTGGCGAGATGGAGATGGATGCGGTGGAGCAGGAAGGGCGAATTTGGCCGGAGAAATGAGGACGGTGGCGGCGGCGATGGTGAAACTGGAAAACGTCACTGTGACCTCGACGTATTTATAGACGACGGTCGCGGCTACAGAGCTGCACTGCTCGTGTCATCACGCTGGCGTTCTCGACCGCGCGCGAAGGCCGTGGAAGCTGGCCGAAGCCGTCCGGCGCCTCGTCGGCGCCCATGCCGGCCGGTGGCCGTCGGTGATTGGCGTGGCACTGTAGCACCCCCCAAATTTTGAATTTTCAAACTGTTTTCTAAAATTACTCTTAAATTCATGTAACAACTTGAAAAACTTCCAATCTATGAAATCTTCAGAATTTCAAGCTCTACAAGTTTTGTATTGAATACTTTTTCAAATTCTCACTGGATTTTGAAATTTGAGTTTAAATTCAAAAGGGGACAAAATTTTCAGATTTGGTAATTTAGAAATTACTTTTGATTTTATATTAAAACTTCAAAATCTCCAAACATCAAAGTTGTATATCTTGACTAGACCTACAACTTTTCTGTTCAAAACTTTTTCAAATTCTACCTCCATTTTGAAATCTTAGTTTGGGGACAAAAATGAGTCAAAACTGAAATTTGTTTATTTTCAAAATTGCACCACATTTTACACTAAAACTTTGAAAACTCAAAACACCAAAGTTGTAGCCCTTGAAAAGTTCTACAAACTTGGTTTTAAACTTTTTCCCAAATTTTGCTTAGATTTTGAATTATTTCAAAAGGGGTAAAACAGGGTTTTGAAATTGAGGGTTTTGAATTCAATTGATTATTCTTTTTAACTAAACATGATTAATTATTTAACCCTAATAAAACATTATTTCATGTGATAAGAAACATGGCATTATTAATGTATTAAGCATACTAATAAAAATAACATATCACATCACTATTGAAACATGTAAAACACGTATATAAAACATGAAACATTCTATTGCAACATATGAAACACTATCAAGCAACACATGAAACATCACTATGCAACAGAGACCTGATATATGAAACATTGCTTATGCAACATGAAATGCATCTTATGCCTTGATGTATGCATGATCCGTACTTAATCAAGTTTTAACTGCTTTTTAACATCTGGGATGTTACAACGGGCGACACGAGGCGAGAGCAGTGTGAGGCACAAGGCACGGGTGGGGCACGCGAGGCACGAGGCGCGGGGCAGGTAGGTCCGTCCCGTTGGGCTGAACGGATGCTTGGTAGAGAGCGTTATCGACCTGAAAAGGCATAGAAAATTAGAAATATGACAGGCAGACGAGTTTGACTTAAAAAAATACCTTAAATTAAAATCATTGGGCATTGCAGCTATCCGAAAGCTTAAAGCCCATCAATGCTCACGACTCACATGGATCAAACTAGGAGACACGAATAGTCGTTTTCCCAGTTGCATGTAAACGCTCGAAGGTATAAGAACTATATCCTAACGGTCCTTGGCTTCAGCTAGCAATGGAGAGACTTGATCTCCTCCATCCTTGCTACTTCATCCTCCAGAATTCTTATAAGGGTTTTTTTTATTCTCGCCATAACAATTTTCCAACTTTTGAAAAACGCCATTACAATTCACGTTATTGGAGAATTGCCATTACTATTCTGCTCCTCCCTCATTCTTGCCCTTTTCTATGTTTGGAGCGTAGCTAGGCCACGTGCAGGTCATGTATTTGCGTATTGGCCTGTATTGCCCTGGGATACAATCAGATAAGTCACGGAGGTATTGACGCTGGTGGCCTCTTCCTCCCGTGTTATTCTCTCCCCTCCCGTGTTCTTCCTCTTTCTCTCCCGTGACAAACCCTAGCAGGCGAGGGTGCGCGATTGGAGTCGGGCAGCGGCGTTTGGCGGCTGGCAACGACGATTGGAGACCCTACCCACCGGTGCGCGTTGACTGGAGGTGATGGAGGCGCCCTGATGGCGACATCGGCTTCGTTCGTGCCTCCTCATCGCACTGGTGCGGCGACAATGGAGGACGCCGCTAGCAGGTACCCTTTTCCTCCTAATTTGTCTTTGTCTGGTCATCACGGTTGGGGATTAGTGTTGATTTGCTTGGAAATTTCGATGTATTGTGCATGTATACATTTTGATTTTGAGTTCAATTTACTGCATGGTAGGGATGGAATGTTTTTGGTAGAGGTTAAAGTTGAAGGTTTCGCTTCCAAAGACTCATCTGGTAGAAAATCTTACACGAAAGGCCATGTCTTTAAATGGGATGTGGAGTTTGGGTCCATGACACTTGACTTGCTGTTGAAAAGTCTAGCAAATGAATTGAATCTGAGTACAGACCAGGCACCCACTATTTGGTTCTATGACAAAAGATTGAAGGAGGATGCCAGATTGGTTGATGAGATACAGATGGTTGATTTCTTTAAAATGTATAAGGAGAAGATGCACTGCAAGGTTGTAGTACGTGTATTTGATAGGGCAAGTTGTGTGGAACTTGAGTTTGATGCACTGGAGCCTCTCTGTGTGGTTCCTCCTACTGATGCAGGTGTTCAGTTAGAGCCAGTTGTTAGCATGCCTAATCAACCCACTAGTGTTGCTCCTGAAAATGCAGAGGTAGTGCATGAAATAGAGCTAGATAGGCAGAGTTGAACCAATGACAGACATGTCACAGTGCCCAGAGGTTAATCTTGGGTTCAAGGTTTACCCACCTTTGCTGGGAAGAGCACCAGGTCGGCCTAAGGTGCAGAGGCAAAGGGGTTGTCTAGAGAAAAATGCCAACAAAAAGAAAGTGAGATGCAAAAGGTGTGGTGGTTTTGGACATTTTGAAAAGACATGCAAGCTTGACATGGTTGGAGAGGATGGTGAAACTGCTGCAACAAAGAAAAGGTTACCTTTACTTTGAATTATTTACTATTATATGCATTTTAGTTCACTTATGCTTAGTTCAATTATTTCTCGTTATTTACTGGAAAATAATTGCATGTACAGGAAGAGGACAACTAATGATGCAGGACCATCCAAGGGGAAGAAACAGAAGGCAGCGAAGAAGAAGAAAACTCCTAAGAAGAAGAAAACACCCTTGAAGAAGAAGCAGAAGAAAGACGCAGCAGCTCCGCCACCAAAGGTTGTCAGAAGCCTGAAGGACCTATTTTCTGATGGACAGTGAACCTGATGGACATAGAACCTTTCTTTTGTAATATAATGGTAGTGGCGATGGCTGTGAACCGTGTGTGATCTAGATGCCTATGATGGCAGTGAACTGTGTGTCATCTAGATGCCTATAATGACCTATTTTGTGGACGCCCTGTGATGACGTCGAAACTGTGAACTGGATGCACATTCTGGGTGCCTGTGATGGCCTATTTTCTGGATGCCTGTGATGGCATGTAAACTTGAACAAGCTGAAATGCTTCGACCATGTTATAAATGCACATCTATTTGCTAATATGTGGCTGTTATCTTCCATTTATCAGGATGTTAATGCTATTGTCATTTTCAGCTATTTTCTGGATAAATGATTCAGAAATGATATTGTCAAGTAATTTGCTCAGGTAGTGCAGAAATAATACCTATCAATAAATTGATGGCCAATTGGTAACTTTGCAGCACTACCTATGCTTTGTTGCACTACCAAAGGTTCTGCACTACCTGTGCTTCGCTGGGCACTTGATCAAGTTGCCAGACTCCAAACTGGGCACTTGCAGGTGGCCCCGTGAGTTATCCCCCAAAATTTCAAGCTTCCCTTTTTGTACTTCATCTCCTACTTGCATGATGACACTAATTTACAATTCCAGTATCATCCAGTATGCTACATTGCAAAATAATTCAAGGGAATAATCTGAATTTTCAGACAAATTATTTGAAAAACTTTCAGATTCCATTCATCAACTCATGCACTAGTACGTTCAACAGATAATGAAAATTTACAATAGTTAAGACCAACATAAGCTACATTCTTGAAAGCATTTCAGATTCCATTAACATTCCAGAGATAATGAAAGTTTACAATCCAACACACTGATCTTGGTCATACAACAGCTACGACGACCAACAAAAGCAGTACACAGAGCTACACCTACACATACTGATACACCTACAGATCAACTAAATTCACTACTTCCAAATGTTGGTCATAAGACGACCTACACAAACTGCTGCTATGACAACATATTCCTCTTTCACCTTCTGAACTTCCACCTTCAGGTCCCAAAGAGAAGTCACAGCACTGTCAACTTTCAACTTCATTTCATCCAATTCTTGCAGCAAGACAAAATCCGGTCGACAGAGCCATATCCACCACCTGAACTGAAATGCATTGCCTGCTTCAACCAATTTGGGTGCTGCACCTGAGACATGATAATGCCACATGTTGTTGGGTCATCCTGCATCCATGAAACCCTAGCCACATGAAATCCGTCCAAGAAATCAAAATTGAATACAAATTGACTTATCTTGATGTTGGACACGGCAATTTGGGCAATCCAAGATTGGGGACAAGGGCGGGCTATGGATGCCCACGCCCGTCGAGCTGGAGCCAGCAGCCGCCGCGCCCCTGAACTGACCACCGCCCATCGTCACTAGCAAGGCTGCGTGGGCGTCGGCGGCCTGAAAGGCGACACGGAAGGGCAAGCGGGGGAGGGCCGCGATGGCAGGCGGGCGACGCGGCAATGGCGTGCGCCTGTGCGACTCCGTCGGAGAGAACGGGGAAACAGAGAGAGACGAATGGGGGAGGCAGATTCTCTTGCCTTATCGACATAGCCAGGGGCAATACAGGAGAATACACAAATATGGCTCCTGTAGAAGGGCCAAGCTCCGGGCAAGACGTAGAATGGGGCAAGAGTGCGGGAGAATGAGAATAGTAATGGCAATTCTCCAATAACGTGAATTGTAATGGCGTTTTTCAAAAGTTGAAAAATTATAATGGCGAGAATAAAAAAACCCTTCTTATAAATGGTCAGCCTGGAAGAAGTATTTCTCATGCAAGAGGCCTCAGACAAGACGATCCTTTATCTCCAATGCTATTTGTTCTAGCCATTGACCCGTTTCAACTAATGCTAGTGCTGCCTAAAATGGCAAACTTTTTTTTTGCGACGACCTAAAATGGCAAACTTGAGGTGGTCCCTTTATGCAGTTGATGCAGCCATTTTTGCCGATGCCTCAAGTTCGGAGCTTAAACACCTCCAGAAAATCATACACATCTTTGGGGACTGCCCAGCCTTAAGAATCAATATGTCCAAAACGGAAATTTACACAATTTGTCTCAATACCGACATTGTTCAGAGTCTGATCCGAAATTTCCCGGGTAAAATTTGCTGCGACTCCGTCGGAGAGAACGGGGAAACAGAGAGAGACGAATGGGGGAGGCAGATTCTCTTGCCTTATCGACATAGCCAAGGCAATACAGGAGAATACACAAATATGGCTCCTGTAGAAGGGCCAAGCTCCGGGCGAGACGTAGAATGGGGCAAGAGTGCGGGAGAATGAGAATAGTAATGGCAATTCTCCAATAACGTGAATTGTAATGACGTTTTTCAAAAGTTGAAAAATTATAATGGCGAGAATCAAAAAAACCCTTCTTATAAACGGTCAGCCTGGAAGAAGTATTTCTCATGCAAGAGGCCTCAGACAAGACGATCCTTTATCTCCAATGCTATTTGTTCTAGCCATTGACCCGTTTCAACTAATGCTAGTGCTGCCTAAAACGGCAAACTTTTTTTGCGACGACCTAAAACGGCAAACTTGAGGTGGTCCCTTTATGCAGTTGATGCAGCCATTTTTGCCGATGCCTCAAGTTCGGAGCTTAAACACCTCCAGAAAATCATACACATCTTTGGGGACTGCCCAGCCTTAAGAATCAACATGTCCAAAACGGAAATTTACACAATTTGTCTCAATACCGACATTGTTCAGAGTCTGATCCGAAATTTCCCGGGTAAAATTTGCTCCTTCCCTGTAAAGTACCTGGGATTGCCTCTTCATACAAGAAAACTTCGCAAGGTGGATGTGCAACCACTGATTAACAAAATTGGAAACCATCTTCCGGATTGGAAGGGGAAAATGCTATCGCTCCCTAGACGAGAAACCTTAGTAAAAACGGTGCTATCCTCACAACCAATTTGCCACCTAAGTCTTCCTAGTACAAAAGTGGTTGCTAAAAAGAATTGATCGCATTCGACACAATTTTGCTCGAGCATTATGCCTCCGCTTGCTTTGGTTCAAATGGAAGCAGAGAGAAAGAGCGTGGGCTAAGATGGAGGTACCAAGCAATAAAGTGGATCTGAATCTATTTAATGCATTTTGGTTGGTAATGTTAAAACAACTCTTTTTTGGACCTCTATAGCTGGTTCGACAATACCTCGGCAAAGTGTATTGCACTGACGCTGTTCACGAAATCCAAAAGAAAAAAAATCATAGTTGACAAAGCTCTGGATCATAACAAATGAGTGGATCATGTTACCCTACTACATACTCATGTTGGGATTAGGGAATTCGTCAATCTCTAGGAGGTGCTACAGGGGACTGCATAGAGAGGACGAAATCTATTGGAAATGGACATCTAGCGGTGAATATACCACTAAAAAGTGTTCAAAAAAAAAAAAATATACCACTAAAAGTGCTTATCAAATACAATTTGATGAAAGCTTTGCCAAGATCAAAATCTTCCCAATTTGGAAGGCTAGAACTGAACAGAAATGTTGGTTCTTTGTGTGGACACTTCTTCACCCTAAGATTCTTACATCAAATAACCTAAGCAAGCGAAACTGGCTAGATGACCCAATTTGCAAACAATGCAAGTTTAATCCGGAAACACTGTCGCATCTGTGCAAAGACTATATCTTTATCAAAGAGGTGTGGTCCATAGTCAGAAATTGGTTCAACTTATCATAACTGCAAAACATCTCCGAAAAAGTCTCTATTTACAAATACTAGAAAAAATGCAGACAGAAATTTGATAAGGCGCATAAGGCCTCTTTTGACGGAATCCTAACCTATGTGTGGTGGAATATCTGGAAGGAGCGAAATCAAAGAACTTTTCCAACAATAAGAGCTACAACCCCTATAAGTCACACAGCTAATTAAAGATGATATTCAACAGTTCAATATGGCAACGTAGCAAACCATCGCCCCACCTTGAACCACCTCTAGTGTTCCTTACTATCAGTGTGAGGATTTTTTTTCCGGTTTCTTGGCCACCTAGTCGGACCTTCAATGTTTTCGCTTTTTATCAGTTCAGTCTCTTCTCTCCGTTTCAGCTGTTGTTTTGTTTTAGTTGCTTTCCTCATAGTTGAGTCGATGGGTGGCTTTGTAATTATCGATTTGTCTCTATTTTCTCTTTCATTCGTCGAAAAAAATTTACGGTAAAGGCATTGGAGTACATGAAAAAAGAAGAAGAGCCCTCCCTCTAGCCTCCCTAGAAGCACCATCCTGTAGACCGAAACAAAATAAAGCAGGCAACATCATCTGTGTGTTGTTGGATTTATTGTGGGCTTGGCTCATAATATATTTAATAAATCAATAAACTCTATGGTTCGTAACAGTATATGGTGTATGATTTGTACCGTATGGGAGTTTGACTAAACGTTGACTCAACTTATATGGTTGGATTTTATCTGTTTATATTGAGAGGTTGAGGAAATGACAACTCTTTTGCATTATGGTGAATGTGGGTTGACAATAATCCCGTGAGTTACCATCTCCTGATCTCCCCGGCTGGCCCCTTCTCTTCCCCGCTGCGTGAGTTACCATCTCCTGATCTCCCCGGCTGGCCCCTTCTCTTCCCCGCTGCAGGAATAAGAGTCCTCGCTCCTATCCTTCTTCTTCCGAGAGATAACACTTCTTCTTCTGAGAGACAACAGAAACACAGATACTACCGCTCCGTTACTAGATGGCGATCTCCATCCCGTGACTTCGCGTGCACGAGGTTGCGGGAGAGCAGGTGCCTCTGGAACCATTGCTCGCCTGAGAACCCTGCTCGGGGTGTACGGGTGATTAGGTTTTTGGGGAGTGACTACACGACTGCTCCTCTCCACGTCATCGGTCAACGTCTTCTTCCCTGATCCGCGCACGCCATCATCTTCTTCCACTGCGAACACCTTCCTGTAACGACTGTGGTCTACTACTTCGAGCAACACACTAATCTGCACACCATGACCGGAGGTGCTAGTGCGAGTGGAGCCTCCGATGCCTTCGGCATGGGACCCTGCTCTGGGTATATCCGTAAACTCACTCTTGTTTTTATATTTATATATGTTCTCTCTGGTATGCCATGTTTTGATGCTTTGGATCATGTCGTTGTTGTTTAATGCTACATGATCTTGCTGGTATGCTTTATATGATAAATATACCATGCTTATATGTTTTGAATCATGGTTTTATGGTTCATATAAGTATATATGATGTTATAATTACTATGCTAATTTTTATATATGTCATCATCTTTATGGTGTTATTTTCTGGATTAAATTGACATGAAAATTGCTTAAACATCAAACATATGTGCGTGCGCTGATCTCTGAATGGAGGAACATTGTACTCTGTTGGCGCCTTTGATGGCAATTGAGGAAAATTTGATCGAATTTCCGCTGTTTGCCATTGTGCGAGATGCGGGATTTTTCTTAGTGCAGTGGAAAATATTGTTTCCATGTATTGAGGATATTGGCAGGATTGCAAGAGCTAAACAAAATATTGTTCGGGTCTGCGTGTTGCTGAAGCCGATACTATAATAGTGCTGAATTTTCAGTGTCTCTTTTGTGGGTATAATCAGAGACTGTTTGTAATGCGACAGGAATTGTGGCGCAGTTTGGTGGGTAGTAATTCTTCCTACGCTTTAAACGGGCACCGTTGCCTTGGATTCTGGTTCTGGGGAGATAGATAGATCCCAATTCCTCCTCGCAGAGAATGCGGTGCTCCATCTCCATTGTGCTCAGTCAGGCCAGAAGAATAGGAATCCACAACAACAATGGTGATAAACATGGTGAGGGCCACACCGTCCTTGTGGCTTGTGCCGATGCAAAGGTGGCTGCATTTGCACGAGCGCCAATTATTTGTACGCTTCCCACCAACCGCACTGGATGGCTGAGCTAAACTAACCCGAACTGACTGCGCCGTCCTCGTGTCGTCTGTCGAGTGGCAAGTGCCATTACCTCTGCATTGTCTGTCCTCTTGTTCCCAAACCTCGCCGGCTCAACTCGGCCACCCCCTAAACCCGTACCACTACTTCGACTTCGACTACGGCGGCGGCGGCGGCGGCAGCGCTGGCAACAGCGGCGGCATAGAAAGGACCAAATAAGCCAGGATGCCTCCTTGCGCTCTCACCGTCGACTCCCTAAACCCAAAGGTTGCTGCCTGCCCGCCATCTCTATTTTGGCCCCCAAATATAATGCCAGTCTGATGACAACGTTCGAGTCCACCTTAATGTTATGCAGGTGCTGGCGCTCGCGGATCACCTCGGCGACGACGCCATTGCCCGCCGCGCGCAGGTACGCCATTGATCCAGAGATGCAGGTGTAGCCCGGCCCAGGTTCCGTTTGGTTTTGTTTTGTACTCCTACTACCTATCGATCCAGGTGTGCATGTCACTGTAGATTCCATCTTCGCCATGTCATGGTCTCTCGCTGTAAAAGATCACCAGCCTTGCATTGCCTCACCTAATTCCTGTGTTAAAACCATGTGGGTGTGGAACTGTGGCCACACAAATCACCTGATACCGTCCTCTTTCTTGATTTACAGTGCATCCAAAATGAGATAGAAACAAAACCGGGGTCACACCCTTTGGACGAGGTATGTTATTTATGATGGGAGTAATCTCATTTGTCCACTACATTTGGGATTTCATTCATATCTACTGCCTTGTAATAATCTAACCTCACCATATTTTCCCGAGACTGAACTTTTCCATGTCTTCTGCTTAGGGATGAAAACGGATCGGATACGGACGGATATGACTGATATCGTATTTGTTTTCATATTTATGTCCGGATTCGGATTCGAATACGGATAGTATAAAAAATATCGGATATGATACGATTGGATATCGACATCATAAATATGTGATTTAAATATTCGGATACGAATACGGTATCGGATGTTAAATATCCGGACTCGGATACGGACGGATTAAAACTCCTCTAAACGGATTCGGTCTCGAATACGGTCGGAAAATATCCATACCGTTTTCATCCCTACTTCTGCTAGATAATCTATTGCAGCCTCAGCAATCCACAATCCATGGGACAGCAGCCTTCCGAGAGGTGCCTGATTATTGTTCGCCATAATTGTTACTACTTCCTATATACAGTATTTCTCATCTCTTCATCACACCCTCTTATAAAGATCTTATTTTTTCCTTTTCTAGGTTCTTGCCTTGTGCGACTATCCCCATCTTCTAGAACAGAGTGAAACTAATTCCTTGTTCAGGTAAAACATGAACACAACTAATAAGTATATGGTGCACCAGAAGTTGTATGGGATTCCTTGCTAATTCCTGATGTTGCAGCTCTGATGCAATAGCAAGGGCACGGGAGATTCTAGACCTCTTTCCTGGGAGAGCAACAGGAGGATATAGTCACTGTCAGGCATGATTCTACACTGTCTTCAGACATGCAGAAACGCCCTCCTGTGTTTTCATTTCTATAATGCAGAATTATGCTACCTCTGTCCCAAAATAACTACCTTTTCTGGCTATCCACCTGGACCAAGTAAGAAAACAATTACTTTGGGGTAATTGTATTTTGCTAAACTGAAATATTTTGACTCATAGGGTATTGAAGGATTGCGCGATATAATCGCTGCTGGAATGGCCTCTCGAGATAATCTCCCATGTAATGCAGAGGACATTTTCCTGACAGATGGAGCAGCTCCACCGGTACCTTTTCATTTCATCATGCAGAGTGCAGGCACTTTGAATGATAATTGGAGAAGCCTTTTTCTTCTGCTAGTTGTTGGACATCATGATATAATATTTGCATTTAGTTACTTACAATGCTTGTAGTTGTGAAAAAAGAAAATAATTACTGTCAGAAACCTCAAAGCCTAGATACTCTATTCTGTTGAGAAAAGATAAATTTATTGCCACCATACAGGGAAAATTAATTATTTGGTTCAATAACATTAAACTAAACATAAAGTTATCCTTTTGTTATGTTACCTCCCTCCCACCCACCCACACACACACCACGCTTTTTCAGCTTCATCTTCGGCACTAATAGTTGACTGGTAAATAATAGTTTCTTTTATTTAAAGTGAAACACCCAGTAGAAATAGATCATGTGATGACAGTATTCACAATGAAGACCACACGTGCAGGATATAAGGACTTGAAGTAAGCCTAACAGTGCTTGCTCGTGTCTTGTGGTGAGCTTCTTTTCTTCTTCGCAGTGAAGATGGTTGTGTTGCTCCTTTTCAAACAGGTTCACATGATGATGCATCTACTGATACGGGATCAAAAAGATGGTATCCTCTGCCCAATTCCATCACATTCCTTGTACAAAAGTTATATGGTTCTCCAGGGCGCTACTCTTGTATGTATTGCAGTTACTAGAAATAGAAAAAAAAAAAGCTACAGCAGTTACTAATTACTATGCCATACAAATTTTTTTGTGAGCAAAACATATCTACGTTCTCGGGTGCCATATTACCTTGACGAATCCAGAGGCTGGGGAGTGAGCATGTCAGATCTGAAGAAGCAGCTGGATGGTGCCCGATCAATGGGTGTCGTTGTGAGGGGACTTGTGGTTATAAATCCAGGCAACCCTACTGGACATGTATATCTACTGATCACTGACTCGTGATTTTGATTTCTATATAATAGTCCAAATGTGATTATGTTCTTCATAGGTACTTGTGGAGGAAAATCAGCGTGAAATTGTGGATTTCTGTAGGAATGAAGACCTTGTTCTTCTAGCAGATGAGGTAAAGTTTTGTTGTATCTTCCTAGTCGTAGCTTAATTGAATCTTTGTGTCATTTTCAAATGCATCCCGATGAAACCTTGTTTTCTAGGTTTATCAAGAAAATATTTACACAGATGAAAAGAAATTTCACTCTTTCAAGAAGATAGCACGGTCCATGGGGTACGGCGAAGGAGACATATCTTTAGTGTCCTTCCATTCGATTTCTAATGGTAATTGATATTGACTACTTCCTTTCTTTCCTACTCCCTATTCTAGTATTATTCTACTGATTCTATCTATCATTTTTAAAAAAGATGAAGCATAAATAAAATTTAAAATCTCTTGTTTTTTAAATTTGTTAGGAATTTTTGCCTTGAACATCGAAAACTTTAGGATGGTTGATAACATAAATATGCATACTATTATGTGAATACAGTTAGTTGAACTTAATGACAAATAAGTGGTGTAATTTAAGCTATTACTTCAATGTATGTAAATGAGAACCTATCCATCCAAAAAATGGGAACATGTTTTGATGAATAATTGTTTCTTGTATAAATTGTTTGCGTGTAGTAGTCTAGACTCCTGGATGGTGAGGTCATATCACTAAAGGTTTTTCATCAATCTGAAACAACTTATTCTTTGTGGTCAGGATATTATGGTGAATGTGGGAGAAGGGGAGGCTACATGGAAGTCACTGGATTTAACTCTGAAGTAAAGAAACAAGTGTACAAAGTTGCATCCCTAAGCTCATGCTCCAACATCTCTGGCCAGATCCTCATGAGCCTAGTCATGAACCCACCACAGGTCAGAAAATGAAACGTATCTCCTTGTCTATTGATTTGCCAGCTTTACCAACGATGATAAGTCACCTTTTTTCAGGTTGGAGATGAGTCATACACCTATTATCAGGAAGAAAGAGATAGCATCCTGTCATATTTTGCTCGCTGTGCAAAGGTTGTTTTAGTACATTTTTTATTCAGTCGTGTCATCTCTGATTTTACTATTGCACAGCAACAAAAGATGCAACATTGAAATCAGAGGTATTGTATTCTTCCACTGTTGTTTTAGGCCATGGTGTGCACATTTAACCGGCTGGAAGGGGTAACTTGTAGCAAGGCTGAAGGAGCAATGTTTGTTTTCTCTTCAATTCATCTGCCAAAGAAGGCAATTGCAGCTGCTGAGGAATGTAACACACAGCCAGATGCCTTCTATGCTCTCCGCCTTCTTGAAACCACAGGGATTGTTGATGTGCCTGGTTCTGTTTTTGGACAAGTGAGTGCTTTGCGATCATGTTTGAGGCACAGTGAACTGAGCTATTTTACTGCAGTATATAAAACAAAAAATTCATCACGTTTCTTTTGGTATTCTAATATGGTATTCCTCTGTTATGTTCTGAAGATACATGGCACACGGCATTTCAGATGCACAGTCCTGCCACAGGAAGAGAAGTTACCACTAATCATATCCCGTTTTATGGCGTTTCATGAAGTGTTCATGGAAGAATTTCGCGACTAACGTTAGTCTCCAACTTTTCTTTTTCAATTTGTATTGTAGCACAACTTATTACTGTACTTTGGAGAAAACCTGGACTTCTGTAAGTGCATGATTCCTGTATGAAACTGTTTGAGTTTTCATTTTTGTTGTGTCCGTTACAGCCATTTTAGTCCAACACAGTTAATTTTAACTAGTCCATCAACCTGTGCTCTCGCACGGGTTAGAATTTTAGGAGATATATGTATTATGTACTGTTTAATACTTTGAAACGAAGAGAGTACATCTAACTAATAAAAAATTACTTTTACTAAATCGTAAGTTTTTCTTTGTTTATTTTCTAATATAATAGACAAAATAGATACTTTGTAGTCTATATCTAGTAATAATAACATCTGGTTATCATAAACTTATTAATTACTATTTTTTCAAGGAACTTTTTTTCTTTTCATGAAACCTCTATATATTTTAAATATGCAATTACTTTGAAACTTATCATTAATCATGGTGGCTCTTGTTGCATCATATATATTCTGAAGTCATGAATCTAAATTTTTTATTTTTTTGATTTTTATTCTTATTGACCGCTATGGATTCTCTCTCTCCTCAAGTTCAGTTGAAATTGTTGTCTTTATTGTATCTTTCATTAACTCTTCTTTTTGCACTTTTTGAAAATTAGGATTTTAGGTCATAGAGTATATTCTTAAGTACTTTAATAGCATAAGCCATTATTTGAAACTTGCAATATATCATTTAAGATAAGTCATAGAGCTTGAAGTGAGATTTAGTGCTAACCTCAAGAGAATTTTAATACTTAAACCTTATAATGCTTCACTTTTACTCTAAAGAATTTTAATACCCAAATCTTATAATGCTCGACTTTTAGTTTCCCATATTGCTCAAGATGGTTGAATTTTTCTATCAAGGAATTATATTTACAGTTATTGTTGTACTATCAATATAAACATATTAGATATTTTAGTTAAAATACATAAATATATCTAAAGTAACAATCTATATAAATTATATGTTATGATTACTAATATGGTTTAAATATTTTGTTAGTATCATTAGTATATGAGTTTTTAATTAAGAAAATAGTTTTTATGTGATGAAACATAACATATGTATTTTATTGCTCATGCACGTGTTTATATTATCTTTAATTAAATCTTACTATATTAATTGACAGAGGTCGGTATATGCTCTTGTTATCTAAAGAAATTTGTTGTAATCAGAAATGTTGATAATTTAGATGTAGATTTGAGGGGGTATTTAATTTTTCCAATAATGAGATGAAAGTTGAGTTGTGTAATCAATCATAATAAGCAGATGTTAGCTAAATTTAAATTTAGGTCTACTTTAGATCATGTTTCTTAACGATATATGCGGGTAATATAAATTATAGTCATAAGTTAGTTTATATTGTTTTACACAATAGCGGAAGTAGATAATTATTTAGAAAATAGAATAGATCCAGTAGCTATTGTTAGTATATACCTAATTGATGGTAAAATGTTTCTAATTTTCATAAAAATTTCTAGGATCTATCGTTTGATTTCCTATCAAATCTTGAGAGGATTAACATGAAGTTTCAATGGGGACCTCTAGTTAGGATTTCTAGTGTTTATCTTTTTCTATTCTAGTCACGAATCTAAAATTTATCTTTTAACTTTAATTAAGTTGTTGTAATTTTTTCACATGTTAATTAGAAATTCTAGTATTATTTATATTTATTCAAAAATTATTTTTATATTAAAAAGAGTCTAGGTCCTAGTAGTATTGTTTTCCATATAAATTGAAACTCGGCTTGCATACCGACACTAAACCTGCTGAATTTGTCGCACGAATATATGTGTAGTAGTATTTATATATTATAGAGTGCATAAAATTTAATTAATAAGATTGATATGGCATAATATTTTAGTAAAGATGTATGCACTTATTTAACATAATAACTTATAAAAATTATTATCATGGAGTATTAACATAAAATGTTATTGCTATGTGGTTTGTTAAGTGAATATTTTTTTATAACTTGTTAAAATAAATATTTATTATAATATATACATGTTTATTTGATATACATAGTGGAACATAGCATTATAATTATTTTATTTCATGATTATATATATATATAGTACTTTATGAATATTGATTTATCTTTTTGTAGCAATATATATAATACTATTTACTTGTAGATTTTAGATATTTTTTATTTATTCTTTATAATGGCTATGGTGTACACAAATATAAGGTAATACCTTATATTATCTTTCACAGCGACGTGTATGAATATGTTAAATGCAAACTTAGAATATTATTTTGCATTATCTTTCATAATAATAAAGGTGGATAATTTATAAATTTATTAAAAGTTATTTTAAATTATCATTCATAATGGTAGACATGCATAATTTTTTTGAGCCTAGACATGGCTAATTTAGATACAAAAGAGCGGATTATTTTAAATTAAAAATAGTCTAGGTCTTAGTAGTATTGTTTTCCACGAAAATTGAAACACGGCTTGCATCCCGACTATAAACATGTTGAATTTGTTATATCGCAGGAATATATGTGTAGTACTATTTATACATTATAGAGTACATAAAATTTAATTAATAACATTGATATGGCATAATGTTTTAGTAAAGACGTATACATTTATTTAAAATAATAACTTATAAAATTTATTATCATGGAGTATTAATATGAAGTGTTATTGCTATGTGGTTTGTTAAGTGAACATTTTTCATTTTTCATAACTTGTTAAAATAAATACTTATTCTAATATATACATGGTAATTTGATATACATGGTCAGGGCCGGATAAAAAGCTCGTCAAGCTGGCTCGATGGCTCGGTACAAAAGTGCTCTGATTGGACTCATTTATCTTTTAAAATGAAAATGACTTGATTTGGAATAACTTTCAACTTCGACTCGGCTCGTTAGGTTCGGCTCGTTAGGCTCGTCGTGAAGTTAGGTCTTAAACAATGCAAGAAATAATGATGAATAAGATTATACTAATTTCTAAAAAAAGCTTGAAAAAAACTATGGCTGGCTCGATATCCAGCCCTATACATGGTGGAACATAGCGTTATAATTTTTTTATTTCATGATTATAGAAGCATTTAGAAATATATATATATATATATATATATATATATTATGTATCGTACTTCATGAATATTAATTTATCTTTTTGTAACAATATATATATATATATATATAACTATTTACGTGTAGATTTTAGATATTTTTTATTTATTCTTTATAGTGCCTTTGGTGTACACAAATATAAAGGTAATACCTTATATTATCTTTCACAATGACATGTATGAATATGTTAAATGCAAACTTAGAATATTATTTTGCATTATCTTTCATAATAGTAAAGGTGGATAATTTATAAATTCATTAGGATGTATTTTAAATTATCATTCATAATGGTATACGTGGGTAATTTTCTTTGAGCTTAGACATGGCTAATTTAGGTACAAAAGTTAGAGGATTATTTTAAATTATCATTCATAATGACCAAGCTGATTAATTTAGACGCAATGTTAGGGGGTTATTTTAGATTATATTTTATAATAGCCAATGTGGGTGATTTAGATGCAAATTTAGGGGGTTATTTTGAATTATTTTCATAATGACATATGTGGATAATTTATATACAAATATAGGGGGTTATTTTAAATTATATTTTGTAATGGCAAATGTGGGTAATTTACATGCAAAATTAGAGGGTTACTTTATGTTTTTTTTATAATGACAGTGGTGGGTAATTTTCTTAATATATTACAATAGATCCAATGGCTATTATTACTGATGATGATTAGAGTCTACCAAATCAAAGGCTAGATGTTTCTGATTGTTGTAAGAATTTCTAAGATTTATCTTTTTTTAGCGCGTCTGGTGAGAATTAACGTGGTGCCTCCGTTGGAGCCTCTAATTAGTAATAGTAAGATCTTTCTTTTTAAAAAAAAAACAACATAAAAAAGTTACACGCAGTTTCCCGCAGCCCACCATTCTCATAGAATGATATAATCCTATTGTTACAGATTTTCACCTAGAACACATCGACTTTTGTTTCAGTCTACTGTAATCCCGAGGTTGAGAGAATTGATGGAAGCAAGTTGGAAGTCATTGTCTCAGACCTAAACAAAAACAAACCAAAATATTTTTACCCCAATAATAATGCTACAAGAGTTAGAGACGGAATTGACCAGTTGCCACTGATTATCTGTCAATGTCACAGCTGACAACTGCACTTAATCTATGCAGCCCAACCACAATCGTTGCCACGCCTTTCATTGACCTAAAATCCATGTTTAGTACAATATCCTCCACCACCCTCACCACTAATGGCCATTTACATGACATCAGCCCCATGATTATGATTACTTGTATGGTTCCTGCAAGGCTTCTCCAATCCCATCATCCATGGCTGCCTTGACCTTGAGGTGCTACTGCTACTCATCTAGTGTAACCATTGTTCCGAGGAGGAAGACCTCGAGGGTGACGATGATAAGAGCCTCCATCTCCATCGATGACTGCTCAAGTTCAGAGTCCAAGAAAAAATCCAACTCTGTCAGCTTCACTGGCAAGGTTAACAAGGTATGTACCTGTTTTTCGTTACAAGACGTGACCTCCATCTGAAACATCTCTCTCCTTTTCTGATCTGGAACTCTATCTTTCAGGTTTATGAGGACAAGAACATGGGAATCCTCTGCTACACCGATGAGAACGGTGAATTGGTGTGTGAAAGCCTAGACGAAGGCCCGAGGCTGACCCGCCAGGACATGGAGAAACTCAATATGGAGAAGTAAGTCACGTTCAAGATTTGATCTGTCTTGCATCCTGTGAACGTACAGTAGAGGATGCAATAACTGACCGCATAATGCTTTTGCTGTGATGTGATTAATCAGAAAAACGAAGCACAAAGAAGATCAGAGGCAGAGGACAGCGCCCACAGTGGGTAGGATCGACTGGAGCAGCCTCCAGGCTGCAGTTAGCATGGGGAAGAACTGAAGAAGGATCTTTGTGTTCAGTACCATGGTGTGTTTTGTTTGCTTGCTTTGTAGTAGTGGTTTAATAAGGATCTTTGTGTGTAGGATAGGACTGCAGGAGAGAGGAGGAGCTGATCTAGCTGGCCAGTTCTCAGTCTCTTATGGATAAGAGGAAGTATACTCAGAATAGTGTGCGATTTTACTTTGGCTTCAGTTTCAGTACCATGTAACAATAAAGGAACAATGGAACACTCTTGCTCGCTCGCTTGTCATGTCGCTAGACTGCAAGAAGATTCAAGAGAGCCAATCAAGCTACTACTTTTGAGAGGACGAAGATATCCGGCGACGAGTTGCGTGTTTGGGAACCACGCGACCCTTCTTCCTCTTTGTCGGTGCCGCCCCTACCCCTACCTCCGCCCTTGCTCGTGCACACTCCCTCACGCACCCCTCTTCCGCCCCCTCGCGCTTCCTTCACTCGCGGCCAGCGGCTCCCGCCACCTCACCACGCCACCCACCTCCTGCTGTCGTCCCCTCGACCCTGCCCTCCCCTAATCACAGGGCAGCCGTGTGATACCCTTTTGGGAGGTGTTCTCTCGAGGATTCATCCATGATATCACTACTGGAAGATTAGGAATCCGCCACGACTTTCTCTTTGTTTGTTAGATTGTTATTGATCTTGTTCATTGGTGTAACATCCCGGATTTTCGGGCAACCAAAAATACGAGCTTTTAAATTTTTTTCCTGCAATTGTGTGAAGCACGTAGCTTCTAGGTCTAACCCGAGACTAACTCACTAACAAGTCATTGCATACATGTAGAATTGAGTGTAGGTGTGCCGAGGTTCTTTAGTTGGTTTAGGTTTTATGTCGGAGTGCACAGATCTGTAGCAAAGTTCCTTTTGATCTCATCTGAAATTGTTTCTCGATCTCCTTGATCCAACCTCCAAGTTCCGTAAATCAGAAAACCCCTTCCCAAATCCCCCCTTTGGATGCTCCTCTCAATCTCTCTTGGATTATATTTCAATCCCATTCAAATTCTCCCAGACTTCTTCTAAAGATCCCTTCTCGAACTCTTCCTTGAATTCACCTCAAGTCCTATTTGATTTTTCCCTAAAGCCTTTTTGAGGTCCCTCCTCTAAATTCCTCTATGTGAATTCACATTCAAATTCCTTCAAACATAATTTAAAAAAGGAAAATCATTTTCTCCTTTCATTTTCCAAACCGGCCACCATTCCTTCCCCTCCTTCTCTTTTTCTGCCAGGCCCAGCTATGCTCGAGCCTCCAGCCGGCCCAAGCCACGGAACAAGCCCAGCCGGCCTTCCTCCTCTTTCCGCGGCCTAGCTTCCCCAGTGTCCGCAGGCCCACTCGCAAACGTGTAGCCCGCAAACCCAACCGCAGCCCCCGCGGGCCCATGTCGGCCCTCGCAGGCCCACCAGCTCAGCCAGCGCGGCTCCTGCCGATACCTAACGCGAGCCTGATCTCGACTCGAGCCGCCGCTGCCATTTTAGCCGCGCCCTGCCCCCTCCGCTCGATGAACGCCGCGTGGCTCTCGGTACGGACGCCGAGGCAATCACCGTCCATCCCATCAACCCTAGGCGCCGCTCCGCTATAAAAGGGAGCAGCCGCCGCCACTCTCTGCTCCAACCCCAGTCGCCGCCGCCACCATCTTCCTCCCCTTCATGCCTCACTCTGACTAGAAGCGAGCACCGCCACCCTGCTGCTCTCTGCGGGAACCGCTGAGCACACCACCACCCCCCACTGACCATGCAAGAGCTCGGCTGCTCTTGGCCGCGCCATCGAGACCCGGGCCTACCTCCGCTTCGCCAGCCTTAGCCAGCAGCATCGTCGCAAGCTCCTCCATGGCTCCATTTCCGTGATGTTGCCCGACGAGCCAACGCCGGAGCCGCGCCACCACGGCCTCACTCTGCGCCGCAACGCCGTCGGCGTCTCGCTGTGCCGCACCGCCGCGCGACCCCAGCGCCTCGCCGAGCTGCTCCACCCCACTCCCACAGAGTGCGTCGTTGAGCACGCCGCCACCACTGCATCCCCAAGCGCCACTCCACCGCCTCGGAGTGCCGCACCCCCAAGTAGGCATGCCACCTCGACATCACGCCGAGCCCCGCCACGCCACGACGGCAACCGTGCGCACCGCGCCCTCCGCTAACGCGTCCATGAAGTCGCCGGAGCCCCTTCTCTACTCCACTATGCCACCATCCCTGTCGTGCTCCGCCCAGGACCTCGACGTGCCCGAGCAGTGCAACCACATCCTTCTCCCCCGCGTCGAGCTCCGCCGGAGCCGCAAACTCTACCACCGCGCTCATCTGCGCCTCCGGTCGCACGACCTCAGCCTCGTCATGCAGTGCCTCCGACCTTGACATCACGCTCGCCTCGCCGCGGTGGCCACGAGCTCCCTTGCCAACCCCGCGACGCCAAGCTACCACCTCGCTCGCATCACGACGCCACCACCGCCCTTGCTGCATGGGCGCGCCCGAGTTCCTCCTCCGAGCCGGCATCTGCTCCACCGCGACGCCGACGTTGTACCCCTCTGGGAGGCCACCCCTGCTCGTCGCCACCAGGAACCGGGAGCCAGAGCCACGGACTGAGTCGGCCTTTGCTGCTCGCTGCGGTCCCCAACCACCGTGACCAGAACCATCTTGCCGGCGACTCGTCACCTCTCTTCGCTGTCGGTGAGCCGTTGTGCCCAAAAGGCTTCGCCCTTATGCTTCCTATTGTCACCATGCTGAGACCGGCCTTCGTGCCACATTCGTCCACTGTTGCAGGGGAGCAAACCACCCTATTGCCATCTGCCAAGAGCTGGACGAAGCCGCTACTTTGCCGGAGGACAGCAGCACCACCACGCCGTGTCCATCTGTGTGTCCGACCTTCGTGCCGTGAATCCTTGCTTGCAGGGAGGCCGCCGACCCTGCTACCGTGTTCCAGCTCGCCACTGCCCTGTCTCGGCTAACAGCAGCAAGCCAAAGCCCGCCGAGACAAGCTACTGTAGCCCCTCCCCGCTTCTATCAAGGTCGACCCCTTGCACCTAGTCGACGCCGTACGTGACGTCAGCAACACCTTTGCCTTTCTTTTTCTTGTTCTTTTCATACTTATTGATACATGATCATCATTATCAATCATCTACACTTGTTCATGATCACCTACTTGATCTCTATCTATTGATGCCTGTGTCGTGCCTTCGCCGCCGGTCTATCTATCTATCTATCTCTTGTGATGGCTATGGATGTGTGCTACTCCACGTGGGGTTGTGTTTTGTGGTTGCGTTGCGAACCTTTGTTGGTTGTGTGTTGTTTATGTCTCGTCTGTGGACTATGCCTTCGAGCCGGTCGAGGGATCGTACTTCATTCAGTAGTTTCGGTCATGGGTTCACCCCGCCATGGCCGTAACGCCGAGTGTAACTCAATCTCTCGTTTTTAGTCAACTTTGTAGTTCCGTAATTGTAACATCCCAGAAATTTTTGGCACCCAAAAATCACAACTACAATTTTTTTTGCTTAAATAACCATTGCATGTTTGAGCATCGCATTCATTAACCAACATGCGATTCAGGTCTTTATGATTTTATGTGATGCTAATAAAATTAACAACCTTGTCTAAGTGCCTACCCTTGGATGTGGACCCCACCACCCTGGACCCCTAGTGGACTACCCCTAAGGGTGTATGCATGGTTGGCACACATGTATATACATATAGAAGCCCTTGGGTTAGATAGTAAAGGAAAATTAGAAACAGAAAAGCCAAACATATACCGGGAAAGCCAACTGGCGGCACCACCCCGCTCTACCCCACGCGCAGCAAGGCCGTCCTGCCCACGTCAGGCCAAGGCCTAGCGCTAAGGACCAGCCCAACCGAGGGGGAAGGGCCCGCAGCTGAGAGCGCCGCGTCACCTTCTGGCCCTGACGCTACCAAGTGGGCCACGGACGTCATCCCCACCATCCCTTCTTTTCCCTTTCCTCTACCATGGACGCAGGGCATAGCGAAGCAGAGCACCCACCAGGCAACATCCGAGGCCGAGCTGTGAATCGAGCCGCTCGTTTTTGAATCGGTTGGGCTACCCAGGCTCGATGCACGCCATGTCGATGATCCAGAGCACCCCGTGCCCTCCCTAGACCACGCCTCACCGTGCTAACATCGCTGGCAGAGCCTGCCCGTCATGACGCCATGGCTCGGCTCCACTTTTGACCGCTTGGTTTCAAAATCGCACCCGGCCGCTGCAGCAACATGCCAGGGGAGGGGAAGAGCCCTAGCCGGGGCACCCGATCACTGTCCACATACCCCTTGCGCGCCTCTCCACCATCGATAAGGCATCGCCGCCCACCTAGACCACTGCGCCTATAAGAAGGGCACCCCCTGGTCGCCTTAGCCCTAACCCCCTTAGCTGTCGCCTTGCTGTCTCACTCGCCACACCCGATCGAGAGGAAGGAGAAGAAGGGAGTGGGGAAACCAGAAGTGGAGCCGTTCGGGGCGAGGAGGAGCCGGAGCCGCTCGGACCACTAGAGTCGAGGGAGGTGACCCCGTCGCCCTCCCTCGCTGTGGACTGCACGGCACTGCAACCTAACGCCACTGCTTTGCCTCACCACTGTCTCGCCGCCCGACCACCCCGAGCCCAACGGTGAGGCTCCTCACGCCACCTTTCGCTTTCCCATGTTTGCGTGCCGCCATTTTGGTGAACGGCACCACCGTGGCACCACCGTGCTATAAGTGGCCAAGGCCGAGCCTTGAGCCTTGGCACAGCACGACCACACACTCACCACCACGTTGGGATCATTTTTTTGGCCATCACAAGGAACCCCGCACAAAGGCACTGGTGCCGCAGTTCGCGTGCGCGATGCGATCGCCGTGGCCGTGGCTCACCATGGTGGGGCCATTCTCGCTAGCCAGGGATGGTAGAGCTTGGGAGGTCAACATCGCATGCTTCGCCTTGACCCAGAACGCGCCATGCTCACGGAGTTGGGAGGAAAGGAGCCCCGAGGGCCGTAGAGCGCCGCCGCCGGCCGTAGTCGCCGTGCCCTGGGACGCCGTGGTGGTGCGGCCGTTTCCACCCGTTCCGATCCCCATCAGAGCCCCAAGCTACTGCTATCACCACACCATAGCCCTTCCTAGGTCCCTGCAAGCCGTAGAGCCACTTAGGATGCCCACCGAGCCACCGGGACGCCGCGATGAGCAAGTGCACCGCCGCCGGGAGCGCCATCGCGTGAGCAGAGGAGGACAAGGGAGGGAAAGAAAGGCAGCGGCTCGGTGAGATCAGTCCACTGTGGGCCGAGGGCGGGGAAAGGGTACGTGCACTGTGTCCATCACGAACCGTGCCTGTGGACCATAAACCAACACCACTTGGACCACCATGAGCCGCGTGCATGAACCCGCAACCTAGTGCTGACCCGCTTGGAGGTCCAGCCTGCGACGTGGCTGCACCACACGCTAACACGTGTCCGAGCCAGGCCAGGCCCAACCCAGCCCTAACCCAGGCCCATCCGAGCCCAGTCCACGGCCCGGTCAATGGTTGACCATTGACCGTTGACCAGTCAATGTTGACCCGTACCCACCTGTCAGCCTCTCTGTCTGAACCGACCAATCCCGTGCTGCCACGTGTCAACCCCTAAATAAACCTAGACTTTTTCTTTTTCTATAAATGATTTAATCTTCAAAAATTCATAATTAAGTAACCGTAGATCAGAAAAATGCCAAACCAGAGTCCAAATTTTTCTAAAATCAAGCTCTACGTCATGGGCCTATGTTTGAGTGCATTTGGATCTTTTGAATTTTAGTTGCTTCTTTGTGCACCTATATAGGAGCCGCTAACGTGGCTATATGTTACGTTTGGCAGACCCAGAGGAGCCACCGACTGAAGAGTTCGACCCCGACTACACTGACGACTTGGGTGACGACCTGCCAGGTGCCACGCCCCACCCATTCGTAGATCCTATTGCGCATTGCAAATAATTAGAATTGCTAGTGCTTTATTATTACTGCAATAATGATGATAATATGTTGCAAGGTAGTTACTGCTTTTGAGCCGTTTACCTTATTGCGACCTTACTCCTGCTCACCCTGCTATTAGGCTAGATGCTGCTATATTACTTGTTACTACTGCTTTACTCTTACTCGCATTATATCTGTGATGTGATGCTGGTGAGTGAGAGGCGTACTGAGACAAGGCACAAGGTGCCGATAACTTGATAATAACCTGATAATGAACATAGGGAGATCTTGGCGTGAGTCTTAGGTGAGTGGTGAGGGTCGAGTCAACCGAGCAGGATCCGACGATGAGTCACGAGGGCAAGTCTTGCCGAGGGGGTGCTACTTGGGTGTCCCTCATGAGAGATATCTGTGGCAGGTACATGTGACAGGGAGAGGTCCCGGGGTGGAGTGTCTTCATGGGACGAAGCTCCGGGATGGGAGGTGCTATGATGGCACGGGGTACCGGGTGTTCCGTCGAGCGGACCACCGGTTGGCCCCTCTGAGAAGATATCCTGCTTAGTCGACTGATATGTTCTGTGGACCGGGTCTTAGGAAATCCTTACGCCCCACTCTCCCCTACCATGGAAACGGGATGGACGTATGACTTGCTAGTGCGGTGCCACTACTATTGGGAGGTTCACGGATAGTATAGGAAGGTACGGGCATGGGGACCCACACCCTCCTAAGATAACATAGTGACCATCGGGGCCTGGTACTACGTCTCACAGTCTCAACATGTCGGTGGTACTCCGACACGACCCTAGTTCTGAGTGATAGGGTGGCACCGTATTTGATTGGAAGGTGGCCTGGAATTTGCCTAGACGAGGCGCATCGTCGATGATGGTGATCCTATGGGTAGTGTAAACCTCTACAGAGTTCTGGTTGATCGATCGATACATGTGCCGACTTGTCGGCCATGGACCTTTCCTGAGTACAGCTTCACTTGACTAGAGAGAGTCCTTCTACCTTTCCTGGGTTTTAGAGTGGTGTTCCGGCTAAGGCCGTTGAGACATGGACGAGAGGGAGTTGTCCATGTCGATGAGAGAGGGAGATGTGGTGTGGTGATGAGATATGTGTTGGGATGGGTTAATGTGTGAATGAGATGGGTTAAAATTTGACAAACTTATATTATTAAAATATTGTTTACCCGCATAGGAAACCACAACCAAAGATATGTCTTTTTTACCCCCTTTGCATCTAGTTCCACAAAGCAAATGCATCATAGGATGGGCGATGCGTGGCCAGTACCAAGTGTACTGATAGATTTTTGGTAGGCTCAGAGCTCGAGTACGATAAGGGGGACGACTGGGAGGAGTAGGGGTTCACCCTACGCTCAAGCTTGGTGCGAGGAGTCCTAGTTTCTGATGATGTCTACGAGATGTTGTTCCAGATGTTGTGTGTGAGCGTGTTCCGCCCTGCGTGGCGATGATAATAATTAATGTAAACCTTCTATTTGTACTCTAATATTCGTGTATGACTCTGTTATTCGACTGAGATTTGGGTAATGGCATGAACTTGTTCATCTATTACACTTCAAATCTGTGGCATTCCCTTCGCGGAATGCAGGTTCGTTTCTGACGACCCCTTCTATGGCTCTAGGGCGTGGCCACCATGGGCTCGATATCAGTGCGCTTCCTACCCGCACGTGATGAACCCATCATGGCTAGTCTATGGGAGACAAACTAGGGGACGACCATAGTGGAACTTGTGGAAGCCGGCTCGTGTAGGTCTAGCTTATGGTCGCGGGTTCGCTCGCCATGACCAATAGGCTCTACCTCTTTCGCTTTTGCCCCTTTTGCTCTTCTCCTAACTACCATGTATGTTGGCACCACCTAGACCCAGGCATCTCTCTGGCCCTTGCGGTGACAATCTCATCGCTAAGGACCATAAGGATAGTCTTGTGCCGATTCTGCACCTAGGTCATGGAGCACTGCGAGTTGGTTCGGATCGCAGAACCATTCCTCTTTTCTTCCAATCTTCACCTGTTCCAGAACGAGTTGGTCAGAAGAGTGCGGATTCCATTCTTTCTTCCTCTTTTGTTCTCAATCCTCGTCGATCTAGTAAGGTGTGGATTGAGCTCTTCGCTAGTTTGGTGTTTGTCGCTCTCTTGATTCCATTCCTCCGATTCCTGTCGTTACAATGGCGAGTGGATTAAAGGAAGATGAACCTCGTGTCTCCTGTCGTCTTTTGGCTCTTCCATGCTCGAGCCCTTGTATGCTTGTACCTTCTAGACCGTAGCGTCTCTTTGGTTCTTGCAGTGACAACTGCACCTCAAAGAACCCTGGGGATGTCCTAGTGCATTTAGTGCACCTAGGTCATGGTACCCTACAAGTCATTTGGGCACTCATGTTCTTTTGCATGTCTCTTCTTTTGATGCCCCGTCTCTTGCCATGGCGTGTGTATTAGAAGTAGACCACCTCTCTTCTCTTCTCTTCCCATTCCACCCTCTCTTGGTTCTCGTCAAGTTATAGTGGCGTTTAGATTAAGAGAGAACATGACTTCTTTTGCTTGTAGTCTTTTTGGTTCTCGTCATTTTCCATGACGCTCGGATCAAAGGCCGCAAGCCATGGTGTTTGCTTGGAATGAGCTAGGGCCTATGCCATTCTATTTAAGCCGTGCAGGTCAACACGATCGACCCGAGAAGTACTGGCTAGGCTAAGACCTAAGTTTGTGCTTAGCAAATCACCACTTGCATTTCTTTGGCCCAGGGATCGGACATCCGCCGAGAGGGCTAAGTCGTTTCCCCTTTTTGTGTTCTTCTAGTGTAGTTCTTCTGTGCCTTGTTGCCTCTCTTTCTGTAGTCTTTCTAGGTTTAGTGGTCTGATTGCTCTTTCGCTTATCGCTGTTTCGAGGTAGTTGTGTCAAGGTTAGCGATGATTGGACTGGAAACGTTGGAGGAGGGGCACGTGAGGGACAACCAGACTTGGAGGAGAACGACTACAAGTACGCTGAGGATCTCGGAGTTGACATTCAACAGGTGTTCCACGTCCCACCCAACCTCATAGAACCTATTAGACATGCTACATGTAGATGCTAGTGCTTTACTTTCTTGCAATTGAAATGTGTAGGTTGCATGGTAGACTGCTTGTAAGCCATTACCTTGTCACAACCTATTCCCCTGCACACCCGTTGCTAGGCTAGACGCTCGCATACTACTTACCATTTTACTTTCACTATGCATTATATCTGTGATGTGATGTTTGGTGAAGGAATAACGTGAGTGGATAAGGTACGTGGTGCCGATAACTTGGTAAAATTGGATAATGAACTCAGAGAGATCTTGGCGTGCGTCTTGGGTGTGTGGTGAGGGTTGAGTCGATCGGACAGGATCCTATGATGAGTCTTTAGGGCAAGTCATGCCGGAGGGGTGCGACCTGGGCATCCCTCGCGAGAGGTACCTATGGCAGGTGCATGTGTGAGCAAACGAGGTGTTGGTTATCCCCGATGGAGGTGCGGTCGAGGCACGGGGTGTTGGTTATCCCCTTGAGAAGATATCCTGTCTGGTCCCTCTAAGGACTGGTATGTCTTAAGAACCAGAACCATAGGGCCCTTCGTGCACACCACTCGCTCCTGATGGGCAGGAGACGATTACCCGACTAACTAGGACGCTGCCACTACTACTAGGTTGAAAGGCGATAGTGTAGGAAGGTATGGGCATGGGGGCCCACACCCTCCTAAGACAACGTAGTGACCTTGGGGGCCCGGTACTACGTCTCATAGTCTCAGCATTTTAGTGGACTCCGAGGTGGCCCAGGGCTGAGTGGTAGGGTAGCACCGCCTGGTTGGGAGGCAGTCGGCATCAGCCTAGGTAGGGCACCGCCGATGATGGCGATCTTGTGGATTTCCAGGTGTACACGCTCTGCAGAGTTAATCGATCTATACGTATAGCTACGTCCGCGGATATGGACATTCCCATGACCTATGCTTCACTTGATTAGAGAGAGGAGTCCTTTCTACCTTCCCCCTGGGTGTTGGTGTTGGACCTGGCTTTGGTCGTTGAGGCAAGGTATGAGCGAGAGTCGACCTTACCGCCGAGAGAGAGAGTGAGATGAGATGTGTGTTTGGGATGGGAGAACGTGTGGATGAGATGTGTTAAAACTTGATGAACTATGATCATAAAATATTGATGAACTTGCATAGGAAACCTACAGCCATATATAGGCCTTTTGATCTACCCTTGCATTCCACTTACCACAAAGCATACGCAAAAGTATAGGGTGGGAGATAGTGGCCAGTACAAATCGTACTGATAGATTTTGGACAGGTTTGGACGAAATCTACGATGACCATGAGGACATGGATTAGGAGTAGATGGTCTCATGCCTACGCTCAAGTGTGGTTGAGAAGATAGAGTCTACGCCCGCTGACATTCTATGTCAACTCTGATGACTACCGTGAAGGAGGAGCCTTCACCCACCGATGCACTACAACGACTCTGATGAAGATGTGTGTGCATTTCCACTAGATTAATCTATGTAATAGGTGTGTTAACCAGTGTTGTAAAGCCTTGTAACTTGTAATTCTACGATGTATGACTATGATATTAGCTGATAATTGATAATGTGATGGATTGCTCTCGTGATCTACTGCATTATAAATCATATCTGTGGATTTTCCCTTCGAGGAAAATCGAGATCGTTTCAGTTGGTTTTCGTTTGTGGAGCTCCATCACTACTATTTTTTAAGACCTCTCTGTTGGTTGCTTGGTTGTTATATAGGGAACTAAGGCCGCTGCCTGGCCTAGGCTCCTCTCGCTGGGTTGGTTGTTACTTGTGGAGTTGTGGTGGCTACTCTATCATCATAGACTCTCTGCTTGTTCTTGTGGTGTTGTGGTTGCTACTGTCCCATAGTGGTCCTTTAACTTTTTCCTAGTCATCAGCTCGTGAAAACGTAGGACCTTTCATTGTTGTTGCTTGGTGTTCACGCATTGTCGCACCCGATTTTCCGAAGAATACCAAGCGCTAACTACATGTGTGCCTAGGATGTCCACACAACACATATAGTGACAAATAAGGAGAATATCAAGAGCAATGCTTTATTATATATCGACCATAGTTACAACAGGACTTACAACTATTATAAAAGCATAGTAGAAACTATTCTTGATCTTCTCTTCGGGGCTTCATACTCTACAGGGACGGTTGACTGGGGGAAGCACTCGCCTAGTACTCATGGACTCTGCAAGAAACTCTTCACTTGATTCACCATCTGGTACCCATCTAGGATTTTTTTATTATTGGTGACAACGACAAGCGTCAGCTCACCATGCTCAGCAAGTGTACCATGAGGTTATGCAAGGCTCAAGAAGGCTTGACTCGGTTGTACTGTGGTAAACATTTTTAGTTGGTCATATTTTATTTATTATGCCTATGTTTCTAAGTTATGCTTATGGCTCCCATGTGAATATAATTAGTTATCACCATCAAGATTAATCATATCCCAAACCATCCATAGAACCATCTATCTCGAAAAGGATCTAGGCCGCTCATGACCGTGAGCACGGCTGATATATCAGTTTGATCAAACTCTACAGAGTGTGTACACTTTCACCTTGAGTCGTGAATACCCCTGTGCCCGAGGTGGCCAACCTCTTGACTCACTTCCAAGGTAAGTCGGCAGGGTTCACTACGAAGCCTTTCACTAATTACCCTAACAAGTTAGTAGCCACGAGGTTTCAGCGTCTAGGCGAATAGAGCCCCCCCTTCAAGAGTGGCACACCATGACCGCAGCCTAGTACTCACCTTGATAGGCAAGAAGCCATTCTGCAACCTAGTCCCCCCTCTTGCGCCGAAAACTTTCGGTAACTACTAACAAGCTAGAGAAAACTAGCTATACGACTAAGATCGTGCCCATTTATATTCTCAAGGCTGTACGGAAGTCCTAGGTTGCCGCTTTAAGATTCAGTCCTTACGGAGGGCAGACTAGAGCACTCAACAAGGCCCAATGCTCTAACTCCCTTTCTATCCATGTTGCCGAAAAGCACCATTTAACCGATGATTCCATATGTCATTAACCAATATTAACATTACAATATTTGGTAATTGAAAGCTAAGCAAAGCTACCCACATGCATGAATCCATGGTAAACAAGGAGTACAGGGCATCAAAAGTACTAGGTAAGATCCTTAGCATCATATTAGACACATGCATATGAAAGTGATTATAAGGTTATTAGGTGACAAGGGAACTCATGTTACACTTGCCTCAAATAGTGCTCAAACTTGTCCAACTCTCCTTCTGGATCATCCTTGTATAGCTTCATCTAACGATAGCTACAACCATCACAAGCATCATAGACAAACCTAGAAGCATTACATCAATCATTATATATAAAACAAGATATAAAGTTTATTAAACAAGTAGGGCTTGTTCTAAGACCGCGAGAGTGCAAAAACTAACCAAAACAGGAGCCACGATTAAAAGATATGATAGTTGAAAGGTATAGATGGGAAGGATTGAATTCATATGAGAAGGTGGAGGTTGGACTTGAAGATACATATTCAGAACAAAAAGGGTTGGACATGTTTATAGGTTACTTGGGAACATATCATGACGAACCAGTGCACTAAGGTGGATGATATATCAAAGGGAAACACGATTATGGTGATTTGTGCATCGGTTGAGCGTACCCGGTGGCGGACAGTGGCGGGTAGCAGCGGCTGTGGCCATGAGAAGGTAGATACGCATCGAAATTATTGGCATAGAACTTGGTAGGATCATGTGCAATTAGGAAACACACGGTCATGGTAGAGGGCTTAGCGAATCATGTAGTGGTTTAGCGGGGAACGTGGCGAATTGTTGAGGTATCCAAGACATACACGTCGGCGGACAGCGGTGGTTATGATGACCGATTGCATGGTTATAACAAAGACAAATGGTGATTCGTTGGATGGGGTTGCAAGGCATTGCATGGAACATGTTGTGACAAAAGGACATGATGTTTTGACCGTCGGTTCGGCGGGGAACAAGATTGCAAGGTGGCACTACGTGGCTGTTGACATGGCAGGAGCAGCGACATGGTGATGCTTATATCCTTAGTGTTGTGGTTCATATGACCAAGAAAACTTATGGAGATGTGTGCAAGTATATGATGCACATTGTGGTCGAAGGGCTTGACCACCGGAGCGGCGAAACATCAGGAACACGCATGCCAACCGGCATCAACACGGCTGCGGGGCAGCAGGGACAGCGAGCACAAGATAGGAACATATATCTTTCATCTTTGGTCATATCGCCATGAAACTTTGCAGAGGCATGTGCAACTATATAGATGATGGTATATCCAAAGAATGCATCCTGGGGTTCACTGGATCAACGGGAACGTCATTGCCGAACACAGGGTGTCTGCTGTTTGGACAGCAGGGGTAGAAGACACTTCGGTCTCCATATCTCGGCCATCGGGGATTGCATAGCCGAACCAATTTGTGGGATCATGTGCAGGGATGTCATGAACATGTAGGTTCAAGGGCTCTATGATTTGGATAGTGGATTAGCGGGGAACGGCAAAACCACTCAGAGCTGCAATCTGACCAAACAGCAGGAACAGCGGGCGCGGTGATGACGATATCTCTAGTTCCTGAACTCCTATGGTAAAACCATCTTACAGAGGCATGTTCAAGGATGTTAGCTACAATTTTACCAAAGGGTTTGATGATAGGAGTCACGAAACAGCGAGGAACGCCAATTCCGTCAGCAGCAGCAAAACTGGCCGCGAGGACAGCAACACATACATCGGGTAAACTTCGCCGGGGATCAACCATACATCATCTAAGGTACTTGATATCCAGAGGTGACCATGAAAACATGATGGGAGAGATGATGGAGTGTTCTCACCAAGGGTAAGGGTGTGGTGGAGTGAGGAGATGCATCGACGATGGCCGGTGACGACGATATAGTAGAACGGGGCATCCTTCTCGCATTGCGGTTGATCGGGGCAGCCATGGGGAAGGAGGAAGAGCTGTAGGGGCGTCCCTCCTTTGTTCTTCACGTGGGAAATGAAGGGGGAGGCGTGAGGGGGAGATGGGGGAGGTATATATGAAGGGGAAGTGATAGGAGGTGAAGGGGTAGAAAGGCAAAGGGTCATGGCTTGATATTCTTTGCCTTGGTTGATATTTTTGCAAGATTGGAGAGGGATTCTAGGGAGGTGACGTGGGAGAGGGGAGAGGAAGAGATAGAGGGCTGGTTGGGCTTGATGTTGGACCCAAAAGGAGAGGAGGATGGTTGGGCTTTGACCCATGGCGAGAGCTAAGGCAAATTTTGGACCGGGTTTGGCCCGAAGCGATGATAGTATTACGGGGCTGGTTGCTTGTGGTCTTTCTTGGATTGTGGGCTTTGATCAAGAGGATATAAGGTAGAGAGAAAAGAGTCCATGATGATGTTGCCCAAGGTGAGTAAAGGAGAGAAAAGAATAAGCCCATTAGAAAGAGAGAACAATGTTAGGGCTGCCATTGGGTTGATAAGAGGAAGAAATGAGATTAACTTGGGTATGTAACATCTGAGAGATTTTACTTGAACATGATGGTAGAATTGCGTGAGAGTGATGACATACAATGATTGGCCATCAAGCATAGATTTAGTGCTTTGGAGAAAACTTGGTCGGAAATAATTAGAAGCTCTAAAATGAGGAGAAAAGATAGAAAGAGAGACCGGGCTAGTTAGGGTTTTGACAAGATGAAACTTGAAGACCCGCCAAGGTTTTTGGAACAAGGATCAAGATGAATGGTTTCTAAGGATTTGATCATGGTTCTGAGGTTATGGAAACTTGATTAAAGATCTTGAGAGATTTGATTTGAATCAAACCCTAAGCGCGTTTAAAAACATTTAAACTCATTTTTCATACAAAGACACTATGCAAAGACATGAAATGCAACAAACCATTTATTTAAATTCCAAAAAAAATTAGAAACTCACATTTTCCAACATATAAATTATGGACAACTTAAGTAAAGTTGGATATTTTAGAATATAGTAAAAATCTTCTGTTATGTTTTTAGTGTTTTCTAGTCACATCCCAAAACTAAAATTTTTGGGGTGTGACACGCATTGTCTAGAGGCATGTATTCTCTCAGTGTTGTTTTTTGTGTGGTGGTTGTTGTGAGTGCTCTTTGCCTGATCACCGACCTCTCACCCATGGCTTGTGGTTCATCCTTTAATGTTTCTCATTGCAGTTTGTTTGAGGGCTAGGTTGCAGGGTTGCACTTAGTTCTTTATCAAGTGAGAGAGGAGGTTTCTGGTTATAGGCTTGCTTCTCTAGTTTGTGGGTCACTCTTAGTAGCTGTAGCTTTCTCTTAGTTATTTTTCTTTGGTCGTTGTAAAAATTATTTCTCCTTGTTGAAAAACAGGATTAGCACATTCTCCAAAAAGATGCCACAACGACAACAGTGGGAGGTAGGCGTTGACGTCAAGAAAGCTTGGCAAGAAGGGGAGCAACGCAGGGGCAGATCCAAGGGTATTCCCAGTATTCTCAGGAATACCCCAACTATTTTGCTACATTTTATGTATATATGTGTATACACTCATATGTATAATGTATATTGGTGTTAGTTTGCTGTTTTTTGAGTAGAAACTCAACCCACAACTAACTATTCATTGCCTTCTTTCCTTTTCAGTTGTATGCATTGGATTTAAACCTATGCTGCTATGTATTGGATTCTTTTTGGAAGCGGGAATACCCAACTTTAAGATCCTAGCTCCGCCACTGGAGCAACGAGGAATTTTATGATGTCATCATGGTTTACAATGGCCATACATGAATTCACGTGCCCTACACAAGTGGTGCTCAAAGGAAGATGAGTGCTTGGCACAATGAGAAAGTGAGAGAAAAAAGAAAGAGAAACACATAGTGTCGGATTGCCGACAAGTAAATTTGTAATTGCGCGTTTGGCTCGGATGGTGTGCTAAGAAGACACAAAGATGTATACTGGTTCGGGCTGAATGTCCCTATGTCTAGTCGCTGCTGCTGCTTGTGTTACTAGCACTGAATGTTTGCAGTAGGGGTTACAAACGGGCGAGAGAGGGACGGGGTCCCAAGTCTCTGGGGTGTGTGTGTGTATGTTTGAGTGAGTGTGTTGATTTCCATTGGCGAAGTGCGCTAGGTTCCAATGAGATGTCATGATGGGGAGCTCGGCCTTCCCTTTTATAGACCAAGGGAGAGGCCTGGGATACATAAGAGAAAAAAAGGAAGGAAAAGAAGAAAGAGAAAAATAGGCCTGTAGCGACTCCTCATCACGTCCCTACTATAGGTTGGCGTCGTCATCCGGTCATGGTGTTCCATCCCATCCCTACGCATGATGTGGTCAACAGTTCCCCTTGACTGAGTCCGTACAGGGATTTGGTAGTATAGTGCCGGTCTATCCGGCACTATTGGTGACGTGCGTGCCCAAGTACGGCCCATCATGGACACAGGTCATGTCGAGGTGCGCCCGCTCCCTGCCTAGTGTCAGAAATTTAACCCTGGGCTCATGCCATCACACCCGTAGTGGTTGGTGATAGCATGCCCCCGTGGGGGTCTACGTTCCCGTCGGATGCACCTCCCGGGATCAGGCGAGGTAGAGTCCCCTCCTCGAGGGGTCGGGCAGGACGAAGCCCGCTCCCCTAGGGTCAGGCGAAGTCGAGCCCGTGCCCCTAGGGTCAGACGAGACGGAGCCCATGCCCCTAGGAGTCAGACGAGGCAGAGACCGCACCCTCGGGGTTAGACAAGGTGGAGCCTATACTCCTAGGGTTTTGCAAGACGGAAACTGTGCCCTTGGGATTAGGCGAGGTAGAACCTGCCCTCTAGGGGTCGAATGAAGCCGTGGTCACGCCCTTTAATCGTCCGGGCGGGTTGATCGTTGGTGACCATTAGTTCCCCTTCTTCGGGTACTCTACTATCGGTACCTGGTAGTAGCCCCTGAGCCCTCGGGTGATCCGGAAGGGATCAATTGAGGGGTCCTTCGATTGCCTGAGGGCGAGTGCGAGCGCACCTGGTGGGTGTATCCCCCAAGCCTGCGGAGGAGTGGGATAGTCCTTCATAGGCTTTTTTCGCATGGGAAGACTTCGAAGTACCTGTAACGGCTCATGGGGTCCCTTTCGTCAGGTTGCGACGGTTGATTTACTCTTCATATGCGACCACGCATCGGGTCTCTTTGCGAGTCCAAGCCCCCACACGTAGCAGGGGTCCGATCAAGGGGTCGGCTCGTCTTGCGATCATTCTCCCTCAAACATTTTCTCGAAAAAATAGAGGGGTTATGTCATGCCATGTTTTCCTCATCGGACTAATCATGGTGCTCGGTGAGTTGTTGATGGGCTAGTTTAAGTGGGGCCTCGGTTCCCGTTCACGAAGATTCGACATAGGTCAATCGGTGACCGACTCCAGATTCTTGACGGCCAATCCATATAGTTCTTAGGTCCGTTTGACTGGTCCTGAGGGCTCATTGCCTTTCTTCAGGGAAACCCATGGACCGTGCATGGTCAAGACTCAAACATGGGTCAGGATGCCTTTGGCGCTCGTGCACCTGGGTGCTGGCCGCTAGTCGGGCCATCCTTTTCCACCCCTCGCTCTAAAAGGCGCCCTGGAGGGGCTATCGAACCCATGGTGGGCCAACCTTTGAACTCCTAGGCCTTAGTGGGCCGTAGGAGCATTTTCAGCTCTGTATCCCTCTTACCTGTGGTGGTTCACATCCCATTGGGCGGGTGAACTATCATTCGGCATGTCCTTCGAGGGAGCAGCCAGGGGTGGCATGTGCATGATTCCCAGAGAGGCACGGTGAAGGGACGTGACAGGTGCATGGATCAAAGTGGACAGTTCATGGCAGGCGCGTGGATCGAGGTGGATGGTTCACCTCTCATTCTATCTTTCTCTATAAATAGAAGCCTCACCTCCCATCTTTAGTATGCTTAACCGCAACCTCATCTCCTCTGCCCCGTCATCGCCAGCGTTAGGGTTCCTTGCCTTCGCCCTTCCGCTACCATCAAACCTCTTGCTCCTCCACCCCTGCATCTCCATGGAGCTGTGGTGCCACTCGGACATCCTTCACGCCCGCATGGAGGGTCTCGTCAAGCACTGTCTTCTTCCTGCGAGGACCGAGGCATTGGAGTGGGTCCTACCTAGCGATGAGGAGGTGCCAGCGTCACCCGATGGCTATGTCATCTCCTTCACCCCCTTCCACGAGCGTGGGCTCATGGTTTCCCCCACCGATTCCTCTAGGGTTGCTGCATCATTACAAGATCGAGTTGCAGCACTTGAACCCCAATAGGATTCAGCACATCGTGGCATTTGTCGTGTTGTGTGAGGGGTATTTAGGGATCGAGCCCCACTTCGAGCTGTGGAAGTACTTCTTCACTGTCTCCTTGTAGAAGAAAAGGGAGAAGAGGGTGGAGTTGTCGGTGCTGATAGGGTGCACGAGCATCCATCTTTGGAGCGGTCGAGCGGCTGGATACATCCCCATCGCATTGACGAAATCCAACAAGGGGTGGCACAAGTTGTGGTTCTATCTGAAGAACGATGCCACCGCCCCCTGCCAACCTTTTCCGACTGATTGATCAAAGAGGTGCCACCATCGTGGGGATACGACCCTATCGAGAAGGAGAAGAGAAGGTTGTGTGACCTCATTAATGCCATCATGCTTCTAAGGAGTGGCGACGTTCGCGGGGCCGGCATCATTGGAGCATACCATGCGAGAGGGTGGCACTACTAATGGCACGCGCCCTCCCGCTCTATAGGATGATGCCCGACACGCCGCTTGAGGGGACAGTGCTCGCTCAGGGACCACTCCATAATAGTGAGATCGAGCAGCGCATCAGGGAGCCAATGGATGTGCTCAACGACACGTTCATGTTCCTGATTCTGGGGCATCCCGTGATGTGCCCATATGTGGGTTTCATTGATTTGGTGAGTCTCTTCCTGGTTTCCTTTCCTAGCCATCGCTCTTTTGCTATTTGATCCTAAGGACCGGAATCCACAGCTTGGCCTCTTCGCCCGGACCTCCCACGCGCCACTGTCAGAGGATGTAGCGATCAGGGAGGCAAACCATGTTGTGGCTAAGAAGTAGAAGAAAGAGAAGAACAACAAGAAGAAAAGGCAGCAAAGGAGGTAGGCGAGACTGGACCAAAGCAAACAGCGCCAGGGCTCGAACGAGGAAAATGAGAACAAAGAAGAGAGGAGGAAGAAGAGGAGGGAGCATATGGTTCCGCATCGCCCATCCTATGGGAGGATCTGCCGGATGAGGACGTGCCGGTAGGCGGTGATGCGTCCCTAGGAGGACCCTCCCATTTCACGTCAGGGAGGGTGAGCCCTCAGAGCCAATAGAGATGGGCCATGCCACGCCGTCTGGGCCTTCCGAGCAGAAGGATGGCTTGAAACAGCAGCGGGCCGACGAGGCACAGCTAGGGTCGGGCGGGCCAACCCCAAAACATCGTCGTCTGGTGGCGTCAAGGGAAACTAGGGAATCTTCTTTGCTCCTTTGTCCTCATCGAATTTTGTCATAAGCTGACCGCTGCATTCCCTTTGCAGCGCTGGCAGACATGGGGTTCCCCTACAGATTGCATCGAGAAAGACCCTCGACCTCTAGTTGACGCGCCAGGGAGTTTCGCTGAGCGGCGATGGCGGCGCCTACAGAGGGGCAGATGGAAGAGGGCATGCATGGGGCACCCACATGGGAGACGGCACGACCAGGTGGGGTCGCGATGCCATAGGTGGAGATGGAGGTAGCTGGGGTGGGCAAGTCGTGGCCAGGCACGACCGCGACACCGCAAGCGGAAGTTGAGCAAATAGGGTCATCGCCCATGCAGACGGAGACGGCTGTGCCCGTGACGGAAGCGGCGTAGCTGGATGCGACCATGCCATTATAGATGGGGGCGAAGCAGCCGGGGCCGTCTTCCGCGCAGGCGGCCATGCCCACGCGGGGCAAACGGTGGTGAATCAAGCCAAGGCGCCTTTGGTGACCGTGGTGATGGGGAAGACCTTCGCGTCTATGCCGTCTAGGGTTCAAAATTTCGGCAAAATTTCCACCGAATTTCATGAAATTCAGTAATTTCGGTGGTGGCCAAAAGAAAACTCTGAAATTTTGTAATACTCTAATACATGTGATGTATAACTCTAAACTTGTATTTTTCTATTGATTATATTGTATATTCTTCTATTCAATAGATGTGTAGTCATAAATCATACTAATATTTATTTAGATCTAAACTTTTTTAGAAACAACATACTTCATGTCCTAATCTATAAAAAAATTCCGGCGAAATTTCGGCCAAATTTCATGAAATTCGGTAATTTTGGTGGTGACCGAAATTTTTGCGATCACAAAATTAAAATCCTTGGCGCCGTCTGCCCCTCCTACCACTAGAGGGGCTGCCCTAGAGGAGGTGGCACCGATGGAGGGGTCAGCATCGCTCGGGGCCAATGCGGGGTCATCCCGAGCTCTGGTCCATGTGGGTGGCGACCTGCACGCGTGGGGAGGACCCGCGCTCCGGTGGGCTGACCGGTAGAACCTAGAGGCGACACTTTTCACCCTCGATGATTTCATGGAGGCGGGGGATTGGGAGAGAATTGACATGGGGGTCGAGCTCGCGGTTCACGCTCTGAACACGGCGCTGGGGTCACTGTGCGATGTCGTCGACCCTGTTGGCCAGGTACAACATGTCCGTACTTCTAGTCTTGATTTCCCCTTTTTTGGTGGTTTTAACTTGTGTTGTCTGCAGTCTCTTATGGCACGCAGCCAAGAGAAATCTCAATTCCTCTATGGCCAGAAGGATGCCTAGGACCGCCTTGACGAAGAGTCGCAGCTGCTTGGATGGCTGACCAAGTAGCTCGACGCCACTCCTCAAAAGGTGGCTGAGCTTGCTCCTGCCGGCGAGGAGGTGGCTAGCCTTCGAATTAGGGAGGTGGACGCTCGTCAGCACACCAACGAGGCCAAGGAGAAATTTGTGGCTCTGGCCAAGAGGGCACGCCTGGATGGCACGAAAACTAAACAGATCTAGAAGGAACAGGATGAGCTGCTCAAACCGTGGTGAGGCTCCAGAAGGAACATGCTGACACCCATCAGCGGATCAAGGACCTCCTAGGAGAGGTTGAGCAGGAGAGGGAGTCAAAAATAGAGGTCGAGAACGGGTCTGCTGGGCTCACCGTGTAGGTTGGTCAGCACCGGGCGAGGATCTATTCCCTAGAGGCTGAGGCGGTCTAGCGGCGTGAAGAGGCACACGAACTCTAGGAGAAAGTGAACAGTGAGACCCTAGTTTGCCTCATCGACTTTCTTCCTAGGATCCCCGCTGGTGGCCTGACATAATTGGTGTACGATTTGAGCAGGTTTCGATGACAAGCTCACGACGGAGGTGGTGAAGAGCTACGGCCTAGAGAAGGAGCTCTTTGAGGTGAAGGGCTGTCTCCATAAGGAGAGCGAATAGCACGATGACATGCGTGTTGCCGTCGAGTTAGTCTACGACGACCTCAGGGTGACCCCACTGGAGGAGACGAGCTCGCTCATGGTTCGCTCCCTTCGGATCACGGACCGAGCACAGGAGATCACGAAGTGCGCGGTCCGCTTCGATGTTCAACAGGTGTTCACAGTTGCCCGCTCTCACTATGAGAATACCAACTTGGAGGCGATGGGCCAGAGCTTCGCGTCTGGCTATGAGGACGATGAGCTGGAGCGGATCGAGGAGATAGTGGCTGCCCCTACACGAAACTTATCAGTTAAGATAGAGGATGAAGTTGTCCCCTAGAGGGGTAAGTTAAGTTATATAAAGTGGGCTGCAATGCCCAAAAACTTGTAATGAACAAGTATTTCGTTTTAAGTTTGATCGAACAAACTTCTAGCTTTTTGTGTATAAAGAAAGTTGGAGTGATCCAACCTTTTCCTACTGTTAAGATTCAAAAGTTCAAGGTATGGGTGACAAAACTCTGATTACGCTGGAGAGCAAAAGCACTGTAGCCGTTGGGGCATAGTTTTTTGCGGTCCACCAAGTTTTACTCAACATTTTGTTTCTGCAACTGTTGTTTCTAACTCTTAAACATGAGAGGGGGTCGGATGCTCGATCCCTCTTGATGTTAAGGCTATGAAGCTAAAGGCACAAATGATAAACTCTGATTACGCCGAAGAGCAAAGGTGCCATAGCCCCTGGGGCATAGATTTTTGTGGTATGCCCAGTTTTACTCAGTGTTTGCTTCCACAACTTCTTGCTTCTAGGCCTTAACGTAAGAGGGGGTCAAATGCAAAAAAATGTTTCTAAAATGTTTCTAAGTGTGTGTTGATGGTCACTAATGCTCATTTTTATCCATCAACTATTGCTTGATATGACATGATATGAACCACAAAGCATAGTTGTAGGGTTTGAAACTAACGAGTTCCACGAGTTTTGGTGAATCTATGTTTTACAGGGGTTAAACTAGAAAAGGACCAGAATCACCAAATAGAAGTATCTCAAGTGATGAATTGGAGTACACCATTGCGAAGATCTCATCGAGACACATGAAATAGAGTTTTGGTTCACCCAAATCGGAGTCCAGATGACAAAGTTACACCTTTCGGAAGATTGCAAATGGGCTTCCAGAGCAGTCTGGAGTAATTTGGTCATATCTCCCTCATCCGGACTCCGTTTTTAGTGATCTAGGACTCTATGGAAATCTAATGAAGAGATCTATCGGCCCACCTAAAGAGTGGCCCACCTAGCATTAAGCTAGGCTGGCCATTCCCACATGTAAGGCCGACCGACCTGCTCCGGGCCCACCTGTTAGCACGCTTCGTCCGACGGCCTCCAACCGACCTCTACGATGCATCTCAACCATTGTTTCAAGTCGATTTGATCCAAGGGCTGTGGTTCACCCCACCGAGCTATATAAGCAAGGGCAGACCCCCCCTTAGGCATCTCCATCATCATAATCACCTTCAAGAGAAAAGCTAGGGTTTGGGGACGAGAGGTGTCCCTCGAATGGATGTCATCTCAACTCCCAATTTAGAATAGATCTAGACTTCTAGATAGTAGAGAGATGGAGAGCGAGGGAGGAGTTCGGAGGAGGTGCTGGCCTGTCAGTGCCTCTTCAACAACTTGTACTTCGGCGGGATCAGGCTCTACGTGGGCTTGCTCCTGAGATGGCTCAGGCTCTGGTAATCAACTTCTGATTCAAGTAAGATTCATGTTTATATTATTCTTCTGGTTTGCGAGTCTCTTTTGAGCGCTTTAAACTAGTCGACAAGGTTAGAGTATAATTCGTAGTGTAAGCATGGTGCTTAGACTAGGGTTACTCATAGATGCACCCTATATTCTAGATCGGTGGTAGATCGCGAGGGTGACAACTTCGTTGAGTCCTCTGTAGTCCACCTCCTGTCTGTAAGCCTAGTAGGATATATAATTACGTGGTAGATTCGTACTCTATTTGCAGTCTTCCATTGTAATTCCCTAGTTGAATAGTAGAATATGTTTACTGCCCAAGTTAGAAGTAAAAACCCTGATCGAGTTATCCTCTCTATACTCCTACTATTGACCCCATACTAGATTGATCCTCTCCTACATTTTAGTCTTGTTTTCACTTTAGTTGTTCTCACCTTATTTATATTTCCAACTCATTCACCTTTTCTAGTTAAGTTAGAACATGTAGTTGACTCACACGTTTCCCTGTGGATACGATATTTAAAACCCTTCGGGTGAAAGCTACAACGGTATCCGTGCGCTTGCGGATCTTTTCTGTTCGCGTTAATAAATACCAACAGTGTGTAAATACCCCTATCAACCCCCGAGTGAGGCCTGACCCCTAGCCGCTGTAGGGGTCGGGTGTCACTTAAAAATGAGGGAGATGTGGTGAAACCGACAAGGGAGATTTTCATTGATTTCATAAACATAATTTTACATAGATATGCCAACAACTTAGAAAAACTAAGGGTAAAAGCAACATAGCTGCTCAATATTCCAAGTGTTGGTGATGACTTTGTCGTCGACTATCTTAAGCTAGTAGGTGCTAGCTTGAGGACCTCCGTGACGATGTATGGCCCTTCCCATGGCGGCGATAGCTTGTGGCGGTCCTTGTTCCTCTAGACGAGGCAGAGCACCAAGTCCTCGACGTTGAAGGTGTGACCCTGGACCCGATGACTGTGGTACCGACGCAAGGCCTGCTGGTACTTGACAGAGTGGAGGAGAGTGACGTCGCAGGCTTCGTCGATGTAACACCCCTGGGTGTTAAGCATGCATTAGCATCCAAAGCATTCATCATAATCATCTCATACATGGTTACCATTGCATGCAATATAGACCCTTTTAAATTTAAAGTTGAAAAACAATTACTCAAAACCCAAATTCTGCATTGAAGTGCTAAAGAGTGGTGAAATTTTGTGTAGCTACAATTTTAAATAATCTAGAGTAAATAAACATGATTTTTGGAGCAACTCTTGAATTCAAATTCCTTCAAATTTTGCTTTTAAAAATATTCTAGAAAAATGAATTTTTACTAAAAATTTAGCTTTAAATCCCACATTCAAAAATCTATTTGGAATTTTGAAAAGTGCCCTACATGAAAGTTGTAGAGAATTAAATTTTAAACAACTTTTATTTTGGGCAAAAGTTCTAAAAACCTCTTTTTCATCTTCAAATTCAAATTTGAAATAATTAGAAAAATTTTGCAAATTATTTAGAAAAAGAAAAATGCTTTTCCTTCCTTAACGGGCCGCGGCTTCCCTTTCGGCCCACGAGCCAAAGCCGGCCTGGCCTGCCTCGCGCGTCCGCTCGCGCCAGCGCGCGCGCCCTGCACCAGCGCACGCCCGTGCTCAGGCCGCGGTCATCGCGTGGCCGCCGCTCGTCGCCTCCGGCGTACGGGTGGCGAGTCGTGGGCTCCACCGGCTACGCCACACGCCTTGAACTTACGCCCGCTCCTCCATCCTCAGCACGCCCTCCATTTTGCTCTTCTCGGCCTCGCGCGAGCAGCAGCCGCCGCCGCTCCCGCCTCCTCGCGCCACCGCCGCTCCGCCCGAGACGAACACCGCCGTTCCCGCTCAACGGCCGCGCCACCTCCCGATTCGTCTCGCCACCGGCTCCGCCACCTTCTCCTCTTCCCCGAACGGGGCTCGGTATCCCCGGTTCGATGACGGTGAGGCTCAATTTCTCTTTTTCCCGCGCGCCACCGTCGCCGGCCGCCGGGCTCGAGCTCCGCCATCGGCGCCCTCGCTCCCTCCTTCTTCCCTTGTTTGGCACTGTCGTGCTCGCCATCATTTCGCGAAAAACATGCGCGCTTGAGGTAGCCGCTCAGAGCCGGAGGACGGCCGTTGGCCGACGGCGACCACCGTTTCGCCCCGCGACGTCGGGACGCCGACACCCGTGGCCGTGCCCCGCGCTTCGCCCCCCCTCTCTGCTCTCTGGGCCAAACGGCCTTGGGCCGAATCGGCAAGCCGGGCTGCCTCTGGTTTTTCCGCGCGACGCTCCGGCGGAAATCGGCCGTGGGCCGGTCATTCCAGTGGGCTGGCCCGTTAAGCGATTCCAGAAATAGTTTTTGATTTTCTATTATGTTTTAGAAAAGAAAAGGCTTTAGAAAATATTTGTGTACCCTTTTTAGCTCCAAAAATTATGAAACAAATTTTGTAATGTTCCTCTTGAATAGATCTACAGTTTAAAAATATCTCATGTTATTTTTGTAACACTTTACTGTGCAAATTTATTTAATTGCTATAAATGCTGATATCTTAGAAAATGTGTAGTAAATAAAATAATGAAGGAAAAAATATGATTCTTATTGATTTAATCTTTATTAGTCATGTACTTTCTAGGAAAAATATTGGTGAAGCATGTTCTGTGAGAAATTTTTGAAGTGTAGTTCAAATGCTTTTATTTGATAATCTTTGTTATTTTTAGTAGAAAGCTAAATTTGTATAGAACACACATGTGATAATTTTTGTAGTATGTTAGTTTACTGTTAGTAACATAGGAAAAATATGAAATTTATTGTTTGATACTTTTTCTAGTACAAAATAATTTCATGCTCATATTTAGGCTATAACTTGTTTATTTTGTACAAGCAGTTTTACATAGGCCATTCTAATGAAAATTTAGTAGTAGGTTAGTTAGGGTAAGAGTAATCTACTGTAATTTTTGTAGATTTTTATCTACACCATAAATAGGTGTTGCTGTGTAACCCTAGTTAAATAGGGAATAAAAGATTATTCTTTATGAGAAATTAAGAGAAATAAAATATGTTTGGTGTATCTTTGAAGCATCAACAGGTCTTGCTGTTGTTGTTATGGATGAGTTAGGTTGGTAAGCTTTGGTAGCTTAGATTCACTTGTATGTGTAGATGATAGGCTAACTAATAGAAGGATAAGGTGCATGTTTTAGGGTACATGTTCTTGGATGACGTTGACTACCTTGTAGAAGAAATAGTTATATTCAAACTGCTCATTCCATGTGCTCATCTGCATCTCATATCATCAAAGCACTCCACCACAATCCGATGCATCATTCGCATGATGATTTATGCACTTGCATCTGAAAGCATCTAGGCCCCGAGGTTTGGTTTCGGCAATTGATGACAACGCTTTATTACCATGACTAACGTGTGTTTTGCAGAAACTTTGGTAAGTTAGGTCATGGAGGTTTTAACTGTTTTGGGCACCATGGTATTCATGCCCCTTGATGGAAATCGTTTCGGTTTTCAAAAGAGTGACGTCAAGATTAAGGACGGTTAGTTCCGGATGTCGAGGTGTTGAGATACATTTGGAATAGTCGTTAGGATCTTCGTTTTTCTCTTTTGGCCATACTATAAAGGGGGGCATGAGCGGGTAGCTTGACCTAGGCGAGTCCTACATTTAGGTGTGGTGCACACTTGTTAAACTTGGCGCTAGGCAGCTCTAGAATAGCTCAAAGTTCAGTTGGAAGCAACTTGGTTCAAGTTGTGACGCGTTTCGGAGAGTTTCGGGTCGTTTTACCATGACCGGACGCGGTCCTCGGCATGACCGGACGCGTCCGGTCAGTGCAGTTCCGCGGCTAGGGTTTCAGCTCTGACGACCGGACGCGGTCCTCGCGAGGACCGGACGCGGTGGTCAGAAGTCGACACGTGTCACTTGAGGAAACACCCGATCGGACGCGACCTGGGTGTGATCGGCGCGTCCGGTCACAGTCCAGTAAGGTCCAGAGACGACCGGACGTGTTCGGTCATCACCGATCGGACGCGGTCGCGCGTCCGGTGCGAGTACAGTATGCTCCCTGCACGATCGGACGTGTCCGGTCGCCCCTGACCGATGCGTCCGGTCACTCAGTTGTTTTTCGGATTTCGACCGTTACGAGCGACCGGCGCGTCCGGTCTGTTCAACCGGCGCGTCCGGTCAGCCCGTGTTTTGCTGAGTCAGTGGGTAATGGTTCGTTTTGTCTGTGGGGTGTATAAATACATCCCCACCACCTCTTTTAGAGGTCTCTTGCTCATTTGATCAACTGAAAAACACCTTTGGAGTGCAAGGGAGTGCAAGAGCACTAGTGAGGATAGAGATTTGAGAATCAAAGCTTGAGAGTTCCTCACTAGCGATTAGAGAGTAGCAAGTGTGCATCCACCTTCTCATTTGGGCTCGTAGTGGTCAAGTGAGAGTTCTAGCTTGTTACTCTTGGTGATCGCCATCACCTAGACGGCGTGGTGGTGATTGGGAGTTCGGTGATCATCCGGCGGAGCTTGTGGATGACCCAACTCATCTTGTGAGCGGTTTTGGGTGATTCACCGCGACGGAGTGTCGAAGAATCAACCCGTAGAGAGCACTTGATCCTTGCGCGGATCAAGGGGGAGCTACACCCTTGCGCGGGTGCTCCAACGAGGACTAGTGGGGAGTGGCGACTCTCCGATACCTCGGAAAAACATTGCCGTGTTCCTTGCCCCTTTACATTCAAGCATTTACATTCTCGTATTTACTTTCATTGCTTGTTTTACATTCCTAGATTTGCCATGCTAGACTAGGATTGGAAACTAGGGTGCAAAACTTTGTATCGGTAGACTCTCTAGGAACACAAGTAGACACTAGGGGTGAATTCCGGCTTGTAGGATTTAATTCTTGCATTTAATTTTTAGAAAAGCCCAATTCACCCCCCTCTTGGGCATCTTGATCCTTTCAATTGGTATCAAAGCCGTGTTGCTCCTTTTTAGGCTTTACCGCCTAGAGCAAGATGTCTAACGGGGAAGGACCACCTCCCACCTTTGAGGGGGGTGATTTTCCATATTGGAAAATCCACATGGAGGCGTATCTCGAAGCCATAGATGTTGGATGTCTTAGAGCCACAACCCAAGGGCTTCCCGCTATCAAGGATCCCGCAAACCCCATTGGTGACGAGGAGAAGTACGACCGGTGGAATGCAAAGGCCAAAAATGCACTCTACCGGGGCTTAGGCAAAGATATCTTCAATCGTGTGCGTAATGCAAAGAACACTCATGAATTGTGGGAAAATCTTTGTGCTCTCCATGAGGGAACTAAGAGTGAGCGTGAGAAACGCTATCACATAGCTTTAAAGAAAATTAATTCTTTTGAGATGCTTCCCAAAGAAAGTGCTAATGACATGTACACTCGCTTGAATGTTCTTGTAGAGGACCTCAATGCTCTTGGGCTCACTAAAATGAGCCAATCGGATGTTGCAAGGAAGATCTTGAGTGTGCTTCCCGTTGAGAAGTATGGTCACATTGTCACGGTGCTTCACCAAAGTGATCTTTCCACCGCAACACCGACTCAAGTATTAGGGAAAATCAATGCTCATGAGATGTACATGCATATCACTCCGGAAGAGGGATCATCATCTTCCAAGAAGAAAGACTTGGCCTTCAAAGCTAGTCATGACAAGAAGAAGAAGAAGGGCCAAGCCATGATGGTGCAAGAAAGCTCAAGTGAAAGTGATGTTGATGATGAATCACTTGCACTCATGGTGAGAAAGACCACCAAGATGCTAAAGAAGCTCAACAAGAGTGGCATCAAGTTCGATGGCAAGAAGAAGAAATTCTTCACAAGTAGCAAGAGAAAGTCAATCTCGGAGATGGATTGCTACAATTATGGTGAACTTGGCCACCTAGCTCATCAATGCCCTAGACCACCAAAAGACAAGTACAAGAACAAGAACAAGGGCAAGAAAAATGATTCAAGTGATGAAGAAGAAGTGAAGAAGAAGAACAAGCCATACAAGAAGAAGGATGGCAAGAAGAAGGAGTTCCACAAGAAGAAGAAGGGAGGAAAGGCATACATTGTTGGTGATTGGCTCACCGACATTGAATCATCTTGTGAGTCCTCCGAAGATGAGAGCGATGATGAGAAAGAGAAGGTTGCCGCATTTGTGATGGGGCCATCATCTTCATCGATATCTTCATCACCACCTTCACCGCCTCCTTCACCATCATCGTCCACTACTCACCTATGCCTTATGGCCAAGGGTGAACGAAAGGTACAAAACCATGATAGTGATGATAATGATGATAGTGATAGTGATGATGAATATGACTCACCTTCTTATGATGAACTTGTAAAATTGCTAAACAAATACACTAAAATCATAAGAAGGACTAGAAATGAAAATGATGATCTTCAAAATGAAAATGAATCACTCTCATCCAAGCTTGAAAATATTCAAAAGACTAGTGGTGAGCTTAGAGTTCAAAATGAAGTGATGTCTTCCACTCTCAAGGAGCTCAAAACCTCTTATAAAGAGCTTAAAGATCAACATGATAAACTTGAGAAGAAGCATGATGAGCTCATCACTAGACATAATTCTCTAAAGGACAAATACACCACATTAAAAATTGACTATGATAGTCTTGTGGTTGCTAATGAACTTGCTCTTGAGACACATGATGCTACTAACTATGTTGTTAAGTGTGATATAGCTACATCATGTGATGATTTGATCATTGAAAGCATTGAGCAAGGTTCTAGTAGCAAAGGCAAGAGTGTGGTTGAGTCAAGCAACTATGATGATTATGCCAAGATCAAGTGTGAGAATGAGAAGCTTGCAAATGAGAACAAGAAGCTAAAAGGTTTGATGGCTCTTGAGAAGCAACCAACAAATGAGTCACTCATTGAAGAAAACAAAAAGCTCAAGCAAGAAAAAGAGCATCTCAAGACCGGCCTAAGCAAGTTCACAAGAGGCCAACATTTGCAAAGTGAGCTCCTCATGAACACTGTAATGAAGATGGATAGAAGTGGTATTGGGTACTTGGCAAATCAAGAGAAGAAAGCAAAAGCTCAACAACAACAAAGCAAGTCAAAGCCCAAGCCAAAGAGATGTGTTGAGTGTGGTCAAGAAGGTCACTTTGCTCATGAATGCAAAACTCCACCACCATAACCCTTGCCCAAGCATGCTAGACCTTTCGCCTTCAATGCTCATTATATGCTAAGAAAAGATTCAAATGGAAAGATGAAAGTCATGTTTTTGGGTCCCCTAAACAAGAATAGGCCAAAGAAAATATGGGTTGCCAAGTCACTAGTGGAGAAAGTCAAGGGCCCCTCTCAAGTTTGGGTCCCTAAACAAAAAGTTTGATCTCTTGTGTGTAGGTGAACTACAAGACCGGTGGATCTCATTGGGTTATTGATAGTGGTTGCACTCAACATATGACCGGTGATCCTCGTATGTTCACCACCATTGAAGAGAATGGAATATGTCAAGAGAAGATCACATTTGGGGATAATTCAAAGAGCAAAGTCAAGGGTATAGGCAAGATTGCAATATCACATGATCACTCACTCTCAAATGTGCTCTATGTTGCTTCATTGAGTTTCAACTTGTTATCCGTTGGGCAACTTTGTGACCTTGGCTTCCAATGCTTGTTCACACCAAATGAAGTGATAGTTTCAAAGATAGATGACAAGCAAGTGATATTCAAAGGCTTTAGATACAACAATCTTTATCTTGTTGACTTCACCTCCGAAGATACAAATTTGATGACATGTTTGTTCACCAAGACCTCACTTAGTTGGCTTTGGCATAGGAGGCTTGCTCATGTTGGAATGAACACTCTCAACAAGCTATTGAAGAAAGAACTAGTGAGAGGATTGAAGGATGTGAAGTTTGAAAAGGACAAACCTTATAGTGCATGTCAAGCGAGCAAACAAGTTGCAAACACTCATCCAACCAAAGCTTTCATGTCAACTTCAAGAGTGCTAGAACTTCTACACATGGATTTGTTTGGGCCTACAACATACAAGAGCTTGGGTGGTAATCTCTATTGTCTTGTGATAGTGGATGACTACTCAAGGTATACATGGACTTTCTTCCTTCATGACAAATCCGAAGTGGCAAATTGCTTCAAGAAGTTTGCAAAGAGAGCTCAAAATGAATTTGAAGTCAAGATAAAGAAGATTAGAAGTGACAATGGCAAAGAGTTTGACAACACCAACATTGAAGCTTATTGTGATGAAATTAGAATCAAGCATGAGGTCTCTTCAACCTACACTCCTCAACAAAATGGTGTAGTTGAGAGAAAGAACCGAACTTTGATCACCCTTGCAAGAACAATGCTAGATGAGTACAACACTCCGGAGAAGTTGTGGGCCGAGGCAATCAACACCGCATGCTATGCTTCAAATCGCCTCTTCCTACAAAAGTTTCTTGGCAAGACCCCCTATGAGTTGCTTAATGGGAAGAAGTCGGACGTCTCTTTCTTCCGGGTGTTTGGTTGCAAATGTTACATCTACAAGAAGCGTCAACACCTAGGGAAGTTTCAAAGACGTTGTGATACTGGTTTTCTTGTTGGTTACTCATCAAAGTCCAAAGCATATAGAGTATTTAACCATGCCACCGGTTTGGTTGAAGAAACATATGATGTGGAATTTGATGAATCTAACGGCTCCCAAGGAGCAATTGAGAATTGTGATGATGTAGGTGATGAACCCTTGAGGGAGGCCATGAAGAACATGCCGGTGGGAGACATCAAGCCAAAAGATGATGATGACGATGTACAAATTGTTGATCCACCATCTTCATCACGTGTGCCTCAAGATGATGACAAGAATGAGAGAGTTGAAAATGAAGACACTTATGTCTCTCATGAACAAGCCGAGGCACAAGCTCAAGATGTTGATGCTCCCTATCCACCTCCTCAAGTGGTTGATAGAAGAAACTCACCACTACTTCAAGCACATCCACAAGATCTCATCATAGGGAGTCCTACAAAGGGAGTAATGACTCGATCTCAAAAGCTTGCTTCTTTTGTTGAACATCACTCTTTTGTCTCTTGCGTTGAACCTAAGAATGTAGAAGAAGCTCTTTAAGATCCGGATTGGGTGAATGCAATGTATGAAGAATTGAACAACTTCACCCGCAATCAAGTATGGACACTTGAAGAGCATCCTAAAGGTGCAAGAGTCATTGGAACCAAGTGGGTGTTCCGAAACAAGCAAGATGACCAAGGCATAGTGGTGAGGAACAAGGCAAGACTAGTTACAAAGGGGTTCTCTCAAGTTGAAGGTCTTGATTTTGGAGAGACCTTTGCACCCATTGCAAGACTTGAAGCCATTCGTATCCTCCTTGCATATGCATCACATCATGATATGAAACTATATCAAATGGATGTGAAAAGTGCATTCTTAAATGGCTTTATAAATGAACTAGTCTATGTTAATCAACTTCCCGGGTTTGAAGACCCTAGATATCCTAATCATGTTTATAGGTTGTCCAAGGCGTTATATGGGCTCAAGCAAGCCCCTAGAGCGTGGTATGAGCGCCTCCGGGACTTCCTTATTGAGAAGGGCTTCACCATTGGGAAGGTCGACACCACACTATTCACCAAGAAGTTTAATGGGGAGATCTTTATTTGTCAAGTATATGTTGATGATATCATCTTCGGATCAACAAATGAAGATTATTGCAAGGAATTTGGTGAATTGATGTCGAAGGAGTTCGAGATGTCAATGATTGGTGAGCTCACATTCTTCCTTGGATTTCAAGTAAAGCAAATGAGAGAAGGGATTTTCATCTCTCAAGAAAAGTATACCAAGGATCTTCTCAAAAGATTCAAGATGGAAGAATGCAAACCAATCAAGACCCCAATGCCATCAAATGGACATCTCGACCTAGATGAGGGAGGTAAATCGGTTGATCAAACTCTCTACCGTTCTATGATTGGTAGCTTGTTGTACCTTACCGCATCTAGGCCCGATATCATGTTTAGTGTGTGCATGTGTGCCCGCTTTCAAGCGTGCCCTAAAGAACCTCACTTAAGTGCCGTAAAAAGAATCCTAAGATATCTTAAGCTCACCCCAAGCATTGGTCTTTGGTATCCCAAAGGAGCTAGATTCCAACTAGTTGGCTATTCCGATTCGGACTATGCCGGTTGCAAAATTGATAGAAAAAGCACATCCGGAGGGTGCCATTTGCTTGGAAGATCTTTAGTATCTTGGTCATCTAAAAAGCAAAATAGTGTGGCTTTGTCCACCACCGAGGCGGAATACATTGCCGCGGGGGCTTGTTGTGCACAAATCATATATATGAAACAAACTCTCCTAGACTATGGAATTGTTCTTGAAAAGGTGCCACTTTTATGTGATAATGAAAGTGCCGTTAAAATTGCTAACAATCCGGTACAACACTCTCGCACCAAGCACATTGATATCCGCCATCACTTTCTAAGAGATCACGTTGCTAAAAATGACATATCACTAGAAGGTGTAAGAAGTGAAAATCAATTAGCGGATATCTTCACTAAACCTTTGGATGAGGCAACCTTTTGTAGGTTAAGAAGTGAACTCAATGTGCTTGATTCTAGCAACTTTAAAAATGAGCGTGTGTTGTCCCTTGCATTGCATTGTATAAAATGCCATGTTTATTTTATCGCAATGCTTTTAGGACTTGGCTAACACGGTTACGATAACCCTTCTTTGGAGGAGTGAAGAAGCCTAACCGTGGATCAAACTTGACAAGCATCCTAGCTTTACCTTCTTGTATTGCATTGCATATGCATGGTTGTTTGTTTGGCGTTTCTTTTCGGTTTCGCTTTGAGCAACCTCTGTGTTCGTCCATGGATAGAGAGAGCATTTTGACGCTCCTAAAGGTTCAAAAACTCTATTGCATGGCCATACGTTGCTCCTTGGGTGTTTATTGCCTATTTTCTTAAAAATAATACTAGCCTAAGGCAATCTATCTTGAAAAATTTGAGGGTTTGAGAGAGGTCACTCATATCGTGTTCCAATTGGTGTTTATTTGTGTCTTCTTGAAATTGGAACCTGATTGGGAGAAGTCGCGTCGTAGTTCGGAACGAAGAAGGGCGAAGAACAGTGACCGGACGCTGGACCGGACGCTGCACCGGACGCAGTGATGCTTCACCACCGCGTCCGGTCCCGGTGTCCACCAGCGCGTCCGGTCATCCAGAAGACCAACTCCAGATCTAGCGATCGGACGCTGCACCGGACGCGCCGCTGTTGACCACCGCGTCCGGTCCCGGTTACCACCACCGCGTCCGGTCATTCGCGATGAATTCCCAAGCTCCCCTCGACCGGACTCTGACCGCGTCCGGTCAGTCCTCACCGGACGCGTCCGGTCACTCCAGGAGCTTACTGGAGTGTGACCAGACGCTGCACCACCGCGTCCGGTCATAACGACCACCGCGTCCGGTCATCACGCGTCGAGCGGATCTAACCCCTTCTTATAACGGTTCGTCCTCGGCCGTGTTTTTCATCCGCCCGAGCTTCTTCCGCCGCCGCCTGCCCTAACTCGCAAAATTCACCGGAGCCGCCGCGTCCTTGCCGTCTTCCTCGCCTCCGGCAAGCCTAGCCACGACCCAGCCGCGTCTCCTCGCCCACGCTTGCCTCGCTCGCGCGCTTGCTGCCGCCCTGCCCACAGCCGCGCCTCTGCCCGCAGCCACGCCCACGCCTCTGCCGCAGCTGCGCCGCCACTGCTGCCGTGTCTGCTGGCCCCACTTGCCACGCCGGTTTCTCCACCGCAGCCACCACGTGCTCCCCCGTGCCAAGCATCCTCGCTAGCTCCTCGAATCCATCCCTCGGCCGAGCCCTGTCCTCTAGGGTTTGCCCTAACCCTAGCTCGAGAGCTCGTTCGACGAACTCGGGGAATCTCGCGATCTAGGTCACCTCATCTTGTCACCGTCGTCTCGTCGATCCGAGGTAGCTTTGCGTTTCGATTCACATCGTATCTCATATGCTTGCTATCTCTAGGGTTTCGTACCTTTTAGTTATATATGTGCTTATAGTAGATCTCTCTATTCCGTCATTGCAGCGAGTCTGTCCGTGTGTCAGGGTGAGTTCAGTTTGCTAAATCCGAGGCCAAGCCTGCGGATACGGATTGAGGCCAAGCCTCTCGAGTGACAGTTCACCATCTTTCAGAGGTTTTCGGTCAGTTTGTCAGCATGGTGCGTTGCAAGAACACCGGTGGTGCTCCTGGTGACGGGGACGACAGTCCTCCTCGTCGGTCTGAGATTGCACGTGGGAAGCGTATCAAGATCATGGCCAGAAAGAAGAAGAAGACACTTACAGAGGCAGAGATTGCTCAGGTCATGGCAGATGCAGCAGAGCAGGCAGAGAGAGGTGGCAGGAGCAGTGGCATACACATAGGCGAGCTTCGCTTTCATCTAGAAGGTCGACAGCTCGGCACAGAGGACACTGAGGGTACTGAGGATACTGGAGCTACAGAGGGTATGTCAGTTGATCCACCTCCAGAGGCCATAGAGGCTCCAGAGGCTACAGAGGACACAGAGGAGCAGCCAGCTCAGTCTCCACCACGTCGCCGCTCCACACGCGCACGTACTTAGGTGACTCCTAGGCCAGAGGGCCAGCGTCGTGGAGCACGTCCTCCTCCCAGAGCTAGAGGTTCACCCCCGGTCGAGCACTTTGACTTGAGGGGTGCTACAGCACGTCAGGTGCAGGGGTTGAGGTTCGTGGAGGTCAGTCGATGGTTTCCACCTGTGAGGGATCACAGAGCTTCAGAAGGCTTCTATACCCCACTTCAGGAGGATTTCTACAGGGCTCTAGTTGACAGCGGTATTGCTTTCCGACCACAGAGGGTCTATCGACTTGAGTCACTGGTTGAGGTTGTGGGAGAACAGCTACGTCCGCACCTGTCCTTTCTGCCAGGCTTGTCAGATCTTCTTGGACGGACAGGTGCATACTGCGGCACATGGGTTAGAGAGTTTTATGCTTCACTATGGATTGATCCTGCCCATGATTTCATTCACTTTGCATTCCGAGGCCGCGATCACCGTCTCTACAGCACCAGAGTGTGGGAGATTCTCAGACTCCCAGCTTCCAACACGAAGATACATCAGCTGTGTTTTGGTCAGACTCCTCCACCGAGACGCCCTCACGGCGGGGCAGTGCCACCTACAGACTTGATTCGACCCTGCTTCCGTGAGCCTTTTGGCGAAGGGTCTCGTCGCACGCCTGCCAGTTTGACACCACTTGCCAGAGTTCTGGATGCTATAGTCAGACGCACTCTACTTCCTAGACTTGGCTACAGAGAGGGACTGACTCGGATGCAGCTATGGGTTGTTCACCACCTCCTCTCACAGACACAGTTTGACATTTGGGATCTCATACTTAGTGAGATGGAGGACACCATAGCTGAGGGCTTCAAGGGTAATCGTCAGCTGCCCTATGCACACTGGATCTGCTTCATCATTAGATCATCCATTCAGCTACCAGCAGAGATCCGAGCTGAGATATCAGATACTACTACTGCTTTCCCTGAGTATGATATCCGTCAGCTTTGGGCTTCAGTCACTAGAGATCAGGCCCCAGTGCCAGGACAGCGTGAGCGACCTGAGGTTCCTGAGACAGCGGCTGAGCAGGACGCCACAGTTGATGAGCTTGCAGAGGCAGAGCTTGCCGATCTTGACGCTCAGCCTACTGATCTTCCTGAGGATGTGACATCTGACAACACTGATGAGGACTACCAGCCTATCCCCAGGTACCGGTCTCCTCGGTCTTACGACCACGAGGCCAGTGGCTCTGGTTCAGCCTCCCGCACAGACCCAGCCATGGTGGCTATACTTGAGAGGTTGACCCAGGCACAGGAGCAGCAGCAACAGCAGATACAGCGACAGGCTTAGGACACAGCTGCAGCACTTGCACAGATTTAGGCTCGTCAGGACGCGTTTCAGCGTCAGCAGCTTGAGATCCAGAGGCAGCAGGTTGAAATGCAGCGACAGCAGTACGAGATTCAGCGACAGAGTGCAGCTAGTCAGCAGCAGTACTTGGATCTCCTGCGCCACCTAGTCACTATTGGGGTTCCTCCGCCTGCTTCTGTCCTAACTTCTGCTTTACAATCCAGTGATCCATCGAGTCAGGGACAGCCGAGCTTCCAGTTCACATCTCCACAGCAGCAGGTTCTCCAGTCATTCCAGTCCCCGACCTTCACGCCTATTCACATGGGGTTTACACCTTCAGACCAGCCTCGCCCTCACCTCCTGACAGGCACACCCTTCGGTGATTACAGTGCTACCTACAGCGAGTTGACTGGTCAGCCGATGCCCTCGCACACTACCTTTGCTACTTCTTCAGGGTTGTCAGGCTCAGAGGCATTTTTCGTTCCAGTGACAGGGACAGGCACTACAGAGACTGTTCCATCATCAGTTGCCTCGACAGATCCTCCTACTATTGGCTCGCTATAGGCTCAGGTCACTCAGACGGATCCTCTTATTGCTACTACGTCAGTACCTGTTCCTGCCGCTCAGACCCAGACCGCTTCACAGCCACGTGTTTCTTCAGAGGGTCAGCCAGATAGCTCAGATTCCGAGGGAGATTCTCTTCACTTCGTGATTACTCCGCGCACCTCGGCACTCGACATGACTCCGTCTGTCCCCCCATCAGATCCTTAGATTAGTTTTTTGGCGCTTGATGCCAAAGGGGGAGAGAGAGTAGTTTCAGGGGGAGTTTTGAGAGAGGGTTTTCGTTTTTTCTTGTGTGCTACATTCATGCATCATGTTTACTTTTCAGTCATTGCATTCGTGTGGCATGTCGTCGTGTGATAAACCTTGAGTCTTAATGTTTTATCCAGTCGCAGTGTTAACACTTGTCACCGTTTTTAATTATAGCTCTAAGGTTGTGCTTCCGTGCCTTACTCCGATTTCTTATGAGCTATATCTGTATGTGTACTAACGTTCTTTGTCTTATCTTATGAGTACACTCTTTTGGCTTGGGGCACATAAGCAATTCCTAACCCCTTGTGCTTATTGCTTTTTGCTTATGTGAACCATGCATGCTCGAAAACCTCAACTCAAATCTTTTATATCTTAGTGTTGTCATCAATCACCAAAAAGGGGGAGATTGAAAGCATCTAGGCCCCGAGGTTTGGTTTCGGCAATTGATGACAACACTTTATTACCATGACTAACGTGTGTTTTGCAGAAACTTTGGTAAGTTAGGTCATGGAGGTTTTAACTGTTTTGGGCACCATGGTATTCATGCCCCTTGATGGAAATCGTTTCGGTTTTCAAAAGAGTGACGTCAAGATTAAGGACGGTTAGTTCCGGATGTCGAGGTGTTGAGATACATTTGGAATAGTCGTTAGGATCTTCGTTTTTCTCTTTTGGTCGTACTATAAAGGGGGGCATGAGCGGGTAGCTTGACCTAGGCGAGTCCTACATTTAGGTGTGGTGCACACTTGTTAAACTTGGCGCTAGGCAGCTCTAGAATAGCTCAAAGTTCAGTTGGAAGCAACTTGGTTCAAGTTGTGACGCGTTTCGGAGAGTTTTGGGTCGTTTTCCCATGACCGGACGTGGTCCTCGGCATGACCGGACGCGTCCGGTCAGTGTAGTTCCGTGGCTAGGGTTTCAGCTCTGACGACCGGACGCGGTCCTCGCGAGGACCGGACGCGGTGGTCAGAAGTCGACACGTGTCACTTGAGGAAACACCCGATCGGACGCGACCTGGGTGTGATCGGCGCGTCCGGTCACAGTCCAGTAAGGTCCAGAGACGACCGGACGCGTCCGGTCATCACCGATCAGACGCGGTCGCGCGTCCGGTGCGAGTACAGTATGCTCCCTGCACGATCGGACGCGTCCGGTCGCCCCTGACCGGTGCGTCCGGTCACTCAGTTGTTTTTCGGATTTCGACCGTTACGAGCGACCGGCGCGTCCGGTCAGTTCAACCGGCGCGTCCGGTCAGCCCGTGTTTTGCTGAGTCAGTGGGTAACGGTTCGTTTTGTCTGTGGGGTGTATAAATACATCCCCACCACCTCTTTTAGAGGTCTCTTGCTCATTTGATCAACTGAAAAACACCTTTGGAGTGCAAGGGAGTGCAAGAGCACTAGTGAGGATAGAGATTTGAGAATCAAAGCTTGAGAGTTCCTCACTAGCGATTAGAGAGTAGCAAGTGTGCATCCACCTTCTCATTTGGGCTCGTAGTGGTCAAGTGAGAGTTCTAGCTTGTTACTCTTGGTGATCGCCATCACCTAGACGGCGTGGTGGTGATTGGGAGTTCGGTGATCATCCGGCGGAGCTTGTGGATGACCCAACTCATCTTGTGAGCGGTTTTGGGTGATTCACCGCGACGGAGTGTCGAAGAATCAACCCGTAGAGAGCACTTGATCCTTGCGCGGATCAAGGGGGAGCTACACCCTTGCGCGGGTGCTCCAACGAGGACTAGTGGGGAGTGGCGACTCTCCGATACCTCGGAAAAACATTGCCGTGTTCCTTGCCCCTTTACATTCAAGCATTTACATTCTCGTATTTACTTTCATTGCTTGTTTTACATTCCTAGATTTGCCATGCTAGACTAGGATTGGAAACTAGGGTGCAAAACTTTGTATCGGTAGACTCTCTAGGAACACAAGTAGACACTAGGGGTGAATTCTGGCTTGTAGGATTTAATTCTTGCATTTAATTTTTAGAAAAGCCCAATTCACCCCCCCTCTTGGGCATCTTGATCCTTTTAGCATCATACAGGATCGCAGGAGGAGTCGCAGGTAGCAGTACCGGAGGAACAAGCTTGGACCGACCAGCAGGAGCCCTAGGCACAGGAGGTGCCCGAGGAAGAAGAGTCAGGCGAGGAACTGCCAGAGTGCGTCGACCACCATCCTAGTTCGTTCGAAAAAGGCAAGCCCCGGAGCATTTTAAGTCTCCTATTTTATAAAAGTTATTCCTTACTACATGAACTATAGTTATATATATTGTTGCATTAAGTTATAGGAGTTGAGTGAAACCGTTGTTGCATGATTACCTTGGCCACCGAATCATCTTTTACCCTGTTAGGTTAGGATCAAGTAAATTGCTTAGCCATGCTTAGACCGGTAGAAGTCGGGTGATTTTCTGTCACCTACGAGTTATAGGTGGATACCGGGTTATGGTTAGCTGTAATTGTGATCATAAAAAGTAACCAAGTGTTGATGGATAAATGAAGACCGGGTGGAGTCTTATAGGGTTTTGGACTATAGTGATTCCGTCTGTGTCGATTAAGGACCGATCGTTTCTCGTCCCTCTTGTCATGTTGAACGCATGCCTCACATTTAGCTGGCCGAATAAAGTATCTTTTGACCGCGAAGCTAGTGACACTTTTTGAGCCGGGATAAACTCGGGTTGGCAGACTAGTGTTGAAGGGGGTGTAACGGGGACGCGAAGAGTGAGCCCAAGGTGCGTCCTGGCAGTCAGGCGGTCCCTGGGTAGTGCGATCCATGATTGTTATCTCGCGGCTTCTTGGAAAGTGTCATTGGTGATCTACGCGACCCTGACGGGGGAAACAGGGTTTGTGTGAGGAATAAATCTCCAGCTGGATAGGAATTCGATTCGAATCGCCGTCGCTCCTGGTTAGTGAGCACTTGACTCGAGCTATGGCATCGTAGTAACATTAAAGGAACACTGATGGTTAAGTGAATGATGTTGGAAATGCTATACCTGATATGGTAATCTAGATTATTAATGATGAATCAAGTGTTTGTTTTAGCAATAGGTGCTTACCTAGCTTGAATAGGTTATACTAAAAAGGTGATGCAAAAAGTACTGGTATAGTTTTTCATAACAACTTATGCTTTTCGCAAATGAGTCAAGCCAGTCCAATCTATAAAGCCTTGCATGATCCTTGGTGTCCTTTATTTCTGGTTTTTGACGGGTAAGTCTAGCTGAGTACATTCTTGTACTCAGGGCGTTGTTCCCATTGTTGTTGCAGATGGTCAGATGTACTATGGGTACTGCTCCAACTGTCTGTATCCGGCGATGGGCGACAACTAGGACCTTGGGCAAGGGTCACTCTGTTTGTCTTATCTACTGCTTTTGTGGACCATGACTATCTACTGGCACTGTATTTGAACTAAGTGTGGGTGTAAAACTACTTGCTTCTGCTATGTTATTTTGAACTGTGTTGTAATAACTTTTATTCCGAACTCCGATGTACTCCACTTTTATTTTGAACTCTACGTATCATGTGAATTGTGGCTGCTAAATCAGTACGATCTTGGTTGTACGTTGGTTGGTTTGAAATCCCTCGTGATTTCATGGAATCTCGGGTTATACGGGTTTAAGTTTGATAAATTAACCGCCTCGGTGGAAAAAAAATTTCTTACTTAATCTCGTATAATTACGTTGATCCGTTACAGTCGAGTTGGTCCAAGGCATCCTCGAGGAACACCTTTGCCTCTAGCTCCTTATACATCATGACCCTTGGCGCCCCATAGTCGAGATCAGTCAAAAGGACTGCCTTGGCGCCGTAGACCATGAAGAAAGGTGTGTAGCCCATTGCCCGGCTGGAGGTCATCCTTAGGCTCCACAACACCACAGGGAGCTCCGTGACCCATCGCCCACCAAACTTGTTGAGCTTGTTGAAGATCCTAGGCTTCATGCCTTGCAGGACCATGCTGTTCACACGCTCAACCTGCCCGTTCATGCGGGGGGTGCACCACGGTGGCCCAATCGACACGGATGTGGTAGTCATTGTAGAACCTTAGGAATTTTTCCCGGTGAACTACATGCCATTGTTTGTGATGATGGAGTTTGGGACGCCGAAGCGGTGGATGATGTCATGGAAGAATAGCATGGCCTGCTCGGATTTGATCTTGGTGATTGGTTGAGCCTCTATCCACTTCGAGAACTTGTCTATAGTGACAAGTAGGTGCGTGTAGCTCCTGGGCGCCTTCTTGAGGGGCCCGACCAGATCAAGCCCCCAGACCATGAATGGCCATGTGATGGGGATCGTCTAGAGCGCTTGGTCTAGTAAATGGATTTGCCGAGCGTAGTACTAGCACCCCTCGTAGGTGCATACGATCTTGTCGGCGTCGGCCATGGCAGGTGGCCAGTAGAAGCCCTGTCGGAACACATTTCTGATGAGAGTCCTTGGCACGGCATGGTGTCCATAGGTCCCACTATGGATATCCTTCAGCAGCCGCCTCCCTTGTTCGATAGGGATGCAGCGTTGCAGGACCTTGGTGTGACTCTTCTTGTAAAGTTCTCCCTCGATGATGACGAAGGACTTAGCACGCCACGTGAGCTATCGGGCCTCCGTCTTATCCGTCAGGAGCACCTCACGGATGAGGAAATCAAGGTAAGGGATCCTCCAGTCAGGCAAGGGGTCAGACCTTGCTGCTGGGTCCTCGTCGGACACCCCCACTAGATCTTCGTCGATCTTCATGACCTCAAGGTCGGATGGAGCTGATGGGGGGCCAGCCCCTGAGCCTGGGGTGGGTAGCGCATTGTCGGCCCTAGCCCCTAAGCCTGGGTTAGGGGGTCAAAAGGAGCAGATGGTCGCCCAGCCCCCGAGCCCTAGGCAGAGAGGTCGAGTGAAGCTGATGGCTACCTAGCCCCTGGGCCCAAGGTGGGCGGCTTATTCCTAGCCTGCCCTGGCTCTTCGTAGTGGACTGAGGGCTTGTGCTGATCGCTAGCAAAGATGCTAACTAGGACCGGCTCTCGGCCAGACGCCATCTTCACCAGCTCGTCGGCTACCTCGTTAAGCCATCGGGGGATGTGGTTGAACTCAAGGCCATCGAACTTGTCCTCTAACTTGCAGACTTCTTAGCAGTATGCAGCCATCTTGAGGTTGTGGCAACTTGACTCCTTCATGACTTGGTCGATGACAAGCTGCGAGTCATCCCTGATGTTGAGCCGTAAGATCCCTAGCTCGTTGGCGATGTGCAATCCGTTGATAAGCGCCTCATACTCAGCTATAATGTTATAGGCTGGGAAATGAAGGCGAACCATGTACTTCATGCGCACTCCATGGGGGGAGACAAAGACCAGTCCCACACATTGTCCAGTAATGCCATCTGTGACCCATGCACACTTCATGGGCCGTCGTCTTATCCTTTCTTCATTAGTGACCCATCAAAGTACATTGTCTAGTACTCCAAATCGATGGGTGTCGGTGGCATTTGGATCTCGGTCAATTCCATGATGAAATCGGCTAGTACCTAGGACTTGATGGCATTTTGTGGGGCATACATAATGCCCTCACCCATCAGCTCGAGTGGCCACTTCGCAATCCTCCTCGTTGCGTCTCGGCTCTGGATGACCTCGCCAAGGGGGAGTGACGACATGACCGTCACAGGATGCTACCTGAAGTAGTGGCGTAGCTTCCTCTTAGTGATGAGGATGGCATACAGGAGCTTCTGGATCTGAGGGTAGTGGGTCTTAGTGTCGGACAAGACCTCACTAATGAAGTAAACAGGACACTGCACTTTGAGTGTGTGCCCCTCTTCCTCTCACTCTACCACCAAGGCGGCGTTGACCACCTGTGTGGTGGCCGTGATGTAGAGTAGGAGCAGTTCCTTCTTGACTGGTGGGGTCAAGATCAGAGCTTTCGTCAGGAGGTCCTTGAGCTTGTTGAGTGCCTCTTGAGCCTCGGTTGTCCACGTGAACCGGTCGGTCTTCTTCAGAAGCTGATAAAGGGAGAGGCCTCGTAGGCATGAGATAAAGCGGCTGAGCGCTGCGAGGCACCCAGTGATCCGCTATACCCCCTTTATGTTCTGAATTGGGCCATCTTTGTGATGGCGGAGATATTCTCCCGGTTGAATTCGATGCCACGCTCGGAAACGATGAATCCGAGCAGCATACCCCTTGAGACCCTGAAAATGTATTTTTTGGGGTTGAGTTTGATATCGTTCGCCCTGAGCCTCTCAAAAGTTTTCTCATGGTCGGCCACAAGCTAGTCGGCCATTTTGGATTTGACTATGATGTCATCCACATAAGCCTCAATAGTTTCACCGATGAGCTTTCCAAAACACTTGAGCATACACCACTGGTATGTAGCCCACTAGCCCCCATGTTTTTCAGCCCGAACGACATCGTGACACAACAGAACAATCAGAACGAGGTGACGAAGGAGGTCACAAGCTGGTTGGACTCCATCATGATCTGATGGTACCCAGAGTACGCATCGAGGAAGCAGAGGGTTTCTCACGCTAAGGTCGAGTTGACTACTTGGTCTATACGTGGCAAAGGAAACAGATCCTTTGGACATGCCTTATTGAGACTCGTATAGTCAAGACACATTCTCCATTTCCCATTCTTTTTTCATACAAGAAAAGGATTGGCTAACCACTTAGGGTGATACACTTCCTTGATGAATCTGACTGCCAAAAGCTTCGTAATCTCCTCGCCGATGGCCCTGCGCTTCTCCTCGTCGAAGCGACATAGGCTTTGTTTCACCAGCCTAGAGCCTGGCCTGATCTTCAAGGCATGCTCAATGACTTCCCTCAGAATTCCTGGCATGTCTGAGGGTTTCCACGCGAAGATGTCTCTGTTCGCGCGGAGGAAGTCGACGAGCGCGCTTTTCTATTTGGGGAGAGCGAGATGCCGATGCGCACCACCATGCCCTTGGAGCTGCTGGGCTCTATGAGGACTTCCTTGGTGCCCTCCGTGGGCTCGAAGGACCTGGCCAATCGCTAGGAGTTAGGCACTTCCTCGGCAGTCCCCTCCTTGATGACGGCGAGCTCCTCGGAGGCAATAGTCACCACGACGAGCTTGTGGCACTCGACGTCGAACTCATAAGCGGGCCTAGCATTTTGAGCTTGAAGTAGGTGTAGTTGGGGATGGCCATGAACTTCGTGTAGCACAGGCGTCCTAGGATGGCATGGTAGGTTCCATGGAATCTGACCACCTCGAAGGTGAGGGTCTCCATCCTAAAGTTGGATGGATCCCCAAAGGTGATAGGCAGGTCGATTTGCTTGAGAGGCTTGGCCTGCTTCCCCGGCACGATGCCATGGAAAGGCGCTCTAGTCAAACGGATGCACGATCGGTCGATGCCCATGGCATCAAGTGTTTTAGTGTACATGATGTTGAGGCCACTGCCTCCATCCATCAGCACCTTAGTGAGCCGCTTCATGTCGACGATTGGGTCAACCATGAGCAGATACCTGCCCGGATGCGGGACACTCTTTGGGTGGTCGGATTGGGCGAAGGTGTACTCACAGAGAGTCTCTCCTGACTTTTGCTGGCAGTTCTTTAGATCTTAGGGGTTTCTAGGGCATGTGTGAGTGCCCTAGAAGTTTCCCACAAAGATCTCTTTTAGGTCTGCCCAACTTTGAATCTTGTTGGGTGAAAGATGCTCCGGCCAGGTTCGGGCCGAGTCAGCCAAAAACAAGGGGAGGTTGCAGATAATGAAGGAGTCACTATCCGTGCCACCGGCTTGACACGCGAGCCGATAATCCTCGAGCCATAGTCCGAGGTTTGTTTCCTCAGAGTATTTTGAGATGTTCGCCGGCGGTCGGTACCACGACGAAAAAGGCACGTTGAGGATGTGTCGACCAAAAACCTGAGGACCTGGTGGAGTGGGGCTCGGGCTCCAGTCTTTGGCGCTATCATAGCATCCGTCGTGATGAGGGTGGTAGCCATGGGCGGGCCCCTCCCTCTCATCCTCCCACCCGCGCATGCGTGCGTTGCGGATGGGGCCGACACGCTCGTGTATCGAGACCACGATGCACTTCCTGTTGTTGCGTGGCGGCGGGTGTGTAGTGTCACCCTGAGGGTGCGCGCTGGCTAGCGTTGAGCTCACGTCATCGGGACATCGAGCTCTCCGCCTGCGGCACCGCCGTGTGCTCGAGCAGCGTGCAGATCTCGCACTGGGCCCGGTGGTCTTCCAATGTCACGGGCTCTGGCAACCCTCGTAGCAAAGCCGTAGCTGCGGCTATGCTTTGGCTTGCCAGGGTGAATTGTGGAACGCCGCCATCATCCTCGGCGATCCTCTGGTTCACGTCGTAGGCCCTGGCGTGCGCACGCCCGCCATCTCCGCGGTGAGCGATTTTGTGCTCGAGTTCTGCACGCTCCACCTCTAGCTAGAGTTGCGCATCCTCGAGCTCCTCCTATCATGCCCTCAGCTTCTCTAGCCATGGGTTAGGCGGGGCCCTCCTATCCACCTCGACTTCGTTGTCGTGGTCGAATAGAGGGCTAACTTCCCTTTCGCGGACGTTGGCGACGTGCCCCTCGGGGGTTTCCGCACGGTGGGGGCCTTCCACCATGAAGCACTCGCGCGAGGGATGATGGCTCACCTAGCTAGACTCAGAGTCATAGGTCCCCTCAAAATCTCCGACGAGGAGATCGTAGAAGGATTCTGTGACATAATCCGCCATCTCGACGAACTCATCGTTCGTGGGAGGCAGATGCATGCGCTGCGCTGTGAGGTGACCGACCATCCCCGTAGCAATGTGCAGACCAAATGGGAACGTTGTCGGGGCATTCATGTGAGGTATGTAGGGAGAGCGGTTCTCCCTCGGCAAGCCACGTCATCACAATGGCGAAAGAAAAGGAAAGGTGACGTGAGTCTTCCTGAGACGGTTGAGGCCCTAGGACGGTGAGCTGGTGTTTCAGCTGCTCGTAGTCGAAGTCGAGAAGCTGATTGCCCCAGAGGCGTGGGCCTCCGGGGCATGCAGCTACAACTCCTCGAGGGCCTCGACGACGGCGTCGAGGCTGGCGGAGCGAAGAGGCTGGATGGGGGCAGGAGCCCGCATCAGCTCTTCCTTCGCGGTGATGAAGAAGTCTAGACTCTCGAAATGCATGTGCGCGCCTGAGGTCCAACTCATGCCGTGGCTAGCCATCCATGGCCTGATGAGGACGTTGAAACGCGCAAAAGACCCCCTACCTGGCGCGCCAACTGTCGGTGTTTTGGATCACCGACGAGTAAATTTGTAATTGCACGTTTGGCTCGAATGGTGTGCTAAGGACATAGGATGTATACTAGTTTGGGCTAAATGTCCCTATGTCTAGTCGCTGCTACTGCTTGTGTTACTAGCACTGAATGTTTGTAGTAGGGGTTACAAACGGACTAAAGAGGGATGGGGTCCCAAGTCTTTGGGGTGTGTGTGTGCGCGGGTGAGTAAGTGTGTTGCTTTCCAGTGGTGAAGTGCGCTAGAAAGACTTGAGTACCGATGAGATGTCGTGATGGGGAGCCCGACCTTCCCTTTTTTAGACCAAGGGAGAGGCCTGAGATACACGAGAGAAAAAGAAAAGAAGGAAAAGAAGAAAGAGAAAAATGGGGGAGAAGAAGGCTCTGGGGCTGTGTTTCTCTTCTCCCCCTGCAGGCGGGCCCCATTAGGCCTGTAGCGACGTCCTTGCTACAGGTAGGCGTCGTCATCTGGTCGTGGCATTTTGTCCCGTCGCTACGCGCAATGTGGTCAACAATTCCCCTTGACTGGGGTCGTACAGGGATTTGGTAACAAGGTGTTGGTCCGTCCGGCACTATTGGTGACGTGCGTGCCCAAGTACAGCCTATCGTGGCCACAGGTCATGTCGAGGTGCGCCCGCTCCCTGCCTAGTGTCAGAAGTTTGACCCCGGGCTCGTGCCGTCACACTCGTAGTGGTTGGTGACAGCATGGGCCGCCTGCGGGGGCCTGCGTTCCCGTCGAATGCGCCTCCCAGGATCGGACGAGGTAGAGTCCCCCCTCGTGGGGTCAGGCGGGACGGAGCCCGCTCCCCTGGGATCACGCGACGCCAAGCCCGCACCCCTAGGGTCGGGCGAGAAGGAGCCTGTGCCCCCGGGGCTGGACGAGGCGAAGACCGCACCCCTGAGGTCGGACGAGGCGGAGCCCATACCCTCGGGGTTGGGCAAGACGGAAACCGCGCCCTTGGGATCGGGCGAGGCGGAACCTGCCCTCTGGGGGTCGGATGAAGCCGCGATCACGCCCTTTAATCGTCTGGTCCGGGCGGGTTGATCGTTGGTGACTACTAGTTCTCCTTCTTCGGGTACTCTACTATCGGTACCCGATATGTAGAACAAAAAAACTCATCTTGGTGTCAAATTTTGAAAGGATTGCCAAGTAAGAGAATGAGCAAATGAAGCAGGCATGACTTGTTTTTTAAAGAAAAAAAGCGGAACAAAGAAATAAGTGTCTATTTGGGTTGAGGCCTAACCGGCAAAAACCTGCTAGGCATCTAAAACCGAGCGTCTGAACAATCTACTAGTCCAATCAACTTTTGAACTCACCATCTAAACATATCCCAAATGTTTGCTATGTTCTCTCGTTATTTGGCCATGTAGCCATGCTGTTTCAACGCTAAAAAAAGAGTTATTTCAACGTGTACCTACCCATGGAATATGAAACAAAGATACTAGATCAAAAGTGAAAGAAACCATACTATTGTTACATTAGACTACATTGTGGATTTATGGGTTCCATTCTCATTGTCATCAAATAATCCAACAAGTTATTGGAGGGCTGTACGGCATGTGTGTGCTACATAATAGATTATTCTAACAAATGATATAACAGACGAATATGACGCACACACGTGTGGTGGTTCTTTTTTGATTAAAAAAAAATCTGATGTCCCGCGAGTCCCCGTTTGACGCGAAAAGAAAACAAAACCAAAGTAACGCTAAATTTTTTTTGATTGTTCGTTCAAAAAAAACGCTAAACAAGCGTGGCCCTGTAACTGTTTTGATGCTTATATATTGAAAAAAATGTAACGTGGTCGGCAGGATTCGAACCTCCGCGGGCAAAGCCCACATGATTTCTAGTCATGCCCGATAACCACTCCCGCACGACCACGGCTTGACGTTCGAAGTTTCGGTTTTTCCTGACTACGCTACACCACGTATTACCAGCGATTTATCATCGATATGACGATATGCAAATGCAATCGCATTGTCACTAGCAGAGCAACACATCCACAACACCAGAGATGAAAGCCAAGTGATCTATCTAGCCTGCGTGCACACATGCAGTCCCATTCCAGCTTCAGCATTTGGGTGGGCTTCCGGAACGATGGCAGCACGGTGGGCGGGTGACGGGCGGTTCTCGGTCCCGAGCTCAGCCCCAGCGTCTCTCCCTTTCTCCCTCTATGGCCAGGGCGGCCCCGGCAAACACTGGCGACTGGCGAGGCGGCCCTAGGAGCTTGCGGCCCCGGCGAGGCACCCCCCAACACGCGACTCCGATTAGGCAGCCTCGACCCACATAGCCCCGGCGCTCGCGGCCTTGGCGACGGCGAGTTGGCCTCGGCACACGCGGCCCTGCCAAGGCGGCCCCCGGTGCGCATGGCCTCGGCATGGTGGCACCCATTGTGCACGACCATGTCGCGCGCAGCCTCCATCGCAGGTGGCCCCAACGCAACGGCCTCCGACATGGTGCGGCAGCGGCGCCCGTGGCGCCGTGGCCTCCGTCGCGAGCGGTCCCCAGCATGAGTGGCGATGGGCTAGTGGGCTCATATGCGTCTCATTGAGTTTGTTTTTAACTTGAAACATCGTCAAGTCGATCGATAATATGAACCTGCAGTAATAATCCATTATTATCACCACCAGTTTGAAACCAGCGGCGGTGAGCACCGATGACAATCCATTATCATCGTTGATTGGAACCGACGTTGACGACCTTGGTTATCACTGTCCACTTTCACCACCTTGTAGCAAAATCGGCGGTGATAAGGCTTTTGGAATCCGATGCGAGGAGTACTATATAGTAGTGTAATGAAACCAATCCAATTAACCTTTAAAAATTCAGTCTCCACCAGGGGCGGATCCAGTGGTGGGGCGGGCGGGACTCAAGCCCCCCTACCGCTACCGCGACAATGGAGCCCCTTCTTGAGCCCCTCCTAATTTTTATAGGCACGAAAGAGATGGAGGAGAGGCTTTAGAGGTTGAAGATGAGTTGAGCCCCCTCTTCTATGAATTCCTAGATCCACCACTGGTCTCCACTGTGGTTTGTCCACCTAAGCTCATTTACTTTGTTCAATATACTCAAACCTTTCACTTTTCTAGAACTATAATTGCTAGCATATCTCCCTAGAAATTGCAAACCTTGACTTAGATACATGATGTTCGTGCTTGTTTTTTGGGGTTTAATTGTGTTTTAACGATTGTTTTGATTCTACACTTTTGTTAATTAAGTCTTGATAGAAACTTAAGACCATCTCTATAGTCGGCCTCTTTGATCCTATATAGTGGAAGATGAATTGTGGAATCGCCAAAATGAGAGAGAAAGAGAGATCGTTAAAAGGTCGATTCTAAAAGTGAGCATGTTTAGATTATCTGAAGTTTCAGATTAAAAGCTACTTCCTCGAACCGTCATGTCTTGTTCAACTAAACTTTAACTGATTCAAAGAACCCTTAAGGGTTAGCAACTTCTAGTCTTTATCTGAAACAAAAATTTCTACATGTTATTTCTTTGTACTTTTCTATTCTCATTTTTTTACCTTTTGCTTAACTACTTTTGTCCTATTTTTTTCATAGAAAATCAAACAAGTTTTTTTGGAGGAGGGGACATGTGCCTATCCATGGTATACCTCTGTTGGGGATTTAACTTCGCCAATAAAACTCAGCCCCTGAAACTTCGGAGTTAAAATTATGATTTCTATAACAGAGTTTACTTGCAGGAAAAATAAAACGAAGCAAAGGTGGAAATTTGACTTCGTCAGAAAGATTCCATCTTCGCTGAAGAGATCTCGTCTTCGCCGGTGAAAAGAAGAAAGCAAGATTAGGCGAAGACAAGAGTTTGACTTCTCCTAACATTCTGAAGGCAGAAGAAAACCAAAGCAGAAATCGACTAAGTCTAGAAGACGAAGACATCAAGGAGATTGATGAACAAAAGTTGAAGAATGAAGACTCAAAAAGAGAAAAAGACCACTTCACCCTTATAGTTAAAAAGGTTGTAACTATTTGAGTTAGGAGTAAAATGGTTATTTTATGTAAAGTACGAAGACTGGGACCTCTATAATTACCTCATCTGACATATATATAGTACGATCATGAAATGATTACAACTTTTACTTGTGTTTAAGTTTGATGTTCGTGTGATTGTCTTACCCAACGACCGAGCAAGATCGCTTCAGCTGCCATTAACAAAGCCACAAAGCGACCACACGAGAAAAAAAGATACATAATAAAGAATTAGTATGGCGTAGAAATTTTGTTTTTGTTGTACTTATTTTGTATCGGCTTGTTAAATGGATGACACCGAAGAAAATGTTACTTTTGTTTTTGTTGTATTTATTTTGTATCGGTTTGTTAAATGGATGACACCGAAGAAAATGTTACTATTCTCATATTTCTTTGATTGTTTGTCCAGTATTTGAAGATTGCACTAATAATTAGACAACAAGGGAAATAAACAACCTTAAACAGTCACCACACGTTACTTTAAAAATTGTAAAAACAACTCCTTGTTATCAATGAGTTTTACCTTCTTTTTTTAGAAGTGTCTAATATAAGATCACTCATTGTATCATGCAATTTTTTATCGCACGTCTCAACTACTAAGGATCCCTTTGGATTGGAAGATTGGCAAAAGAATTTTATAGGATTCAACTTTCAAAGGATTTTTTCCTACACTTCCTTTTGGTTCACAGGAAAGGATAGGAAATATTTCATAGGACTGCATTCATAAACAAGAGCTCACACCTCTTGGAATGTTTCCTGGCGCCAAGAGAGAGCGTTCGCGCACTCTCACCATCTGTCTGTGCTGATCTTTATGGGTGTCTTGACTACAACATTTTGCTTTGAATGCACCACACATAGGTTCAGATTTACAAAAGGAAGCATCAAGTTCCTTTGTTTCACCGGAGCAGCTACCAAAGGCTTTCTGATGTTTTCAATTTCTTAGGATTAGGAAAACATAGCAACTCAATTCCTACATTTTTCCTATCCCTATATCTTATCCTACCCTATGTTCCAAAGGGGCCCTAAAAGGCTGAACCATGAATTATATGGGCCAATCTGACATGACTTTTCTAGAGGCTTCTTGTGTGGTGTAACTTGGGGCTCCGTAAAAAAAACTTGGAATGAACGGTCCATGATGAAGACAAAAAAAGAAACATAGGTTATTTTAGTACCACGCACATCAAGCCACAAAAGTGTATGAGCCGCTGAATATATTTGCGAATCAACTTATTCACAAATACAAATATTTTTAACAATTTTTAAAATTTTATTTGAATTTAAAATAAATTTAATCAGCACAAACTCTATAGCGAGGAAAGTATCTACAAACAAGTAAAATGAATAAGAGTACTATAGACATTTTGACCTCTTTCTCACATTCCTGAAAACAACAAAATTGTTTCGAGAAGACTCATGGCCCTTTTGACATAACTCAACTTAATCAGTGAGCTGTTTTTTAGAGAAATAGCTTCATGAGTAGCTTTTTCGTTGAAGTTGAGCTGTTTTAGAAAAATCTACTTGACAAAACAACTTCTTCAATGACTTCGCCAAGAGAGAAATGAGGAAGAGGGCTATGAAAAACTAATTTTCAGCTTCACCTCTCTCATTTCCTTTGTGAGAGCATAAAAAAAAGAAACTTCACCTCATAAGCTATTTTAAAAAAAGGATGTTTAACAAAAATAAAAACAAACTCATAAAGTTATTGGAGTGTGATTGGATGGCACACACGGATAGACCGGGCTACGCAGTAGAGCCAGACCATGCGTGGCTAGGTTCGACGGACGCAAACGCCTTTGTTTGGTTTGTATCACTGCGCGGGCAAGGTTAGGGCATGTTTGGTTCGTTGGGTTCCATCACATCGAATGTTTGCACATATACATAGAGTACTAAATATAGACTATTTATGAAACTAAAAATATAAGGTTAGGATAATTTGCGAGACGATTTTTTAAAGCTAATTAGTCTATGATTAGCACTAATTACTATAGTTATAAAATATGCTAATGATGGATTAATTATACTTAATAAATTCATCTTACAGATTATTAATATCTGAAAACTTCATGATCAATTTCGATCAACATCCGACGTGACACGAAACTTTAGCTCCGTAAATCAATCAGGCCCTTAAACACAGCTGGTGATTGGTTGCCCGTGCATACGCTTGTACACGCACATGGCACCACGCGAGCCTGGCTCGCGGGAAACGGACCGTAGAGCCTGACTGGAGAGCCGCATTTGCACCAGCTGCATCAGGCTGAAGCCTGCATCCAGCTAGCCAATCAGCGCGTCATCCATCCCAGAGGCTAGGCTGTGGTTTCTTCTCAACCAATCATGTTCTTGGTGAAAACTGTGCCAAACATGTTTTTTTTTTCATAAAAACAAGAAATATTTTCGAGAAGCTACATCTCTAGAGAAAAGCTCGAGCAGAACGGCTACAGGAAGTCGGCGGCTTCTCGCGGAAGCGCCTGAACGAAGTCCACGCACGCAACCGAGTCCGGCGATATAAACCCAGTCCATCAGTCCCGTCTGTACACCAGCGCACGCCACCCTCCGGCCCACGTTTATTGACCCCACGTGTCAGGTAACACGCACTCTCCCTGCGAGGCTGCACCTGCAAGAGGCATACTACTCTGTGAGGAAAACACGGTTTAGGGACGGAGGGTGTACAACACAGCCGCGTCACCGTATACCGAGCTCACCTCTCCCTCTCTCTCTCTCTCTAACCCCCTCGTACGCACGAGCTCGTCGGCGGTGAAGGAGACGGCGGAGGAAGTTGAGGGGAGAAAGCCTAGGTCGTCGCCGCGGGGCGGCGCCTTCCGTTGGGATGGGGATCTCGTTCAAGCTGTCGAAGGTCGGGGTCCGCGTGCACCCGGCCGCGCGCTCGGCGTCCGCGGCGCTGGCACAGGCGGCGGAGGCGGAAAAGCCGGGCACGGGGGAAAAGGAGGGGTCCCTGTCTGAGTCGAGACGCGAGGTGAGGCGCTCGTGCTTTCAATCGCTTGCTCGCTTGGGTTCGTGTCTCGCTTCGAGATGGTCTGGGTACCAACAGTGGGGGTGGGGATCTGGGAGCGGAAAGCAATTTGTGCGGGGAACTGATGAAAAATCTGATCTTTGTTTTGAATTTGGTGTTTTTCAGGCGAATTTCGTTAATTCGCTACAAAGTTTAATATATTTTGGGTGATTTCGGCTCGAAAGCTTCTGCTGGACACTCAATCGCGTTTTCCTTCGGAGTAGTCAAATCCTTCGGAGGGATTGAACATTCAAAGACTGTTTTTTTTTCCCTTTATGTGTGTGTGTGTGTCAGTGTGTGTGTGTGTGTGGGGGGGGGGGGGGGGGGGGGGGGGGTTGTTCTGTTCTTCGTTGCCGATTGAACTCTGCAGGAGTTTGAGGCAGTTGTGGTTTTTCTCTCTTGTGTTGGTGTTAGCCTCGGTTTTTTTGGATGGCTATGTGTGGCAGTTCCGCTATGGCAGCTGAACTAAGAGGGTGCCAATTTGGGCTGCTTGAACTCAGTATCTACCGAAGAGCTTTTTATCTTGTGAAATACTCTAGCTAATCGCTTGTTGTCAATTACCTTAATTTTGATTGTCCGTTGGGTCTAGGGCATTTACGTGCGGTTTCCAAGGATTTTCCCAGACGTATTTGCCATGAAGCAAGGGCAATGCTCCTACCTTCCAATTAACATAAGAACACCAACACTGGAGATTCTTTTTGAGTTGTACTAGTATCTGTTGAGACCAGGGATGTTATCTTGTCCAGCTCTTTCTGTCGATTGTTGCTCTAGTGTTCAAGTAGCTTCTAATTTTTGTTGGGAGACAAGCCATACCAATTGGAATTCTTTGTGGTATAGCAATGTAAAATTACCAAGCATTGGCATGTATAGATGTACCTAGAGTGTTAAACTTAAGTGGACAGTTGATGGTCCAAATCTTCTTGCCAGATCTTCTGTTAGCTTAAAATGATGGGAGAGAAGATACTTACAGCATGTTTAAAAAATTATATATTTTGCTTTTCTGGTTTTCTCTTTGTATTTGCTTTTATTAATTTGACTTTGACATGCAATTCTCTTTTCTTCATAATAACTTGGTTTGCTATGATGGAATGCTCATTTAATGTCTTTGTGCAGGACAACTTCGTTGAGAGAGGAAAAGATGTCAATGGCATCAAAATTTTACCAGCGTGCTCCAAGGAAATTTTGCCAGGTATTTTGAACAGTTGAAGATTTTTTTATTTGTATCAGTTTTTGTATTTACACTCCTTTGTGTTATGCACTCAACATTGTATTGCAGATCATGAGGTTTCTTTCACATTTAGCCTCTATGAGAGAGGTTATCTCATTTCAAAGTCAGCATCTGTGAGTTTTTCATCTGGAAATTTATGTAGTTAATTTCAGTTACTATTCTTGTTGGCATTGGTTTTTCTGGAACTCGAGAGAAAGGCATTCAACTATGAATATACTGCTGACATAAAATACATATATGTTCAGATGGATCCGAGTCAGACCTCAATTCAGGACGGCAAAACACTGCATCCCTATGATAGAGCATCAGAAAAGTTATTCTCTGTAAGTATGGTATCACTTGCTTGCAAGTTTTATTTTAGTTGTGTCCCTGGATGGCATTTCCATAGTGCATGCAATGTCATACCCAAAAATTGGAGCCAAATTAGGTGTGAAAACCAACCAATTTGGTTCATACCGCATTTACTATTTTTTGTGTGAACACAAATTTGAATTGCTTGAAATATGGATTATTGTATGTTGTAATATGGATAGAGTTGGGGGCGATGTTTAAGGCCTGTTTGGAATGCAGGAATTTTGTAGGTGGAATAGGGAAAAATTCTTGTGTTTGGAACGCAGGAATTTCATAGGAGGAATAGGGAAAAATTCTTGTGTTCCAAACAGGGCCATACTTTCCAACCAGATGCAAAAACTTGGGTAATTGTAAGATACCACTGAGAGTCTATCCAATTATAGTCATTCCCATTTATCTATCTCATCGAAAGAAACTGGAGTTTACATTAAATTTATTGAACTCTTCAAAATAAGGCTTATGACACTGACAGTGAAATATGTATATTTCTTTACCAAATTCAAATATAAATAGCTGGGATAAACTAAAACTTTGGAGGGGAAAAAGTCTATATCATATTTGCATCAATATTGTTTATGTATACTTGAAATAGTATCAGGTTGGTGCAAAATTATGAAATTGGGTTGGATTTGAATAAAAAAAATCATTGCCAATATCCTATTGAGTAAGGTATAGTTTACGCATATTCCTTTTGCGATGTCAACCAAGAATGTTGAGTCCCATCTGAAAAAACAAAACCGAGAAGTTTTCAGATCAACACCTCTTACATAGTGATGAAATTCTATTCTTCTATAAGACCATACGATTACAACATTGGTGTGACCCTATAGTTTGACCTTAGCATCCTGTAGCCCAAGAGCCCAAGTTTCCTGTGCATGATCATTTTCATATACTACCATATTATGAGTGGCAATTTTCTCTTAAGTGTGCAGACGTTTTGAGTACTAGACAGTAGACACATATTTTTGCTTTGTTTTTTTGAGCTTCCTAACTGATTGACCAGGTTTATCCATTTAGCTGGCTAAAAATAATATGTTAAATATTGATCTACATGACTCTAATCATAGTTAAATGAGTTTCCTCATTATCTCAAGGCCATTGAAGCTGGGAGGCTACCTGGCGATATTCTTGATGAGATACCAAGCAAGTACTATAATGGATCAGTTGTTTGTGAGGTAAGTTGTTTTATCATACTTAAGAAATGCTATGCATGCAATGTTGAAACCTTTCTGAAATCTATTCTCTTATAAGTAATAAGTTGTGCTTGGTTTTTCTGATACATGGTTCAAAAAGCATACTGTCACAATTTCTGTACTGAGGTTTTACGCTATATGGGAGAAATCCTTCTTTAAAAGAAAAAACTAGAAGTTTGGCTAGCTTTACTGCCAACATGTTCTACCATATGCCAACCTACCAGTACTGTACCAACCTTTTTCCTGACACTTTTTTCAGAAACAATGGTTATGCATTATCGTGAACCATCATGTTGTCATGCACTCATGGTCATGTGTTACTGTACCTTGTTGATAAGAGACCACTGAGTCTTTAGCAGTACTTCATACTTCATTGTCCTACATCGATATAAGTAATGAGATCTCTTTCTAGATACGTGACTACCGAAAGCATGTGTCCAACGAAGCGCCTGCATCATCTGCTGAGCTAGGATTACCTATTGTGAATAAAGTACGACTGCGAATGACCTTTGAGAATGTTGTAAAGGACATTACCCTTCTATCTGATGATTCCTGGACTTACAGGGATTTTGTGGTAAGTATGCTGTGGTAACATCTACTCTATTAGTTGGAATTTCAACATGGCTCATTTTGGCATCTGTACTTGCAGTTTTTATACTCTAGTATCTATAGGAAATTGTTTATTTGAGAATGTATTAACTGAATTTAATCATTTGTGTAGCTAATATTTAGCAACTGCAAGTTAGTTCTTCAATAACTGATTAGTAACACTGGAGTAGCATGGTACAGTAATAGAAACGTAAAATATATGTATGGTTGGATACCTAAATGAACTTCTGTAATAGAGTAACCTGAAATTTCAGTTAATGCTATTCAATTTGCTTTGCCGAACCATATGGGCTATTGTGATATGCATGTTTCTCTAGGAAGCTGAGGCTCGCATTGTGAGAGTTCTACAACCAGAACTTTGCTTAGACCCTACACCTAAACTGGATCGACTTTGTCAGGATCCTGTTCCGCATAAGGTATGGACACATGCTGAACATAAAATATTTTCATGATAGGTATATATGTCTCAAGCTAAGCCTCTTATGTTACTTGCAGTTGAACCTCGGTATAGGGAAAAAGAGGAGGCTGAGGCAAAATCCTGAAGTAGTTGTCACATCCAGTAACATGTCTCATGGTAAAAAGGTTTGCATTGATAGGTTACCTGAAAATGCCAAAGTTGATGAGATGGGCATCACTAGCAGTAATGCAGCTCAGCAGGTTGGTGATAACATTACCATCCAAAATATCTCGGTCTTGGGTGGTTCTCGACCAAATAATTCTTCACAAGATGCTGCCAGAATGCATTTGTCCCAATCTGGTCTACAGCAAGCCTTAAGTTATTCTGCTGCTGGTAATGATCGTATGGCAGGACTGCCTGCGAATTTTTCTGGAATCAATTCAAGCATTTCATCTCCTCAGAGCATGATTGGTTACAATGACACTGTGGCTGCCAATGGCCTTCTATCTGTGAAGAGGGAAATGCAAGATGCCCCGCTTCAAGATCCTAAGAGAATAAAGCCAACTGGTGGCATTGATCATGTACAGCAACAGCAGATAAGGCCTCAACCCCTTGGTGGGCAGGAGATGCAATGGAAGAACCATCAACTGCATCCACAATTAGATGTCAAGGGGATGCAGTATGCATCTTCACTGAGTGGTCAGAGATATCCTTCTTCAATGATGAGCAACATGCAAGATCCAGGATCTTCCTTATATTTCAATCATCAGCGTAATTTGAGATACGGTGCTAAGCAAGAGCAGATGGATGGTTCTGATAAGTCGAAAGACGCCTTGCAGTCTATGGCACCTGAAAGTTCCATGCTGGATCAGCAGCAATCCCAGGCTCAACATTTACCACAGCAATCAGCGGCAAGAAACAATGTTCCAAACATGGGACAGTGGCAAAATACTCGGTTCGCAGCTGAGAAGGACTTGAAAAAAGAAGAAACAATTCCAAGAAGAAAATTAGCACCTAGCTCTCGTGCCCCTTCTGGGCCTATGGTTCAGTCTCCAGTGTCCTCAAAATCTGGAGAGATATCAAGCAGTTCAATGAGTGGCCAGTTTGGTTCTGCTGTGACATCAGCTGTAATAGGGGTACAGAAAGATAAATTTGCTGCAAATTCCAGTGCTCCAGTTGGATTTCCTTCTGTAGCTTCCAGTCCTAGTGATTCCATGCACCGAATACAACAGCCAGCTGTTGCTTCCTCCAAGAGGAAAACAAATTCTGTCCCCAAAACTCAACCGCCTGTGAGTGCTGTTGGGTCTCCAGCCAGTGTTTCAAACATGCATGCTCCGCTGAATGCGAGCAGCCCATCGATTGGGACCACACCTATGGGAGACCAAGCAATCCTTGATAAATTTGCAAAAATTGATAATATTTCCCATCGGTATGGCATAATTTCCACATCTACTCTCTCCCTTCATGAAATTTTGTTGTCACTTTCCCTTCTATTCTTAGGTTCTTTGGAAGTCTGTCATGGGAGGCACTTTTTTTAGGAAGTTTTGGGTTGCACGTTGTGAATTTGACGTGTAGGCTATTTTAAAGCTGAGATTCAGCCCTATTACTTCCTATGGTCACACAAAAAGTGTGAGGCTATAATGTGTGAATGAACTGTTTCAATTCTTTACCAAAGTTATCAACATTTTAACCTAAATAGCTAGTCCCTCCATTCCAAATTGTAAGTTGTTTTGGCTTCTCTAAACTATGTATCTAGACATAGCGCGTATCTAGGTACATAGCAAAAGCTATGTGCCTATAAAAGTCAAAACAACTTACAATTTGGAATTGAGGGAGTACCTAACAAAATGAAAGGGTAAAGAATTAAAACATCTTTTAAAGGACTGAGTTTGTCAACTAACTAAAATCCTGAAGAAAGCCTTGCGAGTCTAAAATGTTTTTGTAGTACTGAATCTCATGTACAAAGTGCATTGGTACCTTTTATCAGTTGTTACAAGCATAGTTCTTACGGCGTAAAGGCGAGGCACGGCGATGGGGGAGCGCCTGGACGCCTAGGCGCCCGCCTTGCTCGCCTAGGCGCCTGCCTTGCCCGCCTAGGTGCCCATTTTGCAAGGCGATGGGGGAGCGCCTGGACGCCTAGGCGTCGCCTAGGCGACGCCTAGGCGACGCCATGAGAACTATGGTTACAAGTGTGGATTATAATTTAGTCAATTTTTCCTGTATATATTTGCCCTTAAGTTTGCTTAAATATAGAATTCCGTGAAGTGAAGTCAGCAATGCATATACAACAGCAACAAAGCCTTTTAGTCCCAAGTAAGTTGGGGGTAGGCTAGAGCTAAAACCGAACTATGCATATATGTTCTTTTTTTTCAATATAGATCCCATTATAAAGTGGCAGATAGCTGACCCTTGTGGACGATTTGAAATATTTCTTTTTGGCCATTGCATTGTGATAATATTTTTCTTTCTACATGTACTTATTGTTGTGTATCCTTTTCAGGTACCAGCTTTTCAATAAGAAGAACAAGGTTGATAAAATATCTCAAAAGAAAACCATTACCAATCAAAATCATCAAGATGTAGCTAGATGTCTCAATAGTTGTTTCCATTCTGAGGATTATATAGATACAACAAGACCTCTTTGTAATTCTATGATTAGTGGAACTATAAACACGTGCAAGACTAGAGTGATAAACTTTGTGAGCACAAACCGCATGTACCAAGGTATGCTTTACAGACATTTTGCTGAAAAGGTCCCCAGGAAAGAAAAGGCATGGCACCTTCAGTTAATCTGATTCGCACTGTCCTACAGGTCATTCAAGGCCATTCCAGGTTATTTTCAAGGAAACGTCTGATGAAACTGTAAAAATGCAATATGGAGATCTAGAAGATTTTGATGGTCCGAATTCATATGATTGTGTATTCATATTACCGACAAAGGTTTGTTGTTATTTCTCAAGCTTTCACTGTTACCCTTTGTAGCATAAAGGCCCTGAAACACTAGGGCATACTATTTAATGCTCTATTTCTGTCCTAACTTTTCAATTATTTGCTCTGCCAGTACTATGCCGACTTGCTTGCAGAGCAGCTTATTCCTCTTGTAAGTTCCATAACCCTAAAGCCCAAAATAGTAAGATGCTTAAGTCAATCTTCTCATTTTTCTTTTCCTTTCTGTACTTTTTGCTCTAGATGTTGCAAGATGGGCATTCTAAAGCTGATGATAAAGTCATGCGTGGCACCCCCCTTGCTAACCTCAGTACACTATCTGGAATTTTACCAGACAATTTAGTGAGTGATGTAAAGCAAGAGGGAGGTGTAAGCCAGCAACTTAATGCTGCAGCCCATGCAAATGTGGCACCTGGAACACAGATGCAACAGCTTCCTGTCAATAGGATGCTTTCATCTCCAAGTAGCAACCAGGTTCTAGCAATGCAGCAAGGTTATATGCAAGGGGCAGCCATGCCTCCAAGGAGCCAACAGCTTGACCAAAATTTGGTTCAGCAGCCGCAGCAGCAACAGCCACAGCAGCAACCACTGCAGCAAAATGCTCAAGCCCAGATGCAGCAACCATCCTCTCTTCCACTGAACCAGATGCAAAGACCTCAGCTTCTGCCCACGAGCCCATTATCTCAGATGTTGGGGCCTGGCTCAAATCTCCCAATGGGCTCAAGTCAGATAGGTAACAATAAAGCTCCTACATCCTTGCAGCTTCAAATGCTACAGGCACAACAGCAACAACCTATGTCTAGGAAAGTGATGATAGGGCTTGGCTCAGCCATGAACATGGGCAATATGGTTAACAATGTTGGTGGTCTTGGCAGCCTTGGTAATGTTATGGGAATGAGCAATGTGCGTCCCATATCCTCCCCCATGGGATCAATGTCAGGCTTAGGTAACAATTCAAATCCAATGAACATGGGAATGGCGTCCAACCTTGCTGGACTTCGGCCAGGTGTGAACCCTGCTGCTTTTGCCAAGATGCGTATGGGGTTGGCACAACAAAGGGCAGCAGGCATGTATCCTGGAATGGTTGGAATGCCTGGAAGCAGCTCTCCAATCCTTCCTAGTTCAGCTGGCTTATCTATGATGGGCCAGCCGCTAAACAGAAGCAACCTTGGTCCCCTGCAGAGGGCCATGATGTCGTCTATGGGCCCTCCAAAAATGCCAGGAGGTAACTTTCAGCTGAACCCTCAACAGCAAATGCAGCTCCAGCAGCAGCTGCAGCAGCAGCAGCTCCAACAGAACCCCCAGCAACAGCAGCAGCTCCATCAGAACCCACAGCAGCAGCAGCAGCAGCAGCAAATGCAGCAGCTACAGCAGCAGCAACAAATACAGCAACAACTGCAGCAGCAGCAGCTCCAACAACAACTGCAGCAGCAGCAGCAACAACAGCAGCAGCAGCAACAAATGGGATCTCCGTTACAGCAGGCACAGGTGGGCTCACCTGCTGGCTCGCAGCAGTCCCTGATGATGCAGCAGCAGCAGATAAGCCCACAGCAAATGGGACAGCAGGCTGCAATGAGCCCCCAGTTGAGCTCAGGAACTCTGCAGCAAATGAGCAATAACGCGGCCAACCCTGTAGCCACTCCAGGCCCTCCCCCAAGCCCGCAGCTGAGCTCCCAGACCCATGGGTCGGTCAACAGCATAGCTAATTCCCCGATGGAGCAGCTGCAAGGCGCCAATAAGGGAGGTCCTGGTAGCATGTAACCACAAATAATTGGTTCACTTCTTTGCCTATATATACAACGTAGGAAGGTGTAAACACTGGCCAAGATCACTGTTTTCTTGTTTGTTGTGGTAAATGAGGTTAAATTAGGTGTGTTATAAGTTATATACCATAGATGATAGTCTGTTAAGGACCAGCTTTATGCATGGATTTTTATGCTGTAGAATGTGGTTATTAGTAGGAATGGTGTGTGTAGGAGCTTGGTAGTCAGTTCTGGGCAAGCATTATTCAATTGGACAGTTTTCTACTTTTCTCGCATCATGTTTAAGTTAAATTCTTCAAAATTATGAACTTGTTACGTGACCATTGTGTTACTGATACGTATCTTCATTTGTTCGCCAACAATTTTGTAACATGTTAGAGATTCGTCAAATTCAATTTTGGATGTGTATATGGGGCTGATTAGTTAATTGTAACAAGTTAGAGATTCGTCAAATTCAATTTTGGATGTGTGTATGGGCCTGATTAGTGCTGTATTATTCTATATATGTAGACTTGTGTAATGCAGGTTACGTGTATCTGGTTGTCCGTGAAGATTTTTATGCAGTCTTCTATAGTGCTCAAAGCAGGTTCAACGCAACATTAAGCACTACCCTAGATTATTTTTTTTAAAAAAAAAAATACCCTAGATTCAATTGTGTTTTAGATAATGCAGATTTGACACAAAGCCAATGGGACACCTTGCGTGCGCATAGCAACCGTAGTACCAAGATGTTACGTGTGCACATGCCGATTTAGATTATGCTACATAACGACTATGCAAACAGCCAATCAAACCCTAGACACACCAACCCTGGTTACACTGTTTGCACATTAACATCATTTACTCTGTTCTTTTGATGGCAGATTGCAGCATTTACATTCTGGACAGCTAATTCCAAATCTTTGCAAGATTGACTTTTGAGCAATTTCTAATTATTGTGTAAAATGCTTCAAAGGATGCCCACGATGCGGAGGTTTCCAGTGCAACAGCAAATCGCCGTTGCAGCATACTTTATGCTGAAACTTAGATCACGAGATAACCATCAACTATCTGCCGAATGTGGGCATCGATGAATGGTACTGTAACGATTGCATTTTCACTTTCAGGACATAAAACGTGCATGTACGTGTAAAAGTTTCGATCTGCCATTTTGAACTCTGTAATTCCTTTCAGAGAAACAGATGCATGTAAGTTGCCCACGCAATAATAGTCTACAAGACTACAACAGCTCTTCAAAATAACAGGGAAAAATGTTCACCCGCTACTCAAATGTTTAAGTATATTTTGTACATCTTCAACTAAAAAAGCAATAAGAGCTGGCTTTTCACTTGGACAAGTTTCTCGTGATATTTTTAGCTGCTGTCTTTCCAGGTATATTTGGGTACCAGTTCAAAATTCCTGAGGGAGCAGGGGTCGCCTGTTATCTTTCAGCATTAACCCTCTTCCCATACATTATCATCTTCATCATCGCCAGATTCTTGGGCCTCCGCATTCAAATCTGCCAACTTGTATGTTTCGGTTGCATTCCCTACACATTTTTAAACAGATTAGGCAGAATAGTGGATGCAAAATCTATATGGGTATATTAATTGCACAAGTGGAGGTTGAAACATTATAACTGAAACAGATTATGAAATTAAAAAAATTCACCAGAGGTTAAAGTAGTTGTAAAATAATTATGGCACAGACCCAAGGTAGTCTCTGTCAAGGTCTGGTATCATAGTTATTAGGGTAGCTGATAATCAGACTTCGATACCCTTCATAAAACTGTTGTTACTCCCTCCTTCCAAGAATGATATCATATTTTGATCAGCAGAAGTCATACAAAATATATTTTGACCCTTAATTTCTTACAATATGTTATTTGCTGAAGTATCATATCATCTTAGAGGCACTTTAAATACAAATGTATTGATACAAGTTTTATGTCCTAAACTTTTATATAATTCAAACAATTGTAGTTACAGTTTGTAAATTTTGACTTTTCCCTATACAACATGCTTATCATTCAGGAATGGAAGAAGTTAAAAGGTAGTGGATGTTTGATATCAATGAGATCTCAATGAGATGGTGATGAGGGATCAGAAGCTATGAGAAAACATGTCTCAATTGTTGATTAGAGGAACTCCGAGAGCCTCTTTATATCCATCCATATTGATAGGAACTGAGATTTCGGTGAAAAATGCCCTCTGACTTCTCTAATTAAACATCCAAATATTGACATTCTCTATTCCTGATTTCTCACTAGCCAAAGATGGAGAGCCGGGTTAGCTCTCTAGAGTGCACACAAGATATATATAAAAACTGTTGGAGGGTGAAAACATATAAAGAGCTATTTTTATTGGAATGACTCCAAATGAGGACTTAGTGAGTTTAAGAAAGACTCTTGGAGATATTCTTAGACCAGTATTTAAGTAAGGCTTATAATAGGAAGAAAAGAAAAAAAAAAAAACCTCAAATACATGTACAAACTTTATTTAAGGAAAGTCAAAAAGGTTAGTCAGACTTATTTTTGGAATCAGTGATTGTACCATGTCCACATATTAAATACATGGATTTCCATGTACACTATCGTCAATTTGCTATTTATTAGACAATAATTCAGGTATAGTTTGAAGATAGGTTGAAAGACCAATTTTTACTGATATAAGCATTTCAGATACAGAATACAGAAAACTTAAAATGGTCGAAGCTAAAAGATATGAGTAAGCAAAAGATACCTGTACCTGTAGGTTGATGCTCTTCCCATTCAATACCTTCATCATCATCATCCCGCTTGTATTTCTTGCCCACTTGGCGTTCAGTTTGAGAATCTGGGACAAAAATCTTGCCTTCCTGCTGCATTCTCCTTTTTGCTTCTTCCTCTTCCTGCTTTTTCCTCAAGGCCTCATAATAAGCCTTTATGTATTCTTCCTACAGGATAAAAAAAATAATATAAAAATTTCTGAATGGTAGATTCTTTACTCTAAAGTCCAGTATATGTCCATTCCTGAGCTGACCTGTACACTTTGATCATCTTTCGAGTCCTGTTTCTTGTCATCTTTGGCTTCAGATATTTCAAGTTTTTGTGGCTCAATTTTCTCTCCTCTTTGTTCCTTTGTAAGATTCATGCCATCTTTGATCATCCATGGAGGTAAGACTTTCAGTTCAGAACCATTTTTACCTGATTCAGCACCTTCTTCTTTCACACCATCAATCACAACTTCAACCTGAAAAATGAAACAGATGTCTCACCGATCGAGCAAAGGTATGGCTGTAAAGTGCAACAACTATATGCGACACAAGCTAAGCACATGTGTGGTGACTCCATATTAAACACATAAATGCATTGGTGAGAATTTTTTTATGGAGATATCATAACATCATTCAACAAAAGGTGTGAAAACGTCTGATTTGATTCAAGGAGTGTTTTTCTTATTTTGATGGATAGTAGGGAAAAGAAGGGTGGACTTCTGTGCAGATGATGGACTAATATGATTCAGAAGTTCATTGGGATATATGGAAAAGAGTTGAAATCTAACTTAATTATGTCGAATATACAACCAAGAAGATCCAGTAGCACTCGGAGCAACAATATGAAAGTGGAAAGTCTTACCTTTGTCTCTCCAATGAATGGCATTGGTGTACCATACTGCCCTTGTGAATTCCTAGAAGAATCAGCTGCAGCAGGGTCACCAATTGCAAAAGCACCAATATTTGCTCTTTCCCATGTTTGTAGACTCCCAAACTCAGGTGCAGGCAGATTCTTCACTCTATCAAGTTGTGCAACCAATGGCTTCAATTGCTCCTAATGTAATAGAAAAACAATATAAAGAACATACCTCAGTCAGATTTTTAAATACCAAGAACAAGATTCTGAGACACTTGTTGATAGATCGGTATACATGCAATCACCTCCAATACGTTGCATATAGAACACGATTCATTCTTTTCCCAATAATCTTTCTTTTTACCGAAGAGACTAATATTCTCAATTTCTCATCCAAACACTTGTAGTGGTATGAGTCAAACTATTTCCTAACTCTATGCAAACAGATTATATAAATTCTAAAAAACTGTAAGCAGACAGTCAAGGACATGAAATGATTGGTTTTAGGGCCTGTTTGGATACACATGGCTAGTCACTAGTCGGAGCTAAAAATTAGCCCAAACTAGCTGAAGTTGGCTAACAACTAATTGAAGGCTTGGCTCAAAAATCAGCCCACCTATTAGCCCTCTTGTTTGGATGCACTAGGGCTAATTTTTTAGTTAGCTAACAATTAGCCCTTGGTATCCAAACAGGCCCTTATACCAGTGGGATAATTGCTATTTACAATATCAAAAAATGTGTAATCTCTAAAGGCTATAGCAAAGTTGGTGACGTTCATGGTGGTAATCAGGGGCGGAGACAAGGGGGGCGAGCAGGGACCCATGCCCCCCCTATGAATGTGAAATCTCCACTGAATTTTTTGAAATTCAAATAAATTTTGAAAATTTAACACTGCTGCTCACCCCCCCCCCCCAACGTTAAACAAATTAACTTCCTGGCTCCGCCCCTGGTGGTAATGGGCCATTCCTGTCACAGGTGGATGTTCGTATCAGTTTTACAATATTACATCAATGCAGCTATATATGTGTTCTTGTTTTCTTCCAAACTGTTTGGTTGACTTCCCCAATCAATAACAAAAGTATTTCCTTTGTCAACCAGCTCTTCTCAGAAGTTGTGCTGGAATGCTGAAAACACCTTACATTTTTGTTTCCTTCCATAATATTTAGACTGAGCACGTAAATTTTGGCATTAAAACTTAGAAGAGTTCCAAAGATAACCGAATACGAACTTCAATTCTTTGCTGCATGTCCTTTAATTTCTCACGCCTGCGCTTTCTAACATTGTCATCACCATCTCCCATTTCCTCAGAAGCAAGCTTGTCACTCTCCGCAACCAGTTCACCATTGCAAGTTTCACAATGGAAGTACTCATCCGTGTAGCTTACCAGTTGTAGTGCATCAAAGGCGGAGTATCTGCAGATCAGAAGAAAAAGTTACCAGAGCGCACCAGTTTTCTGCCTAGCATGAATAAACTAGACGAACACCTATTACCTTTTATTACAGCTAGGACATATATAGTGTTGAATTGTGTTTCTGCTGTCCAATTCATCCTTCAATTTTTTCTTCATGCGGTGAATCCGGTACCTTACAACATCACAGATCTGTGTTTTGGGAGGACAAACATCCATTATAATTTGTATTGGATTACAGAACAAGAGACAGAGGAAAGATGAATGGGGACATAATGCTCTTAGTATAATGGTGAATTTCGTACACAATAAATATCAACAAACTGATGAAAATCTAAATGATAACTAAACTCGAGCAAACGACCAGTGATTTTTTTGCGTTGATCCAAATACAAGTGTTTTGAGCTAAAGATAAAAGAACAAGAGAAATGCCCGCAATATAACCAGAACTAGAAGGATTCCCCGCGCGTTGCTGCGGGAATTAGCGATCACTCTCATACTATTATTATAGAGCATGGACTATTTAGAATTTTTAGGTATAATTGGAAAACGTAAGCAGCTAGCTGAAAAATTACAAAAGCACTCTTTGTTATGGTGCAAAAATGCCACATGTATTAAATGTAAGATCTAATTTTTCTAAGGTTATGCATGACACTTTTTTAAGTAACTCATAAACATGGGAGATGAAATGGAGAAGTAGAAATTAAACTAATTGGAACAAAGCAATGCATAATACATGTGAGGCATTGATGAAGACAAATAATGATGATATTACAGGAAAGAGCCCTCATCCACTGGTGATTGAACATGGAAAAGGTTTTTCAGGACGTGTGTCTGTGGCAACCACACGGTGGGCCCCAAGCAGAATTAACCATATCTATTTAACAAATCTGTTCCATGATTCTCTCCCCATCTCTATTTCTCCATTCGCTTTCTCACGCTTCCTCTCCTCTTAGATCCAGAGCAGCCTGCTGGAGCTCGTGCACAGCCTACAGTTCGCGTGGATGGCGAGCTACCATCAAAGGTCATGCGAGGCTGCATACATGGCAGGGTTATTGCACCAGCCATTGCGTGTGGGTGTGGCGAGGAGATCGCGGCGGCAAGCCAGCGCAATGGGTAGCGCATGTGGTAAATATCTTGCGCATTGTGGAGCTGATGAAGCGAATTCCTGCTCCCTCCGGAAGGCTAGAACTAGAATCTTATATCTTCTGATCCGATGGCAACAGAGGATCTAGGCATGGCGCATGGACGCTGCTACTTGCAACAGTGGGAAGGTGGAGCCGCAGAGGTGAATGAATAGATGAGGCGAAAGAGGAGAATTTAAAGGAAGCTGATGGGAAGGAGAAGCGATTGCTATTGCAAAGCGAAAGAGGAGAATTTAAAGGAAGCTGACGGGAAGAAGAAGCGATTGCTATTGCAATCTGTAGCGGTGAATGGACGCCTCAAATGCTCCATTCGGTGGGTGTCTCCATGTGGGATGTGATGATGGATGGAAGTTTCTCAAACTATTAAAACTGCGAATGGGACTGTAAAGGCCAGCCATGATGTGCTGCTGTTTGGTTAGTGGATGACGTGGAGAGCTCTGCAAAAGGATGGAGACATTGATGAAGATGTTAGGCATAGAATTTCAGCCAGCTGGTTGAAATGGCGTCAAGCTTCTGGCGTTCTCTGTGACAAAAGGGTGCCTCAGAAGCTGAAAGGTAAGTTCTATAGGACGGCGATTCGTCCGGCGATGTTATACGGTGCTGAGTGTTGGCCTACAAAAAGGCGACATGTCCAGCAATTGAGTGTAGCGGAGATGCGTATGTTGCGTTGGTGTTGTGGGCACACAAGGAGAGATAGAGTCCGGAACGACGATATTCGGGATAGGGTTGGGGTGGCACCAATTGAGGAGAAATTGATTCAACATCAGTTGAGATGGTTTGGACATGTCCAACGGAGGTCTCCTGAGGCGCCGGTGCGTAGTGGAGTTCTAAAGCGGGCCGATAATGTAAAGAGCGGTAGAGGTGGACCTAAACTAACTTGGGACGAGTCCGTTAAGAGAGATCTTAAGGAGTGGAATATCTCCAAGGATTTAGCTATGGACAGGAGCGCTTGGAGATTGGCAATCAACGTGCCTGAACCGTGACCTCTTTTGGTCTTGTGCCCTTTATGTCCCTTTATGTGTCTCCCTGTTTTTCGTCTCTTTTGGGTTTCATCTCTAGCCTACCCCAACTTGCTTGGGACAAAAGGCTATGTTGTTGTTGTTGTTGTTGTTGGGGTTTTGCTTTATAAGAGATGAAGATACATGTTCAGAAGATGATACTAAAGCCCATTAATGCTATGTACTCCCTCCATCCCAAAATAAATAACTTTCTGGAAATTCAGACAGGCAGATTAAGGATGCTGGCAAAAGACGCATGTACCCTCATCTCCTTTCCCTTCCCGGAGGATATCTCCTGTGTTTGGCAATTATCATTTGCATGCACCTGTGACTAGCTTCCGCATTAAGAGGCAGTGTCCCATGTTTTTGTAGAATGTTATTTTTTGGGGATAAATTCTAAACCTCAAAAAGTTATTTATTTGGGATGGAAGGAGTATAGATGAGAAGTTTCATCTGCATGCCATTGAGAGAACATAGAGGATTGTCAACAGAATTTTTTTTAATACAGGAAGTTCTAGAGTTCTAGCTGAGAACAAAGCAGTTGATAAGATGTTTTTTGCCGCATGTCTGTGCACGCGTGAAATGGGCATTTTGAAATGTTGGTTGAACATGGGGCCTGTTAGTCTGAGAGAGTGAGAGTCAGTGTCAATTATATGACATAAGTGGCAAATAATCCCTCCAAAAACAGCACGTCAGGGGTGTGTCAGTTGAACACCTCCACAGCGGGACACCCCCTTTGAACTGCAGGATGCAAGACACAAGAAAATTGACAAGCTACCACGACGCGACGTGCAGTTGCCAGAAACCAAAACAAACAGGTCTGTTGGTCCCTTGCTGCCCTGCACAGGTAAGCAACTAGCTTACCAGCACACACACACACTCACTATGGCTAGAGGTAGAAGAAGGGGTGAGCACAGCACACACACACACACACACACACACACACACACACACACACACACACACACACACACACACCCCTGCAGAAGCTCCAGCGCTGGCCAAGTCTCTGCCTCTGGTTGTGGCAACTGAACTGCCTTTTTCATTGCATAGAGGTAGAGTATATACAACTCATGTACCAACCATAAGGTACACATGAGCATGGCTGAGTACAGCCCCAACTACTCCTAGGACTAGCTGTACAATTCCTACCTCAGCCCACTACCAAGACATGGCTGATGTATTAGCTACCAACTAATGTACAAGTGGTGGCCTATTGCCTTACTGCTACAACAACTAGGACAGCAGAGAATGACCTATTGCCAAATCTGCTGTGCAGCAAACAAGAGAGAGAGAGATCAGCAGCAGATTATGTCTTACAAGGTCCATGGGTTGATGTTATAAGCGGCTTAAAATTCAAGACTTGTATTGCTTGAGAGCAAACAGAGAGTGAGATATAAATCCAAATTCAAAGCAGGTGCTCTGTATGCTAGTATATGTATCAAGTTAAAGAAGCTTTTGTACATGTATTACTCTTTAATATCACTTTTGCACTCACACCCTAGAACCCAGCATGGACTACTAAGACTAGGCCCAACTAAAGCTTCGTTTGAAAGGGAAATGTTACAAATAATGGAGGTCAAATATTTTTCCTACAAGGCCAAAATTATCAAACAGAAAGAAGGATTAACTCATGATAATACAGTACTAATAAAATTTCTCCCTCTTTGCAATCAAGGCCAATTCATTAAGAAACATAACAGGAGAATCCCAAAGCATTAGTAGTCTATAAAATAAATGTACTTCATCATTGCTCAGGGAAATTTTAAAAAAGTACTTCCTGCAAGTAATTAAAGGTGACATACAAATATCTTGCTCTTTTTCTAAAAAAACACTCTTATCTATAAAAATAATAACAACTTAATGGCGTAGGTTTTAGAAGACTAACCTGAGCATAATCCAAGCAACAGTATGAATGCGTGTGCATCTTTACTTTCTCTTCTCCCTCCTTAGCAGCTGGTTGACCATCATTAGCAGCTGCAGCAGCAGCATTATGTGCTTTTGCGTTTTTTGCTGACTGCAGCAACAAAGATCAAAGGAAATACAAAATCAGATCAGATAAGAAGACAAGGAACCACACCCAAAGGGAACACGAGTCATGAAATCATAAGATATTCACTGGCACACTTTAAGATAGCGAGAACTGTAACTATTCAAGTAATTGTCAGAATACAAATTTCTGCAGCCAGCAACCAACTTAATGATGGAGAATTATAGATGAATAAATTTCTGTCCACCTACATACCTAGTTACTTGATAAACATCACACACATTTTCAAGGCTTGAAAATTTTGAATTATCTTCCTTACAGCTTAACACCATTTAGGTAAATAGACAAAAAGGACATTTTGTCACCAGTTGGCAGTTGGAACTTGCTCATATCTACAAAAAGGAATCGCAGCTATGCATGTTCAACAACAGATCAACATACATAAATAAAACTAACCTCCTTCCGATGATCCCTCGTGACTAGTTTCTCCTCTTCAAAGAAACGGAGAATGCGACGCAGCTGTTTCGAGTGGAGCTTCAATGCTTTAGCCAAATCTTCCTCCCGGACCCACTGCCGTCTGAGGTGGAAGTAGAATAATTTTTGCATAAATCGAACAGACCAAAAAAATCAAATAGGTGGTTAGGTTACACCACAGAAAACCTATGTTGCATGGATACGTGGGTGTGGGTGAGGCCTCGTATCGCGTACCGGATGTGTATGCGATACAGATACGCGGCCGATACATATCAGTGTTATTAAGTCATCAGACTAATTGCAATTTGTCGGCCTTATCGGTCCCCTGGCAATGATTATGCCCACCTATTCGACTACAGCAACTAGAAACCAAGTCATCCAATTAGTCAGCGACTAATCACGACTAATCGGACGATTTGGGCATGGGACGACTAGCAGGCGGATTTCATTTTCATCATGGGCTGACACCTGGTCTGTTAGCCCGTTAGGCTCTTTTTTTTTTTTTTGGCCTGATAGGGTGCATTCCTGCACTGCAGCCACCGCCTGCCTCAGCAGCAGGTCTCACCGTCTCGGCAGCAAACCCTCTCTAGCCACAGGCGCCTCCTCGCTCTCCAGCCACAGGCACCTCCTGCTGAAAGGGATTTGAAAGATAAGCTCCTCGGCTTACTGTTAGTGTACATCCTCCTTCTCCACTTCTTGCTGTTAGCTCTTATTCTTCTTGCTTTCTAGATCTGTTTTGGCCACTCTTTGCTTGCCTTAAAACTTGAATATGGAGTTTTGGACACTTCAGAAATCAAACCTCAACAGTAAGTGATCAAGTAACCATACATTCTATCTTAAAACTTGGTTCATATAGCCTTTATACCACATCCTATATAGTATATCGGTCTCTGGTACATAGAGGACAACTAGGGTCGGCTAGGCTCGACTAATCGAGCTTATCAACGACTGATCATCTTATCAGTGCCATGGCGACTAGGGTTGATTAAACGATTTGAAAACATAGATACATATCTTCTGAGTATCTGGTTTTTTATTAATAGATATAGCATGAGTGCGGTGTCACTGGACCAGCAGGTGGGGTGTGTTGATGGCATATGAACGCAAGGTGCTCGTGCAAACTTGAAGGCTAGCAGCAAATTATTTGTTCAAGGCAACCATCCACAACTCCAACCTTATTGTAACCGAGCTTCTCACCATTTTTTTTCATTGAGAAGACAGACGATTCAACAGAAATAGTTCGCATCCAGTACCTGGTGAGCGCGTCCAGGACGACGACGGCCATGCCGCGGTTGTCCCCGCGGGAAGTCTTGGGCTGGTTGTCGCCCTTCATGGAGACGTCGTCGTAGAAGGCGCGGGCCGCCAGCCTCACCAGCCTGCCAGAAAACCAACCCACCCGATCCCGCGCCGAGGTCAGCAACGGCTGCGGCTAGGGTTTCAAGAATGGAGTAGGGTCGGGGCTCACCGGTTGAATGGCTCGATGGAGTTCATGGTGGCGAAGACGACACCGGCGCGCCGGCGTGCGGGTGAACGGGGTTCTGATTGCTCGCTTACGGCATAGGGGGCCTGGAGGAGGGGTGACGTATCGCGCCGGCCGCAGCTCACACCGGTCGGATCGGAGGGGAAAGGGCGAGCGAGATATGGCCCTGTTTGGAGGCCGTCTCCCAGATCGACAAGGACGGCGAGGTGCGGAGGGAGGAGCCTCGACGGCTGCAAGCAGGAGAGGGGCGGGACCGCGGGGCGGAGGAGGCCCGGGAGGAAGAGGAACGCGGGGAGGAAGAGGAACGCGGGGATTTGCCCCGCTGCTCGGCCCCGAGCCGCTTCGGCTTTCGTGTGTTAACGGCGCGGGGAGGAGAAGTCGATCCCTTTGCCTAGAAAATTTTCAATATTGGACGTTAAGGCTATGAGTATTTTTATGCATAGAAACAAATACTATAATTTTATAAAATACTTTTAATTATTAAAAGTTACTGAACGTTTGGATGCAACGTCTCGTAGCCGTAGAACTATGGTTCGTCAAGGATATGCTAGCGTGCTGATATCCGGATGGAATGCTCGCGTAACATGCCTCTGTGTGCTGATTTTTATTCCCGCCTCACACACGTACCCGTCCCGTCGCAGTGTCCATGCGTCCAGACAACTCGCCTTGCCCGTGTAGCACGTCTTGGCCGTCTGGATTCAAGGACGCTCCCTTCATCCCGCACGCGCACCCCGCCCCGACGCGCCCCGACCGCCGGCCAAGCGCACCTCATCTGCCGGCTGCCGGCGCGTCGCGCGCCCCATCCCTTGGCCTCCAGCTCACCGCAGCCCATTCTCCGACGCCGGTGCCATGTACCATCACTCCCCGCTCTTCTTAGACTCTCCAAACAACATAAAACACATGCAACATGAAACACTTGAATGCAATATCCGTATGAAATGGATGAAACATTTAAAACATACACTTTTAACATATATGTGAAACATATGCATATCAGATAAAACGCTGAGCATCAAAACATGTATTGCACCATAAAACTGAAACAGCTGAAACATTATGAAACATGTGCAACATCCAGATCGAAACGCTTGCAACATGCGTCTGAAACAAATAAAACATTTTGAACAACACCTCTAAAACACTTGCAACATACATCTGAAACACTTGCAATGTGCAACATCCCCGATATACTTTTGTAACATCCATATGAATTAATTGCAATATACCTCTAAAACGTCTGAAACACTTGAAACATACGCTTCCATCGCAACATCTCCTTGCTAAGGTCGTACGTCACAGCGACCATGGTGTCGACAGCAGCCATGACCTTTTGGTGGGGAACGACGACGGCGGTAGCACACCGATGTACGTGGGGGACGAGACACGGTGAAAGCTCTTGTTTGGTTTTGATGAATTGATGAAATCCTAAGTGCTAACCTATTTACTCTAGTGACTATGAGATAGGTAGTACATTCTAAGTGATTGAGCAAATGGTGAAGATCATGATGATGGTGGTGATAGCGATGGTGATGAAGTGCTCAGACATGGAAAAGAAGAAACAGAAAAATAAAAAGCTCAAGGCAAATGTAAAACTTGATAGGAGCTTTTTAGTTTTGTGATCGAGACGCTTAGTGAGTGTGATCACATTTAGAATAGATAACCGTATTATTAAGAGGGGTGAAACTCATATCGAAATGCGGTTATCAAAGTGCCACTAGATGTTCTAACTCATTGCATATGCATTTAGATTCTAATGAGTGCTAGCACCTTTGAAAATGTTTGTGAAAACATGCTAACACACGTACACAAAGGTGAAACACTTAGTGGTTAGCACATTTAAGCAAGGATGAAGAAGCTAGCGAAGAGGAGGTGCTGTTTTGCACTGACCGGATGCTGGTCACGTAGTGACCGGACTCAGCGCTTGGAGCGTTCGGTCATTTATAGTGAATATGGCACGCTCGGGCTTGTCTGGCTCGAGATCGGACATCGCACAGTGTTTGTGACCGGGCATGACCTACGCTGACGTCAGTCACGAAACTTGGCGCGTAGAGGAGAAGACAGGATCGGATGCTGGTCTACGTCAAGGTGGATCTGACGCGTCCGATCGCGGTTTAGGCGCTCTGGAACCTCTCTGGACCTGACCTAACACGCGGTGGCTTAGCATCAGGTGAAGTAGAGCGACGCGTCCGGTCAGTGCTTGGCCTTGGTGCATGCGCGCGAGCATACTATGCACCGGCGCGTCCAATCCTATTGATCACCGCGTCTGATCATCACTTAAGCGCAGGCGCGGGTGTAGTCGACCGTTGGGGATTGATGGGCGTAGTTCAAAGCGGGGGATACGTGGTTGTCATCCGATGACCGGACACTGGTGAGCGTGCGTCCGATCACATCGATCAACGTGTCTAGTCGCCCTGATTCCAGTGCTAACAGAGAGCCAACGGCTCTATTCGTTTAGGGGCTCTATAAAAGGCGTGTGGCCGACTCTTGCTCACTCCCTTGGTCATTTGCATTGGCATAGCAACCTTGTGAGCTTGGCCAAAGCCCTCCCACTTATCTCCATCAAAGATTCATCATCTTTGTAAGATTGGGAGTGAATCCAAGTGCATTACTTGAGTGATTGCATCTAGAGGCACTTGGTGATTATATTTTTCTGCGGATGTCGCTTGTTATTCTTGGTGGTTGCCATCACCTAGATGGCTTGGTGCAGCGAGGATCATCGAGAGGAAGAAAATGATTGTCTTCGGCTCTGATCGTGGTGGTTGTGAGGGATTCTTGACCTTTTCCCAGCGAAGAGCCAAAAGGTATTCTAGTGGATTGTTCATTGCTTGTGTGATCCTCATCTTGTGTTGGTTGTGCGGCACCCGATTATGAGTTAGGCGTGTGATGCCTATTAGCGCGTGAACCTCCAAGTGAGTGAATCGCTACAACGGAAACTAGCTTGCCAGCAAGCAAATGAACCTCGGTGAAAAATCAGTGTCATCTTGTCACCGGGATTTCACTGGTATTCATTGTGATTGATTGATCTTTGCTTGCCACGACGGTATAAATATCACCTCTCCTCCTTGTATTTATATTTCCTAGTGTAGCTAAGCTCTTTAGTGTAATTAGTTTTGAAAGCCAGTTTGTGTCTTATCTAGTGGTTAGTGAGACTCTTTAGTTAGTCTTTGAGAGCTCACTAACTTAGTGGTAGTGACCTAGCATTGTGTGCTTAGAGACTATAGTGACTAGAATTATGGGTAGGTGGCTTGCATTTTTAGTATGCCACCCCAATTTGATGGCATAAATTATCCTTATTGAAAGGCTAAGATGACAACATACATCAAGTCAATCAATAGAAAGGTTTGGAAGGTGGTGGAGACCAAAATTGAAGTTGCCAATGCGAAAGCTCCCGCCATAGCAGGGCACTCAAGCGGTGAAGGGTGCAAAGACGTACATTCTCAAGGAGAAGTTTGCAAGCTTCAAGATGAATAAAGATGAGAGTGTACCGAATATGTTCCATATGCTTCAAGTGCTTGTTAATGATCTCAAAGCATTTGGAGAAGAGGTGAAGGATAAGAACTTCTCTCACAAGTTCTTGAGATGCATACCATCAAGATTTGACATGTTGGTCACCTTGCTAGTGAGGAGTGGTTTGGACACCATGACACCAAACCAAGTGTTAGGAGATGTGATGATCGATGACACATATAGAGATGATGATGGAAGGAAGAAAAGAAGAAGAAAGACGAGAAGAAGAAGAGTATGGCATTCAAAGCCACATCATCCAAGGACAAAGCAAAGCAAGAATCATCAAGTGAAGATAAAGATTTGAGCTTTAATGAGATGGATGATGAGAAGATGACTCTCTTTGTGAAGAAATTTGGCAAGTTCATGGTGAAGAAGGACTACCATGCTTAAAGGAAGAAGTATTCACCTAAGAACAAGGAAAAATCAAGAAGGTGCTTCAAGTATGGAAGCAAAGATCATCTTGTTGCTCAATGCCCATACAATAGCGACAATGATGATGATGACAAGAAGAGCAAGAAGGATAAGAATGAGAAGAAGGACAAGATGACCTTCAAGAAATAGAAGAAGAGTGGTTCATATGTGGTCATTTAGGATAGTGATGCTTTCTCAAGTGATGATGATGATAGTGATGATAACAAGACCACCAAGAAGAAGGCTTTTACAAGCATTGCCATACATGAGAAGCCTTCTCTCTTTGATACTCCATCATACTTCATGACTAAGGCCACTAAGGTACAAACTTGTGATGATGAGGAACATGATAAAAGTGAAAGTAAAAGTGATGATAATAATGAACCAACTAAAGATGAACTACTTGACATGTTAGGTGATGCTATAGAATATTTTGACATTAAGAGAAGGAAATGCAAAGACTTGCGTAAGGAACTAAAAGCCCTTAAGCAAGCCTTTGATGAGCTCAATGCATCATGAGAGGCTAGAGGAAGCCCATGAGAAGCTTGGCAGGGCTCACAAGAAGCTTAAGAAAGCTCATTCCTCTCTGCTTAATGAGCAAAATGAGAAATAGCATGTTATAACATGTGATGTAGGCTTAACATGTGATATAATTGATGAATAATTCTATAAGCCTATCATTGTTGCTCTCATTAACCCTTCTTGTAACACTTCCACTTCTAGCTCATCTAAGTAGTGATGGTTTCGCTTGTGATGTCTGTAAGGTCCTAGATGGCTAGAGGGGGGGTGAATAGCCTATAAAAATTCTACAATAAACACTAAGCAAACTTGTTAGAATAACAAACGGCGTAAAGCGAGTTTTGCTTAGCCTACGGTAGTGATGCAAGCCTCCTATCCACAAGTCTAGTAGATTATGATCTCTAGTTCTCACAAGGACTATGTCACTAATCTTACAAAAGTGAGCAAGCTAACAACACTACTAGCAAAGCTACTACTAGAGCTACACAAGATAAACTAGTAAAGTAAATGCGAGAGAGAGGATTGTGAATCTTATACCGACGGTGGAGTGAAGATGTTGCCAATCATCAAGATGATATACAATCAATCAATATTGACAACAACACAATATGAAGACCAATCACCGGGAGACAAGTGACACAATATTTTTGTTCACCCGGTGTTCACTTGTGCACCGACAAGCTACGTCACCGGTTGTGTCGACCAACACTTAGATGGTTCCTCGATGTGACCCATAAGTCACTTGCCCCTCACGGCACGCCCCGCAAGGCACCACAAGACACCACTCTCAAGTGAGGTAACTCAATGACACACGCAATCCACTAGAGTTGCTTTTGGCACTCCGCCGAGGAAAGCACAAGAACCTCTTACAATCAACCGGAGGTGGCCAAGAACAATCCCCTTCTCTTGCTAACGCCTCCAACAATCTTCAAGCCGGCTAGGAGCGGTACTCTCCAAGAGTAATAAGAAATCCACCGGCTAAACCACCCACAAGTGCCACTAGATGCCCTCAAGCTATGCAATGCACTTTGGGATAACTCAATCTCACTTTTGATTTGCAATCAAGCAAGAGAGATGAGTGAGAGGAGATGCTCTAGCTCAAAGGATGCACAAGTATGTTAGAAATCACAAGAGACCTCCCCAAGGGCCGGCCAACAAGTATTTATAAGCATCTCATCCGAATAGAGCCGTTATACCCCTTCACTAGGTCTTTTTCGGGATGACCGGACGCGCCGGTCATAACTGACCGGACGCGCTCAACCGCGTCCGATCCTCCAACGATCACTAACCCCAACGGTCAAACCAATGACCGGACGCGCCCGTCAAACGACCAGACGCACCGCTTCGAACGACCGGACGTGCCGATCGCACTGACTCGCGCGCCCGTGAAGCAACGACCGGACGCGCTCCTCGCAACGACCGGACGCGACAGAGCCCGCGTCCGGTTAGAGTGCAGTAAGCTCCCTCAATGATTGGACACGTCCGATCACGTGTGACCGGACGCGCCCCGCGTCCGATCGTCCTTGCGAACCGCAGTTCCTTCTGGGCACCTGACCGGACGCGCCGGTCCCGCGAGTGACCGGACGCGCCGGTTGCAAACCCTAGCACCCGCGCCTGCGCTGTACTGACCGGACGCGTCCGGTCATACCATGACCGCGTCCGGTGCAGCGTCCGGTCACCTCTATGACCTCCGTTCGCCTCCGTTTCTTTTCCGACTTCTGGCGTAGTGGAAAATAGGCATTTCAAGTTCCTAAAAACACCTGAATCCCGCGCTCGCAAGCTCGACGGAAGGGAGAGAGAGACCCAAACCCTCTCTACCGCTTAAACTTCAACGCCTTCGTAAATGTGCCAACACCAATAAGTGATCACCACCTTGTGCACGTGTGTTAGCATTTTCATAATCATTTTTTAAGGTTTTCCAGTTAGCTCACTAGGCCCTACATGCAATGCACTTCATGAATTCACCTAGTGGCACCCGTGCATCGAATAACCGATAAGACTTCCCCTCTTAATAGTTCGGCTATCGATCCTAAACCACTCACACCCTCTATGGTGTCTTGAGTGCAAAACAAAATGGCCCTATGGTTATACCTTTGACTTGAGCCTATTTTGTTTTTCCAAAAGATATGATCCACTTCATATCATCACATGACCGTCTCGATCCATCGACCTTGACTTCACTTGCTCTTCATCGTTGCATCGGTCCATCGGCGCCAAGTCTTGCTCAAGCTTCACCATCGCATGGTCCTTCGCTTCGAAGCCTCGACTTGCCCTTCACCTTCACAACCGGTCCATCGAGCCAAGCATCATCTTGGTCTTCATCATCTTGGTCACATGAGTCAATGTCATGTTTCATATTCAATGACCACCTTTATCTAAATCATCCACTTAGATACAAAGGTTAGTCCTAGGTTTCATCAATTAGCCAAAACCAAACTAGGGACTTTCAATGTCTCACTAATGGTTGAGAATGAGACCCTCAAAAGAAGGTAAATGAGCTCACTTACGCCTTGGGCAAAGCCTATGGTGGTGAGGACCGCTTGCTTATGTGCTTGGATAGCTAAAGAGCTTCTCTCTATAAAGCGGGATTAAACTATGCCCCCAAGAAAGGCAAGACGGCCTTTGCTCCTCACAAGACTAGTTTTGTGAAGAATAATGGTCGGTTTTGCACTAGTTACAAGCAAGTTGGTTACATAGAGCAAAAATGCATGAACAAGAAATCACAAGTTAATATATCCTCAATCAAGCTTGATTATTTCTATGTGCTAAGGATACCAATGATGTTCATGCTAAGTTCATTGGTGCACTATGGATGGGCTCAAAGAAAAAAGTCATTTGGATACCAAAGAGCTTAGTAATTAACCTTCAAGGACCAATCAAGTTTGGGTACCTAAAAAGAATTAATCTTCTTTTGTAGGTCAATTATAAAGCTGGAGTAAGGCATTAGGTTCTAGATAGTGGAGGCATTCAACACATGACCAGTGATATAAGAATGTTTAACTCAATCAACACCAATGATAGCTATTGTATGGGCATTGAGCAACAAGATGATCCTTGCTTCCGCACTTAAAGCACCTTCTTGACTCTTTCTTGTTCTTAGATGAAGACTTCTTCGTTCTATCATGGTAGCCCTTCTTCACCATGAACTTGCCAAATCTCTTGACAAAGAGAGCCATCTTCTCATCATCTATCTCATCAAAGCTCAAGTCTTTATCTTCACTTGATGATTTTTGCTTTGCCTTACCCTTGGATGATGTGGTCTTGAATGCCACACTCTTCTTCTCATCTTTCTTCTCCTTCTTTTCTTCCTTCTCATCATCATCTCTATATGTGTCATCAGTCATCACATCTCCCAACCACTCCTTATTAGAATAGTGATCAATGTGCCAAATCTCGAAAGTAAGCATCTCAAGAACTTATGGAAGAAGTCATTGTCCTTTACCTCTTCTCCAAGTGCTTTGAGATCATTGACAAGCACTTAAAGCCTATGGAACATCTCCAACACACTCTCATCATCCTTCATCTTAAAGCTTGCAAATCTCTCCTTGAGAATGTATGCCTTTGCACCCTTTACGACTTGAGTGCCCTCAAATAATTCCTCCAACTTCTTCCATGCCTCATGAGCCATCTTAATGTTCTTGATTTGCTGAAATGTTCTCTCATCCAAAGCATCATGAATGGCACTAAGAACAATATCATTATTTTGGAGAAGCACTTCTTTAGCGGCGGTGGGAGCCTATTCATCGACAATCTCAATCTTGGTCTCCACCGCCTTCCACACCTTCATATTGATTGACTTGATATATGTTGTCATCTTAGCCTTCCAATAAGGATAGTTGGAGCTATCAAATTATGGCAGCTTCTTGGTGTTGTTGATTTGAGCTATTTTGATACTGAAGGTTGTTAAGCCTCAAATCACGGTGACCACGGCTCCGATACCACTTGAAAGGTCCTAATGGCTAGAGGAGGATGAATAGCCTATTAAAAAAATTCTACAACAACACTTAGCAAATATGTTAGACAATTAAACGGCGAAGCGAATGTTACGCTAGCCTACTAAAAGAGCAAGCCACCTACCACAATTCTAGTGACTATGATAACTAAGCTTACAAATGCTATATCGCTAAACTAAATTAGTGAGCTCTCAAAGACTACCTAAAGAGCCTCACTAACCACTAGACTTGACTCTTGCTTGCCTTTAAAACTATCTACACTAAAGGGCCAAGCTATACTAACAAATGTAAATACACGGGAAGGATTGTTTACCACCATGTAGAGAAATGAGCCAAACCAATGGAGTCAATCAATCACAAGAATGAATACCAATGAAAACCAATCACCTTGGAATCAAATGAGTGACACAATGATTTTTTACCGAGGTTCACTTGCTTGTCGACAAGCTAGTCCTTATTGTGGTGATTCACCCACTTGGAGGTTCACGCGCTAATTGGCATCACACGCCAAACTCACAACTAGGTGCTGCATAACCTACACAAGACGGGGATCACACAAGCCACGAGCAATCCACTAGAGATGCCTTTCGTAAACTCTCATAGGAAAGGCTTAAGAACCTCTCACAACCACCACGATCTAAGCCGGAGACAATCACCTTCCTCCGCTCAACGATCCTCACTGCTCCAAGCCATCTAGGTGGCGTCAACCACCAAGAGTAACAAGCGAGTCCCGTAGCAAAACACGAATGTCAAGTGCCTCTAGATGCAAACACTCAAGCAATGCACTTAGATTCTCTCCCAATCTCATAAAGATGACAAATCAATGATGGAGATGAGTGGGAGGGCTTAGGCTAAGCTCACAAGGTTGCTATGTCAATGTAAAAGGCCAAGAGAGTGAGTTAGAGCCAGCCATGGGGCTTAAATAAAAGCGCCCACGAAATAGAGCCATTGGCCTCCTCACTGTTGCTGATTCAGGGCGACCGAATGCGCTGGTTAATATGACCGGACGCACGCCTCTAGTGTCTGGTCACTCGATGAGCGCCACATGTCATCCTCGTTCAATGATGTCCACACGATCTCAATGGTCGAAATTTCCTGTGCCAACAATCAAGTAACGATCGGACGTAGTAGAGGACGATCGGACGTAGTAGAGGACGATCGGACGCGCCGCGCCCACGTCAGGTCCTTACTCGCCCACGTGTTCCTGCCATCGACCGAACACGTCGATCACCTCAACAACCCACGTGTTAGGTCAGTTCCAGAGAGTTCCCCGAGTGCCTGGTCGTCGACCGGTGAAAGTCCTATGTTTGGTGTTGGTAATTAGTGACAATACCTAGTACTAACCACATAGCAAAGACATGTGTGTAGCTATGATGTGGTTGGTGCAATGACATGGTGAAGCAAGGATCAAGCAATGGTGATGTGATCAAGTGCTTGCCATGATGGAGTTGGATGAAGGTGCAAAGCCAAATCATGAAGCTCAAGGCAAAGGTATATGATAGGGTTTTTCATTTTGCATCCAAGACACCATAGAGGGTGTGGATGGCTTAGGATCAATAGCCATACTATAAAGAGAGGAATTTTTGGGCTATTGATCACTTAAGTGCTACTAGATGAAGATTCATTTGCATATGCATTTAGATCTAGTGGAGAGCTAACTCATCGCCTCAAAAATGATTGTGAAAAAGCTAATACACATGCACATGGTGATGTACACTTGGTGATGTTAGCACATTTGCGAAGGCGGTGGAGTTTGAGCGGTAGAGAGGGGTTTGGGCGGGATTCAACACTTTTTGGGAAGTGAAACGCCTATTTTCCATTGTGCCGGACGCGAAGAAACAGAGGCAAATGGAGTCACCGGCGTGATCAGACTCTGAACTAGATGTGGTCTTGACATGACCGGACGCGTCCGGTCAGTGACAACAACAGTCTGGCACATGGACTAGGGTTTGCAATCGGCGCGTCCGGTCCCTCGTGGAACCGGAGCGTCCGGTCAGGCGCCAGAGAGACAGCGAACGCGAAAGGTCGATCGGACGTAGTGGCGCGTCTGGTCATGATCAACCGGACGCGTCTGGTCGTGTTAGGAGCTCTCTAGAACCTCTCTGGACCGTGACCGAACGCTGGCACTGTCATGTCCGATCATTGAGTGGAGCGCGTCCGGTCACGTGGTCAGCAACACATATCAGTGGTGATCGGACGCCGAGGCGCGTCCGATCAGTTTGGATCGACACGTCCGGTCACTCTAGCGCGTGAACGAGTACTTTTAAGTGACCATTACGATTGAATGAATGAAATTCAAAGTGAGACACGTGGCGTTCATCGGGGAGGTCGCGGTGGAGCGATCAAACGCTGTGCGCGTCCGATCAGGTTGGACCAGTGCGTTCGGTCACCCCTAGTGTGGCTGTTTCATGAGCCAACGGCTCTATTCTTTTGAGGGCTCCTATAAATACTTGTTGGTCAGCTCCTAGAGGACTCTCTTGGATATTTTGACTCTCTAACATCCTCTTGAGCTGAGTACATCCCCTCCCACTCATCTCCCTTGCTTGATTGCCTAATCAAAGTGAGATTGAGTGATCTCAAGTGCATTTGCTTGTGAGTTTGCATCTAGTTGGCACTTGGGTGTTCTTTTGCTACGGGATTCTTGTTTCTCTTGGTGGTTGCCGCCACCTAGATGGCTAGAGCAGCGGTGGAGGTCCGACACGTGTGAAAGTCCCTAGTTTGGTTTTGGCTAATTGATGAAACCTAGGACTAACCTTTGTATCTAAGTGGATGATTTAGATAAAGGTGGTCATTGAATATGAGACATGACATTGACTCATGTGACCAAGATGATGAAGACCGAGGTGATGCTTGGCTCGATGGACCGGTTGTGAAGGTGAAGGGCAAGTCGAGGCTTCAAAGCGAAGGACCATGCGATGGTGAAGCTTGAGCAAGACTTGGCGCCGACGGACCGATGCAACGGTGAAGAGCAAGTGAAGTCAAGGTCGATGGATCGAGATGGTCATGTGGTGATATGAAGTGGGTCATATCTTTTGGAAAAACAAAATGGGCTCAAGGCAAAGGTATAACCATAGGGCCATTTTGTTTTGCACTCAAGACACCATAGAGGGTGTGAGTGGTTTAGGATCGATAGCTGAACTATTAAGAGGGGAAGTCTTATCGGTTATTCGATGCACGGGTGCCACTAGGTGAATTCATGAAGTGCATTGCATGTAGGGCCTAGTGAGCTAACTGGTAAACCTTCGAAAATGTTTATGAAAATGCTAACACACATGCACAAGGTGGTGATCACTTGTTGGTGTTGGCACATTTGCGAAGGCATTGAAGTTTAAGCGGTAGAGAGGGTTTGGGTCTCTCTCTCTTCCTCCCGCCGAGCTTACGAGCGCGGGATTCAGGCGTTTTGGGAACTTGAAATGCCTATTTTCCACTACGCTGGAAGTCGGAAAAGAAACGGAGGCGAACGGAGGTCACAGAGGTGACCGGACGCTGCACCGGACACGGTCATGGTATGATCGGACGTGTCCGGTCAGCAGTCAGGCACGCGGGTGCTAGGGTTTGCAACCGGCGCGTCCGGTCACTCGCGGGATCGGTGCGTTCGGTCAGGTGCCCAGAAGGAACTACAGTTCGCAAGGACGATCGGACGCGGGGCGCGTCCGGTCACACACGATCGGACGCGTCCGATCGTTGAGGGAGCTTACTAGACTCTAACCGGACGCGGGCACTGGCACGTCCGGTCATTGACTGGAGCGCGTCCGGTCGTTACTTCGCGGGCGCGCGATGCTGTGCGATCGGCGCGTCCGGTCGTTGATTGGAGCGCGTCCGGTCACTCGAGACCGACGCGTCCGGTCGTTATGAGAGGCGCGTCCGGTCATGGGGTTTGACCGTTGGCGCAGTGACCGTTGGAGGATCAGACGCGGTTGAGCGCGTCCGGTCAGTTATGACCGGCGCATCCGGTCATCCCGAAAAGTGCGCAGTGAAGGGGTATAACGGCTCTATTCGGATGGGATGCTTATAAATACTTGTTGGCCAGCCCTTGGGGAGGTCTCTAGTGATTTCTAACATACTTGTGCATCCTTTGAGCTAGAGCTTCTCCTCTCACTCTTCTCTCTTACTTGATTGCAAATCAAAAGTGAGATTGAGTGATCCCAAAGTGCATTGCATAGCTTGAGGGCATCTAGTGGCACTTGTGGGTGGTTTAGCCGGTGGATTTCTTGTTACTCTTGGAGAGTACCGCTCCTAGCCGGCTTGGAGATTGTTGGAGGCATTAGCAAGAGAAGGGGATTGTTCTTGGCCACCTCCGGTTGATTGTAAGAGGTTCTTGTGCTTTCCTCGGCGGAGTGCCAAATGCAACTCTAGTGGATTGCGTGTGTCATTGAGTTATCTCACTTGAGAGTGGTGTCTTATGGTGCCTTGCGGGGCGTGCCTTGAGGGGCAAGTGACTTAAGGGTCACATCGAGGAACCATCTAAGTGTTGGTCGACACAACCGGTGACGTAGCTTGTCGGTGCACAAGTGAACACCGGGTGAACAAAAATATTGTGTCACTTGTCTCCCGGTGATTGGTCTTCATATTGTGTTGTTGTCAATATTGATTGATTGTATATCATCTTGATGATTGGCAACATCTTCACTCCACCATCGGTATAAGATTCACAATCCTCTCTCTCACATTTACTTTACTAGTTTATCTTGTGTAGCTCTAGTAGTAGCTTTGCTAGTAGTGTTGTTAGCTTGCTCACTTTTGTAAGATTAGTGACATAGTCCTTGTGAGAACTAGAGATCATAATCTACTAGACTTGTGGATAGGAGGCTTGCATCACTACCGTAGGCTAAGCAAAACTCGCTTTACACCGTTTGTTATTCTAACAAGTTTGCTTAGTGTTTATTGTAGAATTTTTATAGGCTATTCACCCCCTCTAGCCTTCTAGGACCTTACAAGTGGTATCGGAGCCGTGGTCACCGTTTTAATCAAGGCTTAACATCCTTCGGTGTGAAAAATGGCTCAAATTGTGTTCAATCATGTTGGGGGCAAGCCACCGTTCTTTGATGGTTTTAGTTCTTTTGCTCATTGGAGGAGAAAAATGACAATGTACCTTGGTTCTATTCATGAGAGAGTTTTGCAAGTCACCGAGAATGATTTTGCTATCATTGATCCCGATCATCTGACCGATGAAGATAGAGCAAATAGAACATGCAATAGAATGGCTCTCAATACATTGTACAATGGAATTGACACAAAAGTATTTGAGGGCATCAAGGATTTAGAATTGGCAAATAAAGTATGGACAAGGTTGAGTGAAACATATGAGGGCACTAAGGTTGTGAAGAGTGCCAAGCTATGTGGGCTCAAGAGTGAGTTTGAGAACTTCAAAATAAAAGAAAAAGAAACAATCTTAGAGATGTTTCATAGATTGCAAGTCATTGTGAATGATCTCAAGAGCTTAGGGCATAAGACACAAGACCAAGATTTTTGCCACAAGTTCTTGTTGAGCTTACCAAGAAGATTCAAAATGTTGATCATGATGCTACAAAGAGATGGGCTTGATGCAATGAAGCCCAATGATTTGCTTGAAGAGGTATTGACCTTTGACAAGTATGATCAAGATGTTGATGAGAAGGAGAAGGAGGAAGAAAAGAAGAAGAAGACTGTGGCATTCAAGGCCATCTCCTCTAAGGGCAAAGCTATCATCATAGAAGAAGAAGAAGACAATAATGAAGGTGAAGATTTTGAAATTGATGATGAGGCACTTGCTCTTGTAGTCAAGAAAATGGGTCACATGTTCATTAAGAGAAGAGGCTTCAAAAGGAGAAATGACAATTTCAAGAGCAATGAGCAACAAAGAAAGTGCTTCAATTGTGATAGCACCGAACATCTTCAAGCCGAATGTCCCTATGACAAGAAGAAGAACAACAAGAGGGGCAGTTTGAGAAGAAAAAGAGAGAAGCCAAGATGACTTTCAAGAAGGGCAAGAATGGAGCCTATGTGGTCACTTGGGAAAGTGATGATGATGAAGAAGAAGAATCATCATCCAACAAGACTTTTGCTTCCATTGCTATCAACAAGAAGCCATCACTATTTGATTCATCCTCTTCATGCCTCATGGCCAAAGAAACTAAGGTATTATATGATGAGAGTGATGATGACAGTGAAATGAAATATGCTCATGATAGTGATAATGATAATGATAATGAAAATGATGATGATGAACCAACTAAAGAACAACTATATGACTTGATGCAACAAACTAGAGACATAGCTATTACCAAGGACAAGGAGTGTAACAAGCTTTCAATGAAAGTAGCAATACTTGAGAAAGTTCTTAGTGAGCTTAAGACCACTCATGAGAGTCTAGTGGAAGACCATGAGGATCTTGGTAAGGCTCATTCCAAGCTTGAAAAAGCTCACTCATTGCTACTTGAGCAACAAGCAAAGAAGAAGGTTGTTGTATCATGTGATATAGGTGTTACATGTGATATAATCGATGAATCCTCTAATGAACCTATCATCATGTCAAATGCTAACCCTTCTTGTAGCTCTTCATCCACCACCACCGAATCTACCTCCTCTACTAGTGGTGGTTTCACTTGTGATGCCTCACTAATGGTTGAGAATGAGACTCTCAAGAGAGAGGTGGATGAGCTCACTCACGCCCTAGGCAAGGCCTATGGTGGTGAGGCCCACTTGCTTAAGTACTTAGGTAGCCAAATGTTCTATCTTAACAAAGAGGGATTGGGCTACACCCCCAAGAAAGGCAAGTCGGCCTTTGCAACTCCAAAGCCTAGCTTTGTGAAGGGCAATGGTCGGTTTTGCAATAGATGCAAGCAAGTTGGGCACCTAGAGCATAATTGCAATAAAAAGAACCAAAGCAAGAACCTTGTTAATGCTATACCTTTTGATTCTTGCTATATGCTTACCAAAGGTGTGAAGGGTGTGAAAGCTAAGTTTATTGGTACACCCATTGTTGGCCCAAAGAAGAAGGTTATTTGGGTACCAAAGAGCTTAGTTACTAACCTATAAGGACCAAAGCAAAAATGGGTACCTAAGCTTCATTGACTTGCTTATAGGTTAATTACAAATCCGGAGGAAGGCATTGGATTATTGATAGTGGGTGCACTCAACACATGACCGGTACATCAAGAATGTTTGACTCAATCAATGACAATGATAGTGGTGTTGATTCTATCACATTTGGCAATAACAAGAAAGGCAAGGTTATTGGCTTGGGCAAGATTGCAATATCAAATGACTTGAGTATCTCCAATGTGTTGCTAGTTGAAAGCTTGGATTTCAATCTTCTATCCGTGGCATAAATATATGATCTCGGTTACAAATGTATCTTTGGAGTTGATAATGTGGAAGTCATTAGTATGGATGGTTCAAATGTGGCATTCAAGGGCTTTAGATATGAGAATCTCTACCTAGTTGACTTCAATGCTAGAGAAACTTCTTTGACAACTTGCTTAATCTCCAAATCAAGCATGGGTTGGCTTTGGCATAGAAGGCTTAGTCATGTTGGCATGAAACAATTGAAGAAGCTTACAACTCACAATCTTGTCAATGGTTTGAAAGATGTTGAATTTGAAAAGAATAAGCTTTGTAGTGCATGTCAAGCCAGGAAGCAAGTTGGAAGCTCACATCCAAAGAAGAGTACAATGAGCACATGCAAAGCATTTAATTTGATGCACATGGATCTATTTGGCCTAACAACATACTCAAACATAGGTGGTAATAAGTATGGATTTGTCATAGTGGATGACTTCACAAGATTCACATGGGTATTCTTTCTTAGTGACAAAAGTGAAGTGTTTGACACCTTCAAGACCTTTCTCACTAGAGTTCACAATGAGTTTAAGATTAGAATCAAGAAAGTGAGAAGTGACAATGGAAGTGAGTTCAAGAATACAAGAATTGAAGAACTTTGTGATCACTATGGCATTGGATCATGGCTATGCAAGAAGAACTAAACAATTTCACAAGAAATGATGTTTGGGAATTGGTAGAAAGGCCAAATGACTACAATGTGATTGGAACCAAGTGGGTGTTCAAAAACAAGCAAGATCAAGATGGCATTGTGGTGAGAAACAAAGCAAGACTAGTTGCTCAAGGTTACACTCAAGTAGAAGGTCTTGACTATGATGAGACATATGCTCTCGTGGCAAGATTGGAGGCAATAAGGATTCTATTGGCTTATGCTTGTGCACACAACATCAAACTATATCAAATGGATGTCAAAAGTGCATTTCTCAATGGAATCATCAATGAGTTAGTCTTTATTGAGCAACCTCCCGAATTTGAAGATAACAAGAAACTCAACCATGTATACAAGTGGAAGAAGGCTTTATATGGCTTAAAGCAAGCACCTAGAGCATGGTATGAGAGGCTAAGGGATTTCCTTCTCTCTAAGGGATTCAAGATGGGCAAGGTTGATACAACTCTATTCACCAAGAAGATTGGAAATGATCTATTCATAGTGCAAATATATGTTGATGACATCATCTTTGGATCAACCGATCAAGCTTATTGTGAAGAATTTGGTGCTATGATGGCCAATGAGTTTGAAATGTCTATGATTGGTGAACTTAGCTACTTCCTTGGTCTCCAAGTCAAGCAATTGAAGAATGGGACATTTGTGAGTCAAGGGAAATACATAAGGGACATGTTGAAGAAGTTTGAAATGCAAGATGCAAAGCCAATTTCAACTCCAATGGGTACAAATGGCAATTTGGATAGTGATCTTGATGGCAAAATGGTGAATTAAAAGGAATATCAGTCTTTGATTGGAAGTCTACTCTATGTCACCGCATCAAGGCCGGATGTCATGTTTAGTGTTTGCATGTGTGCTAGATATCAAGCCTCACCTAGAGAGAGTCATCTCACGGCCGCAAAGAGAATATTGAGGTACTTAAAGCAAACAAGAGATGTTGGACTATGGTATCCCAAGGGGTCAAAGTTTGAATTGATTGGATATTCGGACTCCGACTATGGGGGTTGCAAGATCAATAGAAAGAGCACAAGTGACACATGTCAATTACTTGGAAGATCACTTGTGTCATGGTCCTTAAAGAAACAAAATAGTATGGCAATCTCTACCGCCGAAGCTGAATATGTGAGTGCGGGGAGTTGTTGTGCACAATTGCTATGGATAAAATCAACTTTGAAGGATTATGGCCTCAACTTCAAGAATGTGCCATTGCTATGTGATAATGAAAGTGCAATCAAGATGATACAAAACCCGGTTCAACATGGAAGAACAAAGCATATTGACATAAGGCATCATTTCATTAGAGATCATCAACAAAAGGGAGATATTGCCATTGAAAGTGTTGGCACCGATGATCAACTTGCCGATATTCTCACCAAGCCACTTGATGAAAAGAGGTTTTGCAAGCTAAGGAATGAGTTGAACATTCTTGATTTCTCAAACATGAGTTGAATGCACCTCACCCACTTATTGACATGCCTCTCCTTCGACATTGCAAGGTAAAGTTGATTGACATGTCATTCATCCTATGCTAAGGACTTGCTAGAGCATGTAGACATAATAAGTGGTACACATGAGCATTCATGATAAATCAAATGAATTTGATGGATATATGTTACCACTATTGCTTCTATGCTTGTTTTTGATCTAGTGGTGGCATATGACATATTTGTGAGCTTACAAACCTAGTGTTGAATCTAGAAGATTTGCTATAAGTGTTTAATTCAACATAGGCAAGATAACCCTTATTTTGAGGAGTGAAGAAGCTTGTCTTTGGTTCAAATCGAATTAAATATATTTGGCAAGTATTCTAGGTTAAACCAAATTTGATAAATTCTAACCTACTCCATCAAACATTGTTTTTCTCTCCACAATTTGATTCCATTGTTGGGTAAATTGTTGACAAAGGGGGAGAGAAAAAGATGATTCAACATGATAAAGGGGTAAATAAAATTTTGATGCACACAAGTAGGGGGAGCAAGCTTATAAACAAAGTTGTTGCATTTGTTTGTGCATTCTCATATGACTTGCTCATTGCACATGTTTTTTAAATTCAATATACATGCTTGTGTGGTGCAATGCTAGTATAGAACTTGAATGATGAAATGATCTACTAGCATGCATATGAATAGTTTACATGTGGTATCTAGACATGCTTAAAGCTCTACAAGTGGTACAAGTGGTCCAAGAACCTTTACATATAATGTTGATCTCACGGGGTTCTTGAGTTGTGATGGATGTCTAGTTACTTCATGATGCTAAGGATGGTGTAAAAGGCAACTCCGATTGGTATCACGCTTCAAAGGTCCATTTCTTACACCTTAGCATCATTTTGGTAGAATTACTCTCTCAACACTTCTATCAATGCATATGTGCAAAGCTTTCAATCCAAACTCTATGCACATATGTAGGGAGAGCTAATGCTATCAAAACCGAGCTTGTGATAATTGTCCAAACTTTACTTATGAGCAAAATGATTGCACAAGTATGACAAGTTCAAAACTTTTATTATCAAAATCATCTTTGTGAGGGTTGTCATCAATTACCAAAAAGGGGGAGATTGAAAGTCCCTAGTTTGGTTTTGGCTAATTGATGAAACCTAGGACTAACCTTTGTATCTAAGTGGATGATTTAGATAAAGGTGGTCATTGAATATGAGACATGACATTGACTCATGTGACCAAGATGATGAAGACCGAGGTGATGCTTGGCTCGATGGACCGGTTGTGAAGGTGAAGGGCAAGTCGAGGCTTCAAAGCGAAGGACCATGCGATGGTGAAGCTTGAGCAAGACTTGGCGCCGACGGACCGATGCAACGGTGAAGAGCAAGTGAAGTCAAGGTCGATGGATCGAGATGGTCATGTGGTGATATGAAGTGGGTCATATCTTTTGGAAAAACAAAATGGGCTCAAGGCAAAGGTATAACCATAGGGCCATTTTGTTTTGCACTCAAGACACCATAGAGGGTGTGAGTGGTTTAGGATCGATAGCTGAACTATTAAGAGGGGAAGTCTTATCGGTTATTCGATGCACGGGTGCCACTAGGTGAATTCATGAAGTGCATTGCATGTAGGGCCTAGTGAGCTAACTGGTAAACCTTCGAAAATGTTTATGAAAATGCTAACACACATGCACAAGGTGGTGATCACTTGTTGGTGTTGGCACATTTGCGAAGGCATTGAAGTTTAAGCGGTAGAGAGGGTTTGGGTCTCTCTCTCTTCCTCCCGCCGAGCTTACGAGCGCGGGATTCAGGCGTTTTGGGAACTTGAAATGCCTATTTTCCACTATGCTGGAAGTCGGAAAAGAAACGGAGGCGAACGGAGGTCATAGAGGTGACCGGACGCTGCACCGGACACGGTCATGGTATGATCGGACGTGTCCGGTCAGCAGTCAGGCGCGCGGGTGCTAGGGTTTGCAACCGGCGCGTCCGGTCACTCGCGGGATCGGTGCGTTCGGTCAGGTGCCCAGAAGGAACTACAGTTCGCAAGGACGATCGGACGCGGGGCGCATCCGGTCACACACGATCGGACGCGTCCGATCGTTGAGGGAGCTTACTAGACTCTAACCGGACGCGGGCACTGGCACGTCCGGTCATTGACTGGAGCGCGTCCGGTCGTTACTTCGTGGGCGCGCGATGCTGTGCGATCGGCGCGTCCGGTCGTTGATTGGAGCGCGTCCGGTCACTCGAGACCGGCGCGTCCGGTCGTTATGAGAGGCGCGTCCGGTCATGGGGTTTGACCGTTGGCGCAGTGACCGTTGGAGGATCAGACGCGGTTGAGCGCGTCCGGTCAGTTATGACCGGCGCATCCGGTCATCCCGAAAAGTGCGCAGTGAAGGGGTATAATGGCTCTATTCGGATGGGATGCTTATAAATACTTGTTGGCCAGCCCTTGGGGAGGTCTCTGGTGATTTCTAACATACTTGTGCATCCTTTGAGCTAGAGCTTCTCCTCTCACTCTTCTCTCTTACTTGATTGCAAATCAAAAGTGAGATTGAGTGATCCCAAAGTGCATTGCATAGCTTGAGGGCATCTAGTGGCACTTGTGGGTGGTTTAGCCGGTGGATTTCTTGTTACTCTTGGAGAGTACCGCTCCTAGCCGGCTTGGAGATTGTTGGAGGCATTAGCAAGAGAAGGGGATTGTTCTTGGCCACCTCCGGTTGATTGTAAGAGGTTCTTGTGCTTTCCTCGGCGGAGTGCCAAAAGCAACTCTAGTGGATTGCGTGTGTCATTGAGTTACCTCACTTGAGAGTGGTGTCTTATGGTGCCTTGCGGGGCGTGCCTTGAGGGGCAAGTGACTTAAGGGTCACATCGAGGAACCATCTAAGTGTTGGTCGACACAACCGGTGACGTAGCTTGTCGGTGCACAAGTGAACACCGGGTGAACAAAAATATTGTGTCACTTGTCTCCCGGTGATTGGTCTTCATATTGTGTTGTTGTCAATATTGATTGATTGTATATCATCTTGATGATTGGCAACATCTTCACTCCACCATCGGTATAAGATTCACAATCCTCTCTCTCACATTTACTTTACTAGTTTATCTTGTGTAGCTCTAGTAGTAGCTTTGCTAGTAGTGTTGTTAGCTTGCTCACTTTTGTAAGATTAGTGACATAGTCCTTGTGAGAACTAGAGATCATAATCTACTAGACTTGTGGATAGGAGGCTTGCATCACTACCGTAGGCTAAGCAAAACTCGCTTTACGCCGTTTGTTATTCTAACAAGTTTGCTTAGTGTTTATTGTAGAATTTTTATAGGCTATTCACCCCCTCTAGCCTTCTAGGACCTTACAAGTGGTATCGGAGCCGTGGTCACCGTTTTAATCAAGGCTTAACATCCTTCGGTGTGAAAAATGGCTCAAATTGTGTTCAATCATGTTGGGGGCAAGCCACCGTTCTTTGATGGTTTTAGTTCTTTTGCTCATTGGAGGAGAAAAATGACAATGTACCTTGGTTCTATTCATGAGAGAGTTTTGCAAGTCACCGAGAATGATTTTGCTATCATTGATCCCGATCATCTGACCGATGAAGATAGAGCAAATAGAACATGCAATAGAATGGCTCTCAATACATTGTACAATGGTATTGACACAAAAGTATTTGAGGGCATCAAGGATTTAGAATTGGCAAATAAAGTATGGACAAGGTTGAGTGAAACATATGAGGGCACTAAGGTTGTGAAGAGTGCCAAGCTATGTGGGCGCTTGGGTCAGGCGCCAGAGAGACAGCGAACGCGAAAGGTCGATCGGACGTAGTGGCGCGTCTGGTCATGATCAACCGGACGCGTCTGGTCGTGTTAGGAGCTCTCTAGAACCTCTCTGGACCGTGACCGAACGCTGGCACTGTCATGTCCGATCATTGAGTGGAGCGCGTCCGGTCACGTGGTCAGCAACACATATCAGTGGTGATCGGACGCCGAGGCGCGTCCGATCAGTTTGGATCGACACGTCCGGTCACTCTAGCGCGTGAACGAGTACTTTTAAGTGACCATTACGATTGAATGAATGAAATTCAAAGTGAGACACGTGGCGTTCATCGGGGAGGTCGCGGTGGAGCGATCAAACGCTGTGCGCGTCCGATCAGGTTGGACCAGTGCGTTCGGTCACCCCTAGTGTGGCTGTTTCATGAGCCAACGGCTCTATTCTTTTGAGGGCTCCTATAAATACTTGTTGGTCAGCTCCTAGAGGACTCTCTTGGATATTTTGACTCTCTAACATCCTCTTGAGCTGAGTACATCCCCTCCCACTCATCTCCCTTGCTTGATTGCCTAATCAAAGTGAGATTGAGTGATCTCAAGTGCATTTGCTTGTGAGTTTGCATCTAGTTGGCACTTGGGTGTTCTTTTGCTATGGGATTCTTGTTTCTCTTGGTGGTTGCCGCCACCTAGATGGCTAGAGCAGCGGTGGAGGTCCGACACGTGTGAAAGTCCCTAGTTTGGTTTTGGCTAATTGATGAAACCTAGGACTAACCTTTGTATCTAAGTGGATGATTTAGATAAAGGTGGTCATTGAATATGAGACATGACATTGACTCATGTGACCAAGATGATGAAGACCGAGGTGATGCTTGGCTCGATGGACCGGTTGTGAAGGTGAAGGGCAAGTCGAGGCTTCAAAGCGAAGGACCATGCGATGGTGAAGCTTGAGCAAGACTTGGCGCTGACGGACCGATGCAACGGTGAAGAGCAAGTGAAGTCAAGGTCGATGGATCGAGATGGTCATGTGGTGATATGAAGTGGGTCATATCTTTTGGAAAAACAAAATGGGCTCAAGGCAAAGGTATAACCATAGGGCCATTTTGTTTTGCACTCAAGACACCATAGAGGGTGTGAGTGGTTTAGGATCGATAGCTGAACTATTAAGAGGGGAAGTCTTATCGGTTATTCGATGCACGGGTGCCACTAGGTGAATTCATGAAGTGCATTGCATGTAGGGCCTAGTGAGCTAACTGGTAAACCTTCGAAAATGTTTATGAAAATGCTAACACACATGCACAAGGTGGTGATCACTTGTTGGTGTTGGCACATTTGCGAAGGCATTGAAGTTTAAGCGGTAGAGAGGGTTTGGGTCTCTCTCTCTTCCTCCCGCCGAGCTTACGAGCGCGGGATTCAGGCGTTTTGGGAACTTGAAATGCCTATTTTCCACTACGCTGGAAGTCGGAAAAGAAACGGAGGCGAACGGAGGTCACAGAGGTGACCGGACGCTGCACCGGACACGGTCATGGTATGATCGGACGTGTCCGGTCAGCAGTCAGGCGCGCGGGTGCTAGGGTTTGCAACCGGCGCGTCCGGTCACTCGCGGGATCGGTGCGTTCGGTCAGGTGCCCAGAAGGAACTACAGTTCGCAAGGACGATCGGACGCGGGGCGCGTCTGGTCACACACGATCGGACACGTCCGATCGTTGAGGGAGCTTACTAGACTCTAACCGGACGCGGGCACTGGCACGTCCGGTCGTTGACTGGAGCGCGTCCGGTCGTTACTTCGCGGGCGCGCGGTGCTGTGCGATCGGCGCGTCCGATCGTTGACTGGAGCGCGTCCGGTCACTCGGGACTGGCGCGTCCAGTCGTTTTGAGAGGCGCGTCCGGTCATGGGGTTTGACCGTTGGCGCAATGACCGTTGGAGGATCGGACGCGGTTGAGCGCGTCCGGTCAGTTATGACCGGCGCGTCCAGTCATCCCAAAAAGCGCGCAGTGAAGGGGTATAACGGCTCTATTCGGATGGGATGCTTATAAATACTTATTGGGCGGCCCTTGGGGAGGTCTCTAGTGATTTCTAACATACTTGTGCATCCTTTGAGATAGAGCTTCTCCTCCCAGTCTTCTCTCTTGCTTGATTGCAAATCAAAAGTGAGATTGAGTGATCCCAAAGTGCATTGCATAGCTTGAGGGCATCTAGTGGCACTTGTGGGTGGTTTAGCCGGTGGATTTCTTGTTACTCTTGGAGAGTACCGCTCCTAGCCGGCTTGGAGATTGTTGGAGGCATTGGCAAGAGAAGGGGATTGTTCTTGGCCACCTCCGGTTGATTGTAAGAGGTTCTTGTGCTTTCCTCGGTGGAGTGCCAAAAGCAACTCTAGTGGATTGCGCGTGTCATTGAGTTACCTCACTTGAGAGTGGTGTCTTGTGGTGCCTTGCGGGGCGTGCCTTGAGGGGCAAGTGACTTGAGGGTCACACCGAGGAACCATCTAAGTGTTGGTCAACACAACCGGTGACGTAGCTTGTCGGTGCACAAGTGAACACCGGGTGAACAAAAATATTGTGTCACTTGTCTCCCGGTGATTGGTCTTCATATTGTGTTGTTGTCAATATTGATTGATTGTATATCATCTTGATGATTGGCAACATCTTCACTCCACCGTTGGTATAAGATTCACAATCCTCTCTCTCGCATTTACTTTACTAGTTTATCTTGTGTAGCTCTAGTAGTAGCTTTGCTAGTAGTGTTGTTAGCTTGCTCACTTTTGTAAGATTAGTGACATAGTCCTTGTGAGAACTAGAGATCATAATCTACTAGACTTGTGGATAGGAGGCTTGCATCACTACCGTAGGCTATGCAAAACTCGCTTTACGCCGTTTGTTATTCTAACAAGTTTGCTTAGTGTTTATTGTAGAATTTTTATAGGCTATTCACCCCCCTCTAGCCTTCTAGGACCTTACAACATGTTGGTGATTGTTCATGGCCGGCTCTGGTGAGCTTGTTGTGAGGGGTTATTGTGGTTCCCCGGCGGAGCACCGAATTCCAACTCTAGTGGATTGCTCATGTCAAAACTTCTCACCATTTGGTAGGTTCTTGTGGTATCTTTTGAGAGGCTCGGTGTGTGATATCGATTAGCCACCGAACCACGTGGTGTAGGAGGACACAATGGGGACTAGCGTGCTGGCAAGCACGTGAACCTCGGGATAAATCTTGTGTCTCAATTGTGTTTGATCAATTGGATTTCATCTCGGTGATTGGTTACTTCATTGACTATCTTGGTATTCACTTTGGTTGGCTCAATCATCGCCCCTCGGTATAACATTCTAAATCCCCTCTTGCACTTACTTTGGTATCTATCTTGTTTAGCTTGTTGTTGTTCCTTTTTGTTGCTAGCTTGTGTAGTTCTAGTTGTAGTAGCTTTATAGCTTTGCTAGCTTGCGGTTTGTCTTGTGGCGGTTATGTGAACCAAACTAGAATTATCAATTAGATAGGTGGCTTGCATCAACCCACTAGGCTAGGCAAAACTCGCATCTCGCCATTTGTGTTACTAATTAAATTATTGAGTGATCTTTGTAGAAAGTTTTATTAGACTATTCACCCCCTCTAGCCATCAAGACCTTTCAACCGGACGCGTTAGGTCCGCCCTGACCGGATGCACCCAGCGTCAAAGTCCTCCTTCTACTCATTGTGTGCCACCATGTCAGCGTACGTCATCTTGATCGGACGCACAAGTGTTGCGTCAGGTCACATTTTTGACCCTGCGTCTGGTCACGCACCAAGGCTGAGCTCTTCACTGCTTTGTACTAACTGGACGCACCCGGCTGAGTCTGGTCATGTCGGGCTCAGCATCCGATCACTGATTTTCAGTGACAAACACTTCTTCCACTTCACGAACTTCACCACCCTTGCTCAAATGTGCCAACCACCAAGTGTACCACCTTATGCACATGTGTTAGTATATTTTTCATAAACATTTTCAAGGGTGTTAGCACTCACAAGAATCTAAATGTATATGCAATGAGTTAGAACATCTAGTGGCACTTTGATAACTGCATTTCAATGAGTTTCACCCCTATTAATAGTTTGGCTATCAATCCTAAATGTGATCACACTCGCTAAGTGTTTTGATCACCAAACCAAAAAGTTCCTGCCACTTATACCTTAGCCTTGAGCTTTTTGTCTTTCTCTTTCTTCTTTTCCAAGCCGAGCACTTGATCACCATGGCCATCACCGCCATGATCTTTATCTATTTGCTCCACCACTTGGCATGTCTACCAACCTACCTCACATACACTTAGAGCACATAGGTTAGTAGCTAGGGTTTCATCAATTCGCCAAAACCAAACTAGAGCTTTCACACATGCACAAGGTGAAACACTTGGTGGTTAGCACATTTGAGCAAGGGTGGAGAAACTGGTGAAGAGGAGGTGCTATTTTGCACTGACCGGACGCTGGTCACGTAGTGACTAGACTCAGCGCTTGGAGCGTCCGGTCATTTATAGTGAAGATGGTGTGCTCGGGCTTGTCTGTCTCGAGACCGGACGTTGCACAGTGTTTGTGATCGGACACACAAGGTCTGCATCTGGTCACAGGTGACATACGCTGATGTCAGTCATGAATCTTGGCACGCAGAGGAGAAGGCAGGATCAGACACCGGTCTATGTCCGGTCAAGGTGGATCTGACGTGTCCAATCGCGGTTTAGGCGCTCTGGAACCTCTCTGGACGTAACCTGACGCGTGATGGTTCAGTGTTAGGTGAGGATACATGGCTGTCATCTAGTGACCGGACGCTGGTGAGCGTGCGTCCGGTCACATTGATCGGCGCGTCTAGTCTCCCCAATTCCAGTGCTGACAAAGAGCCAACAACTCTATTCATTTGGGGGCTCTATAAAAGGCATGTAGCCGGCTCTTGCTCACCCCATTGGCCATTTGCATTGACATAGCAACCTTGTGAGCTTAGCCAAAGCCCTTCCACTCATCTCCATTGTAAATTCATCATCTTTGTGAGATTGGGAGTGAATCCAAGTGTATTGCTTGAGTGATTGCATCTAGAGACACTTGGTAATTGTATTTCGCTGTGGATTTCGCTTGTTACTCTTGGTGGTGGCCACCACCTAGACATCTTAGTGTAGCGAGGACCATCTAGCGGAGGAAGGTGATTGCCTCTGGCTCTGATCGTGGTGATTGTGAGGGATTCTTGACCTTTTCCCGACGAAGAGCCAAAAGGTACTCTAGTGGTTTGTTCATGGCTTGTGTGATCATCTTATGTTGGTTGTGCGGCACCCGATTGCAGGTTAGTCATGTGATGCCTATTAGTGCGTGAACCTCCAAGTGAGGAATTGCCACAAGAGGGACTAGCTTGTCGGCTGTAACAACCTGGGTTTTTGGGTAACCAAAAATACAAGCTTTTTAAAATTTTTCCTGCAATGTGTGAAGCATGTAGTCTCTAGGTCAAACCTAAGTCAACCGAGGAGAGATGACTAATAAATTGGTGCACACATGCAGAATTGATTGTAGGAGTGTGCCTGTGTTTTTGAGTGGTTTGGATTTGAGTTTCGTTGGAGTAACACAAAACCATAGCAACAATCTCCTCTCAAATCCCTCCTCAATTCCCTCTCTTATCATCTTAGCGAAATGCAAAAACTTCCTATCTTTCCCCAGCAAGGAGTTAGAGAAAGATCCCTTCCCCTTCTTCCCGCGATTCCTCTCAAGTCTCTCGTGAATCCATCTCAAACCCAGAGCAAGGATCCTTCTCTAGTTCCCGTTCGAATTCCTTGAGAACTAATTCATGTGAAAGGATAAGTTCCTCTCTCAACCTCTTTTGAATCTACTTCAAATTCTTTGGTCATAGATGGGAGAACCATCTATCATAGCCCCTAAAAGGAATTAGAAAATCTTCTCCCATTCTCTTGGGCCAAGCCCTTCTCCTCCTCTCTCTCCCCCGCTGGCCCGCTTATGCCTCTGGACCAAGCTGCTGCACAACCCAGCAACAGTAGTGCCATGACCCACTTGCCCCAGCGTCACTCACCGGCCCACCTCGGCCTCCCTCCATCCGCCATCCCCCGCATTCCCACTCACGCACGACCCCTGCAGGCCCATCGACAGGACCCCGCAGGCCCAAGTGGCCAGAGCCACCCACGCCTAACCCTAGAGCCACGTGGACACGTGCCTAGGGTGCCGTCGCCACCGCCTGTTGTCCCATCCATGCCTCAGCATCCGTACAGCCGCCCTAGGATGAACGCCTCGTGTCCTAGAGCCCACACAGACGTTTAGGATCATCGGCGCTCCTTGGGAACTCTAGAATCATGGCTATAAGAGGAGCAGCCGCCGTCACCCTTCTATGTTCCCCATCCACTACCACCATCGAGCTCCCTCACCTCCTCCCTCTTCCTTGTCGTGGATCAGAGCTCCACTGCTCCGTGTCGCCGTGCCAAAGCCGTGCCACCGTCCGCTGCCTTCGATGACCTCGGTGTAGAGCCTCGCTGAGCCCTTGCGGCCGCGCCAGCTTCGCTCTACGTGAACCACCTGCGTCGATGCACCTCAACCCTGCACCGTGACCACTACGGCGGTTGGGGTCACCCTGGTGAAAGCCCAAGTTTAGTTTTGATAATTAATGACACCAAGTTGCTAATGCCATGTGTTAAGTGTTTTGAGTTAGGCATAAGCAACACATGTGATGAAGGTGTATGTGGCAAGGACTGGTGGCCACAAGATCACAAAGAGAAGGTGCATGGACATGAAATGACAATCATAGTGGAGATGCACATGAATTGATGATGGCCGGACGCGCCGGTCGATGTGACCGGACGCGTCCGGTCGGTGGCAACGGTTGAATTTGAAACAAACTGCGCTGAGTGACCAGATGCACAGCGAGTCCGATCAGGAGTGACCGGACGCGTCCGGTCATGCAAGAACCTTACTGTACTTTGACCGAACGCACGGTTAGGTCCGATCGGTGATGACCGGACACGTCCGGTCAGCGAAGTACCTCTCTGGAACTGGACCGGACGCACTGTAGATGCGTCCAATCGATTTCCTAGTCGCGTCCGATCAGATCACTTATCCTCTCTAACACTGGTCAACCCAATCATCGTGTCCGGTCCACAGGAAAATCATGTCTAATCGACCGAGTTGAAACTGCGGTGACTGCCAGTACTGACCGGACGTGTCCGGTCAAGGCAGAGACCGCGTCCGGTCGAGAGAAAATGGCTCAAACAACTTCGAATCATGACGCAACTTGAACCGAGTTTCTTCCAACTAAACTTTGAGCTTCACTTGAGCTATCTAGTGCTAAGTTTGACAAGTGTGCACCACACCTAAACAAAAGACTCACCTAGGTCAAGCTACTCGCTCATGCCCCCCTTTATAGTATGGCCAAAGGAGAAAAGCAAAGATCCTAACGACTATTTTGAACGTAACTCAACTCCTCGACGTCCGAAACTAACCATCCTTAATCTTGGCGTTAATCCTTTGAAAACTGAAACAATTTCTATCAAGGGGCATGAATACCATAGTGCCCAAAACAGTCACTATTCCCATGACCTAACTTACCAAAGTTTCTGCAAAACACACGTTAGTTATGGTAATGTTGCGTTGTCATCAATTATCGAAACCAACTCTCGGGGCCTAGATGCTTTCAATCTCCCCCTTTTTGGTGATTGATGACAACACCTTGATTAAGTAGATTTAAGAGTTGAAGTTTTCGAACATGCTTGGTTCACATAAGCAAAAGGCAATAAGAAGAAGGGGTTAGGGATTACTTATGTGCTCCAAGCTAGCAAGGTGTACTCATAAAATGAAACATGAAGAGTTAGTACACAAAAACATAGTTCATACTTAATCAAAGTAAAGCATGGCAACAAAACCTTATGAGCTAGAACCAATCAAGAGACATGATATAATAGCGATAAGATAAGCAACATATAACTCAAGTATCTCATAAGCACACATGTCACATAATGCAAGTGCGAGAATATAAACATGAGAGTATAAACATGATGCAGGAATGTATCACACAAAGAAAACGAAACCCTCTCTCAAAACTCCCCCTGAATCTACTTCCTCTCCCCCTTTGGCATAAAGAGCCAAAAAGCTAAGGGTCCGAAGGAGGAACAGAAGCAGTCGTGTCGGGTGCCGAGGAGCATGGAGTGATCAAGAACTGTGAAGTGTCCTCCTCTAACTCTGAGCTGTCAGGATGACCCTCTGTAGATACACGTGGAAGTAAAGCAGTCTGGGTCTATAACGCAGGAGTAGGAGCTGATGACATAGTAGCAACGAGAGCCGCAGTCTCTATCACATGAGCCTGAAGAGCACCAACCGTGGGAGGATCAGTCAAGGCAACTGACGAAGGAACTATCTTTGTAGTCCTAGTCCCTGTCACTAGAGGAGCTCTGAAGAAGTTAGGACCATGGTATGAGAGGGTGTTGGCTGATCAGTCAACTCGCTGTAGGACGCACTCAAATCAGTAGAGAAAGGAGTGCCAGTTAGAAGGTGAGGCCTGAGCTGAACTGGTGGAGTGAATCCCATCTGAATAGGAGTGTAGCCCGGGGACTAAAACGTATGAGGCACCTGTTGCTGAGGTGAGGTAAACTAAACGCTCGGCTGTCCCTGACTCTGAAGTCCACTAGACTGTAACGCTGGAGTAAGGACTGATGGAGGTGGAGGGACCCCAACAGTAACAAGGTGTCACAGGAGCTCAAGGTACTACTGCTGGGTAGCTGCCTACTGCCTTTGTATCTCTAGCTGCTGCCTCTAAAACTCGTCCTGACGAGCCTGAATCTGTGCGAATGCAGCTGTGTTATCCTGAGCCTGTCGCTGTAGCTGAATCTCCTGCCTCTCCTGAGCCTAGGTCAGTCTCTCAAGAATAGCCACCATGGCTGGGTCTGAGCGTGAGGCTAAACCGGAACCACCGGCCTCATGGTCATGAGGGCAAGGAGAGCGGTACCTAGGAAGTGGTTGATAATCATCATCAGTGCTGTTAGTGGCGTCATCCTTGTCTAGATCAGCTAGCTTAGCATCTAAGTTGGCAAGCTCTGCCTCAGTAAGTCCCTCAACTGTCTGGTCTTGCTCAGCTGCAGTCTCTGGTACCTCTGCTCTCTGATGCTGTCCCTATCTTGGTGCCTGCTCACGGGTGATAGAGGCCCACAACTATCGGATATCATACTCAGAGAAAGCAGTCGTGGTGTCAGAAATCTCTGCTCTAATCTCAGCAGGTAGGTCACAAGTAGACCGAATCAGGAAGCAAATCCAATGGGCATAGGGTAGCTGACGATGACCCTTGAAGCCCTCTGCCAAAGTATCCTCCATCTCACAGAGCATCAAATCCCAAATGTCAAACAAAATCTGAGAGATGAGGTGATGAACTACCCACAACTGCATACGTGTCAAACCCTCTCGGTAGCCCAACCTCGGAAGCAGTGTCCTCCTCACAATAGCATCAAGCACTCTGGTAATGGGAGTCAAGCTAGCTGGTGTACGTCTGGACCTCTCACCAAATGGCTCCCAAAAGCATAGTCTGATCAAGTCTGTAGGTGGCACAATGCCTCCGTGTGGACGCCTCGGTGGTGAAGTCTGACCAAAGCACAATTGGTGAATCTTCGTCTCTGAAGTTGGGAGTCTAAGAATCTCCCGTACCCTAGTGCTATACAGCCTGCGGTCATGACCTCTGAATGCAAAGTGAATAAACTCGTGAGCAGGGTCTATCCAAAGTGAGGAGTAAAACTCTCTAACCCAAGTACCACAGTATGCTCCAGTCCGACCCAGAAGATCTGACAATCCCAGTAGAAACGAAATATGGGGACAGAGCTGCTCACCAACAACTGCAACTAGTGCCTCAAGTTGACAAACTCTCTATGGTCTAAAGGCAATCCCACTGTCAACATAGGCTCTATAAAAATCCTCATGCAGAGGTGTGTAGAAACCCTCAGAAGCTCTGGTGTCCCGCTGAGGTGGGAACCACTGACCAACCTCGATGAATCGGAGGGCCTGAACCTGGCGTGCTGTAGCTCCCCTCAGGTCAAAGTGCTCAACTGGGGGGTGACCTCGAGCTCTGGGAGGTGGATGACCTCCACGTCGCTGACCCTCTGGCCTAGGTGTCACCTGAGCGCGTGTGCGTCATGAACGATGACACGGCAGAGTCTGTACTGTCTGCTCCTGTGTCTCCTTTGTCTCCTCTGCATTCTGCTCTACGGGTTGATCCTCTGTTTCCTCAGTGGCCTCTGTACCGAGCTGTCATCCTTCAAGGTGAAAGCGACGCTCGCCAATGTGAATACCACTACCTTTGTCCCCTCTCTCTGCTATATCAGCAGCGTCAGCCACTGCCTATGCTATCTCTGCCTCTGTGAGCGTCCTCTTTCTCTTCTTGGTGGCGATCTTCTTGCGCTTGCCATGGGCAACCTCTGTCAAATGAGGAGGACTTTTGTCCCCATCACTCGGTGCACCACCAGCATTCTTGCAGCGGACCATGCTGACAAGTCTCTATGACTGAGAAACACTGACACTGAATAGATAATGAGCTGACTCTCATGAGGCTTGGCCTCAATCCATATCCACAGGCTTGGCCTCGGATTCAATACTGACCAAAGTGTCAACTACCACACACAAAGCACTGACAAGACTCTCTGCAAAGATGGAATAGATAGAGCTACTTTTAAGCAATATATTTCAACTAATATATGATCGAAGTCCTTATGAGAGCAAGCATACAAGATAAGAAAAGAATAGACCATGATATGCTACCTCAGACGACCGAGACTCCAGTGAAAAGGTAAGAGACCTTGACACGCGGGGGTTCCACGAGAAAGGTGGACGAGCGCTAGAATGCTGAGACAAACAAAAGTGAATTAGAACAAGACGAGATTTCATCGGCAATCCATCTAGGTCAAGGTAAAGCGAGGAAACCTCACGGTGAAGTCACGTGGAGATGGCCGAAGTTCAAGACATGCGTCGCAAAGGAACCCTCTCGTCCAAGAAACAAGGGCAACGCGGAGGAGGGCTGCCTAGCCTACGATGTGGATGGCCGGAGAGGAGCGGTGATGGCACGTGATTGCTAGGGTTTGGAGCAGCGGCGGCCTAAAACGCTGAAGAGGAAGGGCTGCACGGTGCGCGGGAGGATGCTCCGGTGGAGAAGTAGCGGCGGCGGCACGGCTGTAGTGGGGAGGAGCGGCGATGGCACGGCTATAGTGAGGAGGAGCGGCGCTGCATGGGCGCGGTGGAGGAGCGGCGGTGACGCATGGCCTATGGTGGAGAGGAGCGGTGGCACAGCAATGTGGTGGTGGAGCGGTGATGGCACGTGGGCTAGGGCACGGAGTCGATCAGCGGCGGCACGCGAGAGGAAGAAGAAAAGGAAAAAGCTGATGAACGGTTAAAAAGGGTTAGATCCGCTTTTCACGGGGTGACCGGACGCGCTGATTGACTGACTGGACACGCTATAGAGGCGTCCGGTCAGAGTCCAGTAAGCTCCTAGCGTGACCGGACGTGTTCGGTTAGAGGTGATCGGACGCGGACAGAGTCCGCTCAGAGGTCCACCCGGGAACCCATTACGCGTGACCGAACACGCTGGTGAGGTCTGGGACCGGACGCAGTGATCGCAGTGACGCGTCCGGTCCAGCGTCCGGTCAGAGGTCCAAGAGAACTGCCTTTGCACGACTGGACGCACTGGTGATGGCCAGTGTAACGGAACCGTCCAAATTATAAGAGCACAAGTATAAAAACAATCACCGAAGTGATCAAATTCTCACACTTGAGCCCATATAACTCCGGTAGTCCAATGGAATCACGAGGGATTTCAAACCAACCAACATACAAGCCAAGATCGTAGTGATTCAACATAACAAGTCACATGTTACAACCATTTCGCAAGTAATTCAATATACATCGGAGTTCAACATAGTTATTAGAACTTACATTGAAAAGTAGCGGAAGCAAAGTAATTTGAAACTAACATTATTCTTATTTCAAATACATGCCAGTACCACGATCGACTTCCAACAAAAGCATTAGAGATAAGGTAACTCAGAAGGATCATGCCCATGATCACACTCCGCCACAAGGCAGGAGCCAACCAACTCTTGCAGTCGCCATGATACATCACAACCTGCAACAATTGGGGATAAAACCTTGAGTACGACAAAGTACTCAGCTAGACTTACCCATCAGAAACCAGAAATAAGGTGACACCAAGGATCATGCAAGGCTGATATAAAGTGGGGCTAGCTTGACAACATTTTGCATAAAAGCTTAATATAGATGATCAATCATTAATGCTTAAGCATCAAGTTAATTATCATTAACCTATCATCTATATTAGAACCTGTACTAGAGCACTCACTTTATTAGGAGCAAACAATATTAACCATAGCAGGTATAAATTGAGGCAACCTTTCCATCGTGATCCAATTAACCATCCGTTCAATTTAATGGAATCTACGTTGCCGCTGCTCAAGTCAAGTGCTCACTAACCGGGAGCGACGGCGATTCGAATCGAATTCCTATCCAGCTGGAGGGGTATTTCTAACACTCACCGAGTCACGCCTGGCGAGGGCTGCTCAGGTCACCTTTGGTACAGTTCAGGAGCCGCGGGTCCGAATGATGTCGCGACCCCAAGAGCGACACTCTGCCAGGTGATAGGGACTCTAACCCCCCCTTGGTCTCACGCCAATGTCCCCAAGCACATCCTTTCTCTCCTCCAAGAAGCAACCTACCATTCGATTCCCGGCCTGAACTGTATTACTCGGATTCGCGGTCGGAACGACTTATCCGGCCAACTAAGTGTTAGACTGCGTTCAACATGACTCAAGGACGTACAGCGAATCGGTCCTTAAACGACTCAGACGGGGATAGATCTACACCCAAGACCTCCATGCCTTGTTGCTTCACTATCGTCATCCCGCCCGGTCTCATTTCATTTTATTAACACATGGTTCCATTCCACGATAGCAAATATAGCCAACCGTGCCATATATGAATATCCCTATATCTCGTAGGTGACAGAAAATCACCTGACTTCTACCGCTTAAAGCAGGGCTAAGCATCTACTCGATCCTAGTCTATGTAGGATTCAAGGATTCATGTATCTGGACAAGGAATGATATAATGCAGCAAGGGTTTCCAACCAACTCCTACCACTTAATGCAACAATACTTATAACATATATATATAATTAATTGCTTTGAAGATAGGAGGCTTATAATGCTCCGGGGCTTGCCTGGGATCCGACTCAAGTTAGAGTTTGTCAAGTGAAACCCGCTTGGCGAGCATTCTCTCATTCTAGCACTTGTCCGATCATTCCATCTCCGAGATAGGTCCACCAACACCATCTTCTAGTTAGCTCCACCTCACGTCCTTCACGTGGTGCATCTAGCGTACCTAAATGAGATGCAAGATGCAAGTGTATGAACATGATGAATGGCAATAAGAATGCATCACATAAGACAAGCACAATATTTAAACAAGATACAAGCTCTCATAGCCACTCACTGACTATAGCACACCAACCATTCCATGCATAATAAGTAAAGCATAATCTTCACAAGTTTCAGGTGTACTAACTTCATCACCAAGGACATGAATCACACTTAGCAACATGCAAAGTAACTCAAGGTGAAGCAACAACGATAACTGGAATATGCTAATTTCTGGACTAGCAAACAGTAGCTTCATAAATCAATCATATCTGGAGTTTTATAAATCCAAATGACTTGCAAGAAGGCATTATGGAAAGCTTATAAAATTATCTACATTTCATATAATATCATCACAGCATGATTCATAAGTTAAACAAGTCAAAAATACAAAGTTCTAGAATCTGTTCCTGACAAACAGAGAGCCAGCAATTCTGTACCCTAACTTTAAATAGCTATAACTCCTAAACCACATTGTTAAATGTCACCAAATTTTAACAGAAGCTAGATACATAAATTATCTACAACTTTTGTATAAATAAGTTTCACAACAAAGCACATTATCATGAAGAACTTTGCTAAGTTCCCAGATCTGTCCAGAAACCTCATTTGCAAGAAATAGTTATTAACTTCCATTGCAAACATATAATTGGGAAAAACCAACTTTACCAACATTTCATACATGACTAATGAACATCAGAAAACATAGTGTCCATTCCTAAATAATTTCTTTTAATGCATTTTCTTAATTTATTTAGATAATTTGGTGGAATTATGAACACATATCAAAAGTGCATAATATATTCTACCAAAATTACAGAGGTCTACAAATGCTCCCAAAAGTATACTGTCCAAATTTGAAACCATTTGGACATATATATCAACCTCTATGAAAAAGACAAATGACTATTGCAAGAATTCATGTGAGAGAAGATGAATCAATAACTCACTCATACTACAACTAAAATTCATGAAATTTTTACCAGACATCAAACATCACATGAGTAGCATGTCACAAAAATTTCACTTCATTTGGAGCCCTACATTTGCAGTTATGAAAATAACAAATACAACTAGCATTGAAAACCTAATCTGAAAAATCTATTTTTACAGCAAAAACTTTAAATAAAACATGCCATCTTATAGATCTACTGCATAGATAATTTCACAAGGATTCCAAAAAGTCCTCATTTGCTATTTTACGAATTTCCTATGATTTACTATGAATTTCCAAAAATCAGCAAAAACTACCACAACTAGGTCCTTTAGGTACTATTCATATGAGTCTATGACATTGCAGTTAGGCCCCTGCCTTGAGTCAAATTCTTGTATGCAGTCCTTGACGCGAATTTAGAACAGAGAGGTCGCCGGAGCTCGCGGAAGCCGGCCGTAGGGCGCTCGCCGGCGACGGCTGAGGGGCGAGGGAGCACCAGGGGACCCACACGCACCCGCTGGTGGTCGCGGATGGCCGGGAGACGGGCCGTGGCGCCCTGGCCATGAGCACAGGAACCCGCGGCAGAGGCGCCTCCGGTGATGGCGAACTGTGACAGCGGAGGGGCGGCCAGCAGTGGGGCTATAGCTAGGATTTGTGAAGGAGGTGGCGGTGGTGCACTCAGCGGGACGCGAGGGAGCACGGAGCGGCAGGAACACAGCGGCGGCAAACTTGTGAGCTCGAGCTCGCCTCTGCCATGGCGACGGCAGAGAGCGGACAGGAGCGACGAAGATGAGGGACTGAGGTAGGGAGACCGAGGGAGAGGGATCGGCGTCCTTTTGTCGAGCACGGAGGCAAGGTGGCGAGCATGCACGCGCACGGGAGGGCCATGCGGCGCTCGGCCACACCACGCGGCGCACAGCTACTGAGATCGTCAGCCATGGCTTGTTGTCAGAATTCAAAATTCTAATGCTACTTCAAACGTACGACTGAACAGCGATATTCTCCCCTCCATATCTACTAATACAATTGATGATTCGGTAAACCAATTGCATGATTGTGTAGAGCTACACGATTACTCCAACTTTGATTAAAGGATCAAAGTCTAATTCGGCATGGTTGGAGAGATACAAAGCTCTAAAGGAGGGTACCTCAAAATCGGATTCTGCGGTCCAATTGCAAACCGACTGAAACTCCATTTTCGTCCCCGTCCATCTCCTAATACGATTCGAGTTAGCGAAAACTCCAGTAATGAAAAGTGTAGAGCTACAGGAGTGCTCCAACATTGCTTAAATGGTTTTGGTCTGGTTTGGCCTAGATTTTAAACTACAAGCTGTCAAACAGGGGCACGTGTAAACTGAAACTGCAGTAATGACTTAGCCAATTTTCTAAGTATTGAACAGTAGTGAAAACTGACTTGTAAGCCACTTTTGAGCATGTTGTGCACATTTCTAGCTCAAGGTCGTAAAACAACTTTTGTTCCTTATAAAATTTACTACAACTTTGCTTAAGAGTGCACAACCATGCAAACACTCTAAGCTATACTTTCTATTTGGTCAAACAAAAGTGTTCTAGGGCCCATAAATGGTCAACCATCACTTAGAAGCATATTTAGGCAAAATGATCAACATGAACATTGTTCAATTAAGTGTCCTAAGTGCAGTTAAGGGGTTGTAGAGGCTAAACATACACACCATGCATAGGTTTCACAAGAATATAGGCCTCACATGCATTGAAACATAGGAATCACTACATTTGAAATGCTTGTTTCAAAGCTCTATTTCACTTGTTTCATAGTGTTGTTGCAAGTACATGCTACACATGTTTTACTAGGTTGTTCCACATGTGTCCTAGATGTGTTGCACATGTTGCATTTGTATGTTGCATGAACACTAGTTCACATGGAATGTAAAACATGTTTCCTGGTTTCAGAAGTTTGTTTCAGTTATAATCCAAACAAGCATGTAACTTATCATTTCATGTGAATTTTTGATTCCAAACTCCATGAAACTTTTCCAAGGGTCAATATAGATAGAATGTGATGTGAGACACATGAATATATGGTAATAACACCATCCAAACATATATCTTTGAAAATGGCCTATATGTAAGCAAAGGTGCAATATCCAAGTTTAGGTTAGGGTTTATTTCCATAGGTTTGACTTTGGCATCGTCATCTCTACTAATCTATCATGTTTGAGCTCAAACCCACTACTTAATGAGTGACAAACACCTGGGGTGTTACAGCCGGAACCAGACGCAGTGGTTGAGCAGCGACGCGTCCGGTCCAGCGTCCGGTTGCTGTTCTTCGCCTTTCTTCTTTCTGATCTTCAACACGACTTCTCCCAATCAAGTTCCAATACAAAAAGACCTAAATAAACACCAATTGGAACCTGATATGAGTGACCTCTCTCAAACCCTTAAGTTTTTCAAAATATTTCGCCTTAGGCTAGTATTATTTTTAAGAAAATTTGCGATAAACACCCGAGGAGCAACGTATGGCCATGCAATAGAGTTTATAAACCCTTGGGAGCGTCAAATGCTCTTTCTATCCATGGACGAACACAGAGGTTGCTCAAAGCCAAACCGAAAAGAAACGACAAAGCAACAACCATGCATATGCAATGCAAAGCAAGAAGGTAAAACTAGGTTGCTTGTCAAGTTTGATCCATGATTAGGCTTCTTCACTCCTCCAAAGGAGGGTTATCGTAACCATGTTAGACAAGTCCTAGATGCATTACGGAAGTTTAAACATGACATATATTACAATGCAATGCAAGGGACAACACAAGCTCATTTTTTAAAGTTACTAGAATCAAGCACATTTAGCTCACTTCTCAACCTACAAAAGGTAGCCTCATCCAAAGGTTTAGTGAAGATATCCGCTAATTGATTTTCACTTCTTACACTTCTAGTGATATATCATTTTTAGCAACATGATCTCTTAGAAAGTGATGGCGGATATCGATGTGCTTGGTGCGTGAGTGTTGTACCGGATTATTAGCAATTTTAACAGCACTTTCATTATCACATAAAAGTGACACCTTATCAAGAACAACACCATAGTTTAGAAGGGTTTGCTTCATATATAAGATTTGTGCACAACAAGCCCCCGCGGCAATGTATTCTGCCTCGGCGGTGGACAAAGTCACACTATTTTGCTTTTTAGATGACCAAGATACGAGTGACCTCCTAAGTAAATGGCACCCTCCGAATGTGCTTTTTCTATCAATTTTGCAACCGGCATAATCCGAGTCGGAATATCCAACTAGTTGGAATCTAGCTCCTTTGGGATACCAAATACCAATGCTTGGGGTGTGCTTAAGATATCTTAGGATTCTTTTCACGGCACTTAGGTGAGGTTCTTTAGGACACGCTTGAAAGCGAGCACACATGCACACACTAAACATGATATCGGACCTAGATGCGGTAAGGTACAACAAGCTACCACTCATAGAACGGTAGAGAGTTTGATCAACCGGTTTACCTCCCTCATCTAGGTCGAGATGTCCATTAGATGGCATTGGTGTCTTGATTGGCTTACAATCCTCCATCTTGAATCTCTTGAGAAGATCCTTAGTATACTTTTCTTGAGAGATAAAAATCCCTTCTTTCATTTGCTTGACTTGAAAACCAAGGAAGAATGTAAGTTCACCAATCATGGACATCTTGAACTCCTTCGACATCAATTCACTGAATTCCTTGCAATAATATTCATTTGTTGATCTGAAGATAATATTATCAACATAAACTTGACAAATGAAGATCTCCCCATTGAGCTTCTTGGTGAATAGTGTGGTGTCGACCTTCTCAATTGTGAAGCCCTTCTCAATGAGGAAGTCCCGGAGGCGCTCATACCATGCTCTAGGGGCTTGCTTGAGCCCATATAGCGCCTTGGACAACCTATAAACATGATTGAGATATCTAGAGTCTTCAAACCCGGGAGGTTGATCAACATAGACTAGTTCATTTATGAAGCCATTTAAAAACACACTTTTCACATCCATTTGATATAATTTCATTTCATGATGTGATGCATATGCAAGAAGGATACGAATGGCTTCAAGTCTTGCAACGGGTGCAAAGGTCTCTCCAAAATCAAGTCCTTCAACTTGAGAGAACCCCTTTGCAACTAGTCTTGCCTTGTTCCTCACGACTACGCCTTGGTCATCTTGCTTGTTGCGGAACACCCACTTGGTTCTAATGACTCTTGCACCTTTTGGATGCTCCTCAAGTGTCCAAACTTGATTGCGGGTGAAGTTGTTCAATTCTTCATGCATTGCATTCACCCAATCCAGATCTTGAAGAGCTTCTTCTACATTCTTAGTTCAAGACAAGAGATAAAAGAGTGATGTTCAATAAAAGAAGCAAGTTTTTGAGATCGAGTCATTACACCCTTTGTAGGACTCCCTATGATGAGATCTTGTGGATGTGCTTGAAGTAGAGGTGAGTGTCTTCTATCAACCACTTGAGGAGGGGGTTGGGGAGCATCAACATCTTGAGCTTGTGCCTCGGCTTGTTCATGAGAGACATGAGTGTCTTCATTTTCAACTCTCTCATTCTTGTCATCATCTTTAGGCACATATGATGAAGATGGTGGATTAACCATTTGTGCATCGTCTTCATCATCTTTAGGCTTGATGTCTCCCACCGGTATGTTCTTCATTGCCTCCCTCAATGTTTCATCACCTACATCATCACAATTCTCAATTGCTCCTTAGGAGCCGTTAGATTCATCAAATTCCATATCATATGTTTCTTCAACCAAACCGGTGGCATGGTTAAATACTCTATATGCTTTGGACTTTGATGAGTAGCCAACAAGAAAACCAATATTACAATGTCTTTGAAACTTCCCTAGGTGTTGCCGCTTCTTGTAGATGTAGCATTTGCAACCAAACACCCGAAAGAATGAGACGTCTGGCTTGTTCCCATTTAGCAACTCATAGGGGGTCTTGCCAAGAAACTTTTGTAGGAAGAGATGATTTGATGCATAGCATGCGGTGTTGATTGCCTCGGCCCACAATTTTTCCGGTGTGTTGTACTCATCTAGCATTGTTCTTGCAAGGGTAATCAATGTCCGGTTCTTTCTCTCAACTACACTGTTTTATTGAGGAGTGTAGGTTGATGAAACTTCATGCTTGATTCCAATCTCATCACAATAAGCTTCAATATTTGTGTTGTCAAACTCTTTGCCATTGTCACTTCTTATCTTCTTTATCTTGACTTCAAATTCATTTTGAGCTCTCTTTGCAAACTTCTTGAAACAATTGGCCACTTCAGATTTGTCATGAAGAAAGAAAGTCCAAGTGTATCTTGAGTAGTCATCCACAATCACAAGACAATAAAGATTTCCACCCAAGCTCTTGTAAGTTGTAGCACCAAACAAATCCATGTGTAGAAGCTCTAACACTGTTGATGTTGACATGTAAGCTTTTGTTGGATGAGTATTTACAACTTGTTTACCGGCTTGACATGCACTACAAGGTTTATCCTTCTCAAACTTGACATCTTTCAAGCCTCTCACTAACTCTTTCTTCAATAATTTGTTGAGAGTGTTCATTCCAACATGAGCAAGCCTCCTATGTCAAAGCCACCCAAGTGAAGTTTTGGTGAACAAGCATGTCATCAAGTTTGCATCTTCTGAGGTAAAATCAACAAGATAGAGATTGTTGTATCTAAAGCCTTTAAAAATCATTTGCTTATCATCTATCTTTGATACTACCACTTCATTTGGAGTGAATAAGCATTGATAGCCAAGTTCACAAAGTTGCCCAACGGATAGTAGGTTGAAACTCAAGGAAGCAACATAGAGCATATTTGAAAGAGAGTGATCATTTGATATTGCAATCTTGCCTATACCCTTGACTTTGCTCTTTGAATTGTCCCCAAATGTGATCTTCTCTTGACATTCCTCATTTTCTTCAAGTAAAGTGAACATACGAGGATCACCGGTCATATTGAGTGCAACCACTATCAATAACCCAATGAGATCCACCGGTCTTGTAGTTCACCTACACACAAGAGATCAAGCTTTTTGTTTAGGGACCCAAACTTGAGAGGGACCCTTGACTTTCTCAACTAGTGACTTGGCAACCCAAATTTTCTTAGGCCTATTCTTGTTTGGGGGACCCAAGAACATGACTTTCATCTTTTCACTAGAATCTTTTCTAAGCATGTAGTGAGCATTGAAAGCAAAGGGTCTAGCATGCTTGGGCAAGGGTTGTGGTGGTGGAGTTTCACACTCATCAACAAAGTGGCCCTCTTGTCCACACTCAACACATCTCTTAGGCTTGGGCTTTGACTTGCTTTGTTGATGTTGAGTTTTGTCCTTCTTCTCTTGATTTGCCAAGTAACCAATGCCACTTCTATCCATCTTCATGACGGTGTTCATGAGTAGCTCACTTTGCAAGTATTGACCTCTTGTGAACTTGATTAAGACGGTCTTGAGATGCTCTTTCTCTTGCTTGAGTTTTTTGTTCTCCTCAATGAGTGACTCATTTGATGTTTGCTTTTCAAGAGTCATCAATCCTTTTAGCTTCTTGTTCTCATCTCTAAGCATTTCATTTTCACTCTTGAGCTTGACATAATCATCATAGTTGTCAGACTCAACCACTTTCTTGCCTTTGCCACTAGAGCCTTGCTCAATGCTCTCAATAATCAAGTCATCACATGATGTGGCTATATCAATCTTAACAACTTGGTTAGTAGCATCATGTGTCTCAAGAGAAAACTCATTAGCAACATCAAGACTATCATAATTAATTTTTAATGAAGTATATTTGTCTTTTAGCAAGTTGTGCCTAGTGTTGAGCTCATCATGCTTCTTCTTAAGTTTATCATGTTCATCTCTAAGCTCTTTATTGAAAGTTTTGAGCTCCTTGAGAGTAGAAGCCATAATTTTATTTTGATCTTTAAGCTCATCACTAGTCTTTTGTGCAATATCAAGCTTGGATAAAAGTGATTCATTTTCATTTTGAAGCTCATCATTTTCATTTCTAGTCTTTCTTATGACTTTAGAGTATTTATTTAGTAATTTTACAAGTTCATCATAAGAAGGTGCATCATATTCATCATCACTATCACTATCATCATCATCATCATCACTTTCATTATTTTGTACCTTTCGTTCACCCTTGGCCATAAGGCTGTAATGGATCAACATGATTATATGAGATTAAGTAAGAAAATCTTCCACCGAAGCAGATAATTTATCAAACTTAAGCCCGTACAACCCGAGATTCTATGAAATCACGAAGAATTTCTAACCAACCAACATTCCAACCAAGATCGTACTATTTAGCAGCCACAGTCACATAGTACATAAAGTTCGCAACGAGAGTTGAATACATCGGAGTTCAGAATAAAAAGTTATTACAACATAAGTTCAATTTAACATAGTGGAAGTAAGTAGTTTTAAAACCACGCACACACACTTAGTTCAGATACAGTGCCAGCAGGTATTCATAGTCCACAAAAGCATGAGATAAGACGAATGGAGTGACCATTGCCCTTGGTCCTAGTTGTCGCCCATCGTCGGATACAGACAGTTGACGCAGTACCCGTAATACATCTGACCATCTGCAACAATAATGGGAACCACGCCCTGAGTACGAGAAGGTACTCAGCTAGACTTACCCGTCATAAACCAGAAATAAATGACGCTAAGGAGTATGCAAGGCTTTTCTAAAGTGGACTGGCTTGACTGATTTTGCAGAAAAGCATAAGTTATCAGTTATGAATCATTTAAACTATAAGCATTAACTTAATTATACCTGATTAATCTAAATAAGCACCTAGGCTAGAGCAATCACTTGATTAACCATTAACATCAAAGTTACTAGATCAGGTTTAGCTTTTCCAACATCATTCACATAACCATCCGTGTTTCATCATTTTTACTATGATGCTGTAGCTCGAGTCAAGTGCTCACTATCCAGGAGCGATGGCGATTCGAATCGATTCCTAACCAGCTGGTGATTTATTCCTCATGCAAACCACGCTTCCCCCATCAGGGTCGCTTAGGTCACTAATGACACTTTCCAAGTAGCCACGGGATAACAGTCATGGACCGCACTACCCAGGGACCGCCCGACTGCCAGGACGCACCTTGGGCTCACTCTTCGCGTCCCCGTCGTACCCCCTTCAGCACCAGTCTATCAATCCGAGTTTATCCCGGCTCAAAATAGTGTCACTAGCTTCGCGGTCAAAAGGTACTTTATTCGGCCAGCTAAGTGTGAGGCATGCGTTCAACATGACAAGAGGGACGAGCAACGATCGGTCCTTAATTGACACAGACGGAATCACTATAGTTCAAAACCCTATAAGACTCCGCCCGGTCTCCACTTATCCATCAACACTTGGTTACTTTCCATGACAACAATTATAGCTAACCATAACCCGGTATCCACCTATAACTCGTAGGTGACAGGAAATCACCCGACTTCTACCGGTCTAAGCATGGCTAAATAATTATTCGATCCTGACCTAATAGGGTAAAAGGTAACCAGGTGGGCAAGGATAATAATAAATGCAACAACGGTTTCACTCAACTCCTATAACTTAATGCAGGAATATATAAAACTCATATATATAAATAATTGCTTTTATAAAGTAGGAGACTTAGAATGCTCCGAGGCTTGCCTCTTTCAAACGAACTAGGCTGGTGATCTACGCACTCGGGCAACTCCTCTCCTTGTTCTTCTTCCTCGGGCACCTCCTGTGTCTGGAGTTCTTGCTGATCGGTCCAAGTCTGCTCTTCTGGCACTGCTACCGGCGACTCCTCCTACGATCTTGTTTGATGCAATAGCATAAGTAAACATGCAGACGGTGCATCGGATGCGGTGGAATGTCATGATGACATGATATGCAGATGAGCACATTAAATCTGATAGTATAGGTTAAAGACAAAATCTTCTACAAGGTAGTCCACATCATCTAAGAACATGTACCACAAAACATGTCATCTACTCTTATACTAGTTAGCATATAATTCTCACATAAGTGTTGCTACACTTTGCCAAACTCTAATACCTTAACCTATCAAGTAACACCAGCAAGGTAGTTTGGTGCTTCAAAGATACACCAAACACTTTTTATTACTTTTAATTATTCATAAAGAATAACCTTTTATTTCCCATTTAAACTAGGGTTACACATTAACACCTATTTCTGTTGCATATAAAAATCCACAAAAATTACAGTAGCATAGTCCTACTACAAATAGCATACTACAGAAATTTCATGGGATTTGGATAAGTAAAACAATCTGTACAAAATAAACAAGCTATAGCATAATAATGAGCATGAAAATACTTTGTACTATAAAAAGTATCAAACAATAGATTTCATATTTTTCCTATATTATACACAGTAAATAAGCACATAACAAAAATTATCACATGTATGTGTTATACAATTTTTGCTCTCTACCAAAAATAATAAAAATCCTCAATTAAAGGCATTTGAACTACACTTCAATAATTTTTCATAGAACATGCCTCATAAACATTTTTCCTAGAAAGTACATCACTAAAGAAGACTAATGAAATAGGAACCATATTTTTCTAATTAATAATCTATTTACTATACATTTTCTAAGATATCAGCACTTATAATAATTAAATAAATCTATACAAAAAAGTATCACAAAATTAACATGCAACATTTTTAAGTCATATATCTATTTATGAGAAACACTACAAAATTTGTTTCACAATTTTTGGAGCTATAAATCTTGAGATATTAATTTTAGAAGCTTTTTCACAATTTCTGGAAAATCCTTTTCAAAAATTCGTCGCTGAAAGTGCTAAGTACACCCCACGGGATCACCCCTGAAGCACACAGAGAGACAGACAGTAGGGACCCGTGGGTCAACCGGCCCCACATGGCAGCCACAGAGAAAAGGGGGAGAGGTTTGACCGGTGAGATCTCGCCGTCGGCGAGGTGGCCGGCGACAAGACCACCACCAACACACTCCCCGTGACAAGGCGAATCTAGGGGTGCCCAGAATGTGGCTAGACGAGCTCGGCATTGAGCTTGCCAGCGCGCATGGCGGGGCGGCAACGCTGGCGCACGGTGGTCGGCCGGTGCAAGCCACGGTGGCGGCCAATGGGGCGCGCGCGAGATCCGCGAGGTGGAGGCGGACGTAAAAAGGGAAAAATAGAGGGAGAAAGGCGACGGAGGAGCTCCGGCCACGCTCGGACCGTGCCGGCGGCCATGGCGTGGCGGCGGAGGGAAACACCCAAATTCGGCCTCACCTTTGCTCGAGCAGCGGAAAAGGCGCGAGCACTAGATGGAGGGAAGCGAGGCGGGGCTGAGGCTGGGAGGAATCGACCGGAGAAGCGTTCGCGGGGGCGTGCGGCGGTGGCGGAGCTACAATGGTGAGCGGTGGCGCGAGCATCCACCACGGCTTCACAACTGCTGCTGGCGAGAAGGGAAGCGAATGAGGGCAGCAGTTGAGGCGGGCGAGCGAGCGGAGGGAGTAAGCGGGCGCGGAGGGACGCGGGGACCACCGCAGGGCGCGTGGCACGCGGCGTCGGCAGCGTACGGCCACGCGGCGGCCGGCTTCTGCCGCGATCGCCACGGTGTGTGCGCGCGCGGGCGGGAGGAGGCAGGCGCGGACGCGGGCCGGGTCGGCTTGCGTGAGCGGGCCGAAGCGGAGGCGGCGGCCCGGTAAGGCCGAAAAATCCTTTTCTTTTATAAATGAATTTCCAGATTTTCTAAATTGATTTAAATTCAAAATTTGAAGATGAAAAAGGCATTTTAACAAGTTGTCCCCAAAACAAAAGTTATTCAAAATTTAATTCTCTACAACTTTCATTTAGGGCACTTTTCAAAATTCTAAATAGATTTTAAATTAATGATTTAACGTCCAATTTTAAAATAAGAACTCATTTTTCTAGAATATTTTTAAAAGCAAAATTTGGGGAGATTTTGAATACAAAAGTTGCTCCAAAAATCATGCTAATTAATTCTAAGTTATTTAAAGTTATAACTAAACAAGTTTTATAACTCTTAGCAAGCAATTGCAATAATTAGGTTTCAAACAGATGTTTTTCACATTTTAATTTAACTTCAATTTATTTTACATGTGATGATGAAAATGAATGTGATGCTAATGCTCATGCTTTGGGATGTTAATACATGCTTAACACCCAGGGGTGTTATAGAGGCATATGTGAGTAGTGGATGATGACGGTGAAGATGGTGGTGAAGATATCGATGAAGATGATGATGGTCCAATCACAAATGCGGCGACCTTCTCTTTCTCGTCGTCGCTTTCATCACCAGAGGACTCACATGATGATTCAATATCGGTGAGCCAATCACCAACAAGGTAAGCTTTGTCTCCCTTCTTTTTTTTGTGAAATTCTTTCTTCTTGCCATCCTTCTTCTTGTATGGCTTGTTCTTCTTCTTCTCTTCTTCTTCTCATCTTCTTCATCACTAGATTCATTTTTTTTGCTCTTGTTTTTGTTCTTGTATTTGTCTTTTGGAGGCTTAGGGCATTGATGAGCTAGGTGACCAAGTTCACCATAATTGTAGCAATCCATTTTGGATATAGGGTTCTTTTGCTACTTATGAAGAACTTCTTGTTGTTATCATCGAACTTGATGCCACTCTTGTTAAGCTTCTTTAGCATCTTAGTGGTCTTTCTCACCATGAGAGCAAGTTATGCATCATCAATATCACTCTCACTTGAGCTTTCATGCACAGTCATGGCTTGGCTCTTCTTCGTTTTCTTGTCATGGCTAGCTTTGAAAGCCAAGTCCTTCTTCTTAGAAGATGATGAGCCCTCTTCCAGAGTGATATGCATGTACATCTCATGAGCATTAATATTTTCCAATACTTGTGTCGGTGTTGCGGTGGAGAGATCACTTTGGTGAAGCACGGTGATAATGTGGACATACTTCTCAACGGAAAGAACACTCAAGATCCTCCTTGCAACATCCGATGGACTCATTTGAGTGAGCCCAAGAGCATTGAGATCCTCTACAAGAACATTCAAGCGAGTGTACATGTCATTAGCACTTTCCTTAGGAAGCATCTTAAAAGAATTAATTTTCTTCAAAACAATGTGATAGCGTTTCTCACGCTCACTCTTAGTTCCCTCATGGAGAGCACAAAGGTTTTCCCATAATTCATGAGTGTTTTTTGCATTACGCACATGATTGAAGATATCCTTGACAAGGCCCCGGTAGCGTGCATTTTTTGCCTTTGCATTCCACCGGTCATACTTCTCCTTGTCACCAACGGGGTTAGCAGGATCCTTGATTTTGGGAAGCCCTTCGGTGGTGGCTCTAAGACACCCGACATCTATGGCTTCGAGGTACGCCTCCATGTGGATTTTCCAATATGGAAAATCATCAACCTCAAAGATGGGAGGTGGTCCTTCCCCATTAGACATCTTGCTCTAGGCGGTAAAGCCTAATTTAGGAGCAACTCGGCTTCAATACCAATTGAAAGGATCAAGATGCCCAAGAGGGGGGGTGAATTGGGCTTTTCTAAAATTTATTGCAAGAATTAAATCCTACTAAGCCATAATTCACCCCTAGTACCTACAAGTGTTCCTAGTGATTCTATCGATAAAAGTTTTACACCATAAGTTCTAATCCTAGTCTAGCATGGCAATTCTAGGAAAGTAAATCAAGCAACAAAAGTAATACGAGAAAGTAAATTGCTTGAAAGTAAAGGGTTAGGAACACGGTGATGTTTTCCCAAGGTATCGGAGAGTCACCACTCCCCACTAGTCCTCATTGGAGCACTCGCGCAAGGGTGTAGCTCCCCCCTTGATCCATGCGAGGATCAAGTGCTCTCTACGGGCTGATTCTTTGACACTCCGTCATGGTGAATCGCCCACAACCGCTCACAAGATGAGTTGGGTCATCCACAAGCTCCGCCGGATGATCACCAAACTCTCAATCACCACCAAGCCATCTAGGTGATGGCGATCACCAAGAGTAACAAGCAAGAACTCTCACTTGACCACAACAAGCCTAATGAGAAGGTGGATGCACACTTGCTACTCCCTAGTCACTAATGAGGGATCTCAAACTTGGATTCTCAAATCACAACCCTCATTAGAGCTCTTGCACTTCCTTGCACTTGAAAGGTGTTTCTCAGCTGAAAAATTAGCAAGAGACCTCAAATAGAGGTGTAGGGGATGTATTTATACTTCCCACAGTCAATTCCAACCATTATGTGCTAACTCAGCATTTTACGTACTGACCAGACACGCCGGTCGACGTGACCGGACGTGTCCGGTCGGTGGCAACGGTCAAATTTGAAACAAACTATGTTGAGTGACCGGACGCACAGCGAGTCCGATCAGGAGTGACTGGACGCGTCCGGTCAGCGAAGTACCTCTCTAAAACTAGACCGGATGCACTGTAGATGCGTCCGATCGATTTCCCAGTCGCGTCCGATCAGATCACTTACCCTCTCTGACACTGGTCAACCTGATCACCACGTCCAGTCCACAGGAGGACCACATCCGGTCGACCGAGTTGAAACTGCGGTGACTGCCAGTACTGACCATACGCGTCCGGTTAAGGCAGAGACCGCATCCGGTCGAGAGAAAATGGCTCAAACAACTTTGAATCGCGACGCAACTTGAACCGAGTTTCTTCCAACTGAACTTTGGGCTTCACCTGAGCTACCTAGTGCTAAGTTTGACAAGTGTGCACCACACCTAAACAAAATACTCACCTAGGTCAAGCTACTCGCTCATGCCCCCCTTTATAGTACGGCCAAAGGAGAAAAGCGAAGATCCTAACGACTATTCCGAATGTAACTCAACTCCTCAATGTCCAAAACTAACCGTCCTTAATCTTGACGTTAATCCTTTGAAAACCAAAATGATTTCCATCAAGGGGCATGAATACCATAGTGCCCAAAATAGTCACTATTCCCATGACCTAACTTACCAAAGTTTCTGCAAAACACACGTTAGTCATGGTAATGTTGCGTTGTCATCAATTGCCGATACCAACTCTCGAGGCCTAGATGCTTTCACACGTCTTAGGTTCTCGCGGTGACAACCACACCGCTAAGAACCCTAGGGGTGTCTAGTGCCATTTAGTGCACATAGGTTGTGGTACCCTACAGGGGGATCTGGCATTGTGTTCTCTTGTGTGCCGCCCTTTCTTTTCCTTCTCCCGTTCCACCCTCTCTTTGGTTCTCGTCAATTACAATGGCACACGAAGTGTGAGAGAGACCGAAACTATTTTCTCCTTAGCCCACTCTGTTCAATCCCACCCTTAGCCATGAAGGTCGGATCAAAGACCAAACTATCACCCCCTAGTTAGCAAGGTTAACGTCTATGTCGTGTTCTCAGAACCATGTGGTCGACTCAATAGACCATTAGAGTGCATTCTCTACTGAAGACGTGACATGGGTGTGCCTAGCCGACTCTCTCCCTCACCCTTTTTAAGCCCGAGGAAAAACAAACTCACTTTGTGAGGGCTAGCCTTGTTTCCCCGTGGTGTTTGCTTAAGCTAGGCTAGAGTCTACGCCATTTTACCTGAAGTTGTACATGTCGACACGGTTGACCCAAGAAGTATGAGCTAGGCTGTGACTTGAACTTTTTCTTAACAAGCAACCACTTCTATCTCTTTGGCCTAGGGATCTGACATCTACCAAGAGGGCTAAAGTCAATTTTTCTCCTTAGTGTTCTTTCGGTGTAGTTGATCTTCTTGTGCCTTGTTGCCTCTTCTTTCCGTGGTCTTTCTAGGTTTAGTGGGTTGATTGCTTATTGCCTTGTTTGTCGCTCTATTGAGGTAGTTGCATCAAAGTTAGCATTAATCGAGCTAGAGCACGTTGGAGGAAGGACACGCGAAGGACACCAAGACTTGGGGAGAACAACTATAAGTACACTAAGGATTTCAGAGTTAACCAAACAACAGGTGCCATGTCCCACCCATCCTCATAGAATCCTATTAGACATGCTACAATATATATTGCTAGTGCTTTACTTTTATGCAAATGAACTATGATAGGTTGCATGGTAGAATTGCTTGTAAGCCATTATCTTGTCGCAACCTATTCCCCTGCACACCCGCTGTTAAGCTAAATGCTCGCATTCTACTTACTGCTTTACTTTTACTATGCATTATATCTATGATGTGATGCTTGGTGAAGGAATGACATGAGTGGATAAGGCACGTGGTGCCGATAACTTGGTAATAACTTGGTAATGAACTTAGAGAGATCTTGGCGCGTGTCTTGGGTGTGTGGTGAGGGTCGAGTCGATCGAGCAGGACATATGATGAGTCTTGGGACGAGTCTTGCCAGGGGATGCTACGTGGGCATTTCCCCACGAGAGGTACCTGTGGTAGGTGCATGTGACAGGGAGAGATCCCGAGGTAGAGTGTCTTTATGGGATGAAGCCCCAGGATGGAGGTGTTGTTTAGCATGGGGCACCAGATGTCCCGTCGAGCGAGGCATCGGTTCACCCCTTGTGAAGATGTCATGTTCGGTCACCCTAAGGACTGGTATTCCTTAAGAACTCAGTCTTAGGAACCTTACACTCCCACTCGCCCTTACCATGGAAACAGGACGGATGTTCGACTAGCTAAGGCAGTGCCACTACTACTAGGATGTTAGCAGATAGTGTAGGGAGGTATGGGCATGAGGACCCACACCCTCCTAAGACAGTGTAGTGACCTTTAGAGGACCGGTACTATGTCTCACAGTCTCAGCATGCCGGTGGTATTTCGGTGTGGCCCTAGGGTTGAGTGGTAGGGTGGCATCGTGTCTAGTTGGAAGGCAGCCCGAATCAACCTAGACGATGTACAACATTGATGATGGCAATCTCGGGGAAGTGTAAGCCTTTGCAGAGTTTCTGGTTGATTGATCGATACATATACCGACTTGTCGGCTATGGACCTTTCCTGAGTTTGGCTTCAGTTGACTAGTGAGAGGAGTCATTTGTACTTTCCCCGAGTTTGGTGTTGGTTTCTGGCTTTGGCCATTGAGGCAAGGTATGAGCGGGAGTCATCCTTGTCACCTAGTGAGTGTGAGAGTATGGTGAGATGTGTGTGATGGAAAGGGAGATATGTGCTGAATTAGGTTAAAACTTGATGAACTATTAATTAATTACTTGTACTCGCATAGGAAAAACCACAGTCGCAATTAGGTCTTTTGTTAAACCCTTTGTATTCCACTTACCACAAAGCAAACACAAAGCATAGTGTAACAAAACCGACCAAATTATAAGAGCACAAGTACAAAAACAAGCACCGAAGCGCTCAAATTTTCAAACTTGAGCCCATATAATCTCGGTAGTCAATCGAAACCACGAAGGATTTCAAACCAACTTGCTTACAACCAAGATTGCATCATTCAACATACAACATCATACGTTACATTTCACAAGTAGTTCCGAAATAAGTTTACACACACGGAGTCACAATTATTACAAACCAAGTTTATAAAGTAGCGGAAGCGTAACACACGCATTAGTTCACATACTACTGCCAGTCTTAATGATCAACATCCCACAAAAGCATTAAGGAAAGTACATAAAAGATGATCACGCCCTAGTGATCTAGTCTTCGTCACCCGCAGGGTGGAGACAAGTTTTGCAGAAGCCTTGATAGAGCATATCATCTGCAACAGGAGGGAATAAACCCTGAGTACTGGAATGTACTCAGCTAGACTTACCCGTCAAAAACTAGAAATAAGATGACACCAAGGATTATGCAAGGCTTACACAAGAGGCTAGCTGACACCATATTTTGCATAAAGGCATAAGTAATTGAAACTCTTATAACCTGTACTAGCAGTTCTTTTTAGCATTTACCTATCATCTATCTTAGCACCTGTACTAAGAATGCACTTGATTATAATCAAACAATTATCAACCTTATATCCAGAGCAGGTATGAATTGTGGCAACATTGTATCATTCCCTTAACCACCTGTTCATTTAATGAGATCTACGTTGCCGCTGCTCAAGTCAAGTGCTCACTAACCGGGAGCGACGGCGATTCGAATCGAATTCCTATCCAGCTGAAGGGGTATTTCTAACACTCACCGCGCAGGCCCCTGCCAGGGTCGCACAAGCCACCTTTTCATATGATTTAAATAAGTTTGCATGCAATCTAAAACACATTTCAAAAACCTATTTAAATCTCCCAGAAACTAAACATCACATAACCAATTCATATTTTTCTAAAATACTACACATCATGTAGATCCTAACAAAATTTATCTCATAATTTTTGGGCAAGTAAAACCCTAAATCTACATTTTCCAAACATCACTAAAATTTTGTGGCAAAAATAAATAAAAATGAAAAAGATCTCATTTTCTACTGGGCTGGCCCGGAAACAGGCGCGGCCCATGGTGCGCGCGCGGCTTGCTCGAGCTCCCACTCGCGCGCGGCAACTGACAGGCGGGCCCCCACGATCAGGGACAGAGGAACAGGGGAGCGGCGGCCGTGAGCTCCGACGAGCGATTTCTCGCCGCCGGCGGCTCCTCCGCCCAACCCGAGTACACCGGTGGCTTGCCCAGACCTAACCGCACCGAGGCCAACCCTTTTCCCCAAAGCTACTGCACCGTAGCACCCATGCCGACGGAGATGGCGGACGGCCGTGACGCCTGGCGGTACACCGGCGAGTCCTGGCCGCTGGACGGCCGACCGAAGGGTGCACCACCTTCCTGGAACCCTAGCGGACTTCCCGAGACTACACACTCAGATGGGGATGGAGCAGAGCCGCTTGATCGTGTGAGCACCTGGCCGGCAGCCATGGTGCGGCAGTGTGTGGTCGTGTTCTGGCCTGACCAGACCGATGATGGCGGTAGCATCTTCACCCCGAGTATCTACGTGGGGTGGGAAAGAGGGAACATGAGCGAGGGAAGGTGGAGGGCTATGGTGCGGTGCTGGCCACGGTGTCCCGAAACACGGCGGAGCTCCGATGGCATTTGGAACGGGCGGAGGTGGCAATGCGGCTCACCTCGGGATCAATTGATGCCACCGGCTGATCGAGGAGGTGCAAGTCAGTGTGGCGGAGTGAAGGACACGATTTGGTGGGTGGTGGTGCGGTGACGAGCGCGCGCGGCGATGGCGGAGCTTGCGGCAGCGGCGGCGACCTCGGTTCCGCTCGACGCGCACAGAGGAATGGAGAAGGGAAATGGAGGGAGTGAGGGGTGGAGCGACGGACTCGTGGCATCTTTGAGCACGTCGTGGACTGACCGGTGGGGTCACGGCCGACGTACGGTCGCCACCGCGCGGCCACGCATCGACGACGGCCTGTGGCCGGTCGGCCACTCCACTGATGAACTGAATCAGCGTTGCAATCGTGGCCTCAATGACCGACTGACAGAGCAAGTTCAACGATGATTATCTCCAAAACTGGTTCGAGTTAGGAGAAGATGATAACATCAAAATTGTAGGACTTCGTGAGGGCTACAACTTTGCTAATTGGCTCAAGAACAGATTCGGTTTGGATTTGAAACTACATAGCTCCAAAGTGGTGTACTTGGAAACTGAAACCTAGTTTCAGTCACTATGCCGACTGAAACCCAATTTTCTAGACACCATATCTCCTAAACCATTTAGAACTAGGTGATGGTGATGTTGGCAATGTTGTAGAGCTACATGAGTACTACAAAAGTGTCAACATGAGTTGGAGCTGGTTTGGTCTGGTTTGCAAACTACAAGCTTCCAAAGTAGGTCACAGTAAAACTGGTGGGACACTTTTGAGACTTAGAAGAATTCTAAGTGTTGAGACAGCCCCTCTAGCTGACTTGTGGGCCATTTTTGAGCATGTTCTGGCCAGTTTCATGAGATGGTCATATTGAGACTTTTGTTCCCCATAAAATTCCCTACAACTTTGCTTAAGGGTGCTCCTCCATGAAAGGTCTCTAAGCTAGACTTTTTAATTGGTCAAACTAGAGCATCCTAGGGCTAAATGCTGGTCAACTACACCTTGGAGGGCATTTTGGTGATTTTGGTCAACATGAACCTTGCTCCATTAGGGACCCTAAGTATAACTAAGGTGTTGTGAGATATAATTGGCTACTCTACCCTTTAGTTACACCAACTCCCTAGTGTCACATGATGTGAGTCAAACAAAATTCTAAAAACAATCACATTTGTTGCAACCACATAAAATAATATGAATGATGCATGCTTATGCTTATGCAAATGCAATGCAATTATGGAGCTAAACACCTGAGGTGTTACAGCCCTCCCCCCTTATAAAAATCTCGTCCCGAGATTTAGAAAGTGTACCATTTTTCATAGAATTCCTTATAACCATCCCGCAAATAGTCCTCCCGTTCCCATGTAGCGTCACTTTCACTACCCTGATTACTCCACATTACTTTATACCACTTAACCACTTTGCTTCTAGTTACTCGTTCCTGAGTATCGATCACTCGGACTGGCTTTTCTTTGTAAGTTAGATCGGATTCCAGCCTGATATCTCCTAAAGGGACTCTTTCCTCAGGAACTCGAAGACACTTTTTGAGCTGAGATACATGGAAGACGTTGAATATGGCACTCATTTCAGAAGGTAACTGGATTTTGTACGCAACAGCTCCACTCTTGCCTATGATTTGGAAAGGACCCACGTATCTTGGCGCAAGTTTCCGCTTAACACCAAAACGTTGGACACTCTTCATTGGAGAAACTTTCAGATAAACGAAGTCTCCAACTTCAAACTCGAGCAGTTTTCTACGACAATCAGCATAACTTTTCTGTCTAGCTTGGGCTGCAGCCATATGTTTTTGGATGGTACAGACTTGTTCCTCAGCTTCCTGAACAAAATCAATACCATAATACCTCCTTTCACCAGCTTCTACCCAGTTTAGTGGAGTTCTACACTTACGACCGTACAAGGCTTCGAATGGGGCCATCTTAATACTCTCTTGGTAACTATTATTGTACGAGAATTCGGCTAGAGGTAACCATTTTTCCCAAGAACCCTTGGATGAAATGACACACGCCCGCAATAGATCTTCTAAGATTTGGTTAACCCGCTCCGTCTGACCTGACGTCTGGGGGTGATAAGCAGAGCTTCTCACTAACTTGGTTCCCAGAAGGTGATGCAAGTGCTTCCAAAAGTGAGCAGTGAACTGGGGACCACGGTCAGAAACGATAGTGCGAGGTACCCCATGGAGCCGGACTATCTAATTGAAGTACAACTCAGCATAGTCAATGGGACGGTAGTCCACTCTAACAGGAATGAAGTGAGCTGATTTGGTTAAACGATCCACAATTACCCAGATGGAGTTATGATTTTTGACAGTAGGAGGAAGTCCGACAATGAAATTCATACTTATCTCTTCCCATTTCCAACCTAGGATAGAAAGTGGTTGAAGTAACCCAGCTTTCATATGCACCGCTTTAACTCTACAGCATGTGTCACACCTAGCAACATATGCAGCTATTTCTTTCCGCATTTTGGTCCACCAATAGTATGGCTTCAAATCATAATACATCTTATTGCTACTAGGATGGATGGACAACTTAGAGGAGTGTGCTTCAGACATAATATCATTTCTAAGCTCTCGGTCCTTAGGCACAACTAACCTATCCTTGAACCATAGTACACCCTCTTCATCTACCCTGAATTGTGTAGTTTCTTGCTCTTTCATCCTACGTTTTATGTGGAATACACCAGGATCAGTCTTTTGGAGCTCAATAATTCTGCTTTTGAGAGTACAACCGACAGTGATGTTGTACAAGACTGCTGGATGTAGAAGGCGAGATCGATGAAAATCAGTTTCAACTAGGGAATGGCAATGAGACTTATGGCTTAAAGCATCCGCAACCACATTTGCCTTGCCAGGATGATAGTGCACTTGAAGGTTATAATCCTTAATCAACTCGAGCCATCTTCTTTGATGCATATTCAACTCGGGTTGGGTGAAGATGTATTTGAGGCTTTTGTGGTCTGTGTAGATATTGCAAACATTGCCCAACAGATAGTGCCGCCAGGCTTTCAAAGCATGAACAACTGCGACGAGTTCTAAGTCATGTGTTGGATAATTCACCTCATGTTTCCGAAGTTGTCGAGAGGTATATGCAATCACTCGGCCTTCCTACATCAACACACCTCCCAAACCTATGCCTGAGGCATCACAATAAACATCAAATGATTTCTCGATATCCGGTTGTGCCAAAACCGGAGCTGAGGTTAGGAGGGTTCGCAGTTGGTGAAAAGCCGCATCACACTCAGGAGTCTAGACAAACATGGTGTCTTTTTGCAGCAACCGAGTCATTGGCTTGGCTATTTTGGAGAAATCCGGGATGAAGCGACGATAATAGCTAGCCAAACCAAGAAAACTCCGGACCTCGTGAACCGATATAGGAGCCTTCCAGTTCAGTACTTCTTGTACCTTGGCGGGGTTCACCATAATTCCTCCATCGGACAACACATGCCCAAGGAAAGGTACTTCTCGAAGCCAGAATTCGCACTTACTGAACTTTGCATATAGTTGATGTTCACGCAGTCTTGTGAGGACTATACGCAGATGTTCAGCGTGATCTTCCTCATTTACAGAATATATCAGGATGTCATCAATAAATACCACCACAAACTTGTCCAATTCGGGCATAAACACCGAATTCATCAAGTACATGAAGTGTGCGGGGGCGTTGGTCAAGCCGAAGGACATAACAAGATACTCATAAAGACCGTATCGGGTAGAGAAAGTTGTCTTGGGAACATCTTCCGGGCAGATTTTAATTTGATGGTAGCCAGATCTTAGATCGATCTTGGAGAAAACTTTAGCTTTAGACAACTGATCGAACAAGATGTCGATGTGCGGTAAAGGATACTTATTTTTGACAGTGACTGCATTCAAAGGTCTATAATCTACACACATCCGTAAGGTCTGATCCTTCTTCTTTACAAAGATAGCAGGACATCCCCACGGAGACGAACTAGGACGAATCAACCCCTTCTTCAAAAGTTCATTCAATTGCACCTTAAGTTCAGCTAGCTCATTCGGAGGCATCCTATAAGGTCTCCTAGAGATGGGAGTCGTGCCAAGCAACAACTCAATTTTAAATTTCACATCCCGATCCGGAGGGAGTCCCGGCAAATCATCAGGAAAAACGTCTGGAAACTCATTCACTACGGGAATTTCGGCCAACGCCTTTGCTTGCACAGCATGAACTTCCCCAGACAATTCAACTTTTCTGGGAAGTTGTACCAGAAAACCCTTTTGATCTATAGGATCTCTGAGCATAACTACCCGAGTGGATGTATCAATGAGTACCCCATTCTGACTCATCCAATTCATGCCCAGAATAACATCTATGCCTAAGCCCGGCAAAACCACTAAGGCAAGCGAGTACTTTTGCCCTTCAATCTCAAGCTCAAGATTCCCCACTACTTTATTTGTGGAAATATTCCCACTTGCTGCGCTAATGCAATAACCCTCACCTTCAACAGTATGCAATTTGTGTGCAAACTTTGATGCAAACTTAGGACTGATAAAGGAATGCGAAGCACCTGAATCAAAAAGTACCACTGCAGGATGTTGATCAACTAAGAACTTACCAGCAGTGACAACCTCACCAGATGGGATTTCCTCAATACTGTTATAATGAGCGTGCCCTTGACGGCCACCTTGGTTGACATTCTTCTTAGGGTAAGGACAGTTCCTGGACCAATGGCCTGGCTTGTTGCAGTTCCAGCAAGGCATGTTGCTAGGAGGAACACTGGAGATGCCTTGGCCTGAATTACCCTTTGGTAGAGCCACTGTATATGCCTTGCGAAATCCAGTCTTCACTGGCACCTTCTTTTGCGGAGGACGGAACTTAGTATTCTGAGCAGGTGGGCGAGGGGAAGACCTAGGTGCAGCTGAGGTCCGTGACTGCGAAGCACTCGCCTCGAGGGCCCTTTTGCGGCTCTTAGAGGTAGAATAAATAGCATTATTGTTCTCCTGGGTCAAAGCATCACTGATAAAATCATTGAAGGTAGTACACTTGCTAGTGCCCATAGTCTTCATCAGCTTTGGGCCTAGGCCTCTTTTAAAGCTAGCAATTTTCTTGGCATCGGTATCCACAAACTCTGTGGCATACCTTGCCAGGTTGTTGAAAGATTGCAGATATTCAGTCAAGCTTTTATTTCCCTGTGACAGCCTCATGAATTCTGTGTGCTTGATAGCCATAAGACCTGGAGGAATATAGTTCCCACGGAATGCGGCCTTGAATTGGTCCCAAGCAATCGAGACATTTGCAGGCAGTGTGAAACGATAGTGGCTCCACCAAATACCTGCTGGACCATGCAGTTGGTGAGAAGCATATTCAGTCTTGAGCTCATCAGTCAAGCGAAGCAGACGAAACTTTTGTTTAATAGTGTTCAACCACTCATCGGATTGCAGTGGTTCCTCCGCCTCCTTAAAGAGTGGGGGCTTAGTATCAAGAAAGTCCTTGAAATCACTGTACTAATTGGGTTCTGGGCCCTGGCGGCCATGACGAGCCTCCCGGTTGGCAAGCTGGCGCATAGCATCTGCCAGCATGCACTGCCCTTCGACCACGGTCTGCATCAGCTCAGCCGGGGTAGGTGGTGGCGGAGGGGGTGGCTGTTCCTCATCCTCATTGCCCCGACCCCGATGGAGATTGTACGACATCTGCAAAATGCATAGCCAATGAGCACTGACGATGTGGGAAATTTGTAGATGAATTATTGTAAATATGTCAAACCGACTTCATGAAATAGACTTCTCAAAATACTCATTGCACAATAATTCATCACAACCACACAATCCATTCAAGCGCATCAATTGACGCAATCATGCGAGGGAATCCAACAAGATGTACTTTGATAAAGGCTCACTCACAAGGAGCACAGCAGTTACTGAACCGTTTACGTTAAAATCTACGTGATTTTTGACCTTTCGCCCGGTACTTGGATTCGATCTTAAAATTTTTAGTTGACTGAGAAAGGCTACTTCAAACTGACCACAAAGAGACTTCTCAACGGTAGAGTTCCATGGTGGATCATGACTAGCCACCTCGATACCAGCGCGTACCAAGCAGCACAACCTTATGTCGCGCGCCATAGGAGGCCCTCGGTTTCGTCGTAGCACCGAAGGGTGCTAATCGTGACACCATCATCGAACGCACGCAATAAGACATCCAATTGTGATCGAAATTAACAGGTTCAAATAAACATCTAGGAAACATAGGGTTCGACCTTACATCCCAAAAGTCAAGTTATTACAAAGCCTCACTCCAACCCCAGGAGGCACAAAAGGCGATTCTAACATCGTAGCTACGCGATGACCACTCTAAGCATCATCCTCAGAGTCGGTGTCAAGGATCTCCCCACCATCCTCGTCGCTAACAGGCTCTAACTCCTCGTCTTCTTCTTCTTCTTCTGGCTCTTCTTCTGGTGCGGCATCTTGGGGCCCATTGACCTCCACTTCTTCATCATCTTCAGCCATGACGACTCCTGAACCCATGTCCTCATCTGCGTTGTTGTTTCAAGGCAGCAGAGGATTTAGCTGGTTGTTCAGGCGGTGTACTTCTTCATAAAGATTGTCATTGTATTCTTCAGCATTCTCCAACTATTGCTCGAGCTCAAACTGACGAGCTCTCAGAACGTTCTCCTCGTGCCAGGCTTCATTCCTCTGATTTATGACATAGACCAGCATGCGTTGACAGTTGTGATGTGCTACTGTCAATCTCTGGACTGCAAGTGTTTTCTGGTCACGATCACGGATCACTTGCTCCAGTTGCTGACGCGCTGCATTCTTGGCAGCAGTCACTTCAGCCAACTCAGCCCTCAGCCTTTCCACCTCAGTGGGCTCAGGGCGGGGCTCACGTGGAGCGAGCTGGTGACGAGGTGCCCTGCCTCCAGTGGACTTGCGAGCGGTCCTCTTGGTACGTGCCATCTGTAGCAACAAGATACGACTTAAAGTGAGGATCATTTAGGGGATACGAAATTTAATTTAGTCGGGACTATTGAAATTTTTAAAGAGGGAGTAAATGATATGTATGATATAATTAAACATGATGCATGCACGTTCCGTACGCCCTCTCATCCTAGTAGAATCATAAATTTCTAACGCTAGGCGGTGGCATACATACGTTCTCTCATATAGGCGAAACTATCGGTCTACTCGTTTGCGCTGTTAGTGTGCCTGCAAAAAATCTCATTTCAGCCCAACAGTTTCCCAATATAAGCACACAAGAAAGCAGTAATTTAAATACGTTCCATATACACATCCTCTGATGTATATACTTCAGTATCAAAGCTACTCGATATAAAGGTTCCCACAATTAAGTGCTTACATAATTACACGGTTTAAACATGTAAGTATGCAAGTCACCAAAACTACTCTCCCCTAGATCACCGGTTGGACGATCATGCTCTCACAACTCACACTTACCAGAGCGTCGAGGCAATTGATCCATACATTACCACCCAAGTGGATGGCATCCATACAATATCACGCCGTATGGACGACGAAATAAAAACAAACAAGGCCCCCAAGTTAGTCTTTATAATAAGCCACCTAAGAGTCCTTATTTGGGCTAAGGGATATGATCACTGGCATACCTATGAAAATAAATTTTTAGAGTTTTAACCCTTTTCATAATCAAATACTTTTGTTTTTAAATACTCGTACGATGTTTTTAATGTTGAATTATGCTCTGATACCAGCTGTAACAGAACCGACCAAATTATAAGAGCACAAGTACAAAAACAAGCACCGAAGCGCTCAAATTTTCGAACTTGAGCCCATATAATCCCGGTAGTCAATCGAAACCACGAAGGATTTCAAACCAACTTGATTACAACCAAGATCGCATCATTCAACATACAACATCATACGTTACATTTCACAAGTAGTTCCGAAATAAGTTTATACACACGGAGTCGCAATTATTACAAACCAAGTTTATAAAGTAGCAGAAGCGTAACACACGCATTAGTTCACATACTACTGCCAGTCTTAATGATCAACATCCCACAAAAGCATTAAGGAAAGTACATAAAAGATGATCACGCCCTAGTGATCTAGTCTTCGTCACCCGCAGGGTGGAGACAAGTTTTGCAGAAGCCTTGATAGAGCATATCATCTGCAACAGGAAGGAATAAACCCCGAGTACTGGAATGTACTCAGCTAGACTTACCCGTCAAAAACCAGAAATAAGATGACACCAAGGATTATGCAAGGCTTACACAAGAGGCTAGCGGACACCATATTTTGCATAAAGGCATAAGTAATTGAAACTCTTATAACCTGTACTAGCAGTTCTTTTTAGCATTTACCTGTCATCTATCTTAGCACCTGTACTAAGAATGCACTTGATTATAATCAAACAATTATCAACATTATATTCAGAGCAGGTATGAATTGTGGTAACATTGTATCATTCCCTTAACCACCTGTTCATTTAATGAGATCTACGTTGCCGCTGCTCAAGTCAAGTGCTCACTAACCGGGAGCGACGGCGATTCGAATCGAATTCCTATCCAGCTGGAGGGGTATTTCTAACACTCACCGCGCAGGCCCCTGCCAGGGTCGCACAAGCCACCTTTTCATATGATTTAAACAAGTTTGCATGCAATCTAAAACACATTTCAAAAACCTATTTAAATCTCCTAGAAACTAAACATCACATAACCAATTCATATTTTTTATAAAATACTACACATCATGTAGATCCTAACAAAATTTATCTCATAATTTTTGGGCAAGTAAAACCCTAAATCTACATTTTCCAAACATCACTAAAATTATGTGGCAAAAATAAATAAAAATGAAAAAGATCTCATTTTCTACTGGGCCAGCCCAGAAACAGGCGCGGCCCACGGCGCGCGCGCGGCCTGCTCGAGCTCCCGCCCGCGCACGGCAACTGACAGGCGGGCCCCCACGATCAGGGACAGAGGAACACGGGAGCGGCGGCCGTGAGCTCCGGCGAGCGATTTCTCGCCGCCGGCGGCTCCTCTGACCGGTGGCTTGCCCAGACCTAACCGCACCGAGGCCAACCCTTTTCCCCAAAGCTACTGCACCATAGCACCCATGCCGATGGAGATGGCGGACGACCGTGACGCCTGGCGGTACGCCAGCGAGTCCTGGCCGCTGGACGGCCGACCGAAGGGTGCACCACCTTCCTGGAACCCTAGCGGACTTCCCGAGACTACACACTCAGATGGGGATGGAGCGGAGCCGCTTGATCGCGTGAGCACCTGGCCGGCAGCCATGGCGCGGCAGTGCGCGGTCGTGTTCCGGCCCGACCAGACCGATGATGGCGGTAGCATCTTCACCTGAGTATCTACGTGGGGTGGGAAAGAGGGAACATGAGCGAGGGAAGGCGGAGGGCTACGGTGCGGTGCTGGCCACGGTGTCCTGAAACACGGCGGAGCTCCGGTGGCATTTGGAACGGGCGGAGGTGGCAATGCGGCTCACCTCGGGCTCAATCGAAGCCACCGGCTGATCGAGGAGGTGCAAGTCGGTGTGGCGGAGTAAAGGACACGATTTGGTGGGCGGTGGTGCGGTGACGAGCGCGCGCGGCGATGGCGGAGCTCGCGGCAGCGACGGCGACCTCGGTTCCGCTCGGCGCGCACAGAGGAATGGAGAAGGGAAATGGAGGGAGTGAGGGGTGGAGCGACGGACTCGTGGCGTCTTTGAGCACGTCGTGGACTAACCGGTGGGGTCACGGCCGACGTACGGTCGCCACCGCGTGGCCACGCGTCGACGATGGCCTGTGGCCAGTCGGCCACTCCACTGATGAACTGAATCAGCGTTGCAATCGTGGCCTCCATGACCGACTTACAGAGCAAGTTCAACGATGATTATCTCCAAAACCGGTTCGAGTTAGGAGAAGATGATAACATCAAAATTGTAGGGCTTCGTGAGGGCTACAACTTTGCTAATTGGCTCAAGAACATATTCGGTTTGGATTTGAAACTACATAGCTCCAAAGTGGTGTACTTGGAAACTGAAATCTAGTTTCAGTCACTATGCCGACTGAAACCCAATTTTCTAGACACTATATCTCCTAAACCATTTAGAACTAGGTGATGGTGATGTTGGCAATGTTGTAGAGCTACATGAGTACCACAAAAGTGTCAACATGAGTTGGAGCTGGTTTGGTCTGGTTTGCAAACTACAAGCTTCCAAAGTAGGTCACAGTAAAACTGGAGGGACACTTTTGAGACTTAGAAAAATTCTAAGTGTTCAGACAGCCCCTCTAGCTGACTTGTGGGCCATTTTTGAGCATGTTCTGGCCAGTTTCATGAGATGGTCATATTGAGACTTTTGTTCCCCATAAAATTCCCTACAACTTTGCTTAAGGGTGCTCCTCCATGCAAGGTCTCTAAGCTAGACTTTTTAATTGGTCAAACTAGAGCATCCTAGGGCTAAATGCTGGTCAACTACACCTTGGAGGGCATTTTGGTGATTTTAGTCAACATGAACCTTGCTCCATTAGGGACCCTAAGTATAACTAAGGTGTTGTGAGATATAATTGGCTACTCTACCCTTTAGTTACACCAACTCCCTAGTGTCACATGATGTGAGTCAAACAAAATTCTAAAAATAATCACATTTGTTGCAACTACATAAAATAATATGAATGATGCATGCTTATGCTTATGCAAATGCAATGCAATTATGGAGCTAAACACCTGAGGTGTTACACATAGGGTGGGAGCCAGTGGCCAGTACAAATTGTACTGAAAATTATTTGGCAGGTTCATATGTCTTCTACGGCGATGACAACGGAAATTAGAAGAATTAGGTGGTCTCGTGCCTATGCTCAAGTTTGGTTAAGGAGATGAAGTCTACGCCCGCTGGCATTCTACACCGACTCTAATGATTGCCCGTGAAGGAGGAGCCTTCACCCGATGACGCGCTACGACGACTCTGATAAAGATTTGTGTGCATTTTCACTAGAATAACGATGTAATTATGCGTATTACCAAGTGTTGTAATATCTTGTAAATTTGTAATTTTATGATGTATGCCTATGATATCAGCTGTTACTTGATAATGTGATGGCTTGCTCTCTTGGACTATCATATTATAATTCGTATCTGTGGATTTTTCCTTCATGAAAAATCAGGATCGTTACACCGGCAAGCAAGTGAACCTCGATGAAAAATTATTGTGTCATCTTGTCATCAGGATTTCATTGGTATTCATTGTGATTGATTGATCTTCGCTTGCCACAGCGGTATAAACATCACCTCTCCTCCATGTATTTACATTTTCTAGTGTAGCTAAGCTCTTTAGTGTAATTAGTTTTGAGAGCTAGCTTGTGTCTTGTCTAGTGGTTAGTGAGGCTCTTTAATTAGTCTTTGAGAGCTCACTAACTTAGTGGTAGTGACCTAGCAATGTGTGCTTAGAGACTATAGTGACTAGAATTGTGGATAGATGGCTTGCATTTTTAGTAGGCTAGCGCAACACTTGCTTTGTCTCATTGTTATCTAACTACCTTGCTTAGTGTTGTTGTAGAAATTTTGATAGGCTATTCATTCCCTCTAGCCATTAGGACCTTTCACATGGTGCGCAGCAGCGGGGACACGCGGCGCACAACAAGCTAGAGCAGGGGCGCGGTGCGCAGTGAACTAGAGCGGGCACGATGGGGGATGGAGGAGCGCAATGTGGGATGAGAGCACGACGTTGGATGGGGAGCCACGCGACACGAGATGGAGTACATGGTGGGAAAGACAAATGGGCAAGCACATGAGTGGAACATATTATTGAGAGAGAGATGGGAAGACACAGAGAGGAAGCAGGTCTGTTTGGGCCGGTAGCGCGTAGGCCCAGGGAGGCATCCAGACGGACGGGGTTGGACGAACAACCAGACCCCAGCACTATCATTTGTCAAAACTGTAGTCTTTTTGGAGTTTTAGAACTCCACTCATGACCTCTTTTTTCTAAACCATAGTTTTGTATCTCTTTGGCTTATCAAACCATATTTTTGTTATACTATAGTTTTTGAAAACCGCACCATCCAAACAGGCCTAAATATGCGCAAACTCTAAAGCACGATGGGGCGTGGAAGTCTTCCCTGGCTTTAGATCCCGGTTGCAGGTTGGCCCGGCAGTGGGTGGGCAGGGCGGTGAAGGTGGCGGAGCGCCACCAGCCATGCTGGTAGAGGCAGCGGTTAGGATGAGGCAGGGTAGGGGAGGCTCGCCGATAGCTGTTGGCCACCGGTTGATGGAGATGACAGATTAGCGAAGGACGGGGTCAACAGGCGGGGACGGACGTCAGGCGGGATGGCGAGGCGGTAGAATGCCACCGACCACATGCGATGGTGGGAGGAGACGGTGGGCGGAGTTGTGCGCTCTTGTGGGAGCGTGACCCATCGCACATGTTGGGAAGGGCTTCAGCGACTCCGACTCTAGGTACTATAGCAGTACCGTGGAGGAGACGCCGGAGCCCCAAATCCCTAGCTCCTCTAGCTCCTCCCCTTTGCGCGTTGCTTTTTGCTGGAGACGGAGCTGATTGGCTCCTTGCTACAGGGTAGCATAGTACAACAGCGTAGGGAGCCGGAGCTGGCAGGAGCGGTGTCAAGCACTGCCTAAATATGTGTGTCTCTTCAAATTTAACACTTAATTCGCATGTCTTTAAAAATTTAACTCAGAACATGCAAACTTTTTGAATACGGATTTCTCTCTTTTCCTCTCATTCTCTATTTCCAATATATTCTCCTCCTTACTTAGACTACATAAAAAGACTATAATGCCCCTCCATCTAAAACAAGGATGCACAAACGAGTCCCTCAAAACTATTGAATCGGTTGAACCGAAACTATTGGATCCAAATTGGGTACCATTGAATCGCATTTTGAACTCATTGGATCCTAATTCAGAAATATTGAATCGAAAGTATAGAATCAAAATATGGAAGCATCGGCACCTTGGTCGCGATGGCGGGTCAACGGCATGCCTGTAGCCGTGCGATGGTAGGCTTGCGGCTGCGTGGTTGACAGATGTGGCGGGCCGTCACGGCAGGAATCTATTAGCGGGCGTTGGTGGGATGAGAACAGTCAAAAAGGGAGCGGCCGCCGACAGCCGCATGCGGTGGCAAGGGGATGGAAAGGGTTTTTCGTGAGTCGCGGCCACCACGGGGGAGGGGTAAGGGGGTAAATAATGGTTTCGTGTGAACATAATGCGGCACAAACCCTACAAAAAAGATCCTATGATCATTGGAGATCATCTCCAAGTGTTTGCCAAATCAACTTGACATCTATCTATTTTTGGCAAAACAGGAAAATTTGTGCTCCAACAGTTTGACATCCAACTTGGCAAATTTTAACAACTTGGCAAATCTCCCCCCTCCACGCGCATATTTGCGCGCTGAGCGCAAGCGCGCATCGCTCGCGCATCCGGCTTCACGTGCATATTTAAGCGGGGCTCTTCGTTTCTTAGCGGGGCTCTTCGTTTCTTAGCGGGGCTCTTCGTTCGCTTAGCGGGACTTTTCGTTCGCTTAGCGGACCTCTTCTTATTTTACCAAGTCCAAATAGCAAACTCTTGGAGAGAGTCTATTTTTCACTTGTCATATATCTTAGCAAATTGCCAAATCACGATATTTGTCAAGTGAATTTTGGCAAACTCTTGGAGATGCTCTTTACAAACAGTGAACAATGTTGTTTGCATGTAGACTTTTCCAACACTTTTTCTAACTACGACAGACGCATTAATCGCACATTTTGATTTATTATAGTTGGTTCATTCGTTAAATCTTGTCATCGTTACCTGTTACTTCAGTTTGCCCCTGAAATTGACTTAAGTGATGTTCTCCTTTTGCATTAAAACCGCGAACCTAATTAAGTGCTACTATTTTTTGTTTTCAAGGTTCGACGATGCAGATTAGTGTACAATATTTTTAATTTTAATTCCTTTACCTCCATGAAAACTCAGTGTGATTACTCATGCTAAGCTTTTCTGCATCACCCATCTACACTTTGTAGTTTGCACCATCCTCCGCTGCCTTCAAATCACCCGTTGCTGCTCCTGATGTTGACACAGGCTGCAGGAGGCTGTGTTCCAAGATAGAAGAGGGTGCAAGTCGCCTTCAGTTTTGTATTTGTGCACGCTCATTTCCTTTATGTGCTTCGTCATGTAAATGTTCTTACTTGGGCTTATTTTGCTGTAGTTTACAGCTGATGCTTTAAGTTATGAGTAGATTTATTATTCTGTTTATTGAGCCCATCTTCTATGATTCACAGGCTAAGGAAACTGGGCAGAATGGATTATCTAGACCTCAAGTTCAAAGCAGCGTCAAATATACATTTTTTTTCAATCCAGCAATCTCAGGGACTTCCTCTTTATACCAACTAGGTACATCATTTTAATTTGATTTATACATTTCGGTCAGATTTAAGCCATGGTCTATTCGTGTCTAATGGAAACATTGTCATATTTGCTAACTGTCGTTGTTATTCTTTGCAAAACTGCATACTGGGATTTTTTAAATATTGCCCCAAAAATATGTTTCACGCACTTCTTCCTTATTTCTTTGCAGTTCGTTGCATCTATCTGTGTCAAGGGCCTCAAACCCTAGGATAGCACGACCCCGACTACGTAGCTCGTAGTTGCAATCCGTCTTCTCCGGCAAGATTTACCCCTCCGCCGTAGGCTTAGTTGAAAGAGAGAGGAGTTTTGGGATAATTGATTGCTTGATTCATTCAACGTGGTGTTTCTGGATACAAATAGCCAACCGGTCAATCCATGCAAAAGGAAACTAATCACTCCTTAATTCTAGGAAATAAACAAACTAACAAATCTCTCCTTCCATCTAGCCACTGCTCGATGGACCGGCCTGGGCGGCGTGACTCGCGCGTTCTGCCTCGCGATGCACGTCGCGGTTACGCCGGCGCTTGACGTAGGCTTGGCCCCATATGACATCTCTCCCCCCTCGAGATCCAGGTCGTCCTCGAGCTGGAAATCTGGATATGTGGCGCGGAACTTGTCGAGGTCCTCCCATGTAGCTGATGATGCCGGTTCGCCGCGCCAGTAGACCAGTACCTGCCGGACGCCGCGGGCCAACCGTGCCTGGGTGACGCGGTCCGGGGCAGGGACGACCGAGCCATGCTTGATGTCGGGCAGGGGCGGAGGGCTCGCTGGTGGAGTCCCGACGAACTTCTTGAGTGTCCCGACGTGGAACACGTCGTGGATGTGGGCCTGCGGGGGTAGCTCCAGCCGCACCGCGACCTCGTTGACGATCTCGGCGACGCGATAAGGGCCGAGGAATCAAGCCTTCAGCTTGCCCGTGGTCGCGTGCGGTAGGGACGACGCGGCGCGCTGGCGAAGTCGAAGTAGCGCCCAGTCACCGACGGCATAGGACACCTAGCGATGATGCTTGTCGTAGTGGATCTTCTGGACTGCCTGAGCCTGCTCCAGGCGATGGCGCACGTCGGCGAGGAACTCATCGCGCTCCTCCATGTCCCGGGAAACAGCGGCAACCCGAGTCTCGCCCGGCTCGTACGAACGGATGGTCGGCGGGTCGCGGCCGTACACCACGCGGAATGGTGTCTCTCGAAGTGACGACTGGTAGGCCGTGTTGTAGACGTACTCGGCCCATGGCAGCCACCGTAGCCATTGTCAGGGGCGATCGCCGGTGAAGCAGCGTAAGTACATGACGATGACCCTGTTCGCCGCCTCGGTCTAGCCATCCGATTGTGGATGGAAAGCGGAGGACATGTGGAGCTTAGTCCCCATCAGCCGCATGAGCTCGCGCCAAAATGTGGACGTGAACACCGGGTCGCGGTCAGAGACGATGGACTGCGACATCCCGTGGAGGCGGACGATGTCGGCGAAGAAGGCCTGTGCCACGGACTCGGCGGTGTACGGGTGGGCGAGGGCGATGAAGTGGTAGTACTTGCTGAAGCGGTCGACGACGGAGAGGATGACCGACTTGCCATGACCCTGGGAAGCGCCTCGATGAAGTCGAGCCCGATGTCAGCCCAGACAACGGTGGGAACGGGCATCGGCAAGAGGAGGCCGGCTGGGTGGAGGTGCTCCGACTTGTAGCGTTGGCACGTGGCACACTCCCGCACGAAATCCTGCACAATGCGACGCATGTTGGGGAAATGGAAGTCTCTGTGAAGCCAGTGCCAGGTGCGTTGCACGCCTTCGTGTCCATCCTCATGGACCGCCACGACGATCTCCTGGAGCAAAGGTGATGCGGGCGGTATGTACAGACGCCCGTCATAGAGAACCATGTTGTCGACCACCGTCCACGACGCGGTTCGAGTACCTGCGCGCACCTCGTCATGGATGGCGACCAAGGCGGGGTCGACGGCCTGCGTGTGACGAAGCCGGCTGATGAAGTCAAAACGCGGGGCCGAGATGGAGCGGAGGCCGCCCATGCTATCCTCCTCAGCATCGCGACGTGAGAGGGCGTCAGCCACGGTGTTGGTCGCCCTGGACTTGTACTTGACTGTGAAGTCGAAGCCAAGCAACTTGCCGACCCAGTGGTGTTCTGGTATGGTGGCGAGGCACTGGTCCAACAGAAACTTGAGGCTATGGTGGTCCGTCTTGACGACGAATTGGCGGCCCCACAGATATGGCCTCCAGTGCCGCACCGCGAGCACGAGGCCAATGAGCTCCCGCTCATATGCCGCGAGGGAGCGATGCCGGGGCGCGACAGGCCGGCTGAAAAATGCGACCGAGTGGCCCTCCTGGAGCAAAACGGCGCCGAAGCCGTATGTAGACGTGTCGCACTCAACGACGAAGGGCTTGGTGAAGTCCGGCAGGGCCAAGACCGGTGCCGAGGTCACAGCTCCCTTGAGGGCGCCGAAGGCCGCCTCCGCTTCAGGGTTCCAGGCGAACCCTTCCTTCTTGAGAAGCGCTGTGAGGGGCGCTGCAATCGACCCGTAGTTGTGGACGAACTTCCTGTAGTAGCCCGCCAAGACGAGGAAGCCACGCACCGCACGGGCGGATCGGGGCCGCGGCCACTCATGGACGGCCTGGACCTTTGCGGGATCCATGGCGACGCCAGCCGCGGAGATGGAGTGGCCGAGGTAGGCGACGGAGTCCACACCAAAGGAGCACTTTGACCGCTTCACGAATAGGCGGTGCTGGCGCAGGAGCTCGAAGACGATGTGCAAGTGCCAGAGGTGATCTGCCCATGAGGTGCTGTAGATCAAGATGTCATCTGATACCAGGTTGTCAAGGGCCTCAAACCCTAGGATAGCACGACCCCGACTACATAGCTCGTAGTCGCGATCCGTCTTCTCCGGCGAGGTTTACCCCTCCGCCATAGGCTTAGTTGAAAGAGAGAGAGAGAGGAGTTTTGGGATAACTGATTGCTTGATTCATTCAACGTGGTGTTTCTGGATACAAATAGCCAACCGGCCAATCCATGCAAAAGGAAACTAATCACTCCTTAATTCTAGGAAATAAACAAACTAACAAATCTCTCCTTCCATCTAGCCACTGCTCGATGGACCGGCCTGGGCGGCGCGACTCGCGCATTCTGCCTCGCGACGCACGTCGCGGTTACGCCGGCGCCTGACGTAGCCTTGGCCCCACATGACAATCTGCCTGTGCCCACCAAAGCTAAATTTATATATGCCCTTTAGTGCTACTTTGCATGCTTCAGAACTTTGGACTTGAAGCTACTTTGTATGCACACTGAATAAAAAACATATATTGTAACATTTTTGCAGGTGTTATTTTACATGTTCACGATTCAGCCGGTATAAATATTTAAAAGGTAAGCAACCAACTTCCTGTTCAAATATTCTTTTTGGACCTGCTCATACTACCTCTTTCGTTGTGTTCACTCAAGTCATGATGAGGAGTTCTGCATAAATTGTAAGTTCTTCACATGATTTTCTAATTTGAAAGGAGACAGAGCCTCAGCATCTTTGATTGTGGGTTTAAAAAATTGTAAGCCCTTCATGTTAGTCCGTATCCAGTGATTATCATATTCACTGGACAAGTTGGCTTACAGAGCTTATATTACGTGTTAGGATGAATGGATAGCATCCAACACTGGGCAATACAATTTATTGCTTTTTTACAATACCTTTGCTGGTGGTTAACTTACCAGCTGTCACACATGCGTCAAGAGTAGGGCACTGAATTTTGTGGTTAATTCCTTCGTGTTCTAGGGAACTTGCAAGTATGGAGGTTCATGTACAAACTTCCATTTGAAGCGATGGTGTTAATCTATTATCAATTGCACCAGGCAAGTGTTCGTTTTTTCTTTAATGAAAGGTGTGCAGTTTGTTTGACTGGTCTCTGCTAATTAGCTCTCAAGTTTGTTTGGCTTAAATGAAAACATTCACCTATAGTTCATTACTATGTGTATATTCTTCGATGATTGTCTGCATGTTATCCATTCTAAAGGGCTACGCTAATTCCCCTCCTTACTGCCACCATCAAAATCCTTTGGCTACAATAATCTCTTGGCTATCTATTTTAGTCAATGAATGGGATTCAGTTTTGTCCCAGAGATCCCAAATGGCTAAATTTTGTGGGAAGGCTATTTATACCCCTTCGCACACCCCTTTTTGTGTGTTTGTTGATGCTTTGCAAAGTTGTCTAACTTCCTCTTGTGAGAGCTCTCAATCCACCCTGTGTGGGATTTGTGTAAAAAGTGAGATATACTTTGGATTGGAAAGTGATATTTGAATGTTGTGAGCTTGTGTGAGCACTTGTGTAAGAAACATGGACCCTAACAAGAGCCCACTTATTTTGGTGGTTGAATGACAACATAACCATTAGAACTAACAATGTTTGGTAGTATACAAGGATGCAAAGATGGACTTGAGCTAGGCTACACGAAGGTCGAGGAATCAACACCTCAATCGAAGATAAAAAAAAATAGGGTGTGTTCACTTCGTGAAAAGTAGCTGAAAAGTTACTGTAGCATCTTTCGTTGTTATTTGGCAAAATTTATCCAATTATGGACTAACTAGGCTCAAAAGATTCGTCGCGACATTTACAGACAAACTATGCAATTAGTTATCTTTTTACCAACATTTAATGCTCCATACATACGTCGAAAGATTTGATGTGATGTGTGGAAGAGAAAATATTTTGGGTTGGAATGGGGAAGTGAACAAGGCCATAGCCATGAAGATCACAGGAGGCAATCAAGAAGCTCAAGACATCAAAAAAGAGAAGTTCAAATTATTGGACGTGAAGAAACACATTAGAGGAGCACCAGAGTGGTGCACATAGTGTTTTCTGGTGGAACCGAAGCTCTTCAGTGGGGTCACCGGAGATTAGAGATGGGTCCGAGTTCAAAGTAGAGTTGGAAGCTAGGCATGACATTTTTCTAGTGCTATCACCAGAGTTTTGCACTAGAGTTATAGTACATACTCGATGCACAAGTGGTTGAGAAGAGAAGAGAGCGTCAGAGCTCTTCGATGTGTGCACCGAAGAATAAGGGTGCATTCCAGAGAGCAAGGCCAACCCTGGATAAAGCACCAAATTTGTCTAGTGATGCATCGGAGAAAACACTAGATAAAGAGACTTTCAATGGTCAGCAACGGCTAGTACACATGTCAGGATTTGTAGGGTTTGTTTGGATGCACTCATGTTTATCTCAATGCATGTGTGATTGAGTGGATTGCAGTAGAAATTAGTTAATTTTCCACCCCAATATATATGGATTGAAGTAGATACAAGTGCAGCCAAATAAGACCATATTTGTGATTCTTGATTCTTACCCACATTTTGATTCCTTTGTCCATGTAGCCGTTAATGTTTGGTGCTTCATCAAACAAATGAGCTAGACTGTTCTTACATATTCACTCATGATTGTAGTTGCCCCCAAACATGGTACTTGCTATCAAACGCATTTCAAGCAGTATTCCTGTTGGTCAAGGATTCAAATCGTTATTTCAATGCAAGAGCATGAACCAATTCATTTGTATAAACAAATGAATTTGATACTCATGAGTGCGATATGTAAGATATCATAACTGTCCAAAATATTGCTGAACTGCTAATACAAGAGCGTGACACAAGAAAAGAAAGAAACAGATCCATATGGCTGAAGTCTCACATGACAGCTAAGGTGAACTTTCCACATTAGTCGCACAAAAGTTGGAATTACACCTGCCACTTCAAAGTTTCAAGTTAGCTGAGGCCACAGCAGGGCTGCACCAGCGTGTTGCCTTATGATTTAACACTCAGATGTCATGGGAATACCAGCAGCGTTCTCCATAGCGACACCATCCTTGTTGATAGTAGTAGTGGCAACCATGGTTGCAGTCGCTGTATTGGAAACTACTGATTAGGTTGGTTCTGTCTAGAATTATACTGGTTTTGGGTCATTTTCCTGCGACCATTGTAGTTCTGATGATGGTTCTGTTGGGTCCCTTGGCCTTGAGTCATGGGCCTGCGTCCGTAATAATTTTGATGCCGACTCTGTTGAGGATGATACTGGCCATGAGTCATTCCACTGTAATCATGGTAACCTTGGTGGTAATCCTTGCCAAAAAATTGGTCGCTTGAATTGAAATCCTGATTTCTTGGTCTGAAGGGTTCATGCACTTGGTGATGAGCTTGGGCATTTTTATGAGAATTGGAGTGACGCTGGTATGCATTTGCATGTTGATTAAACTTTCCTCTGGGCTGGAACGAGGGGTCAATATATTCTGTGTCACAGTAAGTACTATTCAGATCCTGATTTTTTGGTCTGTAGGGTTGATGTGCCTGACAACCACCATGGGCATTCTGATGATAATTGGAGCCATGCTGGTGTACACTTGCATGCTGAGCAAACTTACCTTGAGGTTGGAATGGAGAGTTATCATATTCTGTGGCATGGCAAGTGTTACTCTGATGATCAAACAATTGTTCTCTGCAAGTTTTTCTCAAACCATCCTCTTCATTGTGGCCTTGATGTTTGGGGACCTGTTGTGGCTTGAAAATTGGAGTGGGCTTTGAAGATATTTGGTGATGGCTTGTGTTCCCTGATCCTTTATTGTGTTGGGAAGGGACATGATGATCTATGAATGCTTTCCTGGAAGTTCTAATTGCACCCTCCTGTGTCAGGGCATCATCTTGTTGAAAACTTTGGTGAGGACTTGAGTTCTTGAACAATTGCTGAGTATGAGTGGGATTTAAAAGTAGTTTTTGCTGCATTCCTCCATGTTGAATGGAAGAGACCTGATAATCGATGAGCTCTGGCTTGAAAGTTCTTGTCGAACCCTTCTGTGGGAGCAATTCATTGTGATGTGTAGAAGTAGCCTTTGAAGATACATGTTGCTGCCTTGTATTCCCAGGTTCACCATTTTGGAAGGAAGGGCCTTTCCTCCCACTAACCCTAATAGATGAAAGGAAAGCTATATAAGCACAATTATAGATGTAAATTCCCAAGAACTCTATAAATGATACAGAAAGATGCCACATTGTTTTAGTAAGTATTTACCATATATATTAGATGCAAATGGACTATATCTATTGAAGCAGTACTGTTTAATGTAAACAGGCCCAGCAATAGAAAAGAACGATCGCTATTGTAACAGAGAGAATGAAAGTATTAAGAGGCAGTATTTTCTTTTACTAACTATATCTACAACATATTAGAAGCACATGGGCGTGCTATTCAACAGCTCTGCTTAATGAAAGTATGCTAAGTGGTGATAGTAAGATAACATTTTTCATGAGTACCATGATAGGAATCGCAGCATTAGGAAGCAGTTGACGTACCTTTGCTGAACAGTATTCGTGGACTCAACCTTTTGTTGTGGCTCTTTTTGGTTCATGTTCCACTGTTTTTTTATCTTATTGTCCTTCATCCTGTTCCCAAAACAATATATTAGCATGTGTTACAGTACAACTGACTACAATTCCCATCATGGGCATTATCGCAAAATATCACATCAAAATCAACACCATCTTTGTGCCTAGAAATACCTATGTCACAGTACTAGAGCTTACCTATTTAATCTTGCCAACCTTTCAGTCTCTTTTTCATGAATCCTGGCTGCTCTTGACTTGCGTGCCAAGAACCCCCTTTCATGTTTTTCTTGGATGACCCTATTTCTTTCTTCTTCATCAGGCCATGGCTGTTGAAAAATATCAGTGCAGCTCAATCAATAATAAGGTTTTTTTTCTTGATACGCAAAAGAACCTTGCTAGAGAATGCACCTGTCTCATAGTCCTATCCTTGTAAAGATTTCTTCCCTTGATGAGGAGTGGATGAAGGGGAGGCCATGGTTTGTATCCTTTACTCCATAAAATCTCAATCTATATTTTTTATGCATATGACTTCAAAGAACATTGTTCTCGCAATACTGTAATTGAAGGAAATTAAAATGCATGCTCATAAAAAGAACCAAAGCCTTACAGTGAACGTATGCTGTTGCTTTGCTGTGCCATAGCTTTCCTTTATTATTCTACCGGCATTGGTCCTTTGTCCACATAAGCGACCCTTAACTTCACGAGGAGCTCCCTTTTCCCTACAACAATACTCAACAGATACAAAAAATGAAAATAAACATAATGCTTCAAGATTCATGATTTGTAATGAAAACCATCAGAACAAATGCTTTAATTTGAATTACCTTTTGTAAATGTTTTGCTCAAACATCACAACATCGCCTTTGCATGCATCACCTATATCAATTATATATGATACATAAGAGAGAAAATTCACAGAAATGGCATAGGAAGGCAAAAATTGTCCTTGCAACATCTGGATCCCTACAGAGCTCTAAAGCTCACTGTCCATAAGCACTTGAACTATAAGATCATCCCTTTGGTATTATAAAGCTTTTTTTTTCCACAACAGGCAACCTGAATTTCATTACCAAAAAGAAACGAAAATACAGAGAATTCTATTCAAACAAAGTTTAACCAAAGCAAGCAACTTAATCACTTATCTGCTAGTGCCTCTGAACAAAGGGTTCAGCAGGCTAGGCCAAGCACCAACAGAAAATCTATGCTGAGACTAGCACGCCTAGTGATAACTCTCTTTGGTATTGTAAAGTTGACAAATCTGTTCACATTCTTCTCATCCATATTAAAATGTGTATTTCTATGCAGAAATAGCTTGTTTCACCTTTACAGTTCAGAACAAAGCTTGACACTGGATACTTCACCTCTCCATTATTTTTCACCCTGAATGTTTGTGAAGAAAGTGTAAGTACATAAATGGGCATGGAACATGCTCTGACAAAGCCAATAGCCTGCTTGCATTATGGATTATCAACAACAAAAATTCAAGATTAAGATTTTAAAATAGGAGATCACAATTGGATTGCACAGTTCATACTCTATATGCTCTCTTATTCGATTTAGGAGCACTTCCTTCTTGCCTGTTAACCTTAATTTGTGCATCCGCAAATATGATTTACATTCATAAACCTTCAATTTTTCCAGCTGACCATCTGTACATTCCAAGAATGTTCATATGAGAAACTAAATTATGCACTAAAAAAAAAGAAAAAAACTTGCACTATTGATCCATGGAACTGTATCATATCTTAAACAGGTCCAGAATGATCTCATGACCTCTCTCTTTGCTAGTACTTAAAAGTTAAAAGTTAAAACTACAATGTTGAAGCCAAATTCAAATGTTTTTTTGTATGTATGTCAATCAAACTTCGCACACTAGTTTCTCAACTTCATATGAACAACAAAGTTCATTTGCTGCATCAAGTTATCAAATGAATGAACAAATGCAAAACAAGTTGTATTTCAAGTTTCCGTACATGCTGTTACGAACAGTGGTGGACCTTGAGCCTAAATCTAGCAGGGACCAATCATAAAAGAACAAGGCTATTTTAATTTTTATCAAGCCAAATGGCCAAAACTAATGGAGTTTACACAAGTTCAGGGGTCGCAATAGCCCCTATTGGTCTGTGAGAAGATCCGCCGCTGGTTATGAAACACAATTTTCTTTAGCCAAGTTGGTAGTAGGTTCTCATGTCATTTCATCCAAATTTCCACTAGCAGTCGCAAGGCATTATCACCTTTCCGTCCCATTTCTGGACCAATGTGCATCACATTATTAGAAAGAAATAAGAACTCACCCTGCATGACCTTGTCCACCATGACCAGAAGGTCAGTCTCCTCCTTTCCCATCTTCGGCAGCGCTGACCCTTTCCTAAAATCGTGAAATTTTTAATAGAGATACGGGATAAGGAATCGTGAACAGTTCGGCACTGCTGAACCCAAGGCCCGAACGAACGGGATTAAGGAATAAATGGCAAGAATCGCAGACCGGATTCCCATCTCCGATCTACCACACAATCGCACAAATTGTATCGAGATACCCAATCAGAGAAAGGAAGAAGCGGAGACAAAGCCCGCTGCCTAACCTGCCCTTGCGCGCCGAGGCCGAGATGGACATCCTGCTCATCCTGGCCCGCAGCACAGCCTCCACCTCCAGGTCCCCGTCGGCGTCCGGGTCGAAGGTGGGGTCCTCGTCGGAGCCCGCGCCGAGGTCGCAGAGGCCCGAGAGGCTGTCGACATCCGACTCCTCACCATCGTCGCTCTCCACCTCCTCTTCCTCCGATTCATCCGATCCTTCCTCCTCCTTACGCCGATCTTCCTGCGACGGGGAGAGATGTCCAGGGCGGGGATCACCGCCGGCTGGGGTGGGGGCGGCGGCGGCGGCGGCCATGGCGGGTTAAGGGGTCGACCGTTGGGGGAGGTCGGGAGGGGAATGGACGGAACAGGAACGTTTCCTCCTTTTGCGTTTTGGTTTGAAAAAAATGTGTTTTAGGGCTTTGTTTGGATAAAGGATTTTTATATACGAAAAAAAAGTGAAGGAAATCAAAGCGGAGTTTGGAAGAGAGGAAATGAGCTATCCGTTTCGGGCTGTGTTCAGCTCCGAAATATTTGGGGGAAATATTCCTATAACACTTTCGTTGTTATTTGGTAAAATTTATTCAACCATAAATTAATTAGGCTCAAAAGATTCATCTCGATCTTTACAGATAAACTGTACAATTAGTTATTTTTTTACCCACATTTAATGCTCTATGCATGGGTCTAAAGATTCGATATGACGGGTGGCAGAGGAAATATTTTGGAAAGTGAACGGGGCCTCATACGAAATACTGTAGCTACAATCAGTTTTTCAGGAACGAATCCACTATTAACTCAAGTTTCCTCTAGTGTTGTGTTGTGTGCATATGTAGCTGGATGGATAAAGATGACACAAATTAATAGAATATTGGTCCCATGCTCAATGCAGTAATGCAAACAAAAAAATCATCTTTCATCATGTTATTAATGTTGTCACTAAAATCTAATGTGTATTTTATTATCGCTTCTTGAGCTTTTCCTTCTGTATTTTGTAATCCCATAGTTTTTCACGTTTTACTGTACCACACTTCTACGTTTTTTTCCCATTGCTCTATCTTGTATTTCTGTATTCTAAATAGGCCCTTACTTCTTGGGTTCACAGTCGCTGATTTTTAGTGGGTGTTTGATCACACGACCAAAATTTGTCCTAACTCGTGATATAATAAATTCAATATTGATTAAGGGCTTGTTTGGAAGTCCGGTATTTAGATTAAAACCCTTGTAAATTACAAGTCCTAAAAATTTTCCAACCCAAACTAAAATTAATTGTTTGGATGGTAGGTGAGCCTAATAATATTACACTAGGGCCTTGTTTAGTTGGCAAAATTTTTGGCAAAATGTAACTGTAGCACTTTCGTTGTTATTTGGCAATTAATGTCCAATCATGGTCTAATTAGGCTTAAAAGATTCGTCTTATCCATTTTCGTCTAAACTATGTAATTAGTTTTGTTTTTTATCTATATTTAATGTTTCATGCATGCGTTCAAAGATTCGATGTGACGGGAAATCTACTGTTCTTTTGTAAACATTTTTTTCATCTAAACTGGGCCTAGAAAAATTGGTGCGGTGTTGCCGCGCCTTGGACTGTGCCAGGGAATGAGTTGTGCTTTATTGGTCAGGTGGTGTACCTTGATTTTGTATTTCAGTTATGTTACTTTATATAAGGTCAAATTCATTGGTCATAATACCATGGCCAGCATTTTATTGATCTGTGACGGGCAGTTATAAACTAAGATTTTTGCATATTGTCTCTGGGTAGAAGTGCAGCATTTGAGAATTGTACAGTGTCTACTTACTGGTGTTTGATTGTGGTAGAAAAAATAATAGGATGCTAAAAATATTAAGGTCCTAAGATACAGCAAGTATGCATGCTATGCGCATGATTTCTGCAATATCCCTTGATAACTTTTGTGGCTAAGTACTCATCAGCACATGACAGGTTGATCTTTTGATCTTTTTTTTTAATCCTTGTAAATATGTTGTAGATCCAACTATCCAAGTTAAGAACCGGTAGGAAAATAAAAATGATATGGAAGAGCGTGCAAGCACAAAGATGATCAAAGGACTAAGCTGTAAAGGCATATGTAAAGAGACACCGAGGCTGAGCATATACACATGAATATAGATGGTAAATGAGAATATATAGACTACAGATAATTACGAATGAAGATAAATGTAGTTTAGTATAAGAGTAGAGAGTATACAAGAGTAGAGACTACAACCGCAAGCAAAATTTGTCAATGCATAGCATGGATAATAGATAAATGTAATTTGCTTTTAGATGATATCGCAGTTCTGTTAAAACAAAAGAGATATATATTGCATATGGTTCCATATACATTCAATCGATGATGACCTGACTGACACCTATTAGTCTGTTACAACCTTTTCTTTGTATTTTCCATATATATGAACATGGAAATGAAGCAAGAAAAGGGCATACATTTATTATCCGAAACTAAAATATCTCATCAGATGACACAAGGCATTGGAACTGTGCAATTGCTTAGGGCAGTTCCAACGGTGATTAATATGCACGAACTCCAAACCGAAAATATCACCGTCGAAACGATCCCCGTCCAACGGTGAAGTCTTCGGACAATAAATGTTCAATAAATTTCCACTGTTCCCTCCCTTCCTTATCTCTTCCTCCTCCGGTACTAGCGAGCACACAGCCGGCGCGGGCGAGCAGGCCGGGCGCAGCCGGCGTGAGCGAGCAGGGCAGGCGCGGCCGAGCGCAGCCAGCGCGAGCGGTCTCAGCGGCGCAGGCGAGCGCGAAGGGTGCGGTTACGGCGGCGCGGGCGAGCGCGATGGCGGCTGCGCAGGCGGTGCGAGCGAACACGGCCGCGGCGGCCGAGCCGAGCGGGTGTGGTCGCGGCAGCGCAGGCGAGCAGGGCGGTTTCGACCGGCGCCGGGCGGCCGGCTATGAGCTCGCAAGCGGCGGGCCAGCGGACGACCGAGCTCGCGGGCCGGCGACCGCACGCGGCGGAAGTCAACCGAGCTCGCGGGACCGGCGAGCACGCGGCGCCGACGGCCGAGCGGGGCGGGCGCGGGCGACGGCGAGCGCGCTGCGGACGACGGCGAGCTCGCGGCCTGACCGGCGAGGCCGAGCAGCTGCAGACACCTTCGCGGCGGCGCCCGCGGGCTCCCGGCGGCGCGCGGAGGGCTCCAGGGGGCGGGCCCAGGACTAGGGCCAGTAGGGCCATGGCCCTTGTCGTGGCCCAGATTTTTTAGAGCAAGTCTTCACTTTTGGCCCAACAGTGAAGCCCAGTAAAGAGGAGACTAGGGCAGACCACAAGCAACGATGAAGGATGCATACATCATGGCCAAGAACCAGAATAGAGGTGATCCGAAAGCTTGGGCTCAGGGATAGCCTTGAGCAGCTCCCTGCGTGTCACATCTATCCCGTACTTCTCCATGCTCAGGCCCAAGGTCATGGGCAGGGCACAGGCAGGGGAATCGCTCGGCACAGCCACGCCATCACGCGCTGTTCGACTGGCTGCTCGCGACTCTTCCGCCTTCCGCGCCTCCCGTTCGTATCACGCGCCGGCGCCGACGTTCCTGCCTGCCTCCGCCTCCTGCTCCACCCCGCGGCGGCGCGGCCCTCGATTGCCGGCGCCCGGCGGCCGCCGTCGCCCTCGCAGGCAGGCAGGGCCAAGCCTCGCCCCTCGGTCCTGCCTCCCGCCTCCTGCTCCACCTCGCGGCGGCGCGGCCCCCACTTGCCGACGCCCGGCGGCCGCCATCGCTCTCGTAGGCAGGCAGGGCCGAGCCTCGCCCCTCGCCCCTCGGCTGCCGCCAGGATTTGGCCCTAGTCTTGGCCAAATCCTGGGTCCGCCACTGGACCAGGCCGCTCGCGAGCGGGCTTCAGGGGGCGGCGCGAGGGGGCGCGCGGCGGCCGGAGCGCGTGGCGAGCTCGCGAGCGCAGTCGAGCGTGCAACGGCGGGTCGAGGTCGTGCGGCGGCCGGCGCGCTACGGACGGCGAGCTCGCGGCGCGGGCGAGGCGGGCGCGCTAGAAGGCGGTGAGGCGAGCGCAGCGGGGCCGACGAGCGAGCTCTCGCGGCCACGGGCGGGCGGGCGCAGCGGCCCGGGCGAGCGAGCGCGCGCAGCTGCCTGCGGGAAGTTAATGCCATACTAGAAATGAGCGGTTTCTCCCTATGGCTGTGTTTATGGCTGTGTTTAGTTCCTAAAAAAAAAAAAGCACTATGCAGAAAAAAGATTCTCTGTCACATCAAACTTGTAATACATGTATAGAGTACTAAATGTAGATGAAATTAAAAACTAATTGTACAGCTTGGTTGTACTTTGCGAGACGAACGTTTTGAACCTAATTAGTCAATGGTTGGACACTATTTATCATATAAAGCCAAAACGTGCTACAGTACATTTTCACCATTTTCCAGGGAACTAAACACACCCTATGGCGATTTCGGCGTTTCCTCGTGCCTCGGTGCGAGGGTCGACACCGTTTCTCGACGAAGAAACGATTTCTTCACTGTTGTTTCTCTTTCCTCATTAACTGATGTGCCACGTCACCATTTTTTTCCTACGTGGCGTCGCATTTAATGAGAATAGAAACCGGCATTTATTACTGTTGGGACTGCCCTTAGGGGAAGAACTTTCTGGTAATCGGTGTTGGCCCATGTGTCTCTGGTTATGGGCCGGTTTAGATCCGAAAAATTTGGTAAAATGGTATTGTAGCACTTTTTGTTGTTATTTGGTAAATATTGTTCAATCATGGTCTAATTAGGCTTAAAAGATTCGTCTCGTCCATTTCGTCTAAACTGTGTAATTAGTTTTATTTTTTATATATATTTAATGCTTCATGCATGTGTCCAAAGATTCAATGTGACGGGGAATCTGAAAAATTTTGCAAAATTTTCAGGGAACTAAACTGGGCCTATGTCTCCCGGCAGAGATTTTTTCTTTTCCAACCAGGGGCCGGTTTAGTTGCAAAAAAATTTACAAAATGACACTGTAGCAAATTTCATTGTTATTTGGTAATTAGTGTCCAATTATAGTCTAATTAGACTTAAAAAATGTGTCTCGTCCATTTCGTCTAAACTGTGTAATTAGTTTTATTTTTTATCTATATGTAATGTTTCATGCATGTGTCTAAAGATTCGATGTGACGGAAAATCTGAAAAAATTTTGCAAAATTTTTTGAAAACTAAACAGGGCCTAGGCAATTGTTCACAAGATCATCCTCTGATAAATGTGGATACCTGATTCAGACATACCAAAAACATCAAAAGTGGAAATCTTAATATGAAACCATAAATGTGATTTGGAATATTAATTAGATATCATAGAAACAAAAAATAATCATTATTTATTTAAAAGCAGGCTGTTAGATACAATTTCAGGTTAATCGCACAAATCCGTTTAGAAAGGCACAAACTGGCACTTCATGCACTTCAGATAGCATTTGTACCTCAGTTTGTTTGGTGCAGCCCAGGCACTGTAATCATGCCACATTTTTAAATCTCCAACATATCTAGGGAACAGCACAAAAGTACAAGTGTAGGTGTAGCAGGCAACCCAAAATGTGAGTCATTTTGATATTCTGTATACATATAGAATTTATGTGAGTCCCGTTCGCTTTGCTGAAAAGCCATGGCTAAAAGTACTGTTCGCTGAATTGTTATGAGAGAACAACACTGATCGTTCGCTGAAATAGTACGGCTCATAAGACAAGCGAACATGACCTTAAATACAATGATGTTTTGATCATTAAAAGTTGGATGAAAATAGTATGCCTCACAGAATTAACTGCATGTTTTACAGAAAGAGGTTCTGATTTGGGCGCAGTATTTAGCAAGGGCGCAAACGCAAAAGCGCGCCTGGTCGCGCTCCGGCATGAGCGCGCCACTCGCGCCAGCGCGGGCCTGGCCTGCTTGCATGCGCCACCCGCTGAAGTGCTAGGCCTACCTGCGCCACCTATCCATGCGGCCTGGTCCGCCAGTACATGTGAAGTGAAGTTATGCATGCAGTTGGATACAACGCTTTGCTAGTGGAAGATTGTGGTGTTTTTTTTTTGCTTTCTTTGTTTTAAAATACGAAAACTTTCTTATACGTAGTCCGTTTTTTGTTTTATTTTCACCATCGTGTTTTTTATGATAAGAGCTAACTTATGTTGTATTTTCACCCATAATGTCTATATTTTAAAATATATTTTATATAGTGGTAACTTATGTTGTATGTATAGTACCTACTTATGTATTTTATATAGTGGTAATGAAAATAACTTGCCACTTGCTCAAAATATAACTTGCTATATACTTTAAACTTGCCACACACAAAGGTCATGCAGCTTGTAGTGTTCTTTTAGTTTCAGTTTAATGAGTTATAAATTTCATTTATCCAGTTTTTCCTTTCAGTTTAATGAGTTATTAGTTTCATTTTTTTAGGTTCTTGTGCTTCTTTTGGTCTTAGTTTTTTTTCAATTTCAGTTTAATTTTCTAGTTGTCATTTTTCAGTTTCACTAATATGTTTTTATTTTGCTTTCTTTAGTTTTCATTTATCATTTGCCAATTTCAGTTTCAGTCTTATTTTTCAGTTTTGTGTTTCTTATTTTGTCTACTTTAGTTTTCAGTTTCTATTTTTGTTTTCAATTCATTTTTCTGGTTGTCAATTTTAGTTCCAGTTTCTAGTAATTTCATTTTCAGTTATTTGTTTTTCATTTTGCCTACTTTAGTTTTCATTTTCTTTTTTCCAAGTTCAGTTTTTGTTTGTGGTTGTCAATTTCAATTTTATTTTCTTGTAATTTCAGTTTTGAGTTGTCAATTTCAATTTTATTTTCTTGTAATTTCAGTTTCAGATTTTTTTTTCATTTTTTCTACTTTTGTTTTCAGTTTCTATTTGTCAATTTCAGTTTAAGGTAATTTCAATTTCATTATTATTTTGCAGTATTTTTTTCATTCTATCTAATTTAATTTTTAGTTTCTATTTGTTAATTTCAATTAATTTTCCTAGTTGTCAATTTCAATATTATCTGCTTTCATGTGTTTTAGTGTGGAGAGGAGCAACCAATCTGCGGAGAGAAGGAGCAAATCGGCGGATAGGAGCAACCAATCTGCGGGGAGGAGGAGCAAATCGGCGAAGAGGAGCATATTTGGATCGATAGAGTGGGGGTGGCTGCCGACAGATTCGAGCGGAAAGGAGGAGCAGATTTAAGCAAGTTGTATAATAATTTGCTCCCCTAGTTCGAAGCTTATGCAATACTTATTTTAATAATTTGCACCAAGTTGTACAACTATAGTATAATGTGGTAGTAACTACTTAGATATTTTTTTGTCTCCCAGCTTGTGCATACTGTAACAACTCCAGTATATTTTTGGAGTAGCAACTTTAGCATTATATGGTAGTAACTCCTTTGATAAATCTCCTTAGCATGCATTACACATAAATTGTTGCTAAAATAAAATTGTCTGAAATATATGTAAGTGGGGTCTAGTTTTGTTCACCTCATCACGCAGAATACACCGGTGTAGACGAAATTTAAAACAGATATAATATTTAGAAGTTATAACAATTTAAAGAAAATATTTTATTTTTATTCGCTTACGTTAGCGCTTGCATGCATTGGGCCAGGCACCGCTGCACGGGACGCATGCATCAGGGAGCGGGTAGATGGGAGTGGGAACAGCGCCGTCAGACGGACATATGGGGTCGTGCACTAGGGCCTTGTTTAGATTGGAGGTGAAAAAATTTTATCGCACCGTCGTTTGTATTTGGTAATTATTATTTAATCATAGTCTAATTAGGTTTAAAAGATTCGTCTTCTAAATTACAGACAAACTGTACAATTAGTTATTTATTTTATCTATATTTAATCCTTCACGCATACGTCTAAATATTTGATGCAATGGAGAGAGGGTGAAAAAACTTGGAATGTAAACCAGGCCTAGGCATACGCGCGACTTGTCGCGTAACGACATCCTTTAGTAATTGCTTCGCGTAGCTTCTTTATCAACTAATCTGCACACCACATGTAACAAAGTTCTAGACGCTTTCCTTTTGAATTCACCTATGGGGGGACCTTTAGTCTCAGATGAGAGATCTTTAATCCGGGTTGGTGACACCAACCGAGATTAAAAGGTCACCAACCAGAACTAAAGGTTAGAGGACATTTAGTCTGAGTTGGTAACACCAATTGAGACTAAAGGATTAGTTCCGGTTGGTGTTACCAACAGAGACAAAAAAGAGTCTTTAGTGCCTGTAAAATTTAGACCTGGAACTAATGCTCATATTAGTCCCGAACCCAATACTATTGAGACTAAATGTGCGAATCTAAAGTCGTTTCTCTGCTGGTGAGCATGAACAGCATGAACGGGATCCGAGTTAATTACTGCACATTCTGCAATGGCATGGTGCATGAGAGGCCATCAGCAGACATAGGGTTCACTGATAATCTGTAATAAATTTTTATGATTTTTTTTATAAAAATTTCCAAGAAACCACAGTTAGAATTGTATAATCAAGCCAAAGGCATGTCAAAGAGCAAGAATAAGTGATGCCAAATAACATTTCTAAACTAAGCATAAGAGGCATTGCATCGTGGCAAATGAATTGAGAATTTATTACCTGCTAATGAATCAAAGAACTAAGTTTTGTTAAGTCCTGCATATGAAAAGTGTAACTGTCCAAAGTGTCCATTGGAGGGAGGCAAACTTTGTAGGCATTTTATCGAGCATGTGTTGGACGTCGCCCGTAGGTGTTGGGGTGCTAGCTGATTCGTTCTGCAGCACTGAAACAGAGCAAAGGGGATCGAGAGAGTGGAGTGTTTGCGTGCATGGAGGAGACACGGTTTTCTCAGGCTATCTCCAACCGTATGGACGCAAACAAGAGACTCATTTCACGGTATGGGTCACACACAGGAGAAAAGTCGGGCATGCAAAATTTCGCTACTCCAACAGACTACGCAAAAAAAAGTAGAGCCCGGCGGCAGCGGCTCCCTCCCCACACCTCCTCCTCCGCCCCGCCCCCGGATCCCGGTGGCGGTGGCTCCCCAAGCTCGCGCGCGTGGCGGCCCCTTGGATCCCAGCGACGGCGGCCCCTGGATCCCAACGACACCGGCTCCCCAAGGTCACGCATGGTGGCGGCCGCGGCTCCCCCGAGCTCGCGCTTGGCAGCAACCCCCGGCACTCTCTCCTTCGTCCACCTCCTCCACTCCTCCCGCGGCGGCCTGCTTCTCCACTCCTCTAGCAGCAACCTCGAAGATTTGGGTCATGGGGAACGCACCGGCGCACGGGTGCAGGCCACCGGCGAGCGCGCAAGTGGCGTGGCCGCCGGCCCCGGCCGCCGCGGGCAAGCGCGTGAGGCGGGAACGGATGCACCACCTTCGCCTTCGCCGTAGATGCGCCGCCGCAGCCACTCCGCCCCGCCGTCGTGCGCCGCCGTCTCCGGCCACCCCCTGCCGAGTTCGCCGCCCCCAGCTCCTCCTCCCTGTGCCGTCGTCTGGGACCGCGAGCTCAGGAATGGGTCGCGCGTCTGGGAGACCCTTTTTTGCCTTCCCTTTATCCTCCGACCCAAAATGCATGTCGAATTTGCGTCCTTCGTTGGAATGTGGTTTGGTGATGCAAAAGCACTATGGACAACCTAATTTTGGGTTTAGGTCACCTTATTGGAGATAGCCTCACAATGGCATGCGCGCGCATGCCCTATCGTGCGTCAGGCAACTCTTTCAAGATTCGTGTTGGTCAAACCGCGCAGTTCACCCATCTCTTTCCGGAGTCCCATTCCAGACTAAGAGTACCCGCAGTGGGTACTCTAAAACGATGCTCTAAAGCTTTAGAGTATGAATATAGAGTAAAAACTGCTGCACTGGTACTCTAAAACGATACTCTATTCTTTCTCTCACTCTATATTTAGAGTAGTACAATGCTTACTCTATACTCTAGAGTGGCGGGCCCCACTAGCTAAACAAAGAAAAAAATGCTATAACTCACAAACCAAAAATCCAAATTCAATTTCGATTGCACCATTAAATTCGTCTCAATAAATCCTTCAAAACTAGATCACACATGGATATATTTAGATAAAGTGACAAGTGGGTCCTACAGTGGATAGAGTGGATAGAGGATGATATAGAGGATGAATGAGTGCGGAAGAATTGAGTATAGAGGAGAGAATCTTGCTGACTAGGACGTATAGAGGATGAATATAGAGGTCCATGAGTGCGGATAGTCTAATGGCTTGACCTTCGATTCCAGGATCAGCTTTCTTCTGTGTTTACCCTTGCAGTCCAACTCTATCTCTCTCTCGCTGTTCAGCAGTCCAACTCTATCTCTCTCTCAGTCTCTCTTTCCCTCTCTCTCTCTTCCAAACCACGTCTCTCTCTTCAAGAACATCTCTGCCGTTCTCAAATGCTCGAACTACCTCTGTCTCTCCCTCCCAATCTCTCTCTCCCTCTACAGTCTGGATTTCTGGTTTCCACAACTTTCCCCTCTCTTCTTCGACAACCTCCTCTTCCGATTTGTTTTAGTTCTCTTCTATCATCCACTATTTTAGATGTTTCCTATTTCGCATCTTGTCGATTTGTTATCTAGTTTTCTATTAAGTAAATTTTAGATCTGCTATCTAGTTTTCTACTCCAATTTTTATGATGTCCCTGCTGCTGCTGCTAGCATCCAATTTTCCCCCGTTTTCATATAATTTCCCCTCGCATTTGTCGATCCGTCCGATGGTTGACTCCAGGTGTTTTTAGCAGTTCTATCTAAGAAAAAAACACCACCTTTTTCGTCTTTTTGTTCAGTTTTTGGTTCCCTCTCTCCCTCTCTTTGAAAACGTTTCTCTTGGATGAGATCCTAAATCCAGGTGTTTCTCTTGGATGAGATTTGAATCCGGATATTTGGATGAGATTTGAAACCTCCTCTTGCAATAGAAACGCATATTTGGTTGAAAACGTTTCACACATATTTGGTTGTGTTCGTCTTATTGATCCAAGAGAAACTACAGGTGTTTTTATCATAAATCCGGATTTTAGAATCTCATCCAAGAGAGAGTAGTCTTCTACAACCGTAAATTTGGTTGAAGCAGCTGACTCATCTCCTCTCTCTTCTATTGCACGTTAAGCTTTCTCTCATTCCCTCTCCATTCTATCTCCTAACTAATTTCTTTGTTAGAATCTAGTCATTGGCGGATCCAGGGGGGGCTAGGGGGCTGCAGCCCCCCGTGGGCCAAAATAGCAGAGAGCAGCTCTTCAGAGCCCAGTGCAGCTCAGTCCAAAATTCCCCACTGAACCCTATTCTAATATTTTTCTTTTGAATATTCAGTGATCCGATTATGATAGTTTTACTTTCATACCTTGTAGGGTATAATCAGTCCTACTGTAGTAGGAGAGATATTGTGCTAAGAATGATGCTTCAACTTCGAAGATTGCAACTAATGAGAGTCGGGTTGAGAAAAAAAAAAAGACCCCGCATTGAGCTTGATATGAATTGATATCAATCTTTGCTATATCTATTAGTGTACTGTATACAGCGAGAATTTTTTTTTGCCCTTTGTTATTTAGCCCCCCCTACCCCGTTTCTGGATCCGCCACTGAATCTAGTATATGTATATTCGAGATTTGCACCTATTGATTTTGCACAGGATTTTGATTTTCACTTTGCTCTCCCTTCATATATGTCTCCCTTCTCTTGCCAAATATTTTTTATCTCGTTTTTTTAATCTAACTTAGCAGAAAGTAGCCGCCGTCCTGATTCGTCTTCCGGCTTTCGCTTTTTTCTCAAATCTCTTGATTATATTTTCTGTCTATTCCCTATTTTTTAAATATCTGATTAATTTTATCTAACTCACTAAAAGCTTGCCGGCGTCCGATTTCGTGTGCGGGCTTGCATTTTCTACTCCTACCTATCGACGCTTCCTTTATCTTCCACAATATTATTTATCTCGAGTCATTCTAATCTAATTTAGCAAAAGCTCATCAGGTTAGTAGCAAATTCCTTCCGTCCTTCCATTTCTTTGCGATTTTTTTCCCATAGATTCGTTATTATCTCCACAATATTATTATTATTAGGTTTAGTTGAGTTAATCCAATAATAATAACTTCAGTTTTGACTTTGTACATTATCCAGCACTATAGCATTTGTTTCCAACATAGCTTTTGCTATAATATCGCTATACTGGTTTATTGTGTCGCTGTACTGGTTTCAAATATGCATTCTCTTGGATGAGATTTAAATCCAGGTATCCTAAATCCTAGAGAAACGTTTTCAACCAAATCTGGATTTAGGATCTCAACCAAATATGCGTGAAACGTTTTCAAAATTTTATCCTAGCCTCCACATGTGATTTCAAGATGTGTCGACAAGTTTATTGATTTTTTGGAAGTTGTTTGTATTTTATATAATTAAAATACACTTCATCGCAAAGTTTGTCGTCATGTTCCGTGCGCGAGATGTTTGAAATTTCATGAGTCCTCCTGGATTTGGTCTCAAAATACAATCAATATCATCAATATCATTTTTTAAATAGCTAAGTTTCACTATTGTATGCACCTGCAGTTCAAACTTACATTTTTCGGAGAAATATAAATAAATGAACTAAACTCAAAATATATAGTAAAAAGCATTAAAAAAAGTGTCAAATTTTAAAATTAAAATATTAGTATTGTAACATGCTATCAAAAAAATGGATGCAAAACAAAAAAAATTAAATTCTTTGCCGAGAGCCCAGAAATAGCCCTCGACAAAGAAATTTCTTTGCCGAGAGCCGACGAAGGCCTCTCGGCAAAGAGCTCTTTGCCGAGAGCCTACCTGAGGACCCTCGGCAAAGACTGACGGTGGTTATCCTCGTCGGTCCTTTGCCGAAGGCCTTATTTGCCGAGAGCCGGGTGAAAGGATCAAGATGCCTAAGAGGGGGTGAATTGGGCTTTTCTAAAAATTAAATGCAAGAAATAAATCCTACAAGCCGGAATTCACCCCTAGTGTCTACTTGTGTCCCTAGAGAGTCTACCGATACAAAGTTTTGCACCCTAGTTTCCAATCCTAGTCTAGCATGGCAAGTCTAGGAATGTAAACAAGCAATGAAAGTAAATACGAGAATGTAAATGCTTGAATGTAAAGGGGCAAGGAACACGGCGATGTTTTTCCGAGGTATCGGAGAGTCGCCACTCCCCACTAGTCCTCGTTGGAGCACCCGCGCAAGGGTGTAGCTCCCCCTTGATCCGCGCAAGGATCAAGTGCTCTCTACGGGTTGATTCTTTGACACTCCGTCGCGGTGAATCACCCACAACCGCTCACAAGATGAGTTGGGTCATCCACAAGCTCCGCCGGATGATCACCAAACTCCCAATCACCACCAAGCCGTCTAGGTGATGGCGATCACCAAGAGTAACAAGCTAGAACTCTCACTTGACCACTACGAGCCCAAATGAGAAAGTGGATGCACACTTGCTACTCTCTAATCGCTAGTGAGGAACTCTCAAGCTTTGATTCTCAAATCTCTATCCTCACTAGTGCTCTTGCACTCCCTTGCACTCCAAAGGTGTTTATCAGCTGATCAAATGAGCAAGAGACCTCTAAAAGAGGTGGTGGGGATATATTTATACACCCCACAGACAAAACGAACCGTTACCTGCTGACTCAGCAAAACTCGAGCTGACCGGACGCGCCGGTCGTACTGACCGGACGCGCCGGTCGCTCGTAACGGTCGAAAACCAAAAAACAACTGAGTGACCGGACGCACCGGTCAGGGGTGACCGGACGCGTCCGATCGTGCAGGGAGCATACTGTACTCGCACCGGACGCGCGACCGCGTCCGATCGGTGATGACCGGACGCGTCCGGTCGTCTCTGGACCTTACTGGACTGTGACCGGACGCGCCGATCACACCCAGGTCGCGTCCGATCGGGTGTTTCCCTCAAGTGACACGTGTTGACTTCTGACCACCGCGTCCGGTCCTCGCGAGGACCGCGTCCGGTGTTCAGAGCTGAAACCCTAGCCGCGGAACTGTACTGACCGGACGCGTCCGGTCATGCCGAGGACCGCGTTCGGTCATGGGAAAAACAACCCGAAACTCTTCGAAACGCGTCACAACTTGAACCAAGTTGCTTCCAACTGAACTTTGAGCTATTCTAGAGCTGCCTAGCGCCAAGTTTAACAAGTGTGCACCACACCTAAACATAGGACTCGCCTAGGTCAAGCTACCCGCTCATGCCCCCCTTTATAGTACGGCCAAAAGAGAAAAACGAAGATCCTAACGACTATTTCAAATGTCTCTCAACACCTCGACATCCGGAACTAACCGTCCTTAATCTTGACGTCACTCTTTTGAAAACCAAAACGATTTTCATCAAGGGGCATGAATACCATGGTGCCCAAAGCAGTTAAAACCTTCATGACCTAACTTACCAAAGTTTCTGCAAAACACACGTTAGTCATGGTAATAAAGCGTTGTCATCAATTGCCGAAACCAAACCTCGGGGCCTAGATGCTTTCAATCTCCCCCTTTTTGGTGATTGATGACAACACTAAGATATGAAAGATTGGAGTTGAGGTTTTCGAGCAAGCATGGTTCACATAAGCAAAAAGCAATAAGCATAGAAGGGTTAGGAATTGCTTATGTGTCCCAAGCCAAAAGAGTGTACTCATAAGATAAGACAAAAAGCGTTAGTACACAAACAGATATAACTCATAAGAAATCGGAGTAAGGCACGGAAGCACAACCTTAGAGCTATAATTAACAACGGTGACAAGAGATAACAATGTGACAGGATAAAACATTAAGACTCAAGGTTTATCTCACAACGACATGTCACACGAATGCAATGACTGAAAAGTAAACATGATGCATGAATGTAGCACACAAGAAAAAACGAAAACCCTCTCTCAAAACTCCCCCTGAAACTACTCTCTCTCCCCCTTTGGCATCAAGCGCCAAAAAAGCTAATCTAAGGATCTGATGGGGGGACAGACGGAGTCGTGTCGGGTGCCGAGGTGCGCGGAGAAATCATGAAGTGTAGAGAATCTCCCTCGGAATCTAAGCTATCTGGCTGACCCTCTAAAGAAGCATGTGGCTGTGTAACTGCCTGGGTCTGAATGGCAGGAACAGGTACTGTCGTAGTAGCAATAATAGGATCTGTCTGAGTGACCTGAGCCTGTAGCGAGCCAATAGCAGGAGGATCTGTGGAGGCAACTGACGAAGGTAGAGTCTCTGTAGTACCAGTCCCTGTTACTGGAGGAATACCTGCCTCTGAAGCTAACAACCCTGAAGAAGTAGCAAAGGTAGTGTGCGAGGGCGTCGGCTGACCAGTCAACTCGCTGTAGGTAGCACTGAAATCACCGAAGGGTGTGCCTGTCAGGAGGTGAGGGCGAGGCTGGTCTGATGGTGTAAACCCCGTGTGAATAGGCGTGAAGCTCGGGGACTAGAAAGACTGGGGAACCTGCTGCTGTGGAGATGTGAACTGGAAACCCGGCTGTCCCTGACTCGATGGATCACTAGATTGTAAAGCAGAAGTCAGGACGGAAGCAGGCGGAGGAACCCCAACAGTGACTAGGTGGCGCAGGAGGTCCAAGTACTGCTGCTGACTAGCTGCAGTCTGTCGCTGAATCTCGTACTGCTGTCGCTGCATTTCGACCTGCTGCCTCTGGATCTCAAGCTGCTGACGCTGAAACTCGTCCTGACGAGCCTGAATCTGTGCAAGTGCTGCAGCTGTGTCCTGAGCCTGTCGCTGTATTTGCTGTTGCTGCTGTTCCTGTGCCTGGGTCAACCTCTCAAGTATTGCTACCATGGCTGGGTCTGTGTGGGAGGCTGAACCAGAGCCACCGGCCTCGTGGTCGTGAGACCGAGGAGACCGGTACCTGGGGATGGGCTGATAGTCCTCATCAGTGCTGTCAGATGTCACATCCTCAGGAAGATCAGCAGGCTGAGCGTCAAGATCTGCAAGCTCTGCCTCTGCAAGCTCATCAACTGTGGCGTCCTGCTCAGCTGCTGTCTCAGGAACCTCAGGTCGCACACGCTGTCCTGACACTGGGGCCTGATCTCTGGTGACTGAAGCCCAAAGCTGACGGATATCATACTCAGGGAAAGCAGTAGTAGTATCTGATATCTCAGCTCGGATCTCTGCTGGTAACTGGATGGATGATCTAATAATGAAGCAGATCCAGTGTGCATAGGGCAGCTGACGATTACCCTTGAAGCCCTCAGCTATGGTGTCCTCCATCTCACTAAGTATGAGATCCCAAATGTCAAACTGAGTCTGTGAGAGGAGGTGGTGAACAACCCATAGCTGTATCCGAGTCAGTCCCTCTCTGTAGCCAAGTCTAGGAAGTAGAGTGCGTCTGACTATAGCATCCAAAACTCTGGCAAGTGGTGTCAAACTGGCAGGCGTGCGTCGAGACCCTTCGCCAAAAGGCTCACGGAAGCAGGGTCGAACCAGGTCTGTAGGTGACACTGCACCGCCATGAGGGCGTCTCGGTGGAGGAGTCTGACCAAAGCACAGCTGATGTATCTTCGTGTTGGAAGCTAGGAGTCTGAGAATCTCCCGCACTCTGGTGCTGTATAGGCGGTGATCGCGGCCTCGGAATGCAAAGTGAATGAAATCATGGGCAGGATCAATCCATAGTGAAGCATAAAACTCTCTGACCCATGTGCCGCAGTATGCACCTGTCCGTCCAAGAAGATCTGACAAGCCTGGCAGAAAGGACAGGTGCGGACGTAGCTGCTCTCCCACAACCTCAACTAGTGACTCAAGTCGACAGACCCTCTGTGGTCGGAAAGCAATACCGCTGTCAACTAGAGCTCTGTAGAAATCCTCCTGAAGTGGGGTATAGAATCCTTCTGAAGCTCTGGGATCCCTCACAGGTGGAAACCACCGACTGACCTCCACGAACCTCAACCCCTGCACCTGACGTGCTGTAGCACCCCTCAAGTCAAAGTGCTCGACCGGGGGTGAACCTCTAGTTCTGGGAGGAGGATGTGCTCCACGACGCTGGCCCTCTGGCCTAGGAGACACCTGAGTGCGTGCACGTGTGGAGCGGCGACGTGGTGGAGACTGAGCTGGCTGCTCCTCTGTGTCCTCTGTAGCCTCTGGAGCCTCTGGAGGTGGATCAACTGACATACTCTCTGTAGCTCCAGTATCCTCAGTACCCTCAGTGGCCTCTGTGCCGAGCTGTCGACCTTCAAGATGAAAGCGACACTCGCCTATGCGTATGCCACTGCTCCTGCCACCTCTCTCTGCCTGCTCTGCTGCATCTGCCACGGCCTGAGCAATCTCTGCCTTTGTGAGTGTCTTCTTCTTCTTTCTGGCCAAGATCTTGACACGCTTTCCACGTGCAATCTTAGACCGACGAGGAGGACTATCGTCCCCGTCACCAGGAGCACCACCGGCGTTCTTGCAACGCACCATGCTGACAAACTGACTGAAAACCTCTGAAAGATGGTGAACTGTCACTCGAGAGGCTTGGCCTCAATCCGTATCCGCAGGCTTGGCCTCGGATTCAGCAGACTGATCTCACCCGACACACGGACAGACTCGCTGCAACGACGGAAAGAGAGATCTACTATAAGCAATATATATAACTAGAAGGTACGAAATCCTAGAGATAGCAAGCATATGAGATACGATGTGAATCGAAAAAGGCGAAGCTACCTCGGATCGACGAGCCGACGGTGACAAGAGGAGATGACCTAGATCGCGAGATTACCGAGATCGCCGGACGGGCTCTGATTTACCGAAACACGAGATAATTAGGATTAAGGAATGAGTTACGGCAAAGCCTAACAAGGAAAACAAGGGACGCGAAACAACCTCGCGAAGAAGACGGCGCGTGATGAAACCTCGACGACGAACGGCCGAACGACGTTACGCGAACCCTAGGGTTAGGGTTAGGGCAACACGACGAAGACGATTGGAGGCGAGCGCGAGGCAGTCCACGGCCAGAGGTGAAGCTGGTGGGCTAGGGCGCGGCTCACCGGCGACAGAGGCACGGCTCACCGGCGGCGAGAGTCGAGTGGGCGGCGGTGGCGCGGTGGCGCGCGGGCGGTGATGGCGCGGTGGCACGCGGGCGGCGGTGGCGCGGGCAGGCACGGGCAGTGCTGGCGCGTGCGCGAGCGAGGGCCTGCGCGGGGCAGGACGGAGGCGAGCTTGCCGGAGGCAAGGACGACGGCGATGGCGCGGTGGCGCGCGGGCGGATTTGGCGAGGCGGCGGAAAATAAGATCGGGCTGAGGAAAAAATGGCTGAGGACGAAGCGGTATATGAAGGGTCAGATCCACTCGACGCGTGATGACCGGACGCGGTGGTCGTTATGACCGGACGCGTCCGGTGAGGACTGACCGGACGCGGTCAGAGTCCGGTCGAGGGGAGCTCGGGAAATCATCGCGAATGACCGGACGCGGTGGTGGTAACCGGGACCGGACACGGTGGTCAAACAGAGGCGCGTCCGGTGCAGCGTCCGATCAGTAGATCTGGAGATGGTCTTCTGGATGACCGGACGCGCTGGTGGACGTTGGGACCGGACGCGGTGGTGAAGCATCACTGCGTCCAGTGCAGCGTCCGGTCCAGCATCCGGTCACTGTTCTTCGCCCTTCTTCGTTCCGAACAACGACGCGACTTCTCCCAATCAGGTTCCAATTCAAAAAGACACAAATAAACACCAATTGGAACACGATATGAGTGACCTCACTCAAACCCTCAAATTTTTTAATATAGATTGCCTTAGGCTAGTATTATTTTTAAGAAAATAGGCAATAAACACCCAAGGAGCAACGTATGGCCATGCAATAGAGTTTTTGAATCTTTAGGAGCGTCAAAATGCTCTCTCTATCCATGGACGAACACAGAGGTTGCTCAAAGCTTAACCAAAGAGAAACGACAAGAACAACAACCAGGCATATGCAATGCAAGAGACAACACACGCTCATTTTTTAAAGTTACTAGAATCAAGCACATTGAGTTCACTTCTTAACCTACAAAAGGTTGCCTCATCCAAAGGTTTAGTGAAGATATCCGCTAATTGATTTTCACTTCTTACACCTTCTAGTGATATGTCATTTTTAGCAACGTGATCTCTTAGAAAGTGATGGCAGATATCAATGTGCTTGGTGCGAGAGTGTTGTACCGGATTGTTAGCAATTTCAACGGCACTTTCATTATCACATAAAAGTGGCACCTTTTCAAGAACAATTCCATAGTCTAGGAGGGTTTGTTTCATATATAAGATTTGTGCACAACAAGCCCCCGCGACAATGTATTCTGCCTCGGCGGTGGACAAAGCCACACTATTTTGCTTTTTAGATGACCAAGATACTAAAGATCTTCCAAGCAAATGGCACCCTCCGGATGTGCTTTTTCTATTAATTTTGCAACCGGCATAGTCCGAATCGGAATAGCCAACTAGTTGGAATCTAGCTCCTTTGGGATACCAAAGACCAATTCTTGGGGTGAGCTTAAGATATCTTAGGATTCTTTTTACGGCACTTAGGTGAGGTTCTTTAGGGCACGCTTGAAAGCGGGCACACATGCACACACTAAACATGATATCGGGCCTAGATGCGGTAAGGTACAACAAGCTACCAATCATAGAACGGTAGAGAGTTTGATCAACCGGTTTACCTCCCTCATCTAGGTCGAGATGTCCATTTGATGGCATTGGGGTCTTGATTGGTTTGCATTCTTCCATCTTGAATCTTTTGAGAAGATCCTTGGTATACTTTTCTTGAGAGATGAAAATCCCTTCTCTCATTTGCTTTACTTGAAATCCAAGGAAGAATGTGAGCTCACCAATCATTGACATCTCGAATTTCTTCGACATCAATTCACCAAATTCCTTGCAATAATCTTCATTTGTTGATCCGAAGATGATATCATCAACATATACTTGACAAATAAAGATCTCCCCATTAAACTTCTTGGTGAATAGTGTGGTGTCGACCTTCCCAATGGTGAAGCCCTTCTCAATGAGGAAGTCCCGGAGGCGCTCATACCACGCTCTAGGGGCTTGCTTGAGCCCATATAACGCCTTGGACAACCTATAAACATGATTAGGATATCTAGGGTCTTCAAACCCGGGAGGTTGATTGACATAGACTAGTTCATTTATAAAGCCATTTAAGAATGCACTTTTCACATCCATTTAATATAGTTTCATATCATGATGTGATGCATATGCAAGGAGGATACGAATGGCTTCAAGTCTTGCAACGGGTGCAAAGGTCTCTCCAAAATCAAGACCTTCAACTTGAGAGAACCCCTTTGCAACTAGTCTTGCCTTGTTCCTCACCACTATGCCTTGGTCATCTTGCTTGTTTCGGAACACCCACTTGGTTCCAATGACTCTTGCACCTTTGGGATGCTCTTCAAGTGTCCATACTTGATTGCGGGTGAAGTTGTTCAATTCTTCATGCATTGCAATCACCCAATCCGGATCTTGAAGAGCTTCTTCTACATTCTTAGGTTCAACGCAAGAGACAAAAGAGTGATGTTCAACAAAAGAAGCTAGCTTTTGGGATCGAGTCATTACTCCCTTTGTAGGACTCCCTATGATGAGATCTTGTGGATGTGCTTGAAGTAGTGGTGAATTTCTTCTATCAACCACTTGAGGAGGTGGATGGGGGGCATTAGCATCTTGAGCTTGTGCCTCGACTTGTTCATGAGAGACATAAGTGTCTTTATTTTCAACTCTCTCATTCTTGTTATCATCTTGAGGCACACGTGATGAAGATGGTGGATCAACAATTTGTACATCGTCATCATCATCTTTTGGCTTGATGTCTCCCACGGGCATGTTCTTCATGGCCTCCCTCAAGGGTTCATCACCTACATCATCACAATTCTCAATTGCTCCTTGGGAGCCGTTAGATTCATCAAATTCCACATCATATGTTTCTTCAACCAAACCGGTGGCATGGTTAAATACTCTATATGCTTTGGACTTTGATGAGTAACCAACAAGAAAACCAATATCACAACGTCTTTGAAACTTCCCTAGGTGTTGACGCTTCTTGTAGATGTAACATTTGCAACCAAACACCCGGAAGAAAGAGACGTCCGGCTTCTTCCCATTAAGCAACTCATAGGGGGTCTTGCCAAGAAACTTTTGTAGAAAGAGGCGATTTGAAGCATAGCATGCGGTGTTGATTGCCTCGGCCCACAACTTCTCCGGAGTGTTGTACTCATCTAGCATTGTTCTTGCAAGGGTGATCAATGTTCGGTTCTTTCTCTCAACTACACCATTTTGTTGAGGAGTGTAGGTTGAAGAGACCTCATGCTTGATTCCAATTTCATCACAATAAGCTTCAATGTTGGTGTTGTCAAACTCTTTGCCATTGTCAATTCTAATCTTCTTTATCTTGACTTCAAATTCATTTTGAGCTCTCTTTGCAAACTTTTTGAAGCAATTTGCCACTTTGGATTTGTCATGAAGGAAGAAAGTCCATGTATACCTTGAGTAGTCATCCACTATCACAAGACAATAGAGATTGCCACCCAAACTCTTGTATGTTGTAGGCCCAAACAAATCCATGTGTAGAAGTTCTAGCACTCTTGAAGTTGACATGAAAGCTTTGGTTGGATGAGTGTTTGCAACTTGTTTGCCCGCTTGACATGCACTACAAGGTTTGTCCTTTTCAAACTTCACATCCTTCAATCCTCTCACTAGTTCTTTCTTCAATAGCTTGTTGAGAGTGTTCATTCCAACATGAGCAAGCCTCCTATGCCAAAGCCAACCAAGTGAGGTCTTGGTGAACAAACATGTCATCAAATTTGCATCTTCGGAGGTGAAGTCAACAAGATAAAGATTGTTGTATCTAAAGCCTTTGAATATCACTTGCTTGTCATCTATCTTTGAAACTTCCACTTCATTTGGTGTGAACAAGCATTGGAAGCCAAGGTCACAAAGTTGCCCAACGGATAACAAGTTGAAACTCAATGAAGCAACATAGAGCACATTTGAGAGTGAGTGATCATGTGATATTGCAATCTTGCCTATACCCTTGACTTTGCTCTTTGAATTATCCCCAAATGTGATCTTCTCTTGACATATTCCATTCTCTTCAATGGTGGTGAACATACGAGGATCACCGGTCATATGTTGAGTGCAACCACTATCAATAACCCAATGAGATCCACCGGTCTTGTAGTTCACCTACACACAAAAGATCAAGCTTTTTGTTTAGGGACCCAAACTTGAGAGGGGCCCTTGACTTTCTCAACTAGTGACTTGGCAACCCATATTTTCTTTGGCCTATTCTTGTTTGGGGGACCCAAAAACATGACTTTTATCTTTCCATTTGAATCTTTTCTTAGCATATAATGAGCATTGAAGGCGAAGGGTCTTTTTCTTGCTTGAGCTTTTTGTTTTGTTCAATGAGTGACTCATTTGTTGGTTGCTTCTCAAGAGCCATCAAACCTTTTAGCTTCTTGTTCTCATTTGCAAGCTTCTCATTCTCACTCTTAATCTTGGCATAATCATCATGGTTGCTTGACTCAACCACACTCTTGCCTTTGCTACTAGAACCTCGCTCAATGCTTTCAATGATCAAGTCATCACATGATGTAGCTATATCACACTTAACAACATGGTTAGTAGCATCATGTGTCTCAAGAGCAAGTTCATTAGCAACCACAAGACTATCATAGTCAATTTTTAATGTGGTGTATTTGTCCTTTAGAGAATTATGTCTAGTGATGAGCTCATCATGCTTCTTCTCAAGTTTATCATGTTGATTTTTAAGCTCTTTATAAGAGGTTTTGAGCTCCTTGAGAGTGGAAGATATCACTTCATTTTGAACTCTAAGCTCACCACTAGTCTTTTGAATATTTTCAAGCTTCGATGAGAGTGATTCATTTTCATTTTGAAGATCATCATTTTCACTTCTAGTTCTTCTTATGATTTTAGTGTATTTGTTTAGCAATTTTACAAGTTCATCATAAGAAGGTGAGTCATATTCATCATCACTATCACTATCATCATCATCATCACTATCATGGTTTTGTACCTTTCGTTCACCCTTGGCCATAAGGCATAGGTGAGTAGTGGACGATGATGGTGAAGGAGGCGGTGAAGGTGGTGATGAAGATGTTGGTGAAGATGATGGCCCCATCACAAATGCGGCAACCTTCTCTTTCTCATCATCGCTCTCATCTTCGGAGGACTCACATGATGATTCAATGTCGGTGAGTCAATCACCAACAATGTATGCCTTTCCTCCCTTCTTCTTCTTGTGGAACTCCTTCTTCTTGCCATCCTTCTTCTTGTATGGCTTGTTCTTCTTCTTCTCTTCTTCTTCATCACTTGAATCATTTTTCTTGCCCTTGTTCTTGTTCTTGTACTTGTCTTTTGGTGGTCTAGGGCATTGATGAGCTAGGTGGCCAAGTTCACCACAATTGTAGCAATCCATCTCCGAGATTGGCTTTCTCTTGCTACTTGTGAAGAATTTCTTCTTCTTGCCATCGAACTTGATGCCACTCTTGTTAAGCTTCTTTAGCATCTTGGTGGTCTTTCTCACCATGAGTGCAAGTGATTCATCATCAATATCACTTTCACTTGAGCTTTCTTGCACCATCATGGCTTGGCCCTTCTTCTTCTTCTTGTCATGACTAGCTTTGAAGGCCAAGTCTTTCTTCTTGGAAGATGATGAGCCCTCTTCCGGAGTGATATGCATGTACATCTCATGAGCATTGATTTTCCCTAAAACTTGAGTCGGTGTTGTGGTGGAAAGATCACTTTGGTGAAGCACGGTGACAATGTGTCCATACTTCTCAACGGGAAGCACACTCAAGATCTTCCTTGCAACATCCGATTGGCTCATTTTGGTGAGCCCAAGAGCATTGAGGTCCTCTACAAGAACATTCAAGCGAGTGTACATGTCATTAGCACTTTCTTTGGGAAGCATCTCAAAAGAATTAATTTTCTTTAAGGCTATGTGATAGCGTTCCTCACGCTCACTCTTAGTTTCCTCATGGAGAGCACAAAGATTTTCCCACAATTCATGAGCGTTCTTTGTATTACGCACGCGATTGAAGATATCTTTGCCTAAGCCCCGGTAGAGTGCATTTTTGGCCTTTGCATTCCACCGGTCGTACTTCTCCTCGTCACCACTTGGGTTAGCGGGATCCCTTATGGGGAGAAGCCCTTCGGTTGCGGCTCTAAGGCACCCAACATCTATGGCTTTGAGGTATGCCTCCATACGAATTTTCCAATATGGAAAATCGTCTCCCTCAAAAGTGGGAGGTGGTCCTTCCCCATTAGACATCTTGCTCTAGGCGGTAAAGCCTAAAAATAGAGCAACACCGCTCTGATACCAATTGAAAGGATCAAGATGCCCAAGAGGGGGGGGTGAATTGGGCTTTTCTAAAAATTAAATGCAAGAAATAAATCCTACAAGCCGGAATTCACCCCTAGTGTCTACTTGTGTCCCTAGAGAGTCTACCGATACAAAGTTTTGCATCCTAGTTTCCAATCCTAGTCTAGCATGGCAAGTCTAGGAATGTAAACAAGCAATGAAAGTAAATACGAGAATATAAATGCTTGAATGTAAAGGGGCAAGGAACACGGCGATGTTTTTCCGAGGTATCGGAGAGTCGCCACTCCCCACTAGTCCTCGTTGGAGCACCCGCGCAAGGGTGTAGCTCCCCCTTGATCCGCGCAAGGATCAAGTGCTCTCTACGGGTTGATTCTTTGACACTCCGTCGCGGTGAATCACCCACAACCGCTCACAAGATGAGTTGGGTCATCCACAAGCTCCGCCGGATGATCACCAAACTCCCAATCACCACCAAGCCGTCTAGGTGATGGCGATCACCAAGAGTAACAAGCTAGAACTCTCACTTGACCACTACGAGCCCAAATGAGAAAGTGGATGCACACTTGCTACTCTCTAATCGCTAGTGAGGAACTCTCAAGCTTTGATTCTCAAATCTCTATCCTCACTAGTGCTCTTGCACTCCCTTGCACTCCAAAGGTGTTTATCAGTTGATCAAATGAGCAAGAGACCTCTAAAAGAGGTGGTGGGGATGTATTTATACACCCCATAGACAAAACGAACCGTTACCTGCTGACTCAGCAAAACTCGAGCTGACCGGACGCGCCGGTCGTACTGACCGGACGCGCCGGTCGCTCGTAACGGTCGAAAATCGAAAAACAACTGAGTGACCGGACGCACCGGTCAGGGGTGACCGGACGCGTCCGATCGTGCAGGGAGCATACTGTACTCGCACCGGACGCGCGACCGCGTCCGATCGGTAATGACCGGACGCGTCCGGTCGTCTCTGGACCTTACTGGACTGTGACCGGACGCGCCGATCACACCCAGGTCGCGTCCGATCGGGTGTTTCCCTCAAGTGACACGTGTTGACTTCTGACCACCGTGTCCGGTCCTCGCGAGGACCGCGTCCGGTGTTCAGAGCTGAAACCCTAGCCGCGGAACTGTACTGACCGGACGCGTCCGGTCATGCCGAGGACCGCGTCCAGTCATGGGAAAAACAACCCGAAACTCTCCGAAACGCGTCACAACTTGAACCAAGTTGCTTCCAACTGAACTTTGAGCTATTCTAGAGCTGCCTAGCGCCAAGTTTAACAAGTGTGCACCACACCTAAACATAGGACTCGCCTAGGTCAAGCTACCCGCTCATGCCCCCCTTTATAGTACGGCCAAAAGAGAAAAACGAAGATCCTAACGACTATTCCAAATGTCTCTCAACACCTCGACATCCGGAACTAACCGTCCTTAATCTTGACGTCACTCTTTTGAAAACCGAAACGATTTCCATCAAGGGGCATGAATACCATGGTGCCCAAAGCAGTTAAAACCTCCATGACCTAACTTACCAAAGTTTCTGCAAAACACACGTTAGTCATGGTAATAAAGCGTTGTCATCAATTGCCGAAACCAAACCTCGGGGCCTAGATGCTTTCACCGGGGCCCCGAGAGCAGACCTTTGTCGAGGGCCTGGCTCTCGGCAAAGAACAAATTTGCTGACGGACGTTCTTTGCCGAGAGCCATCTTTGACGAGTGCTCGTATTTTTGTCCTTTGCAAAGATAATCCCTCTCGCCAAAGGCTCTGTTTCCTGCAGTGTAAGACATGACGTAAAGGAAGAAAGTTGATGTAAAGGTGAACGGGAATAGAATGAGCTGGGAATAGAACGAGCGGGAGGTGGGGAATCAAAAATGCACAGGACAGGCCGGGAAACAGAGGCATTGTTTAGTTTCTTCAAAATTCTAAAAGTTTTATAAGATTTCCTGTCACATCAAATCTTTGAACGCATGCATGAAGCATTAAATTTAGGTAAAAAAATAACTAATTGCACAGTTTGTCTGTAAATATCGAGACGAATCTTTTTAGCCTAGTTAGTCTATAATTAGATAAATTTTACCAAATAATAACGAAAAGTGCTACCGAAACTTTACACACACTTTACCGCCCTCTATGCACACCCAGAGTCAGAAAAGGGAGCCGCGGAAAGGACGTTTGACCAGCGCGAATCGTAACGGGACCGGGATCCGGTGCAGTAGTTACTGCTACTGCAAGATAAGCAGTAGCAGCAGCTCAGCCCTCCATCGAACCATCAATAGCTATGATGAAGCCCCTTTTCTCTCTCATTTTTTTCTCCCCCATGTGCTGTCGGTCTCTCTTTTGAGGGAAAGAGCAGTCAGCACTCAACGCAGAAGAGTTGGCGCTATTTTTGTGAGTCACGAACAGTGCCAAACTCAAGCATGAAAATTACAAAAATATACCACTGCGGAGCATATATGTTGAAAAATACAAAAATATACTCGGAACCACTAAATCTCAAAAATAATTTCAATCCATTCAAATAATTTCTCAACATATAATAATAAAATTTCAGCAGTATACCCAGGCTAAAATTTTATATTATTTTCTCGAGCATCTTAACGACCTCAAATGTAAAAACTTAAAACTATAAAGTTGTAGATCTCATTGAGAGCTACAACTTTGATATAAAAAGTATCTTCATTTGACCCCATACAAAGATGATACTATTTTTCTGATGGGACAAACGATAATACGCGATTATTATGTTGCTGAAATGTTACATAATTTTTTTTGAGCATCTTAACATCCTCAAATGGAAAAACTCAAATCTAGAAAGTTGTAGATGTCATCTAGATCTACAATTTTCATATAAAAATCATTTTCATCTGACGTCGTATCGAAGAGTTATGATTTTTCAAAGTTTGAGCCTTGTCACGCCACTCCCGGTGCGCGCGACAGAACAATACTGTCGCGCCAACGGGAGTGGCGCGACAAGGTTTTCCACGTCGGAAACGTTGCCTAACGTGGCAGGTGTTGTCGCGCCAATGCATATAGTGCGACAACGTTATGCATATAGTGCGACAGGTGTTGCTAAAATCACCCCTCTATTTTTTCGTTTAATTCGACCCAACCGTTCAGCCCACTCGCTCGCGTCTTGCTCAACTCACGTCGCTCTGATAAAAAAAGTGTCTATCTTCCTGTGCCGCTGCATCACGTTAGAATTTTTTTATATTGTTAATCTTTTTTTATTTAATATTTTAATAATAATAGTACCTAAATTTTTTTTGCGGATCTTACCCTTTTGGTCACGCCGGTGCCGCTGGCGTGACCAAATAACGCTGTCGCACCATATGCATTGGCGCGACAACACTTGCCACGTTAGGCAACGTTTCCGACGTGGAAAACCTTGTCGCGCCACTCCCGTTGGCGCGACAGTATTGTTCTGTCGCGCGCACCGGGGGTGGCGTGACAAAGCTCAAATTTTGAAAAATCATAACTCTTCGATACGACGTCAGATGAAAATGATTTTTATATGAAAATTGTAGATCTCGATGACATCTACAACTTTCTAGTTTTGAGTTTTTCCATTTGAGGACGTTAAGATGCTCAAAAAAATTATGTAACATTTCAGCAATATAATAATCGCGTACTATCGCTTGTCGCATCAGAAAAATAGTATCCGCTTTGTATGGGGTCAAATGAAGATAGTTTTTATATTAAAGTTGTAGCTCTCAATGAGATCTACAACTTTATAGTTTTGAGTTTTTACATTTGAGGTCGTTAAGATGCTCGAGAAAATAATATAAAATTTTAGTTCGGATATACCGCAGAAATTTTATTATTATATGTTGAGAAATTATTTGAATGGATTTAAATTATTTTTGAGATTTAGTGGTTCCGAGTATATTTTTGTATTTTTCAACATATATGCTCCGTAGTGATATATTTTTGTAATTTTCATGCTTGAGTTTAGCACTGTTCGTGACTCAAAAAATAGCGATAACTCTTCTGCGTTGAGTGCTGACTGCTCTTTCCCTCAAAAAAGAGACCGACAGCACATGGGGGAGAAAAAAAATGAGAGAGAAAAGGGGCTTCATCATAGCCATTGATGGTTCGATAGAGGGCTGAGCTGCTGCTACTCAGTAGTAGTAACTACTGCACCGGATCCCGGTCCCCGCTAGCCGTTGTGGAGATGTTCATTCGATCATCGCTGCTACATCCAAGTCGCGCCGAGTCTCCGTCTACGCCTCTTGCATTGTTAGCGCGACTCGAAATATGGAAACATGGGGAGAGGCAGCCGCGTGCACTCGCCGTGGATGGGCGCCGACGCGCCGTGCGGGAATGAGCTGGAGAAGGGTCACTGCCGCTACGAGAGCCGAGTAGTGGCAGGTGATGATGGTTCGAGGCTTCGAGCTGGCATTGTAGGAATGGAGGAGTCGCGAAGGGTCAGGAGAAGCCAGTGCAGAGGCTTGGTTCGACGGTCCGTTGAAATTGCTACTCCAAGATCTGACGGTGTCAGAGTTTGGAGGTGACACGTGGCCAAATAATGTGCAAGATGCTATGGTGCAAGTTCGGTTTGGACCAAAACCACCGGATAAAAATAAGAATTTTGCTATATTTCTGTTGACAGATTTTGTGTCTTTTTATCTGTCAAAATTTGGGCCGTTGATTTTGTTCCAAGATCCGTGCAGCCTTTTGGGCGTACACCAGCGCTACCGGGTCCGCAAATTGGGATCCAAATACAAACCCTTTTCTTCTCCCACCGAGCGTTCAGTTTCTTTCCCCAATCATCTCCGCATTGTCAGCTTCACTTGCGCCGCGCCACACGGCTCTCCGCTCGGTTGCGCCGCGCGCAGGCGGTGGGTGGGGCGGAGCCTTCGGCGGCTGCCGCGCTGTGCTGCGGCGAGCTGCGGTTGGGGGGGCGCTGTCCACGCGCTGTGCTTCCCCTATGCCGCGGCAAGCGGTGGTCGTACTTCGGCGCCTGTTCCTAGCTGTGGCAAGCTGGTTTGTGGTGGTTTTGTCCCGGGGGGAGAGGGTGGCGATGGTGCGGAGCCAACTCGTCGAGGCGGCTGATGCACGGACGTGGGCGGCCGGTGTTGGGACGGGGTAGTAGGACCTCAGTGAGGTTTTTGTTGTTGGTGTTGGTTGCTTTCCAGATGGGTCTATGTGTTTTCAGTTTGCTTTTGCTCTGTCAGGAAAGAAACGGTAGTTGTACTCTGCTTGAATCTCTGTAATTCAAGTTGTATCATCACGCCCTAGCTTTTGATCTGGTTTACTGTTTGTTCCGTCAAATGTGCCTTTCGTTTCATTATTTCTTATAATCTCATACTTCTGTCTAGGTACTTGATGCCTCTTGGTACATGCCTGTAGAACAAAGGAACCCATTACAAGAGTACCAGGTATTCATTCAGCTCGTGTTGCTGTTGTAATTCTGGAAAGCGAGCCTTTGGCTAATTAGGATCGTTTTATTATATCCTCAAAGCAAGTTGCTGCTATTCTTTTCAGTAGTGTTTTTACGTTATGCATGTTACTGTGATGATTGATAATTAATAGATTCATGTGTTGACAGATTACATATTTTTCTACCTTTGTTGGAAGTAATACTTAATTTTCAGCACAATGTAGTCCTCATCACCTGTGTGTTGCTGCTGATCTAAAAGTGTTACAGATTGAGCAATTTGCATGCTATTGGTGGGGGTAAGCAACTGGGGCACGACACCTAATTAGCTAGCTAGCTGCTGGGGTCATGGTTAAAACTACTACTAATTACCAGGACTCGAGGTCTGCTCTGGTGTCTGCTTTCATGTACTGTGTCACTCCACTATGTAAGAACCAGAGCAGTAACCTTACTAGTATTTGAATTTTTCAGTTAAGTGTGAATGTGAGTCCTATCTACTATTAGTTTCTGAATTTGTTGATGGAAATGCCTTTTGTATTACTGTATGGAATCACAACCAGAGTTCTTTTTTTCAGTTACAACTAGTGCTTTGTAACTTTTGTTCTCAATGTGTTACTGTATGGAACGGCTAAGTTTTTTTAGTTAGAGCTAGTGATTGAAGTTAGAACACCTGGCCACAGTTCATTCCACCTTACAAGGTTTTGTTCATGTCCCAAGCCTGTTTTAAAATTTTTTAGTAGTGGCAAGTTTGTTTATTGGGCTTTTTTATTCTTTCTTTTGTGTTGTTGTGCAATTTTGTTTTTCTTTTCTTTTATTCTTTTTCTTTTTCTTTTTCTTTTTTTTGTTCATTTCTGCTGTTGTAGTTGGTGGTTCTTTTTTTCTGCTTTTGTATTTGCTGCCTTTTTTTGGTGTGTGTGGGGGGGCTTTCTTTTGGGGTTGCAGTTTTGTTTTTCTTTTATTTTTTTTGTTTTTTTTGTTCTAGCAGATATCCATTTCTGCTGTTGTAGGTGCTGGTTTTTTCTGCTTTTGTAGTTGATGCTGCCTTGTTTTTTTTGGTGTGTGTGTGGGCTTTCTTTTGGGTTTTTTTTGCTTCAATTTTAGTGCTGGTGCTGTGTCTCTCTCTATCTTTGTGTGTGGGTTTTTTTTCTTTTGTATTATGGGCTTAGTTTTTGTTGGCCTTTTTTTGTCTGGTTTTTTTTGCCTTTATTTGCCTTTTTGAGTTAGTGTGTGTCTCTATGTCTCTCTATCTGTTTGTCTCTCTCTCTTTTTCTGTGTGTGTGCGTGTCTGTCTCTATGTCTGTGTGTTTCTCTCTCTCTCTATCTCTGTCATTCTCTGTGTTTTTCGTGTGTGTGGTTGTGTGTGTGTGTTTTGGTGTGGGGGGGTGTGTTGTTTTTTTCTTAATTGTGTATTTGTAGCTAATTTTTGGTTTTTTAGTGCCTCTCTCTCTCTCTGTGTGGGTGCATGTGTTTTCTAGGGCTGCTGCTGTTTTTTTGTGTGTGTCTCTCCGTGTGTATCTATGTGTCTGTGTGTTTGTGTGGTTGTGTGTGGGTGTGGGTGTTTCTCTCTCTCTCTTTCTGTGTTTGTGTCTTTTTTGTGTTTATGTGTTTTTTTGTGGTTCTGGTTTTGTGAGTGTGTTTTTTTGTTTTTTTACCTCTGCATCTGGGTCTGGGTTGTCTCTTCTCTGTTTTTTTCCTTGTGGTACACAAGTCAAATGCCAAGCTAGTTTAAGTTGTAGGTTCATGGGTGATTGATTTTGAGGGGTTGATGCATCATTAGGCAATTCTTTTTGAATTTTGGTCCCCATTCATCATGTTTATACTAACTATGTGCCAAAGAATCAATAAACCAAACTTGCTAAACTCACAGCCTGATCAGTTTCTAAACTTTCCTTATTGACACTTTCTTCATGTTGTTGCAACTTGATCAGTTTTGCTTTGGCTTTGTCAATCGAGGTTTGTTTGCCTCCTTGTCCAGTTGACTTGTTTTAGAGCAACTTTTGCAGTCAAATTTTTTAGTTGCATTCATGCATTTGTGATGGCCAATGATTGCATTTGTGAGGAAGTTGAGAAGTTTTGCTGCTGCTTTGCCAATAGGTGGAGTTCTGCTCCTAGAGAATGTTAGATTCTACGAGAAGCAAGAGAAGAACGACACTGAGTTTTGCTAAGAAGCTAGCATCTGTTGCTGACCTTTTTTTTGCCAATGATGCTTTTTTGGCACGGCACACAGAGCTCATGCTTCAACTGAAGGAGTTACCAAGTATTTTTTTTGAAGCCTGCTGTGTGCTGGCTTCCTCATGCAGAAGGTAATAAAATGTCATCCCCGCTTATGATCTTTTAAGTATATTTAGGTATTTTTTGAGTAGGATGGGGGTAAAATGGCTTTATGTCTTATCTATTTTTTTATATATCATTGTTTTTTAGACAATTTGTGTTTCTTCATGCTATTTGCTAAGAAGCTGGCTGAGTTTACAACCACAAAGGGTGTCACCACCATCATCGGCGGCGGTGATTTTGTTGCTGCTGTTGAGAAGGCTGGACTTACTAACAAGATGAGCCACATTTTTCTACCTGGTGTCCTTTGCCTCGATGACGCCTAAGGTACTTGGTTCCACTAGCTCGTGTGCCATTTTTGTTTTGGATCTATGTGTGTGTGTGAGTGGATGTGTGTGCCATTTTACAAACTGCATCGTACTTCTAGTGTCAGGTTGCTAAGTAGTTTTCATTTCCCAGACCTTTTCTTTTTACATTATCATTTTTTTCTTGCTATATTTGATTAATTTTCTAATTTATCTTCGTTGTTTACCATAGAGTTAGGAATTGTACTTAAAGGTGCTATGTGTTGAGGGATTGGTGATTTCTTGATGTCCTGGCGTTATTGCTTGTTTGTTTGTCATCCAAATCTGAATTGAGTGCCGAAAATGAAGCTTTGGCTGCAGTTTTTTCTTTCTGGATGGGATTCAGCAGCCTAGTTATATGTGCTATATGGTTGTATTTTGTTGCATCTGAGAAAGTCTAGCGTTAATGGAAAATGGTTGTTTCCATATTCACTTTTTGCTTCTTTGAAATGTCAGGCCAAATGCCTATATATCTCTTAAAAGAGTAAACTTTACATAATATCTGCAGAATTGATTATGAGTTGGACAAATGGGTGTCTTTTCACTGTAAGTATGCTACCATCAACCATCCTCCAGCTCCATATATTGGAGTCATATCAATTACATGCACAAGCACAACTGAAAGTATTACTGTGTAATGATTGTACCACTTCTGCAATTTTTGCTGTATAATAGCTGTACATGATGTGTGCCCTGAAGATCAACTAGTATCCTGACATAAATACTTGTGCAGCTTAATGTGTTTTTGACTCACCAAAATGGCTTTAGAGATATTCTGGTAGGGATGATTTGATGTTATGTCTAGTTATGGTCCTTTTTTGTGGCTGACATGTACTATTGTGGTGCATGAACTTGGTAATTTTTTTCATCTTGTCTTTTGCAATCTCTGGGCCAGTTTATATTTAGCTAAAAGATTTTCTAGAGTTTGTCAGTTGCCTAGCTGTTAGTGATCTGTCCAACTTGTCATATACTCATATTGGTGAAACAATAATTTTAAAATAAAAATAACTATCTTGACTTGAACATTACTTTTTACGGACAGAAAAGAAGGATTAATGCATGTGCCATTTTTGTGTGCTTCATATTTGTTAGTGAGCATCATCAGCAAAGCGGCTAGTGAGCACAGCGCAGGGAGCAGCAGCAGCAAAAGCAGTGAGCAGTGTAGTGACCAGCAGCAGCAAAAGCAGTGAGCAGCAGGCGTGCATCAACTCAGCTGTATTTTGTTAACGGGTTGTGGATCTTTTTGTTGGATGTCTTGTGTAATAAAAACCTGACAGATATTTTGTTTTAGCATCTGTCATTTTTTCTTGCTGATGTGTCAGCTTTTTATTTGTCTAAAATTTGACAGATTTTTGGTGTAAAAATCTGTCAACAGACATGTAGATAGACCCTAAAAATAATTGTCTCTTGAGCTCCGGAAAAAAAAGACGACAACTATCTGTGCCTTAGTCCATCCACTCGCTTGGAAGTCTGCCGCGGCGGCAGCGGCAGCATCGAGCTCTCCATTCACGCCTCTGATCTCTCTCTCTCATGGAGACGCTGTGGCACCTCTCTGACTTTCTTCAGCAGGCTCTGGGTCTGGGAGCCCGGCGGCGCCAATGGCTCCTCTCGAGGAGCAGCGTGCAGCGGGGCTCCCGTGTCTCTTCGAGCTCTCCTCCGACCCCGGCGGCCATAGTGGCATGGTCATAGCTGTTGAGCACTTTGGCAACCCTTCTATCTCCTTTGTCCAAGTTCGTAGCCAAGGATCCATTCTTCGTCTCAAGTGCTTTGCAAAGTCAAATCTTCTTGCCAGTTGTGATTTGCGAATACCAATCGTTTGATGAAATGCATCATCCGTCCAGATGCACAGACCACAGTCGCCGACGAAGATAGATACGCTGGCCTCCGATCCACCGTCTAGCTAAAGCTGAGCTCTATGGGGTGAGGTGGCCGACAGCCCCAAGCTGCTACTGCTCGAGCTTTGCCGTGGACAATTCTTTTCAACGCGGACGTCCTGCGTGAGGAAGTGATGGAAATGGGCTTCAGCGTCACTCGTCGCAAGGTGGACGGCAGCTCAGGTGGCCCTCGCGGCAAGGCGGGCAACAGGTCCGACGGTGTGCTGAGTCAGGCAGCCCGTGGCCCTCACGGCAAGGCGAGCAGCAGCTCCGGCATCCAGTCCGGCGTAGAGAGCAGCTGTCACACCCGATTTTAATCAATTTATTCATACATACGTCGACTTCATTACAGTATCATAGCAGGTTTGCTTTACATAACGAAAACATTATTACAAAATGACCCGTGAGTCTAAAAGAAAATCTAATAATTTTCTAGTGGAAAGGGACACCATCTCCACGGGAAGGTTGACCGGGGCAGCACCAGCCTAGTACGTGTCATCGGGGTCAAAGACACCGTCTTCAATGTACTCCTCATCGTTTCCAGTGTTTGGGTGGGATAGCACGGGGGACAAATAGGAAGGGTGAGTACATCGAAATGTACTCCGCAAGTGTAGGAAAATTATTACATGAGGCTTAAATCAAGGAAAGGCTTATAGAGGTTTGACACAAGCACTTAAGCAATACATCCTATTTTTTTCTTAAATCCTTAGCACCTATTTACTAAGTGAATTCTGCCTTCTCCTCAGAGAACCAAACCAACACTTGGATTCCATCCCAGCACCACACTTGGATTCCATCCAAGCTCCCAAAACCAACCATCCCCTTACCAAGGAAACCACCCAACCGAACTAGAGCCATCTAATCCCGAAGAAGTCCAAGTCGCTCTTGACCATGAGCACAACTGATATATCAGTTTTACACTCTGCAGAGGTTACACACTTTCACCATGAGCCATTTCCATTTATGAGGTGATCAGCCTCTTGACCCACTTCCAAGGTAGATCAATAGGGTTTCACTACAAGGCCTTTACAAAGAGTCCTCCCATATGTATTAGTTCTCACAGGGCACGCATGGAAGCCATCTCCCGTAACCCAGGACTAGGCAAGCCTAGGAGCCAACTCCTGTACCAAGTGGTATCCTGCATAGAAGCCTTCTTCTGTACCCATGTCACTATGAGACTAATATCCACATAGGGATCCCCTAATTAATTAGCCAGGCCTAGCCCATCTAGACCTCATGGTTGCGCTGTTAAGCCGGGTTACAGGCTTTGAGAACAAGTCCTTAGGGATCCAGAGCAGAATCAAACACAACCAATGATCCTGCTTAGATTTCCTATTCACCATGTTGCTAAAAACATTATCAGTAACCGTTGCATAGATCATTAATCAAGATTAAATTACAACCTTTCCAAACCCAAGACTGAAAACTAAGCATGACATCTACCCTTCCAACCTAGGGTTTCAAGGATAATATATCAAGGACTAGTAAACCCTAACATGGAATTCATAATTTAGACTCTGCATGCAAACTAATGGTCTAGCTACTCTAACTCAAAGTAAAACAAAAATGTAGGAGCAAGTATGGTCAAGGATACTTGCCTTCAAACTGGGTTTGTTCTGTGATATCAAACTGCTGGTCTTGAAAGTTCTCGTATTCAGCACCGTTTGTAATCAATACACCAAACATGGCCCACAAAATATAATAAGAACAATACACCAAACATTGGAAAAACACATTATAAAGTTTAGTAATGTGTAGTACTGGTTTATACGAACTCGTGAGCGCAAGAATCACCTAAATCGGAGCTACTGATAAAAAGATATGGACTTTTAAAGGTTGGAAGATTAAATATTTATTTTGAAATGACCATAAAATATTTATCAAAATTATTTTAGTTCTGGAAACATTATTTATGATGTTTAAGAAAATGTTTATAAGGTTAGAAACATATATTTGTATAAAAGAAGGTGTAGAAAACTATTTATTGGAAGCTTTATTGCTGGCAGGGACGTAGGCGGTATTACTGTAGACGACGGGGGGGGGGGGGGGGGGGGGGGGGGGGGGGGGGGGGGGGGGGGTAGCATGTGATTTTCGCAGGGTATAGAACACAGTGAATTTATTTGGAATGAATGCAGGGGTAGAGTGCAAAGTCACGCGTACCATTACGCGAACTCGGTCCATGGTCCATGGACCGGTGGTGTGGTGTGTCTGCGGTTCATGATGGACCAAGTGCATGGGTGAAGGGGTATGGATGGGGGTAATTTCAGCCACTCATCACGAGATGGATGGTTGAGGTTGTGTATAACTCCCTGTGTATTTTCTGTAGTATTGTTAGATTTATTTTCCAAAAGGAAAACGGCCGTATTTCGGAAGCATGACATCAGGACGACGTCATCAAGCTAGCAAATGCAAATCAGAGTGCACGGCGGCGGCCCGTTGGCTGCTTGCTCCACTTGCTCGCGCGTTTGCGCGCGTGCGTGCACGTCGGGAGGCGGGGTGCAGGGCTAGCACGCTCGTTCAGCAGACTTTGGACCTGGTGCCGGCGGCGGCGCCATGACTGCCCGCGGCGAAGTTTACCGGCGCGACGGGGATCTCGTCCTACAGAGCTCGAGAGACTACAAGGATGCGTGGGTTGGATTAGGGAGCTCACCGCGCAGCCGTAAGTGAGGTTCTCGGCGTCCAGTTCAGCACGGGGAGGAGAGACGACGAGGAGAGGCGGACGGCGGCGGCTTCGGCACGGCAAGCTCTCGCGGCTGCGCTACTTGGGCACTAAAGCGGGAGAGGAAGCACGGGAACGAGAGCATGGATGAAAACGAACGGACGGACGGAAAAACCTATTTCTACTTTGTTTTTTTTTTTTTGGCGGAAACGGAAACGAGTTCGAAAAATACGGGTTCGAAAACGGAATCGGAATATGCGAACATACAAAAACGGATAAACACAGATGGAGAGCTGAAAAATTAAATTAAGATCACATAATCTAATATTTTCAAAGTATACATATATATAAAGTCATATAATAATATATACAAAGTTTAATATTCATTTACATGCTATATACATGAACATAACATGCATATTTAGTGATTTATAGTTATATTAATATAACATAAGAACATGTAATTGTTGAACATGTTGAGCATAAATTGAAAACAGGATAAAAACGGGTTTATTCCGTATTTATACGGGATTACTCGGAAACGAACAGAAAACACCATTTTCTACTTCCGCAAATACGAAAACGGGATCTCGCAAATACGGAAACGGACGGGAAAATATAGAAAACGAAATGAGACGGTACGGGAAAAATTCTGTCCGTTTTCATCCCTAAATGAGAGAGGCGGTGGCGGTGTGCTGGAGGCCTCCATTTTTAGGCGCTGGAACAGTGGCAGAGCCAGGATTTTGAGCTTGGGTATTCCTGCAACCGAAAAAATTCCAATGCATAGTAGCATAGGTTTATAGTTTGTAGTATTAACTAAAGTCATAAAAACAGAACAGTACTTGAATAACAAATTGTTCATATTTAAGATAGGGATGAAAGTACGAAACTATGCTTTTTTGCTGCACTGCCATTAAGCACGGCTCTAATACTCCTTTGCTCAGCCTCCCCCAGCCGCCAGCCGCTAGCCGGCCACGGCCGGCCTATCACGCCGCTGCGCGGCCTGCAGATCCGCCACGCTCGGACGCCCCAGCTCGGCCAGCAGGCCCCGCCCCGCCCCGGCCTCCGCCCGCCCTGCCTACTGCCGCCGCTAGCCGCGTATGGAGATGAGGAGGTCAGGAGGTGGAGCGCTCCTGCCGGCTGGCTGGCCGCTCGCCGTCACCAGGATTCGAGAAGAGAAGGAGAAGAGCGAGAAGATTAGGGATTGAGGATTGGAGAACAGCAGACTGCACGGAGTCACAGTCGGGGCCTCAAGCGTCTCTGCGCGAACAGAGGAGAGGCAGAGCTTTCTGGGCCACTAGGCCTTGTGCCCTTGCCCCTTGCGGGCTAGCCTGGGAGTTGAAAACGGTAGAAGGCCACAGGAATTGATTGTGGACTCGGTTTGTGCTCGAAAATAATCAAATTAACATCAATATACATTATATATCTGAGTATACAAGTATATATACTTATTGTTGTGCAAAAAAGTTAGGTATTTCTAGGAATACCAATGCATCAATGTAGCTCCGCCCATGGCGCTGGTGATCCTTGGCTTGCATGCGGGGCCGGGTAAAGCGAGCGGCAGCAGTGACGGCGTGATCCGCTTCGCGCGGCATGCTGCGGAAGGGGTCGCAGTGGCTACAGCTGAAGGAGGGCTCGGTCCTGCCATTGCTCGGTCTGCGGCAGGGACGTGGAGGAGGCAGTCCGCGCAGAGCTCGGTCATGGCGGGCGAGCGGAGACCAGAGGTGGAAGGAGATGGCTCCGACAGGCGGGGCCCGCCTGGCAGCGGTATAGTGGCGAGGGCCCGCGCGGCGGTGACTGAGAGGGAGAGAGCAGCGTGGGTGGAAGAGCGGGCCGTCCAGATCGGCCCACAGGGAGAGAGAAAGAGGGTTTTTTTTTCCTTTTTCCTTTTTTTGTAAATTCATTTGAAACTCTAAAACAAAAGCTTTTCCAACCAAATAAAATTTGTAAAATCTTTTGAAAATATTTCTGAGATTTGGAAAATAAAACTTGGGCTTGTTTAAAAAAATTTTATAAATATTTGATTTATTTTATGAATAGAGCAAAATCGATTAGAACATAAAATGACTTTTATAAATTACTTTTCACTCAATAAAATTAATGCAAATGGCATGAATGCAACAAACATACATACCCAATTAAATTATATAATTTTTTTTAGAAATTCACATTTTTCATTGTTTAAATTATAGCCTACATAATTAAACCTTGGAAAATTTTAGAAGTTCGTGAAATCATTAATTCTATTTAGTGTTTTCTATTCACAACCCAAAATATAATTTTGGGGTGTGACAGCAGCGCCTCCTATCAAAGACTGCACAGACCTATCATGGCGGCTCATGAAGATTACCCAAACAAATATTTAACAGACAGCGTATTCTAGTGCACAAGATATTACACCTGAAAACGAATTACCATTGAATAAAATTACAAAGCTGCCAAACTGGGCACAAGAGTCCTTTTCTAATAAAAGAATATAACATTCGGGTCTCCAGCATTCATAAATGAATGACTGTGTAATCGTTTACAACAAACTCATGGTGCTTAGGCAATACTTTACCATATAATGATACAAAGTTAAGGTGAAGAACAAAGAAACAAAACTTAAGTCCCTACCTTAATCTGACTTTTACTATCGAAACTTGTTGCACAATTCCAACATTATGGCCTCCGGCAAGCGAAAATGCCTTCCCCTAGTGAAGAGTGAAGACAACATGCAAAATACCTTGTACAAGAGGTTGACCACCCAAGAGGCTAGAGTTACATAAACCCATCAATCATTGATGTTACATAAACCCACATCAAGCGATGCCTCCAAGGAGAAAAACGACGAAAGTCGTCGACGTCACTTGCCTTAAAATCTGAGGCAAGGTTTTCACCTAGAGATAAGTGGATATGAGGGTTGTGGAGTTTCATGACAACACCTCCAAGAAGGGAAATGACATCTAATGACATTGCCATTGTTGAGACCGATAGGACTATCGACGGTAAAAATGTCATAGTTTTACACTTCGAAAACACAGCCAACATACCTCGAAATAAAAGGAAATTAACATATTTTATTAAATAACAAGTTTCACATGTATGTAATTGGAATGTTTCTCTACAGGACTTAGCTATTTGGAGAAAATGGGGCCACCCTAGGGTGTCAGCCGACCACCCATGTGGGCCCCACTACCCCCAATCCTGCCGGAAGTGAAGAAACACACTCTCAAGTGTCCTCAGTCATTGGATGCAATGTGTGTTTTCTTTGGACGACACACATGCATCTCACATGGATTAAAGGGCCCACCAAAGCAACTTCTCACAACACCAAGTGACCAAGCACGGTGGAAAACATCCCATGAAAGGTGGACGAGTCTCCCCTCCAGAGGAGGGCCCCCCACATGGCAGGGGAAGGGTCGGCTGACCCGCTCATGGTCGCCCATCGCCTTTGACCATCCTCCATGCAAACAAGCACACCTATGAGAGACTTTTTTTTGTCTATAATCTCTAAATTTACTATAATTATTGAGGATTCCTAGTATATAATATGCAACCTTATGGCTTCTTTGAATACCCCCAATCCCCATGATGATTGGGACGGGAAATGTACTAATTTCCCTCTTAATCTCCTTCAATCCTCTATTTGGCCCCTTGTCTCCGCCCCTATGGCCATCTATGACCTCATGGCCGTGCTACTCCCTGGTGGCCCTTTGAGGGTGTTGCTGCTTGAGCCTTGAGCTGGCCATATAGAGGAACGAGGAGATACCAATTACTAGCCTTGGTCTACGAGACTAGGACCGTGGATCCCCGGCATGATCGAAACTGTGGATCCCCGGCATGACCGAAACTGAATGACCGAAACTTCATTGGATTTGGATGATAGTTCCACGGTTGAGGTGATTGGGGAGGTGTAACGCAGGAAGTCGAGCAGCACGTGGGAAGAGTCCACGCGCATGGGAACGCTGAGTGGAGCATGTGAATCGTAGAGGACCAGGCTGATATCGTAGCCTCGCTTTCTCTAGTGACCGAAAATTGCAGGATATACACAACTAGAGGTACAATAGAATTCCGGTTAAAGAAGTTGTTGGACCATGATTTCTTTCTCAAAGTCTTCAAACCAGGTCGTGCGAGACAGAGCCAGACGCACTGGGGGGGAGGGGGCGCCGCGTCTGTAGCCCCCCTTGGGCCAAATTAACAGGACCAGGTATTCAGTTCCCAGCCCCAAAACTCTAGTAACCTAGCTTCAGCCCCCGCTGCTCGCGACTGTGAGTCGCCCCGAAGCACTGTGCCCCCGCCCCTCTGTGGCCGGCTTCCCTACTCCGCCTGGCGCCCTCTGACGACCATCTGCCCGCCTGCCCCCATGCCGGCGCGCCCCCCGCCTCAGTCCTCCGGAGTCCGGCCTCCGGCCTCCACGGCTCCTCCTTTGGCCCAGCGCCCCAACCTGCAGCCGCTGAGGCCCAGCGGGTAGGGGCCGGCTCCTCTCTGGCTCTCTCCTGTCTCCTTACTCCTTAGTGAGGTATTGTACTGAGGTATTAGTGATTTAGTTTTCCAGCGATTTCACTTTGCAATATTTCATATTGTATAGGGCATAATAATATACTACAATGATTTTTTTGTAGCACTTTCTATGGCTAGTATGATTTCTAGCCTTTTATTATTTAGCCACCCTTCCGTTTCTGGATCCGCCACTGATGCAAGATATAGAGACTCTCTTCAAGTTGCTCTAAACCAGACTCGTGCCCTGGTGTCTCTGCTGCCCTGTGCAAACTGGGACCCAATCGGTGCTCTGCGTCTGTGGTTATAAGAAAACGCTCGTCTAAGTAGTGCTGGGCACGTCGCGAGGAAGCCGGACGATCTGAGCAAGGCAGACGAGGCAAAGTGGGGTTGGTCCCCAAAGCATGCGTCGTGGACAGAAGCAAGCCACACGCAGGTTCGTGACCGCCTTCTCTCGCAAGTAACAGTAGAGTACTAGTGGTGGCCTGGTGGGAACACTGGGGAATTGGAAAATGAAATTGCTGGAGGCATGTGGCGCGAAAAACGTGTCAATTGGGTCGCTGTGTGCTTTTGGGCTGTCCTCACGGCCCTTTCGCTTTCAGGGACTAGAGCCTAGAGGGCAGAGGCTGACGGACGAGATCTTCGTGGACGACCTGCTCTAGGTGATCTCTTCGTATGTTTTGTTGCGCCTGCTGGGTGGTTGCAAATAAAGGTTGAGAAGAAGCCATGCATGCTTCGCAGTCCTTAATTTAATTTTGTTCCATGTGTTCTTTCATATACGGAGTAGAGTAGAATTATATAACTCATGATGCTTTATTTTTCTGATGATATTTGTGACTGTAAACGTATAGTCGTATACACCTTGTCAACGGTAGGACTTTGTAAAATCAAATGTCTCGGCTTTTTCCCGAATCAGAGATGCACATAAACATACATTACATGTATGCACACTCACCGCTTCAATCCTAGGACAAATAGAGAAAATTACGAGCACAAGTTTTAATTTAAAATTTAAATTCGATGAGGAGGTAAGAACCGAACCAGCTGATCTGCACTCAATTTGTAGATCTAGATTATTCTCTCTCTTTTAAGATGCTTATTCTTAGACTTTATTCGAACTTGAAAGATTTTCAAGTAAATCACTGTTCAATGCTTCCTGGAAAATAAAAGGATCAGTTTCTTTGTGGCGAGAGAAAGGTAATTGCTTCAAATCAACATAATCGGGATCTACCGGATTGAGAAACACCATGTCTTTTCATCTCTACAATACAATTTTCTGTTTGCTTCACAAAACATAACAACAATCCACCTACAACTATGTGTACTAATAATAACAAATATATATGATATGATATGATCTGACTACTAAGCAACACGCAGAGTCTACATCTACGCAGATTTCCATTCCCCCATCGGCTGAGTTCACCTTCTTCAGCACAGCATCCTCTAGCTAGCTAACGCCGAGACGTTCTGAGATCACAGCGCGAGCGTGAGATGGTCGCGTGGGTCACCGGGCCGGCGGTACGGCTCCGCGCGGGCGGCGATCCTGCCCTTGCGCTTCTCCATGAACCGCTGCAACGACGCCTTCCTGGCCACGGGTAGGTCGGCGACCGAGGAGCAGGGGAGCGGCTGCTGCTCGGTGCCTCCCCGCGCCGCCGCCGCCGCGGCGAGCCGCAGCAGGTCCGCCGCCTTGTCCGCCGTGACATCGTCGAGCACCAGCGCCCGCCCGCCGTACACGATGGTCAGCTGCTGCGCCGCCGTTTCCGCCGGCTCCTCCTGCTCGTGGTCCACGTCGGCGCCCGGCATGAGGGGCAGGGGCCGCACCACCGGCGGCCGCGCGCGCGTCCTCTCGGCCTCCGCCGCCTTCACGTACTGGCTCAGCGCGCCGCACGCCGCTGCGAACCGGCTGGTCGTCGTCGTCGCAGCTGTGTTGTTTCCTGTGCCTCCTGAAGGTGCTGCCGCCGCCACCGCCGCCATTGCAGGCGATGACCTGCTCTCGAGAATGGAGGAGGAGGAGGAGGAGGATTGATGGAAATTTTGTTTTGCCTTGGACCTTGGTTAGTTGGTCTGAGAGGTCTTGTTTTTATAGCTAGGATAGGAAGTAACGCACGAGGAGTGTGGGTGGGTCGACGTCGGCACGAAAAACACGTGAAAGCTGTGGCAGGCAACGAGGTGGGAGCGCAACCACCCGGCCAGCCGGTTGACGGCGCCCGGCGCAAGTGGACGACGTGACGTCGTGCCTGAGGCATGAGGCGGTGAGGTTGGGACACGCAAATTGCCATGCCATTTGCCAGCAATCGCGCGCGAGGCGGGGGTGGCTCGGCGGCTGCCACGTACACGTACGTCGTGTGCTTCACATCGAACTGGTTGGTGTGAAAATGGACTTGGATACTTATCATATATGAATATTACTATTAGAGTGTGTATATTTAGGTACAATACAGTCAAAGCTGTGTATTTAGAAAAAAAAGAACTTACACATCAGAATATATATCTTGTATTGAATACAGATTCGGATCTAATAAATATCTTCGGATACTAATACAAATCAGGTAACAAAAATTGGATTTGCATTCAAATATTAATTTAACGGAAAAAAGTTATTTAATTAGACATTTGAAAGATAAGTATGCTGAACTATATACAAATGAACTATAAAAAATATATTTGTTAGTGATAGTAATTATATAAATATAAATCAGCTGTGTGGGGCAAATGCTCTAGCTCCGGCACTGCAAGATCACAAACCTGCCTCTTTCCTATAGAATCACATTCTACTATAGAAACGATTTTTAGCAACATCTTTACTTTGTGCATGCCTTCAAAATAGTTTTTGGGGAGGTTCGTCTCTAGAAAATTGTCTTTTAGAGACGACTGGATTTTCTAGGCATCTCTAAAAACGCTCTCTATATTTAGAAGCGGCCGGTGGGCCAAACCGCCTCTTAAAATGCTACTCTTAGAGGCGGTTTGGGTTGCTAGCAGCCAATCGAGGCATTTCTACATGTGACTAGGAACTCCAACTGTTTATATAAATTAATATCAATATAGAGACGGTTCACAGCTTAGCATGTCTCTAGAAATAGGTACCGCACATTAAAATTAATAACAATTACAAAATCAAACTTGATGAAGACAAACTTTGTATCAGAGTTGTAGTACATGAAGAGATCTACAACTTTAAAGTTGACTACTTCTCCATTTGAAATCGTTTAAGGCCCGAAAGTTTTTAGATTTTGAAATTCATTTTAAAAAACTAGCAAACATGCTCTTGCGTTGCAACAGGAGAAAAAAACTATCAAATGTCCAACCTGTTCGCTTCATCTTGTTGCACAACTGCAGCGCCCATGACACCTTAATTTGTATAGATGCTACTTTTAATGTTGTGAGTGATTGCTGCAGCAAGCCGGCAATCACAAACGAACGGGTTTGTTAATGTAAACAAAGATCACAATGTTACATATCTTTTTATTTTTTATCTGTTTATAAAATTTAAAATCTATATGTTATTTTATGATAACCATGGCAACTATAATATAAGTTAATATTGGTAATAATACGACACCAAAATACATGGAGGTTCATGCTCCTTATGGATTGGGCCTTGGCCCTTTTCACATGGAAGGAAGGCATAGCCACCCTTATCCCAAACAATCATCTTGACACCGAGAGAAAGCCACCCCATCGCTGCACCACCAACATTTATGTCTCGGGCCGTTATGGCACCAGTAGCCACTACACTGCAGCACCCCACCAAAACCATATCGCCGAGGTGCTCCGGCCGCCATGTTTGCGCACCGCCCCCATTCGTGCCCAGCTATCGTGCCACCAGCAATAACATTGGCGCGCCAAGGCCACCACGTCCGAACATCGTCTACCGCGATGTTTGCACATGCGCCATGCCACCCACGAGTGAGCCTACCGCACCCTTCCCACAACAATGCATTCGAGCTATCAGCTATGGTTGTGCCCACCGGCGAGCTCGTGGATGGACGTGAGCTGTGGCTGCGCTAGATGAAAATTGTAGGCCGCCAACCACCTCATCAGCACCACCAATCGTGTAGAGTCCATCCCTGGACTGACACTCCAGCCTCACTGAGCCCACCACCACGGCAGGGCGCAGCCACACCGCTACCTCCTGTAGATGGCAATAAGCCCATGCCGCCGCCGCCGTCGCCGCCGCCATGTCGCACCGGCAAGATCTGAGGATTTCTGAATGCAGTAGACAAATCTAATGACGGTGGCCTTGGATCTTGCCAGGTATGACTAAGGCCCTGGATCTCTCCAGTTTTTAAGAATCTAGTTTCTAAAAACTGTGTGGGATCTAAACAGAGAAGTTTTTGTCAGTTTCTTGTGTCAGCTTTTGTTAGATTCTCAAAAACTAAGAAACTATTGATAACTTTTACTAGTTTTTTTTAACATGATGAGCAATAAATGTTGCCAGATTTTTAAAAATTAGGGATCCAAACATCCCCACCCGCTTTTGCTCACATTTTAGAAACTAGAGGTAAAAGCTGACTTTTAAGAATCTGAAACTCATCCAAACATACCCTAGGCCACTGCATCGGCCTGCCTTCACGAAGCCTTCGATTCGCTGAAGAAAATACTGACAACCTGCCTTGTAGGCCTCGTTGCCTTCCCGGCAGCCACACCGGCCTTCGATGAAAGCGACCTTAAAGAGCGCTCGTTGGGGAAAGGCTTGCGGTGCCGCGGAATGGGGCCGCCCGAGTTGCCCAACCAAATGATGTGGCAGTAGTAGAATTCGTTGATGTGGCAGTAGCAGAATTCGTTGAGTTGTTTTGCCCCCTTTGCTTTGATATTTTATTTATCGTGGCATGTGTTTTTTGTTAAAAATGCATGAACATTTACCTAGCTAGTTCCATTTATAGATATGAAATAATGTTATCTTATTTATGGGTTAATTTGGTGATCACCCAGCCGCCAGATCGAAAGTTCGTGGGTTTTTGTTCATTTATATATAGGTCAAAATTGTCCGTCCCTATAAAAAAAGGTAAAAGCTATCCCTTACTCGTATGATTTGGAGGAATCCATCACTCGAATACAACTCTGGCGGGTATAGAAGGGGCCGGCGGGAGGAGGTAGGCAGACTAGGCAGTGGCGGTGACGCCTGGTGGCATCGGGGTCCTCGCGGCGGTGGAGGCGACTGGGCTTAGGTTAGGGCGGGGGCATTGCGGCCGTTCGCTGGAGTCGGAGAAGAAAGCGGCGGCGGGAAGGGGGAGGTGAAGAGGGGGGCAGCTTCGGTGCGATAGGGTCTCGGTGGAGCTCCAGCGAGACCCGACCACGCCGCGGCGGGGCGGTGAGCGTTGGGTGGCAGCGGGTGTCAGGAGGAGGAAGATGAAAAGTAGCAATAGAGAGAAAAATTGGTGTGATGGCTCACTGGGGTGAGATATAGACCGATCAAAAAAAATGTTATTGTCCATCTGCCAGCACATCTAGATCAGGACCGGGTGGGGAGAACATTAACGGCAGTTCGCCACGAGACGTGCCGGCCTTCCTTCCGGGCACACGCTTAACTTGTCGCACGAAAGCACCATGAGCAGCAAACCAGAATTGCTTGAGCATGTGGTTGCCCTCACAAAAAAAATTCTTACAGGCCGGAGTGTATCATGAACGACACCAAGACATTTTGCAACAGGCAGCAGGTTTGCGTGATGGTTTTAACATGCTACTATAGTCCTGAAGGTTTTTATATGCTAGTACTACTACTAGTAGTGCCTCTAGAACCCAGAAATTCCTGTGTCGTGCGAACCTACCGCATGCGCATCATGTGTTTCGGATTTCTGCTCTGCAAAAAGCAAGTCTGACATTCATCTTTGAACCCAGAAATTCACCTTCCATTCCATTGTACTCATGGAGAATGAAATACTCTTCCTATTTTTCCCCGTTCCAGAAACACGTACGGCTAGCTAGCATCCTAGCACAGGAATTCACCGGGCGGTCGTCGTCGATGCACTACTCAGGGCGCCGCGTGCCGTCTCGAACCGGGGCGCCGCCGAAGCACCCATCGTAAGGTTGAGCAGTTCCGTTCCTCAACTCGTCGCTCTAGACCCGCCGGCACGTGCAGGTTGGGCGAGACCCGGGTAGAATGCGTGCAGCTGCCTGCGCGACGTGATGGTCTGGACTTGGAAAGCTCCGACACGAGTCACAGGACACGCGCGGTGGTTGACGAAACGAATGCCCTGTTCGCCTAAGCTTATCTGCCATAATCAGTCAGTCATTCGGCAGTATTTTTCTTTCACAACAAATTAGTATCAGCAGCCGCCGCAGAAACGATCAGCTGGGCCAGAGCAAACGTGAACTTCTGTTGACTAATAGTGTATTGGTGCTCCTAATCCAAACAATTTGATTGGTTCGCCGATGGTTGTGTGAGATGATTCCAGCTACAGCTAGCTAGTACGCCTACTAGCCTACGTTATTCTTCGAGTCGATTGAGTGATTAGGGAAATTAAACTGGCGTGTCGGCAGGAGCTTGGGGAACAATCTGAGATCTGTGCTATGGACTCTGTTTCTGTGCGACATGGATCTACAACTGTGTACAGTTAGGAATTCAAGTTTTCTGTAATCTATAAGTAGAAGGCATTCTTAGAATCCACGCGCAACGACTTTTTTCAAAAGCTGTTCAGCTCTGGCTTTCATTCAGTACGCCCATATATTCACTAGTTTCTCTGTACAATCCCACTCTCGAGTCTCTTCCTATAATCCTCTTCCTGGCCTACAACTACAAATTAGAAACCGCATAGGGACACCGAACAGGAATCAGAGCGCGAGCCTGAGGTGGTCAGGGCAGGCGTCCGGCCGTCGGTACGGCTCCGCGCGCGCGGCGACCCGGACCTTGCGCTTCTCCAAGAACCGCTGGAGCGACGCCTTCCTCGCGACTGGCAGCAGGTCGGCGGCGGCCGCGGCGACGGAGACCTGTCCCTGCCCGCCGCGCTTGGCACCGGCGGTTGCCTCTGTTCCTGCACCTTCTTGCGCTGCTGCTGCGCCGCCGGCGGCGGCGAGGCGAAGCAGGCCCGCCGCCTTGTCCGCCGGGACGTCGTCGAGCACCAGCACACGGCCTCCGTACACGATGGTCATCATCTGCGCCGGCGCCGCTTGAGCCAGGTCGTCCAGGCCGTCGTCGGGGCTGACGTCGGCGCCCGGCATCAGCGGGAGGGGCCGCACGGGCACGGCTGCCGGCCTCGCGTGCGCGTGCTTCCTCTCGGCTTCGGCCGCCTTCACGTACTGGCTGAGCGCCCCGCACGCCGCCGCGAACCGGCTTGTCGCCGCAGCGGCGCCGCCCGTGCCTACTGGAGTTAAAGCTGCTGCCGCCATCGCCGCGCCGGCGATGAGCTGCTGCCTGCAGCGCGCTGCCTCGGGTTGGGAGTTGGGACCTCGGTTGCTTCCCGGTTTCGTGAGGAGGAATTCTTTGGTTTGGCTTGGCTTGGGCTTTTGGGTTGAGAGCTCGATTTTATAGATGGGACTGGGAGCGAGGAATCGTCGGGGATAGTATCATGCATGATATGGGTGTGTGTGAAGCTGCGCGGCGCGGTGGGTCGTCGGCACGAACAACACGTGAAAGTTGCGGTGGGAGCAGCGTAAATAAAACTACCAGCCGGTGGACCGTGGACGGACAGCGGCATGCACAAGTGGTGCAGTGGACGACTTTGGCCGACACCGACTGGCCGCGGACCCGTGCTGGGACCGTCGGAGATTTGCTTACAGATTAGTATTACAGAGGTACCTCACAAATCACAATCACCACATACGTCGTGCCGCAGCCGCACCGTATACAATTAGTACATATTCTGTACTTGCCAAGCGGGCAGAAGCCAATATAAAATTGTGGCAAAAAAAAAAAGCAAGCCAGTTTAAAAGCTAAAAAAAACACGTGGTTTCGAATTTTGATGCTATGAAATTTGTCCATCCTACTCCGTCCGTTCAAAAAAAAAAAACTCTCGCTTTCTAAGGATTCCTAATTTTAACCAAATGCTTATAAAAAAGTACGACTCCACTAATTCGTGAACGGTTCACTCAATTCTAGATCAACAATCGAGCCGACACGTCCCACTAGTTTCTTTCTCGGAAAAAATAAACACCCACTTATTTCACTATTTGAACAGTGCTGTGCGCACTGATCATTCCCTTTTCGCGCACGCTCTGGCACACGTGTGCTGGTTCTCCAACCTAGTTAATCAGCGATCCCACTAGCCCAGCAACTTTCTTTTTTTAGAAAAAAATATTTCCACAACTTTCCTTTTTTGAAAGTTACAAAATTATACTCACACACTTTTATGTATATATCTTTTTTTTACAAAATTTATCACCGTATTTTCTTAGAAAGTTGCAAATTTAAGCACATAACTTTTATATATAATAATTTGCGAAACATAACTTATCAACACTATTTTCTTTTCTAAAAAGAAGATTCTCGCATTTTTCCTTTTTTGAAAAGTTACAAAAGTATACACATAACCGGTATGCATAACTTTTTATTTAACATCTTTTCATCATAACTTTTATTTTTTGAGAAAAAAACATTTCCATAACTTTTCATTGTTGGAAAGTTATAAGTTATACACATAAATTAATAACGTTTTACGGAACAGCTTATATCAACATAATTTGTCATCATAATTTTTTTACTTTTCTTTTTTGCAAAAAATTCCATAACTTTTTATTTTAAAAAAATTACAAAATTATACTCACAACTTATGTACATGACTTTTACGTGGCAAATTATCATCTTATCATTGTAACTTCTGTAGATTTCATAAGATTCAATTATATCGGAAGAAGAGAAAAATTGAAAGAAGAGAGAAAATGGTGAAAAGGAAAAAAACATGGTGCACTGTTTTATATTATACGTCTACAACTAGTATATGAATATATATGATCATGTAAAATAGATAGGTTAAAATAAAAAGATAAATAAAAAAAGTCGGTGATCTCCAGAAGGACGCGATCTTCATATCTAAGTGTAGTTGTAGGATCTGTTTGTGTGTGGTGTTGGCGTGTGTATGTTCATGAACAGATGCTACAGCTGTACGTAGATGAGAGACGTAAAAAAAAAGATGGACGCACTTGTGGTTAACGTGCGAGCACTTGCGCGTGTCTGATTCCAACGGCTTGGCAGCCTCCGCTCTGTGTAATAGAAAGAGACAAGGGAGAGAGAGAACAACGGAAGCTTTACAGGAGAAGGAGCAACGCGCGGCGTGGACACGTTGTGGAGAGTGTTCTTTCGGTCGCATCATTCTTCGCTGGATTGGAAACGAGTGAACGCTTGTGAAAATGGATTTTGAAAAAAAAAATTGATGTTTATGATGCGTAATAAGTATTATTGCATTAATCATGGAATATATTTTCACGGTAGATCTAAATGTAGATAATGTCTTCCATAAACTTAGGCCTTGTTTAGTTTCTAAAAATTTTTGGGTTTTACAGCAACATCGAGCGTTTGGACATATACATGAAGTACTAATATAGACGAAAAAAACTTATCGCACAGTTCGGTGGGAAATCGCGAGACGAATCTTTTAAGCCTAATTAGTCCATGAATAGCCTTAAGACGTGTGCTACAGTAACCCACATGTGCTAATGATGGCATAATTAGTCTTAATAAATTCGTCTTGCAGTTTCTAGGTGAGCTATGTAATTAATTTTTTTTATTAGTATCCGAAAACCCCTTTCGATATCCCACAAAAGATCTGATGTGACACCCAAAATTTTTTCTTTCCCCAACTAAGCACAGCTTTAGTCAAACTTAAAATTCTTGGACTCCTTATGAAGCGAGATTCACATTCTTTTTTGGACGGAGGAAGTAGCCTGGAACAAGGCATCGTTTTTCAAAGCCCCCAGCTTGAGTTTTTTTTTTCCGTCACAATGAGTCAAAAAGAAAAACATGTCTAGCTAGTTTCCCCTATCTTTTCCTATAGCTTGGTTCATTTAGGAATATGCTTGGTTAGCACAGCTCTAATTCCAAGATTTATGCTAGATATACATGTAGTTTCAAAGCTAAATTAAAGGTGTTTAAGTACATATAAATGATTCATATTGATGCATGCCTTCGACCACTGGCGTACCTCTAGCTCCAGTAGTTATTAGAATCAGTTTTAAGAAATTCATGAATCTTTTGGAGCTAGAAATTTACTAAACATCTAGACGTACGTTTTACATTTTCTTTTTAAAGTAGGAGTATTCGTTTTTGTTGCTGTTCATGGTAAAGGAGCGTCTTTTTCAATGATGGAAGGAACGTTGTTGTCAAAAAAAAAAATGATGGAACTGTTTGAAATCGATCGGAGGCCCGGAGGCCGACTAGTAACACAACCCAGTTGAACTCGGCCGGGCTGACCACCACCACACCACACACACGCCCACAGAACGAAAGTTCACCAGTTTGACGGTTTCGTTCCTGATTTTTGGTTGGATTGGAAAAAGACGAAGACGACCCGCAAGCCTGCCTGCACGTGCGAAGTTAGGTCGACGGAGGAGGATGCGTGGTGTGGTGCCTGCCACGCGATGTGCCGGCCCGCGGGGCACACGATGGATTTGACCTCCGCCAGCCCGACCGCGCGAAAGTAAAGTTCAACGGTAAACCAGAAGCGGCCGCGCGGTACGGTGCATGCTGGTGCAGCGGGAAGCTCCGACACGCTCCAGTGGTCGGCGAAAGCGACGGCCTACTTGTACTACTCTCATTCCGCACCAAGAAGCTTCTCCCACCGACTGCTCTAGTATTGGAAAAAGTCTACTTTGACCCCCTCAACTATGGAGGTCGTCTACTTTACTTCGAACTATGAAACGGTCTAATTTATCTCCTGAACTTTGCAAAACCGGTCAAATCACCCCTCGAGCGGTACTGTAGCAAAACCACCGCCCAAAACCGCTCGAGGGGTGATTTGGCCGGTTTTGCAAAGTTCATGGGGTAAATTAGACAGTTTCATAGTTCGAGGGTAAAGTAGACGACCCCCATAGTTGGGGGGGGTCAAGTAGACGTTTTCCCTCTAGTATTTGTTGTAGAAATTAATGCTTGTTGTTACAGTACTGTATTATTCTTTGATGCCTCGAGAGTTTGAGGCCAAAATGCAAAAAGTTTTTAAGATTCTCCGTCACATCGCATATGCCGGTACGTGTATAGAGCACTACATGTAGGTAAAAAAATAACTAATTACACAGTTTATCTGTAAATATCGAGATGAATCTTTTGAGCTTAGGGGGTGTTTGGTTTGAGGTGTTAAAGTTTAACAAACATTGTAGCACTTTCGTCTTATTTGACAAAAAGTTTTCAATCTTGGACTAATTAGGCTTAATAGATTTGTCTCGTAAATTACTCCTAATCTGTGTCGACATGCATGCAATTAGTCTACATTTAGTACTCCATGCATTTGAGGGAACATTGATGTGATGGGAGTTAAACTTTAACAAAAGATAACCAAACAAGCCCTTAGTTAATCTATGATTGGACAAAGTTTGTCAAATACAAACGAAAATGCTACGGTGCTTTTTAAAAATGTGATGGGAGCGAAAGCTGGCCCTCGACCAGGGTTCGACAGCTGCCCTCGAGCAACGGAGTTAGGGACGACCCAGGGTGCGCCCGTACATGGCCAGGGCTCGAGCCACGCTCTCGAGGCACCCCAGGACGTATTCGAGGCTAAAGGAGGCGGTCCACGTAGGAATCCCCCCGGGGGAGGCACCGAGCCCTCGAATCCTGTCGAAGGGAATCGAGATCCACACGACCACTTCTTGGCATCTTTGAGAGCGCCTCCGGGCCACTAGCTGACCCCTAACAACTGGGGCACGGGCTCTCACTCGAATTCCCCCGCTAGCAACTCACCGGGGATCGTCGGAACTCGCCCAAACAGGGGTAGTACGGCGTTCCCCACCCCTCCTCCTCCTTCCTGAAGGAGGAGCATGAGGGTCGCACAGCAAAAGACGGCCGGGACTCTGATCGACCTCGTGCGCGCGAGGCTCGGGGGCTCGACCGCACAAACCTAAGCCTCGAGGGAGCGGAAGCTGGCCCTCGACCAGGGTTCGACAGCTGCCCTCGAGCAACAGAGTTAGGGACGACCAAGGGTGCGCCCGTACATGGCCAGGGCTCGAGCCACGCTCTCGAGGCACCCCAGGACGTATTCGAGGCCGAAGGAGGCGGTCCACGTAGGAATCCCCTCGGGGGAGGCACCGAGCCCCCGAATCCTGTCGCAGGGAATCGAGATCCACACGACCACTTCTTAGCATCTTTGAGAGCGCCTCCGGGCCACTAGCCGACCCCTAACGACTGGGGCACGAGCTCTCACTCGAATTCCCCCGCTAGCAGCTCACCGGAGATAGTCGGAACTCGCCCAAACAGGGCTAGTACGGCGTTCCCCACCCCTCCTCCTCCTTCCTGAAGGAGGAGCGTGAGGGTCGCACAGCAAAAGACGGCCGGGACCCTAATCGACCTCGTGCGCGCGAGGCTCGGGGGCTTGATCGCAACGAATCATTCCCAATAAAATGAATACAAGACCTCGGAGGAGTCTCAACACTCCACCGAGACCTCGGGGGCTACACCCGGCGGGTGCGCTCGCGCGCCCCAACGGAAAAAATCACGACGCTACAACTCCAGTTCAAACAAACCTCTGGGAGAGTGATCACACACTCACCCAAAGGCTCGGGGGCTACTGTCGGTACCAACAGTACGGGGGTACCCACATCCATCGTTAATAAAAAACTAAAACGACTGAAACCGCAATAAAAGGCAGCCCGCCTCGACCTCGTATCTAGTCCGCCTCGTACGAGGCCCGCTTGACGGGGCGCCTCGACCGCGCTCCGGCTCCGACTCGTACGAGGCCCGCTCGACGGGGCGCCTCGACCGCGCCCCATCCCGTACGCAAGATACCTCAATGGCGCTCTGACCCGCGCGAGGCCTGTCCGCCCACTGGGAAAAACTCCGACTCGCGTAAGCCCGGGTCGAGCACCTCGACTCCTTCTCTTTACCTACCCCAGGACAAAAGCCATGGCATTTAATGCGGTTATCTACTACCACCTACCATTATGACTGCAACCAGGATCGACGTGGGAACAATGCCCGTGTCAGATCACACTGTTTTACCGCCCATCCCGTGATGGGAGGTGAAACCCGTCACTATACCCACCTTACCACGCACTGTTCACCATCAATCACCCTCGAGGGAGGATAAGACAAGGTCCGTTCTCCGCAATCTCGGGGATTCGGCCTTATCCATCCGGCCTCGACCCGGCCTCGACCCAACCCCGACGCTCGACACAGTTCAGCGGCAAGGGAGGGACGGTATGGCACGACGCTCCGGGTCATTTCGCCGTCTCGTCTCCCACGACGCCATGGTTTCCAGGGATGGCCGGCCATTCCCAGGGCACGTCGCTATGGTCAGCTCAACAGGAATCGACAAAAACATCACCTCAAGGCTCCCCGTCGTCTTGGCCTCCTCTCGCCTTATAAAAGGGCAGGCCAGGGTTCTACAACGAAGAACGAACAAGGGACAACGAACGAAGAAAAACACGAAACAACAGTCAAGACACAAGATAGAGATCGATATCTCAAGCAATCACCCTTGTCCTCTTTTTCCTCTCTTTGAGACTTGGGCTCGACGCCCTCTCTCGCATGCTTGTAACCCCTACACGAGCACTTCGGTGCAAGGAAATACAAACTTCTCCCCCCCGCTGGACGTAGGGCCTTCTTTTGCCCGAACCAGGATAAACCCCCGTGTGTTCTTCTTGCATCACCATCCAGGAAAGAGACACGCAGCATTTACTCGTTGGTTTAGGACCCCCTCGGGTCCGAACACCGACACATGGAATATATTTTCACAATAGATCTAAATGGAGATCTAAATGTAGATAATGTCTTCCATAAATTTAGTCAAACTTAAAATTCTTGGACTCCTCGTAAAGCGAGATTCACATTCTTTTTTGGACGGAGGAAGCAGCCTAGAACAAGGCATCGTTTTTCAAAGCCCCCAACTTGAGTTCTTTTTTTTCCCCATCACAATGAGTCAAAAAGAAAAACATGTTTAGCTAGTTTCCCCTATCTTTTCCTATAGCTTGGTTCATTTAGGAATATGCTTGGTTAGCACAGCTCTAATTCCAAGATTTATGCTAGATATACATGTAGTTTCAAAGCTAAATTAAAGGTGTTTAAGTACATATAAATGATTCATATTGATGCATGCCTTCGACCACTGGCGTACCTCTAGCTCCAGTAGTTATTAGAATCAGTTTTAAGAAATTCATGAATCTTTTGGAGCTAGAAATTTACTAAACATCTAGACGTACGTTTTACATTTTATTTTTAAAGTAGGAGTATTCATTTTTGTTGCTGTTCATGGTAAAGGAGCGTCTTTTTCAATGATGGAAGGAACGTTGTTGTCAAAAAAAATGATGGAACTGTTTGAAATCGATCGGAGGCCCGGAGGCCGACTAGTAACACAACCCAGTTGAACTCGGCCGGGCTGACCACCACCACACCACACACACGCCCACAGAACGAAAGTTCACCAGTTTGACGGTTTCGTTCCTGATTTTTGTTTGGATTGGAAAAAGACGAAGACGACCCGCAAGCAGGGCTGGACAAAAAGCTCGTTAAGCCGGCTCGGTGGCTCGGTACAAAAGTGCTCTGATTGGACTCATTTATTTTTTAAAATGAAAATGACTTGATTTGGAACGACTTTCAACTTAGGCTCGTCTCGTTAGGCTCGTTGTGAAGTTGAGTCTTAAACAATGCAGAAAATAATGATGAATAAGATTATACCAATTTCTAAAAAAAACTCGAAAAAAACCACGGTTGGCTCGATATCCTACCCGCAAGCCTGCCTGCACGTGCGAAGTTAGGTCGACGGAGGAGGATGCGTGGTGTGGTGCCTGCCACGCGATGTGCCGGCCCGCGGGGCACACGATGGATTTGACCTCCGCCAGCCCGACCGCGCACCGCCGCGCGAAAGTAAAGTTCAACGGTAAACCAGAAGCGGCCGCGTGGTACGGTGCATGCTGGTGCAGCGGGAAGCTCCGACACGCTCCAGTGGTCGGCGAAAGCGACGGCCTACTTGTACTACTCTCATTCCGCACCAAGAAGCTTCTCCCACCGACTGGTCAGTATTGGAAAAAGTACCCCTAACTATGAGGGTCGTCTACTTTACTTCCGACTATGAAACGGTCTAATTTATCCTCTGAACTTTGCAAAACCGGTCAAATCACCCCCTCGAGCGGTTTTGGGCGGTGGTTTGCTACAGTAACAGCTGTTTTGTTACTGTAACAGCGGTTTTGTCTTTTTATTTATTTATTTCGTCCGAATCTTTGAAAAATCATAGTAAATCACAGAAAAATCATAAAATGGAAAATCCAATTTTGTTGGACTCCACATGAGTAGATGTACACAATGAACGTATAATATAGTATGCTTTATACAAAGTTTTTTTGCTGTAAATTTGGATCTATTTTTTTCTGTAATTAATTTGAATAATTCATACAACAAAAACTTTGTACTAAAGCATACTATATTATATATTCACTGTGTAGATCTACTCATGTGGAGTCCAACAAAATTGGATTTTCTATTTTATGATTTTTCTGTGATTTACTATGATTTTTCAAAGATTCAGACGAAATAAATAAAAAAAAAGAAAAAGACAAAAGAACGTTACTGTAGCAAAACAGCGGTTACTGTAGCAAAACCACCGTCCAAAACCGCTCGAGGGTGTGATTTGACCGGTTTTGCAAAGTTCAGAGGATAAATTAGACCGTTTCATAGTTCGGGGGTAAAGTAGATGACCCCCATAGTTTGGGGGTCAAGTAGACTTTTTCCCTCTAGTATTTGTTGTAGAAATTAATGCTTGTTGTTACAGTACTGTATTATTCTTTGATGCCTCGAGAGTTTGAGGCCAAAATGCAAAAAGTTTTTAAGATTCTCCGTCACATTGCATATGCCGGTATGTGTATAGAGCACTACATGTAGGTAAAAAAATAACTAATTACACAGTTTATCTGTAAATATCGAGATGAATCTTTTGAGCTTAGTTAATATATGATTGGACAAAGTTTGTCAAATATAAACAAAAATGCTACGGTGCTTTTTAAAAAGTTTTTGCAAACTAAACATGGCCTGAGGCATGTCACAGGTGATGTGCGAGGGACGGGACCAGTGGGCACCATTGCTTCTTTCGTAAGAAAATTGTAATTCTCCATTCAAGATAGAGTTTTTCCTCTGTACAATCGACTCTTCTTACACTTACAGTACACTTACAGGCCGGCTGTATCAGAGCGTGAGAGCGAGATGGTCCGGGAACGACGACGCCGCGGCGGCCTTGCCGGCGTCCGCCGGACGGCTGTAGGGCGAACCGCGCGCCGCGACCCGGCCCTTGCGCTTTTCCATGAACTGCCGCAGCGACGCCTTCCTCGCCATGGGCAGATCATCCTTTCGCAGCACCCATGGCGCGGCGCCTTGTTGCGCGGCGGCCGCGAGCCGGAGCAGCTCGGCGGCCCTGTCCGCGGGGACGTCGTCGAGCACCACCACCCGCCCGCCGTACGAGATGGTCAGCTGCTGCGCGCCCGGCGACGGCCCCGCGTCCGCCTCCGCCGTTGACAGGTCCGCGCCAGGCATCAGAGGGAGTACCCCTACTACCGTGCCTGCCAACGGACGCGGCTGATCCACCGTCGTCGTCGCCACCGCTGCCGCTTTCACGTACCGGCTCAGCACGTCGCACGCCGCCGCGAACCGGGCGCCGTGGCCCTGGACGCTCCCCGCTGCTGCCATTATCTTGATCTCCTTGCTTGCCTTAGCTCTTGCTGCTTCTTGATCCTGTCGCGCGCGCTGGGCCTGGGAATGGGCTGGAGGAGGCGAGGAGCTCGAGTATGTGACGGAAGGTTTCGGCGGATGGACTCGGGAGGAGATTTTTATATCGGCGAGGTGGGTGGGTGGGAGTGGGAACGACGGAATCGCGCGGTGCTTGCGGTGTGAAACCGTGGTTTTGGGTCCTCACCACCTTTCTGGCACGACCAACACGTGACTGGATTTTGGGTTGGCGCGCCGCGATGTTTCGAAAATCGGACGTGCGTTCTGGCTGCCTGGTTGTGGTTGCCGTGGTGGCCGGGGCTGCTGGGCTCCGCTCTGTGTCTTGATGGTTTTCCGTGCCCATGCGTGGCTTGGCTCAAAGCAAAATGATAGGCTGTGCTGTGGGTTAATATTGCGCCACTGTCATACTACTCCATTTTGTTTTGCTACTACCGCACAACTTATGATGTTTCTTATCAGAGCGTAGAACTAGATTTAGATGGGACCAACTCTAAGATTTTGTTTGGTAGGGTCTCTTTGAGCACATTCAGCCCATTGGAAAAGAAGAGAGAAACTTGACACCTTGGTTCCGCGAGAGCAGGTCGATCTAAGAGCACGTGCAACGCAAAGACTCCTATAATTGTAAAGGCGCTTAGATGGAAAGATAAAATATTATGTAAGCAAGTGTCTTTCTACGAGTTTAATATATAATAAAAGCTAGTAGAGAGGGTCAAACCCCTCCTGTTTCATCAAAAAAAATCTATAATACAAAAATGAATTATTTGAAGGCTTTTACGTACATTGTGGCCGTTGCGTCGCAGGACCTTTTAATTTCCAGCACCTTGGTGTCTAGCTATAGCTAGAAATAGCTGGAAAAGAACATAATGTTGTTGCGGCCGTTGAAGGCGTGAGGTTGAAAAGAACGCATCTGGTGTCTAGCTATTTCTTTCGTGGATTACGCCCAATATCCGTAGTGTATGTTATTTTGCCATGAACTGCCAATAAGCTCTCGGCCGGATTTTCTGATTAACGCTGTTCTTTTGTTGACACATGCATGGGATTTAGCATGTTATAAACATGAATACGAACTTTTGTTGCGTGTCGTCGTCGAAAGAGCTGTTAACAAAGAACACATACGTATATGGACTTGCTATAGTGTGTCAAGTCAGTGTCAAGTGTGACATTTCTACTGTTGCCAATAACAATCGTTCAAAAAAGGAGACGAGGACCCATGCAATTCGCGCAACTTGTATTCATATAATTTATACATGCTACAAAGCTAAGCTGAACTTTCCTATATACACTACACGCCAATACGACGTCATCGACGCGGAAACAAAAAGCGTAGTGAAGTCCACTACGCGGCGGCGACGGCGAGATGGCGACGCCGACGACGCATCAGGCGCGCCCTCCTCCTGGAACGCCAAGGCCGAGCCAGGAGGACCCCGCGTCTTGTTCGCCCGCCTGCAGGTTCCGTCGTTCCTCGTTGGACGACGCCGGGGCTGGGCGGGCGGCGTAGGGCGCCCGCGCGACGAGCCTGTCCCGCCTCTTCTCCATGAACCGCTGCAGCGACGCCTTCCTCGCCACCGGGATGTCGGTCGTCGTCCCTCCGGCTCCGGGCAGGTCTGGCCGCTCCCGCTCGGCGACGAGCACCAGCAGCTCGGCCACCCTGTACGAAGGGGAAGTCGTCGAACACCACCACGCGGTCGCCGTACCGTACATGATCGTCAGCGGCGCCAGTTGCGTCGTTGCCTCGGACGGCTCCTCCTCCCTGACGTCCGGCGTGACGTCGGCGCCCGGCATCAGCGGCATCGTCGTAGGCGGCGCCGTGGTAGGAGCCGCTGCCGCTGCCGCTGCCGGCGCCGCCGCCATCGTCTTGCCAGCGGTGGCGGCCTCGGCCTTCTTGACGCACCGGCTGAGCACGCCGCACGCCACGTCGAACTGCCGCCGCCGGCCGCTGAAACCCGCGGGTGCCATCTCGATCGCGACCCCAGGAAGAAGAATAACCACCGAATAAAAATTGCGACTGGTGAGACTGTGTGTGTGCGCACGTTGGTATTGCCTTCCAATTCCGTTCGGCTGAACGCCTCGACTCAGTTATATAGGCAAGAGAAAGAGAGAAAATGGCGAAGGCCTCGATCGATCGTGTGGCGATCCCTGCGGGTGGCGTGGGGTGGTTCCGCTGGATCCGCACGACGCCACGACGAGAACGTGGCGAAATGAAAGGCGGAGGCTGCGGCATATTTTAGTCGGCCACACGACGCTCATGGCATGTGAAACACTATGACGGGACGTGCTGCTATGAGGCTTTTTTTCGGTTTTGGGCGCGCACGCAGCGTCGCTGCCGGCCGGTTTCCGCGGATCGGAGGAGGGAAATGAGCAGCGTTTTGGCCGTGCGCGCAGCGTGTTTTTGGCGCTTTCGGTTCGTTAATTTCCCCGCGCGGTGCGCCTCCGCTGTCGCCCCTATAATTATCTTTCCTTGCTTTCGGTGCGGGTATATGTCACGACACCAGCGAGCTGGCACGGGCGCACATCTGGACCTCTCTGTTACGCGCACAAACACAGCTTAAATGCGAGGGCTGTCTATCACTCAATCCGGAGACCAGCGCAAATTGTTATCATGAATTGTGTGTCTTAGTTGTGGTGGAACGTGTCTATCGGGTTTCTAAGTCTCCAATCTATCACGGGTTTGTCTACATGTCTGGCGACAGATTTTGTAACCAGAAATCTGTCAACTTTTTGACAAATCAACAGCTGCCACATCAGCCAAGAAAAATGACAGATTTGAAGCATAAATATCTGTCGGATTTCCAGAATACGGGTACAAAATTGACAAAGATACAAAACCCATTACAATTAGCACATTCAAAACACATAAACGGTGGATTTCTAACCTCCACTGACATTCTGTTTAGGGCAATACTAGCAAAAATAGTGGGTATTACATGTACTGTTGCCCAGATTCATCCAATGATCTGAAACAATCTCAAAAGCAACAGGTTGCCTTGCTTTCCACTCCATGTACACCGATCTTGCTTTCCACTCCATGTACATCTATCTTGTTCTCGGCCACCAAGGCTTCTAGTCTTTTCTTCTCTTTACTAATCTTCTAGCTGCATTCATTCCCAGAAAACACTTCTTTCACCTTCCCTAGTAACTGGACCAGCTTCAGTAACAGAACCGCAAGCATGGCATACAACCACCATGATCAGACCTCATGTATGCCATTATTTGATTATTCAATCTGATTCCAAATTCCATCGCACGATGTCTTGACCACTGTAACACCTCGGTCATCATCCAGAGCTGTTATTTTCTTTTGATGACAAGCTATCAACCACATCACTACCTCTGTAGTTTGTCACCCAGGATCAGGGCTAAGGCTAAATGACTGCTGACTGTTCAGAGCACACGCTGACATTGAGGAACTTTTGTCGGCAGCAGCGCCCCAGACATCAAAGTTTGTATTTTCCAGGAGACCGTCTGAGGCGATCCTTGCATCTCAGAATGGTCCAATGCACTTTCCCTTTGCAAACTTGATGCAAGCCTCCTTTGCTGCCTCGAGACAAGCAGCCATCTCTCGCTCTTCACATCTCTCTCTTTCTTCATAGTCAGTCGGGGCAGCTACAAGTAAGCCTTTCCACCAGGGAGGCTTGCATTTGCGTGATGCACTGATTGAGTGCCCTGATTGTGCACCAGCCTGCAAAGATGTGTTTCTGTGTCGTGTTATTGCATTTTGAGGGAGGGAAAGGAACTCTTATGAAACAGAATCTACTACTAATTACTCTACGACAAATTAAAGCTTGTCAAATGTGAATGATATGTGCAACACAAATGAAATATGGCAAGCTCAGCCTTTCAGTGAGCAGCAAGTAACAAAACAGCAATTATAGTCATATCCATATTCCAAGGCAGCATGACTAGATTTGAGAGAAATTGAATTTACTTCTCAGATCATTTATTGACGTGCATACCTCTTAAAAAAAGTAACGGTAAGCCATGAAATTTGACAAACTTTCCTCGCTGCTCTTCATAAAGCTACAGTAAGACATGAAATTTGACAAAAACACTAGGTAACAAAATCATTACAGCTCAGGACATTACAGCTAAAAAAAATACAAACAACTCAACTAAATTGACCATTACAACTCTGAAAAATACAGGTTAAAAAACAACTCAACTACACCTTGTATTGCTCCCTCACACATCAAAAAGGTCAACACATCAATAACTCATCAAAGAAGAGACAAGCAGAGATTTACCAATCTTCTTACAGATATAGCTGCAAAAAAATTACAGTCCATAGGCCACATGACCATCATGCAGTACCCCCAAAACAAAAACATACACCCACCCACACACACAGAGAGGAAGAGAGAGACACACATACAAATACACCAGCAGCGCCAGAAAACACATGCACCCACACACAAAGACGCCCACAAACACAAACACACAGAGACAGAGAAAGAGACACACACACACAAATACACCAACGGCCCCAAAAACTCGTGCACCCACACACACAAACACCCACAAACACAGACACACTTACACCCACACACTCACATTCACACTCACACAAACACACACCAAAGCTTGCACCCACACACAGACACATAAAAAAATTATAGCCCATAGGCCACATGACCATCATGCAGTACCCCAAAACAAAAACATACAACAGCTGCAACACTCTAAACAAACACAGATACCCACCCACACACACAGACACACACACACACAGAGAAAGAGACACACATACAGATACACTAGCAGCGCCAGAAAACACATGCACGTACACAAACAGACGCCCACACACACAAACACACCCACACAAACACAGAGACAGACACACAAATACACCAACGGCTCAAAAAACACATGCACCCACACACACACAAACACCCACAAACACAGACACACTTACACCCACACACTCACACACACACACACACACACACACACACACACACACACACACACACACACACACACACACACACACACACACACACAGGCACACACACCAAAGCTAGCACCCACACACACACACACACACACACTCACACACACGCGCACACAGACACACCAAAGCTACCAAAAACATGTACACACACCACATCTATAACTGAATAAGTCAAATATATACTTAGGGTACAGGAACCAAAAAGCAGTAGCAGTAGCAGCAGCTTTCCAAATATTGGATCAGCTGAATAAGAAACAATATGTAGATTGAAATTCAGAGCGTTGCAGCGGACAGTAAAGTTTCAGAGAAAACACAGCGGAAGACAACTGTTCTCAGAATTTTCTAGGCCTGATCAAACTGCAAGAATCTAAACAGCTTTCTGTCCCTTCATTCAACTGAATCGATTCAGCAGTGCTGCTCTTCAAAGAAATCCCAAATAAGCTAAGAGAATTAAATCACATTGGAATAGAGTTGTTGCTAGCACACCGAGCTTCACTATTTATCAAAGAAAACAAAACAAAATAAGCTGAAATAGAATACAACCTTACAATATCACTTCGCTCCACATTAGGTGCGAGAAGAACACAAGGTGATGGCAGGATAAAAAAATATGGCTGGGTGAAAACGGGAACAAAACATGACAAGATACTGAAATGTCAAAGGGAACAGATAGACAAGCAAGTGCATAACGCAACCTCACTCTCATTATGACCATCCATACAACAACAACATATCATGACCATCCATCTATTAGAAAAAAAAAACATCGCAAAAGAACTCATGATGATTCACTCCAAATAAAAATCAACAAGGAGCATCACAGCTGCTATGCTAGAACAACTGCATAAGTCGAGCCATCCACCAATGGCAAACGGGAACTGATGATTTATGCCTAGTCAAACTTCATCTAATGTATAGATTAGTTATTACTAAAAACAACACCCTATCCATCCATTCACAACAGACCAAACTTCATAGAGCACAAACTCCAGTCACCAAAAATTCTTCAAACAGCGGCTGCAATCTCGGACGTCTCTAAAGATTCCAGAGCATACATGTATGTTGATCAGATGACACTTTTTCCACTACTGGTAACAAAAGGGGAATGAATATGCCCATCACAGTTCCCCGCTAACTAAACAGTGATGGTTTCGAAACACGACCTAGGTGAGATCCAACAAATGTCACTTCAACAGTAAATCAACCACGCTCAGCAAATGCATATTATTGTTGGAGAAAAAAATAGTGCAACACAAAATCCAATGCCCAAAGAAGTTAAGCAACCCGCATTCCCAACAATTTGTCTTATCAATAGCTAAGGTTACAAAGTTGTACAGAGATGTTATTAATTAGTTATAAATTCAATAATATGTGCCTAGTAAAAAAAACAACTAAAAGGAAAACCTGGCCAACCCGAGCACAAATGACACCCAAGAGAAAAAAAGAATAGCACGCCATGCTTATTTCAGCATATATATGAATTACCGGCACCACATAGCAAAGAATAAAATATAAATTTACAACAAAAAATCTATGAATCATGTATTTTCTAAAGTACGCAATATGTTGCTGGTTCTAACACGGCATCAGAAGTGGGTAGAATTTCAAATCAGCTGAGAAATATAAATGAGCGGTACTACATTATTCAACAGAGTCACCTCATCAGGATCAGAAACAGGTAAACGTATTAGAAACCTTGCCCCTTGCAGCATAATTGGGCAATTATGTCCAAAATAAAACATTTCGCCTAATGTGATATGAAGACCCCAAATAGAGAAATTTTGCAGAACCTCATCCAAGTGCATCACCCTCCAAAGACGAAGATCCATCAAATCAAAGCTACTAATGCTCAAGGGAGCAACCAGCTGCACGCAAATGCACCGTTCCATGTGCAGTCCACAATCCACAGCACGAAGCTCACTGGAATCTAGAATATAGGGGCAAAAATTACAAGTCAAATCACGTCGAATTCCACAAAGCGTAACACGCAGGGCCCCAACAGCACTGTGTCAATGCCGCAGCCGCATCTACGAGCTGCCGCCGCAATCTAAAGCAAGCGCCAAAAGTCTTCGCCCTTCTTGGGCATCTACATCCTGTGCCAGGTCGCGGCCCCCCTACTGCGGCACCCACACTGCCCTTGAACACAAGCATGGGCGCCCAAGGAAAGGAAACACGCACAGCAGCAATAGCTCCTCAAATCAGAGCAAAAAAGTACAGGAACAAGAAACTTACGAAGGACCGCCACAGCTCCTTCAATCAGCAACAGCAGCAGCTCCTCTGCGGCCACCGGAACAGGCAAAGCGGCGGAGATGACCGCGCCACACCCACAGCCCGCCGCAGCACAGGGTGAGCAGCGGCGAGCATAGCGCCCCAACCCAACACACCCGCCGCGGCTCAGGGGAACGGACGCCGAGGACTGCGCCCCGCACCTCCCCCACCCCACCACCACCACCGTCCGACGCGGCAGGGGGAAAGCGGCGGCGAGGACCTGAACCGCTGCGGCACCTCCTGAGCGACCGCGCAGGGACAATACCGACTGCGGAAATGCGGATCGGGGAAAAGTCCGTGGAAAACAAAAAGGGTTGCAATACCTAAAGTCCGTTGGACCCGTTAGCGGGTGGAAATGCCTGACAAGTTGCACGAATCCTGAAGCAAAATGAAGGACCCATAATTCGACAGATAAAAGTCAGAAAAAACTGTCAACAAATAAATAGCATAAATATTTTTTATCATATTATCTATGCTAAGTAGGTTCTTGTATTTTTGAACCTTGGGGGCCGGTTTACACATGGTAGACGTGTTAGGGTAAATTTCTTATACTCATCGCATATGTTATGATTTTATTAGGAGATTATTAGTTAAGATTTATTGTTCAGTTAGTGCCGTTAGAGTAAGTACATTGGTGATAAGGGACTGTCTAACCTCTCTTTTTGAATCTAGGGTGCAAATGTTATTTTGCGTTTTTGATAGCAACAACACCTAAAAAAAAACTATTGCACATCTAGATAGCATCTGTGTATATTTTTATAAGTGGTTTTCCTTAGTTTATAAACTAGATTGACGTGTATAGATTGACAAAACCAAATGATCTCTCTATCATTATGTATCATGATATGATGATGGACAACATTGACGAGGTGACTGACAAAAGGATGTGCTTTGAAGGATATTGAGAGGGATAAAGCTTGAGTTGCCTGGGCTTATATAACAAAAAGTGAGGAAACAAGTCTTTCTAAGTTGGAGATTTAGTGTGGAAAACTATTCTACCGCCTGGGATGAAGAGCAACAAGTTTGGCAAGTGACCGCTAAGCTGGGAGGTCCATTAAAGGTGATCAAAATGATCGGAGTATATATCACCTTTAGATGCCAAGTTGTCGATGAGTTGGACATCGTTGCTAATTGATGTTTTGTGTTTTTAGGTTTGCATAAACCTTACCTAAAACATGGGGCATATGTTGATAGCAAAAATGTGCCTACAAGTGTAGCAATGGACTCCACCACTAAGTTTTTAGCATCAAGATGATCAAGAAAAATGTTTGGATCATCGTATTTGGTGTCCAAACAAAGAAAAGAGGGTTCTAGGCATAGTCAGCTAAAACAGACGTTGTGCCAGTTTTTTTTGTTCATGTTCAGCACGGCCTGACAGATTTTAGGATCCGGCCAAGCGGGCTTTCGTGGTCTAAGACTGGTTTGAGTCCAACTCGGTCACGACTCATTTTTTGTCGTGGGAAATTCGTTAGAGATGTTTTCTATTGGGACTAGACCAGCTTCTCTCTATATATTGGAGAATCACGACTGATTGAGTAATCCAACAACATATCTATTTAGCTTTTCCCCCTTACCCTAGCTTTTCAACCCCTGTTTGGCGCATCTCTTGGCGAAATTTTTTAGAGTTCCAGGTGGCCTTGGCGACACTAGGACAACCTCGACGTGCTCCTTCCAGATGGTTCTTTGCGGGAGGTGTTCTTGAGCTTTTTGGGGGCGAAGAACGCAGACCTGGTGGTCAGTGTTGCTGATCTCAGACGTCCTCGATGCGTGATAGGTCGTGAACGGTCTTGTACATGCTAGCTTTTGCTGGTGTGTGACCCAAATCTCGTCAATATTTTGTATCAAGCTTAACATTTGTGTTTTGTGTATACGTCAACGAATCGGTAAATTGTACAATACAATCGGTAAAGACAACACGCGACGTCGTTCACTGAGAAAGGAGAAAAAACGGCCAGTTCACGGCAGCGACGTCGAGACGACAACGGAAGCTGCATGAGCGGTTGCTTTATCCTGGGATCAACTTCCCATTCTTATCTCGGGCCATCGTCATCCCCATTGAATCCACCCAGCCTAAGCCATTTGTCAGCATCTTTTTCCCGCTGCTCTTTGGGCACCGCCGGCGCCGCCGGCGACGCGCGGGCAGGGGCGTACGGCGCGCGCGTGCGAAGCCTGTCCCGCCTCTTCTCCATAACCCGCTGCAGCGTCGCCTTCCTGGCCACCTGTAGGTCGGCGGCCAGTCCACCCGGCGGCATGTCTTGCCGAGCCGCGACGCGCATCACCTCCGCCGCCCTGTCCGCGCGGACGTCGTCGAACACCAGCACGCGCCCGCCGTACACGATGGTTAGCTTTGCTGACGCTGGCGCCGGCGCCGGCGCCGGCGTCGGCGTTGGCACGGTCTCCTCGCTGACAACGTCGGCGCCCGGCATAAGAAGCATCGGGGACGCAGCAGCCTGCGGCTGTACCACGGGACGAGAATGGGCTGCCGCGGTCTCGGCCCTGACGCACTGGCTCAGCACGCTGCACGCCACCGCGAACCGTCGCCGGCCGCTGCAACCCGCTTCTGCCATTGGAGATGGAGCCATCTCGCTACCGTAATTTTCCGGAGCTGGTACGAATTTCTGTATGCACATTGGTGCTGTTGCTTTCCCTTCCGGCACGGCCGCGCGACGGCTTTAATAGGCTGCCAGGGCAAGGCAAACTGGCAAAGCAAGCAGCGTCCTCGTGGAGAACGGAGGATTTGGGCCTTTGGGGGGCGGCTCGATCTGCACGGGGGAAAGGGTGGCCAAAAACCCAAAACGGTTGATGCGCTGCAACAGTTGCCGAACGGGGCTGTTTGGTGTGCTGGCAGCCGAACCCCGGCGTGCCGTACGTTCTTAGCTGTGCCCGCGCGTGTCCGCACTGGGGTGGGTTTCGGCGGAGGGGAAAATAAACGCGTTTTGGCCGTGCGCGCGGAGCCTTTCGGCCGGTTTTGCACGTTCGCGCGGTGCTTTGCAGCCTGCTGCCCGCCTTCGGCGCGGCAATCATATATTGTGCACGCTGGCACGAAACCTTAGATCTGTTCCTGGGTGCAACACGAGAGTTTAATGGGAAAACTGTGTGTATATCTATATTTAGCCACTAGAGTACAGCACTAGAAGTTGCTAATTCCGGCCCGTCGATCGATTAGGTAAACCAACTAGGAATAATCAACTGTTCTTAAATTATTAATCTTCAAGCGCAGTTCGGGAAAAAAATCTTCAAGCGAGCTAGAGGGAGCTCAGGAGCTGAGCCGTGTATGGAACGTGGTGAGCCAGCTAGTGCTTTGCGTGTTCGCTGTCACATCCGGGGTACCTGCACCGCCCGTAGATGTGACTGTAATCAGGCCATCAGTCCAGCAGCCGCCAAGGAGGAGGCCCACAAGGGCTGACGCCATCAACCAACATGGAGGTCAAGGCAAGCTAAGACGGGTGTATCTGAACGATAGTTAGGATCAATCTATTGCACATATCGTGTAACAAACTACGAACTCAATCTCTTAACCGATCGTCCTCTCTGTAACCCTACCTCTCCTGCCTATATATAGAAGGGTAGGGACTCGGGCTCGGGATCATCTTCCACCTATTTCAATCTACTACGTAGCTAGGAGCAACAACCCCTGTAATTGAGCATACGAATACAAGAGCAGCCGCACAACTGGAGTAGGGATTAGCGCGCACCGCGCCCCGAACCAGTATAAATTTCTGTGTCTCGTGTGCTACCATCTGATTCTGTCTACGGATCACGTTACTAGATATTGCCGGAGCAAAACAATCCGATAGTTGGCATGCCAGGTAGGGGTCTTTCACGTTCAGATTTATTTTTGCGTTTTAGATGGGAATCGTCTTCGACTTCGGTGACGAACTGGAGAAGATGTAGCCGGGCACGAGGATCGTCTTTGGTAAGCTCGACTTCATCCCCGACCAGTTGGAGACTTGCGCTTGTAGTAACCCGAGCCGACCGAATGGGAGGAGGAACAGTCTCTCTATCGCCCGTCATCTAGCCCACCACGGTCAGCTTTTCGCCGAACCTGGCCGAGAGCGTAGGCTCAGCGCTAATCTCTTCCTTCGAAAGATTAGGGATCCAGTCCCGACGACGGACACGGAACCTGATCTGATTCGCTCTCGATTCTTTGGAGTACCAACACACGCGGCAATGACTCACCAGACCCAGCTTCTTCAGGCTACCACACTGCCTTTTGGATCCCTTACAGAGGATTCGCAAAACCCGCATCAAACTGATCGGAATCGCAGCGATGACGACTTCGACTTGAATCTCATCGGAGTCACCATCCACAACCTCAGCCAGGACGACACCGTCCTAGAAAGATCGGACTACTCCGATGGAAACAGTCGGCGTAATACTCTCAACACAACTAAACTCATTAACACTGCGGCGTCATGCCTTTCACTCTACGATCGTTACCGGCCATACGGAGATAGCCGCTTGAACGCTGACGATGATGAAATCACCTCGCATACGCAGTTGTTATCTCGGCGCAAGTGATTATGAGGGGAACCGATAACTCACTCCCAAGCGTTCTCCTCACAATCACGTCGAGTTCGATTACGCAGCACCCTACGAGACCAGCCAGCATGCTCAGGATCGCCTGCTCAATCACAATGATGTGTTAGCAGATGAGAATTGGAAACTCTGATGTTAGCTCCAAGAGCAGAACATGGCTCAGGGCCGCTAGGCCCACAACGACATTCTGTGAGCAGTATGGTGTTTTCTAACACAGGGCAAAATTTGGCTGAGGCCATGACAAAAGCGGTGATGATGCCACAACCATCCACCGAGAAAGGCCGACAAGCTTTCCAAAGGATTCAAGAGCTGATAGCAGTCGCTGCCGACCGCATACCAGCACCCAGTGACGCATCTGTTACCCGCAGCCGCGTGCCCCGAAACTCAGGGGCTCAACCACCACACCGATCTAACAGATCCCCACACCGTAATCCAGAATGCCATCGAGTTCCTACCCTGCAGCTAGTTGACAATGGTGGTGGTGGGCAAGGAGGTGGTGGTGGTAGGCATACTACTAATGGGGGAGATCATGAAGATGACGGACTAACGATGACTTGGGAAGCAGTTGCTACTCCAACGGCGAGGGCAACACTCGTCACGACGGGAGAAATCCAAGGAATCAGCCCGAACCAGCATCACGTGTTGTCGAGGATGACCGCTGTGACTTGGTAGGACCTCCCGCGTTCAGATATCGGATCTGATCGGCTTCGATGCCTCGCAAGTTTCGTGCTCCAAACATTGACAAATACAATGGTGAGACAGATCCGAAGATTTGGCTGGTAAACTACCGCCTGGCCATGAAAGCAGCATCCGCACCGGACACGTTCTTCATGATTCAGTATCTTCCGATCTACCTCATTGATTCAGCCACAAACTGGCTAAATAACCTTTGGGAAGGTACGGTCAAGCAATGGGCTGACCTCGAAAGGGAATTCTGTAATCATTTTGAGGGGCTTACACTAAGCCGGGCATGTCATGGAACCTCCTGGGATGCAAACGCAAGACCGGTGAAAGCCTTCGTGATTACATCAAAAGCTTTACACAGTGAAAGAACAAACTTGAGGACGTCCCTGATGCTAGCATCGTCACTGCCTTTACCGCAGACGTTGACAGTGAGGCCCTTACTCAGGACATTGGGAGAAGAAAGAACATCAGCCTCCATGGCATGTTCTCCTTAGCCCATGAGCACGCCGACAGCGAAGATTGCTTTAACGCCAGCAATGGCAAATGCAAGTCATGACTCACCGACGACGCGGACCAATCCTTGGTAGCCATTGGGCGTTGGGCGTTGGTCTCCTCCTGTACATGCCTTCTTTGCTGAAGCCTTCTCTCTGCCTACAAAACTGAAGCTTCGTGCTCCATTCTCCACACCTGAGCCTAAGATTTTCAACTCTAGAACACAACAATGGAAACCCTGCCCAGAAACTTTTCTAGCCTCTTGAATCAAGGCTCTCCAACCCAATACTTGGAGGGTAGTGGCCAAATCTCACCACCTACACCCCAATCCCAGTTTCCCTTTGGAACATCCAATTTTCTGTAGAACTTCAATCCTTTTGGTCCTCTAGGAATCCACCCACCATATGGCCATTCTCCTCCTAGATTTCAAGGTGTTCAACAACAAGGGAGTTGGCTACAAGCTCCTCCACCTAGCTTTCAAGGATTTCATCTCCATGAAAGTTTGGGTGCACCTACAGGCAATTGGCCTCCACCAGTTCTTCAATTTGGCCATTTGGGCGGAGCTGTAGCCAACACTTCTTCCTATGGATCCGAGTCTAGTTCTTGATGCTATGCACAACAAGAGAAGTAATCAGTCAACATTGAAGATTTAAGTGATAGCAGTGAAGAAGAAGAACCAAAGAGGCGTCAACGCATCAATTGGAGTGAAGAAGAAAATGAGCGGCTTTTCAATTCATGGACACATCACTCCACTGATCTAGTAATCGACATCAACAGGAAATGTGAGTACTATTGGAAAGCTGTAGCTACTGAGTTCAACGACAACGCGCCAAAAAATAGCCACAAGAGGTCAGTCAAACAATTGAAGACACATGAGGTGATGTCAAGAGGGATATCACAAAGTTCAATGGGTCTTATGATCGAGCTATGAGTGCACGCAGCAGTGGGCAATCTGATGACATGGTCATGAAAATAGCCCATGAGATGTTCAAGTGAGGTAACAAGGGTAGGTCTTTTATATATGAGTACCTGTGGAAGGTGGACAAGGAGATGTCCAAATGGCGCAGAATCATCCAAGAGGAGAGCACAACAAAAAGGACCAAGCTATCTAACTCAGGAGCATACACTTCTTCATCCAACCAAGACACAGAGGGGGGAACCATGAGTAGAGAGGTACGTCCTAAGGGGCAGAAGAAAGTGAAGGCAAGGTTGAAAGGGACAGGAAACTCTGCTGCACCATCTCCTTTGAGCAACCAACCAAGTCAGAATATGATTATGTATCATGAAGCTATGTCAATGAAAGCAAAAACTGCAAGAGATAAAATGTATACGACCTATTTAAAACTGTTGGCAATAGATACCTCAAACTTCAATGAAAAAGAAAAAAATAGGCATGACAGCATACTGGACCAGATAGCAAAAGACTTGGCTGAGGAGTAGAAAGGCAACAAGAGATGCATATATCCCTGATATTTAGTGTAATTATTGTTTTCAAGTTAATTAGTTTTTATGTATTAGGTTGCATGGTTGTACCCCTAATATTTAGTGTAACTGTTATTTTTCTTTGTGTTGGCAGTGTATTTGTAAGCTTAATATGGATGTACCCCACTATTAATGAAACCAGCAGATGGCTGTTAAGGAAAAAAACTTGCTATTGCGTCTTATGACCTATGGATTTGGCATGCATTCTTTAGAGCTGCTGGTTCAAACAATGATATTAATATGCTTGACCAGTCACCGTTATTCATAGAACAGCTACAAGGCAAAGCACCCGAGGTTCAGTACATTGCTAATGGGTCACAATACAACATGGGTTACTATCTAGCTGATGGCATCTATCTAGAATGGGCCACATTTGTCAAGACAATCAACCGACCACTAAGTGCTAAGCATAATTTGTTTGCAAGCTGTCGAGAAAGAAAAAGAAAAGTCATGGAACGAGCTTTTGGGGTGTTGCAAAAGCGTTGGGTGATACGTCACCCAACGAGACTCTGGGAACGAGAAGAACTCGCCAATATTATGTATGCATGTGTTATTTTGCACAATATGATAATAAAGGATGAGAGAGACATCTATGACATACCAGATGATAATACATATGAGCAAGCGCAATCTTCCCCAAATTTAACCGGGCTTGCACATGGACCAATCTATGGATTCACAGATGTACTAGACAAAGACATGGAAATTCGCAATCAATCAACTCACATTCATCTCAAGGAAGATTTGATAGAGCACATTTGGCAAAAATTCAGTACACAGCAGCATGAACCACGCCAAGAGTAGAGTCTCATCCATATAAATTTAGGATTGTGTGTTTTCTTAAATTTAAATTTATTTGTACTCGTATCTGAAATAAGGCAATTGTAATTTTATTTCATTGTTCATTCATACTTTGCAAAAAGAAGTAGTACTATGCACGGATCGGAGGTTACGAACTCAAACTCGTTAGGCTAGTTACGCTACAAACTCCAACTCTCTTTTACAACTATATAAAAGCTAAAGCAGCTGCTATTACTATGCACGGATCGGAGGTAGGAAATGATTATACCTGCTGCTGAGATGCAGAGGAACAGGTCGGTTGAAAGCCCAAGTTTGGTTTTGGTAATTAATGACACCAAGTTGCTAATGCCATGTGTTAAGTGTTTTGAGTTAGGCATAAGCAACACATGTGATGAAGGTGTATGTGGCAAGGAGTGGTGGCCACAAGATCACAAAGAGATGGTGCATGGACATGAAATGATGATCATGGTGGAGATGCACATAAAATGAAGGACATGATGATCAAGTGGAAGAGAATGATCTAAGAACGCAAGACAAAGGTATAACCATAGGGTTTTCCTTTTACCGGTCTAAGATGAGTAGAGAAGTGATTGACCGAGTTTAGGATACATAGCCGACTATCAAGAGGGGCAATCACGGTTAGCTCGGGAATCAAGTGCCACTAGATCATTGTCTTGAGCATATGCATTAGGATCTAGTAAAGAGCTAACATAACGCCTTTTGGGGTTTGGGTTTCTCTCTCCCTCCCGCCGAGCTTGCGAGGCAGGATTCGGCGCTTTTTGGGGAAGTGAAATGCCTATTTTCTACTGCGCCGGAAGTCGGAAAAGAAACGGAGGCGAACGGCGGTCACTGTGGTGACCGGACGCTGCACCGGACGCGGTCACGGTTTGACCGGACGCGTCCGGTCAGTTCTCAACAGTTGTCAGGCACGAGGGTTTATGACCGGACACTAGTCTAGCCTGACCAGCGCGTCCAGTCAGTTCTCTTGTGCGCAGAAGAAGTGCGCGCGACCGGCGCGTCCGGTCCCTCATGGAACCGGAGCGTCCGGTCAGGCGTCCAGAGGGGTAGAGCGCAGCGGAGTGATGATCGGACGCGCGGCGCGTCCGGTCACGTACGATCGGACGCGTCCGGTCATGCTAGGAGCTTACTGGACTCCGACCGGACGCCAGGAGCAGCGCGTCCGGTCAAACGCTAGAGCGCGTCTGGTCATAACAACGGTAACTTTTGACGCGCACTGTTCACGCTTGTCCTGCACCCTGACCGGTGTGTTCGGTCAGCATGTTTTGAACTGTGTCATCCGGTAACGGCTAGCTGCGTACCCCTTCGCTAACCTTGGAGGATGTCCGGGGTTTGAGGGTAACTCTTGCATATTTTGAGACCTAGAGACATCCTTTGAGCTAGAGAACAACCCCTCCACTCATTTCTTTGCTTGGTTGCACATCTTAAGTGAGATTGAGTGAGATTCAAGTGCATTACTTGAGAGTTGCATTCTAGAGGCACTTGATCTTCGAGTTGCTGTGGATTTCTTGTTACTCTTCCATGTTTCCCGACACGGTAGACGGCTTGGAGCAGCGGAGGTGATTGAGCTCGTAATTGGAGATTGTTGGAGCCCTCACCAAGTGTTGTAAGGGGTTCTTGATCCTTCCCCGTGGGAGTTCGCAATTGGATACTCTAGTAGAGCTCGTGGCTTGGAGGATCCCCATCTTGTGTGCGGTTATGTGGCACCCGCCAAGGGCTCGACTCTTGATAGTCGATTAGCTCGCAAACCGACAAGTGGGTGTATCGCCACAACGGGGAGTAGCTTGCCGGGAAGCAAGTGAACCTCGGGATAAATTCTTGTGTCATTCTCTTCCCGAGGTTTTCTATTATATGATTAATTGATTGGTATTTCTCATCTCTACACGGCGGTATAATCACTCGAAACTCTTCTCTCACATTACTTCTTCTATCTAGCTTGTAGTTGTTGTTGTATTTAGTGAATAGCCTTATTCTAGACTTATGTAGGTGGCTTGCTTAATTAGTTAGAGCTAGTGCATTTGCTTCACCACCTTTCGTACTAACGTGTGGTTAAGTAATTCTTGTAAAAGATTTAATTAGGCTATTCACCCCCTCTAGCCTTTTGGACCTTTCAAGTGGTATCAGAGCCGAGGCACCATTTATTTGAGGCTTAACAACCTACGGTGAAAAGGAAATGGCTCAATTAAGCTTGCACATCAACAACACCAAGAAGACACCTCACTTTGATGGCATAAATTATGCATATTAGAAGGTTAAGATGACCGCACACCTAAAGTCAATCAATAGAGAAGTTTGAAAGGTCACCGAAACAAAATTTGAGGTTGCTAATCCGGAAGCACCTACACCGGTGGAAGAGAAGAAGCTCCAATGCAATGACATTGCCATTTGTGCTTTTCATGAGGCATTAGATGACAAGACATTTGAGCAAGTGAAGAACATAGAAGTTGCACATGATGCTTGGGCCAAGCTAGAAGAAACTTTTGAGGGCACCGAAGGCACAAAGACCGCTAAAGCATATATCTTGCAAGAAAAGTTTTCTAGCTTCAAGATGAAAGAAGATGAGAGTGTACCGGAAATGTTTCATCGATTGCAAGTCATTATCAATGAGCTCAAGGCACTTGGTGAGGAGGTCAAGGACAACCAATTCTCTATGAAGTTCTTAAGAAGCTTGCCCAAGAGGTTTGATACATTGATCACCGTGCTAGTGAGGACTACATTGAAGGATTCAACTCCTCAACAAGTATTCTAAGAAGTGATGACCGATGATTCATATAGAGAAGATGATGAGAAAGAGGAGTTGGTCAAAAAGAAGAAGAAGGAAAGTGAGAAGAAGGATGATGAGAAGAAGAAGAGTGTGGCATTCAAAGCCATGACATCTAAGGGAAAATCCAAGATTGAATTATCAAGTGATGAAGACTCAAGCTCTTGTGATAGTGATGACATTGATGAGAAGATGGCTCTTTTTGTCAAGCAATTTGGGAAATTCATGAAGAAGAAGGGCTTTCGTGCAAGGAGGAAGAACTCTTCTAAGAAGAATGAGCATACCATGAGATGTTTTAGATGCCATAGCAAGGACCATCTCATTGCAAAGTGTCCTTATGATAGTGATGATGAAGATGCTATCAAGAAGAAGAGGAAGAAGCAAAAGAAGAAGCAAGAAAAGAAGGAGAGCTCTCATAAGAAGAAGAATGATTCTCATGTTGCTACATGGGATAGTGATGATTCCTCAAGTGATGATGAGAATGATAACAAGAGCAAGAAGAAGGGACATGCTAGCATTGCCATCCAAGAGAAGGTCTCCCTCTTTGACACTCCATCGTGCTTCATGGCTAAGGCCGCTAAGGTATCATCCGGCGATGAGAGTGATCATGATAATGCTAGTGATAGTGATGAAGAAGAATTCACTAAAGATGAACTAATCACTATGCTAGAAGATTGCACTCAATATTTTAAAGAATCTAGAAAGGAGTACAAGGGCTTGCTTAAGGATAAGAAAAACCTTATGCAAGAACTTGATGAACTTAGGGCATCTTATGAGAGTCTAAAGGTAGACCATAAGAAGCTTCAAAAGTATCACACTAAGCTTGAAGAAGCTCATTCCTCTCTAGTTGAAAAATGTGAAAACATGCCAACTAATGTTGAGAAAACTAAAACTTGCAACATAGGCATATCATATGATATAATTGATGAATCCTTTCATAAGCCTATTGTTGTTGCTCCCACTAATCCTTCATGTAGCGCATCTACATCATCCTCATCTAGTAGTGACGGTTTCACTTGTGACTCCACACTTATAGTTGAGAACGAAAATCTCAAGAAGGAGGTAAAAGAGCTCAATCACACCTTAGCCAAGGCTTATGGTGGTGAGGACCGCTTGCTTATGTGCTTGGGTAGCCAAAGGACGTCTCTCTATAAAGAGGGATTGGGCTATAACCCCAAGAAAGGTAATGCCGCTTTTGCTCCTCACAAGACTCGTTTTGTGAAGAACAATGGTAGATATTGCAAAAGTTGCAAGCAACTTAATCACATAGAGCGACATTGCATGAACAAGAAATCCAATGCTAATGTATCATCAATTAAGTTTGATTCTTTCTATATACTTACCAAGGGTACAAATGGTGTTCATGCTAAGTTCATTGGTACACCATGGATGGGCTCAAAGAAGAAAGCCATTTGGGTACCAAAGAGCTTGATCACTAACCTTGAAGGACCCAAACAAGTTTAGGTACCTAAAAAGAATTGATCTTGTCTTGTAGGTCAATTACAAAGCCGGAGGAAGGCATTGGGTGCTTGATAGTGGGTGCACTCAACATATGACCGGGGATTCTTGTATGTTCAAATCAATTGATATAAGTCAAAATGGTGATTTTGATGCTATCACTTTCGGCAACAACAAGAAAGGCAAGGTCAAGGGGCTTGGTAAAATTGCTATCTCAAATGACATGAGCATATCTAATGTGTTGCTAGTTGAGAACTTGGATTTCAATCTTTTATCGGTGGCATAACTTTGTGATCTTGGCTTCAAGTGCATATTTGGTAGTGATGATGTTGAAGTCATAAGTGTTGATGGATCAAATTTGATATTCAAAGGATTTAGACATGGTAGCTTATACTTGGTTGACTTCAATGATAGTAAGACACAATTAACATCATGCTCGTGAACCGACAATTGGTGTATCGCCACAACGGAGAGTAGGTTGCCGGGAAGCAAGTGAACCTCAGGATAAATTCTTATGTCATTCTCTTCCCGAGGTTTTCTATTGTATGATTAATTGATTGATTGGTATTTCTCATCTCTATACGGCGGTATAATCACTCAAAACTCTTCTCTCGCATTACTTCTTCTATCTAGCTTGTAGTTGTTGTTGTGTTTAGTGAATAGCCTTGTTCTAGACTTATGTAGGTGGCTTGCTTAATTAGTTAGAGCTAGTGCATTTGCTTCGCCACCTTTCGTACTAACGTGTGGTTAAGTAATTCTTGTAAAAGTTTTAATTAGGCTATTCACCCCCTCTAGCCTTTTGAACCTTTCATCGGTGCCCCGTGAGTCCTGCTCCCCTACCGTTCGCATGCTCCAGCTTGGGAGTCTGTGCACGCGGCGATGTCCCGGTCGGTGCCCAGCGAGATCTACGAGCCGGGTGTGCACGCGGGTGCCGCCGGACGGTGCACGCCAGGTCGCCGTGCCAAGCATTCACGCGGGTGCCGACAGTCGGTGGCCCGTGAGGAGGCTAGGTCACTGCATCGGCCGTCCACTTGGCTCCCTAGGTCGCCACCCTAGGTGTCCGTGCCCCTGCAGGACACGCCCAATCTGAGTAGGTTGCTGCCCGATCTGAGCACGGAAGTTGGAGATATGAGGTGGAAGGGGAAGGCCATGGTCGGATTCAGTGCGAGGAAGGAGATCTGTGGCGGAGAAGACGGCGGTGGAGATAGGGATACGGAGCTGCAGCGCCCCGGACTTCTCCCTCGCGCGAACAGATGGGGGAAGTTGAGGGCGTGTGATATTTTACTAGCTGTGGGACCTAGCCTTATTGACAGCCAGTCCAGATACATTGTGAGCTCTAATATAACTATAGACCTCTGCTGTGGGACCCATCTAAGTCCATATACATTGAGCTTGCTCTTTAGTGGGGCGCTTGGTTTTGCACCCGCTGCAATGGATTAAAGAAATTATTTTTCCTGTACTTTCTTTGCTCTCTCTCCTTACATTGGACCATATTTTGCTAAATAGCAACTTAGATGTGTCCTAATTAACAATTTCTAGAAAATTTATACACGTCCGAAGCTACGTCAATAGCTTAGGGTACCTTTTGGCTGACCTGAAGGTGAGAGAGTGAACAAAAACAGAGCGCTAGCGAGGAGTGAAGTGCTAGGCTCGCACACTACCCAATACTTCTACTATCCTGCTTGGTTGGCTTTCAAATTTTGCCAAGCCAATGTTTTGGCAACCCAAAGTTGCTAAAAGTTGCATACAAATATTTGTCATAGATTTGGAAAGTTAAATGTGAGTTATATGCAAATTTTAGCAACAAACCAAATAGAGACAAAAAAAAACTTGACTTCCCTATGTTTTGGCAACCAAAATTTGGCTATCGACCAATCAACATCTCTTCTCTTTCTTCTTTATAGCTTGTTTGCTTTATTTATTAGTTTCACCGGTATCTGTGTTTGTTTCGTCTGGGTAAAAGTTTAGCCCTGTCACATCGAATCTTTGATACCAATTAGGAGTATTAAACATAGGCTAATTACAAAACTAATTACATAGATTGAGGCTAATTTGCGAGATGAATCTATTAAGTCTAATTAGTTCATGAGTTGACAATGTTGTGCTACAGTAAACATTTGCTAATTTTGAATTAATTAGGCTTAATAGATTTGTCTCCCTAATTAGTCTACTCCTGTGCAATAAGTTTTTTATTTGGTTCATGTTTAGTCCTTCTAGTTAGCATCCAAAAGTCCGATGTGCCATGACTAAACTTTAGCCCCTGGATCCAAACACAGGCGGCTCATTCGTTTAGGGTTGTTTCGTGTAGAAATAATTTCTGGTTGAGAGCTGTTTATATAAATTAGATAAGTGTTCCTAGGTAGAACGGTTCCAGACCATAATTCCCTAGATACCGAACAGTCACTCGGGAGTTTTCAAACCACGCGCTAGGATCACGACTTTAGTGGCTCTGTGTCTATATCCACCCCTGTGTCACGGGATAAATAGGGCCAACTGTTCATCCGATCCGCTCTTGTGCCATGCGATAAACAGAGCCAACTGTTCACCCGGCCAGGTGATATATGGATCAGAATCCCGTCAGGACGATTTTCTCGTCCTGCCTCCACAGTCCATATCGCGTGGCTCACGAGAAAACATGTATGAGATGGACGCTAGCAAACCCGCCATTTTTTTGCATCCACACGACACGAGCAGTCGAGCACAACACACAGCAGCAGCCGTGTGGTGTGCATCGTACTAGTGGACGCTGGACAGGCAGGCTATGGTCTGTCATCTGTGTAGTAGCAACGCTAACACGTCTGCTTCTAGGGCTTCTTCACCAGTCAGGGCGGATCTAGAAACACCATCTAGGGGGGCTAATTACTAGAGGGCTACTTGGGCCGGCCGCAGGAGATGCTATCTTAGGCTGAACGTTGGGGATTTTCATGGGCTACGGAAGACCTGCTTATATGAAATTTGGGCTGCGCCCCGGGCTGCAGCCCTCCTAGCCCGGGGCCTGGATCCACCCCTTGTTCACCAGTCTCCACGGCCGGGAACAAAGAAAGGGACGGCGCGCCACTTGGCCTGCACGCGGGGAAGCGGAGACTTTCTGACACGACTGGGATGCATAGAAATTGCTGGCCTCCCATCGGCGTTGACGCCTCCGTCTCAGTCCGGCTGCGTCTGCGTCCGCGAATTCGCTGCCATCCATCACGATCACGTGCTTGAATGCTTGATCGATCTCTTCCAGGCAGACCACGACCAGGTGTGTGGTCTTCCTTCCATTCGAAGTTTGGGCATTTCATTGATTTGTTTTTCAAAACTTGTAGTGCTCCCTGAGAAGTAGACAAGATATTGTAATTTTCCAGAGCCTTGGACTGAAGATCTTTTGTATAATCGATCAGCATATATGTTTATTTTGTCAAAATCAACGTGGATCGAGTCAACCAAACACTCCAATATGCTAGGAGTAGTAGGTCATATCATACTCACACCCTGTTCGTTGGATGATTTCTGTGGCTGATAAGTCGGCTCGTGTTGTTTTGTTATGAGAGAAAAATACTGTACCATGGCTGATAAGCCAGACTGATAAGGCCAACTCACAATGCAAGCCAAAATTAAATGGAGACTTCATCACAATACTAACATTATTATTGTGTTTGGAGCACATATATAGTGCTAACATCACGTAGTACTAACATTTGAAGTCAGATCCTTTGGTTTCAATTGGGAATTATATTAATGTTGCCAAAACTGATATGGCGGCACAAACCATTTGGTTTACAGAATAGAAGTAGTAACTTGTACTACTGAAACACATCATCTCACCATCATAATCCAAACACAAGTAGTTGAAAATAGAGTAAAATACCCCGGCGGTCCCTGAACTATCCAGGAGTGTCATCTAAGTCCCCAAACTATCAAAATACACACCTAGATCCTTAAATTTTTTATAATGTGTCATCTAGGTTCCTAAACTTTACGGGGGTGTCATCTAGTTCCTCAAACTATCAAATGCATATTCAGGTCATTGAACTTTTAAGAGTGTATCATCTAGGTCCCTAAACTTGGCAGAGTGTATCATCTAGGTCCCAGACTCAGATCACCGAGTGCTCCCAGACTCGGATCACTGTAGATCCGTAGTACCGGACCTCACACAACAGTAACCTCATCACGTATATGTTACTGTTCACCCAGACCCGTTACTGTTGTGTGGGCCTGGTGCTGCAGATCTACAGTGATCTGAGTCTGGGAGCACTCGGTGATCTGAGTCTGGGACCTAGATGATACACTCTGCCAAGTTTAGGGACCTAGGTGACACACTCTTAAAAGTTCAATGACCTGAATATGCATTTGATAGTTTGGGGACCTAAATGACACCCCCACAAAGTTTAGGGACCTAGATGAGACTATCTGCACTCTTCATACTCTAAATTCATCCTCTAAAAGGAATATTCTGTCCTAGTTATCGAGATTCTTTCCTCTATATCATTTTCTCCTGCACTCATCCATCTTTTATATCTCATACTCTATACCAACTATCAACAGCGGCCTCACTTGTCATCCTCTTTAAATTTTGTTTAAATATATCCATGTGAGATCTTGTTTTGAAGGATTTATTGACACGAATTTAATGGTGTAATCGAAATTTAATTTGAAATTTTGATGTGTGAGTTATAACATATTTTAGTAACTTAAACTAGTGGGGCCTACCAAGATTCTCTTCTCTCCACTTGCTCTACTCCCTGTTCGCGCTAGCGGACTCCCGCTATGCCGCTGTATTTGGCGGACCAGCACCGCGTCCGGGATCATAGCGGGTCGTTTGGCGTACTCCGCTGCAGCACCTGCATCCGATATATGCTCCTGCAGGGAGTTTTACCGTGTCCCAGTGCAGGTAGCCTGAGACACTCTGAAAAGTTCAAGGACCTAAATATATATTTTGATAGTTTGGGGACCTAGATGACACCCCTGGATAGTTCAGGGACCGCTGGTGTATTTTACTCTTGAAAATATGACCCTATCAAGCAACAGGATTTGAAGAATCATGCTCGCTAGTAGCAAACGTCGACACGAGAATGAGATCAGAAACTTCATGGAACTTGCCCTCCGGCCTAGCTATTTCTCTCCTCCCTCCACGTCTACCACTATGTTGACTCATCACAGTGACAGGGCACCACGCAGTCAACATAGAAAATTGATGGCCCGGAAGAAAGACTATACGACTCTGGAAGCCGACGTCTAACAACTTCTGGTAAAAGAGGTCGTCGTCGTAGCCGCCAGGCTGCACATGTTTCTTCTCTCGGAGTGCAAACAGAGCTGGTCTAACATACTAAGAACAAGGAAGAGAAATCAAATGTTACGATGACCAAATAAACAGTCTTCACTCTTCACAGTAGTAAATTCAGGGCATTATATTAGACCAAGCTTTAACAGGGACAGAAATATTATTTTTAATAAGATGCAATTGTATGCGTTAACATGTAACATCTCATCAGTAGATGAAAAATATACAATAATCAATACATATATGTCCAGGACTAATGGAGCTGCCGGGTTATACATGATATAATCCATCAAATCACGATAGACCAACAGATAATTAATAATCGGTAAAAAGAATTCTTCGGAATGCCGAAAAATTCTCAAACAGAGACAACTAGATGATTAAATCATTCTGCATGCAGGACAACAGTGAGTACTTGTATATCCCTTTTGATCAATGTTTGTCGTTAGGATCTAGGAATTGACACCCCCCGAGTCCTGAAGGTTTTCAAAGCCGGAGCCATGAGGCAGGAGGCTTCTCTTTCAAAGCAGTCATCACTTGCTTGCTGTTGCCGGTGGCGGGAACATCTTTCTTCGGTGCCGGGGAGGCCGCCGCCTTCGTCTTCGGGTAAGGCTCCATGGCGGTGCCGATCCTGTGACAATCCATATGTGTATGCCATTAGTTCATTACTCCGATCTGCTGTATGTATATATATCTTTGTCGTGCTCGTGCCAAAAGAAATTAAATTAAAGACAAATGAATTATTGACGTGAATCAGATGCATGTGAGCGACGATGGAATCTCTCCTCACCTCTCCTTCCTCTTCTGGAGGAACCTCTGCAGTGACGCCTTCCTCGCGATGGGCAGGTCGGAGGGCACTGCCGCCGACGGCTCGGTGGCTGCCGGCTTCTCTGACCCCGACCCGGCCAGCTGCATCAGCTCCTTGGCCTTGTCGGCCGGGAAGTCCTCGAACACGAGCATCCGGCCCTCGTAGAAGATGGTCAGTGGTGCCTTGCAATTGGCCTGCGCCTCCGGCCTGAAACAAACAAAGTCGCTGTCATCAAATCACCCGATCCACCATGGCCAACAAGAAGCTCTATCTCGTTCGTCAAACATACAAGCAGAACAGAGAGCGAGCTCACAGAGATTAAGACTCACTGGTCGTCATGGGACGGCTGCGACGACGTGCCGGCGCGCGTGGGGACGGGGAACAGCTGCATGGTCCGGGAGTCCGTCTCCTCCGCCTCCGCCTCCACCAGCTGATGCCGCTGCTGCTCTCTCAGCATGTACTGCCGCAGGAGTCCGCACGTGACGGCGAACCTGTTATTACTGCCAGTGGCCGCCATCTATTCTCGAGGGGAAACTCCTCTCGTCGTCGGTGAACACTGAAAAATTGCCGTGGGGCACTTGGGAGTGGTGGTGCTTCCGTCTGTCTGCCGTCGTCTCTCTCTAGTAGCTACCTTGCGCGTGCTATGGGTGTGTTCACTTCGCGAAAAGTAGGTGAAAAGTTACTGTAGTATCTTTCGTTGTTATTTGACAAAATTTGTTCAATCATGGACTAACTAAGCTCAAAAGATTCGTCCCGACATTTACAGACAAACTATGCAATTAGTTATCTTTTTTATCTACATTTAATGCTCCATGCATGCGTCGAAAGATTTGATGTGATAGGTGAAAGAGGAAATATTTTGAGTTGAGATGGGGAAGTGAACAAGGCCTATACCAGTGGGACTGGGAGAAGAAGACTCTGGGCACGGCTTGTAACTTGTAAGTGCGTTGGACAAGGGGCCGGCGTGAGTAGCAGCACGTGAAATGCGAGGTAAGAAAAGATCGAGAGGAGCAGCCACAGGCCAGCCCTTCTTGGGTATACTCCACCGGGCTGTATTTGGGCCTTCATGGATTTTACATGTTACCATATCTTTTGTATTGAGTTCTGTTACGGCAAGGATTTTGTAAAGACGGTTAAAATTTATTAATAGAGAACCCGTTTTAATTTGTCTATGTGTATCCCGTAAACGAATCTTTGATTTCTAGAGGTGAACGACAAAGTACCAAACCTCTACAGATAATTTTCTAAAAGTTACAAATAGGCCAAAAAAATAGCAAAAAAAAATTTAGTCTTGAAAGAATCCCAACGGGAACCCCACACCCACACGTGTGTGCCTCCTAGGACTTAAACCTCAAGGCTCGCATGAGCTCCCATGCATAGGGTACGTCACTTGTCAATATTGAAGGGGAGCTTCCTTCTCGTGGGGTCCCCGAAGCTAACCCTCCTCTGTGTATGTGCTCCGCTTTCAGGTAGGCCAAGGGCTAGACCGGCGGTCAAAGGTTGGAGGAGCCTTTGAGAAACCTTCAGAGAGTAGGTGATCGCAGATGAAGAGAGCCCTCAAGAGGCAGGCCGAGGGTCAGAGTTGCTTTCGGTAAAACCTTTGAAGAGAAGGTGACTGAAGATGAAGGGAGCCCTCAGGAGGCAGGCCGAGGGTCAAAGGAACCCTTGGGGAAACCTTTGGAGAGTAGGAGACCAATGGATGCTGGAGGTCCTCGGTAGCTAAAGCCTCCTGACCTATGGTCAGAGGACTCTAGGATCCACAGAGACCCTGTTTGGGTTGGACGTGCCATGGCGAAGAATATGAGGTCTGCGGACCAAGAAGGAAGGAGCTCAAGAGGGCCCATATTTGTAAGCAAGGGGAATGTTCCCTTATGGCCTTCTGTCTATAGCAATAAAGATCTTAGGAACATCCTGTAGCAGGTAGAGAGCATTCCCAGAATGACGAAATGTATATCCATATCTTATAAAAGGGGAACCAAGCAATAGTAAAGAGGAGAATTCATCGCCCCACCAATCACATTGTCACTCGCCTTGTAATCCATGAAATGAAACTTGGATGAAACACCCACTCTCAATGCAAAGTTTCATTTCGAGAAAAGATCAGATCATCTACTGGAGTGTGGAAAGGGGTTGAAAGAAACCGGATTAGAGGCCGACCACGGAGGGGGCTCATGGCTTCCACAATGGAGACATAGGATCCAGTTGGGATCTGCACTCTAGGAAATATATCGCTGCATCTCCTTGTTTTGTTTGCCTCAGTTTCATATTTACATTGCATATATTTCACATATATGTGTTTTCGCTTGTGTCTACTCGGTTGTGCTTGTTAGTGAAGTGTAGGCATACTTTGAAAAAGTTATAAAACACTCAAAAGCACCATAAAAAAACAACTTGGATTAAAGAGGGGGAACAAAGGAAAGCAAAAGAGGCAGCTAACTATTTCTCTGCAGGTTTCTGAGCAAATTGGCTCGGTCGATTTTGGGAACCGGCTGCGCCAGTTTCTGCAGTATTCTACAGGAAGGCAGAAAGTCGGCTAGGTCAGATTTTGTAGCCTGTGTGCTGTTGATGGTCCTTAATTCCTAGTTCACAACCATCAATTGACACGTTAGAACAACAAAGGATCAACAACCAACACAGTGGTAGAGCTTAATACTAATAAACTAGGTGATTAACCCTGCGTGTTGCCGCTGAAACTAAAGAATGGATTTCTCATGGACAAAGAAAAACTATAGATACAGAATTTGGTGTTTTATTCTGTATGCGCTATAAAGTCTAATTGTAATTTTACAGCTACTTTTCTAATTTTGTAATTTTGTCTTCATAATTGCAATTTGCATGTTCTATTGATCCTATTTGTACCGTACTACCGGATTACGTAACACAGGATTAAAAAGCAAAAAAAGTAAAAAAAAAACAAATTAACTGACCAATGGTACTTATCATTTCACCAACCACTTTTGACTCAATAGTTTACTTTATCCTGATTGAAGCGACTCGGTGGAGGTGGCGACACCTCGTCATGGGGATGACTAAGGCCCTGTTCATCTGGCTTATAATCCGTCTTTTTCAGTTTGTTTTTTTAGCTGGAACAATATTTTTCTCTCACATCAAATCAACCAACAGTGTTTTTCAGCCGGCTTATCAGCACAGCCGAACAGGGCCTAAGGTCCGACCTGGTGGCACCATACACCTCGCCAACCACTACATTTTTCTGGCCTACACTTTGCTCTCGCACATTCGCTGCATTGCTCCCGCGCATGGGCTGATGAATTTTTCTCTCCCGTGTATTGCAATTTCCACAATGGGCTGGGCGTACACCTCTTATCCCACTATTTAGTTTGTTCCGTGATTCGTGCAGGTAAAAAAAACACTTGGACACTAATTTTAGAACACTGGGACACGGATTTTAGAGCACTCCAACATGAATCTTAATGCAAAATGAACGCTGAGAGATAAAGGGAGGACACCCACCCGTCGTGGTTTCGTATTTCTGCTCTGCTTGGCTCATGCTTGCTCCGCAAATCTCGTGAGATGCCCTCACTCCGCACGATCCGCATACGGCACGGACGCCGCTCCGCTCTGTACTCGTGAGTAAGATGACAGTGAATGCACACGAAGAAGGAAAAATATATTAGAATAATAAATAATATATTAGAAGATATAGGAGGAGCAAAAGTAGTGTTCTACCAGGGGGGACACAAGATCTAAGGAATCGTTAGACTACCAATACAACATTTAGATGATTCATCTGGATTATGAAATATTGATACTAACCATCCAATTCCAAGAAAAAAGTATTCCACCCTCTTGGCCAAAATATATCATGACTCATGAGATGTCTCAAGGAAAAATGAAGAACAGCTATGTGCAGTACCTAAAATAAAATATAATATAAAAAAGAATGGAATAAAAAAGATAATAATCAAAAGTAAAGGAGAAATAAAACATATCATGAAATATCTTATGGGTACCAACATACATGTGAATAGTTGAAAATATATCACGGATATCCGATACTATGGGGACAACCTAAAATATACCGAACAACATCTCATGGGTAATATGGAAACGATGAAAAGTACATGGTAGAACATCATATCAATACTATGTGAGTAACCCGAAATACACCATGAAACATCCCATTTATACTATTGAACATCCCAATGTATATCTAGACATCACATGTATATTACATGAACATCACATTTATATCACATAAGTTGGAAATAAAAAAGTGGTATACAAATGAAAAATAATTAAAATAGTTAATTAGAGTAAAATAAAGAAGAAAAAGAAATAAAAAATGAATAACAAAAAATGTTATGAAGTATATAGACAAAGTAAAATAAATGAATAAATTAAACAGACTATTAAATTAATGAAACATAGAACAAAACATAAGGGAAAAGTAAAATAAAATGGGAAAGAGCCACGTAATAGAAGGAAGTACAAAATAACAAAACATGGATACTATATTCAAATAACATATAATATACCATAGAACATCTAACAAATACCATGTAGATAATCAAAATAATCATAGAACATCTTATTTATAATATGTAATATTTTAAAATGCAATAGAACATTACATGTATAGTACGCGAACACCAAGTGTATATCATGAAATATAGAAAAAATTGAAACGTGAAAATGAACATAAATAATTCAAATAATTATGAAAATTAAGATAAATAAGGAAAAGAGAAATTTAAAATTAATAACGAATACTATAAAATATATAGAAAAAACAAACGAATATAAGGGAAACATAAAAATAAAAAAATACGTAATAAAGCAAAGTAAAAAATCACCACTTGAACAGGGACCGAAACAGTCTATAATATATCAGAAAACATCTCATGGATAATATGTGAATAATCAAATATATATAATAGGATATCCTATTTATGCTACGTGAAACATCTTTGAATACATCATGGAATATCTCATTGATATAGTGTGAATAAAAATATACTGTAGCATCATAAATGTATATTACATGAATATCATATTTATCTCATGGAATGCCAGAAGTTAAAATATAAAACATGAAAATCATAAAAAAGAAAATAATTAATCAGAATTCAATAAAAAACGATAAAAATTAAAAATGCAAAAATAAATAAAGATAAGAAATATTTAGAAAGTAGAAAAGAAAAGATAAAGGAAAAATAGAATAAAAAGGAAAATTTAAAATAAATAAAGGAAATAATTACTTATAATAAAATAAAAAATAAAGATAAAAAGATAAATAAAATGAAAATGAGAATAAAACATCACCTAAGACAAAAAAGGAAATAGAAGCAATAAAAACAAAAGGAAAGGCATGTTAAGTTTTTTTAGGGGAGGAAAGGCATCGTTAAGTAACGCACCTGTTGCTGGAGTCGTAAAAAACAAACGTACCGGCTGCCGTGGGACATGGGCCGCGAGCGTCCCTTGGGTTGGAGAATTGATGGGCCGTGCTCTCGCTCCCTCCGAGAATTATCGCGAAAACGTCTCCCAACTGATCTATGTATATCTAAACGCTAGCTAAGCTCGCGCCAATGACGATGGCTAGGTCGCCTGTAAATTTCGGGCCGTCGGATCTTGATCGGACGACCCAAATCACGTGAAAAATCGCTGTTGTGGCTACTGTTTATTCAATGTTCATACACTGTTTACAACTGGTTTGTCACTGTTCACGCATCTTTGCTACGCGCACACGACAAACGTACCCAGAAAATCAAATTAGACCATTCTCTTTGGTAGAAAATTTCAAAAAAATTCCTAAATAAACTATAACCAATCTAAAACATACCTCAATTTTTTTGCCTCCTGTTTGTCGAAAAAAATTCCTATCGTTCACCTTTTGTCAAAGTAGCTCTTTTTTCTTTGTAGAATTTTTTTTTCCACTTCTTTATCGTCAAAAAAATCCTATCGTTCACATTTTTGTCAAAGTAGACCCTTTTTATCTGTAGAAAATTTTCAAAAAATTCATAAATAAACTAAAATCAATCTACAACGTATCCAAATATTTTCCACCTCTTCTTTGTCATAAAAAATGAATACTCCATGACACCTACTTCCTATTCTATTACGCCTATAAATAATCGCTAAAACCTACGCTACCAAAATCTTCAAATTATACACCATTGTTTCAGAAAAAGGAACCGTAGCAACATAAACGCATAACCACACTGGCTCAAAACGCTAGACACCCTACCCGCTAAAAGATTAATCAATAATTGATCTAAGCTCCTACACAATTGGTTCCATCCTATGAGGCCGCGCGGCAACGCTACGCGTTGTTTCTAGTGGGACCGGATGATTGTGTGCTGGCGTCCTAGGGCCGCGCAGCCAGGCAGGAGCCGATCAACGACGCCCCTCCGCAGGTGGGCGCATGCTGTAGGTGGCTAGGTGAGTGCGCTCTGCAGACCTGCTGCGGTAGATGACCAGAGGCCTTGCGCGGGGTGTGAATACGCAGGGGATGTAACACTCCGGTGTTACGCAGGCATTTAACATTGCAAATCATACGCATGATATATCATTGCATTCATAATCACATGTGAAGTAGAGTGCATCTTGAGTTAAAGCATTTCTGTGGAACATGATTGTTGCATATAATGGTTTAGAATTGTTTCACCGAAATTATACTGGTTAGACTACTAAAACATGTGTGGCTATAATTTTAAATCACCTAGAACTAGTTAGTACAATTTTTGGAGCAACTTTGGTAACCAAAGTTTTGTAAAAATTTGCTTTAAAAAATATTATTGGAAAATGGTCAAAAACCCTCCCTATTTAGCTTTTATTCTCCAATTCAAAATCAGTTAGGAATTTGGAGTTGGTCCCTTAATAAAAGTTGTAGAGAATTAAATTCTAAGCAACTTTTATTTTTGGGTCATTTTCAGAAAATGTCATCTTCTTGCTCAAAATGGAATTTTAAAACTGTTAATTGAATTTAGTTGAAAATTTATTGGAAATAAAAATGGAAAAGTCATTTCTTGCTGAATCGGGCCGTCGCTTCCTTTTTGGCCCGCTGGCCAAAGCGGCCCGGTTTCCGCACCCCCCGCGCGTGCGCCCGCGGCAGCTCCATGCCCTGGCCCACGCCCGCGCGGCCGTCTCCTTCTCCCGCCCGCGTGCCTCGATGTCCCGACCGCGGTAGGCCACGCCCGCCGCGTGGCGAGCGCTTGCTAGCGACGCCGGCCAGATGGCACCCCGGTCGCCCCCAACAGCGCGCACACTCGCCACTACAAACCCGCCCGCAGCGCCTTGCTCTTCTTCTTCCCTCTTTTCGCCTTGCTCTTTCTAACGCGCACGGGCCGCAGTTCCGCCTCCGCCACCGCGCGCGCCATCACCGAAGACGCGCGTTCCGGCCGTTCTGCCTCACCGCGAGCTGCTCCATCTTGCCCCGGGCTTCTCCTCCCTCTAGCGTAGCCCGCGCTCATCTCAACCGCCCATGGTAAGCCTTCCCTCCGTGGGAATCGCTCACCGGAGTTCCGACCGAGCTCGCCGGAGATTTCCGCTCCGTGGGCCACTCCTCTCCGCACCATCTTTTTCCTTTCTTGCGCGAGCATCTTGTTCGCCTCGACTCACTGGTGCTCGAGCACCCTTTCCGGTGACCGTATCGTGGTCGGGGATGGCCGACCGGTGACCACCTGCGCCACCGTTACGCCATGAACGGTGGTGACCGGTCCTCTGAGCTCCATTGGCTACCACGTATATGCCATCGAGTTCGCGAGATCGAGGTGGTTCGCATGGTGACCTTGGCCTGGCCGGAGGCCTCACCGCCGGCGAGCTATGGCCGACGGCGTCTCTCTCCCTCTCCCTATGACTGACCCGTGGGGTCGCGGGCCCACATGTCTGTCTCATGTGTGTTCTTCATTTTTGGGGTGCGTGTAGCGCTTGAGCGGTCGGATTAAAAAAGATTTAAATAAAATGTTTTTTCAGAAAATGATAAAAGGCTTCTAAAATCCATAACTTGCTCATTTTGCTCCAAAAATTGTGAAACAAATTTTTGGTAGACTTCTTAGGACTAGATCTATGATGTAAAAATATTGCATGTCAAGTTTGAAATACTTTTCTGTAGGGTTTTTATTTAATCACTGAAATTGCTGTTTTCTTGATAAATATGTAATAAATCATAGAAATCTCAGAAAAATATGGTTTCAATTTTGTTAATCTTTTTGGGTAATGTAATTTCTAGGAAAAATATGTTCCATGCATGTTCTGTAGAAAAATTTTTATGTGTAGTACAAGTGCTTATTATTGTTAATAATTGTTATTTTTTATAGAGGAAAATATAAATAAAACATGCATATAATAATTTTTCTATAGTGATTGTTTATTGTGTAGAATGTAGAAAAAATGCTAAATCTGTTGTTTGATACTTTTCATAGTATAAAGTATTTTTATGCTCATTTTTAGGCTTTAGATTGTTATTTTTGTGTAGGCAGTTCTAGTACTCCAAATGTAATAAAATTTTTGTGGCATGCTAAATTAGATGATAGTAAGCCACTGTAATTTTATCAGATTTTTCTATGCTACCAAAAAAGTGTTGCTATTCAAACATAGTGTCAACTAGGGTTTAATTAACCTTGTTAATGCAAGATTAGTCGATAAGATTAGCTTTGGTGTATCTTTGAAGCATCTTAGATTTCTGGGATGACTTGACATGGTAGAGAATGTTTGTAGTAGTATACGAGTACATGTTCTTGGATGATGTGGACTACCTTGTAGAAGAGTTGTATTTTCACTTTATGCAATAAAGTAAACCTGTTCATCTACATCTCATTCATCATGATCATTACATGTCATCTCTGCAAGGCACCTAGGCATGAGTACTTATACATTTGCATTATACAGGATTGCAAGAAGTAACTCTAGTAGCAGTTCCCGAGAAGCCGGAAGAGCAGCCCGAGGTGCAAGAGCAGGAGGTGCCCGAAGCCGACGAGGAGGTCGGTGAGGATCTTCCAGAGTGCCCCGACCACCGCCCGAGCTCTTTTAAAAAAGGCAAGCCCCGGAGCATTTCTCTCCCGGTTTGCAAATATTTTATTAATGCTTTACTTTAACTGATACTTTACATTTATGAGTTGTTTGCAACCGTTGCTGCATTATACCTTATTTACCGTCGTTCTACCATATCCTTGTGACCTTGGTATTCGCAGTCAAAAAATACTTAGCTTGCTTAGACCGGTAGAAGTCGGGTGATTTCCTGTCACATGCGAGCTATAGGTGGTTACCTGGATCTGCTTGAAAAAGTATGTCATCTTAGAATAACTAAGTGTTAATGTGAAATTGAGACCAGACGGAGACTTGCAGGGTTTTGGACTGTAGTGTTTTCCGTCTGTGTCGATTAAGGACCGACCGTTGTTGGGCCTCAAGTCATGTTGAACGCATGCCTTACATTTAGCTGGCCGAATAATGTACCTTTCAACCGCGAAGCTTGGAGATTATTCGGGCCGAGTGGATTACCCGCAACGCATTGTACCGGAGCAGGTGTGGTAGGACACGGGAGCGCGATAATAAGGCCAAAGAACAGTCGGGCGGCCCCCGGGTACATGTGGTTCCTGGCAAACTCGAGACTTATTGCTGAATAGTTGACTTGGTGACTAATATCTCACTTTAGCGGGTGAGTGAGGTTTGTGTGAGGAATAAATTATCAGCTGGTTAATAATCGATTCGAATCGCCATCGTTCACAGGATAGTGAACACTTGACTTGAGTTACTTAATCGTAGTAATATTGATGGAACACTTGGACAGTTATATGGAATATGACATGATAGAAGTTGTTAATGATCATTGGTTATCCTTACCGGTTTAATTACATGTTATTCTAGTACAGGTGCAAATGTAGTTGACAGGTTAATAAAGATTTAACTTGATTCAAAGCTTATGGAAAAGATTCTTTAAATACTAAAAATGTCTTTTTGCAAATGAGTCAGCTACCCTACCATAAAGCCTGTCATGATCCTTGGTGTCAATTTATTTTTGGTTATGTTGGGTAAGTCTAGCTGAGTACCTTCTCGTACTCAGGGCAGATGGGCAGATGTATTACGGCTACTGTATCAACTGCCTTTATCCTGCGATGGGTGAAGCTTAGGACCATAGGCAGTGGTCATTCCCTACATCTCGTCTGATGCTTTTGTTGGAGATGATCCTAAACTGGCACTTTATTTCGAACTCTGTTGTGAGTGTGTGTGGTTTGAACTAAATGCTTCTGCTACTTTATTTGAACTTGGTTTGTAATAACTATATTTAAACTCTGATGTATTTGCGACGTGAACTTTTATGTATAAAGTATCCGCAAGCGCACAGATAATATACTATTGTAGCATTTCACAAGGGAGTATACCAGGTATCATTATTTATATTTTATCCACAGGGAGGAGCGATGGGGTGGCTAGAGATATTGACAAATATGTATACTTATGATAAGATCATTAACTCTCATGCTTTAACAGGGGTAAGTCATATAATAAATTAATGATAAGTGTAAGGCACTAATAGTAATTTAGAGATAGGAATAGATACTCATAAATATAGTATGGCTAGGCAAGAGATTAATTAAGAGAAAAGATTTCTAAGTCATTCTTTATTTACTAAGTCATTTGTACACTCTAGTATATACACTTTCATCTATAGCATAATTAACTTTATATCTATGCATAAGAAATATTACTAAGGGAGATCAAGAACAAAACTTGACTCCCTTCGCAACCGGGTTCTACTTGTTCTACAAACGGGGAGTAGACTACAAAGGACTCAACAAGAGTGTCACACTCATGATCTACCACAAGGGCCGGAGTGTAGAGTGCATCCACAGGTAAATAATATTTAAGCACCACGCTTACATAATGTCGACCACTTAACTCACTCGAGTATTGAGCTAAGTGATTTGTGAACATATGCATAAATTCATCATCAATAATAACTATATCAAGCATACAACTAGAGTAAATTAGGAACATAATAAATAGCAACATAGTATTGAAGTAGCACAAAGTCAAAATATAGAGGGATACAATGGCTTTACCAGCCTTCAGACAGCGAATCCAGAATCCTGAGCAAAAAGCCCAACTCTACTTAAATCTTGCTAGCTAGCCTATACTAGAACTTGAAGAATTGGAGCTCTATTCTCTTCTCTCTAGGAACCATAATTTCTGATATGATCTTGACTTATGCAATTCTGCATGAGGGAGAGGGGTAGGGGCTGGTATATATAGGCCAAAGCATCAATTCTGGACTCTCCGATCTAACCAACATGAAAGAATGTTGGAGATGCAATCCTTAAGGCGATGGAGAACTGACGTGAGAAGATGGAGGTTGACAGGAGGGCCATGGGACCGGCCGGCCTGCAGGTGGAGGTCTCTTGCGGTCATCTTCGGTGTGGAGTCATCTGGTGTCCTCTCAAACCTTCCTGTGCTGTTTACTCGTGGATAATCCCAATTAAATTTGACAATTTGATCCACCTTGACGGTTTTCTGGATAAACCCTGCGGAAAACAAAAATTCACCAAAACTCATGAAATTGTCAATTTACACCCCTAAGTCTATGTTGGTGATCATTTTCATGCATTATTCAAGTTATGTTGACGGTTCATGATGGATGATAACCACCGTCAATAAACTCCCTAAAAGGTCTTGATGGCTAGAGGAGGGTGAATAGCCTTTAAAAAAATTCTATAAAGACAAGCTAAACAAGTTTATCAATATAACAAATAGCGAGATGCGAGTTTTGCTTAGCCTACGGGGTGTTTGCAAGCCACCTATCCAATTCACAATTCTAGTATATTTGCACTCAACTACACAAGTCAAACCGCACAACTTAGTTTACAACTAAAGCTAACTAGCTATACAAGCTAAGAGCTATACTAACAAGCTAGCAAGGTAACTAAGAAAATAATACAAGAGAGAGTTAGAAGGGTATCACCGAGGGGCGAAGTATTGAGTCAACCAATCAATATGATCAAGAGATGAATTCCACAATGCACAACCACCGGGATCGATTAATCATAAAAAGAATGATGACACGAAGATTTATCCTGAGGTTCATGTGCTCGCCGGTACGCTAGTCCCCTGTAACAGAACCACCCAATTATACGAGATTAAGTAGGAAAATCATCCAACGGAAGGACAATTTAACAAACTTAAGCCCGTATAACCCGGTAATCCGTGAAATCTCGACGGATTTCAAACCATTTTACATAACAGCCAAGATCATACTAAGTTTAGCGGTCACCATCATAAGTTACATAAATGTTCGCGGCATAAAATACATCGGAGTTTAAACATATTTATTACAAACCAGGTTTGAATAAAAGTAGCAGAAGCGGTAGTTCAAATCACGCACACACACAACATTTTGGAATAAAGTGCCAGCTTGTGACCATCTCCAGCAAAAGCATCAGACGAGAAGTAACGAATGACCATTGCCCATGGTCCTATGCTTCGCCCATTGCAGGATAGAGACAGTTGATACAATAGCCATAGTACATCTGTCCATCTGCAACAAGTGGGAACAAAGCCCTGAGTACGAGAAGGTACTCAGCTAGACTTACCCGTCATAAACCAGAAATAAAAGACACCAAGAAATCATGATAGGCTTTTTGGTGGGATAGCTGACTCATTTGCAAAAAGACATTTTTAGCATTTAGGAAAGCCTTTACAAAAGCTTTGCATCAAGTTAAATCTTTATTAATCTGTCAACTACATTTGCACCTGTACTAAAGTAACATTTAATTAATCAGGTAGTGATAACCAATGATCATTAACAACTTCCATTATGTCATAATTCATATAACTGTCCAAGTGTTCTATCAATATTACTACGATGAAGTAGCTCAAGTCAAGTGTTCACTATCCAGTGAACGATGGCGATTCGAATCGATTATTAACCAGCTGGTAAGTTATTCCTCACACAAACCTCACTCACCCGCTAAAGTGAGGTGTTGGTCGCCGAGTCAACCATTCAGGTAAAGTCGCGAGCTTGCCAGGAACCACTTGTACCCGGGGGCCGCCCGACTGCTCTTTGGCCTTATCATCGCGCCCCCGTATCCTGCCACTACTGCTCCGGTACAGTGCGTTGCGGGCAATCCACTCGGCCCGAATAATCTCCTAGTTTCGTGGTCGGAAGGTACTTTATCTGGCCAGCTAAATGTGAGGCATGCGTTCAACATGACCCGAGGGACAACAACGGACGGTCCTTAACCGACACAGACGGAAAACACTACAGTCCGAAACCTTGCAAGTTTTCGCCCGGTCTCAAATTCATTTCACACTTAGTTATACCATGACTTCATAGTCAACCAAACAGATCCAGGTAACCACCTATAGCTCGCAGGTAATAGGAAATCACCCGACTTCTACTGGTCTAAGCCAGCTAAGCATTGACTTGACTGCGGATACCAGGGTAACAAGGATATGGTATAACAAAGGTAAGCAAGGTATAATGCAGCAACGTTTGCAAACAACTCCTAAACGTAATGCATCAAATTAAGTAAAGTTAATAATAAATTATTTGCAAACCGGGAGAGAAATGCTCCGGGGCTTGCCTCTCTCGAAGGAACTCGGACGGTGATCGGGGCACTCCGGGAGATCTTCACCGGCCTCTTCTTCGCTTCTGTCACCTCCTGCTGCTGCATCTCGATCTGCTCCTCTGGCTCCTCGGGTAAGATGACTGGGTTCTCGGTTTGCGATCCTGTATGATGCAATGCGCGTAAGTGATTATGCAGGTATGCATCGAAGGAGATGAATGCAATGAATATGTTGAAATGCAAGGTAGTCAACATCATCCAGAAACTATATACTACAAGCACATGTCATCTACTGCATTCTCTTCTACTACTATTATGTTAAGTTAACCTACCTTATGAAATGCTTCAAAGATACACTAAAACTTTTCTAATTTCTTAATCACACTTAAAGCAATACTTGCTTAAACCCTAAGTAATAATAGTAGGTTTGAATAGCAACATATATTTCTGATGCTCCTAAAAATCTAAGAAAATTACAGTAGCATAATACTACTCTAAACAGACTACCATAACAATTTCATGGCATTTGGATAAGTAAACCATCCTATACAAAAATGACAAGCTATAGCATAAAAATGAGCATGAAATTTCTTTGTACTATGGAAAGTGTCAAACAACAGAAGTAATATTTTTCCTAGGTTCTTTATAGCATACTATGACTTTACAAAAATTATCACATGCATGTTTTATACAAAGTTTGCTCTCTAGCAAAAATAACAAAAATCAGTCATTAAAGGCACTTGAACTACACTTCAACATTTTCCCATAGCACATGCATGAAACATATTTTTTTCTAGGAAGTACATGATATAAGAAGATTAACAAACTTGAAATCATATTTTTCTGATACATATAGGATTTACTAGCTATTTTACAAGATATCAGCAATATTAAGAGTTAATTAAAGCTCTACAGAAAAGTATTCCAAAAATGACATGCAATATTTTTAGATTGTAGATCTGGTTCCAATGAATCCATAGAAATTTATTTCACAATTTTTGGAGTACATTTAATCACCCAAACAATTTCTAAAGCATTTTTATTTCTGCTTAATAAAAGAAAAGAAACTGAAAATTCTTTATTTGAAAACGGGCCGGCACAGTACGGGGCAAACGGCCCGGTCCGGCTTAGCCCAAGAACGCGCGTGCGGGAGAAAGGAAACGGGCCGTCTCCTGTTGGAGCAGGCTGGCCCAGTCGACCGCTTCAGACGCAGGTGGGCGGGGCCAGCGCGCGCGGCCGAGCCGGTGCTCGTCACCGCGGCGGTGCGACGGCCGCCGACGGCCAGCGGCTGCTTCCGTGCCCGAGCGAGCAAGGCGAGGCACGCCACACGATCGCGGGGACACGGTGTACATCGACGCGCAATTCGATAGAGATGGGGAGGAGCGGAGGCGACGGTGGCCGGAGCGCAAGCGCGGCGGCTCCGTCACGGTGGCGCGGCGAGGAAGCCAAATTGGTGTCCTACCGGAGCGAGCAAGGCGATGGTGGCGCTCGTTCGGAGGAGGCAAGGGAGTGGCGAAGCTTGGTGCAAGACGGATTTGGTGGCGGTGGAGGGTCGATGTCGGAACGGGGGAGCGGAGGTGGAGCTCTCGGCGGTGAGCCGCTCGCCCGCTCGGTTCTTGGAGAGGGGGAGTGGATGGGGAGCGAGTGAGGGGGCGAGTGGAATGGAGTCCAGGCGTGCGCGGTGATTTGAGGCGGAGCGCGCGGGGTCCACGGGCGGCCACGCGGGGTGTCGTCGCCGGCATGCGGCCGCCACGTGGCGAGCGTGCTCTGCCGCGGCGGACAGCGAGGCGCGCGAGCGGGCAGGAGAAGGAGGCGGCCGCGCGGACGCGGGCCGGGCCGCTGCGCTGCGCGAGCGCGCGCGCGGGGGTGGCGCGGGCCGCTTCGGCCGACGGGCCGAAAGGGTGGCGGCGGCCTGCTAGCGCTGAAATTGTTTTTCCTTTTTATTTTTCCAGAGAAAATTCAAATAAAATTCTATTTGCAGTTTTCAAATTCAATTTTGGGCAAGCAAACGACCTTTTCTGAAAATGACCCAAAAATGAAAGTTGCTTAGAATTTAATTCTCTACAACTTTGCTTTTAAGACCAAAGTTCAAATCTGGATAGATTTTGATTTTTAGAATAAAAGCTAATTTAGAGAAGATTTTTGAATATTTTCAAAATACATTTTTAAAACAAATCTTTGACAAAACTTTGAGTGATTTAGTGGCTCCAAAAATTTGCTTATCATTCTAAGTGATATGAAATTTATAGTTGCACAAAATTTTGATGGAATGTGATTAGCACATTAATATGTTACATCTCAAATACCACTTTCTAACTTTTATTTCACTCAAATTATAATATTAACATGTATGATTATGATGATAGTTAATGCCATGCATATGATTGCCATGCAAATGCTTGCGTAACACCGGAGTGTTACAGCCCTCCCCCCTTATAAAAATCTCGTCCCGAGATTTGGGTTACGAACCATTTATTATAAAAATCTCCGTATGCTTTTTGTAAGTATTCACCCGTTTCCCACGATGCATCTCCCTCATCATGATGACTCCATTGTATCTTATATGTTTTCACCACACTGTTCCGAGTAGCCCTTTCTTTGGAATCCAAAACTCGAATTGGCTGCTCATGATACACTAGATCTGACTTAAGTTTTATGCTTCGGGGTTCAATTATTTCCTCTGGAACGCGCAAACATTTCTTGAGATGTGATACATGAAAAACTGGGAATATAGCATCCATTGATTCTGGTAATTCTAATTTGTAAGCCACTGGACCCTTCCTTTCCAAGATTTTGTAGGGTCCGACAAATCTGGCGGCAAGCTTTCTGCGTAATCCAAACCGCTTCTTCTTCATTGGCGTGACTTTCAGATAAACATAGTCACTAACTTCAAACAAAAGTGGTCTCCTTCTTTTATCCGCATAACTTTTCAGACGTGACTGAGCTGCTCTCATATTTTGCTGAATGATATGAACTTTCTTTTCGGCTTCTTCCACGAAGTCAATACCATAATACCTTCTTTCTCCTGGCTCAATCCAGTTTAAAGGTGTTCTACACTTTCATCCATACAAAGCCTCAAAAGGTGCCATTTTGATACTTTCTTGATAGCTATTATTATATGCGAATTCTGCTAGAGGTAACCACGACTCCCATGAACCTCTGGAAGACAACACACAAGCTCTCAACATATCTTCTAAAACAGCATTAACTCTTTCAGTCTGACCATCTGTTTGAGGATGATAGGCAGTGCTACGAATCAGACTAATCCCCAAACCTTTGTGCAAGTGCTCCCAAAAGTGAGCAGTGAACTGGGATCCTCTGTCAGACACTATAGTCTTCGGTATGTCATGCAATCTCACAATGTCTGCAATATACTTCTCGGCATATTGAGGTGGTCTATAAGCTGTCTTGACAGGCAAAAAGTGAGCGGTCTTGGTAAGACGGTCCACGATTACCCAAATCGAATCATGGCCTTTCTGAGTAGTGGGCAAACCTGTGATGAAATCCATACTTATATCATCCCACTTCCAACTAGGTACTGACAAAGGTTGCAACAATCCGGCAGGTTTCATGTGAATAGCTTTTACTCGACAACATGTGTCACATCTGGCTACATAAGCTGCAATTTCCTTCTTCATCTTTGTCCACCAAAAGCGAGGTCTTAGTTCTTGATGCATTTTACTACTGCCAGGATGAATGGATAACTTAGAGTGATGAGCTTCATCCATAATTTTATTCTTAAGCTCTCTATCCTTTGGAACAACAAGACGGTTGTCGAACCACAACACGTCCTGCTCGTCCACTCTGAAGTGTTTTGAAGGTTCTTCTTTAATTTTCCTTTTGATGTGGAATATCCCTTTGTCTGCTTTCTGACCTTCTATTATCTTACTCTCCAAGGTACAACTGATCTGAATACTATGTAACACGACAGGGTGCATTAGATTAAAACCATCTTCGAGTAAGGGTTGCATATTCAGACAATGTGACTTTCTACTCAGAGCATCGGCTACCACATTGGCTTTCCCAGGGTGATACTGTACATTCAAGTTGTAATCTTTAATTAGTTCCAACCATCTTCGTTGTCTCATGTTCAATTCTGGTTGGGTGAAAATGTACTTGAGACTCTTGTGATCGGTGAAAACATTGCACACATTACCAAGTAAATAGTGTCTCCAAATCTTTAAGGCATGCACCACGGCGGCAAGCTCAAGATCGTGTGTTGGATAATTGATTTCATGTTTTCTCAACTGACGGGAGGCATAAGCAATGACTCTTCCTTCTTGCATTAGAACACAACCTAATCCTGTTTTTGATGCGTCACAGAACACATCAAAAGGTTTCTCGATGTCTGGCTGTGCAAGAACTGGAGTAGTGGTCAACAGTTTCCGCAAGGTGTGGAAAGCTGTCTCACACTCCTCTGTCCACATGAACTTATGATCTTTCTGTAACAGACTTGTCATTGGCTTAGCAATCTTCGAGAAGTCTGGGATAAAGCGGCGATAGTAACCAGCTAACCCTAGGAAACTCCTGACTTCTGGCACTGTGGTTGGAGTTTTCCAATCCATAACCTCTTGCACTTTGCTCGGATCTACTGAAACTCCATTCTACGATAGAATATGACCAAGGAAAGGAACTTTTTTCAACCAAAATTCACATTTGCTGAACTTAGCATACAACTTATGATCTCTTAATCTGGTCAAGACAATTCTCAGATGTTCTTCATGATCCTTCTCATTCTCAGAGTATACTAGAATGTTATCAATGAAGACAACTACAAACTTGTCCAACTCTGGCATGAAAACCGTATTCATCAGATACATAAAATATGCAGGAGCATTTGTTAAGCCAAAGGACATAACAAGATACTCGTACAACCCGTATCTGGTAGAAAAGGCGGTTTTCGGGACATCTTGTGGCCTGATCTTTATCTGATGATACCCTGATCTTAGGTCTATTTTGGAGAACACTCTAGCTTTAGCCAACTGATCAAACAAAACATCGATATGAGGCAAAGGATATTTATTCTTGGTAGTTACAACATTAAGAGGTCGATAATCCACACACATTCTTAGAGTACTCTCTTTCTTTTTCTTCACGAACAAGGTAGGACATCCCCATTCAGACTTACTTGGTCGGATAAACTCCTTCTTTAACAATTCTTCCAGTTGCTTCTTCAGCTCAGCTAACTCATCCGGAGGCATCCGATAAGGTCTCCTTGAAATAGGAGCTGTTCCATGGATCAACTCGTTTCCAAACTCAACATCTCTATCTGGAGGAAGGCCAGGTAACTCGTCTGGAAACACATCCGGGAACTCACACACTACCGGGATCTGGTGGATAGGAACAACTTCCATGGCACAGGTCACACTTACAAGGTCTGTTCTTTCGGGCAATGGTACCTGAAAAGTACCCTCTGCCTGCGGATCCTTAAGGGTAAGCAATCGACTGCTTGTATCTATAACTGCTCCCCAGTCTTTCATCCAGTTCATTCCTATTATGACATCCAAAACTAGTCCCGGCATAACTATCAGGTTCACTCGAAACTTCCGACTATCTAACTCAAGGGTTGCCCCTCTAACCATCTTATTGGTTAGCACATCAGCCCCTGCTGAACTTATGCGATAACCATAACTCAATTCTGTGCATAGTTGTTCATGCTTCCGTGCAAATGCTTGACTCATAAAAGAATGCGCGGATCCAGAATCAAATAGAACAACTGCAGGGTGATGGTTAACAAGAAACTTACCGGCAGTTATAGGTTCTCCTTCAGGAATCTCATCAACGGTGGTATGGTGCACACGGGCAGTGTAAGTCTGTTGCTTTTTTCTAGGCGGATAAGGGCAAAACTTTGAAAAGTGTCCTGGCTGACCACAATTGTAGCAGGGCCCCTTCACTATACCAGCAGATCCTATAGCTCCCTTGGAGTTGCTCTGTTCTGCAGCTGTGGTGATCTTTGCTGGCGGCACGGCCATCTTGTACGACTTCTGTGGTCCCTTGTAGTTCTGAGTTTTATGCTGTGGAGGTCTAAACCTTGCACCAGGTGCGGACGGACGATAAGAAGGACGATTTGCAGTGACAACTCTGGACTGGGAGGGTCCTGACTCAAACACCCTCTTGCGATTCTTGGATGCAGTGTAGGCGTTGTTGTTCTTTTCTTGCTTCAAACAATCACTGACAAAGTCATTGAACCTGGCACGGGTATTGGTACCCACATGCTTCATCATCTTCGGACTTAACCCTCTCTTGAAACTAGCAATTCTCTTTGCATCTGTGTCGACCATGTCTGGAGCATAGCGGCACAAGCTATTAAAGGCATGCAGATACTGTGTTACAGTCTTGGTACCCTGATTTAAGGCCAAGAACTCTTCGAGCTTCATCTCAACCAACCCTGGGGGAATATAAACTCCCCTAAACACTTTAGTGAATTCTCTCCAAGTAATCTGGGCATTGGGAGGAAAGGTGGTGCGGTGATGCTTCCACCACATCCCTGCTAGTCCCTGTAACTGATGTGCAGCATATTCTGTCTTCAGAACTTCTGTCAGTCTCAGCACACGAAACTTATCTTCCATAGTGTTGATCCATTCTTCAGCGTCGAGTGGCTCTGCTGCTTCCTTGAAAATAGGTGGCCTAGTATCCATGAAATCCTTGAAATTGCTGTACTGGTTCACTACATGGCCACCACCTTGATTATTTCCTCTCTGAACGTTTTCAGCGATGGTACACAGAAAATCTTCCATATTCCTTTGTGACTGCTCGGCGTTGCGCTGGCTTCCAAGAAACTGTGCGAAGAACACTTCTGCAGTGAGCAGTGGAGGAGGGGGCAAATGTGGCTCTGGCTGTGGCTCCTGGTGATTGACGTTGTTTGCACCACCCCCACCAGCCCCTGCACTGTTGCCACCAGTTTCAGCGGCCTCATACGTGGCACGGCGAGTGTTTGCCATCTGCATATTTCAGCAACAAGTAATAATTGAGCGAAGTGGTAGTAATTGTATTCGAATGAACAATCATGCCATACTGAATTTATTGGAGAGAACAAGTCATGCAATAAGACAGAGGCATGATAATCACATTCCAATTAAAACAACATCACTAATCAAATTACTTCGAATGCAACATCGCGTTCCATACAACCATGTTGCCAGCATACATACACTGGACTTTTATGTGTTCAAGCATCACATACACAACCAAGATCCAAAAGATCGCTAGTCTCAAGATCGAACAGGATACAACACGATACATGGGAACCAAAAGAAGGCCATCGTGATAAAGCCTATCACTAACGCAAGGCAACTAGCCTACTCCTTGGGGCCGTCGTTGAGGTCGGAGGCGTCACCATTGCTACCATCAGTAGCGGCGTCGTCATCGACGTCCATCTGGGCGGCGTCCGGAGGAGCATACGGGCCTATCCCGTTGTAGAGGGCATGGAACTCTTCATGCAAGTTGGCATTATACCCTTCTAGCTCCTCGACCCTTTACCTGAGAAGGTCCCTCTCATTCCAGGCTTCATTCCTTTCCTGCACTAGCTGTCCCATCATGCGATCTGCATTTCTGTTAGCCTGAGTCAACGTCTGTACCCGCTGCATAGCACTCTCACCTCTCTCGAGAGCCCGATCTTGCTGCAAGCTCATGTCAGCCAACTACTCCTGCAAGCTAGCTATAGCACGTGCTTGCTTCTTCTTCTGCTTCCTTGCTTCAAGCTGATCATCACCTCTCAGACCGGTCAAGGTCCAATAGGTATTCTCAAGACCCTAGTATGCTCTGATGGCTGCATACATGACACTCATCGTGTGGTTGTCGCTAGCCTGTCCTTCACTTGGGCCTCTGACCAAAGCACTACCTTGTGGCTGCACCCAAATGGCATCACGAGGATCATCTCTCGGGAAGATACCAGCCAAGGCTGCTGCCAACTCATTAGGAAACCTACTCATTATGTCTTGGATGATGCGAAAGGCTACACCCTCTGCACCCTCAACTGGAGTGTGTCCTTCAAACTCCAAATGCCAACCAGCCCATTCTGGCGCATCACCAAGGGCAGGGATGGTGATCTCCACTATTGCAAGTCCATCCTTAGCTAGCTGGCTCTCATTCCAAGAGTACACCGGCTCTTGACCCTCTGGGTACCCCACATCATGGAGCATTCTCCAAAGCAAGGTGGGCATGCCAAACTCACTTAGAAAAGTGTCCGTGCTGCGGCGCTCCCGCGGGGCCATCTGGTGACGTGGTGCTCTTCCACCAGTGGACTTACGGGCAGTCTTCTTAGTGCGGGCCATCTATAGCACAAGTTTTAAATTACCCGGTGAGAACATATTTTAAGTTAATGTCACTTTTATCAAACTGGGATAATCCTTTTATAAGGGGAGGAATGCAGGTTATGAATGAAATGCTCAGGCAGTATGATGCATGCGTGAGTCTTACGTTCTCACAAACTTAAGAAAATAAAGACATCTAACGATGAATTCGGTGGCATACAAACGATCCCTCATATACGTAACTAATTCGATCTACATGATAAACGCTGTTATGTACCTACAGAAAATTCATTTCAGCCCATTCCCCATGAATGCATGAAAGCAGTGAATCTACCTACACGCTCTACACGAATCCCCAGATGCGTGTACAACGGTAGTAACTACCCAAACACATCGTCCTATTGACGACATCGCCTCAACGGACGGAACACCCACACATGCGATACTTTCATAAAAACATGTGTACAACATGTAATTATTCTAGTATCATATAAAACACTCTCCCTAGATCGGCGATGTATCCGATCATGCTCTCACAGCTCACACTTACCAAAGCGTAGAGGTAACTGATCCATACATTACCACTCAATTAAGTGGCACTCATACAATATCACGCCGTACGAGCAACGAAAGAGAAATATGGTGCAAGAACCCCAAGTTAGTACTTAAATAGCCACCTAGAGTCCTTAACTGGGCATACAGGATATGACCACTGGCACACATTTAGTTTTAAAATCACACTTTTTAAATAGAATTTTGTTTTAAATACACTTATGAACAGTAATCACGCTAAACCATGCTCCGATGCCAGCTGTAACAGAACCGCCCAATTATACGAGATTAAGTAGGAAAATCATCCAACGGAAGGACAATTTAACAAACTTAAGCCCGTATAACCCGGTAGTTCGTGAAATCTCGATGGATTTCAAACCATTTTACATAACAGCCAAGATCGTACTAAGTTTAGCGGTCACCATCATAAGTTACATAAATGTTCGCGGCATAAAATACATCGGAGTTTAAACATAGTTATTACAAACTAGGTTTGAATAAAAGTAGCGGAAGCGGTAGTTCAAATCACGCACACACATAACATTTTGGAATAAAGTGCCAGCTTGTGACCATCTCCAGCAAAAGCATAAGACGAGAAGTAACGAATGACCATTGCCCATGGTCCTATGCTTCGCCCATTGCAGGATAGAGACAGTTGATACAATAGCCATAGTACATCTGTCCATCTGCAACAAGTGGGAACAAAGCCCTGAGTACGAGAAGGTACTCAGCTAGACTTACCCGTCATAAACCAGAAATAAAAGACACCAAGGAATCATGATAGGCTTTTTGGTGGGATAGCTGACTCATTTGCAAAAAGGCATTTTTAGCATTTAGGAAAGCCTTTACAAAAGCTTTGCATCAAGTTAAATCTTTATTAATCTATCAACTACATTTGCACCTATACTAAAGTAACATTTAATTAATCAGGTAGTGATAACCAATGATCATTAACAACTTCCATTATGTCATAATTCATATAACTGTCCAAGTGTTCCATCAATATTACTACGATGAAGTAGCTCAAGTCAAGTGTTCACTATCCAGTGAACAATGGCGATTCGAATCGATTATTAACCAGCTGGTAAGTTATTCCTCACACAAACCTCACTCACCCGCTAAAGTGAGGTGTTGGTCGCCGAGTCAACCATTCAGGTAAAGTCGCGAGCTTGCCAGGAACCACTTGTACCCGGGGGCCGCCCGACTGCTCTTTGGCCTTATCATCGCGCCCCCGTATCCTGCCACTACTGCTCCGGTACAGTGCGTTGCGGGCAATCCACTCGGCCCGAATAATCTCCCAGTTTCGCGGTCGGAAGGTACTTTATCCGGCCAGCTAAATGTGAGGCATGCGTTCAACATGACCCGAAGGACAACAACGGACGGTCCTTAACCGACACAGACGGAAAACACTACAGTCCAAAACCCTGCAAGTTTCCGCCCGGTCTCAAATTCATTTTACACTTAGTTATACCATGACTTCATAGTCAACCAAACAGATCCAGGTAACCACCTATAGCTCGCAGGTAACAGGAAATCACCCGACTTCTACCGGTCTAAGCTAGCTAAGCATTGACTTGACTGCGGATACCAGGGTAACAAGGATATGGTATAACAAAGGTAAGCAAGGTATAATGCAGCAACGTTTGCAAACAACTCCTAAACGTAATGCATCAAATTAAGTAAAGTTAATAATAAATTATTTGCAAACCGGGAGAGAAATGCTCCGGGGCTTGCCTCTCTCGAAGGAACTCGGACGGTGATCGGGGCACTCTGGGAGATCTTCACCGGCCTCTTCTTCGGCTTCTGTCACCTCCTGCTGCTGCACCTCGATCTGCTCCTCTGGCTCCTCGGGTAAGACGACTGGGTTCTCGGTTTGCGATCCTGTATGATGCAATGCGCGTAAGTGATTATGCAAGTATGCATCGAAGGAGATGAATGCAATGAATATGTTGAAATGCAAGGTAGTCAACATCATCCAGAAACTATATACTACAAGCACATGTCATCTACTGCATTCTCTTCTACTACTATTATGTTAAGTTAACCTACCTTATGAAATGCTTCAAAGATACACCAAAGCTTTACTAATTTCTTAATCACACTTAAAGCAATACTTGCTTAAACCCTAAGTAATAATAGTAGGTTTGAATAGCAACATATATTTCTGATGCTGCTAAAAATCTAAGAAAATTACAGTAGCATAATACTACTCTAAACAGACTACCATAATAATTTCATGGTATTTGGATAAGTAAACCATCCTATACAAAAATGACAAGCTATACCATAAAAATGAGCATGAAATTTCTTTGTACTATGGAAAGTGTCAAACAACAGAAGTAATATTTTTCCTAGGTTCTTTATAGCATACTATGACTGTACAAAAATTATCACATGCATGTTTTATACAAAGTTTGCTCTCTAGCAAAAATAACAAAAATCAGCCATTAAAGGCACTTGAACTACACTTCAACATTTTCCCACAGGCCATGCATGTAACATATTTTTCCTAGGAAGTACATGATATAAGAAGATTAACAAACTTGAAATCATATTTTTCTGATACATATAAGATTTACTAGCTATTTTACAAGATATCAGCAATATTAAGAGTTAATTAAAGCTCTACAGAAAAGTATTCCAAAAATGACATGCAATATTTTTAGATTGTAGATCTGGTTCCAATGAATCCATAGAAATTTATTTCACAATTTTTGGAGTACATTTAATCACCCAAACAATTTATAAAGCATTTTTATTTCCGCTTAATAAAAGAAAAGAAACTGAAAATTCTTTATTTGAAAACGGCCCGGCACAGTACGGGGCAAACGGCCCGGTCCTGCTCAGCCCAAGAACGCGCGCGCGGGAGAAAGGAAATGGGTCGTCTCCTGTTGGAGCAGGCCGGCCTAGTCGACCGCTTCAGACGCAGGTGAGCGGGGCCAGCGCGCGCGGCCGAGCCGGTGCTCGTCACCGCAGCGGCGCGACGGCCGCCGACGGCCAGCGGCTGCTTCCGTGCCCGAGCGAGCAAGGCGAGGCGCGCCACACGATCGCAGGGACACGGTGTACATCGACGCGCAATTCGATAGAGATAGGGAGGAGCGGAGGCGACGGTGGCCGGAGCGCAAGCACGGCGGCTCCGTCACGGTGGCGCGGCGAGGAAGCCAAATTGGTGTCCTACCGGAGCGAGCAAGACGATGGTGGCGCTCGTTCGGAGGAGGCAAGGGAGTGGCGAAGCTTGGTGCAAGACGGATTTGGTGGCGGTGGAGGGTCGATGTCGGAACGGGGGAGCGGAGGTGGAGCTCTCGGCGGTGAGCCGCTCGCCCGCTCGGTTCTTGGAGAGGGAGAGTGGATGGGAAGCGAGTGAGGGGGCGAGTGGAATGGAGGCCAGGCGCGCGCGGTGATTTGAGGCGGAGCGCGCGGGGTCCACGGGCGGCCACGCGGGGTGTCGTCGCCGGCATGCGGCCGCCACGCGGCGAGCGTGCTCTGCCGCGGCGGACAGTGAGGCGTGCGAGCGGGCGGGAGAAGGAGGCGGCCGCGAGGACGCAGGCCGGGCCGCTGCGCTGCGCGGGCGCGCGCGCGCGGGGGTGGCGCGGGCCGCTTCGGCCGACGGGCCGAAAGGGTGGCGGCGGCCTGCTAGCGCTGAAATTGTTTTTCCTTTTTATTTTTCCAGAGAAAATTCAAATAAAATTCTATTTGCAGTTTTCAAATTCAAATTTGGGCAAGCAAACGACCTTTTCTGAAAATGGCCCAAAAATGAAAGTTGCTTAGAATTTAATTCTCTACAACTTTGCTTTTAAGACCAAAGTCCAAATCTGGATAGATTTTGATTTTTAGAATAAAAGCTAATTTAGAGAGGATTTTTAAATATTTTCAAAATACATTTTTAAAACAAATCTTTGACAAAACTTTGAGTGATTTAGTGGCTCCAAAAATTTCCTTATCATTCTAAGTGATATGAAATTTATAGTTGCACAAAATTTTGATAGAATGTGATTATCACATTAATATATTACATCTCAAATACCACTTTCTAAGCTTTTATTTCACTCAAATTATAATATTAACATGTATGATTATGATGATAGGAAATGTCATGCATATGATTGCCTTGCAAATGCTTGTGTAACACCGGAGTGTTACATCCCCGTTGTGTCCCTCTTCACCACGTGGTTCAGTGGCTAATCGGTCTCACACCGAGCCTCTCAAAAAGGCGCCACAAGAACCTACCAAATGGTAAAAGGTTGTAAATGACACGAGCAATCCACTAACGTTGCCTTTGGCGCTTCGCCGAGGTAGGCACAAACCCCTCACAATCACCGGAGGTGGCCAAGAACAATCACCAACTCTTGTCAATGCCTCCAAGCTGCTCCAAGCCATCTAGGTGGTGGCAACCACCAAGAGAAACAAGAATCTCGCAGCAAATCAACCACCAAGTGCCAACTAGATGCAATCTCACAATGCAAATGCACTTGGATCACTCAATCTCACTTCGAATATGCAAAGAAGCAAGAGACATGAGTGGGAGGGGAGTTGCTTAGCTCAAAGTGCTCACAAGTATGTCAAAGAGTGCAAGAGGGTGAGCCTTGAGCCGGCCAACAAGTATTTATAGGAGTCCCCGAAAGAATAGAGCCATTGGCTCACAAAATAGCCACACTCGGGGTGACCGGACGCGCACAGCGTCCGGTCACTCCACCGCGACCTCCCTGATGAACGCCATGTGTCTCACTTTGAATTTCGTTCGTTCGATCATAATGGTCACTTAAAAGTACTCGTTCATGCACTAGAGTGACCAGACACGCAACAATAATTGACCGGATGTGAGAAGCTCAACCGGACGCGCTGGTCCCGTAACCGATCGACGCACTGGTCAAGCTGAGCAATGCTCTAGCGAGTCAGCGACCGGATGCGCTGCAGAACTGACCGGACGCATTACACCCGGCGTCTGGTTTGAGTCCAGTAAGCTCCCACCATGACCGGACACGTCCGGTCCAACGTGACCAGACGTGCCACAGAAGACCGAGACGCGCACAAACACTGAGCACTAACCGGACGCGTATGTGTGTCACTTTAGCACATGTTTTAGCTCATGAAACAACATGTGACAACGCCTCCAAAACTTGACATTGGCGTAAAGGAAAATAGACGTTTTAATTCCTCAAAAACACCTGAGAGGACCCCAAACCCTCTCTACCGCTCAAACTCCAACACCATCGCAAATGTGCTAACACCACCAAGTGATCACGTCATGTGTCAGTGTATTAGCATTTTCACAATCATTTTTTGAGGTGTTATTAGTTCTATCCAAATGCATATGATTATGAAATGCACACCTAGAGGCACTTAGGAGTTCAATAGCCGCATCATTCCCCTCTTTATATTACGGCTATCTATCCTATAATGTAACCACACCCACTAGGTGTCTTGGTTACTAAAACACAACCCTTAAGCATATACCTTTGCCTTGATCACATAGGGTTGCATCCAAATCCAAGTGTGGTCATCATGATCACCATGTTCATCTTGCCACCAACCTTGGAATGTACTAATCCTCATATGCTATATACAACTTAGGCATAGGATTAGTACTTAGGCATTGTCACTAATTACCAACACCAAACATAGAGCTTTCAATCTCCCCTTGTTGGTAATTGGTGACAACCATTTCACAAAGATATTATGATAAAATTTTAATTGAACCCATGTCACATTGTCCAAGTATATTACCATGTGTAAGAATTACAGACAAGTAATCATGAATTCAAATTGATAGCAATGGCTCCCCCTACATGTATGCTATATGTTTAGATTTAGGAAGCATACATGCTTAGATAGAAAAATATAGGAGCATTGACTACCAATAGGTGCTAAGTATTTTAGATTATAGACCTTTGAAGTGTGATACCATCAGAGTAGCGATAAACACCATCTTAGCACCTTGTGTAGTTAAATACCACTTGGAAAAGCACAAACACAACTAGAAACCTCGTGAGATCAACATTATAAGCAAGGCTCTAGTACCACTTTGAAAAACATGAAGCAAGAAAAATCTAACTACTTCCTATTCATGCTAGTACCTCAATATACCATTCAAATTATACTAGCAAGTCACCACACAAGCAATGTATCGAAGAAAAAGAAATGCATAACTATGCATCATACATATGAAGTGCACATAGAAATGCAACATTCATGTTTAAGAGCTTGCTCCCCCTACTTGTGTGCTCAAAATTTTAGTTAATCCCCTTCTTTTATCAATTCTCCCCTTTTAGAATCTATCTTTGTGAACAACATTTTCTCCCCCCTTTGGCACCAATGACCACAAGAGACCAATTTTAGATAGATTATCATGTTAAATTATGGGATGAGGATCAAGTTTGTAATTCAACCTAGATGGCTTGCATAAATAAAATGCTTCGATTTGATCTAAGGGCAAGCTTTTTCACACCTCACGAGAAGGGTTATCATGCACCATGTTGAAGCAAATATTTAGACAAGTGATCTAGATTAAACACTTAGGATCACAAGCTACTTAAACAAGTTATATGCTACCACTAGATCATACATAGCAAAGAAACAATAGTGGCACCATATAACCTTCAAATTCATTTGATTTTCACGAATGAGCCTAGAACATGTAAATTATGACTAGATGCACTAAATAAGCCCTTAGCATAGAATATATGACATGTCAACCAAATGTACCTTGCTTTGTCTTGGAGGAGAGGCATGTCATATATGGGGTGCATCAACTCATGTTGGAGAAGTCAAGTATGTTCGACTCATTCTTGAGCTTGTGAAATCTTTTCTCATCAAGTGGCTTGGTGAATAGCTCGGCTAGTGGATCTTCGGTGCCTACACTCTCAATGGCAATGTCACCCTTTTGTTGATGATCTCTAATGAAGTGATGGCGAACATCAATATGCTTTGTTCTTTGATGTTGAACCGGATTGTTGGTTAGCTTCACGGCACTTTCATTGTCACATAGCAATGGCACATTCTTGAAATTGATTCCAAAATCCTTCAATGTTGCCTTCATCCACAAGATTTGTGCACAACAACTACCCACGGTAGATAGTGCAATACTATTTTGCTTCTTGGATGACCATGAGACAAGTGATCTTTCCAACAATTGACAAGTCCTGGAGGTACTCTTTCTCTCATCTTTATCACCGGCATAGTCAGAATCCGAATATCCATCTAGCTCAAAGCTTGCACCTTTGGGATACCACAATCCAACATCTTGTGTATGTTTCAAATACCTCAATATTCTCTTTGTTGCCTTCAAATGACTTTCTCTTGGTGAGGCTTGAAATCTTGCACACATGCATACACTAAACATCACATCGGGCCTTGATGCCATCACATAGAGTAGGCTATCAATCATTGATCTATATAGTTTTTAATCCACCATGTTGCCACTCTTGTCACTATCCAAGCTTCCACTCGTGCCCATTGGGGTTGTAATGCCCTTTGCATCTTCCATGCCAAACTTCTTTAGCATATCCTTTATGTATTTGGTTTGGCTCACAAATGTACCTTCTTTCATTTGCTTGATTTGAAGTTCAAGGAAGAAGCTAAGTTCACCAATCATTGTCATTTCAAACTCCTTTGCCATCATCTTTCCAAACTCATCACAAAAATCTTTGTTGGTTGAACCAAAGATGATATCATCAACATAGATTTACAACACAAACAAGTCTTTGCCTATCTTCTTGGTGAATAGTGTTATATCAACTTTGCCCATGACAAATCCTTTGGATAGCAAGAAGTCCCTTAATCTTTCATACCATGATCTAGGTGCTTGCTTCAATCCATACAAAGCCTTCCTTAACTTGTATACATGGTTGGGTTTCTTGTCATCTTTAAAACCAGGAGGTTGCTCCACATACACCTCCTCTTGAATGTACCCATTGAGAAATGCACTCTTCACATCCATTTGATATAATTTGATATTGTGAGCACAAGCATAGGCAAGTAGAATCCTAATTGCTTCCAATCTAGCAACTGGGGCATATGTTTCACCAAAGTCAAGACCCTCTATTTGTGTGTAACCTTGAGCCACTAGTCTTGCTTTGTTCCTTACTACTATCCCATCTTAATCTTGCTTGTTGCGAAAGACCCATCTTGTTCCAATGGCATTGTGATCCTTAGGCCTCTCAACTAGTTCCCATACTTCATTTCTCTTAAAGTTGTTGAGCTCTTCATGCATTGCATTTATCTAATCTAGATCTCTCAATGCTTTATCAATGTCCTTGGGTTCTTCCATTGACACAAAAGAAGAGTGAGCACAAAATGATGCCAATCTTGATCTAGTTTGAACTCCCCTTTGTATGTCACCAATGATGGAATCCAATGGATGGTCTCTAGCAATGTTGGTTGGTTGAAGCACTTACACTTTGATTGCTTGGATGTTGATGTTGATCAAGAGTTGAAGATGATGAACTAGCCACTTGTTGATCTTGTTGCACTTGAGATGATGTACTAGCTTGATTTTGCACAAGAGAACCCCTAGCTTGAGTGATTGGACTTTGGAGCACTTGATCTTTGTTGTCATCCACATCAATCACTTGCTTTGGTCTAATGTCACTAATATCCATTTCCCTTATAGCATTACTCAATTGAGTTCCTCTCACATCATCCAAGTTATCTTTCTCCTCTTGAGAGCCATTTGTTTCATCAAACTCAACATCATGAACTTCCTCAAGTAAACCACTAGCCAAATTCCAAACTCTATAAGTTTTGATAGTAGTGGAGTAACCAAGTAAGAATCATTCATCATATTTCTTCTCAAACTTGCTCAATCTAGTGCCCTTCTTGAAGATGTAGCATTTGCAACCAAATACCCGAAAGTATGCAATGTTGGGCTTTCTTCCATTTAAGATCTCATATGGTGTCTTCTTTAGGAACTTATGGTAATAGAGGCGGTTGCTATAGAAGCAAGCCGTGTTGATTGCTTTGGCCCAAAATGAATGACTCACATTATACTCATTCAACATTGATCTTGTCATATCAATTAAGGTTCTATTCTTTCTCTCAACTAGGCCATTAGATTGAGGTGTATACTTGGCCGAGAATTGATGCTTGATTCCAAGCTCCTCACATAGCTCATCAACTCTTGTGTTTCTAAAGTCACTTCCATTGTCACTTCTCACTTTCTTGATTGTGGTCTCAAACTCATTTTAAACTCTCTTGATTAACTTCTTGAATATGTCAAATACATCACTCTTGTCCATAAGAAAGAATACCCATGTGTATCTAGTGAAATCATCCACAATCACAAAGTCATACTTGTTGCCACCAATACTTGTGTATGTAGTTGGCCCAAATAGATCCATGTGAAATAACTCAAATGCCTTGGAAGTACTCATAATGCTCTTCAATGGATGAGTGTTGCCCACTTGCTTTTTGGCTTGATATGCACTACATAGCTTATCCTTCTCAAATGTGATATCCTTTAAGCCTCTAACTAAGTCATGCTTCACTAACTTGTTCAATTGCTTCATGCCAACATGACCAAGTCTTCTATGCTATAACCAACCCATACTTGATTTGGTGAGCAAGCATGTTGAAAGTTGAGTGTCACTAGCATTGAAATCAACCAAGTATAGATTCTCATATCTAAAACCCTTGAAGATCAAATTGGAGCCATCAACACTAACTATCTCCACATCATCAACACCAAATATGCACTTGAAATCAAGATCACACAATTGAGCAACTGAGAGAAGATTGAAGTTCAACTTTTTAACTAAGAGCATATTGGAAATGCTATGATCATTTGAGATTGCAATCCTTCCAAGAGCCTTTACATCACCCTTGTCATTGTCACCAAATATGATGCTATCAATGCCACTATCATTTGATTTGAGAGAGTTGAACATTCTTGAATCACCGGTCATATGTTGAGAGCATCCACTATTAAGCACCCAATGCCTTCCTCCGGCCTTGTAATTTACCTATAAAACAAATTAATATCTTTTAGGTACCCATACTTGCTTGGGTCCTTGGAGGTTAGTAACTAAGTTCTTTGGTACCCAAATGGCCTTCTTCTTTGGGCCCACAATTGGTGTACCAACAAACCTAGCATGCACATCTTTCTCACCCTTGGTAAGGATATAACAAGAATCAAAAGGAATGTAAGGTACATTAGCATTTTTCTTGTTCTTGTTTATTTTGTTGCAATTATGCTCTAGGTGCCCAACTTGTTTGCATCTATTGCAAAACCGACCATTGCTCTTCACAAAGCTAGGCTTGTGAGTTGCAAAGGCCGCCTTGCCCTTCTTGTGAGTATAGCCCAAACCCTCTTTGTTAAGAGAGAACCTTTGGCTACCCAAGCATTTTAGCAAGCGGGCATCCCCACCATAGGAATTGCCTAATGCGCGGGTGAGATCATCCACCTCTCTCTTGAGAGTCTCATTCTCAACCACGAGTGATAAATCACTAGTAGTAGAGATAGAGTTGGTTGTGGTGGATGATGATGAGCTACATGAAGCATTAGTAGGACCAACAAATAAAGAATCATCAATAATATCACATGTTAGTCCAATATCACAAGTGACAATCACTTGCTCCTCCTTAACTTCCTTCATAAACTTCTCCAACTTGAGGTCCTTTTCCTTCATGAGCTCAAGTAGAGTTGAGTGGGCTTTCTTAAGCCTAGTGTGAGCAATTTCAAGATCCTCGTGGTCTTCCTTTAGACACTCACGAGAGGCCTCTAGCTCATTAAAGGATTTTCTAAGAGCTTTGAGCTCTTGTTCAATTCCTTTGCACTCCTTACTCTTTTTAGAGTAACAAGCTCCTCCATCAAGGCATCATTTTCATTACTCTTGGCAATGAGCCCTTGCTCCAAGATCTTGCATCTCTTGGTGGCCCTCTTATAGCCCTTGCTCATTTGATCTATTATGCCCAATAGATCATCCTTAGAGTAGTCCTCATCCTCCTCATCATCACTCCTATAACCATCACTAGCACAAGAATCATCATCACTATCATCATATTTTACCTTGGTAGGCTTGTCCATAAGGCATGTTGATGTAGTGTCAAAGATGGATGGCTTGTTGGAGAGGGCGATGCTTGCAATGGCTCACCGAGTGGTCCTTTCATCATCACTAGAGCTTGCATCATCATCACTATCGAAGTTTTCACTATCCCAAGTGACTACATAACCACCACCCTTCTTCTTCTTATTGAATGTGAAGCTCTTCTTTGCTTTCTTTTCCTTCTCTTTCTTATCCTTCTTGTTCTTCTTGAGCTTCAAGTCCCCATTGTGAAATCTCTTATCTTCATAGGGGCAATCCGCCACTATGTGATCGGGGCTATTGCAACTGTAGCAAAGAATCTTTGCCTTCATAGTGTCTCTCCTCTTCCTTGCCCCATATCCTTTCTTCTTCATGAACCTTCCCATCTTGTGCACAAGGAGGGCTATGGTTTCATCATCGAATGAATCATCATCATCGCTCTCCACCTTGCTCTTGCCCTTAGAAGATGAAGCCTTGAATGCAATGGGCTTCTCTTGCTTGACCTTGATCTTCTTCTCATCTTCATCTTCATCATCATCATATTGAGCATCGGTCATGACATCTCCAAGCACTTGGTTTGGAGTCACCTTGTTCAAACCCTCTCTTTAGATCATCTTTCTCAAGATAGCAAACTTCTTAGGTAAGTTCATCAAGAACTTATGTGAGAAGTCCTTATCCTTGACATCTTCTCCTAGGCTCTTGAAATCATTGACAATAACTTGTAGCCTATAGAACATCTCCGGTATGGACTCATCATCCTTCATCTTGAAGCTTGCAAACTTATCCTTGAGCATATAGAGCTTGGCACTCTTATCCGTTGAAGTGCCCTCATATGTTTTCTCTAATCTTTTCCACACTTCACTTGCCATCTCAAGATCCTTGATTTGCTCAAAAACCTTTGCATCAATCCCATTATAGAGAGTGTTGAGAGCCATAGTGTTGCATTGGTTGTTGATGCGGTCATTGTTGGTGAGGTTGTCGAGATCAATGATAGCATAATCATGATGTGTCACCTCCCAAACCTTCTCATTAATAGAGCCAAGATATTGCTTCATCTTTCTTTTCCAATGATCAAAAGATGAGACACCATCAAAGAATGGAGGCTTGATTGGTTGGCTCAATACTTCGCCCCTCGGTGATACCCTTCTAACTCACTCTTGTATTATTTTTTTAGTTACCTTGCTAGCTTGTTAGTATAGCTCTTAGCTTGTGTAGCTAGTTAGCTTTAGTTGTAAACTAAGTTGTGCGGTCGGACTTGTGTGGTTAAGTGCAAATATATTAGAATTGTGAATTGGATAGGTGGCTTGCAAACACCCCGTGGGCTAAGCAAAACTCGTATCTCGCTATTTGTTATATTGATAAACTTATTTAGCTTGCCTTTGTAGAATTTTTAAAAGGCTATTCACCCCCCCTCTAGACATCAAGACCTTTCAAGTGGTATCAGAGCCATGGTCACCATTTGTAAGGCTTAACAACCTCGGTGTAAGTTGTGCACAACTTGAGCCATCTTACACCGAGGTTGTTAAGCCTTACAAACGGTGACCACGGCTCTGATACCACTTGAAAGGTCTTGATGTCTAGAGGGGGGGGTGAATAGCCTTTTAAAAATTCTACAAAGAAGCTAAACAAGTTTATCAATATAACAAATAGCGAGATGTGAGTTTTGCTTAGCCTACGGGGTGTTTGCAAGCCACCTATCCAATTCACAATTCTATTATATTTGCACTTAACCGCACAAGTTAAACCGCACAACTTAGTTTACAACTAAAGCTAACTAGCTACACAAGCTAAGAGCTATACTAACAAGCTAGCAAGGTAACTAAAAAAATAATACAAGAGTGAGTTAGAAGGGTATCACCGAGGGGCGAAGTATTGAGCCAACCAATCAATATGATCAAGAGATGAATTCCACAATACATAACCACCGGGATCGATTAATCACAAAAAGAATGATGACACGAAGATTTATCCTGAGGTTCATGTGCTTGCCGGTACGCTAGTCCCCGTTATGTCCCTCTTCACCACGTGGTTCGGTGGCTAATCGGTCTTACACCAAGCCTCTCAAAAAGGCACCACAAGAACCTACCAAACGGCAAAAGGTTGCAAATGACATGAGCAATCCACTAACATTGCCTTTGGTGCTTCACCGAGGTAGGCACAAACCCCTCACAATCACCGGAGGTGGCCAAGAACCATCACCAACTCTTACCAATGCCTCCAAGCTGCTCCAAGCCGTCTAGGTGGCGGCAACCACCATGAGAAACAAGAATCCCATAGCAAATCAACCACCAAGTGCCAACTAGATGCAATCTCATAATGCAAATGCACTTGGATCACTCAATCTCACTTCGAATATGTAAAGAAGCAAGAGAGATGAGTGGGAGGGGAGTTGCTTAGCTCAAAGTGCTCACAAGTATGTCAAAGAGTGCAAGAGGGTGAGCCTTGAGCCGGCCAACAAGTATTTATAGGAGTCCCCGAAAGAATAGAGCCGTTGGCTCATGAAATAGCCACACTCAGGGTGACCGGACGCGCTGGTCCGGCCTGACTAGACGCGCATAGCGTCCGGTTGCTCCATCGCGACCTCCCCGATGAACGCCACGTGTCTCACGTTGAATTTCGTTCATTCGATCATAATGGTCACTTAAAAGTACTCGTTCACACAATAGAGTGACCGGACGCGTAGCAAGAATTGACTGGACGCGCGAAGCTCGACCGGACGCGCTGGTCCCGTAACTGATCGGACGCGCTGGTCAAGCCGAGCAATGCTCTAGCGAGTCAGCGACCAGACGCGCTGCAGAACTAACCGGATGCGTTACACCTAGCGTTCGGTTTAAGTCCAGTAAGCTCCCACCACGACCAGACGCGTCCGGTCCATCATGACCGAACGCGCCACAGAAGACCGAGACGCGCGCAAACACTGAGCACTGACCGGACGCATCCGGTCAAACATAGACCGCGTTCAGTTCAGCGTCCGATCACCTCTGTGACCTCCGTTCGCCTCCGTTTGATTCACCCTTTCACAAATGAGCTAGACTAAGTATGTGTGTCACTTTAGCACATGTTTCAGCTCGTGAAACAACATGTGACAACGCCTCCAAAACTCGACATTGGCGTAAAGGAAAATGGGTGTTTCAATTCCTCGAAAACGCCTAAGAGGACCCCAAACCCTCTCTACCGCTCAAACTCTAACGCCATCGCAAATGTGCTAACACCACCAAGTGATCACGTCATGTGTGAGTGTGTTAGCATTTTCACAATCATTTTTTGAGGCGTTATTAGTTCTATCCAAATGCGTATGATTATGAAATGCACACCTAGAGGCACTTAGGAGTTCAATAGTCGTGTCATTCCCCTCTTTATAGTACAGCTATCTATCCTATAATGTAATCACACCCACTAGGTGTCTTAGTTACTAAAACACAACCCTTAAGCATATACCTTTGCCTTGATCACATAGGGTTGCGTCCAAATCCAAGTGTGGCCATCATGATCACCATGTTCATCTTGCCACCAACCTTGGAATGTACTAATCCTCATATGCTATATACAACTTAGGCATAGGATTAGTACTTAGGCATTGTCACTAATTACCAACACCAAACATAGAGCTTTCACTTCCCCAAGCTTAACCTTTGCTCGTCTGAGCAATGCCAAACTTAGCAATGGATCAGGAGTTGCTACAATGTTTTCACTCCTCAAAAGTACACATGCGTTTAAACAAGAATTCTCCTCTGAATTGGAATAAACTGATCTAACTTTCCAATTTACTCATATTGAAATATAAGAAGATGAATGGATGGTATTTTTAAATTTTTACGCCTCCACGGTAAATCTTTCTTACGGGTTTTTATGCTTTGTAAAAATTATTTACATGGGGCTTGAATTTTATAATGCCATGATAAGAATTTTTATTTTATATTTTTTAGATACAATGCAAATGTAGAAAAGTGAACATACTAAGATAAATTTATGCAAAGTAAAAGGTAAATATGGATAACTACTGATTTTATCTCCCAGCGAGGGTTCAGAATTTTGAGTCTGCCGAACCGGACTTCTCCGGATGTATTTATTCTTCGGGTGCTTTATTTGGCCCCAGAGATGGAGACCTTTACAGTTGCACTTACTTCTTTTGCCACTCCAACGTAGAGCATTGTTTCGGTCTTAGCTTGAAGGCGAATCACTCCTCCTTCCCATTGATATGGAAGCGGATTTCTCTGGCTCTGACATCAATGTGTGCATTTATAGTGCTCAAGAAGGGCCTCCCAAGAATGAGGGGTGTCTTCATGTCTTCCTGCATGTCAAGCACTATAAAATCTATTGGCACAAAGAAGCTTCTTATTTTTATCAGAATATTCTTGGTGATTCCTGCAGGGTAGCGGACCAATTGGTCAGCTAGTTGCAGAGACATCGATGTTGGCGTGAGTGTTGAATAGTTGAGCTTGTCGAAGACCGTCTTAGGCATGACACTAACGCTGGTGCCAAGGTCACATAGTGCATGCTCAAAATTCTGGTTTCCGATCGAATAATCAATAGTGGAACATCATGGATCCTTCTTCTTTACAGGTGATGTATTTAGGATGGCTACACTACACTCCTCCATTAGCTTGATTACTTCAGTGATGGGCAGTGGTCTCTTGTTGTTCAGAATGTCTCTGTGATACTTCTCATAGGTAGGAACTTGTATGGCATCTAGTAGAGAAATATTGATATATAATTTTTGAATTACCTCTATAAACTTACCAAACCGCTCATCCATTTTAGCTTTTTGATTTCTGCGTAAAAATAGTAGGAGGTTGGTGTTATAAAAATCTTGTATCATTTCTTATGCTTGTGGCTCAACTTCTCAACTTCATCGTCCTTCTTCTCTTGTACTACTACCGGTGTCTTACCTGTCCTTGTTGGATATGGTGGATCACGAGTAGACTTGCCACCTCTTGTGGTTATGGTGTTGACCTTTTCAAGGTTAGTGGCAAAAGGCAGCGCAGCTGCCAACAGAGCTATTTGTGACTCTATCTTTTTATTATAACTAAGTTGGTCTTTTATGGCAGAAGAAAAACTATCCATTTTAGTATTTATGTTTTCTAGGACCCCATCATTAAAAGGAAGCTTTTTAGAAATATTCTCATTAATCCTGGCTTGTTCTAAGATCAAGTTTCCCAAGGATGGTTGCTTAGGATTAGAGGAATTATTGTAATTACCTAGGTACTTACCTTGGTAATTTGACTGTTGTTGTTGATTCCATCCTTGTCTCTATTATTGTGGAGCAGAGTTGACAATATTTGTGTCTTCTTGATATTCGGGGAAATCAACCCCAAATATTCTTCACATATGTTTTGGGAATTAAAGGCATTTTGTGTGGCCTGATGATCTTTCTTGTAATTGGCTCGCTATTCAAGCCAATTCAACAAGACATCCATCTTAGTTGACAGTGCACACAACTCTTCTAGTGCTTCTTCGCTCTTATTGCATGTCTGGATGTTGCATTGAGACCAGCCTTGATTAAAGGCTATCTTCTCCATGAGAGTTTTAGCTTTTTTAAGGGTCAGTGACATAAATGATCCTCTAGTAGTAGCTTCGAGTTGTTCATAAGCTTTTTGAGTTAATCCACGGTAAAAAGCTTTGCATGAGCAACTAATCTTCCATTCCATGATGAGAACAATTTGAAATGTATTCTTGGAAATGTTCCCATGCCTCTAGAATGCTTTCTCCTTTCTGCTGTTGGAAGTTAGAAATATTTCCTCTTAAGGCATTGGTCTTGCCTATAGGGAAAAATTTTACTAGAAAGGCCTTTGAACATTTTGTTCATGTATTGATGTCTTCTTTGTTGGTGTAGAACCACTGCTTCGCCCTTCCCACTAGTGAGAATGGAAACAGATGGAGTAGAATGATATCTTGAGCAACATCCTTGATGGTGATTGTACTGCTTATCTCTAGGAAATTCTGAAGATGAGCACTAGCATCTTTGTTGGTATTTGTTAACGCAAACAGAGAAATTCGCAAGCGCACGAATACCGTCATAGCTTTCACTCAGGAGCATTCCATGGTATCATATTTATCCTCAGGGAAACAATGGTTAAAGAAGTTGATAAATGACCATCATGTATCTACTAACTAGTATACCTAATTTATATATATATATATATATATATATATATATATATATATATATATATATATATATATATATATAAAGTATCCATAAGCTCATAGATAATATACCATTGTAGCATTTCACCTAGGAGTATACTAGGTATCGTTATTTATATTTTATCCATAGGGAGGAGTGATAGGGTGGCTATAGATATTGATAAATATGTATACATATGTTCTCTCATAAAATAAGTGTAACTAGTTGGGCTACATGTTTCGCTGTTAGTGTACCTACAGAAGAATTCATTTCAGCCCAACCCAACAATAATATATATACCCAATATATACTTCCATACCAAAACTACCCATCAGTAAATACGTCCATACATACATATAGAATATGCATATACAGTTGTACCAAAGCTAACTCATGATTAAATACTTCCGTATATATGTGAGAACTATATATACTTCAGTACCAAAACTAGCTCTCCCTAGGCCACACGCTCACATCTTGCGGTCATGCCACTCACTTACCTTTTACCTAGGCGTAGGGGTATATTGATCCATACATTACAATTCAAGTGAATGGCACCCATACAATAGCACGTCATATGGACGACGAAATAAAAATTACAAGAAAGTAAACCCCAAGTTAGTCTTACATTAAGCCACCTAAAGTCCTTAACTAGGCATAAAGGATATGACCACTGGCGCATTTTAGATTTAAATTTCATATTTGAACACACCTATATAGCTATAAGTTGTTAAAACTAGTTTTGTAAAACAAAAACCTTTGTCTTAAATACACATATGACAAATAGTGTTGAATCTTACTCCGATGCTAGCTGTCACAGAACCGACTAATTTATACAAGATCAAGCATGACTGTCCTTGCTAACACGTTGACATGCCCACACTTGAGCCCATATAAACCTAGTAGTCCGTCGAGTATTACAAAGGATCTCGAATTATCGCCAACATATAACCAAGATCGTACATGATTTAACATACAGGTCACATGTTACATAAGGTTCACAAATAATTCAACATACATCGGAGTTTAAATAAAGTTATTACAACACCAAGTTCAAATGTAGTAGCGGAAGCAACATAGTTTTGGAACCAACTTCACACACATAGTTCAAATACATATGCTAGTTTCATGATCAAGTCTTGCAAAAGCAACACAGGTAAGACAACATAGAAGGACCGTGCCTACGGCCTCACTCCTCATCCATGGCTAGAGAGAAGTAATTCTTGCAGTAGCCATGATACACTATACCATCTATAACAAGTGGAAAATAAATCTTGAGTATAAGAAGGTCCTCAGCTAGACTTACCTATCATAAACCAAAAATAATGACACCAAGGAGTATGCAAGGCTTTTCATAGTGGAGCTAGCTTGACAACATTTTGTATAAAAAGCCACTAGTTGAGCTATACATTTTATAATTCGGTCATCAAGTTAATTATAGCTATTCAACTCTAGATTAGCAACTAACTTGTGCCAAACATGTGACATACAATTATGTAGCAAAACAATAGTAACCATAGCCATTTATTATATCATCAGCATAACCATTCCACTTTCATTTAGTCACTACGATAGAAGGAAGCTCAGTCAAGTTTCTCACTATTCAAGAAAGACGATGATTCAAATCGATTGCAACCAGCTGGGTAGTATTCCTAACATAAACCTAGGCCCACCAGCCATGGTAGCCTTAGATCACTTTTGGTACAACTCGGGTCGTATGTCATGGGTTCAATCAGCGCCGCACACTCAGGGGACGATCAGGCCCAGCCTGCCCTTGGACTCACATCTAGCTCCCCGCACATCCTTACTATCTCCCGTGTGCGCACTCTTACAGAATGACTCACGGCCTGAGTTCAGCTACTTGGCTTCGTGGTCGAAACAAGTTATCCGGCCAGCTAAGTGAGAGGTTGTGTTCAAAATGACCAAGGATCAACAACGATGCGGTCCTTAAGCGGCACAGATAGAATCACATGAGTCAGCCTACAACATAGACTCCATCCGACTTCCATTTACATCATCACATGGTTCTTTTTTATGATAGCAAATATAGCCAAATGTGACCAGGTATCCACCTATAGCTCATAGGTGACAGAAAATCACCTGACTTCTACCGGACTAAGCATGGCTACGCATTTATTCGATTATGGACCTACATAGGATTCAAAGTATATTTTTCTGGATAAGAAAGGTATATACATGAAGTGTTTCCATCCGACTCCTACAACCTAATGTATCAAATATAAAGAACTCAAGTTGGTATTTATAAAACATATGAGAGTTAGAATGCTCCGAGACTTACCTTTCAAGTAAGCTGAGGGCTTATGGTCCGGGCACTCAGGTAGTTCTTCCTACACCTATTCTCCTCCTTCTGGACCCTCCTGCTGCTGGGTCTCCTGCTGGTCCTCTCCCACAGTCTCAAATTTCAACAGAGTCACTCCTTCTGGCGATCCTATATGTATGAGCATATAGATAATATAGGGAATGCACAAGGAATGAAGTGCATGTACGAAATGATGTAATACACACATTCTCAACAATAATGTGACATGGTGATAACAAGATTAACTTTACTTTATCGAGTAGGTGCATATCTTCTCTCTAGTAGATTAATTTTAGTTTACTGAGTAGGTGCATATCACCTCTCTAGCAAAGCAACATACACTCACCATGTTCTAGCAACCTAAGATAAAGTTGCTCATCATTAGTAAGAGGCCTAAAACCTACAGCTAATGACTTATCTTAATTAGCCTAAGCATCTAATTAACAAGCATCAAGTTCATACAAAGCAAATAAAGCAATAGGACTAGATATAAGTGCAACATAGAGCAATAATTTGCTAACTACATACAACCAATCAAATTTAGACACAACCAACTATACCAGTAGATCACACACATCACAAACATGCTAGAAAGTATAATGGTTAAGCCTAAATAAATTATTAAAAACACTTATGGATTTAATAAGCATAACAAGGTGAAATTAGGAACTGCTACTTTTAATGTACAGAAAAATTTGGGAAAATTACAACAGCCTACACATGCTCCCAATAGTCTAATATACAAATTTCATGCTATTTCGATAAGTGTACCAACCTCTACAAAAACGACAAGTTGCATGTGCTTATAAAAACATAAAATGGTTTAGCATAGTGAAAAGTATCGAACGATAGATTTTATATTTTTCTTACTTCCACCATAACACAAGAATATTGTAGAAATAATTTCATGCTTATAGGTTATATATATTTACCATAATTAATTTCACAAGAAACTAGCATTTAATCAAGTTAAATCACAAAGTCATATTCAAAGCATGCTCATTGTAGGTTCAATATTTTTCCTACCTACAACATGTCAAAATATGACAAAGAAAATTAGAATCACATTTTTGTCATATCCCTAACTCAAGTTATGTATTTTACAAGATTAATAGGCATTAAATAAGATAAATACAAACAATATATAAAATTGTAGCACATAGCAAGTTTCATATTTTTATCAAATAGTACTCATCAAGATGAAGCTAATAAAATTTAGTTCACTCCATTTGGACATTTCTAGCTCAAATATGATTTTTGCAAGTTTACATCAAAATCTATAAAAGAATAAAACGAAAATCAACAAAACCCTAGAAGCTGCTAGGTGCACCCGGCGCACTGCAAACCGAGTGGCTGATAGCGGGGTCCTACAGTCAACTTGGCCCCACCCATCAGAGGCACAGCGTAGGGGACGGACTTTGAGCGGTGAGAGCTCGTCGACGGCGAGGTCACCGGCGACGCGGTCACCGCCCTTAGACTCATCTCGACATCCCGCATCTATTGGTGGGCTTGGTTGGCCAAGGGGTTTGCCGAAGCTAGCTCGATGATAGCCATGGCAGCTCGGTGAGGTTGCGCGGCGATGCCATTGCTGTTTCTCTCGTTCTATCTCTTCTCTCATTAGGGATAGCTTAGGTCTAGGTCTAGCTCACGTGCTGGCCTAAGGGCCAATGCCAGCACGTCGTCGCTGGAATGTGGCTCTCTGTTGCCATGCTTTCGCCGTCGTGGTGCCAACCATAGGCCTAAGCTATCCCTAAGGGCATTGGCCCTTAGGCCAGCACGTGAGCTGGCCTGAGTGCAGTCGAGGCTCAAATAGGTCCTAAGGAAGCTAGGGTTAGGGTTATGGGCTACGATGGAGCGACGGTATGGTCCGACCATGTGCATGGCACCACGACGGCGAAAGCATGGCAACAGAGAGCCACATTCCAGCGACGACATGCTGGCATTGGCCCTTAGGCCAGCACGTGAGCTAGACCTAGACCTAAGCTATCCCTAATGAGAGAAGAGATATAATGAGAGAGGTCAGAGGAGCATAGCCACGATGACCATGGCGATGGCAATGGCCCGAGGGGCTTTACCTATGCACGAACAACGAAGCTAGCGGCTTAGGGGTGGAGTGGGTCACGATGAAGCTATGGGCAAGGTGAATCAGGCGATGGTGCTACAGTGGTGGCAGGCTTGCCGGCAAGAGTTCAGCGGCGACAGCACGGTGCTCCTGGCCACTTTGGCTGCATGAGAGAGAGCGAGAGCGAGGGAGAGTGGAAGTTTGCAAGTGAGCGAGCGAGCGCCCGGCCTCCTGCCCCTTTAGCACGGTAGTGTGGGGCCAATGCCGGCGTATGGACACCAAGTGGCGCGCGTGGCCTGCGCCCGATCGGCCACTACTGGCCGATTTGAAATCGACAAAAGCCGATTTAGTCAACTGACAGCCCGACTTTGAGCCCCTGGATCTGCCAAACTGGTTTGAATTAGCAAAAACTCCATTAATAGAAATTGTAGAGCTACAAGAGATCTCCAACTTTGCTTTAAGAACTTTTGTCTAATTCTCGCTGGTTTTCAAACTACAAAGCTCCAAAGATGGGTACATGGAAATTGTAACTCAGTTATGACTTAGCAAATTTTTGGAGTTCCAAAAACAGCATTAAGTTGAAACTTGTGAGCTCTATTTGACTAAGCTAGGCACTAATTCAGCTCTTGGCCCTTAAACAAAGTTTGTTCTACATGAAATGATCTACAACTTTTATTTAGGTTCCACTGCCATGCAAGCACTCTAAGCTACTATTCAACTTAAGTCAAAGTAGCATCATGAAAAGGTATTTTAAAGCAAACCAACACTTAGGAGCATAGTTGGACCAAGTCATGAATACAAACATGGTTCCATTTTTCATACTAAGTGTATCTAAGGTGTTTTAGTGACCAAACACAATCACTTGCATTAACCAAACATGATCATTAAGCATACACATGGAATAAACATATGACATATACAACATATGAAACATATGAATGCTATAAACGAAACATGAGTTGCATGAAGGAAACATTACTTATGAAACATATGAAACATCACCTATGCAACATATGAAACATCACTTATGCATCATTCAAAATGCAATTCACATGCTCATGCTCATGAATGAATGAATGAATGAATGAATGATGCTTATGCTCATGCAATGCAAGTGCAAAATGCAAGCTTAACACTTGGAGTGTTGCATCTAGAGCCCCAAATGATGAAGAAGAGCGACAAATGAGGTTTGGAGAGCGTGTATCTACTTTTTGTGGTGTCCTCCTTCAACAAAACAAGAGCAAAACTTCTCTCCCCTAATTTTGCACAATTTTTAGGGTTTTGAAACCCTAAAAATTAGAAGAGGAGCCGCCAGGAAGAAAAAAGGGGACAATGGCTGGGTGCATTTATAGCTACAACAATAATAGAGGTGGGTACTATAAGGAAAACTATCTCCATTAATCACATATTAATAGAGGTGGTTGTTTTACAAAGTCTGCCTTGGTTAATTGATTAACGAAGACGATTGCTATAAGGCAACTGCCTCGGTTAGTGGGCCATTAACCGAGGCAGTTGGGCAACATTGACTGCCTCCGTTAATGGATTAATGGAGGTGGTTGCTTTAAGCCAACCATCTCGGTTAATGGGTGATTAACAGAGGCGGTCACATTGAGGGGACTGGCTCCATTAACTATTAACCGAGGCGGCCGCTCGGGAGCCTTGCCTAGCTAGTGATAACGGAGATGGTCAAAAGTGGTGCCTGCCTCCAAATCAAAAAAAGGGTGCCGCTACACAAAAGAAATCCTATAGTAATGGTTGTTTGGGCTTTGGGCCTTGTGGCTTGTGGGCTAACACATGGTAATATGGGCTTTCTAGCAACCATAGACTATGGCTCCCTGACGCTATCGACTGCAGTTCAGAACTTCTGATCACTATCTATTTGTTTTCCAACGTAGACACGTCGCACGTTGCTACGCTGCCCAGCTATTGCTAGTTCCTGCCAGGCTACTCCTGCAACCTGCGAGTTGTGACTTTTGCCAATGCTTCAATCTTGTTTATTGAGGTCACAGCCACACTAAAATTTGGCATAGATGCATAACATATTTTGTGCTCATCAACAAGCAGGACGTGTGTGTATATAAACCATTTTAACAAGAGTTATTATTTTACACAAATGCTTATTTCCGCACGTGCGTGCGAGAACGTTTCCACGTGCACGCATAAGAAGACAAAAATGCATGCCAACTCACCCATCATTGCCGCTGCTACCAACGGAGAAGAAGGCTGTGCTATATCGTGATAGTGTGACCCTACGCCTTCTCTCTTGCTCTCTTCTTCCCCAACTTCGGCAAGCTTAGAAGGGGCTTGGGGAAGACAGGTCGACCAGGCGGTGCGGATGGCGAGAGCGTGGCGTTAGGGTTTTGGTGGCGTAGGAGGCGGCTGGGCTAGGTCGTGGCGGGGCGCCCATGGCCATGATGGTGGTGGGAGGTGGAGGGGAAGAAGGAGGTCATCGGGGACAGGGCGGTGGGCAGCGGTGGGGTGAGGTCGAGGAGGAGGGCGAGGCCGAGAGGGCATGGTGCGGCCGGCGATAAGGGAGCTGCCGGCCAGGGGTGGCGGAGGAGGAGGTGGGGGTGGGGGAGGAAGGGGTCATGAGGGTGAAGACGAACACCAAGGAAGATGGGGATGCGCACGGGGAAAGAAAAGGCGTGCGGATGGAGTGATGTCCGTAGGCGCACGAGGGACGTAGTAGTGTCCATTATTTTACTATCTATATTATCGACTTTTCCATACCCTAATTTTTCATCCTCTGCCACTGTTCTCTCCCCATATATATATCTCACCATCACCCTAACTTCATTTCCTTCTCTCTCTTGCCCAGGTAACGCTTGTGAAAGCCCAAGTTTGGTTTGGTAATTAATGACACCAAGTTGCTAATGCCATGTGTTAAGTGGTTTAAGTTAGGCATAAGCAACACATGTGATGAAGGTGCATGTGGCATGGAGTGGTGGCCACAAGATCACAAAGAGATGGTGCATGGACATAAAATGATGGTCATGGTGATCAAGCATGAGGAGATGGATATGGAACAAAGTGATCAAGGCAAAGGTATAATCATAGGGTTTGCTTTTGCCGGTTCAAAATGAGTAGTGAAGTGATTGACCGGGTTTAGGATTGATAGCCGACTATCAAGAGGGACAATCATGGTTAGCTCGTGAATCAAGTGCTACTAGGTCATCATCTTGAGCATATGCATTAGGATCTAGTAGAGAGCTAACGTAACGCCTTGAAAAATGATTGTGAAAATGCTAACACATATGCACATGGTGTTTTACACATGATGGCGTTGGCACATTTGCAAAGGTGGCGGTGTTTGAGCGGTAGTGAAGGGTTTGGGGTTCGCTCTCCCTCCCGCCGAGCCTGCGAGGGTGGGATTCAGGCGTTTTCAGGGAAATGAAATGCCTATTTTCCATTGCATCGGAGGTTGAAAAAGTGGTGAAAGCATGGAGGTGTTTCATGAGCTAAAACATGTGCTTTAGTGATACACATATGGAGAGTAGCTCATAAGTGACAAGGACGATCAAGCGGAACGAGAAAACGATGAAGTGTCACCGAGATACACGCGATAGATGCACGAGCCGAGAGCAACAGACGCTGATGTCAGTGTCTGTCGGGCTACCCTAGCTCGGCCTGTGCGTGCGGGCACGATAGACACGCTGTCATGAAGGCAAAAGACACGGCCTCGCGCACAGTTCTAGCGTCTGATACTATGGAACTGCGCGGGCGCGCGCGAGCATGAGCGACAGACGCTTGATGCCACGTTTGTTGGCCTTGCGGCATACGCGTCTGACGAACTCAGGCAAAAACATCGTCACTGGACCGTGTTTGTCGAGTGTATGGGCGCGTCTGTCGACCGACGTTAGATACGTCTGTCGCTACTGTTCATGACCATTGGTTTTTGAATGAGCTGGACACGTGGCATTGCACGGAGCGACGGACGCGCCTATAGCATCTGTCGGCTTGGCGACAGACGCTACTGTGCAGCGTCTGTTGCCCTCGAAATTTGCCCAGTGAAGGGTATAACGACTAGTGGCTTTTCTATTCGCTATAAATAAGAGGTGGCCGGCCCTTGGGGGTTCTCTCTTGCACATTTGAGATATTGAGGCACACTTTGAGCTAGAGAACTTCCCCTCCACTCATCTCCTTGCTTGGTTGCATACTCTAGAGAGATTGAGTGAGATTCAAGTGTATTGCATTAAGAGTTGCATCTAGTGGCACTTGATTCTTGAGTTTGCTGCGGATTGCTTGTTACTCTTGGGTGTTTCCCGACACCCTAGACTGCTTGGAGCAGCAGTGGTGTTGAGCTCGTGATTGAAGATTGTTTCGAGCCTCACCAAGCGATTGTGAGGGGTTCTTGAGCCTTTCCCGTGGGAGTTCATGAATTGGCTACTCTAGTAGAGCTCGTGGCTTGGAGGATCCCCATCTTGTGAGTGGATGTGCGGCACCCGCTGAGGGTTCAACTCTTGATAGTTGATTAGCTCGCGATCCATCAAGTGGGTGCATTGCCACAACGAGGAGTAGCTTGCCGGGAAGCAAGTGAACCTCGGTAATAAATCTTGTGTCATCTTATTGCTGAGGATTTTGTTTGTGTATGTGATCACGTTGATTGATTGGTACATTAGACATATCTCTTCTCATCAATGTTGGTATATCTTTTCAAGCTCGCTCCTTTACTTATTGTTCTTTGCCTTGTTTAGCTTGAGTAGAATAGCTTATCACTTCGGGATAATTAGTTTAGAGACTTAGCGTTGTTGGTGTCAACTAGAGATCATAGCCTTGCACTAGAATTGTTTTTGTGGCTTGCTTAAAAGTAGTTGAGCTAGTGCTAGAATTATCTTTGCCATCTTATTTACTAACTTGTTGTTTAGTAAAGCTTGTAGAAAATTTAAATAGACTATTCACCCTCCTCTAGCCATTTGGACCTTACAGCGTGCCCTTTGCTCCCTACCCTCACCTTTCTTCTATGGCGCTGCTCTACCCATCCTCTCTCCCTATTGTTGCTTGGATTGCGCTCCTCTAATTTATCCCTTCTTCTTATTATTGATATGCTATCGCAATGGGTGAACGCAGAGTGGTGATATGTTCGAACTGCAGTAGAAAAGGCAAGTGATTTTCCTATAGTTTTCTTGTATCTCTCACGGTTTAGTAGTTAGGGGATTCAAATCTAATGACACAGCTTTATTCCTTGTAGACGAAGATCGACTCTGGTTGTGATTGACATAGGCAAGTTTTTTTTTTTCTGAATCCTCATCCCTGAATCACCCCCTATTACAAAGCATTACCATTCTATTTGCAATTTTGGTTACGGATTGTTCAAAAGATTTTGGATCGGCTTTGCTTTACGCTATTTGACTAATTTTTTTTGTGATTTTCATTACCACAATCCCGAATTACCTTGAGTGCTCAAAACTGCCAAGAAAAATGCCTAAACCGCCAAGCAAATGATCCTTGCCACAAACCCTCAAGCAAACTCCGTCAAGGATAGAAGATAAGGGAAATTAGTTTCCTTGGCGGTTTTGGCACTCAATGATGATTTCCTTTAGCATCCAAGGAAACTCTGATTGTACATAATTTGTCAATATGTCAAGGAAATGTTGCAACCCGCAAGTAAATTACTATCCTTGGGTGCCAGCAACCCTCAAGGAAATGTTCTAAACCATCAAGGTAATTACCATTTCCTTGGCTGCCCCTAACAGTCAAGGTAATTTGACTTCCTTGTCCACCGGTCCCCAAGGAAATGCATTCCAGCAACAAAAAAATCTTCAAAAAGGGACCAAATTCAAATATTCTAGTCACTAAACTCTAATGACACACGATGACATGCATATATACATTTTATTACAATACATTGGCCATTATAAAAAGTATTCATTACACACTTTTGTACTCCATCCATAAACAAATAGAGAATAACTGAGCATTACATTTAGCCATAGTAGCTTCCTCAACCACAAGGAAATAGGCACTCCTTTGTGAATGTGCTAAACATTGGGTTAAATCTTGTGTATTTTGTGTTATTCATGTTGTTGAGCTTGTTCTTGTTGACTTGTAGAAATTTTGCCTGATCTATTGAACATACTTGAATGTAGGAAATTCATGAGGATAACTCTACACATACATGTGATGCTTTGGTAACAAGTAGACCTAAACTTCTTTGATCAAATTTGTAGATCTTCTAGGTGTTTCAGTTATTTGATTAGACGTATGGTTTCTGGTGGAAATTTGGTATATACTCAAATTCAATTGAAACTAGACATATGTCCATGTACTAATTTCCAATGCAAGTCTTGATTGAAATATTTAAGTTAGGCCTATTCACCCCCTCTCTTGGCCACAATCCCTATTTGATCCTTTCAAGGAGTACACAGACGAGGAAAAGGATTATGAGAGGGGGTGTGCACAAATGTCTCACTATGGATGTCTATAATTGGAAAATTTTAGAGTCCGAGTGGATAGAAAAGTGCTCTTCAAAATTCCAAGGAATTGTGCAATATTTTGCTACATGTGTAACTGAAACTCCAAACCAATAAGATCCAAGTTTTGTCATCATCTTTCTGAACTCTATCTACAGGAAGGTTGGAAATTTGAAGTACCAGGAAGTCATCCACTTCTCCTATTTTAACACAATTACTAATGATAGGTGATTGCCGAAGTCTCTACCATTTTGCTCCTTCTTAGTTCTGATTGCCATCTCTTGCGGTGACTTCGACTTTGCCTCATGGTATTATAGTAGCAAGCAGAGGCTAATGTAGACATTTGAATTGTTCTTTTATCCATAGAGCTAAATGATCAAACAACTGAAACACCTAGAAAATCTACATTGATCAAAGAAGTTTAGGTTTACTTGTTACCAAAGCATCACATGGATGTGTAGAGTTATCCTCATGAATTTCCTACATTCAAGTATGTTCAATAGATTAGGCAAAATTTCTACAAGTCAACAAGAACAAGCTCAACAACATGAATAACACAAAATACACAAGATTTAACCCAATGTTTAGCACATTCACAAAGGAGTGCCTATTTCCTTGTGGTTGAGGAAGCTACTACGGCTTGGATATCTTCCAATCCTATCCTATTCTTAAGCATTTCACAAAGATCAAACTTGAGGTTTTTACTAGAATTGTCGAGGTAATACAAACTTCTGAGAGCATTCCACAAAAAGGATGGGTGCTTCAATGAGTAACTCCTAGTTGGCTATGATTTATGAATCCAAGAGTAACAAACTCAAATTCACGCCTTGGAGGAGTCTCTGAGTGCTCAAAGGAATGGGAATGAATTTATTGCACTAAAATATCTCAGGACACTTTTTCCAGTCTCAAGCAACACCTCAAATATCCATCAAGACCAGACCTCGATCAGGTATGAGCTTTGGAATTCCACAAAAACCTAAGGGGTGTTAGTGTCTCTCAAGGGGTTTATTAGCTTCTTTTCTAGCATAGAAACACATGCAAGACAATGATTTTGAATCCCCTTTATTAGAATTTCTAAATTTGTATTCAAAAGATACAAGAATTTAAATCTTCTCATTTTAATTTCAACCGTTGTATCTCATCTTATAAGAATTGGGAGCCACTAGTTATCAAACGCCTTAAAACCCGCTCAAACGCCTTGTCAACACATTAGTCCTTTGATTATGTGTCATTAATCCACCAAAACCCACAACATGGCTAGAAAGCACGTTCAATTATGTTCTTATTATAGTACAAAATGCACAACTCTCTTGTGTATTCAAGAAAAAAGAAGCTTCTACTCTATATGTTGTAGTTCTTTCCAAAGTCAAACATTTATATCTTTGATCATCAGTTTCTATAAATTGTATAATTTAACACTATGAGATTTATGTTTCTAAATTCATCCTAAGAAGTACTTTCTTTTAATTTACATGTTGTTCAACTATATACAAATTATATGAGTAATTGATGGTTAAAGATAGATACGTTTGACTTTGGACAGAACTATTACAACAACAACTAGTGTTTGTGAAATGGATGTGATATTAGAGTTTGTTCCGCCATGGATATGTCAACTTTTGGTAGCTTCATTACTTCATACCACATCACCACTACTCGCATTATGTGTTGGTTATATGAGGTCAAAGTTTCACAAATAGTCTGGTGACTAAAGATACATTGGAAGATGAGAATCTTCATGTGGTCCTTTAAAAAGGAGATCATTCTCACAAAAAACAATTATCAAAGAGAAATTGAAGTTAACACGACCTATTATTTTTGTAGTAAGCTGAAAATCCAACACCTGTTATTTGTGTGCACTTATGATAGGTCCCTGTGGAGAAAGTTTTGTATGGTGCTAGGTATTAATCCACCTCTAAGTGTCAAAAGCTATTTTTATGATTGGTACCGTGCAAGGGATAAATATTTTAGATCCTTTTTATTGACAGTAGCGGTTGTGATCTGTTAGTCTATATGGGTAACAAGGAATGAAATTGCTTTTGATAAATGTTGACAAAAAAAACCCCCCCTCTTTTGCAGCTCCTTTTCAAGGGAACACATTGGTTTCAATTTTGGGACCAATTACAATGGTCTGAGGAGCAGGATGAATGGTGTTACAGGCAGAATGCGGCTGTGTGTTTCTTTGTGACCTTTGGATAGCCTTTTATTTAAAGAATTGAATTACTCAAATTTTATTATGTATACTCGTTCCAGTTGGTGTGGTGTGATTTTTGTAATAATATGGTCTGATTCATTGATCTAGAGGATAAACCGATTATTCTTTCCATTATCTAAAAAAAAGAGTTAGAGGGGCACGGAAGGCAATAGTATGTTTTTTAGAATGATGTAATAAGCACCCACCATAAACCGAAATCAATGTGTTAGTGCGAAATTATATGAAGTGGAACTTTTAGTGACCAGCACTAATGTAAATCGAAGACTGCCTGCCCGTGTGAATGAAGTATTATAGTAGTATACTGGCATTTGGCAGAAAAATTCTGGAGGACCGACGAAAGCAATTAAGATTATGAGAGTGACAATAGGAAGGTTCTGTTGAATGTCAACTGTGCACTTTTGAAGATCCCATGGAATCATGCCTTCCACGGACCCCAACAAAGCGCATGCAAGAGAGTAGTAAGCGTGATCAACGGACAACGGGACAGCAAAACCTCTCTCGAGACTCCACAGTCGTGGCATGTATAGAATATGCCTTGCACATATTCTTGGATATTTACTTTTGGGCCATAGCTTAGCCGTCTCTGACGCTTTACTCCTTGTCTGAAGGATTATTCTCCCTGTGACCCGACCGGTTGCTTGGGCATGCCACGGTCGGCGACGAATACGGTTGGTTAAGACTTGAGACCAACAAATCCATGACCTCTTGATGTTGTGATGGTGGAAATTAAACCTTGTTCAGTCACGTTGTGCACCGTGCCATCAATAGGCTCACCTTCTCCTCACCGACCTCCATGCCTACCATGGCATATGCCGTGAGATATTCCCGGCGTACTAAACCCACCTTGCACTCTTCATCCAGTCTTGACTCCTCCCCAAAAATCTTTCATCTCATCTCCCCCTCACAGGCTCACAGCCGACAACCCATCCGCCTCCCTTTCTCCCTCCATAAGATCACCCCTAACCCAAATAAATTGCATCTATCTGTCTATCTATCTATCTATGAAAAGGAAGCACTGCACAATGTATCTTTTGTTCAGAACATCTTATTAGAGGTGCTGCGTTGATCGAGAGCAACCGTACGAGCCAGCATCGTGAGGGAAGATGAAGTTTGGCAAGAGGCTCAAGAAGCAGGTGGAGGAGAGCCTCCCGGAGTGGAGAGACAAGTTCCTGGCGTACAAGCGCCTCAAGAGGCTCGTCCGCCTCGTCTCGGCTACTGCCTCCTCCTCCTCCTCCTCCTCGCCCCGGCGCAGGGGCAGCGCCGCCGAGGCCGCCTTCCTCCGCCTGCTCGACGCCGAGGTCGACCGGTTCAACGCCTTCTTCCTGGAGCGGGAGGAGGACTTCGTCATACGGCACAGGGCACGTTCGACCTTCTGCCTGCCCTCCGATCCCCCTCCATAGTCCATACGCGTGGTGTCGTCAATGCGAATGCGCACTTGATCGTCGTCTGTGCTGTGCAGGAGTTGAAGGAGACGGCCGAGGACGCGCGGCGGCGGCCGTTGTCGGCAGCGGAGACGAGGAGTGTGCGAAAGGAGATCGTGGACCTGCACGGGGAGATGGTACTGCTGCTCAACTACAGTGCCATCAACTATACAGGTTTGCTTCCTAGTGTTCCGGGTGCCCCCTCTCTGTTCCTATGATATGAGTAGTTCTCTTTTGCTTGTGGCGCGAGCGGGCGCAGATGTTTGTCTTTATTTTTATTTTTTGAGAAACAGAGAGTATACATGCATGTTTGCCACTTGGCGCAACTGAATTTTTTTTTGATCTGCTGGGGGTCATTGAATTCTAGCTCTGAACCACCCAGCCATTTTTTTTAGGTGGGGGTTTGTGGAAAGGATTATGTTGATCCATCACCGTATTTATGGGGTGCCTCCCGACGGACCATCGTATCTACACAGAACTTGATTTCTCAAATCGAACACGTTATTAAAGCATAGGCCATGATTAGTTAATTTCAGTCGATATTAAATGTAATGCAACCTATTAGTAGCTCGAAGGAGTAGATCACATTGTGCTGCGAGCTGAAGCACTTTGCCAGATTGCAGTACACATAATTTACTCCATATTTGAGGTTTTGTCCTGATGCATTAGCCGGTGAATGTGGTTGTTCTTACTCATTGACGAGGTAGGGGATCATACGAGGTAGCAAGAGCGACTTTTGCAGGTACCAGCCCGTTTCCAGGTAGTGGTGCAGTTCAAATTGTGAAGAACCACAATCTCTCTTTTTTTTTTCGTGGGTACGCAACCATGTCATCTTCTGTGGCTGCCCCACAGCCTTTGACTCCTGACTGCAACTTTCATTTCGATTGAACTCTTCAATTGGCAGCCCATTAGTCAGTAGTGGTATATTCTTATGCAAGATGGACAGAGTCAAATAATCCTGGAGTCAAAACTTTGCAGGGCTGGCCAAGATCCTCAAGAAGTACGACAAGCACACCGGCCGGCTCCTACGGCTGCCCTTCATCGAGAAGGTGCTCGGGCAGCCCTTCTTCGCCACGGAGCTCATCTCCAGGCTCGTCCGCGAGTGCGAGGCCACCATGGAGGCCGTATTCGAGGCCACGCCGGCGCGCCGGCGGGGACGGCCCCCGTGGCCGCAGTGGCAGCCGCCGGGCAGGGCATCTTCCGGAATACCGTGGCCGCACTGGTGACCATGGGCGAGCTACGCAGCGGGAGCTCCACGTACGGCCACTTCTCGCTGCCACCGATGGCCCCGCCGGAGACCGACCTCCTGCGGTGCGTGTGCGTCCAGGTCGCCGCCGGTCCATTGTCCATCTGACTATCTCAGAGATTCTCTCATGTACTCTTCGACGGCCAGTTACTGGTGCTGGATTGTCATACGATATGAGAAATGCAGGCGCCTATCGCATAGTAGCTCAGCGTGCAGGCATGTAGGATTTCGTTTCCTAATACAAATTCACAGCACTTCCACTAATTTGAACAAGCCTTAAAATTCTGTCGGGGAATTCCCTTTTTTTTTCTTTCCCAGCATCTACGTAGTCGAATCACCAAAAAAGGAAGTATGAAATGAGCAATATCATATATACAATAGTATATAGAAAGAAAAGTGGCTCAGCAAATTCCATCAGTGTGCATGCTAATACTTCATATCGAACAGCTTGCTGTGGAATTTATGACAGACAAAATTTCGACCAGCCAAGGCCCAGATTAACCTATGGCCAGGCCAGATAAGAAACAGCCACCCTCTACACAACCAGTCAACCATATATTTGAACCACTCCTATAGTATCCATCGACAGTTTACACTCAAAATGCCACAATGGTTACAACGAATTCGCGAGAATTCTGGCATCGCTTTCCTGCAGTTTGACAGTAACTGGACCCACAAACAGGTGATTCCACTGAAGACAGCAACATCGCTCTACAGGCAACAGATCATGATGAGTACAAGAACACTTGAATTCCAACCAGATTGCAAATCCTACCATCAGAACACCAGGGAGGCTTTGCAGTGCTTTTGTCTTCTTTCAAGATGCTGCCTTCCGTCTCACTACCAGATCATCAGCTGAGTAATACTCAGCAATAAGCCGATACATATAAGATGGACTGTGGCCCCCACTGCCAGGCAAAGACAACTATATATATCAGGAAAATGAACTGAATAATTTGAATGTAGGTGCATGAAATCTACGGATATGATAATAGTGTATGTCCAGGTGAGGTAGGAAACCAAAGGTATCCTAAATTTACTCACAATTGTTAGTCAGAAGTTCAGATATATGTGATTATGCAAACTCTTAAGAAAATAAATTGAGGCCCATATAGTTCTCTCGTTAGGAAACTTGCATGGAACCAGCACCCCAGGCACCAAAAAACCGCTGAAGCATGCAGCACCAAGTACACATAGCCATTCTTTCTATTACCAGATCACAGAAAATGCTGAGAAAACTTACGTGTCAGTGATGAATAGGCTCACAAGCTTCGGCGGCACAAAGTCAAATGTTGGGTTGACAACATTTAGCAAGGGGCTGCCATCCTGAGTACTGAAGTTCATGCAATCTGAGAACTCACCAAAATCGAGCAAATCAGACGGCGATTTGAGTTCATTCAGCAACACTTCTGGGTTGTGTGGATACAATGGACACAGCTGCACATGAGGAAGAAGGCAATTAAAATGGAAACTTTAGAAACATATTCTACTTCAAATCCATCAGATACCTTTGGGTTGTATGGGAATTCAAAAATTGTGATTTGTGAACGCCATCTATTTCCATTATTCTCATGGTTCTCAAATGTGTGCAGTCAACATTAAAAAACTGACCCCTACTATACACACAAGTATTTAGACTTCTAAGAACGAAAACTACTAGCAGGTTTTTCATCAAAAGCACTTTGATATCAAGAAACATTTGCTAACTTTTTGGCAACGAATAATTGAAAAGATAATGGCCAAAAATGTGAATTGGAGTATGGAGGGAGCATTAATTAAGAAATTACGAAATTTTATAAGGTGATAAATACTTCACTTGAGCACTTAAGTGACACCTTGTTGCAAGTAAAAAGTGCTCTTGATGAGAGGCCTCAGAATTAATCTTGTTTGCATACTGACGGGATTATCCAATTTTCCTACTTGATGCTAAAAAAGAAATGATTACAGTGAATGCACTTTATGATATATACCTATGCTACTCTGTATATCAGGCATCAGTTAAGCATGACACCTGTGGAAAATGGAAGCATTAAAGAGATTTCCTGAGATGAGTCGAATATCTGTAGATAACATTACATCGCAGAAAACCCGAAATAAGAAAACATTAGGTTAAGAATACTATGATGGTATCATCACAATATGAAATTTGACAGTGTCCTCTCATAAGTGCTGCAAGTCCACTTTTTCTTTATTAAATAAGGACAATATAACAAGTGGGCTAATTGCAGGAGAATGCACCATCAAAGTATTGAACATTAAATTATGGACACATGTATACATTAGAAATAACAGTAAAATGTAGATGTAGACCCTGATTCTTATTTCGCTACTTAGGTTGCAAAATTTGGGGGGTAACGTGCAGAAATCAACCTTGTGACTACCAGCAACCACAACAAAAGGCACAGCATGCCTTTGAGCAGCAAGTGCAACCATGTTCATCCCTACTGGTGCAATGACTCCACCATTTGCCATGATAGCATGCGCTCCAACTATGACCTTCAAATAAAATCAGGGATTGGAATTATAATGGAAAGACAGAATTTGTGAATTAACAATGACTACACGCATACCATGTTAACTCGAGAGATCATAGCAAAAACTGCTGAATCTGTTATAACTGTAGTTTGTACACCTTTCTCAACCAGCTCTTTTGCGAGAACATGGCCCTGATATCTGATTCCAACATAAACATTGTGACACTGTGTCAGGCAAGAGTATAATGTGCACAAGAAACAATTAGGTTACAATAAAGTTCAAATAACACACAAACCTTGGAGCACCTTCAGCAACAAATACACGAAAAGATCGCTTCTTCTCTTTCGCAGCATACAGGAACTCCTTGACGGTTCTAGAACGACCTAGAGTTAGGATTACCTCACTGTCGCAAATGATAAACAATTTGTGTCAGTAAGCAAGTAATATATTTCAGCTGGTACTGAGGTATCTATATTCTATAGAAAACCTCCATATCTAAATATCTAATTAACAGAATAATTAAGAATTAACACCATTGTGTTTCATATACTGGTCAATCGTATAATGCTTACATATCCAAAGGCAAATGTTTCTTAGGCACATTACTCTCGAGCAAAATGCAAAGGATATTGCAATGGGTTACTTATATGAAAAATATAGTTTTCTTTGCATCAGAATATAAATAAATTATTGAGAAACTTCTTAGCTTATTGCATGAAATAACTTTTCTTTTAATAACTGGATGCAGTATTTTTACCAATGCCTTTTCTAGATGTAACAGTAATTTAGATGATAAACCATATGGACATTCCCATGACCCATTTCAAATTTTCATAACTTGACTAATAAGTTTGAACAACTGAAAGACACCAGCATTTTCTGTCTCAGACGTGCTGTAGCCTGTAGGATATATGTATCAAATATATCCAGAATACCTACCATATGCTTCAGTTCAACATTGTATACCACCATTGAAGCAGCTTAAATAAAAAAAGCAGTTGACACTAGCTTAAAGCAATACTGATGTATCAAGGCCAAAGCAAGATCATACTTTTGGTGAATAAGTTCCACAGCCTGCTCAGAAATCGGCTCATAGCATGAGTCAATCTCATCAATAAGATCACCAATGGCTGCGATGACATCATGCTTCAGTTTCCTAGTCGAGCTCTTATCTCCAGCTGCTATAGTAGAACAAACATGAGTTCAGTGCCAATAATGACATAAAAAGGCATAAAACCCCTACAAGGTTAACATAAATGACTCCGGTATTATTATTCTTATAAAACATGTTTCTCCAAATTATACAGGAAAAATAAAGACTGCCAGTTCAGGTGGAATATTTAGTAGTCAAAGAGAACACTATGGCAACAAGCAGGAAATAACTGATGCGAACGTACATTTACTTTTTCCGTCTGAGTCACCAGCTGATGATGCAGTGCGGGAAATTGCAGGACTCACAGGAATGTCTTCTAGCAGAGTCTGCAATGAAGGTGCACGAAGGGCATTTCTAGCATGTGCAGCAAGAACAGCAGCAGATAATGCAGGGCGATCATCATGTTCACTGTCATATTCGTCATCACTGTCAACAGTAACAGAAAGACCTTCGATACCAACTGCTGTGGAAGATATATCCTCCTCCTTTATTATATGCAAAACACGTCTCACAATGTTTCCAACAGCAAGCTCTGCAAAAAAAAAAAATCCACATTGATTAAAAGTTAGGTATTACAATTACGAAAGGATAGGTAAGGTATCCTATCTATTACTGCTATATATTGCCCACTTACAGGAGGCTGAAATAAAAGCGTCACCCTCCAATAAAGCTACAAGCATGCTGTGATGACAACATCTTTATTATCTGACATCCAAACAGCATACAGCTACTAGATTACTCAACTTCCTTCCTGATTGGCACCTAAGTACCAAAAAAATTGCATTGCAACCCCTCCAACTTGAAAGGTGGTAGCATTTTGCTCCCTAAACATGCAAACCCTTTGCAGGGGACCAATTGAGACAAAGACAACATATTGAAAAGTGTTTCAGCGTCTTGGCACTTCTCTTCCTAGTTTTTTTTTTCTCGGACATGCAGGAGAGCTTCTCTTCCTAGTTGATAAGTCAAACTTAGCCCCTGTCGTCACCATGCTTCACCATCCTATCAACGCTACCAGACTCTGGCTTGAAATTGTCATCATAGGTTACAACATTCTTGGAGCCTATCTCTTACATGTTCAATAACTCTTCTCACTTGCAGCTTGTGCCTACTATTCACATTCTGCATGTCCATTTCTGTTGCTATGAGATAAACTTTTGGCGTCGCATCTCCAGGTCAGCAAGCCTATCCTAGAGAAACTTCAATTCAGCTATCACCTCAAGCAAGCAACATCAAGTTGCCACAAATGGATGTGTGCCTCTTCAGCTAAGTCATTAGGCTTGAACTCCAAAGCAGCTAGGGTTAACTCAACCAAGGCCTTCAAATGGGACTTCGACTTCTTCTAGTAGCATGTGGCACTTTATAGCTATTGGCTCATGCAATCAAGGTGTGTTTAATCCGATCAATGACTTTATTCTTGTCAAGTGGATTCTTCCTTATCAGATCCTACATTGTTTCCAAATCTCCATACACCTTCCCAGGGGCGGGCCTAGATTTATTCAAGGGTATTCAACTGAATACCCATAATTTTTGCCAAAAAAACAATTATACAGTGTATACATGTATATGTATTTTAAAAAATGAAAATAGAGTTAAAATGATAGGGTATTCATGAGTTGAGCCCAAAACAATAGCCTCCTAGTACTCTTTGCTTTATTCTCGTTGGCCCAACAAGGCCCAGTGGCCCAATTTCCTCCAACTCCCATCCGCTCGGCATTTCACTGCTTTTCCTTCCGGTTCCCATTCCAAAATCCAAACCCTAGGTCTGAGGTGGCGATGATGAACCAGCAGCACTATGGCGAGGCGACGATAGACTATCGCTACTTCAACCTTTGGGACAATAAGCTGTGTTCACTCTTCGCTCAGCTTGGCCAGGGACGGTCTGGGTCAAGTGACTTCAATTTCGACAAGGAGCACTAGTTAGAAGCCAAAAGAAAAAGATATTAAGCTAAATAGGCCAAAACATGTACTAATATATGGTATTATACATGTTAAATATTAGGTTTTATGTAGCCAAAACAAAAAAAAAAGTTTTACAACACTTCACATTTTGAAAACCCAACTCCAAAATCCTGGGCCCATCACTGCACCTTCCTTGCCTGAACTCCATATTTCCTATACTGTTTCATGAGAAGTATCAGGCTAGGGCTGAGTAAGGAAATTTGGTAGCAAATTAATACCTGATGAGAAATAATCCACTCATCCACTCATTAAAATCAAATTCATTATTAAGATTAAATATATCTTGGATAAGTCAGCTGATGGCTATAAGGTGTTAAATCTGACTAGTATAGATAATTTGATGTCCCATTTGAAGGCCTAGGCAGGGCATTTAGAGGACTAGTAAATCCAAGTCAGTGTTTACAAGACTTATTAACTCAACTGAAGATGAGGGATAATCCTATTTGCAGTGACCAGATGTTGCCTCCTCCAAGATGGTAGACAAATTTAAGCTCATAAAGGATGGGCACAATGAGAGATGGCGATACAAAATAATCTCCAAGCAAAAGAAATTGACAGAGTAGGCGGCAAGGAAGTGGGAAGAAGAGTTCATGGGCCTTGGGAGATAACACCTTGTTCACAGAGTTTTGTGATACACGAGATAACATCAATCACAATTTGGCATGGTGATGACACAAGAAACCAAGTGAAACATGTCAGCTAGGTGAAGAAATGGCAAGAAACTGAAATTCCACCATATGTTGCCTGATTCATATGTGTCTAATCTCAATAACCAGTGTGCGAGGCTAGTCCATTCGAGGATGAGGAGTCACCAGTGATAGGATGAGGACCATGCAGTATCTGTCTCCACAGGAAGTTGATGTAAGTGCATTCGCCCCCGTTGTGGGTTTTGGATAATTAATGACAATCAAATTAGGGACTAACATGTCTATCTAAGTGAATATGCAGGTGTTATTTCAATGAAAGAATTTGTATGGTCACATTTGGTGATGTTAGCACCCTCAATTCCTTTGGCTGGAAAGCTTTCCGTCTCAAGTGGGTCGATTAGATCTTATCTTCTGACTTGAGTTATAGGAAACGCCGCTCTATCAAGAGGGATACAAATTAGGCTATCTAGAGGAAAAACTTGTGCTCAATTTGTGTTTGTTTAAGCGTTTGAGAGACACCTTTGCACTCATGGACACTTAGAGAAGTGTTTTATGCCTGGGAGTACCGGTAGTACCGGTGAACCACCGGTAGTACCGGTAGGCATAAATCCCGCCGGTGTCAGCGCCTTAGTTCTGCGAGTTTTTTGCTCTAGCGGTAGTATCGGTGATTGACCGGTAGTACCGGCCATTGACCGATGGTACCGGTGAAAGTTCGGTAGTACCGGTAAGCCTTTTTCCCGCAAAACTTGTCTTCGCCAAAATCTGTACTACCGGTGGTACCGGTCGTTGACCGGTAGTACCGGTGATAGACCGGTAGTACCGGTAGGCTATTTTCTCGCAAAGTCTCCAGTAGGTTGGTTGTAACGGTCGGAACCCTTAGGACCGGTAGTACCGGTGGGTACTCACCGGTAGTACCGGTACCGCTTCGAAGATAAGAGTATAAATAGCTCTCCCCTTCATTTCTAACCGTGAGGAATGCCATTTACTCCCACCAACCTTCAGACAAACAGCTCTCAAGCATTGACTCACCCTCTCTCTCTTCCTCTTCGCTCTCAAATCCAATCCCTTGCAAGATCTGTGCAGAGAGGAGAGATTTAAGAGTGGAAAGCTTCGTTTCACATCTTGAGCACTTGGTTCCCCTCCTAGTTGGCTTGGTTTGTATTTGTTACTCTTGGGTTCTTGGAACCCTAGCCGGCTAGGTGTTCTTCGTGGTTGCCCGTGTTGTTCTACTTGTGAGGGCACCCCGAAGTGTTTGTATTACCCTTGTATTCTTAGTGGAAATCTTGGGCTAACCTTTGTGGTTGCTTGAGGGAGGCAAGGAGGTGGAATAGACTCCGACCTTAGTGGTCACCTCAACAACGAGGACGTAGGAACTCCTTTGTGTGGTTGCCGAACCTCGGGTTAAATCGTGTGTCCTGCGTGCTTGATGTTGTTGTTATTTGTGTTCACTTGAGATATTACTTGTTCTTTGTGTTCTCCCTCTTTCATATCTCTTTCATAGGTTGTGGCTGCTCGATCTACTACTTGGTGAAGGAACAAGAAAGGAGAGTTCATAAACTTCATCAACATCATCTTCGGCAGTGGGGTAAAACTCAGATCTGAAATCACAACTCGCAAATCTCTGATTTCTTAGTTTCAGTAGGGTACCGGTAGTTTTATGTGTCTCCCTGTTTCTCGTCTCTTTTGGGTTTCATCTCTAGCCTACCCCAACTTGCTTGGGACAAAAGGCTATGTTGTTGTTGTTGTTGTAGGGTACCGGTAGTACCGGTGGTCTGCGTTGGTAGTACCGGTGATCCCTCACCGGTAGTACCGGTCCAAACCAACCGGTGGTACCGGTCAGTGTTTTAACTTCCGCGATGAGTTTTGAGTTTCAGGTTTTTTAGATCCGCCTATTCACCCCCCCCCCCCTCTAGGCCTATTAGATCCTTTCAGTTGATCTTTTTACTTCAGTATTTCTTTGGCATAATACAAGGGCTCCTTTGTTCTGGGTCTCCAAGATTATTTCCAGGAACTTCAGATGAAGATGGGGCATCATCATCTATGCACCATTCAATTAGATGAGTATTTGCCAATGGCATTTCATTTATTCCATTCAGTATGTGAGAGCAAGAAGGAATCAGATGATGGATAAGTCTCTGTGGCTGGTGGTTGTAGGGCTGCTGCACACTGCAGCACATGATCTTTGTGTCCAGCATCTTTTGACTGCTTTTAGGACAGCAGTTAGCATCTAGGACAGCATCTGCTTTTAGGACAGCATCTTAGACTAGCATCTTGGCATATGCTTGGCTGGCTAGCAGCCTATAAATATGTATCCCCAACCCCTCAGGTTGACATGGCATTGTATGAGTTTGTGTGAGAAACAAACTAGAAAATTGCCCCAACTCCTAGTGTCATCCTCTCTCGATGAGAGTAAGGATTCAGCTACTACCAAGAGTGCGAATCCAGCGACTAACAAGTGGTATCCGAGCCGTACTATCCTGTAGCCTGAGCATCTCCTGCTCTTCTCCTTCCTCGGCCTCGCAGCAGCCCCAGCCGGTAGCAGCAGCTCCGGCTGCCCCTGCTCTCCACACAGCAGCCCCCTCGATAGCACGCCATGTCCGCAGGACAGTCTCAGGGCTCGGTCGCCTCGAGCACGCGGCGTCGGCAGGAGGCCGACCTCGCCGCGGCAGAGAAGCGCGAGCGAGCGGCAGCAGACGCCGCTGCAGCAGCAGCAAGGGCATCGAGGCTGGCAGCAGCGGAGCTGGCAGCAGCTAGAGCGGAGGTGGAAGCAGCGGCGGCGGCGGATGCAGCGCGTGCAGCAGCAGCGGAAGTCGAGGTTCTACGCGGCAGCAACAGCAGCTCCATCGCTGCTGATGACAGCGCCGACGCGGACCTCGAGCTGCTGGAGAGGGAGGCATCGCGAGGGCGAGCGGCGCAGTGGGCAGCCGCGCACGCCCACGAGCGCGGCGGCAGCCCAGACAGGCGCAGACACGCCGGCGGCGCTTCCTGAAGGAGGCGCGCACGGCGGTGGCGCTCCTGGAGGAGGCACGCATGGCGGCGGCGGACGGGTCGACGGAGAGCGCGGCCTTCACAGGCAGCGCGGCTCTCTCTCCCCGGTTCGGTACCGTGGTCACCACGAGTACCAGGCTGTCGTCAGGGACGTCGGCCCCGGCGGCGGGTGGCCTACCCTCACCAAGACCTGTTAGTCGCTGGATTCTCACTCTTGGTAGCAGTAGAATCCTTAGTCTCATCGAGAGAGGATGACACTAAGAGTTGGGGCTATTTTCTGGTTTATTTCTCACACAAACTCATACAATGCCATGCCAACCTGAGGGGTTGGGGATACATATTTATAGGCTGCTAGCCAGCCAAGCATATGCCAAGATGCTAGTCTAAGATGCTGTCCTAGATGCCAACTGCTGTCCTAAAAGCAGATGCTGTCCTAGATGCTAACTGCTGTCCTAAAAGCAGTCAAAAGATGCTGGACACAAAGATCATGTGCTGCAGTGTGTAGCAGCCCTACAACCACCAGCCACAGAGACTTATCCATCACTCTCCCCCTAAGTCTTGTGTGGCTCCTTGTGAGGTATCTAGGCCATCCCGATCCTGGCGCGAAGTTCCTGAAACTTGATCCGTCCGAGGGACTTGGTTAGGAAGTCGGCGAGCTGGTCTTGGGTGTTGATGTAGTTGGCCCGGACACTCCCTTACTCCAGGCAGCTTCTGATGAAGTGGTACCTCACCCGGATGTGCTTGCTGCGCTCGTGGAAGACATGATTCTTTGCCAAGGCCAAGGCGGACTTGCTGTCCACCCTGAGCTCCACCGCCTCTGCATCTCTGCCAAGGAGATCGCCAAGCAGCCGAGCCAGCCACAAGGCCTGAGTAGCAGCGGTAGTGGCTGCGATGTACTCTGCCTCGCAGCTGGACAGAGCCACCACCTGCTGCTTGACCGACTGCCAGCTGATCGGACACTTGCCGAGGAAGAACAGCGTCCCGCTGGTGCTCTTGCTCGTGTCGATGTCGCCGGCGTGGTCGCTGTCGCTGTACCCGATGAAATGCGCCGCACCGGGGCACCTCGGGTAGTGCAAGCCGTAGTCGGAGGTGCCTGCAACGTAGCGGAGAATCCTCTTCACGGCCTGTTGGTGCTCCGCCGTCGGTTGCTGCATGAACCGGCTGACGTAGCCGACGGCGAACGCCAAGTCCGGTCGCGTGTGGACAAGGTAGCGAAGGCTGCCCACAATGCGCCGGTACTGCGTCGCGTCCACCTCCTCCTCCGTACTCTCCCGACTCAGCCTCAGCCTCTCCTCCATAGGAGTGTGGGCTGGGTTGCAGTCGGTGAGACCGCCTAGCTCCACAATGCGCTTGGCGTAGGCAGTCTGGCGAAGAGAGGTGCCGGAGCTGTCCTGGTGGACCTCGATCCCCAGGTAGGAGAGAGGGCCCAAGTCGCTCATCTGGAAAGTCGCCCTCATCTTCTCCTTGAACGCCTCGATCTCCACCTCCTTGGTGCCGGTGATCACCAAGTCGTCGACGTAGACGCCTACCAGCACGGCCTTTCCTCCGCTGCCCCGCCGGTAGATGGCCGCCTCGTGTGGGCTTTGCTCGAAGCCCATCCCCTTCAGCGTGGAATCCAGCTTGGCATTCCACGCCCTCGGTGCCTGTCGCAAGCCATAGAGAGCCTTGCGCAGGCGAAGCACCTTGCCCTCCTTGCCGGGAATCGCAAATCCCGGCGGCTGATGCACGTAGACCTCCTCCTTCAAGTCGCCATTAAGGAACGCCGACTTGACATCCATGTGATGGACACGCCAGCCCTCCTGGGCAGCTAGCGCAAGGAGTCGCACGGACTCCATCCGTGCAACGGGCGCGAAGACGTCGTCGAAGTCGATTCCTTCTTGCTGGACGAAGCCGCGCGCCACCAGACGCGCCTTGTGCTTGATCACCTCTCCGGTCTCGTCCTTCTTGAGCTTGAAGACCCACTTGAGAGAGATGGCGTGGTGGCCGGCTGGAAGATCGGCCAGCTCCCACGTCTTGTTCCGCTCGACGGCGTCCATCTCCATCTGCATCGCGGCACGCCATGCCGCGTCCCTCTCCGCCTCGGCGAAGGAACGAGGCTCGCCATTGTCCTGTGCGAGGTGCAGCTCCGCCTCAAAGTCGTGTTGTGCCAGTCCAGGGACCGGCTGCTCGCCGAGGAGGTTGTCCACGGTACGGTAGCGCAGAGGCTCGCCGCCGTGGTAGGCGTCAATGCGATCCTCGTCGTTGGACAGCGGAGTTGCGAACTCCACTGTGCGCTGCTCGTCGTGGGCCGAAGCTGCCGGTGTCGAGCCTGAAGAGGTAGGGTCCGGTGTAGGAGAGCGAGGCGTGGCCGGCGGTGCTGGTGGACTCGTCGGAGCCTGTGGACTTGCCGGAGCTGGTGGTGGCGGTGGACTCGCCGGAGGTGGTGGCGAACAAGGTGGTGGGGTAGGCGAGCTCGGTGAGGACGAGCTGCTAGCTCCCCCCGCCTCCTTGAAGTGGACGTAGTCGACGACGAAATCGCTGGTCGTCGGAGTTGAGTCGTCATCCACCATCTTGCCCCACGTCCAGCTTCGTCCCTCGTCGAACGCGACGTCACGCGTGATGCGCACGCGCCGTGTCGGAGGGTCGAGGACGCGGTAGGCCTTGGCGCCCTCCGCGTAGCCGATGAAGACCCCTGGCGTGCTCCGGTCGTCGAGCTTGCCGACGTGGTTGAGCTCCTTGACGAAGGCCAGGCAGCCGAAGACGCGAAGGTGGCTCATCGCGGGCTTGCGCCCGTGCCAGGCCTCGTATGGCGTCTTGCCGTCGAGGGCCTTGGTGGGGGAGCGGTTGAGCAAGTGGACGGCGGTCATCACCGCCTCACCCCAGTAGATCGCTGGCATCCCTCTCTGCTTGAGGAGGGCACGGGCAGTGAACACCACCGTCTGGTAGCGGCGCTCGACGACGCCGTTCTGCTGCGGAGTGTACGGCGCGGAGAAGTGGCGGTGGATCCCCTCATCAGCGCAGTACGCCGCGAACTCGGCCGCCGTGAACTCGCCGCCGTTGTCCGTGCGTAGGACCCGAAGCTTGCGGCCGCACTCCGCCTCCGCAGCAGCTAGGCGCTTGATGGCGTCCGCTGCGGCTGCCTTGGCGTCGAGCAGGACAGCTCACATGTAGCGGGACACGTCGTCGACGAGGAGGAGGAAGTAGCGCCGGCCTCCAGGTGTAGCCGGTGTCACGGGGCCACAGAGGTCACCGTGTACGAGCTCTAGCTTCTCCTTGGCGCGGAAGCTCGCCTGGCGGGGGAAAGGGAGCCGCCGCAGCTTGGTGAGGACGCAGGTGTCGCAGAATTGCTCCACGTGGTCGACGTGCGGCATGCCCCGCACCATCTCCTTGCTGCCGAGCTGCCTCAGGGCCTCAAAGTTGAGGTGCCCAAAGCGCTCGTGCCACCTCCAAGCGTCGTCGTCGCGGCGGGCTGCAAGACAAAGAGGTTGCGCCACCTGTGCGTGAAGGACGTAGAGGCGGTTGCTCCTGTTGACCTTGACCTGGAGCCGGTGTCAATGATCCCAGATGCGCAACACCCCGTGCTCGATCTCCACGCGCGATCCGCTCTCATCCAGCTATCCCAAGCTGATGATGGAGTTCCTCAACGCGGGGATGTAGTAGACACCGGTGAGCAGCCTGTGCTCGCCGGTCTTGGCAACGAAGACGACAGAGCCGACGCCCTTGATCTCCACAGCGGAGGCGTCGCCGAACTTGACGGTGCCTCGAACGCTTGGGTCGAGCTCGGTGAAGAACTCCCGCCGCCCGGTCATGTGGTGGGTGGCGCCGGTGTCAAGGCACCACCCGTCGGTCTTGTCGTTATCGGAGCTGTCGTCGAGGAGGGCGTGTGCTTTTGGCTCGTCAAGGTGGAGGAAAGCCGTTGCGGCCGGTGCCGCTGGAGGTAGTTCGATGCTCGCATGAGCAATGAACAGAGCCGGCTGCTCCTCTTCCGCCTGCGCGACGTGGGCCTGGCCGCGTCGTGGCTGTCGACAATCCTTGGCCCAATGACCAAGCTTGCCGCAGTTGTAGCAAGGGTCGCCTCGTGCTGGCTTTTGCTTGCCAGCGGCGCCGCCCTGGACGCCTCCACGATCATCACCCTCGGCACGTCCTCGCGCCCCTGCCTGGGCGTCTTTGCGCGGCTTGCTAGGCTTGCCAGGCTTGCGGCCGCCTGTCGTGGAAGAAGGCTCCCCCTTCTTCCTGTCACCTTGGCCGGCAGCCCACTGCTCCCGAGTGAGGAGGAGCTTTCCGCCAATGGTGACGGGTCCCGAGAGGCGCTGTGGCTCATCGCCGTCAACGACCTTGAGGCGGCCCAACGCCTCCTCGATCGTCATCGTGGAGAGGTCCAGCAGAGACTCGATTGAGCGAGCCATCTGCTTGTACTTCTCGGGGACGCAGCGGAAGAGCTTCTCAACAGCTCTCTCCTCGCCGTAGGTGTCGTCGCCGAACTGCACCAACTTCTGCAACAGAGTGTTGAGACGGAGAGCAAAGTCATCAACGTCCTCACCTGGCTTGAAGGCCAGGTTCTCCCACTCCTTGCGAAGTGCTTGCAGTGTGGACTTGCGGGCGCGGTCGCTGCCGATGCGTGCTGCAGCGATGGCGTCCCAAGCCTCCTTGGCAGTCCGCTTGCTGGTAAGCGAAAACTGCATCTCGGACGGGACTGCAGCAATGAGAGCATCCAGCGCCCGTCGATCTTGGTCGTAGTCGACGTCGCCGTACCGGACTGCATCCCACATGCCGCACCTGGAGCTTCACCCTCATCACCGCAGCCCACTCAACATAGTTGGTCTTGGTGAGGGTAGGCCACCCGCCGCCGGGGCCGACGTCCCTGACGACAGCCTGGTACTCGTGGTGACCACGGTACCGAACCGGGGAGAGAGAGCCGCGCTGCCTGTGAAGGCCGCGCTCTCCGTCGACCCGTCCGCCGACATCCTGGTACTCGTGGTGACCACGGTACCGAACCGGGGAGAGAGAGCCGCGCTGCCTGTGAAGACCACGCTCTCCGTCGACCCGTCCGCCGACAGTCTGGTACTCGTGGTGACCACGGTACCGAACCGGGGAGAGAGCCGCGCTGCCTGTGAAAGCCGCGCTCTCCGTCGACCCGTCCGCCGCCGCCATGTGCGCCTCCTCCAGGAGCGCCACCGCCGTGCGCGCCTCCTTCAGGAGCGCCGCCGGCGTGTCTGCGCCTGTCTGGGCTGCCGCCGCGCTCGTGGGCGTGCACGGCTGCCCACTGCGCCGCTCGCCCTCGCGATGCCTCCCTCTCCAGCAGCTCGAGGTCCGCGTCGGCGCTATCATCATCAGCGATGGAGCTGCTGTTGCTGCCGCGTAGAACCTCGACCTCCGCTGCTGCTGCACACGCTGCATCCGCCGCCGCCGCTGCTTCCACCTCCGCTCTAGCTGCTGCTAGCTCCGCTGCTGCCAGCCTCGATGCCCTTGCCGCTGCTGCAGCGGCGTCTGCTGCCGCTCGCTCGCGCTTCTCTGCCGCGGCGAGGTCGGCCTCCTGTCGACGCCGCGCGCTCGAGGCGACCGAGCCCTGAGACTGGCCTGCGGACATGGCGCGCTATCGAGGGGGCTGCTGTGTGGAGAGCAGGGGCAGCCGGAGCTGCTGCTGCTACCGGCTGTGGTTGGGGCTGCTGCGAGGCCGGGGAAGGAGAAGAGCAGGAGATGCTCAGGCTACAGGATAGTACGGCTCTGATACCACTTGTTAGTCGCTGGATTCTCACTCTTGGTAGCAGTAGAATCCTTACTCTCATCGAGAGAGGATGACACTAAGAGTTGGGGCAATTTTCTGGGTTATTTCTCACACAAACTCATACAATGCCATGCCAACCTGAAGGGTTGGGGATACATATTTATAGGCTGCTAGCCAGCCAAGTATATGCCAAAATGCTAGTCTAAGATGCTGTCCAAGATGCCAACTGCTGTCCTAAAAGCAGATGTTGTCCTAGATGCTAACTGCTGTCCTAAAAGCAGTCAAAAGATGCTGGACACAAAGATCATGTGCTGCAGTGTGCAGCAGCCCTACAACCACCAGCCACAGGGACTTATCCATCAAGACCAACTATGTTGAGTGGGCTGCGGTGATGAGGGTGAAGCTCCAGGTGCGGCATATGTGGGATGCAGTCCGGTACGGCGACGTCGACTACGACCAAGATCGACGGGCGCTGGATGCTCTCATTGCTGCAGTCCCGTCCGAGATGCAGTTTTCGCTTACCAGCAAGCGGACTGCCAAGGAGGCCTGGGACGCCATCGCTGCAGCACGCATCGGCAGCGACCGCGCTCGCAAGTCCACACTGCAGGCACTTCGCAAGGAGTGGGAGAACCTGGCCTTCAAGCCAGGTGAGGATGTTGATGACTTTGCTCTCCGTCTCAACACTCTGTTGCAGAAGTTGGTGCAGTTCGGCGACGACACCTACGGCGAGGAGAGAGCTGTTGAGAAGCTCTTCCGCTGCGTCCCCGAGAAGTACAAGCAGATGGCTCGCTCAATCGAGTCTCTGCTGGACCTCTCCACGATGACGATCGAGGACGCGTTGGGCCGCCTCAAGGTCGTTGACAGCGATGAGCCACAGCGCCTCTCGGGACCCGTCACCATTGGCAGGAAGCTCCTCCTCACTCGGGAGCAGTGGGCTGCCGGCCAAGGTGACAGGAAGATGGGGGAGCCTTCTTCCATGACAGGCGGCCGCAAGCGTGGCAAGCCGCGCAAAGATGCCCAGGCAGGGGCGCGAGGACGTGCCGAGGGTGATGATCGTGGAGGCGCCCAGGGCGGCGCCGCTGGCAAGCAAAAGCTAGCACGAGGCGACCCTTGCTACAACTGCGGCAAGCTTGGTCATTGGGCCAAGGATTGTCGACAGCCACGACGCGGCCAGGCCCACGTCGCGCAGGCGGAAGAGGAGGAGCCGGCTCTGTTCATTGCTCATGCGAGCATCGAACTACCTCCAGCGGCACCGGCCGCAACGGCTTTCCTCCACCTTGACGAGCCAAAAGCACACGCCCTCCTCCTTGACGACAGCTCCGGCAACGACAAGACCGACGGGTGGTGCCTTGACACCGGCGCCACCCACCACATGACCGGGCGGCGAGAGTTCTTCACCGAGCTCGACCCAAGCGTTCGAGGCACCGTCAAGTTCAGCGACGCCTCCGCTGTGGAGATCAAGGGCGCCGGCTCTGTCGTCTTCGTCGCCAAGACTGGCGAGCACAGGCTGCTCACCGGTGTCTACTACATCCCCGCGTTGAGGAACTCCATCATCAGCTTGGGACAGCTGGATGAGAGTGGATCGCGCGTGGAGATCGAGCACGGGGTGCTGCGCATCTGGGATCATCGACACCGGCTCCTGGTCAAGGTCAACAGGAGCAACCGCCTCTACGTCCTTCACGCACAGGTGGCGCAACCTCTTTGTCTTGCAGCCCGCCGCGACGACGACGCTTGGAGGTGGCACGAGCGCTTTGGGCACCTCAACTTTGAGGCCCTGAGGCAGCTCGGCAGCAAGGAGATGGTGCGGGGCATGCCGCACGTCGACCACGTGGAGCAATTCTGCGACACCTGCGTCCTCACCAAGCTGCGGCGGCTCCCTTTCCCCCGCCAGGCGAGCTTCCGCGCCAAGGAGAAGCTGGAGCTCGTACACGGTGACCTCTGTGGCCCCGTGACACCGGCTACACCTGGAGGCCGACGCTACTTCCTCCTCCTCGTCGACGACGTGTCCCACTACATGTGGGCTGTCCTGCTCGACGCCAAGGCAGCCGCAGCGCATCAAGCACCTTCAAGCTGCTGCGGAGGCGGAGTGCGGCCGCAAGCTTCGGGTCCTACGCACGGACAACGGCGGCGAGTTCACGGCGGCCGAGTTCGCGGCGTACTGCGCCGATGAGGGGATCCACCGCCACTTCTCCGCGCCGTACACTCCGCAGCAGAACGGCGTCGTCGAGCGCCGCAACCAGACGGTGGTGGCCACTGCCCGTGCCCTCCTCAAGCAGAGAGGGATGCCGGCGATCTACTGGGGTGAGGCGGTGATGACCGCCGTCCACTTGCTCAACCGCTCCCCCACCAAGGCCCTCGACGGCAAGACGCCATACGAGGCCTGGCACGGGCGCAAGCCCGCGGTGAGCCACCTTCGCGTCTTCGGCTGCCTGGCCTTCGTCAAGGAGCTCAACCACGTCGGCAAGCTCGACGACCGGAGCACGCCAGGGGTCTTCATCGGCTACGCGGAGGGCGCCAAGGCCTACCGCGTCCTCGACCCTGCGACACGGCGCGTGCGCATCACGCGTGACGTCGCGTTCGACGAGGGGCGAAGCTGGACGTGGGGCAAGATGGTGGATGACGACTCGACTCCGACGACCAGCGATTTCGTCGTCGACTACGTCCACTTCAAGGAGAAGGGGGGAGCTAGCAGCTCGTCCTCACCGAGCTCGCCTACCCCACCACCTTGTTCGCCACCACCTCCGGCGAGTCCTTCACCACCGCCACCACCAGCTCCGGCAAGTCCACAGGCTCTGGCGAGTCCACCACCAGCACCGCCGGCCACGCCTCGCTCTCCTACACCGGACCCTACCTCTTCAGGCTCGGCACCGGCAGCTTCGGCCCACGACGAGCAGCGCACAGTGGAGTTCGCAACTCCGCTGTCCAACGACGAGGATCGCATCGACGCCTACCACGGCGGCGAGCCTCTGCGCTACCGTACCGTGGACAACCTCCTCGGCGAGCAGCCGGTCCCTGGACTGGCACAACACGACTTTGAGGCGGAGCTGCACCTCGCACAGGACGATGGCGAGCCTCGTTCCTTCGCCGAGGCGGAGAGGGACGCGGCATGGCGTGCCACGATGCAGATGGAGATGGACGCCGTCGAGCGGAACAAGACGTGGGAGCTGGCCGATCTTCCAGCCGGCCACCACGCCATCTCTCTCAAGTGGGTCTTCAAGCTCAAGAAGGACGAGACCGGAGAGGTGATCAAGCACAAGGCGCGTCTGGTGGCGCGCGGCTTCGTCCAGCAAGAAGGAATCGACTTCGACGACGCCTTCGCGCCCGTTGCACGGATGGAGTCCGTGCGACTCCTCCTTGCGCTAGCTACCCAGGAGGGCTGGCGTGTCCATCACATGGATGTCAAGTCGGCGTTCCTTAATGGCGACTTGAAGGAGGAGGTCTACGTGCATCAGCCGCCGGGATTTGCGATTCCCGGCAAGGAGGGCAAGGTGCTTTGCCTGCGCAAGGCCCTCTATGGCTTGCGACAGGCACCGAGGGCGTGGAATGCCAAGCTGGATTCCACGCTGAATGGGATGGGCTTCGATCAAAGCCCACACGAGGCGGCCATCTACCGGCGGGGCAGCGGAGGAAAGGCCCTGCTGGTAGGCGTCTACGTCGACGACTTGGTGATCACCGGCACCAAGGAGGTGGAGATCGAGGCGTTCAAGGAGAAGATGAGGGCGACTTTCCAGATGAGCGACTTGGGCCCTCTCTCCTTCTACCTGGGGATCGAGGTCCACCAGGACAGCTCCGGCACCTCTCTTCGCCAGACTGCCTACGCCAAGCGCATTGTGGAGCTAGGCGGTCTCACCGACTGCAACCCAGCCCACACTCCTATGGACAGGCTGAGGCTGAGTCGGGAGAGTACGGAGGAGGAGGTGGACGCGACGCAGTACCGGCGCATTGTGGGCAGCCTTCGCTACCTTGTCCACACGCGACCGGACTTGGCGTTCGCCGTCGGCTACGTCAGCCGGTTCATGCAGCGACCGACGGCGGAGCACCAGCAGGCCGTGAAGAGGATCCTCCGCTACGTCGCAGGCACCTCCGACTACGGCTTGCACTACCCGAGGTGCCCCGGTGCGGCGCATTTCATCGGGTACAGCGACAGCGACCACGCCGACGACATCGACACGAGCAAGAGCACCAGCGGGACGCTGTTCTTCCTCGGCAAGTGTCCGATCAGCTGGCAGTCGGTCAAGCAGCAGGTGGTGGCTCTGTCCAGCTGCGAGGCAGAGTACATCGCAGCCACTACCGCTGCTACTCAGGCCTTGTGGCTGGCTCGGCTGCTTGGCGATCTCCTTGGCAGAGATGCAGAGGCGGTGGAGCTCAGGGTGGACAGCAAGTCCGCCTTGGCCTTGGCAAAGAATCATGTCTTCCACGAGCGCAGCAAGCACATCCGGGTGAGGTACCACTTCATCAGAAGCTGCCTGGAGGAAGGGAGTGTCCGGGACAACTACATCAACACCCAAGACCAGCTCGCCGACTTCCTGACCAAGTCCCTCGGACGGGTCAAGTTTCAGGAACTTCGCGCCAGGATCGGGATGGCCCAGATACCTCACAAGGAGCCACACAAGACTTAGGGGGAGAGTGATGGATAAGTCTCTGTGGCTGGTGGTTGTAGGGCTGCTGCACACTGCAGCACATGATCTTTGTGTCCAGCATCTTTTGACTGCTTTTAGGACAGCAGTTAGCATCTAGGACAGCATCTGCTTTTAGGACAGCAGTTGGCATCTAGGACAGCATCTTAGACTAGCATCTTAGACTAGCATCTTGGCATATGCTTGGCTGGCTAGCAGCCTATAAATATGTATCCCCAACCCCTCAGGTTGGTATGACATTGTATGAGTTTGTGTGAGAAATAAACCAGAAAATTGCCCCAACTCCTAGTGTCATCCTCTCTCGATGAGAGTAAGGATTCAGCTACTACCAAGAGTGCGAATCCAGCGACTAACATCAGATAGTTCATTTATCAATCGTATATTGTGCCATTTAAACTATGTTACTCATAGACTTGATCAGATACCTCATTTAAAAATATTCCAAAACCAGTCTCCAACAACAAGGCTCAAACAACCTATATTCGTTCAGCATTACCAGTACTACATGTCCTCACCATCCAGAACCTACTTGTTATCACTAATTACACTCAAGTGCAAACAGTGTCATCAGAGCTTGAGACTAAACAAAATATAACGACCTACCCAGGTAAACATGCAACAGATCAAACATGAGAAAAATGAAAAGCTTCATACTGCTTCTCTTAAATTATGAAATACACCTACCGGTTAACTCTTGGTCATAAAACACAAAACTCAATAGCAATGTACCGCAATCCACTACTGAATGTGGTATCTCCAAGGTCAAAATCTGAGAACGCACATCAAAGCCAAGATCCATGTCATTCAAGCCATCAAATCTAATACAAATACATAGGTACTTCCTCCATTCCAAATTGTAAGTCGTTTTGGCTTTTCTATATACGTAGTTTTTGCTATGTATCTAGACATAATCTAAGTTGCACGGATACGGATACGTGTATCGGTATCGGAAGGATACGGATACGCGGATACGGCAATTTTCCAAAAAAAAACCCAATACGCGGATACGTTTACTATTTAAAAAATAAAATAAAAATAAGAATAATGCAGGTCTGAATTTGAAACCGCTAACAATAAAATGTCACAATTAACTAATTAAGTGTACTATTATTACAGAACAGCGGTTTCAAGGCGCTGACCCATAGCCTAGAGCCTAGGCGTTGCGTTTCAAGGCGTTTTGAAAAGAAAAAACAGGACACCTATGGCCAAGAGATGTATAGAAAGGCCCATAAAGCAGCCGAAACCCATATCTGAGCAGCAAACCATATCTCTGTCTTCATTCCCCACCCTATCCCTTCGTACCATCCACCGCACGACTGGCCGCGGTGCCCGCCGCCTCCATCCCTGCCTCTCCCGTCCTCCACGCTGCTTGCTGCCCCCGTCCCTGCCTCCTCCGCGCCGGTCGCCGCCCCCGTCCCTGCCTCCTCCGCGCCGCTCGCACCCTCAGCCGCCCCCGTCCCTGCTTCTCTGCCTCCTCTGCCACGGCCGCTGCCGCCACTGGCCTCCTCTGCCGCCGCCGCGCAACGTTCCCGACTCGGCGACTCCTCTGCCACGGACTGAAGGCCCTGCCTCCCGGCCGCACTCGCCGCTAGCCTCCTCCAAGCCGCGCTCTCCACCTCTGCTGCTCTGGATCCACGGATCTGGGTGCAGTGCGGCGCGTGGCCGGCGGGCAGCCTGCCTGGCGCAAATGCAGTGCGGAGCTTGCCCAGCGCGTGGCCAACAAGCATCCCACTCAGTGCGTGTGGGATAGGCCATACCGCCAAACGCCCAAACGGATTGGATACGTATCAATCCACGTATCGGAATTTTGTTTTATTTATTCTTTTGCCGATACTTCATGGATACGTATCCGCTGCGTATCCTGTGCGTATCCGTATCCGATACGGGATACGTGGCCAACCTCACGTATCCGTGTAACGTAGGACATAATGTATATCTAGAAGCGTAGCAGAAGGTATGTACCTAGAAAAGCCAGAACGACTTACAATTTGGAATGGAGTACAATAACAAGTAATGGCGGCAAATGGCAATACTGATCTACAATCATGAGCAGCTGGGGTGGCAGTCTAAGCTACAGTTGAGAGAGAAATAAATTCAATAACAATATAACATAACTTCGATAAAGCTAATGGAACTTTGAACATGAAGGTTCAGTTGTGATTTAGAGTTACACAGACGGCAGTAATGTTATCGCAGTAAGGGTATGACTGAGTATGACTTTGGAGGGAGTCTGGTTTGGAAAGAGAATTTCGAACACACTAAATACCACTTGGAAACCAACACATATAATCTGGTAACACTGACAGAATTCTAGTTTCAAAAAACAAAAAAAAACACTGACAGAATTCTCACATTAAAAGAAAAGTAAAAGCGAAAATTACAAATCAGGTACAGTGCATGGACATTAACATTGTACAAAGCCAATAAAATATCGCTGCAATACAGAGAATTTACTATCCCATTAGTCTTGGAGGACTTAATTAACGAGATATGCTTAAGAAAGCACACAATGAGCAAACTTCAAAAGGATAGCATGACACCACAATGAAACGAAGGTTGGAGCATTTACCAATGGGATTGGCGGCTATGAGCTGCTCCCCCACAGCGCGTACGGCATCGGCAAGCGCGGCCGCCTGGTTGCTGCTACCCATCCGATGCTGCGACACAACCGACCGCAGCAGCTCCGCCGTCTGCCGGGCCACCGCGTGCGACCCCTCCACCTTCCTGCCCACCCAACACAGACACGCAACGGCATAAGCACACCAGAGCAACGACGATTGAATCGGACGGGGAGGGACGGGGAGAGGGAGCAGCTTACCGGCGCTTGAGCTTGAGGACGAAGTCGCTGACAAGCGGCTGCACGTCCGGCATGGCGAGAGCGCTGTGGGGACGCCGAGGACCGGAGGGATTCGGAATTGGGGTCGGATCGGCGGCGAGAGGAGGCTGAGAGGGGTTAGGGTTTTCCGCCGAGGAGGAGGTGGAGAACTAACACTGAAGAAGGCGCGTGATTTTACGAATTCAGAATTCGGTCCTCGGGATGCTTTTGTGTGGAGCAAGAGAATCGATTTGGATTTATTTTTTAATGTAAAAAGTCTACTTAACCCCAAACTATTGGGGTCTAGTTTACCCCTTCAATTATAAAACAGTCTAATTTACCCCAAACTTTGTAAAACCGGCCAAATCACCCCCTCGAGCGGTTTTGGACGGTGTTTATGCTACAGTAACCATGGTTTTGTCCTTTTCTTTTTTATTTATTTCGTTTGAATCTTTGAAAAATCATAGTAAATCACAAAAAAATCATAAAATAGAAAATCTAATTTTTTTGGACTCCACATGAGTATATCTATACAGTGAATATATAATATAGTATACTTTACTACAAATTTTTTGTTGTATGAATTATTCAAATTAATTACAGAAAAAAATAGATCAAAATTTACAGCAAAAACTTTGTACTAAAGCATACTATATTATATGTTCACTGTGTAGATCTACTCATGTGGAGTCCAATAAAATTGGATTTTTTATTTTGTAATTTTTTTTGTGATTTACTATGATTTTTCAAAGATTCAGACGAAATAAATAAAAAAGAAAAAGGCAAAACCATTGCTACTGTAGCAAAACCGTTGTTACTGTACCAAACCACCGTCCAAACCCGCTCGAGGGGGTGATTTAGCCGGTTTTGCAAAGTTCAGGAGGTAAATTAGACCATTTTACAGTTGAGAGGTAAACTAGACCACCCCCAATAGTTGGAGGGTAAAGTAGACTTTTTCCTTTTTTTTAATGGACTGGATTCTTGCCGAAATTTGCAACACTGAACGTGCAGTCGTGCACTAATTTTGTGCAAAAGTGTGGTTAGAAGTTAGATGAGTACAACTATTATTTATGCAAGTTAAACTAATTTAATTTTTATAAACTTTATAATGAATAATATTAATATTTATCTCTTCAGCGAGGTTTACTATAAAAATATAATTTCATAATAATTCAATGTATTATAACTATTAGTATTTAAAAAAATGGTCAAATAGCAAATCGTTTGACTTGTCAAAAATTGAGAATTACATCCTTTTATGGACGGAGAAGTATGACTTCATGTGTTCATGTGTTGCAATTGCAATAGGATGTATAATTTATTGTTTAGTGTCAGTGCCTATAATAGTGAGCTAGCTATTTTTGTTGAACTAGCAAACATACCCTTGGGTTGCAACGGAACATTGAGATTGTTGTGTAGTTACATGGACAACTTGCGGTTCGAGGTTTATTTGGTGATCAATATCATGTGTTCCAATTCTTTTAGATCCAACTTTGAACTATATGATAGATATGTGCTGCTCTAACTTGTATAGGTACACGAGGTTTACTGTCACGACCCGAAGTCATTCCAACCAAAGCCTTCTGTTAGAACCTCCTTGATGACTTTGCACAGTCCCTCAAACACTAAGGATTACCTTGTCATTCTCTCTGAAGGATTCCTAGTGCTCTTTACTAGGGCAAGGACTCCAAATTCGCTGATTAACTTTATCGATTCTCTCAAGTTAACCAAAGCCAATAGGGAGTCAACCATGGTCAACCCAAAAGTCAACATCGTGAGAATACTCCAAGGAAGATGCTAATCGACATCTAGTCTCTCTACAAGTGTTTGTCAACCTTTGTGGACACGAATAGGTGGCCCCAATGCCAAGGTCCATTCTCTAAATCAAATCTTTCAAAGTCAGAGTATTAACGGACCGTCTGCCAGTTCACTAGTTCAGTAGAGTTATGTTGGGAATGAGCTGTCCTCAACTCACTCAAGGTTGGCCCCACATGTCAACACGAATGGGAGCATGTCTTCAGTAGACTCAGCCTTGCTAATCTCACTCTCTTACCCAGTCTCCCATTTCTATTCCCCTTCCTCTCTCTCTCTACAAACAAGAACAAGGATGAACTAGAGAGGAGATGAAGAGAAGGAAGAGAAAGAAAGAAAGAAAGAAAGAAAGAAAAGGAATGGCAAGATCAGCACCATGTCAAGTCTCAGGAGCATCTCCATCTCCTTATCCATCCATGGTTAGCTCAAGAGCTCTCTCATTCCAATTCTTGAAATCTTCTCTCAAACCCTAACCTTTGATTTCTCCATGCATGGATGAAGTATGAAGTTTGGAAGTTGTTCTATCATCTCAAGAGTAAGCTCAAGATCATCCCTAGCTCATTCATCTCATGCATCGCTCTAATTGCTCTCTAACGCAATTTTATGGATTTTTGCAAGAAACCTCATGAATAGCCAAACCCATCTCTTTTGCTTTGGAGCAAGGTTGATCAAGACTCCATCTCTGATGTAGGTGGCCTAGAGGTCACCAAAATCTCAAAGTTAAGTTGTCATGCCCAATCTCATGAATTAATCTCTCATTTCTCATGATTAAGTTGATTCTCAAATCACTAGTTGCACATAATAACTAGAGCTCAAACCCTAGCCATCACTAGCCTAGCATGTCACCTAAACAACCCTAGGAACCTCTTGCACATGCAAGGTACACATCACCCACAAGTTAGGCTTGAAGCACAAATGAACAATAAGAACAGTGAAACACATAGGTTTGTCGATGCATCGACGGAGCATCCGTCACACTTCATGGATCATCCGTCAACACCGCCACTTGCCCAAAATCATAGCCACACACTTAGTCTTCACTATTCTTCATGAATTCATGAATAATTGTGGAGATCCATGGATCGTCTGGTAGGAATTAAAATCGATTTCTAGAGAACCCGAGAGCACCTAGTTCACCACAGAGCCTCCGTCAAACGCAGCTCACCCAAAATGACTAAGTCCCAACACCACGGAGCATTCTATCGAATGCTTCGTCGAACCACGGATCGTCTGGCAAGTTTACCGGATCGTCTGTCAATTCACTCAGAGCCCAAACCAAACTTGCTAGCTTCGGGAATAATTTTGACAGAACGTCCGCAACATTGATGGATCATCCGATGAATATTTTAAAGTTAGAAATGTTTAACCCTTAACCCTAGGACCTAACCACCCTATCACATGTCTAGATAAAAATTAGGGCAACACTAATCCATTGTTGGATCTTACATTAGAGCTCTCAATCTCGAAATAACTCTCATATGCTCTTTATCTCTCGTTCCAAATCAAGTGAGCTCGCCTCCAACTCGTTCGATGTTCTCTCGCAGGTTAACCTAGGATGGGAGGAACATTTATGAGTAGTCATGATCACCCTTGGTCATCGGGACTTCATGATAGGCAGGCACCACTACTATTACCCTACTTTGGATACTTATTGTGGTTCATTATGTGTTTGTATTTCATTTAAAAGGCGGAATAGTCGTTTTGGTCCCTGAACTATTACTCGAGGTTCAGTTTCATCCCTGAACTTTCAAAACATCCGTTTTAGTCCTCAAACTCTACTTTCAGGCTCAATTTCAACCTAGAACTATAAAGATGATCGTTTCAGTCCTCAAACTTCGCATTTTGGGCTCAATTTCATCCATAAACTATCAAAGTGCATTTTGGTCTTTAAACTTTTATTTTTCAACTTAATTTTGTCTATCAAAAAGAAAACTTTATATTTTAGGCACAATTTCATCCATGAATTATCAAAATGCATTTTTGCACAATTTCGTCCTTTGTCCAGCACCACCCATGTACTTTCAACATTTGTATTCATATCTAAGATGAATATAAATATAGATCTAAATATTCTTAAATACGAATTTTTTTATCCTATGGATAAAAATAATTATTCTATACACATGGTTATTAGTTGAGCATAACGCTAGAAGTAGTTAAGGAAAAAATTATAGATCTGCTATTGTTTCAATATATCCATGTATTCTTAAGGAATAAATAGTGTTTGAAGCAACTGTAATTGCTCCCACAAAAATCATTTATAGTCGGATATATATAAACGGTACCAGTATAATGTAACATTAAAAGTAACAGCTTGGAATTATTAATAGTCTCCAATCACTGGTGGTGTTGAAGCTAACTAGGTACAACAGTACAACGTTCCACATAGGATGATAGACAAAGTTGAGTTTCAAAATAAAAGTTTAAAGACCGAAAATGCAAAGTTCAATGACTGAAATGATCTTCTCCGTAGTTCTAGGATGAAATTGAGCCAAAATGCAAAGTTTAAGGATGAAAATGATCATCTTCATAGTTTTAGGATGAAACTGAGCCTAACAGTAGAGTTTGAGGACTAAAACGGCCGTTTTAGAAGTTTAGGGATGAAACTAAGCCTTGAGGAATAGTTTAGGGACCAAAATGACTATTCTGCCCATTTAAAATGATGAACTACTTAATCATGTCTCACGAAGTTAGACCAACTCACTTAAGTTAACCATAGACTTTACCTAACCAATGAGTTTGGGTCGCTTAATTGCTTAGTCGGCTAGCTTCGTTAGAAGTCAAGTGTGAGCGGGTACTCACTCCCACACGTGTGTTGGTGGTTCTTGATGAATATTTATACCACCAACATTTGAAATATAATAAAGGAAATATGACAACCAAAATTTAGGGTTAGGGCTTGATGACTAACATTTCCATAAGTTTTGATATGTATATGTTTTGTAGGCACAAACACGGAAAACAATAAAATATGCTTTCCAAGTGACATATTTAAGAAACAAATACAAAAGCCCACTCAAACTTAGAACTAGACTGAGACACCAGCGGGAGAGGCATCTAGGCCCAGCCAGGAGTCCACAGGCTGAAGGCGGTGGCCAGGCACGTAGCCTAGGGTGCGGCCGCACCGCCCCCAGCTTGGCCCGAGCCCACGTTTTGTAGGCGGTGCATTTATTGCATCGGGAGGCGGTTGCATGTGGTGCTTACCAAAAATACCACACAAACCGACCTCCTCCAAGCTATATAAAGAGCACCCATCCTCACATCATAGGGGAGATACACATTTGGAGAAGAAGAAGAAGAAGGGCTACATATATTTTCCTTAGCTTTTAGCTAGACTAGTTAGGGAGTGAGAGAGGGAAAGAGTTGGAGGAATAGCAGAGTAGCGGTGCCCTCTACCTCTTGTACTCGGTAAGCCTTGTACCTTGGGTGGACAGAGTGCCGGACTTGTCGGCCCTCTCTACACTTGTACCTCTATGATTGTCTTACTAATTGGAGTAAGAAGTTCGTGTTCTTCTATTGGTTTTGATTCTCTAAGTTAAGTTATCATTGTTACTACTTACTTGCGGGTTCATCATCCGAACTCGTGATGGGTGCTCTAGTAGAGGGCTCCTAATAAAGACGGAAGTTCTTGGCCAACGCTAGAGTAGTAGCAGTTAGTGTAGACGTGGTGTCTGAGCTACACATTACCTTCATTTGCCTCATATCCCACGGTTGAGGGGTAGGCGGCAGGTGATGATAGCCCTATCCATCCTTAGTAATCCCCCACGTTCGGGTACGGCGTAGAGCCACAGGCCGGCATCACTTGGCAAACCAGGTGCGATCCGGTGCCTGAAGTAAGTTTGTAGTGGCAAAGTTAACTTCATTTAAGGTTTCTGCCCTTAGAAGAACCTCAGTACCCAAGTTACCCTTCATCTTGTTCCTCTAGGTAAACTAGCCAAGAGACTACTTACAATACCGTTCCTTTCGAAAAATATGATACCCTGAATACTTCCGGGTGAAATGCTACAACGGTACTTCTGTGCACTTGTGGACTTTTCTGTTTATGCTAAGAAACACCAACAACCATTTCTGGCGCCATTGCCGAGGAACGGTTGTCGTTTTAGTCTCCGAACCTAGTTTGCCTGTGTATCCTTTGTTTTTACCTTTCTTTTCATTTTACTCTTTTCTAATGGAGCAACCCACCATTCAAAACATTTCTGCTCCTAAGGGCAAGTTTGTTGAACCTCCACAATCCTCGAAGCTAATCACAACTTTGAGTTACAAACTCTGCCCAGGATTTATAGCCATGGTTTAGGAACAAGCCTTCTCGGGGTTAGATTATGAAAACCCCTATCATCACTTAAGGGAGTTTGAGCAGCTCTGTGCTTGCCTGACCATTTCGGGTATGTCACAAGAAACTCTTCGGTGGAAGTTGTTTCCATTCTCACTTGATGAGAGGGCGAAATAATGATACACCAACAACGTAGGGAAGGTAGCTGGTGATTGGGAAGAACTTAGGAACAAATTCTGTCTTGCGTTCTTCCCTATATCTCAAATCACTACCCTACGACAAGAGATACTCAGCTTCCAATAAAAAGAGAAGGAATCCATAAGTGCAGCTTGGAACAGATTCTCAATTTTAATGAGATTTGGTCCAGACTTGTCTATACCCAACTACGTGCTTTTATAGCATTTCTGGTTAGGTCTTACCATAGAATCTGCCCTATAGCTCGACATAGCCGCCGGAGGTTCGTTTACCCATAAAACCACAGTGGAAGGAGAAGCTCTCCTAGACCCATTCTAGAGAACACTCCCCCGCTAGAACCCCTCCGAGTAGAGCCCGAGCTGAGCCACGAGGAAGTCTCTTCGGCTGAAACCGAACCTGTACCATCCATAGAGAGACCCTCACCCGAACCAGAAGATCCAGAGGAAGGTTTCCAACCTTCGGACCTTTCGTATTTCGAGAATGAGTTTTTTGAAGATTTCAAAAATATCTCGAATTACGAATGCCAAAAGAGGCCACCAATCCTTGTCACTCCTTTTGAGCCTTTAGACAAAGAATCTCTTAGAGTCCATTAAGGAGTTGACCGCTCTCATGAGTAGTGAATGGGTATACGAGGGAGAGCTTTCTTTTGAAGAAATTTAGATTCGCTCCCCTTCGCTACCTATCCATCGCAAAATCCAAGGGAATTGGATGGGAGGTGTTGTACAATCCAACTATAGGAGAAACCTCATGTTAGAATCCTTTGCACTCACACGTTTGAGCGAGGAAACTCAAACTCCTATAGTCAAAACCCTTAGAAACGCCCCATGATCCAGCCTGAAAGGGTTAGGATTGCTGCACAACATCCCCCTCCACCATGGAAACGTCGAAATGGCCCTTGATTTCCATGTCTTTGCCATTCAGGACTTTGATGTTTTGATAGGGCACCCCCTAGAAAAGCTCTTTGTTGACCCACCAAAAATAGGGGAGTTGGATGTAAAGCTAGGAGAGACACTTTCACCATACCTATCACTCGAGTCAAAAACTCAGTGGCAGAATCTCTCCCCTATCCTGACCTGCCCAAGGAGGTCATGTCGGTCCTACCCTTTGATTCCCCTAAGTTGTCCTTAGAAAAGGATGCCAAACTCTTCTTAGAAGAAGAGGATGATTTAGGAGAAACCATCAACCTTCCCACAGAGGAAGTACCAGCACAACCTCCGGTTGAGCTAAAACCCTTGCCCGCAAGTCTACGCTACGCTTTTCTAAATGGCAATAAAAATACTCCTATAATCATTAGCGATAAGCTTTCTGATGAGGAGACGTCCAAACTAATCGCCATTCTAGAGAAGTATAGGTCGGTCTTCGGGTATTTCTTGTAAGATCTCAAGAGAACTAGCCCAACACTCACTACAAGAGATGTGACTTTCTATGACGGCTCATTTAGGTCACAAACAGAGGATTTTACATCACCATAATATGCTGTGTGATGATGTAGTGACGAAATACCTATCGTCACCAACAATATTTTCGTCACCAACAATAATGACGATAATTTTTTCATTAAAATTGTCATGAAATCTCAACTAGACAACTACCATATGTGCCTATGCAGTGGCAATATTAACCATACAATTGAATTCAACAAATGACAACCAAGAAGCAAAATAGTATTGCACTATCTACCGCCGAGGCCGAATACATCGCCGCGGGTAGTTGTTGTGCACAAATCTTATGGATGAAGGCAACATTGAAGGATTTTAGAATCAATTTCAAGAATGTGTCATTGCTATGTGACAATGAAAGTGCCGTGAAGCTAACCAACAATCTAGTTCAATATCTAAGAACAAAGCATATTGATGTCCGCCATCACTTCATTAGAGATCATCAATAAAAAGGTGACATTGCTATTTAAAGTATGGGCACCGAAGATCAACTAGTTGATCTATTCACCAAGCCACTTGATGAGAAGAGATTTCACAAGCTCAAGAATCAGTTGAACATACTTGACTTCTCTAACATGAGTTGATGCACCCCATATGTGACATGCCTCTCCTCCAAGACAAAGTAAGGTACAATTGGTTGACATGTCATACATTCTATGCTAAGGACTTGTTTAGTGTATCTAGTCATGATATACATATTCTAGGCTCATTCATGGAAATCAAATGATTTTGAAATTTATATGGTGCCACTATTGTCTCTTTGTCTTGTATGATCTAGTGGTAGCATATAACTTGTTTGAGAGCTTGTGATCCTAAGTGTTTGATCTAGATAACTTGTTTAAGTATTTGCTTCAACATGGTGCATGATAACCCTTCTAGTGAGGTGTGAAGAAGCTTGCCCTTGGATCAAACCGAAGCATTTTAGTTATGCAAGCAATCTAGGTTGAACCACAAACTAGACCCTCACCCCATAATTCAACATGATAATCTATCTAAAATTTGCTCCTTATGGTCATTGGTGCCAAAAGGGGGAAAATGTTGTTCACAAAGATAGAACTCAAAGGGGGAGAAGCACAAAGGAGGAGAAATAACAAAAGAGATGGAGCAAGCTCTTAAGCATGAATGTTGCATTTCTATGTGCAATTCATATGTTTGTTGCATTGTAATGCATTCTTTTCTCCGATACATTGCTTGTGTGGTGTTTTGCTAGTATACAATTGAATGATGTATTGAAGTACTAGCATGCATTTGAGCTTAAGGCTGCGGTCATTAAGCCTACGGTCATTACCATGGTGCAAACAAGTTAGTTTTGTGGAAAGGCTCATGAAGATGCAAGTGCACATTTACAACACTTTCTCGAGATCTGCAGCACCTTCACGATCAAGGGAGTAACCAGAGATGCTATTCTACTCTGCCTTTTCCCATTCTCACTATTGGGGAAAGCCAAGCAGTGGTTCTACGCCAACAAAGAGAGTCACACTACATAGGACCGTTGCTCGACTGCTTTCCTAGCCAAGTTCTTTCCTACAGGCAAGACCAATGCTATGCGTGGGAAAATTGCAAGCTTTCAGCAACAACATGATAAATCTATCGCTGAGGCATGGGAGCATTTCCAAGATTACATATTAGAATGTCCTCATCATGGGATGGAGAAGTGGTTGCTTATGCAGACCTTCTACCATGGGCTATTCACTAGTACCCGTGAATCAGTCGACGCTGCAGCTGGAGGTGCATTCTTGTCACTAAACCTCACAGATGCAACAACGCTCATTGAGAAGATGGCCTCAAATCAGAGCTAGAATAAAGAACGTGTTCAACCTCGCAAGCGAGAAGGAGGTATGTGTCAGCTCAAGGAAGCCGACATGGTGTCTGCGAAGCTAGACCTCATCATGAAGAAGCTTGAAGCTAGAGACACGATGAAGAAGGAAGTCATGCACATCAGTGATTCTCGCATGACTTGTGAATAATGTGGAGATGTTGGGCACTCAGGAGTAACCTGCCTAGAATTTTAAGAGGATATGAACTACATCAATAACAACAATAACTATCGTCCTCAGCAGAATCAATGGAATCAGCAACAAAGGCCAAACTATCAAGGTAATTACTAAGGTAACTTTCAAGGTAATAATAATTATAGCAATTACAATCAACCACCTTTGAGAGATTTAGTTGTTGGTCAATCTAAACTGCTAGATCAAATGAGTAAGAAGGTAGCCTCTAATGATAAAGTTTTAGAAAATATAAATTCTAGAATGGATACTTTTACTTCTGCTATTAAAAACCAGCATAGCTTTAATAAAATATTAGAATCACAATTAGCTCAGCTGGTAGCTGTTATTCCTCCACTAGAGAAAGGTGAAATTCTAGGTCAGCTGGAAGATTTAGAAACTGTAAATCTTGTTAATATTCATAATGCAGCCAACTACTACACTCAACCGACAGAAGTGAAGTGGATTGACTATTCACTTCCCAACAAGAAAGGTGGTCCAGGCAGACCTGTCATTCCTATCTCTATAGGATCCATGTCTTTTTAGAAGCTGTCTGCGACTTCAGCGCAAGTGTCAACATCATGTCCAAGGTAATTTATGAAAAGACATTAGGTAATCCTTTATTGTACATAAATATACGTTTGCAACTTGCAGATCAGTCCATCTGCTACCCTGAGGGAGTACTAGAAGAAGCTATTGTTTGTGTGGGGGATATGTCCTAGTGGTTTTTGTGGTAGTGGAGATAGGAGGAGATGAAAGAGCACCAATCATTTTGGGGCAATCGTTCCTATGTACAACCAAAGCTATCATCTATGCAGAGCATGCCAAGATTATCTTTTCCATAAAAAACAAGAAAGAGAAGTTCTCATTCAAGGAACACATCTTGCACTCCCGTGCACACCCACAGATGTCATACCTACCTAAAGAGCCAACAACAGTAGCACCCAAGAAAAAGAACAATAGAAATCGGAGGAGGAACAAGCTCAGTCAAGTGCCAGAAGAAACTATCTAGATGATCAATGCAGTCAACGCAGAAAGCGACCATTTGCTCGCACCGCCATTTCTAGTCAAGAAGGATGATTCCGGAGTACCAACAATTGAATGCACAATCAACCAAAAGATCTTCCGCAACACCTTATGTGACATTGGATCAGGTGCTAACATAATGTCAAAGGTAACATATGAATATTTATTTGGTAATGAACCATTGTACCCGACGTATATGCAGCTATAGATGGCGGATCAGTCGTTGAGATGGCCTGAAGGCATAAAAAAGGATGTCTTGGTAAAAATTTAAGATTACTACGTTCCTGCCGACTTCCTGGTCCTCGACATGGCGGGAGGTGAAGACACATCGATCATCGTGGGGAGACCTTTCCTCAACACCACCGACGCAGCCATCTACATTGGATCTAGACAAATCCATTTCTGACTTCCAAAGATTGTTGTCAACTTAATAGTTATACTAACCATGAGCAGCCGAAGAAGTCCCGATCAAGGAGGAGGCGTCAATCCTATAACAGATCAGCATGATTATACGAGATTAAGTAAGAAAATCTTCCACCGAGGCAGATAATTTACCAAACTTAAGCCCGTACAACCCGAGATTCCGTGAAATTATGATGGATTTCAAACCAACCAACATTCAACTAAGATCATACTGATTTAGCAGCCACAGTCACATGCTACATAAAGTTCGCAATGAGAGTTGAATACATCGGAGTTCAGAATAAAAAGTTATTACAACATGAGTTCAAATTAATATAGCGGAAGCAAGTAGTTTTAAACCACACACACTTAGTTCAGATACAGTGCCAGCAGGTAGTCATAGCCCACAAAAGCATGAGAGAAGACAAACGGAGTGACCATTGCCCTTGGTACTAGTTGTTGCCCATCGCCGGATACAGACAGTTGACGCAATAACCATAGTACATCTGACCATCTACAACAACAATGGGAACAACGCCCTGAGTACGAGAAGGTACTTAGCTAGACTTACCCGTCATAAACTAGAAATAAAAGACACCAAGGAGTATGCAAGACCTTTATAAAGTGGACTGGCTTGACTCATTTGCGAAAAGCATAAGTTATCATGAATAAGCTAAATTAAGTACTTTTTGCATCATCTTTATTATAACCTATTTTATCTAGGTAAGCACCTATGCTAAAGCAATCACTTGATTAGCCATTAACATCAAAGTTACCATATCAGGTTTAGCATTTCCAACATCATTCATATAACCATCCGTGTTCTATCATTGTTACTATGATGTTGTAGCTCGAGTCAAGTGCTCACTATGCAGGAGCGATGACGATTCAAATTGATTCCTAACTAGCTGGTAATTTATTCTTCACACAAACCATGCTTCTCCCGTCAGGGTCGTTTAGATCACCAATGACACTTTTCAAGTAGCCGCGGGATAATAGTCATGGACCGCACTACCCAAGGACTGCCCGACTACTAGGGTGCACCTTGGGCTCACTCTTCGCGTCCCCATCATACCCTCTTCAGCATCAGTCTGCCAATCTGAGTTTATCCTGGCTCGAAATAGTGTTACTAGCTTCGCGGTCGAAAGGTACTTTATTTGGCCAACTAAATATGAGACATGCGTTCAACATGACAAGAGGGACGAGCAACGATCGGTCCCTAATCGATACAGATGGAATCATTATAGTCCAAAACCCTATAAGACTCTGTCCGGTCTTTCTTTATCCATCAACACTTGGTTACTTTCCATGATAATAATTATAGCTAACCATAACCAGGTATCCACCTATAACTCGCAGGTGACAGAAAATCACCCGACTTCTACCGGTCTAAGCATGGCTAAGTAATTATCCGATCCTGACCTAACAGGGTAAAAAGGTAACTAGGTGAACAAGGATAATAATAAATGCAATAACAGTTTTACTCAACTCCTATAACTTAATACAACAATATATAAAACTTATATATAAAGAATTGCTTTTATAAAGTAGGAGACTTAGAATGCTCCGGGGCTTGCCTCTTTCAAACGAACTAGGCTGGTGATCTACGCACTTAGGCAACCCTTCTCCTTGTTCCTCTTCCTCGAGCACCTCCTGTGTCTGGGGCTCTTGCTGATTGGTCCAAGTCTACTCTTTCGGCACTGCTACGTGCGACTCCTCCGGTGATCCTGTATGATGCAATTGCATAAGCAACCATGTAGACGGTGCATCAGATGCGGTGGAATGCTATGATGATATGATATGCAGATGAACACATTGAACTGATAGTATGGATTACAGACAAAATCTTCTACAAGGTAGTCCACATCATCCAAGAACATGTACCACAAAACATGTCATCTACTCTTATACTAGTTAGCATATAATGCTCACACAAGTGTTGTCACTATTTGCCAAACCCTAATACCTTAACCTATCAAGTAATACCAACAAGGTAGTTTGGTGCTTCAAAGATACACCAAACACTTTTTATTACTTTTAATTATTCATAAAGAATAACCTTTTATTTCTTATTTAAACTAGGGTTACACATCAACGCATATTTCTGTTGCAGGTAAAAATCTACAAAAATTATAGTAGCACACTCCTACACCAAATAGTATACTACAAAAATTTCATAGAATTTGAATAAGTAAAACTATCTGTACAAAATAAACAAGTTATAGCATAATAATGAGCATGAAAATACTTTGTAATAGAAAAAATATCAAACAACAGATTTCATATTTTTTCTATGCTCTACACAGTAAACAAGCACATCACAAAAATTATCACATGCATGTGTTATACAATTTTTGCTCTCTACCAAAATTAACAAAAATCATCAATTAAAGGCATTTGAACTACACTTCAATAATTTTTCATAGAATATACCTCATAAATATTTTTCCTAGAAAGTACATCACTAAGGAAGACTAATGAAAGAGGAACCACATTTTTTAATCAAAATTCTATTTACTATACATTTTCTAAGATATCAGCATTTATAATTATTAAATAAATCCACATAGAAAAGTATCACAAAACTAACATGCAACATTTTTAAACTGTAGATCTACTCATAAGAAATACTACAAAATTTGTTTCATAATTTTTGGAGCTAAAATGAGCAAGTTATGATTTTCCAAAGCAATTACATAATTTCTGAAAAATCATTTTCCAAATCTCTTTAAAAATCCGCCGGTGAAAATGTTGAGTGCACCCGGTGTAGTGCACCCATGCTCGTCTACTCTGACTGACAGTGGGACCCAAGGCCCCACATGTCACACACACACACCCACCACGGAGGCCACCGGCGGCGAAACTCGTCGCCGGTGAGGTCTCTAGTGGAAAGACGGCCACCACCACACTCCACTCGACGACCCGCACCCAAAGAGCTATACAAAGGAGGTGCTAGAACAAGGGAGCATGGTCACCGGCGTGCATGGCGGCACGACATCGCTGGCACACGATGGCCGCCCAGAGCAAGCCACCGTGACGCCCAACGAGGTGCGCGCGAGCTCCGCGGGATGATGGCGAGCACAATGAGCGGCCCAGAGGGGAGAGAGGAAGGGTGGGGAGGTGCCAGCCGCGGTGAGCCAAGCCAGGTGGCCATGGCACCGCCGCAGAGGGAAACTGCCACACGGGTCTCACCAAGGGGCGAACGCGGTCCAAAACGGGCACACGGGTTGGCGGAGACCAAGGCGGAGCTGCAGGCGGACGCAATCGAGAGGTGGCGGTGCGTGGGCGGAGCTTGACGCCGGCGAGGGAATGCGACGGCGTGCGAGGGTGCGAGCTCCGCTCTGTAAGCGAGGGTGAGGCGAGCGTGGTTGAGCGAACAAAAATGAGGCGAGGGAGTAAGGCTGGACGAAAAACTCGAAGCTCGTTAGCTCGCTCGGCTCGTGGCTGGCTCGGCTCAGCTCGGCTCGGCTCGTTAGATAACGAGCCGAGCCGAGCCAGGATTTTAGCTCGTTAGCTATAACGAGCCAACTCGAGCTGGCTCGTGAGCCGCTCGCGAGCCAAACGAGCCGTAGTTTTAGAGAAAAAATCATCATAACTTATATTAGTTTTGTATTACTTCATATTTTGCACTTCACAAATAGATAATATGTTAGCTCATATGAATATTTTGTTCGATTTAAAGCTATTGAATATATTATTTTTATATTATTAATATTTTTATGCTTTAAATAAATACAAATATTATATTTTGTATTTTTTTTCCTGGCTCGCGAGCCTAACGAGCCAGCTCGAGCTCGTAACGAGCCGAGCCGAGCTGGCTTTCTGGCTCGTTAAGATAACGAGCCGAGCCGAGCTGGCTCGTTATCCTAACGAGCCAGAACGAGCCGAGCCGAGCCGAGCCAGCTCGTTTACCAGCCTTACGAGGGAGTGGGAGGAGGCGGCTCCGGGCCAAGGTAGGCGTGGGGCGACGGGGGCCACAGTGGCCACGCGCTGGACGTCGCGGCATGCACTTGCCACGCAGCGCGGCTCGCCTGACGTGGTCAGACGCGTCCGCGCGCGCGTGGAGGAGACGACGGCGTGCGAGCGTGGGCTGGGTCGAGGCGAGGCGCGGGCGGGATCGCGGTGCGGCGCGAAGGCTGCAGGCTGGGCCGGCTTGCGCGAGTGGGCCGGAGCGGAGGCAGTGGCCCGTTAAGCCCGAGATTGCCTTTTTCTTTTATAAATAAATTTCCAGATTTGCTAAATTGATTCAAATTCAAAATTTAAAGATGAAAAGAACATTTTCACAAGTTGTCCCCAAAATAAAAGTTGTTCAAAATTTAATTCTCTATAACTTTCATTTAGGGCACTTTTCAAAATTCTAAACAGATTTTAAATTAGTGATTTAAAGCCAAATTTTTAATTAAAAACTCACTTTTCTAGAATATTTTTAAAAGAAAAATTTGGAAAGATTTTGAATAGCAAAGTTGCTCCAAAAATCATGCTAATTAATTCTAAGCTATTTAAAGTTATAGCCAAACGAGTTTTACCACTCTTAGCAAGCAAATGCAATAATTAGGGTTCGAACATATGTTTTTCACATTTCAATTCAAATGAACATATATTGCATGTGATGATGAACATGTATGTGATGCTAATGCTCATGCTTTGGGATGTTAATACATGCTTAACACCCAGGGGTGTTACAGCCCTCCCCCTTATAAGAATCTCGTCCCGAGATTTTGAGTTACGAACCACTTGTTGTAAAAATCTTTATAAGTGGTTTGTAGATATTCTCCTGTTTCCCATGTCGTATCACTCTCATCATGATGGCTCCACTGAATCTTGTAAGTTGTCACCATCTTATTTCGAGTGACTCGGTCCTTAGTATCCAAAACTCGAACCGGTTGCTCACGGTATTCTAAGTCTGCCTTGATCTGAATACCCTGAGGTTCTCTTCTCTCTTCCGGAACACGCAAACACTTCTTTAACTGTGATACATGGAAGACGGGAAATATTGAACTCATCGCTTCTAGTAACTGTAGCTTATAAGCCACGAGACCTTTTTTTCTCTATGATCCTGTATGGTCCTACAAATCTAGCAGCCATTTTCTTCTTGATTCCAAACGTTTCTTCTTCATTGGGGTAACCTTCAAATAGATGTAGTCACCCACTTGGAATTCTAGCGGTCTTCTGTTATCTGCATAACTCTTCTGACGTGATTGTGCAGCTTGCATGTTTTGTTGAATAATACAGACCTTTTTCTCTGCCTCATCTACAAAATCAATCCCGTAAAACCTTCTTTCTCCAGGTTCAACCCAATTTAAAGGTGTTCTACATTTTCTGCCATACAAGGCTTCAAAAGGTGCCATCTTGATACTCTCTTGATAACTATTGTTGTAAGCAAACTCTGCCAAAGGTAACCACAATTCCCATGAACCTCTGGATGATAGCACACAAGCTCCAAGCATATCTTCAAGAAGAGCATTAACTCGCTCTGTCTACCCATTTGTCTACGGATGGTAAGCTGTACTGCGAATCAAACTAGTACCCAATCCTTTATGAAGATGCTCCCAAAAATGAGCGGTAAACTGTGAACCACGGTCAGACACGATAGTCTTCGGTATACCATGTAATCGGACAATCTCAGCAATATACTTCTCCGCATATTGAGGTGGTCGAAAAGTTGTCTTAACTAGCAAAAAGTGAGCTGATTTGGTAAGGCGGTCTACAATTACCCAAATCGAATCATGTCCTTTAGGTGTGGTGGGAAGACCAGTGATAAAAACCCATACTTATATCATCCCATTTCCAATCTGGTATAGACAAGGGTTGAAAAAGTCCTGTGGGTCTCATGTGAAGAGCTTTCACTCTGCAACACATGTCGCAACGGGCAATATACGCTGCAATCTCCTTTTTCATCTTGGTCCACCAATAACGGAGTCTTAGCTCTTGGTACATTTTACTACTTCTAGGATGGATAGACAACTTAGAATGATGAGCTTCATCCATCAATTTGTTCTTGAGCTCTCGATCCTTAGGTACTACTAGGCGATCTTTAAACCATAACACCCCTTGGTCATCCACTTTAAAGTGTTTGGTCGGTTCTCTCTTCATTTTCTCCTTGATATGAAATATTCCCTTATCTGTTTTTTGACCTTCAATGATTTTGCTCTCCAAGGTACAACTAATCTGAATATTATGCAACACAGTAGGATGCAATAAATTGAACCCCTCTTCAAACAACGGTTGCACAGCAATAGAATGTGATTTCCTACTTAGGGCATCTGCTACTACATTAGCCTTCCCGGGATGATAGTGCACATTCATATTATAATCCTTTATCAGCTCTAACCATCTTCTCTGTCGCATGTTCAACTCAGACTGAGTGAAAATATACTTGAGACTCTTATGATCCGTAAAGATATTACACATATTCCCTAGCAAGTAGTGTCTCCAAATCTTTAGAGCATGCACAACTACTGCAAGCTCCAAGTCATGTGTAGGATAGTTAACCTTATGCTTCCTCAATTGACGTGAGGCATAAGCAATGACCCTTCCATCTTGCATTAGCACACATCCTAACCTATTTTTAGATACATCACAAAACACATCAAACGACTTTTCTATATCTAGCTGTGCCAGAACAGGAGCAGTGGTTAGCAATTTCTGCAAGGTGCAGAAAGCTGCCTCACACTCCTCTGTCCAGGCAAACTTATGATCCTTCTGTAGCAAACTTGTCATTGGCTTGGCAATCATCGAGAAATCTGGTATGAAGCGACGATAGTACCCGGCTAAACCAAGAAAACTTTGAACCTCGTGAACTGTGGTTGGTGACTTCTAGTCCATGACCTCTTGTACCTTTCTAGGGTCTACTGAAATTCCACTTTCAGATAATACGTGACCAAGAAAAGGAACTGTCTTAAGCCAGAACTCGCACTTACTAAACTTAGCATACATCCGATGCTCTCTGAGTCTAGTTAAGACAATCCTAAGATGTTCTACGTGATCTTCTTCATTCTCTGAGTATATTAGTATGTCATCAATGAACACAATCACAAACTTATCCAACTCTAGCATAAAGACAGAATTCATCAGATACATAAAGTATGCAGGAGCATTTGTCAATCCGAAGGACATGACAAGATACTCGTACAAACCATATCTGGTAGAAAACGTGGTCTTAGGTATATCTTGTGGCCTAATCTTGATCTGATGAAACCCTGATCTTAAATCTATCTTAGATAACACTTTGGCTTTAGATAATTGGTCAAACAAGATATCAATCCGAGGAAGAGGATACTTGTTTTTAATTGTCACAACATTCAGTGGCTGATAGTCCACGCACATACGTAAGGAGTTATCCTTTTCTTCTTCACGAACAGTGCGGGACATCCCCATTCAAACAAACTAGGACGAATCAAACCCTTCTTTAACAAATCTTGGAGTTGTTTCTTCAATTCTGCTAACTCATTAGGAGGCATCCGATAAGGCCTTCTTGAGAACGGTGCTGTTCTAGGAATTAACTCAATGGAAAACTCAACATCTCGGTCTGGTGGAAGCCCAGGTAACTCATCTGGAAACACATTTGGAAACTCACATACTACTGGAATCTTGGCTAGCAGAGTAGTTTGGACGGCATAAGTTGTACTGGCTAGATCTATTTCCCGAGGTAGGACCACCTGGAAAGTGCCTTCTCTAATAGGTTCCTTGAGAGAAATACTTTTTCATCCAATATCAATTACTACTCCTATTTTATTCATCCAGTTCATTCCCATAATCACATCCAAAACTAGTCCTGGCATGACTATCAAATTAAGCTTATATTGTTTGTTTGCTATGTTCAGGGTTACTCCCTAGATTATCTGATTAGTCAACAGATCAGCCTCGGCTGAACTGATCCGATAAGCACATTCCAATTCAACTATCTTTTGCTCATACCTCTTAACAAATGCTTGACTTACAAATGAATGAGATGATCCGGAATCAAACAAGACTACTGCAGGATGATTGTTGATAGAAAACATACTAGCTGTCATAGGTTCTCCTTCTGGGATGTCATCAACGGTGGTGTGGTGGACATGAGCTTGATACTGCGTCTGCTGCTTATTGGGATAGGGGCAAAACTTCGCAAAGTGCCTAGGTTGGTTGCAGTTGAAACACGGTCCCTTTACTTGAGTCACAGCTTCAGATGAATTGCCTTGTCCTATCTTCGCTTATGGCAACACCATCTTGAATGGTTTCTGGTTCCTCTGAGGTTGCTGGGCATTCTGACCCTTCCGCTAGGGTGGCCTAAACCTTGCACTAGGGGCAGGCGAACGATACACGGGACGATTTGCCACCGGGGCCCTAGGCTAGGACGGACTTGACTCAAAAGCTCTCTTACGGGTCTTGGACATAGCATACACATTGTTGTTCTTCTCTTGCTTCAAGCAGTCACTAACAAAGTCGTTGAAACCAGTTCTCATGTTGGTACCCACGTGTTTCATCATCTTGGGATTCAGACCTCTCTTGAAGCTGGTGATCTTTTTGGCATCAGTATTAACCATGTCAGAGGCATAGCAGCTCAGATTGTTGAATGCATGGAGATATTGGGTCACAGTCTTCATGCCTTGATTTAGTGTCAGGAATTCTTCGAGCTTCATTTCTATCAGACCAGGTGGGATGTACACTCCATAAAAGGCTTCAGTGAACTCCCTCCAAGTGATGTGGGCATGGGGAGAAAAAGTGGTGTGGTGGTGCTTCCACCACATCCCTGCCGGACCTTGAAGCTGATGAGCTGCATACTTGGTCTTCAACACTTTGGTCATCCTCAAAACACGAAACTTGTCTTCCATTGTGTTAATCCACTCTTTTGCATCCAAGGGTTCAGCGGCTTCCTTAAAAATTGGTGGACGAGTGTCCATGAAATCCTTGAAACTGCTATACTGGTTTACTTCATGCCCACCCGGGTTTACTCCACGACGGGTGTTATCTGCAATACTGCGCAATGCAGCTTCTATATTCTGCTGCATGTTCTCCATGTTGCGTTGACTTCCGAGAAACTATGCGAAGAACTATTCTGCGGTGTACGGTGGAGGAGGTGGTGGTGGATCACGGTCCTCATTTCTAGCGGCACTACCACCAACCTCAGTGGCATCATACATGGTATGGCGAATGTTCGGCATCTGCATATTTCAGCAACATTAATTATTAGGTGATGTTGTAGAAATCGCGAGCGAATGAAAAATTATGCCGTACTGAATTCCTTGGAGAGAATAAATTCATATAATAAAACAGGGGCACAATTAGTCATTCCAATTAACACAACATCACTAATTAGATTACTAAAGCGCACACATCGCGTCCATTACAACCAAATTGCCAGCATACATACACTGGACTTTTGACGTTCGGATATCGCCACAACCACATCCAAGTTTTCCAACATGACATCAAAGCCTTAGTCTTTCTACTCAGTATTACATGCACAACATGCCAACTAAGCAAAAGATCATGCAAATGGAACCCTAGTAGCTAGCGCAACAACTACTAGTCTACTCATCGTGGTCGCTGTCTAAGTTAGAGATGTTGGCGTTGTCGCCATCCACAGCGTCATCGTCATCCTCAGCGGGTGCCTCGGGCTCTTTGGGATCTTCATCCTCATCCAAATCCATCTCTACCGCACCAGGAGGAACATAGAGGTAGAGCTGGTTGTTCAGCCGATGAACCTCCTCATGCAGGTTGTCATTATACTCCTCTGCATTGGCCAGCTGCTGCTCTAGGTCAAACTATTGAGCTCTCAGAACATTCTCTGTAGACCAAACTTCATTCCTCTGATGGAGCAAATAAGTCAACATGCGCTCAGCTTTCCTATTGGCACTGGTCAGACGTCTAACCTGCTCTCTCAGTGCACGTACGTCTCCCTCAAAGACCACAGTCCTCTGGGTAGCCTGATCCCTCTAATGAGTCAACTGAGCCATCTCTACAGTGAGCCTCTCAATCTCGGCGTCGTGATCCCTCTAAAGCTGACGTCGGTCGTCACAAGCCTAACCAAGAGCACTAAACACACGTCGCAGGCTACCTTCCACTTCATTGAAGGCCTTCATCACTGCGGACATGGCACTCATGGTGGGGTTATCACTATTCTAGGCTTCTGCTGCACTAATCTCTAGGGACCTTCCTCTTGCCTGCTGCCACAAGTCAGTGGAGAGATTGCCTCTTGGAAAGACTCCAACTATAGGTACTGCCAACTCCTGAGGAAAACGATCCATGATATCTCTCAGTATTCCAAAGGCTGGCCTCTCAGTGGCTTCTTCAGCGGTCCTGCCAGTTGACTCATAACGCCAACCAGTCCACTCAGAACCATCACATTTGGGACGAATATCTGCTTCCACAGTAACCAAAAGACTTTCCCCTAACTGCTCATTTGCCCAGAAGTAGCGGGGCTCCATTCCATCAGGATAGCCTACGTAGCTGAGCACTCTCCACAAGAGCGTAGGCATCCCAAACTCTCCAAGAAACGTGTGACGCTGACGAGTGCGTGGAGCAAGCTGATGACAGGGAACTCTGCCTGTGGACTTACGAGCTGTCTGCTTGGTGCGTGCCATCTGTAGCAAAATTTTATTACCGCAGTGAGAATAGATTTTGATTTGTCATTTTTATCAAAATGAGATAATCAACTTATAAGGGGAGGAACAATGCCATGAATGAAATGCACAAACATGATGCATGCACGTTTCGTACGTCCTCACAAACTTAGAAAATTAACAATTACTAGCGGTATAGACGGTGGCATACAATGATCTCTCGTAAACGTAGCTACCACGTACTACTTGATAGCACTATTATGTACATGCAGAAAGTCACTTTAGCCCAAACCTCACAGTATGAAAAATATGCAAGAAAGCAGTAAAGTAAGCTACTCGCTCTACACGCATCCCCAGATACGAGTATAATGGTAGCAACTACCCGAATCATCGTCCTATTAACAGCATCGTCACCACATGACAGAATTCCCACATATTGGATACCTTTATACAAACATGCGCATGACACATAAGTGTTTCGGCATCACATAAGCACTTCCCTAGATCGGCAGTGTATCCGACCATGCTCTCACAACTCTCACTTACCAAGGCATAGAGGTAATTGATCCATACATTACCACTCAAGTGAATGGCACTCATACAATAGCACGCTGTATGAGCGATGAATTAAAATATGATGCAAAACCCTCAGTCAGTACTTAAATAAGCCACCTAGAGTCCTTAACTGGGCATAAAGGATATGACCACTGGCACACTCTTAAGTCTTAAAACTCGGTTTTAAACACAATTTTGTTTTAAATACCCATGTAAACAGTAACATGCTAAACCTTGCTCTGATACCAGCTGTAACGGATCAGCATGATTATACGAGATTAAGTAAGAAAATCTTCCACCGAGGCAGATAATTTACCAAACTTAAGCACGTACAACCCGAGATTCCGTGAAATCATGATGGATTTCAAACCAACCAACATTCAACTAAGATCATACTGATTTAGCAGCCACAGTCACATGCTACATAAAGTTCGCAATGAGAGTTGAATACATCGGAGTTCAGAATAAAAAGTTATTACAACATGAGTTCAAATTAATATAGCGGAAGCAAGTAGTTTTAAACCACACACACTTAGTTCAGATACAGTACCAGCAGGTAGTCATAGCCCACAAAAGCATGAGAGAAGACAAACGGAGTGACCATTGCCCTTGGTACTAGTTGTCGTCCATCGCCGGATACAGACAGTTGATGCAATAACCATAGTACATCTGACCATCTACAACAACAATGGGAACAACGCCCTGAGTACGAGAAGGTACTCAGCTAGACTTACCCGTCATAAACTAGAAATAAAAGACACCAAGGAGTATGCAAGGCCTTTATAAAGTGGACTGGCTTGACTCATTTGCGAAAAGCATAAGTTATCATGAATAAACTAAATTAAGTACTTTTTGCATCATCTTTATTATAACCTATTCAATCTAGGTAAGCACCTATGCTAAAGCAATCACTTGATTAGCCATTAACATCAAAGTTACCATATCAGGTTTAGCATTTCCAACATCATTCATATAACCATCCATGTTCCATCATTGTTACTATGATGCTGTAGCTTGAGTCAAGTGCTCACTATGCAGGAGCCATGGCGATTCAAATCGATTCCTAACCAGCTGGTGATTTATTCCTCACACAAACCATGCTTCCCCCATCAGGGTCGTTTAGATCACCAATGACACTTTCCACGTAGCCGCGGGATAACAGTCATGGACCGCACTACCCAGGGACCGCCCCGACTGCCAGGACGCACCTTGGGCTCACTCTTCGCATCCCCATCATACCCTCTTCAGCACCAGTCTGCCAATCTAAGTTTATCCTGGCTCAAAATAGTGTCACTAGATTTACGGTCGAAAGGTATTTTATTTGGCCAACTAAATGTGAGGCATGCGTTCAACATGACAAGAGGGACGAGCAACGATCGGTCCTTAATCGATACAGACGAAATCATTATAGTCCAAAACCCTATAAGACTCTGCCCGGTCTCTCTTTATCCATCAATACTTGGTTACTTTCTATGATAACAATTATAACTAACCGTAACTAGGTATCCACCTATAACTCGCAGGTGACAGGAAATCACCCGACTTCTACCAGTCTAAGCATGGCTAAGCAATTATTCGATCCTGACCTAACAGGGTAAAAAGGTAACCAGGTGGACAAGGATAGTAATAAATACAATAACGGTTTCACTCAACTCCTATAACTCAATGCAACAATATATATAACTCATATATAAAGAATTGCTTTTATAAAGTAGGAGACTTAGAATGCTCCGGGGCTTGCCTCTTTCAAACGAACTAGGCTAGTGATCTACGCACTCGGGCAACTCCTCTCCTTGTTCCTCTTCCTCGGGCACCTCCTGTGCCTGAGGCTCTTGCTGATTGGTCCAAGTCTACTCTTCTGGCACTGCTACCTGCGACTCCTCCTGCGATCCTGTATGATGCAATTGCATAAGCAACCATGTAGATGGTACATCAGATGCAGTGGAATGCTATGATGACATGATATGCAGATGAGCATATTGAACTGATAGTATGAATTACAGATAAAATCTTCTACAAGGTAGTCCACATCATCCAAGAACATGTACCACAAAACATATCATCTACTCTTATACTAGTTAGCATATAATGCTCACACAAGTGTTGTCACTATTTGCCAAACCCTAATACCTTAACCTATCAAGTAATACCAGCAAGGTAGTTTGGTGCTTCAAAGATACACCAAATACTTTTTATTACTTTTAATTATTCATAAAGAATAACCTTTTATTTCCTATTTCTATTGCAGGTAAAAATCTACAAAAATTATAGTAGCACACTCCTACTCGAAATAGTATACTACAAAAATTTCATAGAATTTAAATAAGTAAAACTATCTGTACAAAATAAACAAGCTATAGCATAATAATGAGCATTAAAATACTTTGTACTAGAAAAAGTATCAAACAACAGATTTCATATTTTTCCTATGCTCTACACAGTAAACAAGCACATCACGAAAATTATCACATGCATGTGTTATACAATTTTTTACTCTCTACCAAAATTAACAAAAATCATCAATTAAAGACATTTGAACTACACTTCAATAATTTTTCACAGAATATGCCTCATAAACATTTTTCCTAGAAAGTACATCACTAAGGAAGACTAATGAAACAGGAACCACATTTTTTTAATCAAAATTCTATTTACTATACATTTTCTTAGATATCAACATTTATAATAATTAAATAAATCTACATAGAAAAGTATCACAACACTAACATGCAACATTTTTAAACTGTAGATCTACATATAAGAAACACTACAAAATTTGTTTCATAATTTTTGGAGCTAAAATGAGCAAGTTATGATTTTTCAAAGCAATTACATAATTTCTGAAAAAAATCATTTTCCAAATCTCTTTAAAATCCACCGGTGAAAATGTTGAGTGCACCCGGTGCAGTGCACCCACGCCCATCTACTCTGACTGACAGTGGGACCCGAGGCCCCACATGTCACACACACACCCACCGGTGAGGTCTCTGGCGGAAAGACGGCCACCACCACACTCTACTCGACGACCCGCACCCACAGAGCTACACAAAGGAGGTGCTAGAGCAAGGGAGCATGGTCACCGGTGTGCATGGTGGCACGGCAGCGCTGGCGCACAACGACCGGCCAGAGCAAGCCACCGTGACGCCCAACGAGGTGCGCGCGAGCTCCGCGGGATGATGGCGAGCACAATGAGCGGCCTAGAGGGGAGAGAGGAAGGGTGGGGAGGTGGCAGCCATGGTGAGCCGAGCCAGGCGGCCATGGCGCCGCCACGGAGGGAAACTAGCACACGGGCCTCACCAAGGGGCGAACGCGGTCCAAAGCGGGCGCACGGGTTGGCGGAGACCGAGGCAGAGCTACGGGCGGACGCAATCGAGAGGTGGCGGTGCGTGGGTGGAGCATGACACCAGCGGGGGAATGCAACGGCGTGCGGGGGTGCGAGCTCTGCTCTGCAAGCGAGGGCGAGGCGAGCATGACCGAGCGAAGAGAAATGAGGCGAGGGCTTCGGGCGGGGGTAGGCGCGGGGCGGCGGGGGCCACAGCGGCCACGCGCTGGACGTCACTGGCATGCGCTTGCCACGCGACGCGGCTCGCCGGACGCGGTCGGACGCGTCTGTGCGCGCGCGGGGAGGAGACGACGGCGCGCGGGCGTGGGCTGGGCCGAGGCGAGGCGCGGGCAGGATCGCGGTGCGGCGCGGAGGCTGCGGGCTGGGCCGGCTTGCGCGAGTGGGCCAAAGCGGAGGCGGTGGCCCGTTAAGCCCGAGATTCCCTTTTTCTTTTATAAATAATTTTCCAGATTTGCTAAATTGATTCAAATTCAAATTTTGAAGATGAAAAGGATATTTTCCCAAGTTGTCCCCAAAATAAAAGTTGTTCAAAATTTAATTCTCTGCAACTTTCATTTAGGGCACTTTTCAAAATTCTAAACAGATTTTGAATTAATGATTTAAAGCCAAATTTTTAATTAAAAACTCACTTTTCTAGAATATTTTTAAAAGCAAAATTTGGGGAGATTTTGAATACCAAAGTTACTCCAAAAATCATGTTAATTAATTATTAGTTATTTAAAGTTATAGCCAAACAAGTTTTACCACTCTTAGCAAGCAAATACAATAATTAGGGTTCAAACAGATGTTTTTCGCATTTCAATTCAAATGAACTTATATTGCAGTGATGATGAATATGTATGTGATGCTAATGCTCATGCTTTGGGATGTTAATGCTTGCTTAACACCCAGAGTGTTACAAATCCCGTCACCGTTCATTCAAGGATGGATGGGCTAGATTTTCTGGAGCTACGAGATCCAATGATGTAGTCCTCGAACCAAAAATAGAAACTGAAAAGATTGAAGATGAGCCAGTCAAATAACCTCGCTGGAACGAGTGGGAGAAAGAAGCTAAGAGACAAAAGCTAGTTCTAAAAGAAGAAGCCGAACTTATGATGAACCGAGTCAAGATATAAAAGGAGAAGAAGGTAAAGTTTGCAACACTACAAGAAGAGCAGGCATCTGAACCATCATCAGGATCAGATGATGCAACCGATAAGTAAATATTCTCTCCTTCCCCGTCCTGTCAGTAGACTTTAAATGTTGCACCCTTGCCATGAGGTAATAATGATAGTTATCTAAATACATTTGTTAGTTAAATTCATTTCATACATCTTGCATTATTAAAAATAAAATAAAAAGACTTTATTGCATACTTGCCATCATCGTATTAATATATATATATATATACTCTATCATATTCACTATTGTTGCACATTAAGAAAACAAAAATATATTTACTTTATTGCGCATGGAGAATTTTTTTATTGCTCTTACTTATGCATTATTAAAAATACTAAAGCCCCATGTGAATAAACTTATGGTAATTCCCCATAGAAATATTTACTATGGTGACATAAAAATAAATATGCATGCATGTCATTTGCTATTACTTAATTGTATCATGAAATAAAAATCCTAAAAGAGAGAGAAGGCGATAGAATAATTCCTGCTAAAGTATATCAAGCTAAATAAACTCATAAGAATAATCAATTGCTCATTTAGCTAACCCCTTATATAATCCAAGCTTCGAGTTTTTGGTGTTCTCATTGGAATATAAATTTTGCAGGACAATACTATGACTAAAGAAAGAGTCTGCTCAGTGGCAACCAGTTGCTGCTAATGAACTCACTCTGAAGTTCATTCAATAACCAACCACAAAAACATCTAGCTTGGGGGATGAGCATTCCCCACTTATCTATCTAAGTATCTACAGTCTTATTATTTTTCAAGTCTATTAGTTAAAAAAGATACATAACAACTAAAACCGAATAAAAGTGCCTATCTAGTAAGTCTTAATTATGTTAAGGTGTGATCATAGAGAATTAAAGTTTATATTTCTATCTAGTTAGGAGTCAAATAAAAATATAAAGATTAAAATTTTGCATTGGAGGTGATGAATAGTTGCTCTGTTATAATTTCTTTCAAGTGCCTAGTTTTCAACATTGAATTCTCCTGAGTTTTGAATATTACTGCTTTGATATAAGAATTCACTTTGAACTTGAAACTTGTGGGTAGCATATGCTTGATCTAAGTCTACGAGATTGAGGGATATAATATGAGAAAATCTGAGCTGCTATTTATCTTGTTCCTAGCAAAACTAAATTCTAAAGGTTTATCTTTTAAAAATTTAAAATCATGATGAGCTCTTGTATGATAAAGCTTAAATTCCTACCAAAGCCAGATATAATATTCATTTTAGATGAGAAAAACCTTTGCTCATAATGTTGCTTGTTTTGCATTGAGTTTAGTCGAGCTTTGTTGTATACCTTATGAGAGGTTTGTCATGCTTTTAAAATCAAGATTACGTACACACCATCCACATATGCACTATTCCTACACTGGGAGTAGGCACAATCATTCTCCATTTTCCACTCAGATCCACCTTAAAATGTTTTTCTCCTATACATGGAGAGCACACCTAAAAATTTAACCTATAAGACAGCCCCTAAATAAATGTTCTAATTTCTTGTTACAATCTCTCTCAAATATTTTGTATGCAGAAAGAAAAGGTATGTGACTATAAAAAAGAGAAAAAATGGACAAGTGTCTGAAGTAGAATTAGGGGCAAAAGCCCACCTAAAAAAAAAGAAGAAAAAAATAAAGATAGCCCATGTTTTCCTGCAATTATTTTCAAATCCAAATAAGAGAAATGTCTTCAAAAGAACAAAAGTAGAATTAGAATTAGACACCCTATATACACCTATCCAGCATATTTCATATACATGCATATCTTGATTTGATTGTATGACTTAACTCTCTTTGGATTCATTGTTTGACTTTACAATATATGAATTACAAGTATGTTTTCCTTGTTTTGCCACTCCTATGAGCTCCACTATAATCCTCAGTTGTAGGGAGAGAAAGATATAACATTGTTAATGCCTTGGTAAGGATCCACAAATATCACATATATTTAGAGATTGAGAGTGTCATACAATAAAAGCTCTGAGTTTTATTTTAAAAACTTACAAAAACTTCAGAATATCGGTTGAGTAAAGAGCTTGAGACATATTGCTTGACTTATTTGTTCTCTCTTTCAATTGCTCAAGACCCAAGTGAAGGCTAAGAAGCTCCATAGTTGAAGGTAATATGGGTGAGTTTGAAAGTTAGAGCAGTTTTGTTTAATCCGGATGAGAATTTTTGTTTGAAAGCCGCATGTGTACATTTAAGGCGTGAAAGCATTGAAGCAACTCCTGATCCAAGTTTATCTAATTAGGCTTTGCTAAGGGACAAGCAAAGGGTAAGCTTGGAGGATTCTTGTTGACGGTCGTTAACGTCAACAATATATAGTTAAATAAACATGAGAGAATGGTCAAAATACATGAAAAGATAGAAGACTAGGGTGTTATCTGACAAATTCCATGAGCTTTGTTGAATTTTAATCTTTGCAGAGAGTTATGTAGAAAAATAGAGAGATATACCTAATTATTAAAAGAATTTTTGGAATTTTGCCATGAGATAAATACTAGTATATTATAGAAGACCCCAGAAGACACCGGAACGAAGCGGAGGCCAAGTGCCTGCCAGGTGGGGTCGGCCAGCCAAGGGGTGGCCGGGTGGCCACCCCCTTCTTCCCCCTTCCACGAGCTTCTAGAGTATTCTTCTACCGACCTTGAGGATCAATCCTAGCCCTACGTGAAGTTGGTTTGATCCAATGGCTCGCGTGCGTCCCACCGGGGTATAAATACAGGGGCAGACCCCCTGAAGGAATCAAGTCATTTGAAGATCAGTTCATCCGGAGCCAGAAACCCCAGATCATCAGAGTTCCTCTAGTTCATAGCTTTAGCATAGTTAGATCAGGTCTAGAGGAAGTCAAGCTGAGTCAACCTAGCTTAGATTCTTGATCTTTGGCGAGCATGGAGTTTTGGTAATGTTCTAGTTCTCTGCTCTTATTGTAATTATGTCTTTGCACAATTATTGCAATGTCAACATTATTCTTCATCTTTATTACATTCTTGAATGCATCATTCATTGTCTACTTCAATTCTAGTATAGTTAGGTTGCTATTTAGTTCGATCACATGCTCGTATAGCGCTCGTCTATTTGGCCATAAGATGAGTGGTTTGCATTATGTAAGTGTGGTGCTTAGATGCTTTGCATATCTGCGGATGCCTCTAGTTGTTTAGGGTCGTGTGGTAGATCATGGTTGTGACTTTTATAGGCCCATTGAGTCCTCTGTAGTCCTTCTCCTGTGCAGTAGATTATTGGTAGAGTAGCATTGTCTGGTTAAGAATATATTCGTATATCAGAGGTTTCTGAACTCAACTTCTCATGTTCATGGCTTTATTGTGGTTGGACATATGGTAGTATTACTTGATGATGATTATTAGTTGTAGTAGCTTGACATGTAACTTGAATACTTAGGAATTATTACTCTAATATTTTGATTGGATTATGTTATTAGTAATAGTTAGGGAGCTCAGAGTGTATCTACTTATTTATTTATGACGACTGATCATTACTTATCATATATATATCTTTTATCATGTGACTTATCCCTGTTATTGAGTAAGAGTGCATAACATTGGTTTACTCTCTTTATCATGAATATAAAGTTCATCAATACTCTAGATAGAAGTTTGCTAGACTTTTCTAGTGGCAAAATTATAAATGATAACCTGGTAATACTCTAGGTAAAATGTTACAATGATATAATTATCTGTTCGCTTGCAGATGTTCTTAATTATTCTTATTTTTAATTGTAACACCCTAAAATTTGCATCAATTCAAATATGTGAATATGATTTATTATGAATTTTTGTGAGCATATAAACTTAGAAAAATAATATTTTTTATTAATTTAAAATCAACTATAAGGTTAGCTACATGATTGAGCATTCATGCATTGCATAATATTTTGTATTGTGTGCACTTTTTGAAAATACAAAAGAGAAATTCAAAAATCTATTTGAAAATTCCTTAGAAAATTTGGAAAAGAAAAAGAAAACATTTTTTCTTCCTCCCTGGCTTCTGGCCCATCGGCCCAGCCGGTTGTCGCTTCTCCCCGTCTCCTCTTGCTCGGCCCGCTCGGCCTTTTTCCCGAGCCGATGGCCAGTGCGTGCGGCCCACCCTTCTCTGCACCATGGGTCGAGCCCAACATCCGCGCGAGTGCCGCGTTCTCTTCTCCTCTCTGTCTCTCGCTGATGCCGCAGACCCACGCGTCAGGGTTATCTTCCTTCCCACGTCATCGACAACGGCACTTTCCAAAAATCACCACCGATCAAATCCGCGCTCCAATCTTCACCTTTCGACTTTGGAGCACAACCGGGGCTATATAAGCCGAGCTCGTGCACCCACCGCTCCATCTTGCCCCATAACAGCGGTCACTGTCGTCTCGAGGCGGCCACACCCGTGACGCAGCCCTAGCCACCGCCATTCCGAGCCGTGAGCCTCCTTTGGTTAATCCTCGGCTCCGTTTTCGCGCGAGGTGAGCTCATCGTGCTCCGCTCTTCCTCCCCGTGCTTTTCGTTCGTTGAATGATGCCCAAAAGCGAGGTATCATGTTTTCTAATCATGGCGCCGCCGTGTTCGCTCGTCGCCGGCAGTTCTTCCCCGCCGTCGCCGCTAGCAGTAATCGTGGGCCGTCCGATCTCGGATTGACCATCCAGATTAGAAGATACCGTTTCGCGTGGTAGTTTTGCTAAAGAGTCCCTATGGTTTCGTGTTTTCAAACCCACAGTCCATGGCGTATTCCCAAATTACATTTTCCTTTTCAGAAAGCGTAGATTCCTTTATGTAGATTCAAAATACGTTTTCTGATATTCACAGTTGTGCCACTAATCTTGTTTTAGCCATAAAATCTCCGTTTTAACTCCGATTTGACCCGTTCAAATTGCGTTAGGTTCGTATTCGCGAGCTCTACATGATAGTGCTGCTGTACAGTAGGTTTGTAACATTTTAATTTTGAGTTTGTATTAATGTAATTATTTATCTATAGGAAATCTTAGTAAATTCATAACTTCGTCGTTTTAGCTCCGTTTTTCGTGATCTTCGCGTCTGTGGTCCTAGTGAGTTGTAGATTCGTTTTAAAAACTTTTTATCTTATTTTATTACTATTGGTGTACTGTTCTAATGATAGTCTTGTTTGTTTTGCATGATTGCTTTTAAATGAATGTTGTTGCTATGTTGACCGAGTATAGACGGTGAGCAATTTGTTGGTGACTAAGAGTTTTTCTTCGAGCAGGATTATCAGGACCAGTTTGATCAAGGAAAGTATAGCATGTGATTATCCTTGTTGTCCTATCCACAATAAACAATTGTAATCATTATGCATGTATTACCTTGCTAAGGATGACTTAGTTTTGATCCATTACCTTGGCACCTATTATATTGCATTGAGTAGCTTTGCTAGTGCTTGACATGAACTATGATCATGTAATTTGACTAATGGAATATGCAATAAACATTAAAAGATGACTTTTTAGTAACATACTTAAAGGGGGCTAGAGCATTGAACTATCTTTTGGTGCTCTAGTTTCTCTCCATAAGGACTCATCTGTAAGCGAACATCTGGGACTTACAGTACAACTGTGAGGGCTATATGGCTCTGGCTTTAGTCATATAGAAGGACCTTTTCTAGCTTGTTAGTGGTTACCTTTATGACATAAGAATGGCTTGTCACGATGGGTATAGGACAACCTCTAGTCTTATGAGTATAGTCGGGATGGAATTATGCCATTTGAAAAGGGGGGTTCCTACATCTGCTTGCCAAGTGAATCTAATGGCCCTAACTTGTTAGACGAACCTTTGAAAGACTTTATAGTGTTTTTCTGCCTACTCACCTTGGAAGTGTTTTGAGAGTAATTAACCTGACATATGGGCTACACGACTCACAGTGAAAGTGTACAACCTCTGCAGAGTGTAAAACTGTTATAACAGCCGTGCTCACGGTCACAAGTGGCCTTGGACCCTTATGGAATAGTTTATCACTAATGTTGAATAAGTTTTTGCTATTTGTTATTCATTTTACACTGATCATATGTTTATTGCAAGTTGAGACACATTGATGCTATAGATATGCTAAAAGTGTGCCAACTAAAAGCTACATGCTGTTAAACCAACGTCATGCCTTTGAGCCTCATGAACCCCATGTTACACTTGTTGAGTACGAGATATACTTATGCTTATTTATTTTTCTTACTTAGATAAAAATCCTGGATGGGTAACAGATGGTGCAAATAGTGACTACTACTCTTACTTCCCTAAGGATTACTAGTCTTGCGATCAACCAGTCAATGTGCCTGTGCATGGAGCTATCACGAGAGATTCATCTTTTTATTTCTGCTAGATTTATATAAAGACTATGTGGTGATAATCGTGATGTAATAACATTTGTGATGATATTTCCTTTAATTTGTCAGCTTATGTGTGATTGATCTCTAGGCGCACATAAGATTATGTATTCCATTTGGTCTTAAAATTGGGTGTGACAATTGATCATATCTTTATATCATTTATATTTCTACCTAGTCATATAAAAATCATAGTGCCACTTATATACTTTTAAGCTTATTTCACTAGGGATGACAACCTAGTTCCATGCTAAGAAGTATAGGTAAATATAAAAGGTAACTAGTATTTAGAGACAGGTTAATTTATTACCATGCATTTTTAGTGCCGTTGCTATTTAGCGATTGCGTTAATTAATGTCAACACCCACAGGAACCAAAATCCCCTCACCCCAAACCCTAAGTTTGAACATCAGAACACCAAAAAAACCAAAATCCTGTTGGCACCCCTCAGATCCACTCGTTGTTCCGTTTCCTGGCGCTCAAGCTTGAGGAATTACCCGTGGGCACCTCAACTATCCTGGCAGTCTGCACCTTTCTCCTAGGAGGCATCTTGTACTTAGAGCTAAACTCGTTGCCCAGCACAAGGAAGGAAGATGGGTCAGCTAGGAGAGGGTGTGGTTGCGGCTAGAGCAGGATGGTGGCGCTAGCTTATAGGAACAGGGTCGGGGCTGCGGTAGAGGTGTAGGGGAGTGGTGGCGCAGGCACTGGAAAGGGGAGAGGGCGGTGGCTGGAGGCACAAGGGAAAGGGGAAATGTTGAAATCATGCCGAGATGTCCAGGGTTCCACTTCTTGTATAGGAATTTTACTATAATACCCTTGGTTTAAGTACATGAAAAACTTGTGACAGTGGACAGAAGTGGTAGTTAGCCAAAAAAAAGATGGCGGGCGAGGGAGAGGCTGGCGGGAATTGTTGGCGGGGAGGCAGGGAGACAAATTTTTTTGCCTAGCAGCCTTTTTTGCGCCAATTGTTGGTGGGAAGACCATTTCCAACCTTTTTAAGCAATATTAAGGTGCAATTATCATTAAAGTAGAGAGAAACAAGTATTTAATAATGATATGATAGAATTATGGGTTCAAAAAAGGTGAGAAATTAACATTGCAAAGGACTTTTGTAATATGATAAATTATGTGAGAACAATCTAGCCATCAAATTTTGTTTTTTATTCCACGAATAACTATGACACATGAACATTTGTCATATAAATCCGTCATAACCATGATGCTAAAATAGATAATGACAATTTTGAATTGGACTTAGTGACAGGTAATATATTTTCATCATTAACTAAGATCGGCTCCTAAAAATCGTCATTGTCTGAATAATGTAGTGACAAATTGCTCTATTGTCATCATATAATCATCACAGAAGGTCACATCTCTTGTAGTGACTCTGTACCCATCACATTCCTATTGACCCTGCAAGCACACCATCACGCGAACCTCAACGCAGGCTCAATAACGCGATACAGGAAGTCATGAAGAAGGAAGTCCTCAAACTTCTTCACGCTAGGATTATTTATCTCGTACCACATAGTGACTGGGTTAGTCCCTTCCAAGTGGTTCCTAAGAAAGGAGGAATGACGGTCGTTGAAAATAATAGAAATAAGCCAATTCTGCAACGTACCGTCATAGGGTGGAGAATGTGCATTGATTAATGGAAGCTTAACGCAGCAATAAAGAAAGACTACTTCCCGTTGCCTTTCATTGATGAAATGTTAGAGCGGTTAGCGAAGCATTCTTTCTTCTATTTCCTTGATAGGTATTCGGGATATCGTCAAATTCCCATCCACCCCGATGATCGAAGCAAGACAATGTTTCCATGTCCGTATAGAACATACGCCTATCGTAGAATGTTGTTTGGGTTATGCAATGCACCCGCTTCATTCCAATGGTGCATGATGTCTATTTTCTCAGACATGATAGAAGAAATCATGGAGGTGTTCACGGATGATTTTTCAGTCTATGGTAAAACCTTACCACTATCTGGAGAATTTAGACAAAGTTTTGCAGAGATGCCAAGAGAAGGACCTGTTACTTAACTGGGAAAAGTGCCACTTCATGGTCCGTGAAGGCATCGTTCTTAGGCACCTTGTGTCCGAGAGGGGGATAGAGGTAGACATGGCCAGGATCGAGGTCATTGAGCAACTACCACTCCCAGTGAACGTCAAAGGAATCCGTAACTTCCTAGATCATGTAGGGTTCTATCGATGGTTTATCAAGGACTTTTCACAAATCGCTAGACCCCTCACTAACCTGTTAGCTAAGGATGCACCTTTTGAGTTCATAGAGGAGTGCTTAGCTGCTTTCCACACTCTTAAGAAAGCACTCATCTCAACACCAATCATCCAACCACCGGATTGGTCGCTATCTTTCGAGATCATGTGTGATGCTAGTGACTATGTTGTTGGTGCGGTCCTTGGCCAAACCAAAGATAAGAAGCATCACGCGATCGCATATGCTAGCAAAACGCTGACAGGAGCATAGCTCAACTACGCTACCACCGAAAAAAGCTCTTAGCAGTCATTTTTGCTATCAACAAGTTTGGGTCTTACTTAGTGGGCGCAAAAGTTATTGTTTATAGTGATCATGCTGCATTAAAATATCTGCTCACTAAGAAAGACGCTAAACCTCGGTTAATAAGATGGATTCTCTTATTCTAAGAATTTGACCTTAAAATTAAAGATAAAAAAGGAGCAGAGAATAATGTCACCGATCATCTTTCGCGTATACAAGTCACTAACGTGCTGGAACTTCCAATAAATGACTTTCTACACGATGACATGCTGCTCAAGGTGACAGACTCCAACCCGTGGTATGCAAACATTGTGTATTACATTGTTTCAGGTTGTGTACCACCGGGCAAAAATAGGAGAAAGTTACAATTCGAAAGCCGACATCACCTTTGGGATGACCGTATCTATACCGGGTCTGTTCGGATGGCCTGCTGAGAAGATGTGTGCCAATAGCCAAAGGACTACAAATCATTGAAAGATGCCATGTAGCACCATACTGAGGCCACTATGGAGTACTCCGCACATAAGCCAAAATCTGGTAGTGCAGGTTCTTCTAGCCGATGATGTACGAGGACACCAAGGAATTCATCCAAAGGTGTCGGAAGTGCCAGTTCCAAGGAAGCATCAACTCTCGCAACACGATGCTCCTACCTTTAACCTTCAAATATAAATATTTGATGTATGGGGCATTGACTTCATGGAGCCATTTCAAAAGTCCTAGGATTGCGAGTACATCCTCGTCACTGTTGACTACGTGTCAAAATGGGTGGAAGCATTACCCTGCCAAGCTGCTGACGCCAGGCATGCAAGGAAGATGTTTCATGAAGTAATCTTCCCTCGCTTTAGAACACCAAGGATGGTGATAAGTGATGGGAGATCTCACTTCATAGACAAGACATTCAGAGCATTCCTGAGAGAGTTAGGAGCCAAGCACAATATTGCCACTCCATACCATCCCCAGACCAGTGACCAAGCCGAGATCTCGAACAAGCAAATTAAGAACTTCTTACAAAAAATGGTCTACGAGATGGGAAAAGGATGGAAGAACAAGCTTTCTGATGCACTTTGGGCATACAGGACAGCTTACAAGACCCCCATCGGCATGTCGCCATACCCGCTAGTCTATGGAAAGAGTTGCCACTTGCTCGTTGAGCTTGAACACTAAGCTCACTGGGTAGTCAAAAGCTAGAATATGGATGTCAAGCTAGCCAGCAAAAATTGACAAAAACAAATTGCCAAGCTAGAAGAATGGCGAGAGAAGGCGTACCACAATGCCAAGTTATATAAGGAAAGAACCAAAAGATGGCATGATCACCGAATCAAGCTCAAAGGGTTCAAGCAAGGTGACAAGGTCTTGCTCTTCAACTCAAAGGTTGAGCTATTCGGTGATGGAAAATTGTGTAGCAAATGGCAAGGACCGTACACTGTCATCAACACTTCACCACTATCGATGTTTTACCACCGATAGTCTGTCACGAGGGTACCCAGGACAGTTGTTTAGGTTTTGACTGGTGCAGAACTCAACGGTGAATGCAAGAAATAGTTGATTTGTACTGGTGCGGAACTCAGTGTTAGCCTTTTGCATTAGACTGATTGGTATGTTGTGTTGTTTGTTACAGGGGTGCCCATAGTCTCTCTTTATATCAATAGAGAAGATTATGGTGCGGTTACAATCCTAGTTATATCCAAAGAAGGTGTCCTGATCTAAATACAGAAGGTACTTTCCTATAGGAGTTCGGCTAGTCTGACCTATTCTACTTAGATTTAGTGTAGCAGTTGTTGCACCCCTTCCTGCTTCTTGTTTGTGGGCTAGGCCAGAGCCCATGACTTGTAGTCATATCATGGGGAACCCTATGGGTCCCGTATCGACAAGCTCCTGAGCATTTCATGGTTGAACTCGAAAGCCTCCTTATTTCTCTAGCCTCGCTTGGTGAAATAAGCCTGGTCCGGGTTCTTTCGAAGAGAAGCCTTGAAGTGGTCTTTTCTTGGAGAAGTTTCATGAGTGATGTGCGTTTTTTCAAAGAAAAAGGGCACTCACTGTGTGTAGCCCCCGAACCTCTTGCTATTTGGAATAAAAAGTTGGAGGGTCTTGGATCTTTATCGTTGGAAAAACTAAAAATCTCTTATAAGGATATGTGCCCTGCAGCCCTCTGTTGGTATTTATTAATGCAGCACTTGTTTTAGTAGTAGTCACTTAGTAATCACTACACATCTAACTATGGAACCAGGTTGTCATCCCTAGCAAATGAAGCTAGATATGTATTATCAAATTGGCTATCATTTCATGTCACTTGTAATATTGAATATATTAAATAACAATACATCCTCAAATGCATAGATTAATCCTACTATTGTAGCACTTCACTGGGAGTATTCTAGGTATCGTTATTTATATTTTACCACAGGGAAAAGCTATTGAAATTGAGCAGCATGAAATAACAAATCATTGTGGATTACTTATGACGAAAATCAATCACATAGGCCATGCCCAAACAGGGGTAAGCCAATGGTAGATAAATAAGGATAATGAATAAATGTAAGCATAAATATTGATAACCCTAGAGATAGAAATAGATACTACACAATTTTAGTAAGAGCCAATAGGAGATTAGTTAAGAGGTTGAATCCCTAAGTAATTACTAATTCATTAAGTCTTTCGCGTACTCTAGCAAATATACAATCATATATAGCACAAAGGACTCTTCATCTACACATAAGGAACATTGCTAGAGGAGAGCCAGAACATAGCTAGACTATTCCTCTGCAACCGGGTTCTACTAGTTCTATATACGACGTGTGGGTTACAAAAGACTCAACGGGATTATTGTCACGCCCGTGATCTACCATACTTCCCAACATATAGAGTGCATCCGCAGGCATACAATATCTAAGCACCACACTTACATACTGGCAACCACTTAACCCACTCGAGTACTGGATTAAGCACTTTGCGAACATATGCATAAACTCATAATCAATCATGACTATATTATAGAGTTAAATGCACCACAGGCCCCTAAACTTGTAAGCGTGTGTCACATAGGCCCTTGAACTTTAAAAATGCATTTCTGGCTCCCTAAACTTGTTAAGTGGTACACATAGGCCCCTGAACTTTGAAAATGCATTTCTGACCCCTAAACTTGTCAAGTGGTACACCACAGGCCTCTAAACAGTAACTTTTGATATTTTCCCAAAACTTTTTTAGAAATCCAACTTAAGAAGCAAGGATAAGGTGCTATGATGAGGATAAGATGATAGTGTAGCTTGGCTAGAGTAGTAGGAGGCCACCAACGGCATGGTTGGTGGGTAGGGGCGTAGAGTAGTAGGAGGCCACCAACGGCGTGGTTAAGCTGAGGCACGTACGGTACCCTTATACGGATGGATTGATAGAGTGCACTGCATCGCTCATAATTCACAGCAGTGAGATACGCACGGTGGCAGGCTAGCAGCAGGTTCAGGCGCTGATTATTGTTGGTTGATGCATACCAAAATATTCTCTGGGACTCCGGCAGAGGCAGTTGCCTCGGAACGGCAACGTACGGAGTGCGTACCGTCGGACGACGCTGCTACCGCGCACACTGCATGAGTGTGAGATGGATTGCTCCCAAGACCCCATGTAGTTTTGTTTTGGCATCACTGCATGATGAATTATTTTCATTCTCTCGTACGTCTACAACTCTGCAATGGAAGCCCTAGGCACGCTGCAAGATAATAATATGCCTTGTTCAGTTTTCTTTGGGTTGATGCAATATTAATGCATGGCCATGTGTGCCTCGCCTACGCTCTGTATATACTCTTACGTCAGCAAGAGCATGCATACATGCGCTCAGATGTAGCATAACTTACACAGCCATGCACGATAGCATGTGTACGTGTGCTGCTGCTGCTGCAGACAACGACCATGCACGAGGACGAGGCAGCCTGCAGAGCTCCGGCGTCACGTTGCATGCGATGTTACTGTTCAGGGGTCTGTGTTGTACCACTTAACAAGTTTAGGGGGCCAGAAATGCATTTTCAAAGTTCAAGGGCCTATATGTACCACTTAACAAGTTTAGGGGGCTAGAAATGCATTTTTGAAGTTCAGGGGCCCATGTGACACACGCTTACAAATTTAGGGGCATGTGGTGCATTTAACTCTATATTAAATATACTACTAGAGCAAACTAGGAACACAATAGACAGGAATATAATATTGAAATAGAATATAGTCATAACAAAGAAGAGATACAAAATATTATACCAGACTCCAGATGACTGTAGATCCAGAATCCTCGAGCGAGAACCCAAACTCTACTTAAACCTTGCTAGCTAGTCTATACTAGAACTTTGAGTAGCTAATCTAATCTATGGTGGAGAGCTTCTCCTTGGCTTCAACTGATTTCCTCTTGGCTTCTCCCTTTAGGAGGGGGTGGGCTCTATTTATATAGGTCAGTGAAAGGTCCTTGTTTGGTTTTGGTAATTGAGTGACAACCTTAGGTGGACTAATTGTGTCTAATGTGAGATACACAGGGAATTAGTCCACAAGTGATTGTGTCATGAAGGAGCTTATTGCATATAAGACATGACATGGAGTCATGTGATCAAGGTGGAGAAGATCGAGATGTGGCTTGGTTCGATGGACCAGTTGCAAGCGTAAAGGGAAAGTCGGAGGCTTTGAAGCGAGGGACCACGTGTGATGGTAAAGCTTAGGCAAGACTTGACGCCGATGGACTGAGGCAACAGTGAAGAGCAAGTGAGGTCAAGATCGATGAACCAACATGGTCACGTGATGATATGAAGTGGATCATATCATTTGGTGATTGGTTGGTGCATGTGTTGCATCAATGTCGGAGGAGTTGGAATGGAATGCGCAAGGCAAAGGTATAATCCTAGGGCATTTCATTTTACCGGTCAAAGGTTGTGTGAAGAAGTGCATGACCGGGTTTAGGATAGATGTCCATACTATTAAGAGGGGCAAACTTGTTTGCATATCGGTCATCTAGTGCCACTCGAGTGATCTAACTTTGCATCGTTGCTAGAATCGAGTGGCGTGGCAAGTTGAGTGGCTAACTCCTTTGAGAAAATGATTGTGAAAATGCTAACACATGTGCACAAGGTGGTGAATACTTGTTGGTGTTGGCACATTTGCGAAGGCTGTGGAGTTTGAGTGGTAGAGAGGGGTTTGGGATTCAGGTGTTTTCATGGAGATGAAACACTTATTTTCCTTAGCGTCGGTTGCAAGAACCAGAGGCGAAGTCACGGTGGTGATCGTCACTGTTTTCAAAGCATCAGATGTTGGGTGTGGTGATGTCAGACACCAGTGCCGCATCTGGTGCTTAGCCCTTGGTGACGTGTGCTAGAGAGCGTGCTTCAGATGCGCTGGTGAAGTGGCGACGGACGCTGGATGTCAGCGTCTGCTCCATGTGACGTCAGTTGTTCATGAGGCGGCATGGCGCTGAGTGCTTTTCGAATGATGATGTCAGCGTCTGGTGATGGAGCATTTGACGCGTCCGATGTAGCATCAGACGCTGGGAGTTCAAGCATCGGACGCGTCTGTTGAGTGGTGCTGAAGCGCAGTATCGTTTTAGTGACCGTTGGAGATCAACGATTCTCGTTCAATCGAGGACACATGGCGTTGATCCATTGCGAGCTGCTGAGGGGCATCAAACGCTGGCTACGTCTATTGATTGGGCAACAGACGCATCTGGTGACCCCATTTTCAGCTCAGTGAGGAGGTAGCGACTCTATTTCATGGAGGAGCTTATAAATAACCCTTTGGCTAGCCATGGCTGGGAGCTGAGCACACTTTAGCCTTAGTGGCTTATGTTGTGGTGCTTGGGAGCCCTCTAACTCACTCATGCTTGATAGTGTTCATCGGATCAAGTGAGAGAGCGATTCTAGTGCGATTGCATTATGAGATTGCATCGAGTGGCACTAGGTGATCCTGTTGCAAGCCAGTGGTGCTTGTTACTCTTGGAGGTTGCCACCTCCTAGACGGCTTGGTGGCTTGAGGCTCCATCGAAGCTCACAAGAAGATTGTGTGAGGCTCCGAAGAAACTTTGTGAGGGGGATTGTGCTCACCCCATGGAGATCGCGAAGACCAACTCTAGTAGAGTGTGTCATTGAGCTACCACACTTGATGGTGGGTTCTTGCGGTGCTCTTTGGGAGAGCTCAGTTATGGATACCGATTAGCCGCCGAACCATGAAGTGTTGGTCGACACAATGGAGACGTAGCTTGGTGGCAACCAAGTGAACCTCAGGAGAAAATCACCATGTCAACATTGTCTACTCTTCTCGGTGGTTTGCCTTCATGCAACACAAGCTTGTATTTACCTTCATATATACCTTGCTTGTGTTGTTGCTCTTGTTTCTAGTTGTGCTTGCGTAGCTAGCTAGATATCTTCTTCCTTGTGTAGCTACAAGTATCCCCTTTGCGTGGCTAATTTGGTTTGTGTAACATTGTTAGTCACATTGCTTAGTTTGTGTAGCTAAGTAATTTGCACTCTCTAATTTAGCATTGGCTGCCTTGTTATTGAGCATTGCTGGTGAGCCTAGGAGCTTTATGCTTTTGCTTACTAGAATTATGTAGGAGCTCCCCAGTGCTTGAAGTACTAGTTGCATAGGTTTTTGTGACCTTGCAAGCTAGAATTGTTTAGGTAGGCTCTTGCTAGGAAGGCACCTTATTTGCTTGATTAGGATCTTTTGTAAGGTGCTAGAGTTATAGATAGAGGGGTGTAGTCTTGGCTAGACCGATAGATTTAATTCCACACTTGTTTCGGTTAGCCAACGCAATTAAGTTTTAGAAAGGACTATTCACCCCCCTCTAGTCCGCCATCTCGACCCTTCAGTCGGTGGAATGAACTACAGCCCTTGGATCAAACTGACTTGAAACAACAGAGGAGATTGAAACCCTAAGGCGCTGGAGCATCATGTGTGAAGGCCGAGGCTGATAGGTGGACCTCTAGGTCGGCCGACCTGGGTCACTTCTAGGTGGGTCCCATCTTCGGGGGTCTGTCTTCTTGTATCTTCTAGATCCTTCTTCACCTCATGTAGCTGTGGAATATATTTTTTAGCCTGACGTTTATTTATTTCTCCGATTACTTCTTGATAACTCCCTACAGAAACACAGATTCACCAAAACCTGTGAAATTCTGTCAGTTAAACCCCTATTCTACATTTTTATTTATTATTTTCCCTTTTCATGTTTCATTGACGGTTTGAAATTGATGGTTGACGACCGTCAACAAACTCCCCCAAGCTTAACCTTTGCTCGTCCCTAAGCAAACAACTAAACCAGAGATTATTTATTTATTTAATTGCTCATAAACACACATGCTTTCAAATAGAAATTTTCCTCCAGACTTAGAATAACTGATCTAACCTTCAAACTCACCTATATTACCTACAATCATGGGGCTTTTACCTGCACTTGAGTCTTGAGCAATTGAAAGACAGAACAAGTTAGTCAAGCACTATGTCTCATGTTCTTTATTTCACCTCTGTTCTGGAGTTTTTATGAATTTTTAGAAATAAAACTCAGAGTATCCTTTGTATTACTCTCTCTAGTCTCTCAATATATATAGTATTTTTAGCACTCTCTCATACCAAAGCAATATCTTATGCCTTCTCTCTCAACCTACAACTAATAAGGCTTATGTGGAGTTCATAGGTGGGAGACAGCACATATATACTTGCAAAGCATTTATTGTAAAGTCAAACGTGGATCTAGAGAGACAAGTCATATAATCAAATCAAGATGTGCATGTGTGTGGACCTAGTAAAGTGGATATATGGTGGATAATGAAACGAAGGTGGAAACTAATTCTACTTTGCTCCTTGAAAACTATCTCTCTTTTGAACTTGAAAATATTTGTAAGAGAACATGGGTTGTCATTTATTCTCTTTCTTTTTCTCTTTTTTTCCTCTTTTTTCAGCTGGACACTTGTCTATTTTTCTTCCATACTTTTTCTTTCTTTCTTTTGCATAGCCACATGCTTCTTTTTAGCAACAAAAATAGAGAGACAATAACAAGAATTTGGAGCAATTATTTAATGGATGAAAAACCTAACAAACATATTTTTGTTGTTCACTCCTAGTGTAGGAATAGAACATTTTTTTGGGTGGATCTAAATGGAATGCATGTTGTTGCGTACTTTCAGTATAGAAGTAGCATATTTGGGTGGTGTGTATATGATCGTAATTTTAAAAGCATGACAAGTCTCTAAGGGTCAACAGAGCTTGACAAAACTCAATGCAAATACAAGCAATATATATTTAAGTGGGTTTCCTATTCTAGCATGTATGGCTGTGGTAGGAATTTAAAGCTCTGTCATACGGGGAACTCATCATGTTTTTAAGTTTTTGCAAAAAGTAAATCTCTAGAATTCAATGTCATTAGGAACAAGATAAATAGCAGCTCAGACCTTCTCATATCATGTTAATCAATTACCTAGACTTAGTTTAGGCATGTTCCCATAGATCACAAGTTCAAAGCAAATTCTTAAGCCAAATCAATCTATCCAATATGGGGAGAACTTCTATATTGAAAACAAGGTACTTAGAGCAGCTATTTATTTATTCCTTGATTAAACATTTCATTTATTCTAAGACAAAAAAAACTTATACACACTTTTTATTTGATTTTCCATGACTCATTTATTTATACTAGTAGTAGACAGAAAGTAAACATTTTTATTTGGTTTTGTGTTTTAATAGCAAGAAAGTTAACTACTATGTAATCATGCTAGAAATATAGAAAAATTTCAAGGGGTTACCTCCCCTGCATGTGTGACTGACTCGGGGGCTCCTCCCCCGAATTGGGTGTAACTGGCTTGGGGGCTCCTCCCCCAAGCTGGGTGTTGCTCACTTGGGGCTCCTCCCCCAAGTTGGTGTTGCGGTCAAAACTTCTCCTAGTCTTTAGACAGGCGGGGGTTTTCCCCCAAGCTGGTACTGAAAAAAACTGTGATCAGGGATTGCTCCCCTGAGGTGATGGTGTCGTTGAGGTCACTGCTATGGCGGATGAAACTGTGGAAGATTCCACAGTTTGTCCCAGTACGAGAGCTGTTGTGTCTAGTTCTCTTGGATTTGATCAAAGCGCTGGTCCGCATGCTGCTGCCACTCTTGGGTTTGTTGTGCTGATTGCTGGAGTTCTGCTTGGTTCTCTTCTATACCATGGAGGCGAGTGTTAAACTCATGCCTCTCTATGAGCATCTTGTGGTATGAAGGACCGGAGTAGGATGCTCATCTTGGCTGTCGGTGATGGCACCTTGAGGATGACGATACCTCCTGCATATCAATAGAATGACGACCACTATCTTGTCTATGTTGTGTGAAGGGTCCTTGTTGGCCTGGTTGCCATTGGCCACTGTGCCACGATCCATCAGACCATTGTGGAGTCTCCTATTCCCATGTATTGTACTGTGGAGGACGTGATGGCCCTAGGTGGCCGAATGTCTGGTACGCCATGTATGTTGCACCTTGTGGAGATGGATCAACTCCGAAGTAGTGAGTTGGCAGGTTTTGGTCTCGCCTTTCGGAGGTTCTCATCCATGTAGCTGCAGTAGATGGCACCATAAGCAGAGAAGGTGTGGAATATAATCTGCGACCTGGGTTAGGTAACAGGATCTCAAAATTCTTGTTGCAATAAATCATTATGCATGACCTATCCTCTCTTATTTCTTTTGTCATATGTCCTTGGAAAAAGTGTTTAGCAGTTATTTTTTGACGTTCCCTAGGGATACGTGCTACCAACGCGGTGTCCATTAAACCCAACTTAGTTGCCAACCTTCACACTAAGGATGAATATTCAATTTTACCATTTTTTCGCTTAGTAAAAATTTTCACCGAATGATCTAACATGAATTGCACCGGTGAGACTTTCACTCATTTAATCATACAAAGCATCAATTTTAAATCATTGATTTTAGCAGAGCGAATGTCATCACATGGGAAAGGGTAATGCCTGCCATATATGCATGAAGCGTAAAACAAGCACTTGTATGGAATTAGTGTGTGGATGGTCACATTTATCTTCATTTGAAATTTCTTTCCAAAAGTTGGGTCTAACAAATTTAGGAATTACTATGTCTACATCTATAATACACTCTTCCTTAAAACCCCAATGTAGGCTTAGTTGTTTCCAGGTGAGATTAAATTCTTTGTTAAATAGTGTAAACTTAATTCCATCCCAAAAGAGTTTTAAGATGCAAAGAAATTCTAGAGTAAGTAATTCACAACCCGGTTCATTAATGGTGCAGAAATTCTCCCATCCTACTTCATGGAAAATATGATTAAGCTCGATATCCATACCTGTTCGACGTAGGAGTGCTGGGCCGATGACGCGAGTGAGGGTAACACCTCTGTCCTTGATCAAATTGTACTTGTCCACCTCCTCTCCACGAAGTTTCAAGTTCCTCTCGTCTATCATGGTGTTGACAACTTCTGACATCGGACGTAGCGGACTTGCCGGTGGAGTATCGATGTTCATCGACGCCGCCGAGTTGCTACGAGTGGAGCAGCGGGATGACGATCTTCCAAATGAGAACTTCTTCCAGCTCATCCTGCACAGAACTTAACAAAAACTTGTGGAAATAGAGTTAGAAAAATAGAAAGTCAGTGGTCAGCTGTCCGGTAGTCAATCGTTCTGGGGTTAGTCGTCTAACAATTTTCACTAGTAATTACTAAGCACCTTCCCCTAACAAATTTTAGTTCTTTCTCTCTAAATGGACAACACTTCCACCTTTAATCTCACTTGCTTTTCTACTCCCTCAAATGACTTCCATCTTGACAACACTTCACACTTCTCTCTCCTACTATTCACTTTCTTACTTTCACTCTAACTTTTACTCAAGATCATGAATTTCAGCAACTCAAGCTTCTAGAGGCAGGGGATGATGTGAGGAATGGTGTGGAGTGTGAAGGAGCTGGTGGGTTGTATTTATAGGAGAGGGAAGAGGCCAGGTCGGCCGACCTGCCCTATGGGCCCCACCAGGTTGCTCTCCTTCCTGCCATTCTTTTGCAAAAAAATTTATTCTAAACATCGTACCAACTCATGTGGAGGTTGAGTGGAGCATCAAGTGCAAGAAATTAAATGAATGGAACATATTAAAAAGATGAGTAAGGTTATGACATGTGGGTCCCAACCATAGAATCTACCCCTAGATGAAAGTAAAAATAATTTCATGCATATGCCATATAAAATTTACTTTTATGTAACTATGAAAAATAAGAAGATGAATGGTGATTTTTATTTTCATTTTTATGCCTCCGCGGTAAATATTCCTTATGACGGTAATTCCATAAAAAATATTTACGTAGGGCCTAAATTTTTACTATGTTATGATGGAAATGTTTATTTTTTATTTTTCTATTGCAAGGAAAAATGCCAAAAGTAAAAATTTGATGCAAAAAGTAAATGTGGGTAAATACCGATTTACCTCACGGCGAGGATTTGAAATTTTGAGTCCACCGAACCAGACTTCTAATTTGTTTAATCTTCGGATGCATTCTCTGGTCCTGGAGATGGTGGTTCTGATGATTGATTTTTCTCTTGCAATACCATATTTGCAGTGAGCTCCGGTCTTGGCATAAAAGTAAACCGTTCTTCCTTTCCATTTATGTTGAACTTGATTTCTCCTTCTCCGACATCAATGTGAGCATTGACTGTGCTTAAAAAGGGTCTCCCCAGGATGAGTGACACTTTTGAGTCTGGTTGCATGTCCAGTACCATAAAGTCTACTGGCACAAAGAATTCTCTTATCTTCACTGGAATGTTCTCAGCAATTCCTATCGGGCAGCGGATCGACTTGTCGGCTAGCTGTAGACACATTGATGTTGGCTCTAATGTTGAATAAGTGAGCTTATCGAAGACTGATTTGGGCATCACACTAACACTTGCTCCAAGGTCACATAGTGCATTATCGAAGTGTTGACTTCCAATTGAGCAATCAATAATGGGGCATCATGGATCCTTCTTCTTGGTTGGTGATGTATTAAGGATGGCCTCACTACATTCTTCTGTCATCTTGATCACCTCAGTGGTGGGCAGTGGCCTCTTCTTGTTCAAAATATCTCTGATATACTTCGCATAGATAGGGACATGTATGGCATCCAACAGAGGTATGTTGATATATAATTTCTAAATGACCTCTACAAACTTACCAAACTGCTTATCCATATGAGTATGAGCTCTCTGTCTTCTACGTGGGAATGGTATGAAATTGGTGTCGTGGAAATCTTGTCTCATTTCTTGTGGTTCTTGTGGAGTGACATCTTCAACTTCATCTTCTTCCGATATCACTGGTACTGCTTTCATCCTTTTAGACATTCCTTTTGGATATGGGGGATCCTGTGTAGACTTGCCACCTGTTATAGTTATCTTATTTACCTGCTCAGGGTTAGTGGAAACAAGCAGCGCAGTAGACAACCGTGCTATTTGTATTTCTATCTTTTTATTAAAATTAAGTTGTTCTTTTATGACAGAAGAAAAGTATCCATTTTAGCATTTATACTCTCCAAAATTTTATCATTAGAAACAATCTTATTGGATAAATTATCATTAATTCTAGCTTGTTCTGAAATTAATTCTCTTAAAGGTGGTAATTTAGTATTGGAAGAATTGTAATAATTACCTGGGTACTTACCTTGTTGTTGACTCCATCCTAGTCGTGGTGGAACTGAATTGTTGACGGTGAGGCTTGTGTCTTGTTTATAAGCATTTTCAATGGTTCTTTGATCTTCCTTGTACTTAGCTCTCTCGTCAAGCCAATTTAGCAATACGTCCAGCTTGGTTGATAGTGCACATAATTCCTCTGGTGTCTCCTCACTCTAGTGGCATGACTGAATATTGCCTAGTGGCCAGTTTTGATTTTCTGCTATCTTTTCCATAAGAGTTTCAGCTTTTCCAGCAGTGAGTGACATAAATGATCCTCTAGTAGTTGCATCTAGTTGTTCACGAGATTTCTGACTTAATCCATTATAAAAGCTTTGCATGAGCAACCATAACTCCATTCCATGATGAGGGTAATCTGATATGTATTCTTGATAACACTCCCAGGCTTCTAGAATGGTTTCTCCCTTCTACTGTTGAAAATTAGTAATCTTTCCTGTTAAGGCATTGGTTTTGCCTATTGAGAAGAAATTTTCTAGAAAGACCTTTGAACACTTCGCCCATGTGTTGATGTCTTCTTTATTGGCGTAGAACAACTGCTTCGCTCTTCCCAAGAGTGAGAATGGGAACAAATGGAGTAGTATGATGTCTTGAGCGACGTCCTTGATGATGATTGTACTTCCAATCTCTAGGAAATCCTGCAGATGCGCACTTGCATCTTCATGCACCTTCCCACTGATGGTGTAGCTTGTACCATGTTGATGAGGCTTGGCTTGAGCTCAAATTCTGAACCATTGGTGTTGAGTTTTGGTCCAGTGCGAATGTTCTTGGTGCTTGGAGCAGAGAATTCTCGCATAGTCTTGTTAGCCATAGCTTCAAAATCTGATGTGGGCTTCCTTCTTGATTAAGTTGATTCTGATTGGAGTGTGGTGAGTCCTGAAATTCCATGTATAAGATACAAAACAAAGAAAACAAGGGTAAACCTAAAAAGACAGAGGTACCTAGTTATGATTTTCATCAATACATGGTGGGTTTCAATACCCTATAAAAGCTTCTCAGAGCCTTGCTCCTCACAATAGCTCCACCAATGAAGGTCACCATAAGTCCTACACTTGACCTGTCTAGGTATTGGGCGAATGCCAAGGGTAACAAATCTTCAAGTTTCTCCTCAGAACAACCCAAGCAAAAAAAACAAAAGCACTCTAGGCTAACACACAAAGCAAGAGTAGAAAATAAATCAAAGTTGGAGCTATGCCAAACTAACCCTTAGTTTGATTCATCAAAATCCTATAAAGCTAATTGTTAGCAACAAACGGTTAACTCTTTAATCTAAGTAAACCCAAAATGATATTTTTTGGACGGGAACCAGAGAATCTAGCTGGTTATGTGGACCCAGACCCTAATTCCATTTTAGCTTTCATTCGATCCGAACAATAGAGTTTGGTTGTTCGACATGAGGTAGGCCATCCACTCACGTATTAGCCATCTACGAACTGCTTAGAACAAACACACAGGGCTCAATTTTCTTTTTGGTAATTCTCTTACGCGGACGTTCGACCTGTTTCCTTCCTGTCGGACATTTTTTTAATTGGACCACAACCCATATAGCCTATCAACGGCCCAACAGTATCCACCAAACATGCTTCACTCCTATACTGCTGCTCCTCTCCCAAAAGCGGTTGCTCGTGTTCGCTCATCCAGAAGGCTCCAGTCACTGCAGCGGCCTTATCCACCACGCCATCCAACCTGCGCATCTGACTCCACCACGCCACTCGCCTTCTCCAGCGCGGGGTCACTCGCTGTAGGCAGCGCAGCCACCCCGTGATGCCGCCTCTGCTGCGGGGGCACCTCGCCACGGGGGACCGCATTCGCATAGCAACTCGACAAAAGCCATGCAGTTGCTTGCCCATTGGCATCTGTCACTCCCCGAGCTCCAAGCCAACATCGAGCTCCGCGTAGATAAGCCTCTATCTCGTCCTAGCAACAAGTAGATGTTGCTTTTGAAAGCGTATGTTGCAAGCATTTATTTTAGGAGTTTCAAATGTTTTAGACGTATGTTGCGAGCGTTTCATATAGATGTTCCAAAAGTAAATCGGGATGTTGTATATGTTGCAGTGGTTGTACACGTATGTTGCAAGGTTCTGTTCCCAATGTTTTATTTTTTTAGACGTACGTTGCAAGTATGTTTATTTGGATGTTGTATATGTTTTCATACATATGTAGCAAGTGTTTCAGTCCCATGTTTCAATTGTTTTATTTTCTTTTTTGTATGTTACAAGTATTGCATCTGAATATTTCAAAAGTAGATTTGGTGTTGCACATGGGCTGCATGTGGGAAGGGGAGGGGGCACGAGCGGTTCTTGTGTGGGCGCGCGACGCGAGTGACGTTCAACGGCGCAGCCCCCGCGTGGCCATGAGATACAGGCGCGGGCAAGCAACGTCTGGACCGCGTGAGCCCATGCGTGGACGCAGGGAAATGGACTGTAGCCACGGGTGTCCGGACGCACATCTAGACGCTAGGAGTGTCGTTTTCTTTTTCTTATTATTATTCAGCATTATGTACATGAGCCCTCCGCTCACGTATTAGCATACTATATGTTTTTTGCTTTTCTATTGTTTTGATTTTTATTATTTTATTTTTTATAGTAACCTATCAAAATTTCTTATATATACTTTTAACATATTTTTGATTTAGAAGTTTGTCTAGAATAAGTTACGTTAAAGATGTTAGATAATAAAACTTATGCATATAAGTTATGTTATTCATTAAATTTATTATATAAAAAACTATATCAGAAACCTTATTATAAAAATTGTGGTGACAAATTTGGTTTCGCAAAATGTTATATATAAAAGTTATGTTATACGTATAGTTTTACAATTTTTTATAAAATTGTGCTGATATGTTTTTGCAAAATATTATAGATTAAACTTACGTGCATAACTTACAACTTTTTATAAAAATAAGGTGATAAGTTTTGTCCGCACAAAGTTGTACCTAAAGCTGTAAGTAAAAATTTGTAACTTTTTTTTTAAAAAAAGAAAATCGCTTACATATATTTTCCAAAAAAAACTCGTGAAGCCTATAGGATTGTCGTTCTCTGAATTATGTGTATAACTGTAAAACTTTTTGAAAAAGACTATGAAAATTTTCTAAAAAGGAAAAGTTCACAGTAGCTATGGATTGACAGCTCGATTCTAGGTTAGTGGTTGTTCGCTAATTGGTCTGATCGACCCATACCGTATCTACTGTACAAGTGTCGCCCATGAGGAACGCTCGGCCCAGTGGTTGAGACTTCCGGCTGGCACCCTGCCGGCCAGGGATCGACCCCCGCGGGGGTGATTTATTCTGGCCGGAGGTTTGGGAACGAGTGTGTTGCTCGTTTACTGTGGGGTATCACGAATCGTGCGCTTGACCACCCGGGCTGGAACCTGGTGCCCAACATATTTCCATGCACAAAGTTCGTGGGAATGGGGAATCTCTGTGATTAAAAAAAATCAAGGCCGAAATGTTTTTCTATCGTTCCTTTCTTCAAAACACCGAAACACGCGATCAAATATGGCAGATCAATTGTGACTTCGCTGCTTGAAGAGGTTCATATCCTTGTTATTACTTGCGAGAAAAAAAACTTTGCTGGCATCTCCCTCTCCCGAGCCCCACGCTAGCGTTGAGCTCAGCGTTGACAATCCTCTATTTCGTCCAAGTAGTAAGTAGATGTTGGGCTTGAAAACGTATGTTGCAAGTGTTTGTTTTAAGTGTTTCAGATGTTTAGGAGGTATGTTGCAAACGTTTCATACTGATGTTGCAAAGGTAAATCCAGATGTTGCATATGTTGCATTGGTTGTACACGTGTGTTGCAAGGTTCTGTTCCCAATGTTTCATCTATTTTTTAGACATACGTTGCAAGTATGTTTATTTTGATGTTGTATTGTTTTCACACATATGTTGCAAGTGTTTTATCTTGATATTGTGTATGTTTGCAATGTTTTCAAGTGTTTCAATTGCATGTTTTAAGTATTTCATCTTTTTTTTATGTTGAAAGTGTTGCATATGAATGTTTCAAAAGTAAATCGGGTGTTGCACATGAGCTATGCATGAGAAGGGATAGGTCACGAGTGGTCCCCGTGCGGGCAACGATCGGCGGCATGGTCCCCGTGTGGCCACGAGATGCAGGCGTGGACAAGCAAACGTCCGGTCGACGTGGGCGCATGCATGAACGCGTGAAAACGGACTGCAGCCACAGACATCCGTCCAAACATCCAAGCACCAACAGTGCCGTTTTCTTTTTCCGTTTTCTTTTTCTTATTATTATTCGGTACTATATACATAAGCCCTCAGCTCACGTATTAGCATATTATATGTTTTTTTGCTTTTCTATTGTTTTAGTTATTATTTTTTATAGTGACCTATCAAATTTTCTTGTATATACTTATAACATATTTGTGATTTAGAAGTTTGTCTAAAATAAATTACATATAAAATGTTAGATAATAAAAATTATGCATATAAGTTAGGTGATTCATGAAATTTATTATATAAAAACAATATCACAAAACTTATTATAAAAATTGTGGTGACAAATTTTGTTTCGCAGACTATTATACATGAAAGTTACAATTTTTTTAAAAAAATTGTGCTGATATGTTATGTTTCGCAAAATATTATAGATAAAACTTACGTGCATAACTTACAGCTTCTTATAAAAAAATGGTGATAAGTTTTGTCCGCACAAAGTTGTACATAAAAGTAATAAGCATAATTTTGTAACTTTCAGAAATAAAAAACAAAGTCGCTAAAATATTTTTCCAAAAAAAAGTCGTGAAGCCTATGTCGTTTCTGATTTATGCGTTATAACTTTATAACACCTTTTAAAAAAACTATGAAAATTTTTCTAATCTAAAAAGAAAAGTTCACAGTAGCTATGGATTGACTGCTCGATTCCCAGACCGTATCTCCTGTACTAGTGTCGCCCATGCCCATGAGCTTTCATCGAGGCCGAAATGTTTTTCTGTCGTTTCTTTCTTCAAAACACCCAAACACGCGATCAAATATGGCAGATCAACATCAACTGCGACTTCGCTGCTTCAAGAGGTTCATATCCTTGTTATTACATGCGAGGAAAAACTCGAGAAATATTCAATTGAAGGAGGAATTCCCATAGCTTTCCCCCAATTTCCTCGTGTACAAATCAAAGCGGCGGCCACAGCGCTGCTTCTAGAACTGCGAGAACCAATCACAAGTCACGACACATGCATCCCTGCCCCTGCTACTGTTATAAATAGTCCTCTCCTGTCCCTCCTGCCAATGAACCACACCGCACGGCTCAGGTCGACCACACCTGAAAAGCAAAGCAAGCGAATTGAAATGGCGCCAGGTTCGTCGCGTCTCCTCGTGGCCGTGGCGGCGCTTCTACACGCCGCCGCCGCCGCAGCCGGCAACGGTGCCCCCCTGACGCGCTACGACCGCGTATTCAGCTTTGGCGACTCGCTCACCGACACCGGGAACGCGCTGCACCTCTCGGCAACCGCCGGCGGGCCCGCGAGCCGGCCACCGTACGGCGAGACGTTCTTCCGTCGCCCTACCGGCCGCGCGTCCGACGGCCGCCTCGTCATCGACTTCCTCGGTGAGCACCACCAACCGACCGGCGGCCGGCCACCACACACACGTCCGTCCCACACTCCCACACCGTTTATTTCCATGTGATGTGACCGAACCAAAGTAACTATGTCCCTGACGTGTCCGTGCGCCGCAGTCGAGGCGCTGGGCGTACCGCACCCGACGCCGTACCTCGCCGGGAAGACGGCGGCGGATTTCCGGCGCGGCGTGAACTTCGCGTTCGGCGGGGCCACGGCGCTTGACCTGCACTTCTTTGAGAGCAGAGGATTGGGGTCGTTCGTGCCGGTTTCGCTTACGAACCAGACCGTCTGGTTCAACGACGTTTTACGACTTCTTGGCGCAGAGCAGAGGAAGAGCATGGCCACCTCCCTCTTCCTCGCCGGAGAGATCGGAGTCAACGACTACTTCATCGGCCTCAACGAGAACCGCACCGTCGGCGAGGTGGAGACCTTCGTGCCTCACGTCGTCAGTGCCATCCGTTCGGTCATCACCGTAAGTTCCTTCTTCCTTCTCGCCTCCTGCTCTGCTCAAGGCCGGCATACATTTTTACACGTGCCGACCGACGTGCGGTACAGGAGGTGATCGCCGCCGGAGCAAGCACGGTGGTGGTCCCGGGGATGATACCGCTGGGCTGCGAGCCGCAGCTGCTCACGCTCTACAGAGGCAGCGTCGACGCCGCCGGGTATGACCCACAGTCCGGCTGCATCACGCGTCTCAACGGCCTCGCCGAGCTGCACAACCGCGAGCTGCGCCGCGTGCTCGGCGGCCTCCGGCGAGCCCACCCCGGCACGGCCATCGTCTACGCGGACCTCTACCGAGCAGTCACCGACATCATCGTGTCGCCCCGCGAATACGGTGCGCATGCACGCACTCACACAACCGATTCTTGTTCGGTTGTTCCTGATCGATTCTTGATTTCCATGCTTGTTCCTGATCGGTTCTTGCATTGATTTCTTCCTCACGCAACGCAGGTTTCAGGCACAGGCCGCTGGACGCGTGCTGCGGCGGCGGCGGCGCCTACAACTACGACGACGCTGCGTTCTGCGGCGCGGCGGGGGCGGCGGCGTGCGCCGACCCGTCTGAGTACGTCTCCTGGGATGGGGTGCACTACACGGAGGCCGCCAACAGGCTCGTCGCCTGCAGCGTGCTCCAGGGCTCTCACTCTCACGGCGCCGACGCGATGGCGCTGTCCAATTCATCCGCCACAACGGAGGATTGGCTTCACAGGATCGGCTGCGTCTAACCAGCCTTTTGTGTCGAGATAGACTTGACGACAGACACACACATTTCAGTCCGGCCACCCGTGGGCTCCACGTGGCTGGCGGCAACATATTTCAGTGTAGCCCTTTTCGTTTCACTGAAATTCGGATTATACAGATGCTTATGCTAAAATATCGTGAGAGAAAAATATCATTTATTTGTTGAAAAGTACTGTTGAACTAGTGCTGCAGAACATGAACCGAAAGGAAGTATTTGCATTTAATTTAGAAAAGGGAGTCCTAAAAGGGTATAAGAGGGCATGATTATAAAATTTAAAATGGAGTACTTTTTTTTGGAACTAAAATGGAATACTTAATGACGTCGTACGACTTGTGACTATATGAAAATGTTAGTACTGTATGTCCTAGCCGGCAACTTTGATCATCAAGTATACTTTCCAAATTTAACTGTAGTACCCATATCCATAGTCCAAACCTAAAGTACACATACTTATTTTGAGCTTTCTATTTTGGATTTTTTTTATAAAAGGACACTCAAAAGAGTGTCTTACAACTCATATACCACAAGAAAAACAATGACCGGTACAAAAGATGGATAACAAGACATAAAACGTCACCGTCTAAAAAGCAAGAGTACATTAAAGACCAAGTTGGTCATCTTGTTCCTTGGGTCGTCCAATGCTTGCCGAAGCTTGAAGATCGTATTGAAGAGACAGAGCAAAGAAAATGGTCATCTGCAAACACCTTCGCAAAACAAGGCTTCGGAGACAGCAAAAGTCACTGGCCATTGACAATGGATCTAGTACTCACTGAAAGAATATCGACAGGAGGAATCCTCCAAGGAACGCAGGCTTACAATTATTCACCATCACAACAGAGTTTTGAAAATATCAAACCTTACAGTAGAGCACAGTAAAAGAAGAAGTCGAGATTGTCGCATCAAAAACCAGCTAACCGCTTGTGCTGGAAAGGACACAAAATGATAATATTACTTTTTCTCAAAATTCAAAGGTACCTTTTCTTTAAAACCCAATATAGACATGTACGCCGACTTACATTTTTTAATTAGATTGACGAATACAACATATACATGTCATTTTTTATGAGATTGACGAATACCACATATACATGTCTTTTTTAATTAGAGTGACGAATACCACATACATACATGTCTTGATCATTGGGCAAATAACGCTCGTGCTGAATACCTATGGATGATGTTGTAAAAAAAATGCCTATGGATGAAAAGTACTATTATTGTTATTATTTTCTCCTTCTATTCAAAAAGAAATAAAGCACCACTATTTATTGAGTGAATATGCCACAGATGATCAGCCCATCCGGCTGCTTTTATGCAAGCATGACGCAGGCAAGCTAGCCAGTGTCTGGAAACGGTGTTAGCACGTAGAGGAAGGTGTTTAAATCGTGTCTTGCGATAAAAAAAACAATTATATCAAGTTTTGCGGACGACTAGGATGTAGACAAAAAGGTTCCTCCATTTTATTTTAAAATTGTGCTCTCCTTCATGACCTAGAAGCAGAGCAGAGCAGAGGAGTTGTATGAAAAGGAAAAAAAAGGCAAGCAGGTACCATGGAGACTGGATAGTGGAGAACACTTCGAGCACCACCTCCTGATTTGCCGTCGTGCCACCCACCTGTAGCCGCCGCATGCCGACGCCGCTAGGGTTCATGGATGGGGTTCAAATGATAAGGAGGTAGGTGGTTTTCTCACGTTTTTTTTCTAGTTGTTTTTAATTCATTTAATCCAGCTCAGACTCCACTTAACAGGCTTCCAAACTAGTAGAAAAAGAAATGAGACGATCTAATTTGGGGTAGGCTCATGGTGACTCATATGCATACTAATACTGGTGTGAGTTTATAAAAGTTTAGGCCTTGTTTGGATCCACATAACAGAGCATCTCCGAGAGTACCCTATTTCTCTTCTAATCCTGGGTTTTTAGCAAGATGAGAAAAAACACTCTCCAATAACTCATACTCCATGCTCTTAAAATTTACACACTTGGTAAATCTTGCCCCGTCGCGTGTAACTTTACACGTAGTCGCAATCACGCGAATACTGCTTTCCGTGCGTATTAGTTGGTCAATCTAGTAGGAAAGGGTTCCCGATATAAATGTACGAGAGAAAAAAAATATATAAAAGTGTTTACGATAATTTAGAAATAGTATATGATTCCTGATGTAAAATTGTATTCTATATTTTACGAGTGGATTATTGGAAAACTCTTGGAGATGCTTTTTTTCCTTCTAATATCTTTTTAGAAGTTGTAAAACTACATGTTTTTAGGAGGAAAAAAATAGGATACCCCTCGAGATGCTCTAACAACTAGTTGACTGCAATACGTATTTTGGAGGACACCCAGGCCTTGCGTCACTCTCCAGAGTGGCTCATGCGGCGCCTCGCCTACCCCGCAGTCGGGCCGTCCTCCCCGGCACCTCGCCCTCGCCACCGCCGGAGCAGGCTGCCGGAAGCCCGTGTAGCCGCAAGGATGGTGGCGACCGGGCCTTTCTCCTCCTCCTCTCTCTTTCCCAATGAGCGGCGGCCATGGTGTGATGACCGGCAGCGGCTTCCTCCAACGCGACGCCCCACCACCGATCTGGCTCCTCCTTCGCTGGATCCAACGGCCCTACGGTTGGATCTAGCGAGGCCCAAGGTGGAGGGCCCTCTTTGGCCATGCTTGGGCAGGTGCTGGTTGTGCCCATGGCGGCGGCTCCGGCCTAGGGCACAGGGACAGCGCCGAATCCACAAGAGGCAATGTCCACAGGGAGCGTTGTGCCCTGGGATACGCGCGGAGGCAGCGACATCGGGCAGGGGCGTCGGGATCGGTGCCCTGGTGGCCGGATCTGGCGCCCACGTCGTGATGGTGACGCCTAGCTTCAGCGGCCGCGGGATGCTCGGTGTGGAGGGTGCTTGAGTTGGTGACGGCCACGGCAATACGGCATGTGGATGGTTGTGCAGGCAGGCGACTTGCGGGGCGGCAGTCACAGGGCAGCGGCTGGCGCTGTGGACAGACCGTAGCCTCTGCCATGCCCTAGGTTGAGGCACCACGGCGAAAGCCTTGTCTCTCTCGGGTCGATGACGACGACACCTACGGGCGCCATTTTCTTCCTTGGAAACGTCATTGAACAGTCCTCTCCCTTTTGCGTGGTGTGTCCTTCCTGGGTGAAAACCTTGACCTTCTGGTCAGGCGACGGCGGTGCCAGTGGCATCGCATCCCTCCTTAGAGGCGTCGTGTTTGGAAGCTCGCATTTGGTTAGTCTGCGGCATCGGCCTGCGTCGCCATGAGGAAGGTGGAGGCCTAGTTGAGGACTCAAGCTTGCGGTGTCCACGACCGAGGAAGGCAGTCATGAGGAGGGTGTTGGTGCGGCGATTGGAGGGCGTCGCATCTGCTTGCCAATGGAGGGCGACGGTTTCATGGGACCGTACGCCAGTTGCGACCACGAAGTTGACGAGGAGGCCAGCGTCGGAGGCACCCACGAAGTTGGTGATGTGGCCGACATGGGAGGTGGTGGCTAGCAGATTTGCGTTGCCGAGGTAACCTGCGTGGTTTGGCCTGCATAGCGGCGGCTGTTTCTGGCGCAAGGAGGCGTTCTGACTTGCAGCTGGAGGACGTGTGTAGCACCTAGGTCCTAAAAGCTACAGTGTGTGCGCGCATGGATCTCGATGGACGGGATCGGCTTGGTGAGCGCCAGAGGCAGCTTCGCATGCATTTATTTTGGCAACTTGCAGTGGGATACGGTGGCTAGTCCTGCTTGGCGGTGGCTAGTCTGATGTGGTACATCGTCTTGACAGGCAGTGCAAAGCGGATCCAATTGTGGGAGGGCTACACAGCTTGCAACGGCCTATGGCGGCTAGTCCTGCTTGGTAGCAGGCTAGCCCGATGTGGATCATCGTCAGTAACGACGGTGCGAGCGGTGATGACGGTGTTTTTGCCCTGACGTCCTTAGTCATCCGGGGGTGGCGGTGCAGTGTGGTGATTTGGAGTTGATGGTGGTTCTCTTTTTTCTACATTTTCCTGAGTTGAGCTTCGACGTTGTGCAGTTTGTGTCGATATACCAATCCGACCAACTAGAGTTGTTTTTTTATTGAGTTTGTTTTCTGACATGATTGTTAGTCGCTGTTGTTCTGTTGTGCCCACTTTGGGCTTATCTTCTTTTTAATATAATCGGTAACTCTCCTGCCTAGTTGACTAATTATAGTCAGTAAGTATCCAAATAGGTGGATTAATTGTTAGTTCACTAGTCATAGACTAGCTGGTAGTTCACTGGTCCATTTATAAGAGTTAATAGGACTAATTGTTAGTCCATGGGATCCAAACAAGCCCTTAGTCACATCTTAACTAGTGAGGATTGGTTTGACCAACATGCAAGTCTTTTTTTAAGTCTAATGTTACTAATCAATGTTAACCCTTTTATATGAGTAAGTACGAAAGCACAAGTGGATCTAATGTCACCAATTAATAAGGTTAACCATTTTTATGTCCATGTATAGCGTAGAGATCAGCCATGGGTCAAGGGATTTGGATCTGAGGTGTGTGGGCCGTTTGAACTCTAGGATGTTGCAAAAAAAAGTGATATATTCAATTTAAAATTAGCGTAAAATACAACGTAGAAAATGGTGCAAAATGACAATTAATTAAAACTATGGAAGAATGCCACATTTTTTCCACCCTTTTTCCTTTTGTAGCATCTTGTTATTCTCCTTGGAATCCAATTGCTCTATTTTCTCAAATTTGTCATCATATATCCGATTTCTTTGGATTTAAAAGCACTATCATACGTACCCTTCTGTAAAAGACGTAGAACGTATGTACCAATTCCGAGGACGCTTATAAGAGGTAAATTAACTAACATCGTCTTCAAATGATGCAAGATGTTTTCTCAAAATCAAACACTCTGTGCTGTGAGTCCTCGGCCGTTCGAGGCTATTCAGTATCCACATCATGAATATAATGCGATGATATTCTAATTTGTTGACATTGTTCTTTTGCTCGCAGTTGCCCATGAAATCCAATTGCTCTATTATTTCATCAAATTTATCGTTATGCCCGTGTCCTCTTGGGTTTAAAAGCACCATTTTACCTGCTCTTGTGTGAAAGATGTAGAATGCGTTTTACTGCTTATATATAATATAGGTAAATTAACTAACATCGTTTCCACATGATGCGAGCTATATTAATTGTATCTCAAAAGCAAATAGTAGCGTCTCCTCGAAGCTATTGGCTTCATTGTCAGCAAGATGTGACAGAAGATAAGTTTTAGAGGGTGCTTGCTTGATCCCAACTGGATTATAGTAGTCAGATGAAATATAATCTGAAGATGATCAAACACCTTAGATTATGGGTTTGATTATAATAGGACAACACTACCAGATTACAATAATCCTATAATCTCTCAAACCTACTGTTTCGAGATTACATAGGTCACTTGTATCCTAACTAATAAAAATCCTCCTCTATAATTTAGCGATCCAGACTATCTAAACTATTGTAATTCATAATATAGATGATTATAATCTCATCCATATTCTATATTACCATAATTTAACTGAGATAAAAAAGACCCTGCATGTGTGCATCCACAACTTGAAATTTATTGATTACTACAATTTGAACGATGATTTCTAGTGACACTACCCAAGGCACATCTAAAAAAATAAGTTAGAATAAACTTCGGAAGGATAGGAAATGGCAACTAGAGGGGGTGAATGGGAGTCTCAAATTTCTTTCAAAAATATTTAGTCGTTGTGTCAAAATCAAACCCCAAAAGCAAACACCCGCAACATCGATTAGTTCACGAGCCAACTGGTGGCTAGGTACCTCCGGTGAAGACTAAAAAGTACTATGGAACAATCGAGAACAAACGAAATCAAGTGCACAAAGGAACGAGTGAAAACAGCCTACACTGCACAGGTGCGGGCTGTCTGAGCCTCAACCGGACTGTCTGAAGTCTGAACCCCGGACAGTCTGCCGTCCAACTTTGGATTGTCTGACGTTCGAAAAACGACCAAGAGAAATTGCTTCTGTTCCCAGCCGAAACAGGGAGTGCAGACTGTCTGGGCCACAGGTGCGGATTGTCCGCGGCATGAAGAATGAGCAGACACAGAAAGGGAGGAAGGGAACTGCGCTGCTGCTGGTGCTCGGGCGCGTGGCTCTGGAAACCGTCAAAGAAGGGAGAACACTGATGCGCGCCTATGGGATCTGAGCGAACCAGAGAGGGGAAGCCACACACGGCTGTTGAAAGCACGGCAGGGTCTGCACCGCCAGCACTATTACGATGGAATGATCCTTAACCGGCTCTGATACTAATTGAAAGACCGGAAATGACGACCAGAGGGAGGTGAATAGGAGCCTCAAATTTATTTCAAAATATTTGGCCGCTATCCCAAAATCAAACCCTAAAAGCAAATGCACGCAAGATCGATTAGTTCACGAGCCAAATGGTGGCTAGGTACCTCCGGTGAAGACAAAAAATTATTGCGGAACAATCGAGAACAAACGAAAACAAGTGCACGAAGGAACGAGTGAAAACAACCTACACTGCATAGGTGCAGACTGTCTGAGCCTCAACCGCGGACTGTTTGAAGTCCGAACCCCGAACAGTATATCGTCCAACTTCGGATTGTCTACATTCGAGCCTCGAAAAACGACCGAGAGAAAATGCTTCTGCTCCCGGCCGAAATAGGGAGTGCGGACTGTCTGGCCACAGGGACGGACTGTCTGCGGCCTAAAGAACGAGACACGGAAAGGGAGGAAAGGAACCGCGCTGCTACTCGTGCTCGAGCGCGCGGCTCTGGAGCCAGTCACCAAGGGGAGAACACCGATGCGCGCCTGTGGGATCTGAGCGAACCATGAACAAGAGAGACAGGGAATGAGACGAATAGAGGAGCGTTAGAGAACGAACAGAAGAAAAGGCCTCCAAGAAATGCCACGAAAACCAACCAAAAACCTTAATGTTTCATTCCCAAAATTCACAGAAATGAAATTCACCACGCTACGAACCTAATCCCTAAAAATCATTGCTTGGGATTGACCCAAACTCCAGGAAATTGGGATCGAGGCCATGCACGAAATTGGGGAAAAAGAAGAACAAAAATCACAGCTTTAGAATAGGAATCCTGGGAGGACAAGTGGAGGATTCGGTCTCCATTCTCAACTCGAACCTCAGAAGTGATTACACAAATTTGGAATTTGTGGGCCTCTCTCAAGAACACCAAGGGAGGAGAAACCTAGGGCAAGAAAAAATGGAAATGGGAGAGGTAAGGGTGATGGGGCACCCTCATCCTATTTATCAGGGATATTACACAATCCCAGTTTTGTCCTTAGATATTTTTGAGCCAAACCACTGACCCGAGGGCGTAATGGTCCAACTCTTTTTCAGTCGATCAGATGGCCCCGCTTCCTTCATAAATTTGCTTCACCACGATGCAACCTTCATGATTCCGCCACGTACCACCCCTTTCCTCCTCAGAACCTCCGAGCGAGTTTTGAGGCCAAACCCACGAAATTGTCCACCCGGTGGTTTTGAGGCTCAACCCACCAAACCGCTGCAAGTAGCGTACTTCATACGCGTCCCCCGCTACTCGACGCATGTCATCGCCGTCCTCGACCGGCTAGCCACCAAGTCTTCCAGAGCCCCGCTCGACTCGTTCGATCGCCTTCTTGACTCGGTTAACACGGTCACTCCACCATGTACATTTGCACTTGTCGATATCCCTAGATGTCAGCCACCGCGCTTGGTCACCCGGCCTTCTGGTCCTTCGGTCTAAGTCTCACATTCGTCCTTCACCACTTTCGGTCCATCGGCATGGCACGTCCCTACTTGACCTTCACCTCATCGTCGACCACCACCTCCGAGTTCCACACCTGCGCACCACAAGACAAGAGACATGTTGCACAACCCAAAGTTCCCAAACTCAACCCAAGTCGCAAATCACGTTGACAATCACTCATCACAAATCTGAACCATAAGGGCACATATCAACCTTGTGCTTTGCAATCTCCCCTTCTTGTGTCAACACCAACAAATGACAGCAGAGAGAAAGCACAAAAGAAGAAGAGAAAACAAAGAGCTCACCCAAATGACCAAAAGCTAAAGAAAAGCCAAAACTAGGTCATTTGAAATGAACAAAACTTGGTCCCCAAAGACATCGGCAACGACTCGACGCAACCAAGTAAATCATAGCTAACCCTCAAGATGAGGCAACGGGCTCAACACCACTAGCAAAGCTCAAAATGCCTCAAAACATCTAGACCCTCTAGAAGAGGCAAAGGCTCAACACATCTAGCAAAAATAACTCAAGTGCAACTCCCCTTGAACAAATGCAATCTCCCACATGAATGCATGCACTCAACAAGATCTCCTTGATATTTCTCAACACTCTCCCCCTTGTTGACACATGCACTTATCAAGCTCTGAAAAACTATCACCCCCCTCAAAATATGCTATGAATACGAAGGGATGTAGAAATGCAGAAGCTTCAGGAGTATAGCAATCAGATTGAAAAGATGCTCTAACTAGTACTGTTATGTGTGTGTAGCAATAAATACAAGTGCTAGCAAATGCTCAAACTGATCAAGTGAGACAAAATATGATACTTAAGCAATTTTGATCAAATTTAAGCAATTCAAGAAAGGGGTTCACCACTGAAAGTAGCACATAGTAAGTATAAGTAGGAAATCAACCTAGTGGTAACAAGTATATACAAGATTAACTACCCCAAGCAGCGGTCACACATCATGTTAAAGATAAACCTAAGACTTGTGTTTTCATCATATTTTAATTTCATCGAAGTTTGCAACTTAACAAAAGAGCTAGTCAAAACATGTGTGTGCAAGAGGTTATCTGTACCGTCAAGCCTAACAACCATGCCAAGTCTATGTCATAGACAATCAGAAACTTAAGACAATGGTTTCGGCATCTACTATAAGGCTCAAGTTCATCCAAATATGCAATTGGAAGCCGTCCCAATACCTTGACGTGGGACAGTACAGACCCATCTCGATATTTTCTCATTACCTAGCTTGATTTTCAAATTTTAGCACAAGAATAGTTGTCCAAGCAAGTGAATGACTCAAAGCTTGAGACATAGTAACCTAGCATATAAGTAATCGCATCAAGGATCTCAACAAGTCCTACACATGCGGTGAACTATTTTTCATGTTTCAACAAGTTTTAATCATGTTCACCGTTTGTAAAATAAGCTTAGCTCACAACATAAATCAAATGGTCAATAAGACCCTAAGCCATAAGCACTATCAGGTACATGCAGAACATCCTAAATAGAGCATAATCTCAATCTAACAACTATAATCATGAAGCTCAAAATATGATCTATCATACATGATGTTATGCAAATGCAATATGATACAAAAAAAGCCAAAAAGAAAAGCTACGCTACAAAGAAAACAAAACTACTATACAACATCTAAACGTTTCCCTCCTCTAACCAGGGAAACAAACCCCAAGCTCCCCTAGCAAGTGTGCAAACTAGGCTTGGTCAAGGGGTTTGGTGAAGATATCTGCGAGCTGGTTTTGGGTATCAATATTGCGCAGGTCTATATCATCCTTCTCATAGTGGTCGCATAAGAAATGAAAATGCACCTCTATATATTTGGTTTTTGAATGGAAAACTAGATTCTTAGCTACACTTATGGCATTGGTGCTGTCACAAAGCAAAGGCACTCGTCTAAATTCTAAGCCATAGTTTCTCAAGGTAGCTATCATCCAAAGCAGCTGGGAGCAGCAAGCAGTGGCAACGACATATTCAGCTTCTGTGGTGGATTGGGCAACACTAGACTGCTTCGAGAGGACCAAGACACAAGAGAAAATCCAATAAATTGAGAAGTCCCCGACGTGGATTTTCTCTCAATGTGACAGCCAGCATAATCCACATCAGAATACCCGCAAAGAGAAAGAGAGAAGGAGGCCAAAAACCAAAGACCAAACTCAGATGTGAAACGAAGGTACCTCATGATCCACTTGACGGCTTGATGGTGAGACGTGCGCAGCGAAGACTGAAAGCGCGCACATAGACAGACCACAATCTGGATGTCCAATCTCGTCGCCATCAGGTACAGCAGTGACCCAATCATGTTGTGGTACTCCTTCTGGTCCATGGCTTCTCCTTCCTCATCAGCGTCCAGTGCTGTCGTGGTCGACATGGACATCGAAAGAGTTGGCCTCACCCATACCGAACTTCTTCAGCAGATCCTTGGTGTACTTGCCTTGGTGCACGAACGTCCCTTCTCAGGTTTGCTTGATTGGTAACCCGAGGAAGAAAGTCAATTCTCCCATCATGCTCGTCTCAAATTCCTTGCTCATAGTACCTGCAAACTTGGCAACAAGTGCAGAAGAAGAGCCACCGAAAATGATATCATCCATGTATATCTTAACCAAGAGAGTGTTAGTGATGTAACACCCCTGGTATTACGAGCTTGCTTAGTACCGAGATTTAGACTTAAGAGGAAATTACGTTTAGATTTAAAAACACATGAATTAATGAGCAAGTAATGTAGATAAAAATGCAACTTGGATTTTTGAGAATAAATATTGTTAACTAATATTTTTTGGGAGTTCAAAAATCCCAATTTGAAATTCAGATAAACTCTTTTCGTTAAGTCGGCAAACACTTGACCTTATGTTTAAAGTGCGAATTTTGTCAAATTATATTAAGCAAAAATTAAATAGTGCCTAAATATTTTGTTTCCATCGATTAGTACAAAGTATGGACTATTACATGAGATGCTGGTTGGTGAAATAAATAGGATTTAGACCTTTTTAAAAGTTAGGCAAAAGTGCTAAGGATTGTTAGTTCAAACTGTACCCTTCTCTTAAGTCTAAAATTATAATGACAATGCCATTGTGGCATTCAAATCCCGAAAAATAGAGTTAAAAACTAGTGTCATGTTTCGGCCAGGTGATTTGCATCTTGATGAGTGCTTTGTAATGGTATAAGGGTTAGTCATGTTAGGGATGGTTTTAGTCGCTAATTAAAAGTTTTAAATAGTCTAAATTGCGTTTAGGCATGGCTGTTGGCCTCCTGGCCGCGGTCACCACGCCCTGGCTCGGCAACGCCACGCTCGGCCGCTCGCTGGCCGGCTGTGGTCGCCCGCACCGTGGCGTTGTCCGGTCCCGGCCCGGCTGACCGCCGCTGCTACGGCCATGCTGCAGCGCTCTGTGCCGCTGCCGCGTCACTGTCGTCCTCGACGTCTAAACAGTCATACACCGAGTGGCAAGAGGCCATACGGCCGTCTGACCGTGCCACCACTGGCCAAGCGCCACAGCGCAAGAACGCCACCGCTCGTCCTTTGGTCACATCGCTCGCGCCGCTTCCAGCCAAGCACACGTCTCGTGACGGTGTGCACGCTCGCTGTTGTACGTGTGCTTGACCTCACTAGTAGCCAGCCGCGCATCGCCGAGGCAAGGACGAGACATGTAAAGGCCTGCCCCTCCCTTGTCTCTTTTGCCCGACGCGAGTCGCGTCCAGCCAGAGAGTAAAGGCAGCCGCTGTTGCGTTTCCCTGCCCGCGCTCTGCCCTCCCTGCGTACCCATTTATGGAGACTGCCGCGCCGACGGGACTCGTCGCAAGCCATCACTGCCGTCTTGGACGACAGCCCGACGTCCCCTCCCGCAGAGGATTCGAAATTCACGCGCCTTAGTTCATTAGAGGCCTTGTTTAGTTCCCCAAATTCATCCTAAATTTTACTATGCAAAAAAAAAGATTCTCTATCACATCAAAATGTCGGCACATGCATGGAGTACTAAATGTAGATGAAATTAAAAACTAATTGCACAGTTTTGTTGTACTTTACGAGATGAACATTTTGATCCTAATTAATCAAAATTTAGAGAATTATTATCAAATAAAAACAAAAGATGAACAGTGATTCGGCACAGTGTTTGAGTCACCGATTCGGTGAACTAAACAAGGGCACAGCTCGATTTGTCGCACCTATAGCTCCGCCGTAAAGTTGTCTAGTTGAGCCACCTGCCCCGAGCCATAGCCAAGCTCCGTTGCCGACCAATTTCATGTTTTTCCTCACCGCCGGTCGCCTCTGCCGCCGTGCCTTAACTCGGTCGGGGTAAGCCAGTATTCTTTGGTAGTGATTCGATTACTTGCTCCTACGAGCCTGCCTTGACCCCCTCGTCCTCATGCTCATGCTAGTTCCACCCGAGGCACTGTCGGCGACGTGCTTATGCGGAGGTGCCGCGCTGGGAGTGCCACCGCACCGCCCGCTCGTACGTGGCCAGCGCGGCTCCGCCTTCCTCGGCCCCAACCATCACCTTGGCTAGAACCGTGGTAAGCTCCTGGTGCTCCCACGCCTCCCCGTTTGTTACCGCCGCTCTAGCTCACCGGAGTAGCCATGCCAATGCCATGAACGACGTTGTTTCGCCTGCCGTAATGGCTAGGCCGCTGTAGGGCCCCGCTAGTCACCAAACCACCTCCCAAGGTCCCACTTCGGTTAGGTTTAAGTATTCGACCCCTTCCGGCCGTTGGCTAACCCTGCCGTTGGCCGGCGTAACCGCCGTATGCCGTCGCGCGTGCACTCGGGGGCATGCCCGTTGCAAAGATGAGTCTTTGCAGGGTGCTGAGCGCAAACCCTCTCTCTATTGGAATAGTGACACGTTGCGTGGCGTAGTTCTTCAAGTAGCTAGGGGCCTTTTTGCAAGATTGCCAGTGCGCGCAGGCTCCCCACCTTGGGCCGTGTTGGGCCGGCGATGCCGCGCGCGGTCACACCCCGCGCTGGGCCTAGTGGGCCGCGGTGCCCTTTTCTTTTTCCAGTGAATTAGTAAAGATTTTCTAAAATAAATTATGGGCTGATTTTGTTTTTAAATATAAAATCATTTAGGAGTCCAAAAATTGCAAAACTAATTTTGTTAGATTTCTAAAATCATGATCTACCTGTTAGTGTATTTTGTTCATATAGATGTGTACTATTTTTAGGGTTGCCATATTCATTTTGAAATTCTTAGTTTTAATAAGATATAAAGTGTAGGAATTTTGTGGTAAATTGGTGATAGTGCTAACTCCCAAAAATTTACAATAGTTTAGTGGTGTTATTATGTGCTCTGTAATTTTTGTAGCCTCAGAGTAATTAGTTTACTAGGGTAACTAATGTGCCTTATTTTTGGGTATATGAAATCGTAAAAAGAAACAAAGAGAAACAGGGATTCGTAAAACCAAAATGTTGGTTTGAGGGCAGGATGCCTTGCTGCTGGTTGTAGATGACGACTAGTTTAGTTGGTTAGTCATCATAGCTAGCTCGTTAGCTTGAGAGGCAAAATCGTATGATACGAATTCCAGTTGTTGTTGATTATTTACGTCTCTGCGTGCATCCACGTATGTCATAATAGGAAACATGATGAGCATGGAGTCAACCGAAATAGCGGAAAAGATGGTGCCTGATGATTATGTCGCCGTGATGGAATGCTAACTTTTGGTTATATCATACCTAGGCAGTGCATAACCCCTATTATTCTGCACTTTATTTTACGCTTGTGCATTAAGTTTAAGGAGTTGAATGAAACCCACTTGATATATATATATATATATATATATATATATATATATATATATATATATATATATATATATATATATATATATATATATATAGTATGACAGGATCGTGTAGCTTGCTATGCTATATGAATCTGGTAGAAGTTGAGTGATTACCTATCACTTACGAGAGTTGGGAAGATATTATTATTATTACTATCATGTTACTATCACATAAAATATATATGGGTAATACGGGAGACCGGGCAGGACTGTACTTTGGATTTGGATTTGAGCTTGTTAGGCCACCGAGCGAGACTCTGGTTGTATTTGTCCCGCCTGTGTCGATTGAGGACCGTTCGTTACTGTGGATGGTAGTTAGGTCACAGACTTATTATCTTGAGCACATACTTGCTTATGGGAGCAGGAAGACTTGTTACTCTCTTGTTATGGGTTCCGGCTCTTTTTGGACCGACTTTTACGGGTGGGCATTATGTGGAGGTCTAAGCACCATACTAAGACCAGGTCTTAGATGTTGGGGGCTTGGAGTCCAAGTTTGGATGGGAACCTGGACCCCTTGACAGGAGTGGAACGGATTGGTCTTGTTTGTGCCTGGGGCACAAGCGAGGCGTGTGTTTAGGGGTACCCAGCTAGGAAACATTGATTCACGATCGCCGTTTTTGTGAGACAGTACTGACTTGGCTATGGTCTAGCACCGTAGTAAGAACTAAAATATGGAAGATGGTAAAATGGTTCTAATTGCTCAACCCTTGCTTGAAAGTAGTATAGGTGCTTACATAGAATGGTTAGCTAATGAACTAATGATGACTACTAATAAAAATTGATCATAAGGATGCACATCTAGTAATGCTTCCTATAGATGCAATGAACCCACAAGCATGATAGTCGTGCATATCTTTGGAGTCTTTTATTTTTTTCTGATGGGTAAGTCTTGCAAAGTACAATTGAGTACTTAGGATTTGTTCTACCATGTTGTAGGTGACAGATGTTTAGGGAGTTGACACTTGTGTATGAAAACCTCCTAGTGGGCTCAGTGAGGATTTTCTTTATGTTGCAGACATAGAGTTTATTTAAAGTTTCCACAAAAATGTTTTACGAAGGAAAAAAAACTTATAACCTATTATTAATTCATGTATATAAAAGTTCATCATGTTAATGTTTAACTTGACATTAAATGGTTTTTATATCCGCTGAAACACTAATAACATTTTATATTCCGATATTATAATCCATTGTGCAATACTCTGATGTTGTATTAAAAGTCATGTAAGAAATGACTAAGAATGTTGTAAGCTTTATCTCTCATTTATGATCTTGATGAAAGATGTAGATTTTCGAGTTCTCCCTTATGGTGTGGTTGACAAAATTATTTGATTTAACTCACTTGTGGGTTTCTTAGGGTCTAATGGAAGACAAGTGCCTCTGAAAGTGTGTTAATTTAGGCAGTTCTGCCACAAGTGCCTTGCTTGAGGAGAAACAAAGTTTTATCAACAGACACCATTTTAAACTCTTATCAAGCAAGAAGGCTATCAAACGCTCATACTAGGCTCTCAGGGCTTGTTTCAAACCATACAAGGCTTTGTGGAGTTTAAAAACATGGTTAGGAAACTTAGGATTTTCAAAGCTAGGGGGTTGCCTAACATAAATCTCTTCCTCTATATACCCGTTCAAGAAAGCACTCTTCACATCTATCTGATACAGCTTGAACCATTTCGAAGCTACAAAGGCTAAAAAGATCCTAATGGCTTCTAAACGATCAACAAGAGCAAAGGTTTCCTCGTAATCTATACCCTCTTTCTAGTAGAACCCCTGAGCTACCAACCTAGCCTTGTTTCTCACTACCACCCCATCCTCACCCTGTTTGTTCTTGAAAACCTACTTTGTACCTATGGGGTGGCAATCTAGTGGAGGTGAAATTAAAACCCACACCTGGTTTTGCTCAAAGTTCTCTAACTCCTTGTACATGGCATTGACCCAATCGGCCTTAGATAGAGCGTGTCCAACATCTCGAGGCACAAAAGAAGCAACGAAAGTAGAATGAGCGAAGTGTAAGATGTGATATGACCTAGACTACATGACTCGCTGGTCGATGTCACCGATCATGGTCTAAGGTGGGTGGCGACACTGAATGTGTCATGGTGCCTCCCATGAAGAAGTCATCTCCCCCTCAATAGCAGCTGGGGCCTCCTCAGGTGCAGCTGGCGCGGGTTGAGGAGGCTACTCGAACGGGCCCATATAGTAGAAGAAGAGGGATCAGGGCCGTAAGCTAAAGTAGACGTTACAGGCTCGAGAGGGGTAGCCCGTGGAGTTAGCTCGGGATCACCCCAATCGACATCTTCCTGCTTCTCCTCCACAAAGATGCTTGTTGGCAGTTCATAATGCATATTTATACTGCCAACATTTGAACATAATAAAGGAAATATGACTACCAAAACTTAGGAATAGGGCTTTATGACTAACATTTCCACAAGTTTTGGTATATATATGTTTTGCAGGTACAAACACGGAAAACAACAAAATACGCTTTCCAAATAACATATTTAAGCAAAACAAATACAAAAGCCCACTCAAACTCAGAACTGGACCGAGACACTAGTGGGGGAGGCATCCAGGCCTAGCCAGAAGACCACAAGCTGAAGGCGGTGGCTAGGCGTGCAGCCCAGGGTGCGGCCGCATCGCCCCTAGCTTGGCCCGGACCCATGTTGTGTAGGCAGTGCATTAATTGCATAGGGAGGCGGTTGCATGTGGTGATTGCCAAAAATACCATGCAAACTGACCTCCTCCAAGCAACCTCCTCACATCATGATATACACATTTTGGAGAAGAAGAAGAGGGGCTACACATCTCCATTAGCTTCTAGCTAGACTAGAGTAGGGAGTGAGAGAGGGAAAGAGTTAGAGAAAAGAGTAGAGTAGAGGTAGCATCTACCTCGAGTGCTTGGCGAGCCTTGTACCTCGGGTGGACGGAGTGCCGGACTTGTTGGCTCCCTCTACACTTGTACCTCTGCGATCGTCTTACTAATTGGAGTAAGAAGTTTGTGTTTATCTTTTAGTTCGATTCACTAAGTTGTGTTATCATTGTTACTACTTACTTGTGGGATCGTTGTCTGTCCTCATGGCGGGTGCTCTAGTAGAGGACTCCTGATAAAGATGGAAGTTCCTGGCCAACGCTAGAGTAGTAACGGTTAGCGTAGATGTGGTGTCTAAGCTGCACGTTTCCTTTGTTTACCTCATATCCCATGGTTGAGGGTAGACGACAGGTGGTGACAGCCCTGTCTGTCCTTTGTAATCCCCCACGTTCAAGTACGACGTAGAGCTGGAGGCTGGCATCACTTGGCAGACCAAGTGCGATCCGGTGCCCGAAGTTTGTTGGTAATAGCAAAGTTATCTTCACTTAAGGTTTCTACCCTTAGAAGAACCTCACTACCCAAGTTACCCTTCATCTTGTTTTTTCTAGGTAAACTAGCTAAGAGACAACTTACAATATTGTTCCTTTGGGAAAATAAGATATCCTGAATACTTTCGGGTGAAGTGCTACAACGGTACTTCCATGCGCTTGCCAATCTACTGATCACCTCAACAATCAAAAGAGTGGAACAAGGCATGGTTTCATCGAATGTGACCTCACAAGTCTCCACATCTCGGTAAGTTTCAAGGTTAAGAACATGATATGCATAAGAGTGAGAAACATAACCAAGAAAAATACTGTCGGAAGACCTGGACTTGAACTTGTCCAAATTACCTTATTTCAGGATAAAGCACTTGCATCCAAACACCCTGAAGTGGCTTACCTTGGGTGGTCATCCGAATCACAACTCATAATAAGTCTTCTTTATGAAAACTCAAAGGAAAATGCGATTGGAAACATGGCACGCGTTGTTGATTGCTTCAGCCCAATATCTCCAAGAAGTCTTGTGCTCATTGAGCATCGTCCTAGCCATCTGAACAAGGGTCTGATTCTTGTGCTCAACAACACCATTTTGCTGAGGAACATAAGGAGAGGAAAACTGATGCTCGAGGCCCAAAGAAGCATAAAAGGTTTCAAAATAAGCATTCTTGAATTATGTGCCATTGTCACTGCGAATCGCTCTCATAGCATTCTTAGGGAACTCACTTTGCAACTAAAGAATCAAATCCCGAGCATGTGAAAAAGCCTCATCCTTACTCTCCATGAAAAACACCCGGGTAGCGAGAAAAGTCATCCACGATCACTAGAACGTACCACTTCCCACCATCTGACCGAACCTGAGCTGAACCAACTATGTCCATGTGAAGTAGCTCGCTGGGTTCCTTAGTCATAACTTGGTTCATAGGTGGGTGAGAAGCAGCAACCATCTTCCCGTGATGACAAGGGTGACAAACAAAATCCTTCTCAAATTTCAACTTGGGCAATCCTCGGATTAGATCAAGTGAGCTCAACCTAGCTTGTAAGTCAAAGCTCAAGTGACCAAGTCTCCTATGCCACTTTCAATGCTTAGAGGAGGATCTGACCACCAAACATCGAGAAGAGCCAAAGGAGTGAGAACAATAAGCTCAAAAGACACGGCCAAAAGGGACAATCTGACAAACAAGATTTCTATGAGAATCAAGAACTTGAGACAAGCCAGTCTTAAAGTGCACTTCAAAGCCATCCTGAAGGAGTTATGAAATTGAAAGCAAATTGAAATGCAAATTCAAAACCAAAGCAACATCCTTCAGAACAAAACTCTCGTTGACCCGAATGGTCCCATAGGAAAGCACTTTACCTTTGTTATTGTCCCCGAATGTGATATACTCCTTACATTGCACGGGGTCAAGCCTAGAGAACCATTTTGAACTTACAATCATGTGGCGTGAATAGTCAAATTCAATGAGCCACGTGTTCTCTAGGCCTCCATCCTGTATCAAGAGAAAGACATGAGATGAGCAAATAACACAACACTGGGGTTAGTAAACTGTAAAGGGTATCAGTGTTGACTCATTTGTCCTAAAAAGGTGTTAGGAAAAACACTAAACATATCATGTCCCATTTGAGGGAAGCGATCACCACGTGGGGGAAAACGTGGTCCACTAGAGTTGTAGGACTGAAAACCACTATCGCGAGGTCCAAAGTCATATTGATCATGACCTAAACCACGTCGGCACGACCACTGTGTGGTCTCACAACCTGAGGCCTATCACCTTGAGGCATTGCACCTCTAGGCCTTGCACTATGCCTCTAAACAAGAGGCACATGTATGCCAAGGGGTAGGCGGTACATGTTCTAGTTGTTCAACTCGTACTCTCACCGCTCATCTCTCTTCCTCCTAAACCAGAACTCAGCAAGATGACCATCCCTATGGTAATAGTCACAGTGATACCTCACCTCTCTCTTGGGTGTTTGTTGATTCACTCTCTTGTGGGTATGGTTCACTATTGGTGGCTCTTTGGCTTTAGAAAGGGGATCCTCAGAGATGTTTGGTAGAGTATCAAGTGGGTTCCTGAGATAGTTTGGTTTTGGAACCTAGACTTGTTTCTAAGGTGGGTTTTTGGAGGTTCTTCAAACCTCCATCTTTGATAGTGGGCTCAATGGGCTTAGGTGAAGTGACTTTGATCAACTTGAGAGTAGTGAAAGGTTTCTCACTCAGGTTTAAACCACTAAACTCACCAACCTTACCATAGATACTTTTAGCCTCACCACCTAAAGCAAAGCCTACACCCGATGCACCAATTCCCTGCCTGAACTAGCTCATCATCATGCCCAACTATGGCTCACTGCAGGACACCCAGCTCAAGATGGACCGAAGGTATGTGTTGTCTTCCTCGGTTCTCATCTTGTCATATCTATAGGACTCAAGCTCTAGCACAAAGCTCTCACAACATGCACACTTAACAGGAGTGCTATCTAAACTGGCCTTTTCAAGCAAAGAGATCCTAGCAATCTTCTCTGCCAGCTCAGATTGCAAGCCCAAGCAGGACTTGCACACACCCAACAAGTTAGACATAGACTTCAACTCATCGTTTTCATCAATCAAAGCATACTTACATTGTAAGGAAGCAAGGTCTCAGGGACATGGGCTAGGGGTACCTACACCGCCCATATATATGACTACCACCAAGCTATCAGCCCAGCAGCCATCAAGGAGGAAGCCTGCAAGGGCTGACGTGATCAACCAATGTGGAGATCAAGGCAAATCAAGCTGGGTGTATCTAGACGATAGCTAGGATTAATTTATTGCGCATATCGTGTAACAAATAAGGAACACAATCTGCTACCCTGATTGCCCTCTCTGTAACCCTACCTCTCTTGCCTATATAAAGAAGGGTAGAGACCTCGGGCACAGGATCCAATCTTCCACATATTCCATCTACCTCGTAGTTAGGAGCAACAACCCCTATAATTGAGCATACGAATATAAGAGCAGCTACACCACTAGAGTAGGGTTTAGCGCGCACCGTGCCCTGGACCAGTATAAATCTCTGTGTCTCATGTGCTACCATCTGATTTCCTCTATGTGATCACGTTGCTGGATATTGCTGAAGCAAAACAATCTGACAATTGGCACGCCAGGTAGGGGCCTTTTGCGTTTAGATTTGTTTTTGTGTTTCAGATGGGAATCGTCTTCAACTTCGATGACGAACCAGAGAAGATGCAGCCGGGCACGAGGATCATCTTTGGCAAGCTTGACTTTATCGCTGACCGGTTCAAGGACCTGCGCCTGTAGGAGCCTGAGCTAACCGAACGGGAGGAGGAGCAGTTGCTCTAGATCCGAGATTTCACCGCCGGACTAGAGAAGGCTGTCGAGGAAGGACCACTCACCATCGCCCGTCATCTAACCCGCCATGATAAGCTTTTCACCGAACCTAGCCAAGAGCCTAGACTCAATGCCACTCTTTTCCTTCGCAAGACCGGGGAACCATTCCCGACAATGGATATGGTGTGCCTGATCTGATTCAGTCCCGATCCTCAGGAGTGCCAATATGCACGGCGATGACTCACCTAATCCAGCCCCTTCAAGTTGTCACGCCACCTTCTAGATCTCCTATGGAGAATCCAAAAAACCTATGTCATACTGATCAGGATCACTGCGATGATGACTTCGGCTCAAACCTAGTCGGGGTCACCATCCACTATCTCAGCCACAGCGGTACCATCCCAGAACAATCAGATTACTCCGATAAAGTGGTCGGTGATCGGTGCCATGACATGGGAGCCGCCAAGCTCATTAACACAGTGGATTCATGCCTTTCTCTCTACGACCGTTACCGGACACGTAGAGTTAACCACACGGACATTGACGATGATGACATCATCTTGCATATACGCAGTTGCTATCTCAGTGCGAACGATCATGACGGGAATGGGTACATTACCCCCGAATGTTCCCCTCACGATCATTTTGAGTTTGATTATGCAGCACCTTATGAGATTAGCTAGCAGGCTTGGGATCGTCTGCTTAATCACATTGATGTGTTAGCAGAGGAAAATTGAAAACTACGATGTCAGCCCCAACAGCAAAACACAGCTCGGGGCCGTCAAGCCCACAACGATATTCTACGAGCAGCTCTGGTATATTCTAATGCCAAGCAAAACTTGGCCGAGGCCATGAGGGAAGTAGCAGTGATGCCACATCCAACCATAGAAGAGGGCCGCTAGGCTTTCCAAAGGATTCAAGAGCTGATAACGGCTACTGCCGACTGTATACCAGCACCTAGCGATGCGTCTGCTACATGCAGCTGCGCACCCCAAAACGTGGGGGCTCGACCGCCACATTGATCTAGCAGATCCCCATGCCACAACCACGAATGTCACCAAGATCCCGCCCCGCAACCGAGCGATAATGGTGGTGGATAGGGAGGTGGCGGACAAGGAGATGGCGGCAAAGGGCACTCTCCCAATAAAGGGAGTCATGAGGACAGGGGGGCTAACAACGATTCGAGGAGTAGCTATTGCTCTAATGGTGAGGGTGATACTTGTCATGATGGGAGAAATCATAGAAACCGACCCGAGCTGGCACCACGCACCACCGGGGGTGATCCCTATGACTTGGTAGGACCCCCCGTGTTCAGATACCGAATTCGGTCAGTCCCAACGCCCTGCAGGTTTCATGCTCCCAATATTGAAAAATATGACGGTGAGACAGATTTGATGATTTGGTTGGTAAACTACCAACTCGCCATGAAAACGGCATCCACACTGGACATGTTTTTCATAATTCAATACCTCCCGATCTACCTCACTAGCTCCACCAGAAACTAGCTAAACAACCATCGGGAAGGCATGATCAAGAGATGGGCTGACCTCGAAAAGGCATTCTATAATCACTTTGAGGGGCTTACACTAAGCCAGGCACCTCATGGGACCTCCTGGGATGCAAACGCTAGACCGGTGAGAGTCTTCGTGATTACATAAAGCGCTTCACACAGCGCAAGAATAAGCTCGAGGACGTCCCTGACGCTAGCATCATAACCGCCTTCACCGCCGACGTCGACAGCGAACCCCTCATTCAGGACATTGGGCGAAGGAAGAACATTAGTCTCCTTGACATGTTCGCCTTAGCCCACGAGCACGTCGATGCCGAAGATTGCTTTAACACCGATAACGGAAAATATAAGTCGTGACTCACCGATGACGTAGACCAATCCCCACTAACCAAGAAGGATCACAAGCGTCGAGGTGAGCTCGTGGCCAATGCCGAGAAACAAGAAGGTAACAAATTCAAACAAAGCCGTGGAGGCTGTGCAAAATTCGACGAGATCATGAACTAGACATATCAAAATCATGGTTTCCCGGTGAATTACTTGGCCAGGGACTGCCATACTTACAAATGTGAGATCATTGAAGCTGGCAAGGACAAGATGAAGGGTGGCCGCCTGAAGAAAGGGAAGGACGGCACTGTTGAGGATGACGAAGGCGACTACCCTAACATCGAGGGCGTCATGATCATCTTTGGGGGTCCACAGGCCTACGAGGACCGCCATCGTGAAAAGGTAACCCGGTGTCTCATCTTTGCCACTACACCTGCAGTTCCTATTTATTTAAGATGGTCGGAGCACCCAACACCTTCAATAGGGACAACCACCTTGATCACATCATCGAGGCTGGTCGGTTCCCTCTGGTGGTCAGCGCGGTCGTGGGAGGTGTAAAAATGATCAAAGTCCTTATGGACAGAGGAAGCAGCATAAACATCCTTTACAAGGATGTGTTTGAGAAGCTGAACATCGAGACAAGAAAACTGTGTCCCCCGCATTCTCCGTTCCAGGGATCGTCCTCGGACAATGGATTATGCCCCTCAGCACGATCACTCTGTCTGTCACTTTGGTGACCAGGTACACTACTACAAGGAGACACTCTCCCTTGAAGTCGTAGACTTCGAGGGTCCTTACCACACTATCTTTGGGAGACCTTGCTATGCCAAATTCATGGCAATCCCTAGGTACACCTACCTCAAGCTCAAGATATCAGGCTCCCATGGTCTCATCACCTTCGTGGGTAGTTTTCAAGATGCATACGAGTGCGAGAGGCTAGCTATTGAACAGGCCCACGAGACCTGATCCTGGATGAGTCAAAACATGCCTACCAGGATAAATAAGAGACAGGCTCGGGAATGCCCCAATGCTCGCCTTGATCCCTAGAGCACTAGCTCACAGCAGAAACCCTGGCCAGTGTTTTACCTCTCGATTCTACGGTTTCTACTTCGCCGGCTACACTGGTGCCACCAGAGGCACCCGACTTGCCCGAAGAAGCAAAACCAGACGAGGAGAAAGATGACCCAGCCACCAGGGAGGACTCGTGACCGGGGCCTAGAGCATGGTGCAAACCACAATAAACTCGGGTCAACCCCGAGCAGAGGAGGGACAAAGACAACAGGGCGAACCCCACCAGTGCTGTTAATACACACTAATCATTGCTCTCCCACCTTTTAAAAAAAGAAATATATATGGTTGCCATGCACAAAAGGGTTTTATGCCTCAGACGGCTAAGGAAACACTTTCCTAAAGAACGGTTCAGGGGCTATATCCTAAATGCTATGCAACATCGCACCCCGAGTAAAGCCATACTGGCCAGTCGACACTTGTGCTCGGGGGCATTGCACTAACACAGCAATGCCAAAAAAGTTGCGTTAATGTGTGTGGTCTCAGCACTCAGACATGTTATACTAACCTGCCCGAGTGCTCAGGGGTTGCAACTACAATTACGCAACTACCTATCTGTAATGTGGAATTTTATTCAGATAATATTTTACACAAAAAGCAAACCAACAGAACCTGACCTCGAGGAGTGTCTTTGATGACTTGATCTACATTTACAATCACCACAATGGCATTGGTGGCGACACCGAAATTGGCTATCAGTCGTGTGATGTCGATGTCTTCGGGCACCTCCATCCGCGATGGGAACCCAGGCTCTATCGCATGCAGGTCCACCTCCGGCTGAAGACGAAGGTGAGCAGCAGCAAGGGCCTTTGCGGCCCCATGGCGAATGCCATGTGCCGTCACCTCCCTGATTCATGCTAGGAGACCGAGAGCCTACTCGGAAAGGCCTGACCCCTTTGGTTACACCAACTCGACGGTGGCCGCCACTGCCCTCTCCAGCGCCATGCAGCAGTTGCTATTAATTTGTGCCATGGTGGCACTACCACGTGCCCAATCCAATGACTCCTCATGTAGATGAGTCACTTCCACCAGTCTGTCAACCAGCTCCTCATTGGCCTGGCAAAGATCCATCGCTTCAACCAGGACAGCGCCGAACTGCTCTTGAACAGCTAAGAAATGCAGAGGTTCAAAGTCAAGACGAAAAGCACTTGCGTAAAGGAAACAAAGAAGTTCAACTCATCGGCGAGCTTAGTGCGGGTTGCCACATTGGCAGCCCTAGCGTCGGCCGTCACCCTATCTGTGGCGCCGAGCACGGTCTCGGTTGTCGCAAGGCACTCCTTCAGCTATTCCACCTCCCGACATCCATTTCGATGGGATTGCCCGGCCATGGCCAGCTCCTCTCATACGGTATAGATGTCGTGCTTGTCTCCTTTAGCCTCCTCATCATCGGAGGAAGAAGGTGAGGCCGACGCCAACACGGCCTGCATTGCTAGGGGACATGATGGCGACAGGGCCTCTCGGATGGTGGCGGGCCACGGCAATGAGCGTGCCAATGAGAAACCATTACACCAAGAAACACATCAGATTCATCCCCGACGAAGTCAATAGCAAGATCTATCCTTACCTGAACCCCATCAACCCCATGCAGAAGGCCTGAGCAGAGGGAGGCATGCCCCTTCCAGCAGATCCCTCCTTAGGCTCCTCCCGCTAGCGCTTCTCTCTGGCCATAGACGGTAGGCAAGATCTGACAACGACAGGAGATGTGACGAGCAAAGGAAGGTGAGCGTGCAAAGGCTACTATGCAAATGTACTAACTCCCCTCCTCCATTCCTCTATTTTATAGGAAGGGGACGCTCACGATCGATGGAATCCAGCAGTCTCCATGGGCAAAAGCGGGAGTTAAGGCCTAGCTACACCCCCATGATCTCTGAGAGGCACAGCTTCCGAGATAGACGTGTGGGGAGACAAGCCGCCAAAACTGATGCCTCAGCTTCGTAGAGAAGGAACCCATCCGCGTAACCGCAGAGGCCGTGGGGCCAAAAGGTCCAAAATCCGACGCACCATCACCTGAGCCAGTGTAGGCGAGTAATCTAACACTCAGACGGGGTACTCAGCATGGCTTACCCCCTCGGCAGGTGTAAGTGGTGGTGATTCATTCACTATCAACCCTGCCCCTCTAGAGTTAGGGGGTATTCGGGAGGGTCACTAGTCTGATCCTAAAACCTCTGACACTTCGTGTCACGTAAATCTCCCAACACCTGGACGAGCTCGAAGTACCTTATTTTAGTAGATGTATGCCCCTTCGGAGGAAACCGAAAAAATGGTTAGCCCATGGCTATAACCAAAGTACGAGCTCCTAAAATCTAGAAAAAGAATTTTATGACGTGCCCCGCAAGTCAAGCTTTCCTAGAATCCGGCAGTTCATACGGTTGTTGTGAAACCACGAGAACCGGTTGATGACCAGTGCTAGCTCATCGTCCCCAAGTGCCTCCATCTGCTCCTCTGTAACAGATACCAGAGAAGACAAGGCAAAGGAAATCTATGAAGGATTAGCTGAAGAACTTGAACCATTACCCAAAACCAAAGCCATGGTAGGTGTAGATGGATTCTTGATTTTGGCTTGGTCTGGTAATCGACCTCGATGGACTTGAACTTGCTAAAATGCTCATTTCGGTGAGGGTGTCATAGTTAGCGGACTCAATGATAGCGGACACCTTCACATTCCAAACCTTTCGATCTAGGGCATATAGTAACTTGAGAGCCCTCTCATGATCCTCGTAAGGCAGCTGCGGCTTGTTTGCCCGCATCTTGTTCACAATCGACATAAAGCAAGAAAACATGGCATCGATAGACTCTCCATCCAACTAAGAGAAGTTCTCATATTCACGCTTGTATGTCTCAAAGAGTCTGGTTTTGACCTATGCGGTTCCCTCGTGACAGCTCTGAAGCCTCACCCAGGTATCTCGAGCAGTAGTACAATCAGAGACCTGCTCAAACTCAGAAAGCAAAAGACTCAAAAAGAGAACACTACGAGCCTTGCTATTTGCATTGTGTTGGTCAATTTGCTCCTGACCGACAACAGCAGCAAGCACCATGTAGTTAGGATCCTCACAAATCTCCTAGACCCGCTAGTCTATGCCTTGAAGATGAGCAGACATACGGATCTTCCAGCAGGGGTAGTTTGTTCCATCGAAGAATGGCGGCTTGCTGAAACCACGCTCCATGTTGCCTTTGTGGATCACGGACCATTATGGTGGAATGATCCTTAACCGGCTACGATATCAATTGAAGGACAGGAAACGGCGACTAGAGGGGGGTGAATAGGAGCCTCAAATTTCTTTCAAAATATTTAGCTGCTGTCCCAAAATCAAACCCCAAAAGCAAACGCACGCAAGATCGATTAGTTCACGAGCCAAATGGTGGCTAGGTACCTCCGGTGAAGACCAAAAATACTATGGAACAAGCGAGAACAAATGAAAACAAGTGCACGATGGAATGAGTGAAAACAGCCTACACTGCACAAGTGCGGACTGTCTGAGCCTCAACCGCGGACTATCTGAAGTTCGAACCCTGAACAGTCTACCGGCCAACTTCGGACCGTCTGACATTCGAGCCTCAAAAAACGACCGAGAGAAAATGCTTTTGTTCCGGTCGAAACAGGGAGTGCGGACTGTCTGGGCCATAGAGGCGGACTGTCCGCGGCCTGAAGAACGAGCAGACGTAGAAAGGGAGGAAAGGAACCGCGCTGTTGCTGGTGCTCGGGCGCGCGGCTCTAGAGCCCGTCACCGAAGGGAGAACACCGATGCGCGCCTGTGGGATCTGAGCGACCAGATAGGGGAAGCCACGTACAGCTGCTGGAGCACGGCAGGGTCTGCACCGCCGGCACCGCTGTTCCCAACCTAGAGACCGCGAGAACGACTCAGAGACAACCGCCGCTCAAGAGAGCAAGCACAGCGCCTGAGCACTGGCCTTGGTGGCGTTGCTGCTGACTCGATTGGGACTGCCCCTATGCTCGATCTTCTCCTGATTCCCCAAGCCACGAACAAGAGAGACAGGGAACGAGACGAACAGAGGAGCCTCAGAGAACGAACAGAATAAAAGGCATTCAAAACATGCCACGAAAACCAACCAAAAATTCAACGATTCATTCCCAAAATTCACAGAAATGAAATTCACCACGCTACGAACCTAATCCCAAAAATCATCGGGATTGACCCAAACTCCAGGAAATTGGAATTGAGGCCATGCACAAAATTAGAGAAAAAGAAGAACAAAAATCACAGCTTCAGAATAGGAATCTCGGAGGACTTCGAATCTCAGAAGTGATTACACAAATTTGGAATTTGTGGACCTCTCTCAAGAACATTAGGAGAGGGGAAACCTAGGGCAAGAAAAAATGGAAATGGGAGAAGTAAGGGTCATGGGGCACCCTCATTCTATTTATTAGGAGGCTATTACACAATCCTAGTTTTGTCCCTAGATATTTTTGAGCCGAACCACTGACCCGAGGGCGTAATGGTCCAACTCTTTTTTAGTTGATCGGACGGCCCTGCTTCCTTCACGAATTTGCTTCTCCTTGACGCAACCTTCGTGATTCCGCCACGTGTCGCCCCTTTCCTTCTCGGAACCTCCGCTCAGGTTTTGAGGCCAAACCCGCGAAACTGTCCACCGGTGGTTTTGAGGCTCAACCCACCAGCCGTCCTCGACCGGCCGGCCGCCAAGTCTTCCAGAGCCTCGCTCGACCGCCGTCTTGACTCGGTCAATACGGTCACTCCACCATGTATATTTACGCTTGTTGATGTCCTTAGATGTCAGCCACCGTAGCCGGTCACCCGGCCTTCTGGTCCCTCGGTCTAAGCATCATGTCTGTTCTTTACCACTCCCGGTAAATCAGCAGGGCACGTGCCTACTTGACCTTTACCTCGCCGTCGACCACCGCCTCCGAGCTCCACACCTGCGCACCACAAGTGAAGAGACATGTTGCACAACCCAAAGTACCCAAACTCAACCCAAAAATGCAAATCACGTTGACAATCACTCATCACAAATCCGAACCACAAAGGCACATATCAACCTTGTGTTCGCAACTTCTCCTGTTATTTTCTATGTCTAACCCTTTCTTTTCAAGCTTCCATGTTTGGAAGTAGCGGTAGTAAGGGCTCGAGCTCTTAGCAGCCATGTTCGCATGAATGAGAACGAAAAATTGAGGTGTTATTTTATAATGAGAGAACGTAAATGTTCCTGTTTCCGGAACGTGGAACATGGGATGTGGCTGCTAAGCTCAAGCTTATCCTGTTTTGGTGCTAGATCCGCGAATATGCAGTCTAAACAGTTTTTAACACGTTATTAACCGGTCAAATTTTGAACAACTACATCTAAAAACATTAATGATCGGCATGCGCAGAACTCCATGGTGAAGCTAGCTAGGACAGACATCCACGCTACATTACCTGTATCTGAGAAGATGGCGAAGGATCAAAAAGCAGAAAGGGATGCTTTGGACGGCCGAAAAAGTTCTCTTGATCATTATCGACTGCGGAAAGGCTTTGATGGAGGTCACAGGTCAGGTTCGGTTCCTTGCACCGGGCTGCGCTTGCCGCGTGCGTGATTGGAATTTGGAATGCACCGCATGCTGAAGGCAGTTGAACGTTGCGGCTGACAATCTGTATAGCCCGAGGCCTGTGCGGCTGTGCGTCAATTTTTTCCAACTTTTTCCGAGCAAATTCTTCCATCAGCCTGTGCGTCAAATTAGGAAGGCAGAGGACACAGGATAGATGTTTACGTATGTCATGTCGCTTGCCCTCCTCCTCTCTCTCTCTCTCTCTCTCTTTCTACTCTCCGGTTAAGCAAGATAACCTGTTACGCAACCCACTCTGAGGCCGAAAACTTGCTACCGAGCGTGACAATTGGTCTCATTCAAGGACATATTGGCAAATCGGCAGATTATCACTAGTAGCCAAAGTCCATTATGCACAATGGAATGTGAGAGCATAAGAGCATTCATCATGCTGTTTTCCAGTATTCGAGAAATGCAGTAATGAACGTTAGTTCAGCTGACAGAATGGGATCTTCGATCCTAGACCTTTTTTTTTCAGGAACACACGGGAGAATTGTATATCATTATGCTAAAAGCAAAAATAGGATTAGATCCCAATACAGATCACATATACACACAAAACACCTAGTAGGAATAAAAACTCACGCGCCTAATAACTTTAGATATATACCAACTGGCGCAAGGGCAAGGAGATGGGACACACCTCAAGCCCCAGCCAAACTCCAAAACCTCCGTTTGCACAAAACAAATGATTGTGGCTCCAGGGTTATCAGAGGTAGGATGAAGAGAATTAATAGCAGTAACAGCTTGGTATATGTGGTGGAAGAGGAGACAAACAACACATGATCAACTAGTGCAAAAGTCGGTGTGGTCGGCACAAACTATATCAGCTCTTCTTGTCAGAACTATGCTAGATCGAAGAAGAAGAAGAATAAGAAGAAGAAGAATGTGGGAATCACAAGGCACGGGGATAGAAGCAGCCAGCAGACAATTTGTGAAATTAACAATGTGTTTGGTTTATGGAGTCACCCTATGCTTCATGAGGTGATGCTTCATGAGTTCATCCCATGAATTTTGGTGGAATCAACTCATTCTTCTTGCATATACTAATTATTAGCTTATGAGGAATGAGGTGGTGATGGATCAACTCATTCCATTCTATAAATCAAATACAAAAAGTGAGGAGTAAGAAGATGATGGATCAGCTTGTTCCTCAAACCAAACACATCATAAATGTTGATGTGGCTTTCTCAAATGGAGAACAAAAGGGAGCCACTAGTGTTGACTTGTCTTGTGAGACTAGTCTAGGGTCTTTATTGTTGCAAGAAGTTGTGGCATTCCAAACGCGGATTCTACTTCAACAGCTGAAGCATATGCTCGATGAGATGGTCTTCTGTTGGCGAGTCAGATAGCCCAAGACTCATTATTCAATCAAACTATTTAGAAGTGGTGGATATTATAAAGATGGAAGGCAATTCAATTGGTGTTGCATCTGCTATCTACGAGGAGGACACATTTTTATGTCTTGGGTTTTCTAATATTAAGTTTGATTATTGTCCAAGGTGTTGACGCTGAAAATGACCCCGAGCCAACACACCAACAAAGGCTTTAGATGTCTAAAGAGGTTGCAAACAACCTGTAACGCAACAAGAATGCAACGTAATCGACCAAACCGATCTAGAGACCGATAAGGCCGATGTAGAGCCTATTCTTGGCTGAAAAAGCTCCCGAACTTCTCTCGGGAACACCGTCAGGGAGGAGTACGTGGAGGATCTTCTAGGACCAGTAAGGCCGCCTAGGATGCCGCTGAATCTCGCCGGGAAACTCAACAAACAGCAGGAGAGGTTGGGAGAGGAGTAAAGGGGTAAAAAGAGTTGATAGATGTGTTTTTTGACGATTGGATAGATGAAAACTCAATCGGCCATGATCCTCTCATATATCTAGAGGGGGTGGTCTTATCCCAGTAGGAAACATCTCCAAGACGCGTTCTCCAAGTTTCCCATATCAAAAATATACCAAAAACCGATTTTAGAAAGTCTCCAACTTGGTTTCCAGTACAAATCGGCTTAGGCGACAGGGGGATCGGCTAAGCCGACTTTTGCGGGCTAGTTTAGCCCCCCGCGGGCTGGCTGTAGGGCCAGTCAGCTTAGCCGACTTGGGCACTCGGCTAAGCCGACTGGAGGGGGGGGGGGGGCGGCCTAGCCGACTAGAAAGTCGACTTAGCTGATTGGCTCGGCTCGCTGGTGGCTCGCCGTCTTCTCCACACGTTTCGTTCGTTATTTTATCCTGCCGCTTGACCTGTAACATGTCCATGATGTTTATAATTTGTTCATGGTGCCCAAAACCACCTTGGGACATCTTTGAGTGTCAACACAAGGGAAACCAATAAAGTAGTGCATATTTTAGCTTGTAAACTCTTTAGGATCCCTGTCCATTTATTGGGAATGGGATCCTCTAAATTTTATTTTGGTGCAATTAACCAATGATGTTACTATTACTTGAAATCAAATAAAGTTGCCATGATGGCTTTCCCTTAAAAAAAGGTCAGGGCTTCGGGGAAGCGATGACACAGCTTGTTGTAGTCCAGAGACGCATCTTTGATCCGACATTGGACTAGAACTTATATGGCGGTAGAAGCCCCCCCCCCCCCCCCCCCCCCCCCCCCCTTCTGATTTGGTAGTTGCTGCAGAATCTTCACAGGAACAGACACACTTTTTTTATATAATGAACAGACACATACTTCTCTTCCCCAGGAATGCAGGCAGGGTCCGATGCACAGAATCAACCGGCATAAGAGCTTGATCCAACTGCGAGACATGGATCACAGGATGAAGAGGGAGGAAGGTTCAGACAGTACGCCACCTTGCCAATTTTGTTCAAGACCTGAAATGGACCAAAAGACCGGAAACTTAGTTTTTTATTAGCTCTGTCACTCTGTCAGAGATAGAGGCTTGGATGTAGTGCTGCAATTTGATGTAGACCCAATTGCCCGTCCTGAATTCTCTGTCCGAATGCTTCCTGTCCGTCTTGTGTTAGCTCGTTCCAAGTGTTGACGTAACAGAGCTGTTTTCAGCCCCCTGTGTTGTAACCAAGTGGTTAGCTCTGGTACTGAACAGGCCATGGAATTAGTCAGGCCAAAATGTTGAGGGTGACCATACAGACTTCAAAGGGGGAGCAACCACATGTTGATTGTTGAGGGTGACCAGCAACAGAGAGCCAAGAATACCATTTGTGTGCACAAAGCATGGCAAATAACCTTCCAAGTATTGATTCATCCTTTTTGGTTTGCCCGTCGGTTTAAACAGTTCCTTCCATAAAGTGCTAGTGAAGATACCGTCCCTGTCAGAGATAACGTACTGGGGCTGACCGTGTAACATGTAAATGTGGTCCATGTAAGCCTTTGTCACTTGGCACACAATGAAAGGGTGTGTTAATCCCACAAAGTGAGCAATTAGTTTGTCCATAACAACCAGAAATCCAGAATGCAGTTATAGTTTGAGGAGTGAGGCACTCCTTCGATGAAATCGGGACTCAGCATTTGCCATGATTGCTTTGGGACTGGCAGGGACTGAAGCAGCCCAGGATTTTGACTTCAGTTTAAAAATGTTAGGTGAACTACTCAAATTCGATTCATAAACATAAATAGAAGTGAAGAGAAAAAAAGTAAACAAATATAGTAACAATACTAGATAGAGTCAAAATAGCCAGAAAATGTATGAAAAGGACTTGTTAACGATCAAAACAAATATGAGCTCCATGATATGTTCATATGTGGTTTGCTGTAATGCTGTTACAGTACTTTTTGAAAAACAATGCTGTTACAGTACTGCTTGCAGATTAGGCCATGTTCGCTTGTCTTATAAGCCGTACTTTTTCAGCGAAGAAACAATATTTTTCTCTCACAGCAAATCAGCGAGCAGTACTTTTCAGCTTGTCTTTTCAGCTCTGAATAAGGATATAATCAATGCTTGAATGCTGATACAAATAACTAAATAAGCACCACTAAACCTTTGGTCTGACTCGGCAAAACAAGCGGCTTTGGGCTTTTGATCCATGTTTGCATCTGGTTTCCTACAAACACTAATCTACATAACAATTTTTAAAGATTTTTTGTCAGTATGCTGACTAAAACTGATCTCGTTTATGGAAGTATTCTACATTCAGCACTTAAAAAGTGCCTTAGGGAAATCCTAGAAAAAATATCATAATAATTTTTCCTATAAAGAAAAATGCATGTACTTGAGGAAATTGTTGCTGGTACTTCAGACATTTTATTCTGTGGATAATAATGGTTCGACTCTAACTATTACTTTTTACAGGATCCTAGAAAGCTCTTGAATTCTTGTTAGAAATAACTGCATATCTAAAATCATAATAGCATAATACATGCTTAAGACATATGTAGTGGCCTGCAACCTATAAAATTTGTAGTGCAGCACTATTTGATTCAAACATGTACAAATTCTAAGTGAAGGAAACGTACTAACCATAGTGACAAAACCTTCCTTCTGATTTTACATAAATCTCTCTGTAGCATATTGCATCCAGTATTCCCACCCAAATTGTCTGGTACGATACCTCTGAGGACAATTAATGTTTTCTACTATGTACCTGCGGTAACATGATTATTTCTACTAAGAATTTTTCGTCTGGCAAAAAAATATATTCCTGAGTTTATGATCCAATTCGAATGTAAATATGGTAGAGGCTAGAACTTGGTTCCCTTATCTAAAAAAAAAAATCGAATGTAAATAGAAATCTTTCATATATCAAAATAACTATCAAAACTCTCAAGACCAAAACAGAATAAATTTGGTAGAGACCTATCTTCCAAATGCTCCACAACCAGCATGCATGGCAACCTTCATTTTTTCATTTATGAATGATGAAGGTTGAGATGAAAGAGTGCTTACATAAGTTTCTCAAGGTTTTACAAATAGTCCAACACTTCCATCTCATCATATAATTCTCTCCGCTTCTTCAAAACCCTTGGTCTGTCATTGACTATTTCTAGGACCTATATTACAAAAGTCATACATCAACGACCAAAATAGTGTTTTTTTTCTGAAATCTGAGCCATCACAGAATAAGGGGAAAAAACATCTGTATGAGCATCCACATATTGACAATCATAAAGGGTGGAATTTTATAGATGGAAAAAGAGCAAGTCATTTACTTAAAAAAAGGTTTCACTAGCAGAAATGATGTCATTATTTGGACACACAGGTTACAAAAGATAAAGTTAGTATTAATGCGATGCAGAGGATCACCAAATACAGCTCTTGAATAGGTTAGCGACATGTTTCAGTGTCAAACAGCAACAAATAGAATCTTTTGACTTGTTTCAAAAAAAAAAAAGAATCTTTTGACAAGAATCAGCAGTTCAGCAGTCCTTTCAAATTTTCATTGTCTTAAGGAATCTTATTTTTCTAAGAGATTTCAATCTCAGAGAGGAGACTGCACCTCTGGCCTTGAGTAAAGAATACCAGAGGACATGCCCACGTCAACACACCAGACTTTGCCATCACATTTACTGATAACAAAATAGTAGTCAGTGATTAAGTTATCCATCAGTTTAATTGGTATCTCATAAATCTCCTTTAAGATTCTTATTAAATCAAATCACTGATTGAGATTAAGAGAAACAGATACCAGTTCACTCCATGCATCTGGGGTGTGTGCCCTACTACCATCCCTTTGGCTCCTACAGCTTCTAGCGTTTGTTCAGCAACAATAGAAGATAGCTGAAACCAACATAACATTTGTCGAAAAATTTGTGAAGTTCAGAAGAATTTTTCAGTTCTTTGTCGTATACTTAACGGCTTAGATTTTTTTTTCTTACCATCAAAGCACGGCGTGTTCTTTCGGCAGGATCTTGTGAGTACAATCGGCTCCATACCACGCTGTCATAACCTCTAGTAGCTATGAAGGGGATGTCTATCTCATCATCTCTGTCTTCGCCTGAACATTTCATCCATATTGATACTTCCCTGTTCATACGCTCAATCCCATATTCAACTGCAAATAGGAAGAGAGCGAATTGAGATACTTAGGTTCACCTGATGCAATATGTATTATCAAAAAAGAGCATATGTGATTAAATTGAAATTTTGTTATATCACAAGATTCCTGCTTGATAATGCTAGGCTCAAGCAAGAGCCTCTTCTGCATTGGGTTTATGCAGTGATCCTGTCAGGCAGGTTCTGACCCTGAAGCCGATTTGTGTTTTAGACTAAGATCACGTATGCAAACTGCAAAGGGTAGCAAAGATGCAAAGGTAGGTAAAGGGGCTCACCATGGTGAGGAAGAAGGCCACCGTGACAAAATACCCAGTCATTGATTTTGAGGACAACAGGATGCTGTGCCAATTCACAAGCTAGCGGACCACCTCGCTTGAGAAGAGATGATCTTGCAGCAAAGCCTTTCTGCTTCTGTCACAATATTGGAAGGCCAACAATTCAGAAGCAGAAGAAGAATATATATAGCCTCATCAGTCATCAGTGCATTTTTTTCAAATCGGTTCTGCTAATGACTTACTAGAGCCTCAGGGATCAGTTAAGGGTCCCTTTCTTCATGGAAATCATCATCACAAAGTGTTGGTCTATTTGGATGATGAGAAATGACATTATTTTCAGAAATCTAGCACACTCGGTTCACGGATGCAGGAATGTCTTCAAAAATGAGTTTGCCTTAGTTATTCTAAGTGCAAAGGCACGATTTCACCCTTTTATAGATCAATGGCTAGTCAACTTTGTATAATCTTAGCTATTTTTTCCTCACCTTTTATGTCTCTTGCTTTGTACTCTGTAAGACTTTGTAATCTTGTTTGTATATATCCTACTATAAAAGAGCGAGTTTTTTTTAAGAGGGTCTCCCTGCGTAATAATCGTTGGATCTGGACTTCGTGCTATATGAGCTCTCCGTCATACGTGATCTTACATCTTATAAGATGTAACAGTCCGGAACTCAAACTCACGCACCTTACATTATTACCAGTTCGGATGTCGTTCCGTCCCGTAACAAAATCGGAGATTTGCACGATCCTTAAATCACGGTCTACACGAGAGCCTCTTTCCTTTCATCGATAATGTGGGCAATACGGCCTCGTATAACTTCATGAGTCCGGCAAAAACTAACTGCTGCATTCCATGGCGACGGACTTGCACGCAACACACGTTCACGTATTCAGGCGGTGTGTCATCGATGGAGCTGTTCCTGCACAAGTTCTCTCCGACGTGTACCATCGGAAAGTTCAAAGCTGCTGACGGCCATGGTCTTCAGGTCGCCCCTGAAAGTGGCGAGCCTGCTGACCACCTGGCGTCACGGGTCGCGGCGGGGCGGGGCCGCAGATCTTCCATGGTCCTGGACGGCACCGCATCAACCCTCGCGAGCGAGGCAAAGGTCCTCTCCGACACTCATGTACCCTGCGTGGGATGCGAGCGCGCCTACAGCGACCTGCGCTGAACGTGGTGACGGCGAGGTCAAAGGTCGTCCTCAATCTGTCATTGATAAGTTGTTGGAGAAGCCTGTCCGTGCGACAACCAGTACAACTGAACAACCCGACGACCTTCATCACGTTACGTGCATCATCAACCATTGCCATCGTTACTCTGTTTTCCACACCTGGCTTGATTAATACTCTGCATGCCATCGCAGGCGCAGGAAGTGGAGCTGCAACTCGTGCGATTAGCGCACTTTATACAAGCCATGCATGTCCATAAAGCCGGAGTACGTTGTATTTTAGCTGCAGGTTTGATACTTTTTATTTCCGGGGAGCTTGGCGAGGGGCGCCGGGTCGTGGAGAACGTCCTCGACGAGACCTAAGTCCGTCACTGTTTATGTATTGATCTTGCCGTCGGCGTCCAATGCAACGATGCCCACGCCCTCCTTCCCGCGGTGCTGAAGCTTCTACAGGCCAAGGTAGCAGAGCGACGACGCGTCCGGGTCACCAATGAATCCGAACATGCCACACTCCTCTCAGGGATGGTCGTCACCGCCGGCGTCGAAGAAAAACGGCACGACGCGGTGGGAGCGAGACGCGTGGCGCGGTGCTGCAGCTCGAACTGCGAGGGCTTGGTGGAGCACCTGAGCTGGTAGTGCTATTTGACATAGTTTTCAAAAACACGTGCGTGTCACACGTGCATATTTGCTAGTTTTTAATAAAATTCCAGTAGGGGCTTCAACCCCTCCTGTTTCGTAAAAAAATGACTTACTGGATGTAAATTATTTATTTCACTGTTCATCTAGAGTTGGTTTATTTATTGTCTACCAAGGCCCTGTTTAGTTGCAAAATTTTTTGACATTTCCTGTCACATCGAATCTTTGACGTATGCATGAAGCATTAAATATAGATAAAAAATAAAACTAATTACACAGTTTAGACGAAATGGACGAGACGAATCTTTTAAGCCTAGTTAGACCATGATCGGACACTAATTACCAAATAACAACGAAATTTGCTACGTGTCATTTTGCAAAAAATTTTGCAACTAAACCGGCCCCAAGTGACCAGCACAAGATTCTTGTTTACCTTGACGAAGTCCCAAGGACGCCAATCGCCATTAGGCAGAGCTCCATATTCTTTCTTCCGTCTTTCACAGACATTAATCCAGTTGAGAAATGCATTATCCCAGTTGCCATCACATTCATCCAAGTAGTCAAGGAAGCGTATGCACTCGTCAAAGCCTCCCGGATCACAGTACCGGAAATCGCCTTCCACATTCATGGTTTCATGGTTTCCGTTAACCTGTTCAAAAATCAGGGTCCATGCATATCATTTAGAGTTAGTGGCATACAAGGAGTAGCGGAGTGGTAGACGTAGGCAGACCTGAAATACAGCACCGCCTTGAGATTTGGCTTGCATGTTGAGCGAGCTCAACAGGGAGAGTATGGCAATTTCATCTTCACCACGATCAAGGATGTCACCAACTTGAACAAGTACCTATAATGACACAAGCATATCATTTATTATACATCTATTTTCAGAATTTCAGTGGGGAGGCAGGGTATAAAAGGTGTGCAAACTGCAGAGGCTAATGTGATTGCGAATTTGTGATGTAGCAGCAAACTTGAGAAATAAGTACAGTATCAGTATAACGGACCACCAATATTATTTATGTACTGAAACGTGCAATGCTAAAGATCTGAACGAGATATATGGAGGGCAGGAGGGGATTTACCGTGCGCCCGCCTGTCCACAGATGGCCCTCTGATTCCGCGCTCAGGACGCCGGCCAGCACCAGCGCGGCTCTCGTCTGGGAGAGATCCCCGTGGACGTCGCCAACTGCGCCCGAGGTTGAGACGTTTGATGCACGAACGTGCAGTACTGTACCGTACCGTACGTACTGAATGAATAAATGAAGGGGCTAGCTAGACGACTGACATACGTACTGGCGACAATGCGGCGGCCGGGCGCGGAGACGACGGTGGGCGGGTCCCCGTCGACGGTGACCGGGCGCGCGGGTCCTCCTACCCCCGCGTCGTTGGCGACGGCGCGGCAGGAGGAGGGGGACAAGGCGAACCTGCCGCTGCTGGTCCTAGGATAAGGCGGAGCCACGAAACCCAGCCTGAGCGCAAGAACGGCCATAGCAAGGTAGCTAGCAACCCGTTTCTTGACAACTACAAGGGCTACCTGAGCTATGAAGAGAGGGGGAGCGAAGGCGGCAAGCGAGGCGAGAGGCGGGCAGCTGATGCTTCCTGCTCTTCGCTGTAAAATTGAGCGGCTAGGAAGTACAGACGTGTAACTGGGCAAGGAAGTTCTTGGTGAGGGAGGCGCGGGCGAGGTGACCTGTGAGCCAGTCGTTTGCAGATTGAGTTCTCACTCTGCTCGGTGCTCGCTCGCAGGTCGCAGCGAAGAAGAGATGGGCTCCCCGTGCGGATGGGCTCCCCGGCTCAAAGTTGAAAGCCCAGCCCAGCTCGCAGTGGCGGAGACCATCTCCAGGCAGTGGCGTATTGCGTTGATCACCGTTACGCCAGCAGCAAATCCAGAATCAATCCTGTCTTCTGTTGACTTTTGTCCTCCCTCCCACTGCGTTTTCCCACATAAAGGAGAACCAAACGACCAATCCCTCAGTCATCTCAATGGATCAAGATTCTAATGTCACCCGCTACCATTCCAGGGATTGATGAGTACATATGGCACGTTCTCAACTTCTCTAGTATAATTCCATTCACGATAACGATGATTACATCCCAAGAAAAAAGTTTCTGAATATTCTATCATGCATTATATATGGCCGCCACTAAAGTGAACGACACAATGCATATATTTACTATCTACGATAGGAAATAATTTGTAACAAGTCAAACGCTGCAAGTTTTAACCAAAAATTAGGCAAACCACACGGGCACAATGCTTAGCCTAGCTATATAAATTTGCCTCGGTATATACATATATTCAACAAATGATTATTGGGATATACTAGTAAAAGACATTTAAGTCATTAGTAATTGTTTTTTTATTATTTACACAAAAACTTAGATCCTTTTTATTTTGAAGTGTATTGCCAAATAGAGTGGCGTGACTCGACCACCACCTCAGTGACAAACGTGGAAGGTGTTCGTGCCAACATTGACCGCATTCCTTTTTAGATGGATGAATTACGTTGAAACAATGTTCCTAAAGAGTCACACACAGTGCCATGTAAAGGATTTGCAGAGACGATCGACTCAACCGCCTCTATCTATCCATCTCTATAAATCAGAAGCAGCTATCTAGCTGCAACTAGACATTAATTTATAGTGGTGGTTGGAAACAGGAGCATCTCTACGAATCAATTTCGAGCCGCCACTAAAAAAACATTTTCTAGAAATCACAAATCTAGTCCAAAAAGTAAAATATTTTTTTAATTCGAAAAAGCCCGTACAAAAGAGGTCCCATCATTGCGTGTTGCAAGTCACAAGTCATGCAAATATTCGCGTGACATACGCACATTTGCGGCCGGCGGGATTCAAACCAATGAAATACACATGTTTATTATAACATTGAAAAATACTCTCGACTCCACAACAAATAAAGAGGTACTTACTCAAGTTGTGTCTAAAATTAGTCTTTAGAACATTATGTTTGGGCCTTGTTTAGATTCCTTCAAAATTTCAAATTTTTACTTTTCGTTCCATCATATCGAATCTTTGGACACATGCATAGAACATTAAATATAGATAAAAAATTAACTAATTGCACAGTTTTGTTGTAAATCACGAGACAAATCTTTTGAGCCAAATTAGTCCATGATTAGACATTAATTGCCAAATACAAACGAAAGTGCTACAGTAGCCAAATTCCAAAATTTTTTGCATCTAAACGTGGCCATCGTCAATCCATAAAAATACTCGTGACTGCTAGAGAAGAGATTTGCCAAGCTGTTCCCGTATCTTAACTATAGGCTGTTGGCCTTTGGAGAGTTCACTTTATGTGTATGCATGCTATCTTCACTACCGCGTCAATCTGTCATCAACTGGGGCGATACATCTAGTGCATGCATATAACCGACAAGCAGTTCATGAGGTAGGTACGTGCCCGGTGCCACCACGCAGGATGCAGGCCGATGGCGGGGGCACAAGGGCACAAGGCAAAGGTGCGCCACGAGACCAAAAACAATTGTGGCACTTCGCCCGCCGCAATCACTTTCACTTGGGAGAAAAAGAAGATTCCGTCGTGAGTGGCAGCAACCCAGAGAACGAAGCGGGGATCGCGCCGGCTCACGACGAATCACTCCATCAATCAATCCGAGAACGAAGGCATCCCGTGCTCGCTCTTTTTCTTTCAGTTCAATGGGTTATTATTGTATCATATATCATGGATTCATCATTCATGGGTGTAGGATCCGCAGAAATCGTCGTCTTCTTTTTTTACCGGAGAGAAAGGGAGAGGAACGCCCTGCTCATCGACACTGTTCTACGCATTATTACAACCCACCATGCATGTCAAGGTTATCTCCGAGTCAGAAAAGGCAAACCACTCACCGATACATAGCGCGTTCGAGTGAATGTGTCGCCGTCCCGCACCACGCAATACCAATAGGCAATAGTTTTCCTTCGTTATGGCCATCCTTGTCTGTCCGCAGGGATTTATTTAGAGTTTAGGATTCTATCCGTCGGGAACATACTTAAATTGTTTACGGGACCTCGAACGTGCTAGCGTCTGACGCTCATGCTCCACTCTATTTCCCGCGCTTGCATATGAACTCCACGCCCCGCCAACACGCCTCTGCCCGCGCCTATGTTTCGCGCACCCATATGGGGCCTGTGCCGCGCGGACGTCGCCTGCACCACTAGACTGCGTGCAGGGACCGCTCGTGCCCCCTCCCGTTTTCCACGCGCATCTCATTTGTAACACCCGATCTACTTTTGAAACATCTAAATACGACGCTTGCAACATATGTCTGAAGACAGATAAAACACTTAAAACATGCTTCTGAAACACTTCAAAAAAACACTTGAAAAAACGCTTAAAACCATTGCAAACATAAGCAACATCCAGAAACACTTGCAACATATGTGTGAAACATATTCAACATCCAGATAAACGCGCTTATAATATATGTCCAAAAACATAGATGAAACATTTGGAACAAATGCTTGCAACATACGTGTGCAACCATTGGAACATATGCTATCCCGATCTCCTTTTGCAACATCCATCTGAAACACTTGCAACATCCATCTGAAACACTTTACAACATACCTCTGAAACATCTGAAACACTTGAAACATACGCTTGCAACATGCATTTTTACCCTTTTTCCGTGCGACGCAGAGCAGAGCGGGGAACGGCCGGTTCTGGCCAGCCGGCGAACGATGGTGGCGTGGCCTGGCAGCGGCCAGCTACGCTTGCGCCTGGCCTGAGCCTAGCTAGCGACGGCCCTTTCTCCTGGTTGCCTAGCCACAGGCGGTGTCCGGGTGCTTGCACGACTGCTGCTGGGTTGGCCCCGGCCAGCCAACACCATTGGCGAGTGCCCAGACCCCGACGGCGGTGAGGAGGCTCATCGGCTCGGTGGAAGCCACCGCGGCTAGAGGGCGGCGCGGGGAGGCGGCCGTGGTGGGTGGGTAGCGCGATGCGGTGGTGGAGAACGCTCTGAAGCCGCAACACGAAGCGAAGCGAGTGGGGTTGGAGATTTCTATCTTTTTTGAGAGAGAAGGTGGGGATTTCTACCCGGTGATGAGATGGAGCACAGCGCGTAGAGGGGTTGCCTGTTGGGCCCGATTACTGTGTAGTCCTATGAATAGGGCATCCGGACAAACGCTCTTCCCAGAGCATTAGCAATTATTTATATATCAAGGTTGTTAAAACGGGAATGCTGGAGTCAGAGCGTCTGATCCAATTCGAAGCCATCGGACACTGCCGTCGGTGGGCCGTGACACGAACCGAACGGCCCAACAGACTCGCACGCTTCGGTCTGTTCCTTTTCCTCAGGATTCCCCGTACCCATTCGCCATCCCGCTGCGCCCCCGCACCACCGCGGCATGGTGCATCATGGCCATGCCGCCGCGCTCGCACTGCCACAGCGTGCTCCGCCATGACTCTCTCCACCTCGCTCGGCCGCCCGCCCGCCTTCATCGCTCTCCATCGCGACAGATCGCGCCAGCATGAGCTCGTGTGCGGCGAGGTCTGGAGCAGTCTTCTCTCCACGACGGTCGCATCTCGATCGAGGCTTCGGCGATGGCATCCAGTGATGCAGACGATATCGAACATGGTAATCCCACCAAGGAGGGGTGACTCACCCAGCAGTGGTGACTCGCCCAACAGTGCTGACTCGTCTAGTAGTGGCGACGATGCGAGAGGAGAGGATGTTGTTGCTCGGCAGAGGCCTCCTCGTGTGGCAGTCAGGAAGGTGTCTATGAGGAAGCCGATGAGAAAGAGAGGCCAACCATCTTCTAGTAGAGGAAACCCTAGCAACATCGGTGTGAAGCAGTCTCCACTGAAGAAGTTCCGCAAGCTGCAATGTGGTGTGAGGCAATCTCCACTGGAGAAGGGCTGCGAGCTGCAAGGTATGAGTGCTATGTAGTAGTTTTAGATGTGACTGACTTTTAGTTGCAGATGTGATGTTGATTATGTAGATTATGCTACCAATATGCTAGGGTTTCAAATGCTTCCTAGTTTCAATTTGATTGATGTGTAGTTGGTGAATATGGTACCATTATGCTAATGTGTAGGCATCACTATGCTCTATCAGAAATCCATTGATTGTTATCTAGTCACCAGTTTCCCCATTTTGCCCTGCACCACTATGCTCTATCAGAAATGCTTTAGTAGTACTTTTCCCTTGGACCTGGTCCCCATAAAGCATTTTTCGATTCTGTCAATACACTTTACCTGTAACCAAGTCAAGTATCACATCAATTTTGAGGCCAATTTTACAATTCATTCTATACAATCATTGTAACAATTTAGATTGGTACATGCTGAGGTGAATTTATGTTGTTTGTTTGTTTCTAGGTAATGAGCCAAGAGCAACTAAAAAATTTAAACACAGATTTTTAGTGTATAGGATACTTGAGCTTGTTGCTGAATTTACTAAAGATCAAGTGGATTGGATTAAGGATTCTGGCCATGGTTCTCTACTGTCTATGTCTAAATTCTGTATTCTAGTAAAGCTAGTCAAGTGGATAATGCGACACACAGATCCTTTGTTGCATGAGTTCAGGTTTGAGGGCAAGGTGATTGTATTTGATCGCCCTCTGTTTGCAAGATATTAGGGTTTAAAAATGGTACAAATCCTTTGGGGTTATTTGTTGATCTTGAGAGGGTTGATGAGTTCCTAAAAATGTGAGATCAGTATAGGGTTGGCAAAAGGGCTAAGCTGAGTAAGTGCGTAGAGGTACTCAAATCAAGTGACGATAAGGATTCGTTCATGAGGGCTTTTATGCTTCTAGCTCTGGGGTCAGTTTATTGTCCAGGTACAACAAATGTGGTGTCCTTGAAGTATCTTCATAGCTTACATGATGTATCCAAGATCAAAGAATTCGATTGGGCTGGCCATATCCTAGAGGTGTTGATGGAAGAGGTGGATAAATACCAGAAATTATGTCCTAAGAAACTTGAGCATGACCATAACATTCAAGGTTGTCTTGCAATTTTCGTGGTATGTCGACTTTCCTTCTTTATGGTGTTTATGATCCATGTACTGTGTTATCTTCAAATCATTGTAATTTTTTTAATATATACCTTATGATTTGGTTGTGTGCAGATTTCATACATGGATCACCTTGATATCCCAAAAGACTGTGGTACGCATCAAATTTGTTATGACCTACCTCGCATTTGCAATGTCTCCAGAGAGGACTTTGAGTTTGTGATGACATACGACATGCACAGGTTGTGGTTGCGTTCGTATGGGAAGCTTCCGGTTTGTACATTTCTTCCTTGTTCTTGTCTTTTTGGTCATTCATAAATGCATTGCATTTAATAACTCTAACTCTATCTATTTGAAATGTCAGTTTTGGGCTGTTACATCGTATTCAACTCCTCCAAGTACAGCTAAGCATCCTATAGCTGATGAAATGCATGTTCAAAGCTCCACAGCATCGCTGGATGATTGGCTGCACCCATCAGGTTGCAGTGGTCAAAGTGCACAGCAGGTAAGGGCATTTTTCAGACTGGTGTAATACTGCTGTAGCAAGCTTATCTGCTATTTTTTTTGTTTGTTGCAATAGATACCTTTCCATGTTGCCCTACATGCCCATCCATGTTTCATAATTTTTTTGTAGTGCTACTATACCCTTTTTCACCTTCTTTTTTTTCTATCCAAATAGGTGCCTGCTTATTACTAGCCCATGATCATAGAGATGAATTCTCTAATCGAGCGTGACATTGACGAGCTTAGCAAGGCTATGGCCACAGATTACAAGGTCAAATGTAAGGCCATATGCCAGAATCGTATGGCAGAGACGATAGCTAAGGTGGTCAACCTACCCCATTAGGGCCCATGCAGTACATGCAATGCAACCTCCAAGGCCTCTACAAGTGGTGGTATGCCCCCTGTAAGGTTTCTAATGGGACTACGGGTCAGGGTTACAACAATTTGGCTCAAACCGGAAAAGATGTTGCTGATATAGACATCACAGAGAAGATTTCTTCTATGGTCATTGATATTGTCAAAGCAAGAGCAGGTTTGCAGTCCTCTAATGCAAATCTCAGCCTTCGTCTCGCAGAAATAGTGAGTCTCTAACCAATCATGATGATATTCCATCTTTCGATCTATTTAAATAGGGAGATCCAACTTTTAATTTCATGTATGGTGATGACATGGTGAGAACCAAAACAGGTAAGGAAATGCGAGTGAGGCAGCCCACTACTATGGCACCAATTCCTTGTGCTACTTTTCTTCCTTATTCACATTTGCTTATTTCTATTCTACTTCTGTCATTATGTTCTTACACATGTTCACTTATGTTTCTTTTTCTTTTTCTAATTTTTTTGGTAGGTGCTGCCACCAAGATGGATGTTGGTGGCAACAAAATGAGCTCGAGTTCACTTGAAAAGAAAAATAGGAGGAAGAGGGCTGCACCTGAACTCAACCCTGGCAAGAAGCCCAAAAGGATAAAGCTAGAAGAAGATGCAAGATTGGCTTACGAAACATATGTAGCTAAGAAATTGGTGATTAAAGGGCCATCAACATGGGCAAGTTGTGAACTGTGAGTTCTCCACTTTCATGCAAAGTTCACTTATCTATTTCTATATTTGTAGTATAATTGTTCTTGTTATGTTGCAATGGCAGTTTTCATATGTTTCCTATGTCATATGTTCTTGTTGCAGAATTCTCCTATCCAAACTTACCTTTTTGTTCATAAGCTATCATCATTATGTTGTATCAAATGAGTCATACCTCAGTTAGTGTTATTTAAATCTACTCTACACTACTACTTTACAAAAGATACTTTTATGATAACATCTTCTTAAATTGCATGTTTCAGACATATTAATTTTATGTTGAGTTAGTTCTTTTCCAATGTTGCACTATTATTCTCTCCAATTTATGCATTTCAGAAACATTTTGCTTACCATGTTGCACAAGTGAGTCCTATGTTTGGTGTTGGTAATTAATGACAATGCCTAAGTACTAATCCTATGCCTAAGTTGTATGTAGCATATGAGGATTAGTACATTCCAAGGTTGGTGGCAAGATGGACATGGTGATCATGATGGCCACACTTGGATTTGGACGCAACCCTACGTGATCAAGGCAAAGGTATATGCTTAAGTGTTGTGTTTTAGTAACCAAGACACCTAGTGGGTGTGGTTAGATTATAGGATAGATAGCCGTACTATAAAGAGAGGAATGACACGACTATTGAACTCCTAAGTGCCTCTAGGTGTGCATTTCATAATCATATGCATTTGGATAGAACTAATAATGCCTCGAAAAATGATTGTGAAAATGCTAACACACTCACACTTGACGAGATTACTTGGTGGTGTTAGCACATTTACAAAGGCGGTGGAATTTGAGCGGTAGAGAGGGTTTGGGGTCCTCTCTCCCTCCCGCTGAGCTTGCGAGGCGGGATTCAGGCGTTTTCGAGGAGTTAAAACGACTATTTTCCACTACGCTAGAAGTCGGAAAAGAAACGGAGGCAAACGAAGGTCACAGAGGTGACCGGACGCTGGACCGGACGCGGTCTCTGTTTGACCAGACGCGTCCAGTCAGTGTTCAGCGTCTGCGCGTATTTCTATTTTTGATTGGACGCGGTGGCGCGTCCGGTCACTGTCGATCGGACGCGTCCGGTCGTTCAGGGAGCTTACTGGAGTCCAACCGGACGCTGGCACTGTGGTGTCCGGTCAGTTCTACAGCGCGTCCGATCGCTGTTTCGTTGTACGCTACTCAGGCTTGACCAGCGCGTCCGGTCGTTGCGTGGAGCGCGTCCAGTCGGTGGTTCGCGAGCGTAGTCGTTGTGTGATCGGCGCGTCCGGTCAGCGTGACTTCGGCTGTTTCAAGTTTCTAATGGCTATATTCGAAGGGGTACGTCTATAAATACTCGTTGGCCAGCTCAAGGCTCCATCTCTTGGACTTTTGACATACTTGTGAGCACTTTGAGCTAAGCAACTCCCCTCCCACTCATCTCTCTTGCTTCTTTGCATATTCGAAGTGAGATTGAGTGATCCAAGTGCATTTACATTATGAGATTGCATCTAGTTGGCACTTGGTGGTTGATTTGCTGTGGGATTCTTATTTCTCTTGGTGGTTGCCGCCACCTAGATGGCTTGGAGAAGCTTGGAGGTGTTGGCAAGAGTTGGTGATTGTTCTTGGCCACCTCTGGTGATTGTGAGGGGTTTGTGCCTACCTCGGTGAAGTGCCAAAGACAACGTTAGTAAATTGCTCGTGTCATTGCAACCTTTTGTCATTTGGTAGGTTCTTGTGGCGCCTTTTTGAGAGGCTCGGTGTGAGACCGATTAGCCACCGAACCACGTGGTGAAGAGGGACACAACGGGGACTAGCGTGCCAGCAAGCACGTGAACCTTGGGATAAATCTTCGTGTCATCACTTTCATATTGTGATTGATTGATCCCGATGTTCGATTATCTTGGTATTCATTGTTGATCATATTGGTTGGCTCAATACTTCGCCCCTCGGTGAAACTCTCCTAACTCAACTCCGCATTACCTTCTTAGTTATCTTTGCTAGCTAGTTAGCTTTGCTAGAGTAACTCCTTTGTGTAGCTTGCTAGTTGTAGTTGTAGTTGTAGTTACCTTCTCGGTTTGACTTGTGCGGTTGAGTGCAAATATACTAGAATTGTGAATTGGTTAGGTGGCTTGCAAACACCCCGTAGGCTAAGCAAAACTCGCATCTTGCTACTTGTTATATTGATAAACTTGTTTAGCTTGTCCTCTTAGAAAATTTTATAAGGCTATTCACCCCCCCTCTAGCCATCAAGACCTTTCAACATGCCCTACCAGTATGTTGTTTTATGTTACGTTATATGTTTCATTCTTTATTAGAAGATAAACTATAAAGTTCTTAAATTACATGTTTCAGACATATTAATATAATGTTCAGTTAGTTCTTTTCCAATGTTGCACTATTATTATCTCCAATTTATGCATTTCAGAAACATTTTGCTTACCACGTTGCACAAGCCCTACCAGTATGTTGTATTAGGTTACTTTATATGTTTCATTCTTTATTAGAATATAAACTATAAAGTTCTTAAATTATTGTTTAGGCCACCTTTTATTCGAATCGCTGGATTCCACGTAACTTACTTCTATGAATCCCTCAAGCCAAGGGGGCACATTGCTAACACAATCATGACAATGTGGACCTACCAATTTAATCATAACTGTCAAGCTGCTTGAAAACTCGACAACAACATTGTCAAGAAATTTGCATTCAGTGCCATGATCACAGTAAGCTTAAAACATCAGTTTGTAGCATTTGTGTATCTTTCATTGTACAACATTTGTTGTTTTTCTAGCCATGGTTTGTAAAACATCACTCTTTTCCCCTAGGACAAGCTAAAAATAGATCCAAATCATTTCAAACAAGAAAGATTCACATCGGCATTGATGCGGCTTGTTAAAACATGGAGATTGTCAGAGATGCACTTGGTACAATCTCTTAGTTTTGTCATTTATGTTGCAGTTTGCTTTCTGATATGTTTCAAGTGCCCATGATTATATGTTTCAAGTTTGTTCCATGTCTTGATTCATTGTTTTATTATGGAGTCATATTGGTTACTACTCTCTTTAGCCCATATTATTGATATGTTTCTTTTGCATGTAGTTGTTCTTTTCGATTATTCAAGATGACCATTGGGTGCTTGTGTGCATTAATATGTTTCTTGAAAAAATAGTTTTCTTCAACTCCATCAATGCTTCGAGGGACACTCCTTGTTCCCAGTGTGCCAAAAACTTGGTTTGTGTGCTCTTTACATGTTTCATTCTTGGCATCATTTACACCAAGTTGAAGCACTAATAATGAACTAAAATATGAACCATTTGTTTCATTTTTAGGTTGAAAACTTTGCAATTACTGCTCTTGCAAGTGGTGTTTTCAAATGTGATGTAGCAAAGTTTGAGTGGAAGTACCCTACAGAGTACCCGCAGCAAAAGACACTGTAAGTATTTGATGCACGCCTCTTTGGCAATGGGTGAATCTATTTTTTTCCTAATCATTGACCCCACTATTTTTTTACCTCATTATAATTTATTTATTCTATGGTTCCTTTCAAGGTATGACTGTGGTCTCTATGTTATGCTCCATATGGATTTCTGGGATGGGAAGAAGATGGACATCAAATTTGATCCGGTTTGTGTTTTCCAATGTCGATTCCATTTTTCATTTCACTCATTCACATTTGGCATCATTTTAGTTTTGGCCTACTTTTTTCAGACCCAGATGGTCACCTACAAGAAGATTATCGCTGGATTCCTCCTCCTATCGCCAATGAACGAGATCTCACCTGATGACTTCATCAAGCATAATTGCTAAATTAGCCAAGGATATCTAGTTACTCTATGTGTAGTTAATCTAGTGATACTAGAGATCATTGTAGTAGGGTTTGTCATCTTTGTAACCTGTTCTAGGTACTAGACAGCTGCATGTGGACATGTGGTGAAGTATGGCAAAATATACCATTTTCTGAGACTGTAATCGACCATGTTGAATTGGTAGTAGCCGTCTGTTGCAAGTACCTAAATCATATGTTGCAGAGCTGAAAATCCAAATTTATAAGTTACTTCCATCAGTTGTTTCATTGCTTCGAAATGTATTACTTCCATCCTATTTTTGCTATGCTTCCAAAATAATATGTTACAACACTCCTTATATCTTGAGTGTCTTCTGGACCTTGTTGAACTAGGATTATTGTACTATTACAAGTACTTTCTTTTGATGTTGCAATATTCCTTATTACATGGTCAGCGCCCTCTGAACCGAGGACGTCTTTGATGGAATGGGGAATGTAGCCCCTGGTGTTTGTTGAAGCATTTCAATATATTATGTTCAATATGTAGCCCCTAGTGTTTGTTGAAGCATTTCATTTCCTAGATTGGTGAATTACTAATTGGCTTGCCAGCAGAAAGATCTCTCTTGAGTTCTTGTACTCAAGCAACCCAGAGAGGAGGCTCTGTGGTGTTCAGATCAGCACCAGTCCCTTTCGAGGGCGAAGCCTGGATGCGTAGGTGGGGAAGGAAGCAATTGATCCAGGTACAGCTGTCTAGAAGAGAGGGGTCCTTGCTGGGTTTTCTTTTTTCCCTTAGTATATGATTTTGCTGAAAAGGAGCAGTAGATCATTCTATCGTGTAATTTTGATGTTGTTTAGGTAACAAGAGAATTCTGTGACTGTCAAGCAGCAAAGATATCAGCCGAATATGGTTGACGATGATGTGTCAGCTATCTAAAATATAGTTGGACCAGAGGCCTTTGAAGGAGGGAAACACAGCTGATCAATTGGTCAAGCCAGTCGTACTACTGCTGCAGTGCTGCTTGGAGTTGTGGTTTGGAGTCCCCTTCCAGTTTTGGTTGTGTGATGGGGGTTTGAGCCATGTTACCCTCTCCGAAAACATCTAAACTATGGTGAATTGAGATGGCACCATAGTTTGATGAAGACCAGACATCTATCTCTCTGTGCAGAGACCAAAGCAAGAGACTCTAGTGCAATAGCTGTGACTCGGCTGCTCATTGAAATACTAGACAAATCTAGTCTCACGGCTATACGTTAGCCCACCTGAGCCAAGCTCAAGCAAGCAAGCTGCAGTTAAATGAACCGGGTAAACCAAGACAGGAGACAGCAAAAATAAGCAAGCTGCCATGACGACAGTAAGCTTAAAGCATTTCATCAAAGGCTGTCCTCGGTTCAGAGGGTGCTGACCATGTAATAAGGAGCATTGCAACATCAAAAGGAAGTACTTGCAACAGTACAATAATCCTAGTTCAACAAGGTCCAGAAGACACTCAAGATATAAGGAGTGTTGCAACATATTATTTTGGAAGCATAGCAAAAATAGGATGAAAGTAGTACATTTTGAAGCAATGAAACAGCTGATGGAAGTAACTTATAAATTTGGATTTTCAGCTCTGCAACATATGATTCAGGTACTTGCAACAGACGGCTACTACCAATTCAACATGGTCGATTACAGTCTCAGAAAATGGCATATTTTGCCATACTTCACCACATGTCCACATGCAGCTGTCTAGTACCCTGAACAGGTTATAGAGATGACAAACCCTACTACAATGATCTCTAGTATCACTAGATTAACTACACATAGAGTAACTAGATATCCTTGGCTAATTCAACAATTGTGCTTGATGAAGTTATCAGGTGAGATCTCATTCATTGGTGATAGGGGAGGGATCCAGCGACAATTTCCTGTAGGCAACCATCTAGGTCTAAAAAAAGCAGGCCAAAACTAAAATGATGCCAAATGTGAATGAGTGAAATGATGTCCATATTCTTCCCATCCCAGAAATCCATATAGAGCATAACATAGAGACCATAGTCATACCTTGAAAGGAACCACAGAAGAAATAAATTATAATGAGGTAAAAAATAGTGGGGTCAATGATTTAGGAAAAAATAGATTCACACATTGCCAAAGAGGCGTGCATCGAATACTTACAGTGTCTTTTGTTGCGGGTACTCTATAGGGTACTTCCACTCAAACTTTGCTACATCACGTTTGAGAACACCACTTGCAAGAGCAGCAATTAATTGTATTGTAAAATACTATAAATTAAATTAAGAATGATCTAGCGTTATGACCTAATTATGAACAAGAACTCAAACTAGAGCTTCAACTCTGTTTCTTTCATTGCTTTTAGTATCTCTTGTGCTTTTTCCATGTATGTGCATGTTTGAACGCTATGGCTGTTGTTGACGGTGGATAACGTCAACAATTTATAGTTGAATAGACATGAGGAATGGTACAAATGAGAGAATATACATAGGTATAGGGTTTAAACTAACAAATTCCATGAGTTTTGGTGAATCTCAGTTCTCTACAGGATTATTCCAGAAAGCCACCAAGAGGGACCTATTCGTCAAAGGAAAATTCAGAATTAAAATACGGCATATACGCAAGAAGACTCTAGAAGACATGAGAAAACACCAGAACGAAGCGGGAGGCGAGGGGCTACCAAGTGGGGCTGGTGGGCCCCACCTGTAGGCCACCCGGCCCCTCTAGAGGATTCCTCCATGAGCTTCTGGAGTATTCTTCCACCGCCTCCTAGGATGCATCTCAGCCGTACCTCAAGTCGGTTTGATCCAAGGGCTCACGTTAGACCCCCTAGGCTATATAAGGAGACCCCAGCCCCCCCTGAAGGCATCAAGTCATCAAGTCATTTGGAGATCAAGCCATCCAGAGCAAGAAACCCTAATTCCTTAGAGTTCCTCTAGTTCTAGAGCTTTAGCTAGTTAGATTAGGCAAGCAGATTATAAGCTTGGATTCTCGATGTTGGCAAGAGCGTGGTTCAGTATAATTCTTTGTACCCCTCTCTCATTATATTCTCCACTATTTTTGTGTGCTTGCTACAATGTTTATATCAACATTAATCTTCATCTTTTATATGTTCTTGATTGCAATGTTCATTGTTTACTTTGGTTATATGTCTAGTATAGTTAGTTTATTATTAAGTTCATGCATATGTTCGTATAGCGCCCATCCTAATATGCAGGATCCATGGGTGGGTGGTAGGCATTATGTAAGCGTGGTGTTTAGATATTGTTTATCTGCGAATGCCCCCTACACGCGCGAGACATGTGGTAGATTATGGGTGTGATAGGCCTGTTGAGTCCTATGTAGTCCTCCCCCCGTGTGTAGGACTTGTAGAACCAGGTCTCAAAGGAGGGGAGGACTATGTTTCCGATCCTCCCTAGTTGACGTTCATTATGTGTGGATGCGATAGTAACATTAACGATGACTACTAGATGTAATTGCACTAATTGAAGCATTTATTGACTTGTAGTTATAGAATGACTTAGAAATTATTCCTCTAATATTCTGATTAGACTAATGCTATTGCCATAGTTAGAGTGCTCTAAGTAATTTATTTATTTATCATGATGCTTGTATATATATCTTGTGACTTACCCCTGTTTTGAGTAGAGCATGTGATATTGGTTCATTCTCTCATGCATAATCATAAATTATCAATACTACATGCATAGTCATACCTTCCTAGTGGTAAAATTATAAATCGACAACCTGGTAATACTCTAGGTAAAATGCTACAATGGTATAATTATATGTCCGCTTGCAGAATTCTTTTCATTCATATCTTTAGATTCTTTATAGTCACATGAAATAATAGATTTCTGTTTAGTGTTATTCTTGTAGTAATGCTAGATAGTACCAACAAACATTTCTAGTTTTATCACTAGGGATAACAACCTAGTTTAATATTAGAGATGTAGGTAATCATAGGTGGCTACTGTAAAAGTGACAAGTTAATAATTACCATACCATTTCTAGTGTTATGGCTAAGAGCAGGATTAATTCTATTTTTAGTTGTGGTGCTAAGAAATGCCAACAGCTGTCTTCATGGCAATAGGAGCATGGGGGAGGTTTCTTACTTCCCTTCTTCTTGGTTGATTTACTCTTCTTTATAGCTTTTTTCCTTCACTTGTTGTACAATGCTCTTCTTCCTTTCCACTTTATTCTTTGGTCGTCCTGCAGGTGCATTGGCGGGAGGGTTCTTCACAATGACTGTGTTGACCGTGCTTTGTTCTTGGCATTCGTCTACTTTCATACTTGCTGCACTTTCGGCTGCCTTAACATCTTCCCAAACCATGTCTATCCCTTGTGAAGCAATTTTGTACTTGTCAGGAGCAAAACAAGCATCTACTAGCCCACTCATTTTTCTACACAATGCATTATATCTTAGCTTGTTGGTTGCAGGAACACCAAAACAAGCTTCAGGTGACAAGAGGTTTTCATTGATCTTTATGGTTGCTTCCTCTGACCATCTTTTAAGCAAGTATTTCTCTGGAATTTGTTCTACATCACAACTGGTGAATACTTTCAGAATGTGGGGACATAAAAGTCCATCTTGCTCAAACATGTTGTAGCTGCATGAATATGTTGTTGCATTATCTTGGACTAAAACATTGTAGGCTTTCCATATTAGCTGACCGCATCTCCGCACTTGTTTCAATATCACCTTCAGCCTCAACAGTCACCTGTCCCTTCTTGCATGATGTTGAGTCATGTAACAGCTCCTGAAATCTAAAGAAAACACTCCTAGTGTAGAAGCGAGTAGCTTGCTTCTCAAATGGATATATACCCCAAAGCGATGGTTCTAAAATCTCGCCCTTGCAGCCTTCAAGATTCTATTTCTCAATCCTTGTGTCCATGATGTACTCATATTGTGTTACAAATTGCAGCACTGAATCTTGTGGATGCATGAGCCTCTTGAAGAGTGAATTCATACTTTCCGACTGTCATGTAGTGCTTGTGAAAGGGAGAATGATTTCCTGAAGTATGCTAGCGCCCACATTGTCCTAGCAACTGACATGTTCTAAAATGCCTCATTCTTATGCAGGTTGTACCTCTCCTCCAAGCTATGCCACGTGAGCTCAAATTCTTCTGGTGTTTCAGTATGATTAATGCAAGAATCGAACTCATTAGCAAATTCTTCACTAGAGTTGATCAGTCAACCTAGTTTCTCACAAGCCTTGCTCACAACATGGAATTTGCAGCATCTATGTATGGCATCAGGGAACACCAGCGCTACAGCAGCCTTCATGGCCTTATCTTGGCCGGTCATTATATTCTTTGGTTCTAGCCCACCCATTGCTTCTTTCAAGGTTCGGAATACCCAGACAAATAATTCAGTCATTTCATCTGGAAGCAAGGCACAACCAAGCATATGCTCTGCATATGGTTGTTCACACCTACTATGGGCGCAAATGGCATGTTGTACCTATTGACACCAAAGGTTGTGTCAAAAAAGATACAATCCCTAAAAGTCTTGTACATCTCCCTTGTCCTTCTGTCCACCTAAAATAGCCCCCTGACAGCATTGTCACTATCAATCTTCACCGCATAAAAAAAGTTTGGACTCTTAGACTGTTGCTTCTGGAAATACTCCAATGTTGCCTCCATATCTCTTAAATGAAATCCCTTCGTCAGGTGACTCCTCAAGTTTGAAACATCCTTGTTGTTGTATGATAAGTTCCCAATCCCACCATGGAAATCAGAAATGATAGCCATGATTTGCATGGTGCTAATGTTCCTATGGTGGAGTGTCTTCAGAAGCTCATAATCTGCAAACGAAATGCGCCGATGGGACCTTAGTTGTTTCCTTCTTCCAATTTGTTTCACCATGGGATGTTTGTGTTCTGCTTTCATCACAATCACTCTCCATTTACAGTCTCATAGACCAACTACCATATATGCCTTGTAGTCATATTTCTTAACAGTGCTGCACTTCCTTGACGCTATGGTCAGTACAATCGAAGAACTCTTCTTCTTTGAGGCCTTAGCTTCTGCTACATCTTTGGTCGATCTCTTCTTCTTTGAAGCCTTAGCTTTTGACACATCAGTGGTTGCTGTGCTAGCTGAAGTGTTGTCCTCCTACTCACTATCTGGCCTTCTTGCATGTGTGCACTCAAATTCCTTCCTAATAAGCTCTGTAGTAACAGTACCGTTCCTTGATGATGCAACCCGCATACTGAACCCCATCTTGAAAGCATAAGCATTGTAAACTATCCTCGCTTCTTCAACACTGTCAAATTACATCCCTACAAATGGCACAACAGGCTGTGAACACACAACATCTTCTTCTTCATGGTAAACTTCTTCAGATGACACATCCACATGAATATAACCATTATGATAATTTTTATTTATTTTTTCTGATACAACTCTTAAAAAGTAAATATGCAAATGCAATGCGAAAAGTAAATTCTGGATAACTACCGAGTTACCTCCTGGCGAAGGTTCGGGATTTTAAAGTCCGTCGAACCAGACTTCTCCAGTTGAATTTATTCTTCGGGGTTGATCTTCGGTCCTGGAGATGATGACCTTGATTCTTGTTTCCCATGATACTCCACAATTGAGCATTGTTCAGGTCGTGGCTTGAACGTGAACCGCTCTTCTTGTCCATTGATAGTGAATTTGATTTCTCCAGCTCCGACATCAATGTGAGCATTTGTTGTACTCAGGAATGGTCTCCCCAGAATGAGTGGTGTTTTCACATCTTCCTGCATATCAAGTACTATAAAATCTACAAGAATGAAGAAGTTTTAGATTTTTACTAGAATATTCTCAGCAATTCCTGCGAGATAGCAAACCGATTGGTCAGCTAGTTACAAACACATTGAAGTTGGTGTGAGCATAGAGTAGTTGAGCTTGTCGAAAACCTTCTTGGGCATGACACTGACGCTTGCTCCAAGATCACATAAAACATTCTCAAAATTCTGGTTTCTGATCGAACAATCAATAGTGGGGCACCCTAAATCCTTCTTCTTGACGGGAGAAGAATTCAGAATAGCCGCACTACACTCCTCAATTAGTTTGATCACTTTAGTAGAAGGCAGTGGTCTCTTGTTGTTGAGGATGTCTTGAAAATACTTTGCATATGTAGGCACTTGGATGGCATCTAGCAACGGAATATTGATATATAATTTCTGAATTACCTCTACAAACTTACCAAATTGTTCATCCATTTTGGCCTTTTCTATTTCTGCGTGGAAAGGGTAGGAGAGTTGTGTCATGAAAAGCTTGACGTAATTCTGGATCTTGTGGTAAAACTTCTTCTTCTGTGTTGTTCCTCTCTTCTTCCTGTACTATCACTGGTGTCCTATGTGTCCCCTTTGGATAAGGTGGATCACGAGTAGACTTACCTCCTCTAGTAGATATTCCCTTGACCTGCTCATGTTTAGTGGCAAAAGACAAAGCAGAGGCCAACTGGGCTATTTGCAATTCTATCTTCTTTTTAAACATTATTTGTTCTTTAACGGCAGAAGAAAAATTATCCAACTTAGCATTTATTTCTTCTAATATTTTATCATTAAAAGCAAGCTTCTTAGAAATACTTTCATTAATTCTGGCTTGTTCTAATAATAATTCTCTCAAGGGTGGTTGTTTATAATTTAAAGAATTATTATAATTGTCTTGGTACTTACCTTGACTGGTTGATCGAGGTTGATTCCATCCTTGCTTCTATTGTGGTGGAGCGGAGTTATTGATGATGACATTGATATATTCTGGTGAATCAGTGAATTCAACTTCCAAATATTCTCCACATTTATTCTGAGTATTGAATGCATCTTGAATGGCTTGACGATCTCTCTTGTAACTGTCTCTCTGATTTAGCTAATTCAACAGTACATCCATTCTGGTTGACAAAGCATAGACTTCTTCTAGAACTTCTTGACTCTTATGGCAGGCTTGAATGTTGCATGATGTCCAGCTCTAACTTTCTGCTATCTTCTCCATAAGTGCTTTAGCTTTTGTAGAAGTAAGTGACATGAACGATCCTCTAGAAGTGGCGTCGGTTGCTCACGTGATTTCTTTCGGCTGATGAAAATCTGATATTTTTCCTCGTAGAGCATTGGTTTTGCCTACTGGAAAAAACTTCTCTAGGAAAGCTTTGGAACAATCTTCCCAAGTCTCGATCTGATCTTTACTTTTGTAGAACCATTGCTTCGCTCTTCCTCCCAATGAGAAAGGAAACAAATGAAGTAGCACGATGTCTTGAGAAATGTCCTTAATGACGATGGTGCTGCAAATCTCTAGAAAATTCTACAGATAAACACTTGCATCTTCATTGTTCTTTCCACTGAATGTGATAGCTTGCACTATGTTAATGAGGCTTGGCTTGAGCTTGTAGTCATTATCAGTGTCAAGTTCTGGCCCAACGAGAATGTTTTCGGTGCTTGTGGTAGAACATTCACGCAGAGTCTTCTCAGCCATGACTTCACAAACTGATGTTAAGATTCTTCTTCCTATGGTTGATTCTGATTGATGAAAATTGAAGGTTCACAACCGATCCTGTACTTACCCTGTATAAAATACATAAACAAAGACAAAACAAGGGTAAGCGTGCTAAAGCAAAAGGTTATGGTTTATCTATAAGTATTTATGTCTAGCCATATTACTCTTCCAATCCTAAACTTCCTCTATGAATTATGATAGATTCCTATAAATTATGACAACGTTCTCCGGCAACAGCGCCAGAAATGCTTGTTGGTATTTTTAACATCACTACGCACTAAGTTTTCATCCCAAGCATGATATTAAAAACACTGGTAAAATAATCTTCACTTGACGATCTTAAAATAATTCATAAATAAGAATGTATCCACAAGCGCACAGATAATTCACCCATTATAGCATTTCACCCGGTGATATCCTGAGTATCGTTTATTTAATTTTTAGCCAAAAGGTAAAAGCTATCATAATTGTAGGAACAAATATGTCATGGACTAGAGCTATAAATGTGCAGACCTATAGTAAACCAACCACTCTAATGCTTTAGCAGGGGTAAGTCAAGATAAATGATAAATATGATGATAAATGCACAAGATAAATGATATTCCAGAGATAGATAATAGAGACTCAACTAATGTAGTCAGGCTAAACTCGAGATTTGGATAAAGTGAAGGACTCCTAAGTAACTCATAAATAATAAGTCTACAGATCACACCAATATACACACTCTCATCTATAGTAACAATTAAGTCAGAAAATATCATAAGGAGCATCAACTAGAGAGGCTATTAAGACGCAACCGTCACCTCCGACACGACCACCTCTACATATCCTATGCACAGAGGATGGACTACAGAGGACTCAACGGACCTGTCATGCCCTCGATCTACCACACGTCTCGGCACATCAGGGAGCATTCATAGGTACATATAATATCTAAGCACCACACTTACATAATACGCACCACCTAACCTACTCGAGTATCGAATTAGGCGCTCTACGAACATATGAATATAATCATCATAAATCATAACTATATCAAGCATGCAACTAGAGCAAACTAAGAACATACTAAGTAGTAATATATTATTGAAATAGAACAAAGTCATAATGAGATATAAGGAAAATTACCGATCGCATTACTAACCAAGTTCCAACATCATGCCAAGTCTGAGAAGTTCGAATTGAGATACATTAAGTTACATGCTGACAAAAGAAAGGTCATCGCGACAGGACCTAATCACTAGTGCAAGGCAACTAGCCTACTCCTCAGGGCCATCATCAGGGTCAGAGACGTTACCATCGCCCCTAGGTGAAGCTGCAGGCTCGTCCTCGTCGTCGTCGTCGTCGATGTCCATGCCAGCGGTGTTTGGAGGTGCATATTGGCCAACCCCATTGTAGAGCGCGTGAAACTCCTCGTGCAAGTTGACATTGTATTCTTCTAGCTCATCGACCCTCTGCCTCAGAAGGTCCCTCTCATCCTAGGCTTCATTCCTCTCCTGAACCAACTGCCCAATCATGCGGTCTACATTGTTGTTGGCCTGAGTCAACGTATGCACCCGCTGCATAGCACCATCACCTCTCTCTATAGCCCGGTCCCGCTGTAAGCTCATATCAGCCAACTACTCCTGCAAACTCGCTATAGCACGTGCCTGCTTCTTTTTCTGCTTCCTTGCCATGAGCTTATCATCACCACGCAAGCCAGTCTAAGTCTAGTAGGTGCACTCAAGACCCTGATACGCTTTGATAGCTGTAAACATAGCACTCATAGCATGGTTGTCGCTAGCCTGTCCCTCATCTGGACCTCTGACCAATGCACTTCCCTGAGGATGAACCCAAATAGCATCATGCGGATCATCCCTAGGAAAAGTGCTAGCTAGAGCTACTGCAAGCTCATTGGGAAATCGGCTCATGATGTCTCTGATGACATGGAAAGCCGCTCCCTCAAACTCCAAGTGCTAGCCATCCCACTCTAGAGCATCACCAAGAGCAGGAACTGTGATCTCCACCACTGTAATCCCATCCTCTGCCAACTGACTCTCATTCCAAGAGTACACTGGCTCCTGACCCTTTGGGTACTCCACATCATGGAGCACTCTCCAAAGCATGGTCAGCATGCTAAACTCACTCAAGAAGGTGTACGTGGTGCGGTGCTCCCTCGGGACCAACTGGTGTCGAGGTGCTCTTCCTCCAGTGGACTTATGGACAGTCTGCTTCGTGCGGGCCATCTATAGCAAAAGTTTTTATTACCCCATGAGAACATATTTTAGGTGATACAATTTTTATCAAAAGGGGATAATCAAATTATAAGGGGAGGAATGAATGACATGAATGAAATGCACAAGTAATATGATGTATGTACGTGTCGTACGTTCTCACAAACTTATGAAATAAATAAATTCTAGCGATGAATTCGGTGGCATACAAACGATCTCTCATATACGTAACTAATATGTTCTACATGATAATGTTGTTATGTACTTGCACAAGATTCATTTCAGCCCAATTTCCAATGAATGCATGAAAACAGTAAATTTATCTACACGCTCTACACGAATCCCTAGATACACGTACAACGGTAGTAACTACCCGAGCCATCGTCCTATTGACGACATCGCCTCAACGGACGGAACAACCCACACATGAGATACCTTTTTAAAGCATGCGTAGCACATGTAAATACTCCAGCCTCATATAAGCATTCTCCCTAGATCGGCGGTGTATCTGATCATGCTCTCACAACTCACACTTACCGAGGCATAGAGGCAAATGATCCATACACTACCACTCAAGCGAATGTCACTCATACAACGCCGTATGAGCAATGAAATAGAAATATGATGCAAGAACCCCAAGTCAGTACTTAATTAAGCTACCTAGAGTCCTTAACTAGGCATAAAGGATATGACCACTGGCACACTCTTTAGTTTTGAAATCACGTTTTTCAAATGCCTTTTTGTTTTAAATACACTTGTAAATAGTAACACGCTAAACCATGCTCTGATATCAGCTATAACAGAACCGACCAATTATATGAAATTAAGTAAGAAAATCACCCGCCAGAGCAAACGATTTAGCAAACTTAAGCCCGTATAACCTGGTAGTCCGTGAAATCATGAAGGATTTCAAACCAACTCGCATACCAGCCAAGATCATAATAAGTTTAGCGGTTACCATCACATATTACATAAGAGTTCGCATCATAGATACATCAGAGTTTAAACATAGTTATTACAAACCGAGTTTAAATAGAAAATAGCAGAAGCAATTTGTTCAAATCCACACACACTCACACGGAGTTCGAAGTACGGTGCTAGCTGATGATCATCTCCAACAAAAGCATTAGATGAGACGTAAGGAATGACCATTGCCCATGGTCCTAAGCATCACCCATCGTAGGATAAAGGCAGTTGATACAGTAGCCGTAATACATCTGCCCGCCTGCAACAAGTGAGAACAAAACCCTGAGTATGAGAAGGTACTCAGCTAGACTTACCTGACATAACCAAAAATAAAGTAACACCAAGGAATATGAAGGGCTTTATAGTGGTGTAGCTGACTCATTTATAAAAAGGCATTTTTAGCATTTCAAGAACTTTTTCCAAAAGCATTATGTCAAGTTAATCACTATTAACCTATCGACTACATTTGCACCTATACTAGGGCAAGCATGTGATTAAGCAATTAATGATAACCAATGATCATTAGCACTTCCATAATGTCATATCCATTATAACTGTCCGAGTGTTCCATCAACAATTACTACGATGAAGTAACTCAAGTCAAGTGTTCACTATCCAGTGAAAGATGGCAATTCAAATCGATTATTAACTAGCTAGTAATTTATTCCTCACACAAATCTCACTCACCCGCTAAAGTGAGATATTGGTCACCGAGTCAACTATCCAGGTAAAATCTCGAGTTCGCCAGGAACCACATGTACCCGGGGGCCGACCGACTACCTTTCAGTCTTATCATCGCGCCCCCGTGTTCTACCAGACCTTCTCCGGTACAGTGCACTGTAGGCAATCCACTCGGCCCGAATAATCTCCCAGCTTCGCGGTCAAAAGGTACGTTATTCGGCCAGCTAAATGTGAGGCATGCGTTCAACATGACTCGAGGCCCAACAACGGTCGATCCTTAATCGACATAGACAGAAAGCACTACAGTTTGAAACCCTATAAGTCTTCGTCCGGTCTCAACTTCAAATTAACACTTAGTTATCCCATGATGACATAATTATCCAAGCAGATCCAGGTAACCACCTATAGCTCGCAGGTGACAGAAAATCACCTGACTTCAACCGGTCTAAGCCAGCTAAGCATTGACTCGACTGCGGATACCAGGGTAACAAGGATATAGTATACAAAGGTAAACAAGGTATAATACAGCAATGGTTGCAAACAACTCCTGAACATAATACATCAATTAAAGTAAAGCATTAATTAATTATTTGCAAACCGAGGGTGAAATGCTCCGGGGCTTGCCTCTCTCGAAGGAACTCGGGTGGTGATCGGGGCACTCTGGAAGCTCCTCAACGTCTTCCTCGTCGGCTTCGGGCACCTCCTGTGGCTGCACCTTGAACTGCTCCTCGGGTACAACGACTGGATTCTCTGTTTGTGATCCTGTATGATGTAGGTGCATAAGTGCTTATACAAAAGGTGCATCGGATGAAATGCACACAATGAATATGCTTTAATGGGTAGAGTATAGTAAAATTCTCACACAAGGTAGTCAACATCATCTAAGAACATGTACTATAAGTACATGTCATCTACTGCATTCTCTTCTACTACTAACTACCATGTAGCTACACATAAGTACTGCCACAACAATACTATAATCATTGTACTTACATACTAAGTCACCACATCCTTTTTAAAATGCTTCAAAGATACACCAAAGGTTCACTAATTCCCCAAGCGTGCATAAGGCAAGATTTAATTAAACCTTAATTATCATTAGGTTTGAATAGCAACATCTATTTTGGTAGCACAGAAAAATCTTAGAAATTACCATGGCATAGTACTACTCTAAGTAGACTACCATAAAATTTTCATGGCATTTGGATAAGTGGAATAGCCTACACAAAAATGACAAGCTAGGGCCAAAATATGCGCATGAAAATACTTTGTATTATGAAAAGTATCAAACAACAGATTTAGCATTTTTCCTATGTTGTACTTAGTATATAAGCACTGTATCAAAATTCTCAGGCCCATGTTATATACATATTTTTCTCTCTAGCAAAATAACAAAAATCAGCAAATAAAAGCACTTGAACTACACATCATAATTTTTCTACAGAACACGCATGACATATATTTTTCATGTAAAGTACATCACTAAAGAAGATTAACAAAATTGAAACCATATTTTTCTGAGCTTTCTATGATTTATTATGCATTTCTCAAGAAAATAACAATTTCAATAATTAAATAAAGCTCCACAGAAAAGTATCACAAATTCAACCTGCAATATTTTTAAACCATATATCTACTCCTAAGAAGTCTACCAAAATTTGTTTCACAATTTTTGGAGCCATAAATCTCAAGATATGAATTTTGCAAGCCTTTAAAGAATTTCTGGAAATCAATTTCAAAATTCTTTTAAACCCAACTGGTCGAAAATGCTAAGCACACCCCGCTTCCTCTCCCCGGATCCACATAGAGGAGCCGACAGGTGGGTCCTCAGGTCAGCGGGACCCCACTTGTCAGCGACACAGACACAGAGGGCGGCGCTGACCGGCTCGTTCTCGCCGGCGGTGACCTCACCGGCGGCAGCGTTAGCCCTAGGCGCTCTCCTCGACGAGCCGCACCCAACGATGCACGAAACCCTAGCTCTACTGGCCTCGAAGACTGGTGACCGCGACAATGGCGGACGACGACACGGCCACGGTGGCGCACCGGCCGACTCCGACCATGACCGAGCAAGGTGAGCTGCGGACGAGCTCCACGGACCTCAAGTGGTGCTATTGAGCCTAACGCGAGGGGTAGAGATAGATGCGAGAGGGCCGGCCACGGTGACGGCCCAACTCCGGCGAGGTCCATCCATGGCGGACGGCAGCGGGAAGCAGAAATGTGACCCCACCTGCGGTCTACTGGCCCGAGGAAGGGGTGGACTGGGAGTAGCAGCTGTGGGCAGAGTTGTGGCTATGGTGGAGCGAGCTGTGGTGGCTCGTCGGCGGCGAATGGGGGTGCCGGAGCCGAGCGGCGAGGAAGGGGACGAAGAATTCCGCCTTCGGCCGAGCGTGGTGAGTGAGCTGGAGGGGGGAGTGCAGTGGAGAGGGCGCTAGGACGGGCTTAAGGCGCGCGCGTGGGGGCTACTGGGTGCCACCCGGCTGGCATCGCCGGCATGCGGCCGCCACGCGGCGCGGGGCGCCTGAGCGCGGTCGGACAGTGCGTCCGCGCGCGGGAGGAAGGAGGCGCGGTGCGGCGTGGGCCTGGGCCGAGGAAGTAGCAATGGGCCAGGAGCGGGGAGCACGAGCATGGTGAGCGGGGAGCACGGGCGTGGTGAGCGGTGCGCGGTGCACGGAGGCTGGGCCAGGCCGGCTTCCGCTGGCGGGCCGGAAAGGAGGCGACGACCCGGTAAGGTGAGAAAATTGTTTTCTCAATTTCTATTTTCAAATAAATTTTAAATAACAGCTTCAAATAACATTTTGAGCAAGAAAATGATATTTTCTAGAAATGGCCCAAAAATGAAAGTTGCTTAGAATTTAATCCTCTACAACTTTGCTTTAGGGACCAACTAAAAATTCTACATAGATTTTGAATTGGGATGTAAAAGCTGAATATGAAGGGTTTTTGACCACTTTCAAGAATATTTTTAAAAGCATATTTTGCCAAAAGTTTGAATACCAACTTTGCTCCAAATTGCATGATAATTATTTCTAAGTGATTTGCATTTATAACCAAACATTTTTTATTGATCTAGCTAGCATAATTAGGGCAAAAATAAATCTAACAAGTATATGCAACATTCATGTTTCAAAGCGATGTTTCACATGTTTCAACTCAAAGCTATACTTTACTTCACATGTGATTATGAATGCAAATGATGCATCATGCATATGATTTGCAATGCTAAATGCATGCGTAACACCAGGGTGTTACACCCACTATGCCATGTCGGTCGGCACAGGGGGGGAGGCCGGTCGGCCCCCTCCAGAACCTTCTAGAGCTCCACTTCGCTCTGGTGTGTCTTTCTAAGTCCGATGATGTATGTTTCGTCGCGGACAAGTTTTGTTATTTTATGCAATTCAATCCTCCTTCTTCTCTTTTCTGGAATAACCCTGCAGAAAATATGAAATCACCAAAACTCAGGGAAATTGTCAGTTAAAACCCCTAAGTTTCTACTGGTGACCATTTTATGCATTTAGTTGACGGTTCATGATGAACGTTAACTACCGTCAACATGCATGCTGGCACTATTTACAATTTGCATATACCCAATGTTGCAAACTGCATAAGTAGATGTTTCACATGGCTATAATTCTATGTTTCCTTTGGTACAAACTTTGAAGACAAGCAACCATGGACTAGATCTAATGAACATAGTAAATACATCATAAAATTTGAGATCATCCTACTCACACACCCATGTTGCAAACTGCATAAGTTGGTGTTTCACGTTCTATAATACTTTGTTGCAGAACAAGAACAAGGAATATATCCACTACTAAAACAAATAGAAATCTTCATACAGTCTGCAACAAGCATAGGTCAGAAGAAGCTTGAAATTACAGCAAGCATAGGTCAGAACAAGATAAGAACAAGGAACTATCCACTATTACAACAAGTATAGGTCAGAAGAACAAGGAACTATCCACTATTGCAACAAGCATAGGTCAGAAGAAGCTTGAAATTGCAGATCATACATCAGCCATGCCATGAACAGATATTGAAATGCTCCTGGAATTGGCAGCTGGGAGATCATCAAATCGACGAATTGGTAATTTGCTGCTAGAAGCACCTCCTCCATGAGTCTCCTTGAACAAATCCGCCGAATCGTTTGCAACGATTGGGGATGGGCGATGGGCATAGGGATGATTCTCTGGGGAAAACTCAATTTGTTGCAGTAGGTGAGACATTTGGGGATGGATTGTTGCAAGGATTGTCGAGCAGCGTGAGGCAGGGAAGAAGCCGCGCTTGAGGCTCGAACAGAGCAGCACGCGACGGGAAGAAAGGGAAGGGAGAGTTTGTCTAGGCCATTCAGTAGATGGGCTATTGTGTTGGGCTTGCGTCTAGGCCACCGTCCGACGGATCGCTATTTCATAGGACGTCTGGGTGCCGGCGCGACCGTTGTTAAAACCAACTCTATTCTGCTCACAGGGGAGCATTCAAGCATTGGTGGCTTATTCATGCGTCGACACATGTCTATGTATGTTTTGCAAAATTTTGCCAAAAAAACCCTTTAACTTTTATAAAATCAACCCGCCATCTACCTTGTCCATAAACAGTAATCGCAATTTGAAATTTTATGAATATAACCCTCATGTTAATTTTATTTTAATATGAAGAAGGCAAGATTTGGTTGCCTAACTATTTTGCAGAAATCCCCTTAAAATTTTGCGAAGCCCCCCTCAGAGGCGCACCCTAAGTCCCCAACCCTAACGCAACGGCCCGTCTCATCTCTGACTCTCTCCTCTTTCTCTCTCCCCGCTGCCGCCAAGAGAACTGAGACGGAGCGACAATTCATAAACTTAGTGGCAATTATAAGCAGGAGGCAACAATTGCAATGGGAGATTGTGCCTATATTGTGGAAGTTGTTTCATCAGGGCCTCCTTGGTAGGAGAAGTTGAAAATAGCTTTTTTGTGATGCTAGGCAAAAGCGCTACCAAATAGATCCTATAGAAGCATGGCAAAAAAAAAAGGCTGTAAAAAAAACTTATCAATTGGCTTTTAATTCCAGCTTATTTTGATCATAAACAATTTATAAGTTGTACCAACCATGGCTATAATTTTGTATATCATTATTGAGCTTTTTGTCGGTCTTGGTCGAAAACATTTAAATTTACAAAAATCTATTGGAATTTTGTCAATAATGAAGCTTTTTGTAATATGTATACTAAATCTTAAGTATTTTAAATCTTAACGATACTTGATATGATTATACATATCTAAATAATGAAAGTCATGGAACACTTTAAAAATGAGGATTTCTCCAATTAAAAAAAGGTACATTTCAAACTATAAAACTTGGAATTTCGGTGTTCGCTTTCTTTATGGGTCCCGACAAAAACATCAAAATCTGAACTCCGACGGAACTTGGCGATTCTTTTTTTTCAAGTCCGGCCATATTTTGGACTGCGTGACTCCAGTGAGTAGTTTTTTTTTTTAAGAAAACTGCAGCAGTGAGTAGTTTTTTTTAAGAAAAATGCAGCAGTGAGCAGTAGTCCGCTCGTTTCGCTTGCGAGCCTGGGTCTGGATGCAGTACTAAAGTTTAGTCGGTGTCATATCAGATGTTATATGGAGTATTTGAATACTAACAAAAAAAACAAATTATAGATTCGATCGGTAAACCGTGAGACGAATTTATTAAGACTAATCAATCCGTCATTAGAACATGTTACTGTAGTTTTACTGTAGCATCACGTTATCAAATCATGAATTAATTACGTTTAAAAGATTTCTCTTGCAAATTAACCATAATCTATATATTTAATTTCATAAATAATCTATATTTAATACTTATGCATTAGCTTAAACATTCGATGGGGTAGAACTCAAGTTCAGACGCGGAACCAAACGCCCCAGCCAGTCAACCACTTCGAGGTCGCGCGTCCCGAGAAGAAGAGAGGAGCGAGCAAAGCAGAGCAGCGGTGCGTGCGAGGCGACGCGAGACGACAGACGAGACGACGACATGCGTCCAGCATGGCATATTGGTTGGCAAATGGCAATGGCGTGCGCGTGCGCCGATGCAAAATTCAAAAATCTCCGACTCCCCCCGTCCGTCCTTGCTTTGCATGAGCATGCCCCTGCGGCCCGCAGTGATTGGTCGGCTCAGGCCTTGTTAACTTCCCATTCCAACCTAGCCCTCGTTTAGATTGAAGATTTTTTCAACCTGATGAATAGTACCACTTTCGTCTTATTTGATAAATATTGTCCAATCATAGACCAACTAGGCTCAAAAGATTCATCTCGTGATTTTGAACTAAACTGTGTAATTAGATATTTTTTTTACCTACATTTAGTACTCCATGCAAGCGGCTAAAAATTGATGTGATGGAGAGAGAGTGAAAAAACTTAATTTTGAGGTGATCTAAACATGGGCCTCAAATATTTTCTCTTCCACACATCACATCAAATCTTTCGACGCATGCATGAAGCATTAAATGTAGGTAAAAAAGATAACTAATTGCATAGTTTGTCTGTAAATGTCGGGACGAATCTTTTGAGTCTAGTTAGTCTATGATTGAATAAATTTTACCAAATAACAACGAAAAATGCTATAGTAACTTTCACCTACTCTCTGCGAAGTGAACACACCCTCACTGTCACCGCCTGCGGCCTGCCGCGCCTGCCTGTGAGGCGGCCAGGTGACGTTTCGTGGGGCCATCTTGACAGTGACTTTGCAGCATGTACTGTTGGTACGCTGTTCACTGCTCGCGGCTTATTACAAAATTGACAATCTCATAGGAAGGCCAGTAAGCTTGGCTATAAGCATATGACGATGCCGACGGCGGCCGGCGCGTGGATGCGCGACAACGACGAGCGCCGCGTGGGCAACGGCGGCCGGCGCATGGATGGGGCGAGGACGACGAGCGCTGTGCGGTTAACGCGGCCTGCGCGCGGATGCGGCGAGGACGACGAGCGCTTCGCACGGACGGGCTGCCGCGCGTAGTGAAGCTAGCCGTGCTGAGCGGGGCCGTCGTGTGCGCGAGCATGGCCAGACCGTGGGGGGGGGGGGGGGACCGGCACCGCGGTCGGGCATGGAGGGGATGGGCCACCGCCGCCGCCGCCAGCTTGGAGAGGCTCCGCCTCCCCTGCGTGACCCCGCCGGTGGGGGATGGGGAAGGTCGCGGGCTGCCACCGGTTGCAAGGTTGTGGGAGCGCTGCTGGCTTTGAATTATCTGAACGGCGTATATCCACATAAAAATCGGATGACACGGAACCATAAATCCTATCAGGTCTACTCGTTTGTTGACCCGCTAAGAGCGAGCGTCGCTCGTTAGAGGCGCGATTAGTAACGTACGTGTGGTTTGGAGGAGGGAGTAGCTACTCCTAGGGAGCATAAATTATATATATATATATATATATATATATATATATATATATATATATATATATATATATATATATATATATATATATATATATATATATATATATATATATATATATATAAATAAAGAGTTAAATGTATGAGCGGCCTTTGAACTTGTCAAGGAGTACCACTTAGGTCCACGAACTTGAAAATTGCATTTCTAGATCCATAAACTTGTTAAACTGAGCATCGCAGGTTCACAGTAGCCACGCAAGCATTTTATCTGACGTGGCATTGCCACCATGGCAGTGAAATATGCATAGAGCCCCTTGAAACCCTAATACACAGTGACCACAACCGCGACTGCACGCACCATCCTCGCGAGCACTCAGCACTAGCCTCACGGGCACGTACGCGGTGGCCTCCATGTGACGGAGCAGCATCACCTCCCCTCCATTGCCGTGGCATTCAGCGGGGGTGACCTCCGACCAGAGCACGGCGGCCATCACCCTGCCGGTGCTGGTGCTGGCGCCACTACGGTCGATGTGACCCTGATGTCTTCCCGTTTCCTTCCTGTCTCCTATGTTTTTCCCTCGGTCTGAACTCTGGAGCCTAGGTACCGTTTAGATGCCAAAAATTTTGCCAAAATTTTCAGATTCCCCGTCACATCGAATCTTTGAACACATGCATGAAGCATTAAATATAGATAAAAAATAAAACTAATTACACAGTTTAGACGAAATGGACGAGACAAATCTTTTAAGCCTAATTAGACCATGATTGGATAATATTTACCAAATAACAACGAAACTGCTACAATAGCGTTTCGCCAAAAATTTTGCCAACTAAACAGCCCCCTAGTATCTGTCCATTCGTCTCGTTGTAGCCTAGGCAAAGCAAGCACTCGAGTAGAAACAATAGCGGAAGCAATTCCACAAGAAACCATGGTCATAGGCACCTTACGGTGTCTAGTGACGTGTACAACTACGGCGTCGTCCTGCTGGAGCTGCTCACGGGGAGCAGGCCCTCATCGACTGGCTGTGCTCTCTGCTAGCTCGCCGCGCCGCTCTTTGCACTCGCCGTGCACGCTTGCCGCGTCATCCTCCGTGATGGTCGCGCCCGCTCGCCTCGCTCTAGTCCCGCGTCGCCCGCTAGGGCTGTGAAGAAAACAGCCATGCTTGCCGCGCCGATGGCGCACGCTTACCACGCTCGCCCTGAACTCTCCGCACCATCCTGTCGCAAAAAAAAAAAAAGAACTCTCCGCACCATCCGCGAGCTCGCCGCGCTGGCTATGCACGTTCGCAGCGTGCCAGGCCTATGAACACAAGCCGGTCCATCTACGGCCCTGCCGTTGGCCGCAAGGAGTAGCACTGAGCAGCAGACATAAATCTGGACAACTTCACCCACAAGACGATCGAGGCGCTGGTGCGGCGGCACACGTGATGGCGTTAGAAGCCGGCCACGTGCAGCTCACGCTGCAGCACACTGCTGCACGTTCGGCCTTTAGTCTCGGGCAAAAGGGCCTCTAGTCCCGGTTTCAGAGCCGGATACATATAACCGGGACTAAAGCCCGTCCTTTCAGAGCCGGATACATATAACAGGGACTAAAGCCCGTCCTTAAATGAAAAAATAAATAAAATTCTATAGGCCTCTCCTGTAGTGCGTGAGAATCGAACTTAGGACCTCTCACCTCGCGCGTAGATTCCTTACCAACTCAACTGAACACAACATGTGACAAAGTCCTTTGCGCTCTTCCTTTTGATTTGACTTATGGGGGACCTTTAGTACCGGGTCGGAGACCTTTAGTCCCGGGTCGGAGACCTTTAGTCCCGGTTCATAACACCAACCGGGACTAAAAGGTCACCCTTTAGTCCCGGTTGGTATTACCAACCAGGACTAAAAGTTGGAGGACCTTTAGTCCCAGTTCGTAATACCAACCTAGACTAAAAGATGACTTTTAGTCCCGGTTGGTGTTACGAACCGGGACTAAAAGTGGTCCGGCCGTTGGACAGGGTACCAACCGGGACTAAAGTCGTTTTATGTCCCGGACATAAATTTCGTCGGGACTAATACCCATTTTGAATATCGACGAAAGGTCTCTTCTCTAGTAGTGGCACATGGCCACAGCGCTGGCGGTGGACAAGAGCTTCATCGTGCGGTAGGTCATCATGGGGCGACGGGGCAGCCAGGGACTTGTTCGAGGGCGCGCTGAGCAACACGCTCAAGAAGCTGCCATCGCAGTCCCCGTCACCTGACTCCGATCCGCCCCAGCGTCCATGGTGCTGATCAAGGTCATCTGCCGCAATGCCGCGTGCAGTCTGCGCAGAAGGACTCGCACCTCGCCGTCGACCAGCTCCTACTCAGCCTGTTCAAGAGCTCGCAGAGACCTGCGTGCGCCGAGCTAGAGAAGATCGATGTCATCGACGACACTGGCTAGGCAACCCCATCCTCGTCAGCGAGCCTGGCGTGGGCAAGATGACCGTCGTGGAGGGCCTCGCGCAGCACATCGACCGCGGCGTGCGGCGGCACTGGTCCGTGGGGTAACGAATTCGGTTGCGTTTGGTGCTAGGCCCTGGTGGTGCGGAGCAGAGCTGGCACCGGAGTGGGCTCACGCGGGGCTACAACGGCGTGCACATGGATGGTGCGCGCACCCGCGATCGTGGCCACTGCGGACGCCTATGAGGGATGGGCCAGAGCAGGGGCGCCAGTTTAGGGGATCAGGGTTTTAAGGGGCTCCATGCATATTTCACCGCCAAGGTGGCAACGCCACGTCAGACAAAATGCCCGCGTGGCTGCTGTGGTCCTGTGATGCACCGTTTAACAAGTTTATGGACCTAGAAATACAATTTCCAAGTTCGTGGACCTAAGTGATACCCTTGACAAGTTCAAAGGCCGCTCATGCATTTAACTCTAAAATAAAAGAAGCTTGGCTCTTGCAGAGATTGAAGTTATGTTACTCACGGAGACTAATCATATCTCCAACTCGAACAAACATTCTACATAAATTCTCTCAGAAGTCACACCAATCATCTTCCATCCATAAAAGAAGTCTCTTTACAGAGGAGAGGATACGATGGATCAACCAGGTTTTACATCAAAAACTCGTTTGTTGCTCGCAAAAAAATCGTTTGTAGCATAGGCCTTGTTCGCTTGTCTTATAATTCGTACTTTTCAACTTGTTTTTTTAGTCGAAACAGTGTTTTTCTCTCACCACAAATCAGTGAACAGTACTTTCAGCCATGACTTTTCAGCAAAACGAACAGGCTCGTAAAAGGAACCTAATTATCAAAAAATTGTTACCGCTTTAAAAAATACTTCACCCAAATAATAATCGTTCAAATCCATTAATGTAGAAATGATGATGCATTACATATTACTCAATCCTAATAAAAATCTCCAAAACCTTCCAAAGGTCCGAAAAATAGTTCATAAAGATATAGAACTTTAGAAACAATCTTTTGCCAAATAATTGCAAAATTCATTTTATGGTGTATTTAGTTCGCGAAATTTTTTGGTTTTGACTATTGTAGTACTTTCGTTTGTATTTGTCAATTAGTGTCCAATCATGGACTAATTAGTTTCAAAAGATTTGTCTCGTGGTTTTCTACCAAACTGTTTAATTAGTTTTTTTTCATCTACATTTAATGTTGCATACATGTGTTCAAACATTCGATGTGACAGAGAATCATGAAAATTTTTTAGAACTAAACATGACCTTAATCCTAAAATGGCGTTCCATTACTCACTCATCATGTCTCTCCTAATCTATTTTTTTTTATATTTGGCCTTGTTCACTTTCCATATCAACCCAAAATATTTCCTCTTTCACCCATCACATCAAATCTTTCGACGCATGCATGGAGCATTAAATGTAGGTAAAAAAGATAACTAATTGCATAGTTTGTCTGTAAATGTCGGGACGAATCTTTTGAGCCTACCTACTTTTGGCGAAGTGAACACACCCTTTGGCCTTGTTCACTTCCCATTCCAACCCAAAATATTTCCTCTTCCACCCATCACATCAAATCTTTCGACGTATGCATGGAGCATTAAATGTAGGTAAAAAAGATAACTAATTGCATAGTTTGTCTGTAAATGTCGGGACGAATCTTTTGAGCCTAGTTAGTCAATGATTAGACAAATTTTACCAAATAATAACGAAAGATGCTACAGTAACTTTTCACCTACTTTTCACGAAGTGAACACACCCTTTATTTATAAAACCCAGAAACATTCTCAATCTTCATCCACTGCAAAGCCCCCAAAACCCTCTCTAAAGCACTGCACAAGGCCCTACCTGCTTTACGCCTTTACCCCTACCCAGCCGCCATTATCACTACCACCTCAGCACCTCACTCTCAATCTCACTCCCCTCCACTCCACCAATGGAGCTTAGTCTCCCCTTCCTCCTCCTTGCACTCCTTGCGAGCCCCTCGCTTGTCCATGCCAATGGCGACGGCGGCAACACGACGACGTACATCGTGTTCATGGACCCGGCGCGCATGCCGGCCGTGCACCGGACACTGGCGCACTGGCACGCGGCGCACCTCGAGTCCCTGTCCATCGACCCGGCCCGCCACTTGCTGTACTCCTACTCCGCCGCAGCGCACGGATTCGCGGCGGCGCTGCTACCGGGCCATTTGCCCCTGCTCCGCGGCAGCCCCGAGGTGCTCCAGGTCGTGCCGGACGAGGTGTTCCAGCTCCACACCACGCGCTCCCCGGAGTTCTTGGGCCTTCTCACGCCGGCCTACCAGCCCGCCATCGGCAATCTAGAGGCGGCCACGCACGACGTGGTCATAGGGGTTCTTGACACCGGCGTATGGCCGGAGTCGCCGAGCTTCGCGGGCGGCAACCTGCCGCCGCCGCCCGCACGGTGGAAGGGGGTGTGCGAGGCTGGCGTGGATTTCCCGCCGAGCTTGTGCGGGAGGAAGCTGGTGGGCGCGCGCAGCTTCTCGCGCGGCCTCCGTGCCGCAAACGGCGGCGCAATAGGCGTGGGGAAGAGGACGTTCAGGTCGGCCCGGGACAGGGACGGGCACGGCACGCACACGGCGTCCACAGCGGCCGGCGCGGTGGTGGCGAACGCAAGCCTGCTCGGGTACGCCACGGGGACGGCGCGCGGGATGGCGCCCGGGGCGCGCGTGGCCGCGTACAAGGTGTGCTGGCCGGAGGGGTGCCTCGGCTCCGACATCCTAGCCGGCATTGACGCCGCTGTTGCTGATGGGGTGGGCGTGCTGTCGCTGTCCCTCGGCGGCGGCTCAGCGCCCTACTTCCGGGATACCGTAGCGGTGGGCGCCTTTGGTGCCGCGGCGGCCGGCGTGTTCGTCTCTTGCTCCGCCGGAAACTCCGGCCCTTCCGGCGCCACCGTCTCAAACTCGGCTCCGTGGGTCGCCACCGTCGGCGCAGGGACACTCGACCGAGATTTCCCGGCATATGTCACGCTCCCCACAGGCGCGCGCCTGGCCGGCGTGTCCCTCTACGCGGGGCCTTCTCCCTCCCCACGCCCCGCCATGCTCCCACTCCTCTACGGTGGCGGGCGTGACAACGCCAGCAAGCTCTGCCTCTCTGGGACGCTCGACCCGGCCGCCGTGCGAGGCAAAATAGTTCTCTGCGACCGCGGCGTGAACGCGCGCGTGGAGAAGGGCGCCGTCGTCAAGGCGGCCGGAGGCGCCGGCATGATATTGGCCAACACGGCGGCCAGCGGAGAGGAGCTCGTGGCGGACAGCCACCTGCTCCCCGCGGTGGCGGTGGGGCGGATGGTGGGTGACAAGATACGGGAGTACGCGGCGCGCGGCGGCGGCAGGCCCATGGCAATGCTGAGCTTCGGCGGCACGGTTCTTGGCGTCCGGCCGTCTCCAGTCGTGGCGGCGTTCAGCTCCCGCGGCCCCAACACCGTCGTGCCGGAGATCTTGAAGCCGGACATGATCGGCCCGGGGGTAAACATCCTGGCCGCTTGGACCGGCGTCGCTGGACCGACCGGACTCGCCAAAGACGGCCGCCGGACTCACTTCAACATCATCTCAGGTGAGTGCCCCACTGTCCCTACCAAGCTCTTGCATTGGCCTTGGCCGTGTTCACTTCCCAAATTCGGGGACCAATTCGGACACTGTAGCAACTTTTGTTTTTTTAGTGTAAAAAATTATCCAAAAATTGATTAATTAGACTCAAAATGTTCGTCTCGTAAAGTACAACAAAACTGTGCAATTAGTTTTTGATTTCATCTACATTTAGTACTTCATGTATTTGCTGACATTTTGATGTGATTGGGAATCTTATTTTTGCACAGTGGAATTTGGGAGGAGAATTTGGGATCTAACCAAGGCAAGTTCGGCCGATTTGGTGGCGGCCGAATTACTGTTGCGCACTGTTGCGCACGGTAGCATTTTGTCTTTTAATGTAAAAAATTGTCCAAAAAAATGATTAATTAGGCTCAAAATGTTCGTCTCGTAAAGAACAATAAAACTGTACAATTAGTTTTTTATTTTATCTACATTTAGTACTCTATACATGTGCCGGCATTTTGATGTGATGGGGAATTTTCTTTTTACATAGTAGAATTTGGGAAAAAAATTGGCATCTAAACAGGGCCATTGTTCAGATTGAACAATTCAAAATTTTGACATCTTGTCTTGTTGCTATCGTCTTTATCAAGCTCTTGCACTGCTCGTGCTCAGTGTTTAGATTCAAAACTGCACATATTGTCATGTTGCTAGCCTTCTAGGAATTACTACTACTGATTTACTGCTCCTGCTCCTACACATAGACAATTCAGTTAGTAAAGAGAGATAATACTGGCAAACAGGGCCTTTATCAGATCAAGTCACGCTCATGCTGTTGTAGAAAGGCCGTTTCATCTTAACTTTCGGCCTTGTTTAGTTACCAAAGTTTGGAGGCAAAATTTGCATAGTAAGTGTCCCGTCACACTGTAGCAATTTTGTTTTTATTTGGTAATAATTGTCCAAATATTGATTAATTAGACTTAAAATGTTCGTCTCGCAAAGTACAACAAAACTGTGCAATTAGTTTTTTATTTCATCTATGTTTAGTACTCCATATATGTGCCGATATTTTGATGTGACGGGGAATAGAAATTCTGCATAGTGAATTTGGTGTCCAAATTCTGGAATCTAAACCAGGCCAAATCGCATTTGCTTTCATGATCTTTTGTCAGGGTTGCACATGTGATGCTCTGCTAGATATGAACCGCTTAAAAGGCAACAGCAGCCAGGACAAGTTACCTTTTACTTTTCCCCTTTTTTTTCTTGACAATTCAAAAGGCATGAGGCAAGGGGACACTAGTGATTTGAGTACTCTCCAATTCTATAGACCGGATCTTGCAATACTGTGGTGGTATTTTCAGTACTAGCTTAGCAAAGGTGTTGTCACAGCTGAAATGTAATCAAATAATTCTGAGAGATCTCAGTTCTCATTGATTTGTATATTTGTTTAATTAGTGTAGGAGTCTCCAATTCTCTCCTACACTTAATTGGATCTATTTCTAACAATATATACTGTATATGTGAATGTCGGGTTATTGATTTGTTATCAGCAGATTAATTAGTTTTAGTTGAATAGATAATTCTGTTTGCAGAGTGGAATTTGTGCTTCCTGTTGCCATGGCGGTTGAACTAATGAGCTGCTGTTTTTACCATGCTGTGGATCTTTCCTATGAGAAAAGAGACAGATTCCTCATTGTTTAGTTGTTTAGAATAGTTGATAATATACACAGTAGAATGCAAGGAAAACTGAGCTGTCGAGACTCCATTCAGGCACAGCTCTTGTATGCTAAACAGTTATTTTCTTATTCTATTTATTTTACTCATGCTTATATAGTGAGTTTCTTTCATGGCTGACATTCCTCAGTGCTGAATACATCAGTCTGCCTGCTACTACGAGCTGAACTGAGCAATTATCAGGCAAGTATATTACCAACTGATTTCTTCTTTTGATTCCTGCAGGGACATCGATGTCATGCCCTCACATTAGCGGAGTGGCTGCGCTCATGAAGGCCGCTCACCCTGACTGGAGCCCTGCTGCCATCAAGTCTGCGCTAATGACCACCGCATACACCGTCGACAACACAAACTCCTCTCTCCGGGACGCCGCGGACGGTTCACTTGCAAATGCGTTTGCTTATGGTGCCGGCCATGTCGACCCACAGAAGGCACTTTCTCCGGGCCTCGTGTACGACATCTCTACAAATGACTATGCTGCCTTCCTCTGCTCCCTGAACTACAGTGCCCCGCACATCCAAGTGATCACCAAGACGTCCAATGTCTCCTGCCCGAAGAAATTCCGCCCCGGTGATCTCAACTACCCATCCTTCTCAGTGGTGTTCAATCAGAAATCGAAGCGGGTCCAGAGGTTCAGAAGGGAGCTAACCAATGTTGGCCCTGCGACTTCGGTTTACAACGTGAAGGTGATCAGCCCTGAGTCCGTTGCTGTCACGGTGGCACCGGCGAAACTCACGTTCAAGAAGGCGGGGCAGAAACTCAGGTACCATGTCACCTTTGCGTCCAAGGCTGGGCAAGGCCACGCGAAACCGGATTTTGGGTGGATATCCTGGGTGAACGATGAACACGTCGTTCGCAGCCCGGTCGCGTATACATGGAAGATGTGAGGTGAGTAATAATCAGCTGAGTCTTCCTGGTGTCTAAGTCGTCTAATCATGCTGCTTAGCAGATGAAGGATAGGATAGGTTGATGTAGTTTGCTGATCGCTTCACAAAGAGAATCGGCGTGAAGCTCTCGACTGCAAACCTGTATTTGTTGCTTCCCTGGGTACCGGGTGTGGGTCGGGGGTGTGGGTCGGTCGGTAACTCGCCGGACCTCAACTTGGCCTCTAGTTTTCAGAAGTCCGGCATTAAAACTTATGGAATTAACATGTGAGGTTTCCTTTTCTTCTAGCGTTATTATATGTTTTCAGACATCAAGTAACCCTGAATCTGAATGAATCCTCCGTTTGCCGGTGTGCCTGGTAAACCCTGTATTGATTCCATAGTGAATGTGACTCGATTTATCTGCTACCTTGTCAATTTGTATTGACGTGGTTTTATGTCTTTGGACGTATTCTGCGGAGTTTTATGTTTTGAACTTTTTTTAAAGAAAAATGAAGATTCAAACGTGTGCATGGAGTCCCCATATGAGCTACTGCTTGCCTGTTTCCTGGCACAAATGGTGCTAGTGCTATGTGAAGATTCTTGCCCGAAATCCTCCTACCATAGTGAAGACTGAAAGACAACACAGATCCCCGCGTTAGAGCTGGTTTAGTTGGTCAAAAAGTTTGGGGTCGGCTACTGTAGCACTTTTCGTTTTATTTGGCAATTTATGTCCAATCATGGACTAATTAGGCTCAAAAGATTTGTCTCGTGATTTATAACTAAACTGTGTAATTAGTTTTTTCTTTCGCCTATATTTAGTACTCCATGCATATGCCGTAAGATTCGATGTGCTGTAGCACTTTTTTGGTTTGCTTTTTTGCAAAGAGCCTGTTTAGTTCACAAAAAGTGAACCCAAAAAGTGCTACAGTACCTGTCACATCAAATCTTGCGGCACATGCATGGAGTACTAAATGTAGACGAAAGAAAAAACTAATTACACAGTTTAGTTGTAAATCATGAGACAAATCTTTTGAGCCTAATTAGTCCATGATTGGACACAAATTACTAAATAAAACGAAAAGTGCTAGAGTAGCCGAACCCAAACTTTTTCACCAAGGGTGTGTTTACTTCGCGAAAAGTATGTGAAAAGTTACTGTAGCATCTTTCGTTATTATTTGGGAAAATTTATCAAATCATGGACTAACTAGGCTTAAAAGATTCGTCCCGACATTTACAGACAAACTATACAATTAGTTATATTTTTTACCTACATTTAATGCTCTATACATGCGTCAAAAGATTTGATGTGATGTGTGGAAAAGGAAATATTTTGGGTTAGGATGGGGAAGTGAACAAGGCCCAATTAAACAACCTCAGACTAAACAGGCTCTTAGTCGATCTGCTTTGTGGGACACGGAAAAGAAAAAGGCTGCGTGCGTTGTCTCGCCACGCCGCCTTTCGCTGTCGCCCCGGCATGTGTGCTTGTACGCCTGCGTAGCACGCGTGCTTCCTGCCAGCACCACCATCCTCGTCGCCGCCTTCTCTTTCCAGCAGCCAGCAGGATCACGACCAACCGTAGTTTGGGATTTGGATCGTTCACGGAATGTTTGGGCCTGTTGGATTGATTGCTTGCCGTCCATGCAAGGCTGGCCCAATCAATGGGTCTACACCAAGGATTTTAATTTCGTTATTACAAAAATTTCGGTCACCACCGAAATTACCGAATTTCATAAAATTCAGTCGAAATTTCACCAAAAATTTTTTAGAGATCAGGACATGAAGTATGTTATTTCTAAAAAGGTTTAGATCTAAATAAATATTAGTATAATTTATGACTGCACATCTATTGAATAGAAGAATATACAATATAATCAATAGAAAAATACAAGTCTAGAGTTATACATCACATGTATTAGAGTATTACAAAAATTCGGAATTTTCTTTCGGCCATCACTGAAATTATCGAATTTCGTGAAATTCGGCCGAAATTTTGCTGAAATTTTGAACCCTGGTTTGGACTCTCTACCCCGGTTGAGATGGGCCGTGTGTGTTAGGCTAGGAAATGGAATTACCACACGGAACGGAAGTAGTAGAAAGGCACGAAATACAAGTGCCAGTGCTAGCGCTCATGCCCAAACGAATGCTCGAGCCTGCACCCTGTTCCCGTGTCTGCACTCCGCGTAACGTCCGACCTGACGTGGTGTCTTTACCCCCCACCGAACCCCACGCGGCGTCTACGCCCCGCCCGACCCTCCAGAGTAGGTGGGTTACATTGCAATACATGCAACATCCAATTTACATTAAAAACATTCAGATGCAACACTAGTAACATATGTACGAAGACAGATAAAACACTTGAAACATATGTCTGAAACACTTGTAAAAACACCTAAAAAACTTGAAAATCATTGACGAAACATTCAGATAAAACACTTGCAACACATGTGTGAAATATATGCAACATCTAGATAAATACACTTGCAACATAAATTTAAAAAACAGATGAAACATTGAAAACAGATGTTTGCAACATTAGTGTACAACCATTGCAACATATGCAACATCCCGATCTACTTTTGTAACATTCATACGGAACATTTGCAACATACCTCAGACACGTCTAAAACACTTGAAACATACTCTTGCAACATATCTTTTCAGCGTAACATCTGCTTGCTGCTTGGACGATTGAAAGCTCATCGACGTGGAGCTCAATGCCGTAGAGTGACGCGTAGCTCCGGTGGAGACGGCGGCGGGCACGGTGGAGAATGCCGTGGTGGGCGGATGGCCCAGTGGAGAGGAAGGATGGCGGGCGGCAACGCTGGAGCGCGGTGGAGAGAGAGGACGACGGTCGGTCAGGCGCGGTGGAGAGCGTTGTGGCGGCATGGACACGATGGTGGTGCGGTGAATGGAGAGGAACGGACGACGGGCTCACAGGCAGATATTGTTGGAGCGAGAGGATACGCGAGTGGAGAGTTGGGCCGTTGGAATGAGGTCGTGACCCATGAACGCGAGAATCCGAACAAAAGGATGTCCTTATCACAGCGTTAGGGACCACACAGTCATCTGTTCTCCGGCGGCGCCGTGTACACAAATGGCTCCACAACGGCATCGTCTAGAGCAAGCAGCGACTCCAGGGCCTCTACGACGGCAGACATCTGGGGCCGGGATTTGGGGCTTACACTCAGGCACTGGTGGGCTATCCCCGCGGCCTTGTGGGCAGCTCGTGTGGGCGTGGGGTGCTGGCCGTTGAGCAGCCTCCGGTCCACGACGCGCTCCAGCCGGCGAGAGTCGCGCAGGCATGGGCGCGCCCACTCCACCAGGCTCTGCTCTCGCGGTGGCCGGTTCTTGTCCAACGCCTTCCGCCCGGTCAGCAGCTCCAGGAGCACCACGCCGAAGCTGTACACGTCGCTCTTTGTTGTCAGATGCCCTGTCATGATGTACTCGGGTGCGGCGTAGCCCTGCGTGCCCATGACCCGGGTCGACACGTGGGTTTCGTCTTCTCCAGGCCCAGCCTTGGCTAGCCCGAAGTCCGACAGCTTCGCCGTGTAGTCCTGAATGATGATGAACACAAGTGATTAGTGAAGGAAGGAAAACCGCACATGACACAACTTGGTCTTGTGGCCATGCATCTCAAGACATACATACCGAGTCCAGCAGGATGTTGGAGGTCTTGAAGTCGCGGTAGATGACGGGTTTGGCAGCTTCGTGGAGGAAGGCCAAACCTTTGGCAGCTCCAATGGCGATCTTCAGTCGCGTCGGCCACGGCAGGGAAGCAGAGTACTCTGTCATTTCCATGAAGAGAGCATTCATGCACCAGATCGTTAGGAATGCTGGCTTTCACCCTTGTCTTGGGATCAATGTAAATTTCAGATCCAACATGTTGTAACAAATCACCGTAAGCTCTATGCCACTTACAGTCAGTAGCTTGTGCAAACTCACCTTGGGTCGCCCTTAGGGGAGAGCTATGGTTATTTGGCCTTTAAGGTGAACGCAAAAAGTTATTCAAATTCGTAGAGTTCTTATTGTTAAGATAAGACAAACTTGAATTTAAATTTATAGAATTTGCCGTACTTTTGAAGAGATGCTTCTCCAGGCTGCCCCGGGCCATGAACTCGTACACAAGAAGCCTGTGCTCATCCTGGTAGCAGTAGCCGATGAGTTTGACAAGGTGTGGATGCCTCAGCTGCCCAAGGAAAATGACTTCGGCCTGTCCAGCAAAAACAAATAAATCATCACAGGTAGTAGTTGCAAGTCAACACAAGCAGCATTTTCTTAATATTTTGACCACCAACACTTGGAAAAGTAGAATTGTCTGACCAAATGAGCAGTGTTAGTTTGGTGGTTGACAAGTTGACGTACTACATCTCCAGGGCACGAAACAAAGAATTCTCAAAGGAAACTGTGTGTCTGAAGAGGGGAGAAGACATGGCGATTTCCAAAAGTGATCACAGCTAAGCTACAGATGGCGACACTACTATTTTCTTTGGACTTTTGAGTAGGGCTCAATTCATTGTTAAATAAAGTACTAAAATGGCAGTAGAAATTAACTTCGTTTCCACACGTATGATTATTTTCTTAATGGCATTCACTCTTAATAGTAGAGAAAAAACTATCTGAAGTTGTATAAGATTTGAATTATGTTTAGTTAATTCAAGTTAATACATCCTCTATTACAAATTATAAGACGTTCTAGCTTTTCTAAATACATGAATTTCGCTATGCACTTAAATATATATTATGTTTAGATACAGAATAAAAACAATGTATATAGAGAATTTGGAAGAGGGAGTACTAATTATCAGTGACTAGGAGCTGACAATTTAATAACCTTTCAGTTTAATTCTATTATTTTCAGTACAGTTTCGTTGCAAGGTCAATAAGTGCTTAAATACTAATACAATACTTTCTCAGTTTCTAATATATAATCAATATATGACAGGATAATTAAAATTTTTAATTAACTAGTTTATCTTAAGTGTCATATATCTAAAGACAGATTAAAGGAAGGGGAGTACCGAGAACAGGGCCAACAGTTCAACTTCAACATTACTGCTTAGTACTCTCCAGTCTCCCGTCCCCCCCCCCCCCCCCCCCCCCCCCCAAAATGTAATTTTTTACTTTTCAATGGGTCAATCAATTTCAAATTTGATAAAATGTGTTAAAAAATACTAATACCTATGATGCATGTGTATCATTAGATTAATCATAAGATATATTTTACAATAAACCTATTTGGAGTAATGGTGGTACTTCTCTATAAACCTAATAAAATGATAAATAGGTCCAAGTGTGCCAGCTGATTAGTTCAAATATACTATTACCTCAATTATTATTGGATAAATAAAAAACACTAAAAAGCCAATCCTTTTACTACTCTGGACTGAAGTGCTCAACTGCCGATGGCCAAACCAAAACCATTATCCAGAAGTAAAAGAGACTATTACAACTACTCGTATTTGCGAAGTGTTAGTTTTACTTTGAACGAGGGATCGGAATTCTGCAACGAAGATGAATTCAGAAGAATTGATGGATTAATCACTATTCTCTGTCAAAAAAAAATCTGCGAAACTAACCCGAACCAGATTATTCGCGTGATTCAGAAACTTGCTTACCAGCCACTCCTTGTGGCCCTGGGAGCCCTCGAGGTCGAGCAGCTTGACGGCGACGGCCTGCGGCTGCCGCAAGCCGGGCCTGACCCGGTCGTCGACGCGGCCCTTGTACACGGGCCCGAACCCGCCCTCGCCGACGAAGTTGCTCATCGAGAAGTCCCGCGTTGCCACCCGGAGCTCCTCCACCGTGAAAACCAGCACGTCAGATCCCGCCAGCGACAGTGATAGGTCCTCCGGCGAAGGCAGCGGCGCTGGTGCGGGAGGCCTGGAACTGGTGGAGGCCACCTTGGCCGCGTTCTTGGAGCCGGAGCCGGAGCCGGAGCCGTCGCTAGAGCGGGCGGCATGGGAAGAGCTGAAGCAGCCGAGGCCGAACAGCGCAGACCACGACGACGACGACTTGGGCTTCCCCATGGCCATGAGCGCGCGTGCGGGCAGCTGATCAAAGTGGAGGAATATCGTGTGGAGGAGTCGTTTTCTACTGTGTCTCAGAGCTGGCAGCCGTGTCTGCCTGTCTGGGGTGGCCTCGTTTATTCGAAGGAGTAGTTGCTGTCATCATCACCATCAGTTATAATTTATCAAAATGGTTTATTTAGTTTGGTTTGGTTCGGTTCGGTCAGTTGCGTACTTCCAGCTAGAGGTTTGGTTTTAAGCCAGGCTAATTCGCTACTACGGATTTGAGTGTGCTCTTAGCTTAAAATTTTATAGACATAGACATCATTAGTTATTGTTTAATACCTCTGATTAATAAAATAGGGAATGGCTGGCGCCTCCCATGGATAGAATTTCGTCGGACGGTAACTTGGGCACACTCCTACGGAATGGCCTAGCAGAACGGCCTTCGGTCGCCAGCCGCCCCCCACCCGCCTGGGCCTGCCACTGCGCCGTTCGCTGCTGCACACATCTGCCCCCATCTGCTTCGTCCCACCCCACACGCGTACCCCGCCCCACGCCAGTCGCTCCTCCCCCCTGACCATCTCCTCTCTCTCCGCGTGGGCGGGACCCGAGAGCCGAGATGAGGACGACCACGCCCCGTCCGCAAGACCCTAGGTGCGCCACACGCCCCATCAGCCGGCCACCCCGGCTCGCCGCACCCCTTCCCTCGGCGCTTGGGTGAAAGCTCTAGTTTGGTTTTGGTGAATTGATGAAACTCTTGGTGCTAACCTTTGGCTCTAAGTGTTTTGGAAATATGTTAGTACTAATCCAAGTGGTGGAGTAAGTGAATGATGATCATGATGGTTAAGGCCATGGTGATGATCAAGTGCTCAAAGCTTCGAAAAGAAGAAAGAGAAAAAAAATGGGCTCAAGGCAAAGGTATATTTGATAGGACCATTTTGTTTTGGTGATCGAGACACTTAGAGAGTATGGTCACATTTAAGATAGATAGCCGTACTATTAAGAGGGGTGAAACTCGTCGTGAAATACGGTTATCGAAGTGCCACTAGATGTTCTAATTTATTGCATATGCATTTAGATTCCAGTGAGTGCTAACACCCTTAAAAATGCTAGTGAAAAGTCGCTAACACATGTGTACAAGGTGATACACTTGGTGATTGGCACATTTGAGCAAGGGTGGTGAAGTTGGAGAAGCGAAGGAACAACTCGTGGTTGATCGGACGCTGGCTTGGCAGCGACCAGACCCTAACCCTGCGTCTGGTCATTACGCACAGAGAAGAGCGTGGCCTCGATCTATAACCGGACGCTGGTACAGGTGAAGGACCAGAGACACAGGGCTTGCGTTTGGTCAGTGCTGACATACGTTGACGTGGCTTGACGCGTGAGAGCAGAGAGGATCGGACTCTGGCTGAGTCCGATCATGCATGAACGGACACATCCGGTCATCAAAAACCAGCTCTGGATGCTTACTGTAAATGACCGGACACCATGTGTTGGAGCGTCCGATCACACTGACTGCGGGTCCGGTCACGGCGCGCGCGAGCAGACGTGAGGGTGCTGCGTCTGGTCTTCCCTCGGGTGCGTTCGATCTTCTCTTAGCATTGGCGTTGTGTCACTTGACCATTGAGATCGGGCAACACAGGTGAAAGGTCCTTGTTTGGTTTTGGTAAGTGAGTGACAACCTTAGGTGGACTAATTGTGTTTAATGTGAGATACACAGGGATTAGTCCATAGGTAATGGTGTCATGAAGGAGTTCATTGCATATGAGACGTGACATGGAGTCATGTGACCAAGGTGGCAAAGATCAAGATGAGGCTTGGCTCGACGGACCGGTTGCAAGTGTGAAGGGCAAGTCAGAGGCTTTGGAGCGATGGACCGTGAGGTGGTGAAGCTTGAGAAAGACTTGGCGCCGATGGACCGACGCAACGGTGAAGAGCAAGTGAGGTCAAGATCGATGGACCAAGGTCACATGATGATTTGAAGTGGATCATATCATTTGTGATATGGTTGGTGCATGTGTTGCATCAACGTCGGAGGAGATGGAGTGGAATGCGCAAGGCAAAGGTATAACCTAGGGCATTTTCATTTCACCGGTCATAGGTGTGTAGAGAAGTTGATGACCGGGTTTAGGATAGATGGCCATACTATCAAGAGAGGCAAACTTGTTTGCATATCGTCATCTAGTACCACTTGAGCGATCTAACTTTGCATACGTGCTAGGATCGAGTGGCGAGGCAAGTGGAGTGCCTAACCCTTTGAAAATATTTGTGAAAATGCTAACACACATGCACATGGTGCTTTACACATAGTGGTGTTGGCACATCTGCAAAGGAGAAGGTGTCGGAGTTGGTGTTGATCAACTTGGAGAAGACAGAAATGTTTTTCGGTGTTCTCAGGACACTAGGATGGCTCTTGGAGTGGAATAATGCTTTGATCCATTGTGAATTGGATCAAGTGCTTTAGTGGGTTGTGTAGCCCTCTGATTAAGCTTTCCAAAATGTCCAAGATCATCGAAATCAGAGTTCGGAGCTAAGAGATATCGCCGTTTTACCGAAGAGTGGTCTGTGACCGGACTCGTGACCGGACGCGTCCGGTCAGCACCTGCGCGTCCGGTCAGCGCGTCCGATTAGTGTTTTTCGCGGGCGAAAGTGACCGGACGCTGCAGCGAGTCCGGTCAGTGATGACCAGACGTGTTCGGTTGCATCGGGAGCTTGCTGGAACCTCTCTATTCGCTGTTTCACTGCGACCTACGCGTCCGGTCCCGTTAGTGACCTGCGCGTCCGGACAATACAAGTTTATACGCGCCAAAACTAGCTGTTGGAGCACGCTAGTGACCTGCGCGTCCGGTCAGTTCGACCGGTGCGTCCGGTCGACCCGAAACTTGCCCAGTGAGGGGACTAACGGCTCTATTTCGTTGTGGACCTATAAATAGTTGTTATGGCTGGCCTTGGCCGGCAGTGGAGCACCCTTAGGCCTTGGTGGCTTGTGTTGGTGTGCTTGGGAGCCCTCTAACTCACTTGAGCTTGATAGTGATCATCCGATCGAGTGAGTGAGCGATTCTAGTGCGTTGCATCGTAAGGATTGCATCGAGTGGCACTAGGTGATCGAGTTGTAAGCCGGTGGTGCTTGTTACTCTTGGAGGTTGCCACCTCCTAGACGGCTTAGTGGCTTGCGATTCCGTTGAAGCATGCGTGGAGATTATGCGCGGCTCTGGAGGAGGATTTGTGAGGAGGATTGTGCTCACCTCGCGGGGATCGCGAAGAGCAACTCTAGTAAAGCTCGTGGCTTGGAGGATCCCCATCTTGAGAGTGGATGTGCGGCACCCGCTGAGGGTTTGACTCTTGATAGTCAATTAGCTTGTGATCCATCAAGTGGGTGTATCGCCACAACGGGGACTAGCTTGGTGGCAACCAAGTGAACCTCGGTGAAAAACCGCCGTGTCAACATTGTGTACATCTTCTCGGTGGTTTGCTTTCAATTCACAAGCTCGTATTTACATCCATATACTTGTGCTTGTGTAGTTGCTCTTGTAACTAGTTTGCTTGTGTAGTTTGCTAGTTACCTTCTTGCTTGTGTAGCATAGAAGTAGCTTCCGTTGCGTGGCTAATTTGGTTTATGTAACCTTGTTAGTCATATTGCTCAGTTTGTGTAGCTAAGTAATTTGCGCTCTCTAGTTTGGCATTAGTTGCCTTGCTATTGAGCATTGCTAGTGAGCATAGGTGGCCTTGTGCTTTTGCTTACTAGAATTGTTAGGAGCTCCTCGGCTTTGCTAAAGTACTAGTGCATAGGTTTGTGTGACCTTGCTCTAGAATTGTTTAGGAGAGCTCTTGCTAAGGAAAGTACCTTAGTTACATAATTAGGATCTTTGTGAGGCGCTTGTGAACTTAAATAGAGGGGTGTAGTCTTGGCTAGACCGATAGTTTTAATTCCGCATTTGTTTCGATTTGCCAACGCGATTATTTTTAGAAAGGACTATTCACCCCCCTCTAGTCCGCCATCTCGACCCTTCAATTGGTATCAGAGCCGGGTCTCTCTTTTGTGGTCTTCACCGACCCGAGAGGATGGCGGAATATGGGCTAGATGTTGAGTGTCCACACATTTTTAATGACACACACTTTGCACGATGGAGAAATTAGATGACTTGCAATTTTAAGTTTATTTCTCCTCAATTATGGTGGATGGTAGATGTAGGCTTTTCTCATGAGTTGGATGAAGAGAATCTAACTCAAGCACAAGAGAAATGCCTAGATCTCGACACCAAGCTATTGATATCATTTTTAGATCTTTTGATGATAGTGTCTTTGGAGAGATCATAAACATGAAAACCGCCCATGAGATTTGGAGTTATCTCAATGAGAAATCTGGGACGGTCTCCGATGATTATGATGAGGATGATGAGCCTAAGGAGGAGGCACATGAGGATGTTGAGCATGACCACAACATGGTGGTTGTGGAGGATTGCTCTACCTCATGGTCAAGTGATGATAATGATCGATTTACCACAAGTTCACTTGACAAGGATGGGGATGATGCATCAAGTGTTGCAAGTGACGTTTCTACCCCAAGCACACTTGATGGTGATGAAAGTTCATGCTCAGGCCTTGATAATGATGTTACTACAAGCCCATCCACTACACCACATTGCTTCATGTCACAAGGTGATACTAAGGTATCAAATGATAATGTGATTGATCATGTTGATTCATATGATGAGCTTGTTAGTAGACTTACTAGCATGACCACGTCTTTAGAAAATGAGAAAGCTAAAACCATGAAATTGGAAAATGAAAACTCATTTCTAAAAATCACATGTGAACAACAAAAGCATCTACTTTATGTTATTACTTGTTCACATGAGGAGCTAAAATTGGCCCATGAGGAACTTAGTGTTGCTCATGATAATTTGGCACAAGAACATGCTTTACTCACTAAGAAGTTTTCTAATGAAGAAACCAAAACTAGTGAGAGCTCATCATTTGGGTCAAATGATCAATCACATATTACTAACCCTTGTGATGTAGGCAAGAAGCATGTATCCACCTCTTGTGATGATTTGCTAGATATGCCATGTTCTTCACACATAGATACTTGTTCTACTTCTATGTCTTGTGAGACTAACCTTTTGAAGGAGAACAATGAGCTCAAAAAGGAAGTGAAGAATTTGAGCAACAAGTTAGAGAGGTGCTACAACTCAAAAGTCACCTTTGAGCACATGTTGAACAACAAAAGAAGCTACGGTGACATGAGCGGCATTGGCTTCAACAAGAGCAATATCAAAGGCAAAAGATGGGGGAAGAGAAGATATGAAAGAGAGATGAAGAAACAAGAACAAGAGAAGCTCTCTCATTTTATGTGCTTTAAATGCCATAAAATGGGACATCTTGCAAATGGTTGCCCTAATGAAGAAAAGCTCAAGTTGAAGAAAGAAGAAGAGAGGCTCAAGCATGTCAAGTGCTTCAAGTGTCGCACTTGGGGTCATCTCACCTCAATGTGCCCAACTAAGAAACTAGTGAAGCAACAAAAAGAGCCTCAACCAAAGCCACATGTTGAGCAAGAAACCACACCCCAATCTCAAGTTAAGATTAACCACAAGGATGATGATGGTGACTTGAAGAAGAAGAAGAAGAAAACAAGAAGAGGTGGAAGAGGAAGGCATCCAATGCAAATCCAAGATGTCAAGATGATGAGCAAGATTCAAGATAAGAAGAGAGATTTGGCTCACATCAAGTGCTTAAAGTGTGAAGATATGAGACACTTTACCTCGGGGTGTCCTACCAAGCTTGAGAAGAAGGCTCAAGCAACTCATGAGAGTCAAGGCAATGAAAAGCATCACATGAGCAAGGAAGAAAAGGTTCAACCAAAGAGAAGATGCTATTCATGCCGGGAAAGGGGACACATGGCTCATTCATGTCCCCTAGGTAATAATTCTAAGCCTAGTTCAATTAATGATACTAACATGCTTAGAAAGGATGGCAATGGTACCTAATTGGTTAGAATTACAAAACATCCCGCTACCTATACTAAGGCTTTGCCTAAGTATGTTGCTCCTAACTTGAGAGGACCCAAACTTGTTTGGGTACCATCAAAAAGTAGATGATTGTTTATAGGTACCATTGGCATTGGAGGCTTGATTCATTTGGATTCATATTGGTCATCATCTGTTGAATCAAGTTTTAAAGCTTAGTGCATATTCTATCCCAATGCCAAGTCAGAATAAGTGGAGTCCAAATGCTACAGCATACAAGTGCAACATTCAAGTTTGTGGTGATTTATTGGATATATTTGATGGCTTGCAAATATTTGAGTTGGAGCTTGCTAAGAGGATGATCATGTGATAACCAAGGTATATCTCTAGTTGATCATTTCATTTGGGTGCATCTCATAGCAAACAACATTGCATATATATATATATATATATATATATATATATATATATATATATATATATATATATATATATATATATATATATATATATATATATGCAATGTTGCTTGCTATGAGATGATTGAATGGATTAAATGCCTAGCAATCAAATTTGGATTGATTTGTGTTGGATAAATTTGTAAGATGACATTTAGTAAGTGGATTGAATGGATATATATCTTATGAAAGTGTTCAAACAAGTTAGTTTCAAGTTTGATTCTATTCGGTGAAGTATAGCTCAATGTATTGAAATCTGTCCATTATTAAAAATCTGAGCTAGCTGAGATCAAGTCTGAGTTTGAGTGACCAAATCATATTGGATTGGCTTAAAATTTGGTATGCATACTCTAAACTTATGATATAATATGCTGTATAAATTTCATGATAATTGGATGAGAAATGCTATGGTTTTAGAGCACGTATTGTCAGCTATAGTGCAGCGGTTTTCAGCATGTAGCAGTGGTGGAAGATTCGAAATGTAGTAGTAATCTAGAAGTCAAATGAAGCTCAAATTTTTACAGTTGCTAGATGACTTAGTAATTCACATCTCCACCAAAATTCTTGGAATTTGGACCTATACATTGGGAGATATGAAGTATTCTTTGAAGGGTACAGAATCTGCCAGAAAAGTAACAATTATTGGATTGATCTAGAGTCACTTTAAGTGAAAGGTCCTTAAGTTGGAAACATATTTATAAGTGTTTGAGGTACCTAAGTTTGGTTTTGAATTGATCTAAAAGCATGACAAGAAATGAGTACAAGGGAATTGATTGTGGAATGTACTTAGTGTACAAATTTGGTACTTAAATTTGAAAATGAAGATCAAACTCAAGATGAAGATGAGGTTCAAGTTCTAGTAATGATTGGAGATCATTTGGTAGAACAAAAAGGACTTAAAGAAGTAGAAAGAAAAGGACTTAAAGAATAATTCAAGGTTACTCATCAAGTTAAGTCCATAGATCAATCAATCAAAGGCAATTCAAGTAAGTGTCAAGGATGATTCTTTAGAGAGAGATCACTTCTCCCTGCTGAGGGGGCTTACTGCCCATGGGTGGGTAAACCGATCACCGGCTTAGAAGGCTAACATGGAAGTGATGAATTCAAGGGACATTGGAGATGCTTAATTGAAGCAATCAATAGGGTTGATCAAGAAAAGCAAGCAACACCCAAAAGAGAGCTAGTCATGGTTATAAAATTGGTATCATAAGTACTTCTCTCATGCAAGCATTGATCAAAGAGAAAAAGCAAGCCAACCACAACAAGAGATAGTGCACTTGATTATTAGTGGTTCTCATTTCATATGGGTGAAGAATGGATTTCTCTATAATGATTGGTCTTCACCAAGCTTATAAATTGGACTTCACATTGCTATTGGAGTAATGAATTGGAATCTATGTGACTATCCTCTACTCCAACATAATAAAGGTATCATTGCAATGTGCATGATCATTTCATCCCTTACTAGTATGCAATCAGTGCATATAGTACATGCTTACTAGGATCATGCATAACAAATGAAATATTTAAACTCATAGCCTACCACTATTGCTTGAATTGTTTAAATGATCTAGTGGTATGTGTATGAATTTGTTCATGAGCTAGTGAACCCAAATACTTGATCTAGTTTGGATTGCTAACAAGTGACAAGTACAACATTGGCAAGATAACCCTTAGTATGAGGAGTGAAGAAGCTTGTCATTGGATCAAACTGGACTTAGAATCTTAGGCAAATCAACTTAGTTCAAGTCATACTAGAAGCTCATGACAATGATATGGGTACAAGCACAAGACAACAATGCAAATGGATATCTAGGGTGTTTCAAATGGTATCTAGACTCAAAGTATTTCTTCAATTGGTATTTACAAGTGGTGTCTAGATCATGATCTACAAGTGATATCCTACAAGTGGTACTCATAAAGATAGCAAATATTCAAGAAAAGATCATATTGACAAATCCTACAAGTGGTTCCATGATAGAGGATTCTTCAAATTGGTATCACACCCTTATTCGTGGTATTTCTACACATGATATCATTTATATAAGACGGTGGTTCCACAAGTTATCCTCAACTTTAAGTGATCATCAAATGAAGAAAGTTCCCTCACACACAAGAGCTCAAGATTATCAAGTGAATGACCCATGCTATGACATAGGGGGAGGAGCCCCACCTAATGGTATCAAGGTCAAAGATCCTAAGTGGTATCTCAAGAGCAACATTCAAGTAATGGCATTCCAACATGTGTGGTGATGTCCATAAAAATGCAATATTCAAGTCTCAACCATCTACCCCAATGCAAGCCTTTGTATTAATTGAGAAGAACACCTTTTATGGAAATTGATGACAAAGGGGGAGAGATTGTACAAAGATATGAGTATAGGGGAGAGATAGAAGATAAAAAAGTATGGGGGAGAGATAGAAGATAAAAGATGGACATGGACAAAGAGGGAGCAACATTGAAGAAATAAGAAGGATCAAAATTCTTGGACAAAAGAAGCACATAAGTAGGGGGAACAAGCTCATGAACATTGATTGGTTGCATTTGATATGTGCATATTCATGTGCTTGCTTACATTGCATAAGTTTTATATTTAATATGCATGCTTGTGTGTTGTATGCTAGTTATAGAACTTGAATGATGATATGATAACTAGCATGCATATGATGATAGCTATACTTATATTTCTACACGTGGTACTAGAATCTTGCTTATAATATTGATCTCATGGGGTTTCTAGTATTTTTTATGTCTAGCTACTCATGATGCTAAGGATGATGGCAAACTTGTGATTTTCAAATGGTATCGAGCTATCAAATGGTATCGAACTACAAAGGTTTATTCTATACACCTTATGAAAGGTCCTTGTTTGGTTTTGGTAATTGAGTGACAACTTAGGTGGACTAATATGTGGTTATGTGAGATACACAGGAGATTAGTCCACATGTGATGGTGTCATGAAGGAGCTTATTGCATATGAGACATGACATGGAGTCATGTGACCAAGGTGGAGAAGATCAAGATGAGGCTTGGCTTGATGGACCGGTTGCTAGGGTGAAGGGCAAGTTGTGTGATGGCTTGGCGCCGAAGGACCGAGGCAACGGTGAAGAGCAAGTGAGGTCAAGATCGATGAACCAATACGGTCACGTGATGATATGAAGTGGATCATATCATTTGGTGATTGGTTGGTGCATGTGTTGCATCAACGTCGAAGGAGATGGAGTGGAATGCGCAAGGCAAAGGTATAACCTAGGGCATTTCCATTTCACCGGTCATAGGTGTGTAGAGAAGTTTATGACCGGATTTAGGATAGATGGCCGTACTATCAAGAGGGGCAAACTTGTTTGCATATCGGTCATCTAGTGCCACTCGTGTGATCTAACTATGCATCGTTGCTAGGATGGAGTGGCGTGGCAAGTTGAGTGGTTAACTCCTTCGGTAAAATGATTATGAAAATGCTAACACACGTGCACAAGGTGGTGATCACTTGTTGGTGTTGGCACATTTACGAAGGCGATGAAGTTTGAGCGGTAGAGAGGGTTTGGGTTCCTCTCTCCCTCCCGCCGAGCTTGCGAGCGCGGGATTCAGGCATTTTTGAGGAGTTGAAATACCTATTTTCCACTACGCCGGAAGTCCGGAAAAGAAATGGAGGTGAACGGAGGTCACAGAGGTGACCGGACGCTGAACCGGACGCGGTCCTTGCATGACCGGACGCGTCCGGCTAGTGTTCAGTGTCTGCGTGTTTTTCAGTTCGATGATCGGACGCGAGGCGCGTCCGGTCACTGATGATCGGACGCGTCCGGTCGTTCAGGGAGCTTACTGGACTCTAACCAGACGCTGGCTCTGTCGCGTCCGGTCATGTTTCTTCAGCGCGTCCGGTCGTTGTTTTGTTGAGCGCTGCTCAGGCGACCAGCGCGTCCGGTCATTCTCGGGACCAGCACGTCCGGTCGTTGCTTCGCAGTTAGCCGTTGGGCGACCGGCGCGTCCGGTCAGTTGGACCAGCGCGTCTGGTCAGTGCTTCGTGACTTAGCCGTTGTGCGACCAGCGCGTCCGGTCAGTTTGAACGGCGCGTCCGGTCGTTTGACGGGCGCGTCCGGTCATTGGCAGCGGCGCGTCCAGTCGCTGGTTTGACCGTTGGGGGTCAGTGACCGTTGGAGAATCGGACGCGGCTGAGCGCGTCCAGTCAGTTATGACCGGCGCGTCCGGTCATCCCGAAAACGACCCAGTGAAGGGGTAACGGCTCTATTTGACCATGGGGTTATAAATAGATGCCTTGGCTGGCCATGGTCGGTAGCTGAGCACACTATAGTCTTTGTGACTTGTGTGGTAGTGCTTGGGAGCCCTCTAACTCACTCATGCTTGATAGTGTTCATCGGATCGAGTGAGAGAGCGATTCTAGTGCATTGCTTTGAGAGATTGCATCGTGTGGCACTAGGTGATCGTGTTGCAAGCTGGTGGTGCTTGTTACTCTTGGAGGTTGCCACCTCCTAGACGGCTTGGTGGCTCGTGGCTCCGTCGAAGCTCGCAAGAAGATTGTGCGAGGCTCCGGAGAAGCTTTGTGAGGGGGATTGTGCTCACCCCGCGGGGATCGCGAAGAGCAACTCTAGTTGAGCGTGTCATTGAGCTACCACACTTTATGGTGGGTTCTTGCGGTGCCTTTTGAGAGGCTCGGTGTGTGACCGATTAGCCGCCGAACCACGAAGTGTTGGTCGACACAACGGGGACGTAGCTTGGTGGCAACCAAGTGAACCTCGGGAGAAAATCACCGTGTCAACATTGTCTACTCTTCTCGGTGGTTTGCTTTCGTACAACACAAGCTTGTATTTACTTTCATATATACTTGTGCTTGTGTAGTTGCTCTCTTAACTAGTTTGCTTGTGTAGCTTGCTAGTTGTCTTCTTGCTTGTGTAGCTAGAAGCTTCCCCTTGTGTGACTAATTTGGTTTGTGTAACCTTGTTAGTCACATTGCTTAGTTTGTGTAGCTAAGTGACTTGCGCTCTCTAATTTGGCATTAGTTGCCTTGTTATTGAGAATTGCTAGTGAGCTTAGGCTTTGTGCGCTTTGCTTACTAGAATTGTGTAGGAGCTCCCTCTTGCTTGCAAAGTACTAGTGCATAGGTTTGTGTGACCTTGCTCTAGAATTAAATAGGAGAGCTCTTGCTAAGGAAAGCACCTTAGTTGCTTAATTAAAATCTTTGTGAGGTGCTTGTGAACTTAGTTAGAGGGGTGAAGTCTTGGCTAGACCGATAAGTTTAATTCCGCATTTGTTTTGGTTAGCCAACACGCTTAAGTTTTAGAAAGGACTATTCACCCCCCCTCTAGTCCGCCATCTCGACCCTTCAAGTGGTATCAGAGCCGAGTCTCTCATTTGTGGTCTTCACCGACCCGAGAGAATGGTGGCTTATGGGCTAGATGATTGTGTGGAACACATTTTTGATGGCACTCACTATGCACGGTGGAAAAATCACATGCTTGATCATTTTCGTGCTCTTGGCCCTAAGTTTTGGTGGATCATAGTTGTTGGCTTTTCTCATAACTTGGATGGGTGTGGTAACCGTACCCAAGCTCAAAAGGATTGCCGAACACTTGATGCACAAGCTAAGTTTTATCTAATCAAAGCTTTAAATGATGAGATTTTTGACAAGGTGAGGGGTCTCTCAAGTGCACATAGCATGTGGACGACGCTCAAGCATCACTATTGTGGCTCCTCAATTTGGGATGATGGAAAATTCAAGAAGGATGATCACATAGTGATGGAGGTACATGAGGATGTTGAGCATGACCACAACGAGGTGATTGTGGAGGATTGCTCCACCTCAATGTCAAGTGATGATGATGATGATCATGCCACAAAATCACTTGACAAGAATGATGATAATGCCACAAGTGATGCAAGCAATGATTCTACTCCATGCACACTTGATGGTGAAGATGATGGCTATGAGAGTGATGCTTCAACAAGCTCATCAATATCATCACATGGTAACACTAAGATACATGTTGGTGGTTTTGTTGTTAATTGTGATGATCCAAATTTTGAGCTTCTTTATAAACTCTCAAGAGCCTTAAAAAGAGAAATGGAAAAAGCAAGTAAATTGGAAAAAGAAAACTCTTTTCTAAAGACCACATGTGAACAACAAAAGCATCTACTTTATGTTACTACTTGTTCACATGAGGAGCTAAAATTGGCTCATGAGGAACTTAGTGTTGCTCATGATAACTTGGTACAAGAACATGCTTTACTCACTAAGAAGCTTTCTAATGAAGAAACCAAATCTAGTGAGAGCTCTTCATTTGGGTCAAATGATCAATCACATATTACTAACCCTTGTCATGTAGGCAAGAAGCATGTATCCACCTCTTGTGATGATTTATTATATATGCCATGTTCTTCACAATTAGATGCTTGTTCTACTTCTATGTCTTGTGAGACTAACCTTTTGAAGGAGAACAATGAGCTCAAAAGTGAAGTGAAGAATTTGAGCAACAAGTTGGAGAGGTGCTACAACTCTAAAATCGCCATTGAGCATATCATGACCAATCAAAGAAGATATGGTGATAAGAGTGGTATTGGCTACAACAAGAGCAAGGGCAAGATTATGAAGAAGCAAGATGCAAAGAAGCTATCCCAACTCATGTGCTACCAATGCCATGAAGTGGGACATATTGCCAAGTGTTGCCCTACCAAGAAGTCTCAAGTTGAGCCAAAAGCAAAGCCCCAAGCTAAAGTCAAGATCAATCATGAAGATGTTAGTGACTTGATGATAAAGAAGAAGAAAACAAGAAGGGGTGGAAGAGCAAGGCATCCAATGCAAATCCAAGATGCCAAGATGATGAGCAAGAATCAAATCGAGAAGAAAGTACATGCTCACATCAAGTGCTTCAAGTGTGGAGATTAGGATACTTTACCTCGGGGTGTCCTACCAAGCTTGAAAAGAAGATTCAAGCAACTCATGAGAGGCTAGGCAATGAGAAGCACAATATGAGCAAGGAAGAAAAGGCTCAAGCAAAGAGAATGTGCTACTTATGCCGGGAAAGGGGACACATGGCTCATTCATGTCCCCTAGGTAAAAATTCTAAGCTCGTTTCAATTGTTGATACTAATGTGCTTAGAAAGGATGGCAATGGTACCTCTATGATTGCAATTGCAAAACATCCCGCTATCCATACTAAGGCTTTGCCTAAGTATGTTGCTCCTAACTTGAGAGGATCCAAACTTGTTTGGGTACCATCAAAAAGTGGATGAATGTGTGTAGGTATCATGGCATTGGAGGCTTGATTCATTTGGTTTCATTTTGTTCATCATATATTGAGTCAAGTTATGAAGCTCAATGCATATCCAATCCCAATGCCAAGTCAAAATAAGTGAAGTCCAAGTGCTACAACATACAAGTGCAATATTAAAGATTGTGGTGATTTATTGGATATATTTGATGGCTTGCAAATATTCAAGTTGAAAGCTTGCTATTGGATGATCATGAGCTAACCAAGGTATATCTCTTATTGATCATTTCACTTGGGTGCATATGAGTTGATTGAATTGGATATATATGCAATGTTGCTTGCTATGAGATGTTTGAATGGATTAAATGCTTAAGTAATCAAGTTTGAATTGATTTGTGTTGGATAAATTCATGAGATGACATTTAGTAAGTGGATTGGATGGATATATGTCTTGTGAAAGTATTCAAACAAGTTAGTTTCAAGTTTGATTCATATTTGATGAAATATTGCTCAATGTATTGAAATCTGTCCAAAGTTGAAAATCTGAGCTAGCAGTGATCAAGTCTGAGTTTGGATGATCAAATCTACTTGGATTGGCATGAATTTTGGTATGCATGCTCTAGACTTATGTTATAAGATGCTGTATAAATTTCATGAGAATTGGATAAGAGATGCTTTGGCTTTGGAGTACATCTTGTCAGCTATAGTGCAGCAGTTTTCAGCATGTAGCAGTGGTGGAAGATTTGAAATCTGGTAGCAATCTAGATGTCAAATGAATCTCAAATTTTTACAGCTGCTAGATAACTTAGTGAATCACATCTCCACCAAATTTTATGGCATTTGGATCTGTACATTGGGAGATATGAATCATTCTTTGAAGGGTACAGAATCTGCCAGAAAAGTAACAATCATTGGATTAATCTAGAGTCACTTTAATTGAAAGGTCCTCAAGTTGGAAACTTGTTTATAAGTGGTTGAGCTACCTAAGTTTGGTTTTGGATTGATCTAGAAGCATGAAAAGCAATTAGTACAAGAACATTTGATTGTGGATTGTACTTGGTGTACTTGTTTAGTACTCAAATTTGAAGATCAAGATCAAACTTAAGATGAAGATGAAGTTTAAGTTCTAGTGATAATTGGAGATCATTTGGTAGAAAGAAAAGGACTTAAATAAATAGAAAGAGTTAGACTCAAATGAAGATTCAAGGATTATTCATCAAGATTGAGTTCATCATTTGGATCAATCAAACTATATCATTTCAAGTGAGTATCAAGAGTGGTTCTTTGGAGAAAGGTCACTTCTCCCTAGTGAGGGGCTTGCCGCCGTGTGTAGGTGAAACCAAGTTTGGGACTTGGAAGGCTAATATGGAAGTGGTGATCCGAGGAACTTGTGATGCTTAGTTGAAGCAATCAAAAGGGTTGATCAAGAAAAGCAAGCAACACCCAAAAGAGAGCTAGTCAAATATTTCAAGTGGTATTCTAAGTAGTTCTCTCATGCAAGCATTGATCAAAAAGATGAAGCAAGCCAACCACAACTCAAGAGATAGTGCACTTGATCATAAGTGGTTTTCATTTCATATGGGTGAAGAATGGATTTATCTATGATGATTGGTCTTCACCAAGCTCATAAATTGGACTTCACATTGCTATTGGAGTAATGAATTGGAATCTATGTGACTATCCTCTACTCCAACATAACAAAGGTATCATTGCAATGTGCATGATCATTTCATCTCTTACTAGTATGCGATTAGTGCATATAGTACATGCTTACTAGGATCATGCATAACAAATGAAATGTTTAAATTCATAGCCTACCACTATTGCTTGAATTGTTTAAATGATCTAGTGGTATGTGTATGAATTTGTTCATGAGCTAGTGAACCCAAGTACTTGATCTAGTTTGGATTGCTAACAAGTGACAAGTACAACATTGGCAAGATAACCCTTAGCATGAGGTGTGAAGAAGCTTGTCATTGGATCAAACCGGACTTGTAAGCTTATGCAAGGAAAAATAGTTCAAGACACATTAGAAGCTCATGACAATGATAAGAGTACAAGCACAAGACAACAATGAAAATGGATATCTAGTTTGCTTCAAGTGTTATCTAGACTCATTTGATTTCTCACATGGTATTCACAAGTGGTGTCTAGATCAACTTACAAGTGATATCTTACAAGTGGTACTCATAAAGATAGAAAATGTTCAAGAAGTGAATATTATTGCCAAATCCTTCAAAGTGAATCCATACAAGAAAATTCTTTCAAATGGTATCACATTTCTACTCATGGTAGCTTCACGTGGTATCATTCATGCAAGACGATGGTTTCACAAGTGATCCTCAACCTTAAGTGATCAAATCAAGAAATGCTACCCTCATCTCCAAGTGGTATCTCAAGTGAATGACACATGCTATGACATAGGGGGAGGAGCCCCACCGATTGGTATCAAGGTCAAAGATCCTATGTGGTATCTCAAGAGCAACCATAAAGTTTGTCATTCCAACATATGTTGTAATGTCCATAAAAAATGCAATATTCAAGTCTCAACCATCTACCCCAATACAAGCCTTTGTATCAATTGAGAAGAACACCTTTTATGGAAATTGATGACAAAGGGGGAGAAGTTGGACAAAGATATGAAAGCTTTTTGAGCTTTGGGGAGAGATTGGAAAGATTGGACATGGACAAAGAGGGAGTAACATTGAAGAATGTAAGGGGATCAAATATTCTTGGACAAAGAAAGCATACAAGTAGGGGGAGCAAGCTCATGAACTTTGATTGATTACATTTGATATGTGCATAATTCATGTGTTTGCTTGCATTGCATAAAGTTCTTAAATTCAGTATGCATGCTTGTGTGGTGTATGCTAGTTATAGAACTTGAATGATGATTTGATAACTAGCATGCATAGGATGTTAGCTAGACTTGTGATTATCATGCAAAAACTAGAACCATGCTTATAATGTTGATCTCACGGGGTTTCTAGTGTTTTTGATGTCCAGCTACTCATGATGCTAAGGATGATGGCAAACTTGTGATTTTCAAATGGTATCAAGCTACTAATTGGTATCAAGCTACAAAGGTTTATTCTATACACCTTAGCATCACTTAGTAGTGCTAACCCTCCCACAAATTTCATATTTATGCATATGTGCAAGCTTGAAACCAAACCATTTGAGCACATATGTAGGGGGAGTTATCACTACCAAGTCGGATTTTATGGTACTTATTCAAATCTTGACATAGAGCTTAAATGTTAGATAAGTAACATTAAATCCAAAACAAGTTAGCAATTTACACTTGTGTGAAGTGCTAGCTTGAAAAAGCATAATTTACATATCTTTGTAGAGTTGTCATCAATTACCAAAAAGAGGGAGATTGAAAGGTCCTTGTTTGGTTTTGGTAATTGAGTGACAACTTAGGTGGACTAATATGTGGTTATGTGAGATACACAGGATATTAGTCCACATGTGATGGTGTCATGAAGGAGCTCATTGCATATGAGACATGACATGGAGTCATGTGACCAAGGTGGAGAAGATCAAGATGAGGCTTGGCTTGATGGACCGGTTGCTAGGGTGAAGGGCAAGTTGTGTGATGGCTTGGCGCCGAAGGACCGAGGCAACGGTGAAGAGCAAGTGAGGTCAAGATCGATGAACCAATACGGTCACATGATGATATGAAGTGGATCATATCATTTGGTGATTGGTTGGTGCATGTGTTGCATCAACGTCGGAGGAGATGGAGTGGAATGCGCAAGGCAAAGGTATAACCTAGGGCATTTCCATTTCACCGGTCATAGGTGTGTAGAGAAGTTTATGACCGGATTTAGGATAGATGGCCGTACTATCAAGAGGGGCAAACTTGTTTGCATATCGGTCATCTAGTGCCACTCGTGTGATCTAACTATGCATCGTTGCTAGGATGGAGTGGCGTGGCAAGTTGAGTGGTTAACTCCTTCGGTAAAATGATTATGAAAATGCTAACACACGTGCACAAGGTGGTGATCACTTGTTGGTGTTGGCACATTTATGAAGGCGATGAAGTTTGAGCGGTAGAGAGGGTTTGGGTTCCTCTCTCCCTCCCGCCGAGCTTGCGAGCGCGGGATTCAGGCATTTTTGAGGAGTTGAAATACCTATTTTCCACTACGCCGGAAGTCCGGAAAAGAAATGGAGGCGAACGGAGGTCACAGAGGTGACCGGACGCTGAACCGGACGCGGTCCTTGCATGACCGGACGCGTTCAGTCAGTGTTTAGTGTCTGCGCGTTTTTCAGTTCGATGATCGGACGCGAGGCGCGTCCGGTCACTGATGATCGGACGCGTCCGGTCGTTCAGGGGGCTTACTGGACTCTAACCGGACGCTGGCTCTGTCGCGTCCGGTCATGTTTCTTCAGCGCATCCGGTCGTTGTTTCGTTGAGCGCTGCTCAGGCGACCAGCGCGTCCGGTCATTCTCGGGACCAGTGCGTCCGGTCGTTGCTTCGCAGTTAGCCGTTGGGCGACCAGTGCGTCCGGTCAGTTGGACCAGCGCGTTCGGTCAGTGCTTCGTGACTTAGCCGTTGTGCGACCAGCGCGTCCGGTCAGTTTGAACGGCGCGTTCGGTCATTTGACGGGCGCGTCCGGTCATTGGCAGCGGCGCGTCCGGTCGCTGGTTTGACCATTGGGGGTCAGTGACGGTTGGAGAATCGGACGCGGCTGAGCGCGTCCGGTCAGTTATGACCGGCGCGTCCGATCATCCCGAAAATGACCCAGTGAAGGGGTAACGACTCTATTTGACCGTGGGGTTATAAATAGATGCCTTGGCTGGCCATGGCCGGTAGCTGAGCACACTATAGTCTTTGTGACTTGTGTGGTAGTGCTTGTGAGCCCTCTAACTCACTCATGCTTGATAGTGTTCATCGGATCGAGTGAGAGAGCGATTCTAGTGCGTTGCTTTGAGAGATTGCATCGTGTGGCACTAGGTGATCGTGTTGCAAGCCGGTGGTGCTTGTTACTCTTGGAGGTTGCCACCTCCTAGACGGCTTGGTGGCTCGTGGCTCCATCGAAGCTCGCAAGAAGATTGTGCGAGGCTCCGGAGAAGCTTTGTGAGGGGGATTGTGCTCACCCCGCGGGGATCGCGAAGAGCAACTCTAGTTGAGCGTGTCATTGAGCTACCACACTTTATGGTGGGTTCTTGCGGTGCCTTTTGAGAGGCTCGGTGTGTGACCAATTAGCCGCCGAACCACGAAGTGTTGGTCGACACAACGGGGACGTAGCTTGGTGGCAACCAAGTGAACCTCGGGAGAAAATCACCGTGTCAACATTGTCTACTCTTCTCGGTGGTTTGCTTTCGTACAACACAAACTTGTATTTACTTTCATATATACTTGTGCTTGTGTAGTTGCTCTCTTAACTAGTTTGCTTGTGTAGCTTGCTAGTTGTCTTCTTGCTTGTGTAGCTAGAAGCTTCCCCTTGCGTGACTAATTTGGTTTGTGTAACCTTGTTAGTCACATTGCTTAGTTTGTGTAGCTAAGTGACTTGCGCTCTCTAATTTGGCATTAGTTGCCTTGTTATTGAGAATTGCTAGTGAGCTTAGGCTTTGTGCGCTTTGCTTACTAGAATTGTGTAGGAGCTCCCTCTTGCTTGCAAAGTACTAGTGCATAGGTTTTGTGACCTTGCTCTAGAATTAAATAGGAGAGCTCTTACTAAGGAAAGCACCTTAGTTGCTTAATTAAAATCTTTGTGAGGTGCTTGTGAACTTAGTTAGAGGGGTGAAGTCTTGGCTAGACCGATAAGTTTAATTCCGCATTTGTTTTGGTTAGCCAACACGCTTAAGTTTTAGATAGGACTATTCACCCCCCCTCTAGTCCGCCATCTCGACCCTTCACCTTAGCATCACTTAGTAGTGCCAACCCTCCCACAAATTTCATATTTATGCATATGTGCAAGCTTGAAACCAAACAATTTGAGCACATATATAGGGAGAGTTATCACTACCAAGTCATATTTTATGGTGCTTATCCAAATCCTAACATAGAGCTTAAAATATTGGATAAGTGGCATAAAGTCCAAAAGAACTTATTTTTCATATCTTTGTAGAGTTGTCATCAATTACCAAAAAGAGGGAGATTGAAAGGTCCTTGTTTGGTTTTGGTAATTGAGTGACAACCTTAGGTGGACTAATTGTGTTTAATGTGAGATACACAGGGATTAGTCCACAGGTAATGGTGTCATGAAGGAGCTCATTGCATATGAGACATGACATGGAGTCATGTGACCAAGGTGGCAAAGATCAAGATGAGGCTTGGCTCGACGGACCGGTTGCAAGTGTGAAGGGCAAGTCAGAGGCTTTGGAGCGATGGACCGTGAGGTGGTGAAGCTTGAGCAAGACTTGGCGCCGATGGACCGACGCAACGGTGAAGAGCAAGTGAGGTCAAGATCGATGGACCAAGGTCACATGATGATTTGAAGTGGATCATATCATTTGTGATATGGTTGGTGCATGTATTGCATCAACGTCGGAGGAGATGGAGTGGAATGCGCAAGGCAAAGGTATAACCTAGGGCATTTCCATTTCACCGGTCATAGGTGTGTAGAGAAGTTGATGACCGGGTTTAGGATAGATGGCCGTACTATCAAGAGGGGCAAACTTGTTTGCATATCGGTCATCTAGTGCCACTTGAGCGATCTAACTTTGCATACGTGCTAGGATCGAGTGGCGAGGCAAGTGGAGTGCCTAACCCTTTGAAAATGTTTGTGAAAATGCTAACACACATGCACATGGTGTTTTGCACATGGTGGTGTTGGCAAATTTGCAAAGGAGAAGGTGTTGGAGTTGGTGTTGATCAACTTGGAGAAGAGAGAAATATTTTTCGGTTTTCTCAGGACACTAGGATGGCTCTTGGAGTGGAATACTGCTTTGATCCATTGTGAATTGGATCAAGTGCTTTAGTGGGTTGTGTAGCCCTCTGAGTAAGCTTTCCAAAATGTCCAAGATCATCGAAATCAGAGTCAGAGCTAAGAGATATCGCCATTTTACCGAAGAGTGGTCTGTGACCGGACCGTCCGGTCAGCACCTGCGCGTCCGGTCAGCGCGTCCGGTCAGTGTTTTTCGCGGGCGAAAGTGACCGGACGCTGCAGCGAGTCCGATTGCGTCGGGAGCTTGCTGGAACCTCTCTGTTCGCTGTTTTGCTGTGACCTGCACGTCCGGTCCCGTTAGTGATCTGCGCATCCGGTCAATATAAGTTTATACGCGCCAAAACTAGCCGTTGGAGCACGCTACTGACCTGCGCATCCGGTCAGTTCGACCGGCGCGTCCCGTCGACCCGAAACTTGCCCAGTGAGGGGACTAACGGCTCTATTTTGTTGTGGAGCTATAAATAGTTATTATGACCGGCCTTAGCCGGTAGTGGAGCACCCTTAGGCCTTGGTGGCTTGTGTTGGCGTGCTTGGGAGCCCTCTAACTCACTTGAGCTTGATAGTGATCATCCGATCGAGTGAGTGAGCGATTCTAGTGCGTTGCATCGTAAGGATTGCATCAAGTGGCACTAGGTGATCGAGTTGTAAGCCGGTGGTGCTTGTTACTCTTGGAGGTTGCCACCTCCTAGACGGCTTGGTGGCTTGTGACTCCGTTGAAGCACGCGTGGAGATTGTGCATGGCTCCGGAGGAGGATTTGTGAGGGGTATTGTGCTCATCCCGTGGGGATCACGAAGAGCAACTCTAGTAAAGCTTGTGGCTTGGAGGATCCCCATCTTGAGAGTGGATGTGCGGCACCCGCTGAGGGTTTGACTCTTGATAGTCAATTAGCTCGTGATCCATCAAGTGGGTGTATCGTCACAACGGGGACTAGCTTGGTGGCAACCAAGTGAACCTCGGTGAAAAACCGCCGTGTCAACATTGTGTACATCTTCTCGGTGGTTTGCTTTCGATTCACAAGCTCGTATTTACATCCATATACTTGTGCTTGTGTAGTTGCTCTTGTAACTAGTTTGCTTATGTAGTTTGCTAGTTACCTTCTTGCTTGTGTAGCATAGAAGTAGCTCCCGTTGCGTGGCTAATTTGGTTTGTGTAACCTTGTTAGTCATATTGCTTAGTTTGTGTAGCTAAGTAATTTACGCTCTCTAGTTTGGCATTAGTTGCCTTGCTATTGAGCATTGCTAGTGAGCATAGGTGGCCTTGTGCTTTTGCTTACTAGAATTGTGTAGGAGCTCCTCGGCTTTGCTAAAGTACTAGTGCATAGGTTTATGTGACCTTGCTCTAGAATTGTTTAGGAGAGCTCTTGCTAAGGAAAGTACCTTAGTTACATAATTAGGATCTTTGTGAGGTGCTTGTGAACTTAAATAGAGGGGTGTAGTCTTGGCTAGACCGATAGTTTTAATTCCACATTTGTTTTGGTTTGCCAACACGATTATTTTTAGAAAGGACTATTCATCCCCCTCTAGTCCGCCATCTCGACCCTTCAGCAGGTTTAAAGCGTGGATGCGTGGCAGCATCTGGTGGATCTGACGCTGGCTCGGGTGCGTCTGGTCGTCCCGATCAACGCATCTGGTCAGCGCGTAGGGTGCCCCTCCCTGACCCTGACGGCTCTATTCGTTTGGGGCTCTATAAATACGTGGTAATCGGCTTGGGCTTATACTCTTGTTCATTTATATTGAGAATACACCCTAGTGAGCCTAGCCATTCCTCTTTCACTCATCTTGTTTGATTGATTCATCATTTGGTGAGATTGGAGAGCATCCAAGTGCATTGCTTTGAGTGATTGCATCTAGAGGCACTTGGTGATTGTGTTTCGCTATGGGATTCGCTTGTTATTCGTGGTGGTTGCCACCACCTAGACGGCTTGGTGCAGCGAGGATCGTCGAGCGGAGGAAGGTGCTTGTTTCCGGCTTCGATCGTAGTGATTGTGAGGGGTTCTTGACCTTTCCCCGGCGGAGAGCCAAAAGATACTCTAGTGGATTGCTTGTAGCTTTGTGGATCCCCATCTTGTGTTAGTTATGCGGCACCGGATTGCGGGTTAGGAGTGTGATGCCTATTAGCACATGAACGTCCAAGTGGGTGTATCGCTACAACAGAGACGTAGCTTGCCGGCAAGCAAGTGAACCTCGGAGGAAAAATCTTGTGTCTTCGTTGTCTCCAAGGATTTCATTGGTATTCATTATGATTGATTGATTGTCTCTCGCCACGGCGGTAATAAACCTCTCTATCTCTCTTGCATTTGCTTTTCTAGTGTAGCTAAACTCTTTAGTGTAACTACTTTTGAGAGCTAGCTTGTATCTTGTTAGTTTGGTTAGTGAGGCTCTTTAGTTAGTCTTTGAGAGCTCACTAACTTAGAGAGTAGTGTCTTACCCTTGTCTGAAATAGATATCATAACAACTAGAATTGTGGATAGGAGGCTTGCATTTTTAGTAGGCTAGCGCAACATTCGCTTTGGCTCATGATTATTTAATCCCTTGGCTTAGTGTTGTTGTAGAAATTCTAATAGGCTATTCACCCCCCCCTCTAGCCATTAGGACCTTTCCGCTAGGGCCGTGCCCCTATGACTCTCTAAACATACCTCTGAAATACAAAACATTTGCAATATGAAACACTTGAATACAACAGACATCTGAAGCGGATGTAGGGGCAAAGGTATGTAGATGCTAGTGGGTGCAAATGCACCACCCAAATTTTGTAAAAAAAGAATTTTTCTAGAATTTCACCATATATGCACTCCTATAGTACAAGTCTATGCACCCACAAGGTAAGTACACCATCCTCTAATTTGCTCTAGCTTTGCCACTGATGAAACGTTTGGAACATACATTTGCAATGTGTGTGAAACATATGCAACATCGAGATAAAACACTTACAACTTACAATATGACAACACTTATTACAACATAAGACTGAAACAACTGAAACATTTCGAACATACTCTTGCAACATATGTGTGAAACATGTGCAACATCCATATCAAAACGCTTGCAACATACGTCTGAAATAGATGAAATATTTTGAACAAACGCTTGTAACATGCCTCTGAAACACTTGCAACATGCCTCTGGAACACTGGCAAAATATGCAACATCCTGATATACTTTGCAACATCCATATAAAACACTTGCAACATAACTCTGATAACATCTGAAACACTTGAAACATGCATTTGCAACATAGGGGGAGGGAGAGGCAAGGGACAGTTGATTCCGGCCTCGGAGTGGGAGCTGACGCCGAGCATTAGTCCACTAGTTGCCATCCAATTACCAAAACCAAATATAGGGCTTTCAGTTGCATAACTCATTTGCGGTAGAGATAGCAACACTTAGCAAAACCTTAGTTGCACATCTCGATTGATTGTCTTTGCATATGTTTTGTTAAAGAAGGAAATAGAGGACAAGTTAGAGTAGAAGATTTTAGAAAGCCTAATTCACAGTCTCTTAGATGTCATGGTCTCTTCAAGCTTGACGGTGGCAAGCTAAGACTTGTAGTTGGAACTGAAACTTCCACCCTCGACCCCATCCCCTCGTTGTTGCACATCAAGCCTGCATGGTAGACGATGTTGCGGTAACTGATTTATGATGTTGTATTGCATGAGACATTTGGGATGTTGCAACATATGATTTTTGAACGTTGCAATAAATTATTCATGTGTTGCAAAAACTAAGTTTTGATGTTGTTACCTTTTTCTCCTAGTGTTGCAGCAACCTATGAGGTTGAGCTTTTTCTCTGTGTTATCAAGTGAATTTATGTGTTGGCATTACCTTTTCCAAATGATGCAACAATGAAAAGTGATTCGATCGAGATGTTTCATTTTCAGTTGATTTTGTGATACTGCAGTAGACAGTTTGTGATGTTGCTTACAATACATGATCTTCTTTTATGTTGCACGCGAATATCTAGCTTCAGATGCTTTCCATTGTCGAATTTGTGATGTTGTAGTGGATAGTTTTGATGTTGCAGTACATGATCTTTTACATATTGCATTAGGCAGTTTGTGATGTTGCATAAGATGGTTTTATATGCTGCAAATTTGGTGGCAATGTTTCGGTAGAAGTTTTTATTTTTATTTTTTTTCTTCATTTGAAGATTAAATGATACTACGCAACACAGGTAACATATCAGTAATGTTTTGCAGGGAATTAAACCATCCGGGCGGTAACCGCCCGGGCACTGGAGCTTCCTTAAAGAAAACGATTTTAAGCTAGGCAGAAGCCAGTAGCTATCCACTCACAATTTAGAAGAGTATTAATGTCTAACTGACTTTAGTTACATCTGATCCACTTGGTCTACAGTCTCTACGTCTCGGACTCGCGCTGTTGTCTGTATATAGCGACTTTATTAGAAGTTTGATTGACATATGTTGTCGTACAAGCTGAGAGTGACATCGCTGCCGTGTCATTGTCACCCGTCTAGCTGCGATTTAATATTTCAATTTACAAGAACAAAAGGGTCTCGATGCTCAAGCTGAGAGCTCATCTAGTCAATATCACTTGATCTGTTTCTTTTTTATACACTTAATAATAAGTTAGTATTAAAGACAAAGGATCCTTCCATGCATTTTTTTTCCTTCCCACAATGCTCTCACACCATCTGTCCTGTATTCTTTTTTTTTACTTTTCACAATGCACCCACATCCTCTATATCCCATACGATCCAGGCTCACAATCCATACTCATACAAGTTAGAACAACTCGCATCTAGCAATAATACTGCATTATATTCCAAGATATGTCAAGCAACAGTATAAATTTCGATTTCAAGACGTATTATAACAAATCATGGATCAGTTGAATAAATCTCTAAGCCATAAATTGTTCAAATCACCATGCAACAAATTATGGAGCCCATGCAACATATGTACATGTTTGCTAGTAACTCTCATTTGCGACGCCATGGGTGCTTTATGACAGGAAAGAATTACCAACATACTACAATGGTCTCGTGTACTCTAAATTAAAATCATGTGTCCACAATCCACATAATTTGGCTAACACAAAATTTATACTTCAAGAAAATCACGATACTTTTGTGTCATTACCGCTATGCTTCTGTTGTCATCTTTATAATATGAACTTTGTCGGACCTATCAAACTTATGCAATGTCCAGGTCAGGGATAAGGAGAAATACCACAGATATATTCCAGTTTTATAGTAATATATATAAAGGACTTCAGCATAATGATGACTAAAGAGAATGGATCTTAGATTTGACAGCAACCTATAAAGAATGTAGTCTACTTCAACACTTGGGGCAAAAATAGAAACAAAAACACATATGGTGGAATGAATATTAACACCGATTGAATAAAAAAGGATGGGTTATAGTTATCCCCGACCTATCAAATCCTCTTAAGTTCACTACCACAGCATCACTATTTGTTACCAAAGCAAACCTAGGCAATTCATCGAGACAAATAAGATGGCTGAAGGTGCTGCGTCAAGAACTGAGCAGAGTGAACATGACGAAGAGATGAGGGCATTTCGATGTTTGACATGTCAACATCTGGTACTTCCTCTGCGATTTCCTCAGTCGTGAAAGGAATACTGCAATTGGAAATTAGGAAGGATCGACTAGATGTAAGTTTTGAGCGCATGAATCATGCAAAAGATTAAGACAGAACAATATGTAAGTTCATGAACTGAAGCTCCAGGGACAACTAACCTTAAGTCATCATCTAGAAGAAATGAATTAGAGACAGGATTTTGCATGTCATTACTCACCATGTCCCTCATTCTGGCAACAACCTGCAAAGAACACAGAGTTAGCTGAAAGCAAGAAACATGACTGCATGTCACAGAAGAGAAGATGAGAATGTACCTCAGCTGATACACTATGAGTACCATATTTGTCGTCCCAGTACATCGTACATAGACGATATATCTGTCTCACACTTAATGCCTAGGAGAAATCATTGAATCAAGACAAGGGTTTTCAATTGTTGGAAGGATAATTCTATCAATGCCTAACTTGTACCATATAGGAATAGCACTATTGAAATTTGTCCATACCGGGCAAATATTTTTCTTAATCTGCTCAAGGGTCTTTTTGCTTTTCTGTGGAATGATCTGCAGTACATGTAGTGTATGAGAAGAAAACATAAAAACAACAACAAAATCTAGCTATCTAGAATGAATGAATTATACTAAGTTTTACCAGAAAGTCAACCGCTTGCCTAATGAACTGCAACTCATCCCAAGCTGCACCTGCATGCTACAACGTAGAAAAGAATAGGTGCACTGTTGAATGCTGATCAAGATACAAATGAGAGAAAGGCCCGCTGCAAACCTCTTCAGTGTCCACAATCCATTTCTCCAGCACACAAAGCCCAGATTTCACATATTCTCCATTTGAAAATGTGCAACATTCTCGTCGTAGGAGCATACTGCAGATTAGAAAAAGGAAAACTAAATCAAAAGTTTGTAAACCTGAATGATTTTTTCTGAAATATAATTGATATGTACAACCTGACCTGTTGAACAACTGCACATTAATGAAGGAGAAAACTTGAGTTACTAGCTTGCAGGTGAAAAAAGAAGGCACCTGTATGAAGATTTGATCTGAAGATCAGTTAAGAGTGAATAGATCATAAAGAATACAAACTACTGAGTTAAGAACTGTGGGTTTCCTAAAAATATAATAGCAATGGACAGGTGCAAAAGAGGCCGTTAAGTTCAAATGAAAAATTGGACCAAAGCTTCTCTAGCATTTTGCTTCGACGCAAATGGGGTTTTGAAAAGCGCATATTCTGTTCATTCAACAAACATTAATCAAATGGACCACCTTTCTTATTCCCAAAATGACCACTCGACAAGAAACTCTCAAAACAGTTAGCGGACTAGAATACAGCCAGATAATGGATTCTTTTTCTTACAGTTTATTTACCAATCTTAGGATGCAAATTTTGCTCTAGATCATGCATGATGAACCCTTGGACTTAAGTTCCAGCTAGCATAAGATACTGAACCACATTAGAATTCTATCTATTGAATGGAAGATCTTGATTGCACAATCATGTGAACATACTCAGAGCATAGACAGGGTTCCAGATTCAAAACTAAACATACTCCAAGCATGGCAAGTTGGTTATGGTATATGTTATATGTATGAACTACTATCTATTAGCTACTTCAAAGGATATAGGAATTACTTAAGTATCAACTCCCAAGTACACTTGCATGACTGTGAAGTTATGATAACAACTGGAAAAATCATGTAACATTAGTTGCCACCAATGGAATTTGCTGATAGAATGTTTGCAAGTTTGTATGGAGTAACTCACAAAATTTTTATGTAGTCTATCCATCAATGAGTCCAAAAATTTTACAATCCGATCCCAATGAGTACTTATCGGTTGCTGCAAGGCTACATCAGGTGACCTCGACCTCCTTCCACTGCCTCCTCGAGCAAGTTTTGGTGCCTTTTTATCAAGATAATAGAAGGTTGAAGCCGTTGCTTCCCAATATGAACTGATCAAAATTGTGCAGCCTCCAGCATAGAACTTCCATAAAGTTTGTGCTGGATGAAATCAGCAAGAAAATGGCACTGTTAGATCACATACCTGAATGCAAAGGCTTAAAAGAGGTGATATCTCTTTCTTTAGATTGTCACGAATTAAGCCAAAGATCTTCTCCAAGGAAGCAGTTAGTTGTTGCTTAAATAGCATGGCTGGGTATCGAGCATCAATGTGTGACATGCTTGTTTGTTGTCCAAAGGCTCTTAAAGGAGACCGGAATGCCTGTAAGAATGTTTACGAAATCAATGATAGATAGCTATGGTACATGTTTTATCAGATATGTAACAATATGTATTCTATAAAAAAACCCAAGGTCCACCATTGGCTCTATTGACATGTTCTGAACAGAATTCAGGTTTCTTCTGGGAACTGCTAGACACAGCTGCAACTTTCAAAGATCTCGTTTGAGAAAAAGTAAGCTACTATGGGCCTGTTTGGTAGAACTCTGTGGAATCTGATTCTCTAAGAGAAACCAAAAATGTTTCTCTATGATTCTCTAGGATAAATTCTATGCATACAATGGCTGTGCATGGGGTAAATCAAGAGAAGCTACTTTTTCAACTCCCAGCCGTTCATTTCAGAGGTTCACTTCACAGAACCAGCTCAGTAAACTGTTTGGCAGAGCTCCTCCTGGATTCAGCAAGCTGCTCTGGGAGCTCTGCCAAACAGGCCCTATTAGTCACATCAGACTGACCAGGACCAATGTAAACCTGTTACCGCTAGAGATAAATTGAATCTTAAATCCAAATGCATGGACAAAAGAGACCTGTAAAGTGCAAGCTGAAAAGTGAATACGTTGAATGGGTTGGAACTCACTTCATTTGCCTTTTCACTTAAGTGAGTATCTGAAGACGATCGAGACGGTGCCATGATGAATCCTTTTGACCTTAGGTTTCTTTGCAACATGCATAGAAGGGCAGAAGCATTGGCTAGCCAGTAGGGCAAAATGTCATTCTCGTTTTCTGCCTGAAAAGCAAAACGTTGATACCAATAATGAGCGCACCTCAGTTACATGGTTAAGGAAAAAGAACAGGATCCTAACCTTCAGAGTGGTATTGATTGTGTGAATTATGAAGTCAAAAATAGTTGTTCTTTCAGCCTCGAATACTCCCCAATGGAGAAGGCATTTGTAAATGATACAGGCTGCAACTGGTTTTCCCTTCTTGAATCCCATATCATCTTTGATGCACCGTTGGAGCACATCATGATAATCCTGAAAGTGCAAAAAAAAAAAAGAGTATGCTTAACTTCATACGAAAAAAATCATCCTGGAGATGACTAATATCTAGAAAGAACATGTCCATAAAATGATGTTCTTTTTAATATTTAGAGAACGATATATTTAACCTCATATCTATCAGAATTCATCCTCGACCTTCTTGATTCTGTTTGGTTATGTGGGAGAGGTGCAAGTTTCACAGGTGAAGATTCCTGAAGGGAGACAATATTTCATTTATCATAACTGAGATGGATCTACAATGAAAATGGCAGTGAGGTTGCATGTCTTACAAAGAATGGTCTTGGACTGCATGGTGAAGAACCGCAATGATAACTCTATGAACAAATATAAAAGCATTCATTAGAACATAATAATTCTTAACTGAACAGACTACATGTGGACACTAGAAGAAAAAGATGTCTTTCTAGAATGAATATGATATACCCCAGTTCGGCTGTGCCTAGGAGATAAATTCAAGGCCTTCTGTCTCAATAAATGATTCTCATCTTCTAAATTTGAGATCTTATCCTCCAAGCTGGGAAAAAGCATGCAAATTATTTAGTAAAAACTCTGGAGCTCTATGATATTACTGTGAAAAAAAACTTACTTTTTCAAGTTATCCCGGAGATGCCCATAGTTCTTTTCCACATCGTGCAGCTTGTCCATATTATCATGGCTACATTTTTGAGCTTTTAAGAGCTCTTGTTCCATTTCTGCATTCTTTGTCTGCATTACAGAAAAGATTTGACAAATCTAGAACACAGATTTAATCAATCTATCAAAATTAACAAAAGGTTTGACAAATCTAGAACACAGATTTATAATAGACACTGGAATTCATTGAGGATCACTTAGACCAAGCACAAACTAAGACAAACCACAAAGTAGAGTACTGATGAGAGATAAAAATATGAGAGGCATAAACATAAGATTTTGAAAGTGGCATGGAATATTGAATCCAAATTGAACTCGAAGTGGGGATATTGGACTAAATTTAAAATTTACAGGTGGGGAACACCTTCAGTAAAATATTCTCCCTCTTCACTTCTTCTATCTGAGAAAGACTGTTTTGCTGAGCTTCTTGATCCTTGGATGATAAATCTAGCTGATGTTGGAGTGAGGCAATTTTCTTGCAACTATTTTTATTTTCTTCATTTGATGCCTCTAATTCTGACTTCACTGAATCCAATATTTTGAGAAGCTTAGATATCTCCAATGCCTTCGACTCTTCAGTAGCAAGCTGTGTACACACACATAATTATATAACTGATACTGCAACAAAAATCAATTAATATACAATGCTCAACTGGGCTGTTGAGAAGTATGGAGAAAACATATAGATGATGTTAAACTACTTTAGATGCAGTGCTGCTAATTGTTCCCCACCAAACCCTTATAGAGTGAATGTCCTTCAAGGTCATACTAGATAACCCTTATAGAGTGAATGTCCTTCAAGGTCATACTAGATAAGGAAAAGCACTTCATCTTTGAAAATGTTTACATTAGAAGATCTATATCATACAGAAGCATACCCTTTGCCTCCTCTCTAACGTGAATCGCAAAGTAAGATCTTCTAAGCTCTTCTCGAGTTTGCCTTTAGCTTCACGTAAAGCTCCAGTTTCATAAGCAGCCTTGAAAATGAAGAAGTTCAGTACTTGAAGCAAATTGAACTAAAATATCAACATACTACATAATTAGCATGCCAACACACTACCTAATTACACTGCATGACATCATGTGAATCATCAATAATACAAGATAAATTTATCACAAGAAAGATAAATGAGATGAACTATGGAATGGTGTACCAGAAGAATGCCTTTCGAATTTAATCATAGAGAAAATTAACTTATTGAGTCTAACTTCCATGCACCAACCATCTTACTTAAATTATTTATCTGTGGAGGAAAATTGTTACTAAGACATAACATACAACACTGCTAGTTACTAAGTCATATCAAGTCTCCATCAAGTTGAAGCAGGCTGTCATAACCTTTTGTTTATAAGAAAATTGTGTTAGGTGATACTATAACTCACAGTGAGAATCATGCATCAACCAGTCACCCAAAACCTAGAGCTTTTGGTGAACAGTGTGCAATATACTTCACAAGATTGCAGACTAATGAAATGTTAACGAATGTGTTATATCACATCCAGGACAAAAAATGAGATAGTTACAGTGTAGTCATTAGCAATGGAAAGGATTTGTATTAAGCATGCAGAAATTGGTATCATCATATGAAAAATTTCAGGTTGGGACTTCCTAAATGGAATAAGACAGGAATCATCAGTTCACCACTTCATTCCTTATAGAACTATTTATGGCAGTAAATATTAATATCATGCAAAGAACAAGGAAAATGAATATATTCAATTGTGAAATTGATTGTCACGTCTTTTAAGGCACCATTTGTTGGAACCTTATGCTTACCTCTAGCAGCAACCAAACTATTAACAGGTAAAATTTACGAAGACTATCTTTTTATTTAGAACAAAATTTAGGAAGCTTCCAAAAATTTAGTTGTTATTTTCAGGGTTCAAATTGGATGCTTTAAGATACATTGGACTGCAGATAGTTGCTGTTGTTCATACATGTTTAAGGTTCCGCAATGCCCTTTTAGCAAGCTTCTGCCTCCAACAACACTGGATGAGAACTGTTGCCCGTCGATATTGCTGATGGAAATAATGGAGCTTATGCATCCTCCACCAGGCCTATATATTAAATTAACAGTGTTGGTCAGTATACATCATCTTTATGAACAAAGATCAAACCAAAAAAGTTTATGGATACAATATTACTTGAGATTTACAAATGACAATTACAATCTCGATCTAATGAAACAATTCCATGACAAGTTAAAACTAATAAGAGAGAGAGAGAGAGAGAGAGAGAGATTAAGAAACAACTAGAGTTTACAAGAATCAAAGATGAGAGATTAAGAAACAACTAGAGTTTACAAGAATCAAAGATGAGAAAGACCTGGATAACAGTAGAAGCTTTAGCATTCTTTAAGTGTAGCAACCTCTGAACTGCTAAGATATAGCGAATCCCAGACTGGATCACAAGAGAAGCAGAACGAAGATGCAAATATGCACAACGACACAACCATCTTCTAGCATATCTTTCAACTGAAACAGCTGCAGCTATCTGTCTCTTAACTTCAAGCACATTTCGTGCTAAACACCCTGCAGAACAGCAAGTCAGCAGTCAAAGCCAATGGCCATTATTTTAAGCATCAAAGTGCAATTTATAGTGCATAATGTAAGTTGGGAATAATAGATTGATTATAGAGGTGTACAAGTGTATATATATATATATATATATATATATATATATATATATATATATATATATATATATATATATATATATATATATATATAGGCCTGAGTAGGGGCAGCTTATGGAAACAGAACCATCCTCTGATACTCCTACCCTAATACAACTCAATCTACAGGTGTGCCGGATTAGGACTCTAAGGCAACTCATATGTGGGCTGGCCAGCCATGATATAGGCATATGGGCCAGGACAATCTATACCCAAAACTATATGTCTAACATGCCCCCCAATCGAATCATCAATGGGTCGAACGTTCTCCGTGAACACCGTAGAAGGCAACCCTTTGGCACCTGTTGAAGTGTATAAGTGGATTGCCCACCTCTTCCCAATGGCTTAAGCTTTTGGGTTCATCTGGTTGGTGCATGAAACCTAACATGGTATCAAAGCTAGAGGTCTCGAGTTCGAATCCTGGTAGAGGCATCAGTTAAGTCCTCCGCTCCTTTATTTCCACGTTTGCGCCTTGTACGTGGCTGCATATGAGTGGGTGGTGGATTGCCCACCTCTTCCCAATGGCTTAAGCTTTTGGGTTCATCTAGTTGGTGCATGAAACCTAACAGCACCAAGAGCAACATGCTCGTGAACAAAATGAAGATCGATCTCCACATGTTTGGTTCCTGGTGCTGAACGGGATTCGAAGACATGTAGACAGTACTGAAGTTGTCGCAATACACCAATGTAGCTCGGCGCAAGGGAGTATGCAGCTTGAGCAAGAGTTGTCATCAATAGCATTTGCAACAGCACAGTACTCTGCCTCGACACTGGAAAGAGAAACAGTTGTATGTCGCTTGGCCGACCAAGAGATGAGATTATCACTGAGGAACACGGCATAGCCTGATGTGGACTTACGTGTATCAGGACAACAAACCCAATCTGCATCAAAGACTGAACGAAGTATTCACCAAGTCAGACTGAGAGCAAGGTCATACAGCCAGTCCCAAATATAGAGTGTCGTGGATGTAACGAAGTTTGTGCTTTAGAGCTGCAAGGTGTGGCTCCCTTGGATCATGCCAGGGGCGGAGCTTAGTTCATATAAATGTGCATGCCGTCCCTGGGCAAGTGTGGCCGGTGGGACCGCACAGGCCCCCAATATCTTGTGTACAGCCCATAGCCCAATAGTATATAGGCTTAGTCTCTGTTTTTTTGGCCCAAGTCCCATTGATGCGTATAGAAAACAACAATTGCGTCTATTTGACTTCCTCCCGATGATGCGTGCCTTCGTTCTTCCCGACGAATCGTGGCTCGCAAGTCATCTTGTCAACTCAGCCCTACGCATTTCACACTTGCCACACTTCAGCAGACGTCGAAGCCACAAGCCCCGCGAGAGGCCGTGCTAATTGACGAGCGTTTCGGATGGTACGTGAAGTTGGGAAGCAGCCAAGACGGAAGGAAGCCTGATCATGATTGGTTGCGGCAAGTTCGCGAGCAAGGTAATTTTCTTTTTTCTTTTCTAAAATTCTACTGATTATTAAATCAGTACACGTGCATTTGATGTATATGTGCCATATGTCTCTAAATTTTGTTCTTTTTCATCATTTGTATACATGTGTATCCTGTAATAAAATCTTGAGGCCGCTCTTAAAAGAAAGGCTTACTGATTTGGCTACAATAGTACTTGAGGGCAGCAAGCTAGACAAGATTGACTTTGGCAAGGTGACCCCATCTCCCCCATGCTATTTATCTTGATCATGGATGTTTTGGGATATTTGATTGCCCAAGCTGCAAGAGAGGGACTCCTGCAGCCCCTCTCAGCGAGAAATCTGCAGCACCGAATCTGTCTTTATGCGGATGATGTGGTGCTCTTTCTTCGGACGGAAGATGTTGATATTGCTGTGACAATGGATATCCTCAACCTTTTCGGTGAAGCCTCGGGCCTGAAAACAAATCTTCAAAAAAGCACTGTGCTACCAATCAGGTGTGGTGATGGGGAAGTGGCTGCTGTTCAGAACCAGCTACCTTGTCCCCTCTCTGATTTTCCATGCAAATACCTTGGCTTGCCTCTTTCCTTAAAAAAACTAAGGATCAAGTGCAACCTATTGTTGACTGCATTGCTGATCAATTGCCGGGATGGAAGGCGGACTTGATGACAAAGGCAGGAAGAAGGGTACAGGTTGAATTTGTGCTTACTGGCATGCTTATCTACATTGTCATGGCGACTGACCTTCCAGCGTGGGCTATAAAAGCAATTGACAAAACCCAGCGTGGCTTTCTTTGGCGTGGTCGCAAGGATGCAAGGTTTGCCAGCCTACTGAGCTTGGGGGCTTAGGAATTTCAGACTTGAAAACTCTCGGCTGGACCTTAAGAATGAGATGGATTTGGTTGAAAAAAAAACAGAGCCAAACCGTCCTTGGGCTCATCTCCTAGTGCATGTTCCTGATCAGGTGAAAGCCTTCTTCGCGGTGGCTACTATTTCTGAAGTTGGTAATGGTGAACACACCCTGTTTTGGACAGACATGTGGCTGCATGGTCAATGTATCGCAGAATTGGCTCCTCAACTTTTTGCTGCCATTCCCAAAAGAAGAATCAAGCGGCATACAGTCCAAGAAGCTCTCACTCATCGGGCTTGGATCGCAGACATACAAGGAGCCCGAACTGTTGGTGTGTTGGTTGACTTTCTTCTTTGGACATCCTTTCAGTCACTGTTCTACAGCTAGAAAGGGAGGACAGACATATTTGGAGACTGTCTTCTAATGGACAGTATTCAGCCAAGTCGGCGTATGAGAGTTTCTTCTTGGGTTCGACCCTCTTTGCTCCATGGGAGAAAATCTGGAAGTCCTGGGCACTACCTAAATGTCAGTTCTTCATGTGGCTTGTTGCGCACAATAAGTGCTGGACAGCAGATCGACTTGCACGACGTGGGCTGCCCCGCCCGGAATGCTGTCCACTTTGTGATCAAGATGATGAAACCATAAACCATCTCCTGGTCGGTTGCGTCTTTGCTAGGGAATTTTGGTTTCTTTTGCTAAGGCAGGTCGGTCTTCACGCCTTATCCCCCCAACCTTCGGAAAACTCCTTTCTTGATTGGTGGGAAAGAGCTAGTAGTGCTACTTCTGAGCTGGTGAGACAAGGTGTTAATTCCCTAATCATTCTTGGAGCCTGGGTTCTCTGGAATCATCGTAATCACTGTGTTTTCAATGGGTCGGCTCCAAGTGTTGCTGGGGCTTTAATCTTGGCTGGAGATGAGCGTCGGCTGTGGACCTCGGCTGTGGACCTCCCTGGTGGTTAGTCCCTGGGGCTGTTTGGTGTTGTTAGGGTCGGCCTCCAGTTGTTTTCTGAGGCGTATTAGGCTGTGAGTGCGTGGTGTTGAGTTTGTGTTGGTGTGTTGGGTGTTTGGTGTAATTGTTTCTGGGTTCTTACACCCTCCTTCTTCGTAATATAATGAGGCGCAGATCTCCTGCGTTTTTCGAGAAAAAAAAGATTGACTATGAGTAGGGACAGAGACAGTATTTAGATATAGGGAGGCTAGTTCACCAAATATAAAAAAAAAGTTATATGATACCACTGCCAGATCTTGATATCGGCTTAAAAAAATATCAAGTTTAATGTTGGCTGAAAGAGTTATAATAAATCATCTTTAATCTCGTCATCTTAGATAATGCTAAATGTCTAAATTAAAGATAAAAGGAGACTCCCATCATATTTACTTTATTTAGACACTTAATATTAGACAATCAAGAGATAACATTAGATAATCAAGAAATGTATTTGAGAAAAACAGTCTACAATTGATTGAGAAGATTTATTTACTTATAATTTCTAGTAATTAGTGAGGACTAATGATATGTACTAATGAAGATTATGCAAAGGACTAATGAAGATTTATGGCCCCATTTTGCTAGCCTGTGAAGCCCCGTTTTAAACTTTGCACAGGGCCTCAGTTTTGGCCGGGACGGCCCTGCAAGCTGGGCCATGGCCCCTTCTGTCAAACATGATTTGCACTGAGTAAACAGTAAATGTGGTACTGTTAATTGTTGTTTACAGCATAATTACACAGACTGGCCCCTCCTGATTTCTTGATCAAGCTCTGCCTCTAGATCATGCATATGAAGACAGACCGGTTGGAAGGCGTATAGTAAAGGCGAGATATTGCAGAGCACCAGCAAGGCTGCGATAGTCAGAGGGATCCGAAACAGGAGCACCATCGGCTGCAGAGAGCTTCGGATTCAAATCAACAAGTGTCAAGCATGGCTTGCAGTCTGCCATGCCAGCATGTTCCAGAATCTCAACCATATACTGCCATTGGAAAGAAGAGGGATGCAATAGTGCGACGAAGTAGAGCATCTGAGGAAGCTGTAAGAATAATATCATCCACATAGAGTAGGACGTAAACCGTGTCATCACCATGATGATAAATGAACAGAGATGTGTCTGGTTTGGACTCCACAAAACCAAGCTGGAATAAGTGTGAAGCGAAGCGACTGTACCAAGCCCTGGGTTCATAAAGAGAGCGATTCAGCCAGCAGACATAATCAGCATGTGCAGAATCCTCAAATCAAGGAGGCTGGGAACAATAAACTGTCTGTCAAAATTTGGAAGGGTGCCCCCGGTGCACGAGGCAGGCTGCTGCTGCTAGAATCAGGGCACTGGAGGGTGGCTGATGGGGGCGACCAGTAGTGGCAACAAAGTCTGACGAGGTGGAGGAGCGTATGGCGATGTTGAGATCCTCACGAAGAAGATCGTTCCAGGCAGCAAGGAAGGTCAGGAACGGCCTCGAACGTTGAAGATGCATCCCAATGACGGCTTGTTCAAGCTGCGGATGAGGTTGAGAACGGTCCTACACAGGCTTACCAAGATCCTACACAGGCTGCGGATGAAGGTCCTACACAGGCTTACCAAGATCGCTAAGGGCAGAGCACGGGTCTGGGTGAGCTGAGGGCATCCCGCATGCGAGGGGTCTGGGTGAGCTGAGGGCATCCCGCATGCGAGCCTCGGTGGCATCCCAAGCCACGGCAGTGAGGGTGACCTCGCGTTCGACAGTCTCGACTTTCTCCAGCGCATTTATCTGCATTGGTCTAGGTAGCCGTGACAGCGGCGTCGGAAAGGGCAGAGGCCATGGCCGCAAGCCTCTCCTTGGCAGCGGCGGCGGCCTCAGCGGTAGCAGTGGTGACGGCTGTGTGCTCATAGCAGCAGCGGCGGCGGCGGCCTTGGCTTCAGTGGTGATTCCCAAAGAGGCAGAGGGATCGCCGGCCATGGGGACATTGCAACACAAGGGGAAGCGGAGCGCAGGATACCGGGTACGGAAGAGGCAAGCGGAAGGAGAGGATCAGATTGATCCGGTCTCTTTGATATCATGTGAGTTGGGAATAGTAGATTGATTATGGATCATATCACAATTATTATTCCCTGCACCATTTTTTTTCCTCGGCGCCTAGGGCGGCTCGAGGTTTTTCTCTGGGCGACTAGGGTTTTTTCCCATCCTCCCTCTTCTCCAACATCTCTCCACCGATTGGTCTTGCATCTGCGTTGGATCTGACCACCACTTCCTTGTTCCAACGGTGTCCACCTCAATTCTGTTGTATGCAGCCGAGAAACCTAAGATTTGCTAGCCAAATCCTAGTCCCAGGTCCGTGTTTTCTGAAGTCGAGTTTGTTGCGCCCCTGGCTTTGAAGATGGAGGGAGTAGCGAAGATGATGAAGAATCTGCAATTGTCTGCGGCAGAGAAGAAGGGAATCATGATCGGCGGATCCCGTCGAGAGGAGAAGGGCCCTTCGACTCCTCAGGCGATCGGTAAACTCCTCTCGGAGAAACCGGCGCCGCCGGAGGCCCTGATCCAATCGGTTGGAAAGATCTGGTGCCCGATCCGTGGAGTAGACTGCAAGGACCTTGGGGAGAACCACTTTCTCTTCAGCTTTCACCAGGCGGCGGGGAAGAGGAAAGCACTGGAAGAAGGTCCATGGATGCTGTCGAATGAGCTGCTGGTGATGGCTGACTTCAATGGGTCTAAAACCCTAGAAGAAATTGAATTCTCCTACATCCCAATTTGGGTACGTGTTACAAATCTGCCTTTGGGCCTGCTATCCAAAGAAACTGGAGAATTGCTAGGAGATGAGATAGGTGAGTTTATGGAGGCTGATGTGGGGGAAGACAGAATGGCAACGGGGAGATTTCTGAGGGTGAAGATCAGGCTCGATATTCGTAAGCCCTTGATGTGTGGTGTCACAGTGAAAACTGAAGAAGAGGGTCTGGATCGGTGGTGTCCCGTGGTGTATGAGCACTTGCCGGATTTCTGCTATGTTTGTGGTGTGATTGGGCATACAGATAGGGTGTGCCTGACTAAGCTGAAGAAGGGAGAAACACCACAGTTTGGCAGCGAGCTTCGTTTCCGTCCAACAAGGAGAAGAGGTGATGGTGGTTTTGTCAGATCCTCAGATGGAGGAGGAATGGCAAAATGGAAGGGGAGTAGTGCTGGGCGCTGGGGCAGTGGCAGTGCCTCCGGCGGGGGCCTGTCACGGAGTGATGGCCCTTCATGGCGACATGATGGGTCAGCGAGTAAGGAGTCTAGGGGTACAGATGTTTCTGGAGACAAAGAAGTTATGAGCCCTCTTAAGATTATGGCAGCAACTACAGTGGTGGTGGCTGCACCAAAGGAGACGGAGGCTGGGGCATCGGAGGAGGATGAGAGATGGGGTTCTGGCTACATGCACAGTACCATGCAGGAGCATGCAGAGAAGAGTGAGGACGGTGAGCGTGGGGGCAAAAAAGTGGACGCTGCTGATGGACAGAAGAAGAACATTCCAAAAACATTTAAAAGGCGTCCAAGATCAGAGCATAGGAATGATGACCAAATGCAGATTGATGCAAAAAAAAAGATTATTCTCGGATGATGAAGATGAGGATCTGGAGGGAGCAAAGAGACAGAAGTGTGCAGTGGATGAGGAAGTGAGGATGCCTGAACCAACTTTGAATGCGGGACTGTCAGAACAGTCCTGCGAGAAGCAATGAAGATCATCGCGTGGAACTGTCGGGGACTCGGGAACGGCCCGGCAGTTCGGGGCCTTCTGAATCTTCAGAAGGAGGAGGATCCCGACATTCTTTTCCTGTCTGAGACAAAAATGGTCAGGGAGAGAATACAGAATTTTCGGTGGAAACTTGGCATGACGAACATGGTAGCCAGAGATTGCGATGGGAGAAGTGGTGGACTCGCTATCTTCTGGAAAAAGGAGGTGAAGTTGCATGTTCATACAGCGACTCGGCTGTATATAGATGCAGAGGTTGAGGAGAATGATGGTTTTGTTTGGAGACTGACGGGGGTTTATGGTGATCCCCGTTCGGAGCATAAAGACTTGACGTGGAGGGCATTGCGCACTCTTAATGCAGCGAAAAGGCGTCCTTGGCTGTGTCTAGGGGATTTCAATGAAGTGCTGATGGGGTGGGAGAAGGAAGGTGGGGTGCCACGATCTCAGCGGTGCATGGATCAGTTCAAGGAGGCGCTGGAATTTTGCTCTTTGACTGACTTGGTTTTGAGGGTGATGTCTTCACTTGGCGAAATAATAATCATACTAGTGAAGGCTACATCAGGGAAAGGCTTGACCGGGCCGTCGCCAATGTGGAGTGGCGTACCCGGTTCCCAGGACTCCGTGTGATCAATGGTCAGCCACACCATTCAGATCACAGACCAGTTGTTGTTATGACTGAAACTGAAGGTGATGATGATCGGGGAAGGAGTGGTCCAAGTCCTTTTCGTTTTGAGGCTGGGTGGGTGCACGAGGAAACGTGTGAGGCCATTGTTGAGAATGCATGGAAACTTTCGATGAATGTGAGAAGGGGCTCGGTGGAGAATGCAGTCCAGGATGTTGCGGCGGATCTTTGGGACTGGAAATGTAATGTGTTGGGTGATCTGGAAAAGCGAATACAACGTGCAAGAAAAGCCTTGGAGAGCTGTCGCAAGGAGCAGATCAGTGCTCAGGCTGTTACGAGGGAGCAAGTACTCAAATATAGAGCTTTACTGGAAACAGCGAGCCCATGTGCTGTGGTTAGAAAAGGGAGATCGCAACTCCAATTTCTTTCACAAATATGCGTCCGAACGAAGAAGAAGAAACAAAGTAAAGAAACTTGTGATGGATACAGGAGATGTGGTGACAGGAGAGGTGGAGAAAAGGGCGCTGGTTTTTAATTATTATCAGAGCCTGTTCCAGTCCCATGCAGGTGCACAGATGGAAGAGCTCCTGCAGCATGTTCCCGTGAAGGTTACTGCTGAGATGAACCAGATGTTATGCAGGGAGGTAAATGACGAAGAGGTAAAAGCCACGCTGGATGGGATTGGTGATCTCAAAGCTCCAGGTGTGGATGGTATGCCTGCTCTCTTTTATAAACAGTATTGGCACATTGTGGGGGCTGATATCACCCGGGAAGTAAAAAACTTTTTGAGGGGTGGGGCCATGCCTAATGTGTGGAACGATACTGCTGTGGTTCTTATTCCAAAAGTTCAAAACCCTGAGAGGCTTAAAGACCTTCGACCCATCAGTTTATGCACTGTTGTTTATAAGATTATCTCAAAAATTTTATCCAACCGGTTGAAGGGTATTTTGAATGAGATTATTTCACCTAACCAAAGTGCTTTCGTGCCTGGGAGATTAATCACTGATAATATCCTCTTGGCTTACGAAATGTCTCACTTTTTGTAAAATAAAAGATCAGGCAAAGAAGGTTATGCAGCAGTAAAGCTAGATATGAGTAAGGCTGGACGAAAAACTCGAAGCTCGTTAGCTCGCTCGGCTCGTGGCTGGCTCGGCTCAGCTCGGCTCGGCTCGTTATGATAACGAGCCGAGCCGAGCCAGGATTTTAGCTCGTTAGCCATAACGAGCCAACTCGAGCTGGCTCGTGAGCCGCTCGCGAGCCAAACGAGCCGTAGTTTTAGAGAAAAAGTCATCATAACTTATATTAGTTTTGTATTACTTCATGTTTTGCACTTCACAAATAGATGATATGTTAGCTCATATGAATATTTTATTCGATTTAAGGCTATTGAATATATTATTTTTATATTATTAATATTTTTATGCTTTAGATAAATACAAATATTATATTTTGTATTTTTTTTCCCTGGCTCGCGAGCCTAACGAGCCAGCTCGAGCTCGTAACGAGCCGAGCCGAGCTGGCTTTCTGGCTCGTTAAGATAACGAGCCGAGCCGAGCTGGCTCGTTATCCTAACGAGCCAGAACGAGCCGAGCCGAGCCGAGCTGGCTCGTTAGCCAGCCTTAGATATGAGCAAGACCTATGATCGTGTTGAGTGGCCTTTTTTGAGGAGTATGATGCTGAAATTGGGCTTTTCATGAGACTTGGGTCAACACTGTGATGAGGTGTGTGACATCGGTTTCATATAAAGTCAAGATAAATGGTGATCTTACAGAGGAAATAATACCTAAACGCGGGTTAAGACAAGGGGATCCAATTTCTCCCTATTTGTTTCTAATCTGTGCGGAAGGGTTCTCTTCTCTGTTGACTAATGCCAAGGAAAGAGGGGAATTGGAGGGAGTGCGAATATGTGCTGATGCACCGAGCATTAATCATATATTGTTTGCGGATGACTCTTTGCTACTTCTAAAACCAAATGAACGGAGTGCAAGTCATCTGCAGAATGTTTTAGCTTTGTATGAGGAGAGCTCGGGACAAACTATTAATAAGGATAAATCCTCCATTATGTTCAGTAAGAATACAAGTGATAGAGATAAAAGTGATATGCTATCCTCCTTACACATATCATCAGAAGCAAGAAATGAAAAGTACTTGGGTCTCCCTGTATATATGGGCCGTTCGAGATCAAAGACTTTTGCTTATCTGAAGGATAGGGTATGGAAGAGAATTCAAGGATGGAAGGAAAAACTTTTCTCTAAAGCGGGCAAAGAAACTTTGATTAAGGCCGTAGCCCAGGCTATCCCAACATATGCGATGTCATGTTTTGACCTAACAAAATCCTTATGCGATGATATCAGTGCAATGATTTGTCGCTATTGGTGGTCACAACAAGACAATGAGAATAAAATGCATTGGCTATCCTGGGACACTGTGTAGAAGAAAGGATGAAGGAGGATTGGGCTTTCGTGATTTGTACTTGTTCAACTTGGCGATGCTGGCTCGACAAGCCTGGAGGCTACTCAAGGCTCCGGACTCCTTGTGTGGACGGGTACTAAAGGCCAAGTACTATAGGGATTGTAATCTGTTGAATGCAAAGGAGACCATGGGGATTTCTTATGCGTGGAGAAGCATTTTGCGGGGAATTAAAGCTTTGAAGGAGGGTTTAATATGGCGAGTTGGTGATGGAAACTCAATCAATATTTGGCTTGACCCATGGATACCTCGTGGTGTAACAAGAATGCCCGTTACTCCGAGAAGGCATACCCTGATCACTCGGGTCTCAGAGTTGATCGACCCAGTTACCGGAGATTGGGACCATGTGCTGGTCAGGGATGTCTTTTGGGAGGAGGATGTCCAGCATATCCTTGCTATACCGGTGCAAATTGGTAGGGAGGATGTCATAGCTTGGCACTTTGATAATAAAGGGCTGTTCTCTGTTAAGTCAGCATACCACACTCTCCATGATCAGTCAGTACAGAGAGCAAGAAGGCAGCGAGGAAACTCATCACATGAACAAATAGACAAGAAACTAAAGTGGAAGAGCATGTGGCGTTTGGACTGTGCTCCGAAAATCAAACAGTTCATTTGGCGCCTTGCCCACAACAGCCTCCCAGTACAAATGAATATAAGGAGAGGGATGGATATAGATACCAGATGCCCGGTATGCTGGAGACTCAATGAAGATGGGGGTCACTGTTTTTTGAAATGCAAGTTCGTTGTTAAGTGTTGGTGAGAGGCCTCACTGGAAGACATACGAACTGAATTGCTTCAGAAACAATCAGCTGCCGACGTGATCTTGGCCATATTGTCCCTACGTAATGAACTATGCATGCGGGTGATCATGCTCTTATACTCATGGTGGGAGGCGCGGAACAAAGCTTATGCAGGTGAGGGTATGCGTTCTCCAGCCCAGGTTGTACATCGTGCATCTTTGTTAGCGATGGAATCTGGGACTACAAAGGAGAAGGCGAAAAAAGGCTCACGACTGCATGCATCATGGACTCGACCACCAAGGGATATCCTCAAGGTAAATTGTGATGGAGCTTTCTTTGCTGAAACCAAAACAGGTAGCTGGGGCTTTGTCATCCGTGACCATAATGGGCATGCATCTGTGGTGGGATCTGGCTCCCTGGGAGCCGTTCATGATGTTGAGTGTGTCGAAGCTCAGGCCTGCATTGCAGGTTTGCAAGCGGCGTCGAGCCATGGTATGGGAAGAATTATACTTGAGTCTGATTCAGTGAATACGGTGAAGGCGCTTCAGTCGGACGAACGTGATCTTAGTCCTGCATCCGTCCTCTACAAGGAAGCACGGGAGCTGATCCTGTCATCCTTTATTTCTGTACAGATTGCTTATATTCCTAGATCTTGTAATAGGAGTGCTCACGAACTCGCTCGTTTGAGTCTTGATTGGGACCCGGATCAACCTCATGTTTGGCTTGATCCCCTCCCGAGTTTTGTATCTGATATTTTTGGTTCGCGACTCCGCTGAACCCTGTGTGCATGAATAAATAGACTTGACGTGTTGTTCAAAAAAAATAGTAGATTGATTATATAGGTGTACAAGATACAAGTATATATAGGTGTGGCGGCTAATGGAAAATAGAACCGTACTCAGATACTCCTAGCCTAATACAACTCAATCTACAGGTGTGCCGGATTAGGACTCTGGCAACATGTATGTGGGCTGGCCGGCCATGATATAGGCGCATGGGCGAGGTGAAATCTAATACCCAAAACTATGAGCGTGTTTTGTTACCGGCCATCATACGCCACGCTGCATGTGTGCGCGTCGCCGCAGCTGAGGCGCAATGGATGCCACACTCTTTGGCGAGAATCCAACCTGTTTACGTTGCAATCTTCTGTGGCTGCCTAAGTAGTCTTATCAACCAAACAGCAGATTCTGTTTTTGTGGCGTGGCCACAGTTTAGGCATGGCGTGTTGTGGGAACCAAGCACACCCTAAGGTTGTCCGCACTGATGGACCTCTATATTCATCCTCTAAAACGAATATTTCATCCTAGTCACCATAAAATATACAATTTTCCTGCATCCATCCATCCTCTATATCATTCTCTATCCACTGTGGGCCCACTTATCACTTTATCTAAATATATCCATGTGACATCTTGTTTTAAAATATTTATTAAAACGAATTTAATGGTGCAATCGGAACTTAATTTGATTTTTTGGTTTGTGAGTTATAACATTTTTTAGTAACTTAAAAACGTGGGGCCCACCGCTGATGCTCCCACCTCTCTCCTCTCCTCTCACACGCGCGCATGATGGGACCTGCTTACTGTACATCCGGTTCATCCTCTATCGTGCTCCACTCCTCTATATTTGAAGTGCAGCCACCGGATACCGGAGGCTTTACAGCACCCGGTGCGGGGCTTTCAACCGGTAAACGATACTGTATCGTTTACCGTCTCCCAGTGCTGACGGTCTAAATGTCTAACACATACTGTAAGCCTTTAACCCTACTGAGTCATTAGAATATTACTTGACTATGCACAAGATATCTGGTGGGATATTTTCCTTGTCCAATATAATTGGTGTGTTTTGGTCCATCTTGGAGTAATTGGTAAAGTAATAAGCTATCATTGGATTCTACGCAATAATATTTTTTTAAAGTATTGAGCAATAAGATTTCTCCTAACATGTCTAAAAAAGGTCACGAAATAAACATAATATGATACTGCAGGTTAGTTATTTTATGACATAAAAAAACATATTTGTGCGAAAAGCTGAGGTTAGGCTCAAGAAAAAATTTAGGACCTGTTTGTTTAACCCCGCCCCCCCCCCCCAAAAAAAAACTAATATTTAAATGTAAAGTATGAAAACCACAGAAAGATCCAGCATACCTCGGCAAAATGTTTGGATAGAAATAGAAGCTTTCTTTGTTGAAAGAAATTTCTTGCGAACAGTAAAGGTTCGAAAGTGACCCTGCACAATCCTGGAAGCATTGTCCAGAATCTCACCACGTCTGGAGTCCAACACAGCTATCTGACCAGCCCGGAGAAAAACTTTTGTTCTGCCAAGCTGAAGAATACAATCAGACACAAAATAAGTATACACCATTAAATTGTATTTCCATGAAACTAGTTCATAATAATGCCACTTCCAAGAGGTGTTTCTGTGCTTCACCATCACAACAGGGTTGCACAAATTTAAATGCCCTTGAAGGGGCAAGTAAGAATAAACAGCCCTTCAGTTTAGCTTCAAATTTTATAAAACTCTAAAACATCAAACATAGAAGCACTTCTCATCATATGCAACCTGTGTAACAATTTTTTTTGAGCGGCAAAAACTGCGGGGATATGCTGTGTAACAGTTGCCTGGTGGCGATCTACATTTCTTTTTTTGGTGGTGATTAGCTTCAAGACATGAGCAGTAACATATGTCCTTAAGATCTTAGCTAAACAATACACAAAGTCAAAAATAGAGAAAGCAATAACACAAAGAAAATGGCAACCAGAGAACTCATATGTTCTAGTTGAATGCGTGAATGCAGGTTGAATGTTCTTATCTTAGTGTTAAAATAAACTCAACACAAAAGAGGTATGCGATAGTTAACAAGATTGCTGACAAGTTGCCTGGTTGGGAAATGGCCATGATGGCTACCCTTGCCAGTGCAATGTTCAAGCCAATACCTATTTATCAGCTCATTTCCTTGAAATTTTCTAAATGGGTTGTTAAAGCAATTGACAAGATTCAAAGAACTTTTCTTTGGAAAGGTTGCAAAGAGGTGAATGGAGGTCATTGCCTTGTCGCTTGGGGACAGATCAAAAGACCAATTGGTCTTGGAAGACTGTGAATTCTTGATATAGAAGTGATTAGATGGGCATTGATAATGAGGTGGTTATGGCTTAAAAAGACCCAGCCTGATCGCATATGGGCTGGACTTGATATCATAGGATTGTTCTCCATCTCAGTAATGTCTCCTGTACAGGATGGCAGCAGGACACTATTTCAGCATGAAAATGATTGCATGGGAAATCCTTGTCCATCTTCCTCCATCTCTGTGTATGCATACGACAAGAGATTGTCAACCGAAAAACAACAGACCAGGAGACACAAACAGATAAAACATTATTAAAGATGGCTCATCAACAGAGGCTTTATTTGAACATTTTCAGCTATGGGTATGGGATATATTATCCAAGGTTGACCTCACCTCTGGAGTGGAGGATCAACACTTATGGCCTTATGGGTGTCTTCTCCTTTGGGTCAGTTCATGACAAGATCAGTCTATCATCGTTTCAATGTGGGAGCTGTTGAATTTGAGCCATGGAAGGAAATTTGGAGAAGTTGGGCTCCACCTCACTGCCGATTTTTTGTTCGGTTGGCCTCCCAAAAGTGTTGGACTTCTGATTGTTTAGCCCATCAAGGTCATGATCATCCTGAGCAATCCCTCTATGTGATCAGGAGTAAACTGTACAACAGTTACACACTACATGTATGTTCTCAAGCAAAGTTTGGTTCTGTCTTTTCATTGGTTGGTCTGCAGCATCAGGCCATGGCTAAATAATCTCATTTTTCATTGAGCTTATGGTGCTGAACCCCTAGTTACACACTACATATATATGAAATAATCTCATTTTTCCCTAGGTGTCAAGCATTGCAGCAACCAGCAAGTTAATAAGCATCATCAGTAGGGGTCCAAGTCCAACTCCTCAGTGGTGCTGTTGGCTTGGGAGATATGGAAGCATAGGAATGAATGTATTTTTGAAGGGGCCTCAACTGATCTAAATGCTATATTTGCAGGACATTAGGGATGTGGCCAAGTTGTGGTGTATGGGGGGTGGTGGGGGGGGGGGGGGGGGGGGTCTCAATAGTATTTAGCTGTAGTTGTTGTGTGTCTATGTTGCTTGTTGTAGTTTCCTTTAGTGATTGGCAAATCCTCTCTTGTACTAAACCGTGGCCTGATGGACTTAGTAGGGAGTCTTCTTAGACTCCTCTTTCTTCTTCTTAATATAATGATGTGCACCTCTGCGGTGCATTTGAGAATAAAAATGGCCCAAGTCTGGATAGAATTAGGATACTTTACTTGAAAGTTCTCCAGATTTAGTTGCCTTAGGATCCTCTGTGTCAGTGATCTCTCATCAAATCTGCAATAGTGAAAAAAGTACATGGTAATCTTTTACTCTATAATTATGTGATAGTAAAACTTCCAAAGAGAAATATGACAGAAGTAGATTTATACTACTGAGAGATGCCATATTCTGACATTCTAAAGTACTCAACAATAATGTCAGCATATCACCTTTCATCCATATGTTCTGGCACAAGAAGTCCAAAGCGATTGATGAATTCAGAGTATGTTCTCCTTGTGGGATAACCAGCAAGACTTATCCTAATAGCTTCAAGTACACCCTGTAACGAAACCAAATAAATAAACTAAATTAGTAGCACAATGATTCCAAGAATGAAGCATATCAAAAAAAAAAGATGAGTTAAACAGAATGGAGAAATATCATTGAAATGAATCAAACTTCAAAAGACTGCTACATTAGGGTGTAAGAGCAGAAAATCAATGGAACTAACCCCACTCCGCAGTTGCTGTAGTACACTGCCATTTTCAAACTTCTGAGGGCAATTCAGAGAATTTGGTTTTATGCAGCGGATGTAATGAGGCTCCGTGGAGCTAAGTGTCTCCATTAGTGCTTGGAGTTGTTGCTGTTGGGATTAGATAACTGACCATATCATAAGTATAATCAAATAAAAATAAAATTGAAATTAGCATGCATTCTTCTTGGGGGCTTTCAAAGAATTACTCTCCACACAACACACAGCGAGAAAGAGATTCATGACGAAAACTCAAATGAGTTCCTTTGACTGCAAAAGTTCAAAAATTATATATATGAAATACTAGATTTTGAACTATGCTTTTGACTGTTTCTTTCTTGTTTCCCTTTATTGTTAGCATGCAAGCAATACACATTTATTTGTACCACACAAATAGCTGTAAACAAATATCTAATGTGCACTGGCCAGAACAGTAAAGATAAATAACCCAGAAACAGTAAATAAAGCAAAAATCTGGAAAAAAAAACAATTATGCCCAGAGGCAGACCCAGTGCCAGAGGCTCCCACATGAGTGGGGTCTGGGGAAGGGAATAACCGAAGCAAAGTACGTGCAGCACTATACCTTAAATCGTGAAGCTACTGAAGAAAACTTATAAGATGATTTCAATGGATCATCTTGGTGTGAAGCAAAGAAACCAGAAATAAATGAGCATTTTGAAGAAGACAAAAGATTCTGGTGCTCTGCAATAACATAATCTCGGTTCTTCTCCAAAAATAAATCAGTTTGGTAGGTCACCTACAAAAAGTAGACCATTCATTGCCACATGCTCTAACCTAGTCAGAGCAACAAAATGCTAAGAATAGCCTACAAGAAATGTGATTCACAGGACATGCCTTTCCAGCAAAATGCGACAGGGCAAAATCCGTCTTTGAGAGCTTTGGTTTTTCTAGTCTCGGGTGTGCTCTTAAATTCTGAAATAACTTCATCGCAAAAGTTTCATGTGTTGATTTTCCAAGCATACTGTTTAACAAGACTAGAAAGGAGTTAGAATTTTGAACTCTTAAGTGTTTGATAACACAGTATGAAAATCCTACCATGCTTCATCCAAAAGTGAAACTATGCCTATTGGTTTCTGCAAAACAAAAAAGAAATAGCACAATTATATAAATCCACACATAGGTGAAACCAAATAAAATTTCAGCACTAGATATATATTCAAGGATGCCATCAACAAGGATGCAACTAGTCATTTTCTGCAAATTTGGTGATATAAGTAGATGGTATTGAATAGAATATGCGAGTTAAGTTAAATATCCACTCAGACACATGCCAAAAAGACTTCTAAATGTTGAAGACAGTGATTAAAGGTACAGTTACTTTGAATTATTTTCCATATATTTAGATAATATGCTAGCATGAAACATAAATGGAGGAAAGATTCTGACAAGAAAAACACATTCAGTGATATATGTTCGAGAAAAGAAAACACATGCAGTGATATACCATCTTTTTCAGAAGTTCAAATGTTCAGTTACTGTCACACCCGGCCCAATTTGGAATTTGGCCTATAGTAGCCCATGTGAATGTTATGAGATATTATAGAGAGTTTAGTCCCACCTTGATTGTTTAGAGTGGGATAGATCAACATATAAGGCTTCTAGAGTCCATCTCACCATCACCGGGTTAATCCTTTTACGCGAAGCGAGGACGAAAGCGTAAGTGGGATGGTGGTAGGTGTGGTTCATTCAGCGTGCAGAGTGGATCTGAGCCGTTTGGACTCTGGGGCATTACAAATGGTATCAGAGCTGACCTTCGCAGCCACGGGCGCGTACGGGCCAGGGGCTGGACATGGGGTTCATTGCGCGTGTAGGCTCTGCGGAGTGCACGGCGTGGCACATGTGCCAGCACTGGGCGCACGGTCGCGTGTGCTAAGAGGGAACGTTCCTGGTTATCGTTTGCCTGATTGTGGGTATGTTGGGCCCGACGAGGACGTCGGGTTCTTTGAGGGGGGTGTATGTCACACCCGGCCCAATTTGGAATTTGGCCTATAGTAGCCCATGTGAATGTTATGAGATATTATAGAGAGTTTAGTCCCACCTTGATTGTTTAGAGTGGGATAGATCAACATATAAGGCTTCTAGAGTCCATCTCACCATCACCGGGTTAATCCTTTTACGCGAAGCGAGGACGAAAGCGTAAGTGGGATGGTGGTAGGTGTGGTTCATTCAGCGTGCAGAGTGGATCTGAGCCGTTTGGACTCTAGGGCATTACAGTTACATTACATGTACATTAGCAAGCAGAAGGATGTACCAACTTTCCTCCTCATAAGTGTATGTCTGTAACCAGTGCTATATGGATTACGTTTTTATAGAACACATTACTATTAAGATCAAGGTTTTAGCATAACTACAGCAATGATACTTCCGTAAAATGACAAGTATGATTTAGAAACTATTGTCAACAGGAAAATTGTGCATCAAATTAACTTATGCCCTTTTTAGATTCAATGGGAGACAACCAACACCTTTAGCTCTGTTTCAATTTTAAAATTATTCTGAATTTAGTTCAGCACTCTGGCCAAGATATGTCAAACAATAACTATATATGGCAAAGTTACAAACATCATTACAGATATAGGCGCCTACCACAATCAGAAGGGAGAAAGGAAAACCTTGAAAAGTTTAGTCAAGCTGGTAAAGGTAAATCAAATATAACTACCATATCATATTCTGTGCAGAAACAATTTATGAACACAGAATGTAGCAAACTTCACTAGCACATGCCACAGGCATGTCAAGACCTTTGTATGTTCATTATATGTGCACACTGGTATGAAAACTAAAAGAAAATGTGAGCAAGCAATACAAAATTGGCATTCATACCATCACAAATAACAGGGAATATTTCAAATGCAACTATAGATTCTCTTAGTTTTAGAAGTTTAAACCTTTTCAATAAGATCCAATATATCTTGGTTATCAACAAATTCAATGTAGCTCCAATTAATTTCTTCTGTTTTATATTCCTCCTGCTCCATCTTGAAAACATGCTGGATCAAGAAATTCAAAATACAAAGGAATCAAATATGTTTGTGATTATGAGGAAGGACATAGGCAGGGTCATAAAATACCTTATTAAAATGCTGTTGAAGCTTTTCATTAGCAAAATTGATGCACAACTGCTCAAAGCTAGCAGAAGGAAAGGCCATCAGAAATTTGAAAAGAAAAATAGATTTATCTAAATAATCTTTCAAAAGTATTAGCAATAGAGTTGAAGAATCTTCAAGTGAATTGTGAAGTAAGACAGCTAACAGTGTAGGTTGGAATTGCATTGTACTACAATGTAGCTTTCAACCTGCTCTTTTTGTGTGTGGGGATGTTACAATTCACCATTAAAAGAATTCAACCAAAGTCCATGAAACTAAGCAAGTGCTGGTGTATTATATAGGGCCATCAGCTTCAGAACATGCCAACTAGTCTACTATACAAATTTTATCAATCAAGTACAAACACTATAAGGAATAACGAAGTGCATTAAGATTTTTTTTATTACCATGAATGAGATTTTTTCCATTTGAAGTTCTCTTACAACCAAGGGCCGCCAACAGAGTTCTTATTCCATTCAAAAGTCCTTGCCCAAGAGCATGCTATGCAAGAGAAGCCAAGAGAACCAAACATGCCTAACATTACTGAGTTGCGAGCTAGCTCGTTATTTGCTAACCAAATCTGGCACTGGTGTTTGTTAACAAAAATTAGCATTGCATAAATAATTGTGGTGGTATTATTTCGAGATAAATAGTTCCTTCAAGAATGGCCAACATAACAAACTTCAAAGTTTGGTCAACCTGCTTCTTGACAGGGGAATATTGGACTTTTGGTTGTCTTCTTGAAACTTGAAGAAAATATCAAAATTTAGCATCACATTAATACAATAATACTTGTACAAGGTAATATTTTTTAATTATGAAGCTCCTTGAAGAATAGCCACCGACACAAAGCTAAAATTTTGGCTAGGTCTCTGCTTATTAGTTTGAAAGAAAGACCGAAAGTCTGACCTGTTATATTTGAAACACTCAAAACCATGTATGTCCAAGACCCCAATCTGTGACCTAGACTCCATGTCCTGCCCAATGGACTTATTAATGTTGTCAACAAGCCTGCAGTAGCCACGCTATAAGCACCGCATTGAAAAAATGTAAAGCAGTTCATGAGGAGACATGGTCATACCAATTAAATAGTCGAGCATAAACAGTCTTTGCAAGAGTATCACGACCGATGACAGCTGCAGAACTGTCAACTGCCTTGATTATGTTTCCTTCAGGAGTTTTAATTGTGCGATAGCACAGAGTTGAAAGCAAAAGGCTTGCATCAACCCTAGAAAAAAAAACAAGAACTCCCATAAAATAATGCCTAGACATAACATATTAACATAATTCATAAATCATTTTTAAATTGTCGATGAATTTTTTTGGTGATGCTCACAAAGAACCAATGCATGTGATCATGAGTACTGCTAATATCATATATTGCCCCAAAAAATAACAGAGCACATAAAAAGGCAATGTCTAAAGCTCTAACTAAATGAGTAAGGCACTGTGCTTCTCAAAAAGTTAGTTTTCAAATGAAGTGGGTTGTTTGATGAGCATGTTAAAATAAAGAGAAGGCCATGGGACATACTTATGAATTTAGAAAAGTTAACAGAGTCATTGATGCATTAAAGTATTTCTTCACTACATTTGAAGCTATAATATCTCACAAGCTTGTAAAGAAAACAAAAGATAATAGAATTTGTCAATTTGCTTGAACAACAAAGCTTATTACAGAAAAGGCTACCTTTTATGTAAGTGTGAAACTTGGGGAGCATATTCCTTTAAAATTTTGGTTACTAAATAGGAGACTCTGGGTTTTGATGTGAAGGGTTCATGGTGAAGCAACACAGATTAGCAATCTATGATGAAATAGTTTATGGAAAGCTGGGAAAACAGAATCAACAATAAGTAGCAAACGCAAACACATAACTTAGTCTGAGAGAATTAGCAGTATGAGCCTACTATGTCCACAACAGAAAGTAACATGTTCACTTTGCAGTTTTGTGATGCACAGCACCAGTGACAGGAGACTAAGATAAAGAATAATAAAATACTCACATAAGTAAATCAGCAGCCATCTGGAGATGGAATTTACATTTTTCATCCTTAATAACAGAGGAATCAAACTCCTTTCCAGGAGAAAATTCAATGTTTCCTAGATGAAGGATAGCAGCCACAATTCGGAATATAGCTTCCTGAGAGTGCATGGTAGCATCACGAGTCAAAATTTTTTATCAAGAGAAACAAGAATTTGGTAATTTTCTGTCCTAGTGTTGGAATGAGGGCAAGATGAACCTGATCAGAAAAACATATACCAACAATGTCCATAGCTCTCCGTGTTTTTAAATATTCTTCTGCATCGCTGACCCCTTCTAATTCATACATATGGCTTTGATTTAGGTAGTAAAAGTTCCTAGGATGAGCAAGCTTATATTTATCTGCATCCTGGTGATACAAATTAATATACCATAAAGTATCAATTGTGAGCTAAGTAATTCTGAACTGCAGCACATACAATGTTACTTATGTAGACAGTCATACATTGATAAATATTGAGCTATGAGGAGGTTTAACCCAACAGAGTCTCAATCTCTCGTGACAATGATAATAATTCCATGGAGTAGTTGACACAAATACTAAAATACCAAGTTCAAACAAAGTTGAGGAAGAAATGATTCCACAAATGAAAGCATTTTGTTGGCTGTTGTGCAAATCCTTCTTTACGAAAATTGGCTATTTATGATATACAATGCTACCAGTTAAGCATCTATGGCAGAGTGGTTAAAAGCACCCAATTCATAATTGGTCAATTTGTGGACTCAATTACAGTTTGATGCACGCAAACAGGAACTGCATAAACAAAAATATCCATTTACTCCCCCAAGTTTTTCGGTTGTCCAGGATAGCCCTCTAAACTATTTTTTCTGCTTCACTTTGTCTAATGAAAATACTATTCCCTTCATTCCAAATTGTAAGTCATTTTGGCTTTTCTAGAAACATAGTTATTACTATGTATCTAGATATAGTGTATATCTAGGTGCATAGCAAAAGCTATGTACCTAGAAGACGACAACATACCCTATTTTATGAAATATGTGCATAATCTTTCATGACTAGTTGCATATATCGGTAGCACCTGAAATCAGTTTAATCCTCAGGAAATGGAAAATTTGTCCTTCCCTGGAAAACAATGTAGGGGATTTTCCATATCCAAATTTTACAGCTTCATGTTATGGGTGATAGAATGGAGCTTCCATATGTACATGTACAATATGCAGAAGCACCCTTGTGCAATATGAAAATACAAAGTACACACATATCTCTAACACCCCCCCTCAAACTTAGGGCAGATCAGAAAAACTGAGTTTGGAGAGAAAGAAACGATGTTGAGCCCTTGTTTGTGCTTTGGTGAGGAAATCAGCCAACTGAAGCTCTGAGGGCACATAGCGAAGAGCAATCACATCATCTTGGACTTGAGCTCGAGTGTAATATGCATCAACTCCAATATGCTTGGTGAGCTCATGCTTCACCGGATCACGAGCTATGTTGATGGCATTGGTGCTGTCAGACAAAAGTGGAGTGGGCACAGAAACTGAAACACCAAAATCCTCAAGTAACCATCGGAGCCAAGTAACCTCTGCTGTAGCAAGAGCCATAGCTCTCAACTCCGCCTCTGCACTCGAATGAGATACCGCGGTCTGCTTCTTAGTCTTCCAAGCAATGAGAGAACCACCAAGGAAAATACAGTAGGCAGAGAGAGTGACGTTCAGAGGGGTCACTAGCCCAAGTAGCATCAGAGTAGGCTTGGAGGTGAAGAGAGCTAGAGCGTGGGAAGAACAGACGACGAGTAATGGTCCCACGAAGGTAACGCAAAACCCGAAGAAGATGGCTATAGTGAATTTGGGTGGGAGCAGTAACAAATTGGCTAAGAATATGAACAGTGTAAGAAATGTCAGGACGGGTCACACCCAAATAGACAAGGCTCCCAACAATATGACGATACCGAGTGGGATCAGGGAGAGGTTCACCATCAGTGGCACGAAGCTGAAGATTGAGCTCCATGGGAGTCTCGACAGTGCGATGATCAGTGAGGGAGGAGCGAGCAAGAAGATCTTGAATGTACTTTTCTTGGGACAAATAAATGCCATCAGAGGTGGAAGAGACCTCAATCCCAAGAAAGTAACTAAGAGGACCAAGATCGGACATAAGAAATTGCTCACCGAGATGTGCCTTGACAAAGGCAATATACTCAGAATCATCGCCAGTGATAAGCATGTCATCAACATAAAGAAGAAGAAGAGTGCGACCACGAGGTGAGGTGTGAATAAACAAGGCGGGGTCATGATCGCTCTGAGAAAAACCAACAGCAGTGATCATAGAGGCAAAGCGCTGAAACCAAGCACGAGGAGCTTGTTTCAGACCATAAAGAGAGCGACGAAGACGACAAACCATGCCATCAGGAACAAGATACCCAGGAGGTGGTCGCATGTAGACCTCCTCACGGAGTTCACCATTAAGAAAGGCATTTTTGACATCAAGTTGAGAAATAGACCAAGCACGAACAGAGGCCACAGCAAGGAGCATAGTTCCGCTAGGCGCTCGCCTAGGCGCGCCTAGGCGCGATTAATCACGAGTCGGAGGGTGCCCGCCTCGCCTATGGGGGTAGGCGGACCCCCAGGCGGCGGCAGCTCGGCGGCGGCGCCGGTGGGGGTGGAGGAGCGTCCGGCAGAGGTTGCTGGTGGCGGAGGAGCTTCGGACATGCGCGGACGGCGGCGAGAGCGGGCGTGCGCGGGCGCGAAGAGGAGACAGACGGAGAGGGAGAGGACCGGCGGCTGCGCCGGTGGGGGGTGGAGGAGCGTCCGCGCGCGCGGACGGCGGCGAGCGCGGGCGGCGGCGGGCGCGCAGAGGAGAGAGAGATGCCGGAGAGGGAGAGGAACCGACGGCGGCGGCGGTGGATGCGGGAGAAGGCGACGGCGGCTGATGCGGGAGAAGGCTGCGCGATGAGGACGGGCGAGTGGGGTGCGGCTGGAACAGAGAGATGGATAGGGTTGGAGGTTGGAGTCTGAGTGGTAGATGGGCTGGGCCCTTGCCTCTTGGGCCTTTTTATCTATCTAGGCTAGCCTTTCTATCTATCTAGACCCACTATTCAGTTGTTTATTTTTTTTCTTTAGAAGATAATACATGTATATTAGTATATACACAAAACGCCTAGAAAAACGCCTAGAAACGCCTAGGCGCGATTAATCCCGATTACTCCCTAGGCTAGGGGTCAGCGCCTAGATTCCGCCTGTCGCCTAGCGAAACTTTGGCAAGGAGAGTGTGAACTATGGTCATGTGTGCCACAGGAGCAAAGGTCTCATCATAGTCACGACCATGCTCTTGTTGAAAACCACGAGCAACAAGACGGGCCTTGTAACGCTCGAGAGAGCCATCAGAGGGAGTTTTGATCTTATAGACCCACTTGCATGTGATAGGACGAGCATGAGAAAGGAGAGGAACGAGGTCCCAAGTGCCAGTGCGCTCGAGGGCAGCGATCTCCTCAGCCATGGCATGTTGCCATTCTGGATGACAAAGGGCATCATGGTAGGTGGTCGGCTCAGAAAGGACGGTGCCAGCAAAACCATACCTATCGACAGGTTTCAGCGAGCCACGATCGCGAAGATTATAACGTGAGGAGGGTTGAGAGAAAGAATCCTCAACCGAAGATGTTTCAATAGGAGATGAAACATCAGAAGACGACTCAACAGGAGGCGAGGGATCCTGGAGATGACGACTGTAGGTGTGAATCAAAGAAGGTTTGAAATCATAAATGGACCTAGGAGGATGTGAAGGCGGCTCAAAGGGCAGCGGGGAAGATGGTGAAGGAGGTGGAGATGATGAAGATGGTGGAGGAAAAAGCATAGTGGAGATAGGTGTATCAGGAAAAGTCAAGAAGGACAGAGGCTCAACAATATCCTGAGGAGAAACATCAGAGGAGGGTCGAGGATAGAAGGAGCGAAACTCATCAAAAGTAACATCCCGAGAGATCCGCATACGACGAGCAACCGGATCCCAACAACGATAGCCCTTGTGCTCGGCACTATAGCCTAAGAAAACACACTCAACAGATTGAGGGGTCAGTTTAGTGCGTTCACGGGGAGCAAGAAGAACATAGCACAAACATCCAAAAAGGCGAAGACTGGAGTAATCAGGTGGATGTCCAAGAAGGCGCTCATATGGGATGCCACCTTTAAGAGCGGATGAGGGTTGAATGTTAGTTAAATAGGTGGCAGTGGAGATTGCTTCAGCCCAAAAATGAGGTGGGACTAAGGAAGCAATCATAAGAGCACGAGCAGTTTCAAAAAGGTGGCGATGTTTGCGCTCAGCAACACCATTCTGAGCGTGCGCATCAGGACAAGAAAATTGAGAGTGTCCCCTACTCAGAAAGAAATTGGCGAAGAGCACCCGAAAGGTACTCCCCAGCAGAGTCAGCACGAAAAACACGAATAGGAGAATCAAAATGAGTGTGAATCATCTGAGAAAATGTCTTATATATAGATAACACCTCATTACGATGTTTCATAAAATACACCCATGTGAAGCGAGAGAAGTCATCGATAAATATGACATAATATTGATGATCTCCTTTTGAAACAAAAGGTGCAGGACCTCATACATCTGAATGAACAAGGTCAAAAGGACGCCGTGACACAGACCCACTAGAGGGATATGGAAGCTAGATCTGTTTGCCAAGCTTACAGCCCTGACACTGACCTAATGATACATCACCAGTGACATTTCCCAGAACACCACGACGAACAAGGGTGGATAACCGGGAACCACAGAGATGTCCCAAGCGATGATGCCATTGAGCAAAAGAGGAAGAAGCCGATGTAGGAGAAGCAGAGCCCACAAGATTGACAGAGGCAGCGGAAGGAAGATGAAGCCAATCGAGCTTCCAAAGATGTTGAGAATCACAGCGGCGAGGGTCAGTACCAACTAGGAGACCCGTGTTGAGATCCTGAACACGGCAAGAGTCAGAATAAAAAATAACACGACAACCATGATCGGTGAGCTGGCCAGCAGAAATAAGTTGCATGGTCAAGTTAGGAACATAAGAAACATTGGGAACATGAAATGAAGAAGATGAAAGAGTGCCACGACCAACAACTGAAAGAAGTGAGCCATCAGCAGTTTGAACAGTGAAAGGAATGGAAGGAGAGCAAATAGAAGAAAGACGGGTACGATCAGGCGTCATATGAAAAGAAGCACCAGAGTCAAGAATCCATGGCAAGATACCTGAAGTGGATTGTGGTCTCTCGATAGAAGACTGAAAGTAGCAGCAGAGAGTGCTGGGGTAGGAGACTGAGAAGTGATAGAAGCTGCAGCTCCAGCAGTGACAGAACTAGTCACTCCAGTAGGTGCAGGGACAGCAAGATGACGGAGTAACATGAGGATCTCCTGCTGTGTATCAGTGCTGAGACTGAGCCTGCGAGGGACGCCCGCCTCGGCGAGACTGAGCCTATCGCTTTTTCTTGTAACAATGGTCCTCATCATGTCCATCTCTGTTACAGTGATTACAATGAAGGCCACTTGAACTACGAGTCCCAGGGCCACCAGAGGCTGCTAAAGCAGGCGCTTTGGGAGAAGAACCAAGAATTCCAGACCGAACTGCCAGAACTGAGGAGGATGTCGACTGAAGTTGCAGAACGAAGGCGAGTCTCCTCATTACGAACAGCAGCAAGAGCCTCCATCAAGGACACACACGGCTCACGAGCAAGTAACTGAGCACGAAGAGGCTCAAACTCGGCATGCAGACGAGTTAGGAAGTCATAGGTGCGACGAAGCTCAAGGTGGCCCTGTTGCTTCCTGCAGGAATCACAAGTGTCCGGAGACAACTGAGGACTAAGAGTGTCAAGCTCACGCCATACTGCAGATAGCTGTTGGAAGAAATCCTCAACTGAACTCTCACCCTGTTGTAACAACTGCTCTTGACGTAAGGCTGCAATATAAGTGGACTCACCAGAGGGCTCATAGTGCTGGCGAAGAAAGGCCCACATCTGAGCAGCATGATCAAGCCGAATAACCTCTCCAGCCAGATGCTTTTCGATACTAGCAACAAGAACAGCCCCAGCACGAGCATCTTCATCTAACCAAGTCCGATAGGCCCGAAAATGAGACATATAAGAGGCCATATCATCGTCATAAGTTTCGCACAACTTCTTTTGTTCATCTTCTGATGTTCCTAGAGGAATCACCGGCTGTACTGGACGATCAGGCAAGACTGGACAAGGTAGCTCACCACTGAGAAACTCCCAAAGCTGGAGACCACGCATATGCCACCGCATATGTGGGACCCACTCATAATAATTGGTGCCATCGAAAATCACTGGACAACGTGGGATTTGAGCACCACCAGAGGGAGGAACGGAAGGAGATGCCATCTCAGAGCAGCTCACAAGAAAAACAGAGCAGAGCAGAGCACAGCAGAAGCAGAGCAGAGCACAACAGTGCGGGGTGGCGCAAGCACGGCGCAGGTAGGCGTGCTCGTCGGAAGTCCTGACGTACGCCAGGAGTTCCGACGTTGACCACAGAACAGAGCACGCACAACCGCACACACGAACCAGAGTTCGTAACAAAGCACGCACACACGAGAAACAGAGTACGCACTCACGAGCAGAGCAGCAAGTGGATGTGAGCGGCTGGAGAGGGCACCGCACCTGGCAGCGCTCGTTGGCGGACCCGCTCAGCGGTGGAGCTCGCGGCCGGCGGTGGAGCTCGCACCTGGAGGCAGGACTTGCACCCGACGGGGCCGCGTCCAGCGGCGGGGGTGGAGCTCGCGCCCGGCGGCGGGGCCGCGTCCAGCGGCGGGCCACGTGACAGCGAAGCTGCACCTAGTAGCAGAGTCGCACAGGACGAGCACAACGGCGGCCACGACGGATGAGCGCGGCGGTGGAGCAGCAGAAGAGCGCGATGGAGGAGCACGCGAGGGAAGGAGTGAGGTAAACCTAACCCTAGAACCTAGGCTCTGATACCATGATAGAATGGAGCTTCCATATGTACATGTACAATATGCAGAAGCACCCTTGTGCAATATGAAAATACAAAGTACACACATATTTCTAACAATGGGGAACATCACAATTAGTCTCAGGGATAATAACTAATATAAAATCACCAAAGGTCTGTAAACAAACCTTCCCAGATGCACAAAGTTGATAAAAGCAGTGGTAATTCCTTTCAGATTCAGAAATTTGCACAACACGAGACCGTTCTAGGAGGTAAGTTCGAACTGCAGCCCCAGATATTCTACCGGATTTGTCAAATTGAATTTCAACAAATTTCCCAAATCGACTGCAGTGAAATAAACTAGTAAGTAAACATTTATGGGTATATAGAAGAAAGCAGTACACCTACTAGTAATATACTATCATGCCTATCTACAGCCTTTTTCTCACACCTATGAGCATACTGATATAAGTGTCTAGCTTCATTTCTTTTTATAATGAGGATTACACCTAGAACGCTAGCACCTTTGAAAAATTAATAAGCATAGCACCCTCACTATTCAAAGACTATCAAATAAAAGATGTATATAGTTGTACGGCCAAAGAATCAAACAAGCATTCTTTTATGCAAAATAGTAAAAAAAAAAGTTGATTGACTCCAAGAAAATCAATGAAAGTAAAGAAGTTCACCTGGAGTTATCATTTCTCACTGTCCGTGCATTACCAAAAGCTTCCAACAGTGGATTTGACTGCATTGAAATGAGAGCAGGATAGATGAAGAGTTGAGAAAACATAAAGCCTTCTACAGGGCATGTAATCATGCATCAAAAGAATTGATGAGAAAACTGAAAGTTACCTCTAGAACTTGTTGCTCCACAGAGCGGATATCACCAATTGCACGGCCCCCAACAAAAGTAAGATATCGCATAATGAGTTTGGTGGTCTCTGTTTTTCCAGCACCGCTTTCTCCACTGACTAATATGGACTGGCTGTGGTTCTCCCTAACCATAGCTCTTCAAGAAAGAGAAATATGCCATGTAAAACTCCATGTTCTAATTTCTAACTAACACGCTGCAAGCTGGTTTCCATGTTTCATACCTGTACGATGCATCAGCAATGGCAAAAACATGTGGACTCAATTCACCGAACTGCACACCTCTGTACTGCTCCATCATATGCATATCATACATATGGGGGAGCTTTGCAAAAGGATTTACAGCAATCAAGATGCGCCCTGTGTATGTCTGAAGAAACAACAGAACCGTTGGAATAATGTATGGCACACATAACACCAACATTAGCAACATGTTCCCACAAAACACAACATATGGGCTAGCACAGATTGGCAAAATAATCCCTTCCCTCAGTTCCACATACATTGGACCCGTACATGATCTTACACGAGACCACTAGCCCACTATCCTCTTGGAAAGACTTCTTACAGGATACGAGTAATGTGCAGCCAATGGACATTGTGAGATTAAAGAAAGAGTGGAAAAGATGGAAACACTCACGTAGATCTCGTTGAGCGTGTATCGGAGTGCGAGGTTGCAGAGCACCCCAGGCTCGTGGAGGTAGACGAGCTTGGTCATATCGTCGACGCCCCCAAGATCGGCCTCCGTGTCCCGCAGCAGGACCTTCCTACCATCTACTACAGCCTGCCCACACCACAGACCAGCCACAAAGATAATAACCAAACGGGCAAACCAACCCAGCCACGAAGCTAGCAATTCGACGAACACCTATGCTGCAGCGCACGCAGCGGGGCTTGGAAATCGAAACGGTGGGTTGTCTGGGTCGTTCCGCCCTCACCTTGACACCGGTGGATAGGACGACAGCGACTGAGGACGGCGAGGACGGGGAGGCGGGCGAGGAGACGACCTCGGCCTCGGCCCAGGCGAGGTCCGGGTGTTCCACCCACACGGCGGTGCCGGGACGGAAGATCATTGCGGCAGCGGCGGGGTAGGCGTCGCAGCGGTGGCGCTGCGGTTTGTGGGGGAATCCAGGCGGTTGGAGTAGGACTGCCCATATGGAAGGAGAGGTGGTCGGGATTCAGGAAGGGAGGGAGACGGCGGAAGTCGCGCTCGAGCGCCCGCGTGTGGGACGAACCGACCGTTGGAGGAAACGGCGGGGCAGGAGAGAGAATGTGTGGAAGACGATGAGTGAACTGAGCATTTTTGTTTTCCAAAATTACTGTAGTTTTAACACAAGTACTCCCTCCGTCCCCAATTAAGTTTCATTTTCGGTTTTTGTGCCCGCAAGTTTGACTCGATTTGTATAAAATGCGTGCAACATTTGTATCTCCAAATAAATTTATTAAAAAACTAGATTCAAAGATCTTTCTAATGATACTAATTATATACCATAAATATTAATATTTTTAATATATATTTAATTAAAGTTGTTTCTCGGGAAACGTAAAGCGACAGATATTTAGGGACGGAGGGAGTACATTGCTACTCTCTCCGGAAAAAAAAACCTCTTTTAGCTACGCGCTATGCCATCTCATCATGAGGTCAAAGGTCACTTATTTTAAGAAAGAGTATATATCAGTCTCGTACAGTGCCACGTAAAATTTTTACCTACGTGAAGAAAAGATGAGGGAGAGAAAAAGGTTATTATGTCATAAAACAACCACTTCATAAGCTAAAATTTAAGATTATGAGACAAGCATTATAACATTATATGAGTTGTTATCATGCAACTTACAACTTTATTTTTATTCTATACACAAATTAAGAATTTATGATTCACTGTGAGACAACTTAAAAGACAACTATACATGTCGTCTTTTAAATCATTTTAAAATTACACACTACGTGAGATTGTCTACGAGACAACATCAATATACTTGCTTTTAACTTTAACAGGGCTTTTTGAGCGGCTACACTGTGTCCGAAGCCCCACCACACGGTTAAGGAACGGCTTCAGCAAAAGCCAAAAAGTCCCGAGCGTGCAATGAAATTTAAATCTTGAAGTAGAAAGCACAATAAAACTAAGCTTGTCTGATCCGTCTTGTGCTTTTCAGTATAAATAAGAGCATTGGAATAAGCGTAATCAAAATAAGCTACAAAATAGTGTGTCGTTTGACCGTTGGTTTTAGCTTTTTTTTTTGCCATAAGCAGCTTGTAATCTATACCAAGTAGGCCTATAGACAAATCGAAATGAGCACTATGTGGACACCAAGATGCAGACAGACAATGTCCACCAGGATGCAGACAGATGAAGACACATGCGCGGGGCCCACACGCATAAAGAGGCGTACGACACGTGGCGAAGGTCAAAGGGGTCATGGTTGTGGATGGGCAATGCATGTAACGCAGAAATCACGGATAGGTGCCTGAGGGCAATGGATCGACAAGTGCATAGTACATAGGCCTTGTTTGAGACAACTTTACTAGACCACGCTTTGGTTCAAAGCTGGCTTCGATTAGAATCTTGAAGCGGCAAAAAGCATGGCGTTTGGGAGCCGGCTTCCATGGAGAAGTTGGAGGTCGAGAGAACTAGCGAGCACGAGCGGCCTCGGATCCATGCGCACTCCTCACGTAGTGAGGAACAGCCGTCGTAGGTAGTGCTCGTCACGGAGAGAGGAACCGCCACCGAAGAGGAGGGCGCTTGTCGCAGAGGGAGGAGCCCCCGCCGGAGAGGAGGAGCGGTTATCGGAAAAATTTCATCCAACACAAAATTGCATGTAAAGTTGCCTTTATTTTCTCTCCCCACTGTACATGTCAGAGGGGGTATTTATAGGGTCTAAGTCTTTGTATTTTACATAAAAATGACTATTATGTCCTTAACCTAAATATTTACATCCCTTCTTGATTATGAGGGCGAGGTGGTAATTTCTCCTTTCTAAGCAGTTGTTCTTCTATTTCCAGTCTCCAGTTTTCCTGATCTTCATTCAAACTTTAGTTGATTCTTCAACTCTTCAGAATTTAAGACGAAGTCGAACTTCCGCCTTCGCTCCTCTTGGCTTTATTTTCTTTTGACATCTCTGGCTGACGAAGTTGATCTTTAATATTGCGAAGCCAAACTTTGTCTTCACTCTGATTTTGGTCTTCTGACTTCTGCTTTGCTTTTGACTTCGCCGGTCAGCGAAGTTAGTTTTCATAACCGCGAAGTCAAATCTTCACCTTCGCTTGAATCTTGCTTTTTGGTCTTTTACTTCTTGGCGAAGTTAGATTCAACCTTGTGGTGTGAAAGATGTCTTCGCCTTCTTTATTTCCTGCAACAAAATATTGTTATAAAGTTTCATAGTCTTTTCTACTCCAGAGTTTGGGGCTGTGTTTTTGTGGCGAAGTTGAATCCCCAACACACGGTTAAGAAACGGCTTCAGCAAAAACCAAAAAGTCCCGAGGATATTTATTTGTTGCAAATCATGCTATGAAATTTGAATCTTAAGGTAGAAAGCACAGTCAAAGTAAGCTTGTCTGATCCGTCTTCTGCTCTTCAGTATAAATAAGAGCATTGGGAATAGGCGCAACCAAAATAAGCTACAAAATAGTGTGTCGTTTGGCTGTTGGTTTTAGCTTATTTTGGCCATAAGCAGCTTATAATCTATACCAAATAGGCCCATAGACGAATCGGAATGAGCACTAGGTGGATACCAGGATGCAGACAGACGATGTCCACCCGGATGCAGACAGACAAAGACACATGTGCGGGGCCCACACGCGCAAAGAGGCGTACGACACGTGGCAAAGGTCAAAGGGGTCATGGTCGTGGATGGGCAATGCATGTAACGCAGAGTCACGAACAGGTGCCTGAGGGCCATGGACTGACAAGTGCATAGTACATAAGCATAGGCCTTGTTTGAGACAGCTTTACTAGACCATGCTTTGGTTCAAAGCTGGCTTCCTCGCTAAGCTGGCTTCGATTAGAATCGAAGTGGCAAAAAGCATGGCGTTTGGGAGCAGGCTTCCTTGGAGAAGTTGAAGGTCGGGAGAACTAGCGAGCATGAGTGGCCTCCGGATCCATGTGCACTCCTCGCGTAGTGAGGAGCAGCAGTCGTAGGTAGTGCTTGCACACAGAGAGGAACCGCCACCGAAGAGGAGGGCCCTCGTCGCAGAGGGAGGAGCCACCGCCAGAGAGGAGGAGCGACTATTGGAAGGCGTACTCGTCGCGAGGAGGAACGGCTGCTAGATTCAATCATGGTCGTCACCGGATCCGGTCACGAAGGTCGTGCTCGTCACGGAGAGAGGAGCAGCCACCGTAGGTCGTGCTCATCGTCAGATTCGGTCACAGTCGTCGCCAAAGAGGAGAGTGGCTGCTGGAGAGGAGGGAGGATCGGCCAGGGTAGATAGGCAGATGAGGAAGAGGAACGAGGTGCGAGCGGTATACAGAAAAGCAGTTGGATTTCTCCCAACGCTCGCCTGAGGCTGCTTTTGATTTTACGTGAAAATGACATGGGGTGAAGAAGTGCGGGGAAAGAAAGCTGGATCCGCAGCGCTACGTTTGGGGGCCTTCGGCTGATTCTTTTTCACCGGAACCGGAAGCACCTGACAAGACCATATAATCAGACACAGACGAGTCGCATTGTACCGATGTAGCGATAGGCTTCATCGATGGGTAGGGGCGGCTGGCAGACAAGTCGCAGCAGCAGTGAAGAGAGAGCAACGAAGAGACTTCTAGTTTAACGACCATTTTTCTAGTCGTAGATAACTCCGATGTGTGCTCTTCTCGTGCTCCACCGAAGCTATCCAATGTCCACGGAAAGCCTATAGCAAGGTCCAGACAGTCGAGTGTTGGGTGTTGGTTATTATATATATCGATAACGGATGGATGCCTCACTTTGTTCACTTTCGCACCCAATCCCTCGCTTCCTCCTTCCTTCCGTCGTACCTCGATGTGCGGCCATGGCTGCCTCCCTGGCCGACGGCGGCGCCCTCACCCACCTCAGCATGTGCCCTCCCCCACCTCAGCGTCCTCCTCCCCCACCCTGGCGTCCTCACCCACCGGGAGCGCCCAATGCCCGCGGATCCGTGGCCCTCTCCCCCACCCCACCTCGGTGAGATCCATGGAGCACGAGTGAGATCAATGGAGGTGGAGCGGTAGTGTTGTAGGGGAGTGGGCGACTCTCCTCCACGCGGTGCCCTTCCACCCCCGGTGGCGCCCTCTCTCACCCCAACGACCGAGCTCCCTCCACCCCGGCAGCGCTGAGCCAAGCCTGGTACTGGTGGTGCTTGTGCACAGCCGCTCGTCGCCATCTCCGACCCTGACGGACGGAGTCGACTGACCTAGCCTTCCCTTCCCATATGTTGCATATGAATGTTTCAAGTGTTTCAGATGTATATTGCAATATGGATGTTACAGAACTAGATCAGGGGATGCTGCATATGTTGCAATTGTTTCAGAGGCATATTGCGAGCGTATGTTTCAAGTGTTTTAGATGTTTCAGAGGCATGTTTCATCTGTGTTTTCTGGATGCATGTTGTAAGTGTGTTTATCCGGATATTGCATATGTTTCACACATACGTTGCATGTGTTTTATTTGAATGTTGCGTATGGTTGCAATGGTTTTCAAGTGTTTTTGAGGTGTTTTTTTTCAAGTGTTTCTGAGGTGTTTTTTTGTTTCATAAGCATGTTTCAAGTGTTTAATTGTCTTCTGACATATGTTGCAACTGTTGTATTTGGATGTTTCAAAATTAGATCAGGTGTTGCATCACTCTTCCCCACCTTCTGCTGCATCATCTCGGTGTGTCCTCCTCCCGGCACCTGCTTCCGAATCGGAGGCGCTGCACCCCTCCCCCTCTTGTCGGCTTGTCGCTCGGGTGGTGCGGGCCCTACATGGAGCGCGCGAAATAGAGTGCAGCACGCGGGCGTTTGGACGTCCGAGCGCTAGCACTACCGTATATATAGCCCCTTTAACCGACCATGGCCACTCTGTTGGCCAAACAGAGGAGGGATAAAACAAAATAGGTCGTGGATGGATGGATGGATTAGATTTGTCTAACCACTAACCTTAACCCTTTGCTGTGATAAAAGAGTCTCATTAGCCACATATAGACCTTATACACTTCAACAGATCCAAAATGCAATTTTCTCCTTCAAAGAAGAGTAATTAAAACACATCTGGTAAAAATTAATCTTTTTCGCACTGTGTTACTCCTCCAACTTTCTCTGCATTCTCTTTCTTTGAACACAACAAACTGCATAGACATACAGAGCACTAGACTCTGGCAGACACATGCATGCATGCCTTCTTGGGAGTTAGGACTTAGGAAGGTGTCGGCAGCTCTGACAATTCACCCATCAGTCCCGCGACCCGGTTTGGAAGATGAGGAAGGCCGTGAGAACGCCGACCACGGCGGTGACCGCCAGCGCCACCGTCGGCAGCGGCGCGGTCAATCCCACATTCTGCGGCAGCCAAAAATTAGCCCGTTAACCAACCATGAGAACGGCAGACAATGTCACGGATCAAATTTGTCTGTCAGCAGAAGCAAGCAAGAAAGACGACCCACACCTGAAGCACGCCTTTGCCGGTGGTCAGCTCCACGGTCACCGCCCCGACGAAGCCCAGCATCGCGCCGCGGCTCAGCCAGACGTCTAGCCCGCCGCTGCCGCCGCCCTTGGCTCCCTGCTCGCACCTCACGCTCAGCGACCTCACCCTCCCGCCCGCGGGGCGTGCTGACGCCACGCACAGCCGGGGCTGGGGAACGCAGTTCCCTACAGGGAGAAGACGCGAACAAACAAGCGCGGAGGAGAGGAGGGGATGAGCCATGGGTGGAGGCCGGAGAGGAGACGGGAGACCGCAAAGCTTCTGGATTCCTATCCGTGGTGGCGCGCCGTGCTTTATCGTCTGCCGTCCAATGGCTTTTGGATCTCGTGCTGCGCCTGACACGTGCACAAGGCCTGTTGACCGCTTTTCTTCACTCCTCTCGCAGACTTCGGCTGTGTTTAGTCAGGGTGTGTTTGCTTCGCGAAAAGTAGCTGAAAAGTTACTGTAGCATCTTTCGTTGTTATTTGGCAAAATTTATCCAATTATGGACTAACTAGGCTCAAAAGATTCGTCCCGACATTTACAGACAAACTATGCAATTAATTATCTTTTTTACCTACGTTTAATGCTCCATGCATGCGTCAAAAGATTTGATGTGATGTGTGTAAGAGGAAATATTTTGGGTTGGGAGGGGAAGTGAACGCGGCCTCACATGAAAAGTGCACTATGCAAAAAAAAAAGATTCATTGTCGCATCAAACTTGCATGGAGTAATAAATGTAGATGAAATCAAAAACTAATTGTACAGCTTGGTTGTACTTTGCGAGACAAACGTTTTGAACCTAATTAGTCAACGGTTGAATACTATTTGCTAAATAAAGCTAAAACGTACTGCAGTACACTTTCCAGCATTTTTAGAAGAACTAAACACAGCCACCAATAAAAGTCTCGGCATCAATCACGTCACCTGCACTTGTTCTGGAGCCCCTCGGGCCTCGGCCAGTTGCTCGACTTTGGTTGTGTTTAGTTTCTTATGGGATAAAATGCAAAATGTTAACTGTTTTGGAACGATGGAATGTAAAATACCAAAATTTTCATGAGTGTGTTTAGTTCCATAAAAATGTCAAAATTTTCATGGGGTGGGTGAGGGCTTTTTAACTTTTTGATTTTTTTAACCTCTTGAGGCCAAAATCTAAAATAGAGAATGGATATCTTTTTGTCAAAATTTTTGTATGGTGTTTAGTTTCATTCCGCAAAATGATAGGTCAAAACCCAAAACTTTTTAGGTGAAATGAAAAACTAAACGCACACTTTATCTTAAACCACTCCGACAAGCTCGGACAGATCGAACGTGTAACTTTCCTAGCAAATCCTTCAGAAACTTTATACAATGGGGCCAGATCAGCATACGTGATTCGTCAGAGTCAAGAGCTGATGAAATCGTACTGAAGCAATTGAACAGTATCTCAATTTATGTGCATATGGACAGAAAATATTACATACCAATTGCAAGCCGCCGTCCTGAGACTGAGAAACATTCAGGGAAATGATTTAGTTGATGGAATGCAGCTAACCTGTTTATATATCCTGCATCTGCATTGCAATTCTTCCTATCCTCTTTAGGATGACGAGACTAACAAACATGTAGGCTCTTTGATTCGTTAATGTCAACCTGCTGATCGAGGGATAGACCATCGTACCACATTCCACGTTCCAATGCTGAGGCAGAGTACCGCACCGTTGCCCGCGTTGTAGCCGAGTGTTGTTGACTTCATCAGCTCCTTTAGGAGTTCCATTATCGACTGCTAGTGTGACCGTTATCTATCGTGACAGAGGTAGCATTTTCTATATGACAACCAACCTAGTTCCTCATTATTGAATGAAGCACATCGAGATCGACCTCCACTTCGTCCATGAGAAGTTTGCTTTGGGTCAAATGTGGGTGCTACATATCCCTTCGTCTCACCAGTTTGTGAGTATTATGATCAAAGGCTTATTGTATAGTTGTTCACTTGTTCATTGAGTTAAGGTCCAATCATTGCATCAGTGACTCTCCTGTTCTGATTGCAGATGGGTGATAGAGATATGTAAATATGTTGTACACTGCTCAGTCACTCAACCCAAAGGGTCTGTGGTGTTTTCCAATCTCTCTTTAGTTATTACTAATTTTGGATTATACTTTGTAGCATATGGACAGCGTTCCTTCACCTTCCATGTGAAGGGCTGAGATTGAGCTATATTACCTCAGTGATGACTTGGCTAACTAGAATCTCCTAGAAGGGTTAGGGACTTAGTATATGTATACGGATAGTCTTTTTACGATAGTATATGTATGGATAGTCTTTTTACGATAAAATCAAGAAATGTCATCTCTGTTTTTCTAGCAATTTCATTAGTAGCCGTATTGGAAGGTGCAGCTGGATCACCTCATTTTCATGGAGAGCTAATGCTTATGCTTATTGGCCTTTTCAAGGAGAGCTAATTCTTATGCTTATTGAGTATTTTGGTTTGACACTACTTCACGACCAAAAAGAAGGTAACTTCTCGGTTCTTTCCATTTTTTATGTTTTTGGAATGAAATACATCATTCAATTTGGTAGGTATAATAGTAAAGATTTTCATCCAAAACTTAAAGTTGCTTGTCAAACCATGAATCAGAATAGAAGAGCTTGCCTCACCCATGAGTAAGCATTTCATAGTAGCCTCACTAGAATGTAGAGAGGAATCCGAACCCTCAATACAAAAGAATTGGGCAACAGATTAATAACCCACCTCTTTAGTCCACTTAGCCATCTCTCCCCATTATAAATCAAAAGGTTTTCATGATATGACAGAGGCAACAAGAAATAACGATTGCAAAAAAAATCCTTCCTTTTTCTTTCATTTCAGAAATGCATCAGCCCTTTTGTGTGAGTCCGATGGCTAAGAATGGGCCACTTTATTGGGTGGGTAGTTGCCAATTTTTCATAAAATTGACTCTTCTGGACTTCATAAAAGTTCTAGGCGAACATTCATGAAACTCCAAATTTTAGCCCTTACATTGGACTTCATTACATCTGTCTTATTACACAACAAAAACAAGAAAAATATAATTGTATGTCACATTGAATAGTACTACAAACCTAAGTGTTCAAATGATCCCAAAAATACATCTTGAGATGCATTTTCTTAGAGAAATTAACTCCTTTGTAGAGATGTATCTATAAAACAAGACTAATATATTACATGGATAGATAAATAATGTTGTCCTTTAGGAGTGAGAAATTAATGCTTGTTGCAAACAGAACATATGGAGCCATTCAAGAGAAGAAGGATACACAACATTATCTCATTAAGCCCTGACTAATTTCTTCAGGACTTCACAAGACAAACATGATCAAGTCTCATTGTAGAGAAAGACATCCAAAAAATTAACAAAAGAGAAAATAACTTTTGGCCATTCTTCTAGTCTCACCCTCATACTGGACACTTCCCCACCCCCCCAAAAAAATGATCCAAATAATCATTGATGTCATGTCAACAAACTGAAACAATGGATTCAATTAGATCAATAAGTGGTGCAAGCTCAGCCTTGTCAATCAACTTGAATTCCTGCACAAACAACATAACCGATTCAAAAAGAAAAAGACTATAATTAAGTGATCTTCCATTCAGTTAACGGATATTCAGATTACAAAACAAGAGAAAATATGGTAATGATATCACACTCACTAATCAATGAAAATTGCACTAACTGTTTTGCAGTTACATATCAGTTTTAAATTCTTTCGTTTTCATCAAATTATGAAAATTTTGAAGTTTCGAACTAATAGTACATGGTTCACTAAAATATTCACCAAGAGATGGTATACTCGCATTAAGGCAAGAGGATAAAGAAGAATCAAGAGGCAACATACCCAAGTGAACAATGTAAAATGCTTGAAGCAAGTGTTAAGATGTGCCTCCTCTTTAAGGCTGACAATCTTTTGAAAATGTGAGTGGTATATATGAGCATAAACACGAAAAAGGCGCTTGAATATTGTCTTAACAACTTCCTTGAAATTTAGTGGAAAAGGGGTTCCTGCAAACATAGTATATTCAGTTAACTATATACATAGTAACATCGTATCACTACCAGTACCAGTGGCGGATCCAGGATCCAAATCCTGTGGGGCCAAGTTTTACACAGATATGTACATGATCAATTAATTGCAAGGTAATTAACAAGTGTTATGTAAGGGGGTTAATATGTTGTGGCAAAACCTGTGGGGCCAGGTGGCCCCACAGCTTAAGTGTAGATCCGCCACTGACCAGTACTCTACTTCACTAATAACGGCACAATGATCTACAGCTAACAACTATTTCTACTCTACAACTAGAACCTTCTAGTAGAGGATTGCAAATAGTAACATAAAAACTAGAATGCTAATTTTAATATTCCATTCAGTGATTGTGGTACTACCGTCATTACAAGTGCACAAATCCTCTCCACTAGGACTTAACCCCTTGTTGCTGTAATAAAGCCAAAGAATTACTATGATAAAGTACCAAGTTTCTGAGGGAAGATGGATTCGTCATCAAGCTGAGCTTCGATCCAATCCATCAAGTACTCAACATACTTCGGTGCTGAAACCTCTATTGGTTTCTTGATCTGCACCCCATCGGCCCATCTATACTCAAACCTGAAATTTTGGTTGGCACCATTTCAAAACTCTTATCAATCAAACTAGGTTCTGCATTTGAGGCCACATATCTCCCAAAGACGGAATATATCTTACTTTGGTCCAGCTGACATTGTTGGGCATGTAGCTGGTGTGCAGAACTCCATTAGAGTACCATATAGGATGTTCACCTGGTTGAAGAAATCAACAGCTGTGAAGAAGCAACAACTATGTGATCAACACATGTGACAGTTACATGGTACATATTTTCCTTAGATCGGTATACTTTTTCGTCAGAATGTACAAATTAATGTAAAACTTACTATTAACAGCCAGCCATTCATTGAGATCCTCCCCTGGCGGCAATCGAACCGCGTCCCTCAAATTTCCGCTTCCTAAGGTTGCATCAATATGTTTCTTCAGCTGCACACCCTGTATCAAACATATCAATAAAAAGGGAAAAGAAATGTTTTCAACCCTTCCATGCACATTGTATTGGCAGAAAAGAACTGGTCTGTAATCTGCGAGAGCCTAATAGTAAACTTTCCTTTCCTATATTTTGTATTGTCTTATAACTCTTGAAAGGAGGTTATGAATGATTTTGATCAGAAGTAAAAGGACAAAGTCCCCCCAAAAAAGTAATATGAAAACGGAACTAGTTATCATCCAAAAGTTACAGATCGCCAATGACCTTATTGCCAGACGGTGCATTCTTCTTAGGCCTGAACGTCTTCTGATTCCTGTTCATAAGTCAACCACATGGAAACAAAGTCTAATTAGAGATACATACAACTCGTGCACAAGGAAAAAGCAAATGCACGAACAAAATAATCCATGAAATGTCCGGAAATAACATTGTGCGTCAATTCAAATCGTTGAACAAACATAAAAAAGAAAACATGAATTTTTTAAAACGAAAACATGAATTTTTAAAAAAGAAAAACACAAAAGTGTAGCCATGCATGAGGACGTGCAGGCATTATTGTTCCCAAGGTCAAAAGCATTTAAGCTCTCACTTTTCCTCCTCTGTTTTCTGCAGATTCAGATAATCATAAATGCAACCTTCCACACCTACCGCAGGCAAAACAAAATCTGAAGAAAACGAACAACGAGATTTAAAAATAAAAGAAGAGACGATCTGAAGGCAGAAAGAAATATCAACGTAGTTGGCCTAGAATTAACAAAAGGATCAACAGGATAGAACAAGAAGTAGACAGAGGCCATACTTGCTCCCAAGCCCGAAGAGGCTCATCTTAATTTCTCCTTCCTTCAACACCCAATGCAATCAAAGAAACAGGGCACGGAGACGAGACTAAGCAGTGGCCACGGGAATCGGAGGTGTTGGCGCTGATCTCTCCCCCTCCCGCAAGAGAGAGAAATATAGGCAGGAAGGGGTGGCCGCGAGGTTTCTTCAATTCTCTCCTCCGTCAGGCGCTCCGCTCCTCTCCTTTTTGGTTTTGATTATTCTGCTCGTCTCGTCGCTGCTGTTTTTGGTGATGGTGCTGGAGGTCTTAGGAGAGACGTTCATCTCAATGTCCCATTCCTCCTTTGCCAGGCTAGCAGCTGCCCCCCTTTTTGTCCCACATCTCCTTCGTTATATTTAGGATTAGGAGGATGGGAGACCATGATCATTTCCTTTTTCCAAGTGACCGACAAGCAGGGGCCCAGAGCAAATCAAACATCCACTCTTTGTTGTAACACTCAAATTTTAGAGATAATGAATTTTGAAGAAATTAGATAACAATTAGGGCAAATTAAAATTTTAAAAACTATTTTGGTGATGCATTCATGCTGCTGCATTTATTTTATTTTGTGGTGTGGGTTTATTTTATTTTGATTTGAATTTGAAACTCTATTTGAAAAGGTTTGAAAAGAAACAAAAGAAAAAAAAAACAACTTACCTTCTTGGCCCGAAGGCCGTCGGACGGCCTGCTCTCCCGCGCCTGCCCGCGTGGGCCGTCCAGCGCCGTCGCGTCCCGGCCCAGCAGCCGAGCCCAGCAGCCAAGCCAGCCGAGCCAGCCGCGCGCCTCTCCCTTTCTTCAGTCGCTGACGGGTGGACCCCAGGTGGCAGCCGCGTCCTCTTCCTCCTGTCGTAACCGGGACGGACACGAGCTATGCCTCAACCGAATCAAATCGCGTATCTTTGTATCCTACCCGAAATCGACGAGGTGAAGCTATAAAATTGGTAGCCGCATGTTTCCTATTTCCGTTTTTCATCTAAAACACGAGTTCATCCACGTGAAATCGAGTTGGCGAGTTGGAAAACCTAGGCGGGTTTCGGTTGAACGTCGCCGTCGGTTGCGGTTAGTCTGGTGCCTTTCTTCTTCGCTTAGGTGAGTTCGTTAGCTCCTCCTCTCCCTTCCCATGTGTTTCTTTTGAATTCTTGTGCATTTTACCGTGAGGTTTGGAGTTTCCCCGTGGCCGGTAATGGCGCCGCCGCCTTCCCGAGCCGCAATCCGTCCTCGATTCGTTGTAGTCTTCCTAAATCGCGTAGATGAGTTCGCGTTGCTCTCCTCGTTCGATTGGTACCGGTCGCGAGCCGAACGATGGTAAAAAAACGCTAGAACCGCATAGCTCCGGCGAGCCGTTGGTGTCGGCCATGGCGGCCACCGGCCGGCGCTGGGGAAGGTGACCGCGCCCTCTCTTTCCTTTGCTGGAAGCGTTTTCAGCCGTCCATTCGCTGATCAGCGGTTAGGATTAGAAGATACCCCTTCGCGGGGTAGATTTATTAAAGAGCCCCCGGACTTCTTCATAATAGAACCCGCGGTCCTTAGCGCAATATCCTAAATCCGTTTTCGTGTTTTGAAAGCGTATTTTCTTCCGGATAAGTCAAAAATACGTTTTCAGGTATTTACAGTTTTGCCACTAGAATTGTTTTAGTCGTAAAATCCTCGTTTTAACTCCGATTTGATCCGTTCAAATTGCGTTAGGTTCGTATTTGCGAGCTCTATATGTTAGTGTAGTTGTACAGTCAGTTTTGATAATTTATTTTTCGAGTTTATAATTTAGTATTTATTTATCTATAGGAAATCTTAGAAAATTCATAACTTATACGTTTTAACTCCGAATTTGGTGATCTTTGCGTCTGTGTGATCGTAGAAACGTGTAGAAGAGTTTTATAAGCTTTTATTACTGTTTTGCTACTGTTGGTGTACTGTTCTAATTATATCTCTTTGTTTGCTTCGTGTATGTTTGATTGGATGCATGTATGTGTTGATTGATGATCGAATATAGAAGGTGAGCAGTATCTGGACGATTCGGAGTATTACTTTGAGCCAAGTCAGCAGTATCACTTGGAGAGCTTTGATCAAGGCAAGTATAACATGGGACCATCCTTGTTGTCCTATTCACTAAAATTATCATACATATACATGTGTCTTCCTTGACAACCATAGAGATTATAACTTAGCTTTTGATATCTTGATTCCTTGTCAACCTTGGGTATGCATTTGGGTAGCTATTGCTAGTGCTTAATTATGAACAATGATCTTGTAATTTGACTAATGGATTATGCAATCAACCATTAAGATGATTTTATTACTGTTGAAAAGGGGGCTAGAGCAAGGGGTTATATTGTTGCTCTGGTTTCTCTCCATAAGGACTTATCTGTACATGACCATCCGGAACATACAGTACAGCTGTGAGGGCTATATGGCTCTGGCTCTAGTTATTCAAGAGACCTTTTCTAGCTCGTTAGTGGTTACCTTAAATGGCGTAAGAATGGCTTGCCACTTTGGGTGTAGTGCGAGCCCCTGGCCTAGTGTGTATAGGCTGCGGTTGTTGTGCCACAGGGAAGGGGGGTTCTACATCTGCATGCCGAGTGAATCTAATGGCCCTAACTTGTTAGACGAACCTTTAAGTGGCTTTATATGATTTCTGGTGTTTTGGGGAGTCGCGAACCCATGCATTTGGAAGTTATGACTCACAGTGAAAGTGTACACCTCTGCGCAGAGTTAAAAACTGGTATACTAGCCGTGCTCACGGATACGAGCGGCCTTGGAACATCTACAGAATAGATGATCACCATTGCTATATCATGTTTAATTATTGTTGATTATTATTATGCTCATGTTAATGCTATTCGTTATCATTATTACAATTGATCATTGGTTCTTTAATGGGAAGTGGTTTATCTTGATGCTACTCAATTGCTAATATATGATTAAAAGCTAAATGCAGTTAAACAGTGTCTAGCCTTTTTGAGCCTCATGAACCCTGTGTTATATTTGTGGAGTTCGACATGAACTCACCCTTGCTATTTCCATCACAACAGATGAAGATATAGAGGAAGATTATCGGAATGAGTACTAGTCTTGGTGTCAACCAGTCAACCGTGTCCCTGTGTGGAGTTTCCGCTGAAGAATTACTATTAGTTATTATTACCTATCGTTCAAGACTATGTCTTAAATACTTATTCGTTATGTAATAAGCACTGTGATGATACTTTGTAATTTGTCAACTTATGTGTGCGACTGATTCCTGGGGCGCACATGAGTCTTTTATACATCCTATTTTTGTCCTTAAAAATGGGTGTGACAGATTGGTATCAGAGCCGTGTTGACTGTAGGACGCAAGCCTAGTTAGAATGGTCGTTAATAGCATCCATATTTCACTTAATTCATGCTTCCTCTTTTCACCTTGTTAATTACTAAAGTTTTATGTTTCCTCTACTTTATTCTATTGCGAAAATACATTGATTCTATCTAATCTATGTCTAAATCTTATAGATGTCTCTTCATCCCCGTCTGTCAGCTGCACAGTACGTTGCCCGTTTCAAACCTCATGAGCCGTATGAAGATGGTGATCAAGAGCTATCTGATGCTGAATCAAGAGTTGGTGATACACCAATGGAGGATGTAGTTATGGGGTGGACTACGAAGTTTCATATCATGGTTCCTAAAGCTGATGCTTTCTTCCATGACATGTTGACAAGAACATTGGACAACTACTACTACGACTGGGAAGCTACGTTGGAGTATCGTAGTGCAGAGTATAGTCATCCATGGATGGATTCCTATTGGGAAACGGAGTTATGGGTTAAGAAAAGGGATCCTACCACTAAGGAGCCTAAGGTGGAGTCAAAGTTCATTACCAGAGTGAGCCGGGCAACTGTGGAGATAAGCATGGAGGATGTCGCTTTTAATGCATTTGTTTACTACCATGGTCTACGCTCGGACAAGACGTTAAAGGGTGCACTCCGGCATTTTCCTTGTTTCATACATGACAAGGGTATTTGGACCGTGCCGCCTGCAGATGATTCCTCCTTGACTTTACAAGCTACGGTGGGATTAGCTCGAGAATTGGCTCTCCATGAGGTGGATTTGAAGGATGAGTTGCTAAAGGAAAAAGAACTTAAGGAGCAAGCTTATAAGGAGATTGATCAATTAAGGGCGGAGTTAGGTCATCCCAAGGTTTATGAGAAGCTTAATTAGGAAATAGGAAAAATCCCTATGTAATAGGAACAATAGTAGTTGCGAGTTAATTTTAAGTTTGGTTTGTTTTGAGAGTCAGTTTGTGGTGTGAATAATTATGTGATTGATGGATTGTTATTATGATAATGTGTGATTTGGATCTTTGTAATGTGTGCTGGAGTTTTGTAGACATGCCTACAAGTTCCATGGTTAAGAATATTAAGTTTGATCAAAATATATTAGTTGAATATGAGGTTAACTTAGTTCTGTCCTTTGCTGATTTTTGGATCAGTCTGGGATGTTTTAGAAATAACTTAAAATCCGTTCATGAGAAATTCAAGAAATTTTTACTGGGAATAATTAGACTTCTATATCTTTCCAACCCCGCAAGAATCACCTTAATATCTATTATGAGCTAAGAGATATACCTGTTTCAAGTTGGAGTTACTACACAGTCTGGAATTTTGAAACAGTTTTGGTTAAGTTCAGTTTTTGGCCAATTTATTGACAGAATCAGAAGAAGTGTTGTGAATAAAAGTTGTAGATAATTTTGTAAGCTTTCCAACCATGTAAAGATCATCTGAATTGGACGTCTGTAGCTCGAGATATGACAGTTTTACTGAGTTGCTGAAATTGGAGATCGCCCAGAAAAATCAGATTTTGCTTATCTATTGAATACATCATTTCGGATTGTACTGAATTTCAATTTCTGTGTTTTTGGAAACAGATGTCAGGCAGAGATTCAGTGTCAGCAGAAAGTAGTAGTTATGACTGCACCTAATGGAGATAAAATCAATGTGGATGTAGCAGTGCAGAAGCAACCAACCGCTGTGGTGAATCAGCTTGAAGATACTATTAAGGAGAATTCAGTGATTGATGAATTTCCGGATGTCTTCCCTGATGAATTGCCAGGTATGCCACCTGATCGAGACATTGAATTTCTTATTGAATTATTACCTGGAACTGCACCTATAGCCAAACGACCATATAGGATGGGAGTAGATGAATTAGAAGAACTTAAGAAACAAATTAACGAATTACAAGATAAAGGTTTTATTCGACCTAGTTCATCACCTTGGGGAGCACCAGTTATTTTTGTTGATAAGAAAGATGGCGGTCAGAGGATGTGTGTTGATTATCGGTCACTAAATGAGGTAACTATCAAGAATAAGTATCCTTTGCCCAGGATTGATGATTTGTTTGATCAGTTGAGAGGTGCTTGTGTGTTCTCTAAGATTGATTTACGTTCTGGTTATCATCAGTTGAAGATTCGTGCTTCTGATATTCCAAAGACAGCTTTTACTACAAGGTATGGATTGTATGAGTATACTGTTATGTCATTTGGATTGACCAATGCACCTGCATACTTTATGTACATGATGAATAAGGTGTTTATAGAATATTTGGATAAGTTTGTGGTAGTGTTTATTGATGATATACTGATCTTTTCCAAGACAGAAGTAGAGCATGCTGAACATTTGAGGTTGGTGTTGCAGAAGCTTAGAGAGCATAAGTTGTATGCGAAGCGAAGTAAATGTGAGTTTTGGTTGAAGGAAGTTTCTTTCCTTGGTCATATTATTTCTAATGGAGGGATATCAGTGGATCCAGGTAAAGTAAGGGATGTATTAAATTGGAAGCCACCTGTTGATGTTAGCGAGATTCGTAGTTTCTTGGGATTAGCTGGATATTACAGACGATTCATTGAAGGGTTTTCTAAACTTGCTAAACCTATGACATCTCTATTAGAGAAGAATGCCAAGTTTGTGTGGTCAGATAAATGTCAAGCTAGTTTTGAGGAATTGAAGAAGAAGTTGACTACAGCGCCTGTTTTGGTTTTGCCAGATTTGAGTAAGAAGTTTTCTATTTATTGTGATGCTTCTCGTCAAGGTTTGGGATGTGTTCTTATGCAAGAAGGCAGAGTTGTAGCTTATGCATCTAGGCAGTTGAGAAAGCATGAGTTGAATTATCCTACACATGATTTGGAGTTAGCAGCTGTAGTTCATGCTTTAAAGATTTGGAGACATTATTTGATTGGACATAAGAGTGATATATACACTGATCATAAGAGTTTGAAGTATATTTTCACTCAGTCAGATCTGAATTTGAGGCAACGCAGATGGTTAGAATTGATCAAGGATTATGATATTGAGATACACTATCATCCTGGTAAGGCTAATGTAGTAGCTGATGCTCTTAGTAGGAAAAGCTATGTCAATGAGATACAGACATTGACTATGACTAGTGAGTTATGTGCTGAATTTGAATATTTGAATTTGGGAATTGTTACTAATACAATGGAATTAGTGATAGAGCCTACTTTAGAGCAAGAAATCTACAAGGGTCAGTTGAAGGATGAGAAACTAAAGAAGATAGCAGAAGATATAGTGATTGGTAAGTCACCAGGCTTTCAGATGGATGATAATGGAATTTTGTGGTTTGGAAAGAGGCTGTGTGTACCTGAGGATCAAACTGTTAGACAGGCAATTCTTCGCGAAGCTCATGAGTCAGCTTATTCTATTCATCCTGGTAGTACTAAGATGTATTTGGATATGAAACAGAAATATTGGTGGGTTGGATTAAAGCGAGATGTGGCTGAGTATGTGGCATTGTGTGACACTTGTCAGAGGGTGAAAGCAGAGCATCAGAGACCTGCTGGATTGTTGCAACCAATGAAGATTCCTGAATGGAAGTGGGAAGAAGTTGGTATGGACTTTATAGTGGGGTTACCTCGTACTCAGAAAGGTTATGACTCTATTTGGGTGATAGTAGATCGATTAACCAAAGTTGCTCATTTTATACCCGTTAAGACTACTTACCGTGGACCAAAATTGGCAGAGTTGTATATGGAGAGGATAGTATGTTTGCATGGAGTTCCAAAGAAGATTGTATCTGATCGAGGATCGCAGTTTACGTCGCATTTTTGGAAAGCTGTGCATGAATCATTGGGAACAAAATTGAATTTTAGTACAGCATATCATCCACAGACAGATGGACAGACTGAAAGGACCAACCAGGTATTAGAGGATATGTTGAGAGCTTGTGCATTGCAATATGGAACTAGTTGGGATAAGAGTTTGCCTTATGCAGAATTTTCTTACAATAATAGTTATCAACAGAGTCTTAAGATGGCACCGTTTGAAGCTTTGTATGGACGTAAGTGTAGAACTCCATTGTTTTGGGATCAAACAGGTGAATCTCAGGTGTTTGGTACAGATGTTCTTAGAAACGCAGAAGATCAAGTGCGAGTGATTCGAGAGAATTTGAGAGTAGCGCAGTCTCGTCAGAAGAGTTATGCTGACAATAGAAGAAGAGATTTAGTTTTTGAGGTAGGTGATTATGTCTATTTGAAGGTGTCACCTATGAAAAGTGTGAAGAGGTTTAACATGAAAGGTAAACTAGCACCAAGGTATGTTGGACCATTTAAAGTTATTACTAGATGTGGGGAAGTTGCTTATCAATTAGAGTTGCCTGATAATTTATCTAGAGTACATGATGTGTTCCATGTTTCACAACTTAAGAAGTGTTTACGTGTGCCTGAGGAGCAGATACCTTTAGAAGAATTGACTGTTAATGAAGATCTTACATATGAAGAGTTTCCAATCAAGATTTTAGAAACTGCTGAGAGAGTTACTCGAAGTCGGGTTATTAAGATGTGCAAGGTGCAGTGGAATCGATATTCAGAAGCAGAGGCAACTTGGGAAAGAGAGGATGAATTGAGGAAATCATATCCGCAGTTGTTTGAGTAAGCAGTTCAATCTCGAGGACGAGATTCTTTTAAGGGGGTAGAATTTGTAACACTCAAATTTTAGAGATAATGAATTTTGAAGAAATTAGATAACAATTAGGGCAAATTAAAATTTTAAAAACTATTTTGGTGATGCATTCATGCTGCTGCATTTATTTTATTTTGTGGTGTGGGTTTATTTTATTTTGATTTGAATTTGAAACTCTATTTGAAAAGGTTTGAAAAGAAACAAAAGAAAAAAAAACAACTTACCTTCTTGGCCCGAAGGCCGTCGGACGGCCTGCTCTCCCGCGCCTGCCCGCGTGGGCCGTCCAGCGCCGTCGCGTCCTGGCCCAGCAGCCGAGCCCAGCAGCTAAGCCAGCCGAGCCAGCCGCGCGCCTCTCCCTTTCTTCAGTCGCTGACGGGTGGACCCCAGGTGGCAGCCGCGTCCTCTTCCTCCGGTCGTAACCGGGACGGACACGAGCTATGCCTCAACCGAATCAAATCGCGTATCTTTGTATCCTACCCGAAATCGACGAGGTGAAGCTATAAAATTGGTAGCCGCATGTTTCCTATTTCCGTTTTTCATCTAAAACACGAGTTCATCCACGTGAAATCGAGTTGGCGAGTTGGAAAACCTAGGCGGGTTTCGGTTGAACGTCGCCGTCGGCTGCGGTTAGTCTGGTGCCTTTCTTCTTCGCTTAGGTGAGTTCGTTAGCTCCTCCTCTCCCTTCCCATGTGTTTCTTTTGAATTCTTGTGCATTTTACCGTGAGGTTTGGAGTTTCCCCGTGGCCGGTAATGGCGCCGCCGCCTTCCCGAGCCGCAATCCGTCCTCGATTCGTTGTAGTCTTCCTAAATCGCGTAGATGAGTTCGCGTTGCTCTCCTCGTTCGATTGGTACCGGTCGCGAGCCGAACGATGGTAAAAAAACGCTAGAACCGCATAGCTCCGGCGAGCCGTTGGTGTCGGCCATGGCGGCCACCGGCCGGCGCTGGGGAAGGTGACCGCGCCCTCTCTTTCCTTTGCTGGAAGCGTTTTCAGCCGTCCATTCGCTGATCAGCGGTTAGGATTAGAAGATACCCCTTCGCGGGGTAGATTTATTAAAGAGCCCCTGGACTTCTTCATAATAGAACCCGCGGTCCTTAGCGCAATATCCTAAATCCGTTTTCGTGTTTTGAAAGCGTATTTTCTCCCGGATAAGTCAAAAATACGTTTTCAGGTATTTACAGTTTTGCCACTAGAATTGTTTTAGTCGTAAAATCCTCGTTTTAACTCCGATTTGATCCGTTCAAATTGCGTTAGGTTCGTATTTGCGAGCTCTATATGTTAGTGTAGTTGTACAGTCAGTTTTGATAATTTATTTTTCGAGTTTATAATTTAGTATTTATTTATCTATAGGAAATCTTAGAAAATTCATAACTTATACGTTTTAACTCCGAATTTGGTGATCTTTGCGTCTGTGTGATCGTAGAAACGTGTAGAAGAGTTTTATAAGCTTTTATTACTGTTTTGCTACTGTTGGTGTACTGTTCTAATTATATCTCTTTGTTTGCTTCGTATATGTTTGATTGGATGCATGTATGTGTTGATTGATGATCGAATATAGAAGGTGAGCAGTATCTGGACGATTCGGAGTATTACTTTGAGCCAAGTCAGCAGTATCACTTGGAGAGCTTTGATCAAGACAAGTATAACATGGGACCATCCTTGTTGTCCTATTCACTGAAATTATCATACATATGCATGTGTCTTCCTTGACAACCATAGAGATTATAACTTAGCTTTCGATATCTTGATTCCTTGTCAACCTTGGGTATGCATTTGGGTAGCTATTGCTAGTGCTTAATTATGAACAATGATCTTGTAATTTGACTAATGGATTATGCAATCAACCATTAAGATGATTTTATTACTGTTGAAAAGGGGGCTAGAGCAAGGGGTTATATTGTTGCTCTGGTTTCTCTCCATAAGGACTTATCTGTACATGACCATCCGGGACATACAGTACAGCTGTGAGGGCTATATGGCTCTGGCTCTAGTTATTCAAGAGACCTTTTCTAGCTTGTTAGTGGTTACCTTAAATGGCGTAAGAATGGCTTGCCACTTTGGGTGTAGTGCGAGCCCCTGGCCTAGTGTGTATAGGCTGCGGTTGTTGTGCCACAGGGAAGGGGGGTTCTACATCTGCCTGCCGAGTGAATCTAATGGCCCTAACTTGTTAGACGAACCTTTAAGTGGCTTTATATGATTTCTGGTGTTTTGGGGAGTCGCAAACCCATGCATTTGGAAGTTATGACTCACAGTGAAAGTGTACACCTCTGCGCAGAGTTAAAAACTGGTATACTAGCCGTGCTCACGGATACGAGCGGCCTTGGAACATCTACAGAATAGATGATCACCATTGCTATATCATGTTTAATTATTGTTGATTATTATTATGCTCATGTTAATGCTATTCGTTATCATTATTACAATTGATCATTGGTTCTTTAATGGGAAGTGGTTTATCTTGATGCTACTCAATTGCTAATATATGATTAAAAGCTAAATGCAGTTAAACAGTGTCTAGCCTTTTTGAGCCTCATGAACCCTGTGTTATATTTGTGGAGTTCGACATGGACTCACCCTTGTTATTTCCATCACAACAGATGAAGATATAGAGGAAGATTATCGGAATGAGTACTAGTCTTGGTGTCAACCAGTCAACCGTGTCCCTGTGTGGAGTTTTCGCTGAAGAATTACTATTAGTTATTATTACCTATCGTTCAAGACTATGTCTTAAATACTTATTCGTTATGTAATAAGCACTGTGATGATACTTTGTAATTTGTCAACTTATGTGTGCGACTGATTCCTGGGACGCACATGAGTCTTTTATACATCCTATTTTTGTCCTTAAAAATGGGTGTGACATTTGTTCATTTTAATTTAATTTTAGTTAAAGATGGTGATAAAGCATAGCAATTAGTGAGTGCAGTGCTATTAGGGCCTATTTGACACCGTTTTACCAACAGCTTCATAAGCTATTTTTTTTTCAAACACCCATTTCTAAACCAGCTTCATGGGTCAAACTGTTTTTTCCTCCTCTCGTAGAGGGATGAGATGGAAGAAAGCTAAAAAAAAAAGCTTATCCTAGCTTCATCTGACATAAGTGGGCCCTAGTCTACCAAATAAAAGACTCGGTTTGCCCCGCCTGGAAGAGAGTGCGTCGTAGATGAGCAGCAGCGAAGGGGAGCGAGACGGCATGTAGCAGATGAGCAAAAGCGGCCAGAGCGCGAGGTGCCGCAGAGCAGAGCGAGGACACCGGTGGCCAGAGCACGAGCTGCCGCTGCCGGGCCGAGGCGCGGGCACCACCGCCGCCGAGCCAGGCGAGGACACCGATGCCGTAGCTGAGCCAGTGTGAGCACGGCCACCGGGGTGTGGGAGAGCACTGCCACTGAGGCACAGGCAGGCGCGAGCGTCGTCGCTGAGGCGTGTGCTATTTTGCTGATGCTCGGGTGGGGAAGAACATGTGAAGAAGAAAACAAAGAAAAAAAGAAAGAAGAAAAGGGCATTCTAGTCGTTGCTTCTTTTGTTCCATCGTATAAAGCTATTTTGACAAAACGGAATGACAAAAACAGTCTAGCTTCATAAAAAAGCTTTCTAAAAAAATAGCTTCACTAATGAAGCTGAGCTGTGCCAAATAGAGCCTTAGAAACGGTCGCAAAGTCTAGAGCTCACGGTGACATGTAATCTGAATTACATCCGAGTTAAGTACGCATAGCCACATAGCTTAATATACCCGGGTTCTCGCTATTGTGTACGAGCGTAACGTTATATTTTGTCTATATAAGGCCAATCTCAATTTATAGTTTCATTTTATTGTAATTTTTTTCAAGTATGTCACGTCAATAGATAATAATTTATTCATAGTTGAAACAACTTTCTACGGTGCATATCTAGTTTCATTTTTTATGTTTCATACCAACTCAATGGATTTAATTATCTGTGATAAAAACAAAGTTCTGGAGGGCTAAAATGAAAAATCCACAGACCCACTCGCAACTGAGAAAACATAGGTTGCGCAGATTTGCAAATGGACCTTGGAGAATAAAACTTCACGACCCACATCTAAACCTAGCTATCCTTTCAAAAGTGAAAGGAACATTAAAAACCCAACCCCCTGTATTTATTGGTAAGACTCGACAATAATTTTGAAAGCAAAATAAATAAACTATATTGATTTTTTTTGCATCAATAATGTTTGATCCCCTTCGGCTAAAAAGAATTAAGGCCCTCATTGGATCAGATAGATTTTTTTTATAAGTTGCACTTGCAATAACTGAAGGAAATCAGCTAATAGCTTTTTATAAGCTAGGTGGTTGAACAGTTCAAACTATAAAGGTGGGTTGTTCAGCTAGAGAGTTTTTTTAGCAGCTAGCAACTTATTTTAGTTAATCCAAACACGACCTGAATCAATCCTTGTAGTGTGTATTGTTAACAAAATGCCGAACTAATCTAAGATTTCTAGGACAAAATATATTTTTGTAGAAGAGACCATCTCAAGTTGTCTAGACGAGTAGACATTTTTTTAAAAAAACCCAGTTATCTAACAAAACTGTATTGATTTTGTCAAGTAGTGTTATTCCAATTCGATTGTGCTTTGCAAACAAAAAAAAAGTCTTCGAACAAGAACACACTTTCTTGAATTGTGTGCTGATACAAATAGGCAAATGAAATCAAAATCAAATCAATCCTTGTAGTGTATATTGTTGAAAACTGTTATATTTAGAATGCGACAAGTTGTCATAAAAATTCAAAATACGAACACCTAATAAATTCACCATAGTTTTCATTTGATACTTGAAAAATAGTCCATAAAATTCCCTGTTTAAAAAAATCAAAATAATTATTTTGGAGACCAAGTACTTGGTATTATTTGAATAGGCAAGTATATACTTGATGCTACCGTGCACTTAACACAATATTTAATGTGTACCATTTATCACTGTTTTTATTCGAATATTTATGGAACCAAGCTGCGCACGCAAAATTTTGTTTCTAAATTAAACATTAAAAGTTTATTGGTAATAAAAAAATTAAATCTTTGATTAAACGCTACTCCCTTGGTACTAAATAATTGCATATCTGTTTTCGGAGAAGTCATATTTTCTTAAATTTTGACTATTTATTCTATCTCCTAATATATTTATGAAAACATGTTCACTACTAATCTAATGGCGCTTATTATGTGTCAGAAGTATTACTATGTTTATACATAATATTTGTTTAAACTAAAAATATATATTTTATGAAACGACAAATGAGGACGACTGTTGACGGTGAAAATGTCACACTTTTACATGCCCAAAATCACCATCAATAGCCTCGGAATGAAGAGAGATAAGCATATAACATGAGTATATTTTACCCAATAACTAGTTCCACATGTCCATGGAGTATTTCTACGCAGGAGTAAGCTAAACAAGCAAAGTGGGGCTAGGTGGACCACCCCTCAGGGTCGGGTGACCCTAGATGGGGTCGGCCAACCCCACTTTGGCCCCACCAAGCTTTGCCAAGCTGGCATGATCCATGTGACACCTCTCAAAGTCATTATCCACCCTTGGATCAACTTGTGTTTCTTCTCAAGGGCTCATATTCACTTCACATGGATCCATGGGCCTACATGCAAGGTGAACCGACATCAAATGGACATACCTCAGCATATACCCAACCTAGGATACCCCAAGTGACCCCACACCAAAGGGGAGGGCCCACAGGCCATAGAGGGGGGGAGGGTCGGCCGACCACCCCCTAGGTCGGCTAACCACCTTGGATGCTCCCCCTTTGTTCCACCACCTCATGCATGGTGGCATGCATGAAAGCACACCTTGGGTGCATCCACACCCTCCATCTAATGGCGGTTTCATCCAAAGGATCACAAGGAAGGGCACACGAATCGTTGATGTGGCGCTTCCGGTGGCTTCTATTGCTCCACCCCTACTATAAATAGAGGGGCACCCGCTCACTCTCAAGACACACAACACAAGCAAGAAGCTCTCTACTCTCTCAAGATGTAGTAGTGCTAGTGTAGTTGGGAGTTAGGGTGAGTAGTGAGCTTGGTCTCCGGGTTCTTGATCTAATCTTCTAGGAGGTCTGGTATGATCTTGTATCTCCTTTCTCTCTTTGTAAGACTTCACTCTTCTATTTATATTCTTGATCTACTTTAGTTAGCTTATGCTTGTGCAACCTATGCTTGTTATATCATTGTTATGGTTTGGCTTAGCATATAGTTGTTATATATGAGATTGTGATTGAAGCCCACACTTGTATGTGATCATTGCCTATCATAGGGTGCTCTAGTTGATCTGTGTGTGCACAATTAGAGTAGTGAGAGAAGGTGTAAGCGTGGTGCTTATACACTATTTTGCCTTTGGTTACCGCTTGTCGCACGCCTTTGGTTACCGCTTGTCCCAACAAACCCTGTCCGCTTATGCTAAAATTTAGTTTATATTAATGCTTATGCTAAAATATTATGAGAGAAAAAACAATTTTTTATGGCTGAAAAGTAGCTCAAAGCGATCAGGGTTGACGACTTGGGATCTCAATGGCTGTAGCTTTCGTGTACAGCTTTTGACTTTTGCTGTCTTTTGTAACCGAACATTCGATGCCACGCTGCAGATATCAATTACAGTAGTCATGTTTGTTGGGACTTGCGTTAATTTGTTGCTGCGCGTACGTGTCAAAGAGCAGAGCCGTGCGTAGTCATGTTTAATAATTTGTTTGATTTGAAACTACGTATAGTTTCTATATCTATTAATTTTTATAGACACTATATAGAGAAGAAACCATGGTCTCAATGCATAGTTTCTACAGAATAATTTTTTATCCAATCATATACATTCTCTTTCTATTCTCTACCGATCACATCACTTCATGTCTTGGTTCTCGTGTAGACATGATTTCTAACTTAGACCTGATTTCTATGAATTTTGCTCTCTCTCTTTAATAACTACATTACCGCATCAACAAAATACTTAGATGGTAGTACAATTAATATCCATCGAAACTATAGTGGTTTCTACGTTGAAAGTGTCCTCGCTGGCGCTGTCATACCTAATCTTATGTTTTTTTTACCTCCGCCGATCCCCAGATCCTGGACGTACGACCTGGAGGTCCTCCAGTAAAGCCAGTCCCACTGGTTTCCATAGTTTTCACGTGGGGGTGTGGTCCACACAAGGCAGCATTTCATTTGTGGACCCTTTATTAAAAATCCAACCAATCCCCGCCGTGTTGTTCTCTCTCCCTGTCTTCTCTTCCTCATTGCTGTTTCTTTCTTCTGAACTGCAACTCCATCTACGAAGAAACGGGTCGTTTAATTTCCTCCCAACGCAAATAGCCTCGTTTCTTCGGGCTAACAAGTACGCCGGAGTATATGCACATAGTTTAACAATTATTTAGATTCAATTGATGACGTTGGAAAAGCCGAAGTGTACAGTACAGCACACTCTCTCTAAAATGTAAGAGCATATCCAAGAGATTAGGTAAATTATTTTATAAATGTAAATATAGCTATTATCAGAAAAAAAATGTTCTCGAACAGACTCTCTGCTGGGCTCTCCAGATTAGATAGCTGGCTATCCCTGAACTTCCGCTAGGCTGCACCGCTCGCAATTCGGCCTCCGCACGCGCCAGCGAAGCCTTCCCGCGCGCGAGGCGCCTCCTTCCCACGCACTACCTCTTCTTCCCGCGCGAACTCGACCACGCCGCACGCGTCTTCAGTTTCCTCTGCCACGGCCCTTGCGCCCGTTCCCCAACCAAGCACTGGCGGAGCTTGGCATCAAACAAAGGAGGGGCTAGTTCAAGTAGCTTCTGACTTACCCTTCCTACTCACTACTCGTCTCTTTTAGTCTGACGATGGACAAAGGTTGCAGACAGGAGTAGCAGGTGTTGCAGCGCCGAGCAAGGGGGGGCTGAAGCCCAGCTTCGCCTCCACTAAGCTCCGCCACTGCAACCAAGCACGCACCTTCAGCTTCCTCCGCCATGTCCCTGCCGCCGCGACCACGTGGTCCGGCACCTGTGCGCGGGTACGGCAACCTGGCCGCCCGAGCATCTTCTCCGGTGGCCCAGTTCGCCGGCGGTTCCATGGCTCAAGGAAGCCAGGACTCTGTTGGTTGCGAGGGCCATGTGGATCTAGGATGGTTGGAGAACAGAGATGTTGGATTGATGCGGCGTCGAGTGATTCCTCCCACTGACTTCAATGGCCAGCCATCGCAGGCCCCCTCCCCAAGCGTGAGCCAGCAGCCACAGTTCTCCTTCCCAGATGCAGCACAGGGCGTCATCGAGGAATTATCTGGTGAGGCCTTGGTCATTTTATTTCGTTTGTCAGTAATGTTCCTAGCAGTGGATGAATTTTGCTCCTCCGTTAAATGGAATGTCATGATTGGTTTATATATTTTGGTCGTCTATTGTTTGTGCAAACTGTGATTATTGTAGCAAACTGAGATTATTGATTGTGCAAACTGCAGTGTACTTATATGAAGCAAACTGAGAGATTTTTTTAAGTAAAATTCTTGATGCTTTGCAGCTATTCCATCCTCCTGATAGCAATGGGCAATGACAGATTTTTTTAAAGTAAGATTCTTCCTGCTTTGCAGTGAGTCCATCCAACTGATAGCAATGGCAATGGCAGATTTTTTTAAAAAAATTAATATTCCTGTTGCTTTGCAACTATTCCATCCTCCTGATTAATCTTTGGAAATAAATCTTCTATGGTTATATGCATTGACCTATAGCATGGAAAGTTCAGGTCAGTTTAGTAACTTACTGAGTAGCAGTGCGAGTCTATATCTGACATTTGTGTTATCTGATTCGATGTGTTCTGAAATGTTATAGGAGTCTTGGCAGTACTCTGCAGCAGTAGAAAGCTCTATTCTTGTGTCTGTTAGTTGATAGTGAATGCATAATACATCGCCAACCATAGAATTTTAAAAACAAAATGATTAATCTTTGTTATTTGCTATCACAGATGCCATGGATTCAGGGGGATATTTCACTGGCCTGATGACAAATGGCTTTGGTCTTCCTGGTCAGTTTGAAAATCAACCTCCTGCTCAGGAAGTAGTAGCACAAGATGAGGTTGAAGCAATAGGGAAAGGAATTCCGAAAAGAACAAAAAAATTCACAATTGATGAGGATGAACAACTTGTCAAATCGTGGCTAAACGTGAGTTTGGATCCAGTGAAAGGTGTGGACCAATCACGTACCACATATTGAAAACAAATACATGCACATTTCCATGCCCACAAGGATTTCTCGTCTGATCGCTCGCAAGGCTCTCTGATGAACCGTTGGTCTGGTATACAGCACAATGTGAACCTCTTTGCGGGTTGTCTTTCCAAGATTGAGGGCAGAAATCAAAGTGGAGTGACCATCGATGACAAGGTTTGACGACACACCTTTCCCTTTTCAATTGTATATGATTTCGATGCATCTCACACATTCATCTTTGTCCACTATGTAGCAAGCAGATGCATTGAAAATGTTTATTAAAGAAGACAGGCAGCATAGGCAATTTCCGTACATGCATTGCTGGAAATTATTAAAAGACCAAGCTAAGTGGGCAGATAGGCAAAAGCAGATGGAAACCCAGAAGCCAATCAGTAAAAAGCAGAAGGTTTTAGCCAATTCAAGTCATACATTGGCTCCTCCTTTGCTGCCCGCTGCTACTGTTGATGAGAATCAGCATTCTAATAGTGCACTTCAGAGGCCTCCAGGGCAAAAGGAGAAGCAGAAATTACGGCAACATTCGAGCATCGAAGCGTTGGATTATCTTTTGGCAAAAAAGAAAGAAGCTGATGCAGAGAAGAAGTTGAAGAAAGAGGAGCGGTACAAGAAAGCCTTCGCATTGCAGGAAGAAAGGATCAAACTGGAGAAAGAAAAACTTGAGTTACAAAGGGACCAATTTGAGCTCACCAAGAACCTGGAAGAAGAGAGAATTATGAATGTCGACACAAGTCACTTGTCCACTGACCAGCATCAGTACTATGAAGTGCTCAAGAATGCAATTCGTGCTAAGACGCCTAAATAATTAGATGTGTCATTGTTTCTATTTGTCACTACCCTTTTAATATATTTTAAGTATTTGTTATCAGATTGCGACATTAGCAGTTCCTGTGAGTGAACTATATTTGCAGTCCCTATTAATATATTTGCAGTCCTAGTTCTCAGATTGCCACAAGTGTGACTGGTGTACTGCATTTGTTCCCTGTGAATGAGACATGGTCTTGTGCACAGTTTGTTCAATAACTGAATGAAAACACAAATCCTGACAGCCTTGTGCACAGTTTGTTCAATAACTGGATGGAAATACAAATCGTTATAATGGAAAATGTAATCATTCAACAAATTATATCCTAACAGCAAATAAAATCATCCAACAATAATATTCTTATATAAATCTGCATGATTTTGCCACAGGTGCTCAACAAGGTCGGCTTGAAGCTGTGTGTGAGTTTCCTTGTCCTGAATGTTCTTGTAATTTTGGATGAATTCATCTAGTTCAGGTGTACCATTATGGGATATTTTTACCTTTTCTCCCATGTCATCATAGCTGAAATCATCTTCGTCAATACCCTCATCTTTGACAATCATGTTGTGCATAATGATACAAGCTTTCATGATTGCTGCTAGCGTTTCCTCATCCCACTCACGAGTTGGCCCTCGAACAATAGCAAAGCGAGCTTGTAGAACCCCAAATGCTCGTTCAACGTCCTTCCTACAAGCTTCCTGTGCCTTGGCAAAATATTTCTTCTTGTTCCCTTGTGGCTCTGGTATGATCTTCACGAACGTGGCCCAAGATGGATATATGCCATCTGCGAGGTAATAACCCATTGTATAATCATTCCCATTGATGCTGTAATTAACCTGTGGACCCTCACCTTCAGCAAGCCTTGCAAATATAGGAGATCTTTGAAGAACATTGATATCATTGTGCGAGCCTGGCATCCCAAAGAATGCATGCCAAATCCAAAGATCTTTAGAGGCAACTGCTTCTAGTATAATTGTAGGCTCCTTTTTATGCCCTCGGTAAATACCATGCCATGAAACAGGGCAATTTTTTCAAGTCCAATGCATGCAATCTATGGAACCAAGCATTCCCGGGAAACCTCTGCTCTCACCAATTGCGAGTAATCTAGTTGTATCCTGTTCATTAGGCAATCTCATGCACTCAGGTCCAAATACTTGAACAACAACTATGACGAACCTTCTCAAACTTTCTAGAGCGGTACTCTCGCCAATACGAACATAGTCATCCGTAGCATCAGCCGCTACACCATAAGCTATCATTCGAAATGCTGCCACCACCTTTTGCAAACAAGATAGTCCTAGGGTGCCGGCTACATTTCTCTTTTGCACAAAGTAGTCATCATGCTCCTCAACAACATTCATTATACGAACATGACGCCTCATTTGAAATCTATGGCACAAGACTAATTAATTAGCCACACCTACACGTATGTACAAAAGAAATTTCATACTATGAGGGAAAAGTACAAACCTCCGCCTAAAATAGTTCGCCCCATACGTAGGATCATCTGAGAAATAGTCTTGAAAAAGTCTGGAGTGCCCGGACTACCTATCACGATTCAATACGCGATGTCCGTCAATAGAACATCGGCGATATGGTTGCTTGTTGTAGCAGCAACATAGAAATCATCCTCATCGTCCGAAGATGATGACTCAAGCACTTCATTGAACACTGTATCATAGAATTCATCTTCAGACTCCATCGTTGACACACCTTGAGCTGTAGGATAGAAGGACAAATTCTCTAATCAACGGAGATAATTATCTGTGTCAATTTACAAAATTATGGCCAAATTAAACAAACCTCCTACACGGCTGGGGCAGCCACCAGCAGGCTGCCGTGATGCCCTTCAAGACGTGCGGCCAGCAATGGCCGGCCCCTGCGTGCCCTGATGGTTGGGCGACTCTGCCCCTTGTGGCTTGGTGGACGTGAGCGTTGATGATGCCTGGGCAGCTGGCAAGCAGCGGACGGGATCGGGATGGAGTTCCAGGCGGCCGGCCCCTGCTGCGGAACTTGAGTTCGAGGCGGCGCCTGCTATGATCCGAAAAGAGAGCGGACGAGATCGGGATGGATAGGAAGAGAGAAAATCTGGTGACGTGGCAAGTTTAAATATAGAGAGTCTTAATTTAGATAGTCTGAGTAGTGTACTTTTTGAAGGAGGGATTCATTTTACAAAATACTAAAATCACTAAATTTAGATTTTTTTTTGGCTAATCTGTTGGAGATGCTCTAAGTCAACACGCTGAACGAGTAAAAAGCGGCGCCGCGCAAGATCCACGCAAGCTGATCGACACTTGCATGCATGCGTACACCTGACTTATTATTTCACGACTAAAGCACACGCAGAAGAAATATAATGAAGCGGGTCGTCACGGCATGCACGATCTTGCTAGTATTGCTCAGTCGTGGCGCGCCCTTCCGTCCTCCTCACACAATGCAATGCAAGCTAATGATGATTGCTCGGCGTCGGCGACCATGGGACGATCTTCAATCCTAGCTCTTCATCCGAGAAGGGAGTGCCGATGAGGGCCTTCACGCCGGCGTTGATCTCGTCGGAAGAGAGGCCGGTGGTTTCTTCCCTCCACACCTGCACGTCGCTGACGTCGAACAGGCGCCTTGGTGGTAGTAGCCTTGGTCTAAAAGCTGCACATCATCAATTCATGCATGGAAATATAATTATTTTTTGTATATATTTCTTCTATTAGTCCTCTCTAGCAACTTTAGAGTAATTAAATGGGACTAAACCATTTAGAAGGGACTAAATTTTGCAGCTGCAATCAAAGAGAGCCATACTACTACTCAGGGTGGAATAGCAGTCACGTGTGGTGGCCACGTCCATCTCGATCCCTTATGATCGATCCAGCTGCTAGCTAGCTAGCTCGTGGTTGTGTGCTCGCTATCTACTCGACCGAGATCAGCTTTGGGAATTGGCGCTCAGCACGCAGGTTCACAATAATACAGCACAGCACAGCACAGGTCGCCCCCAGGGGCAGAGCCAAGATTTAGATATAGGGGGGCCGGATCATCGAGTGTCCAGAAACAATATATGGTGTCACCGTCAAATCTTGATGTTGGCTTAAAAAATAAAAAATTACTAAATATCCACTCTAACTGGTAAGTTTTCACAGTCGAGTGGTATTTTTCTCGAGAGAGTAGAGTAAATTGTATGATGCTTAAATTCAGAAAATAAAGGATTTCAAATAAGAAAGCGGTAAGAGACAAATAAAATATTTAAAAAGGTTTGGTTAGTTAGAAATATTTCGGGACTCCTAGGGCAAAATTGTTTAGTAAGCTATTGTACGAAATTGTTGGATAAGGACAAAATTTAAGGTTGGTATTTCTTATGTTAACTTGCTAGATCTATTTGATTTATTTAAGAAAAACAATTTAGAATTAGCTGAGAAGTCTTTGTTTACTTATAATTTCCAGTGATTAGTGAGAACTAATGAGACGTATTTAATGAAAAGTGTGCAACATTAGGGGGGCCAGGCCCCTGCCCGCCCCCCCTTGTCTCCGCCCCTGGTCGCCCCCTGTGGCAAAATCGCCTAATCTAATACCCTCCCAAGAGTACTTGTCTTCCATTATACACTAAGTACCCAAGAGAGAATACTAAACTACGCGATTCCGTCGAGCACACCGCCAGGGAGAACTCGAAGATCCACATTTTTACATCAGGATCACAAATGAGAGAGTAAAGCTTACAACATCCTTACCATTTCTTACATCACCTTTAGTACAACATCAGAATAATTCATTATATAGTTATAACAGCGGAATATATAAAAGGTTATCATAGTTCAGCGAAAATCAAATTTCTAATGGTAAGGTAAATATTAACATGAGATAAACATCTAACGTGATGATACCATATAAGCATGAAGGGATAACAGATTAATAATATTTTCCATGTAAAACTTGTGGTGAGGGTTTAATAATTAAACTCTACTCCGCATCGCAAAGGAAATCCTCGCTGAGCCCACCAGGAGGTTTCCACACACAAGGGTCAGCTTATCAGCACATGTCACCTGCAACAGGGCAGAACAAACACTGAGTACTCAATTGTACTCCGCAAGACTTACCCGTCAGGAGGAAGTAAAAAGACTCCAGGATTATGCAAGACTTTTTAGCTGGTGGGTCTCTGTTTGCGAGAAGCAGCACTAAAAGTGTGTCCTTAATTTATTACTTTTAATAGCCGTATTTTATTTCTTATCCAACCTTCTATGTAAGCACCTAGTCTATAATCAAGTAGGGTTGAGCAAAGGAACCATTTCTTCATCTTTCCACTGTCAGTTCTTACTGCGATGCCAAAGCATAGTCAAGTCGTACCGTCACGCAGAAACGGCGATTCGCGAATCAATATGCCCAGCTGGGTGCCCCGAAAACACACGCCTTTCTTGTAAGCAAGACCAACCCGTTCCACTCCTGTCAAGGGGTTCAGGTCCCCGTCCAAGCTCGAACTCTAAGCCCCCGACACTGCAGGCCCGGCCTCAGTATGGTGCTTAGACCTCCTCAACCCAATATATATAACCACCCTAAAAAGCCGGTCCGAAAAGAGCCGGAACCCATGACAAGAGAGAAACAAGTCTTCCTACTCCCATAAGCAAGTATATGCTCGGGACAATAAATTTGTGACTTGACCAGGGTCCATGCAACGAACGGTCCTTAATCGACACAGGCGGAACAATGCAACCAGAGCCCTGCTCTGTTGCCCAACCAGGTCCAAGTCCATTCAATCAGTTCCGTCCGGTCTCCAATTATCCATATATGTTTATTTTTCATGTGATAGTAACATGATAATAGTAACAATATTATAATCCCTATCTCTCGCGAGTGACAGGTAATCATTCGACTTCTACCGGAATCCTATAGCATAACACACTACACGATCCTATCATACTAGTAAGACTTTTATATATATATATATATATATATATATATATATATATATATATATATATATATATATATATATGCAAGTGGGTTTCATTCAACTCCTTTAAACTTAATGCACAAGCATAATTTAAAGTGTAAAATAATAGAGGTTATGCACCGGAGCTTGCCTGGGTAAGATATATATTAAAAGTTAGTATTTGTAGCTTCAGATCATCCATCATCAACCGGATAGAAAAGCCCATTGCATCAGCTCCTGGAGAGAATACCGTTACACCATCTCTGGATTCTCAATCATCCTTCAATTGATCCTTTGATCCATCATCGTACCTATATGATATGCAATGTGATGCAATGCAATGATGTAATTAATCAACTGCAATCGTGACTCGTAAAATACGATTTACGCCTCTCAAGTTAACAGCTACCTCTAACGATGACCGTACTAAGGTTACATATCCATGTTGTCTAATAAGGCGTTAATTTCCAACAATTATTTTAGTTATACAAACCCAAGTTGTTTCTTTATCCTATTCTATCAATTTAATCTTTATTCGCAATAGGATAACATTATCTATTTAGCAACTAATTATCATGGAGCTACAAAAATTACCGTGAGCAGCTAATATTGCTAGGAACCTACTGTAAAGATTTCAGACCCAATATTATTATCAATTTATCACAACAATTCTGTCGGTGTTCGGACCAAGGGGGTCCTAAACCAACGAGTAAATGCTGCGTGACTCTTCCCTGGATGGTGATGCAAGGAGAACACACGGGGGTTTATCCTGGTTCGGGCAAAAGAAGGCCCTACGTCCAGCGGGGAAGAGAGGTTTGTATTTCCTTGCACCGGGGTGCTCGTGTAGGGGTTACAAGCAGGCGAGAGAGGGTGTCGAGCCCCAAGTCTCAAAGAGAAAAAGGAGAAAGATGGTTGCTTCGCGTTGTTCCCGTGATGCTTCGTGTTTTTTCTTCCCCCCTGGTTCGCCCTGGCCTGCCTTTTTATAGGGCGAGAGGTGGCCAAGTCGAGGGGAGGCTTGAGGCGATGTTTCGTCGATTCCTGTTGAGTTGACTGTAGCGACGTGGCTTCGGGATGGCCGGCCATCCCTGGGTATCCTGACGCGGTACGGGACAAGAGGGTGAAATGACCCAGAGTGCCAGGCCATACCGTCCTTCGAGCTAAGTCGAGCGTTGGGGCCGGGTCGAGGCTGGGTCGAGGTCGGATGGATAAGGCCGAATCCCCGGTATCGCGGGGGACGGACCTTGTCTTATCCTCCCTCGAGGGTGACTGATGGTGAATAGTGCGCGGTATGGTGGATACAGTGACGGCTTTCACCTCCCATCACGGGATGGGCGGTAAAACAGTGAGACTTGACGTGGGTATTGTTCCCGCGTTGACCCATGCCGTAGCCATGTCGGTCGGTGGTAGTAGGTAACCGCATTGAATGCTATGGCTTTTGTCCCGGGTAGGTAAAGAAAGGGCGTCGAGGGGCCGGGGACGCGGTCGAGGCACCCCGTCGAGCGGGCCTCGTACGAGTCGGAGCCGGGGCGCGGTCGAGGCGCCCCGTCGAGCGGGCCTCGTACGAGTCGGAGCCGGGACGCGGTCGAGGCGCCCCGTTGAGCGGGCCTCGTACGAGTCGGAGCCGGAGCGCGGTCGAGGCGCCCCGTCGAGCGGGCCTCGTACGAGTCGGAGCCGGGACGCGGTCGAGGCGCCCCGTCGAGCGGGCCTCGTACGAGTCGGAGCCGGGGCGCGGTCGAGGCACCCCGTCGAGCGGGCCTCGTACGAGTCGGAGCCGTGGCGCGGTCGAGGCACCCCGTCGAGCGGGCTATCTTTTCTACTGGTTTCGGTTTTTGTTAGTGTTTTGGCGATAGCTGTGGTACCCCGTACTGTTGGTACCGACAAATTCCTATAAGTTTATATTTTTACAACATCAAGTATCCCAATTTAATTATGTAGCTCCTAAGAAAATTATCCCACTATGTGAACAATTTATACTAGTAGGTAGGTCACGATTTTAGGAGACTAACAAAATTAGTTTGGTATTTTTATGATTTTTATTTGATTTATTACGGATTTACAAACTTCAGTCATATATTAAATAAAATAGCAAGCTCAGCTGAAAAGAAAAACAACCCACATGACAATGACACTAATTACTTGAGTCAAGTATTTAGCAAAAAGGACCCCATATAAATCTTTTGCTTGATAGTTATACCCTCCTCACCTTACTCTCTCTTTTCCAGGAACGGAGCACTCGGAGCAGAGGAGTTGAGGAGCTCCGGCCGGCAGTGGAGTCGCTGCGATCACGACGGCCGGCGAGGGTGGGACAGCTCCACGCAAGGATGGCAACGGGGCGGGTTCGGTTCAGGTGGAGTGTCTGGGTAACTAAAACCGAAACTCGAACTTAAAATCCGAATCCGCTCCAAACACCAATTCGGGTTAAAATTCGTCCCCGAAACCGAAACCCGTGGATCCCCGAAACCCACGGATAAACCGAAACCCGAAAAAAAAATTACAACAAATCAACAAGAACAGCAGCTAAAAATGTACAGAATAAATTAGCAAGTAACAGCCGCAGCTAGCCATGTACAGCATCAATTAGCAAGCAGCAGCAGCAATTAGCCAGGGCAAGCAGCACCTGCTCGCCTCCGTGACCGCCCCTGGCTGGGTGCGCCCTGCGCCTACGAGCGGCCCGCGGCCCCTGCTGGGCACGCCGCACGCGTGCGCTGAGTGGGCAGCGCTGGCTGCCAGCTGCTGCGGTGCTGCCTTGTGGACGGCTAGCAGCGGCCAAGTTGAGTGGGCAGCGCTGGCTGCCAGCTGCTGCGGTGCTGCCTTGTGGACGGCTAGCAGCGGCCAAGGCGCAGAGGCGGCCGTCGGTGGCTGCTTGGGTGGGGTCGAGCCTCAAGCTTGGAGCACCGGGGTGAGCACGGATCCACAGTTGCACACCGAGAGGAAGAGGTCGAGGGCTCCACCACTCAAGCTCGAGGCGTCCTGCGCCGCCGCCGCGCGCTCGCCTGCTATTGCCCGAGCGGCGGCTGGGTATGGGGTGACAGGGTGAGGGTTCTGAGGGAGAGGATTTCAGGTTTATATACCAGGGTTGTTGATGGGCTGTCAGTGGGCCAAATTATTTCGGGCATCCAATGGTGATCCGCGGGCGAAACTGAAAACCCGCCCCAAACCCGATAACTTTCGGGTATCCGAACCCGAAAACCGTGGGCGAGAACCAGACACCAAAACCGAAACCACCAGAACCGAAAACCGCGGGTATCCGACCCAAACCCGCACCGCTGCCATCCTTAGCTCCACGTAGGGATGAAAACGGATCGGATACGAACGGATATCACTGATATCGTATTTGTTTTCATATTTATGTCCGGATTCGGATTCGAATACGAATAGTATCAAAAATACCGGATAGGATACGATTGGATATCGACATCATAAATATGTGATTTAAATATTCGGATACGAATACGGTATCGGATGTTAAATATCCGGACTCGGATACGGACGAATTAAAACCCCTCTAAACGAATTCGGTCTCGAATACGGTCGGAAAATATCTATACCGTTTTCATCCCTAGCTCCACGGCTTGGGCGGCTGAGGGCTCGGCAGGCGGAGTTGGGACGCCGGTGCGGGACGCGGAGGTGGAGCAAGGAGAGGCCGTGAGATAAGGCGAGCAAGGCGAGCAGCGGCTTGGCTTCCTTAAGAAGCCGGGGAGGCAGCAGACAAGCGCATATGGCAGGGCGTGCGGTGCAGCGAAATGAGATAGAGAGGAGAGAGTGCACGGCGCAGTGAACCATGTTTGGATTTCAGGTGATGGACTTGAGTGGTCTTTGGTCTTTCAACGTGTCAACAGGGCTAGTTGATTAATGATGGACTTGGACTTGAGTGTGTCTTGTCGTGTCAACGGGGCTGATCAGCAATAAAGAGTGCATGTGTGCTAATTAAATTAAGAAGGGAGAAGGAGAAGATCATTCACAGACTAGCTCAAGACAAACAAGCAAGGAGACGCGTGCGGCTCGATTACTTCTTAAACACGACGGCTGGACGGTCAGGCCCAACGTGGCCGACAGGGCGTGCCGGTTGACACGGACAAGACCGCGGCCGCAGAGACAAGCAAGGCAGGCAAATCAGAGAACAGAGACAAGCAGTGAGGGAGGGAAAACAAGGAGCGGCTTGGCAAACGTAGACAAAAGTAAAGTCAGAGAGAGAAGCAAAGCAAAAGCTAGGGAGCATGGATGCGGATGGATAAGGAGACTTTGCAATGCAGCGAATTGTAGGACCACGATGAGAACGAGACGGTGATCAAAAGTAATGCCAGGTGAGTGCGTTACACGCCAGAAAAATAAACGAAGCTGCTGCGCTCTCTTTCTCAACAGTTCGTGCTTAACAAAATAAACCCATAAATTTATATATATGTATTGTTCTATTTATTAATGGATTTTATTTTATTTATAAAAGTTGATTTTTATGCTTAATCTAATTGAACAAACCGTTTGCTAGAATCGTGGTCGGACATTTCTAAATACTTCTACGCACTGAGTAATTTAACTTGGGCGTTTATTCGAGTCCACAAAACTGGGTCACCGGATCGGAAACTAGGAGTACACCAACATGGGTTTGCCGTGCCGAACGACAGTTCGTGAACCGAACACCGAAACACAGTCCAACGCGTGTTCTAGGCAGTTAGGCCAATTTTTTTTTATGAAGGCAACGTGACACCCAACATGCCTGCCACCTAAACCAAAGCCCGCGTGCTCGCTTAGACGCAACCAACTGTGCGAAAACGTGATGTTAGTGCTTAACCATTTTTGTTGGAATTTAAATGCCAAAATGACACTGCCATCACCTCTTCCAGTCTTAGACGAGATCTAGAGCTGAAGTCGGATTGAATTTCAAATTTGATTTTTTTGAGCTTGCAAAATACTAGTTAACGATATTTATTCCCCAAAAAAAGAAAGTTGCACTTTTACCAGCAGGACTTGCTCATAAATTTTTACTTAAGCGTAATGCTCCAGTTACCTTTTTATTTTCATTTATAAATTTGTTTTTCACATAAAACCAATTAACCGACATTATCCGTTTATCATTTACGTGAGTCAAAAGATTTTTAAAACCCGAGAACTCGTTTACTTAATTTCTTTTGTTCCTAATCGGGGTGCTAAGCAAGCTCGTAACACCAGGTGTTACACCCCCTCCCTGTGTCCATACATATAGGCATGGCCCTCCATGCATGGCGATGGCTGGCGCCGTGCGCGCGTGTCCTGCGACGGCACCTGACCTGCTGACCACCAACCCAAAAAAAAACTTGTGCTTAGCGGTAGCTTTTGATATGATGCCAAGCAACTAGTTTCTTTTACCTACTGCGTATACTTCTTCTCTGTGCCTGTCTTGAGAAGGTGGCCCTGCTTTGCACTCGGAATGTGCTATATGTTCCTTTTGGAAAAGCAGGATTCCAATCCAAATATAATGAAGTCCAATCCAAGTGTATGTAAATAGAACCACTTTAGATTTTTTAAAAATAAACAAAGTGGTTCTTGTACGTACTTTGTTTATTTTTTATTTATATGTTCTGTATGTACATCTTTTCCTATCATCTGCTTTGACAAATGCATTTTTGCCATACTCTAGTGGGGTGCATACGCTTCTTCCATGATTAATTAATATACTCCTATTCTAAACGTATTCTAGAGCACTTTTGGACACTGCTAAATGCATCTTTGAAATAAGCTCAGTCGCATTTCAGTGATGGCCGCACATTAATTTTAAAATTGCTCTTCTCCTATATTCAGGTGTCGGAATTTTAAGATGATTCCAGTCAACACTCTTGTATAATTAACTAGTACTCCCTCCGTCCCATTGATTGTGCAACTATGAAAAACGTGCCGTTCAAACTGTGTCAACTTTGACCAAATTTATAGAAAAAAGTATTAGCATTTATATCTCGAAATAAATTTATTATGAAAATATATTTCATAACCAATCTAACGGTACTTATTTTGTCTCATAAGAGTTAGTATTTTTTATATAATTTTAATCAAAATTTGCGATGGCTGACTTCTTGGGATGCGAGAAATGCATATTCATTGGGACGGAGGGAGTACAAGTAAGTTGTTACTTTGGCAATTTGTTATTTGTCTCTGTATAGTCTTTGTCCTTATCTGACTATAGAAACAGTTGTAAAATTGTTCATCGTCTTTGTGCCAACACGGATCAGATTTTGTCGGGTTTGTAGTTTTTTGTCTAATGGGTTTTTTATTCTTGGAATCGAAAATTACGGATTATACGTACATAAATTGCAATAAACTAAATCTGCAATCCTAGTATAAAATATATGAAATAACTGTCGTCTGAAAAGAAGTTAAAATTTAGACACTTGAATGTTAGCAAGTTCTTGTACTTACTTGTGACCCAGCTTTCCACTCGGAGTGATATTGATGATTTGCTTGCACATCAAAGTGTTCCTTCGTCTTTTTTTATGTTAAAAAAACACAAAATACATCAGCTTATATACTCTTGTCAATTCGCAGGTTCCTTTGTGTGCTATCTCAATCAAAGCCAGTCCTTGATCTGATGGTCTCAGGCTTTTCCCAGATGGTGCACGGCACGTTGAAAAGCGGCGCAGCCGTGCAGCAGAGAGACTGGAGTAGTACTAACCACGAGCTGACATGTGTTTGTCAAAAGAAACACAAGCCTCAAACTTTTTTTTTCACCGTGTTTCTTATTTAGAGCACTCCCAATATAGAAATCATCGTAGCTTTTATGGACATTAATTGTAATGCCACTTAAGCATTTTACTGACATGGCAAGGTAGTTATTAAAGGGAAAGAGTAAAAATTATAGAAGTTGTAACATAATCGTCCAATTATACGAAATTAAGTAAGAAAATCACCCGCTGAAGCAGATAATTTAACAAACTTAAGCCTGTATAACCCGGTAGTCCGTGAAACCACGAAGGATTTTAAACCAACCAACATACAAACCAAGACCGTACAAGTTTAGCAGCCACAGTCACATATTACATAAAGTTCGCAACGACAGTTGAATACATTGAAGTTTAGAATATAAAGTTATTACAAACCAAGTTCAAGATAAAATAGTGGAAGCCAAATATTTCATAAACCACACGCACACACTTAGTTCAATTACAATGTCAGGAGATAGTCATTTTTCACAAAAGCCTTAGGTAAGACATACGGAGTGACCATTGCCCTTGGTCCTAATTGTCGCCCATCGCCGGATACAGGCAGTTGATGCAATAGCCGTAGTACATCTGACTATCTGCAATAACAATGGGAACAACGCCCTGAGTACGAGAAAGTACTCAGCTAGACTTACCCGTCTTAAACCAAAATAAAGTGATACCAAAGAGGATGTAAGGCTTTCTTTTAGTGGACTAGCTGACTTATTTGCGAAAAGTATAAACTATCATGACTAAACCATTTTAAGTAATTTGCATCATCTTTATTATAACCTATCAAGCTTGGTAAGCACCTATGCTATATCAATCACTTGATTAACCAATAACATCATGTTACCACTTGAATTTAGCATTTCCAACATTATCCATAAAACTATCAGTGTTCCATCATCATTACTACGATGTCATAACTCAAGTCAAGTGCTCACTATCCAGGAGCGATGGCGATTCGAATCGATTCCTAACCAGCTGGTGATTTATTCCTTACACAAACCACACTCACCCGCTAAAGTGAGCTACAGATCACCAATGACACTTTCCAGATAAACGTCGCGGGGTAACAATCGTGGACCGCACTACCCAGGGACCGCCCGACTGCCAGGACGCACCTTGGGCTCACTCTTCGCGTCCTCATCTAACCCCCCTTTGACACCAGTCTGTCATTCCGAGTTTATCCCAGCCTAAAAAGTGTCACTAGTTTCATAGTTGAAAGGTACTTTATTTGGCCAGCTAAATGTAGGCATGCGTTTAACATGACAAGAGGGACAGGCAACGATCGGTGCTTAACCAACACAGACAGAAAACTAATAGCACCCCAGAACCCTGTCTGGTTGCCACCAACTTTTCTGTTAGATCTCCAATTATCCATCAACACGTGGTTATTTTTAGGATTTCATCCATTCCATAGCTAAAGCATTCCAGTAACCACTTATAATTGCAGGTGACCGGAAAATCACCGATCGCTACCGGTCTAAGCAGGGCTAAGCAATTTTTTTGATCCTAAACCTATCAGGGAAGAAGATCGTCAGGTAGGCAAGGATAGTAATAAATACATCAACGGTTTCACCCAACTCCTATAACTTAATGCAACAATATACATACTCATATATAGAAAGAATTTCTTTTATAAAGTAGGAGACTTAGAATGCTCCGGGGCTTGCCTCGTTCGAAGGAAATGGGTTGGTGGTCCACACACTCAGGTAGATCCTCTTCTTACTCGTCTACCTCGGACACCTCCTGCGCTGAGCTTCTTGTGGATCGGACCCGGTCTGCTCCTCCTGAACTGCTACTAGCAACTCCTCCTGCGATCCTGTATGATGCAATTGCATAAGTAAATATGTAAACGGTGCATCAGATGCGGTGGTATGCGATGATCATGATGACATGATGTGTAGATGAACACATTAATACTTCATTGGGTGGCATAAAGGTAAAAGTATTCTACAAGATAGTCAACATCATCCAAGATCAATTATTACTAATGCATATCATCTACTGCATTCTCTTCTGCTAATAATTCTCATCTTTTCTGCTAATTAGCGTATAACCCTAACATGAGTGCTACTACGCTTTACAACACAACCACATTAACTTGTCAAGCAACACCAACAAATAATTTGGTGCTTTAAAGATACACCAAAGCTTCATTATTAAACTAATTATCCATAAAGAATATTATTACATATTTGATTCAAAACTAGGGCTATAACAGTAACCTATATTTCTAGTGCATAGAAAAATCGACAAACATTACAGTAGTATAGTCCTATTCTAAGTAGCCTACCACAAAATTTCATGAAAATTAGATAAGTAAAATAGCCCACACAAAAATAACAAGCTATGGCATAAAAATGAGCATGAAAATACTTTATACTATGAAAAGTATCAAACAATAGATTTAGTATTTTTCCTATGATCTACACAGTAAATAAACATTATAAAAATTTATCACATGCATGTTTTATACAAATTTCTCTCTCTAGCAAAAATAACAAAAATCAGCCATAAATAACACTTCAACTAGACATCAATATTTTTCCTACGGAACATGCATGACATATATTTTTCAAATAAAGTACATCATACAGGAAGAATAACAAACTAGGAATCATATTTTTCTGAGCTTCCTATGATTTATTATGCATTTCTTAAGAAAATAGCAATTACAAGAATTAAATAAAGCTCCACAGAAAAGTATCACAAAACCAACATGCAACAATTTTAAGCTATAGATCTAGTCATGAGGATCACAACAAAATTTATTTCACCATTTTTGGAGCCAAAATGAGCAAGTTATGATTTTCCAAAGCATTTACATAATTTCTAAAAATCCATTTTCCAAATTCCTTTTAAAATCAACCGCTGAAAATGTTGGGTGCACCCGGTGCAGTGCACCCGCAGGCACTGACAGCTGGGGTCCGCGGGTCAATCGGCCCCACCCGTCAACCAAGCCGAGACGGGGCGGCGCTGACCGGCGAAGTCTCGCCGACGGCGAGGTCTCCGGCCAGGCCAAGGTCACCCAGATGACCACCTTAACCCTGTGAACTCGATGGTGCACGTGCGGTGGCCAGTGGAGCTCGGGAGACCGGTCACCGCCGTGCATGGCGGAGTGGCGGCAGGGGTGGTCACCGGCCGGCCATTCCCGGCCAAGAGATGGTCATGAAAAGGGTGCTCGAGCACCGGGGAGCCGAGGCGAGCAAGATGCGCGCAAGGAAGGGAGAGAAGGTGGGGGCGGAGAGGAGGAGCCTATGGAGCAGAAATCTCCGGTGAGCTCGGCCATGCTCTGGCAAGCAATGCCCGTCGAAGGGGTCCTTACCATGGGAAGCTGATGCGAGCGCGGGCTGCGCGAGGAAGAGGCAAAGCTCGGAGAAAGATGGAGGCATCGGCGGTGAACTACGGTGGCCGAAACGGGCAACGCCGGCGAGCGCGCATGCGGGCGGTGGCAGAGGAGAGCCGCTTGGCCTGCTCTGCTGCTGTGGTGGAGCAAAGAAGGAAGGAATGGAGCGAGTGGGAAGGCAGAGCGCGGCGCTGGATGTCGTGAGGGCGTGCACGGGGGCCACCAGGCAGCCAGGTGCCACCGGTGCCGGCGCATGGCGGCCACGGGGCGTGGGCGCCTGTGCGTGATCAGGCGCGGCGCGTGCGGCGCGCGGGCGCAAGCGGAGGCAGGCTCGTGGGTGCGAGTGGGCCGGCTTCGGCTGGTGGGCCGAAAGTGGCGCGCACGGCCCGTTAAGCAAGGAAAGCCCCTTTTCTTTTCTAAATTCAATTCCAAATTTTTCCATAAGTTTTAAATTTTAAATTTTAAAGTAGAAAATGGCATTTTGAAGACTTGACCCCCAAACAAAAGTTGTTCAAAATTTAATTCTCTACAACATTGCTTTAGGGCACATTTCGAAATTCCAAACAGATTTTGAAATGGAGATTCAAAGCCCATTTTGAATCAAAATTCCATTTTTCTAGAATATTTTTAAAAGCAAAATTTGGGGAAATTTTGAATACCAAACTTGCTCCAAATTTTATGCTAAATATTCCTAAATGATTTTCAGTTATAACCAAACATGTTTTATGGGCCTAGCAAGCATAATCAGGGCAAAATTATATTTAAACAAGCACATGCAACATTCATGTTTCATAGTGATGTTCACATGTTTCAACTCAATGTTATACTTATATTACATGTGGTTATGAATGCAAGATGATGCTCATGCTCATGATTCTAAATGCTAATGCAATGCTTAATACCTAGGGTGTTACATCCCTCCCCCTTATAAGAATCTCGTCCCGAGATTTTTAGTTATGAACCATTTGTTATAAAAATCTTCATAAGTATTTTGCAGATATTCTCCCATTTCCCATGTCACGTCACCGTCAACATGATGACTCCATTGTATCTTATATGTTCTCACCACTTTATTCTGAGTGACTCGATCTTAAGTGTCCAAAACCCGAACCGGTTGCTCACGATATTCCAAGTCTGATTTGATCCGAATGCCCTGAGGTTCTATTCTCTCTTCTGGGACATGCAAACACTTCTTCAATTGCGATACATGAAAGACTAGAAAGATCAAACCCATTGCTTCTGGTAGTTGTAACTTATAAGCCACGGGACCCTTCTTCTCTATTATCCTATACGACCCTACAAACCTAGCGGCAAGCTTCTTCTTAATCACAAACCGTTTCTTCTTCATTGGAGTAACTTTCAAGTAGACATAGTCACCAACTTGAAATTCTAATGGTCTCCTTCTTTTATCTACATAACTTTTCTGGCATGACTGTGCCGCTTTCATGTTTTGTTGGATAATACGAACCTTTTTCTCAGCCTCGTCAATGAAATCGATTCCGTCAAACCTTCTTTCGCTCCAGGTTCAATCTAATTCAATGGTGTCCTACACTTCCTGCCATACAATGCTTCAAATGAAGCCATCTTGATACTCTCTTAGTAACTATTGTTGTAAGCAAACTCTGCTAATGGTACCCAGGATTCTCATGAACTCCTAGACGACAACACACAAGCTCTAAGTATATCTTCGAGAACAACATTAACTCTCTTTGTCTGCCCATCTGTCTGTGGGTGGTAAGCTATACTACGAACCAAACTAGTACCCAAACCTTTATGTAAGTGCTCCCAAAAATGGGCTGTAAACTGTGACCCTCGATTAGACACGATTATCTTTGGTATACCATGCAATCTAACAATTTTTGCAATGTACTTCTCGACATACTAAGGTGGTTGAAACACTGTCTTGACTGGCAAAAAGTGAGCTGATTTGGTAAGGAGATCTACAATCACCCAAATCGAATCATTTCCCTTCGGTGTGGTGGGTGGACCGGTGATGAAATCCATACTTATAGTATCCCATTTCCAATATGGTGTTGACAAAGGTTGCAACAAACCCGCAGGTCTCATGTGAAGAGCTTTCACTCTACAACACGTGTCACAACGAGCAACATATGCCGCAATCTCCTTCTTCATCTTTGTCCACCAATAACAAGGTCTCAGTTCTTGATACATTTTGCTACTTCCAGGATGGATAGACAACTTAGAATGATGAGCTTCATCCATCAATTGGTTCTTGAGCTCTCGATCTTTTGGTACAATCAGACAGTCCTTGAATCACAACACTCCTTGTTCATCCACTCTAAAGTGCTTAGTTGGCTCTTTTTTCATTTTCTCCTTGATATGGAATATTCCCTTGTCTATTTTCTGGCCTTCAATGATCTTACTCTCTAAGGTACAACTAATCTGAATATTATGCAAGAGAGCTAGATGCAACAAATTGAACCCATCTTCGAACAAAGGTTGCATAGTAAGAGAATGTGATTTCCTACTTAGGGCATCGGCTACGACATTGGCCTTTCCTGGATGATAGTGTCATTCAGGTTATAATCCTTAATCAACTCCAACCATCTTCTTTGTCGCATATTCAACTCGAACTGTGTGAATATGTATTTGAGACTCTTGTGATCTGTGAAGATGTTACACACATTCCCAAGCAAGTAGTGTCTCCAAATCTTTAGAGCATGTATAATAGCAGTGAGCTCTAAATCATGAGTCAGATAGTTAACTTCATGTTTCCTCAACTGGCGAGAGGCATAAGTAATGACTCTTCCATCTTGCATAAGAACACATCCTAACCCATTCTTGGATGCATCGCAAAACACATCAAATGGCTTCTCTATGTTCGGCTACGCCAGAACAGAAGCAGTGGTTAGCAATTCCCGTAAGGTACGGAAAGCTACCTTATACTCCTCTGTCCATACGAACTTATGGTCCTTCTGCAGCAGACTCATCATTGGTTTGGCAATCTTTGAGAAATCCGGTATAAGGCGATGATAATAACCAGCTAATCCAAGAAAACTCTAAACCTCATGAACTGTGGTTGGTGCCTTCCAATCCATAACCTCTTGTACCTTGCTAGGGTCTATTGAGACTCCACTTTCTGATAACACGTGATCGAGAAAAGAAAATGTCTTTAGCCAAAACTCACACTTACTAAACTTGGCATACAACTGATGATCTCTAAGTCAGGTTAAGATAATTCTAAGATGCTCTGTATGATCTTTCTCGTTCTCTGAGCATACTAGTATATCATCAATGAACACAATCACAAACTTATCCAATTTCGGCATAAAGACCGAATTCATCAGATACATAAAGTAAGCAGGAGCATTTGTCAGACCGAAGGACATGACAAGATACTCGTACAAACCATATCTGGTGGAAAACACGGTCTTGGGTATATGTTGTGGCCTAATCTTGATTTGATGGTACCCTGATCTCAAGTCTATCTTCGAGAATACCTTGGCTTTTGACAATTAATCAAACAAGATATCAATCCGAGGTAGAGGATACTTATTTTTAATTATCACCATATTTAGTGGCCTATAGTCCACGCACATCCGTAAGGAGTTATCCTTCTTCTTCACGAACAGTGCAGGACATCCCCATTTAGATGAACTTGGACGAATTAAACCCTTAGTCAATAGATCCTGGAGTTGCTTCTTCAACTCTGCTAATTCATTTGGAGGCATACTGTAAGGCCTTCTCAAGATCGGTGGTGTTCCAGAGATTAACTCAATAGCAAACTCAACATCTCTGTTTGGTGGAAGACCGAGTAACTCATATGGAAACACGTCTGGAAACTCGCACATCACCGGAATCTTGGCTAGAAGAGTGGTTTGAACTGCACAGGTCATACTGGCTAGATCTATTCTCTGAGGTAAGACTACTTGAAATGTGCCTTCTCCAACAGGTTCCTTAAGAGAATACTTCTTCCTCCGACATCAATTACTACTCCCATCTTATTCATCCAATTCATTCCCATAATTACGTCCAGAACTAGCCCTGACATAACTATCAAGTTAAGCTTATACTGCCTGCCTGCTATATTCAAGGTTGCCCCCTGGATTATCTGATTAGTTAACAGATCAGCCCCAGCTGAACTTATCCGATAAGCACATTCCAGTTCAACTATCTTTTGCTCATACTTTCTTGCAAATGCTTAACTTATAAATGAATGAGATGATCTAGAATCAAACAAAACGACTACAGGATGGTTGTTGATAGAAAACATACTAGCTATCATGGGCTCTCCTTCTGGGATGTCATCTATGGTGGTGTGGTGCACACGATCTTGATATTGATTTTGCTGCTTCTTGGGAAAAGGACAAAACTTCGCAAAGTGACCCGACGGATTGTAGTTGAAACACGGTCCTCTTACTGAAGTAGCAGCTCTAGATGAACTGCCTTGTCCTGCCTTAGCCTATGGTATCGCCATCTTGAATGGCTTCTGGTTCCTCTGGGTTGTTGGGCATTCTGATTCTTCCACTGTGCTAGCCTGAACCTTGCACCAGGAGCCGGTAGACGATACACAGAATGATTGGCCATCAGGGCTCTTGGCTAGGACGGACCTGACTCAAAGGCCCTCTTGCAAGTCTTTGATGCAGCATACACATTATTGTTCTTTTCTTTCTTCAATCAGTCACTAACGAAGTCATTGAAACCAGTTCTCGTGTTGGTACCCACGTGCTTCATCATCTTGGGATTCAGGCCTCTCTTAAAACTCGTTATCTTCTTGGCATCGGTATTCACCATGTTAGAGGCATAGCGACTTAGATTATTGAATGCATGTAAATACTGAGTCACTGTCTTGGTGCCTTGATTCAGAGATAAGAATTCTCCTAACTTCATTTCTGTCAGACCTGGTGGAATGTAAACTCCACGAAAATCCTCAGTAAATTCCCTCCAAGTAATGTGAGCATTGGGGGGAAACGTGGTGCGATGATGCTTCCACCACATTCCTGTAGGGCCTTGTAGTTGATGAGCTGCATACTCCGTCTTCAATACCTCCATCATTCTCAGTACATGGAACTTATCCCCCATGGTGTTGATCTATTTTTCAGCATCTAGCAGCTCTGCCGCTTCCTTGAAAATCGGTGGCCTGATGTCCATGAAGTCCTTGAAATTGCTATACTGATTTGCCTCATGTCTGCCCTGGTTTAACCCACCGCGGGTGTTGTCTGCAATATTGTAACATCCCAGATGTTAAGAAATAATTAAAACTTGATTATGAAGCATCATCAAGCATAAACATCAAATGACATGCCATAAATGCATTCATGTTGCACATGTTACTTTAGTCATGTTGCATATGTTGCATGTGTTACATGTGTTGTTTAAACAATGTTTCCCATGTAAGGTTCATATGTTGCATTAAACAAGTGTTTTACATGTTGTGTATATGCCTTGTTTCACATGTTTCATAGATTATTGATAGAATGTTTCACATGTTTCATTTAAATGTTGCCCATGTTACTTAATAATGTTTCAATAGTAAATTGTTATGTTGCTTTTAATAATAAAATGCTTTATATGTGTTTATGCCATGTTTGTTTATCATCCAAAAAGATGTTTTATTAGTGTTAAAGGATTAATCATGTTTTAGTTAAAAAGAATAATCACTGGAATTCAAAATCCTAATTTTCAAAAAAATCCCTTTTTGCCCCTTTTGTGTAATTCAAAATCTAAGCAAATTTTGGGGGTGAGCCAAAAAGCAAAATTGTAGATCTTGTCAAGTTGTATGACTTTGGTTTTTAGAGTTTTCAAAGTTTTAGTATAAAAGTTGGAGTAATTTTGAAAAGATTCAAATCTCAAATTTGACCCCTTTTAATTTCCCCATTCCAATTTCAAAATGGAGGCATAATTTGAAAATGGTTTAAATAGCAAACTTGTAGGTCTTACCTAGATGTACAACTTTGTTATTTTTAGTTTTTGAAGTTTCAATATAAAATTTAAAGTAATTTTGAAATTACCAATTTCTAAAAAGTGTCCCCTTTTGAATTCAAATTCAAATTTCAAAATCTAAGCTGAATTTGAAAAATTTTATATTGATAAAGTTGTAGAACTTTGAAAATTGAGCAACTTTTGTTTTTACAGATTTTCAACTTTTATAGAAAATTTGTAAGTAATTTGTAAATTTGAGTCAGTGGCATTTTCGTTAATATTTCAAAATTGGGTTCCAACCACAGGGCGCCACCTCCCGCTCGTCGTCGGTGGCCTTTGGCCATCTTCCAGGCGCGTCCCGTGGCCACCTCCTACTTCGACGTCTCGCGGCAAGCTGTTGCGTGTTACCCGCTCGTTCCTCGGCCGCCCTATAAGACCGAGCCGACGCCGTCCCCCTCTTCCTTTTCGCTGCCCTCGCTGTTAGTCACCACCGAGCACCGCCGCAATTCGCCACAGCCGCTGCACTTTGCTCCAATTCACCGCGCGTACAGCAATGACGAAGGTCCCTCTTCCTTCCCACCATCGCAGCTGCGTTGCTGCTCGAGCTTAGGTAAGAGTCCCCGTGCTCCACCGCGCCACACTGCCATGGCCACGAGCTCGGGCTCGTCGTGGCCATGCGTGTCCCGCCTTCCTCTGCATCCCCTCTTGCTTATGTTGGCACTGCATTAAGCCATTATAGCTCGCACCGATGACGGTTCCCCAATTCGAGCCCATCCTCACCGGAACGACGAACGCCGTCGTCGTACTCTGGGCATTGCGCCGCCCTGCACGTAGCCGTGCCCGCTACAGCCTCACCAGGCGCAAATTCCTAGCCCTAGGTCATCACACGAGCTCCTGCGCACGCGCGCAGGTCATCTCCTCGCCGGAGCCGGCGAGCTATTGTCGCCACCGTGATGCGCCCAACCACCGGAGCCGCTGTTCACGCTGCCGTTCTTGCTCGAAGCTCTAATTCACCCAACCATTAGCCTAGCATGTGCGGGAGACCATTAGGAACTCACCGGTGCCGGTCTAGTTGCCGCAGGCCTTGCCACCGGTGAGCCCCAGTCGGTCAAGCCGCTCCCCTGCCTCCCTCTCACTGGCGAGTGGGGCTGGGTCGACCGCAGCCCGCACGTCAAGCCACGCCGCGCGCTGCTGCCGCATGTTTGGCCCGTGCTCGCCGCTGGACCGCGCTCGCTGCTTGGGCCACGTGCGCGCATGCACTGCACCGAGCTGGGCCGAGCTAGGTGAAGTCGGCCCAAGCGGCTTTTCCTTTTTTAGATGTTTTTGTTTTGTTTAAAAATTGTGCTAACTTTGAAAATATATAACTCAAGCTAGGAAACTCCAAATTGAGTGAACCTAATTTTGTTAGTTTTGTTTTGAAATGTTATAGCTGATAGAATCATAAAATTTACTGTTTGAAAATATTTTGTAAGCAGTATTTGTTACTTAAGTTAAATACACTCTAAACTTGTAAAATGTAAAATAGGAGCTAGAAATATCTAAAAATTCATTATTCAAATTTTGTTAGCTTTGTCTTGGTATGTACTAGCTAAGAAAAATATAAACCTAGATCTTTTGTGAAGGAAAGTTGTACTTAAGTAGATAACTAATGTTTATCCTTTCTAAATGTCCCTTTTATGCTATGCCTTGTTTATCATCATGCATCATGGCATGCATTCCATCATATTAAGCATCACATCATTTATATACGTATAGTGCTTACAATAATAAGAAGGTTCGTGTTGAACAAAAGTTGACGAGGTTGGTGTTGATCAATCTTTGGAAAGGTGTCGTCCATCCATGGTGTTGGTGTCAAACTTGACTTCTACGAGAACTAACCACCGCTGTAACGAAGACAAGCCCCAGACATACAACCACTCTTCTGTTTTATAAATGATTTATTACACCTTAAGTCTAGTGTAATGTGCATTATGTTAGTAGGAGTTGGTTGATACTGTTGCTGCATAATTACCTTGATCTCCATTTATATCCAGATGATATCCCACTAGTATGTGTAGGTCGATCTTTTATGCTTAGTAATGCTTAGACTTCAGTAGAAGTCGAATGGTGATTTCATCGTTCGTGAGAAACATGTTTACCTTTGCTTCTCCTGACCTAATAACAGGTCATGAGAGCATATGAATATGAATTTGGTAATATTAAGCTAAGACCGGGCGGGTGGCTTGCATCATGAAATGAGTCGATGTAGTGCTTCGCCTATGTCGGTTAAGGACCATACCATTGGAGGCATGTCTGAGTTTTGAGACTTTGCAACTTACCGCATGCTCCGGTAAGCCTAAGACATCGATAATTCCATCAAGTGAACAGCTAACCGCGCACTGGGAGTGGAGAGATGGCGAGAGTAGTGTGTACCCTCGTAGCTAAGGGCCAGATTGGAGGTGTATTGTACTCTCGGGTGGCGCTGGACCCGGTCACATTTTGGAGGATCCAAGTGAAGGTTGATTTATGTAAGTTAGAGTCCTACATATCTCGTGTGGTTAGGGATCCCCAGCTAGGAATAATCGGTTCGAATCATCATTGTCCTCGGTTATGGAGACTCGATCACCTGACCTACATCGTAGTTAACAATGGAACATGGTGACCATGGAAAGGAAATGAAGAGATGGATATGAAATGTGATGCTTAATACCAGTGATTGAGATATAATAGGTGCAAATCTATCTATGGTAAGCTTCACCAAAACTGATGCTAAAACTAGTTTAAAGTATTGAAAGTAAGGATCCACTTATAGTAAAGCTTTTCTGCAAAACTCCTCTTTTCTATCTCTACTACTTCCTTTAAAGCCAGTATATCCTTGGAGTCTTTTCTTTTCGTCGGGTAAGTCTTGCGGAGTACAATTGAGTAATCAGGGTTTGTTAAACCCTGTTGCAGGTACTGACTAGTGCTGTTAACCGGGGCCATGTCAGCGGGCTCGATATGATTTGGTTGTCCTCTCCTGACTTAGGTGCTCTACCTAAGCTGTCTTCTGTAGTTCTACTCGACTTTCGTCATTTAAGTTAAGTTTGTAAAAAGTTAACTTAATCATGATTTGTAAATCTATTGTTGTTATTCTTTCGCACTCTGATGTAAGTTTTGTATCAAATGTTGTAATGTTGTAGTTACTCCTTTGTTGATCCTGTGTGAGTTATAAACTATGGATGATTCGGGTTTCCTGAGGACACATGTATGGTTGTTAGAAGTCTTTAAGACAATGACAAGTATATGTGGGCCATATAATTTAGGAGGTTCTGCCACAACAATATTACGCAAGGCAGCCTCCATATTTTGCTGCATGCACTCCATGTTTCGCTAGCTTCCAAGGAACTGTGCAAAGAACTACTCCGCGGTGTACGATGGAGGAGGAGGTGGTGGTGGGTCATGGGTCTCGTTCCTAGTGGCACTGCCACCTACCTCAGCGGCATCATACACCGTACGGCGAGTGTTCGACATCTACATATTTCACCAAAAGTAATTATTAGGCGATATTGTAATAACTATAGTCGAATGAAAAATTATGCCGTACTGAATTCACTGGAGAGAATAAATTCATACAATAAAACAGAGGTACAATACGTCATTCCAATTAACACAACATCACTAATTAGATTACTTAAGCGTAACACATCGCGTCCATTACAACCAAAGTGCCAGCATACATACACTGGACTTTTGACGTTCAGATATCGTCACAAACGCATCCAAGTTTTCCAACATTAGATCAAGGTCTTAGTCTTTCTACTCAAGAGTACATGCCAGATAAACCAACCATGCAAAAGATTAGCACAAAAGAAACCCTAGTAGCTTGCGCACAACTACTAGCATACTCGTCGTGGTTGCTGTCTAAGTCAGAGATGTCGCCATGGTCACCATCGTCTTCATCCTCATCAGCCAGGGCTTCTGGCTCTTTGGGATCCTCATCCTCGTCCAAATCCATCTCTGCTGCGCCAGGAGGAACGTAAGGGTGGAGCTAATTGTGCAGCTGATGAACCTCCTCGTGCAAGTTGTCGTTGTATTCCTCTGCATTGGCCAACTACTGCTCTAGCTCAACCTGTCGAGCTCTCGGAACATCTTCTGCAGACCAGGCTTCATTCCTCTGATGAAGCACATAGATCAACATGCGCTCAGTGTTCCTGTTGGTGGTGGTTAGACGATGAAGCTGCTCTCTTAGTGCACGGACATCTCCCGCAAAGACTCTAGTCCTCTAGGTCGCCTGATCCATCTGATGGGTCAACCGAGCCATCTCTGCATTGAGCCTCTCAATCTCAACGTCGTGATCGCTGTGAAGCTGATGTCTATCATCGTGGGCTTGGCCAAGAGCACCAGACACACGTCTCAGGCTACTTTCTACTCCATCCAAAGTCTTCATCACTGCGAACATGACACTCATAGCATGGTTGTCACTACTCTGCGCTTCTACTGTACTAATCTCTAGAGGTCTTCCTCTGGCCTGCTACCAAGAGTCAGTGGAGGGGTTGCCCCTCGAAAGACTCTAGCCATAGTGGTTGCCAACTCCTGAGGAAAATGATCTATGATGTCCCTCAGGATCCCAAAAGCTGCCCTATCAGCTGCCTCCTCAGCGGTCCTACCAGTGGGCTCATAACGCCAACCAGTCCACTTGTTGGTATAAATTAAGTGCAACTAAAATATGAAGGATTCTGCAAGCGCATAGAACATACCATTGTAGCATTTTACCGGGAGTAAACCAGGTATCGTTATTTATATTTTACCATAAGGAAGCAAGGGTTAAAGAATCTGATAATTCACCATCATGTATCTACTAACCTAGTAAACCATCTAGACTATAGCGAGGGTAAATGATATATGAAATGATAGGATTTATGTAATATGACACACATGGGATAGGTCACTAAAGATATACAACTAGTTAACTTGGGAGGTCAACGGGTGATGTAGATTCCTATGATATTCTTATCACATGGTAAAGGTATACCCAACTATGCTAAGACTTACCACACTCTTGTGCACTTTGGGATGCCAATAGACAGGAGAGAGCACCACAAAGGATACCTCTACTGACGTGACTACGGTCCTAGAATTTAAGAACCTGCTCGATAGATATGGAGGGGGCTGTCACCTCCCGTAACTACCATATGGCTAGGGAACAGGGTGTACTCATAGGCAGAGCATCGTGTAAGCACCACGCTTACACGAGGCTCGGCTACCTAGCCTAGTCGACAGACTAGAAGGCTAAGCTCTCTATGAACTAGCACACAAAAGGAATGATAAACTCAACTAGCGAGATATATTCAAAGTAAACATAGCCATGTAAATAAGAGAATAAGTATAAGTCTTACAGAATATTGAAGTGAAGATACAAGGCTTTACCAAGCCTCCATGACTAGATCTGAAACCTTGAGCAAGATCCCAACTCGACCCTCTCTCCCAAGATACTAATCTACTACATTGAAGAAGCTAGACCTAATCCTCTAGAGAGGTCATCCTTTCATGGGACACCTCTGACCTGATCTCGGCTAGGAGATAATGAATTAGGGTTTAGGGGAATGCCTACTCCAGGGGCTAGGGGCCTTGCTTATACAACCCTCTAGGAAGCACCATAGCCCTCGAATCAAACCGACCTTGATATATGATTATTATTGATCCTCAAAGGCGGTGGAGGCATGATCCGCGAGACGGAGCCTGATTGGCTCTGCAGGTGGGGCGGGTGCCCCCACCCCTTGGGCGGCCACCTGGCTTCTGAGTCCGTTTTGCCCCCGTTTGTTTCCAGAGTCTTCTCGTACCTTTCAGATTATAAAAAAAGTTATGCGTAGCCCTTTTGTCTCTATGTAGACCTGACATGTGAGCCTTCCTTGGTTCTTTTCAGCTAACACCCTGCAGAAATAGGCATTCACCAAAACTTATGGAATTCTGTCAGTAAAGCCCCTATATCTAAGTGGTAATTACATTTAGGTCCTTTTTCATGTTTCGTTGATGGTTAAAATTGACACTTATCTACCATCAACACCACTCACATGCATGCACGTTCCGTACGTTCTCGCAAACTTAGAAAAATAACAATTACTAGCGGTATAGACGGTGGCATACAATGGTCTCTCATAAATACGTAACTAATACATACTACACGATAGTGCTGTTATGTACCTATAGAAAATTCACTTCAGCCCAAACCCTCATAATATGAATAATATGCATGAAAGCAGTAAAGTAATCTACTCGCTCTACACGCATCCCCAAATACGCGTACAACGGTAGCAACTACCCGAACCATCGTCCGATTGACGACATCGTCACCACAGGACAGAATTTCCCACACATTGGATACCCTCATATAAACATGCGTATAACATGTCCATAATTCGGCATCATATAAGCACTTCCCTAGATCGGCAGTGTTTTCGATCATGCTCTCACAATTCTCACTTACCGAGGCGTAGAGGCAAATGATCTAAACATTACCACTCAAGCGAATGGCACTTATACAATAGCACGCCGTATGAGGAACGAAATAGAAATATAATGCAAGAACCCCCAAGTTAGTACTTAAATAAGCCACCTAGAGTCCTTAACTGGGCATAAAGGATATGACTACTGACACACTATTAAGTTGTAAATATCAGGTTTAACCACTATTTTGTTTTAAATACACATGTGAATAGTAATCTTCTAAACATTGCTCCGATGCCGGCTGTAACAGAACCAACCAATTATATGAAATTAAGTAAGAAAACCACCAGCCAAAGCAGATAATTTAACAAACTTAAGCTCGTATAACCCGGTAGTCCGTGAAACTATGAAGGATTTCAAACCAACTAACATACAAATCAAGATCATATAAGTTTAGCAGCCACAGTCAAATATTACATAAAGTTCGCAACGACAGTTGAATACATCGGAGTTTAGAACATAAAGTTATTACAAACCAAGTTCAAGATAAAATAGCGGAAGCCAAATATTTCATAAACCACACCCACACACTTAGTTCAATTACAGTGCCAGGAGATAGTCATTTCCCACAAAAGCCTTAGGTAAGACATACAAAGTGACCATTGCCCTTAGTCCTAGTTGTTGCCCATCGCCGGATATAGGCAGTTGATACAATAACCGTAGTACATCTGATCATCTGCAACAACAATGGGAACAACGCCCTAAGTACGAGAAATTACCCAGCTAGACTTACCCATCTTAAACCAAAATAAAGTGACACCAAGGAGGATGCAAGACTTTCTTTTAGTGGACTAGCTGACTCATTTGCGAAAAGCATAAGCTATCATGACTAAACCATTTTAAGAAATTTGCATCATCTTTATTATAACCTATCAAGCTAGGTAAGCACCTATGATATAGCAATCACTTGATTAACCAATAACATCCTGTTACCACTTGAATTTAGCATTTCCAACATCATCCATATAACTATCAGTGTTCCATTATCATTACTATAATGTCGTAACTCAAGTCAAGTGCTCACTATCCAGGAGCGATGGCGGTTCAAATCGATTTCTAACTAGCTGGTGATTTATTCCTCACACAAACCATACTCACCCGCTAAAGTGAGCTACAGATCACCAATGACACTTTCCAGGTAAACATCGTGGGGGTAACAATCATGGACCGCACTATCCAGGGACCGCCCGACTGCCAGGACGCACCTTGGGCTCACTCTTCACGTCCTCGTCTTACCCCCTTTGACACCAGTCTGCCAATCCGAGTTTATCCTGGCCTAAAAAGTGTCACTAGTTTCATGGTTGAAAGGTACTTTATTTGGCCACCTAAATGTGAGGCATGCATTTAACATGACAAAAAGGACAAGCAACGATCGGTGCTTAACCGACACAGACAGAAAACTAATAGCACCCCATAACCCTGTCTGGTTGCCTCCAAATTTTCTGTCCAATCTCCAATTATCCATCAACACATGGTTATTTTTAGGATTTCATTCATTCCATAGCTAAAGCATTCCAGTAACCACTTATAATTGTTGGTGACTAGAAATCACCGATCGCTACCGGTCTAAGCAGGGCTAAGAAGTTTTTCCGATCTGAAACCTATCAGGATAAGATGATTGTCAGGTAGGCAAGGATAGTAATAAATGCATCAACGGTTTCACCCAACTCCTATAACTTAATGCAACAATATACATACTCATATATAGAAAGAATTTCTTTTATAAGTAGGAGACTTAGAATGCTCCTGGGCTTGCCTCGTTCGAAGGAACTGGGTTGGTGGTCCACACACTCAGGTAGATCCTCTTCTTGCTCGTCTACCTCAGACACCTCCTGTGTCTGAGCTTCTTGTGGATCGGATCGGGTCTGCTCCTCCTGAACTGCTACTGGCAACTCCTCCTACGATCCTGTATGATGCAATTGCATAAGTAAATATGTAAACGGTGCATCGGATGTGGTGATATGCGATGATCATGATGACACGATGTGCAAATGAACACATTAATACTTCATTGGGTGGCATAAAGGTAAAAGTATTCTACAAGGTAGTCAATATCATCTAAGATCAATTATTACTAAAGCATGTCATCTACTGCATTTTCTTCTGCTAATAATTCTCATCTTTTCTGCTAATTAGCATATAACCCTAACATGAGTGCTACTACACTTTACAACACAACCACATTAACTTGTCAAGCAATACCAGCAAGTGATTTGGTGCTTCAAAGATACACCAAAGCTTCATTATTAAACTAATTATCTATAAAGAATATTATTTCATATTTGATTCAAAACTAGGACTACAACAGTAACCTATATTTCTAGTGCATAGAAAAATCTAAAAAAATTACAATAGCATAGTCCTACTCTATGTAGCCTATCACAAAATTTTCATGGAAATTGGATAAGTAAAATAGCCCACACAACAATGACAAGCTATGACATAAAAATGAGCATGAAAATATTTTGTACTATGAAAAGTATCAAACAATAGATTTAGTATTTTTTCTATGATCTACACAGTAAACAAACACTATACAAAATTTATCACATGCATGTTTTATATAAATTTCTCTCTCTAGCAAAAAATAATAAAAATCAGCCATAAATAGCACTTCAACTAGACATCAATATTTTTCCTACAGAACATGCATGACATATATTTTTCATATAAAGTACATCGCACAGGAAGAATAACAAACTTGGAATCATATTTTTCTGAGCTTCCTATGATTTATAATGCATTTTTAAAAAAACAGTAATTACAAGAATTAAATAAAGCTCCACAGAAAAGTATCACAAAATTAACATGCAACAATTTTAAGCTATAGATCTAGTCATGAGGATCACAACAAAACTTATTTCACCATTTTTGAGCCAAAATGAGCAAGTTATGATTTTCCAAAGCATTTACATAATTTTTGAAAATCCATTTTCTAAATTCCTTTTAAAATCAACCGCTGAAAACGCTGGGTGCATCCGGTGTAGTGCACCCGCAGGCGCTGGCAGCTAGGGTCCATGGGTCAACCGACCCCACCTGTCAGCCAAGCCGAGACGGGGCGGCGCTGACCGGCGAAATCTCGCCGACGGCGAGGTCTCTGGCCAGGCCAAGGTCACCCAGATGACCACCTTAACCCCGCGAACTCGATGGTGCATGCATGGTGGCCAGTGGAGCTCGGGAGACCGGTCACCGCCGTGCATGGCGGAGCGGGTGGTCGCCGGCCGGCCTTTCCCGACCAAGAGATGGTCATGGAAAGGGTGATCGAGCCCCGGGGAGCCGAGGCGAGCAAGATGAGCGCAAGGAAGGGAGAGAAGGTGGGGTGGAGAGGAGGAGCCCACGGAGCGAAAATCTCCGGCGAGCTCGGCCATGCTCCGGCGAGCAATGCCCGTCGAAGGGGGCCTGCGCGAGGAAGAGGCGGAGCCCGGAGGAAGATGAAGGCGTCAGCGGTGAACTGCGGTGGCCGGAACGGGCAATGCCATTGAGCGCGTGTGCGGGAGGTGGCGGAGGAGAGCCGCTCGACTAGCTCTGCTGCTGTGGTGGAGTGAAGGAGGAAGGAATGGAGCGAGTGGGAAGGCAGAGCGCGGCGCTGGGCGTCGTGAGGGCGCGCGGGGGGCCACCGGGCGGCCAGGTGCCGTCGGCGCCGACGCATGGCGGCCACGGGGCGCGGCGTGTGGGCGCGGCGCGCGGGCGCGAGCTGAGGCAGGCGCGCGGGTGCGAGTGGGCCGGCTTCGGCTGGTGGGCCAGAAGTGGCGCGCGCGGCCCGTTAAGCAAGGAAAACCCTTTTTCTTTTCTAAATTCAATTCCAAATGTTTCCAACAGTGTCAAATTTCAAATTTTGAAGTAGAAAATGGCATTTTCAAGACTTGACCCTAAAACAAAAGTTGTTCAAAATTTAATTCTCTATAACATTGCTTTAGGGCACATTTTGAAATTCCAAACAGATTTTGAAAGAGAGATTCAATGCCCATTTTGAATCAAAATTCTATTTTTCTAGAATATTTTTAAAAGCAAAATTTGGGGAAATTTTGAATACCAAACTTGCTCCAAATTTTTATTCTAAATATTCCTAAATGATTTGCCGTTATAACCAAACATGGTTTATTGGCCTAGCAAGCATAATCATGGTAAAATTGTATTTAAACAAGCACATGCAACATTCATGTTTCAAAGTGATGTTTCACATGTTTCAACTCAATGTTATACTTATATTACATGTGATTATGAATGCAAGATGATGCTCATGCTCATGATTCGAAATGCTAATGCAATGCTTAACACCTAGTGTGTTATAGAAACCAGGTCTAAGTTAGAAACCATGTCTACACAAGAACCAAGACATGAAGGTATGCGATTGGTAGAGAATGAAGAGAGAATGTATGTGATTGAATAAAAAATTATTATACAGAAACTATCCATTGGGGCCATAGTTTCTATATGTAGTATGTATGAAAATTAATAAGTATAGATAGCATTGGGACTGCCCTTAGCCACCCTCTCCTATACCAACCATGTGATCCGCTACTTGACCTATATGCCAATATGCATGTGAATCCTCTCCGGCCCCCGACTTTTACTTCGTGACTACCGCCGCTTCCACTGACCCCTCCCGCTGCTTGAAATCTTCCAAAGTGACACGCGTAGGGCAGTTGTCGTCTTTACTCCAATTCGCGAGGTGCATGATCAACCCCAGCACCGCGAATTGGAGCAACACCGCTGCCGCGCCGCCCATGGGCTCTCTCACCTCCACGAGGGTGGGGAGATGGGCGTGAACCAGCAGCCTGAGATGCCGCGCGCATTGCTGCCGACGTGTAACGTGTTGTAAGCTACACAAGCTTTGTCTGTCTCTGTCGTCGATCAACCAAATCAAATTGGTCAAGCAAGAAACGACCGTCAGTTCCTTTGTGTTACTAGTAACATGCCCGTGCTAACACTACAGTAATAACAAAAGAATAATATTTTTTAAAAAATAAAGTAAATAGTGAGATAGATTAAGATTCATTCATGCCAAAAGAGATTCATGATAGATTAATGCATGAACTATGGAAAAGATTCATGCCAAAAGAGTTTTCATATAGAGCATGAACTCGGGATATAATCTCTAAATGTAGTACACAGGATCAAGTAAAAACAAACATTCAAACTTAGTATGATTTAAAATAATCATTGCCAAGCTCTCCGTTCGTATAAATAATAAATTGTATACCATGTGTAACATCCGTCTACTCACAACACTTATTCTTCCCATAGGTCACCCAAATTTACACAACTTGATTCACAAAATACTATCTCTTTAGGCATTAAAATGGATTGCATTTTTCTCATAGATAAACTTGCTGAAGTTTGTAAAATGTTTGACTAACCTGATCATCGTAGCATTGAAGACCACTGAAATGAATTATAGCGAAACACTGCAAGTTATCTCTCCGGCCAATTTGGCTTTGCCACCACACCTCAGGGAACACCCGAGATTGATAGCCATAAGAAGCTTACAGCTAGATAGCAGGCTTTGTAATGATGTGTCTTATTTTAAAGCACCAGTCAGTTCTCAGGCTCAAACTGCTGGAGAAGGCAAGAGGCTCCTTAAGCTGCTGAGCAGGCAAAGAGCAAGTGCTTAACCCCCATGAAGGATTTGTTAAAAGGATAGCAAATTAGCAATATTAACCATTGTTGGAAACTTAGGATCTGAGTAGACCATTACTTGGGTAACTAAAACTTCTACCCAAATAATACCAAAGTTGTACAAAAAATTTAGGTATCTGAAATAATTTAAAAGATGAGGCAAAATCTTTGAAAACTGTACATATGGAACTATTCCAACTGGGAAAAGTTTGCACATAACTTTTTCCATTTTTCTTATAATTATCTCTATCCTAACAGTAATGAGAAAACTATCAAAATATAATACAACCAAATATTTTTAACATCTAAAACCTCACTAATATAATAGAAGGAAATACTTTTAACATCTAAAACTCTTATTGAGAAAATTGATCTGCAGTTTTTTGAAAGATTAAAATGATGTCAGGCACCGTGTACCCCTCTAGCCAAACAGATTTAATTGAGCAATTTATTCAGCTAAAATTAATTAGTACTTGTTTTGGTGACCACGGTGTTTCTACACAACCAACCACTCATAGATTCATTATAATTCAAAATTCCCCTTGCATCACCATATCCACTCACAAGAAACTCAACAAAGGAAAGCCTGGGAGCTAAAGCAATATATGCTTACCATCGAAACAACATTTCATTTTTATACTGATTTGTTTTATGCCAAAAAAAAAGTGAAATCCAATGGCCTGAATGCATAGCACAGAAACTTCCATTAGACTATGGATGTTAAGACAAAGCCTTGATGTCAGAAAATGAGAAAATCCCGTGGATTAACTGCTGGCAGCAGCGAGAAGACATTTGGTTCAGACAAGTGCATTTTTGTGAGGTACATCATGGCAATTAGAATCCAGTTTGATTTTGCTCTATAAGAGTCAATGCATGGCATGGCTTAGCTTCAGTATGTTTTGATATTCTCAGTGCAACAAGTTTTGAACTATGTACAACAAATGCAGATTTGCAGAGTATGTTAACCAAATAACTCCTTGCCTCACCTATTCAGAATACGCAACCATATTGTAGATTTATAATATATGTTTTTATTACATTGTTTTTCTTTTCTTCTTTGTCTTAGGAATAGTTTTTTCTGTTTCGACAAACTCTCTCGCTGATAGGGTTCTGGTTTTCTTATCTTTTGATGCAGTACCAATGATTACGTACCATGTTTTCCAAGTTCTTTTTGTCAAAAATTTTCAATCTTGCAGACCATGAGTAAATGTCAAGTCTATTGCCGAACATAGCAATCATGTACTGCAGTTTTTCATTTTAATCAAGGTTGCAATAATACTTCCTGCTGGCTATTTAGAGGTAGGGGAGTAGTCTACTGTAGAAGGAGCCTCTAGAGAAACATTGGAAAAAAAAACCTTTACAGATGTAGAGATAATGTCACCTTTTGGTCAATTGGATATTTCACAGATTGGCCAAGTGAAAATTGGTAAACCGCTATTAAGTTAATCTTCTTGTGTGTTATATTGAGAAGCAGTTCAGTTCCATTATTTAAAAAAAAAAAATTGAAGACCCCCCCCCCCCCCCCCCCCCCCCAACATCTGCACCAGAGTCTATAATGTGCACCTTCCGTTGTTAATGGTATCTTTTTATTCTCTAGCATTTTTTTCAACCCTTATTATCACCTAAATGATGGTATCCTCCCTCCATGTCTCCCGGCTTACTCCACATTTCCTCTTGCCATTTATATAGGTTTATAACATGAAAAGCTTCAAATGTATATACAACTTATATCTCCCGTTGTAATGCATGGGCATATTTCCTAGTCTATATAATAAGGCCAGTCTCAATTGATAGTTCCATTTTATTGCAATTGTTTCCAAGTATGCCGCGTCAATAAATAATATTTCATTCATAGTTGAAACAATCTTATTCAGTACATAGCCAGACACCGTCCACTTTAATATCCATATTCAGGAAAGTAACATATATTCTACTAAGATCACAGGTTTCAATTGCGAAAACATAGATTTTCTTTCTTTCTTTTGCCAAATTGGCCGAAATTTATATTAGAATTGAAGTGTATTCCCAACTCCTCTTCTCTATCAATATATTTGCCTGGCATAATCCTGCAGCAATTTTCAAAAAAAAAAGTGTATTGCCAACCTCAGTAGGGTCGCAGGCCTGGCCGTGGGCTGCAGCCGTGCGCCCTCTGCTGCAAGCCATCCGGCCGATGCTGGTCATGCTGGCCACTTACGCATCCGGCCGCTGGCTGGCCGGGCAGTGGGCTACAGCCGTGCGCCCTGTGCCGCAAGCCAGCTAGCCGGCCGATCCTAATCATGCTGGGTGATGGCCTTACGCAGCCATCCGCTGGCCGCTGGCATTAAGCAGCCAGGCCCAGGATTTGAGATTGTCACTTAGGTCGGCGACGGCGAGAGACACGATGGAGAAGATCACAACACAAGCTTGGTGCCGAGAAAGACCTCGTGTAGGTTGGTGAGGACGGGGCAGAACGGCGTGAAGAGCAACTTGCGCACTGACGACACACCATACTTCTTGTCAGTTGCCACTTCTTGTCGGTCGCCCACGCGGACGTTCGGCGCTCCCATTGGAGAATGTCAGCGTAATATAGGCTTTTGTGCAAGGATGGCAGCTAAACTGCCTTGTGAACTCCACAATGGAAACAGCCGTAGACGAGGACATGCCATCGCGATTAGGGGGAACTCATTGAAATCAAAACCACAATTGTGTTCTTATTTCTATAAGTTCTCTTTCCGTATTTTTTTTTCTCTTTCCATGTTTTCTTTCTGTAAATTTCACTCCATCGAGGAAACCGGAGCGGGGTTGCCTTCGAAAGGAGATTGGCAGGACAACCCTGGAATCAACAAAGACTGAACAATTCTAGATGTCCTATTTTGCATTTTCCCTATTTTATCATCAATTGCTATTTTGTGGTTTCCTATTTTACCGTAAATTGCGACAGGACGTGAATGTGATTTCTGGTTACCTCTTTTGTGGTCGCAGGGGCACGCACGGGTGCAGGACTATGCATGCGTGGTGATCGTGAAAGGAAAAACAGCAGCCCGGATGTCTGGACGGACGCCTGTGTCTGCACTCTGTTTCCCGCGCATGCGCCTGCACTCCACGGCCGCACCAGCACGCCTCCACCCGCACAAGCATATCACGCGCCTCCACAGGGCCCACGCCACCAGACCGTGCGGGGGGACCGCTCACGCCCCCTCCGCTTCTCAGGTGCATTGCAACGTGTGCAACACCCGATCTATTTTTGTAACATCCAGATCAAACACACTTTTAAAACAACTAAAAAACACTTAAAAGTCATTGCAAGCATATGCAATGTCCAGATGAAACACTTGCAACATATGTGCAAAATATATGCAACATCTAGATAAACACACTAGCAACTTACGTCTGAAAAAAATAGATAAAACATTTGCAACATACCTCTAAAACATTGCAACATATGCAACATCTTATATACTTTTGCTACATCCATATGAAACACTTGCAAACATACATCTGAAACACTTGAAACATATGCTTACAACATGTCAGGCGTGACACTCTAGTGGGCGACAATGGGCAGATCGGGTTGGGAGGCGGCGGAGCGAGGAGTACCACAGACTTGGCCGCCGCAAGCTTCTTCCATTGGGGCACCGAGGCGCGAGGAGCCTCAAGGCGGGCACGAAGTACGGCACGGCCGCGATGCCCTCGCCATCTCTAGCCACAGGAGGAGGTGATGAGGAGGATACCGATACCAGCGCTAGCGATGAGGGCAGGGGTGGGCGCGAAGCGCGACTCTAGCGGCGAAGCCTGGCATCGCGGAGGCGGGCAAGGGTCTCGGGCGGAGGAAGTAGAGGTGGTCACCGTTGGCGGCGGCGGATGGGGAGCCGAGCTTGCGGCGAGTGCACGAGGCAGAGTGGGAGATTTTTCTTGGAGGCAGCGTCCATCCGTCCGGACGCCTGTACCGCAGCATTACCAATAAAAAAGAACCATTGAGACAAAATTGGAAAACCCGTGCCGTGAGGAGAGAAAAATCACCGGACATTGCTTGGGCCGCGTGCTGCTTCATCTTACTGGCTAGATGTTGACATTTGACGCTTTTTAAATCATACAGTACAACACAGACATTCACAACGCACGCATACTCACCCTATGACCTATGAGCATCTTCAAAGACTGAGCGGCAAATCCTCAAGACTGATGAAGTCACGAAAGACGCCTCGTCGTCAACAGGAATGCCGCCTACTACTGAAAGCATAACGCCATTAAATCCTAGAATATTCGTTACGAAGGCTCTTGTAACCACTATCTACATGTCTTTTTGCACATTTGATGCTTTTTAGTTGTAGAAGAGATAGAGATTTTGTTGCCAGAAATTAAGAGGGATTGGAAAGTTATCCAATAATGAAATGAGAAGAACTTTCTGTCCCTTATTTAATTATTTTCATGTCATCAAAGTTGTTGATGGCAACCTATTAAATGAGAGTGAAACTCTCATTCAAAGTTCCCTAAACAAATCTTCTGTATGACATAAAGAAGAAGTTTTCAACTTTCGATGATGGTTGTACGCACATTTGATATAAGATTTGTTTCTTGGTTAGATTTATTATTGTTGGAATGGGTAAACTATGGTAGCACAGAATTCACGTGTCAACAAGTAAGTAGGGCGCTTGACCTTAACGTGGTAGGACTCTGTTGCATTTAGAGAGAGGGTGGGAAGAAAGCTTGCTATTGACACCATTGCTTGTGTTGAAGAAGACCCTTTTGATTCAAAGAGGCGGCGGTTAAAAACCATTCTTTGACTTTGGAGTTCAAAATATAAAAACAGTTCTCATTTCTTTATAAAAACAGTTCTCATTTCTTCTTGTAGTCGATTGGTTGTCCGTTCATTTGCTTCTGTTTATTTGCCCTATTTTTCCTCTCTTTTCCTGCGGCGAATGGATTGGGTTGGTTCCCTGGTCAAAACCAAAAATACTAACCAATTTTGTGTGGTTTCATTACAATAGATAAGTGCTAACTTATGAAATAGATAAGTGCTAACTAAGCTTTATAGATGGGAAAGAGCCCTGATTCGATATGGAGTGGAATATTCAGGGAAGCTATTGTGGACGTCAGGGGTAACTCCTCTACGCAACCACTTCCTTGTCTTTATTCCCTAGCCAGCCTATCGGGATATCTCGACTTCTCTCTCCTTAGCTCATTTCATGATATGTATTGGGTTTCAAGAAGTGTGTATGTCATGGAAGGAAGGTCTGAATGAGCTAGTTTCATGTTGTTTGAATGGCATGGTATGATTTTTGACAGGAATTCCGTTTTAAGGCAGCTTTAAGCACCCTACATAGCTGTATAGAAAACAATTGTTTTTTAGCGAGCATAAAGCTTCAGCACAGGCTATGAAAGAAGCCCTCATTCCTCTCTTCTTCCCCCTGCCCCTCCCTTGAACCTTCAACAAGGAGGGGCCTCGGCTCCCCTTTTTCAAAGGAAAAGCCTACTCATAAGATAATAAAAACCCTAAACCAACCATCTAGCCTAGTTTAATAGTGCAGACTATACTCAATTCCATTAGGGTTATAATCAAGTCATCCTTATTGTCCCTCTACAGAATCGTACATGAGATTTTCACCTCATACGGCTCCTCGTTCAATTCTTTTGAAGGGACCCTTTTCCTCGTTGACACGCAATTCTGGCAGTTGTACTTCTAGCACTGCTGTCACCATATCATCTTTCTTCTTCATGCAACTTGACCCCAAGGTTTTCCTAATGGGAGTGAGGAAGCAGAGATTTCCACTCGATTCCACTGATTGAAAGATCGGGAGGGATTTCGCAATGTGAGAATGAAATATGCAAAAGAGAGTCGTTGGTATTTCAATCAAGTTCAACTAGGAAATCATGCTAGTAAGAGATAATAGATCATTACCAATAACATAGAGTGTAATGGAAAAAGAGTTGGAATAGCCTAATCCAACATCATTCTAGTTGATACGGAGGAAGTAGTCAACCGTCCTTAAATTAAGATAGCAATATCATGGTTGTCGTGGATGAACACCACAACAATAGCAGCATCACCTTCACGGTATTCATATGTACAGGATGAGAATGTCGTGCACCTAGAGATGACTACAGGTACTCGAATGCCGACGGGTTTTGCCCTATTAAGATAAGGGTACGGGTCAATTTCTCTACCCATGGGTTTATTAACGGGCAAAAAGACAGACCCAACAGATTTATAGGAATGGATCTAGGGGTGCACTACCTAAACCCGCAAACCCATGGATTTTTTTAAACTCAGTCCATCATAGCAGAGAAGCACGTATCAGTCTAGAACACCCTTTCTTAACTAAGCTAGTCTATTTAGCGACTATATGATATGGTTTACGCATCCAAAACCTAAAATTGTCTCACTCCTTCCCCCTTCCCCAACCACCACACGATGGCAGTGATAGGCATCTAGATTGCACATTTGCGCTCGAGCTTGCGCATAGCACCGCATCAAAGAGGGTGGATCCCCAACTAGTTGATATATGTATGTCATTGATATATGAACTATGGTGGTTGGCTATTGTATGGTTGGTCAAATGTGTTTCACATTTATGTTATCTTTCATTGCTCTATGCAGTATGCATACATGAGTATATATATGGCAATTCTAAATATATACTACACTACTATCAGTTGACTAGCAGTGACATGGTGTGCCTACTCTTGCGGGCATGGACAACTAGTTGGGTACGCGTGATCCGAGTGCGCATGGGTTTAGACACAAAATTAAACCCGTGACGAGCCACGAGTTTTTTAATGGACAGATTTTGGGCATGTTTGGCAGGGCTCCTCACCGGCTCCGGCTCCTGCGAAGGAGCCTTGCCAAACGCTTTTCGGGAGGAGCTGTTTTTCAATAAAAAGCAGAGGAGCCGGAGCCGAAGCCGTTTTAGAGGAGTGGCTCCTCCAAAATGGCTTTGGCTTATCTGGAGGAGCCCCTTAAGAGGAGCCATGCCAAACACCCCCTTTATATTTGCGAGCATAGGTTTGGGTTGGCAAAACCCAACTCGTCGCCATCTCCATATGTGCCAGTGCTATAGCACGTGTGCCTATCTTGGGTTTCATAGGGAGAGTAAGTGGAGGTGGTAGCCTGGATTTTGGATGATCAAACCAATGCATGTCCCTCACAACCCCACCTTCACATGTATATAGACTCCGTTAACAGGCTTTCATGTTAGAGGAACCAATGCAAGGGTCAACACAAGGCTGCATCACTTACAATCTATTCATAATAAGCCACAAGCACATATAAACTATAATCTAGACACCACGTCAACACTAAAAGCTTACTACTAATAACCAAGCCACAAGATGGACTAGAGAACTTGGGATGAGTGATGATCATGTGCAAAGGTATGCCACAACTATTCGTCTATCAACAAGGTAGCATGTAAGTCCACTTCACAGAACATGGCGTCAAATGCGAACCTGCAATGCAAAATACACGACAGGTAATAAGGATCTGGGAACGAGCGAGCCGCTCGTTTGGCCATCAACGCGAGGCGCGTGCACAGCCACCCGGGTTCGAAGTCCGGTGCCCACTTATTTCCGCTCAAGGAGTGGGAATAGGGAGAAAACTCCTCTTTCAAAAAAAAATGTAATAAGGATCTGCATCCACTAGCAAAGCATGAAACAAGCCCCTCAAAACTCTAGCTAAGCAATATGGGACAGGCGCATGGCGCTCTAATGGTTGAAGGTGCATGGGGGTTCATTGTTTGTGATGAATCTGGAGGAGTTGCATCGGCTGGAGCTGGCAATATGGGACAGGCGCATGATGCTCTAATGGTTGAAGCAACAGCATGCCTCAGGGCGCTGGAGCTTGCTGACCAATACAGTATCGTATTGAGCTGGAGACGGATTCAGCACAATTGGAGGAAGCCATCAGAACATGTTCTAGAGATCTCGGCCCCAGCAGAACGATTTTCAAAGCTATACGTCAGCTTCTTCTTTTGCGTTTTAATCTTTCGGCTTTTAAGCATGTACCCCGTTCATGTTACTCGTCTGCGCACGAGGCTGCTCACATAGCTAGAGTACGGGATCCGGGCCAGGTGCAAGTATGGACGGATGACCTCCCTAGCCGTGTAAACGTTGCCGTAGCTCACGCTTCAGTTGAGCTATCTTTGAATAATACAATGTGTGATCTCCTCGCGCCGCCCCCCCACACCCCCCCCCCCCCCCCCCCCCCCCCCCCCCCCCCCCACCCACCCCACACCCCCAACCCCCAAGCTTGTGCGTGCTTCATCTCCCTTGCATGGCCACAGCAGTTCGATCTGCGAACAATTAAAAATAGCTGTACAAAGCTACACCCCATAGCACATTAGCAAAGCGATTGCAAAATTCTAGATCCAAACAAGATGATTATTGATGTATATAAACCAGCATACGGATCTGATAGCTCCATCGGTACACTTCCAAGGAATAAAGACAAACAAACATGAACAGATATTTTGTTATCTCCGACAACAAAACAGATTCGCAAAAATACTTATTACAGCACCATGAATGGACTGCAGAAATAGGATCACATCGCCCCTGGCTCCTAATATACCATGCCATGCAATATACCGGCAATGCTTGGGTACTATGTACATGAGCACCAAGGAGAGCTTTTCCTGACTTGCTTTTTTCTTCAAAATCTGAACAGAGGTTTATTGCATGAATTGCACTCCTTTATATGGTAGCAGCCTCTGTATTATGATATGAGGCTGCTCTGGATGCGCTTCAGACTGGGACAAACCAAACGGAGTCTGCCAAAATCCAGAGCATTGATCTGTGTGCAAAAAGCTTTGCTTAGAAGACCAACATAAAACACAGCACACAGGATTGGACTTCTGCACAAAATATGTTAAACTTACCTTTGGACAAGAATGCACATTAAGGATCTCCAACGCACTACAAAGGGATATTGCAGATTCTAATTCCTCCTCTTGCAACATGGTGCATGCCTATGAAAAAGTGAGATTGCATCAATCAGGTAGATGAAACAGTAGAAGATAAAATAGCACACTACATATACTCAGCAAAAGTTGAAACTACATGCCCAACATTTTGTGAAATTTGTCGATTAAAAAAGCCAAGAGAGACAAACCATGGGCTAAACCTAACTCATTTGTTGCAATTAAATTAACACTATAAACGTGAGAATAAACACAAACAGCATTGAATCATTCGTCTTGTGTAAGAACTAGTCATTGCTGGTCAAAAACATCAAAGCAGAATGTTGCTTGAAAAAAAAAAGTACCAGAAGTTGGAGGTTGGTCAATCTTGGACAATCAAGCTTCAGCACCTCCAGTGAGCTACAGTTGCTGAAAGAAAGAAATAACTGTTGTAAGAGAAATTCATTGGTTACCAGGGAGTCCTGGCATCCCATTAGCAACAACAAAAAAAGAGTCTTGAAAATGTTGCAATGTTTTTAAAAACAAATTAAAAAAGAGACGTGCATAGTACACATTAACCTAAAAAAATTCAATTTCAAATTCATCTTTGATACAATATTCAAAAAACACAAGTGGTACTATTGGCACATAATAAACAAGATAGATTGCGTGATTGTCTATTTTGATCCTCGACATCTCGTAAAAATGTGACATTGCACTTCTGCTGGTTTGTTTGACTTCATTCATGTGGACTGCATACATGATTTTAAACATGCTATATCTGCTAGTAGGAATGCCCGAAACTCTAGATATGAAATTCACCCAATCGTCATAAATACAAAACCAATACTGCATAACACTGGAAAATGCACAAATGCACATTGATGTTACCTCAAGTTTAACATGAAAAGGTTGGAGCATGTTAAATCCACTTCCTTCAAGTTGGTCGAAAGATTAAGATTAATTTTGGACAGATGTAGAAAGTTTGCTATTGAAGGAATAACAACTTTCTTAATATTAGGGCACCCAGTACAACTGAGAACTTCAAGCAGGCGACCAGATCGCTCACTGATCTCTTCACTCTTGATTGGTGAAGAACTAGGTGGACAAAAGTCAACTGGCATATCCACAGAACTGCTATCATCGGACCCACACACCAATTCTTGAAAGTTTGTACATCCGTTCAAATTCACATTAACCAAATTAGTACAACAAGCAAGAAGATCTTCTATCGCATTCTGTCCAATGGATGAATAGGACAGATCTAGCTCAACAAGTAATGGAAGAGCACCCTCTCTGTAGAGGGCATCTAATGATGAGTCGCTGAGGTACTTGCACGCTGAAAGTTTTAATACCTGCCAAAGGAGAAACAGATACCATTACAACAGAGTACATCACTACACTCCATTTTGTATGAACAAATCCGTTATTATATCTTATCATTCAAATTCCAAAATTACTCCTTTTCAATTAATCACATGTAATAAAAAAAACCTCGTATAAGAAACAGATACTAATAAAGTGAACTCCCAAAGCTAATTCAATCAACAATATTAAGATCTTAGTCATTTTCTGTTTTCCAGATCATATTTAAAATGAAAAACTATACTAAAACATTTAATAGCATTGCATACATGTACATATGAATAAACATTATGCAGTTATGCTGCATTATATATTTGCATAGAATAACAACAGCTAAAACAAGGTTCCATCTTAATGTACCGTATTCCAAAATCTGCAACATAAGCGTTCCAAGCAGGAACACAGTCAAGCTTACCTTCAACTGCGGGCAACTGTCAAAAACAGGCTTCAAGTTGACCAAAAATGTATAAGACAGGTCAAGCAAGGTCAGCTTATGAAGGCAATGCAATGAAGACAGTCCATCGATGCCAATGGATAGGCACGATGACAGGATAAGATATTCAATCAGAGGACATGCCTCTGCCATTCGAGTCAGTGAATCATCCACAAGCTGCCTGAACATGCAAAAATAGAATGAACACAGCAACTGTAGGTAGCGATTGATGACATAAAGCAAAAAATACTGGAAGTGTGGCACAACCTGCAGAAAGAGGCATCTAACGATGTCAAGCGAGGGCAATTGATGGAAGCCTCAGAAAGCACACCACAACCCTTCAGCTCCAATATGGACATATTTGGGGCCTCAATGCGCAGAACACTTAATTTTGGACAAATTCCCAGATTTAGGGATTCAAGGCCCACCTACAAAAGAAGCCATTAAATCATTGTCGGAATGTACATATATGCTGAATGAGTGTAAGAAACTGAAGGGGCATAATTGCGTCTTTGCTTCAGTTTTGTGCCTCAAAATTTGCTTCCCATCTATATTATAATATCCTTTCAATTTTAGAACTGAAAACCTAACTAGCTTTTTTTACCAGAGCCACTTTCCCCTTATCTTCATCATTTAAACAGCTGCCAAAACTCACAAGTTCATCGTGACAGAATAGTATTCTAAAACCAGATCATGTAGCCCACAAAATCACCATAATTACTCTCCTACACCCAATCCACTAGGTTATGAGTATTGCAAAAATGAGGAAGATGGTTTAGCAGGTTTGTTGGTTATAACTTATCTTTTCATCATTCTAACAATAATTGTCAATAACAGCTTAGTTTTCAAGCCTGTATGCATCAAAAGAGAAGCATTGCATGCTTTCAAGCATAGAAAACAAATCTACTGAATTCAAGTCTCAAAAAGAAAAGTTTTTTACAGGTCATAGTAGAACATCAATGTCACTGTACTCGTTACAAGGTCAATGAGGTGAAGTACATGTCACTTGCTTGAGTGTAATCCAATAAATCAAACTGCAAGCCTAATAATGAACTGGCACCTCCTAATTAGTAACGTGAGAATATAGTGACACATGAACAGTGTACCAGGTACTTGTAGCACATAGTGGTCTAGGGACAAGCATCCTCTACTCCAGTCTCTTCTTTCACTGCTCTTGTGGAGCATTTATAAGATTAATTTCAAAAACCTGCTACTACTTTGATATTTGTTAACAAATTTATAGCTACAATTTTATTGACACACATAAACAAACTACAACTTTATCAGCAAAACCAGTTGTTGTCACTGGGCCCACCTTCAATCTCAGTGACATATAACACTACTCATTCCTAATCATTCATGCCACTGCCATTGACAGGTGGGCCCATGGCGTCAGCAACAAGTTGTAATGAGAAAGTTATAGTTCCATGCAGCATAGTAACAAAATAGTTGTAGTTTTCTGAAAATATACATCAAGACATGTAGTTTTTTGCAACATATGTCAATAGGTGCAGGTTTTTGAAATGTACATATATATGAAACTACAATAAGAGTAAATATAGGTTCTCTTCCAAGGCTTGCCTAAAATAGGCCACACACCAATCATATTTCTTTTGAGGTACTCAGTAGAGACAATCTCTAGTTCTCTACCTAATATCAGCACACAAGTTCACCGACACTCCAACAGTCTACACATTCACACACTGCACCTGGGAACCAGAAGTTATCAATAGACTTACTGGACAGAATGCTGCACTTTGAAGGTGATCACAGCCATCAAGATTCACATGTTGCAAATTTGGGCACGAGAGTCTTAAGAATGTCATCGAGCGGCAACCAGCAAGAGAGAGGCAGGCCAAAGAACTGCTATTCAGTTCTACAATGCTCAAACTCTGTAAAAGGAGAAAATGGCATCAGAATTTCAGTATAACGAAATAGATTGTCACTAATATCTTGAAAATACAAGAATAATAGGAACAAACAGAATGCAAGAACTATGAAAAAACGATAACAATGCACAAGTTGGAATAACACTCGTGCATTTAAAATACATTAGTTATGGCACAAAGGGCAATGACCGTAACACTGCCATACCTCACAGTTGTCAAGGATCAATGATCTTAGCATAGGGCAACCACCTCCATCACTAAATACTTCGCAAATCGCATTTGTTAATGACTCACAGTCACTAAGATCCACATCAATCAAGTTGTGGCATTGCAATGACAAACTGGATAAGCTCTCTTGTTTTTGAAGCACCAATTTCTGAAGAAAACACCAACTTAGCACTCCTTCATGTTCAGGAGTATCCAAATAACTCAACAAATGCCATAACAAAATTTTACAAAAAATAGATATAACCTGAAGCGTAGTCGATGTTATGCTAACTCGATGGAGCGCTGAACATCTGGAAACTTTGATGTAAGAAAGCACAGGGCTTCGCAAATTCAAATCAGCAAACCTAAATTGGAAAGATTAAAAAAAACATAAGAAAAATTAACAAAGAAACAAATATAATGCAAAACCAGTCTCTACTCACTTGCGTAAGTGCACGAGACTTATGTTCTTAAGATGTGGTAAGTCCAAAGACATTGATGTCAACAGGCTGCAATTATCAAGCTGTAGTGCCTGCCACAGATGGCAAAGAAGCCCAATTAGTTCTTGTAGCAGGAAGTTTACAAAATTGTACCAAAGAAACAGAATCACTACCTCAAGCAGACGGCTGTAAGCTATTGCAGCCATGGAAGCAGATGTGATTCCTTCACAACTTAGCAGTCTCAAGTCTATTAACATTGGAAGCCTCACGGACTACATATCAGACACCAAAACCAAAAGTACATGTCAGGTATTTTTCTGCTGATAGTTATATGCAGAATTTGTCAGAAAAATGATAAGCAGAGCCTAGAGTAAGGCAAACCTCAAATGAAATGTTGGGGCAGTTTGATGCATCAAGCACAGAAAGACTTGGACATGAGCTAGCTATGTCACGCAGTGTCTCATCAGTAACACAAGAACAAGATGACATATCTAGTTTCGCCAACAACGGGCAAGCTGTAGCAGCTTGGCGAATCGCATTGTCAGAAAGCTTATGGCAGGATTGGAAGTCCAACTCAAGCAACTGAGGACAGTTGAGTGATACATGAGCCATGCCTGTTCGTCTCAAAGACAGTATTTGAAGTTGGGAACATCTGGAGGGTAGAGTAACATGTTTATTAGCTAGATGACACATGAAACCATATACAACAACAACAACAACATAGCCTTTTGTCCCAAGCAAGTTGGGGTAGGCTAGAGATGAAACCCAAAAGAGACGAGAAACAGGGAGACACATAAAGGGACATAAATGGCACAAGACAAAAAGATGTCACAGTTCAGGCACGTTGATGGCCAATCTCCAAGCGCTCCTGTCCATAGCTAAATCCTTGGAGATATTCCACTCCTTAAGATCTCTCTTAACGGACTCGTCCCAAGTTAGTTTAGGTCGACCTCTACCGCTCTTTACATTATCGGCCCGCTTTAGAACTCCACTACGCACCGGCGCCTCAGGAGGCCTCCGTTGGACATGTCCAAACCATCTCAACCGATGTTGAATCAATTTCTCCTCAATTGGAGCCACCCCAACCCTATCCCGAATATCGTCGTTCCGAACTCTATCCCTCCTTGTGTGCCCACAACACCAACGCAACATACGCATCTCTGCTACACTCAATTGCTGGACATGTCGCCTTTTTGTAGGCCAACACTCAGCACCGTATAACATCGCCGGACGAATCGCCGTCCTATAGAACTTACCTTTCAGCTTCTGAGGCACCCTTTTGTCACAGAGAACGCCAGAAGCTTGACGCCATTTCAGCCAGCCGGCTGAAATTCTATGCCTAACATCTTCATCAATGTCTCCATCCTTTTGTAGCATCGACCCTAAATACCGAAAAGTATCCTTCTTGGCCACCACTTGCCCATCGAGGCTAACGTCTCCCTCCTCGTGCCTAGTCGCACTGAAATCGCATCTCATGTACTCGGTCTTAGTCCTACTAAGTCTGAACCCTTTCGACTCTAACGTGTGCCTCCATAGTTCTAACTTCCTATTAACCCCCGCCCTACTGTCGTCAACTAGCACCACATCATCAGCAAAGAGCATACACCAAGGGATATCACCTTGTATGTCCCTTGTGACCTCATCCATCACCAAAGCAAATAAATAAGGGCTCAAAGCTGACCCCTGATGCAGTCCTATTTGAAACCATATACACTACCAGAAAAAAAAAATTAATCACCTGACAGATATTCTGAGTGCACGGCACTTCAAAATATGAAGCTCACGCAATCCATCATGATTAACTGTTACTTCTTGGATGCCACTCCCAAGAGAAGCATCGGTTACTGTTAAAGCAGTCAATAATGGGCACTCAGCCAAAGCTAGAAAAAATGCTTCTCCCAGTTGTCCCTTGCCCATTGTTAACGTCTTCAGATGCCTACAAGATACTCTATCCAATAAATACAATAGTAAGACAGAAGAATGTGCTAACATGGGAGAAAATTGGAGGGGAGGACCTTAAAAACATAATTGCTTCTAGAACTAGTGTTTCTGCATTTATGACACCATGCAAATTGAGTTCTGTTACACTCGGGTAACGACGGCAAATATTAACAACTGCAAAAACAACATATTAAAACATGAATAGCATCAGGTAAATCCTGTGGGATCTCAAAAGGTGCCAAATAATGATAAGCATGGGTACATTCTGCAAGCCATAGCCTTCCAAAACAATAGATACTTAGTTTCAAGGAAGAATTCAGTATGGTAATTCATATTTATTGATTAAAAACTACAAATCATAGTCATAATCTTCAAACCAACAGGCTTTAACCTAATCGTATTTCCCTCCTATAAATTTCTAAAAAAATAATAGACAAGTTTGAATTATGAAGTCGATGTGTCTGTCATTTGCAAAAGTGAGGTGGTAGGAAATAAATAGCAAGCACACTATTCTGATTTCCAACTATTGGCAGTAGTGATGTGGTAGATACCAAGAAACTGACTTACAGTTCTGCAGTGATATCCTAGTGTTATCAAATTTCAAACACTTCCAGAAATCATCATGCACACTAGCAGATCGCCACTGTTTGCAGGTAACACCTGCTCTGCATAAATCCTTCTGGCCCAAGAAAGAGAATATCTGCCATGGAAAACCTAAGAAATTAGTCCATTCCAAATCAGGCAGAAGCAATATTTCTGTAGATAAACTATAAGAAAATGGAACTCAGGGCACACCAGGTGCAGGAGATCGTCGGAGAGATCCATTCTTATTCCAACATCTTCAGAATTTCTTGCACCTGAGTTTTCTGCATTATCAACTTGCTCATTATTGGCATCCCTTGGGCTCTCACTGCCATCATTTGGGAAAAGTGACAAGCCAAATTCCAATTCATGTTCTGGGAAACGAGACAGCTTTAAATGAACACATTCATCAGAAATGGGCAAAAATGACGAGTCAGAGCCAAAGGGAGTAGCACTGGCACCAGAATGCAGTGGGCTTTCTCTGCAAAATAAAAGAACCTCTTAAACACAACTCAAAATGATGCATAGACAGGTCATCGATATGGTAATCTCTAATCGCAATGAGGTTTGGATTAACAAGAGAGGAGAAAATTCTCCAAATCTCATTAGTGTTTCCAAGCAGAAACAATACAAATAACTTTCTTCTACTCCCTACTGGATGACTTGTATCATCAAAAACAGATTGCATACAATGTATACATGACAACAAACACTATTCATAGCAAAGACAATTAAAAGCCGTGTCACTTTATTGCTAACCACCATAATACTACTCCCTCCATTCCCAAATGTAGGTTGTTTTAGTTCTTTTGCAAGTCAAACTTTTCAAAATGCACCAACTTGTACAACATCAAATGTAGACCTCTTTTTGTCGTGTGCCCTTTATGTCCCTTTATGTGTCTCCCTGTTTTTCGTCTCTTTTGGGTTTCATCTCTAGCCTACCCCAACTTGCTCGGGACAAAAGGCTATGTTGTTGTTGAATATCACCATGAAGTCTTGATAGTGCATTCATTTGGTGGTGTTATAGAAGTTAACATATTATAGAGGTTTGACTTAGGACAGAACTAAAAGGATCTACATTTTTTAAATGGGGGGAGTAGCTCACAACAACACAACAGTTGGAAACAAACCAAAACAAGCAAGATGATCAATATCCAAAGATATCATATCATACTAATAAAAAAAACTTAAGAAATTGTGGTCCTTGCTTGAGGGCCATAGTAAAATATTAACCCTAAACTACACATGCACAAAAACATGCAAATAGTGTACAAGACTATTTAGAATAATTTCAAAACCACAGAAAAAATGTTCATTGTGCAACATAGGAATGATACAAAAAAGTTAGCACCAAAGTAGTAAACAATATTTAAAAAGCAAAGTGCTATACTTGGATGAAGGACAGACTGAGGTCGAAACACCAACCAAAATCTTATTCAGCATGGCATGATTCATCTAGATCTCTAGTAAGACAAGAATCTCTGACATTTTTAGGAGTGTCTATGGTAGATGACAAGATGTATCTTCATTATATATACTCCCTCCATTCCAAATTGTAAGTCGTTTTGGCTTTTCTAGATACATAGTATCTACATATAATATGTATCTAGGTGCTAGCAAAAGCTATGTATCTGGAAAAGCCAAACCAATTTACAATTTGGAATGGACAGAGTAACTTAGTTTCTTTATTACAAATACAGTTGGAAGGGAAAAAAAATTGTGAGTAAGAAGTCATCATGCAAAGAATCTAAAAATCAGCATATTGCTTTTTTGCCTAAGGACTACAAACTTATTACTGTCTCCCAAGTATGTGATAGAAATATAGTCCTTTCAAATTTGAGTCATATTTACTTGATGGAGCATAAATGCCATGCGGCAATTAGGAAAAGAAGATCAATCACGAGGGGGTAACTAGATTAAATATCCTGCAATAAATTCAACGCAGCCTAGGTATTCAGATCTTCAAAACAATTCAAGTGGCATGTCAAGGCCCAGTAAAGCTTTATACTGGAGTAATTGTTATAGCAGGAAATATGTGCTAACTGCTAACGCACAACATGGTTAGAGCAAGCACTTTCTCCATTGATCCATTTGTTGGTCCTTTATCATTTCAAACCAGGGAGGCAGGGATTACAATAACAACACTTCAGGGAACTGCATTACATCTTTAATACCATTGTTTGAGTGGGCTCAGCATTTCAACATACACGAACATCCAAAAATGAACTGCATAAATTCTCATGCTTGAGTTCAAGACATATCTTAGGTATCCTCCACATACATGCAAAAGAACAAAACCTAAGGTTGCAATTCCACATCAATCAACTACATAATGCATGAAGTGCGGCTTCGTTTAAATTTCACTAGGCAGGTTTTCCTGAAAGTACTATCAATAGGAACTAGAGAAACAAAACATATAAACGAACCAAAACTCCACAGCATGCAAAATACTAAAACTGAGGAGTAACATTCGCATAACTTACTCGCCAAAGCGTCGTACTCTGAGCCGTTTATTTTGCAGGTCTCTGTCTTCATCCTCTACGTCCAGGTTGTCCCACCCAACCTCCACACTGCCACCCGCATGGGGGCCGTCTAGGATACCACCCAACATGTCACGGAAGCCGAGAGAAGAGATGGATTGTCCGCCCAAGGCCCTTTCCGCACCCTGCGAGCTCCCAGCGGCGTCGGGGTTCCACTCCGGCAGAACCGCCGTCCAGTTAAGTGAGCGGGGAGCGGGCTCCTGCCGCGGCGGAAGGTGCCAGCCTCGCCGCCCCAGCGACAGCGCGAGTTCCAGCTCCTCTCGCGCCTCCTCATTCCCCTCTTCCTCGTCACCAGCGCCACCGCCAGCGCCCTGCACGCCCTTCATCCGGCCCCCATCCGCCATGCCCTCAGGCCAAAAGACCAAAACCAAACCCTAGAACCATCCCCGGCGCCATTTCCGGCCGCCCAGACCCGAACGCGCCTCCCCCCACGCGTAACCCGACGGAACTCACCGATTTGACACCACGTCACGGTGAATTCCACCGGATTCGGCCGAACCGACCTGGCCCAGCCCCGCACGGCCCCACCGGTAGTGCTGGCGCGCACGACACAGGAGCGAGTCCTCGGCGAGGTGGGCGGGGGCTGCGTCTCGTCGCGTCCGTACACGTATGCTCGAGTGGGGCCGCACCAGCCGGGCGGATCTGCGCGGCGCGGAGACGGCGGTGGTGGCCACAGCCCGCAGGCTCGCGAGCGCTCGGGGAGCGGGGGGGCAGGGAGAGGGTGCGGGGGATGGTGGAGAGGGACGGCTCGGGACCGAGGGGGGTGATGGGGCGCGGCCATATTGTATTGTATTGTATGGTTCCGTGCTATTTGCCTGACGGGTAGAGCCGGGGTCGTTGGGGCCAGATGCCAGTGAGGGGGTAGTTTTCTGCTGGGCCGTCTTCTTGCGTGGGCTTTGCGCTTGTTCAGTGCACCGCGGGGCCAGGATAGTTCCCCTCTCGATGGGAGAATTCAACAGGGGTTGGGACTTGGCCACTTGGGAGGGGGCTCGGTGTGAAAGGAGGAGTTAATCCGATGACATGTGGGCCACGTTTAGTGAGATCACAGTCGATGACATGTTGGGTATGATAGTGGGATCAGAACGTCAGTGTGTATATATAGGCCTTGTTTAGATGTTGGAATTGGGAGGAGAAGTTGGAATAGTGTAGGTCACGTCGTACTGTAGCAACTTTTGTTTTTATTTGGTAAAAATTGTCCAAACTTTGACTAATTAGGCTCAAAATGTTCGTCTCGCAAAGTACAACAAAACTGTGCAATTAGTTTTTAATTTCATCTACATTTAGTACTCCATGCATGTGCCGACATTTTGATGTGACGGGGAATCTTCTTTTTGCATAGTGAAATTTGGGGTTGGATTTGGGAACTGAACAAGGGCATAGAGTATATACTAGGATTGGTTAGAGGTGCCTAACGTGCGCTTTGACTGCGGATTTGCCCACGAGACAGGGATGGGACGGGTGGACCCCTTGTGTCTCTCACGGGGGTGTGCTACTTGCAGTGTGTTTGCATAATTCTATACCAAGGTGGCCCCACGTGTCATCCAGCTTACTCCTCCGGTGGCTGCGACCACGGTCAGCTGCGATCTTCGCACCGTTAATGTTAGAGGTCGGTGGCTACCAAAGTGGGCCAACAATCGGAGTCACCTGTCAGCATAAACCTAGAACATGCCCTGCCCCAACGATTGTTTAGATAAAAAAAATGGATATGTACCTGTGACACGTACGAATTGAACTTCATATACAATCTATGAATAATGATATTGTATTAAAATAAGATTAACAACAATGACACATTGACGCAATTAGAGAACCATAGAGCATCCAAGAATGGGGTTGCTCACATCGTCGATGGCTACAGTGGCTAACAGCACCACCCTAGGCAACAGTGAGGAGATGGAAGGGGGACAGGATGGACATACGGCCAACATCACCTCCACAAGTGAGCAACCCATTTCCTGTGACACGAGGGTGATTGAACCTGTAACAGTGTCTCATGCTTTCAATGATGATAATGCCCAGTATGCAGAGACTACAGAATCTGAGGGGATGCAGGACAACGCCGCCATCAGTGACTACACTGGCATCACTCCAAGTGAGGAAACTCCTAGTTTAGCATCTCCTGATACTACTTCTAATGCTACTGGTAGTATTGTGTTTGAGGCTACTGCTAGTAATGTGTGTAGGCACGGCACATACAATGCTTAACACAACTCCTATCTCTTCATCTACAGAGCTGGGAACACGCAAGATGGGCGAGGAGGCACTGGCCGGCATGGCCATAGATCTGGGGACGGTGCTCAGACTTCTTCAGGACATTCTGGTGAGCTCCACCCCCCCCCCCCCCCCCCCCCCCCCCCCCCCCCCCCCCCCCCCCCTGCATGAACCCAAACGTGGCTTCTCAATATCTGAGCGATGAGTCCTTAACTATAGAACAACCTAGGCCACCCCCAAATGCCACTCTTTCATCACTAGTGCAAAACCCATCTATAGAGCAAGAACAATCGGCAGGAGAAGAAAATGATCACTACAATTCAGATGAACAACATCTTGCACCCATAGATGCTTTTCTGGAATCAATTTCCAAACCACTTCCCCAGCCTTTGTTAACTCAAAGACCGTGCTAACAAATCTCCAATCCCTGACGAGTTTGATCTATACGCGCAGTACTTCGCAAGACCGATCGAGAAGACCACGATGGACGCCATCCAGGACCTCATCGAGCATGGCGCCTTGATCGAGAAGAAGGGCGACAATTAGGGGGAGGCCACCGAGACTCCAAGACAGGTGGCCTAGGCACAAGGCTTCAGTGGACAATGAGCAATGTTAGCCCCTACTGGTAGGGGGGTTTGGGCTGCACGCCCATTGTATCTGCTCGTTGTCGTTAGAGCCAAACGTGGCTTTGGGATCACTGTTATGAACCTGTTAGGACTTGGTTGCTGTTGGATGCACGCCTACTGGCCATGGAGCCTTCGGCAGTACTGGTTGTGCGCCTGCTGGCCATGGAGCCTTCGGCAGGAAACATGTATGCTCAAGACTTGGAGGGAGAACTTGGACCTGCTGGCAATGTTGCCTTCGGCCCTCCCCTTCTGTACTCTTCGGTCTTTGGGGGAGAATTACGGTCTGCTGGCTCTGTTGCCCTCGACCATCCTCCATTGTGTGCAAGTAGGAAGAATTAATCATTATGTCAGCTAAGAATTGTAACCTACTGTGTTGGAATGTGAGAGGATTGAACGACGGGACTAAGCGAGCATCTGTCTGAAACCAAATACTTTATACTAGTGCTACGTACAATTGTGTGCCTACAGGAAACAAAAAATAGCAACTGGACACATAGTTTGTGATACAATCGGTGCAGATTTGGCGAACAATGTGGCGTTCCTACCTTCTGTGGGTGCCAATGGAGGAATACTTATCGCTGCATCTAGTCATTTCTTCAACATAAGTCAACCACACCTCACCACCTACACAGTCTCGGCAAAGATAACGATGTTAGCGGAGAATAGAACATGGACCATAACCAGGGTTTACGGACCATAGAGCGATGCAGACAAACTCTTCTTTCTCCAGGAGATTACGAACTTGCGCACACATAGCCTCCCAACCTAGTTGGTGTGGGGGTATAGATCCGTATACCCTCATGGCTCCACATGGGCCGCGTTAGACGAGGTGGCCCAAATCGTCAGAAAGGGCCGCGTGAGTCTCCGAACTGTTCGGCGAACCGTGCGGAGCAAGCAAAGACTACTTGACGGTTAAGGAAACCTAGTCGGTTAGGATAGACATCGTGTCCTCCGTGGATACAGGAGTTGTAATCGGCTGGGATTAGATTGCTTAGATTTGTAACCTTAGCCTCCGTACTATATAAGGCGGGCAAGGACCCCCCCAAAACATATCATCACGCATCAATACAATCCACAAAGACGCAGGACGTAGGGTATTACGTAATTTGCGGCCCAAACTTGGATAGATCATGTGTTCCTCTTGCGTCACCATCTAGATCATCGTCTTGCGCACCTCCGCCGATAATCTACTACCATGTGCATACCCCTCGGTAGACTGCCGACCATATTTCGTCGACAGTGGCGCGCCAGGTAGGGAGTGTGCGTGCAGACCCTATGGCGAGCCAGATGGTTAACTTCCCTACTTCCATGGTCCTTTCGGCGAGACTAACGTTCAAGATCAGGACATTCACCTGGACCACCGGCGCTGACGGTCCCGCTGAAGTCGTGGAGGCGGTGCAGACTCCCCCTACGCCAACCGAATCTACATCGACAACGGCGGATTCAATCTCGAGACCAGTCTTGGGGTCGCCTCCTTCGACCACCCGCCGACCGCTTCCCCGCTATCAAGGGAGGCGTCTTGACAATACCGATCTGGTCAAGTCCATCAATCGGGTCACCATGAATGGGAGGCATCTTGATAATACCAATTTGGTTTGAGTCCATCGATCGGGTCACCATGAATTTGGCCAAAACCCCAACCTTAGTAGATTCGATTAGAGATCGATCTACTGAGGATTGCCGTTCCTGACCAGCTCGGGCTGGCCGCCAGGGGTGCCTGGACCCCGATCTCGTGATCACGACAACTCCAGAAGGGAGGACGGTTCGTTACCGACCAGTACCCACAACCGGCCTAAGGTCAGGGGATTACAAAGCCCTAATGGAGCACTCGCCCAACACCTACCCATACGGGTTGGTGAACGCAGCATCTGAGTACGTCGCCCGCATACCACACCTGTTTGTGGATCCCGCCGAGTGTGACCACGTTTCGAATCTCTGTCTGATAGACCTACCTGAACCAGACCACCCTACGTCTACTGTTAACATGGTGGATATTAGGTAGATCGGACATGATTCGCTCTCTATAATCCTGGAAGAGGGTATCGGGTCCACCGAATATCATGGGACTAGCTATACCCGCACCCTCATCGATCCATATGGGCAGGAGTTCTTAGCCTTTCCTCCTGGCTTCGGAGGCGCCGTCTTCGCCGTTAGTAATGACGAGCCCCTCGCGATCGGGAAACCGATCAAGAGAGGACCGCTTGAGAGGAAAGAAACGCCGATCATAGGGCTCGGAGAGTCAACCTGGAGAACGCTAAAGAAGATGCAGCTGATGTAGTCGTGGGTGGCCAGCGTGATATCCGTCGTGATTTGACTGACGCTTTCGACATGTGCGACAACCAGCAGGTTTTCAAGACACAGAGCGCCAACATTGCCGTCGCCATGAACGAACTCAACAAGCTCCCAGAATCCCCGGCACTTGACGCTATCAAGGTTTATTTGAAGGCGGCCATAGTATAGGTCAACGAGAGGCGTACACCTGCTCCATCGGCGTCCTCCACCCGAAGTCATCGCCAACGAGGCCCCTGGCAACGAGGAGGTCCTTATCTTTACTAGGGCCACGACGTGAACTATGAGGCACACCGTCCTCGAGATCAAGGTGGAAGGCACGATGCCGACCAGCATGATGTCGATCAAGGGGGCGAACGTAATCAGCAAGGCGGGCACGACGCACGTCATGGAGGGGAGCGTATTACAAACTATGGTGGCGGCCGTGGTCGATAACGCGGTGCCGACCAGGAAGTGGAGCAGCCTAGAGGTGACCTCATGACCATCTCAGTGCCAATTTGAATTTGACTGATCGCATCGAAAATAATCAAGAAGAGTGTCATGCATCTGAGATGCAACACAGACGGGAATATGATGAAGCACATGGCGCACCTGGCCACGGCTATGCACCGCGTGCTGGCCATATCCCCGGCCTCCGACCATTCACTGATCAGCTCCGTGCTATCATCTGGCCAAGAAACTTCAAGCTCCATGATCTTGATACCTATGACAGAAAGGCTAATCCCGAACAGTGGATAATGCTCTATGAAATCGCTGTCCGAGCAGCACATGGCGATGAAAATGTGATGGCCAACTATTTACCTGTGGTCATCAACCAGTCCATGAACCAATGGCTTCTCAGCCTGAGGGAAGGCTCCATCAACACCTGGGCGCAGCTCAGGAGGGCTTTTATTGACAATTATATGGCCACTTGTCAGTAGCCCGGCAACAAGTATGATTTGAAGAAAGTCAGAGACTATCCGAATGAACTGTTGCGCGACTACATCCGCTGCTTCTCATAAACACGGATATCCATCCCTAACATTAACAGCGATGAAGCTATCTCCACGTTTATCAGAGGTCTCTGCCACCATGATGCTCTCAGGACCAAACTTCTTCGCAAGAGGCCTGACTCTGTTTAGGACCTTCTCACGGTGGTGAAGAAGTGGGCAGATACTGATGAGGCCGACCAGCAGATCAAGGAGGACGTTGGCCAGGCTCCCCGCCCCGACCAGCCAAATCGCCGCCCCAACGATCGGCGCGATGATCAACGTCGTGACGACCACTGTGACAATCAACGCAATGACGATTTTAGGGGGGCGGCAGAGCTGCAACTGAATAGTGGATAACGCTATCAACGTCATCAAACCAGCGCCCAAGCGCAATTATGAGGATGCCTACTCCAACGTCCTTCAGGGTCCCTGCCCGGCTCATCCGGACTCCGGCCATATAATGGGAGATTGCAGGGGTCTGAAGTCTATCTACCACTCTGACGCCCGCAAAAGGCAGTGCGGCGGCGATAAATACGGCGACAAAAATGACTGCCGGGACGACAAGAGGCCTGATGAGGAGGACAAGACCGGAGAGGAGCGCGACAAGGACCCTCGTCACGCTTACAAGGACCCTGATAGAAGCATCCGTAGCATTTTTGGTAGGAAAGTTGCCCTAGAGAACGGGCGATAGAGGAAGCTTACCGCCTGAGCCGTTATAGCCCTCAACAACGTGGACGGAAGAGTTGCCGACCCCAAGTATCAAAACTGGTTGCACCAACCCATTACATTTAGCAGAGCTGACCAGTGGGCCAATATCCCAGAGCTAGGGTGCTTCCCCCTTGTTTTAGACCCCGTCATCAAGAATGTACGATTCGAGAAGGTGCTCATCGGCGGTGGCAGTTCCCTCGATATCCTCTTCTGTAATGCTGTAACTAAGTTAGACATTAAGCCAGAAGACCTCGAGCCTTATGATGCACCTTTATGAGGAGTGCTCTCAGGGCAGACCTCTCAACCTTTGGGACAGATCACACTGGCAATCCAGTTCGGCACTGCCGACCACTTCCATATCAACTATGTCAAATTTCATCATAGCATACTTCGAAGGAACATATCATGTCATACTCGGCCAACTAGCTCTGGCCAAATTTATGGCGATACCTCACTACGTCTACCTGCTTCTGAAGATGCCAACTGAGAAGGGCGTACTCTCTCTCAAGGGCAATGTTCTCATCGCCTACAACTGCGAGAAGGAGGGCTATGCAACTACTGAAGCCCTCGAGCTCTCAATCCACATGTAGCAGTCCATTGTCGATGCTAAGAAGATTCCTCCCGCCGATCTTAAGATTCCCGACAAAGAAGTCACCCGTGCTGCTGTGAAGTCCAAGGAGACTAAAGAGGTGGAACTGGTCCCGGGCGATAAGTCCAAGATGGCTCGCATCGGGGCCACCCTAGACCCCAAATAGGAAGACGCGCTCGTCAGCGTCCTGAGGGAGAACATTAGCGTGTTTGCATGGAAACCTGCAAACATGCCCGGAGTACCTCGGGAGTTGATCGAGCACTCCTTGGATGTTTTGAAGACTGCCAAGCCAATAAAATAGAAGCTACGATGGTTCACTCGGGACAAAAAGGAGGCGATTAGGGTAGAAGTAAACCGGCTCTTAGCTGCCGGCTTTATCAAAGAGGTGTATCACCTAGAGTGGCTTGCCAACCCGGTTCTTGTAAGAAAAAAGAATAATGAATGGAGGATGGGCATTGATTACACCGATCTCAACAAACACTGTCCTAAGGACCCCTTCGATTTGCCTCGTATAGATGAGGTCGTAGATTCTACCGCTGGCTGCGAGCTCTTATCTTTTCTAGATTGCTACTCTGGTTACCATCAGATCTCTCTGAGAGAGGAGGACCAGATTAAGACGTCCTTTATTACGTCTTTCGGCACTTACTGCTACATGACCATGTCGTTTAGGCTAAAAACACAGGCACAACCTACCAACGGGGCATCCAACAGTGTCTCAGTGATCAGATCAGAGATCAGCTCATTGAGGCATATGTTGATGATGTAGTGGTGAAGACCAAAGTAGCCTCTACTCTGGTCGATGACCTCGATCAGACCTTCAAGGCACTCAATAAGTTTTAATGGAAGCTGAATCCCAAGAAGTGCATATTTGGTGTGATGTCTGGCATACTGTTCGGCAACATAGTTAGCTGTGAGGGCATATGACCTAACCTAGAAAAAGTCAAAGCAGTCATGAAGATGAAATCGCCAAAATGTATCAAGGACATCCAGAAGCTAATCGGGTGCTTGGCTGCCCTGAGTCGATTCATATCGCGGCTCGGTGAAAAGGGTCTGCCATTCTTCAAACTCCTCAAGGCAAAGGAGAAGTTTGAGTGGTCGGAGGAAGCTAACACTACTTGAGCAGAGCTCAAGCAGTTTCTTACATCTCCCTCGATCCTGACGGCGCCCAAGGAAGGCGAGACTTTGTTGCTTTACATTGCGGCCACCAATTAGGTAGTCAGTACTGCCATCATCGTTGAGCATGAGGAGGTCGGGCACGTGTACAAGGTCTAGTGACCAATATACTTCATCAGCGAGCTGCTTTATGCTATCTTGATCACCTCTCACAAACTGCGCCATTATTTTGACACTTACCCCATCGAAGTGGTCACTGAGTTTCCGCTAGGGGATATCTTGCGCAATAAAGATGCCAACGGGCACATCATCAAATGGGCGTTGGAGCTTAGTGAAAGGTCTTGATGGCTAGAGGGGGGTGAATAGCCTAATAAAACTTTCTACAAAGATCACTCAAATAATTTAATTAGTAACACAAATGGCGAGATGCGAGTTTTGCCTAGCCTAGTGAGGTGATGCAAGCCACCTATCCAATTGACAATTCTAGTTTGGTTCACACAACGGCCACAAGACAAACCACAAGCTAGCAAAGCTACAAAGCTACTATAACTAGAACTACACATGCTAGCAACTAAACAAGAGCAACAACACACTAAACAAGAAGATAACAAAGTAAGTGCAAGAGGGGATTTGGAATGTTATACCGAGAGGCGATGATTGAGCCAACCAAAGTGAATACCAAGATAGCCAAAAGAAATAATAAATCACCGGGATGAAATCCAATTGATCAAACACAATTGAGACACAAGATTTATCCCGAGGTTCACGTGCTTGCTGACACGCTAGTCCCCATTGTGTCCCCCTACACCACGTGGTTCAGTGGCTAATCAGTATCACACACCGAGCCTCTCAAAAGGTGCCATAAGAACCTACCAAATGGTGAGAAGTTTCGACACGAGCAATCCACTAGAGTTGGAATTCGGCGCTCCGCCGGAGAACCACAACAACCCCTCACAACAAGCTCACCAGAGACGGCCACGAACAATCACCAACACGTGCTGGACCTCCACCGCTGCTCCAAGCCGTCTAGGTGGCGGCAACCACCAAGAGAAACAAGAATCCCGTAGCAAATGAACACCCAAGTGCCAACTAAATGCAAACTCACAAGTAAATGCACTTGAGATCACTCAATCTCGCTTTGATTAGGCAAACAAGCAAGGGAGAAAGAGTGGAGGGCGTGTGCTCAGCTCAAAGGAGTGCTAGAATGATCAACAAGCCAAGAGAGACTCTAAAGAGCCGGCCAATAAGTATTTATAGACGTCCCCAACAAAAACTAGCCGTTAGGCACTTGAATCTGCTGCAGTCACGCTGACCGAACGCGCTGGTCTAAGTGACTGAACGCGCAGGTGCGCACACCACCCACGCGCGAAGCACGACCGGACGCGCTAGTCCCGTGACTGACCGGAAGCGCTGGTCAAGCCGACCAGCGCTCCAGCGAGTCAGCGATCGGACGTGCACGCTTAACGAACTGGACGCCACAATGCCAGCGTCCGGTCATTTCTAGTAAGCCTCCATGCATGACCGGATATGTCCGGTTGATCGTAATCGGACGCGCCACCGCGTCCGATCATAAGACCGAGACGCGCGCAAACACTGAGCATTGACCAGACGCATCTGGTCAAACAGAGACCGCGTCTGGTTCAGCGTCCGGTCACCTCTGTGACCTCTGTTTGCCTCCGTTTCTTCACCTCTGGCGCAGTTGAAAAATAGGCGTTTTATTTCCCGAAAAGCACTGAATCCCGTCTTGCAAGCTCGGCGGGAAGGAGAGAGAAACCAAAACCCCTCTCTACCGCTCAAACTCAACCGCCTTCGCAAATGTGCTAACATCACCAAGTGTACATCACCATGTGCTTGTGTGTTAGCATTTTCACAATTATTTTCGAGGTGTTAAGTTAGCGCTCCACTAGATCTAAATGCATATGCAAATGAATCTTCATCTAGTGGCACTTAAGTGATCAATAGCCCCGAAAATTCCCCTCTTTATAGTACGGCTATCGATCCTAAGTCATCCACACCCTCTATGGTGTCTTGGATGCAAAAAGAAAATCCCTACATAATACCTTTTCCTTGAGCATCACTTGTTGCACCTAGTTCCAACTCCACATCATGGTAAGCACTTCATCATCACATTACTTGATCACCATGTTTCACCATGTCTCATGCCCATCATCATTGCTACACACATTCTTATGCATATGATTAGCTCTTAGGCATTGTCACTAATTACCAACACCAAACATAGGACTTTCACTTAGCCCATATTCGCTGGAATTTTGAAGCCGCACGACCATCAAGTCACAGACGCTGGTCGACTTCATTGTCGAATGGACAGATATGAATACACCTATCTCTGATAGTTCCCCTGAGCACTAGAAGATGTATTTTGATGGCTCTCTCAATATCGACGGTGCCGAGGCGGGGGTGTACTTCAACTTGCCATCCAGGGATAGGCTGAGCTATGTCCTCCGCATCCATTTCAAGCCCTCCAATAACGCCGCTGAGTACGAGGCGGCCCTGCACAGCCTTCGCATCATCATTGAGCTCGGCATAAAAAGGCTCATGGTGTTCGGTGATTCTGCTCTTGTCATAAACTAGGTGAACAAGGACTAGGACTGTACCAACAAACGGATATATGCTTACTATGCGCAGATCAGAAAGCTAGAGAACAAATTCTATGGTCTTGAGTTCCATCACATGGTCCGGGCTAACAATGAGGCGGCTGATAAGCTGTCAAAGCTAGAATCAACCTGGGCATCGATTCCCCATGGAGTTTTCGTTTATGACCTTGTCAAGCCGTCTATCGAGGAACAAGAGAAGCCGGTGGCCGAACAGCCGTCTACAAACCAGCTGGTTGCCACAATTTCAACCACCACCACAGACTAGAGAGAATCGTTCATCAGATATCTTACCTCTGCAGAGGTTCCTCAGGATAAAACCGAGATGGAACACCTCATACGGCGTAGCAAGCATTATGTACTGGTTGAGGGGAACCTTATGCGCAAAAATAGGAAGGAGGAATTATTGCAAAAATGTGTGTCTCAGGAACACGGATTGAAGATTTTGGAAGAAATCCATGCTGGTACTTGTGGCAACCATGCCGCTTCGTGCACACTGGTCGGTAAGGCTTTCAGAGCAGGTTTTTATTGGTCTTCAGCTGTCGCCGATGTCGAGAAGTTGGTCCATCATTATGAGGGGTGTCAGTTCTTCGCCAAGCAGACTCATGTTCCAGCCTACGAACTTCAGACCATTTCAGCGTTATGGCCTTTTTCATGCTGGGGACTGGATATGATCGGGCCTTTCAAGCCGTCTCTGGTAGGTTACCGTTGGATTTACGTCATTATCGACAAATTTTTCAAATGGATTGAGTACAAGCCCTTAGTTTCAGGGACTATGAAGAAAGCAGCTGAGCTGCTTGATGAAATTATCCACCGCTTTTGCTTGCCTAACAGCATCATTACTGACCTGGGGTCCACGTTCACCGGTAATGATTTCTAGAACTTCTACGATGATAGAGACATAGTAGTTAAGTACGTTTTGATGGTGCACCGAAGAGCTAACGGGCAGGCTGAGCGAGCAAACGGTATGATCCTTGATGCTCTGAAGAAAAGGTTGTACAAGGCAAATGATAAGCATCCTAGGAGATGGTTAAAGGAGCTATCGGCCATGTTCTGGGGACTGAGGACCTAGCCTAGTCGCAATACCGACGTCTCCCCATACTTCATGGTCTTTAGCTCTGAGGCTGTGTTGCCAGCTGACGTTGCTTTCTAGTTAGCACAAGTCGAGAACCATGACGAGGAGAGGTCGTCTGAGGCTAGAGAGCTTGAGGTTAATTCCGCCGAGGAACACCGCCTTGACACCTGTGCGCGTATGGCTAAATATCTGAAGGGCTTGCATAGGTACTTATAACCGTAATGTTAAGGATAAATTCTTCATGGTCGGCGATTTGGTTCTACGAAGGAAGCAGAAGACAGAAGGATTGCATAAGTTAGCGTCACATTGGGAGGGCCCTTATATGGTCAAGCAGGTCACCTGACCTACTTCTTATAGGTTGTGTGATCTTGACGGAGTCGACATCCCATATTCGTGGCATATCGATCACCTTAGGCGCTTCTACGCCTAATCTGCTACTAAAAAAAGATATGTACTCTTTTTGTACCTCAAGTATTTAATAAATATTTCATCCTGTTTTTGTGACCATCTCTTATCTGCATCGCATTATTTCCTAAATTTTTGTTCGGTGGTTTGCCGACCAGTTTTTTCTCCTACTTGAGTTTCTTAGAGCCAGCGCTATCTCCGACTTCTCCTCATGCGTGCATGAGATCCGTTCACTACATACCGGGTGGTCGGCAGTAGCTCCCTGCTGTGGTCGGCAGTCCTACGCGTGCCTGTGCTCCGTGCCTCACACTCCAAACTGTTGATTAGGCATGGGCTAGAGTAATTCTAGGACAAAATGACAATTCACGCTTACCATAGGACACGATAAAAACAGAATTTTTTTACTAACATGACAACTATGTATTATATAGAGATATAATAATAGGTCCACATGGGCACTAAGTGCTCCATGTAATTACAAAAGCACCAACTGCTTTGTTATAACTTAAACTACAAAAACATAAGTTTTTCCTAGTTCTAATCTATTGACTGGTCTGCCCAGTTTCGCCATATAGGTCTACATCGCTAATCATTTCTGTGACCGTTGCCTAGGAGGTGGCTCTGAGTTGCTCTGCCTTCACCAGGTCGGTGTTGCTTGACACACTGGCTTCAAGCCTTTTTAGATCCACCCTGGGATAATGCGATCGCACCATGGCCAGGACATGGGCAGCCACATACTCGCTAGCATCGTGAATGAATTGTTTGAAGCAGGCCTAGGAGCTCCGACATTTCTCGACGATGGCCTCTGGTCGGACTGGCCGATCGGTTGGCCCATCTTCCGGTTCCATACCAATTAGGTCTAGCACGGGCTTGATTCCTTCCTCCATTGCTTTGCACTTTGATGCCCAGTGGTCATTTTCCTTCATCAGCGTTTTAAGGTGCACCCTGGCGTTTTGGTGCACGACTGCATCCAAGCATACAACCACGCTGAGCATGATAAAATATGCTAAGGGGCATCAATGACTGGATGGTCGACAACTTACTTGCAAAGTCCTTGTCTAGTTTGGTCACCCGCTCCTTTAGCTTGGTGTTCTCGCTGGTTAGGCGAGCAACCTCATCCTGGCGCTCCTTGTTGAGCTGGGTGTTTTTCTCCATCAGCTCCTTGTTGATCTTTGTTAGCTGAGCTAGCTTGTCAACAAGGAGTGTCTTCTCTGCCTCCATGCCTGCCGAGCAGAACATGGTTTGTCAGCCAGTTATAATCATAGTAATGTGTAAAGATTTGGTCATATACCTCTCTTTTCCTGGTCAAGCAGGTGGCGCTGTTCATCTAAGCTGGTCTGCAGTGTGTCCTGTTCGCTCCGGACCAGCTGTAACGCCTCTTGCAGGTGCACTATGTCCTTCGGGGCCTTGTTCTCCTCTACTGTCGGGACGATTGTGTCAAAGCACCACTTTCGGTACTCCGATGTTTTTTCAATGCTCTGCAATACAATGAGGTGTCAGTAACGGAAATTACTGAGCACAAGCTTGATAGGAAAGATCAGGGTTTTGGCTCTTACCTTTATCTGACCCATCAGGTCTTCTACTGTCCGCTGTAGTTTGCGAACAGCCTGATCTGAGTGGTCTTCCTCATAGAACACCCACTCGTCGCCTAGCTTTCTCGCGACGCGGACACATTGAGGTGCCACCTTTTCTTCTTCTAGGCGAATGATTTCTTCAATCTCTGCCTCTTCCTCAGTTGCAGCGGCCTCCGCTGCTGGAGCCTCCGTGGCAGGGTTCCCGGTGTCGCTCTGTTTGACCACCACAACATCCATTGTACCGCCTGAGGCGGCACTGGGTTCTTCGGCTGTGGGTGTGGGCTCTGCTCGTTGTTGCGTGGGGCTGCTCTAGTCGACAGTCCCGCTAGGCTCGGCACGCTCCTCAGCAGTGCGGTGACTCTCCCCAGCTAATGACAGTTGATTGCCCACAGGGTGCTCCACATCTTTCGTGGACTCCGGTCTACACCAGCCTAATAAGCTACTGCATTCGGATATTACAAAGGGAGTTTTGAAAAATACTTATAGATCTGAGTGTCTAAATGTGGCCCTGAACGGCCAATCGCTCTGGCTTCTGCTCCCTGCAGTGCGGATCCTAGCCATCTGGCTACCTCTCGGTCGCTCCCTCCCAGCTGAAACACCCTCGGGGACTGTTGAGCCAGCACGCCCCGTGCTCGGTATGTCCATCAGGGATGGTGTTGCTGCTCGGGGCGGTGTGGGTGCCCTTGGGGGCGTCGCTGCTCGGGGCAGTGTGGGTGCCCTTGGCAGCGTCAGCATGCGGGGCACCCCTTGTGCCCTCTACCGGCATGCCAGGGGAACCTCATCTTCGTCTTCATCGTCGTCGGTCAAGCCGGCCATGACTCTGCGTCATTTCTGGTTGTTGTCTTCATCATTGATAATCATTGGAACCCCCGTGCCTAGGGGGTCTCGGACTTCCTTTTCTAGGAAGGCCCCTCTGGTGCGAGGCGTTTCCTAGCTGCTTTCCTCATCACCCGAGGCTCCCGCACGTCTATGTCGGCTGGCCAGTCGTCAGCGGGCACGTCGGAGACGTACATTGCTACTCGGTCCTGGCCATGGATCTCGCAAACATCATATTAGAAGTTACGGTTGTGTCCTAGTAACTATAAACATCAAAATTGACACTAGGGGTGATTTTAGGCATACCTGGGGTGGCGGCGTTGTCAACTTGTACGCCTTCATCGTGCTTGACAGATGGTGGTATCCTGTCAGGTTGAATAGCTGCGCCAACCACCAGTTCACCTCTTCGTGTGAGAGGTTCCTCGCGGACTCCCTGGTGGGGTCACCTGACCTAGAGTACTCGTACAACGGGTGCACCCGCTTCTTGCACGGTTGCACCCGCTTCTTGCACGGTTGCACCTGTCTGCAGATGAAGTTTAGGGCTATTATTGGCCTATCAAGCTGCCTCCTATCGACCATCCCGAGCAGCTCTTCCACCTGTACCATTTCGGCGCTGATCGGGGATCTACGTAACGTCACAGGCGACGAAGGGCTCTTGCTCTTGATGTACATAGAACTATTTCTTGTACCAATCCCTCATTGACGAGCTGAGGGGTACATTGAGGTACTCAACCTTCATCCCATCACGAAGGTTCAGGTAGGCTCCCCTAGCTACCTTGGATCCTCCCGTGCCTCCTTTCTTCTTCAGGCAGAAAAAGTGCCTCCACAGATTGAAGTGGGGCTAGATGCCGAGAAACGACTCAGAGAGGGTAATGAAAATCGACACCGACAGAACAGAATTTGGATGGAGGTTGTAGATGCTAATCCTATAGTAATCACACAATTTGCGAAGAAAGGGATGACACGGATTCCCAAATCCGAGCTAGTAAAAATCCTTGAACACAACTATTTTGCCAGGGCAGGGGTCTAGATAGCTCTCACCGTCCGACATCCTTCATCCACCGATTGCGGCCTCCGTCATCACTTCGGCGGTTACGAGCTTTCCCAAGGTCGCCTTCGTGCTCATCGACTTGTACCATTCCGCCGTGATCAGTTGTGCTCTTGCTCCATGGCTCCCACGTTCCATCCTTCTTTCCTTCTTCGGTCGCGGAATGCGGTTGCGGTGTGAGGGGTGGTGATGGAGTGGCTGGATCTGGTGGCAATTGGATCTAGGGTTTGTCTTGCGGATGCGGCGGCAATGGAACAGGCAGAGAAGGCGGAGTGCATTGTGTGGAAGATGAACTGATGCGAAGTGGATGCAGTAGGAGAAGTGGGGCACCGCCGTGTGGGTATTTATAAGAGCGGAATGACTCTTTGACTTCTAGGGTTTTTGGGTAACCGCGCCAAATGCACCTCTTCTGCTCCCTCAATTATTATCTACAAATGGGCCATACGTGGGCCTTGCTTGTGGTACGGACCCCAGAGTGGGCCTGTTTTGTTACATGCAGTCCAATTCTAGCGTGCTAGTTTGTGTTATGGCCCCACAGCAGAGTTGGGGATTGAATTTGCAGCTGAGCTGCGGAATGGACACGCAACTAAGTTGTGGGTCGCCTCATAGCTGAGCTGAGGGCTTCCTTGTGGCAGAGCCATCGAATGTTTTTTAGGGCCCACAACTGAGTTGGGGGACGTCTCGCAGTAGAGCTGAGAGTTGCCACATGGCTAAGCCATGGGTTTTTATCCATGGCAGAGCTGTGGATTGGGTCCACAGCAGAGTTAGGGACCGACCCCACATCAGAGCTAGGGACTGTACCATGACGGAGCCACGGTGCATCATTCTCCGCTGAGTTGGGAACGTGTTCTTGGGACCCTAGCACCATGTGATCTAGTCACTTGCTATCAGGCTCAGGGACCAAGTGGGCACACTTCACCTTACGGTGAATGGCTTATTTGACTGTGTACTATTTTTTCTTTTAGACCCTGGCACCACGTGATCTAGTCACCTACTATCAGGCTCGGGGACTAAGTGGGCACACTTCACCTTATGGTGAATGTGCTTACATTTTTTGCACACATGCTTTGTTGTATAGTGCCAAAGGCACGACCCCTACCGTAATATCACTAGATCCTGAGGATCACATTTCATGACCTTATGGCAGAGCCAATGGTATCGTCTATCCTTAACTTTCCAGACTAAAACTTAAAGTGGGCACACTTCATCAAAGATGATTTTTTTTTTCTCAGAGCACCATGCATTTTTTTGACAAGGCATTTTATGATAAGTGCGGTGGTCGGCTATCAGCTGAACTGGTCAGAAGGGATGGAATATTCCTCGGCAGACTACCCTTCTAGTCGGGGGCTTTAGGGTTTCAAGCCTCACTGGTCGGAGAAGGTCAAGACAACATGTCGCTTCAAAATACATAGTGCTCGGGGACTAGTTGTGGGGGTATAGACCCATATACCCTCATGGCTCCACATAGGCCGCGCCAGACAAGGTGGCCCAACTCGCTAGAAAGGGCTGCACGGATCTCCGGACTGCTTGGCGAACCGTGCGGAGAAAGCAGAGACTACTTGATGGTCAAGGAAGTCTAGTCGGTTAAGATCGATATAGTATCCTCTGCGGATATAGGAGTTGTAATTGGCTGGGATTGGATTCCTTAGATCTGTAACCTTGCCCCTCGGACTATATAAGGTGGGCAAGGACCCCCCTCAAAACATCTCATCATGTATCAATACAATCTACAAAGACGCAGGACGTAGGGTATTACGCAATTTGCAGTCCGAACCTGGATAGATCCTGTGTTCCTCTTGCATCACCATCTAGATCGTCGTCTTACGCACCTCCACCAATAATCTACTACCATGGGCATACTCCTCGGTAGACTGCCAACCACATCTCATCGATAGCATGTCATTGAGCTACCCTCACTTTTAGGGTAGGTTCTTGTGGTGCCTAACGTGTGGGCTTGGCGGGTGAAGCCAATTAGCCATCGAACCACCAAGTGAGCGGTCGACACAACGGGGACTAGCTTGGTGGCAACTAAGTGAACCTCGAAAGAAAAATCACCGTGTAAACATTGTTCTTCCCATTGGTTTGCATCCCCATTACACAAGCTTGGATTTACTTTCATATACATTGTGCTTGTGTAGTTGCTCTTGTAATTAGTTGACTTGTGTAGTTTGCTAGTTACCTTCTTGCTTATGTAGCATAGAAGTAGCTCCCTTGTGTGACTAATTTGGTTTGAGTAACGTTGTTAGTCACATTGCTTAGTTTGTGTAGCTAAGTGATTTGAGCTCTCTAATTTGGCTTTGTGTAGCATTGTTATTGAGCATTGCTAGTGAGCTTAGAAGCCTTGTGCTTTTGCTTACTAGATTATGTAGGAGCTCCTCCGGTTGCTTGAGTACTAGTGCATAGGTTTGTGTGACCTTGTTCTAGAATTGATTACGTGAGCTCTAGCTAGCCCGAAACCTTTGTTGCCTAATTAGGATCTTTATAAGGTGCTTGTAAACTTAGATAGAGGGGTGTAGTCTTAGCTAGATCGATAGTTTTAATTCCGCATTTGTTTCGGTTAGCCGGTGCGATTAATTTTAGAAAGGACTATTCACCCCCTCTAGTTCGCCATCTTGACCCTATAACCTCATTACCTAATTGGTTGATACTTAGGGTAATAATATTTCTCAGCATTAGGACAAAGCTGATCTTATTTGGCACAGTTTCAAAGAAAGGATGGGAACCTGTGAATTCACTAGCCTTACTATTGATTTGGCCTATTTGTTTGGCCCTACCAGGGATTTCTCAGAGCTCACTATAGTTTTTTCGGTGATGAAGTTGATGCAGTGGTAAGGTCTCTGCCCTCTGATAAGTCACTAGGTCTAGATGGCTTCAACACAGATTTTGTCAAAAAGTGCTAGCCAATTATTTATGGTGATTTTTTATGAATTATGCTCTACTTTTCATTCTGGCAACATTAGTCTTCAAAGTATTAATGGTTCATTTATTACCCTTGTTCCAAAAAAGGATGATGCTTGCATTGTGGCTGATTATAGATCTATTTCACTTTTGAACTGTTCATTCAAGATCATCACTAAGATTCTAGCAAATAGACTTCAGAGGGTTCTTCCATCTTTGATTCATAAGAACCAATATGGCTTCATCAAGCATAGAACTATCCATAATTGCATTGCTTGGGCTTTGGAGTATGTGCATATGTGTCATCAATCAAGGAAGGAACTAATTATTCTAAAACTTGATTTTGAGAAGGCATTTGACAAAGTGGAACATGAGTTCATGTTAAAGGTTATGGAGTTTAAAGGTTTCCCTCCACAATGGCTCATTTGGATGAAATTAATTTTTGGTCCAGGGTTATGGAGTTTAAAGGTTTCCCTCCACAATGGCTCATTTGGATGAAATTAATTTTTGGTCTAGGAACTTCTGCAGTCCTTTTAAATGGAGTGCCTGGTAAAGTGTTTCACTGTCTTAGAGGTGTCAAGTAGGGTGATCCATTATCACCACTTCTTTTTGTGTTAGTTGCTGATTCCCTCTAGTCCATTCTTAATTCAGCAAAGCAAGATGGAAGCCTACAACAACCTATCCTCTCCCTAGTGATGGAGACTTCCCTATTCTCCAATATTGAGATGAAACCCTCATTTTTATGCAGGCTGATCAGTCACAGCTGGCCACTCTTAAAGATATGTTCACTTCTTTTACTGCATCTTTAGGCCTTAAAGTTAATTTTGATAAGTCCATGATGCTCCCTATCAATGTGTCTAAATCAAGACTGGATGAATTGACCAATGCTTTTGGTTTCTCTAAAGGCACCCTGCCCTTTACTTATTTGGGCCTTCCCTTGAGCCACACTAAACCTGTGGTGGTAGATTTTTGGCCTGTGGTGTCTAAATGTGAAAGAAGGCTTTCAACCTTCTACGACTTTCTTACAGATGCTGGTAGACTACATATGACAAATGCAGTATTGACAATCGTTCCAACATTTACCATGTGCACTTATTTACTGCCTAAAACTGTCATCAAGTAGATTGACAAATTTCATAAGCATTGCCTATGGAGAGGCTCAGATGCTAACAATAAGAAACCACCCAAGGCAGCATGACCTTTGGTTTGTGTTCCCAAAGAAGATGGAGGTTTAAGTGTTATTAACCTCAGAGTACAGAATGAAAGCCTTCTTCTTAAGCATCTCCATAAATTCTATAACCATGTTGATACTCCTTGGGTTCAGATGGTTTGGAATAAATATTATTCAGGTAATAGACTTCCTTCGCTGCAAGGGCCCCAAAAAGGATCCTTCTGGTGGCATGATGCTCTCAAACTTCAGCAGCAGTTCAAAGGAATAGCTTCAGTCACACTACACAATGGTGCTACCTATTTACTCTGGCATGATCTCTGGGTAGGCCATGTTTGGAGCCAAGCTTGTCCTGAGCTTTTTTCTTTTAGCAAGACTCCAAATATGATAATTCAAGTTGCTGCTCAAGCACCTCAGTTTCAAGATATGTTCTATCTCCCCTTGTCACTAGAAGCTTATGCTCAATTTTTGATCTATCAATGGCCCTCCATGACCTTCAACTTCAAACAACTGAGGATGTGTGGAGTTATATGTAGGGCTCTGCTTCCTTTTGCTCTCATAAAGCATATAAGCAGTTAATGGGTCATCGACAGATCCATCAGTGTTACCACTCGTTATGGAACTCCTCATGTCAGAATAAGAGGAAATTTTTCTTCTTGCTTCTTTTGAAGGATAGGTTGAGCACTAGGAATCTTCTGCAGCGTAGACACATGCATCTTGATGACTATAATTGTGTCTTCTGCAATTTGGGCCTGAAGAGGACCTCCTTCATCTCTTCTTTCATTGTCCTTTTGCTGTCAGTTGCTAGTACAACCTAAACATTTTGGTGCCCAATTCCTTGGAACTTGAGGTCCTTCTGCAAAGCTTCAAGTTGCAGCTTCGGGTGCCATTCTTCATGGAGGTGATTGTAACAATGTGTTGGGCAATTTGGACCATGCATAATGATGCAATATTCAATAACCTGGCTCCTTCTCTTCATCGGTGTAAGATGGTCTTCACGAAGGAATTTGCTCTAGTTATTCTTAGAGCAAAAGCAAAGTATCACCCCCTTGTTGTTCAATGGTTAGAAGCCTATGTGTAATCTTATTTTTTCTATACCTTTTATGTTTCATGAACTTTGTATTGTGAGGCTTTTACTTTTGTTTTAAATAAAATTTCAGTAGGTGTAAGGTCCAAATAGGCTAGGGGGGTGAATAGCCTAATTAAAATTTCTACAAGAATTACTTAACCACAAGTTAGTATGAAAGGTGGCGAAGCAAAAGCACTAGCTCTAACTAAATAAGCAAGCCACCTACACAAGTCTAGTACAAGGCTATTCACTAAACACAACAACAACTACAAGCTAGAAATAAGAAGTAATACGAGAGAAAAGCTTCGAGTGATTATACCGTCGTGTAGAGATGAGAAATACCAATCAATCAATCACACAAGAGAAATCCTCAGGAAGAGAATGACACAAGAATTTATCCCGAGGTTCACTTGCTTCCCGGCAAGCTACTCCCCGTTGTGGCGATACACCCACTTGTCGGTTCGCGAGCTAATCGACTATCAAGAGTCGAGCCCTTGGCAAGCGACGCACAACCGCACACAAGATGGGGATCCTCCAAGCCACGAGCTCCACTAGAGTATCCAATTCGCGAACTCCCGCGGGGAAGGATCAAGAACCCCTTACAATACTTGGTGAGGGCTCCAACAATCTCCAATTGCGAGCTCAATCACCTCTGCTGCTCCAAGCCATCTACCATGTCGAGAAACACGGAAGAGTAACAAGAAATCCGCAGCAACTCGAAGATCAAGTGCCTCTAGAATGCAACTCTCAAGCAATGCACTTGAATCTCACTCAAGATGTGCAACAAGCAAAGAGATGAGTGGAGGGGTTGTTCTCTAGCTCAAAGTATGTCTCTAGGTCTCAAAATGTGCAAGAGTTCCCCTCAAACCCCGGACATCTTCTATTTATAGCGAAGGGGTACACAGCTAGCCATTAGGAACTTAAACAGCTGAAGTCGCACTGACCGGACGCGCTGGTCAAACTGACCGGACGTGCCAGTCGCGCAATAGCTAAGTTGTGAAGCACCGACCGGACGCGCTGGTCACGCAGACCGAACGTGCTAGGTGCAACCGGACGCGCTGGTCCCGTAACTGACCGGACGCGCTGGTCAAGCCTGAGTAGCGCACAATGAAACAGCGACCGGACGCGCTGTAGAACTGACTGGACGCCACAGTGCCAGCGTCTGGTTGGAGTCCAGTAAGCTCCCTGAATGACCGAACGCGTCTGGTCGACAGTGACCAGACGCGCTGCGCGTCCGATCATCAACCTAAAACACGCGCAGACGCTGAACGTTGACTGGACGCGTCCGGTCATACAGAGACCGCGTCCGGTCCAGCATTCGGTCACCTCTGTGACCTCTGTTCGCCTCTATTTCTTTTCTGACTTCCGGCGCAGTAGAAAATAAGCATTTCACTTCCCCAAAAAGCACCGAATCCCGCCTCGCAAGCTCGGCGGGAGGGAGAGAAGAACCCAAACCCCCTCTCTATCGCTCAAACACCACCGTCTTCGCAAAAGTGCTAACACTACCAAGTGTACACCACCATGTGCATGTGTGTTAGCATTTCACAATCATTTTTCAAGGTGTTATGTTAGCTCTCTACTAGATCCTAATGCATATGCTCAAGACATTGATCTAGTGGCACTTGATTCCCGAGCTAACCGTGATTGCCCCTCTTGATAGTCGGCTATGTATACTAAACCCGGTCAATCACTTCTCTACTCATCTTAGACCGGCAAAAGGAAAACCCTATGGTTATACCTTTGTCTTGCGCTCTTAGATCCTTCTCCTCCACTTGATCATCATGTCCTTCATTTTATGTGCTTCTCCACCATGATCATCATTTCACATGTACATGCACCATCTCTTTGTGATGTTGTGGCCACCACTCCTTGCCACATACACCTTCATCACATGTGTTGCTTATGCCTAACTCAAAACACTTAACAAATGGCATTAGCAACTTGGTGTCATTAATTACCAAAACTAAACTTGGGCTGTCAATCTCCCCCTTTTTGGTAATTGATGACAACCATCACAAAGATATGAAATGAAATCAATTTTCAATTTCGATAGTATTAGCTCCCCCTACATATGTGCTACCATGAGTTTGGTTCAATTGTGCACATATGTATGGATTTGAATTTTGGGAGAGTTACTACTATCAAATTGATGCTAAGGTATATAGAATGGACCTTTGAAGTGTGATACCAATCGGAGTTGCCTTTATATACCACCCTTAGCATCGATGTAGCTAGACACCACTTGTAATACATCACTTGTAAAGATCACAAACACTAAAGTACCCTGTGAGATCAACATTATAAGCAAAGGTGTCTAGATACCACTTGTAAAGCTACTCTTAACAAATCATCATTCAAGTTCTATTTCTAGCAATCACCATTCAATCATGAATATGAATTTAAGCTTTGCAATGCAACAATTCATCATGTTAATGCACATACAAATGCAACATATAATTCATGAGCTTGCTCTCTCTACTTGTGTGCTCAATTTTAATTGATCCCTTGATTTCTCTCCCCTTATTATATCTTTCTCCCCCTTTGCAACTTAACTTTTTATCTTGTGATTTTTCTATCTTTGTGACTTTTCTCTCTCCCTTTGTCAACAATCACCAAAAAGGTGCCAATTTTAGTGAGAGATAAGTCAATTAATATGAGAGAGTCCAAATTATGGTTCAATCTAGATCACTTGCCTAGAATATGTAATTCGGTTTGATCCAAGGACAAGCTTCTTCACACCTCATAAAGTATAAGGGTTATCTTGACCATGTTGAATTACACATCATGAGCTCGTTTACTAGATTCAACACTAGGTTTGCAAGCCCACAAACATGTCATATGCTACCACTAGATCAAACAAACATTAAAACAATAGTGGTACCATATATACATCGAAATCATTTAATTTTCATAAATGAGCCTATTTGTCATGCAAATATGTCAATATGTTCTAAACATGTCCTTAGCAAAGTATGAATGATATGCCAAACAACTTTACCTTGCTATGTTGGAGGAGAGGCATGTCATATAAGAATGTGGGGGTGCACTCATTTCAAGTTGGAGAAGTCAAGTATGTTGAATTCATTCTTCAACTTGTAAAATCTCTTTTCATCAAGTGGCTTTGTGAATATGTCGGCTAATTGATCTTCGGTGCCAATGCTCTCAATGCTAATATCACCCTTTTGTTGATGGTCTCTTATGAAGTGATAACTTATGTCAATGTGCTTGGTTCTTGAATGTTGAATCAGATTTTGAGTCATCTTGATAGCACTTTCATTGTCACAAAACAATGACACATTCTTGAACTTGATTCCAAAGTCACTCAAAGTTGCCTTCATCCAAAGCAATTGTGCACAACAACTACCGGTACTAACGTATTCAGCCTCGGCGGTAGATAGTGCAACACTATTTTGTTTCTTTGATAACCATGAAACAAGAGACCTTCCAAGCAATTCACAAGTGCCACTTGTGCTCATTCTATCAATCTTGCATCCACCATAGTCGGAGTCCGAATATTCAATCAACTTAAAATTAGACCCCTTTGGAAACCATAATCCAACATCATGAGTGCCCTTTAGATATCTCAATATCCTCTTGGTTGCTTTCAAGTGACTTTCTCTAGGTGAAGCTTGATATCTTGCACACTTGCACACACTAAACATCACATCCGGCCTAGAAGCGGTGACATAGAGCAAACTTCCAATCATAGACCGGTATTGCTTTTGATCTACCATATTGCCACTAGCATCAACACCCAATTGATCATTTGTGCCCATTGGTGTACTCATTTGCTTAGCATATTACAATCCAAACTTTTTGATCATGTCCTTGATGTACTTGCCTTGACTTACAAAAGTGTCATTCTTCATTTGCTTGATTTGAAGTCCAAGGAAGTAACTAAGCTCTCCAATCATAGACATTTCAAACTCATTTGCCATCATATTTCCAAACTCTTCACAAAAGTCTTGGTTAGTTGATCCAAAGATAATATCATCCACATAGATTTGCAACACAAACAAGTCATTTCTAAGCTTCTTGGTGAAGAGAGTGGTGTCAACCTTTTCCATCTTGAACCCTTTAGAGAGAAGAAAGTCCCTTAATCTCTCATACCATGCCCTAGGTGCTTGGTTCAAACCATACAATGCCTTCTTTAGCTTGTAAACATGGTCAGGCTTCTTGTCATCTTTAAAACGGGAGGTTACTCAACATAGACTTCTTCATTGATGTAGCCATTGAGAAATGCACTCTTGACATCCATTTGATAAAGCTTGATGTTGTGTGCACAAGCATATGCTAATAAGATTCTAATAGCCTCCAATCTTGCAACGGGTGCATATGTCTCTCTAAAATCAAGACCCTCAACTTGAGTGTATCCTTGTGCTACTAATCTTGCTTTGTTTCTCACAACTACACCGTCGTGATCTTGCTTGTTTCTAAAGACCCACTTAGTACCAATCACATGGTAGTTTTTCGGCCTTTCAACAAGTTTCCAAACTTGATTTTCTAGTGAAGTTGTTTAGCTCTTCATGCATGGCATTTACCCAATCGGAATTCTTCAATGCATCTTCTATCTTCTTTGGTTCTTCTAATGAGACAAATGAGTAATGCTCACAAAATGATGCTAGCCTTGATCTAGTTTGAACACCACTTTGAATTCCACCAATGATTTGATCCAATGGATGATCTCTTGCAATGCTAGTAGGTTGGAGTATTAGGAGTTGATTGCTTCCACTTGTTTGACCTTGAATTTGAGCTTCATCATGAGTACCGCTAGAGCTTGCTTGATTTGTATCAATTTGCACACTTTGGTTGATCACATGAATATCATCATCATCAACTTGCCTTGGCCTAACATCACCAATGTCCATGTTCTTCATTGCATTTGACAATTGATCTCCTCTCACATCATCAAGGTTTTAAGCTTCATTTTGAGACCCTTGGGTTTCATCAAACTCAACATCATGAACTTCTTCCAAGGTGCTATTTGTGAGATTCCAAACTCTATATGCTTTGCTTGTGGTAGAATAACCAAGTAAGAATCCTTCATTACATTTCTTTTCAAACTTGCTCAATCTAGTACCTTTCTTGAGAATATAGCATTTGCAACCAAACACTCTAAAGTATGCAATGTTGGGCTTTCTTCCATTCAATAGCTCATATGGTGTCTTCCCAAGCTTCCCATGGCAATAGAGACGGTTGCTATAATAGCAAGCTGTGTTGATGGCTTCACTCCAAAATGAATGACTAACATTGTATTCACTAAGCATTGATCTAGCCATGTCAATCAAGGTTCTATTTTTCCTTTCAACTACACCATTGGATTGAGGAGTGTATGTCAGTGAGAATTGATGTCCAATACCAAGATCATCACACAAATCTTCAATTCTTGTGTTCTTGAACTCACTACCATTGTCACTTCTAATCTTCTTGATGGTAGTCTCAAACTCATTTTGCACCCTCTTGACAAAAGACTTGAATAGATCATAAACATCACTCTTGTCATAGAGAAAGAACACCCAAGTATATCTAGTATAGTCATCCACTATCACAAAGCCATACTTGTTGCCACCAATGCTAGTGTATGTTGTTGACCCAAACAAGTCCATGTGCAATATCTCAAATGCCTTTGATGTGCTCATTTCACTCTTACTAGGATGTGCATTTCTAACTTGTTTGCCAGCTTAACAAGCACTACATGGTTTATCCTTCTCAAAGATGACATCCTTCAATCCTCTAACTAAGTCATGCCTCAAAAGTTTGTTCAATTGTTTCATTCCAACATGACCAAGCCTTCTATGCTACAACCATCCCATACTAGATTTACTAAGCAAGCATGATGTCAATTGTGTCTCACTGTCATTGAAGTCAACCAAGTATAAGCTACCATGTCTAAATCCTTTGAATATCAAGTTTGATCCATCAACACTAATGACTTCAACATCATCACTACCAAATATACACTTGAAGCCAAGATCACAAAGTTGTGCCACCGATAGAAGATTGAAATCCAAGCTCTCAACTAGCAACACATTAGATATGCTCATATCATTTGAGATAGCAATTTTACCAAGCCCTTTGACCTTGCCTTTCTTATTGTTGCCAAAAGTGATAGCATCAAAACCACCATTTTGACTTGTATCAATTGATTTGAATATACAAGAGTCTCCGGTCATATGTTGAGTGCACCCACTATCAAGCACCCAATGCCTTCCTCCGGCTTTGTAATTGACCTACAAGACAAGATCAATTCTTTTTAGGTACCCAAACTTATTTGGGTCCTCCAAGGTTAGTGACCAAGCTCTTAGGTACTCAAATAGCTTTCTTCTTTGAGCCTATCCATGATGTACCAATGAACTTAGCATGAACACCATTTGTACCCTTGGTAAGCATATAGAAAGAATCAAACTTAATTGAGGATACATTAGCATTGAATTTCTTGTTCATGCATTGTTGCTCTATGTGACCAACTTGCTTGCAACTTTTGTAATAGCTACCATTGTTCTTCACAAAACGAGTCTTGTGAGGAGCAAAAGCGGCCTTGCCTTTCTTGGGGTTATAGCCCAATCCCTCTTTATAGAGAGAAGCTCTTTGGCTACCCAAGCATATAAGCAAGCGGTTCTCACCACCATAAGCCATAGCTAAGGTGTGATTGAGCTCTTTTACCTCCTTCTTGAGATTTTTATTCTCAACTATAAGTGTGGAGTCACAAGTGAAACCATCACTACTATATGAGGATGATGTAGATGAGCTACATGAAGGGTTAGTGGGAGCAACAATAATAGGCTTATGAAAAGTTTCATCAATTATATCACATGATATGCCTATGTTGCAAGTTTTAGCTTTCTCAACATTAGTTGGCATGTTTTCACATTTTTGAACTAGAGAGGAATGAGCTTCTTCAAGCTTAGTGTGAGACTTTTGAAGCTTCTTATGGTCTACCTTTAGACTCTCATAAGATGCCCTAAGCTCATCAAGTTCTTGCATAAGGTTTTTCTTTTCCTTAAGCAAGCTCTTGCACTCCTTTCTAGATTCTTTAAAATGTTGAGTGCAATCTTCTAGCATAGTGATTAGTTCATCTTTAGTGAATTCTTCTTCATCACTATCACTATCACTAGCATTATCATGATCACTCTCATCGTCGTATGATACATTAGCGGCCTTAGCCATGAAGCATGATGGAGTGTCGAAGAGGGAGACCTTCTCTTGGATGGCAATGCTAGCATGTCCCTTCTTCTTGCTCTTGTTGTCATCCTCATCATCACTTGAGGAATCATCACTATCCCATGTAGCAACATGAGAATCATTCTTCTTCTTATAAGAGCTCTCCTTCTTCTCTAGCTTCTTCTTTTGCTTTTTCCTCTCCTTCTTGATAGCATCTTCATCATCACTATCATAAGGACACTTTGCAATGAGATGGTCCTTGCTATGGCATCTAAAACATCTCATGGTATGCTCATTCTTCTTGGATGAGTTTTTTCTCCTTCTTACACGAAATCCTTTCTTCTTCATGAATTTGCCAAATTGCTTGACAAAGAGAGCCATTTTCTCATCAATGTCATCACTATCACAAGAGCTTGAGTCTTCATCACTTGATAATTCAATCTTGAATTTGCCCTTGGATGTGGTGGCTTTGAATACCACACTCTTCTTCTTTTCATCATCTTTCTTCTCATTTTCTTTCTTCTTCTTTATGACCAACTCATCCTTCTCATCATCTTCTCTATATGAATCATCGGTCATTACTTCTTGAAATATTTGTTGAGGAGTTAAGTCCTTCAATGTAGTCCTCACTAGCATGGTGATCAATGTATCAAACCTCTTGGGCAAGCTTCTCAAGAACTTCATAGAGAATTGGTTGTCCTTGACCTCCTCACCAAGTGCTTTGAGCTCATTGACAATGACTTGCAACCTATGAAACATCTCCGGTACACTCTCATCATCTTGCATCTTGAAGCTTGAAAATTTTTCTTGCAAGATATATGCTTTAGCGGTCTTTGTACCTTCGGTGCCCTCAAATGTTTCTTCTAGCTTGGCCCAAGCATCATGAGCAATCTCAATGTTCTTCACTTGCTCAAAGGTCTTGTCATCTAGTGCCTCATGAAGAGCACTAATAGCAATGTCATTACATTAGAGCTTCTTCTCTTCCACCGGTGTAGGTGCTTCCGGATTAGCAACCTTAAATTTTGTTTTGGTGACCTTCCATACTTCTCTATTGATTAACTTGAGGTGTGCGGTCATCTTAACCTTCTAATATGCATAATTTGTGCCATCAAAGTGAGGTGTCTTCTTAGTGTTGTTGATATGCAAGCTTAATCGAGCCATTTCTTTTTCACCGTAGGTTGTTAAGCCTCAAATAAACGGTGCCTCGGCTCTGATACCACTTGTAAGGTCTAAATAGGCTAGGGGGTGAATAGCCTAATTAAAATTTCTACAATAATTACTTAACCATAAGTTAGTACGAAAGGTGGCGAAGCAAAAGCACTAGCTCTAACTAAATAAGCAAGCCACCTACACAAGTCTAGTACAAGGCTATTCACTAAACACAACAACAACTACAAGCTAGAAACAAGAAGTAATACGAGAGAAGAGCTTTGAGTGATTATACCGCCGTGTAGAGATGAGAAGTACCAATCAATCAATCACACAAGAGAAATCCTCAGGAAGAGAATGACACAAGAATTTATCCCGAGGTTCACTTGCTTCCCGGCAAGCTACTCCCCGTTGTGGCGATACACCCACTTGTCAGTTTGCGAGCTAATCGACTATCAAGAGTCGAGCCCTCGGCGGGCGCCGCACAACCACACACAAGATGGGGTCCTCCAAGCCACGAGCTCCACTAGAGTATCCAATTCGCGAACTCCCACGGAGAAGGATCAAGAACCCCTTACAATACTTAGTGAGGGCTCCAACAATCTCCAATTGCGAGCTCAATCACCTCTGCTGCTCCAAGCCGTCTACCGTGTCGGGAAATACGGAAGAGTAACAAGAAATCCACAGCAACTCGAAGATCAAGTGCCTCTAGAATGCAACTCTCAAGCAATGCACTTGAATCTCACTCAATCTCACTCAAGATGTGCAACTAAGCAAAGAGATGAGTGGAGGGGTTGTTCTCTAGCTCAAAGTATGTCTCTAGGTCTCAAAATGTGCAAGAGTTCCCCTCAAACCCCGGACATCTTCTATTTATAGCGAAGGGGTACATAGCTAGCCGTTAGGAACTTAAACAGCCGAAGTCGCGCTGACCGGACACGCGCGGTCGTGCAACGGCTAAGTTGCGAAGCACCGACCGGACGCGCTGGTCACGCAGACCGGACGCGCTGGGTGCAACCAGACGCGCTGGTCCCGTAACTGACCGAACGCGCTGGTCAAGCCTGAGTAGCGCATAACGAAACAACGACCGGACGCGCTGTAGAACTGACCGGACGCCACAGTGATAGCGTCCGGTTGGAGTCCAGTAAGCTCCCTGAACGACCGGACGTGTCCGGTCGACAGTGACCGTACGCGCTGCGCGTCCGATCATCAACCTAAAACACGTGCAGACGCTGAACGTTGACCGGACGCGTCCAGTCATACAGAGACTGCATCCGGTCCAGCGTCCGGTCACCTCTGTGACCTCCGTTCGCCTCTGTTTCTTTTCTGACTTCCGGCGCAGTAGAAAATAAGCATTTCACTTCCCCAAAAAGCACCGAATCCCGCCTCGCAAGCTTGGCGGGAGGGAGAGAGGAATCCAAACCCCCTCTCTACCGCTCAAATACCACCGCCTTCGCAAAAGTGCTAACACTACCAAGTGTACACCACCATGTGCATGTGTGTTAGTATTTCACAATCATTTTTCAAGGCGTTATGTTAGCTCTCTACTATATCCTAATGCATATGCTCAAGACATTGATCTAGTGGCACTTGATTCCCGAGCTAACCGTGATTGCCCCTCTTGATAGTCGGCTATGTATCCTAAACCCGGTCAATCACTTATCTACTCATCTTAGACCGGCAAAAGGAAAACCCTATGGTTATACCTTTGTCTTGCACTCTTAGATCCTTCTCCTCCACTTGATCATCATGTCCTTCATTTTATGTGCTTCTCCACCATGATCATCATTTCACATGTCCATGCACCATCTCTTTGTGATGTTGTGGCCACCACTCCTTGCCACATACACCTTCATCACATGTGTTGCTTATGCCTAACTCAAAGCACTTAACACATGACATTAGCAACTTGGTGTCATTAATTACAAACCAAACTTGGGCTTTCAGTAGGGGCTCCCAGCCCCTCCTATTCCATCAAAAAAGGACTAGCCAACTTACATTGTATAGGTTCCTTGGATATGAAGATGAATATATTTCGAACTTAGAAGTCTATTTTCACATGCGTTGTCAATTAATAAAATCCAACATAGCATCTACGGGAAGTAACACGCTTGCCAAACTTCACATAGCCTAAATAAGGGCTAAAATATAGATTTTTTTGCCCTAGGACAATAGATTTAAGTGGACATACCTTAAGTTTACAAACAGAGAAATACATATAAAACTATTTTTTTAATCAATCGTATACTGACAATAGTAAGTGCACGCACTAAACCCTTTAGTAATTTTTAGCACCTTATATATGCCTACGGTTAGGGTACTACTACTTATGTGATTGCTAGGACCATGAGCGGCTACTAGGTCTGGTTTAGTTTCCAAAAAATTTTGCCTCTACTCGTCACATCGAATGTTTGGACACATACATAAAGTACTACACGTAGATGAAAAAAAAACTAATTACACAGTTCTCGAGGAAATCACGAGATGAATCTTTTAAGTCTAATTAGTCCATGAAAAGCCTTAAGTACTACAGTAACCAACATGTACTAATGATGGATTAATTAGTATCATTAGATTTGTCTCGCAGTTTCCTAACGGGTTCTGTAATTTGTTTTTTTATTAGTATCCGAATATCCCTCCCGACGTCCTTTCGACATATCCGATGTGACACCCAAATTTTTTTTTTCGCAAACTAAGGCACCGTTTAGATGCTAAAAATTTTGCCAAAATTTTCAGATTCCCCGTCACATCGAATCTTTGAACACATGCATGAAGCATTAAATATAGATAAAAAATAAAACTAATTACACAGTTTAGACGAAATGGACGAGACAAATCTTTTAAGCCTAATTAGACCATGATTGGACAATATTTACCAAATAACAACAGAACTGCTACAGTAGCGTTTCGCCAAAATTTTTGTCAACTAAACAGCCCCTAAACACCCTAAACACAGCGTGGGTTTTTGCTTTGGGCTGCGTCAGGGATGATGTTACATCAAGTAGCTTGGCCGTTAGCAGAACTGATGCTTGATAGTAACCTATAGATTCATTGTCAGTCCTTGGTCAGGGATGATGTGGGCTGTGGTTTTGCTGCTGATCTTGTGCGTTTCTTGGTTGTGTGCGAGGAACGGAATGTTGAGGACTGGCTGGACCATTAGAGTCTTACTGCTGTCAGTACCTTTGGCATGGCAGGCCACTCGGCCTTGCATTGGATCCAACTCCACCACTGTTGCTGCCTTCTACTAGTAGGCTGCTTTATCCTTTTGCTTTGCACATGTTATTTCGTTCTGGCGTTCCGCGGACACTGCCGATGGATGTGGATGTGATCCCAAGAAAGCCAAAGTGCAAAAGGAGAGGAAGAAGGCATGTTGCAGGTGTTTTTTTTTTGCTTGAAATGTGCTGCGTCTCTCTCTCCATCCGTAATACAGTACAGTACATTATATTAAGGCAGTCCCAGTCCATGGTTTTCTTAAGTAGTTTCACAGTACAGTATACTATATTAGGGCAGTCCTAATCCATGGTTTTCTTAAGTAGTTTCACAGTACAGTAAATTATATTAGGGCAGTCTCAATCCATAGTTTTCTTAAGTAGTTTCTAAAACAGGGAGAATAATAAATATTATATAGTTGAAACTAATCTTCCCTGTCCATAATTTCTATAATAGCTTATATGTAGAGAAGAGTATGCCAGTACTTAAGGTGATGGAGTAAAAATGTCAGTGGTGCCTTTAAAAAGAGAAAAAAAGACAACTTTTGAATAAGTTGGACGAGTTAGATGAGAAAGCGGAGCTGCGACCTTTAGATGAGAATGAACCAAATCTTAAATTTGTCTTAAATGAATGACTATCCCACCTACTACGAGAGAAAGAAGTAAAATGGTACCAAAGAGCAGAGGTCACACATTTATTGAAAGGAGATGCTAATACTAAATACTTTCATTTAGTGGCTAATGGGAAACATATGAAACCTCGTATGTTTCAATTAGAATAGGAAGAGGGTATAGTAAGTGTGATAATGAACTTAAAAAGTATATCACCAAGTATTATAAGAGCCCGTTTGGATCTCATGAACCCTCTTATGTGACAATGGACGAGTCTCGCACATAGGATATTTCTCAGAGTTACATCATTAGAAAATGCAATCCTAATACAAAGCTTTTCTAAAGCTGAAGTTAGGATGTTATTTTTCAAATGAATCATAATTTGGCTCTGGGTCCTGATGGTTTCCCTACATAATTCTATCAGGTTTTCTGGAACATTATAAAGAAGGATTTAATTGCTCTGTTCGAAGATTTTCATATGGGTACTCTTTGACTTCATAGTTTAAATTTTGGAACTCTTATCTTACTACCAAAAAGTATTGATGCAAAAAAAATCATCATTACAGGCCTATTTGTTTATTGTTGAATGTGAATTTCAAATTTTTTACTAAGGTGACCACTAGTAGAATAACTTTAATAGCCCAGAAAACAATCTACCTACCCCAAATGGCTTTCCTTCTGGGCAGTAACATTATGGAAGGGGCGATAATATTACATAAGACCATACATGAGTTACACAAGAAAAAAGATAAATAGGGTGTTATTCAAAATTGACTTTGAAAAAGCTTATGCGAAAGTGAAATGGGGACTTTTTACAACGAACTCTTCGAATGAAAGGTTTCTAGCAAAAATGGTGTAGTTGGATCCAATCTTTCATACGAGGAGGAAATGTAGGTATCAAAGTTGATCATTGGGGACCTTACTTTCAAACAAAAAAGATTGAGACAAGGAAGATGGTCAAATAGAAGGGGAAGGGCCCCATTTGGTAGATAATGGTCTTTCTATCTTGCAATATGCTGATGACATGGCGCTATTTTCAAAACCATGATATTGAACAAGCAAGAAACATGAAATTACTTCTATGTCAATTGAGCAATTATTAGGTTTTAAAATTAATTTCCATAGGAGTGAGATCTTCTGTTTTGGGGATACAAAACATTATGATGGTCTTTATTCATAACTGTTTGGTTGCAAGTTACTCCCTCCATCCCAAAATATATGTCGTTTTCGCTTCACGAGAAACAACTTTGAAAAAATAGATATTAAAAATATTAATATTTATGGTACATAATTGGTATCATTGGAAAGATCTTTGAATCTAATTTTTTAATAAATTTATTTGGAGATACAAATGTTGTATGCATTTTCTACAAATCAAGTCAAACTTGCGGCATGGAAACCAAAAACAACAGATAATTCGAGATAGAGGGAGTAGGCACTTATCCCTTTCATTATTTGGGTCTACCGATGATTTATCGCAAGTTAAGTAACAGAGAATGGAAAAAAGTTGCAAAGATGATTGAAAAACGACTTAGTGGATGGAAAGGAAAGCATGCATTTGTCTATCGGGTCAAGATTAGTGTTTATTAATTTAGTTTTGTCAAGTCTACCCCTGTTTATGCTCTCTTTATTTGAAGTCTCTAGGGGTGCACTGAAGAAAACATAGTATTATTAAAGATCTAAATTCTTTTGGTAAAATGGTCAACACAAAAAAAATACAGGCTAGTAAGATGGCATGTTTTGTCAACCTAAAGAATTGGGGGATAGGTATTCAAAATCTGGGTATACAAAAAAAATGTCTTTTGAGCAAGTGGTTGCTCAAGCTCTATAATGAACATGGGGTTTGGCAACAGCTTCTTCGAAAAAATTGTTAAGGATAAATGTCTTTCCCATGTTTGTAAGAAAGCATGTGATTCTAATTTTTGGATGAGTCTCATGGGTGTCAAGAAGACCTTTTTGAATCTCAATTCTCATAAGATACTTGGTTGGATAACTGTCCTCTGAAAACCGAATAACCAACGCTGTATAACAGAAGACACAGAAACAAGCAAAGGTTGCAGATGTACTAAGCACAATATACCACTCAATGTTTCCTTCAGAAGAGCATTAGTGAGTAACAAATTACTAGAATGGAATCATCTAGTTGCTAGAGTGTAGAATGTAAATCTGCAACAGGGTTTTGATGTGTTTGTTGGCGTGTGCATAAGAATTGAATTTTCTTAGTCAATTCGATGTATAGATTCCTAGTCAACAATGAGTCAAAGTTTCACAAATAGTTTGGTGTCAAAGATACCTTTGAATATTAAAATCTTTATTTGGTTCTTTAAAAAAGGGTGAATTTTCCATTCTTCTTTGGCTCCAAGCCTTGTAATTTTTGCTTTGTCGACAGTCAGTTTAGGCCTGCTCTATCGGTTTTGGTTTAGTTAGTTAGTTAGTTAGTTAGTTGTTCTAGCTTAGTTTGTTAGTTTTTTTTTGCGACAAACTTAGTTTGTTAGTTGTTCTAGCTAGTTTTTTTCCTCTTGCTCCTGCCTAACCTCCGGTTGGGTCCTCTGTAAGTAAGTTTGTACAGTTCCTTTCTGTCTTTAATATATTTCCTTGTTGCCGGGGGGCTTTGCCCCACGGTTTAAGATAAAAAAGGGTGAATTTTCAAAAAAATATAACTTATTGTCAAGGAGAAATTGGAGTGGAGATATGTCCTGTGTTGTTTTTTAAGCCGGAAACCATTCAACATCTCTTCTTTGAGTGCACTTATGCTCGGCTCCTCTGGATGACAATTCATATAGTGCTTGCTCTTAATCCACCCCTAAATGTCTATTACTTATTTAATAACCGGTATCCTATAAGGGATAAAACTTTGAGATCCTTTTTTTATTGACGGGTCATGTTGGTCTATTTGGCTAACAAGGAATAAAATTGTTGTTGACAAATGTCCACAAATATCTCTTATTCAGGGAATGCATTGGCTACTGTTCTGGGCCAGTTTGCAATGGTGTGAGGAGAAGAAAAAATCAGTGTAGAGGCATGCCACAAGTTGGAGAATGCGGCTATGCACCCTTTGCGTCCTCTGCATGGCCTTTTAGTTATGAGTTATGAGTTGATTTAGTTATGAGTAAATTTAGTTATGAGTTGATTTGTTTAATAAACTCGTTTGGATCATTGTCGCGTGGTGTTTGTACTAAGGTGATTTGATTCCTCTTCCAAGAGAATGAAGCTGGATTTTTCTTTTTATTATCTAAAAAATGTAGAGAGGAGTATAATGATCTCATACATACACCACACAAGAGAGGGTGATCAGCTATGGTATGCAATAAGTATCCAACATGCTTATATCTTTTGCTTCACTGTACTCCAGAAGTCCATAAGATAATGTTTCTGAGTTCTGGCCTTGGTAGAAGAGAACAGGAGAAACAATTGCATCCAATATCATTGAGGTCTTATTCAATTAGCCTCTAATCCAAATTCTCTCCTCAATCCTCTCCAATCCTCTCAAACTGGGGGATAGCCGAACAAGCCCTGAAGGAAGAAACCACGCTGAACATGAAAAGGAATTAAGGAGTCGGGAAGTTTGGTGTCTTAACAATACATGGACAAAATACTGCACAACTTCTTTCTTTGTTTCTTTTTACGAACGGAGCATTCGATGATCCGGTGCTCAACTCTCGCGCGTCATGGCTTCCAGTTCCATTGAAAACATCTATATATGTATATGTACTGTGGAAGGTCCGATGGTCTAGGAAAAAAACATGTATCATGGTATTGCTCGTCTCCCTAGTGTTTTCGTCATCAATTCACCACCACCGGGTGGTTGTCCGGTGACCACCACAATACAAAGCACCTGATTATAAATCTACCAAACTCCTTTTTCACTCGTGCTTAGCCTTCAACAACTTGATCATCGGGTGCTTTGAATTTTTCTATAATGAGGCATTTTTTAAGCGTTAACAGGAGCATATTATTAGCACGAGATCGTATCATGTTTGTCGCGCCTATAATGCTATATGCCCGAGGTGTAATCACTGTAATACTCTGGTACCGTCATTACCCTCAGCTTCCAAATGATTACACTAATCCATCAAATGGGAATGGATGAATCAAGCAGCAAACAAATGTAAAGGTAGCCTGATCCTTACTTTTTATATGCTGGTGGCTTTTTAGCCTTACGACATACTCTCTAATTATGTCCCATCACAAAGATAATCAACTAAAATTGGCGAAACAAGGAATCTCGTGCCATTGTACTCTTGTGCATCCACTGACTAGATTTAGTCCACGTTTGTAGGACATGCTTGGGTTTAAATTAAAGAACTTTCACTTATTCAAGCGTAGTACGTTCGGCATATTAGAACTTCTAATTCAGAAGCTCTATTAATATGTTTGCATTTCAAATTGGGTATAATTAACAACTTTTCCATGCAAATAAAAAAATGCCTTACACGGTTACACCACATATGACACGTACGTGAAAAAAGTAACAAAGAGCATGAATGCATGCGTACAACATGGGGAAGCTTTTCTCGAGATGCTCCGTCATGAAACGATGGCTTTAGCCATGTGCTCATGTGTACATGCATGTAAGAGAGATATATGTCACATGAGATGGATGCATGGTTGCTTGATTGCTTCAAAGAAAGCTACGGCGACAAAGATGGTCTTTACAAAGAGGGCTACGATCGAGCGTGCTTGGAATTTCGGAGAAAGGCAAAGGGGCCGTCAATTTCTAAGAGTGCACATCAACATGATTACTCTTGAAAGGGATTTAAAGGAACTTTTTTTTATTTGAACTCCTATTTCTTCGAATCGAAGAAATTATATGCGGTGGCTTTTGGTTTCACAATTAGCCGCTTTGTGGTAGTTCCCTATTGGCTACGGCTGTTATTATTCCTTTTTCCGACTGCAGAATCCAATGAAACAACAATAATCTCATCATTTGCAAGTTAATTTTGCAAGGTTTGTCCGATTTGTGTTTGCATATAAAGCAGTGAGCGTGCAACAGGAGAACTACCGCATATACCGTTTGTCTCATTTATTGGTTGGTTAGATTCTATTTGTGAAATTTGCATCAACGCCTAAGGTCATTGTCGGTGTTCGGACCCAGGAGGGCCCTAGACCGACAAGTTAATTTGTGTTGCGTGCTCCTTAATCCGGATGGTGATGCAAAGAGAATACACAGGGGTTTATCCTGATTCGGGCAAAGAAGACCCTACGTCCAGCGGGGGGAGAGTATTGTATTTCCTTGCACCAAAGTGCTTGTGTAGTGGTTACAAGCTGTAAGAGAGGGAGCCGGTCCCAAGTCTCAAGAAAGGAGGAAAATGGAGTGTTACTTGAGATGTTGATCTCGGTAGTGGAGAAAATATCTGTCCCCTTTCCTGGAGAACCCTCTGCCTTTCCTTTTATATGGTGGAGGCTGAGGTGTCCTAAAAAACCCGAAGGCGGTGCCTTGGAGGTGAAGGCGCGGTGGGCGCTGTAAAAGTTGTTGTAGCGACGTGCATCTGTAAATGTCGGCCATCCCAGGGGTGTCATGGTGACGGGGCGGTGAAAGACCCTAGGTCCTATGGCGAGTGTGCGATCCCCTGTGGTCGACGTGTGGACGTTGTTCCTTTGTTGACCGGCGGCGCTCGAGGCCTGGTCGGGACGTGGCTGAGGGGGTCGACGAGGAATGGATAATACTGAGTCCCAGAAAACCCGGGCGCGGTGGTTGCCGTCTTGTGTGTCGAGGGAGCGTCGATGGTAGAACAGTGCTCGACGTGGTGTAAATAGTGGCAGCTTTTTTACTGTCCATCCCGGGATGGGCAGTAAAAAGTAGGATTAGACACGGGTGCTGCTCCCACGCCAATGGCGCTGTAGCCACGTTGGTGGAAGTGGTTGCATTGAATGTCTTGTCAGTGAGTAGGTGGATGAGGGGGGGTCGACCGACCCGACCCGACCCCGGGTCATGCGAGTCGGAGATTTTCTAGGGTCGAGACCTCCCGTCGAGCGGGCCTCGTGCGAGTCGAAACGCATTCGAGGGTGCCCGGCGTCTTCATACGCATGCGGGCCGAGCTCGGCGTATCCGTGTAGGGGGGTTTCAGGGCGCGGATTCCTCGGGTGTTTGCTCCTTTTAATCGTTGGTTTTTGGTACCTCTAATTCAGGTACCATGTTTCGGATAGTTTCTTAGCCGCTTATGGCAGGAAAATCTGTCTGATCGTACCAAATGCCACGATTCACAAGTGACTTCTTCCCTCGTGATTAACCCCTTATTATCATTTCAATGTGGAGGCAGAGGCAACAAGCAAATTACAATGCGAAAAATTCCACTGACTATGGCATGTAGAGGTACCCGTATCCTCTCGCTCCCGCGGCCCCGCCCTTGCACCCCGAGTGCTCACTCTAGTCTGCTTGCCCAAGTGCAGCCTTTGCCTAATGACTTTAGGGATGGCGTTGCCGGTGCTGAGCCTAGCCATTATTCTCGTCGGATTCGGCCACGCCATTCCCGTCGGCTCACTTATGTCGTCCTTGAAGGTTGGACTGGTTTCCCCTTGCATCCATCCATGTTGGAGTATTCTTCCTCAATGACTTCAATCGGCTCGCGCACCTCAAGATCAGTCCTCAACGGCTCCAACCAGCTTGTGATGCTTCACTACCCCATCTCTTTCGAGTTTGAAGCTATTTATTCTTTATGAGCATCTTCATCAGTCTCCCAATACCTACCGTTTCTTATAAAACTGTCGTATTGGGAGTTACATTGCTTTTTTACTTGCTCCAATAGTCTCTTGTTCCTCTTTTTTGTGGTCATCAATATTTTTCTCACCCTTTTTTTTTGCCACTAATATGTTTCTCATCTCCCCTCAAATAAAAAGAGAGTTGCATCGTCCATAATGCCAAGTGGCTCATCTCACCCACCACTTTTCAGTCATCTTTTTCCCTGTACACCTATAGGCCCCATCATATGGGTACTAGAGCAGATGTATTGGAGAACTACTATAGCAATTCTTCTAGTATTCACAAAAATAATATTAGGCTACTCTAGTACCTATATACTGGAGATAGATTGTGAGGAGACTAGTGGAGATGCTCTACTAAGCCTCCCTTGAATCTCCTCACTTAGGTGTTTTTTCGCGATCATGCCGTGGCACGTTTTTCATTAAGCAGAAGCAGATTGTTTTTTACAAACTGTCCCGGGTACGGTAATCCCACGATTACCGATGCCTAGGATACGCATCGAGCACACGAGGTTGTGATTACATAATGATCATTTTGCGACGGAGCGTCTAGCTTGCACCGTTACTCATAGAAGCGACATTAGTTGCATGTATCCCGCCACGCACCAATCGTTGCATTCGTCAGCGATCTGCTGGACCAGCTGCGCCGCTGGCGTCGCCCTCCCGTTGAAGGTTCTGGCGTTCCTCTTCTTCCAAAGCATCCAGCCAATGAGGAATAATAGTGAGTCGAAACCACGACGCAAAGGCTTTGGTACCCTCACTTAGGTGTCAATTTATTTTCAAAAATTAGTCGTTAGTGATGGTTGCACTGTGGAAGTAAATCATTGATCTGTGGTTGATTGGGTCTGTGTACAAAAAAAATGAATTTACAGCATGGTGTTCATTAGATGGATATGTGTTATATACTTGCATTGAGGTAGATAATCTCCTTAGGATTACCAACTGCCAAACACTCACTCAGACTGCCACCAATTTGAAGGTACCGACAAAATATAGAGAGTTGACTCTGGTGTAGGCTCAAAATGGACAGTCTTGTTTGCTTGAGAATATAATTGGTTGGATGGATTTAGAGCACCCAAGCTAAAGTACCCAGAACTATTTTCTTTTGCAAAAAAAGAATAACATTTCTATCAGCAATGCTCTGCTCAACAATCTGCCCAATCACTTGTTTCATTTGCCTCTGTTAGCTCTAGCCTTTTTACAACTATGAGCTCTGAGAAGAAACCTGGAAGATTTGAATGTAATTGAGGAGAATGACTTGTGGGATATACATGGGGATCAAATATTTTCTCTACAACGAAGATTTAAAAGAGGTTGATTGGACAGCACCAAATCCACGCTTCTTTTAGATGGCTGTAGAAAAACAATTTGACAACCAAAACACAATATCTTCTTTTGGTTGCTTAGGAGGAATATCCTTAGGCCCTGTTTGAGAGCTTCATAGTTTTATTCACCTGTAATTATCTTCCGGTTCTAATATCTTGTGCACAAACAGCCTCTTAGGAGGAAAAACATGCACTTGGAGACATATAACTGCGAACTCTGTCGACTAGCAACAGAGGAAACACTCTAACATCTCTTCCTAGAATGCACCTTTGTTAGGTCCTGATGGGGAATTTTAAACTTAGATATTCAGCCACAACTAAGCCTCCCAGAAGTAACCCTTTACTTCAGATCAACTGAATTCAGAATTATTCCTTGCTGTCATCTTGCTGTGCTGTACTATTTGGGGGGCTAGGACTAGGAATGATGTAATTAATTATCAGAGGAATTGGGCCAAACTTACAAAGTAGCAAGTTATCTTCAACAGAGAATTGGCCTTGACGGCTTTAAGAGCAAAGGAAAACATCTCACAACGTTCGCTGAAATTTGGCTGATGTTGATGCTTATGCTGATTTGAAGTGAGAGAAAAATACTGTTCATTCACTTAAAAGTATTGCTGAAGTAGTTTAAGCGAACAGGGCTATCAATGGATTCAGTTCAAAGTTGGCCTTAACCAGACTCCTAGATAGTTTCTTCATTTTCTTTCTCTCTTTTTTTTTCTTGCTGTGCTGTTTTATTGTAATCTTTGTGCTTCTGTCTTTTAATAAATCTCCTGTAGGGGCTTTGGCCCCTCCAGTTACATAAAAAAAACGACGAGTAGTGCAAAAAAAAAGAGTACATAATTTAGGTAAAACGGTAAACCGCTGGGCGGCAGGGCAGCAGTGATAGGCAAGAGGCACGTTCCTGGTGCTGGCGCCGACAAAGCTAAAGGGAAAGAGAGGCGGCAGCCGTAAGGAATCGAAGCATCAAGACAGAGCAGCCGAGCAGGGACCAGAGAGAGGGACGACACCCAGACAACAAGATCCCCTCACCCCGCACGCCCGCACTCCACTCCACTCCACTCCCCCGACTCACACGCGCGCCCGCCATTGCTGCCCCGGCCCCTTCGCTTTCTAGCTAGCTCCCTTGTCCCCTCCACTGCTAGCTAGCCCGCCTATATCATCATTGCCCTGCGCCGCACGCTGCTCTGCTCTCCTCTCCTCTGCTTTGCTCTTCTCGACTACGCGCCAACAATGGAGAGGTGGGCGCCGGCGCGGGAGAGGCCGAGGCGGCGGCCTGGCCAGCCGTCCTTCTCGTCGACGCTGCTGGACGCCATCTGCGACTCCTTGGACGAGCAGGCCGGCGGCCAGGGAGCAACGGCGGAGCGTGCCGCGGCACCAACACCTGCTGGGAGCGCCAAGAAGCAGCAGCAGGCGGCCCTGCATTACTACTACTACTACAAGCCCTCCTTGGCCGCCAGCCACCGGGCGGCGCGCGCGGCGCCGGCGCCCGCGGACGACTGCTCCTCCGGCCGTGGCTACTTCTCGTCGTCCGAGGTCGAATACTCCCTCCGCCGCCTCCGCCCCATCCGCACCTCTGGCGGCGCCGTCGGGCCGGCCTCGGTGGCTCCAGCGGAGAAGCAGCAGCCTGCCCCGCCTGGCACGGAGGCGAGGAGAGCGCGGAAGCCGTCCGCCGCCGCCCCCGCCAGCGGCGGCTGCCGCAGGCCGGCCTCTCCGGGCGCGCGGCTCGCCAGCCTGCTCAACGCCATCTTCTCCGGCAAGCGGCATTCCGCGCGGCAGCACCCGGCTCCGGCGGACGACGAGCCGGCGTGCTCGACGGCGCCATCCAGCACGCGCCCCTGCCTCGCCAAGACACCGCCGTCGGCGCGGGCGCGGGCGACCCGCAGCCGGAGCAGGACCGTGCGGTTCTTGGACATCGAAGGCGAGGTGGCTGTGGCCGCGGCCGCCGCTGGCTGCAGGCGATTCCCGGTGGTCGAAGTGGAGGGCAGCGACGGCGGTGGGGAGAGCAGCGACGCGAGCTCGGACTTGTTCGAGCTGGAGAACCTCGCGGCCCTCGCTCCGGCGAACGGCGGCTCCAGTTGCCGTAGAACGTGCGAGGACGAGCTTCCGGTGTACGGGACGACTGGAGCTGGGCTTGCGCACGACATTGGACTTGTCCGTCGCCGCCCGTTTGGGTACGTCAGCCATGGTCGGAGTTGCAGAGGCTTGTTTGATTTCAAATAGGTAGAGGGGGTGAACTGTAAAGTTGTCTCTTCTTTCTTTTCTTTTTTTTTTTGTGGCATTTTGTTCTCCTTTCCAGGACTTTGGAAGCTGTGTATTTGCTGCTATAAAATGCTCTGGTAATAAATGTATCGCTTAAATGGTTTTCTTTCTTGTACCGGCTACATTTACAAAAAGAGGAGTTACTAACTTTTGTGAAATTTTGAATGCCCACCATAAAGCTTCCTCTGCAAAGAATGCCACAATTTTGTTCAAGAACAAAAAAGAAGAGAAAGAATTGCCACAAAAATTACCTCAACGAATATGTCACCACAAAGTGCCTATCACATTCGAAGAAATGAAAGATTTAGAAAAGTGTCACGAAATTGTGGTATTCATATTCAAATAAATGTCCAAGTGGCCTGAAACGACCATTATTTAATGTCATTTTTATCCTATTCTGTTACGCAAACTTTAATCGCCGTGCTATGCAAAGTGAAGTTTTATTGCCCATGCCGCTGCAGCGCTACATGATCGCAAGTAGAGAGTATCACCGTACCACCACCAAAGCGAAAAAGGGAAGCAAAGAAAGCTAAGCACTGTCGTCGTAGTAATTCTCTTGTAAAGTAATACTCCTAGTACAGTGCTAAGGGAGGGAGGGGACGGGGCGTGTCTGCTGGCTGCCGCTGCCGCTCCTGGAACGAGAGCGCATCATCACGGGGATCACCATGGGAGCTTGCTACGCTCTGCCGTGACAGCCGACGACTTGCGAACCAAGGGAAATGATGACAGCCAATGCCACCATCATTAACCCTTTTGGCACTACTCCTACGTTACGACGTGGAATTGGTGAGCTGAGCTGTTTGTACCTCTGCTCCGCCGCCCACGCCCATTAGACCAGAGCAGATGTACGTACCGATGGATATGCACCCTGTTCGAGCCAGGTCCGAAAGTACTGTTGACTAATTTGTTGTGAGAGAAAAACGTTGTACCATAATCAGCGTTCAACGGGCTGGGTACTGAACAGAACAGGGCGCGTTACTGCTTAAAATGAAAATGATGCCAAAAGATAAAGAAGCCACAAGGCTCTCGACCGGGCTACGGAAATGGAAGAAACAAGAGAAACTGGCGACGTGAACAGTTTCTCTCGTGAGAAAATTGGACACACCACCCGCAGAACGCACCGAGCACGGAGTACCGACGCAGCCTCATTTAGCATCGATCTCGAGAAGACAGACAACCGAACCGAGAAAGCAAAAGGGGTCGAGGAGTATCGATCGAAAGGCCCTGACGTTTCCTTCTTTCCCTCACACCGAGGCTGCTTGCTCAACCCGCCTTCGATCGGTCACCCACCGGGAGATCACAGCCAAGCCCGACGGCGCCGATCCCCAGCCATGGGCCTGTGTGTCTGCTCGTGTTCCATGTCGATCGCCCCGCTCCTGCTCCTGCTCCTGCTGCTGCCGGCGGACAAGAATACTACGAGTTGTAGTATCCTACCTGGGAGTTCACGCGTCTCTCCTTGTCTCCTTGCTCGCTCCACCCTGTGTGGCTGTGTGTGATGCAAGGCCAAGGGTCTCGTCTCACGCATGTTTCCAAGGAGTATCTGCCGGCGTTTCGGCGTCATCTCGCCGTTGGATGGTTGGATCGCGGGCGCTGCTTCCAGTGCGGATCCAGTATTTATTTTACGTTGATGGTGTCACCACCTATTCTTAACAAGAGACAAAGTTTTAAGCCAGAAACATTTTAACCACGAACCAATTTAATCGTTGTTTTTTTTTAATTTGACGGAGATAACACTTGAGGATTCTCAGTTCGCTTCTAGAAGACCGTCAACCATTTTTTCAGCTTGTCGATCTTGTCGTCCAAGTACTTTGCATCTTGTACCTTCATAAGAATGTGCCATTTCTGAACAAAGCGAATTTTTTATGAAAAACTTCATTAGATTATTTAGGGAACACTTCCGACTTGTTTCTAACATTCCATAAAGCCCCAGAGAACAATAGATGACCAATTTAATCTCTATTGAGATCTCTCTTTGATTCTCTTGTTTCTCTCCCTATTCTCTTGGAGCAGTGGTAGCTCGCCCACACACCAGGGCCGTGGGAGCGCTTGCTCACCCGCCTGCCTCCGTTAATAGATTTTAGGAGGCGGTTATTTTTTAACCGTCTCGGTAAATCGATTTTGCGAGGCGGTTGAATGTGACCGTCGGTTAATCCCAGGCATTAACCGAGGCGGTTTAAAAGCCCGCCCACCTCCGAGGCTATTTTCAAAACGTCTCGCATAAGTTTTTCTGTAGTAGTGTTGGAAAGGAAATCTAATGGAGCTATGCTTTTGCGCTTCAACCGTCTTTTTGCAAGAATATAGAAAAGTGGGATCTCTTTTCTCGATCTAGTGGAGTTGCTCTTAATGTTTTATCTAGCTGTGGCTCTAGATAGTTCTATATATAATTGGCCATGTGAAAACATTGGTTCCGGCAAGTACAATGACAATAGAGATAGTCTGCTCCAGCGCCTTATTTACGGCCATGGCAAAGCTAAGCCGAATGTATTGTCAAGCTTCACTTCAGTTGTATCAGTTGTGTGAGGTTTTGTTCGCTCACCTCTAGTAAATCAAAACTCTAGTCACCTAGAGGCAGCTAAAGTATCAGTACTGATGCAAAATGAGCTGCTATAGTGAAACAGAAATCAGTACTGATGCTCAAATAATATTGCAGTGAGCAAAAAAAATTCAGTACCCATGCCCAAATGTTATAAGGTACCAAAGGTTTGGACATGTCTATATAGCCAGAGTAATCATAAGACTCGGCACAACACGGCTCAGAAAATAAATCACAGCAGCCATAACCATGCTAGGCCCAGGTTTTGAACCGGTTGTTGGATTTCATTCAGATAAACAGCGTTCAAAACCAGTAAATTAATGACAGTAAGTGACGTGAGAGTGAGAGTGTAACCGATGCATGAACCAAGCACTAATAGGAATAAGTTGTTCTATGGATAAACAGGTCTTGGTTCCTTGATTGGTTAGAGAAGCAACAAAGTGACGGTTCACGACATGAAGACTGAACCTTAGCAGCTTGCTGCTAAACTGCTTACCCCATTGGTCAGATGCAGCTGTTGTGCTCCTCCTACTATTGTCCACTAAGATGAGCCTGATGGGAAGACCTATTGCATATATATACAACAGCAAAGGAGGCAAACGAACAAAATTAAAGGGCCAAAAAACACAGTGTATGCTACTGCATAAAGTTAATGTAGTAAGCCTGGAAAAGATTTGGTTGAGAAGAAAGACATGTTGCTGATTGCTGATCTGAAAAAGGCATTTGACATAAGCTACATGGAGATATTTGAGATATGATGGAGGTACTAACCGAGGTTTAGTTCAACATGAGACCGTGAGAGGCATCAGCTTTCTAAGGTAATGCTCCTGCACACAATAGCAGATTCAGAGAAGGTATAAAACTTAAAAGGCAGTCCCAAAGACGTATATGTCAGAGGGCCGCACTTGAACATCAGTAAGCTGTTGTAACCATCTATGTATAGTTGAGGGGTTAGATTATATTTCTGAGAACTTCTTAGCAAAATACATGAAAACGGAAATGAATGCAGAACTGCAAATGGACGCAGCGAAAAAAAAAGCTTGACTGTGTTCACAAACCCAAGAAAACATGGTTTGTGAAGACGTACATGCCACTAAATATCGACGACGGAACAAATCATTGATTAATCCCACCCACTAAGTATGGTAAAAAAAACTGGTAGATATCTCTTTGCACACCGTACCTATCAGAAATATCTCTATGAGAAAGTAAAGACTTTATTACCAACAAAAATGAGAAATCACGTGTCTTTCAAATCTGCATGCTTGTTCTTCTCGTTCAGATGATGATGTATCTCTTCTTTGTTTTCCACTTATCTCTATTATTTGAACATGTAATGCTGTATCATCTATTGCTCTGAAGTCTGAACCTATGACTATGACTACTCTGAAGTCTCAAGTCAGAACCTGCTGTATTCGTTGCTCTGGAGTCTGGACTTGTAATTGCTTATTGCTCTGAACCTGTAATTCAGCTTTATGTTATCAGTTTGCTTAGATTCATTAGTTCACCTGCTTTCCTGCATGAACGCCATTTATGATAAATGACAGCCTTTGTATGAACAAACACTTTAAGTACATACTTGAAATTTAAAGTGATGAGAACTATCCTTTTTCTTCTTATCGATGAAAGGAATTTCTGATCACTCTAAATGTAAAAGCTAAATTATCTTATGGGAAAACTATTCCGATAACATTTCCATTACTCTAACCGATACAGATGTGAAATATCAATCATATGATAATTAAGGATCCAAATCATAAAAATAATATAACATAAGTTAAATACAGAACAACTACTGTGGAATTAAGCCAACTGCTGAACTATCAGAGGTAGCAAAACCATGAAAAATTAGCCAGGGAAAAAAGCAGCATTGATTTAATGTGGTATAATGAGAGTTAATTTAGCTTTATGCATAATAAGAGGTAGTTTAACTTTACGGCTGCACCCAAAGAGCAATCTGTTGAGTTCTAATATGTTGTCAGTTGTCACGAAGGAGCAAGGCCTGAAAGTAAACATCTGTGGAGCTGCTGCTAATGATTGATCAAGTACAGCTACTAACATTCCAAGAATTTCTGTGCAGAATTGTATCATCTAATGACTCCAAATGAATTTTCTCTCAGAATGATTAAGGTCGTTCATGATCATGATATCTTGTGCCGCTGAAGTCACTGCCATGCTTTTCATAAGCAGTTAACTAAGAAGACCTTACTGTTTGGATGCGAACTGCAACACTTCTTACATTTGGAAAGCTGCATCCTACATAGGGAACCGAGGAAGTGTGTTACCTACGGCGTAATGAGAATGGTGATGAAGAAGGATACCATGGCGTACAGAAAAAAAGGGGCGTGGCTTGAGAAGAAAACTATGGCCTTGTTCACTTTCCCATCCCAACCCAAAATATTTCCTCTGTCACCCGTCATATCGAATCTTTAGACGCATGCATGGAGCATTAAATGTAGGTAAAAAAAATAACTAATTGCATAGTTTGTCTGTAAATGTTGGGACGAATCTTTTGAGCCTAGTTAGTCCATGATTGGAAAAATTTTACCAAATAACAACGAAAGATGCTACAGTAATTTTTCACCTACTTTTCGCAAAGTGAACACACCCTATATGCAGTTGTAGCTATGCATGGATCAAACATGGTAGGGTCTCATGCATCAAATTTTTTGAAGGGAGGTTTTAATAAACTTGACTATCATGATCACTTTAATTTGAACTCCATGCTTGTATTATGTGTTTTAGTGTCCTTTCTTCAAACAAGCTTATATATCTCAATGTGTCTCAAAACATGTTGCTAAGATCAAGTAGATTGTAGTTTTTGGTAGCAACATGTCTTTTTATACTCCTCTATTGCTTTGATCTTTTTTTGGCTCTTGTTGCAACGCACAGGATCCTCCTAGTACAACTAAAAAAACGTATAAATGCCGGCTGTTCTAGTGTTCATGGCCAGCAGCTTATTGGAACCAACGGCAGCACCTACTTACAGTCATTGGATTCTCAAAGCCTTTAAGCTACTATAAACCACATCGTCCATTTTCATACAAGGTTAATATTTATCCGTGACAAGTGGCTGTGAATTTTTATTTAACGTTTTGAAGTCTATGAAACGTGAAAGTTTTCGAGAAACAGAACAGGACAAAGGAAATTTCACCTCATGGGACAAGAAGTGATGTTTCCAAGGACATCACCATGCCAATCAGAGGCTGATACTATTCCAAATGCCATCTCCTGTCATTGAATATTTGAAATAGCAGAGGCACGCCAAGTCTCCTCACGGGGGAGCAGACAGCAGAGCATCCAGCTCAAGCAAAATAGCCATTTCTACCGATGAAAACTCACGAAGCAGAAAGCAATGGCGCGATGCAGTGTTTGCACAAGGAAGCATTGTGGTCACTCTGGTTAGGTAGGGGTACCAAACGCTGCTGGATCGCCATTGCTGGTCCTACCAGCAACCACCAGGACCAAACCTAATCCAGAATGACTTGGATGAAATAATGGCAAGATATTTCCAACTGATTGTATACACCTCAGCATGGGCCCACAAAGTAGGGAAAAAAGAGGTCCTTGCTTATTCGGCAGCGCTACCTTTGTCTTTGTTTTTAGATGTTGCTATCTGGTGGTAGCAGTAGTAGTACTAATCCTGATCTGAAACGTGACTTATCATACGTGTTTCCTCGTATGGTGGCTTACTTATTTCAGTTTAGCACGCAACCCTCTGGGTAGTTTAGCGCAAGATCTTGGCAGCTGTCATGTGAGTTTGAGTGCATCTTGATTCTTGAGCATGAGCAGGCTTGTCAGTCCTCGTTTCGCTGAAATTTAGCTTATACTGATTTGTTGTGAGAGAAAAACACTATTCGTTGACTTAAAAGTACTGCTGAAGCAGTTCAAGCGAACAGGATGGCGAGGCACAAATTGTAAACTCCCAGATCAACTTCTACGAATTCGATCTACAACATATGAAACACAATTTTATTTGGTATGGTTTTTAAAATTATATTTTAACCGCTAGTTTCTCTTATAATATATAGTTTATAGTAACAAAAGTTTAATCATTAGAAATATTTCTAAACAGAAATGTAAATGTCATGGTAAAACATTTTTATATCATTAAACTAATTGTTAGTTAATGACAAATAAAGTTTGAATTTTGAAATAAATGGAAGTCCACGGAAGGGGAGTATTCAATAAGAGCTTTTAGTAACTCTTAAAAATTTTAACAAAAAATGCTGACCTGACACAGGCACCGAATCATTTCGAATAGCACTTCCATTCTTGATTCTTGCACCCAAACAGAACATTTCCCTGGAAATATCTCTGGCCTGCTCCTTTTCCTGCAAAAAAAATTATTACCAGTAAAATTATAAAATGTGCACCAGCAACTTGAGTGGCCACAGTGGACAGTGGAATCAGGTCCGCACATTCGCACAATTGAGGAACGAGACCCACCACAATTTTCCAAGTAGTATAAACAAAACAGTCTTTATTTTACAAAAGCTTTCGTCTTCATCACCATCGACAGACAAACCCAGCAGAAAGATCCCAGCTCGATCAGAGCAAGATGTACGCATTTGGACTTGGACATGTACAAGGATCATCCATTCACTTCCATGGATACACTTTCAATCCGAGCTCAGAGGGAGCCTTCCTTGGCCGAGAGCCGTTTCAAGAACTCGTAGGTGGTGACCATGGTGGCCGAAGACAGCGACATGGACGCCCACCTCGGGCCGAGCCCGCGGTAGCAAGCAGCCCAGCCTCCCTCCCGAACCAGCGCGCGCGCCGCGGCCGCGAGCGTCGGCGCCTGCGCCCCAGCGTCCATAACCTGCAGCCGAGTCTTCACGGTGTCCAGCGGCATCGTCACCAGCGCGGCCGCGCTTCCCGCCGCGGCCGCGCTCACACCCTGCACGGCCATCGCGGCGCCACGGCTGTCGTGGTGCGCGGGGCCGACGGCGCGCCAGAGGAGCCGCTGCGCCGTCGCGTAGGAGGCCCACCACGCGGCACTGGAGGGCGCGTAGGTCAGCACCGAGACACCGAAGCCGCGGTACAGGCCGCGCACGCCGTCCGCGACTAGGATCTTCCGAAACGCGTCGGCACCGCCGCGGTAGCGGGCGGCAGCGACGGGCGCCGTCTGGACCATGAGGCGTTGGCTGACGACGTCGACCGGGGTCCACACCACCTGCGCGGCTACGGCAGCAGAGACGCCGCCCGCGGCCGAGGCGGCAGCGGAGGCGGCCGGTTCCGCGACGCCGAGGCGGAGCGCGGCGGAGCCCACGGCGCTCTTGGTGGCCTCGAGCGCCGCCATATAGAGCGCGCGCGCGGGCACCGTGCCCGCGAGGGACGCACCGAAGCCACGGTAGAACCCTCGGGGACCGTCGCGCCGGAGAATCGCCGCCGCTGCCGCCGAGGCCGCGGCCTGTGGTGGGGCAGCAACCTGAAGGTGCGTCTTGAGGACGACGGCCGGGTACAGCGCCGCGGAGACGCCAGAGAAGAGCGCGGCGCCGAGTACAAAAAACCGCGACTTGTCGAGCATCTCCCAGCTCACCTCTGCCGGCATCCCCCTTGCGTCCTCGACCTCACCGCCATGCTCCGCGACTCTTGCAGCGCTAAAGCTCATCGCTTTCCAGATTTCCCCTCCCACGCCAGCTCACCTTCAACTTCAAGGAGCTCGATCCAATCCAAGTATGAAGTATCCAACAACTCTCTGCAGGCCGCGGGCGCAAGAAGTCAGAGGTAGAAGGGATGGAACATCTCGCGTGCCGAGTGGACGTCGCCGGCAGTGTACCCGGTCGCCGACGGCAGCATCTCCGGCGAGGGGAAGGCTTTTCCTTCCACTCCCTTTGTCGTGGGAAGAGCAGGAGAAGGATCTGAGTCCGCAGGAGAAGCGGTAGCGTTGTACTGTGTGAACAGAAAAAGTGAGACGAAATATCTCGGAATCAAAGGGTGTAGGTGAATATTTATACGAGGTGCCTGTTTAGTTGCCCATGTAACCCAAAAAAAAGTTTGCACAGTACCCGTCACATCGAATCTTGCGGCACATGTATGGAGTACTAAATGTAGGCGAAAGAAAAAACTAATTACACAGTTTAGTTGTAAATCACGAGACAAATCTTTTGAGCCTAATTAGTCCATGATTGGACACAAATTGCCAAATAAAACGAAAAGTGCTACAGTAGCCGAATCCAAACTTTTTCACCAACTAAACAACCCCGAGACGAGGATTAGGTGTCCTTACGGGGATCGCCACGTGGCGGTCTTTGGTAGTTGCCGCTGAGATGCTAGTCTTAGGCTATCCGCACTCTTCGTCCTCTAAATTCATCCCCTAAAAGAAATATTCCGTCCTGGTTATCGAGATTCTCTCCTCTATATTATTTTCTCCCGCACTCATTCATCCTCTATATCTCATACTCTATATCAACTACCAACAGTGGGGCTCACATGTTTCTAAATAAATTTTATTTAAATATATACATGTGAGATCTTGTTTTGAAAGATATATTGTAACGAATTTAATGGTGCAATCGGAATTTTATTTGAGTTTTTGGTTGGTGAGTTATAACATTTTTAGTTATAGCTAATTTAGTGGGGCCTGCCGCTACATGCTTTTTGTCCTTTCTCTCCGGCGTGCTGTCGGCCAGACTGCGTGCGTGGCAGCGCTGCCCGTGGGTCCCCCGCTCGATGGCGTACGTCCTGCAAGCCGCTGAATTTGGCGGACATCTCGGCCATCCGGTAGTGTAGCGCATCATATATAGGAGCCACTGCAGCTACCTTGTCCAGTGTGATTTACAGGACGTGAGTGCAGATAGCTTTATCGAGACGCTGAGCACAAATGATCATGACGTAATCTGGGCCTAAAGGGCCTAATATCAGGCCCATATATAGTGATTGGACTTCACTTGAAGCAACGGAGTAACAATTAACGAGCCCATCCTGATTTCGAAAAATAACATTATACAAAAAATTGGATGGTGACTTGTAATACGGAAGATAATCATAGGTGCACGGAAACAATAACTGCCAAATCTAGAAGATATCCTCTAGAGAAAAGAAAGATAAGATAGTGATACATGTGCCTTTTGTTAGCGTTCTTAATGCATCTTTTGTTAGCAAAAACATATGGTTTTTGATTGAGGGAGGAAATTCTGACTTGAAGCAAAATTAAAGGAGTAGGAAGACCTTCTGCTTTCGGGAGACATTTAGCAAATTGCACCATGTCGGTCTACAAGTCAAAAATGCAGTGTACTGAACCTTCAAGGAGGGAGTGTACCATTGGAGCCCATGTATGTTGAGTGATTATTTTGGCCTTTTGGGGTCAATTAGCAACTTGCTTAATCAAAAATGAAACAAAAGTACATTTATGCAGCTAAACAGGGACAATCCTAACATTTTGGTGGCCGTGGCCCAGAGCGGAACCAAAAACAAGGGCCCTTCTAGTGGGGTAGTAACGTCATGCTCTTATACGGTGAGAGTTCACAAGTATCATTTCTAATGCAATTCTTTTTTGTACGCATTGTCTTCCACACTTGCCAAACGTGGATTGGTTAATGAACTAAGATAGGGCTCAAATCAGCATTTACTTTTGTTATAGATTTCTCTATTGGGTTCTCTCTCTCTCTCTCTCTCTCTCTCTTAGGTTGGGGTGGGGGGATTTCTACTATTTCATTTTTATTGTAGAGTGTCTAGTGAGGATTAATATGGAGGGCAAAAGGAACCTTCAACTAGCAATAATAAGATTTGCATTGACTCGAGGAAAGTGCAGCAGCGCTTGCCGTGAGTTTGTCAGTGTATTAAATTTGCTCATGATGTTTGTTGTCTGGTGTGGAGGTTGAACATGCAGTTGTTGAATGTAGCCACAATGGTTAAAACACAAATAAAATAGCATTTTGAAATAGTCGCCCTGCATTGTATATGAATATGAATTTATATGTTTGTGTATGCGAGGATGAGGCATTGAAGTAGAGGAAAAGCGAAAAGACCAGGCGACTCAATCTCAACAGTTTTGTTGCTTGACCATAGTGTCAAATTCTAAACCATATCTTTTGAGATATTCTCAATGATATTAGGCAGAGAGAAACTTCACTTATACCAACTAATTGGAGAAGTACATGCATATATTTTTTGACTGTAGTAGATTAGTGTTAAAACATAGTTGTGCTTGAGAAGGTAAACTAAGTCAAAGTGAGTAAACGAAAAGGAGTAAGAAACGACATGTAAAGTAAGACCTGCTGATGTGCCAATTCTAAAGGCAAAAAATTGATCAAAACAAAGATGGCAACACCAGGAAACCTCTGAATATCTGAAGTACCCCAATATGGCCTTGGGACTACAGACCTGACCATCATATAAGCTTGTCGATGGCTTGGCGTATCTCCGATGCTCTTATCAACAATGGCAGCAAGGAGGCCTTGTGACTTGTGAGAGGAAGCTGTCAATTTCATGGCACATATACATGAGAAAAATATATGTATAATGCAACATGAGACCTTTATACCGTGGTGCCTCATAGGTAGAGTATGATTGTATTAGCAAAAAATAGTTCGACTGCTACTTCAAGATGATGAGCTTAGCGAATAAGACAAAGGGAAAAATATAAATGAAACACCTATTGCATGCCAGCTCAAAGAAGATGATGCGCTAATCTTCATTATGTCCTAACTCTCATAACAGCCAATGTGGCTAAAGAACTACACAGTTGAGCTCATTATCGTGATTTTGTTGCCAACTTCGGTCAAAATTGAGCCACTCTTACCTGAAAAAAATATAAAATAAAAGAAAATTCTATAACTCTTTCGCTGAGCATACATGTTCAGGAGACGCTGAAGGAGCGCGTATAACATAATTGCATTTAGTGGTCATACATCTGGATGAAACTCACAGCTAGGTGTTGGCGGCATTGACGCTGGTGAAACTCACAGCTTGTTTGGCGGCATTGACGTTGAAGATGAGATGTACAAATGGAGGCATCGACTGTGATATCATGATGCTGGCAGCAGGAGACGGTTATGCACTTCGGTTGTGGTTAAATTGGATTCCAACATGGGAGGGTGACGCGAGCAGCAAGAGAAACAAAATAAAAGATGCATGCAGTTATTCTCTGTAAAGAGTTTGTGCACCAGTCCGAGGAGGAAGAGATGAATGAAGCACAAACTCTGCAGCAACAATGCCCTTCTTGGCAAATCATCGAACACCTTTCGAGCAAAATCTGCAGCAATTCCTTTGTTGGCAAATCATCGACCACCTTTCGAGCTGGAGTTGCAATCGTGCAATCTGACAGATTGAAACATAAACCTTAGGGGATTGGAGAAAGCAAGAGAGGATAAAAATGAGGAACAGCCACTTACTTGATTTGAGGGTGATGCCAGAGATGAGCACGTGGACAGGGATGCGTTAATTTAAAGGCAAAGGCAGCCGTGGACGCTCGAGCAGTTTCTTCCTTATAATGGGATCGGATTGGATAAATGTCTCAGTCAGTTATGGAGGATTTTGTGAATCCTGGCAGCGCAAAGGATGCTGTTTCCCAGAACAGGGCAGAGTTCTGGACTTCTAGCTGGCTAGACGGACAACCACCCGCGACCCGCTTCCAAAATGGACAATGTGCAGATAAGGCCTCGTTTAGATGCACTTCAAAAGTTTGAATTTTTTCACTCTCTCTATCATATTAATTTTTAAACCCATGCATGAAGTAGTAAATGTAGGTAAAAAAATAACTAATTACACAGTTTAGTTTTTTTTTGCGACGAAAGAAGAATTATATTATATGATAGCTGGGTACATCAACACATTACAAGCACTCTGGATTACAAAATAGTACTCACGCTGTGAATAGCACAACTCAAAACCTAACATGTTAGATGCTTTGCAGTATGGATGACCGCACAGGCAAACACTCGGCAAATGGCCTGAGAACAAATACCCAACGAACAACGGCCAACATTCCTATAGGTGGAATTAAAAAACTTCTTCTTTCTGGTGTCTTCCTTCTTCTTCTTTCTGCCACCGAAGAGTAAAGAAGACTGATCTGAAAATTATTCTCCATAGTCCTTCATCGTGGCCAAATCTAACCACAATAAAACGGAGAAGAGACCGGAGAAAATTATTCCATGGCGGCGACATCATCTCCGCCTTGATGCAACCGTCCGGAAACAAAAGTTTCCATGTCGTCATGTCGATGAAGATGCTGACGCCGACGTTGTCGCCCTCATCTTCCACGGAGCCGTCATGGAGAAAACGATCCCACCCTTCTCCTTCACCGTCAACAGAGATGAGAAGGAGATAAAACTCCAGTACCAAATAATTTGGCATGGAGAAACACTAACCCTAATGACTCGATCTACTGGGAAAAACTTATTAAAAACAATGGATCCCCACTCCCTTCAGCCCCCGGCGAGATACCGGAGGAGAAGGGAGGGGGACCAGCGGTGGTGGATGGCGGGGACGGCTGCGGCGGCAGCGCTAGGGCAGGAGTCAAAAACAGATGGCCAATTACACAGTTTAGTTGGAAATCACTAGATGAATCTTTTGAGCCTAGTTGTTCCGCGATTGGACAATATCTGCTAAATAAGACGAAAGTGATACTATTCATCGGATTGAAATTTTTTGCAATCTATACGTGCCCTAAGTATAGATTCGTAAATCTTTCGCAATTCACATCGCAATGAAGTATCTTTATTCACGGTCACTTAGACACAATTACACACACCCGAAAATTCAGACGACACCACATGGCAGAATCGGCTCCTAGTCCTAGACTCCTAGTGCCAAATGTAGGCGTCGTACTCGAGGACGAGCAGGTTGTTGGGGTCCGGCGATTCAATCATCTTGCTGAGTGTGTACCCGCGCGCCATCCGGAACACGCCCGTGCCGCCGATGATGGGCCGCTCCATGACCGTGCCCAGCAGCGCGCGGCCGAGCAGCGTCAGGGAGCTGCCGCTGTAGGCCCCCTCCGTGAACACGAAGTTAAACACCGTCAGGAGCGCGCCGTCGGAGAGGGAGGCGCCGACGGTGAGCCCCTGCGCGCGGCCGAGGAGTTGGGACGCCGGGTCGGCGCCCTCCCGGAGCATGTCGTCCACGACAAACACAGCGCCGAAGAAGGAGCTGTTGTTGCTGCCGCCGCGCGCCTTGGACACCTCCACCGACGTGCTGTTCGGGCCGTCTGAGAAGTTCTCGTGGAAATAGAAGTGCAGGTGTGTCGGGCGCCCGACGTCGCCGCCGGCGTCTCCGACGACAGCCACCGCCGTGGAGAAGACGAGGATGCAGAGCAGTGGGAGCATTGCGCGGTGACAGGGAGCCAAGGGCGCAGCGGAAGGACGGAGGGAGGGGGCAAATACAATGGCGTAGTTAGCTTCATATTTGTTGCTTCCTCGACCAATCATATGCTTAGTTTTCTATTTAGTTCCTTTTATTTATTACTTTTTGTTTTGCCGGCAGACAAATTTGATTTGCAAGTGAACATTTTATAGGAAAAGTCAACCTGCCTGCTACAGATCGCAGCGATGGGCGGTAGGCAACTGCTATAGCTAGGAGGATTCGGCAACATATAAGAATGATGAATAATATTAGCGATAGCGATAGGATTGCTACCCGAGCATCAATCAAGAGACCATAAATTAATTCCACACGGACAAGCTTGATGAGGAGCGTGCGAAACACCAGGGACTGGAAGAGCGTTCTGAGGTGGTGTTTGGATCAACCTCAAATTGTAAAAGCTGGATTGTGAGTTATCAGTTTCTAAAAGCGGGATTGTTGGATATCCTGTTGCTGCATATTTTCTCCCCGGGCACCCTACTCCTGAGGTTCCACCTTCATGCCGAGGGACGGGCAGCCCAATCGCTCTTTTCATCTCGGATGTATTTGGTGCAACAGTTCATGGCCTCCTCGGTCGTATATGCCTCGATCAAAGAGCCCTCTAGGTGAGCACGATTAAGGATATATCTGTCGAGGGCCGACATGAACCGCTCGTATGTCCACATCTGGTATAGATACATGGGGCTCAGTTCCTGTATGTGATCCACCATGTGCATCATCAGGTGTGACACAATATCGAAGTAAGATGGTCTGAAGCATATCTCGAGCCGATAAAGAGTCTCTAGGATGAAGGCTTTCAGGACAAACAACTTAGCTTCATCGATGACCTTCTAGGTGATGCGGTTAAAGAAGTAGGACATCCGTGTAATGACCATCTTTATGTACTCTGAATCGATAGCCCTGATCACAATTAGAAGGAACACCGTTAGCATGACATGGCAATCATGTGAGTGGTAGTTGTGTAGTTGGCCATTGTAAGGTCTTTCATCGAGATTAGGCTCTTGATGTTGAAAAAGAAACTGGTCGGCACCTTGACCCCACTAAGACACTAGCACACAACCCTCTTCTGGCTTAGGAGGTTGATTTTCCGACCTGTTCTGCAGTTGCCCCAGGTGGAGGTTCATTCTGATGCCCTGGCTGACATGATCCACCCGTGACTTCAGACCATCCTTCGTCTTTCCCTTGATGTCTAGCAGGATGCCAATCGTGCTGTCGAAGACATTTTTCTCTAGGCGCATGCAATCGATGGCATGAGGCGTATCCAACTCCTTCTAGTACTTGAAGAAACTCGACTTCTTCTTAAAAGAAACAACGACGGCAGGTGGTTCCTCCATCTGATCCTGCTTTCTCTTCCTTGTCGTGTTCGCCTCTTTTTTCTTCTTCTTTCGAAACTTGACCTCCATATCCTTCACCATGTCAAACACCCATTTTCCGTACCTCTCTTTCTGTGCTGGTTGGGTAGGTTGCTGCAGTGGCGGATGCAGGATGAGAATCAAGGGGGGGCTAAAACAATGTAGATGTTGATTTGCACGAAGATTTAACGTTGATTTGAGGTTTTTGCTACAGTGTTTTTAGTGGTAAATCAAGTCATTAGGGGGGGCTGGAGCCCACCCAGCCCTCCCTGTAGATCCGCCACTAGGTTGCTGCTCATCCTTGTTATCGAAGTACTTATTCATCACACTAGATCGGTACCTGTGCCCTCAGGCGAGGAATCAATATGTGCACCATCTTATTAGATACCTTAAGGTAAGCGTAGCAGGTACCATCAAGGTAAACTACACAGCCGGTCTTCTCTTTGATCTGCCGCTAGTGATAAATATGATGGATTTTAAAGTGAACTTCTTTAGGGATGCATCCATTATGTTGACCCCTTCCCCTCTTAGTTTCTTCATGTCCTCCATGAGTGGCTTTGGTCCAAAAATAATGATGGTCACTAGAAGGTAGCTGCGCTTCTGACACTGCTAGGGAGGTAGGTTATAGATGATAAGGATGACTGGCCAAGTGTAGTGTGAGCTGCAGAGGTCACTTAACAGGTTCACTTTGTCGGTACTCAGTGCGAACCTAACGTTCCTTGGCTCATTGCCAAACTCTGGAAACATGGCATCGAAATGCTTCCACTTTCGGGCATCAGAAGGGTGTCGCAGGTTGTCATCGTTCTTCGTGCGATCAACAGATGCATGCCTGGACATCAGCTGGACAAATTTGTTTATTACTTTTTGTTTTGCCGGCAATCATGTGAGTGGTAGTTGTGTAGTTGGCCATTGTAAGGTCTTTCATCAAGATTAGGCTCTTGATGTTGAAAGAGAAACTGGTCGGCACCTTGACCCCCCCCCTAAGACACTGGCACACAACCCTCTTCTGGCCTAGGAGGTTGACTTTTCGGCCTGTTCTGCAGTTGCCCCAGGTGGAGGTTCATTTTGATGCCCTGGTGAAAGTCCTATGTTTGGTGTTGGTAATTAGTGACAATGCCTAAGTACTAATCCCATGCCTAAGTTGTATGTAGCATATGAGGATTAGTACACTCCAAGGTTGGTGGCAAGATGGACATGGTGATCATGATGGCCACACTTGGATTTGGACGCAACCCTACGTGATCAAGGCAAAGGTATATGCTTAAGGGTTGTGTTTTAGTAACCAAGACACCTAGTGGGTGTGGTTATATTATAGGATAGATAGCCGTACTATAAAGAGGGGAATAACGCGGCTATTGAACTCCTAAGTGCCTCTAGATGTGCATTTCATGATCATATGCATTTGGATAGAACTAATATCGCCTCGAAAAATAATTGTGAAAATGCTAACACACTCACACATGTTGAGATCACTTGGTGGTGTTAGCACATTTGCGATGGCGGTGAAGTTTAAGCGGTAGAGAGGGTTTGGGTCTCTCTCTCCCTCCCGCCGAGCTTGCGAGCGCGGGATTCAGGCGTTTTTGACAAGTTGAAATGCCTATTTTTTCACTACGCCGGAAGTCCGAAAAGAAACGGAGGCGAACGGAGGTCACAGAGGTGACCGGACGCTGCACCGGACGCGGTCCTTGCAGGACCGGACGCGTCCGGTCAGTGTTCAGTGTCAGCGTGTTTTTTCAGTTCGATGATCGGACGCGAGGCGCGTCCGGTCACTGATGATCGGACGCGTCCGGTCGTCCATGGAGCTTACTGGACTCTAACCGGACGCTGGCACTGTCACGTCCGGTCATCTTCTTAAGCGTGTCCGGTCACTGTTTCGTTGAGCGCTGCTCAGACGACCAGCGCGTCCGGTCCTGCACGGGACCAGCGCGTCCGGTCGTTCCCGGCGCGTCCGGTCAGTTGGACCAGCGCGTCCGGTCGTTGCTTCGCAGTTAGCCGTTGGGCGACCAGCGCGTCCGGTCGTTTGGACCAGCGCGTCCGGTCAGTGTTTCACGTGTTAGCCGTTGGGCGACCGGCGCGTCCGGTCAGTTGGACCAGCGCGTCCGGTCACCCCGATTTCGGCTGTTTAAGTTTCTAACGGCTATATTCGAAGGGGTACGTCTATAAATACTCGTTGGCCGGCTCAAGGCTCTCTCTCTCGAACATTTGACATACTTGTGAGCACTTTGAGCTAAGCAACTCCCCTCCCACTCATCTCTCTTGCTTCTTTGCATATTCGAAGTGAGATTGAGTGATCCAAGTGCATTTGCATTGTGAGATTGCATCTAGTTGGCACTTGGTGGTTGATTTGCTGCGGGATTCTTGTTTCTCTTGGTGGTTGCCGCCACCTAGACGGTTTGTAGCAGCTTGGAGGCGTTGGCAAGAGTTGGTGATTGTATCTTGGCCACCTCCCGTGATTGTGAGGGGTTTGTGCCTACCTCGGCGAAGCGCCAAAGGCAACGTTAGTATATTGCTCGTGTCATTGCAACCTTTTGCCATTTGGTAGGTTCTTGTGGTGCCTTTTGAGAGGCTCGGTGTGAGACCGATTAGCCACCGAACCACGTGGTGAAGAGGGACACAACGGGGACTAGCGTGCCGGCAAGCATGTGAACCTCGGGATAAATCTTCGTGTCATCACTTTCATATTGTGATTGATTGATCCCGGTGTTTGGTTATCTTGGTATTCATTGTTGATCATATTGGTTGGCTCAATACTTCGCCCCTCGGTGATACCCTCCTATCTCTCTTGTATTAATTTCTTAGTTATCTTTGCTAGCTAGTTAGCTTAGCTAGAGTAGTTCTCTTGTGTAGCTTGCTAGTTGTAGTTGTACTTAACTTCTCGGTTTGACTTGTGCGGTTGAGTGCAAATACTAGAATTGTGAATTGGATAGGTGGCTTGCAAACACCCATAGGCTAAGCAAAACTCGCTTCTCGCTATTTGTTATATTGATAAACTTGTTTAGCTTGTCGTTGTAGAAATTTTTAATAGGCTATTCACCCCCCCTCTAGCCATCAAGACCTTTCACCTGGTTGACAAGATCCACCCGTGACTTCAGACCATCCTTCGTCTTTCCCTTGATGTCTAGCAGGATGCCAATTGTGTTGTCGAAGACATTCTTCTCCAGGTGCATGCAGTCGATGACATGGGGCGTATCCAGCTCCTTCTAGTACGACCTGTACTTGAAGAAACTCGACTTCTTGATAGAAACAACGACGACATGTGGTTTCTCCATCTTATCCTGCTTTCTCTTCCTTGTCGTATTTCCCTCTTTTTTCTTCTTTCGAAACTTGACCTCCATATCCTTCACCATGTCAAACACCCATTTCCATACCTCTCTTCCTGCGTCGGTTGGGTAGATTGCCGCTCGTCCTTGTTATCGAAGTACTTATTAATCACACTAGATCGGTACATGTGCCCTCTAGCGAGGAATCACTATGTGCACCATCTTATTAGATCCCTTAAGGTAAGCGTAGCAGGTACCATCAAGGTAAACTAAACAGTCGGTCTTCCCTTTGATCTGCCCCTGGTGATAAATATGATGGATTTTAAAGTGAACTTCTTCTTTAGAGATGCATCCATTATGTTGACCCCTTCCCCCTTAGTTTCTTCATGTCCTCCATGAGTGGCTTCGGTCCAGAAATAAGGATGGTCAGCAGAAGGTAGCTACGCTTCTAACACTGCCAGTGAGGTAGGTTATAGATGCTAAGGATGACTGGCCAAGTGTAGTGCGAGTTGTTGAGGTCACTAAACGGGTTCACCCTGTTGGTACTCAGTGTGAACCTAATGTTCCTCGGCTCATTGCCAAACTCCGGAAACATGGCATCGAAATGCTTCCACTACCGGGCATCAGAAGGGTGTCGTAGGTTGTCATTGTCCTTTGTGCGATCACCAGATGCATGCCAAGACATCAGCTAGGCATCCTCGGGGTTCCTGAATATACAACGTAGGCGATCGATCACGAGAAGGTACCACATCAACAGGGCAGGAATTCTCCTCTACGTGTAACCTTCTTCCTCCTGCTCATGAGACAAGATTTGCCTCGCACTACTATTCTTGGTGGCCTTCTTCTTTGACCCACCTGAAGCTCCCTCATCGCCTGACATTCCTCTTTGTATCGACTCATGTCGCAGTGTAGATAACTCTCGAAGCTCACATACTGGGTGCACAGATATAGGATACAATGGTTAGGGCAAGCATGGATCCTTTGAAGATTCAGTGTCACTGGCCGGATCAGCTTCTTTGCCCAATAGGTATTGGCAGACATTTTTTAGCCTTTGGAAACACAGAACCAAGGATACGTAATAGCTCATTGAAGCAAGCATCGGACCAGCCAAAACGAGCCTTCAACATCAACATCTGGAGATCAAAACACAGCGCCATCTTTTTGCTTTGGACAATCCTTATAGAGCGAATCCTTTGCCGCCTGTTTCATCTCTTTGAAATTCTTTAGCCACCTTAAGCTCCCAAATAGAAGGTCATAGTTGTCAAGGCGGTTAATTAATTACTCAAAAAACTCTGCATCCTTAGGGTCCACCAAGGCCGGCTCACCAAGATCCTCATCACTGTCACCCCTGCCATCAGCCATGTCTTGGACAAAATCATCCATCATATGAAATCAACATTCTTGCTAGCAACGCCATGCCCAGCTGATGAGGGTCCTCCTCCATTGTCTTCATTCATCGTCAATGACGATGTGTTTCCTCCAGATGCACCGCCACTCGCATCTTCTTCGCCCTGAAACCTCTAGACCGTGTATACCTCAACAAAACCCCATTTGTTCAAGTGAGATTGCAGCTCGCCGCCTTCTAAGAAACGTTTTTTCTTGCAGTGAGAACATAGACATATGATTGCCTCGATTCACACTCAGAGCATGCTTTCGGGCAGTGTTAACAAACTTTTTCACCTGATCTATGAAGGGTTGTGATAGCCTCGATATCTGGTACATCCATTCTGACCTTTCCATGCAAGTTAACCCTGTACATGTAGCGAACAAAACATAAGTATAGCAACATTACAAAGAAATTCAAGCAAATGAAGAACAAGATCTGTTTCCCTCTCCTCCATCATAGATCTAGTTCTAGATCTACATCTAGATCACCCAAAACTTGTGAAATACAACAAACTAAGGATGTGGGAGCGTATGGCAACCTCCTACGATGTCTAAGGAATTCAAGAGCAAAACTCCTCCCTCCAAATGGTGATTTTTCAAAGTTTTAAAGCTCAAACCCTGCCAAAATGAAATGGTGAGCTCATGGAGGAAGAAGATGTGGGTGGTTGGGGGCTGCCTTTATAGGTAGGGTAATGCGGAGGTGAGCATCCTAAGGACGTCCGCTTCTGTTAATAGTCCACTAGCAAAGGCGGTCGTCTAAAGGCGGCCGTCTCGATTACTACATTAATGGTTGTTAATGGGGTATTAACTGTGGCGGTTGCCATAAGACGGATGCCTCTATTAACACATTAATGGAGGTGGTTGCCATAAGACGTCTGCCTTCGTTAATGGAGTATTAACGGAGACAGTTGCCTTATGCTGGCCACCTCCGTTAATCTTTAACCGAGGCGGGCGCTCAGCTGTGGGGCCTAGCATCGATTAACGGAGATGACACCCTTTTGTCCCTACCTCCATTAATCTAAGGCTAATGCCTCGTAAAATCGTTTGTGTAGTAGTGTAAGTTCAAAATTTTGGATCATGTATGAACTCAGAAAATATGTATTATGGATACCAGAATGATTAATGTTCAAAAATAGCATAATAGTTATCATATTCTCTCATGAGTTCTATATTTTTTTTGTTTTGGACATGGTTGAGGTGATATATAGAAAACTTTGACTATGAAAATAACTTCTAAAATAGTTATGGTTTGTAGACATAATAGATTGAATATATAAATTAGTCTTGAAACGTACATCAATAATAAACTCATAAATTTGTTGATCTTTTGTATGTACTACCTAATAGAAGATCATACTCAAAACCATGTTTTCAAGACCATGTTGTTGTACAAAATAGCAAGAACGGTGTGAGAAAAAGGAACTATAGAACCAAAGGGATTATATATTCTATACATTCAATACCATGAATGAACTCAGTAAAATAGAATGGTGCGATGAACGTTTAGGAATCCCATTTATGCAGAACTAAAATTGTAAGTTAATTTGTATTGTAATAAATGTTTTGATACAACATAGTTAATTTAGGTAGAAATAAATGCAATTTTACTCTGGGCATTATTTGTACTCGCGTTGTTTTGGGGGAATGTCATGAAGGCAGGAGTAGCTGCATTAATATTTTGGTTAATTTTTGTTTATTATGATGAACATTTTGCTGGAATATAATTTAGGCAGAATTGAATGCAATTAAACTTTGCTTCATTTGGACAGGCATACATTGATACATGACGGCTAATGGCCTATATATACTAGACGAGCCTATAGGGACATGACTTCTATCCCATCACATGCAGCTTGATAATACACGTCTATACGCTCGGTAATTGAGCTAAAACACCTATAAATTACAGGTTCTATTTTTTTCCGATATAGGCTGTAATTTATTGTTTGGATGACCGGTGAGCACACTTATTTTACATTCGGTTTGGGCCAAAACCGGTGTAAAAAAAGTGTCATCTCCAAAGTTTTGAAAAAAAAAAATACGCTATCGGGCGCAGCTCGAGTCGAGCCGCCCGGTGACGAGTCTACGAGGGGTGAGGGTTTCTCCTTCATGGCACCAGTCCCTGCCCCTCCCCATCATCGCCCCATCCCAAGCACGCCGTCGCCCCCACCTCACGCTGTGTAACACCCGTGGCCAACAGCAATCGCCGGAGACGTGAGCGGTCAAGCGAGCATTGCCGAAGTCAGGAACGGAGCAGAGGAATCTCTAGCTCTCGCGTCCTTTTTCTGTTAGCAATATTCCATATGGTTTCTTACAGACACAGCAGGCATATAAGGCCTCAGGCCATTGGTCCACTGGACCCACATGTCATACATAATAGAATGTAAATGTAAACGACTACGCCTCTCATCTCATGAAGACGCACTTCCTTGTTCCCGCCAACAGCATCAGCCTTGTATGGTGACACCTCCCCCCGCCGAACGACCTGCTTGTCCCCAAGCAGGTGCCTCAGGAAAACGCTCCTTCAGAACATGGTAATCTTCCCATGTTTTTGATGATGCTGGCAGCCCACTCCAGGTGACTTGAACTTGTGGAATTGCCGCGTTACCCTTCTTCACCAAACGAAGGTCCAGAATCGCTTCAGGTTGGGATTCAGATGCCTGCAAATCAGTTAGCATAGGGAGGGGGGAGAAGACTGGTGTGTGGTCAGGGTGAAACTTCTTAAGCTGGGAAATGTGAAAGACATTGTGGATTTGACTATGGGGTAGCAGATCAAGCTTATAAGCAACAGCTCCAATTTTCTCCAGCACTTTGAATGGCCCAAAGAATTTCTATGCCAGATTTGGAAAAGGAGGTTAGCCACTGATGATTGGGTATACAGTTGAAGTTTCAGAAGAACCTGATCCCCCACTGAAAACTGCTTGTCAGTTCTTTTCTTGTCAGCCTAAACCTTCATTCTGTTCTAGGCTTGTTCCAGCCTTTGTTTGAGGAGTTGGAGATGCAACTCTCTGTCAACAATGATGTCAGCGACTGCTGCAGAAGTCTCACTGCCAGGAAGTGTGTGTGCCCCTAGATTTGGTTCATACCCATATAAAGCCTTGAAAGGTGAACATCCCAGAGAACTGTGAAATGAAGAATTGTACCACAGCTCTGCAAGTGACAGCCAAGCTTTCCATGTCTTAGGAGAGTCTTGTACTAAGCATCTTAAATACATTTCCAGACCTTGATTAACCCTTTCGGTTTGTCCATTTGTTTGAGGGTGATAGGCAGTGGACAGGGTGAGATTGACTTTATACAATTTGAACAATTGTTTCCAGAATACACTGACGAAGATAGAATCTCTATCTGTAACTATAGAATTGGGCAACCCATGAAGCTTGACCACATTGTCTAAAAACAATTGTGCCACTGTGTGTGCATTGTATGGATGTTTGAGAGGGAGAAAGTGGGCAAACTTTGTAAGCCTGTCGACCACCACTAGGATTACACTGTATGCCTTAGACTTGGGGAGGCCCTCTGTAAAATCCATGGACAGGTCCTGCCACACACCGGCTGGGATAGGCAGAGGCTGTAACAACCTAGCTGGGTGACTGTGACCATGCTTGGTGTGTTGACAAATGTTGCACTGTTTGAAACTTTCCACATCTGCTTTCATACCTTTAAAGGAAAATGCTTCTTAAGTCTGTGATAAGTAGCAGCAGTTCTAGAATGTCCTCCCAGGGCACTTGAGTGGAAGGCAGCTATTAACTTTGTTTGAATAGCTGAATTGTTCCCAATCCAAACCATGTTGTTCTTTTTAATGAGACCATGCTCTAGACTGAAGCCATTGCTATCAGGACTGGCCAAAGCTAACTGAGTGATCACTTGTTGAGCTTGGGCATCTGTTGCATACGAATTTAGGACCTCCTGAATGCATTGTGGTTGAACCACAGAAATAGCTTGAAGGGCTAACAAATGTGCCACCCTAGATAGAGCATCAACTGCTATATTCTCTTTGCCTTGTTTATAGATGATCTTAAACTGTAGCCCCATCAACCTTGTCATAGCCTTCCTTTGGAGCTCTGAGTGTAAATTTTGTTCATTCAAGTAAGAGAGAGACTTGTGATCAGTCAGAATAATGAATTCTTGTCTCTCAAGATATGGTCTCCACTTTTCCACTGCCATTATAAGTGCTAAAAACTCCTTCTCATAAATGGATAAATGTTTGTGCTTCTCTCCTAATGCCTTGCTTAGATATGCTATAGGTTGACCTTTTTGCATAAGTACTGCTCCCACACCATCTGCACAGGCATCAGTTTCCACAGTAAACTGCTCCTGAAAATTGGGTAGTGTCAACACTAGTGTCTGTGTCATGGCTACCTTCAGATTATCAAAAGCTTCTTGAGCTTGAGCTGACCACTGGAACTGCTTGAGTCTTAACACCTTTGTGAGTGGTTTGGCAATCACCCCATAGTTTCTCACAAATTTTCTATAGTAGCCTGTGACACCCAGAAAAGCCCTCAATTCAGTGGTGTTTGTTGGGATAGGCCAATGCAACATGTCTTTTGTCTTGGATGGATCAGTAGCCACACCCTAATCTGAAATGATATGACCAAGATACTCAAGACTCTTTTGAGAAAAAGAGCACTTGGAGGCCTTGAGGTACAACTTGTGCTCCCTTAATTTATCCAGGACCAGCTGCAAATGCACTAGGTGTTCATCCCTTGTAGCACTGTATATCAAGATATCATCCAAGAAAACAAGAACAAATTTCCTGAGAAATTGGTGGAGAATATGGTTCATAATACACTAAAATGTCGCTGGGGCATTAGTAAGACCAAATGGCATAACTTTGAATTGGTAATGCCCCTGATGGGTCTTAAATGCAGTCTTGTATTCATCAGTGGGAAGCATCCTTATCTAATAATATCCTAATCTCATATCGAGTTTAGTGAAGAATTTAGATCCCTGCAACTCATCCAAGATCTCCTCAATGATAGGCATAGGGAACCTATTCTTGATTGTCAGTGAGTTAAGCTTCCTATAGTCCACAAAAAATCTTCAAGAGCCATCTTTCTTCTTAACTAGGAGTACTGGGGAAGCAAATGGGCTATGACTGTGTGTGATTAGGCCACTCTCCAACAACTGTTTCACTTGAGTCTCAATCTCTGTTTTGTGCTGAGGTGAATAATGATAGGGTCTTAAGTTGATTGGTACAACATCAGGGTGAAATGGTATGGCATGATCATAAGATCTATGGGGGAGGCAGCTGTTTGGGATCCTGGAAAACATCTGCATATTGAACCAGCAAATGCTTCAAGTCCTCTTGAGACTCAGTCACAATATTAGATGGTTGATTGGCAGTGACAGTATCCACCACTACATATGCCCATATGTCATTTCTCTTAGTTGATTTGTACACTTGCTTCACTGTGATTTGAGATACTCCCACTGATGGTGCTTGCACTCCTTTCAGTAAGACAGTGTGGCCCTCATGTTGGAACTGCATAGTCTTATCCTTCCAATCACATTTCATTGGACTATGAGCCTACAGCCAATCATAACCCAATATAGCATCATATGGTAACAGATCAAGCACTGTCATAGTGGTTGTGAATGTGTGCCCTTGAATATACCACTGAAGATTTGTCACCTGTCTGTTTGTTTTCATCCATTGACCATTTTCCAGTTTCACTCTTTGTTCTGGGACAGGAGTAGTGGGTAATTGGGCTAACTGCACAAAGTGGGAACTAACAAAGCTATGGGAACTGCTTGTGTCAACTAATATCAACATAGTTTTGTTCTTGACTGTTGACTTCAACTTGATGGAATCCATGGATTCAGTACCAGCTATGGCATTGAGAGACAGTTGGTGGAAATTTTTAGTGAGGACTTCATCAATTGCCATTTCATTCAACAGATCTTCATTGATTTCTCTGTCCAAGTCATTCAAAGCTAAAGCATTAATGTGTGGCTTGACTTTCTTGGCACAAACCTCTGCATGCCCCGGTTCATACTTGTCTCCACAATGGTAACAAAAGGTTGTTAGCCTTTCTGTAGTCTCTTAGTTGTTTGTCTCTCCACAAGGTTCCATAGTTGGTAGTGGTTTTGGTCTTAGGCTTTGCAGGCTGCTTAGTAGCATTTTGCTTGTACTGAACTACTGATATTTCAGCTTGTTCCTGTCTATCACTTTTTTGCTGTATCTTAGCAATAACAACAGCTCTTTCCACAGTGGTTGGAACATGTGGTCCCACCACAGCCCGGATATCATCCCTAAGGCCTCTCACATACTGGGTAGCAAATAACAAGGCATCATACCTGCCACCATGCATAGAGACATCATACTGTAGTGACTGAAATTTGGTGGTGTAGTCTTCCACAGTAGTAGTTTGCTTCAAATCCAGCAGTTCATTGATAGCTGACCTATAGTCATCCCCACCAAATTGCTCTTGAATATCTGTAGACAACTTCTTCCAAGTGACTGTAGGATGATCCATTTTATAAGTTTGCCACCATTTTGCAGCATTTTCTTGTAAATGCATTGTTGCCGCTTCTACCCATAGATTTTCAGGAATAGCATAGATTGAAAAATAGTTGTGACACTTATCTAACCATATCTTGCGTTGAACGCCATCAAAAGAAGGAAAATGCATCTTGGGCAGAGCATGGTGATGTAAGGATTCCTTCTTGGGAGGTGGGTTGTGCCTGAAATGATGAGAATGTTCTGGTCTGCTAGTGGTCTTGCCCTTGGCGAACACATTATCAAAGTCGATCTCATCTTCAGCTAGGATAGAACCATCACTGACAGAACTTGCATCTTTCTCAAATTGTCTAATGGTCAACTGAGCAACTGCCTGACCATTTGCTCGGACCTATTGAGCGATAAATTGCTGATCAGCTGTGCACTGAGCCACCTTCAGATTTGTCTTAGTCAGCTGTTGCTTAACCTCTTGCTGAATGATTCTAATGTCGTTCATCCTAGTAAACCGGAGATTGAAATTGTCCATAACTTGTCCCCAACAGGTATTTTCCTCCTCTGCGCTGTTTGACATGTGTTCTAATAGGATTTGAGTCTGTGCCGAAGGCTTTGGAGCTATAGGAGGTGCCGTGATGTGAAGCTTGAAGAAATCACAGGACTGAAACTCAGTGAAGCAGCAGGTTCGGTTCAAACCTCCCCTATTGCGTGCAACATCGAAACCCAACTCCTAGAACTGAGGCTCGATCGAGGAATTTTACAACGGAAACAATGCTCTGCAACCCAAATCGAAGGACAGTTTCCCGCCGTACGCCACCGCTATGCAGTCGACTGCAACTTACGGAATTTTACGTGGAGACAAACGCCCCGCAACCCTGAGTTGCAAATCAACGCTAGCTAGAGAAGAATTGGTGAGCAATTGGAGAGGAGCTCACAGTGGTTCACCGCCACCGAACCAAACGTTGCCGATGCAGAACCCCAGTCAATATAATGTAGCCGAAGACGATGGCGCTGCTGACAGTTGACGCGCCGCCAGATCTGTTGATGTTGCATCTCGCCGTGAGCCGCAACCGTGATGAAGGGCAGATTCAGATGTGAGTCGCTCGCTCTCTCCGATCTAGTGGATCTGGTGGTGGACGACGAAAATGAACCTGCTTCTGACCTCAATTCCACCAGAGAGTGGACCTATGGGACCTCCAGCACAACACCCAAGGATGCCGCCGGTGATCGACCAGCCACCCGGAATTACGAATCGAGATCAAAGCAAGCAAGGAATCGAGATCGCGAAGCAGGGAAGGAGGCCGAGGATAGGTGCCTTTGATACCACTTGTAACACCCGTGGCCAACGGCGATCGCCGGAGACGTGAGCGGTCAAGCGAGCATCGCCGGAGTCAGGAACGGAGCAGAGGAATCTTTGGCTCTCGCGTCCTTTTTCTATTAGCAATATTCCATATGGTTTCTTACCGACACAGCACGCATATAAGGCCTCAGGCCACTGGTCCGCTGGACCCACATGTCATACATAATAGAATGTAAATGTAAACGACTATGCCTCTCATCTCATGAAGACGCACTTCCTTGTTCTCGCCAACAGTATCAGCCTTGTGTGGTGACACGCCGCCGGTCCCTCCCCCTCTCCCAACTACGCTTCGATGGCTGCCCACCTTGCCGCTGGAGCCGATGGATGTCTGAAGCCAGCACTTGAGCTGGATCTGTGACCTCATCTGCAGTAAGGGCACGCCGGGCAGGAGATGTCGAGATCGAAGACAGCGCGAGCGAGAATGATCTAGTTGAAGTACGGATCGGCGGTGAAGAGGCTTGATCCGCGGCTAAACACTGTGAGGTAAGTTTCTAGCGTCTCACAATTTATTTGTCAAAGTTCTTGTGATGTTCTGTTCTTGGTGACCCTCATCGAGGGAGGAGTTCGATTAGCCCTTGATGCTTCGATTGAGAGGAATACATGTGGTGATTAGCATGTGGTGATTAAGATTTGAACTAGTACATAGGGCACTGATTAAAGGAGAGAACGATGTGTCAGGCTAGATCGATAGGTAGGCTAGCAGTAGTGTAGACACCATTTCAGTGCTGTACTGCTTGCAGCTTGCAACCAGCAATGCATCAGAGAGAGGAAGATTGCAGATTCCTGTCAAGCAGCGCCTGCAGTTCATCTCTTGTCCTTTTTTTTCCTTTCACGTTTAATTAGCATATAAGTACATTTTTTAAATGGATGGATAACAGAAGATGCATGATTGTAGTGACAAACTATTTTATTTACCGGTCAACTCCGAGTGGTAGAGTAAATTAGAATATGCTTATTAGATGTAAATTGCCAAGACGTTGGGACATGTAACCAAAGTAATATGCTTATTAGAATAAGTTGATTGCCTTCAGCTGCAGCCACTTATCATCCTAATATTCAATTACATACAAATGGCAGTATCAGGTTCTTTAAAAATGGTTATTTAACAAGTATATGATTCCTATCGTCCAATATAGTATTCATCTTCTATGTTTTTTGGTACAACTTTCTAATTTATGCCATCAGATTCCTTATTTATATACTATCCTTCTCTGGACTATGAATGCTGGTAGATACATTCATCCGATGGATATCGAAGAGGATACAAGAACTGAAACCGATTCTGAGGAAGAAGAAGATGAAGAAATAATAATGCTTATTTTTCGAGCATTATATGCAGCTTCTAGTAGAGCTAAAACACTATGCCATACTTCGAAGCTTAGTGGTGCGGAGTATACTTGTGAACTTCTTGAGGGCCACCAAAGCCGATCTTATCATGATCTTCGAATGGAGGCACGAATTTTCAAAGCACTTGTAGATTATCTTAGTTCAAGAGGACTCTTGCATACTACAATGGGGGTTACTGTAGAAGAACAGCTAGCAATTTTCTTGTACATGCTTGCGCGGAATGCAAGTTTTACAGCATTGTGTGATAGGCTTCAGCACAGTGGAGAGACAATGCATAGGCATATTGCAGCATGCTTTAATGCAATCTCATCATTAGCATTTGATTTTGTGAAGCCTCCATCAAATGAGACCCATTGGAAAATTTCATCCAATCCACAATTTGCGCCTTACTTTCAGATAGAAATGTCACATAGTCATACAACGTGATCGACAGAAGAAAAGATCCTCACATCAAAGATTGGAAAACAATGGCAGACAAGGTCTATGGACTGAACTGCAACAAGATCATAGCAAAACAATTAACCTTTCAGACAATGATGAAGATGAACAAGAGAATAGTGATGATAATACAAGTTCAAGATCTGGAGCAACCAGACAAAGTAGAGGCAGATCAAAGAGAAGAAATGATGCAAAGCCAGTGCCACGCATTGAAGAAACTATGTCAGAATTTGTGAGACTCAAAAGAGAACAAGCTGCAGCAAAAGCACAGAATAAATGTCAAGGACAAGAATTTTCAAGCTGTGTTGAAGGACATGGATGATTTGTCAGTTGATGTAAAGATCCAAGCTGCTGAGGTCACATCAAAGGTTGGAAAACAGTGGCAGACAAGGTCTACGGACTGAACTGCAACAAGATCATAGCAAAACAATTAACCTTTCAGACAATGATGAAGATGAACAAGAGAACAGTGATGATAATACAAGTTCAAGATCTGGAGCAACTGGACAAAGTAGAGGCAAATCAAAGAGAAGAAATGATGCAAAGCCAGTGCCACGCATTGAAGAAACTATGTTAGATTTTGTGAGACTCAAAAGAGAACAAGCTGCAGCAAAAGCACATAATAAATGTCAAGGACAAGAATTTTCAATGCCAAGATGCTTAGCTGTGTTGAAGGACATGGATGATTTGTCAGTTGATGTAAAGATCCAAGCTGCTGAGGTTTTTAAGGATCTTCTGAACAGAGATATTTCTAGGCTACGAAACAAGACTCCGAGCCTTGTGGCTGACTAAAGAAGTGAACAGGCTTGGAACTTTATCAAATGCAAGTAAGTTTGTTTTTTTTCAAATTCGAAATTCTGTTGGCTATCCAAATATTCTTATATTGCCTCCTTAATCATTTCTCTACAGCATTGATAGTGCCTTGCTGGCTTCCTTTCATGTGAATGAGTAGTAGCGCTAATACATTACTGTTATATGCTTATATCTCCATCTCCATCAAACAATTGTAGAACAGGCATACATTACTCAAGTATAGCTAGCTAGCGGCTTTCAAGGCATCACCAAGGGCATAGCTAGCAGTATAATAACTAGTAGGGCTCTTTTTTTTCTGATTCATGCAGAGATCATGGGTTATGCTGCTAGCTAAATTTCTATATATTTTTCCGAATATTTTTGTGGAATCTGAAATGTGATTATGTTATCTTCGGAAGAATTCTGTAGCCATTCTCATTTTGTTATGAAGTTCTCTTTCTCTTTCTGTAGCCACCGTCTTACACTTGGGGTAATGCCGCTAGCTAAATTTCTATATATGTTGCAGGTTAGTCGCTGCAACATTTAAAAATCATGCAAAAATCGAAGCATTTACTGATGGAGGGGTATGAAGTCACACAACATTGTTTGATGCTAGCAGTTCATTCAACCATCAGTAAACTGTTTTTAAACATTATTTATGTCCTTGTATTTGAGCTTAGAAGAACAATCCAAGCATGCCAACTTTGTTGGATCCTATTTGAAGGAACTATGTCGAATTTTGGCTCCTTGTTGGATATGAATTTTGTATAACTTTCAGCTTGAACATGTCTTGTTTTCGAATTTTCTATATACTCCATGTCATGATTGTGCTTACTGGCTCACTGAGATGTCCAGCTGCTGCAGACTTTGGTCATTTGAGATGTCAGAAGCTCACGGCCTTCAGCCATTTGGGACCAGCGTCAGTGTGTGTGTGTGAATCCAGCGTCAGTGTGTGTGTGAATTTAGGGGGTGTTTGGTTTGAGGAGTTAAAGTTTAACAAATACTGTAGCACTTTCATCTTATTTGACAAAAAGTTTTCAATCTTGGACTAATTAGGCTTAATAGATTCGTCTCGTAAATTACTCCTAATCTGTGTCGACATGCATGCAATTAGTCTACATTTAGTACTCCATGCATTGGAGGGAACATTGATGTGATGAAAGTTAAACTTTAACACATTGAAACCAAACAGACCCGAACGCAGTGTGTGTGAATCCAGCGGCAGTGTGTGTGTGAATTCAGCTGACGCATGCAGTAGTGGCTATTCTGGGCAACGAAGACAATTTTTTTACCTTCAATCCAAACAGCTTATTCCAAGGGAAAAGGTATACAACTGTATCCTTGCGCATTAGAAATTACACCTGTAAACCAATTACATGTCAATAAAAATACCATTTTGCCAAACAGGACCTTACTAGAAAATTTCTTAGGGGATTAGTAGCCATGGCCAGGCAGCACATTCTCCTTGTCATCGTGGCTTCCATCCACCACATTGAGTACGCAGCAGCTACCACCTCGGCGAACATAACGGTGGCATCTGCGACCGGGACAGTATACGACATCCTGGCCAAAAACAACTTACCGCGCGTGGTCTCGTCCCCAAGGGAGTGCACTCTTATGATCTCAAACCTGACGGCAAAATAGAGGTGACCCTCCCACAAGAGTGCAACTTCTTCATCCCCCTCGGCGGCTAGAAGTACAAGTTTCAGTTCGCAAGTACCTTCGGCGGAATGATCCACGCCGGGTCCATTACCGAGGTGTACGGTGTGAATCTGCAGGTCAAGTTCGCTTGGCTCGGGGCTGTTTAGTTGGCAATTTTTTTGGCGAAACGCTACTGTAGCAGTTTCGTTGTTATTTGGTAAATATTGTCCAATCATGGTCTAATTAGGCTTAAAAGATTTGTCTCGTCCATTTCGTCTAAACTGTATAATTAGTTTTATTTTTTATCTATATTTAATGCTTCATGCATGTGTTCAAAGATTCGATGTGACGGAGAATCTGAAAATTTTAGTAAAATTTTTGGCATCTAAACGGTGCCTTGGAGTAAACCACAAGTCGTCCGCGCCGGCAACCAGCTCACATTCCATGTCCAGACGTTCACACAATCATTCCCTGTCAGCAACTTTGCTGTGAGCCCCTCCTGCAGCTGAGGCTCCGATGGATACGCTGCAGGAAGAGGAGTTTATGGCAGCCCTGTGTCAGGTGTACTGTGCTAATGTTAGCGCTATGGTCTTATGGGATGCATGCATTTGTTGAGACTGTAAAAGACATGCCCAGTTTATAAGGGTGAATAATTCGACCGATCTCAGAGACCTAGCCCATGTATCCGAGATGTGCAAATGCTTAATTATGGATGCAATTCCTATCCGGCAGAAAATTAATTTTATGAATCTATGATATAAAATGATAGGACAATGCAAATTTATTATTCTGCTAAAGTCTACGTCGAACAATATCCTCAAGTTGGTTCTAGAATAGAACTATAGGTAACATGACATCTGAACACTATAAGGTCTTGGGTAGACAAAACAAAAAGGAGAAATTTTATACAGTTGTGCAGTTGATCAATTTATTATTATGAAATATTTTTGGATGGTGGTCAACACAAGCAACCGCCCCTTGGCAGTTACCCTCTAAGAGCATCTCCAAGAGTATCCAATATTTTCTTCCTAAAAACATGAAGTTTTACAACTTCTAAAAAAGTATTGGAAGAAATAAAGAAGGTCATCTCCGAGAGTTTCTAATAATCCACTCCTAAAATATAGAAGACAATTTTACATCAGGAATTCTATACTATTTCTAAATTATCCTAACCACTTTTATATATTCTTTCTCTCTTGTACATTTGCATCAGGAACCCTTTTCTACTCTTTATTCTTTTCACGCCTCTCCACCTTTAGATTGGCCGACAAACACGCGCGCGAGAGAGAAGATACACGAGACTCAGAAGCTCGTAACTTTACATGGAACAGGGTGACTCTTCCCAAGTTCTAAAAGATTAAGAGGATGTATTATGAGTTGTTGAAGAGGGATTTTTTCCCATCTTGCTAAAAACCAAGGATCAGGAAGGGATTTAGGGAACTCTTGGAGATTCTATGAGTAGATATGATGCCCCTCGATGGTGTCCCTTTGTCACCCGCCTTAATTTTGGGGTATTTGAGGGTACGTGAGAGATTTGAGGGCAGAATTGAGGAGATTAGGGGGATTAGAGGTGAGGAACGGCTGCCCTAGGGTATGCAGATCGCGCCCAGAGTGAGGGAGAGGGCAGCAGCAGTAGGGTGTTGCGGCTGGCCCTACGCGTGGTGGGGGGCATGGCAGCGGCTGGCGGTGGCGTGCGCAGGAGACAGAGGAGGCCGGTGGCTGAGAAGGAGGAGGGAGATAGAATTAGCACTGCAAGGATTTGACCCTTTTAGCACTACTTGTTTTCGCAACACCACATATTTGATTGCAAATATTAGGTTCCACTGGTAGAGAATAGACTTTCGGTTTTTGGCTTTAGTCTTAGACAGATTTGGGCCTGGGACTAAAGAGAGCATGAGTCCCAGTTGGTGGCGTCTCCTGCCAACCGCTGCCGTCACAGGCTTTTGCAGAAGGGGACTTTAGTCCTGGTTGGTGGCTCTAACCGGGACTAAAGTGTCACAAACCGGGACTGAAGGTCCCCCAGCTCTTTACTCGTGGTTGGTGGCTAAAACCTGGACTAAATGTCGCCCTTTAGACCTGGTTGTACCCACAAACCGGGAGTAAAGCACCATGCTATAAATCCAGCTTTCTTCCTCTCCTAGCCCGAGCCATTTCAAGTTCTCTGTTCTCGCTCATCTCCGGCTCTGTTCTTGCTTGTGCAGGAGGTTCATGCTTGGTGAAAGACTTCAATTGATTCATCCATCCATTCTTCGGTTCTAAAGGTTAGTAACTTCATCCTCTCATGTTTCATTACTAGGATGGCTCATTTCATGGTCTAGAAACAAAGAAATTTGTGGTTTTTTAATTGGAAATAATGGTGGTTTTTTAATTTGTTTCATACACAAATACAAAATAAAGTAAGTACTAGATATGTCCCTGCATCTTTATTTAGTTCGATTTATTATTACCATGCATGCTTCATTAGTTGATGGATCTTTTTTCTCATATAAGGGTGCCTAAGCAGAAATCGGGGAACAACTTATGTGGATACTAAGTTTGCGAGCACCTCATGCATTACGCGTTGAAAACAAATAAAGAGTACCTCGAAGTACGTAAACAATATACATAATTTATTTATCACCTTTGTGTTGATATATATACACATACTAATCATAAATATATTCATACTTTTTCTTTCATTCCCAGCATGAATGGAGGAAGCAAAAGGTTATACGAAGTGATCAGATCAAAGAAATTCAAAAGTCATTAGCAGGATTTCTTAATGACCAGGTATTAGATCCCAATATCCCAATGGAGAGTTTTATGACGACGAAAGAAAATTAGCTCCAAACCATGATGAAGATGATTACGATTGAATGTAATCCCAAGGACAGTACAAGCTTTTGTTAGCTTATGTATATAGTTCCATGCACAAGCTTTTAAAATATTTGTATAGTTTCATACATTTTAATTTATTATGTATGTATAATGCTCGAACAGAAACTTATACGTATGGACGTATATTAGTAGCACAAAATATGTATATGAAAAGCTAATTGAAATAAAAAAGAATTGAATTGAAAAGAAACCATAAAAGAAGGAAAGAAAAAGAAAAAAAAGGTACCTTTTGGTACCGGTTAGAAACACCAACCGGGACTAAACACGCCGGCCCCGGGGCAAGGTCTGATGCCCAGTTTAGTCCCCGTTACCAACCGGGACTAAAGATCCCCTTTAGTCTTGGTTCCCTGATTCGGGACCAAAGGGGGGCCTTTATAGTTTCGGATTCACGGCTGGGAAACCGAGAGTAAAAGGGTTTGCCAACCAGGATTGCTACCCATCTCTGCACTAATGTTCTATGACAACCAACGTCATAATTGGTAGCGATATGTGGGCCTTATGACCACTAAAGTTAATCATAAGCTTTGTTGCAAGAGGTAGGCACTAATGCCATGGTGGAAAAGGCGGTTGCGAGTATGGGTGCCTATTGCCAAGCTAGTGTTGAGTTGTGATAATATTGATGCTGTGTTGCGAAGCTAGGTGTTGTTGCCACCATTGTAAAGTTGGTTGCAATTAGTTGCACATTTTTTTTTCAGAATTGATAGGATTAGGCCGTCCGGATGGCTTGAATCTCCAGACGCAACGTGGCTGGTAGGCCCGAACGGCCTAACAGCCTCACATCTCTACCCACGGGTCATATTATTCTTATCAGTACCAGCTTCTCTCCAAAATCTCCGCTTTCCTCTCTCGTGGTTCACCCAGCATCGCTCGCTCCGAGTTCCTGCTCATCCTTCGCCCAGCGCTGGCCACCTCTCCAATGCGTCCTACTGCAAGTGCCAATCTTCCTCCCTCTCTCTCCATGGTGTCCCTCGCCCGCTGTGCCCCTTCTCCAGTGACAGCTGCCATCGAGAATGACGAGCAAGCAACATCCTCTCTCTCTCGCGTCCGTCCGCCTTCCTCCATTGGTAAGCCAGCATATTACGACGATGTCCGTTGCCGCTCAGAGGGGCCAGGTCTGCAGCCTCCTCCTTGCCTCTAGGGTCGTTGTTGCTCAGCACATGCTTTTTGGGATGTTGCATTTTGTTGTTTTTTGTGTTGTATCAGGAGATTTCTCATATTTCGATAACAAATTCAGATGTTTCAGTAGATAATCTCTCCTGTTGCTGCAACAGAACTAAGCATGTTGCGTCACATGATTATTTGGTGTTCCCATGTTGCTACAACAAAATAGCATGTTTGGTGTTGCAGTAAGTGTTGATTTCTTGGTGTTGCAGTAAGCAATCATTTTCTTACGTTATTGGAGATGTTGCATCTCCTTTATTTTGATGTTTCGGTAGTTGGATGTTGGATGTTGCATTCTGCTTATTGTCCATGTTGTAGCAAATAGACTGAGATGTTACAATGATTGATTTCTCATCTTGCAGCAATAAAATTGGGTTGTAGTAACCGATGATTTTGCCTTTCGATTAAGTATGTATCATCTCCTTTATATAACTGAATGTTGTATGTTGCACTTTGTTGATTTCCCATGTTATAGCAATAGGGGGCATGATGTGACGAATGGGGAGTGGTGGGGACAGGGCATAGCATCGCACCGCGCGCTCTTGTTTGCACGAGGAAATAGTGTGGATAAACGAGCATTGTGGAGGAAAGCGCGGGATTTGATGATTCCACTTGTTTGTATGGGACAGCTAGTAGCAGCGTCCAGATGCAGCCAAGGGCCGGACGTCCAAGCACGAGCAGCATCATTTTTTTAGAAAAGGGAACACAGTTCATGACAATTAGTTGCACATAAGGCCACAAAGTAATTCTGTTGTCCTAAGTGAGCGGCGGATTTTTTTTTGTTGCTATGGGGACGGCCCTGAGAAGAAGGTTCGGGAGAGAGGGGCTGGGGTTTTCTTTCCCGCGAGGATAAGGACGTGGCAAGCATCCGATGGTTGGAGGGCAGATCGAACAACTGACATGGAGGAACTGTAGATCTAAAGGTTTCTGAGTCCGGGAAGGTGCGAAACACTATTGATCGACAGTAGATTTTATTATATTGCATTCAAAAATGGTTTTGCAAGTAGTTGTGAATACGGCCATGATAAAACTTTGTTGCCTGACGTTGCGAAAGATCTTATTATAATATTGCATCAAAAAAATCATTCGTTGCATCCATAGATGTTCTATTGCCACTAACTTTATATGTGCCTGTATTGGAGTACATGTCTCGTTAAAATTTATTTGTAGGCATATTTGGCTCTATCTCATTGTTAAAATGGACTCCACAACTAATGTCAAGCTCCGCATTCAATTTTTGGAAACTTTAGAAGAACTCAGAGATCTAAGCTTGCCTGAATGGAACTTCAGAGTAATCCCAAATGACAAACTGACCAAGCTGCTCAAACACCATAAAACTTATTGGAGACAGAGAGGGTCCATAAAATGGACAAAGTTTGGGGACACAAACACTAAGTTTTTTCATGCCAATGCTACAATCAAATATAGGAAAAATCTAATCAGTCATTTGATATCTGATGATAATATACCTACTACCAGTCACAAAGACAAAGAATCCCTCTTGTGGCAAGCCTTCAAGGATAGATTGGGGACCTCAGAATTCTCTGGCTTCTACATACACCCAGAAGATTTCATTAACAAAGCTGATTTCTTGGCTGATTTTGAAGATGACTTCACTAAAGCTAAAATTGATGGGATCAATAAAAGCTTACCAAATGACAAGTCACCAGATCAAGATGGGTTCAGCAATGAATTCCTCAAGAAATGCTGGCCAATCATCAGGCAAGATTTTTATAAGTTATGCAAAGACTTTCAACAAAGCACAATCTGTCTCAGAAGTATCAACAAGTCTTATATCACCTTGATCCCAAAAACTGATGGTGCTAAACACCCTTTGGAGTTTAGGCCTATCTCATTATTGAATTCCTCAGTCAAGCTTATCACAAAGTTACTGGCTAATAGGCTGCAAGCTTACATCACAAGATTGGTACATAAAAACCAATATGGCTCATCAAACAAAGGACAATTCAGGATTGCTTGGCCTGGTCATTTGAATATTTGATCTTTGCCATCATTCAAAGAAGGAGATTGTGATCCTAAAGCTAGATTTCAAAAAAACCTTTGACAAGATAGAGCACCAAGCAATCTTAACAATTCTAAAAGCTAGAGGGTTTGGAGAACAATGGCTGGCTTAGATGGAGCAGATACTGACCTCTGGAACCTCTAAAGTTCTATTAAATGGTGTCCCAGGCAAAACAATACATTGTAGAAGAGGAGTAAGGCAGGGTGATCCACTTTCACCCCTTCTATTTGTGTTAGCAGCAGATTTTCTACAGTCTATGGTCAATAAAGCAAAGGACATGGGACTTCTTCATCTTCCAATACCTCTAAGCTCCAACACAGATTTTCCGATCCTGCAGTATGCTAATGATACATTGATCATCGTTGAAGGCAAAACCAATCAGTTGTTCTTCCTGAAAGCTCTTCTAAACTCCTTCTCAGTCTCAACTGGTTTAAAGATAAATTTTCAGAAATCAATGATGTTCCCCATTAATATCTCTGAGGAAAAGCTTGATCACTTAGCAAGAACTTTTGGATGTGATAAGGGCTCTCTACCCTTCACCTACTTGGGGTTACCTTTGAGCATCACTAAGGCTAAAGTGGATGATTTTCTACCTATGATAATCAGATGTGAAAGAAGGTTAGGAAGTGTTTCAACATTTCTTTCTCAACCGGGTAGATTGGAGTTAACAAACTCTGGCTTATCCTCTTTGCCAACTTTCTTTATGTGCACGTTAACTTTGCCTCCCTCAATAATCAAGCAAATAGATAAGTTCAGAAAGCACTGCCTCTGAAGGGGGTCAGAAGCAAATGGTAGAAAATCACCCAAAGCTGCTTGGGAAATGGTGATGCTTCCCAAGAAAGAGGGAGGTTTGGGGTGCTGGATTTAAGGAAGCAAAATGCAGCACTTCTAATGAAGAACTGGCACAAACTCTACAATAGGCTAGATATCCCATGGGTGAATTTAGTGTGGGAGAAGCTCTATCCAAATGGAAAGCTGCTTGGTAATATGATGAAAGGAGGCTTTTGGTGGAGGGGTAACCTGAAAATCTTGAAGGATTACAAAGATTTAGCTACAGTTCAGATAAGAAACGGCCAAACCTGTCAGCTATGGGAGGATAATTAGTCAGACATACCTGCTAAACTCAAGTTCCTTGAGCTATTCTCATTTGCAGAAAAACAAGATCATTTCTGTTAGTAAGGCAAAAGACCAAATTCAGTTCAGCGAACTCTTCCGTCTACCCCTATCTGATTTGGCTCACTCTCAAATGGTTAACCTTGCTAACATCATGGATAGCACACAACTTACAGATGAATGTGATTCTTGGGCATATGTTTGGGGATCTAATATCTTTGCAGCAACCAAGGCTTATAAGAAATTGATTGGACAACATTCAGTGCATCCAGCCTTCAGATGGCTTTGGAAAATGTTTTGTCAGCCAAAATATAAAGTTTTCTTTTGGCTTTTGTTGAAGGACCGATTGAGTACAAGAAACATCCTAAAAAGAAAAAAACATGCACTTGGAATCCTACAAATGTGTGCTCTGTCATCTTGCAACTGAAAAAACTGTCACACATTTGTTCCTTGAATGTCCTTTTTGCCAAGTCTTGTTGGAACCTCATCAATATTCAGATTCCGGTTCAGGTTGTCTTCCCACAAGTAAGTACACAACTTAGACATCAACTAAACTCTGATTATTCAATGAATACCGTGGTGATTATGTGCTACACTATTTGGGGTGCTCGAAACAACCTGATCTTTAGAGGAATTGGTCCAAATCTCCAAGACAGTAAAGATGCTTTCAACAAAGAAATGGCCTTAACTTCATTAAGAGCCAAGGAGAGTTGCTCTGAAGATTTCCGCATATGGATCCAAAGCTGGTTGTATTCATGAAAAAGGATAGCATCTTTTTCCTTAAATTTTTTGTTTCTTAGTTTTCTTCTTATTCTTGTTTTGTCCTTGTATTGGTACTTTCCTTTCAATAATACTAGATGACGCCCCGCCCGTGGGAATTTGGTATTAACACATGAAAAGAATTAATTGAGTGAGAAATAGTAAAATAATCTAAAAAGAATAATATTATTTTTATTAGAATCATCGATGGGATGAAATGTATTTTATGATATATGAATATAAATTATCCATGCATTGCTATCGGAATTAGGATCAATTTTTGAGGAGCACTGAAGGAATAAACCCAATAGTAAAGGAGCGTAAACTTATATTATTTGGTGAACATGTGTTCATATGACTAGGGATGAAAACGGACGGAATTTTTCCCGTACCGTCCCGTTCCGTTTTCTATATTTTTCCGTCCGTTTCCGTATTTGCGAGATCCCGTTTTCGTATTTGCGGAAGTAGAAAATGGTGTTTTCCGTCCGTTTCCGAGTAATCCCGTTTTAATATGGAATAGACACGTATTTATTCCGTTTTTATCCCGTTTTCAATCTATGCTCAACATGTTCAACAATTACATGTCCTTATGTTATGTTAATATAACTACGAATCACCAAATATGCATGTTATGTTCACGTACATAGCATGTAAATGAATATTAAACTTTGTATATATTATTACATGACTTTATATATATATACTTTGAGAATATTATATTATGTGATCTTAATTTAATTTTCTGGCTCTCCGTCCGTATTTGTTCGTTTCCGTATGTCCGCATATTCCGATTCCGTTTCCGAACCCGATTCCGTTTCCGCCAAAAAAATATAGAAACGGAAGTAGAAATAGGATTTTTCCGTCCGTTTCCGTCCGTTTTCATCGCTACATATGACAAAAGACAAATAAACTTTACACATTACATCACAACCTTTATGTGATCAATTTCTTCTATTCGTGATCAACATCCATACGTTTTAGTTTCACATTGTAGTTGCGAGATCAACTTTTTTTTTAGGGATTTTAGGATAAAAAATGGAGAAGTATAGAAGGCTGCTGACACCAGGCGGGATGTAGTCATGTTGCTTCCTATCCATGGTTTTGTCCGCTACTCTGCCCCTCTGCTGAATTGGTCAGTTGGACCGTGGTTGTTAGTGGCACGGACGTGGCTCCACCATCAACACCAGCGTCGCACCATGTTGTGTAGTGGGCTACAATAATTTTTTTCTAAATAAAATTCCAGATTTTATTATTTGATTCAAATTCAAATTTTGAAGATGAAAAAGATATTTTCACAAATTGCCTCCAAAACAAAAGTTGTTCAGAATTTTATTCTCCACAACTTTCATTTAGGACACTTTTCAAAAGTCTAAACAGATTTTGAATTAGGGATTTAAAGTTAAATTTTTAAATGAAAACTCAATTTTCTGAAATATTTTTAGAAGCACAATTTGGGAAGATTTTGAATACAAAACTTGCTCAAAAAATCATGCTAATTATTTCTAATTTATTTAAAGTTATAGCTCCACAAATTTTTACCACTTTTACCTAGAATTTTTACCAAACTCAGAGCTCAAACATGATTATCACAGTTTAAATAAATTTTAACTTAATTTGCATGTGATGATGATCATGTATGAAATGCAAATGCTCATGATTTAGGATGTGAATACATGCTTAACACCCAGAGGTGTTACAACCTTTCCCCTTATAAGAATCTCGTCCCGAGATTTTAGGTTACGAACCATTTGTTATAAAAATCCTCATAAGCTTTTTGCAGATATTCACCCGTTTCCCAAGTTGCATCTCCTTCATCATGATGACTCCACTATATCTTATATGTTTTTACCACACTGTTCTGAGTAACTCTTTCTTTAGAGTCTAATACTTGAACTGGTTGCTCATGATATACCAAATCTGACTTGAGCTTTATGCCTCGAGGTTCAATTCTTTCCTCTGGAACACGCAAACACTTCTTGAGATGCGATACATGAAAAACTGGGAATATATAGCACCCATTGTCTCAGGTAACTCCAACTTATAAGCTACTAGGCCTTTTCTTTCCAAGATCTTATATGGTCCCACAAATCTGGCTGCAAGCTTTCTGCGTACTTCAAACCGTTTCTTCTTCATTGGCATGACTTTCAGATAAACATAGTCACCCACCTCGAACACAAGCGGTCTCCTTCTTCGATCTGCATAGCTTTTCTGACGTGATTGAGCGGATTTCATATTTTGCTGAATGATATAAACTTTTTTCTCAGCTTCTTCTACGAAGTCAATACCGTAGTATCTTCTTTCTCCTGACTCAATCCAGTTAAGTGGTATTCTACACTTTCTACCATACAAAGCTTCGAATGGTGCCATCTTGATACTTTCTTGATAACTATTATTGTAAGCGAACTCTGCTAAAGGTAACCATGACTCTCATGAACATCTAGAAGATAACACACAGGCTCTCAACATATCTTCTAGAACAGCATTAACTCTTTCGGTCTGACCATCTGTTTGCGGATGATAAGCAGTGCTATGAATTAAACTCATTCCCAAACCTTTATGCAAGTGCTTCCAAAAGTGAGCAGTGAATTGTGACCCTCTGTCAGACATGATATTCTTCGGTATGCCATGCAATCTCACAATCTCAGCAATATACTTCTCGGTATATTAAGGTGGTCTATAATCTGTCTTGACAGGTAAAAAGTGAGCTGTCTTTGTAAGGCGATCCACAATCACCCAAATCGAATCATGTCATTTCTGAGTAGTGGGCAAACCTGTGATGAAATTCATACTTATATCATCCCACTTCCAACTAGGTACAGACAAAGGTTGCAACAATCCGGCAGGTCTCATATGAATAGCCTTTACCCTGCAACATGTGTCACATCTGGCTACATACGCTGCAATCTCTTTCTTCATCCTGGTCCACCAAAAATGAGGTCTTAGCTCTTGGTACATTTTGCTACTTCTGGGGTAGATAGATAACTTTGAAAGGTGAGCCTCATCCATAAGTTTATTCTTAAGCTCTCCATCCTTGGGAACAACAAGACGGTCGTCAAACCATAACATGTCATGTTCATCCAATCTAAAGTGCTTGGATGGTTCTTCTTTAATCTTTGCTTTGATATGGAATATCCCTTTGTCGGTTTTCTGGCCTTCTATTATCTTGCTCTCCAAAGAACAACTAATCTGAATACTGTGTAACACTGCAGGATGCAGTAGATCAAAACCATCTTCGAGCAAAGGTTGCGCACTTAGGCAATGTGACTTTCTACTTAAAGCATCTGCCACCACATTGGCCTTTCTAGGATGATATTGCACATTCAAATTGTAATCTTTGATCAATTCTAACCATCTTCGCTGTCTCATATTCAATTCAGGTTGGGTGAAGATGTACTTGAGACTCTTGTGATCGGTGAAAATATTGCACACATTACCAAGTAAGTAATGTCTCCAAATTTTTAAGGCATGCACTACGGCAGCAAGTTCAAGATCATGCGTCGGATAGTTGATCTCATGCTTTCTCAACTGATAGGAGGCATAAGCAATGGCTCTTCCTTCTTGCATAAGAACACAACCTAATCCTATTTTTGATGCATCGCAAAACACATCAAACGGTTTCCCAATGTCTGGTTGCGCTAGAACTGGAGCAGTGGTCAACAGTTTCCGCAAGGTGTGGAAAGCTGTCTCACACTCCTCTGTCCATATAAACTTATGATCTTTCTGTAGCAGACTTGTCATTGGCTTGGCAATCTTCGAGAAATCTGGTATAAAATGATGATAGTAACCAGCTAAACCTAAGAAACTTCTAACTTCGGAAACTGTGATTGGTGTCTTCCAATCCATAACCTCTTACACTTTACTCTGATCTACAGATACTCTATTTTCTTACAGAATGTGACCAAGGAAAGGAACTTTCTTCAATCAAAATTCACACTTGCTAAACTTAGCATACAACTTATGATCTCTTAGTCTGGTTAAGACAATTCTCAGATGTTCTTCATGATCTTTCTCATTTTTAGAGTATACGAGAATATCATCAATGAACACAACCACAAACTTGTCCAACTCTGGCATGAAAACTGTATTCATCAGATACATAAAGTATGCCAGAGCATTTGTTAAGCCAAAGGACATAACAAGATACTCGTACAACCCGTATCTGGTAGAAAAGGCGGTTTTCGGTATATCTTGTGGTCTAATCTTTATCTAATGATAACCTGATCTTAAATCTATCTTGGAGAACACTCTGGCTTTGGCTAACTGGTCGAATAAAACATCAATGTGAGGTAAGGGATACTTATTATTGATAGTTACAGCATTAAGAGGCCTATAATCCACACACATTCTTAAAGTACCCTCTTTCTTTTTCTTCACAAATAAGGCAGGACATCCCCATTCAGACTTACTTGGCCGGATAAACCCCTTGTTCAACAACTCCTCTAGTTGCTTCTTCAACTCAGCTAACTCATCCGGAGGCATACTACAAGGTCTCCTTGAAATTGGAGCTATCCCGGGGATCAACTCAATTCCAAACTCAACATCTCTATTCGGCGGAAGACCAGGTAACTCATCTGGAAACACATTCGGAAACTCACACACGATCGGAATCTGATGAATCGGAATGACTTCCATAGCACATGTCACACTCACAAGTCTGTTCTTTTGGGCAATGGTACCTAAAAAGTACCTTCTTTCTAGGGATCCTTCAGGGTAAGTACCCGACTTCCTGTATCTATAACTGCTCCCCATTCTTTTATCCAATTCATCCCTATGATGACATCCAGAACTAGTCCAGGCATAACTATCAGGTTAACTTAAAACTTTCGACTACCTAACTCAAGGGTTGCCCCTCTAACCATCTGATTGGTTAAAACATCAGCCCCTACTGAACTTATACGGTAACCATAACTTAAGTCTATGCATAGTTGTTCATGTTTCCGTGCAAATGCTTGACTCATGAAAGAATGCGATGATCCAGAATCAAATAGAACAACTGCAGGGTTTTGGTTAACAGGAAACTTACCAGCAGTTACGGGCTCTCCCTCCGGAATCTCTTCCATAGTGGTGTGGTGCACTCGAGCATTATAAGTTTGTTGCTTCTTTCTGGGCAGATAAGGACAGAACTTGGAAAAATGGCCTGGCTGATCACAGTTATAGCAAGGTCCCTTCACTGTACCAGTAGATCCGATAGCTCCCTTCGAGTTACCTTGTCCCGCGGTTGTGGCTGTCCTTGCTGGCGCCATGGCCATCTTGTACGGCTTCTGCGGTCCCTTGTAGTTCTGGGTCTTATGCTGCGCTGGCCTAAATCTTGCACCAGGTGCAGACGGACGATAGGTCGAATGATTAGCAATGATAACTCTTGATTATGACGGTCCTGACTCAAAGGCTCTCTTGCGAGTCTTGGATGCTGTATACGCGTTGTTGTTCTTCTCTTGTTTCAGACAATCACTGATGAAGTCATTGAATCTGGCGCGGTTATTGGTACCCACATGCTTCATCATCTTTGGACCTAACCCTCTCTTGAAGCTAGCAATTTTCTTAGCATCTGCGTCAACCATGTCGGGAGCATAATGACACAAGTTGTTGAAGGCATGCAAATACTATGTCACGGTTTTAGTGCCCTGATTTAAAGCCAAGAGCTCTCCCAACTTCATCTCAACTAGCCCTGATAGAATATAAACTCCACGAAAGGCTTCGGTGAACTCTCTCCACGAGATCTGAGCATTTGGAGGGAAGGTGGTGCGGTGATGCTTCCACCACATCCCTGCTGGTCCTTGTAACTAATGTGCAGCATACTCTGTCTTCAGTACTTCTGTCAGTCTTAACACACGGAAGTTATCTTCCATAGTGTTGATCCATTCTTCAGCGTCAAGTGGCTCGGTCGCTTCCTTAAAAATTGGTGGCCTAGTGTCCATGAAATCCTAGAAATTGCTGTACTGATTCACTCCATTGCCACCACCTTGGTTGTTACCACGTTGCACGTTGTTGGCAATGGTACGCAAAAAATCTTCCATATTCTTCTATGACTGCTCGGCATTGCGCTGACTTCCCAGAAACTGTGCAAAGAACACCTCTGTAGTAAGCGGTGGAGGAGGCGGTAAATGCGGCTCCGGGTGTGGCTCATTATGGTTGGCATTGTTAGCACCACTCCCACCTGCCCCGGCACCATTTCCACCAGTTTCAGCAGCCTCATACGTGGCGCGTCGAGTGTTTGCCATCTGCATATTTCAGCAACAAGTAATGATTAAGCGAAGCTATAGTAATTGTGAGTGAATGAAAAATTATGCCGTACTGAATTCATTGGAGAGAACAAAGTCATACAATAAAACAGAGGCACAATAATCACCTTCCAATTAAAACAACACCACTAATTAAATTACTTCAAATGCAAACATCACGTCTAATACAACCACGTTGTCAGCATACACACACTGGACTTTATCCGCTTAGGTATCGCATGAACAACCAAGATCCAACATTCTACCAAGTCTCAAGGTGCAAATGAGATACATCCAGATACATGGAACCAAAAGAAGGTCATCGCAACAGGGCCTATTAGCTAACGCGAAGCAACTAGCCTACTCCTCGGGGCCATCGTCGGGGTCGGAGACGTCACCATCGCTACCATCAGTAGCAACATCGTCGTCGTCATCAGCAGGTGCGGCTATAGGCTCGTCCTCGTCGTCGTCGACGTCCATGCCGGCGGCTTCTGGAGGAGCATACGGGCCAATCCGTTGTAGAGCGCATGAAACTCCTCATGCAAGTTGACATTGTACTCCTCTAGCTCCTCGACCCTCTACCTCAGGAGGTTCCTCTCGTTCCAGGCTTCATTCCTCTCCTGAACCAACTGTCCAATCATGCGGTATGCATTATCGTTGGCCTGAGTCAACGTATGCACCCGCTGTACAGAACTATCACGTCTCTCTAGAGCCTGGTCTCGCTGCAAGCTCATGTCAGCCAATTGCTCCTGCAAACTAGCGATAGCACATGCCTGCTTCTTCTTTTGTTTTCTTTCTTTGAGCCGATCGTCACCACGCAAACCAGTCAAAGTCCAATAGGTGCACTCCAGACCCTGGTATGCTCTGATAGCTGCATACATCGTACTCATAGCGTGGTTGTCGCTAGCCTGTCCTTCGTTTGGGCCTCTGACTAAAGCACTTCCTTGCGGCTGCACCCAAATAGCATCGCGAGGATCATCTCTCGGAAAAGTGCCAGCCAAGGCTGCTGCCAGCTCATTGGGAAATCTGCTCATTATGTCCCGGATGACACGAAAAGCTGCTCCCTCTGCACCCTCAACCGGAGTGCGTCCCTCAAACTCCAAGTGCCAACCATCCCACTCTAGAGCATCACCAAGAGCAGGGACAGTGATCTCCACTACTGCTAGTCCATCCTCTGCCAACTGGCTCTCACTCCAAGAGTACACCGACTCCTGACCCTCCGGGTACCCCACATCATGGAGCACTCTCTAAAGCAAAGTTGGCATGCCAAACTCGCTCAGAAAGATGTTCGTGATGCGACGCTCCCGCGGGGCCAACTGGTGTCGGTGTGCTCTTCCTCCTGTGGACTTGCGAGCAGTCTGCTTCGTGCGGGCCATCTGTACCAAAAGTTTTGATTACCCGGTGAGGACATATTTTAAGTTGGTACATTTTTTTATTGAAAGGGGATAATCAATTTATAAGGGAAGGAATGCATGGCATGAATGAAATGCACAAGCAACATGATGCATGCACGTTTCTTACGTTCTCACAAACTTAAGAAATAAATGATATCTAGCGATGAATTCGGTGGCATACAAGCGATCTCTCATATACGTAACTAATATGTTCTACACGAGAAACGCTGTTATGTACCTGCAGAAAATTTATTTCAGCCCAATTCCCCATGCATGCATGAAAGCAGTAAATCTATCTACACGCTCTACACGAATCCCTAGATACGCGTACAACGGTAGTAACCATCCAAAACATCGTCCTATTGACGGCATCGTCTTAACGGATGGAACAACCACACATGCGACACTTGTTGTAAAAACATGCGTAAAACATGTAAGTACTACAGTATCATATAAGCACTCTCCCTAGATCGGCGGTGTATCCGATCATGCTCTCACATCTCACACTTACCGAGGCGTAGAGGCAACTGATCCATACATTACCACTCAATTAAGTGGCACTCATACAATAGCACACCGTATGAGCAACGAAAGAGAAATATGGTGCAAGAACCCCCAAGTCAGTACTTAATTAAGCCACCTAGAGTCCTTACTAGGCATAAAGGATATGACCACTGGCACACTCTTAGTTTGTAAATCATGTTTTTCAAGCACATTTTTGTTTTAAATACACTTGTGAACAGTAACACACGCTAAACCATGCTCCGATACCAACTGTAATAGAACCAACCAATTATACGAGATTAAGTAAGAAAATCATCCACCAAGCAGACGATTTAGCAAACTTAAGCCCGTATAACCCGGTAGTCCATGAAATCACAATGGATTTCAAACCAACTTACATACTAGCCAAGATCATAATAAGTTCAGCGGTCACCATCACAAGTTACATAGAAGTTCGCGTCACAAATACATCGGAGTTTAAACATAGTTATTACAAACCAGTTTTGAATGAAAGTAGCGGAAGCATTTAGTTCAAATCACACTCGCACACAGAGTTCAAAATACAATGCCAGTTCAGGATCATCTTCTAACAAAAGCATTAGACGAGATGTAGTGAATGACCATTGCCCATGGTCCTAAGCTTCTCCCATCGTAGGATAAAGGCAGTTGATACAGTAGCCGTAATATATCTGCCCATCTGCAACAAGTGGGAACAAAGCCCTGAGTACGAGAAGGTACTCAGCTAGACTTACCCGACAGAACCAAAATAAAAGACACCAAGGATCATGACAGGCTTTCTGGTGGGGTAGCTGACTCATTTGCAAAAAGGTATTTTTAGCATTTGAAGAATCTTTCTAAAAGCTTTGCATCAAGTTAAAGCTTTATTAACCTGTCAACTACATTTGCCCTGTACTAGAGTAACATGTAATTTAAACAGGTAATGATAACCAATGATCACTAACAACTTCCATGATGTCATATTTCATATAACTGTCCAAGTGTTCCATCAACATTACTACGATGAAGTAGCTCAAGTCAAGTGCTCACTATCTAGTGAACGATGGCGATTCGAATCGATTATTAACCAGCTGGTAATTTATTCCTCACACAAACCTCACTCACCCGCTAAAGTGAGGTGTTGGTCACCGAGTCAACCATTCAGGTAAAGTCGCAAGCTTGCCAGGAACCACATGTACCCGGGGCCGCCCGACTGCTCTTTGGCCTTATCATCGCGCCCCCGTATCCTGCCACTACTGCTCCGGTACAGTGCGTTGCGGGCAATCCACTCGGCCTGAATAATCTACCAGCTTCACGGTCGAAAGGTACATTATTTGGCCAGCTAAATGTGAGGCATGCGTTCAACATGACTCGAGGCCCAACAACGGTCGGTTCTTAATCGACATAGACGGAAAACACTACAGTCCGAAACCCTGCAAGTTTCCGTCCGGTCTCAACTTCACATTAACACTTAGTTATTTCATGATGACATACTTTCTCAAACAGATCCAGGTAACCACCTATAGGTCGCAGGTGACAGGAAATCACCCGACTTCTACCGGTCTAAGCAAGCTGAGCAATTACTTGACTGCGAATGACAAGGTGACAAGGATAGGGTAGAACGGAGTAAACAAGGTAAAATGCAGCAACGGTTGCAAACAACTCCTAAATATAATACAGCAGTTAAAGTAAAACATTAATAAAATATTTGCAAACCGGGGGAGAGAAATGCTCCGGGGCTTGCCTCTCTCGAAAGAGCTCGGACGGTGGTCTGGGCACTCTGGAAGATCCTCACCGACCTCCTCGTCGGCTTCGGGCACTTCCTGCTCCTCGGGCTGCTCTTTCGGCTCCTCGGGAACTGCTATCGGCGTTACTTCCTGCGATCCTGTATGATGCAAACGTATAAGTTTTTATGCCTAGGTGCATTGCAGAAATGATATGTAATGGTCATGATGAATGAAATGTAGATAAATAGGTTCATTTTATTTCATAAAGTGGGAATACATTTCTTCTACAAGGTAGTCAACATCATCTAAGAATACAGACTACAAGCACATGTCATCTACTGCATTCTCTTCCACTACTACTGTGCTAGGTCAACATATCTTATTAAATGCTTCAAAGATACACCAAAGAAAACCTTATTAACTAATCATACATTAACAAGGTTAATTAAACCCTAATTGCAACTAGGTTTGAACAGCAACACCTATTTTAGTAGCACAGAAAAATCTGAGAAAATTACAATAGCTTTCTATCATCAAATCTAGCATACCACAAAAATTTCATTGCATTTGGATTATTAGAACTGCTTACACAAAAATAACAAGCTAGGACCTAAAAATAAGCATAGAAATACTTCATATTATGAAAAGTATCAAACAACAGATTTAACATTTTTCCTACATTCTACACAATAAACAATCACCATAGAAAATTTATTACATGCATGTTTTATTCATATTTTTCTCTCTACCAAAAATAACAATTATCAACAATATTAAACACTTGTACTACAACTCAAGATTTTTCCACAGAATATGAATGGCATATATTTTTCCTAGAAAGTACATCACAAAAGAAAATTATAGCAAGTGGAACCATATTTTTCTGAGCTTTCTGTGATTTACTACATATTTAACAAGAAAACAGCAGTTTTAGTGATTAAATAAAAACTCTACAGGAAAGTATTTCAAACTTGACATGCAATATTTTTAAACTGTATATCTACTCATGAGAAACACTACAAAATTTGTTTTACCAATTTTGGAGCTATAAATCTTGAGTTATAAAATTTTAAAGCCTTAGAACAAAACTAAAAATTCATTTTCTAAATCATTTCGAAAATTCAGCCGCTGAAACGCTGGGTGCACCCGGTGCAGTGCACACGTGAGCGCGAAAGGAGGCAGACAGGTGGGCCCGTGACCCCACATGTCAGCCGCACAGAGGAGAGGGAGACGTTGGCTGCGCGATTCTCGCCGCCGGTGAGCTCGCCGGTGGTGAGGTCATCACCAGCAGCTTCCCTGCAGAGAGGCGAAACTAATGGTGCCTAGCATGTGGCCAGACGAGATTGGCATCGAGCTCGCCGGCGCGCATGGCGGGGCGACGGTGCGGTCGCACGGTGGTCGGCCGGTGCAGGCCACGGTGGTGGCCGATGAGGCACGCAAGAGATCCGCGAGGTGGAGGCGGTCGTGACAAGAGAAAAATGGAGAGAGAAGAACGACGGAGGAGCTCCGGCCACGGGCGCCGGCCAACGGCGGCCATGGCGGCAGCGGAGGAGGAGCGCGGCCAAATTGGCCCTCACCTGAGCACGAGCCGCGGAGACGGTTCGCGTCTGGGAAAGCCGAAGGCGAGGCGGAGCCGGGGGTGTGGCAAATCGAAGAGAGGTGGAGCAGCGAGGGCGGAACGGCGGCGGCGATGGCACGGCGGCTGCCGCGGCGAGCTGAGCTGCGGGAGGCGAACGCGAGCAGGTGGGGAGCGGAAATGGCGAGGATGGCGAGAGCAGCGCTCGGGCCGGCTGTTTTAGAGGCGTGGCGCAGCCATGGGGCCACTGCGGCCACGCGTCGGGCGGAGCCGTACGCCGGCGGCCACGGGGCGGGCGGCTCCTGACCGCGGCCGGTGCGCTGGCGCAGCGAGCGCGCGCGGGCGAGCGCGCGGACGCAGGCGCGGGCGCGGGCCGGCTTCGGCCGCTGGGCCGGAAGTGGGCGGCGGCCCGTTAAGGTAAGAAACCGTTTTTCTTTTTCTAAATAAAATTCTAGATTTTATTATTTGATTCAAATTCAAATTTTGAAGATGAAAAAGACATTTTCACAAATTGCCCCCAAAACAAAAGTTGTTCAGAATTTTATTCTCTACAACTTTCATTTAGGACACTTTTCAAAATTCTAAACATATTTTGAATTAGGGATTTAAAGTCAAATTTTTAAATGAAAACTCAATTTTCTTAAATATTTTTAGAAGCACAATTTGGGAAGATTTTGAATACAAAACTTTCTCCAAAAATCATGCTAATTATTTCTAAGTTATTTAAAGTTATAGCTCCACAAATTTTTACCACTTTTACCTAGAATTTTTACCAAACTCAGAGCTCAAACATGATTATCACAGTTTAAATAAATTCTAACTTAATTTGCATGTGATGATGATCATGTATGAAATGCAAATGCTCATGATTTAGGATGTGAATGCATGCTTAACACCCAGAGGTGTTACAAATAACAGCCATCTATCCACTATAGTTAGTCATCATCCAACTAGACTAACCCAAAAGTTAAGTTGTCAACCAGCCAAGGGCACTACACAAAAGCTACACCTAAGTGTCATCAAAAGGTGAGAGAGTGGGTGAGGGAGGTGGAGGAACTATACATCTCTACAGTCAACCCCCTCTAGGCCTTGCTATCCTAGGTGGACAGAACTACATGAAGTAGTTCTTGGCAAGGTAGTTCCTCAGCCAAATATCCCTATGGCTGGTCTCCATCTTCACAAAGCCTGTGGCAAGGGCCTTGTTCTCAAGCAAATAGGTGTAGGCACAGATGAGGGCCTCAGTGGTGAACCCAGGCATGTCCAAGACAGCAAGGTAGAAGTCAGGGTCAACATGGCCAGCCCCAATCTCCCTAAGTGCACTGGCAACATCCCTAACAGCATCAGACATGTTGGTGATCTTGATCATCTTATCCTCAGTAAAGGTCCCCCTCTTTCTCTTGTTGCCAACTGCATCTTGTGACTGATGATGTGTGGCCTTGCTGTCTTTCCCTCTTTTAGTAGGGCTCTTCTCAACATTGGAATCCCCCTCTACCTTAGCAACTTGGCTGTCAGCCTGGTTAACCCCAAGGGGCTCACCAGAACCAACAGCATACCTACCAGTGGCTATGGAGTGCCCAAATATGGCCTCCATCTCACCATAGAACCTTATGGGGCAGTTTAGGAATTCAGCATCCTTAGGGTGGTCCTGCAGGTTTGTAGATAGTGGAAGATGAGGATAGACAAGTGAGGTTAGGATAGACAAGGGAGGGATGACAATGAACCATTGGTCTACCTTGCAGTGGCCTAGGTAGTGATCTTGGTCTAGAATAATTGCTTGTGTCTCACTGTCCCACAGGGCACCACTAAGCTCCTTAAGCTTACTGACCCTAGAACACTTCTGCCTCTATTTACTCAAGTGGTTGTACACTTGAGTGGGGCTTACTACATCACCACTGTAGTCTTTCAAGCACTTTGCCACATAGTTAACATACTTGTCCTTGAAGACCCTATCAGGCCTTGTACCATCAGTCAACAGTTGTGCCATCCTCCTTAGCACAAAGCCTGAGGTGTTGTTGTTCCACCTCATGGGACCAGCTACTGCTGCTGCTGGGGCTAGTGTAGGTGTACAGCGGGGGCTGGTGTAGGGGCTACCTCAACATCAGCACCAACCACTTCAGCAGCAGCCACAAACCCATACTCAACTGGGGATGCCATCCTAACTGGGAACCATTACAGAATAACAAGAAGACAGTGGCCTTAGTTAAATGACATAACAGTTAGGTGTAGTAGGACATAGTGGCCTCAGTTTTAGCACATAAAACATCTTGTGACAAAAAATGCTTCATCATTGGTGGCTGCCTATCAAATGAACAAACAAATACAGCAAGCACATGACAGGCATGAAATGTTTCATTCCATTCACAGTTTGCCATCACATTGAGTTACACCCAAAGGTTGCAAACTGTGGATGATGCTAGAACACTTGATGTCTGAGATGAAAAAACAGCAAGATCTCAGCAGCCACCTCAGTTAATTAAGTTACATCATAGGCCAGAATAAACCCTCAGAGATAACAAATCATACATTAACAATTGGTCTTAGCTTATCCATCAATTATTACATAACAAGCACAGTTCACAAACCAAATGTTCCAAACCAGGGTCCACAAACAAAGTTCATCATGAAAAGACATGCAAGTTTTAGGTCCTATGGCTACCCCTACCCTACCACATGGCATTACAAATCTTATCCCTCCTAGCAGTCATGGCTACTGTATCCTGGGCCAACAAATTCTCCACAGGCTCAGGGTTTGGGTGGTTAGGTGGAAGCTAATCCTCATCTGACACACAGTGGTCAATACCAAATCCTAGAATCCAATTATGGAGGATGCAGCAGGCAATGACCAGCTTGACCTGGCTCTTCTAAGGGTGAAATGGCTTGTTGTCTAGAATACGAAACATATTCTTCAAAGCCCCAAAAGCCCTCTCAACTATGACCCTAAGTGAGGAGTGTCTCAGGTTGAACAATTCTCTTGCATTGGTTAGCCTGTTGGTGCTGCTGTACTCAGACAAATGGTACCTAACCCCCCTATAGGGAGGTAGGAAGCCATTGCGGCATGCATAGCCTGCATCTACAAGGTACATTTTACCTACAAGTGGATCATGGAAGGGCATGAGGAGTGTGTAATGGCTGGTATGGACTCAAGTGCAACAGGCATGTGGTTTGTGTTACCTTCAGGCACAGTGAACCCATCCTCTCTCTCAATGGCATCATGAAGTATGTGGGAATCATGTGCAGACCCCTCCCAGCCAGCCAACACATAGGTGAACTTCAGGTCCCAGTTAACAACAACCATGATGTTCTGTGTTGGTTCTTTCTTCTTACCCCTAAAAGCCTGTTGCATTCTCCTAGGCACCCTAGCCAAGCAATGGGTGCCATCAATGGCAGCAATGCAATCCTAAAAATGTGCAAATGTGTTAAGCTAATTGTGTGGACAAATATTATGGAACACTAAGCACTACATAGTCACATTTACCTTGAAATAAGGGTTCCATCTAGGGCTACCAAGGATCTTTGAATGAGTGACAGATGAGGGGGGCTTGATCAACTCATTTCTAAGCTCACCAACAGCATACAAAACCTGGTGAAAGTGTCTATGGACTGTCTCAATGGACCTCCTAAATGCTTGGTGCACCACTCTAAACCTTTGGTTGTGTCCAACAATAAGGAGGAACATAGCAACCTGCTCCTCAACAGAGCAAACCATGGTTCTCTGGTACAAGCCCTCTAGTTCTAAAAAGGTCACACAATGCAAAAAAAAAGGGGCTCTGGTCATCCTAATCATGGATAGACATTCTCTATCAGTCGACCTATAGATGGCCATCAGGGTACGCTGTCTATGCTGGTCAGCATCACATCTCAAACTATAAAGTTGTGGGTCTGATTTAGGAATAGGCCTCCTAATCTTACTGGCAACATAAGACACTATGACAACTACCAAAGAAGCAGCTTGCTTGGCCAACTCATCTCTTTTCTGGGCAGGATCCATCTACATGCATGACCAAATATAGACAAACAATATTTAAAATGACCCTAGTAGGCATCAACTTGACTATGAAACAATGCAAGATCAAAAAATGCCACGGCTGCATAAATGAAATTTCTTCATGTGACAGTATGGACATCATCATCGACTAAATAACTTAAAACAGTCTACTATCCTTAAAACATAGCATGAAGCAGCATAAAAATACCACAGCTGCATAAATGAAAATGCCTCCATGTGACAGTACGGACATCATCATCGACCAAATTACTTAGAACAGCCCGCTATCCATAAAACATAGCATGAATCAGCATAATAAGTCACGACTGCATAAATTATATGCCTCCCAGTGACAACACCTCAGGAAAAAATGACCGTAAAGCAGCATAGTAACCAACAGTACAAACTCTAATCAAGAAACATGTGCATCGACCATGTCATCGACCAGCAAAACACAAAGTAAGTGCCATGGGGGTGGATTTCACCTCGGGGTGGTCGACGGAGGAAGCAAGAACCAAAGAACAGCGAAGAGGAAGGCGAGTCGACGCAGAGGAAGCAGATCCGGTCCATGGCACCACCGCGCACCGCCGGAATCGAGGAAGATGAGGAAGAAGACCACCGCCTCCCAGACTCCCAGCAGCGATGGAGGAGCGCCGCCGCGTCATACCAGATCTGAACGGCGACGAACGATATCCCAACGGAGAAGAAGTAGATCCGGTCCACGACACCACCGCGCAATGCCGGAGTCGAGGAAGATAAGGAAGAAGACCGCCGCCTCCCGGAGTCCCAGCAGCGATGGAGGAGCGACGCCGCGTCCTACCAGATCCGAGCCTGGGGACCCGAGGGGAAGCACACCGCGTCGCCGGACACCGACCTCCGCACGCCACCGGTATCTCACAGGATCGGGTGGAAGTGGAGAGGAAGCGAAGAGAGGAGCTCAGGGAGGGGGGGAGGCCGGCTTATAAAGCCGACGGAAATCACCGGAGGAAAGCGCGCTCGGAGGTTTCAGGGTTCCCGCGCAAGCCCACGCGAGCCAAGAAGACTGCGGGACAGCGGCCGAAATCGCCCGTGAGAGCGCCGCCCCCAAGCCATGCCCTAGAAAAACGGAGGGGGCGAGCTTCGCTCGGGAGCCTGGCTTTGAGGGGGGAAAAGCACGGGTAGGGCCAGACCGGATCATGGGCCAAGGGAACCAAACACGGGGGGTGAAGCATTTGGGCTCGGGCCACCCTCCAGGCCTCCTACCAAACACCCCCTTGGAGGCTTGGTGCCTCTCAGTCTCAGGCCATATTGACGACCCATTTTGTGGAGTGGCGGCTATTTGATGTGTGATGGAGGAGGAGACCCCTTCTTCCTTGGTGGATAAACATGTAATGGATGGCAACTCCAACAGTAATATTTTGACTTACTCATAGAGATGTTGGCCAGGAAAGTTTTTACTTCCTCTTCTTGGCTCACGTACCCAAAGGCATCATCTGATCCCTAGCTAGGTGATAAACCATATATATATTGAAGGATGCTTGGTTAGCTTGACGGCGCATGCAAGTGACATGAGAAACCTGTGACGTGGCTACTGTTTCGAACATAAACCACCTCATCAAAAACCAAGGCCTGGGGATTTACCGTAGTATTTGCCTTGCAGACTTGCAGCGGAATTGGCAAAGCCGCTTTGAGGATTGCAGCGACTTGACAGTTGACAGTAGTGTGCATTTGTTTAAATCCGGCTCACCCATCAACCACATTTGCCACGGGTATAGTCCGAGTTTAGATTTGTCTTCAACACGGCTCCGCGGTCCTCGATACGACGTAGGACCACTTTTTTATTTCCTCCTGATGTGATGTCCAATGCAGCAACTACTAAATCTACTGCCACTAGCCGCTGGTCCAAGTCAGTTTTCATACCTAATTACTATTAGTTACACAAGTGGTGGGTTAACGCAAAGTAAATTCACCAATTGACACTGGGTACAGGGCAGAAAGGAAACAAGATTCATGAACCTGCATTGTTCTGTTCTCTCTGCCAGCTCATGAATGTCCAATAGTTAGTAGTTCTATGTTTCCGGTCAGTCTTTGTAGTTCTAAAAAGATCTATTCACATCACAACCAAATGTATTTACGTAATTATTAGTTACACATTTACACAATTGGTGGGTTAACGCAATGTAAATGCACCAATTGACACTGGGTAGGGTAGCAAGGAAGCAAGATTCATGAACCTGCATTGTTTTGTAGCTTATTTAAAGTGCTAAGAAGTGCAAATATATGATATATATGTCCTGAGTGTTTCCCGATCCGGTCAGTCTCTGAAGTTCTAAAAGATCCTATTCGCAGAAAAATCATATGCATTTAGAATTAGGTTTTGAATTGTTCTTGTCTTAAAAACATTGTTTTCCTCTACATGTTGAGTTGTAATAACTTGGTCTTGTTCATCTTCAATGAGGACGAAGCCAGAGACTTCTTTCCATTATCTAAAAAAATCTTTTATTTGTGCAAGTCACATTAGTTCTTCAGATTAGCAAAAGACTCTTTGGATTAGCGCAAGACACTTTTTCCAACCATTCTTAGATCAAACTACATCAAATAAATCTTTCATATTAATATCTTCCTTTTGATCTTATCGCTTGTACTATCTTTGGTTTCTTGCAGACGAAGTTTGGTGGAAACACCAAAGGATACGAGGAAGAAGGATCACCAAAGATCATCTGGTGATGTGGAACTCCATGGTAGTGGGCTAGTGGCTCGGTCACCAATGCTCGAGGATGCCTCATCAGGTAATTTACAGCGTGTTTGGTTTACAGGTTGAGTGCGTCGGGGTCGATTTCACTCCGCATGGGTCGTCCACTGTTTTTCTGCCGGACCACTCTCCTGAGCTTGGCTTGCGAAATCAAATACCGGTTGGTGACGAACGGAACCATTCCACACCGCAGTCCAAACGAACTGGCAGGCTCGGTTTTAGGTTCGGATGGTTCCAGGACCATCCTGCGACGCTATCCAAACATGCCGTTACTTTCCCATGGCTGCGTGTGCCGTTCGATAAACCATATATTGAAGGATGATTGGTTGGTTGACGGTGCATAAAAGTGACATGAGAGAGAAGAGGTGGTGGACCAAGTCTAAGGAAACCTGTGACGTGGCTACCACTGTGTCGAACATAAACCACCTCATCGAAAACAAGGCGTAGTATTTGCTAAGGCTATCCGCACTCATGGACCTCTATATTCATCCTTTATACGTCCTAGTCAGCAAGATTCTCTCCTCTATACTCAATTCTTCCGCACCCATCCATCCTCTATATCATCCTCTATCTGCTCTATCCACTGTGGGATCCACTTGTCACTTTATCTAAATATATTCATGTGTGATCTAGTTTTGAAGGATTTATTGAGACGAATTTAATGGTGAAATCGAAATTTAATTTGGATTTTTGGTTTGTGAGTTATAACATTTTTTCCTTTGTTTAGCTAGTGGGGTCCGCCACTATAGAGTATAGAGTAAGCACAGTACTACTCTAAATATAGAGTGAGAGAAAGGATAGAGTATCGTTTTAGAGTACCCAGTGCAGTAGTTTTTACTCTATATTAATACTCTAAATCTTTAGAGTATCGTTTAGAGTATGCCACTGCGGGCAGTCTAAGGGTTCAGACTTGTAGCGGAATTGGCAAAGCCGCTTTTGAGGATTGCATGCACTTGTTTAGATCAACATTGCCACGAGGTATACTCCGAGTTTATATTTGCACATTTCCTATGTCTCAGTCGCCTGAGACTGATGATGACGCTCAGGAGACGACGCCCACGCCCCACACACGCACTTTCCCCACGCGCCTCCACGCAGCTCCTCCCCCTGTGGCTCCTCCCTCTCTCCCCATGCTAGGGTTCCGGCGAGACCTCGCTGGCGTCGGGTAAGTCCAGCGCCCTCTCTCTCCGGCCTCTGCCCCTTTCTTCTCCAAATCTAGCGGGTATAGAAGGGGTTTCGGGGAAGGTAGGTAGGCCAAGCGGTGGGGACGGTGGTCGGGCAGCTTTGGGGCCATGGCGGTCGGGCCAGGTCGGGGTGGGGGCATCGTGGCCGTTCTTACTAGAGTTGGAGAAGAAAGCAGCGGCGGGAGGCGGGGAGAGGGGAAAAGGGAGGCCGCCACAGGCGAGTAGTGTCTCGCCGAAGCTCCATGGCCACTGCCTTGGCGGCGGAGCTCTGGCAAGACCCTATCGTGCCGCGGCGGCGATGGGGTCAGGCGAGCCGCGCGAGAAGGAAGAACGGCTTGAGGAAAAAGAAAGAGGAGATCCGTTCAATCTGTATTGGATGGTTGAGATCGTCGCCTGATAGAATGCCAAATTTCAGGCACTTGTAAAATAGCAGCTCCTTATATTTGTCTTCAACACGGCTCCATGGTCCTCGATACGACGTAGGATCATCTTTTTATTTGCTCCTGATGTGACGTCCAATGCAGAAACTACAAATTCTACTGCCATATTTTGCAAACCGTTCATATATGTTTTTTTTCTCTTTGAAAGGGAACTATTTGTACGTATGAACCTTGAAGAAGCAAGGAGCCACCAGCCGCTGATCCAAGTCAGTTTTCATACCTAATTAAATTATTATTAGTTACACAAGTGGTAGGTTAACGCAAAGTAAAAGCACCAGTTGACACTGGGTACAAGGCAGAAAGGAAGCAAGATCCATGAACCTGCATTATTCTGTTATCTCTGCCAGCTCATGAATGTCCAATAGTTTTGTAGTAGTAGTTTATTTGAAGCGGTAAGAAGTGCAAATATATGATATGACCTGAGTGTTTCCGGATCCGGTCAGTCTCTGTAGTTCTAACCAAATCGGTCAGTGTTAGTAGTTATAAATGATCTATTGTCTGCGCAGCCATGAAAATTGAACTACTCCTAGGTTTTTATGAAAAAATACTTACGGCTTTATGCAATGTATCTGCAACTGTAAGATGCTGCCGCTTAATAATAAGTAAACGGCTAGCCGCTAATGCAAAGGCAAACCTATACTCTACGAGAAAATTCTCTATTTGACATTACAAAATTTGTGCTTCTCTATTTAATACCTAAACTTAAACTCTTCCCTATTCATCATCCTTTCGTTTTCTGTTCCCAATCTGACACTTCCGTCATCTCCGTGAATGAAAAAATACCAAAATTCCCCTATCGAAATACACAGGCGAGGGGAATTGACCACTCTGGCTTTCTCTGCTCGCTGGTGCTTTCCCTCTCACTCGTCTTGGCGGTGCCCTAACCCTAGATTGGGCAGGCATGGAGGCTGACTCGGTGGTGGCATGGGCATGGAGATGCCCGTCGCAGGCACAACGACCCACCGCAGCCATGGATGTGACCTCGGAGGACTGCTCGGCCAAGGTGGGTAGCACATTGTGAGCACAGAGGCCATTGTGGCCAGGTCCGGTGCGGCCAAGCCTACTGCGGCCAGGGCTGGTGCAGGAGGGCCACTAGCAAGGAACAAGGGTGTTGTGAAGCTACTCACCCTGTTCGCTTAAGCTACTTTTCAGCCATAGAATAGTGTTTTTCTCTCACAATATTTTACCATAAGCATCAGCATAAGCCAAATTACACACCCCAAGGAACTAAACGCATTGCAAGGTGAGTTTATCATCTCAACGTCTTCCATATCGAAGTATTCAAATTAGCATTTACATTGTCAGTTCTCATGCTTGCCGTTATTGTTTTGGAGTCACAGGATGGATCCAAATACTAGTTTTTCGCTGAAAATTAAATTGCTTGGCAATCGCAAAAAGTCTAGAAAGAATGTGAAATGTGTTAGTTTCGAGATGGTCGTTGATTCAAACTTATCAAATTATAAGGATTTTACGGATTCAGTTCTGGAGAAATACCCTCTAGGTTGCACATGTTCAGTACTACGATAATGTTCTGACTTTAGTAGAAGTAAAATCATATCAAGAGTTAATGTCTATGTTTGATATGCACAATAAGGAGGAAGTTGTAGAGATGTTCATTACTCATTGTGATCCCACATAAACATTTAAGGCTATCATTGAGTAGGATTTCGTTGGGGAAGGGCAGCCTGAAAATCATACAGACCAAGACGAGGATGATTACCTTAGAAATCCATTACCACATAATGAACATGTTGGTGTTGATGAGGAGACTATGTACTTGGAGAGTGAACCTATGGTGCTCTTGATGTAGCTGGATGTTTTGAAAAAGAGAATGAGGATGAGGATGAATTAGAGGATGATAGTGAGTTTAAGGATGAGGATGAAGCAGAGGCTGATGAGGAACAGAGGTGTGAAAAAGTATATCATCATCATCCAAGTATTGATTACGACGAAGATCCTCCTATCGAAGTAGGCACTGCTTATATCCTAATATGGCAGAGTTTAAGTTGCCTCTTTGTCAGCATGCAATAAAAAATGAGCTTGAATTCAACAAAGAGAAGAGTGCACAAAGTAGTTCATGCAGAAATTTGATTAGACACAAATTAGTGGCTTGGAACGATTTACTTCACACATCACTAATATTTTGTTAAGCTAGGAGAAAGATAAATTTCACTGGAACCTACATGTAATGGACAACTCTCAGTTAGATCCCACTATCTGGCTATGATACATAATGCTATCCATAATATTATTAAATGTATGTGAAAAATAAAAGTTCTGTTAAAAATCAAGATTGAAAGCATCTCGGCCCCTAATTTGGTTTCGGTGATTAATGACGACACAATTATTGTGTCTAATGTGTGTTTTGCAGAGGCCTTATAAGTTACTCCCTCCATCCCAAATTATAATGCATTCCAAGAATCTTGAAGAGTCAAAGGATTTCAAGTTTGACCAAATTTATGTGATAAGATAATAATATTTATGACACCAATTAAGTATCATTAGATTCTTCATTAATTATATTTTCATAGTATACCTATTTGATGTTATAATTTTTTGTAATTTCCTCTATAATTTTGGTCAAACTTAAGATGCTTTGACTCTACAAGATTCTTGGAATGCCTTATAATTTGGAATGGAGGGAGTAGGTCACAATAATGATTAATGATTGGGCAATCAATGGTTTTCATGCCCCTATTGATGGAATACATTTTGGTTTAAAAAGGATGGATGACAAAGTTAAGGATGGACTAGTTCTAAGTGTCGATTGGAGTTAGAAGACACTTAGAGTAGCTTAGGACTTTGTTTTTCCTATATGGTTGTACTATAAAGGGGTATGAACTAGTAGCTCAACCTAGGTAAGTCCATAGAGTTAGTGTGGTGCACACTTATGAAACTTAGCACTAGGTGGCTCTATGGAAGCCCAAGAATCAAGTGAGAGTGTTCCCATTCACAAAGATGGTTGAAACGGAAGTGAATGGGCCTATTTTTATACCACTGGATTAATCCGGTACTATAGTCAAGCAATCACCAGATTATGCAGGGTCAACTATGTTGGCCCGATTGGATCTCAGATTCAAATATGGGAACTAACAGATGGCAGCTTGGCCCTTGGCCGCTTGGATTGAATGGAAATACAATGACTTGGTTTTTACAACAATACTCCCCTGCTTTTATTGGCAGAGGGACTCCCACTTGCTGTAGCATATTCTAACCACTAAAGTGGATGCTGAGCATATTCCTAACTCTAGATTTAGAAGCAAGGAAAGTAAAAGTATAGAAAAAGTAACATACTAGTGCTTTAGCACTAGGCTTATATATCAAACTAGAGCCAGAGAAGTGATCATCGGATTAATCTGGTGATGTCACCGGATCAAGCGTTACAGGACCTGTCTAGGGTTCGCTATGTGGAGAGGTTACATTCTAGCTTCACCAAATAAGCACTGCGTGATCCGGTGCTGTCAGAGAGGTTTTATGGCCAACGGATTAGTCCAGTACAAGGCACTGGGCTATGCGTTACAGAGAGTATGCCCCATTGGACAGGCACCAGATTAGTCGCCTTCATTGCGACTTGCATGGTACGTGAGTTTTGTCGATGCGCTAGAAATCTCCTTCACCACGACCTCACTAGGCGTGTGCGAGAGCTTGGTGCAGCAGCCGGCGGTCATGTCATTCTGGGAGCAGAGCCAGGGGGAGAAGGCCAAGAATGGGATCAAGGACAACATGGTGAGGTTAAATTAGATGAGAAGGGCCGCATATTTGCCGGACGTGGTTAACTGGCTGGTCTGTCTTTGTGATGGATTGGTGCGCAACGCTGGGAAGTTCCTTTCACTACCACAATCCGGAATTGCCTTGAGTGCCAAAAACCGCCAAGGAAAGGGGTAAAACCGCCAAGGAAATGATCCTTGACTACAAACCGTCAAGCAAACGCACTCAAGGATAGAAGCTAAGGGAAATTAGTTTCCTTGGCGGTTCTGGCCCTCAAGGATGATTTCCTTGGAGGCTAGCCGCCAAGGAAACTACGAGCAGACTTAATTTGCCAAAGTGTCAAGGAAATGTTGTGACCGCCAAGAAAAGTAGTTTGCTTGAGGGCCAACAGCCTCCAAGGAAAGTAGTTTTCTTGAGCGCCAACAACCTCCAAGGAAAATAGTTTTTTTTGAGCGCCAACAACCGTCAAGGTAATACATATTTTCTTGGCGGTTATAAACCTTCAAGGAAAGACATTTCCTTGGGGGCAGCCAGCTGACAGGTTAATTATTATTCTTGAGGGCATGGCTGTAAATCCTTGGCTGCAATAACCATCAAGTAAACTCTTATTTCCTTGACTGTACAAAACCCTCAAGGTAATCATTGTTTTTCTTGGCTGCCATTGCCGCCAAGTTTATTATTTTAGTATATACATATATAACCAGCATGGTAATTACTATTCAGAGAACCATATATAAAATATAGCCAGAAAGTCATCCATACAAATATATATTCCAGCCAACATCGTACAACCAACATCCATAGTGGTTCGTTACAACAAGTTCATGCCTACATGGCAATACTCCAGCCAACAAGTTCAGGCCTAATTGGCAATACGTTCATGCCTACAAGGCAATACTCCAGCCAACACGTTCATGCCTAGATGGCAATACTCTAACAGTCTGCAAATATTACTAGGTCTAGGTGACAATATAGTATCATTCCAACATGTCAACACCACATGCATATGGAAACAATTGTCCGCAACTAAACGTTAGCAAAAGGTTAGCTGCACATCAGCCTAGTTTGTACCAAAATCTACCAAAAGAATGTCCATGCCTGCCACTTGGAGCTGTTGGCATTAGTTAGTTGCCCTTGTGCCACTTCCATCTGTAGGCATGTTGATCTCCCTGCTGCCTGTAGGACCATCTGATACATGGTCAATGTAGTGGTCTTCATCACTGGTGTCATCCCCATCCTCTTCAAGGTCATCGTCACTGTCTGCTTCAAAGTGGCCATCAACATCACAGTCAAGGTCATCATCATTGTCGCTACCACACCAGGTGTGGTCATCATCATCATCTTCTTCTAAATTAGCATTGTTGTCTTCGCCATCACATCCATGTAATGATCCAGTGGCCTACAAAATACACAATATATATGCACTTTATTTTCTGGATTCCTGTGACAAGCAAAACTGAAGTAATAACATGAAGCATCATTAAATATAAAGTGTTGCGATCTTTGAATTCACATTATTTGGGACAGACAATGTATCACCTTAAATCTACCAGTTATTAGATAAGACTGACAAAGTCGTTCCTCTTCAAAGGTCGGTGCATGGCCACCACCTAGGTCAACTAACATATCATCCATTCGATCAGCTTCATCAAAACTCTCATCACTTCCAACTTGCACATGACTCTCTCCATGTGATGTCCATATTTTGTAGTCATCTCTAAACCCATTTTTACACAAGTGCATCTCCACATCAAATCTTATATGCCTAACATAGTTTCGACACATGGCACATGGGCACTTAATGGTGCCATTTTCAACAAGATCAACCCTAGAGAACGCATGGTCCAGAAACATGTTTGTGTTTTCAATCCACTCATTAGTGGGAGCCTGCCCACGAGACCAACCACTATACATCCACTCACGGTCTGTCATTACTCTTTGTTCTGTTTAAAAATATATAGCAAGGAGATATATTTTAGTTTCATCACAAATTCACAGAACTAACACCCAAATCTGGCTATGCAGAAACATGTGCTTTCTAGTAAATATTGGTAGATATTCAATAGAATAACAACGTAGTGTGCAACCTACTAAACAGAAATATTGTAGCCAATGCGTTAACACACAAATGTAATTGCAAAGTTGTTAACACAGATATATGGATACTTACTACTATTTCAGAGTTCTGTTCTTCCTCAAATCCAATCAATTTTGCTGCTGTTGCGTGATAAACAGAGTATCTTCAGATAACCTTCTCAAATTTAGTCAATGTTACTGCTGGTACATGGAATTGCCTCCATATATATCCTCAGATTGCCCCTAAAAAATCAAAGTGCTTCAGCTTGCTAAATTTAATGAACACATGCTCCCATAGATGTAACTCTAAAACAGATAAGAAACATAAGCAGCAGATGAACACATGCTCCCATAGATTGTATAGCAGCATTTTTAAGTGGCTACGCCCAAATTATAAGGTGGTAGTACCAATATTTCAAAAGAAACATCATAATTAATTTGCTAGCTTTACTATCATCACAGTCCAATCCCCTATTTTATTTTACTAGTAAATTAACATACTGGTACTAATAGGACCTTCGATTAAGACCCAAACCTATGTGAATATGTGATTTAAATCCCCAGAAAATACAGATCTGTGCTAATAGCCATTTGATCCAGTCACACAACAGCAAGGTTACTTAAAGAGTTAAGATGGATCCGAATTTTTACCTCTGCCTAGTGACCTGATTGCAACAAGAAGCAAGGTGATCCAAATTTCCGATGACTTGAGACCCGATTGCAAGGAGAACGAAGGAGGGTCCGACGTCCTGGACTATGCTCAGGCCTTAGTGTGGAGGGCGTCGGTCCGACGAAGCATGAGCACACATGACTGGGGGCGATGGATGAGGGAGGAGGAGGGGATGAGCAGAGGAGGGCGGACGAGCGACGGCGGAAGGGGTTCGTGCGAGGGGCGATGGATGAGGGCGGAGGAGGGCAGTGGAGTGGAGGGCAGACCAGCGCCGGCGGAAGGAGCACGAGCGAGCAACGGTGGGAAGGGGTTCGGGCGAGCTGAGGAGGAGAACGGGGATAGCGGCGGGTGTGTGTTGTGTGGTGGGCTGGTGGCTGAGGCCCGTGAGTGGAGGCGGCTGGAGATAAGGTTAGGGTTTGGCCACGCGGGAGTCTACCAAATTTTGCCGCGCTCTGCGTTTTGGTAACACGCGGGGGAACCAGGAATTTGATGACCTGTACATTTGGACCTGAGTCCGACGGTGATATGTGATGCTGCGTGAGGTCTGATTAATCTATGAATAATCGTGCATGCTCAAATCAGCAAATAGCAAATGTACATGCACGTGGCCAGCTAGGTGTCTTGGTCCTATACGTATCCAGCAAGGTAAAAATATACTTGCATTAAAAAAAGATTTTAATTAGGGGAGGACCCCGCCCGCCCGTCTCCGTCGAAGTCGCAAGTCGCGCAATTTTTCGCGCAAAAATCGCGCGCTACGCGCTCCGGGTGGGATTCGAACCCACGACCTCAGCCTCGCGCGGAGCCTCCTCTACCACTGCACCACACACTCACATGTGTTCATATATCCTTTCGGTTCCCCACATATTATACAAATCCGTGTGTAATTTGCTTGTTTGAGGTCCTAAACGATTTCAAATCAAAAAGTTGTCAACTACAAAGTTTCATAACTTTTTGAGAGGAACAACTTTCGTATTGATCATTTCTCCATCCGAGATCGTTTACAAAATTTGAATTTAAAATTTTAGACCATTCAAACATAGTTAGGTGGGACAGCAACGTACTTTCATAGTAGAAATTTACGCCAAGGCGTGGCGGACATATTCTCCGCCACAAGTCTTCGATGACGCCACAACTGAGTGCCTGGTGTGCGCTATGAACCAAACAACCTCTATATAGATATGCCATTGAAGCTATTGATTTTGACATTCTAGACCTCCTTAAAGCTTCATTAGTAAAAAGGACATATCGACACAAAAGCATATCTAGGATTCGAGGGGCGCATCGGCAGAGGGAAGTGCCATTGGAGGGGCCGTGGCTTGCTACTCACGCTGCTGGAGGGAGGGGACACCCGCACCATCGAAGGGGCGCGCCGCTGGGGTTCTATCTCCAAATTATCATAAGATAATTAATAATATTTAAACTTTGTTAGAAAGTTCTACAAACTCGCATGACATCATGGTTTTTGGTGTATAATCTTTACATAAAAAATCAAAATGATTTAAACAAAGTGGTCTTATATATTGTTCACAAATGGATACATCTCTCACAACTTATGTAACTATGTGAGAGATTTATCTATTTATGAATAATGTGTAGTCCAACTTTGTTAATATGATTTGAAAATTTTATGGCAAGATAATACAACCATGTTATGATCTCATGCCAAATTTTATGATTTTTAGACACCTTTAAGATATTATTGTATTTTTTCAGTCGGAGACACCAAAATACTTACAAGCATTTCCTTTGGTGCCGACCTCCAAGAAAATTAAATAACCCCCAAGGAAATGATAATTTACTTGACGGTTTCGAATAACACCCAAGAAAATGGGTATTTTCCTTGGCAGTTGAGAATAACACTCAAGAAAATGAGTCATTTCCTTGGAGGTTACTAGAAACCGCCAAGGAAACCCCCATATTCCTTGGCGGTTTACCTAAACCTTCAAGGAATATATGTTTCCTTGAGTGTGGAGTACCACCGCCAAGGAAACTGACCTTTTCTTGGCGGTTTGATTTTGGCCCCCAAGAAAATTCTGGGCCGCCAAGGCAATTCTAGTTTCCTGTAGTGTTTGGCAACTATGCGTTTGTAGAGGGGGTTTTGTGTTGTAGTGTGAGCTAATAATCAACTTCATGTAGTAGTTCAGACAACCTAGGAATCTAGGATCGAAATTCTTTCATTTAACTGTACAAGGCCGATGGGCTCACAGACAAATTATCCATCTTATATCCAAGATGTCAGTCCTTCGCATGGGAGGAGCACATTCAAGGTGGCGTCACTGATCCTGCTCCGACCACCAACAGGCAAACAGCTCCTGCTCCTAATTATTCTATCTTCTTCCTCCGCAAGAGCCTTTAATTTATTGTGACTAGAGGACGTGTTTTCTACATCGCCTTAGGTGCATGGGGCTTACCAGAGACAGAATCAGCGATTCTGACTAGGAAAAAAATTAGGTGCGGACCAACCTCACGCGGACACCGTGGGGACGTGACACTGACACCATGGCCTGCCCATGCGAAAAATCTTCGGATCTCCCGGGTACGTGCGTCTGGGATGCTGCCGCAGTCCACGCGTTGTGAATCAGCAGCATGTCCGCACGACATTCAGGTGAGGACGGGCCTCACCTAATTTTTTTCCTTCTGACTAGGGGGCAAACAAATATGATCATATTTTTTTTAGTGTTCTAAAATATATGTAATTATATGATTTAATAACTTTTTAAATATTTTCCACTATTTATAACCAAAATCATAATATTTAAATAAAAAATAGGTGAAAATTAATATTTTTTAGCTGTAAATTCATATATTTATATAGGTATTAAAGGAAACTTACTGTGCTTGGGGGGCCATGGCCCCTGCTAGCCCCCTGGTTCCGTCTCTGGGCCTTACTGCTCCCCTCATCAATTTAATTATTACTAACGATATCACATGGTTTGTTCCTACATGTTTGTTGATAAAGGTGAGCTGGATATATATACTACACTCGCTTTTTGACTCATCATCATAGAGCACAAGAAACTCATGCATAAAATTATAATCCCCTCCTACAGCGGCGCCCACGCGTGAATATAGTTCACGCGCGTATGCAACTATGTATATAAATATGCTTGGCTCGGAGGTAGGCGAGGCAGCAGAACACACACAACCGAAGCTCAATCGCATCGTCTTCTTTGCCTGAGCTCCTTTGAAGCAGACAGACAAGAGACAAGCACAAAATCAACTCCGATCCAATCTTTGGTCTGAGTTGTTGCTCACACAACCACAAGCCCGGTCATGGCTCCATCCAGCAGGCTTGTCAAAACGACCTCACTCCCGAGGCACCAGCGCAGCCTTGTCCAGCCGCTCCATTCTCCCAGGCACAAGCGCGTCGCTGCCTTGTGCCCAGCTGCACCTGAGTCGTTGCTCCAAGAGTTGGTCACCGCCGCCGGTGACGCCCATCATCAGCCAAGGGCAAGGCCCGCCTCCGACGAGACCCTCGCCGTGCACGCTGGGGAGAAGCTCGGGAAGAAGGGCGCGGACGTGGGTGGAAGTGGCACTGGCACAGAGACAGACTCGATCGCCACCCCGATCGTGAGCGGCACGACGCACTGGTTCAAGAGCTCCGAGGACCTCATAGCCTTCAAGGAAGGCCGGCGCCACAGCTTCGAGTACGGGCGCTACAGCAACCCGACGGTGAAGGTGCTGGAGGAGAAGATCAGCGCGCTGGAGAGAGCCGAGGCGACCCTCGTGACGTCCTCCGGCATGAACGCCATCACAACGACGCTCCTCGCCCTCGTCCCGCCCGGCGGCCACGTGGTGACCACCACCGACTGCTACAGCGAGGCGCGCGCGTTCATCCGTGACAAGCTCTCCAGGATGGGCATCCGGTCGACGTTCATCGACCTCGACGACGGCATGGAGTCGCTCAAGGCCGTCCTCGACGAGAACGACGACGTGACCCTCTTCTACGCCGACTCCCCGACGAACCCGACGCTCAAGTGTGTGGACATCAGGCACGTGGCTGAGCTGTGTCACCGGAAGGGTGCCCTGGTGTGCACATAGTTTTAAATCTACAGCTATAGCTGCCGCTATAGCCCGCTATAGCCTTTTGGGCAGGGTGCCGCTATTTGTGTTCATGTACAATTTAGCCGTTATATCCCGCTATAGCCCGATATAGCTCCGCTATTAGCTGTTTTAAAGATATACCGCTAAACACCTTAGCCCGCTATTTAAAACATTGGGTGTGCATCGACAGCACCATGGCGTCGCCCATCAACCAGAAGCCGCTCACCCTCGGTGCTGACATTGTCCTGCACTCCGCCACCAAGTACATGGCCGGCCACCATGACGCCATTGCCGGATGCGTCAGCGGCTCGGCGGCGCTCATCTCCAGAATACGCGCTTGGCACCACGACCTCGGGGGCGCCATCTCTCCGGTACGCCGTCTCGATCTCGACCGTTAACCCTTGCAGCTGCCATCGAACGAGATATATATAGTGTGATGCTGACCCCAAGACAAATCATAATTCTTGCAGAACGCGGCATACATGGTCATCCGTGGGCTCAAAACGATGGCGCTCCGCGTGGAGGCACATAACAGCACGGCGCTGCGCATGGCTCGCATGCTAGAGCGGCACCCAAAGATCGAGCGGGTGCACTACCCTGGGCTGGAGAGCAGCCCCTGGCATGAGGTTGCGACGAGTCAGATGTCCGGCTACGGAGGCGTTGTCAGCTTCGAGCTGAAGGCGGACTTGCATGGCACCATGAGCTTTGTCGATGCGCTAGAAATCCCCTTCATCGCGACCTCGCTAGGCGGGTGCGAGAGCCTGGTGCAGCAGCCGGCGGTCATGTCATTCTGGGGACAGAGCCAGGAGGAGAAGGCCAAGAATGGGATCAAGGACAACATGGTGAGGTTCAGCTTTGGAATTGAGAAGTTTGAGGATCTCAGGGATGATATACTTCAAGCGCTAAACAGGATTTAATTAGCTAGGAATCACCATCGACTCAACCACCCCATCAAGAGTACAGTTTTGTAGCTAGGTTTCGACTTAGCTTTGCTAGATACGTATGTATTTACTAGAAAAAATGTCCGTGTATTACTACTGTACGTATAGTTTATAGTCTAGTTACTTGGAATACAACATGAAGTTCAGAAGATTTGTTTAACAATCGTGTCATGCGTTCTCATTCATATAGGTAAAGGACGTTTGAAGTTTTATCCAATGACTGAGTCATGCGTTTCGATTTGTCTTGGAATTGAACTCCCGACCATGTCTTAACACAGTACTCTAGCTCATAAAAGTATGGGAGAGAGAAAATAATAACAAAACAATTAATATTTAGTCAAAATATATCATAATCTTAATTTTCATACTATTCAAGTGTTGGTATATTTAAGAGAAAAATTCACCGGCGGTCCCTGAACTTGGCAGCTGGTGTCACTTAGGTCCCCAAACTTTAAACAGTGTATTTCTGGGTCCCTGAACTTGGCTTCAGGTGTCATCTAGGTCCCTGAACTTGGCTTTGGGTGTCACTTAGGTCCTCGAACTTTGAACAGTATATTTCAGGGACCTAGATGACACCCAAAGCTAAGTTCAGAGACCCAGATGACACCCGAAGCCAAGTTCAGGAACCCAGAAATACACTGTTCAAAGTTCGGGGACCTAAATGACACCCAAAGCCAAATTCATGGACCTAGATGACACCTGAAGGCAAGTTCAGGGACCCAGAAATACACTGTTCAAAGTTCGGGGACCTAAGTGACACCAGCTACCAAGTTCAGGGACCGTCGGTGAATTTTTCTCTATATTTAAATATCGAGTTTCGTGACTTACTGTGAGAACCCATAAAAATTTGTAGTTCATCTTATTAAGCCCAAAAATATTTACTTGTAAATATATCATAACCTTAATTTTCATACTTTCGTATAGTTAAATACTTCCATTGTTCTAAATTATAGTTGATTTGACTTTTTTGGTATATCTATTTTGTTATGCATTTAGATATAATGTATGTCCAGATACATAGCAAATTCTATGTACCAAAAAAGTCAAAGCGACTAATAATTTGAAACTGAGAGAGTACCGAGTTTTATGACTTACCTTGAGGACCCATAAAAATTTATAATTCATCTTATCTTATTAAAACTAATAATAAGAGTTTAGCTACTGACATGTCAAGGTAGAGATAGCCTCCCAGCGCGCTCCACTGCCAGGCATGTCTCCACCGTGCCAATGTCGTCCACTCGTTGATTTTGCTTCGTGGGGTGTTCCACCGTGACTCCGGCTGAGGTCGGTGATAAAACAAAGAAACCCCTCATGGTATATGTGTTAAAATAGGATTAGAAAGGGACTTTAACTCCCTCTTTAACTCAAGACAATCGGAAACCTTGTGGGCCCATATATATTTATGCATGTTGGGGACTTATGGCTCATGAAAAAGAAAAGGAAACAATATGTGCAATAGGAAATTTGAAAAGGACACGGACGGATGGATGGTATGGTCGATCGAAACGGAAAAAAAAAAGCCTAGCCGAGCAAGAGATTTCTATTCTTATATTTTTCTATTTGATTAGGATTTCTATTCAGATTACTCGGGATGGAAGATATCTAATTGGATTAGGATTCCTATCACTATCTTAAGTATGTAGATCTGCATTGTTATATAAAGAGAAGGGCGGTTTCCATATTCATGATATTAGTTAAGGAGGGCCGGACGAAAAAAATAGATGGAGAGAAATTTTACCTCTTTAATATTAGGTATAGATTATGTGTTTAATTAGTTTTTGAGCTAATTAATCAACTCCATAGTAGTTCTGACATACCTAGGATCGATATTCTTTCATTTCACTGTACAAGGCCGATGGGCTCACAGACAAATTATCCATCTTATATAGGCCCTGTTTGGTTCCGCGATATCTCATCGCGTGACCGCGATAACGCCAACGTGACGCAGAAGCTATGTTCACGATTTCGGATCGCCTAGTTCATTTTCCCGCGTATTGCATTGCGGGCGGCCGGCGAATGCACGTTGGAAGCGAGGCGTTTGGCGGGATTATCTCGCGAACTCGGCTCAAACGCGACGCGACCGCGGAACCAAACACGCCCATACATCCAAGATGTAATTGCGCCCGACCTGGTTGCAAATCTACATGATACTTTTCTGTTTTATTCCTCTACTTTGTTATACTGTGGATTTTTGATTGCTTATTCAGTTTGGAACATACTTGCAATTTTTTGTTACTTGAATGTACGATGCTACCCCGTTTGACACGGCTTCTCCATCGGCTCCTAAAGCCGTTTTGTGCAAAACGGGATAAAATCAAACGGCTCCACCTAAGGAGCCCCTTAAATCGTGCTCTCACAAAGGAATTATGAAGGGTGAAACAAAAAATAGTGGCTTCACCCGGCTTCACCTCGTTCCGGTGGGCCCTGCATGGGTTACATGAGAGCATGTTTGAAGGAGCTCTACTTGTGGAGCTGTTTTGTCAAACAGTTTATCAAATTGGCTCCAACTCTACCAATAGAACCGTTTATGGAGCTAAAGCAAAAAAAAAATGCTTTACTAGTGAAGTAGTTTTTTTTTTCTGCGTTGCCCTCAAATTGCTTACATGTGACACTAGATCTTTTATGGATTATTACTAAATTTGTGAGCTCATAATCTTTTGTTTACAAATATCTACACTTCATATTAACAATGTCTAAGCTTTGACGTGGTCAGTTATAGGGGTGGTTATTGACCTAACTGGGCTCGTTCGTGAGCTTGAGATGGCTTGTTTAGCACGCAAAGCTACACCAAAAAAAAAGTGCACACATGTTTATGATATCAATACATTAATTACATACTTAATCAATACCAATTTAGCAATAGAATGAAGCAGCAGGGGTGGCGATGGAGTAGCTGTAGGCGCGAGCCGTCTACAATGGCCAACCCAGCACAGCAGGCTGCTTCCACGCCACCGAAGGAACCGAGGTGGCGCACCGCATCCATTGATCCCGTCCTCTCCATTCCGTTCCATGAAACTGGCTCCAAATTCAAATTTGGAATGAAATGGAATGGATGAGGATGAGTCCCGTCCGGATAGAAAAATTATTTTAATCCTTGTTTCTCATGAAAGATGTGAGGCTATGCTAGGAAAATGTTATAATTTCGTTATATATTTTTTATTGGTTGCATGTTATATACATGTGTTTGTCACTAGTACAAAAAAGATTTTTAAAAACGCCTCCCTTTTCTATCAGAGACGGTTAAACTAGCACGCCGCCTCTAACATCGCCGGGAGCGTTGTAGCTCCGTGACCGTCGCTGAAAAACCATTTTCAGGGGCGGTTCCCTTAAGAAATCCGCCTCTAAAAATGTATCCATTTTTAGGGGCGGTTCCGTTAAGAGAACCGCCTCTAAAAATTCGATTTTCAAGGATGTTTGCTTATGTTAACCGTCTCTGAAAATACAATTTTTAGAGACGGAGTGATTTTTAGAGCGGTTGACTAAGTCAAACATCCTTAAAAATAGTTGCAGCACAAATAAATTCATATTTTTTAAATGAAGTCGGATGAAGATAAAATTTATATCAAAATTGTAGAGCTCGACAAGATTTAAAACTTTGTAGTTGATAAAATTTTTGTTTGAGATCATTTAGGGTTCCAATATATAAATTAAGTCTCCGATTTTTCATTTCAAATTTTTTATTTTCTCAAATGACTTTGGATGGAGAAATGTCCTATATGAAAGTTGTAGGGCTCAAAGAGATCTAAAACTTTGTAGTTGAAAATTTTCCGATTTAAGGTCGTTTAATAGTCCAAATATTGATTACAAGATCCATACATATTAGTACAATTGGATAGTATTGTATATCTAACATAAGTGATTGTGTGGTGTAGTGGTAGGGGAAGGAACGTGCGGAGCGAGAGCTTGCGGGTTCGAATCCTAACTGTTGTATTATACCGGATGGTGGCGGAAATTAAATCTGTTGTATTATACCGGATGGTGGCGGAAATTAAATTCTACAAGTGGCCGGTTGGCCCTCTGGGCCTCCAGCCACACTAAATTTTTTTCTTATTTTTATTAGACTCTAAATGATTTTTAAAAAATCTAAAAATTATTTTTAGGGGCGGTTGACTTAAGTCAACCACCTCTGAAAATCGATTTTTAAGGGCGGTTGTCTTAAGAGAACCACCTCTGAAAATCGATTTTTAGAGGTGGTTTTAAAATGGCCTCTAAAAAATCACTTATCACTTATTTTTATAATCGGTGGCATTGTAGCGGTTGTTTAACCTGTCTCTAAAAACTGATTTTAACTGCCTCTAACAATATTTTCTATACTAGTGTGTGTCCCCTATTTATTTGCTTTTGATACATACAAACATACTTCAGATCGAGTTTGTCTTGAGTTACATGAGATGTATCCATTTGTGGATGATGTATGTGCCCTCTTTATTAAAATCATTTGAAAATTCTATGGCAAGCATATTGTTGATAGTTAAAATTGGCCAAAGTGCATAATGGACTCTGTCATCACATTTCTATCGCCAAGACGATCAGAAAACATATTTGTATCATCTCATTAATTTGGATCTGGATGAAGAAAACAGTTTTTCGGGGGCTGGCCCAACGAAAACCGGCCTAGCCGGTTCCCAAAACCAGCTGGGCTGGTTTTCTAACTTTCTCAAATGCAAGAATGGATTGCACCATTGCATTCATCTCATCGCGCTGATCAAAAAATATATATGATCGTGGATAAGTATTCCAAAATACGCCCACTTCCTTGCCTTGAAGCATCCTTTTACAGCACTGTCAGTAGCGCACCTCTTTATAGACAACGTGTATAAGCTTCACGGCCTTCCTTGGGTGATAATCTCTGATCGTGACAAGATTTTCACCAGCACCCTTTGGAAGCTCTTGTTCAAATTGGTGGGCACCGATCTGCATATGAGTTCTACGTATTGTTGGAATTTATATGTGTTTGGCCCAATAACCAATTATGAAATTCCTAATAAATCTCAAAGGCCCATTCATGTGAGCAAGCAGGATGTGTGAACTCTTTAGTACCACCTTGCTTATTGAAGTAGAGGTAGCCATACTTAAATATGAAAGTCCTCTCCACTTCCTCAAGTCTAGTGTGAAGAGGAGAAAGAGAAGTCCACACACGCGCGCTCGCTGGCCGCGTCGGGCTGGGCCGGGCGAAGGGCGAAGGGCGCGGGCGCGCGGCACCTGTGCGAATGGTCCGCCAAAATCCGGCTCCTCGCCTTACAGGAGCGCGGTCTCCTTTTGTAGTTTTAGTTTTTGGTTTCTTGACCTTCAAGTTACAGAGTTCTAAGTAGTTACAAATTAAGAGTCCTAAAACGACTTAATCGTGATCGCGGCACGAGGTCGGTTGGATAGGACTATATAAGCAACCTACCGGCCACGCCAAAATGTATCTAATTGAGCTAGAGTTTTTGCCTATTCTCACTGTTGCACTGCCGACGTAGCTACTCCAGTCCGATTGCTTGCGTGCACCAGCGACCGGACGAGCAGGTCTCCGGAACCCTCGTTTTTGTGATCCGGCACCGGAAGAAGGCGAATAAAGTTTTTGGGAAGCACTATCCGTGCGACTGCTCCAAACTTTCACAACGGACCATCTTCCATCCAAGTCAGGTGGCGCTACGTCCCGGCGTATTCATCGTCAACTGCGTCGAGCTCTCCCTCCACCTCTCATTGACGACTTCGACGATGACTTCAACATCAATGACTTCGATGTCGACCTTGTTTCATCATCAGCACTATCTGCATCACCAACGACTACAGCTACAGTCGGCAGGTACAATCCTCGTGATCTAACCATGACGTTCATACTATCTAATATGATGATATGTCATGCTAGTATGCTACACATACTTGATCTAGTTCATCTGTTTTACATTATTTATATTCTGGTTTTAATTTGAAAATTGTCTAATTACTTAACAATCCAAAAACCTTATTATAGGCCATTTTCAGAATTATCTATGGCAAGTTTTGTTGACGCGCTGAGGCCGGAAAAGTTTTCTGGTGCGCATTTTAAGAGGTGGTCTGTTAAGGTCACGGATTTGCTTACTGTCATGAAAGTTTTCTGGGTCAAAGATGGCTTGCCTGAGGAAAATATCTCTGATGAAGATATGAGAAAATTCTAGAAAGCAAGTGACATCTTTGTGGGAGCTGTGCGTAATGTGCTTTCAGATTATTTGTTTAATTCGATGATGCACATAAAAGACGCAAAGGCTATGTGGGATCATCTGAATGCTACCTATAGTGCTTCAGATGCAGGCAAAGAGTTGTATATCATAGAGAGCTTTTAATGACTACAAGATAGTTGCTAACAAATCAGTAGTCGAGCAAGCTCATGAGATTTAGCGCTTGGCAAAGGAACTTGAACTCCTTAAATGTGTCTTACCCGATAAGTTTATGGCTGGGTGCATTATTGCTAAATTACCTTCTTCATGGAGGAATTTCGCCACAAGTCTCAAACACAAGAGACAGGAAATATTAGTTGAAAACCTGATAGCATCTCTTGATGTTGAGGAGAAAGCTCGGGCTAAAGACAACATTGAGAAGGGGAACGAGAAAAAGTTAGTGCACACTTCATCCAGAGAAACCATGGCAAGAACAAGGAAAAGTCTAAGCAACTTGCTTTCAATGCTAAATAAAATATTGCCTTCAAGAAGAAGAAGAAAGACAAAGTAGAGCTACCTTGCTTTGCGTATGGAGAGCTTGGTCATTTTGCTAAAGATTGTCCAGAGCGAGCGGATAAGAAAGAGAAAAGAAAGTCAACCTCATGACTGCTAGCATTGCTGATGACGGGTATGGTAATTTTCCTATTGTACTTTCAGTGTTTCAATCTCCAAGTTGGTGGGTTGATACATGTGCTAATATTCACGTGTGTGCTGGCATCTCTTTGTTTTCTTTTTACCAGGGGCTCCAAGATTCCTCCGTCCTGATGAGGAATGGATCACATGCTTCTGTTCGTGGTGTTGGCACGGTAGATCTGAAGTTTACTTTAGGAAAGATTGTGCAGCTGAAGAATGTGTAGCATGTCCCTACTATTCGCAAGAACCTTGTTAGCGTCTCCCTTCTTTTGAGAGATGGGTTTAAAGTAGTGTTAGAGTCCAATAAAATAGTTATGTCTAAGCATGGATAATTTATTGGTAAAAGTTATGGTTGTGGAGGCTTATAAATGATAGTTCGACTGTTTGGCATTCTGTAAGGTCCAAATAGGCTAGAGGGGGGGTGAATAGCCTAATTAAATCTTCTACAAGAATTACTTAACCACAAGTTAGTAAGAGAGGTGGCGAAGCAAAAGCACTAGCTCTAACTAATTAAGCAAGCCACCTACACAAGTCTAGTACAAGGCTATCCACTAAACACAACAACAACTACAAGCTAGAAACAAGAAGTAATACGAGAGAAGAGCTTCAAGAGATTATACCGCCGTGTAGAGATGAGAAGTACCAATCAATCAATAACACAAGAGAAATCCTCAGGAAGAGAATGACACAAGAATTTATCCCAAGGTTCACTTGCTTCCCGGCAAGCTACTCCCCGTTGTGGCGATACACCCACTTGTCGGTTCGCGAGCTAATCGACTATCAAGAGTCGAGCCCTCGGCGGGCGCCGCACAACCGCACACAAGATGGGGATCCTCCAAGCCACGAGCTCCACTAGAGTATCCAATTCACGAACTCCCACGGGGAAGGATCAAGAACCCCTTACAACACTTGGTGAAGGCTCCAACAATCTCCAATTGTGAGCTCAATCACCTCCGCTGCTCCAAGCCGTCTACCGTGTCGGGAAACACGGAAGAGTAACAAGAAATCCGCAGCAACTCGAAGATCAAGTGCCTCTAGAATGCAACTCTCAAGCAATGCACTTGAATCTCACTCAATCTCACTCAAGATGTGCAACTATGCAAAGAGATGAGTGGAGGGGTTGTTCTCTAGCTCAAAGTATGTCTCTAGGTCTCAAAATGTGCAAGAGTTACCCTCAAACCCCGGCCAACCTCTATTTATAGCGTACCCCTTCGAATATAGCCGTTAAGAACTTTAACCAGCCGAAGTCGCGTTGACCGGACGCGCTGGTCAAACTGACCGGACGCGCTGGTCACGCAACGGCTAAATTCTGAAACACCGACCGGATGCGCTGGTCGTACTGACCGGACGCGCCGGGTGTGACCGGACGCGCTAGTCCCGCAACTGATCGGACACACTGGTCAACTTGAGTAGCGCACAACTAAACAACGACCGGACGCGCCTCTCGCAATGACCGGACGCGACAGTGCCCACGTCCGGTTAGAGTCCAGTAAGCTCCCTGGATGACCGGACGCGTCCGGTCGACAGTGACCGGATGCGCTGCGCGTCCGATCATCAAACTGAAAACCGCACAGACGCTGAACACTGACCGGACGCGTCTGATCATACCGTGACCGCGTCCGGTGCAGCGTCCGGTCATCACAGTGACCTCCGTTCGCTTCCGTTTCTTTTCTGACTTCCGGCGCAATAGAAAATAGGCATTTCACTTCTCTAAAAAGCACTGAATCCCGCCTCGCAAGCTCGGCGGGAGGGAGAGAGGAACCCAAACCCCTCTCTACCGCTTGAACTCCACCGCCTTCGCAAATGTGCTAACACCACCAAGTGTAAACCACCATGTGCATGTGTGTTAGCATTTCACAATCATTTTCCAAGGCATTATGTTAGCTCTTTACTAGATCCTAATGCAAATGCTCAAGACATTGATCTAGTGGCACTTGATTTCCAAGCTAACCATGATTGCCCCTCTTCATAGTCGGCTATGTATCCTAAACCCGGTCAATCACTTCTCTACTCATCTTAGACCGGCAAAAGAAAAGCCCCTATGATTATACCTTTGCCTTGCGCTCTTAGATCCTTCTCTTTCACTTGATCATCATGTCCTTCCTTTTATGTGCATCTCCACCATGATCATCATTTCATGTCCATGCACCATCTCTTTGTGATCTTGTGGCCACCACTCCTTTCCACATACACCTTCATCACATGTGTTGCTTATGCCTAACTCAAAACACTTAACACATGGCATTAGCAACTTGGTGTCATTAATTACCAAAACCAAACTTGAGCTTTCAATCTCCCCCTTTTTGGTAATTGATGACAACCATCACAAAGATATGAAATGAAATCAATTTTCAATTTCGATAGTATTGGCTCCCCCAACATATGTGCTTCCATGAGTTTGGTTCAATTTTGCACATATGTAATGATTTGAATTTTGGGAGAGTTACTACTATCAAATTGATGCTAAGGTATATAGAATGGACCTTTGAAGCGTGATACCAATCGAAGTTGCCTTTATATACCATCGTTAGCATCGATGTAGCTAGACACCACTTAAAATACATCACTTGTAACGATCACAAACACTAAAATACCCCGTGAGATCAACATTATGAGCAAAGGTGTCTAGATACCGCTTGTAAAGCTACTCTCAACACATCATCATTCAAATTCTATTTCTAGCAATCATCATTCAATCAAGAATATGAATTTAAGATTTGCAATGCAACAATTCATCATGTTAATGCACATACAAATGCAACAAATAATTCATGAGCTTGCTCCCCCTACTTGTGTGCTCAGTTTTAATTAATCTCTTGATTTCTCTCCCTTTGTAACTTAACTTTTTATCTTTGTGACTTTTCTCTCCCATGTGACTTTTCTCTCCCCCTTATTATATCTTATTCCCTCTTTGTAATATCTTTGTGACTTTTCTCTCCCATGTGACTTTTCTCTCCCCCTTTGTCAACAATCACCAAAAAGGTGCTAATTTTAGTGAGAGTTAAGTCAATCAAATATGAGGGAGTCCAAATTATGGTTCAATCTAGATTACTTGCCTAGAATATGTAATTCGGTTTGATCCAAGGACAAGCTTTTTCACACCTCATAAAGTATAAGGGTTATCTTGACCATGTTGAATTACACATCATGAGCTTATTTTCTAGATTCAACACTAGGTTTGCAAGCCCACAAACATGTCATATGCTACCACTTAGATCAATCAATCATAGAAGCAATAGTGGTACCATATATACATCAAAATCATTTGATTTTCATGAATGAGCCTATTTGATATGCAAGTATGTCTATATGTTCTAACCATGTCCTTAGCACAGTATGAATGATATGCCAAATAACTTTACCTTGCATTGTCGGAGGAGAGGCATGTCATATAAGAATGTGGGGGGTGCACTCATTTCAAGTTGGAGAAGTCAAGTATATTCAATTCATTCTTCAACTTGTAAAATCTCTTCTCATCAAGTGACTTTGTGAAAATGTCGGCTAGTTGATCTTCGGTGCCAATGCTCTCAATGCTGATATCACCCTTTTGTTGATGGTCTCTTATGAAGTGGTGCCTTATGTCAATGTGCTTAGTTCTTGAATGTTGAACCGGATTTTGAGTCATCTTGATAGCACTTTCATTGTTACAAAACAATGGTACATTCTTGAACTTGATTACAAAATCATTCAAAGTGGCCTTCATCCAAAGCAATTGTGCACAACAACTACCGGCACTAATGTATTCGGCCTCGGCGGTAGATAGTGCAACACTATTTTGTTTCCTTGATGACCATGAAACAAGAGACCTTACAAGCAATTGACAAGTGTCACTTGTGCTCATTCTATCAATCTTGTATCCACCATAGTCGGAGTCCGAATATCCAATCAACTCAAAATTAGACCCCTTTGAAAACCATAATCCAACATCATTAGTGCCCTTAAGATATCTCAATATCCTCTTGGTTGCTCTCAAGTGACTTTATCTAGGTGAAGCTTGATATCTTGCACACTTGCATACACTAAATATCACATCCGGCCTAGAAGCGGTGACATAGAGCAAACTTCCAATCATGGATCGGTATTGTTTTTGATCTACCATGTTTCCACTATCATCAATACCCAATTGATCATTAGTGCACATTGGTGTACTCATTGGTTTAGCATCTTGCAATCCAAACTTCTTGATCATGTCCTTGATGTACTTGCCTTGACTTACAAAAGTGTCATTCTTTATTTGCTTGATTTGAAGTCCAAGGAAGTAACTAAGCTCTCCAATCATAGACATTTCAAACTCATTAGCCATCATATTTCCAAACTCTTCACAAAAGTCTTGGTTGGTTGATCCAAAGATAATGTCATCCACATAGATTTACAACACAAACAAGTCATTTCCAAGCTTCTTGGTGAAAAGAGTGGTGTCAACCTTTCCCATCTTGAACCCTTTAGAGAGGAGAAAGTCCCTCAACCTCTCATACCATGCTCTAGGTGCTTGCTTTAAACCATACAATGCCTTCTTTAGCTTGTAAACATGGTCGGGCTTCTTGTCATCTTCAAAACCGGGAGGTTGCTCAACATAAACTTCTTCATTGATGTAGCCATTGAGAAATGCACTCTTGACATCCATTTGATAGAGCTTGATGTTGTGTGCACAAGCATATGCTAATAAGATTCTAATAGCCTCCAATCTTGCAACGGGTGCATATGTCTCTCCAAAGTCAAGACCCTCAACTTGTGTGTAACCTTGTGCTACCAATCTTGCTTTGTTTCTCACAACTACACCATCTTGATCTTGCTTGTTTCTAAAGACCCACTTAGTACCAATCACATTGTAGTTCTTTGGCCTCTCAACAAGTTTCCAAACTTGATTTCTAGCAAAGTTGTTTAGTTCTTCATGCATGGCATTTACCCAATCGGAATCCTTCAAAGCATCTTCTAATTTCTTAGGTTCTTCAAGTGACACAAATGAGTAGTGCTCACAAAAGGATGCTAGTCTTGATCTAGTTTGAACACCACTTTGAATTCCACCAATGATTTGGTCCAATGGATGATCTCTTGCAATGCTAGTAGGTTGGAGTATTGGGAGTTGATTGCTTCCACTTGTTTGACCTTGAACTTGAGCTTCATCATGAGAACCACTAGAGCTTGCTTGAATTGTATCAATTTGCATACTTTAGTTGATCACATGAATATCATCATCATCAACTTGCATCGGCCTTATATCACCAATGTCCATGTTCTTCATTGCATTTGACAATTGATCTCCTCTCACATCATCAAGGTTTTGAGCTTCATTTTGAGATCCTTGGGTTTCATCAAACTCAACATCATGAACTTCTTCCAAGGTGCTATTAGTGAGATTCCAAACTATATATGCCTTGCTTGTGGTAGAATAACCAAGTAAGAACCCTTCATCACATTTCTTTTCAAACTTGCTCAATCTAGTGCCTTTCTTGAGAATATAGCTTTTGCAACCAAACACTCTAAAGTATGCAATGTTGGGCTTTCTTCCATTCAATAGCTCATATGGTGTCTTTTCAAGCTTCCCATGGCAATAGAGATGGTTGCTACAATAGCAAGTTGTGTTGATGGCTTCACTCCAAAATGAATGACTAACATTGTATTCACTAAGCATTGATCTAGCCATATCAATCAAGGTTCTATTTTTCCTTTCAACTACACCATTGGATTGAGGAGTGTATGTTGGTGAGAATTGATGTCCAATACCAAGATCATCACACAAATCTTCAATTCTTGTGTTCTTGAACTCACTACCATTGTCACTTCTAATCTTCTTGATGGTGATTTCAAACTCATTTTGCACTCTCTTGACAAAAGACTTGAATAGATCATAAACATCACTCTTGTCATAGAGAAAGAACACCCAAGTATATCTAGTGTAGTCATCAACAATCACAAAACCATACTTATTGCCATCAATGCTAGTGTATGTTGTTGGTCCAAACAAGTCCATGTGCAATAACTCAAATGCCTTTGATGTGCTCATTTCACTTTTACTAGGATGTGAATTTCCAACTTGTTTGCCGGCTTGACAAGCACTACATAGTTTATCCTTTTCAAAAGTGACATCTTTCAAGCCTCTAACTAAGTCATGCCTCAAAAGTTTATTCAATTGTTTCATTCCAACATGACCAAGCCTTCTATGCCATAACCAACCCATACTAGATTTACTAAGCAAGCATGATGTCAATTGTGTCTCACTATCATTGAAGTCAACCAAGTATAAGCTACCATGTCTAAATCCTTTGAATATCAAATTTGTTCCATCAACACTTATGACTTCAACATCATCACTACCAAATATGCACTTGAAGCCAAGATCACAAAGTTGTGCCACCGACAAAAGATTGAAATCCAAGCTCTCAACTAGCAACACATTAGATATGCTCATGTTATTTGAGATAGCAATTTTACCAAGCCCTTTGACCTTGCCTTTCTTGTTGTTGCCGAAAGTGATAGCATCAAAACCACCATTTTGACTTGTATCAATTGATTTGAACATACAAGAATCTCCGGTCATATGTTGAGTGCACCCACTATCAAGCACCCAATGCCTTCCTCCGGCTTTGTAATTGACCTACAAGACAAGATCAATTCTTTTTAGGTACCCAAACTTGTTTGGGTCCTCCAAGGTTAGAGACTAAGCTCTTTGGTACCCAAATGGCTTTCTTCTTTGAGCCCATCCATGATGTACCAATGAACTTAGCATGAACACCATTTGTACCCTTTGTAAGCATATAGAAAGAATCAAACTTGATTGAGGATACATTAGCATTGGATTTCTTGTTCATGCAATGTAGCTCTATATGACCAACTTGCTTGCAACTTTTGCAATAGCTACCATTGTTCTTCACAAAACGAGTCTTGTGAGGAGCAAAAGCGGCCTTGCCTTTCTTGGGGTTATAGCCCAATCCCTCTTTGTAGAGAGAAGCTCTTTGGCCACCCAAGCATATAAGCAAGCGGTCCTCACCACCATAAGCCTTAGCTAATGTGTGATTGAGCTCTTTTACCTCCTTCTTGAGATTTTCATTCTCAACTATAAGTGTGGAGTCACAAGTGAAACCATCACTACTAGATGAGGATGATGTAGATGAGCTACATGAAGGGTTAGTAGGAGCAACAATAATAGGCTTATGAAAAGTTTCATCAATTATATCACATGATATGCCTATGTTGTAAGTTTTAGCTTTCTCAACATTAGTTGGTATGTTTTCATATTTTTCAACTAGAGAGGAATGAGCTTCTTCAAGCTTAGTGTGAGACTTTTGAAGCTTCTTATAGTCTACCTTTAGACTCTCATAAGATGCCCTAAGCTCATCAAGTTCTTGCATAAGGTTTCTCTTTTCCTTAAGCAAGCTCTTGCACTCCTTTCTAGATTCTTTAAAATGTTGAGTGCAATCTTCTAGCATAGTAATTAGTTCATCTTTAGTGAATTCTTCTTCATCACTATCACTAGCATTATCATGATCACTCTCATCGTCGGATGATACCTTAGCGGCCTTAGACATGAAGCACGATGGAGTGTCGAAGAGGGAGACCTTCTCTTGGATGGCAATGCTAGCATGTCCCTTCTTCTTGCTCTTGTTGTCATCCTCATCATCACTTGAGGAATCATCACTATCCCATGTAGCAACATGAGAATCATTCTTCTTTTTATAAGAGCTCTCCTTCTTCTCTAGCTTCTTCTTTTGCTTCTTCCTCTCCTTCTTGATAGCATCTTCATCATCACTATCATAAGGACACTTTGCAGTGAGATGGTCCTTGCTATGGCATCTAAAACATCTCATGGTATGCTCATTCTTCTTGGATGAGTTCTTCCTCCTCCTTGCACGATAGCCCTTCTTCTTCATGAATTTGCCAAATTGCTTGACAAAAAGAGCCATCTTCTCATCAGTGTCATCACTATCACAAGAGCTTGAGTCTTCATCACTTGATGATTCAATCTTAGATTTGCCCTTGGATGTGGTGGCTTTGAATGCCACACTCTTCTTCTTTTCATCATCTTTCTTCTCATTTTCCTTCTTCTTCTTGACCAACTCATCCTTCTCATCATCTTCTCTATATGAATCATCGATCATTACTTCTTGGAATATTTGTTGAGGAGTTGAATTCTTCAATGTAGTCCTCACTAGCACGGTGATCAATGTATTAAATCTCTTGGGTAGACTTCTCAAGAACTTTATAGAGAATTGATTATCCTTGACCTCCTCACCAAGTGCCTTGAGCTCATTGACAATGACTTGCAACCTATGAAACATCTCCGGTACACTCTCATCATCTTGCATCTTGAAGCTTGAAAATTTTTCTTGCAAGATATATGCTTTAGCGGTCTTTGTGCCTTCGGTGCCCTCAAATGTTTCTTCTAGCTTGGCCCAAGCATCATGAGCAATCTCAATGTTCTTTACTTGCTCAAAGGTCTTGTCATCTAATGCCTCATGAAGAGCACTAATGGCAATGTCATTGCATTGGAGCTTCTTCTCTTCCACCGGTGTAGGTGCTTCCGGATTAGCAACCTCAAATTTTGTTTCGGTGACCTTCCACACTTCTCTATTGATTGACTTTAGGTGTGCGGTCATCTTAACCTTCCAATATGCATAATTTGTGCCATCAAAGTGAGGTGACTTCTTGGTGTTGTTGATGTGCAAGCTTAATTGAGCCATTTTTTCACCGTAGGTTGTTAAGCCTCAAATAAACGGTGCCTCGGCTCCGATACCACTTGTAAGGTCCAAATAGGCTAGAGGGGGGGGTGAATAGCCTAATTAAATCTTCTACAAGAATTACTTAACCACAAGTTAGTAAGAGAGGTGGCGAAGCAAAAGCACTAGCTCTAACTAATTAAGCAAGCCACCTACACAAGTCTAGTACAAGGCTATCCACTAAACACAACAACAACTACAAGCTAGAAACAAGAAGTAATACGAGAGAAGAGCTTCAAGAGATTATACCGCCGTGTAGAGATGAGAAGTACCAATCAATCAATAACACAAGAGAAATCCTCGGGAAGAGAATGACACAAGAATTTATCCTGAGGTTCACTTGCTTCCCGGCAAGCTACCCCCCGTTGTGGCAATACACCCACTTGTCGGTTCGCAAGCTAATCGACTATCAAGAGTCGAGCCCTCGGCGGGCGCCGCACAACCGCACACAAGATGGGGATCCTCCAAGCCACGAGCTCCACTAGAGTATCCAATTCACGAACTCCCGCGGGGAAGGATCAAGAACCCCTTACAACACTTGGTGAAGGCTCCAACAATCTCCAATTGTGAGCTCAATCACCTCCGCTGCTCCAAGCCATCTACCGTGTCGGGAAACACGGAAGAGTAACAAGAAATCCGCAGCAACTCGAAGATCAAGTGCCTCTAGAATGCAACTCTCAAGCAATGCACTTTAATCTCACTCAATCTCACTCAAGATGTGCAACTATGCAAAGAGATGAGTGGAGGGGTTGTTCTCTAGCTTAAAGTATGTCTCTAGGTCTCAAAATGTGCAAGAGTTACCCTCAAACCCCGGCCAACCTCTATTTATAGCGTACCCCCTTCGAATATAGCCGTTAAGAACTTTAACCAGCCGAAGTCGCGCTGACCGGACGCGTTGGTCAAACTGATCGGACGCGCCGGTCACGCAACGGCTAAATTCTGAAACACCGACCGGACGCGCTGGTCGTACTGACCGGACGCGCTGGTCCCGCAACTGACCGAACGCACTGGTCAACTTGAGTAGCGCACAACTAAACAACGACCAGACGCGCCTCTCGCAATGACCGGACGCGACAGCGCCCGCGTCCGGTTAGAGTCCAGTAAGCTCCCTGGATGACCGGACGCGTCCGGTCGACAATGACCGGACGCGCTGCGTGTCCGATCATCAAACTGAAAACCGCACAGACGTTGAACACTGACCGGACGTGTCCGGTCATACCGTGACCGCGTCCGGTGCAGCGTCCGGTCACCACAGTGACCTCCGTTCGCCTCTGTTTCTTTTCCGACTTCCGGCGCAATAGAAAATAGGCATTTCACTTCTCCAAAAAGCACCGAATCCCGCCTCGCAAGCTCGGCGGGAGGGAGAGAGGAACCCAAACCCCTCTCTACCGCTTGAACTCCACCGCCTTCGCAAATGTGCTAACACCACCAAGTGTAAACCACCATGTGCATGTGTGTTAGCATTTCACAATCATTTTCCAAGGCGTTATGTTAGCTCTTTACTAGATCCTAATGCATATGCTCAAGACATTGATCTAGTGGCACTTGATTTCCGAGCTAACCGTGATTGCCCCTCTTCATAGTCGACTATGTATCATAAACCCGGTCAATCACTTCTCTACTCATCTTAGACCGGCAAAAGAAAAACCCTTATGATTATACCTTTGCCTTGCGCTCTTAGATCCTTCTCTTTCACTTGATCATCATGTCCTTCCTTTTATGTGCATCTCCACCATGATCATCATTTCATGTCTATGCACCATCTCTTTGTGATCTTGTGGCCACCACTCCTTGCCACATACACCTTCATCACATGTGTTGCTTATGCCTAACTCAAAACACTTAACACATGGCATTAGCAACTTGGTGTCATTAATTACCAAAACCAAACTTGAGCTTTCACATTCTCGTTTATGTCATGAACTTTGGTTTGGTGTCACGTTTGTCTAGCTTGAGTTTAATTCTAGATTTCACTATTACCAAAGGTTCTAAGTATCATAGTTGTGTGCAATCTAAGTAATCTCGAAAGCCTCACAAGGCAGCGGAGGAGAGAAACTTGGCACCTCTAGAACTCATATATTCTGATCTTTGCGAGATGAATGGTGTGTTGACAAAGGGTGGAAAGAGATATTTCATTATTTTAATTGATGATGCAACTAGATTTTGCTATGTTTACTTGCTGAAAACTAAAGATGAAAAGCTAGACTACTTTAAAATCTATAAGGCTAAAGTTGAAAATCAACTAGAAAGAAAAATTAAATATCTAAACTCAGATCGTAGTGGTGAATATTTTTCTATATTATTTGATGAGTTCTGTGCGGAACATGGTATTATTCATGAGAGGACAGCTCTCTATTCGCTCGAATCAAACGGGATTGTCGAGAGGAAAAACCGCACGCTGACTGACTTGGTGAACGCCATGTTAGATACTATTGGTCTATCTAAGGCACAGTGGGGGGAAGCTTTATTGACTGCGAGTCATGTCCTGAATAAAATTCTAAATAGAAATAAAGAGACAACTCCATACGAAAATTGGGTTGGAAGGAAACCATCACTTTCATACTTGCGCACGTGAAGATGTTTGGCGAAAGTCAATGTTCCAATTTCTAAGAAGCGTAAGCTTGGACCGAAGACTTTGGATTGTGTCTTTCTAGGATATGCTCACCATAGCATTGCCTATAGATTTTTAGTACTAAAATCTGAAGCTCCTGATATGCATATGGATACAATTTTTAAATCTCGTGATACTACATTTTTAAAAAAATATATTCCCTATGAAAGATATGTATGGCAATGCTAGATTTTCCTCTAAGATAGCTCTTAATTTTACTATACCTATTGAGTCTCCTGTTGAGTCATTTAAGCAATCACCTGAAGAAGTCCTTGAGGAGAATGACAATAAAGTTCCTGCGAGGAACAAGAGACGAAGGATTATAAAATCCTTTGGTGATGATTTCATTGTGTATCTTGCGGACGATACTCTTACCTCTATTATAGAGGCATATGCATCTCTATATGCAGATGATTGGAAAGAAGCTGTTCGTAGTGAGATGGACACGATTCTTTCTAATGAAACTTGGGAGCTATCTGAGCTACCTTTTGGCTGTAAACCAATCGGATGTAAGTGGGTGTTCAAGAAAAAGCTTAGACCTGATGGTACTATTGAGAAGTACAAGACTCGGCTTGTGGCTAAGGATTATACCCAGAAGGAAGGCGAGGATTTCTTTGATACTTATTCACCTATTGCTAAATGACCACTATTCGAGTGCTACTTTCTCTGGTTACCTCGTATGGTCTTCTCGTTCATCAAATGGACGTGAAGACAGTTTTTCTTAATAGGGAGTTGGATGAGAAGATTTATATGGATCAGACTAATGGGTTTGTAGTAAAAGGTAAAGAGCAGAAGGTGTGTAAGTTACTAAAGTTTTTGTATGGCTTGAAACAAGCACCTAAACAATGGCATGAGAACTTTGACACTACTTTAACTGGTGCGGGCTTTGCTGTTAATAAGACTGATAGGTGTGTGTATTATCGATATGGTGGGGGCCAATCTGTTATATTATGTTTATATGTTGATGATATTCTAATCTTTGGAACAAACATTGATATTATTAATGAGGTCAAGTCTTTTTTATCAAAGAGTTTTGATATGAAAGATCTAGGAGAAGCTGGTGTAATTTTAAACATTAAGCTGATTAAGGAAGATAGTGGGATTACCTTGTCATAATCTCACTATGTTAAGAAGGTATTGAGCCAGTTTGGCTTTATGGATAGCAAGCCTTCTCCAACACCTTATGATCCTAGTGTGACAATGAGAAAGAATAAGAAGATTGCTAGAGATCAATTGAGATATTCTTAGATAATTAGTTCACTCTTGTATCTAGCTAACATAACCAGACCAGATATCTCTTTTGCCGTGTGCAAGTTGAGTAGGTACATGTCCAACCCGAGTAATGATCATTGGCATGCACTTGAAAGGATCTTGCGTTATCTCAAACGTACTATGAGTTTTGGGATTCACTATTCTGGGCACCCAGCTGTGCTAGAGGGATATAGTGATGCGAACTGAATTTCTAATATTGATCAAATCTACGTCACTAGTGGGTATGTTTTTACTCTTAGAGGTGGCGCAGTGTCATAGAGGTCTTGTAAACAGACTATTTTGACTAAATCAACCATGAAAGCAGAACTTACTGCTTTAGATATAACTTCTATAGAGGCAGAGTGGTTGCGTGAGCTCTTGTCTGACTTGCCAGTGGTTGGAAAACCAATACCTGCTATTCTTATGAACTGATAATGTGATCACTAAAGTAAATAGTGCTAAGGATAATGCGAAGTCCACAAGACACGTTAAAAGACGTTTGAAGTCTGTCAGGAAGTTGAGAAACTCTGGAGTAATAACTGTGGCTTATATACAAACAGACAAAAACCTGTCAGATCCCTTTACAAAAGGGCTATCACGGAATGTGATAGAAATCGTATCAAGGGAGATGGGTATGAGACTCATGTGAGTTTGCAGTAGTAGTAACCCAACCTTTTTGATTGGAGATCCCGTGACTAAGGATCTGGGAAAAATAAACTATTGACAAACTGAGGAGAGTAAAATTATAACCCTCTCTATGTGAAGATGCAATACTCTCAAAGCATTGAGGCACTGTATGGTAGGTTCGCTAATGCCTTAATATGTTCTATTGGCTTTAACAAGCGAAAATACTATCCTACAGAGCATTCTTAAAAGAACATACCTATATGAGTTTGATTGTATAACGTCGCAGTCTACGAGACTTGGGTGGTCTCTAGTAAGCTCATGAAGAGACAAGGAGTATGATGTATATGCTCCACCCACGGAGTAAGGCTTTTGGCAGCCAAGTACTAGTTTGGCTTTGAGTAAAGCTCATTCGCACAAAACTTGCAATTCAAGGTATAGTCCATTGTTCAAGTTGTGGATTAGTGTAGCTTGAGGTTCTAGGCAGAAGCTCAACTTCACAGTCTCAGTGGAAACACTGGTATATCAAACAGTAGCGAGAACAGACAAATCTCTAAATGGGTATTTGAGATCTGGTGGAGGATTGTTGGAATTTATATGGGCTTGGCCCAATAACCAATTGTGAAATTTCTAATAAATCTCAAAGGTCCATTCATGTGAGCAAGGGGATGTGGGAACTCTTTAGTACCATCTTGCTTGTTGAAGTGGAGGTAGCCATACTTAAATATGGAAGTCTTCTCCATTTCCTCAAGTCTAGTATGAGGAGGAGAAAGAGAAGTCCATATGCTCGCGCTCGCTCATCTCGCCTCGCCGGACCACAGTTTTAGTTTTTGGTTTCTTAGCCTTCAAGTTGCAGAGTTCTAAACAGTTACGAATTAAGAGTCCTAAAACGACTTAGATCATTATCACGACACGAGGTCGGTTGGACAGGACTATATAAGCAACCTACCGGCAATGCCAAAACGTATCTAACTGAGCTAGGGTTTTTGCCTATTCTCGTTGTTGCGCTGCCGCCGTAGCTACTCCAGTCCGATCGCTTGCGTGCACCAGCGACCGAACGAGCAGGTCTCCGGAACCTCGTCTTTGTGATCTTGCACCGGGATAAGACGAATAAGGTTTTTGGGAAGTACTATCCGTACGACTGCTCCAAACTTTCACAACGGATCGTCTTCCATCCAAGTTAGGTCTCCAGCGTATTCGTCATCAACTGCGTCGAGCTCCCCCTCCACATCTCATTGACGACTTCGACGACGACTTCAACATCAACGACTTCGACGTCGACCTCGTTTCATCATCACCACCATCTGCATCACCAACGACTACAACTATAGTCGGCAGGTATAATCCTCGTGATCTAATCTTGACGTTCATGCTATCTAATATACTGATCTGTCATGCGTATGCTATACATACTTAATCTAGTTCATCTGTTTTACATGATTTATATTCTGGTTCTAATCTAAAAATTGCCTAATTACTTAACATGTATCATCCCTAAACTGATGGTCAATCCGAGCGCATAAATCAGTGTTTAGAAACATGCTTGTGCTGCTTCGTTCATGCATGTCCATCTAAGTGGGCTGAGTGACTGTCTTTGGCAGAGTATTGGTATCACCACCAGTCACTCCGCTTTGGGCAGATCTCCATTCCAGGTTCGCTATGGCTTGGGTTTGGATCATGACTTGACATGGCCTGTTCCGGATCTTCAGTCTTTGAAGAGCGGGAAACTATGCATGACCTGGTCCGACTTCATCTGCTCTGCGCCCAGCAGAGAATGCAGCGACAGGTAGACAAGGCCCGCACTGAGCGATGTTTCGCTGAAGGTGATCTCGTCTACCTGAAACTGCAACCGTACGTTCAGTCTTCCGTCTCCCGCCGCTCCTGCCAAAAACTCCTTCAAATTCTTTGGCCCATACAAGGTGCTGTCGCCCAGAGGCAGAACCGGCATAGTTATCAATTCCGTTCCGGTACCAACAGGAATGGCTGAAACGTCCCGTGCCGGCCACCAAAGCGGCACAGAAGACACAGCATCCTGTACCGGCCAGGATTCCGGGCAATTCCGGCCACTCCGGGCAAATCCGGCCGTTCCGGGCGGAATCGTGCATTCCGTTAATTCCGGTCCCGGTCATATGAGCAAATCTGAAGTGAGAAATCGAAGAGAAACCAATCGGATTTTGAGCGGGAAGAATGAAATTGGAAAACAATGCCCCTTCCAAATACATCTTGGATGCAAAAATTGAAAGAAATACTCAAGATCTGACAACCTCGAGCACAGCGGTAGAGACAGCGCGGCGGAGGAGCGTCGAGCGCGGCGGAGGTGGAGGCGGACAACCACGAGCTATCTCTCACAGTGGGGAGCCGGTCATCGAGCATGGCAGCGAGGGCATCAAGCGTGGCGGCGGCGGCGTCAGTCGTCCACTCGTCCCGTCGTCCGCTATGCTAAGCACTCCAGCAATCGACCGAGGGACTCTCATTGGTTGCCTTTTTCTTGTGTGCTGTTTCATGGGCCAAGAGAGCTATGTTGGGCCACTTGGGCCCAAAATGATTTTGTTTCACACATAAACGTGTATATATATATATATATATATATATATATATATATATATATATATATATATATATATATAGGACTACGCTAAATAGTACCCTGGGTACTAAATATTAATCGGTACCCGACCGCCCACCCACGCCGGACCTTGTGTCCGCAGTCGGCGCCACCCACGATCCCTCCTCCCACCGTTTTTTTTACAGTCCGTACATCTCCCTCGTTGGTTTTTTTCATTCCGTTTTTCCCGTTTTTCCGTCGCTGGTTTTTCTCATTCCGGTTTTTTTTCATTTTTTCCGTCGCTGTTTTTTTACCATTTTTTTCACGCATCTCTTTTTTCAGTTATTCCATTTATGGTTTTTTTCACACCGTCTCTATTTTTTTCTGTTATTGTTCACGAGAACAGAATATGCAGCTGGTCTTTTTTGTTTTTTTTTCAAGCGAACATGTTTTTTTGTCACAAACAGGTTTTGCAAATATCCAAAGGCTTGTTTTGCGATTAAGATTATTTTTCCTCCTCTGTGTGTGTTTTTTGTATAGACAACAAGGCATATTACAAGCAATGAATATGAACCAGTGATATCTGTGATTAAAAACGGATAACGTCAAATTGGAAAAAAAAAATACATGTACTGATAGATCATGATACAATGACCAGGAAAGGAAGATGGTTGAAAAATAAAAAAGAATGGGGGAGAGCATGCTCCAAGCAGGCTATGTTGTGCAGTGGTCGCTTGTACAAATCTTATTAGTACATGTATAACTTGTCGATGCAATTGGTACCAACAATTTTGGAATGGTGCCGACTCCGAATGGAGCATTTGCCCCAGGTTGACTGTAGCAAAACATGATCAGAAAATAGGGGAAAGCTATATCTATTTTATCTCAAATATAAACCATGACAAAAGAACTACTGGATCTGCACATACTTGTCTTTTACTGCCTAAAGACATTGCAGAGTGTAACAAAATTTTCACTAAAAAGAGGCTAATCATTCTATTGAGCAAGGGAACAAAAGAGTTATAACAAGAAAGAAATGTTACCTAGTGTATATAGGCTACATAAACCACCTTCAACTTCTTGCAGGTTTAGCATCATCCATTTGAATTCTGCAAGCGTATAATTGATTGGTTTTTTACCCAAAAACAAAAAAGAATTAGAAATGTAAACTATATGCTAGATGAAAATATCTACTGAATTATGGCTCGATGCATTAGTTGTCACATTTAGAAATTAGGCAAAATGCAAGGTAATTGAGCAAGGAAAAAGCATCAAAGTTTGACCTATGTACTACACCTTCCACCACCTCTCCTAACACATTACAACTCTAGATCCTCAGCTTGCTAACATGTGTGCATTAGAGCAGGTCGAACTCACAAAAGTAAATGGTAGTACAGATCAAAATTCAGTATAGTGGCAGAGCAACTAATGGGGAGTTGTGTATGGTGAAAGTGGTACAAATGCTCACATCTGTTTACCATGTTCATATCTTGCATAGCAGAAGGAAAAAATAGAAGTACAATTATCAAGAGGAAAAAAAGAAAATATAGGCAAGCAGAGAAAACTGAGATAGAATAGCACAGTGCCATGAAAATGAGCACAAGCAAAAGATCTAGATCTAATCAGACATGATGGAGAAAACATGACAGAGGGAGGCCATGAATATACATTGGCATGGAGTGGACTAAGCCCAATTCAGTAAAAAGGTGGCAGTAGAACTGTTCACATGAGTGCAGGATTTTTAGAATTAACCGCAATGAGCAATACTGGCATAAGGTCTAACTAGGAACAGAGTACACGAGGAATTGAACTTACCAAGGTGGCAAGATTGTGGCTTCTCTTGGCACTGCCCTATCGAGATCAGCAAAGGAAATCTATATCTGATAGATGGATTGATAGTCAACACGTGAAAGATATTGCACCACAAGTGATTGGGCTAGTGCCCAAGTGAGATCTGCACAAAAATTATTGTCCTTACCTCCAGGGTACAATATAGAATTGATATGCTTTCTATTGACATGATCGAGCATCAGTTATTGTGCTTACCTCTAGGGCCTCCATCCTGAACAAAGTTCAAAGAGAATATTTCGTTTATATCATCATGTTGTCTATAAGAATGCACGACGATGTATAAAACTCATCAGTTAGACATGACAAAAACAGATTGCAAAGATGATTTTTTAGTCGGAGTGGATACACAAGGCTCAATGGGGGATACTACAATGCTAGGCAAGATTAAGACAGGCATAATTCGCATGCAAATAAGCTGCTAATCTGCCTCAGTGGGATAGGATAGATAGTTGCAAGGAAAATAGCTTTAAATTTGCAACTAGAAGAGCCTGCATAATTGACAGCTTTAGTCAAGTGGCATCTCAGGTTTAGTTCTGAAAAAAAATATATATGGCAAATTAGCAATTGTCAGCACAGAAATCTTTTCTAGCCTCTTGAACAATAAAATACACGTAGAGTCAGTATAAACCAAATATCTAAAAGGTTCATAAGACCATGACTTGCAAGGAAACATCTTGAATCAGTGAGAAATAATGTTGAGAACCCATTGGCTCGGAAGTAAAGTGAGCACTTCACCTACGGTTGGCCACAAACATTCAAAAGAGTGGAGGCTTAATATACACTATATATCAGTGTACAGGGGATAGCCAACAAATAACACCTCCAGAGCATCTACTAGACTGCCATTACAAAACTTCAGGATGCTAAATATCAAATTATGCAAGTGGCATTAAATTTACTATACAAAGCTAGAAAGGCAATTAAGATTTTCAGCAGACCAACTAACAAGAGAAAATTAGATCATGATTTGTGACAAGCAAGTTAGGATTATCAGCACAGGACAAAAGGTGATAATATTGGGGTGCAAGAGTATAAGCAAGCTCTAAATATGTAATAGACAAATTAACTAAGGTACTGCAAAGAGAGCGCAACAGTTACACCTTTTACTTCTTCATTAGCCAAAGTTGTCTTTCTTATTTCTTCCATTTTTTGAACCGCAAGTACAGAAGGGGAGAACCCACTGTAAATTTTATTCAAGTAAAACAAAAACAACTGTATAGAGAGGTCAAAGAGCTGCACAAAAGGAAGGCCAAAGAAAAGAGGCCCGAGCAAGGCCAGAAAAAGACCTAGAATCCTACTCTCTCGCAGATTAGCATACTGATAGGTTGCAGAAAAATCATCAGATCAAGATGGATTGTGAGTACATACTAGCTTGGTGTCCCAACTATTGTCAGAAGCTTTAGAAATAATTCCTCAAATAATCAGGTATAGAAATAACATACACTTATAAAAGAGCTGGATAAAAAATGGAACACAAAAAAACTATTTCTCCCAAAATCTAGAACAAAATGCAAAATCTTATGTTGAGCTCTGTGGCGCATCTCGATAGCACTATAATCATATATATGGACACATCAAATAGTTAAATTAATTAAGCCTCGAAAGCGGAGGGGGTGAGCCGGAGGGGGTGGCAGACAGGCGGAGGACACACATCATTTGTGTGTCCACTACACAAATCTTTACGATGAATTTATTGTCAACTCTAAAAGATCATTTCAAACCACAAATACTGTTCTAACACAATCAATTAGCCAAAATTTATTTGTGGCCATTATTCTAACCAGAAATATTGCTTCCAACATCAGATCCACAAATCCTTAAGATCAAATTTATCCTTAACCATACATTTCTTTTCAAACCACAATTATTGTTTTCTATGTTAAATTTACCAATTGTTATGAACAAATCTATCCTAAACCAGAAGCATTTATTTTTTGAACCACAGTTATTGTGTTATTTGTACCATCTATAAAAGTTAATTTCATCACAAATCCCTACAACTAAATTAAATTCAAATCCAAAAACTCTTATTGTCCCAGCCATAAAACTGCATTTCCCTGACTACAAGTATTCCTTCTGGTGTCCGATCCATGGATCCTTGTAGTTTGGAGTGTGGGGCTGCTAGGAATCTTTCATGATAGCACAATACAAGTTCAGGACAAGCACATCATAACTTCTTCAAGACAAGTGACAAGCTATACCTTAAACAATTAAATTAAAATGCTCCTGACCACCTCCCCTGAACCTGGCTGATGGATATCGACCATTCCACACCGTGGCACAGACATGAGCCTTACAACAATCCCATTAGCTCCTGATGTCGTTACACTGCACAACCATTAGCTCCTGATGTCGTATGCAACAAAGCATGAGGGGGTACTAGATTAGTGCTACGTTGACCTTTCTTGACTATAAACAGTAGCCTAGAAATGTCAAGCTCCAAAGCTAAACGAGATTAGCAAGTAAACAGATAAATTACTGGATTTGAAGTGGCCTTCATCAGATCCCCTGCTCCCAGCTGATGGACATTGACACCCCTATGGAGGCATTGGCTATGACCATCATGACCATCTAGGTGATGCGTTGGCACTTGGGTCCTCACGCTAGAAGCTGATCCAAACTGAGCTCCAGCTAACCAGCTCCTTGTGTCTTCAGACTATGCACAATTAAGGAAGATAAACTGAAAAGAGAGAAATCAAGTAATAATGACTAATGAGTGAAAGCAACAAAACCAGAATATTGAATCAGTGCATGGGGTTGTATTGCCCATAAAAGGAAGAAATAATTAAATCCAAGTATAATAAAACTGATTGCACATCAAACCCAACATATCCAGACAACAATCATCATATTTTGCTCATTAGAAATATATGATTGGTGTGTGTGACAAGCCTGATTGCAGTTCCCATTGCCGAAATCATAAAACAACAATTGTAGAGTTTAGCAAACCTAGCAGCAAATACCCTTGGCAGTAAAGAATATTTCAGAATATTTCAGCAGCAGGTTCAGGAAATAAATGAATGCCATGTTTCATTTATACGCAACAATCCTAATTAAAATGCATATATATTCTACATGAACAAGCGTCCAAAGCTCGATGAACGTTTCAATGAACTTCGGTTTGCATCTAGAAACATATAATATTCTGATTAACGCTACTAATTGGGAATTACAGCACCAAATCCTTCCCCATGAGTAACTGAAAGCTACGTTGAACCAGCATTGGCAGCCGAGACAAACTCACCTTGCTGCAATTGAAGAGGAGCTCCTAGCCGCCACCTGCGCTGATAATCGAGAACACACGCAGGGAACACATCCTGCACTTGAATCATCAAATCGAATCAAGAAGGGAAAGGGGAAGGAGTAGGAGATGGTGCAAACACCGAGCTGGGGAATGGGATCTGGAGGAGGGGCACCTGGATCTACCAGCAGTGTTGGAGGACCACACGTAGGAGCTGCGGTGGCGGTGGGCTGACGGCGGCGACAGCATCGCCAGGCGAGTTGCCACTCCTTTCTCCGGGTGTTCGCGGCGGGAGCTGACGATGAGTCACGGGCGAGCATGGGAGGCTGCGGATGATGGCAAGGTGCAGGTAGGACGGCCGTCCCAGGTGCGGCGAACTCCCCAGGTACGAGGCCGCCGCCGGGGATGCAGAGGCAGCTAGGCTGCGGAGGCGTCGGAGGCCACTGAACCCGCCTTGGACGCTGCGGAGGCGAGGGGGAGGCGGCGACCTAGGCTCGTGAGGCGGGGACGGCGACGAGCTGGGTTCGTGCGGCGGAGGAGGGGGCAAGCGGGTTGTGCGGCGGACGGGGCGACGAGCTGGGGCGAAACCGGCGTCTCCTCCGGATCCTCCCCACGATCTGGAGATTATAGAACGAAAAAAAAAGAGGCGGTTGCGGGAGGAAAACGGAGGGACAGGGGGAGCACCCGTGGCTCGGTCCGATGATTTGGGCTCGGCTATTTGGACTCGGGTACTGATTATTATTCAGTACCCAGGATAATACATAGAATACCTATATATATATATATATATATATATATATATATATATATATATATACATATATATATATATATATACATATATACATATATATATATGTATATATACATATATACATATATATATATATATATATATATATATATATATATATATATATATATATATATATATATATATATATATATATATATATATATATATATATATATATATAAATGTGCACTCCGGAATGGTACGCCAAAATGGACCGATATTGGTATGTTCCATTCCACAATAAAACCGGAATGACCACCGGAATGAAATTTATAAGTTACAGAACCAGCCAAACAAGTCTGGGGGCGCCAGACCAAGCCGTATCTCCATATTTGCTGCTGCTTACTATTGCGTCAGGCCTTGGCCCCTGGGGGGCAAGACCAAGGCGTATCTCCATATTTGCTGCTGCTTACTATTGCGTCAGATGTTGGGGGCCTTGGCCCCCCCCCCCCCCCCCCCCCCCTCTAGTTCCACCACTGCTGTCGCCTACGAGCTCAAGTTGCCTCCCGGCTCACAAATGCACTCGGTGCTCCATGTTACTAGTTGAAGAGCTCGATCAGCAGCCACCAGGTATCGCCGTTGCCTCGTACTGATTTGGCTCCGTTTCAGATCCCTAAGCAGATCCTTCAGCGCTGCTCCGATGATTCTCATGTTGAAATCAAGTGGTCCCAAATGCCGACGTCATGGGCCACTTGGGAGACTCTGGAGACTCTACGCCAGCGTTCTCCCCGTGCACCGGCGGACATGCCGGTTCCAAAGAAGGGGGTAATGTCAGATCCCCGGCTGTACCTGAAGCCGTCCCTGAAACAACCCGCATACCGCTGGCCCAGCCTGGGTAGTGGGTAATGTAAGAGAGCTCCTGAAGTACAGAGGAGGAGAGGAGAGAGAGAACAGCATGAAAATTGTAAACCCATCCAAGTTCTGAATATTATTGTTAATCATTCCTCGCCTGTTTGCGTCTTCCTCCTTCCGACCTCCCCTGCTTGCTCCTTCCCCAAGTCTACTTCTAACAACATGGTGCCATAAAGATGGAAAAGAAAATTAAAATAAAATGTAAAAAAGAAATACCTACTCCGTGGGCCAGCTAGTGAATCGACTTGGGCCGTCGGGTTCTCAGAATATAAACTATAGTCTGTCAAAACTGTCAGAGGCGTATTATAGCTGCTTCCTTGCATGCCAAGAAGCCGTGGACCCAATAAATACACAGTGACCAACCGGAACCGCGGGGGACACACAACACAAAAGCTGCAGTTTCGTAAGCGAAGGCGAGTCGAAGGCGTGGGACGCGACGCTGCGAGTGCGTGCGACTATCTCATTGTTTAGATGACCGACTCGGGTGGCCGATTCGGCACAGTGCCTAGCACTTTTTTGTTTTTTATTGTAAAAAATTGTCCAAAAATTGATTAATTAGACTCAAAATGTTCGTCTCGTAAAGTACAACAAAACTGTACAATTAGTTTATGATTTCATCTACATTTAGTACTCCATGCATTTGCCGATATTTTAATGTGATGAAGAATCTCTTTTTTGCATAGTGGTATTTGGGAGTGAATTTAGGTATCTAAACAACAAGCTTATGGCAGAGACAGATACGCAGACGGCGGCGTCGGGGCAGCAGGGCCTCAAGAAGAAGACGAAGGTCGTGCTGCCCGTGGAGGGGCGGCGGGACGTGCTGCCGTACGTGAACAACGTGCCGCACCTGGGCAACCTGGTCGGCTGCGTGCTCAGCGCCGACGTCTACGCGCGCTACTGCCGCCTCCGGGGCGACAACGTGCTCTTCGTCTGCGGCACCGACGAGTACGGCACCGCCACCGAGACCAGGGCCATGGAGGAGCGCTGCTCGCCGCGGGAGATCTGCGACAGGTACCACGCGGTCCACAGACCACAGGGAGGTGTACGAGTGGTTCGGCGTCAGCTTCGACCACTTCGGCCGCACGTCGTCGCCGCAGCAGACGGAGATCTGCCACGGCATATTCCGGAAATTACTGGAGAACACCTAGCTTTCAGAGAACATAATACAACAGGTTAATTCCGATGCTACACTATATGTTGTTTCTAACTTGCAACTCCACACTGACTTAGGCCTCCATCACATCAATCTTTGGACCCATGCATGAAGTAGTAAATGTAGTTAAAAAAATAACTACTTACACAGTTTAGTTGAAAATCACAAGATGAATCTTTTAAGCCTAGTTGGTCCATGATTGGACAATATTTGCCAAATAAGACGAAAGTGGTACTATTTATCGGTTTGAAATTTTTTCAGCATCTAAATGTGGCCTTAGTTATGATGTGACTTGGGGTGTGTTCACTTCCCATGCAAACCCAAAATATTTTCTCTTCCACTCATCACATCGAATCTTTGAACGCATGCATAGAGCATTAAATGTAGGTAAAAAAGATAATTAATTGCATAGTTTGTCTGTAAATGTCGAGACAAATCTTTTGAGCCTAGTTAGTCCATGGTCGGACAAATTTTATCAAATAACAACGAAAAATGCTACAGTAACTTTTCGCCCAATTTTCACCAACTGAACACACCCTTGGTTTTCAGCTCTACTGCAACTCGTGCCAGAGGTTCAGACTCGTGGAGGGCTCCTGCCCCACCAAGGGATGTGGCTACGACTCCGCACGCGGTGACCAGTGCGAAAAATGTGGGGAACTGCTCAACTCAATTGAGTTGATCCATCCCAAGTGCAAGCTAGGTGTATCGGTTTCACAATAATGTTACCTTGGTGCCTGGCAAGAACCAACCCAACCCAACACTAGGTTTCCTTTCTTGTGCTGAGCTGCGGCCATTATTCAGATCTGTGGGAGCATACCCTGCATCCGCGAGACTGATCACCTGTTCTTTTTGCTCCCTCTGTTGAAGGAGACGCTGGAGAGGTACATCCACGAGGCCTCTGCTGATGGATCTTGGAGCCAAAATGCCGTTCATGCAACAAACGCTTGGCTCAAGGGAGGCCTCAGGCCTCGCTGCGTCACCAGGGAACTCAAATGGGGCGTCCCTGTGCCACATGAGAAGTACAAGGATAAGGTCAGTCATCTTTCCACGTAGCAAATTGGGTGATTTCTTCAATTTAATCACATGGTCATCCTAAAAAAAATGCAGGTGTTCTATGTCTGGTTTGATGCACAAATTGGGTACATCTCCATAACGGCATGCTACACGCCTGAATGGGAGAAGTGGTGGAAGAACCCAGATAATGTTGAGTTATACCAGTTCATGGGCAAAGACAATGTTCCATTACACACGGTAAGATACCTTTGGCAACTTTGTAGTACAACCTAATCCAAGGCTCTACATCTTTCACAAACTTCCAACTTTTTGATATATGTGCAAGTGCAAAAGCGTTGCAATTCTTCTTTTCACATAATCTTACTTTATATACATACAAAAACTGATTCTTCAGGTCATATTCCCCTCTACGCTACTTGGAACTGGTGACAACTGGACTTTGCTGAAGACAATTAGTGTGACTGAATATCTAGACTATGAATCAGGTATGACAAGTTGTTTTTCTGTTTTGCCTTTGTTTCAGGCTATTTCCATCTGAAAACTATATGCTGAATTTCTTGCTTTATATTGTATAATACAGGAAAGTTCTCCAAAAATAAGGGTATTGGAGTCTTTGGCAATGATGTAAAAGATACGAATATTCCTCCTGAAGTGTGGCGATACTACTTGCTTATCAATCGTCTTGAGGTTAGATCCAAGATTCATTCAACTAATAGATCTTGATGTAAATCATTATGGGTAAAAAAAAAGATATCTTTTGCTCTAACTTTCAGGCATCAGATACGCAATTCACTTGGGCAGATTTGCAAGCCAAGCTCAACAATGAGTTGGTAAATATTTTGGGGAACTTCATTAATCGAGTTCTGAGCTTCATTGCAAAACCAGAGGGTCAGTAGAAACGAATCATCTTACCCTTTTGAGTATGATTTATCCATAGCTCTCCGGATTTCCTAACATGTATCAGTGTCCTGTTTGTTGTGCCTCTCTGAACTGTTGTTGCAGGAGCTGGATATGGTTCCATCATACCTGATGCACCACATGCAGAGTCACATGCACGGACTCAGGAAATTTCAGAAACTGTTGGTAAATTGGTTGAGCAGTATATAGATGCAATGAACAAGGTAATAGATTGACTTCGAACCAATGGAGTTGTACTAGTAGATAATCTGAAATTGAACTGCTTCTATCAGCCTTAGGCATTCATGTAATATCAATGGCTACCATTAACAGGTCAAACTAAAACGAGGGCTAAAGCTTGCAATGGCCATTTCCAAAGAGGGAAATGCATACCTGCAAGTAAGCCTTAGTTACATGTTTTCCAGGCTTTCTTTTGCATTGATTAAACAACCTCGTCTCTCACCAAATTTGTTCCTGCATATGCAGGGTAGTAAGTTTTGGGACCTTTACAAACAAGATCCAGTTAGTTGTGCCACTGTGATAAAGACTTCTATTGGCCTCGTTTACCTCCTGGCTTGTTTGCTAGAGCCTTTCATGTCATCCCTCTCAAAAGAGGTTTGGCCCAGACTTGGAATGAAGTGATGCAACTACATGCATTTGGAAAATTTGAATGTAATATATTCATTGATATCTTATTTAGGTTCTTCATCAGCTGAATCTATGCCCAGAAGAGCATCTATTATTTTGTGATGGATTGGTAATACTATGGGTTTTTCTTTCTTTCTTTTGAAGTTCGTAATGCTATGGTTTTAGATGCTCTCCATTTGTCCCACTACCTTGATTTTACTGACACCATACACTATATGCAGGATGACAGCACAGTGAAGGGCTTCAAGGAAAAATTTGCGGGCAGTCAAGCCGAAAGAAGACTGAGGGCTGAAATTGCTGCACAGTTGGAAGACACAGAAATACGTAACTAGTACTGGTACTATTTGAGTATTTATACTTTAACCTTATATCACATATCAAACCTAAAGAAAATTTTCTTTTGCATTTCCACTAAAAATCCACTTAAGTTACAGTAATGTGGGTTGGAGGGATGAATTAGGGTGTAGGAGTAAATATTGTACATGTTGACGGCACTTTATCCAGGAATTGTACATAAAGTTAGCTTCAAGTAGAAACTAGGTGATTACAGGTCTTATGCTCAATTGACTAGAATTCTCTCATATCGATGTATGAATCGCCTGAGGGCAAACAGGGGTGTGGGGTAAAAAATCTGACAAAGAGACACACCTTAATTTATCTGGGAGAATACCTTTGTAGATTCATAATAGGCCTAGAATAATACTATATTCTCTAAAGTACAAGAATGTCTGAACTGTGGGTAAGAAGAAGCAACAGATCACCCACCTATTATATTCTCTAAGGAATCATGAAGAGCATACCTTTGTCAAATATATTCCTCTTGTGACCATTGTTCAGCTAAATGCTAAATACTAAACAGTCACCCACCCATCATTTATCCATTTAAATGGGTTAAACATTTGTTTAAACAGGCTAACCGATATTTAAACACACACGGCAGGCCACTCTAGCTTTTAAACGGCACTTAAACGGGCTAAACGACCATTTAGGCGAACAATACCTGTGATGCTATATTTTGGCAACTTGACACTCTCCAATTGAATCAATGATAAGCTTGCTTGTTCTGTATTTATTTACTATTTCTTGTACATGTAAATGAGGAAAGGCATTTTGTGTAATATGGAAAATGGAAGTGATGGATAAGTCTATGTGTTGGCTGGTGGTTGTGGGGCTGCTGCAGTACGCAGCACATGATCTTTGTGTCCAGCATCTTTTGACTGTTGTTAGGACAGCAGTTAGCATCTAGGACAGCATCTAAGACAGCATCTGCTTTTAGGACAGCAGTTGGCATCTAGGACAATATCTTAGACTAACCAGTTAGCATCTTAGACTAGCATCTTGGCATATGCTTGGCTGGCTAGAAGCCTATAAGTATGTAACCCTAACCCCTCAGGTTGACATGACATTGTGTGAGTTTGTGTGAGAAATAAACCAGAAAATTGCCCCAACTCCTAATGTCATCATCTCTCGATGAGAGTAAGGATTCTACTGCTACCAAGAGTGCGAATCCAGCGACTAACAAGTGGTATCGGAGCCATACTATCCTGTAGCCTGAGCATCTCCTACTCTTCTCCTTCCCCGGCTTCGCAGCAGCCCCAGCCTGTAGCAGCAGCAGCTCCGGCTGCCCCTGCTCTCCACACAGCAGGCCCCTCGATAGCGCGCCATGTCCGCAGGACAATCTCAGGGCTCGGTCGCCTCGAGCACGCGGCGTCGGCAGGAGGCCGACCTCGCCGCGGCAGAGAAGCGCGAGCGAGCGGCAGCAGACGCCGCTGCAGCAGCGGCAAGGGCATCGAGGCTGACAGCAGCGGAGCTGGCAGCAGCTAGAGCGGAGGTGGAAGCAGCGGCGGCGGCGAATGCAGCGCGTGCAGCAGCAGCGGAGGTCGAGGTTCTACGCGGCAGCAACAGCAGCTCCATCGCTGCTGATAACAGCGCCGACGCGGACCTCGAGCTGCTGGAGAGGGAGGCATCGCGAGGGCGAGCGGCGCAGTGGGCAGCCGCGCACGCCCACGAGCGCGGCGGCAGCCCAGACAGGCGCAGACACGCCGGCGGCGCTCCTGAAGGAGGCGCGCACGGCGGTGACGCTCCTGGAGGAGGCGCGCACGGTGGCGGCGGACGGGTCGACGGAGAGCGCGGCCTTCACAGGCAGCGCGGCTCTCTCTCCCCGGTTCGGTACCGTGGTCACCACGAGTACTAGGCTGTCGTCAGGGACGTCGGCCCCGGCGGCGGGTGGCCTAACCTCACCAAGACCAACTACGTTGAGTGGGCTGCAGTGATGAGGGTGAGACTCCAGGTGCGGCATATGTGGGATGCAGTCCGGTACGGCGACGTCGACTACGACCAAGATCGACGGACGCTGGATGCTCTCATTGCTGCAGTTCCGCCCGAGATGCAGTTTTCGCTTACCAGCAAGCGGACTGCCAAGGAGGCCTGGGACGCCATCGCTGCAGCACGCATCGGCAGCGACCGCGCCCGCAAGTCCACACTGTAGGCACTTCGTAAGGAGTGAGAGAACCTGGCCTTCAAGCCAGGTGAGGACATTGATGACTTTGCTCTCCGTCTCAACACTCTGTTGCAGAAGTTGGTGCAGTTCGGCGACGACACCTACGGCGAGGAGAGAGCTGTTGAGAAGCTCTTCCGCTGCGTCCCCGAGAAGTACAAGCAGATGGCTCGCTCAATGGAGTCTCTGCTGGACCTCTCCACGATGACGATCGAGGAGGCGTTGGACCGCCTCAAGGTCGTTGACAGCGATGAGCCACAGCGCCTCTCGGGATCCGTCACCATTGGTGGGAAGCTCCTCCTCACTCGGGAGCAGTGGGCTGTCGGCCAAGGTGACAGGAAGAAGGGGGAGCTTTCTTCCACGACAGGCGGCCGCAAGCATGGCAAGCGTGGCAAGCCGCGCAAAGACGCCCAGGCAGGGGCGCGAGGACGTGCCGAGGGTGATGACCGTGGAGGCGCCCAGGGCGGCGCCGCTAGCAAGCAAAAGCCGGCACGAGACAACCCTTGCTACAACTGCGGCAAGCTTGGTCATTGGACCAAGGATTGTCGATAGTCACGACGCGGCTAGGCCCACGTCGCGCAGGCGGAGGAGGAGCAGCCGGCTCTGTTCATTGCTCATGCGAGCATCGAACTACCTCCAGCGGCACCGGCCGCAGCGGCTCTCCTCCACCTTGACGAGCCAAAAGCACACGCCCTCCTCGGCGACAGCTCCGGCAATGACAAGACTGATGGGTGGTGCCACCGGCGCCACCCACCACATGACCGGGCGGTGAGAGTTCTTCTCCGAGCTCGACTCAGGCATTCGAGGCACCGTCAAGTTCGGTGACGCCTCCGCTGTGGAGATCAAGGGCGTCGGCTCTGTCGTCTTCGTCGCCAAGACTGGCGAGCACAGGTTGCTCACTGGTGTCTACTACATCCCCGCGTTGAGGAACTCCATCATCAGCTTGGGACAGCTGGATGAGAACGGATCGCGCGTGGAGATCGAACATCGGGTGCTGCGCATCTAGGATCATCGACACCGGCTCCTGGTCAAGGTCAACAGGAGCAACCGCCTCTACGTCCTTCACGCGCAGGTGGCGCAACCTCTTTGTCTTGCAGCCCGCCGCGACGACGACGCTTGGAGGTGGCACGAGCGCTTTGGGCACCTCAACTTTGAGGCCCTGAGGCAGCAAGGAGATGGTGTGGGGCATGCCGCACGTCGACCACGTGGAGCAGTTCTACGACACCTGTGAAAGGTCTTGATGGCTAGAGGGGGGATGAATAGCCTATTAAAAATTTTCTACAAGGACAAGCTAAACAAGTTTATCAATAAAACAAATAGCGAGATGCGAGTTTTGCTTAGCCTACGGGGTGTTTGCAAGCCACCTAACTAATTCACAAATCTAGTAATTGCACTCAACCGCACAAGTCAAACCGAGAAGGAAACTACAACTAGCAAGCTACACAAAGAAGCTACTCTAGCAAAGCTAACTAGTTAGCAAAGATAACTAAGAAAGTAATGTGGAGTTGAGTTAGGAGGGTATCACCGAGGGGCGAAGTATTGAGCCAACCAATATGATCAACAATGAATACCAAGATAACCAAACACCGGGATCAATCAATCACAATATGAAAGTGATGACACGAAGATTTATCCCGAGGTTCACGTGCTTGCCGGCACGCTAGTCCCCGTTGTGTCCCTCTTCACCACGTGGTTCGGTGGCTAATCGGTCACACACCGAGCCTCTCAAAAGGCGCCACAAGAACCTACCAAATGGCAAAAGGTTGCAATGACACGAGCAATATACTAATGTTGCCTTTGGCGCTTCGCCGAGGTAGGCACAAACCCCTCACAATCACCGGAGGTGGCCAAGAACAAACACCAACTCTTGCCAACGCCTCCAAGCTGCTCCAAGCCGTCTAGGTGGCGGCAACCACCAAGAGAAACAAGAATCCCACAGCAAATCAACCACCAAGTGCCAACTAGATGCAATCTCACAATGCAAATGCACTTGGATCACTCAATCTCACTTCGAATATGCAAAGAAGCAAGAGAGATGAGTGGGAGGGGAGTTGCTTAGCTCAAAGTGCTCATAAGTATGTCAAATGTTCGAGAGAGAGCCTTGAGCCGGCCAACGAGTATTTATAGACATACCCCTTCGAATATAGCCGTTAGAAACTTGAAACAGCCGAAGTCGCGTTGACCGGACGCGCTGGTCCAACTGACCGGACGCGCCGGTCGCGCAACGGCTAGTTTCGCGAAGCACCGACCGGACGCGCCGGTCGCAACGACCGGACGCACCGGTCCCGTAACTGACCGGACGCGCTGGTCAACCCTGAGCCGCGCACAACGAACCAGCGACCGGACGCGCTGAAGAACTGACCGGACGCCACAGTGCCCGCGTCCGGTTGGAGTCCAGTAAGCTCCCTGGATGACCGGACGCGTCCGGTCGCCTGTGACCGGACGCGCCTCGCGTCCGACCAAACAACTGAAAAACGCGCAGATACTGGACACTGACCGGACGCGTCCGGTCAAACAGTGACCGCGTCCGGTCCAGCGTCCGGTCACCACTGTGACCCCCGTTTGCCTCCGTTTCTTTTTCCGACTTCCGGCGTAGTGGAAAATAGGCATTTCATTTCCCCAAAATTGCCTGAATCCCGCGCTCGCACGCTCGGCGGGAGGGAGAGATGACCCCAAACCCTCTCTACCGCTTAAACTCCAACGCCATCGCAAATGTGCTAACACCACCAAGTGATCACGTCATGTGTGAGTGTGTTAGCATTTTCACAATCATTTTTCGAGGCGATATTAGTTCTATCCAAATGCATATGATCATGAAATGCACATCTAGAGGCACTTAGGAGTTCAATAGCCGCGTCATTCCCCTCTTTATAGTACGGCTATCTATCCTATAATGTAACCACACCCACTAGGTGTCTTGGTTACTAAAACACAACCCTTAAGCATATACCTTTGCCTTGATCACGTAGGGTTGCGTCCAAATCCAAGTGTGGCCATCATGATCACCATGTCCATCTTGCCACCAACCTTGGAGTGTACTAATCCTCATATGCTACATACAACTTAGGCATGGGATTAGTACTTAAGCATTGTCACTAATTACCAACACCAAACATAGGACTTTCAACCTGCGTCCTCACCAAGCTGCGGCGGCTCCCTTTCCCTCGCCAGGCAAGCTTCCGCGCCAAGGTGACGCTGGCGCTCGTACACGGTGACCTCTGTGGCCCCGTGACACCGGCTACACCTGGAGGCCAGCGCTACTTCCTCCTCCTCGTCGATGACGTGTCCCGCTACATGTGGGTTGTCCTGCTCGACGCCAAGGCAGCCGCGGCGGACGCCATCAAGCGTCTTCAAGCTGCTACGGAGGCGGAGTGCGGCCGCAAGCTTCGGGTCCTACGCACGGACAACGGCGGCGAGTTCACAGCGGCCGAGTTCGCGGCGTACTGTGCCGATGAGGGGATCCACCGCCACTTCTCCGCGTCGTACACTCCGCAGCAGAACGGCGTCGTCGAGCGCCGCAACCAGACGGTGGTGACCACCGCCCGTGCCCTCCTCAAGCAGAGAGGGATGCCGGCGATCTACTGGGGTGAGGCGGTGATGACTGTCGTCCACTTGCTCAACCGCTCCCCCACCAAGGCCATCGATGGCAAGACGCCATACGAGGCTTGGCACGGGCGCAAGCCCACGGTGAGCCACCTTCGCGTCTTCGGCTACCTGGCCTTCGTCAAGGAGCTCAACCACGTCGGCAAGCTCGACGACCGGAGCACGCCAGGGGTCTTCATCGGCTACGCGGAGGGCGCCAAGGCCTACCGCGTCCTCGACCCTGCGACACGGCGCGTGCGAATCACGCGTGACGTCGTGTTCGACGAGGGGCGAAGCTAGACATGGGGCAAGATGGTGGATGACGGCTCGACTCCGACGACCAGCGATTTCGTCGTCGACTACGTCCACTTCAAGGAGGCGGGGGGAGCTAGCAGCTCGTCCTCACCGAGCTCGCCTACCCCACCACCTCGTTCGCCACCACCTCCGGCGAGTCCTTCACCACCGCCACCACCAACTCCGGCAAGTCCACAGGCTACGGCGAGTCCACCACCAGCACCGCCGGCCACGCCTCGCTCTCCTACACCGGACCCTACCCCTTCAGGCTCGGCACCGGCAACTTCGGCCCACGACGAGCAGCGCACAGTAGAGTTCTCCACTCCGCTGTCCAACAACGAGGATCGCATCGACACCTACCACGGCGGCGAGCCTCTGCGCTACCGTACCGTAGACAACCTCCTCGGTGAGCAGCCGGTCCCTGGACTGGCGCAGCACGACTTTGAGGCGGAGCTCACCTCGCACAGGACGATGGCGAGCCTCGTTCCTTCGCCGAGACGGAGAGGGACGCGGCATGACGTGCCGCGATGCAGATGGAGATGGACGCCGTCGAGCGGAACAAGACGTGGGATGCCGATCTTCCAGCTGGCCACCACGCCATTTCTCTCAAGTGGGTCTTTAAGCTCAAGAAGGACGAGACCGGAGAGGTGATCAAGCACAAGACGCGTCTAATGGCGTGCGTAGAGATGGCAACGGGTACCCGAAACCCGAGTACCCGACGGGTATTACCCGATAAAGAGGCGGGTATGGAATGAATTTTCTACCCGTGGGTATGTTATTGGGCAAAATCATATACCCATCGGGTATGCGGGTACGGGTGCGGGTGTATACTACCCATACCCGCATACCCGCGGGTAAGACATACCCGCAAAAATAACTATCCAACCTCAGTTATTTTAGCGCATATAAGTCATGAATTTGGCCCATTGAGACATCCACTATATTTCTAGTAGATTGTCTTTGTTGTAATGATACTAATAATATTTGTTAGCATGTTTGTAACTTGTTGAAGCTTAGAATTATTTATTTTTGCATGCGACTATTTGATATTTTTAGGTAATTTTCGGGTATGTTATCGGGTACGGGTTACCCGTCGGGTGAGAATTACCCGGCGGGTACGGGTATGGAACTATTTTTTTACCCGCATGCGGGTACGGGTAACCCGACGGGTAAAATTTTGCGGGTGCGGGTACGGGTACGGGTGAGCACTACCCGTCGGGTACGTACCCGTTGCCATCTTGAGGCGTGCGGCTTCGTCCAGCAAGAAGGAATCGACTTTGACGACGCCTTCGCGCCCTCCTCCTTGCGCTAGCTGCCCAGGAGGGCTGGCGTGTCCATCACATGGATGTCAAGTCGGCGTTCCTTAACGGCGACTTAAAGGAGAAGGTCTACGTGCATCAGCCGCCGGGATTTACGATTCCCGACAAGGAGGGCAAGGTGCTTCGCCTGCGCAAGGCCCTCTATGACTTGCGGCAGGCACCGAGGGCGTGGAATGCCAAGCTGGATTCCACGCTGAAGGGGATGGGCTTCGAGCAAAGCCCACATGAGGCGGCCATCTACCGGCGGGGCAGCGGAGTAAAGGCCCTGCTGGTAGGCGTCTATGTCGACGACTTGGTGATCACCGGCACCAAGGAGGTGGAGATCGAGGCGTTCAAGGAGAAGATGAGGACGACTTTCCAGATGAGCGACTTGGGCCCTCTCTCCTACCTGGGGATCGAGGTCCACCAGGACAGTTCCGGCACCTTTCTTCGCCAGACTGCCTACGCCAAGCGCATTGTGGAGCTAGGCGGTCTCACCGGCTGTAACCCAGCCCACACTCCTATGGAGGAGAGGCTGAGGCTGAGTCGGGAGAGTACGGATGAGGAGGTGGACGCGACGCAGTACCGGCGCATTGTGGGCAGCCTTCGCTACCTTGTCCACACGCGACCGGACTTGGTGTTCGCCGTCGGCTACGTCAGCCGGTTCATGCAGCGACCGACGGCGGAGCACTAGCAGTGTAACACCCCAGGTGTTTATCACCAATTAGGCGGTGGGTTTGAGCTCAAACATGATAGATTAGTGGAGATGACGATGCTAAAGTCAAACCTATGGAAATAAACCCTAACCTAAACTTGGATATTGCACCCTTGCTTACATATAGGCTCAATTAAAAGATATATGCTTGGGTTTTGTTATCAAAGTATATTCACATGTCTCACATCAATAACTATCTATATTGATCCCTGGAAAAGTTTCGTAAAGTTTAGAATCAAAAAGTCACATGAAATGATAAGTTATATGCTTGTTTGGATTATGACTAAAACCTGCCTTACATCCCATGGGAACTAGTGTTTGTGCAACATACAATGCAACATGTGCAACACATCTTGGACACATGTGGAACAACCTAGTGGAACATGTGTAGCATGTATCTTGAAACAACCACATAAAACAACTAAGCATTTCACTTGAGTTCTATGTTTCAAGGCATGTGAGGCCTATACTTTTGTGCAACCTATGCATGGTGGGTATGTTTGGCCTCTACAACACCTTAACTACACTTAGGACACATAATGGAACAATGTTCATGTTGATCATTTTGCCTAATTGTGCTTCTAAGTGAGGGTTGACCATGTATGGACCCGGGAACACTTTGATTTGACCGTTTTAAAAGTGTCACCTAGAAGTTTTGCATGACTGTGCACCCTTTGACAAAGTCGTAGAGAATTTTATAAGGAAAAAACTTTGTTTAAGAGTCAAGTCATGAAAATGTGTGTAACATGCTCAAACAGGGCCCACAAGTCAGAATTGGGGCTGTTTCCAACACTTACCATTTTAAAACCCTGATTTCAGTGTCTTCGACATTGACATCCCGCGTTCTCGAGTTTTTGTTAAGTAACTTGGGTAGGTCCAAATGTAAAAGTTAAAGCTCACATGAGTTTTTGTTAAGTGCCTTAACCGAAATTGTAGAGCACAAGTAGTAGAGCAAATTTTGTTTTGGGCCCACGATCCAGTTCGGCTCAGAGGTAGCCCAGAAACGCAGTTCAATTGGCCCACTCCGGCACCTGCCACCTGTTCGGTGGAATGCCCCAATGGGAGCCGCGTGTCTGGGACGTGGCATTCATGCGCCCGCAGTGCTCCCCACCTCCGCTGTCGCGCGTCCCTGCCCTCCATACACCACGTCGAGCGCTCCTCGGTCGCTCCTTCTTTGCCCCTAAGCTCCCCGTCGCTCTCCGCTTCCTCCTCCTGCCTTCGCTTGTCGTCTCGGCCACGTCCGCCATGGCTGCCGCCATGGGAGCTCCGCGGCCACCGCCGTTCCACCACTCCAAGCCACCGCGACTGCGGCCGCGTACACCACCGTCTCCGCCTCTTCCTCCCCTTCGCCCGGCGCACCTCGGCCGAGCCACAGACCACCGGAGCGCCGCCGCCACAGGAACGGCCACCGACGGGCCACCTTCACCGTGGCCGAGCAGCTGCCGACCACCTCACGCCAAGCCACGACCGCCTTCGGGTGCGCCTCACCGCCGGTGCTCGTGCCGCCCTCAGCCGCCGCCGTCGGTTACCATCCCTCGCTGGAGCCGTGCGTCCGAACCCCTCCGCTGTCGCCGGCGGGAGGTAGAAGAAAGGGGAAAATTGTGTACGTGTTTCTTTGTCTGGCAAGCGGGCCCAAAAGTCCAGCGGGTCCCGCGAGTCAGCGTTATGACTGGCAGGGATGGGGTACACATTCGGGTGTGCCTAGCGATTTCAACAGGGTTTGAGTAATTCCGATTTTGAATTTCAGATTTCTTGTAAATCTTCAAATATTCATATCTAATGCTAGGAGACTCCAAAAATAATAAAAGTGGACTTTTTGGAAACCTTGAGAAGAGGTCTATGTAATAGAGTCATAAAATGTTACAGGTTTGTAGACGTTTCCTGATGTCCTTATTTAAGTTTTAAAAGTGCTATAAAAATGCCTCTAAACTTGACCAGAGCAAGATCTGGAGTTTTAGATATCCAAAAATAGTGATTCTTGTTTTGTTAATTTTGTAATGACATGTACTTTCGAGGAAAATATTAAACACCCTAGTTGTTCACTGTTTTCTTAAGGTTTTGATTGGACCTTGATAAATAAGGGAATCTATATTATTTTTCTTGTCATTTTATATCTTGAGTTGTGATGCTCCAAATGATGTGAAATTTTGATGGTAGGTTTGTCATGATATGGATGTACTGTGGTATAAATTTCATGGTCATTGCTTATTGTATGATCTAATTATTGATTTAACTTGTTTAAGGCTTGATAAATAGCTTATAAATAATATATAAATGATAAAATGGAAAATGTTGTTCCATTATCTTAGTATGAGGATGCTCTATCATTTTGATCCATACTATGGCCATGTGTTCATAGAAAATATTGAGTTTTAGGTTTAACTTGCTCTCACATAATTTATTGCTATGGCCATTTGTCTTTTTCTTAGAGGTTGATATACATGTCCAAATGGTTTCAAATTTGGACAGTAGACTTTTGGGAGTATGTGTAGGCCACTGTAATTTCTGTAGAATTTATTGTGCACTTTTGATAGTTGTTCATAATTCCACCTAATTATCTAAATAAATTAAGAAAATGCATTAAAAGAAATTATTTAGGAATGGACACTATGTTTTCTGGTGTTCATTAGTCATGTGTGACATGTTGGTAAAGTTGGTTTTATCCAATTGTATGATTGCAACATAAGTTAATAATTATTTCTCGCAATTACTAGTTTCTAGACAGTTCTGGGGGCAATGTAGATTACCCCATGTTAATTATGTTTTCTGAGCACCTTGTCTATAACAAAGTTGTATATAATTCATGTATCTAGCTTGTGTTAAAATTTTGTGGTATTTGGTCAAGTAGTTTTTTGAGTTATAGATGTTTAAAGTCAGGTTCCAGATTTGGTTGCTCTCTGTTTGGAGCAGACCAGAGTCTGTAGTTTCGTCTTTTTGACCAATTAAACTTGGGGATCAGGCTTAGTGGATATTAAATGAATTGTAGACAATTTCATAAGCTTTCCAGAATGTCTTCTTGCGAGTCATTTGGATTTAGGGATCTCCAGTTATGATTGATTTACCCAGCTACTGCATGTATGTCCAGAATTGTGGAAAATACATGATTGCTTGGTTACTTTATTTGCGTATTGTTAAGTGTGATTCATGTCTTTGGTGATTAAGCTATTACACCTGAGACTTTGTAAATCTTATGTCATGCTTGGTATTGCTTTCTTTGCTATTTAAGCATATTTGTTTGTATAAGGTTACTTAAGTGATGTGATGTCCTTACGTGTCTTTATTATAACCTTCTACTTGCCTTGATTAACGTGTAATGCATCATCTATTGCATTTCCTTGTATTCATTCACTGCATCTTGCATTTCATTTAGGTACGCTAGCTGAAGCACGTGAAGGACCTGATGTGGAGCCAAACCCGAAGATGGAGTTGATGGATCTATCCCGAAGATAGAAGGACCGGACAAGTGATAGTTTGGGAGATGCTCGCCAAGTGAATTCATCTGACATACTCTAACTTGAGTCAGACCCCAGGCAAACCCCGGAGCATTATAAGCCTCCTACCTTCAAAGCAATTAATTTCATATATGTTATAAGTATTGTTGCATTAAGTGATAGGAGTTGGTTGAAAATCTTGCTGCATTATATCACTCCTTGTCCAGATATATGAATCCTTAAATCCTACATAGACTAGGATCGAGTAGATGCTTAGCCCTGCTTTAAGCGGTAGAAGTCAGGTGATTTCCTGTCACCTGCGAGATATAGGGATATTCATATATGGCACGGTTGGCTATATGTGCTATCGTGGAATGGAACCATGTGTAATAAAATGAAATGAGACCGGGCGGGATGATGATAGTGAAGCGACAAGGCATGGAGGTCTTGGGTGTGGATCTATCCCCGTCTGAGTCGTTTAAGGACCGATTCGTTGTACGTCCTTGAGTCATGTTGAACGCAGTCTAACACTTAGTTGGCCGGATAAGTCGTTCCAACCGCGAAGCCGAGTAATGTGATTCAGGCCTGGAATCGAATGGTAGGTTACTTCTTGGAGGAGAGAAATGATGTGCTTAGGGACATTGGCGTAAGACCAAGGGGGGTTAGAGTCCCTATCACCTGGCAGAGTGTCGCCCTTACGGTCGCGACATCATTCGGACCCGCGATTCCTGAATCATATGAAAAGGTGGCTTGTGCGACCCTGGCAGGGGCCTGCGCGGTGAGTGTTAGAAATACTCCTCCAGCTGGATAGGAATTCGATTCGAATCGCCGTCGCTCCCGGTTAGTGAGCACTTGACTTGAGCAGCGGCAACGTAGATTCAATTAAATTGAACTGATGGTTAATTGGATCACGATGGAAAGGTTGCTTCAATTTATACCTGCTATGGTTAATATTGTTTGCTCCTAATAAAGTGAGTGCTCTAGTACAGATTCTAATATAGATGACAGGTCAATGGTAATTAACTTGATGCTTAGGCATTAATGATTATTTATCCATAATAAGCTTTTATGCAAAATGTTGTCAAGCTAGCCCACTCTATATCAGCCTTGCATGATCCTTGGTGTCACTTTATTTCTGGTTTCTGACGGGTAAGTCTAGCTGAGTACCTTCTCGTACTCAGGGTTTTATCCCCACTTGTTGCAGGTTGTGCTATTTCATGGCGACTGCAAGAGTTGGTTGGCTCCTGCCGTAGAGGCGGAGTGTGATCATGGGCATGATCCTTCTGAGTTATCCTCTCTCTAATGCTTTTGTTGGAAGTCGACCTTCGTACTGGCATGTATTTGAAATAAAGGTGTTGTTAGTTTCAAATTACTTGCTTCCCTACTTTTGAACTTAAGTTGTAATAACTTTGTTGAACTCCGATGTATATTCAATTACTTGTGAAATAGTTGTAACATGTGACTTGTTATGTTGAATCACTACGATCTTGGCTGGTATGTTGGTTGGTTTGAAATCCCTCGTGATTTCATTGGACTACCGGAGTTATATGGGCTCAAGTACAAGAATTTGATCACTTCGGTGATTGTTTTTGTACTTGTGCTCTTATAATTTGGACGGTTCCGTTACAAGCAAGCCGTGAAGAGGATCCTCCGCTACGTCGCAGGCACCTCCGACTACGGCTTGCACTACCCGAGGTGCCCCGGTGCGGCGCATTTCATCGGGTACAGCGACAGCGACCACGTCGGCGACATCGACACGAGCAAGAACACCAGCGGGACGCTGTTCTTCCTCGGCAAGTGTCCGATCAGCTGGCAGTCGGTCAAGCAGCAGGTGGTGGCTCTGTCCAGCTGCGAGGCAGAGTACATCGCAGCCACTACTGCTGCTACTCAGGCTTTGTGGCTGGCTCGGCTGCTTGGCGATCTCCTTGGCAGAGATGCAGAGGCAGTGGAGCTCAGAGTGGACAGCAAGTCCGCCTTGGCCTTGGCAAAAAATCCTGTCTTCCACGAGCGCAGCAAGCACATCCGGGTGAGGTACCACTTCATCAGAAGCTGCCTGGAGGAAGGGAGTGTCCGGGCCAACTACATCAACACCCAAGACCAGCTCGCCGACTTCCTGACCAAGTCCCTTGGGCGGGTCAAGTTCCAGTAACTTCGCGCCAGGATCGGGATGGCTCAGATACCTCACAAGGAGCCACACAAGACTTGGGAGAGTGATGGATAAGTCTCTGTGTTGGCTGGTGGTTGTGGGGCTGCTGCAGTACGCAGCACATGATCTTTGTGTCCAGCATCTTTTGACTGTTGTTAGGACAGCAGTTAGTATCTAGGACAACATCTAGGACAGCATCTGCTTTTAGGACAGTAGTTGGCATCTAGGATAACATCTTAGACTAAGCAGTTAGCATCTTAGACTAGCATTTTGGCATATACTTGGCTGGCTAGCAGCCTATAAGTATGTAACCCAAACCCCTCAGGTTGGCATGGCATTGTGTTTGTTTGTGTGAGAAATAAACCAGAAAATTACCCCAACTCCTAGTGTCATCTCTCTCGATGAGAGTAAGGATTCTACTGCTACCAAGAGTGCGAATCCAGCGACTAACAGGAAGTGGTGAAAACATATGATAGAAAAGGAGTAGATGCTAAGGTAGAGAACATGACACCAATTCCATCATTATTCTGTGCTTGTTCCTTGCTAACATAATATGATGGGGCAATGTCAATCTAATCCAATCCGATGTCCCATCAGTCCTTTTCTATTGCAATTGTCACTGATGAAGTTTAGGTTGGAGTTAGAAGATAGCTTTTCACATGTCCTTGGAAAAATAATGCTCTGACAATGCCAAGAACTTCATAATAAGAGACTATTTTTCAGATATACTTCATGTGTCGTGTCACCCCTTTTCCTTCTTTTTTTTTATTTCCCTTTTAATGATCAAATATTGACCATCAGTTATCCGTGCACTGCTATGCTTAGGATGAATCCTTTTGCCAACAGCTAATTTATCTTCACAAAATAAATTGTAATATGCCATACGTTACTCTTGCTTCTTGCAAATTGTTTGATTTAGTAGCTTTTGAAAGTTCTACTATAGGGGGTCTATTTCATCATGTACTTAAGAAATAAAATTACAAAACTCAACACTTGCCGTTGTGATGTACTCCCTCCGTCCAGAAAAGAATGCAATTCTAGTATAGTGCCACGTTTTAGTGTCTTGAGTTTGACTAATTATATATATAAATAAAGAAGTATCAATATTTATGATATCAAATAAATACCATTAGATTAAGTACGAAATGCATTTTCATAATAAATTGATTTAGAACCATAAATATGAATACTATTCACTAGAAACTTAGTCAAAGGTGAACTACTTTTACTCGCACGCAACCCGTAGTTGCATTCTTTCCTGGACGGAGGGAGTACTGAAGTTCTTTACTTAGTAGAGCAACTCCTAATCTTGATTTTTTGGCAAGATGAAAAAAACTTCCTTCAACAACTTCCAATCTACAGCGCTTGCAAAAACAGAGGCATCCACGCACAAAGATACGTGGACTCCTAGGGCGCCCATTTTTTTCGACACTCCATCGTCCCGACCGCCACTGCCCGGAGGTTTGCCGGAATAAAACCTCCAGCCACTATTTTCAGATCTGAGAATACTAAGTAGAGCCATGCATGCGGGCAACAGCCGCCACCGTCTGGCAGGTTTACCAGAATTGGATCTTCGGTGACTATTTTCAAATCTAAGAATAGTGGGAGGTAGAGCAGACAATGGAGATTCCGTTTTTGAGGTTCTGGGTGTGAGTTAGGTGCCGGGGATGGCCAGCTGTATGGTGGCTGCTGGTGACAATGGTGGCGGCGTTGGTGTGGCACAAGCGGTGATAAAAAAAATTTTCAAGTGGGCATACTTTTCTTTTTAGGAGCAACTTATTGAAAACTGTTGGTGATGGGCTTTTTTTCCCTTTCCAATATTTATTGGAAAGGTTCCAAAACCAAATTTTTAGGATTATTTTTTGGGTACTATTGGAGATGCCCTTACAAGGAATGAAATGGATGCACATCAAACACCTAAACTATCAATTGCTTCCATTTTCGAGAATCATTTGAAACAAGCTTCCAATTAAGACAAATATAAAATTGACCTGGGATGACAATAATACGGGATTCAAGGATAAGAATAGAACTACCAATCAGTCATATAACACAAGAAATTTCACAGGTGAACTCTTACATGTTGCGCTAAAGTGAACTCAACACTTGCGTGTATCATATATGCATATACATACTTGCAAGAAATTTTCAAAGCAATCTTGCCATTTCATTGCATATACCATATATGCATATACATACTTCCTCTATTCCAAAATATAGTTTATTTTTGCTTTGTCCTAAGTCAAACTTACCTAACTTTGACCAAGTTTATACAACAATGCATCAACATCTACAACTACAATATCAAATTAGTTTAACTCATGGTTTTTGAGGCGTTGTGGTGTCATGTGGGCCATGTGGCGCTGGGGGTATGCCTGGATACCTAGGCGTCGCCTAGGAAATATGGCGTAATTAAAACCTTGTGACATCTTGTGGTGCCTAGGGTACGCCACAACGCCTAGGCGATGCCTCAAAAACCATGGCTTCACTAAAATCTCGTTTTTTCTATAAACTTGGACAAAGTTAGAGAAGTTTAACTTAAGACAAAGCTAAGGAGAACTATAACTTGAAATGGAAGGATTACTAAGGTACGATACTTACCATGTTACCAGCAGGCAGCAAACGCTAATGAGACTGCTTTTGGGACTACAGGCTGTCCCTCCAAGTGTGGAAATTACATCCTAACATCCTCAATCTGCAAGACACAAAGGATCATGCATTGTTATCAGAAAACAAAATTCCATAAAGTATCATTTGAAAATGTTCAATTTATGAATAGTGTGTATAGCATCTGATCTTTTAACTAGCAAATGAAAATTGCCACTTTCAATAATATGTGGTGTCTCATGAATCAATATCTAATACCTAAAATATGCAAATTAGCAGGTCTCACCACAAGCACAAGAAAATTTTCAGGCAGGCTTACAGAGTTCAAGACCTTATGAAAAGGGCATAATGATAGTTATTTTTTATCATATAATGATAGTTGTTAGTCTCTGTCACCACTGTTCTGCAAAGATAATAATGAATGGGATTCAGATAAGATGCCCCCGGAATCCCTGATAAGCTTACAGAGTTGCTCAAGGATTTTTACAACTGAAAAGATTATTTGTAAATTAAAATATTACCTTCTAATTTCTGGTATTCCCTTTGGCGTCACTGATAGGAACTTCATCACATGATTGATGGCAGTGAGAGGCTTATTGCCTGGCCGCTGACACATTTCACCATGTGATTATGCGATACAACTGAGCGCACCATTTTTTAGAACTAGATGTAGTTTCTGGACTAAAGATGCGACATGATGCCAGTTTCTGAAATGTCAATCAGGTTTGCAGTATGCCTCATTTGTAATGTAATCCCATGTAAGCAGTCATAAATTGCATTAGTGTCCAAATGGGACTTATCTTTCACAATAAATTCATGAACCACACCGTTCAGCTCAATGCAACTACATCCAGGAACCTTCTCCACTCCCAAGTGCCTCATCATAACCCTCACTTTGTCAGCCTTCTTCCTCATATTGGCCTCTGCATACATGTTAGCCAATAGCACGTAGATTCCACTATCACTTGGGTCAAGTTCTACCAATTTCATTGCTGCCTTCTCACCAAGGGTGATATTACCATGCATCCTACAAGCAAAGAAAAGAGCACCCCAAACTACTGCATCAGGATCCATAGGCATGGTATTTACAAGTTGTTCTGCTTCATCTAAATGTCCTGCTCTGCCTAGCAAGTCTATCATACATGAATAATGTTTCATTTTCCTCTCAAGGTGGTATTTCTCATGCATTAGGGAGAAAAATTGACGACCTTCTTTAACCAAACCAGCATGGCAACAAGCTGACAGAACTCCTATAAATGTTATCTCATCTGGCTGTAATCCAAGATCTATCATTCTCTGGAAGTATTCTATGGCCTCATCAGCATGTCCATGATTTGCAAGACCACATATCATTGCTGTCCATGTGAGTGCATTTTTATCTGGGATTTCTCTGAAAACACAGATCGCCTTCTTGATGTTGCCACACTTTGCGTACATGTCAACTAGAGATGTGCCAAGTGCAACACTAAGATAAAGCTGATGTCTGTCAATGTAATGGTGGACCCACATCCCCATTTCTAATGCTCCAAGCTGCGAGCAAGCAGATAGGAGATTAACCATGGTGATCTCATTAGGATCCACCTTTGATTCCTGCATCTCATGAAACAGCGCGATAGCCTCCTTGCCCTGCTTATTCTGAACATAACCAGCCATTAGAGCATTCCATGGGAATACATCCCTTTCAGGCATCTCATCGAACAGCATACGTGCATCCTCCATCAATCCCAACCTCGCATGCCCCACGATCATGGTTGTCCAAGAAACAACAGTTCTGTTGTCGATCCTTTCAAACACCGACTTTGCTAACTCTAAACTGCCACATTTGACATACATATCCATCACCGCATTCATCAGCCTAACAGTGCACCTCACCCCTTTACTGTCCACAAACTCATGCAGCCTCTTCCCGAGCTCCAAATCCCCCATCTGTGCACATCCTGACACTGCCCCGATCATCGTTACCTCGTCAGGCCTCACTGCCTTGTCATCTTCCGCCAACCTCCAAAACAACTCTAGCGCCTCCCGCGGGAGGCCACTCCTCACGTACCCACCAATCAGTGTGTTCCAGGAGACCACGTCCCTGGCGAGACTTTCATCGAACAACCTGCGGGCGAGAACCATGGACCCACAAACAGACCAGAAATGCAACGCGGCGTTCACCACGAAGACGTCAGCGCTGAACCCCAGTTTCTGCACATGTCCAAGAACCGCGGCACCGTACGACCTGTACTGCAGGCGCGCGCAGGCCTTGAGCAGGAATGGGAAGGTGAGGTGATCGGGGCGCACGGAACCAGAGCGGAGGAGGGCGCGGTAGAGAGGGACGCAGTGGCGGTCGACGAGGTGCAGATGCGGGCAGAGGGAGAGCGCGCGGAAGGCGGCATTGTAGGGGGATGCAGAGTCCGGCGGGGATGGGAGGGAAGCGAGGATGGCAAGCGCGTGGAGAAGCGGGCGCGGGGAGGCCGGGTCGGAGAGGGCAAAGGCGGCGACGAGGCGTTCGCTGAAGGGAGAGGTGGAGTGGGAGGAGAGGAGGCCGGAGACGATGAGGTGCGCGTGGAGTTTCAGAAGGACGCGGAACGGCGGCGGGTCGACGGCGCCGGCGCGGAGGAGGGCCAGCAGGCGGGAAGGCGGAGGCATCGTTTTGGGCAGTCGGGAGGCGGCAGCAAATCACGGGCCTCCCAATTGACCAAATTTTTAGCCCAAGCGGAACGGATTATCAGCCCAGGTCTTTTACTGGGATGAACGCACGGTTGGTCGGTTGGCCGTCTCAAGGCCCATTATACATCATCTTCACCCTTCACTCTGTTTCTTTACCTCGGCCCAAACTCGGTGGTTGTGATTTCTGAAAAAACAAAACTGCAATTGTGCTTGGGAAAACATTTGATTACTGTCCCTACACGTTGAGTTTTTGTGTGTAAGATTTATATATCTTCTTAAGCGATAAATTTTCTTCATATTTTCCTTTTGTCTTTTGCTAGACCTTTCCACTATTATCATTAGCTTTTCTGCTCTATTTTCTCAAGGTATAACACTCAAACCCTCTTCAATGGCATGTTTTTCTATTGATAAAGAAGAAGTACAAGACCTCAACCTTAAACAGGGAAGCCATGGGCCAGAGGCCACAAAGTTGCCAAGCAACCTACTAAAGATTGCATGCCATAGGTAGAGACATCTGCTAAACCATGATAAACCCTACCTGCCACCAACTTGACACCAAAGTCACTCATCGTCCCTGGGTCACGTGTCCATAGTCACAAAAACTCTAGCAGTGGCTCCGCATCATCAGGAAACCAAGAGATAAGAAGACAACACTACACAAGAAGGCCATCTCCATGTGAGATCCGTCGTTGATGTGTGTCATAGTAACACCATGTATCATGTATGCCAAATTTGTGCCCAGATTGTGATGTGCATGCTCCACTATTGGCATGGTCAACTTCCTAGTGAGCTGAAGACTATGCCTGGTCGATGAGATGTCATAAGTCCTCATTGTCGCTGCTTCTAGAGTAGTGAATAGGTCATCAATTGTTACCTTCTCTGTCACGCTTGCTGGATGTTGATGTGGAGGGGAGACTATGTATTAAAGGGACCATAGCCAAGTCTAGAACTGCAGCAGTCACGAAGCTAGGAGGGGGACCTCTAGCTCCTCGTTGTCCTCGATTGCCCTTCTCCCTTTATCGAGAAGGAGTGTGACATCAAAGTTTTAGTGCGTAACCGTTCCATATCTTTGCGTCAAGAAGTCCATCTCATGTAGGTCATGCTCGACATCACCAACGCTAGGTCTCATGCATGCCCAGTGCCACTTTGAGGTGTGAAAAAACTGGCCTTATGATGATTTGAAGGCACACTATAAGCTAGGCACTTTGCTTTTGTCGGTCGAGATGCAATAGGGTGTATGGTCGGACATCTATACTATTAAGAGGGGAACTCTAATGCTAAATGGTTATCTAAGTGTCACTAGGTGAAAACTAACTTTGCATATGCATTGGACCTAGCATAGTGACGTGGTGAGGTGCAAGTGAAAATGTTTCGAAAAGCTAACTCAGTGCCCAAGGTGGAGATGTTCATGTTGGAACATATTGGAATTTAGCGGATTTGAGATGCTTGCGAAAAATGGGACTTAGTGCAGCTTCACCGCACTCACCAGATTTATTCGGTGCCCTAGTTAGGGGTCACAGGGAAAGCAAGAACTTACGGTGCACAATTAAGGCTAATAGAGGATAGGGTATGCCCTCAGATTTATATGGTGGTCCCCTTTTGACAGCACCATAGTATGAGTTAGCATTGTTCAGTAATATATGTAAGAAGACATGATCTATTTGAGCTCACATCCTGAAAATCGATGGAAAAATATTAAGTGTTTTGCTGAACATTACTTAAACTACTATTTTGGTGACTCTAATAACGGAAAAAATAATAATATCATAAAGTGGTCTAAAAATTCTAAGAATTGGTATGGGGGCATAATGTGGGTGTATAAGCTTGCCATAAAAATTTGAAAACATTTTAACAAAGTGAGACTTATGTTGTTCACAAATGGAAACATCACTCACATAGTTTCATATAACGTTATGAGAGATGTACCATTTGTGAACAATATATAGTACCTCTTTTTTAAAACCATTTAAAAATTTTGTTGGAATATTGTACACCTAACACAGTTGTCACGAAAGTTTGTAGAATTTCCTAATAAAGTTTAGAATTATTACAATATTTTATGTTAACTTGGAGATAGAAAGATGAACTAGCAAACAAATGATTGTTTTCATCCATCTCTGGATATGGCCTAGAGTGAAACATATACGAGCATAAATATAAAATTTATAATGTTCTTGAATCTTATTGGAGGTATTCACTGTTTATATTGAAATGACTTTCAATAAGTACATAGAAATTCATTTAAACTATAGAAAATAAAAAAATGGTTCTGAAAATTTTGAAACTTCTACACAACATAATGTATGTAGCCTGTTTTGTGCAGGAAAAAGTTTGGAGTACAAAAGACATTTTTTAAAGGTTGTTTCACAAGGTGCTTTCTCTATATAAATGAATGGAAAACAAGCCATATGCAAAAGAACCAAGAAACAATAATTGTTATCCAAACAAATGTTGTCAATTGGTAGATCATGATTTTAGAAAAAAACTAGGAAAAAGAAACATATCATTTGGAGTTAGCATGATGGAGAAAGACTAGTTACAATTAAAAGGAGAAGAACTTTTGTTCGATCATGTTCTTGATTTTTCCAGTATTTAAGCAATGATAATGTGAAAAAAAATGGTCCAAAAATTCTGTAAATTGGTATGAGATCATATTATGGGTTCCCAAAGTTGAATTAAAAAACCATAAAATTTTATGAATGTTGCATATATATTGTTTACAAATCAGTTCACAACAATGAGCAACCCATATTACATGGTGATGCAAGTTATTGACTCTCATGAAAACTATCACTCTCATGAAAATAAATAATTTCATGGCAGGGTACTCATTTTCATGAGGGGTATTAAATACTCTCACGAAAATAGCTGATTTCTTGGCGGAGTGTGGAGCACTCTCATAAAAATAAGTTTTTGTGGCGGGATTTACGTCACCCTCTTGAAAAGATTAATTTCATGAGAGTGTGTTTTTAACTCTCACGAAAAACCATTTGTCTCACGAAATCATCTTCAGTTTTTGGTAGTAACAGTGCCACAAAACAACCATGCGTCAAACGCCCTTTGTGGATACTATGTGTTCGAGTTTCTTGGAGACAATGAGATATATACTACGAAATGCTATAGTATATTTTTTCCTATTATAATTGCTTGTATGGTGTATAGGGTGTGAACAAATAGTAGTCTAATATGGCGGAAAACGAAAAATATCAATGGGTTGAATATTTTAAAATCTTTCCAAAGGCTGGTAATGTTATTTAGCCACCTCTGGAAAACACATGCAGAGACTTTTAACTTAGCTCCAGCACATGTGAAAAATCATTTGAAGTGGCACCTATGATGATGATGTAACTCCACTACTACTATAAAAACATTTACACTAGATGTGTTTTTGTACGGCGGTTCCCAAAGTGACGCCTATGAAAATTCACCATTTCCACTGGCAAATGCAAACACTTGGTAGTTTAAACCACTGTTACTCTTACACATGGTCCTAGTGCAGCCTCCTAGACCAAGTGGTACGTGCGAGTTTGACTTTCGATTAAGCCTAGTACTACTAGTACTAGGCAGTAAATTAAACGCACATATATTGGATTGTCGAGAATCAATCTAGCGGGTCAATTCGATTCGAGCATATATCGGCGACTATGCCAAGTGGTACGTGCGAGTTTGACTTTCGCTTAAGCTAAAGAATACTACTCCTAGGTCGTACTCTCGACGACTCCTCTGTATGCATGTGAAGCGAGTTTAATTTGCTGATTAATTGGATGGGCTATGAGGGAATTCGTGTGCATTCCCACACCTGAACCACTCGATGATCGGTGTCGCCGACAATGGCCAGCTAGCTCCCCTCCGGCCTCCGCCGCGCGCAGCATCGATATCGCCGCTCCTCCACCGGCACGGGCGTCGCGGCCGACGCACCGTCCAATTGGAGCGCTATGACCTCTTGACCGCCGTGGCTCGAAATGCTCGACTGGCATCGTGCCCGCCCGGAGCGAGGCTTCGATTCTGCGCGACGCCTGGCCCCGATCAAAGCAAAACCAGCAAATCACAAGACTAAACTAGCTCGCCGCGCCAATCTCCAAGTCGTCGATCACAAGCACCCATGCATAAACGCGTGCCATGCACGAGCGCTCCCGCGTACGTACGTGTCAACCGAGATTCGCGCGCGTTCGTCCAGACAGAACACGTGTACCCCTGTCCACCAGGTGGCCTTAGCTCTCTCGAAAGAACGAATGGAAGTACGTACGTACACACATGATGCCGGCTGGAGTGGTATCGTCGATCTGCAGTACTGCTCTGACGAATGCATTGCTTGGAATCCCTAGCTAGCTTCCTGGTTTTGGCAACCTACCCTAGATGTAGCAATCGGCTATATATAGAGGGCGTGCCGTGTGCCATCCCAGGTCACCACACATCGAGTTCCGAGTTCCCTATAGTAACACATACAACAGCTCGCTCACAGAGCTCGATCCTAGCTAGCACAGCGCGCTGTACGTACACATACGAGCCCTAGCCGCTTAGTACATGTACCCACAGCTGCTAGCTCGCCGCCAACAATCAGTCATGAAGAAGCAATCGGCGGCGGTTGTTGCTGTGCTAGTACTCCTCCTTGCCTTGGCGACCGCCCTGACCGTGGTGGTGGCCGACCCGGCGCCGCCGTCGGGGTACACGAAGCAGGAGGACGTGAGCAGCGACTTCATCAAGCAGGTGGGCAAGTTCGCGGTGAACGTGTACAAGATCGCTCACATGATACCCATGAGCTACCTGAGCACGTCGCAGTGCTGGTCCTCGCCGGCGGGGGGCGGCGCCAACAACTACTGGATGGTGCTCAGGGCGACCAACTGGACCGGCACCGCCGGCAGCTACGTCTCCACCGTGTGGGGCATCCCGGGCTCCGAGTCCAGGACCTGGAAGCTCCTCACCTTCAACGGCACCAAGTGAGATCGATCGATGCGCGCGCATCTATCCGCGTCGTCGTTCATGCCAAGTTTGTAGCTACATATAGATAGCCCTGTTATCATCGTCTATCGGTTGGCTATATATAGCTTGTGTACTAGTAGTATGGTTTAGTCATTCACCGTGTCGTGATTGCTGGTCTTGCTTTTTGTGTCGTTGATTTACCGAGTGCATTGTCGTCATGCATTATATATTCTTAGTATATGAATCGCCCCCCCCCCCCCCCCCCCCCCCCCCCCCCCCCCCCCCCCCCCCGAGATGTATTTGTGTTTTTTTTTTTGCGAAATCTATACCGAATTTCTTATAAGTTTACCAACGATGCCGTCTACTGCTCCCTAGCCACGTACATATATACTTGTTTTTTTACGAACTACATAGAGTTTTGGATAACCGCATCTGGTAGGGATTTCCAAATGCTTGGTGTCTAATTGTTTCAAGAGAAAAAAAAACCCCTCAAATAATGCCACTAGAAATTATATGCCTTTCTCGAGTGCCATCAAAGGGCCTGTTCAGCCGGCTTATAAGCCGTCTTTTTCGGCTTGTCTTTTCAGCCGAAACATTATTTTTCTCTCATAAAAAAATCAGCCGGAATAGTGTTTCAACTTGTTTTTTCAGCGAAGCGAACGGGGCCAAAATTGTCCATTCCCCAGTGTGCCACTATTTGGAATTTTTGTTTTACTATACGTTGTCATGCAGTGTTAAAACATGGCTCACTAACTAGATGGTACCACAACATATCTGGAGGCATTTCTTTCTAATTGCATTGGCCAATATAGCCCTTTTGATCAACTGACAATATGGGCCCACAACTTTAGTCCTTAGCTCCATTAGAGAGGAATTATAGAGATTCATGAGATGATTGAGCAAGAGAGAGCATGGAGATTACACTTGAGATGATGGAGCATCTAGCAAACTTCATCTTGCACTCATGCATGGATCAAATCAAGAGTTAGGGATGATTTCAAGAAAATGAGAAGAGTGTTTCTTAAGCTCACCCAAGGATGGATGATGGAGCTAGATGGGGCCTTGATCTATACTTGGTTATTGAGAGAGGTGTTGATCTTCCCTTCCTTTTCTTCTTTCTTTCTCTTCGTTCTCTTCTTCTCCTTTCTTTTCTCTCTCTAGTTCACCCTTGTTCTTCCTTCAAGGGAGAGAGGGAGAGTGGAAATGAGTGAGTGTGAGAAGTGGGAGGGGTGCTGGTTTAGCTGAGGGGGATTGCCAATTCATGCTGACATGTGGGGCCAAGAGGGAAGATAGGAAGACAGCTCACCTAAATTGAATATGCTGGTTAAGTGATCTGGTGGACGGTCCGGGAGATCACTGAAATTGGAGGATTTGATTTTGGGAGAGGGGTTAACGTTTGATGTTGGGAGTTCTTTGTAACACTTCAAGTGTTTAGTCCTTAATTGCATTGCATTTGCATGGCATAAGCATAAGCATGCATCATTCATGTTTGTTATTTTATGTGATGCAACACATGTGATTATATTAGGGTTTGTTTGATTTATTTCATGAAGTACTTGATAGTTGGTGTAACAAAAAGGTAAGGTAGCCAATCATGACCTACAACACCTTAGTTATACTTAGGGTAACATTTGGAACAAAGTTCATGTTGACCAAAATTACAAATTTGCCCTCCAAGAGAAGTTTGACCACCATTTGACCCTAGAAGGCTCTAGTTTGACCAGTTAAAAAGTCTAATTTAGAGACCTTGCATGGAGGAGCAACCTTAAGCAAAGTTGTAGAGAATTTCATAAGGAACAAAAGTTCTAATATGGCCATCTCATGAAAATGACCAGAGCATGCTCAAAAATGGCCCACAAGTCAGCTTGAGTGGTGATCAACACTTAGAAAAATTCTAAGTCTGGAAATTGGACTTTTCAGTTTCACTGTACCTCACTTTAGCAACTTGTAACTCACAAACTAGGCCAAACTAGACTATGAGCCAATTGACAAAGTTGTTGTCCACACATAGCTCTACAACATTGTCAATATCACCATCACCTAGTTCTAAATGGTTTAGGAGATTTGGTGCCTAGAAAATCGGGTTTCAGTCGGCATTGTGACTGAAACTAAGTTTCAGTTTTCGGGTGACCCACTTTGGAGTTCTGTAGTTTCAAATCTAGGCCGAACCAGCCCAAACTCCAATTGACAAACTTGTAGTCCTCATGTAGCTCTACAATTTTGGTACTATCATCTTCTTCTAATTCGAACTGGTTTGGGAGATAATCGGTGTTGAACTTGCCCTGTCAGTCGGTACCTTTGAGCTCTGAAACGAAACGTTCAGACACCGACGGCCGCGGCCGACCGCGTCGTGGCGCTCGGGCAGAGCCCGGTGGCCGCGTGGCGCGCGTGTTCTGCCGACGCCCCACGTCGCCTGCGAGCTCAGCATGAAGACCAGGACGACCCGCTTCCCCCTCCATTCCATCGCCCTCCTGTTCTCTCTCATTTCCAGAGCGGAGAAAACCGGGCCGCCATTGCCGCTCCTCTCCGGCGAAGCTCGTGCCCGCTCACCACCGCATCGCAGTCCACCAGACCTCGCCACTCCCTCCGCCTCACCACCCTCCATCTCCTTGACCCACCGAAGCCCGTGATTTGACTCGAGGTGAGCCGCATTTCCTTCTTCCCCATCTCCGAGAGGTCGCCGGAGCCCGCCATGGGACCTCACCGTGGTCGGGGTGCTTTGGGTCCCTCTCCGTCCTCCCTTCTTAGCAAAATGGATCCGCCTAGCTGCGGTGAAGCTCGCACCGAGCCTAGACCGCACCGTGCATCTTCACCGGCGACGGCGCGCCGCCACCGGACACCACCGGCCGCCGCTCGCGGTGACCAGCCCCTTCCACCCCATCCCCATCCATTCCACGAGCACCAATCGACGCACCAGGTGACCGAGAACACGAGGTGGTGCTCACTTGGCCGAGCGAGCTCTTCTCCGGCGAGCTCGAGCTCGTCGGAGCTCGCGGGTCTCCGCCTCCCCTGTTCCTCTGTCCCTGACTGCGGGGGGCCCGCCTGTCAGTTGCCAAGCGCGGGCGGGAGCGCTGAGCAGGCCGCGCGCACGCGAGTGTGGGCCGCGTTCTTCCGGGCCGGCCCAGTTCACCCGAAATGAAATTCGTTTTTATTATTTTGTCACTGATTTTTGTACAAGTTGGAAAAATATAGATCTAGGGTTTTAATGATCCAAAAATCATGAGATAAATTTTGTTAGGGTCTACATGATGTGTAGTATTTTAGAAAAATATAAATCTGGAATGAGATGTTTAAATTCTGTAAGAATTTAATAGATCCTTTAAATGTGTTTTGGAATGCATGCAAATTTGTTAAATTTATAACTTGAGCTGTAGTGTTCCATAAATCATGAAATTTGGTAGGTAGGTTACTCTATGCTATCCCTAGCTCTGGTAAAAATTTGGGCATCAGTGCTTAATTACTTTTCAAGTTATTATGCTATCTTGTTATTCTAGGAAATATTTAAATGAATTTTTGTAATTTTTCTACATGTGCAATGTTCATATAACTTTTTGGAGAATGTCTTGGTATCTTAAAGTGTCTAAGAAAAATATGAAATCTGTTGTTTGACACTTTTCAATAGGGTTTCCTATTTATGCAAAAATCAGCCTTATTAGATTGTGAATTTTGTGGAGGGAGTTTCTGTGAATAAAACTTGTTCAAATTTTTACTGTGGTCTCTTTTTGGGTCAGAGAGTCCCCTGTAATTTTTGTAGAATTTTAGGAGCAGTTTATATATATGTTTGAAATTTCACTTAATTACTTAAGTAAATTAAGAAATGGGTTTAAATAAATGTTCTAGGTGGGCACACCTTACTTCCTGGTGTCTTTGTGATATTTGTGAACTTGTAGTAGCATTAGTTTGGTTTTAGAGAATGTTTGTCACATCAATAAATATTTAACCTTTGTAATTTTAGGTTTTCTGGACAGCTAGTAGTAATTCTAAATTTGGCTTTGATAAAATTGGTTGCTGGACAACTTGTAAATACCAAAGTTGGAGTAAACTTGATGAACTAGCTTGTGTTAAAATTTGGAAGCATTTGGCTTAGTAGTTTGAGAGTTACTATTGTTTAAAGTGGCAGTTCAAAATCTGCTACTCTCTGTGTTGGAGAATACAGATTCTGGAACTTGTGAAGTTTGACATGGAAAACTTAGGAGTTTGGAGTTGAGGTCTGAAAATGAATTGTAGTGCATTTCTTAGGCTTTCCAGATTGTCTTAAATCATATCTTTTGGAATTTTAAATCTTCAGTTGTGATAAAAACAAGTAGCTGCTGTCCAGAATGCTTTCTGTGGTGTTTTGCTGTTTGATATGGTGTAATATCCTAAGACATGCTACTTTTGTATTTGTTAGGTGTTAGGGCCTTAACTGAGGATGAGCAGCTTTATCTTAGGTTAAGTAGATTAGGTGAGTACTTCTCTACTGGAGAAGAGATTTGCACGTACTAGTAAAATAACTTGAATAGAGTATTTTATTCTGAAATGCATTTCATTCCGAGCATGTTGCACCCATTTATGCATCCATTATATTTATTGTGCATTCATGCAATAGGTGCACCGGAGGGGGTAACACTCCTCGAATTCGAGCCTGTGATTCCGGAGGAGGACCAGGAGCAGCAGGAGCCCGAGGATCCAGCAGGCGAAGGAGTGCCCGCAGACGACCTTCCTGAGTGTCCAGACCACCGGCCCTCGACTTTTCTGAAAGGCAAGCCCCGGTGCATGCTGAACCCATCTTTTTATAAATATATCTTGAGTACTCTTAATTGTTTACTGCATTAAGTTGTAGGAGTTATATGAAAACACTTGTTGCATTATACCTGTCCTTGTCCAGATATCGTACTACATCCTATAGTAGGTTTAGGCACGTGTCAATGCTTAGCCCTGCTTAGTACGGTAGAAGTCGGGTGATTTCCGGTCATCCGCGAGATGTAGGAAGGAGTCACGAGTGGCTTTATGGCTATCGTGGATGGAACCATGCTTAAAAATGAAATTTGAGACCGGGCGGGAGTTCGATAGTACAGCCGCAAGACACTTCACGTCTTGGGTGTGGAGCTATGCCCGTCTGAGTCGTTTAAGGACCGATTCGCTGTACGTCCTTGAGTCATGTTGAACGCAGTCTAACACTTAGTTGGCCGGATAAGTCGTTCCGACCGCGAAGCCGAGTAATGTGGTTCAGGCCGGGAATCGAATGGTAGGTTGCTTCTTGGAGGAGAGAAAGGATGTGCTTGGGGACATTGGCGTGAGACCAAGGGGGGTTAGAGTCCCTATCACCTGGCAGAGTGTCGCCCTTGGGGTCGCGACATCATTCGGACCCGCGATTCCTGAATCATATGAAACGGTGGCTTGTGCGACCCTGGCAGGGGCCTGCGCGGTGAGTGTTAGAAATACCCCTCCAGCTGGATAGGAATTCGATTCGAATCGCCGTCGCTCCCGGTTAGTGAGCACTTGACTTGAGCAGCGGCAACGTAGAACTCATTAAATGAACTGGTGGTTAAGGGAATGATACAATGTTGCCATAATGATATACCTGCTATGGATATAATAATCATGTTGTTTGATTATAATCAAGTGTATGTTTAGTACAGGTGCTAAGATAGATGACAGGTAAATGCTAAAAATAACTGCTAGTACAGGTTATAAGAGTTTCAATTACTTATGCCTTTATGCAAAATGTTATGTCAGCTAGCCTCTTGTGTAAGCCTTGCATAATCCTTGGTGTCATCTTATTTCTGGTTTTCGACGGGTAAGTCTAGCTGAGTACATTCCAGTACTCAGGGTTTATTCCCTCCTGTTGCAGATGACATGCTTTATCAGGGATTCTGCAAGACGTGTCTCCACCCTGCGGGTGATGATGACTAGGTCACTTGGGCGTGATCATCTTTATGTACTTTCCTCATGCTTTTGCGGGTTGTCGATCATCCAGACTGGCAGTACTTAATTAACTAGTGTGTGTTATGCTTCCGCTACTTTCAAACTTGGTTTGTAATAACTGCTACTCCGTTTGCGTAAACTTATTTCAGCACTATTTGTGAAATGTAACGTATGATGTTGTATGTTGAATGATGCGATCCTGGTTGTAAGCGAGTTGGTTTGAAATCCTTCGTGGTTTCGATTGACTACCGGGATTATATGGGCTCAAGTTCGAAAATTTGAGCGCTTCGGTGCTTGTTTTTGTACTTGTGCTCTTATAATTTGGTCGGTTCTGTTACAGCTGGTACCGGAGCATAATTCAACATTAAACACATCTTACGGGTAATTAACAACAAAAAGTATTTGTTTGCGAAAAGGGTTAAACTCTAAAAATTATTTTATAGGTATGCCAGTGATCACAACCCTTAGCCCAAATAAGGACTCTTAGGTGGCTTATTATAAAGACTAACTTGGGGGCCTTGTTTGTTTCTGTTTCGTCGTCCATACGGCGTGAAATTGTATGGATGCCATCCCCTTGGGTGGTAATGTATGGATCAATTACCTCGACGCTCTGGTAAGTGTGAGTTGTGAGAGCATGATCGTCCAACCGGCGGTCTAGGGGAGAGTAGTTTTGGTGACTTGCATACTTGCGTGTTTAAACCATGTAATTATGTAAGCACTTAATTGTGGGAACATTATTATCGGGTAGCTTTGATACTGAAGTATATACATCTGGGGATGTGTATATGGAAAGTATTTAATTTACTGCTTTCTTGTGTGCATATATTGGGGATTGTTGGGCTGCAATGAAATTTTCTGCAGGTACACTAACCGCGTAACGAGTAGACCGCTAGTTTCGCTTATATGAGAGAACGTATGTATGCCACCGCTTAGCGTTAGCTCTTTAGTTTTCTACTAAGGTGAGAGGGTGTATGGAACGTGCATGCATCATGTTTAAATATATCATACATATCATTTACTCCCTCCTTAAAAATTTCTGTACTCCCGACTACAGTAAATTTCGTATCCCCTAAATGATCCTCACTCTAAGCCGTATCTTATCTTGTTGCTACAGATGGCACGTACCAAGAGGACTGCTCGTAAGTCCACTGGGGGCAGGGCACCGCGTCACCAGCTCGCTCCACGTGAGCCCCGCCCTGAGCCTACTGAGGTGGAAAGGCTGAGGGCAGAGCTGGCAGAGGTGACTGCTGCTAGGGATGCAGCACGGCAACAACTGGAACAAGTGATTCATGATCGTGATCAAGAAACGCTTGCAGTCCAGAGGTTGACAGTGGCAAACCGCAACTGTCAACGCATGTTAGTCCGTGTGATGGAACAGAGGGATGAAGCCTGGCACGAGGAGAACGTTCTGAGAGCTCGCCAGTTTGAGCTCGAGCAACAGTTAGAAAATGCTGAAGAGTACAATGACAACCTTCATGAAGAAGTGCACCGCCTGAACAACGAGCTTAATCCCCTGCTGCCTCGAAACAACAACGTCGATGAGAACATGGGTTCGGGAATCTTCATGGCTGAGGATGATGATGAAGTGGAGGTTGATGGACCACAGGATGCCCCACCGGCAGAAGCACCAGAGGAAGAGCCAGAAGAAGAAGAAGACGAGGAGTTAGAGCCTGTCAGTGATGAGGACGGCGGGGAGATCCTTGACACCGACTCGGGGGATGATGCTTAGAGTAGTCATCACATGCCTATAATGTTAGGATCGTCTTTTGTGCCCTCCCTGTGAAGGAGTGAGGCCTTGTAATAACTTGACTTTGGGATGTAAGGTTGAACCGTATGTTTCCTGAATGTAGTTTGAACCCGTTAATTTCGATCACAACTTGATGTCTTATTATGTTGCGTTCGATGATGGTGTCACGATTAGCACCCTTCGGTGCCGCGACGAAACCGAGGGCCTCCTATGGCGCGCGACATAAGGCTGTGCTGCTTGGCACGTGCAGGTATCGAGGTGGCTAGTCATGATCCACCATGGAACTCTTCATTGAGAAGTCTCTTTGTGGTCAGTTTGAAGTAGCCTTTCACAGTCAACTAAAAATCTTGAGATCGAATCCAAGTACCGTGCAAGAGGTCAAAAATCACGTAGATAGCAACGTAAACGGTCCGGTAACCGTGTGCTCCCTGTGAGTAAGCCTTCATCAAAGAGCATCTTGTTGGATTACCAAGTATGATCTCGTCAAATGATGCGCTTGAATGGATTGTGCGGTTGTGGTGAATTATTGTGCCTTAATTATTATGAGAAGTCTATTTCATGAAGTCAGTTTGACCTATTTACAATAATTCATCTACAAGTTTCCCACATCGTCAGTGCTCATTGGCTATGCATTTTGCAGATGTCGTACAATCTACGTCGGGGTCGTGGAAATGAGGAGGAGGAACAGCCACCCCCTCCGCCACCACCCACTCTGGCCGAGTTGATGCAGACAGTGGTCGAAGGGCAGCGCATGTTGGCGGATGCTATGCGCCAGCTGGCTAACCGGGAAGCTCGTCCTGGCCGCCAGGGCCCAGAGCCAAATCAGTACAGCGATTTCAAGGACTTTCTGGATACAAAGCCCCCGCTCTTTAAGGAAGCGGAAGAACCACTGCAGGCTGACGAATGGTTGAATACCATTGAACAAAAGTTTCGTCTGCTACGCCTAACTGATGAGCTGAAAACTGAGTATGCTTCCCATCAGTTGCATGGTCCGGCGGGCATTTGGTGGAGCCACTACCGTTCCACACTGCCTGCCAATGTCCCGATTGCTTGGGATCAGTTTAAGGCGGCATTCCGAGGAAATTATATCCCTCCCGGTCTCATGGCAATCAAGCACACAGAGTTTATGAGGCTGTCGCAAGGAAACAAAAGCCTGACTGAATACTTGCAGTCCTTCAACAACCTGGCAAGGTATGCCACTGAGTTTGTGGATACCGATGCCAAAAAGATTGCTAGCTTCAAAAGGGGCCTCGGCCCAAAACTGATGAAAACTATGGGCACTAGCAAATGTACTACTTTCAATGATTTCATCAGCGATGCTTTGACCCAGGAGAACAACAATACTATTTATTCTGCCTCTAAGAGCCGTAAAAGGGCCCTTGAGGCAAGTGCTTCTCAGTCAAGGGCCTCAGCGGCACCGAGGTCTTCCCCTCGCCCACCTGCTCCGAATACAAAGTTCCGTCCGCCGCAGAAGAAGCCTGCTGCAAAAACAGGGTTTCGTAAGGCATATACAGTGGCACTACCAAAGAGTAATGCGGGCCAAGGCAGCTCCAGTGTTCCTCCTAGCAATATGACTTGCTGGAACTGCAACAAGCCAGGTCATTGGTCCAGGAATTGTCCGTACCCGAAGAAAAATGTCAACCAAGGTAGTCGTCAGGGACACGCCCATTATAACAGCATTGAGGAAATTCCATCTGGTGAGGTGGTCACCGCTGGTAAGTTTCTAGTTGACCAACACCCCACAGTGGTACTTTTTGATTCAGGTGCTTCGCATTCCTTTATCAGTCCTAAGTTTGCATCTAAATTTGCACACAAGTTGCATACTGTTGAAGGTGTGGGTTATTGTATTAGCGCTGCAAGTGGGAATATTTCCACAAACAAAGTAGTGGGGAACCTTAAGTTTGAGATAGAAGGGCGAAGTTATTCGCTTGCCCTATTGGTTTTACCTGGTTTAGACATAGATGTTATCTTGGGCATGAATTGGATGAGTCAGAACGGGGTACTCATTGACACATCCGCTCGGGTAGTTATGCTCAGAGATCCTACAGATCAAAAAGGTTTTCTAGTACAACTTCCCAGAAAGGTTGAATTGTCGGGGGAAATTCATGCTGTGCAAGCAAAGGCGTTGGCTGAAATTTCCGTAGTAAATGAATTTCCGGACGTTTTTCCCGATGATTTGCCGGGACTCCCTCCGGATCGGGATGTGGAGTTTAAAATCGAGTTGTTGCCTGGCACCGCACCCATCTCTAGGAGACCCTATAGGATGCCTCCAAATGAACTAGCTGAACTTAAGGTGCAATTGAATGAACTTTTGAAGAAAGGGTTGATTCGTCCTAGCTCATCGCCGTGGGGATGTCCTGCTATCTTTGTAAAGAAGAAGGATCAGTCGTTGCGGATGTGCGTAGATTATAGACCTCTCAATGCAGTCACTGTCAAAAATAAGTACCCTCTACCGCGAATCGACATCTTGTTCGATCAGTTGTCTAAAGCTAAAGTTTTCTCCAAGATCGATCTAAGATCGGGCTACCATCAAATTAAAATTCGCCCGGAAGATGTTCCAAAGACAGCCTTTTCTACCAGATACGGTCTTTATGAGTATCTTGTTATGTCCTTCGGCTTGACAAATGCCCCCGCACACTTCATGTACTTGATGAATTCGGTGTTTATGCCTGAATTGGACAAGTTTGTGGTGGTATTTATTGATGACATCCTGGTATATTCTGTGAATGAGGAGGATCATGCTGAACATCTGCGTATAGTCCTCACAAGACTGCGTGAACACCAACTCTATGCAAAGTTCAGTAAGTGTGAATTCTGGCTTCGTGAAGTACCTTTCCTTGGGCATGTGTTGTCCGATGGAGGAATTATGGTGGATCCCGCCAAGGTACAGGAAGTACTAAACTGGAAGGCTCCTATCTCGGTTCACGAGGTTCGGAGTTTCCTTGGGTTGGCTGGCTATTATCGTCGCTTCATCCCGGATTTCTCCAAAATAGCCAAGCCAATGACTCGGTTGCTGCAGAAAGACACCAGGTTTGTCTGGACTCCTGAGTGTGATGCGGCTTTTCACCAACTACGAACCCTCCTAACCTCAGCTCCGGTTTTGGCACAACCGAATATCGAGAAACCATTTGATATTTATTGTGATGCCTCAGGCATAGGTTTGGGAGGCGTTTTGATGCAGGAAGCCCGAGTGATTGCATATACTTCCCGACAACTTCGGAAGCATGAGGTGAATTATCCAACGCATGACTTAGAACTGGCTGCAGTTGTTCATGCTTTGAAAGTATGGCGGCATTATCTGCTGGGAAATGTCTGCAATATCTACACCGATCATAAAAGCCTCAAATACATCTTCACTCAACCCGAGCTAAATATGCGTCAGAGAAGATGGCTCGAGTTGATTAAAGATTATAATCTTCAAGTACACTATCACCCAGGCAAGGCAAATGTGGTTGCGGACGCTTTAAGCCGTAAGTCTCATTGCCATTCCTTAATTGAAACTGATTTTTACCAATCTCGCCTGTTACATCCGGCAGTCCTGTACAACATCACCGTCAGTGGTACTCTCAGGAATAGAATCATTGAGCTCCAAAAGACTGATCCGGGTATCTTTCACATAAAACGGAAGATGAATGAAGGAGAGACTAAGCATTTCAGGTTAGATGACGAAGGTGTGCTGTGGTTTAAGGATAGGTTAGTGGTACCTAAGGACCGAGAGCTTAGAGATCAGATCCTGTCCGAAGCACATTCGTCTAAGTTGTCCATCCATCCGGGTAGTAATAAGATGTATTATGATTTGAAACCCCTTTATTGGTGGACCAAGATGCGGAAAGAGATAGCTGCATATGTCGCTAGATGCGACACCTGTTGCAGAGTTAAAGCTGTGCACATGAAAGCTGGGCTACTTCAGCCACTCTCCATTCCAGGCTGGAAATGGGAAGAGATAAGTATGGATTTTATTGTCGGTCTTCCTCCTACTGTCAAAAATCATAATTCCATCTGGGTAATTGTGGATCGTTTGACCAAATCAGCTCACTTCATTCCAGTGAGAGTGGACTATCGTCCCACTGACTATGCTGAGTTGTACTTCAATCAGATAGTCCGGCTTCATGGGATACCTCGTACTATCATATCTGACCGTGGTCCCCAGTTCACTGCTCGCTTTTGGGAGCATTTGCATCACCTTCTGGGAACCAAGTTAGTGAGAAGCTCTGCTTATCACCCCCAAACGTCGGGTCAGACAGAACGAGTTAACCAAATCTTGGAAGATCTGTTGCGAGCATGCGTCATTTCATCCAAGGGTTCTTGGGAAAAATGGTTACCTTTAGCCGAATTCTCGTACAATAACAGTTATCAAGAGAGTATTAAGATGGCTCCATTCGAAGCTTTGTACGGTCGAAAGTGTCGAACTCCACTAAACTGGATAGAAGCTGGGGAAAGAAGGTATTATGGCATCGATTTTGTCCAGGAAGCCGAGGAACAAGTCCGTACCATCCAGAAACACATGGCTGCAGCACAAGCGAGACAGAAAAGCTATGCTGATCGTCGCCGAAAACCACTCGAATTTGAAGTTGGAGACTTCGTTTATTTGAAAGTTTCTCCAATGAAGAGTGTCCAACGTTTTGGTGTTAAACGGAAACTTGCACCAAGATATGTGGGTCCTTTCCAGATCATAGGCAAGAGTGGAGCTGTTGCGTACAAAATCCAGTTGCCTCCTGAGATGAGAGCCATATTCAACGTTTTCCATGTATCTCAGCTTAAAAAGTGTCTTCGGGTTCCTGAGGAACAAGTTCCTTTAGGTGATATCAGACTGGAATCCGACCTAACCTATGAAGAAAAGCCAGCCCGAGTGATCGATACTCAGGAACGAGTAACTAGAAGTAAAGTGGTTAAGTGGTACAAAGTGATGTGGAGTAATCAGGGAAGTGAGAGTGATGCTACGTGGGAACGGGAGGATTATTTGCGGGATGGTTATAAAGAATTCTATGAAAAATGGTACGCTTTTCAAATCTCGGGACGAGATTTTTATAAGGGGGGAGGGCTGTAACACTTCAAGTGTTTAGTCCTTAATTGCATTGCATTTGCATGGCATAAGCATAAGCATGCATCATTCATGTTTGTTATTTTATGTGATGCAACACATGTGATTATATTAGGGTTTGTTTGATTTATTTCATGAAGTACTTGATAGTTGGTGTAACAAAAAGGTAAGGTAGCCAATCATGACCTACAACACCTTAGTTATACTTAGGGTAACATTTGGAACAAAGTTCATGTTGACCAAAATTACAAATTTGCCCTCCAAGAGAAGTTTGACCACCATTTGACCCTAGAAGGCTCTAGTTTGACCAGTTAAAAAGTCTAATTTAGAGACCTTGCATGGAGGAGCAACCTTAAGCAAAGTTGTAGAGAATTTCATAAGGAACAAAAGTTCTAATATGGCCATCTCATGAAAATGACCAGAGCATGCTCAAAAATGGCCCACAAGTCAGCTTGAGTGGTGATCAACACTTAGAAAAATTCTAAGTCTGGAAATTGGACTTTTCAGTTTCACTGTACCTCACTTTAGCAACTTGTAACTCACAAACTAGGCCAAACTAGACTATGAGCCAATTGACAAAGTTGTTGTCCACACATAGCTCTACAACATTGTCAATATCACCATCACCTAGTTCTAAATGGTTTAGGAGATTTGGTGCCTAGAAAATCGGGTTTCAGTCGGCATTGTGACTGAAACTAAGTTTCAGTTTTCGGGTGACCCACTTTGGAGTTCTGTAGTTTCAAATCTAGGCCGAACCAGCCCAAACTCCAATTGACAAACTTGTAGTCCTCATGTAGCTCTACAATTTTGGTATTATCATCTTCTTCTAATTCGAACTGGTTTGGGAGATAATCGGTGTTGAACTTGCCCTGTCAGTCGGTACCTTTGAGCTCTGAAACGAAACGTTCAGACACCGACGGCCGCGGCCGACCGCGTCGTGGCACTCGGGCAGAGCCCGGTGGCCGCGTGGCGCGCGTGTTCTGCCGACGCCCCACGTCGCCTGCGAGCTCAGCATGAAGACCAGGACGACCCGCTTCCCCCTCCATTCCATCGCCCTCCTGTTCTCTCTCATTTCCAGAGCGGAGAAAACCGGGCCGCCATTGCCGCTCCTCTCCGGCGAAGCTCGTGCCCGCTCACCACCGCATCGCAGTCCACCAGACCTCGCCACTCCCTCCGCCTCACCACCCTCCATCTCCTTGACCCACCGAAGCCCGTGATTTGACTCGAGGTGAGCCGCATTTCCTTCTTCCCCATCTCCGAGAGGTCGCCGGAGCCCGCCATGGGACCTCACCGTGGTCGGGGTGCTTCGGGTCCCTCTCCGTCCTCCCTTCTTAGCAAAATGGATCCGCCTAGCTGCGGTGAAGCTCGCACCGAGCCTAGACCGCACCGTGCATCTTCACCGGCGACGGCGCGCCGCCACCGGACACCACCGGCCGCCGCTCGCGGTGACCAGCCCCTTCCACCCCATCCCCATCCATTCCATGAGCACCAATCGACGCACCAGGTGACGGAGAACACGAGGTGGTGCTCACTTGGCCGAGCGAGCTCTTCTCCGGCGAGCTCGAGCTCGTCGGAGCTCGCGGGTCTCCGCCTCCCCTGTTCCTCTGTCCCTGACTGCGGGGGGCCCGCCTGTCAGTTGCCAAGCGCGGGCGGGAGCGCTGAGCAGGCCGCGCGCACGCGAGTGTGGGCCGCGTTCTTCCGGGCCGGCCCAGTTCACCCGAAATGAAATTCGTTTTTATTATTTTGTCACTGATTTTTGTACAAGTTGGAAAAATATAGATCTAGGGTTTTAATGATCCAAAAATCATGAGATAAATTTTGTTAGGGTCTACATGATGTGTAGTATTTTAGAAAAATATAAATCTGGAATGAGATGTTTAAATTCTGTAAGAATTTAATAGATCCTTTAAATGTGTTTTGGAATGCATGCAAATTTGTTAAATTTATAACTTGAGCTGTAGTGTTCCATAAATCATGAAATTTGGTAGGTAGGTTACTCTATGCTATCCCTAGCTCTGGTAAAAATTTGGGCATCAGTGCTTAATTACTTTTCAAGTTATTATGCTATCTTGTTATTCTAGGAAATATTTAAATGAATTTTTGTAATTTTTCTACATGTGCAATGTTCATATAACTTTTTGGAGAATGTCTTGGTATCTTAAAGTGTCTAAGAAAAATATGAAATCTGTTGTTTGACACTTTTCAATAGGGTTTCCTATTTATGCAAAAATCAGCCTTATTAGATTGTGAATTTTGTGGAGGGAGTTTCTGTGAATAAAACTTGTTCAAATTTTTACTGTGGTCTCTTTTTGGGTCAGAGAGTCCCCTGTAATTTTTGTAGAATTTTAGGAGCAGTTTATATATATGTTTGAAATTTCACTTAATTACTTAAGTAAATTAAGAAATGGGTTTAAATAAATGTTCTAGGTGGGCACACCTTACTTCCTGGTGTCTTTGTGATATTTGTGAACTTGTAGTAGCATTAGTTTGGTTTTAGAGAATGTTTGTCACATCAATAAATATTTAACCTTTGTAATTTTAGGTTTTCTGGACAGCTAGTAGTAATTCTAAATTTGGCTTTGATAAAATTGGTTGCTGGACAACTTGTAAATACCAAAGTTGGAGTAAACTTGATGAACTAGCTTGTGTTAAAATTTGGAAGCATTTGGCTTAGTAGTTTGAGAGTTACTATTGTTTAAAGTGGCAGTTCAAAATCTGCTACTCTCTGTGTTGGAGAATACAGATTCTGGAACTTGTGAAGTTTGACATGGAAAACTTAGGAGTTTGGAGTTGAGGTCTGAAAATGAATTGTAGTGCATTTCTTAGGCTTTCCAGATTGTCTTAAATCATATCTTTTGGAATTTTAAATCTTCAGTTGTGATAAAAACAAGTAGCTGCTGTCCAGAATGCTTTCTGTGGTGTTTTGCTGTTTGATATGGTGTAATATCCTAAGACATGCTACTTTTGTATTTGTTAGGTGTTAGGGCCTTAACTGAGGATGAGCAGCTTTATCTTAGGTTAAGTAGATTAGGTGAGTACTTCTCTACTGGAGAAGAGATTTGCACGTACTAGTAAAATAACTTGAATAGAGTATTTTATTCTGAAATGCATTTCATTCCGAGCATGTTGCACCCATTTATGCATCCATTATATTTATTGTGCATTCATGCAATAGGTGCACCGGAGGGGGTAACACTCCTCGAATTCGAGCCTGTGATTCCGGAGGAGGACCAGGAGCAGCAGGAGCCCGAGGATCCAGCAGGCGAAGGAGTGCCCGCAGACGACCTTCCTGAGTGTCCAGACCACCGGCCCTCGACTTTTCTGAAAGGCAAGCCCCGGTGCATGCTGAACCCATCTTTTTATAAATATATCTTGAGTACTCTTAATTGTTTACTGCATTAAGTTGTAGGAGTTATATGAAAACACTTGTTGCATTATACCTGTCCTTGTTCAGATATCGTACTACATCCTATAGTAGGTTTAGGCACGTGTCAATGCTTAGCCCTGCTTAGTACGGTAGAAGTCGGGTGATTTCCGGTCATCCGCGAGATGTAGGAAGGAGTCACGAGTGGCTTTATGGCTATCGTGGATGGAACCATGCTTAAAAATGAAATTTGAGACCGGGCGGGAGTTCGATAGTACAGCCGCAAGACACTTCACGTCTTGGGTGTGGAGCTATGCCCGTCTGAGTCGTTTAAGGACCGATTCGCTGTACGTCCTTGAGTCATGTTGAACGCAGTCTAACACTTAGTTGGCCGGATAAGTCGTTCCGACCGCGAAGCCGAGTAATGTGGTTCAGGCCGGGAATCGAATGGTAGGTTGCTTCTTGGAGGAGAGAAAGGATGTGCTTGGGGACATTGGCGTGAGACCAAGGGGGGGTTAGAGTCCCTATCACCTGGCAGAGTGTCGCCCTTGGGGTCGCGACATCATTCGGACCCACGATTCCTAAATCATATGAAACGGTGGCTTGTGCGACCCTGGCAGGGGCCTGCGCGGTGAGTGTTAGAAATACCCCTCCAGCTGGATAGGAATTCGATTCGAATCGCCGTCGCTCCCGGTTAGTGAGCACTTGACTTGAGCAGCGGCAACGTAGAACTCATTAAATGAACTGGTGGTTAAGGGAATGATACAATGTTGCCATAATGATATACCTGCTATGGATATAATAATCATGTTGTTTGATTATAATCAAGTGTATGTTTAGTACAGGTGCTAAGATAGATGACAGGTAAATGCTAAAAATAACTGCTAGTACAGGTTATAAGAGTTTCAATTACTTATGCCTTTATGCAAAATGTTATGTCAGCTAGCCTCTTGTGTAAGCCTTGCATAATCCTTGGTGTCATCTTATTTCTGGTTTTCGACGGGTAAGTCTAGCTGAGTACATTCCAGTACTCAGGGTTTATTCCCTCCTGTTGCAGATGACATGCTTTATCAGGGATTCTGCAAGACGTGTCTCCACCCTGCGGGTGATGATGACTAGGTCACTTGGGCGTGATCATCTTTATGTACTTTCCTCATGCTTTTGCGGGTTGTCGATCATCCAGACTGGCAGTACTTAATTAACTAGTGTGTGTTATGCTTCCGCTACTTTCAAACTTGGTTTGTAATAACTGCTACTCCGTTTGCGTAAACTTATTTCAGCACTATTTGTGAAATGTAACGTATGATGTTGTATGTTGAATGATGCGATCCTGGTTGTAAGCGAGTTGGTTTGAAATCCTTCGTGGTTTCGATTGACTACCGGGATTATATGGGCTCAAGTTCGAAAATTTGAGCGCTTCGGTGCTTGTTTTTGTACTTGTGCTCTTATAATTTGGTCGGTTCTGTTACATTCTTGACCTTGACCATGGGGTTGATATGCACCCTTGGAGAGAGTTGAGCATGGTTCTTTGTCAACTATATTGGAGAGTGTTCTCAAAATCAACTAAGTGTTGACTAAGGTCGACCCTACTTGACTTAGGTCGATTAGGGAGAACTAATGAGGTTGGAGGACGGATTTGGAATCCTTGTCCCAGTAGAGATCGATAGGAGTCCCTTGGAATGATTATGAGACAGTTCCTTGGTTAAGAGGGCCTGTGCAAGGTCATCAAGGAAGGTTTTGAAAAAGTTTTATTTGGAATGACTATTGGGTCGTGACAAGTTCTCCCCCACTTGGAATGAAGCTCGCCCTAGGCTTCACCAAGCGTGGAACTTGTTCGAAAGGGGGAAGAGAGGGCGAAGGGGGTTGATGTCGACTAAATATCGTCGATAGTCCACCGAGGAGTATGCCCACGATGGTAGATTGTTTGGTAGAGGTGCGCGTGATCAGAAACCGGATGGTAACAGAGACACAAGACACAAGATTTATATAGGTTCAGGCCATCAAGCTGATGTAAAACCCTATGTCCTGTGCTCTGTTAGTTTGTATTGATTTGGATGACCATATAGCTGTCGACTAGGGGACCCCTGCCCCTCCTTATATACTCTGGAGGGGTAGGGTTACAAGAAAAGTTTTCTAGTCGGCTATATGAAAGGTATTCTATTTGGATTACAATATCTGTAAGAGTCCTAATAAATTATATCTTCAAGATGCCTTGCGGTGTACGCCGACCAGTGCCGTGCGTCGTAAGTCTTGATCTTGTGGGTTGGAACGTCCCTGACCGTGCGGCCCATGTCCCTTGTCATGGGTACCTAGGGTCAGACCCCCCATAGCTATAGTCCCTGAGCTCCTTGTATCCGTTTGGTGACGCCGTCTTGGCAAAATTCGAGAAGTCCAGTGTAGAACCGACTAGTTTAACTGATGACCTAGGCGGTGAAAATCGAAGCCGACTAGTTTAACCGGTGACCTAAGTGGTGAAAGTCATAGCCAACCAGTTTAACCGGTGACCTAAGCTGTGAAAGCCGTAGACGACCAGTTTAACTAGTAAGAGATCGGACGAAGCCAAAAGAGGCTCACCAATAGGATGTAAAGAGCTCAAGATAAAAATTTGAGAATTCTTGGTCGGTGAAGTGTACACACTTAAGTGCCAAGTGCAATGGACGTACACATAGTATAACTTTAATGTTCCATGATTATCTTTTGAGTGCTCATATAGTACTTATGAAGTGGTGTGTGATATATTTTTTTGAGTTAAATGCACCACAGGCCCTGAACTTGTAAGGGTGTGTCACATAAGCCCCTGAACTTTGAAAATGCATTTCTGGGCCCCTAAACTTTTCACGTGGTGCACTGCATGCCCCTAAACAGTAGCATGCACGTCAGCCAAGTAGCGAGCATATGCCTATCGGCCAGTGAGCTACCGACAGGGCCCCTATCGGCCGTTGAGCAGCCGACATGCTTATATATGTCCATTTTTTATAACAGCTTCTAAATTTGTAATTAATCATAAAAATATTATTTAAAAATCGGTATAGACCACGAGCTTGCGTTTGGCGCTCACGTTCTCCATATCTCGATTTGCTATCCGCATTTATGAACCAAACCCATAGAATTCAATACAAAGTCTGATTTCAAAACATGTTGAGTTACATGCAACGCCACACACGTTTGCTAGTAACCGATCAACATATCCAGAATTTGTCAGACCATCACGGGAACCAGGCCGTTGCAGCTTGCAAGAGCGAATGCGTCTCTGCTTTATTATTTTATTATAATAATTTACTGGTCAGGCCATTGCAGGATCGAATACGTCTCTAGTTCATTGTTGTTCGTAAGGCTCGATGGGTCTCTCTCTTCACGGGCCTCCGGCACGGCACCATCAGCTGGGGAGCTGAGACCTGTAGATGTCATGGCACGACGACGTCGGCAGCACGGGGCAGAGCTGCAGGGAGAAGGCGTACCACATCAGCGGCAACAGGTACTGCTCGTGGACGCACGGAGACCAGCTGTCGTCGCCGCCCAGCCCCATGTGCCTATGATCAAGATGCACCTACAAAACAAACACAAGCCGAGCCATCACTCCCCGACCCGACCACTTCGCAGCAGCTCTAAAAAAACATCGCTTTCCACCTCGATGTCGTCCCCCTTCACTAGCCTATGGACGTGCGTCGTCCTGTCCAGCTCCGCGGCACCGTAGTAGCTGGCGCTCATCTACATCGGCGAGGAGCCGCCGTAGCTCGCCGAGGAAGATGCCACATGCCGCAGAGGAGCAACACGGGAGAGGAAGATGCAAGAGGAGTGATTGCTACTGCTCCGAAGGGATCATTGCCAGATGCTTTGGCTTGGGAAGGAACTCGCCTGTGGCAGCGACCGGCTCGCTACTTGGCTGACGTGCATGCTATTGTACCGACGTGCATGCTACTGTTCAGGGGCCTGCAGTGCACCACGTGACAAGTTCAGGGGCCCAGATATGCATTTTCAAAGTTTAGGGGCCTATGTGACACACCCTTACCAGTTCAGGGGCATGCAGTACATTTAACTCTATTTTTTTCTGATTTGTTATAATAATAAAAATATTTATTTATTTCTTTTTTATTATAACTAATTATTATGTTTATATTTTATTTTATTTTTATATTTTATTCATTAAGCATATCTTTCTTTTTCCTTTTCCCTTTTGTCATTATGTTATCTATAGATTTTTTTTCTATTGTACCTTATTTAAATATTTTTTTCATGTTTAATTTATTATTTTCTATATTCGATGAGATGTTATGTTCATATTGTATAGAAGTGATTTTCTATAATGTATTTTGAGATGTTGACGTGATATATAATGTCATGTTATATGATGTTTTTTTATGTTCATTTAGTATACATGTGATGTTTACGTGTTATACATGTGATGTTCTGTGATGTTTTTATTTTCATGTGGTATACATGTGATGTTCTATGATGTATTTTGTGATGTTCACGTAGTATATATGTGATACTCTCATAGTATACATGTGATGCTCTATGTTTTTTTATGTTCACATGATACAAATGTTAATTCTATGGTGTTCATATAATATACATGTGATATTCTGTAATGTATTTTATTATGTTCTGTGACGTATTTTGTGACATTCATATAATATATATGTGATGTTTTGTGTTATATTTTGTTATGTTCACATAGCCAGGGGCGGAGCCATGATTTAAATATAGGGAGGCGGGTCATCGAATGTCCATAGAAAACTATCAAATCTTGATGTCAGTTTAAAAATTATCATTTTGATCTTGGCTTAAAAAATTATAATAAATTGTCTTTAGAGCATGTCCAGAAGTTTTGTAAAACAACTCCCATTTTGGATTTTTAGAAAAAGAAAAAAGGTGCCCTCCAACTATTCAGTAAAAGGGCTTCTTAAAAATAAAAAGTTACTAAACATCCTCTACAACATATAAGTTTCTGTAGTCAATTGAAACTCCGTATTCGCTCCCAGTAAAAATATTTTTCTGTGGAGATCGACGTAAATTGGACGCATGAGAAAGCGGTAAGAGACAAAAAAAAACTATTTAAAAGGGGTTTAGTTCGTAAAAAATAGTCTGTGATTCCCATGCAAAATCGTTTAGAAGCTATTATAGGAGACTATTGAAGAAGAACAAAATTTAAGGTTCCTATTTCTTCTGTTAACTTGCTAGATCTATTAGTTTTGCAAGTAAACTATACTAAATTCATAGAGATGCTATTAATCTTTTTATTTAGAAAAATGCTAAATGTCTAAATTGAAAATAAAAAGGTTGTTCATAGGTCAACGATACCATCATATTTACTATATTTAGACACTTAACATTAGACAATTAAGAGATTTATTTGAAAAGATATTTTAGAATTGACTAAGAAGGTTAGTTTATTTAATTTCTAGTGATATGTAATAACTAATGAGAGGTACTAATGAAAATTGTGCATGATTAGGTGGGGCCAGGCCCCTGCCCGCCCCCTTGTCTCCGCCCCTGCACATAGTATATATGTGATGTTCTAGATATATTTTTTCTGATGTTCATGATGTTCTAGTATTTTTTTGTGATGTTCACATGGCACACATGCGATGTTATATGATATATTTTTAGATCACTATACCACAGCCCACATTTAGCGTTGTGCGGTGGGTCGTTATAAGCCGTTTCAGCGACTTACGGTCGGTCGTTATAAATCTATAGCGACACTTATATCAGCCGTTGATACTGGCGACGTTATAAACTTTTACCGTCCGACCTACTTTTAACGACCGACCATCTAACGTTATGTAAAAGATATAACGACAGACTTTCTGACGCCTTTTATATACTTATAACGACACACTATCTGATGATATATATTTATAGCGACCAACTGTCCAATGCTATGCATACAAAAAAAAAATTATAGCGCACAATTGTAGTCGATTTGTGGCGACACCCCGTGGGTCGTTAAAAGTATGATACAACGACCGCCCAACGTTAAAGTCAAATAGAATTAACGACCGATAATTTGTAGTCAAAACAAGATATAATGACCGATAGTCCATTAGAAATCTTTAATGTCTAACCTTACGACGTTAAATCAACATTTTTAACAACCCCCGAGTGACATTAATTTTAGGCTATGGTGTAGTGGATGTGCATATAATTTTAAAGTTCTATGATTATTTTTTAGTATTCATATAGTATTTATGATGGTATGTGATATATTTTCCTGATTTTTATATGGTTTAATAATTCAAATATTTTTTATCTATCATAAACATTAATGTGTTGTAGTGGTAGGGGAACGAGACTATCCGCAGTGGGTACTCTAAAGGGATACTCTAAAACTTTAGAGTATGAATATATAGTAAAAACTAATGCACTGGGTACTCTAAAACGATACTTTATCCTTTCTCTTACTCTATATTTAGAGTAGTACAATGCTTACTCTACAGTGTGTAGTGGCGGGCCCCACTAGCTAAACAAAGGGAAAAAATGCTATAACTCACAGACAAAAAATCTAAATTAAATTTCGATTGCACCATTAAATTCGTCTCAATAAATTCTTCAAAACTAGATCACACATGGATATATTTAGATAAAGTGACAAGTGGGTCCCACAGTGGATAGAGTGGATAGAGGATGGATGGGTGCGGAAGAATTAAGTATAGAGGAGAGAATCTTGCTGACTAGAACGTATAGAGGATGAATATAGAGGTCCATGAGTGCGGGTAGTCTGATAACATAAACTATGGGGTCTCGGGTTCAAACCCCTACAATCTCACTATTTTTACTATTTTCTAAATGTTATTTTCTTTCCCTGGAGAAAGAAGCAGGTGGATGTAGTCTTTCGTCTCTATGCCCATGCACTCCCTACAACCACCGTATATGGTTGCAGTCCACACATGTAGTTCGGGTTCGGTCACGGTACGGAGAGTAGGGACCACATACACTCGCATGTGTTTTAACTATGGTCTGAATCAAATATTTTGATGGCAACAAAAAATTGATCCTCCAAGAAAGAAAGAAGCAAGCAGCCGAGTAAACAGAGGAATCAATGAATTCATAAAAGACATTGATGTGCTTTCTCAAGTGAACCACAGAAATATTCTGCGTCTCAAAGGATACTGCCTTCAGACACAAGTTCCATTCCTACTGTACAAATTTATACAATCTTGTGAATTAAATATTTCAGCATCAAAACAACTTCAAATAAAAAAGTTGTGAATTACAAAGTTGCATAACTTTTTTAGATCTACAGCTTTTATTTTTGTTGTTTCTCTATCCGAGATCATTCCCTACTACAACACACACTACTACAAAAAAAACTTAACTGCGACTTTTTCAAAACCCCCTCGGAGGTGCCCGCTTCCGAGGGGGTCATTTTTTATTAACCAAGGCAGTTAAAAATAACCGTCTCCTAAAATCCATTAACCGAGGCGGGCAATGTAATATAACCGTCTCGGTTAATGCCTATTAACCGAGGCGGGCATTATAATGCAACCGCCTCGGTAAATCATTAGCCGAGACAGTTATTTTATAAGGCCCGCCTCCTAAAATCTGGCCCAGCCCACTATTTCAAAGCCCAATACCAGTGTCGACTATATAAACACAATGAAACGCTAACCTACTCCCAGCCCACTCTCTCGCCGCTCTCTTTCTCCCAGGCGCCGCAGACGCAAGGCCGAGCGGCTCCCTCCTCCGGTCCCTCTCTCTCCACCACCTCCCTCTTTCTCAACCACCTTCCTCTCTCTCTCCGGTGGCGCGCGTCGGTGGCGGGGTCCTCGCCTCCACACGGCGAGATGCGGCGGTGGGGCCCTCGCCCGCTCACGGTGGCGGCGAGATGCGGCGGCGACGGTGGCCGGATGCGGTGGCCAGCGCCTCTCCCCCCTCTTTGAGTGTGTGGCGGATGCGGTGGCCGGCGCGGCGCGGGGAGGCGCGACCCTCCACTCTCTCCCCCTCTCCACTCCGGTGTGGCGCGGGGGGCGCGGCCCAGCAGCGTGGCGGCGCTGTCTGGGGGGTTGGTCCCCTGTTCCTGCGGATCCAGGGCGGCGTGGCGACGGATCCAAGGCCGAGGAGGGGCTCCACCTCCAACAGCAAGCAACGGCGGGCGGGAAAGCGCTCCACCTCCAACAGCAAGCAGCGGCGAGCAGGCTCTCTCTCACCCAGAGCATCTCCACCACCGCCCCCGGCTGGATCCGGTGTAGGGCAGCCAGATCCATGGTGGGGCCGGCCTCCAGTGGTGGATCCAGTGCCGGCGAGGCCGGATCCGGCGACGGGGAGGCGGAATCCGGTAGCGGGGATGCGGATCTGGTGGGCGAGGAGGAGGATCCAGCGGGCGGGGAGGCGCTCCACCTCCGGCGAGCAATGGCGGTGGCGGCCCGTGGATGGGCTCGGTGGGCCTATCCACGAGTTTTCCTTTTTTTTGTTTTTATTTTATTTTTTTATTTTATTAACCGAGGCGGGCACCAAACCGCCTCGGAAAATAGCCTATTTACCGTGACCTTTTGTCTGAGATGGTTTGGATGCCCGCCTCGGAAAAGATTATTGTAGTAGTGACACTCACTTATGACTATAGAGCAGATCGATTCCTTTGGTATGAACCCTATAAAATCTTGTTATACATATTTTAGCATCAAAACAACTTTAAATGAAAAAGTTTCAGCTACAAAGTTGTAGATCTCGTCGAGTAATACAACTTTGGTATAAAGTTCGTCCTCATTGGACATCATACGAGAAAGTTATAAAGTTTTTGCAGACTATCACTGTCGGGTCATGTCCCAATCTATCACTGCCAATTCAAGCAAAAACTGTTAGTGATAGGAATCGGCAGTGATGGCCCCAATATTACTGCCGCTTCAAACCATGAACCGGCAGTGATGAGCCAGTAGACACTATCACTGCTGGTTCGTATGGGCTGGTAGTGAAGGTCAGTTTTGTAGTAGTGTTGTAAGATTGTATTGCCTGTTGAACACTTGAATTTGGAGGAGCTAAGCTTTGCTCTTCTTTATTACTAGTGTTTTATGATGAGGTGTGAGTTTTTACCTAGCAAAGTTTTAATGAGGCAACCAGAACAATATAAAACAGCTCAATACTATTTGGCCCCCATGTCTTGTGTGATCATGTGACTAAGCCTGTGAATTTTGAATTTGCGATGTAAACTTGAAGTCTTGAAGATCAGGGAGGTGTAGCTTCACTAGCAGGCTATAGGCTGGCCCAGCCTGCTGTGTCTGTTGTACCTTTAGGATGGCTCGGTATATACAAAAAATAGACCAGAGTGTCATGCGTGGGCCGAGCATCAAATATGTGGGCGGACATGGCATGGCCATAATGGCCGTGCTTTTTCGGGCTGGTGGTCTTTTTGACGCTCTATTTTGCATGTGCATGTGTGTGGTTTTCGTTGACAAAGCTGAAAGCTCTGCTTTGCGGATGAGTATCGTGGACTTAGCCCTTCAACACCCGGCAAATGGTGAGTCGAAGTGAAGTGTATTTACGCGCCCATGAATTGCTGGACAAGAATCTACCAACAAAGGACATAGAAGACTACGCCTAGCTACGTCAGAAATGAATCACCGATTCTAGTAGCGGCCGGAGAGTTTATCTGAGCCGTTCTTTGGTTGTCTAGGGATTCAAAAGATGCTGTACTTTTCTTGTGTAAAGCTGACTGTGTAGATAAAATATCCAAATATGTTGTACTTTCGCATGCAAAGTGGGGACCCTGGACCGAATCTCAATGTATCTGGATGAATCTTGGACGTCGGATAAGCTCCACGGCCGCTATGGAAAGTGGATTTTTTTCTCTGCTAGCTACGTGCATAGCCACTGTTCCCACACACTGCGGGATAGGAGCAATACCCAATAATGGCATCCATGGTCAAGCTCACAGCCAATATAATGCACAAGCTTGGGTGCGTCGTTCACGTACGTACGTTGCTGTCGTCCCAAGCCGAAGACCCCGTTTTTCGCCGTGTCCTCTCTTTGCCTCGGAAGTCGTGTTGCCCGAAGACTCCATACCCCACTTGCGGCGCTTCACACGGCGGGGGTCGCCGCCGTTCATCGCGCGCGCACAGCCATGTATGTGTCACAGCCTCGCTATAAATACGCGCGCGACCTCTCTCGTATGCATGCAACAACTACTACACACCGCTTCTCTTTCTCAACTGGGGTATACCGTGTGCGTTGCCTAGCGAGTGTAGTACACACGTAGTAGCTCTCGTAAACGCAAAATGCGGTCGTCGTCGTCGCTTGTTGTCTCCCTCCTCGTCCTGCTTCTCCTCTTCGCCGCCGGTGCGCCATCGCTGGGTGTTGCCGCCGTCCCGGTTCATCAACGACAGGGGACGGCCGACGATGGGCACGGCGGCTCGGCGGCAGCGGACAGCGACTACGCGTTCTACCAGAAGGTGGGCACGTTCGCGGTGTGGGTGTACAGCCTGTGGAACGACATCAAGCCAGTGCCCAAGCTGGAGAGCGTGCTCTCGGCTTCCACGAGGCCGGCGGAGGGCAGCGCAATGGAGTACCTCCTGGTGCTGCGCGTGGCCGGGCTCGGCACGTTTCGGGCGCTCGTGTGGGGCGTGCCGGCCGAGGGATCTGAGGACTGGAAGCTCAAGTACTTCGAGCCCGTGGACGGAGCGTGATCACTGAAAGGTCCGCACGCTACATGCCTCCTGATGAGTGAGTGTGCAAGCATGACGAAACAGGACGTATGTATACAAGCAAGTATATATATGCTTCATACTTACTATTACGTGCGCGATCTGTGGAAGGATGTGTTTTGTGTTCAGTGTTCTGATGGATCTATCTATACGTAAATGGTATACATGTACTCCTATGTGTAATAATATGCCTCCTGATTATCAACGTGTATAACATAATCTATTTGATAATAAAGATACGAACCACCGACCAGAGGTGGCTAGCTAGAAAAAAGATAGATTATCGTTCCATTTTTTCTGTTAACGGTAAAACTCTATTTGCTACTGTACAATTTGCGACTTGTAGATCATTATATAACGATCGATAAAAACTGAACATCAAGTACATGTGCCCTTGATTCGCCGCATAAGAGCCGAGAAAGATGATGCATGCAGGTTGAAAATGTCGATCATCACAAATGGACTACCATATTAGTCTTAGCTTCGAGTTTTTATACTGATGTTTAAGATAAAGCCTAATATAAACCATCACTACAGGAAACAGCTAATTTGCCAGGTGTAAAATAATTTGCCGGGTGTTTTTTATCGGGCACCCGGCAAAGTCATTCTTTGCCGGGTGCCAGACCTGGCGGCACCCGGCAAAGAAAGGCCTCCGGCAAACCAGCCTTTGCCGGGTGCCAGGCACCCGGCAAATTACAGCCGTCGGTAAAAATTAGTCTTTGCCGGGTCCCGAGCACCCGGCAAAATATGGCCGCCGGCAAAGGTGGCCGGCGTGACGGCGGCCACCTGCCGTCAGCCTTTGCCGGGTGCCACGCCGTTAGGCACCCGGCAAAGATTTTTTTTATTTTTTTTTAAAAAAATTCTTTGCCGGGTGCCTCCTGAGTCGGCACCCGGCAAAGGCTTCTTTGCCGGGGGCCAGATTTGGCACCCGGCAAATTATAATTTTTTTTTTATGTTTTTGGCCCTATTTTTTTTTCTAGGGCCTTGGTACAGTAATTATAACTTCATATCAAAATTTGGGACATTTTTTACTTTTTATACTATATTTCTTTAATTATTTTCATTCACTTGAATTTTTTTGACTACTCTAAATTTGAACTGCAGGTACATGAAATAATGGAATTCGGTCATTCGAAAAATGATATTCATGATGTTTGGCATATGTTGACGCCGTATCCAGGAACTCGCATTAAATTACGACCATCATGTTGTCGTAACACGATGAGGTAATCGCAGGAAAAGTTTATTTAAATTATATAAAATCCAAATGAAGTCCGAAAATCACGAAACTTGTCGAGGTTTCTTGTTATTGCATTTGGAGGCCGTGGTAAAAAATTGAGAAAGTTTTGAGCAAGTTGCGACGTCGGATGCCTAAAACCCAGACATCTTCACTTGCAATAACATGTGATCACATGTGGAGATGTCTGGGTTTAGACATCCGATGTCGCAACTTGCTCAAAACTTTCTCAATTTTTTTACCACGGCCTCCACATGCAATAACAAGAAACCTCGACAAGTTTCGTGATTTTCAGACTTCGTTTAGATTTTATATAATTTAAATAAACTTTACTCGTGATTACCTTGTCATGTTACGACAAATGATGGTTGTAATTTAATGCGAGTTCCTGGATACGACGTCAACATACACCAAACATCATGAATATCATTTTTTGAATGACCGAATTCCATTATTTCATGTACCTGCGGTTTAAATTTAGAGTAGTCGGAAAAATTCAAGTAAATGAAAATAATTAAAGAAATATAGTATAAAAATTCAAAAATGTCCCAAATTTTGATATGGAGTTATAATTATTGTACCAAGGCTCCAGAAAAAAATGGGGCTAAAAACACAAAAAAAAATTATAATTTGCCGGGTGCCAAACCTGGCCCCCGGCAAAGAAGCCTTTGCCGGGTGCCAGCTCAGGAGGCACCCGGCAAAGAATTTTTTTAAAAAAATAAAAAAAATCCTTTGCCAGGTGCCAGCTAGGTAGGCACCCGTCAAAAAATTTTAAAAAAATAAAAAAATTATTTGCCGGGTGCCTCTGGGCCCGGCACCCGGCAAAGAAACGGTACAATTTAGGCCATAAACGGTATGGTACACGGTCAGTGTACACGTTACTCAGCAGCTTTGCGTGCAGTTTAGGCCATAAACGGTATGGTACACGGTCAGTCCGTGTAAACGGTCAAAAACGGTCCTACACGGACTACACGGGCAACACGGTTCGGAGCTGACACGGTTCTACACGGCGAGTGAAGCGAGTAGGAGGACGTTTAGGCGATTGGAGACATTTCGGCGGCAGAACGAAAATTTTAGACCTCGTCTCGCGCGCATCGGCCCAATAAATTGTGACTACTATAAAGCCAACCTGTTAGGGTTTGGCCTTTCTATCCCCAAAGCATTTCACAGCCGCCGCAATTTCCAAATCCCCTGCACGGCTGCACACACACCGTCCGCCGCAGCTGCTGCGCTGCGCCCGTCGCTCCTTCGGCCGCCGCCGCCGCTCCAGCGGCCGCCGCCGTCGCGGCCGCGGCTGCCCCTGTTGCTGCATTCCAAGTCTTCCTCCACCCCATTCTCCATCCAGGTCGAGCTCCTCTGCCTCTGCTGTCTACTCCAGGTTGAGCTCTTCTGCATCTCCGGCACAAACAAGTTAAGTGCTCCATGTACTCTCTTTGATTTATGCTCCAGCATGTACATACTGCGCAGTGCGTACTAGACTACTAGTACTAGAGCTCCATTCTCATCTCCAAAAATCAATTGATATATCATATATGCTCCAGCGTGTGTAGATACAGACTAGTACTAATGTTCCATTCTTTTCTTTAGAAATCAACTCATATATGCTGTGCTCTAGCATGTGCGTACTAGTAGGCCGGTGTTGTTTTGTTCTCCAGAAATAAATACTGTGTGCCTTTGTAAAGAATAGAGATTTTTGTTTAGAAAAAAGTTTAAAGAACAGAGAAAGAGATTGTGAGAATTGCTTTGTCTGCTACAGTTCAGATGCATTTGTTAAATTAAATCACTTAATTATGTTAGCTGTGGCCGTGTTATTATTTTATTATGCACTTAGGCTATTAGATCTGCCATTTAGGTTCTTAAGGCTATTAGATCTGGCATTTAGGTTCTTAATTCTGAAAGTTTGAAATATGAATATAGCAAGTACGCAGTTAGATGCTTCTTGTCACCTATTGTTCTGTGGCAATGGCTCTATTATGTACTTTACATGAATGTTCTTGTGCCCTGTGCTGTACACCTGTACTAATAATTTATAATTTGTGCTATGCTGTTTTCGCATGGTTGATGGGGATGTGAAGCCATCAATGGCTTTTCTTTATGGAGACATTCTTAAGGCTAAGAAAGAGATCAAGGTGGGCTTAGGGAATATTGACAAGGCAGGGACTCTCAATCTATACAACAATATCATAGAAATCATTGATGAGAAGATGAAGGGTAGGTTGGATAGCCCTTTGCACTTAGCTGCATACTTCTTGAATCCCTATTATAGCTACAATGATTCTTCCATCTTTGGAGATGAGGAAGTCATGGATGGGTTCTTTACAGCTCTTGAAACTTTTTATCATGGTGATTATGACAAGCAAAATCAAGTCCTCAATGAAGATCTGCACAAGTTCAAATATCAAACCGGCCACTTTGCAAAACCTGCAGCAATGGCTGGCTGTAAGGATTATAATTTCTGCCCAGGTATGCAAGTTTGTAGTTTATTTTAGATCTGAAATGTTGTATTAAATTTCTGGTTGCATGTTTAACACTGTAATATTTATACTTGATTACTTGTGTAGCCAAGTGGTGGGGAAATTATGGAACACAAGTTCCAACTCTACAAAAGATGTCTATAAGGATTCTCTCTTTGACTTCAAGTTCCTTGGACTGTGAAAGAAATTGGAGCTGTTTTGATGGGGTAATTCACTAAGTCTCCAAATCTTAAGTTGTGAACTGTGATAATTTTTGTTCTATCCAACAATTTAATACTTAAGTGCACTTGTGAATCTAAAATTTGTAGGTTCATACCAAGAAGAGAAACAGGCTCACTTGTGAGAGAGTTGAGCAACTTGTCTACGTTCGGTTCAATAACCTTCATTCAAAGAAAAGGGCTAAGGCAACAAAGAACGACAAAGTAGATCCTCTAGTAGCAGCAAATCAACCATTGCCCAAGGGTGGATGGTTGACGGTGGAGATGATGACAACTCATTTGTCATATCTGAGAACTGTGAACTGTGCTGTTAACCTGTCATTCATTCATTTGTATTCTTTATTATGTTGTAGGAGTAGGAATATATCGATTTATGATTATTTACATGTCAAAATAGTTATTTTTACAAATATAATACGAAAACGTGTAATCCGTGTAAAACCGTGTACACACCGTGTACACAGTCTAAACGCTACACGAGGCCTTGTCGACCGTGTACCGTTTACGAAAACATTATCTTTTATATGCTGTGTTTATAATTATAGAATAAAAAAATAAAAAAAATTTGAGGCTTTGCCGGGTGCCCTGGCCCTGGTCCTAGCTTTGCCGGGTGCCGGGTGCCAGGGCCAGGGCACCCGGCAAAGATTTTTTTTTATTTTTTTTTAAAAAATTCTTTACCGGGTGCCGCCCTAACAGTGCACTCGGCAAAGAAAATACTAAAAAAAATAAAAAAACTCTTTGCCGAGTGCCCAGAGGAGCGACACCCGGCAAAGAAATTATTAAAAAAAATTAAAAAAAATCTTTGTCGGGTGCCTCTAACATGACACCCGGCAAAGAAATTATAAAAGAAAATTAAAAAAAATCTTTGCCGGGTGTCTCCCGGTAGGGCAGTCGGCAAAGAAAATTTGGAAAAAAAATTAAAAATCTTTGCTGGGTGCCTCTGACATAGCACCCGGCAAAGAAATTATAAAAAAAATTAAAAAATCTTTGCCGGGTGCCTCCCGGTAGGGCACTCGGCAAAGAAAATTTGGAAGAAAAAATTAAAAAATATTTGCCGGGTGCCTCTGACATGGCACCCGGCAAACCAAAGGCTGATGGAGCTGACGTCGTGACGGCCACTTTTTTTTGCCGGGTGCTGGGTTTGCACTCGGCAAAGTCTTTGCCGGGTGCCCGATAAAAAACACCCGGCAAAGAAATCTTTGCCGACTGACTTTTTGCCGGCGGCTCTTTGCCGAGTGCTGCACCCGGCAAAGGCTTTGCCGAGTGCAAAGTAGCCTTTGCCGGGTGTTTTCGGCACCCGGCAAAGCGCCTGAATTCTGTAGTGCATGTTCCTGTGCAAACTTTGGAAACTATCGATCTAGACCACGAGCTGCGCATCCGATGGCTAAAGATGGAGGTGGGGCTTTTTTGCACTTAAACGCCCGCCCCCAACACTGCTAATCATGTTGTTTTGCAAATCACTCCTCTAATCGCAGCGCACCCAGCAAACAGGTCCGTGTTATCGCCTGGCCCGTTCGTCTTTTCCATCGGATGCAGGCGAGATCCCGCCGCCGCGTGCCCGCGACTCGCCGGCGGGCCGCCCTCCGCCTCGCCGCTCTCCGCCGCCGCCGTTCCCTACGCGTCTGGCTGCGACTCTCGCCCAGTGCAGCCAGATGGATGCCGTGCTGGTGCTCCGGGTCCTGCTCTCCGTCACGCGCCCGAGGAGCACGGCCCTCGGCAAGGTGCTGGGCTCCACGGCGGCGTACCGGAGGATGGACCAGTACGCCACGGCGTGGGCCACGCCGGGGGTGCTCGTCCTGCGCGTCGACGTGCCCATCTGCTTCGCCAACGCCAGCTACCTGCGGGAGAGAGTCTCACCGTGGTGTGCTTGGATGTTCAAGGTGGGCTCCAACTCCGGCGTCGTTGACGACATGATCCTCAGCGGAAACGGGATCAACGGCGACAACGGCATCAACAGCCTGATCCATGGTGGCGGCCTCGACGGAGACGGCATCAACGGCAACGTCACGCACGCCGGACTCCATGGCAGCGGCGGCGCAGACTCACGGCGCAACTCTTGACGAGTCTCCTCCGCCTATAGACTCACGTATAAGATGAGCATCAGACTCACGTATGACATGAACAAGCTAACGACTACATGCCGGACTCACGTAAGAACAGGAGGATACTCACGTACGAACTGATTCAGATTAGTCTGGGCGTCGTCCTGATTCGTCTTCGCGTCGGCGTCTAGCGAATCAACGTCGGCGTCTAGTGAATCCGGGAGCCAGGAGGTGGTGGCGCGCCTGCGATGTCGTCCTCGTCCTGCCCGCCTGGCCGAACAGCTCGTGGCCGCCGCCGGCGCCCAGGAAAAAACGAAACGACAAGAAACGAAACGACGCCAAACTATCGACACAGACCTGTTTGCTGGGGGGTGATTTACAAAACATGATTAGCAGTGCAAAAAAGCTCAACCTCCATCTCTAGCCATCGGATGCGCAGCCCATGGTCTAGATCGATAGTTTCCAAAGTTTGCACAGGAACATGGTTTCCACCTGATCCAGAGCTAATATTTAGAATAGTTCTATTAGCATGGCCCCCTTGGATTGCGGGGCCTTGAGGGGTCGCACGGCCTACACGTCCTTAGGGAAGCCCCTGTATGCGCCGACATTGTTTGAACATCTTGTGAGCTGTCTAGGTACGGTTACCAATTCAAATATTGATGCATGGTGTGGCATTTTGCATCATGTGGATTCACCATGCATTGATCGATATTCTGTCCGTGTTTGTATTTTCCTATGCAAGGCTTAGTACAAAGAAGACAATACATCAAAGAGGCGCACGTCAATACAATGTGCCACCAATGTCAAATTACAGATGTAGTTTGATAATATGTGTCTCTAGTATCAGTTCCTGTGAGAGGTCAGAACTAAGAAAGCTACTCATCAAGGACGTGTCACAATCTTCTCGTGACTTTGATATCAAGGCATCAGTGCATCACATCAGAGACATGTCTAAATAAGATGTATCTCCACTACTCACACCACCCACTCTGACCAACGACGACGCCCACACACAGCTAGCACACACGTGCAGCATTGCACTGCGCCACCAAGTGCACTATGGCTTCAAGGACCATGGTTACATAGCATTAGAAAGCCAAAGTGTAGTTGCTGGTCTCATCTCAACCTTGGCTCCACCATATCCATGTTCGCCCTAAGTTCACTACTTGCATCACTGCAACAGACCCAACTCCTTAGGGGAGTGTTGCGTGCTACCCAAGTTCACCTCTTGCATGCCCAATTCTAACGAATGCAAGTTGCTTCATCTAACAAATGACCAAATTTGTATGCATGTAAGTTCTTGATGGAGGATCAAGGCTTCTCATGAGCACAGTTGCTCTAGATTCTCTCAAGTGACTCTAAAAAAACTCGACCAGCGGAGGATAAGACAACCCCCAGGCATTGTGCTTAAGAAAAAGACCTTCTCACGTAGGTCGAGAAAAAAAATCCCCGAACCCCTGTCCTGACTCTTGTTAACAAAGGTGTAAAACTAGTGGGTTTTTCTTCTCAAGTAGTAAAACTTCCTTCTTCCTATCAAGTGATGATGTGCTTGTGATATCACCTTCTATTTTTCTTCTAATTAACATGCTCAGTGTTGCTTGGTGTTGGCCTTCTTGCTATAATCATTTTTGGACTCGCTTAACAAGCCTTGGGAGCTAGCTCCATTGCAACATAACACAACTCCACAGCTGCTTGTGCAAAACAAAGCTAAATTTAATCTTGCTTATGTTCAATGTTGTTTGATTTTCACCGATCAATTTTCCTTCCATATAGTGTGTTTAGTGTTTGGTGATCATGCATAACTCTATTTAGTGAATAGTTTGCATATCTATGTTCAGTGCAAAAGTGTGTTTAGTGATCAAAGTTCAATGCAAGGTTTAGTGTTACAAGGAAAATGGCACCTAGAAAGGGCCATGAAGCGATTTTGGTGATTGAATGACAACCTTATTACATGGACTAATGTTATGCCCTAGTATATAAGGTTTTAGTCCTACGGATGCAAGGATAGAGTTGGATGATGCGATGGTGAAAGGTCTTAATATGGCTAGAGGGGGTGAATAGCCTTTTAAAAACTACAAAACACTAGGCAAACTTGTTAGACAACTAATTGGCTATGAAGCTTTTTGCACTAGCTCTAACAAGTGTTGCAAGCCACCTATCCCACCAATTCTAGTTGCTATAATCTCTTAGTCAATCAATGGCTAAGTCACTAGGAGCTCTCAAAAACTAGCTACACTAAAGAGCTCAACTAGGTGAGAAGCTACACTAGCAAAGATAAGATAAGCTCTCAAAACTAATTACACTAAAAAGCTTGTTACAACTAGTTTGCGGGAATATAAATAAGAGGAATGTGATCTTTATACCACCGCGTCGAGGAATGAACCAATCACACTAAGATGAATGCCAATCACTGGGAGAAATCCAATGAATCGATCACAATGGAGACACGATTTTTCTCCTGAGGTTCACGTGCTCGTCGGCACGCTAGTCCTCGTTCTGTCGACCAACACCTCATGGTTCGACGGCTAATTGGCAATCCAAAGCCAAGCTCTCTTAGAGAGCACCGCAAGAACCTACCGCAAGTGTGGTAGCTCAATGACACGAGCAATCCACTAGAGTTGCCTTTGGCGGTCTGCCGGGGAAGGCACAAGAACCCCTCATAATCACCAGGAGGTGGCCAAGAACAATCACCAACTCTTGCCACAACTCCTCCACTGCTCCAAGTCATCTAGGTGGTGACAATCACCAAGAGAAACAAGAAATCCACAGCCACAACGATTCCCAAGTGCCACTAGATGCAATTACTCAAGCAAATACATTTGGAATCACTCAATCTCACGTTGGATTCACAACCAAGCAAGGGAGATGAGTGGGAGGGAGTATGCTCAGCTCACAAGGATGTCAAATGTTCAAATGACCAAGAGTGATCTCTAAGAGCCGGCCACCAACTATTTATAAGTGTCCCCAAAGAATAGAGTTGTTAGGCTCTTCATTGTGCCTCCTGCGTGGCGACCGAACGCACCGGTCGGATTGATCGGACGCAGCCTCAGCGTCTGGTCGCTGCGGGACAAGTCAGCAGATGGGCGCCACGGTCCTCATTCAAACCTCACTCATCCATCTTCAATGGTCAACTAGAACAGCCCTCGCATGGTAAAGTGATGATTAGACTTAGGACAGCAGAGTCCGGTCAAGTCCAGTAAGCTCCCAGAGCGCATTTTCATCAACCGAACGCATCTGGTGACTACCGACCGGACATAGCCAGCGTCTGATCAAGCCACCAAGCTGCTGCTCCATGCGCATGATTCTTAGAACTGACCACACGCTCAGCCCTGTGTCTGATGCTCACGACACCAGAGTCCGGTCGGTGTCCACCGTGACTACGCCACCTCTTCAACCCTTGCTCAAAAGTGCTAACCACCATGTGTATCACCTTGTGCACGTGTGTTAGCATGTTTTCACAAACATTTTACAAGGGTTATGTTAGCTCACACTAGGTCCTAATGTATATGCTCATATGAATTCACCTAGTGGCACTTGATAACCATTTTAACCATGAAATTCCCCTCTTCATAGTACGGCTATCGATCCTAAGTCGCTCACACCCTCTATGGTGTCTTAAGTGCAAAACAAAAATTGGTCCTATCACATATACCTTTGCCTTGAGCTCATTTTTGTTTTTCTCTTTCTTCTTTTCCAGGTTAAGCCCTTGATCATCTTGTGGTCACCACCATCATCACCATGATCCTTCTGTAGGCTTCACCACTTGGTATGGGACTTATCATTTCATGTCTACACACTTAGCACAATGATTAATCCCTAGGTTTTATCAATTATCTAAAACCAAACTAGGGCTTTCAATCTCCCCCTTTTTGGTAATTGATGACAACCCATTTACAAAGATATTATGATAAAGATCTTTTAGATCCATGTTGCTTGCCAAAGCATTTTACCATGTGTAAAGGATATGGACAAGTTTTATAAACCCAAATTTGTAGCAATTGCTCCCCCTATATATGTGCTAAGAGTTTGGATTTAAAATCTTGCATATATGCTTAGATAGAAAAGATAAGAGTCAATTTCTACCAAATGATGTAAAGAATGGACCTTTGAAGCGTGATACCAATCAAAGTTGCCAATATACATCATCCTTAGCATCATTAGTAACTAGACATTCACAAAGACTAGAAAACCCGGTGAGATCAGCATTATAAGCACGGCTCTAGTACCACTTGTGAAAACAAAAGTCTTAGTTACTTTACCTATGCATGCTAGCTTTTTTATTTCATCACTCAAACCTCCAACTAGCATACACCACACAAGCAAGGTATCGGTAAAAAAGCTAAAGCTTATGCAAGCAAACATATGTAATGCACATCCAATGCACCATACAAGTTTATGAGCTTGCTCCCCCTACTTGTGTGCTTCAAATTTTAATTGATCCCCTTTCTTTCTTTATCATGTTTCACTTCTCCCCTTCGGTCATATCTTGGAATTATTTCTCCCCCTTTGTCATTAATGACCACAAAAGGTGAACTCAAATTTTAGAAAAGTTATGTGAAACCATTATAAGTGAGGATCATTTTCTCAATTTGGTTCAATCTAGACCACTTGCAAACGATATTTAACTCGGTTTGATCCAAGGGCAAGCTTCTTCACACCTCCAAATAAGGGTTATCATGCACCATATTGAGTTAAACTCTTATAGCTCATTTTCTAGATCAAACACTAGGTTAGCAAGCCCACAAGCATGTCATATGCTACCACTAGATCATTTCAAACATACAAGCAATAGTGGTACCATACAAGCATCAAATTCATTGGATTTTCATGAATGAGCCTAAGATATGATAGGAATGACTAGATGCACTAAACAAGTCCTTAGCAAAGGATGAATGACATGCCAAACAACTTTACCTTGCTTTGCTCGAAGGAGAGGCATGTCATATAAATGGGGGTGCATCAATACATATTTGAGAAGTCAAGTATGTTTAATTCATTCCTTAGCTTATAAAACCTCTTCTCATCAAGTGGCTTAGTGAAGATATCGGCAAGTTGATCATCGACACCCACATTCTCAATTGAAATGTTCCCTTTTTGTTAGTGATCTCTAATGAAATGGTGACGGACATCTATGTGCTTTGTTCTTGAATGTTGAACCGGATTATTGGTGAGTTTCACGGCACTCTCATTATCACATAAGAATGGCACTTGTTTGAACTTGATTCCAAAATCATTCAAGGTGGCCTTCATCTAAAGAATTTGAGCACAACAACTATCGGCAGCAATGTATTCAGCTTTGACAGTTGAAAGTGCAACACTATTTTGCTTCTTTGATGACCAAGAAACAAGTGATCTTATCAATAGTTGACATGTGCCCGATGTGCTTCTTCTCTCGACTTTGTATCCTGCATAATCAAAGTCCAAATATCCAATCAATTAAAACTTTGCTCCTTTGGAATACCACAATCCAACATTTTGTGTATGCTTCAAGTACCTCAATATTTCTTTGTTGCCTTCAAATGACTTTCTCTTGGCGAGGATTGAAATCTTACACACATGCATATACTAAACATCACATCCAGCCTTGATGCGGTCACATAGAGTAAGCTTCCAATCATAGATCAATACATCTTTTGATCCACCATATTGCCACTTGTATCACTATCCAAGTTTCTATTTGTCCCCATAGGTGTGCTAATGGACTTTGCATCTTCCATTCTAAACTTCTTGAACATATCTTTGATGTACTTGCCTTGACTCACAAATATACCATTCTTCAATTGCTTAATTTGAAGACCAAGGAAGTAACTAAGCTCTTCAATCATAGACATCTCAAATTTATTTGCCATCATCTTTCCAAAGTCTTCACAAAAATCTTGATTGGTTGATCCAAATATGATATCATCAACATAAAGTTGCAACATAAATAAGTCATTTCCAATCTTCTTGGTGAAGAGAGTAGTGTCAACCTTGTCCATGATGAACCCTTTAGAGAGTAAAAAATTTCTCAACCTCTCATACCATGCTCTTGGTGTTTGCTTCAAACCATACAAAGTCTTTCTCAACTTGTAAACATGGTTCGACTTCTTTTCATCTTCAAAACCGGGTGGTTGTTCAACATACACAAGCTCATTGATGTACCCATTAAGAAATGCATTTTTCACATCCATTTAATATAGCTTGATGTTGTGGGCACAAGCATAGGCTAACAAGATCCTAATTGCTTCTAATCTTGCAACCGGGGCATATGTTTCTCCAAAGTCAAGACCTTCAACTTGAGTATATCCTTGAACCACTAATCTTGCTTTGTTCCTTACAACTATCCCATCTTGATCTTACTTGTTGTAAAAGACCCATCTAGTTCTAATCACATTGTATCCCTTAGGCCCCTCAACTAACTCCCATGCTTGATTTCTTGTGAAGTTAGTTAGCTCTTCATGCATAGCATTGACCTAATCAACATCCTTCAATGCTTCATCTATCTTCTTAGGTTCAATGGATGACACAAATGAGAAGTGTTCACAAAATGATGCTAATCTTGATCTTGTCGGTACACCTCTTGAGATATCACCAATTATTGTATCTAATGGATGATCTCTTGCAACATTGGTAGGTTGGAATACTTGAATTTGATTGCTTGCATTTGATTGATCACTAGGTTGAGATGATGTAATAGCCACTTGTTGATCTTGCACTTGAGATGACAAACTAGCTTGATTTTGATCATGAGAATCACTATCTTGCATATTTGAGTTAGAGAACACTTGATCTTTGTCATCTTCAACTTCAATCACTTCTCTAGGCCTTATGTCACCAACATCCATCTTCTTCATTGTATTTTTCAATTGAGTGCCCCTCACATCATCTAGATTTCATCTTCCTCTTAAGAGCCATTGGTTTCACCAAATTCCACATCATAAACTTCCTCAAGGGTACCACTAGCCAAATTCCAAACTCTATAAGCTTTACTAGTAGTGGAGCAACCAAGCAAGAAACCTTCATCACATTTCTTCTCAAACTTGCTCAATCTTGTGCCTTTCTTTAATATGTAGTATTTGCAACCAAATACCTGAAAGTATGCAATATTGAGCTTTCTACCATTCAAGATCTCATAGCGTGTCTTCTCTAGGAATTGATGGCAATAGAGACGGTTGCTATAGAAGCAAGTCGTGTTTATAGCTTCAGTCCAAAAAGAATGACTAACATTGTATTCACTCAACATTGATCTTGCCATGTCAATTAAAGTTCTATTCTTCCTTTCAACTAGTCCATTTGATTGTGGTGTGTACTTGGCCGAGAATTGATGTCTAATGCCATACTCATCACAAAGCTCATCAATTCTTGTATTCTTGAATTCACTTCTATTGTCACTTCTCACTTTCTTGATTGTGGTTTCAAACTCATTTTGGACTCTCTTGATTAATGTCTTAAATGTTGCAAACACATCACTCTTGTCGATAAGAAAGGCTACCCAAGTATATCTAGTGAAATCATCCACAATCACAAAGCCATACTTGTTGCCACCAATGCTTGTATAAGTTGTTGGTCCAAATAAATCCATATGCATGAGCTCAAATGCCTTTAATGTGCTCATTGCGCTCTTCTTTGATGAGTGTTGCCTACTTGCTTTCTGGCTTGACATGCACTACATAGCTTATCTTTCTCAAATGTGACATCTTTCAAGCCTCTAACTAAGTCATGCTTCACTAATTTGTTCAATTGCTTCATCCCAACATGACCAAGTCTTCTATGTCATAGCCAACCCATGCTAGATTTAGTGAGTAAACATGTTGACAATCTAGTCTCACTAGCACCAAAATCAACTAAGTATAGATTCTCATATCTAAAGCCTTTGAAGATCAAGTTAGAGCCATCTACACTTATGATCTCTACATCATCAACACCAAAGATATACTTGAAACCAAGATCATAAAGTTAAGCTACGGACGAAAGGTTGAAGTTCAAGCTCTCTACTAGTAGCACATTAGAAATACTCAAATCATTGGATATAGCAATTTTACCAAGCCCCTTAACCTTGACTTTGCTATTATCACCAAATGTGATACTTTGAACACCATCACCATCATTTGACTTGATTGAATTGAACATTCTTGAATCACCGATCATGTGTTGTGTGCACCCACTATCAAACACCCAATGCCTTTCTCCAGCTTTATAATTGACCTACAAAAGAAGATCAATTATTTTTAGGTATCCAAACTTGCTTCGATCCTTCAAGGTTAGTCACCAAGGTCTTTGGTACCCAAATGACCTTCTTCTTTGGGCCCACAATGGTGTACCAATGACAATGAACTTAGCCTTCACACCATTAGCACCCTTAACAAGCATATAACAAGAATCAAATTTAATTGAGGATACATTATGTTGCTTGTTCTTGTTGGTCTTACAATTTTGCTCTATATGCCTAACTTGCTTGCATCTATTACAAAATTGACCATTGTCCTTCACAAAGCTAACTTTGTGAGTTGTAAAGGCTGTCTTGCCTTTCTTGGGGGTATAGCCTAATCTCTCCTTGTTGAGAGAAAACCTTTAGCTACCCAAGCACTTTAGCAAGCGGGCATCTCCACCATTAGCATTGCCTATGGCACGAGTGAGCTCATTGACCTTCTTCTTGAGAGTCTCATTATTAACCATTAGTGAGATATCACAAGTGAGACCATCACTAGTAGATGAGGTAGAAGTGGAAGTGCTACAAGAAGGGTTAGTGGGAGCAACAATAATAGGACTATAAGAAGATTTATCAATAAGATCACATGTTAGTCCCACATTACAAGTCACGATCATTTGCTCCATCTTGGTCTCCTTCTCCTTAGGTTGCTCAAGTAAAGAGGAGTGAGCCTTTTCAAGCTTAGTGTGAGTAAGGCCAAGCTCCTCATGGTCTTCCTTTAAACACTCATGAGATGCTTGGAGCTCATCAAAGGATTGCTTAAGGGCTTTGAGCTCCTTTTGCAATGCTTTGCACTTCTTTCTCTTCTTTTCATAGTCAGTGCTAAGTTGCTCACATATCTCTATGAGCTCATCCTTGGAGCAGTCTTCCTCATCATTGAAAGCATCTAGGCCCCGAGAGTTGGTTTCGGCAATTGATGACAACGCATTATTACCATGACTAACGTGTGTTTTGCAGAAACTTTGGTAAGTTAGGTCATGGGAATGGAAACTGTTTTGGGCACTATGGTATTCTTGCCCCTTGATGGAAATCGTTTTCGATTTTCAAAGGATTAACGTCAAGATTAAGGACGGTTAGTTCCGGACGTCGAGGTGTTGAGTTACGTTCGGAATAGTCGTTAGGATCTTTGCCTTTTTTCCTTTGGTCGTACTATAAAGGGGGGCATGAGCGAGTAGCTTGATCTAGGTGAGTCTTTTGTTTAAGTGTGGTGCACACTTATCAAACTTAGCACTAGGTAGCTCAGGTGAAGCCTAAAGTTCAGTTGGAAGAAACTCGGTTCAAGTTACGTCGCATTTCGAAGTCGTTTGAGCCTTTTATCCTTGACCGGACGTGGTCTCGCCCTGACTGGTCAGTGCTGGCAGTCACTTCGCTTCAACTCAGTCGACCGGACGCGGTCCTCCCAAGGACCGGACGCGTTGATTGTATTGACACATGTCATAGAGGGTAAGTGTTCTGATTGGACGCGACTAGGAAACGGCCGGACGCGTCTTCAATGTGTCCGGTCCAGTTCTAGTAAGGTACTTCGTTGACCGGACGCGTCCGGTCATCACCGATCGGACTCGACCGAGCATCCGATCAAAGTACAGTAAGGTCCTTGCACGACTAGACGCATCCAGTCAGTCCTGATCGGTGTGTCCGATCACTCAGCGCTGTTGGTTTTAAATTCGACCGTTGCCATCGACCGGACACGTCCGGTCAGTTCGATCGACGCGTCCGGTCAATACGTAAAATGCTGAGTTGGCACATAACAGTTGGAATTGACTATGGGGTGTATAAATACATCCCCTCCACCTCTTGTTGAGGTCTCTTGCTCATTTGATCAGCTGATAAACACCTTTTAAGTGCAAGGAAGTGCAAGAGCTCTAGTGAGGGTTGTGATTTGAGAATCAAAGTTTGAGATCCCTCATTAGTGACTAGGGAGTAGCAAGTGTGCATCCATCTTCTCATTAGGCTTGTTGTGGTCAAGTGAGAGTTCTAGCTTGTTACTCTTGGTGATCACCATCACCTAGACGGCTTGGTGATGATTGAGAGTTTGGTGATCATCTGGCGGAGCTTGTGGATAACCCAACTCATCCTGTGAGTGGTTGTGGGCGATTCACCGCGATGGAGTGTCAAAGAATCAGCCCGTAGAGAGCACTTGATCCTTGCATGGATCAAGGGGGAGCTACACCCTTGCGCGGGTGCTCCAACGAGGACTAGTGTAGAGTGGCAACTCTCCGATACCTCAGAAAAACATCATCGTGTTCCTAACCCTTTACTTTCAAGCAATTACTTTCTCGCATTACTTTTATTGCTTGATTTACTTTCCTAGAATTGCCATGCTAGACTAGAATTAGAGCTTAGGTTGCAAAACTTTTATCGGTAGAATCATAAGGAACACTTGTAGGCACTAGGGGTGAATTATAGATTAGTAGGATTTAATTCTTGCAATAAATTTTAGAAAAGCCCAATTCACCCCCCTCTTGGGCATCTTGATCCTTTCAATTGGTATCAGAGCCGAGTTACTCCTAATTTAGGCTTTACCGCCTAGAGCAAGATGTCTAATGGGGAAGGACCACCTCCCACCTTTGAGGGAGATGATTTCCATATTGGAAAATCCGCATGGAGGCGTACTTCAAAGCCATAGATGTTGGGTGTCTTAGAGCCGCCACCGAAGGGCTTCCCGAAATTAAGGATCCCACTAACCCCATTGGTGACGAGGAGAAGTACGACTAGTGGAATGCAAAGGCAAAAAATACACTCTACCGGGGCCTTGGCAAGGATATCTTCAATCGTGTGTGTAATGCAAAAAATACTCATGAATTGTGGGAAAATCTTTGTGCTCTCCATGAGGGAACTAAGAGTGAGCGTGAGGAACGCTATCTTATTGCTTTGAAGAAGACTAATTCTTTTGAGATGCTTTCTAAGGAAAGTGATAATGACATGTACACTCGCTTGAATGTTCTTGTAGAGGATCTCAATGCTCTTGGGCTCACTCAAATGAGTCCATCGGATGTTGCAAGGAGGATCTTGAGTGTTCTTCCCATTGAGAAGTATGGTCACATTGTCACCGTGCTTCACCAAAGTGATCTCTCCACTGCAACACCGACACAAGTATTGGGAAAGATCAATGCACATGAGATGTACATGCATATCACTCCGGAAGAGGGCTCATCATCTTCCAAGAAGAAGGACTTGGCCTTCAAAGCTAGCCATGACAAAAAAAAAGAAGAAGAGCCAAACCATGATAGTGCATGAAAGCTCAAGTGAGAGTGATATTGATGATGCATCACTTGCTCTCATGGTGAGAAAGACCACTAAGATGCTAAAGAAGCTTAACAAGAGTGGCATCAAGTTTGATGGCAAGAAGAAGAAGTTCTTCACAAGTAGCAAGAGAAAGTCCATATCCGAAATGGATTGCTACAATTGTGGTGAACTTGGTCATCTAGCTCATCAATGCCCTAAGCCTCCAAAAGACAAGTACAAGAACAAGAACAAGGGCAAGAAAAATGAATCTAGTGATGAAGAAGATGAGAAGAAGAACAAGCCATACAAGAAGAAGGATGGCAAGAAGAAAGAGTTTCACAAGAAGAAGACGGGAGACAAAGCTTACATTGTTGGTGATTGGCTCACCGACATTGAATTATCATGTGAGTCCTCCGGTGACGAAAGCGACGACAAGAAAGAAAAGGTCGCCGCATTTGTGATTGGGCCATCATCATCTTCATTGACATCTTCACCGCCATTTTCACCATCATCATCCACTACTCACCTATGCCTCATGGCCAAGGGTGAACGAAAGGTACAAAATAATGAAAGTGATGATGATGATAGTGATAGTGATGATGAATATGATGCACCTTCTTATGATGAACTTGTAAAATTGCTAAACAAATATTCTAAAGTCATAAGAAAGACTAGAAATAAAAATGATGAGCTTCAAAATGAAAATGAATCTCTTTTATCTAAGCTTGAGATTACACAAAAGACTAGTGATGAGCTTAAAGATCAAAATGAAATTATGTCTTCTACTCTCAAGGAGCTCAAAACTTTTAACAAAGAGCTTACAGATGAACATGATAAACTTGAGATGAAGCATGATGAGCTCAACACTAGGCACAACTTGCTAAAAGACAAATATACTACATTGAAAATTAATTATGATAGTCTTGTTGTTGCTAATGAGCTTTCTCTTGAGACACATGATGCTACTAACCAAGTTGTTAAGATTGATATAGCAACATCATGTGATGACTTGATCATTGAGAGTATTGAGCAAGGCTCTAGTGGCAAAGGCAAGAAAGTGGTTGAGTCCGACAATCATGATGATTATGTCAAGCTCAAGAGTGAATATGAGATGCTTAGAAATGAGAACAAGAAGCTAAAAGGGTTGATGGCTCTTGAAAAGCAAACATCAAATGAATCACTCATTGAGGAGAACAAAAAGCTCAAGCAAGAGAAAGAGCATCTCAAGACCGGCTTAAGCAAGTTCACAAGAGGCCAATACTTGCAAAGTGAGCTACTCATGAACATCGTCATGAAGATGGATAGAAATGGCATTGGTTATTTGGCAAATCAAGAGAAGAAGGCTAAAGCTCAACAATAACAAAGCAAGTCAAAACCCAAGCCAAAGAGATATGTTGAGTGTGGACAAGAGGGTCATTTTGCTTATGAGTGTAAAACTCCACCACCACAACCCTTGCCCAAGCATGCTAGACCCTTTGCTTTCAATGCTCACTACATGCTAAGAAAAGACTCTAGTGGAAAGATGAAAGTCATGTTCTTGGGTCCCCCAAACAAGAATAGGCCTAAGAAAATTTAGGTTGCCAAGTCACTAGTTGAGAAAGTCAATGGTCCCTCTCAAGTTTGGGTCCCTAAACAAAAAACTTGATCTCTTGTGTGTAGGTGAACTACAAGACCGGTGGATCTCATTGGGTTATTGATAGTGGTTGCACTCAACATATGACCGATGACACTTGTATGTTCACCTCACTTGAAGAGAATGGGGAATGTCAAGAGAAGATCACATTTGGGGATAATTCAAAGAGCAAAGTCAAGGGTATAGGAAAGATTGCAATATCAAATGATCATTCTCTTTCAAATGTGCTCTATGTTGCTTCCTTGAGTTTCAATCTACTATCCATTGGGCAACTTTGTGACCTTGGCTATCAATGCTTATTCACTCCAAATGAAGTGGTAGTCTCAAAGATAGATGACAAGCAAATGATTTTCAAAGGCTTTAGATACAACAATCTCTATCTTATTGATTTCACCTCCGAAGATGCAAACTTGATGACATGCTTGTTCACCAAAACTTCACTTGGGTGGCTTTGGCATAGGAGGCTTGCTCATGTTGGAATGAACACTCTCAATAAATTATTGAAGAAAGAGTTAGTGAGAGGCTTGAAAGATGTCAAGTTTGAGAAGGACAAACCTTGTAGTGCATGTCAAGCCGGTAAACAAGTTGCAAATACTCATTCAACAAAAGCTTACATGTCAACATCAAGAGTGCTAGAGCTTCTACACATGGATTTTTTTGGTCCTACAACTTACAAGAGCTTGGGTGGAAATCTTTATTGTCTTGTGATTGTGGATGACTACTCAAGATACACTTGGACATTCTTTCTTCATGACAAATCCAAAGTGGCCAATTGCTTCAAAAAGTTTGCAAAGAGAGCTCAAAATGAATTTGAAGTCAAGATAAAGAAGATAAGAAGTGACAATGGCAAAGAGTTTGACAACACAAACATTGAAGCTTATTGTGATGAGATTGGAATCAAGCATGAAGTTTCATCAACCTACAATCCTCAACAAAATAGTGTAGTTGAGAGAGAACCGGACATTGATTACACTTGCAAGAACAATGCTAGATGAGTACAACACACCGGAAAATTTGTGGGCCGAGGCAATCAACACCGCATGCTATGCATCAAATCGTCTCTTCCTACAAAATTTTCTGGCAAGACCCCCTATGAGTTGCTAAATGGGAAGAAGCCAGACGTCTCATTCTTTCGAGTGTTTGGTTGCAAATGCTACATCTACAAGAAGCGGCAACACCTAGGGAAGTTTCAAAGATGTTGTGATATTGGTTTTTTTGTTGGTTACTCATCAAAGTCCAAAGCATATAGAGTATTTAACCATGCCACCGGTTTGGTTGAAGAAACATATGATGTGGAATTTGATGAATCTAACGGCTTCCAAGGAGCAATTGAGAATTGTGATGATGTAGGTGATGAACCATTTAGGGAGGCAATGAAGAACATGCCGGTGGGAGATATCAAGCCTAAAGATGATGAAGATGATGCACAATTGATCAATCCACCATCTTCATCATATGTGCCTCAAGATGATGACAAGAATGAGAGAGTTGAAAATAAAGACACTCATGTCTCTCATGAACAAGCCGAGGCACAAGCTCAAGATGTTGATGCTCCCCAACCCTCTCCTCAAGTGGTTGAAAGAAGACACTCACCTCTACTTCAAGCACATCCACAAGATCTCATCATAGGGAGTCCTACAAAGGGTGTAATGACTCGATCTCAAAAGCTTGCTTCTTTTGTTGAACATCACTCTTTTGTCTCTTGTCTTGAACCTAAGAATATAGAAGAAGCTCTTCAAGATCCAGATTGGGTAAATGCAATGCATGAAGAATTGAACAACTTCACCTGTAATCAAGTTTGAACACTTGAGGAGCATCCAAAAAGTGCAAGAGTCATTAGAACCAAGTGGGTGTTCTGCAACAAGAAAGATGACCAAGGCGTAGTTGTGAGGAATAAGGTAAGACTAGTTGCAAAGGGGTTCTCTCAAGTTGAAGGTCTTGATTTTGGAGAGACCTTTGCACCCGTTGCAAGACTTGAAGCCATCCGTATCCTTCTTGCATATGCATCGCATCATGAAATAAAATTATATCAAATGGATGTGAAAAGTGCTTTTTTAAATGGCTTCATAAATGAACTAGTCTATGTTGATCAACCTCCCGGGTTTGAAGACCCTAGATATCCTAATCATGTTTATAGGTTGTCCAAGGCACTATATGGGCTCAAGCAAGCCCCTAGAGCGTGGTATGAGCGCCTCTGGGACTTCCTCATTGAGAAGGGCTTCATAATTGGGAAGGTCGATACCACACTATTCACCAAGAAGTTTAATGGGGAGATCTTCATTTTTCAAGTCTATGTTGATGATATTATCTTCGGATCAAAAAATGAAGATTATTGCAAGGAATTTGGTGAATTGATATCGAAGGAGTTCGAGATGTCCATGAATGGTGAACTTACATTCTTCCTTGGTTTTCAAGTTAAGCAAATGAGAGAAGGGATTTTTATCTCTCAAGAAAAGTATACCAAGGATCTTCTCAAGAGATTTAAAATGGAGGTTTGTAAGCCAATCAAGACCCCAGTGCCATCTAATAGACATCTCGACCTAGATGAGGGAGGTAAACCGGATGATCAAACTCTCTATCGTTCTATGATTAGTAGCTTGTTATAGCTTACCGCATCTAGGCCCGATATCATGTTTAGTGTGTGCATGTGTTCTCGCTTTCAAGCGTGCCCTAAAGAACCTTACCTAAGTGTCGTAAAAAGAATCTTGAGATATCTTAAGCACACCCCAAGCATTGGTCTTTGGTATCCCAAAGGAGCTAGATTCCAACTAGTTGGCTATTCCGACTCGAATTATGCCGGTTGCAAAATTGATAGAAAAAGCACATCCGGAGGGTGCCATTTGCTTGGGAGGTCTTCAGTATCTTGGTCATCTAAAAAACAAAATAGTGTGGCTTTGTCCACCGCTGAGGCGGAATACATTGCCGCGGGGGCTTGTTGTGCACAAATCTTATACATGAAGCAAACCCTTCTAGACTATGGTGTTGTTCTTGACAAGGTGCCACTTTTATGTGATAATCAATGTGCCGTTAAAATTGCTAATAATCCGGTACAACACTCACGCACCAAGCACATTGATATCCGCCACCACTTTCTAAGAGATCATGTTGCTAAAAATGATATATCACTAGAAGGTTTAAGAAGTGAAAATCAATTAGCGGATATCTTCACTAAACCTTTGGATGAGGCTACCTTTTGTTGGTTGAGAAGTGAGCTAAATGTGCTTGATTCTAGTAACTTTAAAAAATGAGCTTGTGTTGTCTCTTGCATTGCATTGTAATATATGTCATGTTTAAATTTCCGCAATGCATCTAGGACTTGTCTAACACGGTTACGATAACCCTCCTTTGGAGGAGTGAAGAAGCCTAACCGTGGATCAAACTTGACAAGCAACCTAGTTTTACATTCTCGCTTTGCATTGCATATTTATGGTTGTTACTTTGTTGTTTCTTTTCGGTTTGGCTTTGAGCAACCTCTGTGTTCGTCCATGGATAGAGAGAGCATTTGACGCTCCCAAGGGTTTGTAAACTCTATTGCATAGCCATATGTTGCTCCTCGGGTGTTTATCGCATATTTTCGTAAAAGTAATACTAGCCTAAGGCAAAATATTTTGAAAAACTTGAGGGTTTGAGAGAGGTCACTCATATCAGGTTCCAATTGGTGTTTATTTGGGTCTTTTTGTATTGGAACTTGATTGAGAGAAGTTGCGTCGTAGATCGGAAAGAAGAAAGGCAAAAATCAGCATCGGACGCTGGACCAGATGTGACGCTGCTCAACCACTGCGTCCGGTCCTGGCTACCACCAGCGCGTCCGGTCAAGTCAAAGACAATTCTCATGGACCTCTGACCAAACACTGGACTGGACGCGACGCTGCGACCACTATGTCCGGTCCCGGACCTCACCAGCACGTTCGGTCACACGTGATGGGTTCCCGGGTGGACCTTGACCGGACTCTGTTCGCGTCCGGTCACCTCTAACCGGACGCGTCCGATCGCGCTAGGAGCTTACTGGACTCTGACCGAACGCCTCTGCAGCGTGTCCGGTCAGGCGATCAGCACGTCCGGTCACCCCGTGAAAAGCGGATCTGAGCCTCTTTTTAATCATTCATCAAATTACTTTTTTTCTCTCCTTCATCAGTGCGCCGCCACCGTTCTCCGGGACCCTAACCCTAGCCCTAGCGCCGCTCTTCGCCGTTGCAGCTGTGCCGCCGCCCGCTCTTCTCCGTGCAGCCACGCTGCCGCCCGCTTTCCTCCGTGCAGCCGCGCCGCCGCCGCTTCCTCTTCATCCGCAGCCGCCACCACCGCTCCTCCATTGCTCGGGCGCGGTTGTCCTCCACAGCTCGAGCACCGCTGCCCGCGCCCCCATTGATTCCTCCGAGCCCTAGGAACAGTGTGCCGCGTTGCCACCTCTCCATAGCACTGCTGCACCCTAACCCTAGCTTTCGCGCGACGTCACCACTCCTCTCTGGCCATCCTTCGGCGAAGGCCCTTTGCGTGACCTCATCTTCGCGAGGTTTCTACACGTCACTTTGAACTATTTTTGGATTTCCGATAAAATCCCGTCTTGTTCTAATTCCTTTTGCTTGTCTCGGCATTCCAACGCTCATCCGTCGAACCCTCGCGTGTCAAGGTCCCTTACCTTTTCATCGGAGTCTCGCTCATCTGAGGTAGCATATCGGGCTCTATTCTTTTCTTATCTCGTATGCTTGCTCTCATAAGGACTTCGCTCATCTATTAGTTAAAATATATTGCTTAATAGTAGCTCTATCTATTCTATCTCTGCAGAGAGTCTTGTCGGTGCTCTGTGTGTGGCAGTTGGTGCTATTGGTCAGATTTGAATCCGAGGCCAAGCCTATGGATATGGATTGAGGCCAAGCCTCACGAGAGTTAGCTCATCATCTTTTCAATATCAGGGTTTCTCAGTCACAGAGATTTGTCAGCATGGTTCGCTGCAAGAATGCTGGTGGTGCACCGAGTGACGGGGATGAGAATCCTCCTCATTTGATAGAGGTTGCCCGTGGCAAGCGTAAGAAGATTGCTGCCAAGAAGAGAAAGAGGACACTCACTGAGGCAGAGTTAGCACATGTAGTAGCTGATGTGGCAGATCTAGCAGAGAGAGGAGGCAGAGGTAGTGGCATTCACATTGGCGAGCGTCACTTTCACCTTGAAGGTCGACAGCTCGGTACAGAGGCTACTAAGGAGATAGAGGACCAGCCCGTAGAGCAGCCCATAGAGGAGACTAAGGAGCAGATAGTACAGACTCCACCGCGTCGTCGCTCAGGACGTACGCGCACTCAGGTGACACCTAGGCTAGAGGGTCAGCGATGTGGAGGTCGTCCACCTCCCAGAGCTCGAGGTCACCCCCCAGTCGAGCACTTTGACCTGAGGGGAGCTATAGCACGACAGGTCTAGGCTCTTTGGTTTGTCGAGGTTGGTTGGTGGTTCCCACCTCAGCGGGACCCCCGAGCCTCAGAGGGTTTCTACACACCTCTGCACGAGGATTTCTACAGAGCATATGTTGACAGTGGGATTGCCTTCAGACCTTAGAGAGTTTGTCGACTTGAGGCTCTAGTTGCAGTTGTTGGTGAGCAGCCCCGTCCACATATTTCCTTCTTACTAGGATTGTCATACTTTCTGGGAAGGACTAGAGCTTACTGCGGTACTTGGGTCAGAGAGTTCTACTCCTCACTTTGGATTGACCCTGCTCACGAGTTCATTCACTTTGCATTCCGAGGTCATGACCGTAGGTTGTACAGCACTAGGGTACTAGAGATTCTCAAGCTCCCTGCTTTAGAGACGAACATCCACAAGTTGTGCTTTGGTCAGACTTCACCACCGAGGCATCCACACAGAGGCAATATGCCACCTACAGATCTGATCAGACCTTGCTTTCGTGAGCCGTTTGGCGAGGGGTCCAGACGTACACCTGCTAGCTTGACCCCCTTGCTCGCGTGTTGGATGCTATTATGAGGCGGACACTACTTCCGAGGTTGGGATACAGAGAGAGCTTAACACGAATGCAGCTATGGGTAGTCCATCACCTCATCTCTCAGACTCTGTTTGACATTTGGGATCTGATGCTCTGTGAGATGGAGGACACTTTAGCAAAGGGCTTCAAGGGTCACCGTCAGCTACCCTATGCCCACTGGATTTGCTTTCTTATTCGGTCTGCGTGTGACCTACCTGCTAAGATTAGAGCTGAGATTTCTGACACCACTACAGCCTTCCCAGCGAATGACATTCGACAACTATGGGCGTCTATCACTAGAGAGCAGGCACCTAGACAGGGACAGCACCAGAGAGCAGAGGTACCAGAGACTGCAGCTGAGCAGGACGAGACAGTTGAGGGCCTTGCAGAGGCCGAGCTTGCAGACCTAGATGCTCAGCCAGCTGATCCAGATGAGGATGACACCACTGATAGCACTGATGAGGACTATCAACCTATTCCTCAGTACCGCTCTCCTCGGTCTCATGAACATAAGGCCGGTGGTTCAGGTTCAGCCTCTCGCTCAGACCCAACCATGGTGGCTATTCTTGAGAGGCTGACCTAGGCTCAGGAGAGGTAGGAGACTCAGCTACAGCGACAGGCTCAGGATAACGCAGCTGCTTTCACTCAAATTCAGGCTCATCAGGACGAGTTTCAGAGACAGCAGCTTGAGATACAGAGGCAGCAGGAAGCCACCCAGCAGCAGTACCTTGAGCTCCTATGACACCTTGTTACTATTGGGGTCCCTCCACCTCCGTCAGTCCTTACTCCAGTGTTACAGTCCAGTGGACTTCAGAGTCAGGGACAGCCGAGTTTTCAGTTTACCTCACCCCAGCAGCAGGTGCCTTAGACTTTTTAGTCCCCTGGTTATACTCCCATTCAGACAGGGTTCACTCCACCAGTTCAGCTCAGGCCTCACCTACTCACAGGCACTCCATTCTCCACTGACTTGAGTGCATCTTACAGCGAGTTGACTGGTCAGCCGACACCCTCGCATACCACAGTTTAGACTACTTCATGGATGTCAGCTTCAGAGATAGTGGCTCCTCTAGTGCTAGGGACCAGGACTACATAGACAGTACCTTCGTCAGTTGTCTCGACTGATCCTCCCATAGTTGGTGCTCTTCAGGCTCAGGTGACAGAGACTGTGGCTCTTGTTGCTACTACATCATCAGTTTCTGCTCCTGTGTTACAGACCCAAACTGCTTACATACCATGTGTATCTACAGAGGGTCAGCCTGATAGCTCAGAGTCAGAGGAGGACACTTCTTAGTTCATGATCACTCCACGCTCCTCGGCACCCGACACGACTGCTTCTGTTCCTCCGTTGGACCCTTAGCTTTTTGGCTCTTGATGTCAAAGGGGGGGAGAGAGTAGATTCAGGGGGAGTTTTGAGAGAGGGTTTCATTTTCTTTGTGTGCTTCACTCATGTTACATTCATGCATCATGTTTATATTCCCGCACTTGCATTTTGTGACATGTGTGCTTATGAGATATTTGAGCTATATGTGGATTATCTTGTCTCTATTATATCATGTCACTTGATTGGTTCTAGCTCATAAGGTTGTGCTTCCGTGCCTTACTCCGATTTCATATGAGCTATGTTTTTGTGTACTAATCCTTCATGTTTCATCTTATGAGTACACCCTGTTGGCTTGGAGCACATAAGCAACTCCTAACCCCTTGTGCTTATTGCTTTTTGCTTATGTGAACCAAGCATGTTCAAAAATCTCAACTCTTAAATCTACTGAATCAAGGTGTTGTCATCAATCACCAAAAAGGGGGAGATTGAAAGCATCTAGGCCCCGAGAGTTAGTTTCGGCAATTGATGACAACGCATTATTACGATGACTAATGTGTGTTTTGTAGAAACTTTGGTAAGTTAGGTCATGGGAATGGAAACTATTTTGGGCACTATGGTATTATTGCCCCTTGATGGAAATCATTTTTGGTTTTTAAAGGATTTACGTCAAGATTAAGGACGGTTAGTTCTGGACGTCGAGGTGTTGAGTTACGTTCGGAATAGTCGTTAGGATCTTCGCCTTTTTTTTCCTTTGGCCGTACTATAAAGGGGGCATGAGCGAGTAGCTTGACCTAGGTGAGTCTTTTGTTTAGGTGTGGTGCACACTTGTTAAACTTAGCACTAGGTAGCTCAGGTGAAGCCCAAAGTTTAGTTGGAAGAAACTCGGTTCAAGTTGCGTCGCGTTTCGAAGTCATTTGAGCCTTTTATCCTTGACCGGACGCGGTCTCTGCCCTGACCGGACGCGTCCGGTTGGTCCTCCCGAGGACCGGATGCGTTGATCGTGTTGACACGTGTCACAGAGGGTAAGTGTTCCGATCGGACGCGACTGGGAAACGACCAGACGCGTCTTTAGTGCGTCCGGTCCAGTTCCAGTAAGGTACTTCGCTGACCGGACGCGTCCGGTCATCACCGATCAGACTCGACCGAGCGTCCAGTCACTTAGCGTTGTTGGTTTCAAATTCGACCATTGCCATCGACCGGACGCGTCCGGTCAGTTCGACCGGCGCGTCTGGTCAGTACGTAAAATGATGAGTTGGCACAGAACGGTTGGAATTAACTGTGGGGTGTATAAATACATCCCCTCCACCTCTTGTTGAGGTCTCTTGCTCATTTGATCAGCTGAGAAACACCTTTCAAGTGCAAGGAAGTGCAAGAGCTCTAGTGAGGGTTGTGATTTGAGAATCAAAGTTTGAGATCCCTCATTAGTGACTAGGGAGTAGCAAGTGTGCATCCATCTTCTCATTAGGCTTGTTGTGGTCAAGTGAGAGTTCTAGCTTGTTACTCTTGGTGATCGCCATCACCTAGACGGCTTGGTGGTGATTAGGAGTTTGGTGATCATCCGGCGGAGCTTGTGGATGACCCAACTCATCCTATGAGCGGTTATGGGTGATTCACCGCGACGGAGTGTCAAAGAATCAGCCCATAGAGAGCACTTGATCCTTGCATAGATCAAGGGGGAGCTACACCCTTGCACAGATGCTCCAATGAGGACTAGTGGGGAGTGGCGACTCTTCGATACCTCGGGATAACATCGCCGTGTTCCTAACCCTTTACTTTCAAGCAATTACTTTCTCTCATTACTTTTGTTGCTTGATTTATTTTCCTAGAATTGTCATGCTAGACTAGGATTAGAGCTTAGGGTGTAAAACTTTTATCGGTAGAATCACAAGGAACACTTGTAGGCACTAGGGGTGAATTATAGCTTAGTAGGATTTAATTCTTGCAATAAATTTTAGAAAAGCCCAATTCACCCCCTCTTGGGCATCTTGATCCTTTCAATCATCACTCCTACAATCATCACTTCCACATTCATCATCACTTTAATCATATTTTACCTTAGTGGGCTTTGACATAAGGCTTGTTGAAGGAGTGTCAAAGAGGGATGACTTGTTGTGGATGGCGATACTTGCAAGTGCCTTCTTGATGGGCCTCTTGTCATCATCACTTGAATCATCATTGAAAGGATCAAGATGCCTAAGAGGGGGGTTGAATTGGGCTTTTCTAAAATTTTATTGCAAGAATTAAGCCCTGCTAGCCCATGATTCACCCCTAGTGCCTAAAGGTGTTCCTAGTGATTCTACCGATAAAAAGTTTTGCACCCTAGGTTCCAATTCCTATTCTAGCATGGCAATTCTAGGAATGTAAATAAGCAATGAAAGTAATGCTAGAAAGTAATTGCTTCAAAGTAAGGGGGCAAGGAACACGACGATGTTTTCCCGAGGTATCGGAGAGTCGCCACTCCCTACTAGTCCTCGTTGGAGCACCCGCGCAAGGGTATAGCTCCCCCTTGATCCATGCAAGGATCAAGTGCTTTCTATGGGCTAATTCTTTGACACTCTGTCGCGGTGAATCGCCCACAACCGCTCATAAGATGAGTTGGGTCATCCACAAGCTCCGCCGGATGATTACCAAACTTCCAATCACCACCGAGCTATCTAGGTGATGGCGATCACCAAGAGTAACAAGCAAGAACTCTCACTTGACCATGGAAAGCCTAATGAGAAGTGTGGATGCACACTTGCTACTTCCTATGCACTAATGAGGTCCTTAATCTTGGATTCTCAAATCATAATCTCCTCACTAGGCTCTTGCACTCTCTTGCACATGAAAAGTGTTTCTCAGCTGAACAAATGAGCAAGAGACTTCAAATAGATGAGTAGGGGATGTATTTATAACCCTCTCATTCAATCCCAACTATTATGTGCCAACTCAGCATTTTTTGTACTGACCGGACGCGCCGGTCGATGTGACCGGACGTGTCCGGTCGGTGGCAACGGTCGATTTTGAAATTAAGGGCGCTGAATGACCGGACGTGCAGATGAGTCCGATCAGGGGTGACCGGACGCGTCCGGTCGCTCAAAACCTTCTCTAGAAACTCTCTGTTCCTTCTTCACTGTTGACCGGACGCACCAAAGTCACGTCCGATCAGTGGCCCATCGCGTCCAGTCGCTAGTCCTGGCAGTGTTAACCGCAGATAGCGCCACCTGCGTGTCCGGTCACAGACTCACCATAATCCGGTCAGATAAGCAATTTGTTGCTACAGTCCAGTACACTAACTGGACGCGTCCGGTCAAGAAAAAGGACCGCGTCCAATCAAGCTAAAAAGTCACAAACTACTCCGGATCGCGACGCGACTTGAACGAAACTTGTTCTAAATGAACTTTGGGCTTCACCTGAGCTACCAAGTGCTAAGTTTCATCAAGTGTGCACCACACCTAAATAATTAGACTCACCTAGGTCAAGCTACCCGCTCATGCCCCCTTTATAGTATGGCCAAAGGAAAAAAAACAAAGTCCAAAACTACTCTAAATGCCTCTCCAACACCAATCGACACTTAGAACTAGTTTGTCCTTAACCTTGTTGTCAATACTTTGAAAACCGAAAATGATTTCCATTAATAGGGGCATGAAAACCATAGTGCCCAAATAATCGCTATTACCATGACCTAACTTACCAAAGTTTCTGCAAAACACACGTTAGTCATAGTAATTTGTGTTGTCAACAATCATCGAAACCCACTCTAGGGGCCTAAATGCTTTCAATCATCATCACTATCATTGTTGCAATCACTATCCCAAGTGACCACATAGCCACTTCCATTCTTCTTCTTCTTAAAGGTTATTTTCTTCTCTTTCTTTTCCTTCTTGTCCTTCTTCTTCTTCTTCTTCTCATCTTCCTCATTGTCATTCTTGTAGGGACAATTTGCCACAATGTGATCCGAGCTCTTGCACTCAAAGCATAACCTCACATGATCCTTCATGTGATCTCTTCTCTTTCTTGCACCATAGCCTCTTTTCTTCATGAATTTACCCATCTTGCACACTAGAAGAGACATGGCCTCATCATCAATGTCACTTGCATCTTCATCTTCACTTGAAGTTTCTTTCTTTGATTTGCTCTTGCTCTTGGATGAGGTGGATGCCTTGAATGCCACACTTTTTCCTTTCTTTTCTTTTTTTTGTCTTTCTTCTCTTCATCTTCATTTTCACTATCATTGTATTGGACATCAGTCATGACATCACCAAGTATCTCATTGGAAGATACACCAGTCAATCCTCCTCTAAATATGATAGTTCTCAATGTCTTGAACTTCTTTGGCAAGCACATCAAGAACTTATGAGAGATGTCCTCATCCTTTACCTTCTCACCCAAACTCTTGAGATCATTCATAATGACTTGGAGTCTATAGAACATCTTGCGAATGGACTCAAACTCGAGGTTGTTCGTCGGGAGTTTTGGTCCAGTACGAATGTTCCCAATACTTGTAGCAAAGAACTCAAGTAAAGTCTTTTCAGTCATAACTTCACTACTGGTATTGATCCTCCTTGGTTGGGTTGATTTGTGATTGAAAATTGATGAGTCACAACCGAACCTATATTACCCTGTATAAGATATAAACAAAAACAAAACAAGGGTAAGCCTGCCAAGACACAGGTACTGGTTATGATTTTTATCTGTAAGTATCTATTTGAATAATCTTTCTGATAGCCATTAAAAATTTCCTGAAGCTCCCTAGAAACAGCGCTAGAAATGCTTGTTGACATTTCTTAGCATCACTTGATTTAAGTTGTCATCTCTAACATGATACTAGAAATGTGGTTGTACTTATAATAATGACACTTACATAAACTATAGAATAAAGGTTATCCGCAAGCGTACAGATAAAATACACCTGTTATAGCATTTCACCCAGGAATGTTCCAGGTATCATTATTTATACTTTACCACTGGGAGCTTAACAAGGTTTAAAATGAAAGAATGATATGGCTAGAAAGAATATCAAATATACATACTCATGATAAATATCAAATAACCACTCTTATCTTTATAGGGGTAAGACAATAGATAAATGATAGGTATAAAATAAGATAACAATGGGTATTCCAGAATGAGAGAGAAACTCATAAATAAAGTAGAGCTAATCAGGAGTAAGTTAAGAGGTAAGAATCCTAAGTTATTTGATATTTACCAAGTCTTTTATTCACTCTAGTATATACACTATCATTTATAGCATAATCAATCCTTCATCTATGCATAAGGAACATTACTAAAGAATATCAAGAACAGAGCAATCCTTTCCTTGTAACCAGGTTCTACTTGGCCTATATTCGGGGAGTAGGCTACATAGGACTCAACAGGAATATCACACCCACGATCTACCACTTGATGTCCCGGAATATAGGGTGCATTCACAGGTAAATTTAATATAAGCACCATGCCTACATCATATCTACCACCTAATCCAATCCGGAATTGAACTAAGTGCTTTATGAACATATGCATAAAATCATTACTAATCATGAATGTATCAAATATACAACTAGAATAAACTAAGAACGAAATAAATAGAAACATAATGATATTATTGAAGTAGCACAAAGTCGAATAATGAGATTACAATATAATTACCAAATCTTCCGATGGTGATCCAGAATCCTGAGCAACACCCAACTCTTCTATATCTAGCTAGATCAAAACCCTAAACTTGAAGTAAAGCTCTAATCTCTCTCTGAAAACCCTAATTCTAATTTTGTCTTGACCTTATGATGATGGATGCCTTAGGGGGGTCTGGGTCTGGTTATATAGTCTGGTAGAATGAACCGCAGCCCTCGGATCAAACCGACTTGAATCAAGTGTCAAAGTATGACGTAGAGGTCGGTTGGATTGCATCACGCGAAGAGTAAGGCGGTTGGCCTCTGGACTAGGCTGGCCGGCCTGAGGGGGGCTGGGCGGCCTCCTCTAGTGGCCTCTCGGTCTCCGCCTCGGTCCCGTGCCTTCTCGTGCCTTCTAGAGTCTTCTGGTGTGGCATTTCGTCAATTTAATCCTTGTTTTCTTTCTCTCTGAATAATCTTAGTAGAAAATAGTAATTTACCAAAACTCATAGAAATCATCAGTAATGACCTCCTATGTTTCTATTGGTGATCATTTTCTTGCACAAAGTTGACAGTTTGTGATAGGTGATAACTACCGTCAACACGTAGCCAGTGTCTGATCAAGCCACCAAGCTGCTGCTCCACACGCGCGATGCTCAGAATTGACTGCACGCTCAGCCCTGCGTCTGGTGCTCATGACACCATAGTCTGGTCGGTGTTTCTTAGCGAGAAACACCACTACGACTACGCCACCTCTTCAACCCTTGCTCAAAAGTGTTAACCACCATGTGTATCACCTTATGCACATGTGTTAGCATGTTTTCACAAACATTTTACAAGGGTTATGTTAGCTCACACTAGGTTCTAATGCATATGCTCTTGTGAATTCACCTAGTGGCACTTGATAACCGTTTAACCGTGAAATTCCCCTCTTCATAGTACGACTATCAAACCTAAGTCACTCACACCCTCTATGGTGTCTTGAGTGCAAAACAAAAATTGGCCCTATCACATATACCTTTGCTTTGAGTCCATTTTTATTTTTCTCTTTCTTTTTTTCTAAGTTAAGCCCTTGATCATCTTGTGGTCACCACCATCATCACCATGATCCTTCTCTAGGTTTCACCACTTAGTATGGGACTTATTATTTCATGTCTACACACTTAGCACAATGATTAGTCACTAGGTTTCATCAATTATCCAAAACCAAACTAGGGCTTTCAGATGGTTTGATCATGTGATCAACACCCTAAGCAAGGATGAGGAGCTGCTATAAAGACCCTAGAAGACAAGCTAGAGTGGAAGATTGTATGAAAAGATAGAAACGATGTCTAGAGAGCACTAGAGTGCACAAATAGTAGCACCTGACTTAGGAAGAAAGAAAAAACAAAACAAGCAAGCAGATCTCCAACACCTACATCAACAAGGAAGGGAAGTAGTGAGAAAACTTGAGATCCACTCTTGAGCACTGATTTCTTTGCCAAGCCGATGGGATTCACATTTTTTACTCTTTGGGCTTCATCCCTAGCTGGCTAGACGTTGCCTATGAGCTCCCAGTCTTGTGGTGAGTACTAGGAGATTTGTATTACCCTATAGAACAACTAAAGCTGAACTTCTAGCCAGTTGAGAGAGGCAAGGTGGTGAAATAGACCCTGACTTTTGTGGTCACCTCAACAATAAGGACGTAGGCACTCTTTAGTGGTTTGGCCGAACCTTAGGATAAATTCTTGTGTCTCACGTGCTTATTGTTATTGTGATTACTTGCAATTATTGACAATTCGTTTGTTGCCATCTCTCTTCAGTTCATTTTTAAGGTTTGGTCCCGATCTACATCTTGGCGAAGTTTCTAGGTGAAGGAAGGGCACCAACACCTTCATCATATATACCTTAAGCGTGGTAATTTGGCAATAAAAAATCTGAGTTAATTTTCTGTCGCTTCAGCTCTTTGGTTCACCATTCATACACTCATTTTCTTTTGTATCTCTGGTTAAAAAAACGTTGATTATCCTTTCATGCTTGTTTTTTAAGTATGCTTCAGTTTAAGTGTATTTGTCATAATTCCATATGCCTCTTTAAATTAAGCATGATGCTTAAATTAAATAACCTTCCATAATCAAATTAGACGTCTAGTTTGATAATTGAACCAAAGTAATACTTTTATAGACATTGGTTGTCTATATAGAGTAACCTTGCTGGAAAAAATTCAAAATTAAGTGGGTAAGTCTTCGAAATTAATTCATATTGAAAATAAGTTAAGACATGTTGTACACATTCATGATGTTGCGCTACATACAAATAAGACCTCAACCTTTAAGGATGCACTGTGAGCAAATTCCAAAAGGTTTTTTACTTATCTTGATGCAATTTGCCTCATGGTTGCACCGACCTTCTAATTGACTAGCTGCCTATGCATCAAATGCATATGTTCACAGTGCACCATCTTTTTTACTTATCTTTGGGGTTTGGGCTTTAGGGATTCTTGCGCTCAATTTAGAGGGGTAACTGCAGGTTGGTTTACAAATTACAACCAAATTCAACCCAACCCAACCCATCCCTTGGTTGTACATGCGCTTTGTCCTAGGTGTTTTCACACTTAAAAGTTCCTTTAGACTGTCTAAACTATCATTATGGATTGATATTTCTCTTCAAACTCCAGAGCTAGACATCTTACCTCCTCAATCTTGAAACCGTTTAAAATATCTCTTTGCTCCAGTTAGAAGTTTTCAAGGTGATTTTGTCTTTTTAGTTTAAAAATTAGTAAATACTTGATAAGGTTTTATACCAAGAAAATTGTCTCTAAGTTAGAAAATTTCTAGAGATAGATTGAGACAAGAAAAATCAAAATAAAACATTTAGACCTCTTTAAAGTATCCCTAAAAGCTTCTAAAAATTAGATTTAGATATAGAATATAGGAAAATATTCAGAAAAGTCTAATTTTTATTTGAAACGTTGTAACCTATCTAAACATGTTTTAAAACATTCTAGAATAAAAAACATGAGATGCAATATGCCTAAAATCATTCAACATTAAATGTATGTTGCGTTCTTGCTTGTTTCATCTAATATTTTTGTTGTGAAAAGTTTTGAAGTGTGTTTAAAAATGAATTAAAAAGTATGTATTTTTTCATATTTTATAGATATGCCTTCCCATTTTTTATAGTGCTAAATCTAATTTTGGAAGTTTTTACAGATATCTTCATGAGTTCTAAATATTTTATTTAGGTATATGAAATCCTAATTTATCTCTAAATCTTTATCAATTTTTTTTAAAAAAAAACTTTCAAGAGAGATATTTTATGTCCTTCTTGATGGGGCTTTAGTCATTACAAAAATGGGAAGATAAGGAAGCAACATTTTTTTTGGCTTTGGCTTCTAGTCTGGGACATCACTATTTTTTGTTTGATTTTAACTTCATAAGTCACTTTTACATGACATGTTTGGCAAAACTTTTGATAATATAAGTCTGTTGATAAATTGAACAACCATGTCAAAGAAGACATTGGAACATTTTTGTTTTCTGCACTAAGGCTAGCGCATGGACGTCCGGCCCTAGGCCCGCGTCTGGACGTAGCTCCCGCACCCGTGCCCGCATCGCATCCCATACGCTCCGTCCCATTCCCAACCAGCGCTAGCGCCTGACATGGTGGAACCGCACCGTTGTGCCCATTCCGCATCTGCACGGCGAAACCGCGCCCCGCGCCCACATGCCTCGCTTGCTGATGCGTGCCGTGAGGCGTCTGCAGGCCTCAGGCATCGGGACGTGAACCACAACGGCATACCAACAGCAGCAGGTGGACAGCGGCCTGCAACCCAAGATCTACTTTTGAAACATTTAGATGAACCATTTGCAACATACGCCTAAAGACAGATGCAACACTTGAAACATGCGTGTATAGCTATTGCAACATGTGCAACACTAGATTAACTTTTGAAACATCCAAATGAAACATTTGAAAAAAAAAACTTCTGAAACACTTGAAACATAGACTTGCAACATGTATATATTGTTATTGCAACATATGCAACATCCCAGATTGACTTTTACAACATTCAGATGAAACACTTAAAAACATTAGTTGAAAACACATGAAACACTTCAAACAGGGCGTCACTAACAATCATAGCCTACCTAGTGGAGAACTGTAGTAACTAGCAAGCTAAGGTACATAAGGGACGTCGAGAGCTAATGGCCCAACGTGCGCAGGCATCTACTTACTGCCGCGGGTGATAACTCTTGACCAGCGGCGACCTCCTCCTGGTGGCACCGGGGTGACGGTGGCGTGGTGCTTGCCATGGCCGCAACGGGTGAGGTAGACGAGGGCGCGCCACGGTAGGGGGAAGGGCGCGTGGTGGGGGAAGGAGACGCGGCAGGACAAAGTGCGGCTGCGGATGCCCCGTGATGCCCCCTACAATGTGAGTGTGATGGGAAAGAGCACTTCTATTAGGCTGTCCGCTGCGTAGGCTCACGAAGATAGGCATCTGGATGGGGGCGGACGCCCTGTTTTCACAGGTTCATTGCTTTGACACCGGAGTACCGGACCATGCACAGGGCAGGCCTAGGTCCCTGGTTCAACCGAGCCCGGTCGCACCGCACCGCACCGCTCGAACAAAACGAGCCAGCCCTGCCCAGCCTCCCCAACCCATCCGTCTCCGGTACACCGGCGAGCGGCGACCGCCGGCACGAGCTCGCACCAGCAAACCTGATCGCGCTTCCCCCGTCTCCAAGTCCTAATCTCCCTGTTTTGGCCTCAACTCCAGTCCCCATCTCGGACGTCCCCCTACCTCCAGACCTCCTGCCGCCTGGTCGGCGAACACCCCCTCGAATTTCGCTGCTCTTCCACGGTTGCGTCTCCTTGGGTGTGGTCTGCGTAGGGCATGGCGGCCTGAGTACCGGGCAGGACACGGATGAAGGAGCGGAAGCCGGCAGCCTCCTCCCCCGCGCTGGTCCGGATCCTCGCCGTCTGCGCGTCCCAGGTGCCGCCTCCTCTCTCGGGAACCCTCCCTGCTGTATATGGTTTAATTAGCGACGACTCGTGATTCGTTGTGCTCGGTGCTCCATCCGGGTGATGCGTGGAGTGCTAGTACGACTAATCTACTGGGCCTTGGAGTGCGGACTAATCGGTGCGGGCATGGATCGATTGAACTTGTGATTTGTGGCTAGCCGTTCGTTGCTCTTTGCGGTCCGGTATTCCGGCGGTGGTAGATTTGCGGAGTTGCGTGGCTTTGGGGTCTAGTCTGTTTGGTCCTGCTGCGAACTGCATTATAGATTTACTGATTTTTCTACCCAGACTCATAAAGAGTGTTCCTAGATGTTTGCTAGTTGTTCTTCTCCATAATAGTAGTTTCCTTGTCATTCCTCTTCGGTGTCAGTCGAGCACATAGTTCGGCTAGGCGGCGAGTAGGCGGCGACTAGTCGCGACTAGGCGCTGGGCGAAGCCCGTCGCCTCGACTAGGTGGGTAGTCGCCCATCTCGGCGATAGGCGGAACTACGGGCGCGGAAGCGGCGCGAGGCTGGGTGCGGAAGCGGACGCGGACGTGCGAGCCCGCGGAAATTTGCCGCAGCGGGCCAGGGCGCGAAGCTTTCCGCGCGGAGGCGGACGCCGCGGGCACGCGCGCGCAGATGGAATCAGGCGCGAGGTCTTCCCCGCCGGCGCACCCCTCCCCGTCCCATGGTCAGTCCCCTTCCCCTCCTCCGCCGGCAGCTGCTCTCCCCTGCTCCTCTCCCCTCCCATGTTCTTCACCCCTCCCTCTCAGGCTGCTCCCCTGCTCCCGTGTCCCCTCCCCTGCTCCCCGCCTCCTCTCTGATTCCGCCTAGGAAAACGCCTAGGAGCGCCTAGGCGCGAGTACTCCCGACTAGGCGCTAGGCAATGGGTCAGCGCCTAGATTCCGCCTAGCGCCTAGCTTAACCTTGGTCGAGCATCCAATTGTCCTTCAGTTCTGATGCCGGAACCCAGTGCCAATCCAAGCACAGCTGAGGGTTGGTGCAGGGAAAATTCCCGTTCAGGTATTTCTTATTGCAGTGGCCAATGGCCAGGTGTCTTATCTTGGGAATACAGCATAGATATGTGCAATGTTAACCAATTAAGCGGCTCAATCTGAAAAATGTGAATACTGGGAAAATATTCTACCTGACAAATGGCAGTTATTTACAGGCTGGCTTTTAAGTATTGAAGCATGTTACACTTCCCTGTTTGAGTGACCGATACAGAAAATTAGTCACCTATGGTTGCATGCTTTTATGCAGAATACATGTTTTCGAAAAATCTAGTGCCATCTTGACTGGTCTTTGCTCTACTTATGTTGTGCTTGTTCTTGTTCGCTATCTACTGTAGGCAAAAGATTATGGGAGATGCATAGCAGCAAAGATTCCTGAGATTGAGCATAATATGTGTTCTAAGGAGTTTCTAGCACTCAGGGCATGCATGCAGACTGCGGTAATTTCCTGTGCCATGAACAAATATATATAGGCTCAAATTCAATCATAAAGTTAGGAGCATATACTTATGTGTCCAATTTGTATGTAAGGGGCCATTATCCTTGGCACTGGATGGCCTCGAATCCTAAATTAATCTCCTGTTGTCTATGCCCTTTAGAAATGAAGGTATATACTTAAGAACACCATACTGTTGAGGTTTGGTTCATTTGTACGAATTGTTATCCAAGAAGCACTGTCGGGGCCTCAGATGCCTCGGGACTGTGACAGACGAAGTGGCTTGGCTTGGAGATATTGCTTCATTAGGAATTTGTCCAATTAAATCTTAATGGTATAATAAAACAATTTATACACCAAGGTCAAACGGTCTTTAGTCTATATAGACCATATCTCGTGTTCTCTAATCTGTCGCCTTTACCCTTCAGTGTTGTGGTCCACTGGTTGAGTACCTTTTTTAAAGATGAAACATGTGTATTTATGTTATTCTTAGGAATGTCTGAAATATGAATTGTTTTATTGTCTACTTGTCTTTAAATTATCAACTTTGTAATTGTGCTTTCTCTTCTGTCTTGAAAGGTTAAGAACAAGGTTTGAGGCTCCATATTTATAGGAAGTTTGATACTAATCTCTTTTGGTAATCGCTGTGGATTTCAGGTGAGAATCTGAGTCCTTACTTTTAAACCAAAAGAAAATACTTGGTATTGTGGTGCTTTGTTACCATTTTTAATGTTAAAAACTGTACCATGCTGATTGCAAATCCCTTTCTATTTCCAGTCGTCTTAAAAAGTAGAACCTCATTTGCTTGGCTAAACAATCAGTAGAGCCTAAGCACGCAAGACACAAAAAATGTTGGGCAATCAGATACAAGGGGGCTTGGGCACACCTGGGGCGCTGTCTCATGCTTATGTTCAGCATCCTCCGCTGCGATGTGACATACCAGACATTCGGGGTCTGTTCTATGACGATGCAAATAAGTTCCTTATAGCTCCATCTGCTGATCGGGTATATGAGCATTTAATCAGCTGATGATTTTCTATTTGTTTCGAGAAGTATGGTTATTACTAAAGTTAACCTGTCTAATTACTGCAGATATTGTACTGGAAAACAACTCCATCTACTCCATCTGGACCTCCCAACTCTGATCCAGTTAATGAAGGACCTGTCTTGTCAGTTCGATATTCGCTGGATCATAAAGCCATTGGGATTCAACGATCCAGACATGAAATTGAGTTTAGAAATAGGGAAACAGGGGAGACTTGTAGCAAAAAGTGCAGAGCTGATTCAGAAACTATACTTGGCTTTTTCTGGACAGATTGCCCAACATGTGATGTTATACTTGTAAAAACAAGGTATGTGTAACTTGTTACAGCTACAACTTCAGGAACAGAAATTGTCTAAAAATTAATCTCATTGCCATATAGAAGGATGTAACTATAAGCTGTTTATCGGTTAGACTAATAAGCCATTCTATTAATTGTGTTCAAAATATTATCAACTTTTACCGTAAAAATATATCATCATCTTAAGTGTAATATAATGTCAAGTTCTTTCATAATTTAGTTCTATGTTAAAAGGAGGCAAGCATATTCTTAAGCTATTTATGCAAATACGTTTTTGTTGCAGCGGTCTTGATCTTTTTGCCTATGAGCCTCAGTCCCATGCTTTTCACTTGGTGGAATCAAAGAAATTCAATGTGAGCTGGTATCTTTACACACATGAAAGTAGGCTGATTCTTCTTGCTTCTGGAATGCAATGCACGATGTTTACTGGCTATCAGGTAATGGCACCCGCTTGAGACAAAATCATTGAAACCCAAGTAAAGACTTCATTTTTCCTGTTCCGGGACAAAACCCGTCTCATGCTCCCTGATGCTGTGGTTGTCCTGCCTATAAGGCAAATCCCCAGTTGAGAAAGTTTCAACTTCTATGTGAAGAGATGGATCTGTTTTTTCAGCTTGCCATTTTTCTTTCGGAGTAAATTTATATTGATTATTTGTAGAGTATAGAACAAAGAACATCTTATAGGTTGAAGGAAGCTTTCGAGTCACTGCTAACAATTTTGCTTTTGCTTGTACTCCCTCTGTTCCAAATTACAAGACATTTTGCTTCTCTAGATATATTGCTTTTACTATGCATCTAGACAATAGTGTATATCTAAGTGCGTAGCAAACGATATGTATCTTTTTTTTTTACTGAATCAGCAGGGGAGCCCCCTACCTTTTTTTTTTCCTTTTCAATTAAATAAAAGAATGAGCCGTACAGGTCTACAAGAGTGCAAAACTGAAAACAAGAGTACAAGGCAACAAGGCCCAAAAGGAAAAAGTTGTGACTTTACAAGTAACTATCTCTCCAAGCACTAAGATGAACCTGTCTACTTGCTCTGGCCTTGGTGCACACCAAGCCAAATTCTTCTTTGAACTGCCTCTTCCACAAGTGAATGTTGATTTGGCCATTGTCAAAAATCACATCATTCCTAGTGTTCCAGATTACCCAGCAGGCAGTGATAGCAATTTCTCTGAATATAGCATTGTTGAAATCAGCTCTTGCCTGTAAGATCATGTCCAGAGGTGAGAGACTTAGGTTCCAGTTTATGGGGATAGGGCCCAGCAATCTCGACTGAAGGAACATTCAAAGAAGAGATGAAAATTTGTTTCTTCACATCCCAAGTTGCATAACAAACAGTTGTAGTCGTCTAGAGCCATATTCTTTCTTCTTGAAATGTTTCTTGTATTCAATCTGTCCCTAAGAAGTAGCCAAAAAAGGAATTTATGTTTTCCAAGATTATCTGAACCCCATAACCATTTGAACAGAGGAGATGATTCAGTGTGACCAATGAGAGCCCCATATGCCTTCTTACTGCTAAATCTTGAAGAGCCCCATGTGTAACTCCAGATATCATTAACATTTTCATCCCAAGTTCTAGACTGCATGAAAGTTTGGATCTCATCAAGTTGGGCTGCAGCCTGTTGGGATAATGGCAAGCTGAATAATCTGTCATCCCCTTGTTCTATGAAGAATCTGATGGAACATTTTGGTTTCCTTGTTAAGGAGAACAATTGAGGGTACTTATCTTTCAGTGCTTGTCCTGCCCATTTATCAGACCAAAATAAAATTGACTCACCATTATTTGGATAGCATACAGCTAGTTTTGGTATTTGTCAAACAACTTCAGGTTCTCCTTCCACCAAAAAGACCCAACTGGGCTTCTAGCCTGTGGTGGTGTTTGTTTGTTGGAGTAGAATCTGGACCAAGTAAGAGAGACCCATGGTATGTCACACAACAACAACAACAACAACAACAACAACAACAACAACAACAACAACAACATAGCCTTTTGTCCCAAACAAGTTGGGGTAGACTAGAGATGAAACCCATAAGAGACGAGAAACAGGGAGACACATAAAGGGCACAAGACAGATAGAGGTCACGGTTCAGGCACGTTGATTGCCAATCTCCAAGCGCTCCTGTCCATAGCTAAATCCTTGGAGATATTCCACTTCTTAAGGTCTCTCTTAACGGACTCGTCCCAAGTCAGTTTAGGTCGACCTCTACCGCTCTTTACATTATTGGCCCGCCTTAGAACCCCACTACGCACCGGCGTCTCAGGAGGCCTCCGTTGGACATGTTCAAACCATCTCAACCGATGTTGAATCAATTTCTCCTCAATTGGTGCCACACCAACCCTATCCCGAATATCGTCGTTCCGGACTCTATCCCTCCTTGTGTGCCCACAAAACCAACGCAACATACACATCTCTGCTACACTTAAATGCTGGACATGTCGCCTTTTTGTAGGCCAACACTCAACACCGTATAACATCGCCAGGCGAATCGCCGTCCTATAAAACTTACCTTTCAGCTTCTGAGGCACCCTTTTGTCACCCATGGTATGTCAACCCTGTTAAAAAATTTATCATGTACTTCAGGAGTAGGGCATTATTTTGGCTTTGGATGTCAATTATGCCCAATCCTCCTTGGTCCTTTGGTTTGCAGGCAACCTCCCATGCAGCTAAACATTTTCCCTTTCTGTTAATATCACCTTTGCTCCACAGACAGTGTTTCCTGATCACTTGGGGAGGGATTTTGAGGCTACACATGTAAAAGGTTGGGAGGGCTGAGAGCACTGAGTTAACCATTATCAATCTTCCATTGTATGACAAATGCTTGCTGATGCCTGATAACCTTCTCTCAATTCTTGTCAGAAGAGGGGTGAATTCAATGAGGGTGGGTTTAGTAGTACCAAGGGGCAAGCCCAAATAGGTAAAAGGCATACTACCCACCTGGCATCCAAAAGTATTGGCAAGATGTGTAGCTCTGTCGTTACTCATGTTAATAGTTACCAAAAAGGATTTGGCAAAGTTGACATGCAGCCCTGAAGAATCAGAGAAGGATCTGAGCAGGCCTTTTGAGATTAAAAAGGTTTCTTGCATCTCCTGGAAGAATGAGTAATGTGTCATCAGCATATTGTACAATGGGGTAATCATCTTGGAAGGAATCACTAATTGGATGTTTGAGAACCCCACTGTGCCAGGCCTTGTTCACCACTGTTTGGAGTAGAGCAGCATCAAGTACAAACAGAAGAGGGGAGAGGGGGTCTCCCTGTTTTACACCCGTCTTACAAGTGAAAGGCTTCCCAGGGATACCATTAAGCAACACAGAAGATGAACCACTGCTAAGAAGGTTATTGATCCACTGAACCCACTTCTCTGAAAATCCCTTGTGCCTAAGAACCTGCAGGATCACCTGATGTTCTAATTTGTCAAAAGCCTTTTCAAAATCAAGCTTCAGTATGACTACTTCCTTTCTAGACTGATGGCACAAGTGTAGAAATTGAAATGACCATGCCAAACAATCTTGAATGGTTCTCCCCTTAATGAAACCATACTGATTGGTATGTACAAGTTGTAGAATAACTTTCTGGAGTCTCATGGAGAGCAGCTGATTGGTGATGCATTTAAGAGAGTAATTCAACAGTGAAACCATACTGATTGGTGATGCATTTAAGAGAGTAATTCAACAGTGAAATAGGCCTATAGTCATCAACAGATTGGGGATTTTCCTTTTCAGGGATTAGGGCAATAATGGATGAATTGATGCTCTTCAGGTCTATGTTGTGATGACAAAAGTCTTCTGAATAATTTGATAAAATCATCTTTAACAATATTCCAACTTTTCTTTATAAACAGTCCATTGAATCCATCAGGGCCTGGTGCATGGCTATTTGGCAAACTTTTAATCACTGTGTCAATCTCTTCTTGACTGAAATCAGCATCCAAACCACTCAAATCATGTAATGTCAATAAGTCACTTAGGTTGTAAGCCATGAAGGGAGATTCACTGATTCCAAGTCTGTTTTTAAAAGCTGTCCATAGGAGGTTGGCTTTCTGCTCATGTTCAGTGATAATAGTGCCATCAGCATTGACTAGGGAAACAATGAATTTTTTTTATGGGAAATAGTTGCCAGTGTGGAAAAAATGTGTGTTTTCATCACCAAGCTTTACCCATCTTATGGTGTTTCTCTGTTTCCAAGCCAAAACGTCTTATAGCTTGGAATGGAGGGAGTATGTTCTAGGTAAAATATAGGTGAAAGCAAATGCATATATGCGACTAAGGTTGTAGATCTTGTCACAAATTCATGAGAGGCACATTGACTCAATATACTATTTGCCCACTGTCCCTATTTTTTAAACTCAATCTTGTGCTGAGTCTTTTGTGCATACAAAACTTTGAACCTGTCAAACATTTCGTACAACAATCATATTTGCAGGTGTGACTTGTTTTTCTTGCTTTTCTTTTGAGTCCTGACATTTATTCAGATTGAATACATAATTGCAGCAAGAGTATTTCTCGAGTTACCTTTATTCAAGTATTTAAGATCTGAGCAGAAACTTTGTTTTTGTTGTGTGCTGAGGTTTTAAACTTTCCTTTCAGTTTTCTGCTGGTGGGATTGTCAAAATACCAAAGTTTGAGATGATGATGTCTAAAAGTGAAGCAAACAACAAGCCTGTTCTAGCTGCAGATGATGTTCACATTGTAACAGTGTATGCTCTCTCACTCCTGCTCATCTCTTTTGGAGCAACATTTGCACTGATTTTTTCTCAAACTTGACAGCTATGGTAGGATTTATTGCTTGCAGCTTGACAGAGTTAGTATGTCATTGAATCTATATCGCTTTTACCGTGATGCTGTTGTACAGCAGGTTTGAACTACAAGTTAATTTTCCCTTCTTCCTTTTTTACAAGCAATGTTTGTCTCCTAACTCATAACTTTAATTACAGTGTACTCTGCCAACATACTCAAGCAGAATTGCAGTTAGTGCCGTTGACAACATAATTATGGTTCACCAAATAGATGCAAAAGTAGTCATACTTTACGATGTGTCCCTGGATTCTTATGCCCCAGTTTCTGCACCACTTCCGCTGCTAGTGAGAGGGCTGCTCATCAATAGTAGACAAGTATCTCAGACTGCAGATAGCCAGTCTAGTGCTTATGGTGGAACCATCTATGGAGAAGGTTGGAACTTTCTCATTCCGGACCTCATCTGCGATGCTGAGAATGGGCTCCTATGGAAGCTCCATTTAGACCTGGAGGTAAGAAGTTGCTGATGGTCAATTTTTTGTATCACTCCTTTTTCATTGTGAATACATTTTTGCTCTAACATGCTTATCTTGAATTACAGGCTATTGCTGCTAGTAGCTCTGATGCTCCTTCAATTTTGGAATTCCTTCAGAGACGAAAGTCTGACCCAAGCATGGTAATTTTATTTTACTACTTTGCAGATAAGCAAATTTGGTGTTCAATTTTGCCAACTATCACCATTATGGTACCAATTCCTGTTCATTGTTATGAATCAGGTTAAGACTCTATGCCTTGCTATAGTTCGGACAATCATTCTGGAAAGGAGGTCAGTGCCCACAGTTGCTAAGGCAATGGATGCTGTTCTTGATTCCTACACGCGTTTGATGAAAATGGGAGGGGCTTTTCCTGGGGTTAGGCGAACACATGAGCAAAATCAGCAGTCAGGTAGTCAGCCTAATGAGGGCTCCCATGTGGTTTCTCAGGAACCTAGTCCTGGAACAACAGTTAGTCCTGCTGTGAACCCAGACCAGGCAAGTGGGGCTGTGAATATATCTGAACAGCCAAATTCAGGAGTTGAGCATGCAATAGACAGGGGATTACTAAATATAAATATATCTTCTGATTCTGCGGGCAATACATCTGATGCTGTCGACAAAAGACAGCAAGCTGTAGGCGAAGCTAGCCGACCATTGTCTTCAGGCACATTGACTCAACATGGACAACATGCTGGAACCGTGGCAATTTCTCCAACTGAGATGTTCCAGTCTGTCTTTACACTTGTTGAAGATGAAATGATGGGTGATCCTGCATATCTTATTGCTGTCATCATGGAGTTTCTACGGAGGTATTTTTTGTTGACTTAGTATCTTAAATTGTTGAGGATTTGCCAATATTCCAGTTCATGGTACATTTGCTGTTTATTGAGCACTTTGTTTTCTGCATATATTTGCTGTTTATTTAGCATACTGGGGTGTGCTGTTAGCAAAGAACAATGAATCTGGCCATATCACTGCCACAATTGGCATGTTGCTTCCATGCAATGACCATTCGCTCCATTTTATGAGGCCAACATGATGACAATGGGTGTTTCCTGTGCAATCATCTTACATCATCCATTTTTCTCTGTTATGGTGTATGCTTTGTTTTGTGTGTAGTGGATGTTGTCTATCTGCTCTCAGGACAAAACAGGATGAGAACAAAAGGTACTATGTTGTCTTATTTGCAGTGTCTCAAAGGCTGGGCTCAAGGCTCCTCACAGCCTTTATGTGATGATGGCAACACTACTAGCTCGTAGCAACCGTTATGCTGAAATAGCATTGTTTGTGTCAAACAAGGTCAGTTTATTGTTCTTACTCAATGTTAATGACGATTATGTTGTTCGCTAGGTTGTGTGTTTTGGATTGCGAGTGGTTCTGAAGTACTAACGTAGCACTTAGCTTGTGCCTTGTAGTTTTTCTAATGGTTCTGACCATTATTTAGAGTTACTTTGCATGTACATTAGACTACAGCAGTGTGTCAACTTGTCTTCTAATCCATTTATTTTGTCCAAATGAGGCTATTGTTTTGCCATGTCATATAGTTTGCATTTGTCTTTTCCCCCTCAAATAACAAGTACATTTTCTGTAGAATCAGGCCTCTTTGCGTGTTTTCTGATTGAGCCCTATGGAATTGGATATGGCCAATCACATTTTGCTAATTTGAATTATTAGGCTGTTGCTTTAAGTTTTATCCTTGTATGTACTACCACTTGTAATTAAACAAAAGTTGTGGTTGATATTCCGGTTGACTAGTGATGTTGATGTTGTTTATTTATCATATAAAACACTCCGAAACATGCTGCCTTCATTTTGGCTATCGACCACTTCCTGCAGATCCTTGAGCCGTGTAAAGAACTGGCAATGCAACTCATGGAGCTGGGTCTGCAGCACCCGCCAACAAGGAAGCTGGGCATGGACATGCTGAGGGAGCGAGGCCTGCATCACGACTACGTGACTGCGATGCTGCAAGATGGGTACTACTTGGAGGCCTTGCGCTATGCCAGAAAATACAAGGTCCTTGGCTTTGCTTTGATCTGCTCTTTTTCCCCTTTCCCCTGGCAACTATTACGGTTTGGTGCATCCGATCACTGACACTGACGCGAGGATTGGCCCAGGTGATCACCGTGCAGCCTGCCCTGTTCCTTGAGAAAGCCGTGGCGAAGAACAGCGCTCACAACCTGGCTGCCGTGCTGAGCTTCTTCTGCGAGTTCACTCCGAGCTTCAAGACCACATCGGACTTCGGCAGATACCGGCATATCCTGTCTGAAATGGTTTGAGCAGCTTACTGTTGTGCAATCTTGTTGCCCCGAAATGACTTAGCAGTTAGCACGTTCTCTGTAGCAAGCAACGTCGCCTCGGAGGATATTTTTATTTAATTCTTTTGGTCGCTCTTGCAGAAATAAGACATAAGTAGTAGTACTAGTATTGTATAAATAAAAAACGTTTATTACCGAGGAAGAAAGTCTGGTTTAAAGCTAATCTGATCGCTTCGTGTTCTCGCTCACCGAACGTGCAGCTAGCCATCTCGTCACAACGACCGCTTTGCACTTGGTCTGGAACTCGAGCAGCCCCCTGCTTTCAGTTATCTCCAGCCCTCTTTGGAGGTGGCGTGCTCGTCGCGGGGCTCGTAACATGCGAAGTCCACGAGGTACAGTCACGGGCGCTTGGAAACACACGGTGAGCAGCAGCACCGCCGCAGCGAGCCAAGCGATGCAGGTGAGCAGATCGAGCGAGTATGCCAGCGTCGAGCGGGAGCGCAGGCTGAGGCCGACATACTTTGAGGCTGACGCTGCGCTGAAGTCCGGCAGCCGACGTCGGTTGTTGAAGACGAAGACTCAGGCCAGTTTGGCAGTGAGACGCTCGCACTCCATGACCGCTGTCGTTGACGCATTGGTTTCTGACGGGGGCCGTAAATTTGGTGATTCATTTCCAACTTCTGTTGGAGCCGGATTTTAGTCTAAAATTGTCATGCTTAGTTTCACCGAAGGTTTTGGATAACTTAGAGTAGTTGTTTTTATAAAAAAAATATTATCCATGCTTAATAATCTACTAAGCATCATAGATGCTACCTCCGTTTTTGTTTACTTGTCACCGAACTTTTATTGTAGCAATTTTGATCATACGTTTTTTTTCTGCAAAAGATATTTAGATACATCAAGTTTTCACGTATATGATTCTTTATTGAACATACTTCATAAGTGTTATATACATTGAAGTATCTAAAATTTTTTAGAAGAAAAAACAGATGGTCAAATTTGCTATAGTAAAAGGTTGGTGAGTAAACAAAAACGGAGGGAAGTATCTAGTACTGTGACTTGACATGAACACTTTTTATTGGATATACTTTACTATATCGTTAAGTCTAAGTTACTATAGTATTTCCTTAGTACATTGTCTTGTTGATATTGTGGGTGCGAGTAGTTAGACCAGACGTCTAGACGCCCCTATAATTAATTAAATAGTGCTTGAAAACAGATAATGCAATGCAAGCAGCAGAAGCCACCGTCCGCAAATTTCAACACCACCACATACAGAAAAACACATCTACATCAAGCTGACATGAAAAGAAGAGATTAGAGAAAGCTAGGCAGAGAAGAAGCCGTCGGCGGCGGCCAGCCCCACAGCCCCCGCTATCTCCGTCCCCGGCACCGGCACCGACACCGGCATGCCCACCCCAGCCCCAGGTCCAGATGCCATCGCCCAAGCGCTCTGCTTCCTCGTATCGGAGTCGGAGGCGAAAGCGCAAGCAGGGCAGCAGGCATCGCCACCGGGCGGTTCTGGGCTCCTCCGCCTCAGTGCTGCTGCCCTCTTTGTCCCACGCTCGAACTCCTCAACCACCAGCAGCGCTATGTCCGCCATTGCAAGCTCACGAGTCACGACTCACGACAACCTTCCTCTTCCTCTCCTCTGCTCTCAGGCTCCGGTGAGTCGCAGCTTGCCGTTGCGCTGGTCTTTTATATCACTGCTTACCTGCCGGCTGAGCTTGGATAAGCCTGCCACATGCGCGCGGACGGGACCCAAACGCCTGCCGCCGATGAGTTAAACCATTGACATCTGGCGGCGGGGAGAGTGCGACGTGTCATGCTATCCGTGGCCCTCTTTTTTAAGCTGGCGGCCACTTCGTCAATTTTTTCAAATATATAATATTATTATTTTATATGAAAAATTGTAAAAGTATGCGTGGAAATAGAAAAATTGTAAAACTAATAAGCAGTCCATCACTAAATATTATAAGATGTTTTGGTTTTTTTAATACATAACTTATTATACACTATGTCTAGATTAATAGTGGGCCTATTTGCTAAAGCTAGTACACAGCTAGTTGTGGCTTGCTGCTTCTTCTACAGTAAACAATGAGAAAATTCTAGCTGCTGAGCAATGCTGTTTTGAAAAGCAGCCAAACAAGCCTAGTAAAAGCAGTATACCTAAAAAGGCCAAAGGTCTTATAATTAAAATTGGGGGAAGTGTGACATTGGACACAGCTATAAAAATATGATGAAAAAGGATTACTTCTTCAAAGTTTGGGGAACGCTAGAAATGATAACCGTACTGTTCTTTGCTTTTATTTTTTGACCAAATGATATTAGGATTGATATTTCAGCGGATTTGATTATATTTGTTGCTTAACTTATGCAATAATACCCTGATTCTCTTGGTTACAAGAGAAGATTGATTCTTTCATTTAAAAAGATACTGTGAAAGAGATTCACATTTATAAATAGTGGCATTGTTAGGATTTAAATTTTTAGATTGGCAAATGAGAGATGTGGTATTGATAGGATTTAATTTTTTAGGTGACAGGTGTGACATATAGAAAAAATTTCCTATTACTTTTATTCATGAACACTAGAATTTAAATCATTAATCTTATCTAGATTAATGTAAGCTTTATATTTCTTTTGTAAAATCTAAAATGTATTAAAGAGCTCTTAACTCAATACTATATTATATAATACCTAAATAATTATTAATATATGTGATGAATGAAAGTGAATTTCTCACACTCATAGACCATACGGTGCACCAGGGATATGTGTTTTTATATATTAATAGAAGAATGTTCCGCGTGTTGCGGCAGGAATCGTAGGTGGAATTATAATATTTTATATTTACTTATATCAATGGATAAATATCATAATACATATTAGATAATTTTTGGCACTTTGAAATGGACAACTAAATATATGTTAGTAAAGGATGTGGTTTGCCGATGTGAATAGCTTTAGTGAAGACATAATTACATGTTTTAGTGGGATGTGCTCGTGGATGATGACATTGATACTTTGCATGACGAGATAGAATGCTAGTAGGGATAAAAAAATATAAGGTATATATGCCGATGTCTACAATAAAATGAGAAAAGCAATCGTTGATTTTCTAATGTGTATCATTTTCCTATAAACATATTTAACATTCATTTTTTTTAAAAAATAATGTCATAAGGAGCAACTACATTACGTGTTTACTAGTTACTAGGTATGAGTATGTTGTATTGTAACCATAAACATGTGTGTGCATGTCTATTGGTTCATAATACATTGAAAATAGTCTTCTACTATTTTTTTAGAACAAATCCTCTACTAAATCTCAGGCTTGTCTCAGTGAGGATTTCATGTCACTGTTTCAACACATCCAGATTTTAGAAACAGTGTAGAAGAGTTTCATCCCCATGAAACTCTCTCTACTCCTGTGAAACTCTTATCACCTCTCTCTTCATTAATATGGCGTCACATCAGTAAATTAATGTCCATAAAACTCTGATGAAACTCCATTGAGACTGGCTTAAAAGCGAGGCAACAACGGCACATCAAAATAGGAGTAGCTCTTCGACACTCCTTTTATTCAAATCAAAGCAAATCAAATGTTTCCACCCAAAATTCAACGGACCATTAAGGGGATCGGTCCGATGGGGGTCAACAAAGGGTTCAGATCAGCCGTGAGCCCGTGACCGTGCTCCTGCCGTTGAAAGCTCCGCTCCATTTCAAATTGGCTAAATAACTCCCTGAACGACCCTAGAACACATAATCCCTGAACTACGAAACAGTCTAATTTACCCCCTGAACTATCTAAAACCGTCTATTTTACCCTCTGGGCGGTTTTCGACAGCGGTTTTTCTACAGTGATAGTAGGTTTGCTACAGTAATAACGTTTTGTCTTTTTACTTATTTTCGCTGAATATTTAAAAAATCATAGTAAATCACAGAAAAATCATAAAATAGAAAATCTAATTTTGTTAGACTCCACATGAGTAGATCTACACAGTGAATATATAATATGGTATGCTTTAGTACAAATTTTTTGCTGTAACTTTAGTCTAAATTGGATTTTCCAATTAATCTAAAGCTACAGCAAAAACTTTGTACTAAAGCGTACCGTATTATATATTCACTGTGTAGATCTACTCATGTGGAGTCCAATAAAATTAGATTTTTTATTTTATAATTTTTCTATGATTTTCCAAATATTCAGCGAAAATAAATAAAAAAGACAAAAACCGCTATTACTGTAGCAAACAGCCGTCGAAAACCGCCCAAGGGATAGTTCGGAGGGTAAAATTAGACCATTTTATAGTTCAGGGTTATTTGTTCCAGAGTCCACAGTTCATGGGTTATTTGGACTTTTTTTTCCTTTCGAATTCTAAAAGGCCAACATTTCTAGGCCTTGTTTAGTTGTTAAAATTTTTGGCAAAATGCAACTGTAGCATTTTTGTTGTTATTTGACAATTAGTGTTCAATTATGGTTTAATTAGGCTTAAAAGATTCGTCTCGTCCATTTCGTCTAAACTGTGTAATTAGTTTTATTTTTTTATCTATATTTAATGCTTCAGGCATGCGTACACAGATTCGATGTGACGGAGAATCTACTGTTCTTTTACAAAATTTTATGATCTAAACTGGGCCCTAATCACTCCGCCGCCGCCGCCGCTTCCGCCTCTTCCCGAGTTCTCCCCAAGCCCCGTCGGAGTGGTGCTGCGTCCGGTGCACGTTCCTCAACCCTGACGACTCCGACTCCTGCGAAGTGTGCGAGGCCTCGCGCCCGGTGAAGGTCGACATCGACAGCCCCGTCGTCGTGGGCACCGCCCTCGCGTTGGCCTCACCCAAGCGGGGCCGCAGGAAGAAGGAGCGCAGTGCGTCTCCCCCACCCCAGCGGTTTGGGAGGAAGAGGGAGCGCGATGCGTCGCCGGATGTGGTCGAACTCTGCGATAGTGCGGAAAAGGGGCCCGCCGCCAAGAAAGGTTCGCTCGTTGCCCTCTCAAGTCTCAACTGCACTGGCGTGTAGGCTGTGTTTACTTCTTAAAAAAAATACTGTGCAAATAAAAGATTCCACGTCACATCACATTTGTGATACATGCATGCAATACTAAATGTAGATGAAATCAAAAACTAATTGTACAACTTGGTTGTACTTTGCGAGACGAACGTTTTGAACCTAATTAGTCAACGGTTGGACACTATTTACCAAATAAAGGCAAAACGTGCTACAATACTTTTTTTATACCTTTTCGCGGAACTAAACACACCCGTAGATAGATTGGGGTGTTTGTGTTTGCGTTGGTGAATGGTGTCGTTTTTTCACGTCCCGTTATTTGTAGATCCGTTCTTGCGCTTCTTGCGCGCTTTCAGGGCGTCCAGGATTTATGCATTTCCTTTCGGCCGTGCCATGATCCTATTGTCGAATACTGCGCTGTGCTATGTTATGTTACTTATATCTCCCTTTTATTTATGTATATATTTTTTAGTCCCATTGTTTCAGTTTGGGGTCAAATTTACAAGGTCTGTGGTACTTCTGATTCCCCTCAAATTGCTTTCAAAGTGTGTGTTGTAAAAATATCTGAATGTGTAATGTAAATGTACCCTATTTTACATGCTAACAATGAACAATGTATTGGTGGTAGAAGCACCATTGTTCTTTGTTGACAACTTGTGCTTATGGACTACTACTAGTTCTATTCACTGAAATCGGATCTTTCTTATTTGATTTGATATTTGTTTTATACAAACTTGCTCGTGTGATGCGAAATTGCAAACCACTAAAATCATTTGCAAATTCTGAGAGTGTGGGAAGTGATCAAGCCAAGCATTGGTCTGATTTGAGTCCCAATCCAAACAAAATTTCATGGAGAAAAGGAAGATTGGAACATCAGTAAATCTTTTTTATTTCACATTCTATGAGCTGAAAAGTTTCATTTTTTACTTGATCACAATAGGTGTCGTGGGAGAAAATAATGAGAATAAGTAGCTGGAGGCATAGCTTTACTTAAGGTGTGTGGCCGGTTTTTAATTACTTCTAATATTTGGGAGCAAGCCAAAACATCAAATATAAAGGAAGGAGTGTTTATCATGTAACGACGACTATTACTCACTTTGGAGCCGTTCGGCTGGAATTATAAGCCGGCTGAAAAACACTGTTGACTGATTTTTTGTGAGAGAAAAATACTATTCCGGCTGAAAAAACAAGCTGAATAAGACGGATTATAAGCCAGATGAACAAGGCCTTTGATGGACAAACACTGCAGAACAGAGGGAGTATTTAACTCGAAGCTAAAATAACTTGTAGAAGGGTTATCCAATCGAATCATTTAACTATTCCTTATTTTTTCTGTTCTATGTGTACATCGTAAACTTCAAAACTAGCTAGTTGTGATGCAAGTTCAAAGTTCAATCCATTTTTGAAGCTATTACTTTAATGCATTTTAGTTTGCTAGGGTCACATGAAAATCAAAATGTCTGTCCACAGGAAATCTTGAGATTTGTTTGGATAAGAAGACCTTCAAAATCATGACATACAATGTCTGGTTCCGGGAGGATGTGGAAGTGATAAGAAGGATGGATGCTCTTGGGGATCTTATAAAGCAGCATAGCCCAGACTTTATATGTTTCCAGGTCCACACTCTGAGCTATGAGTTATTTTCTTTTCCCATCCTTAGTGGGATCTAATATGTGGAACTGCAGGAGATTACACCATACATATATATGCTTCTGCAAAAATCTGACTGGTGGCAACAATACAACTGCTTGTTGTCACATGAGAAGGCTATTCAGATGCCGTATTACTGCATGCAGGTAATATGATTTCCATCTTCTGGATGAACGCCTTTCAGTCAATTTCTTATAACAGAACCTGTTGGAAAACTATTTGTAACATTCCCACAGAAGTTGCTAAATATGTTCTTTGACTGTTCATGTCATCGGACACATTTTTGGTTTATATGATGCCTGCAGAATATGGATGAGTGAGTTACAATAGTTTCATATTCAATATGGTCAATCCAAGCTCTTTTGCATATAGAGTTTGACTGCATGTTTCATAACTTCACATATTCAGCAAATCCTTACAAGTTACAAAGGTCTATGTTTGATTTGGATTCATATGGTATCTATAGTTGACCTTCCATGGGAAATTGGGAGGTTGGCAATGTTTATCCTTTTCTCGGAGTTCATTTATTTTTACTGATTTCTTTTGACCTCAACAATTACAGTTGAGCAAACTGCCAGTGAAGGCATCTGACTGCATCCCATTTTCGAACTCAATAATGGGAAGAGAGCTATGCACCACAAGTGTTAGCACAGGAGAGATGAAAAAGTTGATGTTAGCCACGACCCACCTAGAGAGCCCATGCCCTGCACCTCCTAAGTGGGATCAGATGTACAGCAAAGAACGTGTGGATCAGGCAAAGCAATGCCTGGAAATTCTGGGACGCTTCCCCAATGCCATACTCTGTGGGGACATGAACTGGGACGACAAGGGAGACGGCCCTTTCCCTCTGCAGGATGGGTGGACTGATGCTTGGGTTGAGCTGAAGCCTGGAGAAGATGGCTGGACCTATGACACGAAGGCCAATGGCATGCTGTCATGCAACCGCAAGCTGCAGAAGCGAATGGACCGGTTTGTGTGCAAGCTGGCAGACTTCAAGATCGACAGCATTGAGATGATCGGGAAGGAGGCAATACCGGGTGTCTCCTACTACAAGGAGAAGAAGATTCGAAAAGAGAGCCAAATGGTTGAGCTGCCTGTCTTTCCAAGCGACCACTTTGGGCTTGTTTTGACCATCACCCAGAAGGAGAATGACAGCTTCTGAACAACTGTTACAGTGATCCTGAAGCATTTACTTGCTTGCTCTTTTGCGTAATATTTAGAAATAGAGAGCAGTTCCACACTTCCATTGTTCTCATTTTAGTGATCGCCCCACGATTTTGTAAATTTGGTGGAGGCATCAGTTTGCTAGGACGTGCAAATGGTAGGTGGCTACTTGTTGATACCTGATACTTCGTTTCTCATCAATGTCTCATTGAGATGCTTTGGGTTGGCTAAAAGATATGCCCTCTCGATGGTCTTACTATTATAAATACGGAAATCACCTGACATGTTAATTACTGCCGTTAAAGAAATATATATATTGCTTTCTACTAAATTGTCAGCATCTGCGAATCCCTTGTGGCTCACATCACATGCTAAGTTTCCAGAGACAAACCATTCTTTACCGGCGCGTTTGGTTTGTGGAACCAACCCGTCCGCGAATGTTCCAAACCTACGTTCGAACCTGCAAAAATTCACCGGATGGACTCGTGCGGCCCTGAGCCCCTGACCCGCGCTGCATGGAACAACCGGTAAACCAAACACGCCACATGTACTATATGTAACCCCCCCATATAAGTGGTTGTACCTTCCACAGCAATTCACAAGACAAGATACTCAAGCCTGCTGACGACATCAACAAAAAAGACAGCTAGAAATGCACGAGCTCGTGGGAAATCTAGCATGCTCAGCTTTTATGGCTGTGTTCAGTTCCTCAAAAAAAAAATACTATGCGAAAAAAAGATTCTCCGTCACATCAAACTTGCGATACATGCATGGAGTACTAAATGTAGATGAAATCAAAAACTAATTGTACAGCTTGGTTGTACTTTGCGAGACGAACGTTTTGAACCTAATTAGTCAACGGTTGGACACTATTTACCAAATAAAGTCAAAACGTGCTATAGTACTTTTTTTAACCTCTTTTCAGGGATCTAAACACAGCCTATATTTGAATCCCCCGTACAATTGTGAGAAGATTCTAGCGGCTGTAGCTGCAGCGATGCTACTTTTAAGAGCAGCCAAACATACCTAGCAGTAAAAGTAATGTATCTATCTTCCTCTTTTTAATATAATAGGCAGCTCTCCTGTCGGTTCAGTTTCAAAAAAAAAACGTAATGTATCTAAAAAAAGCCAAACGTCTTATAATTTAAAATAGAGTGAAAATGATATTGACACAACTATAAAAGTATGATGAAACCAAGGATCACTTCAAAGTTTGTTGAACGATAGAAATGGCAAGCGTATTGGTCTTTGCTTTTTTATGGCCAAATAATATTAGGATTGTGTTGCTTAACTTATGCAATAATTAGCCTGATTCTATTGGTTACAAGAGATAAAGCCAGATTGATTCTTTCATTTAAAAAAAATACTGTGAAATAGATTCACATTTTTAAATAGTGGCATTGACACGGTTTAAATTTTTAGATGGCAAATGACAGATGTGGGATTGACAGGATTTAAATTTTTAGGTGACAGATGTGACATATAGAAAATTTTTCCTATTACTTTTATTCATGAACACTAGAACTTAAATTATTAATCTTATCTAAATTAATGTATGCTTTATATTTCTTTTGTAAAATCTAAAATGTATTAAAGAGCTCTTAACTCAGTACTATATTATATAATACCTAAATAATTATTAATATTTGTGATGAATAAAAGCGAAGTTCTCACCGTCATAGACCTTGCTGTGCACCAGGGATATGTGTTTTTTATATGCTACTAGAAGAATGCTCCGCGTGTTGATGCGGGCATGTGGACTTATACTACTTATATTTACTTATTCAACGGATAAATATTACAATACATATTAGTGGACATTTTTGGCACTTTGACATGGACAATGAAATATATATGAGTAAATGTCGCTTCGCTGAAAAGGCAGGTTGAAAAGTATTGTTCGCTGATTTGTTCTGAGAGAAAAACATATACCATGGCTGATAAGTTAAAGCGAACGGGGCGGTTTCTTGATGTGAATAGCTTGTGTCGGTACCAACAGTACGGGGTACCACAGCTATCGCCAAAACACTGACAAAAACCGAAACCAGTAGAAAAGATAGCTCGCTCGACGGGGCGCCTCGACCGCGCCCCGGCTCCGACTCGTACGAGGCCCGCTCGACGGGGCGCCTCGACCGCGCCCCGGCTCCGACTCGTACGAGGCCCGCTCGACGGGGCGCCTCGACCACGCCCCGGCTCCGACTCGTACGAGGCCCGCTCGACGGGGCGCCTCGACCACGCCCCGGCTCCGACTCGTACGAGGCCCGCTCGACGGGGCACCTCGACCGCGCCCCGGCTCCGACTCGTACGAGGCCCGCTCGACGGGGCGCCTCGACCACGCCCCGGCTCCGACTCGTACAAGGCCCGCTCGACGGGGCGCCTCGACCGCGTCCCGGCTCCTCGACGCCCTTTCTTTACCTACCCAGGACAAAAGCCATAGCATTCAATGCGGTTACCTACTACCACCGACCGACATGGCTACGGCATGGCTACAACGCGGGAACAATACCCACGTCAAGTCTCACTGTTTTACCGCCCATCCCGTGATGGGAGGTGAAAGCCGTCACTGTATCCACCCTACCGCGCACTATTCACCATCAGTCGCCCTCGAGGGAGGATAAGACAAGGTCCGTCCCCCGCGATACCGGGGATTCGGCCTTATCCATCCGACCTCGACCCAGCCTCGACCCGGCCCCAACGCTCGACTTAGCTCGAAGGACGGTATGGCCTGGCACTCTGGGTCATTTCACCCTCTTGTCCCGTACCGCGTCAGGATATCCAGGGATGGCCGGCCATCCCGAAGCCACGTCGCTACAGTCAACTCAACAGGAATCGACGCCTCAAGCCTCCCCTCGACTTGGCCACCTCTCGCCCTATAAAAAGGCAGGCCAGGGCGAATCAGGAAGGGAAGGAGGACGAACAAGAAACATCACGGACAGACGAAACAACCAACCACCCAACCGAGCAACGAAAGCAAGAGATCAACATCTCAAGCAACCACCTTTCTCCTCTTTCTCTTTGAGACTTGGGCTCGACACCCTCTCTCGCCAGCTTGTAACCCCTACACGAGCACCCCGGTGCAAGGAAATACAAACCTCTCTTCCCCGCTGGACGTAGGGCCTTCTTTTGCCCGAACCAGGATAAACCCCCGTGTGTTCTCCTTGCATCACCATCCAGGAAAGAGTCACGCAGCATTTACTCGTTGGTTTAGGACCCCCTTAGTCCGAACACCGACAGTTGGCGCGCCAGGTAGGGGTTCGCTGCGTGCAAACCTCGCTTTGTCGCCGTTCTTCCTGGATGGCTAACCCCGAACGCCCGATCCCGTTGGGTACGGTGATCTGGTTTGGGAGTTTGGAGTTCATGTCGCTCGGCTCTGGCTACGACATGGTCCTACTCCCACCCAGGCACCCAACCGACGAAGATTACGAGCTCTCCCAGCCCGGGGGAGCAGTCAACCGGCACCGTCGCTCCAGGCGGTCGCGGGCCGCCCGGCGACGGCGAGCCCAGCACAACTACCGTCTCTACCTGACGGAGGGCGATGGGATCCCCCGGTCCGGCACCCCCCAGACAGGCGCTAGCCCAGATCTCCTTTTGGAAGATTTGGGAAGGATGAGCCTGGTCGAGGGTCGCGTGCCAACGAGGAATCCCGCCGCTCCCCCGTCCGGTGAGACACCACTGTCCATGGCGTCTATTTCGCCACGAACAGTGACGTCCCCATCACCATTCCCGTTTGGACTAGACTCGGTCGCCCAGGTGTATGCATCCTCCGTGAGCACTCGCATGAGCGCTTACGAGGAACTCCCCGGACACCATCTACGCTCCACTCTGGACCTCGTTGCGTCCACGCCGGTTTCTGATTATCGGGACTCTACGGAGGCACCGGAAACAGAACCCCGTGTGACTGCTTCTCCACGTCACCACCTCGGTGATGGTTGGCATCGGCCACACATTCCCCCATCATATTACTACTTTGGCGCACCTGACTCCGACTCGGCCGACGACACCTATGATCCGACTCGTGAGTGCTTCAACATCGACGTTGAAAGCACCTCGGAATTAGAGGACGAAGAGCCGGTCGAGGAAAGGCACACGCCCCCTCATGTCGAGCTTCCTGCCGAGCGAAACGAGCCTCGGTTCCTTGCGGATCAAGGAGCGCAGCTCGAACAGTTTCGCGAGTTGCAGGACCAGCTTGACGAGGAACGCGAAAACCTAGATCTACTCCAGCAAACCCTCGAGCGTGAGCGTGCGGAACACGCATTTGGCGGAAGAGCTCGTGAGAGGGCTCGCGACGTCAACCGTCGCATCGACGAGGACCGGGCGGTCGACCCCCCGGTTTTCGCTCGAGCCAGCCAAAACGTGGTCGCCGCTGCCATGCTCCTGCGCAACATGCCCGAGCCGTCAAACCCTGACGCCCGTCGGGCTCGAGATGAAATCCGAGGGCTCCTCGAGACTGCCGCCATGCAGCAGGCCGAGAGCTCTGCCTCGAGGCGGCGCGAAGCAGCCTCGGAGCGGACCCTCGAGCCTTCCCGACAGGAGAGAGAAGCCTCGGTTCATCCCGAGCCTGCTCGGCGAAACCGGGTAGCACCTGCCCCTGAGCCCATCGCCAACGACCGCGAGCCTCGAGACACCCGTGGCAACATCGTCGAGCGTCGCACACGCAAACACGGTGACGGTGTAGCTCGAGGCTACCACGTCCACAGGGGCGGACGCTACGACAGCTCGGAGGACCGTAGCCCTTCACCCGAACCTCCAGGCCCTCGGGTGTTCAGTAGGGCTATCCGTGAGACGGTGCCCCCGGCTCGGTTCCGTCCCCCCACGACTCTCACCAAGTATAACGGCGAGACCAAACCCGAACTTTGGCTCGCCGATTTCCGCTTGGCGTGTCAGTTGGGCGGGGCCACCGATGACCGGGCCATCATTCGGCAACTCCCCCTGTTCCTCTCCGACACCGCCCGAGCCTGGCTCGAGGATCTCCCACCTTGGCAGATCCACGACTGGGACGATCTCGTGAGGGTGTTCGAGGGAAATTTCAAGGGGACCTACATGCGCCCCGGCAACTCGTGGGACCTCCGGAGCTGCAAGCAGAAACCAGATGAGTCCCTCCGGGACTACATCCGGCGCTTCTCCCGGCAGCGCACCGAGCTCCCCAACATCACCGACTCCGACGTGATTACGGCCTTCCTCTCCGGTACCACCTGTAAGGAGTTGGTCCGGGAGTTGGGCCGTAACACCCCGCTCACTGCCAACGGATTGATGGACATCGTCACCAACTTCGCCTCCGGCGAGGAGGCGGTTGGTGCGATCTTTGGCGGCGAGCCGGCAAGGGAGGAGCAGAAGGTCGACGACCCCGCGAGTTCCACCCGAGGCCCCAAGAGAAACAACCGCAGGAAGAAGAAAGGCCAGCAGGGCAAGCTCGAGGCCCCGGCCGACGAGCTCGTCGCTGCTACCGAGCACAAGAAACCTCGAGCCCCCCCCGGTGGGGGCGTCTTCGACAAAATGCTCAAAGAGCCGTGTCCCTACCACAAGGGACTCACTAACCATAACCTCGAGGATTGTCACATGCTGCGCAGGTACTTCGGGGGTGCCGGCGCTAAGAAGGACGACAAGGGGGAGGACCCTAAGGGTGACGACAAGGACGGGGAATTTCCCGAGATCCGCGACTGCTATATGATCTACGGAGGACCCTCGACCTGCCTCTCTGCGCGTCAGCGCAAGCGAGAACGGCGCGAGGTCTTCTCCGTACAATCGGCAGTACCCCGTTTCCTTGATTGGTCTGCGGTGGCCATCACTTTCGACCGTGATGACCACCCAGACTACGTCCCCAACCCGGGGGTCTACCCACTCGTTGTTGACCCCGTCATCGCCAACACACGCCTCACCAAAGTGCTCATGGACGGCGGAAGCAGCCTTAACATTATCTACTCTCAGACCCTCGACCTCTTGGGGGTCGACAGAGCGCGCCTCCAGCCTAGCGTCGGGGGCTTCCACGGAGTCGTGCCAGGGAAACGGGCGGAACCCCTCGGGCGGGTCGATCTGCCTGTTTGCTTTGGCACGCCGGCGAACTTCCGAAAGGAAACTCTCACTTTCGAAGTGGTCGGATTCCGTGGAACGTACCACGCTATCCTGGGACGCCCATGCTACGCCAAGTTCATGGCGATCCCGAACTACACCTACCTCAAGCTCAAAATGCCTGGCCCAAACGGTGTCATCACTGTAGGGCCCTCGTTTGAACACGCCTACGAGTGCGACGTCGAGTGCGTCGAGCACGGCGAGGCTGTTTTTGGGTCAGCGATCTTGGCCGCAGACCTCGATGGTCTAGCCAATGCGATCCCCGACCCAAAGCGCCATGCCGGCAGCTTCGAGTCCGCCGAAGACGTCAAGCTCGTACCCCTCGACCCCGCTGATCCCAAGGGGAGGGCGCTGAGCGTCAGCGCCACCCTCGATCCTAAATAGGAAGCAGTGCTCGTCGACTTTCTCCGCGCAAACATCGACATCTTTGCGTGGAGTCCCTCGGATATGCCGGGCATACCCAGGGAAGTCGCCGAGCACGCCTTGGAGATCCGGGCCGGAGCCAAACCGGTGAAGCAACGCCTGCGCCGCTTCGACGAGGAGAAGCGCAGGATCATCGGCGAGGAGATACACAAACTGCTGGAGGCCGGGTTCATCAAGGAGGTTCATCATCCCGAGTGGCTAGCTAATCCTGTCTTAGTTAGAAAAAAGAGTGGGAAATGGAGGATGTGCGTAGACTATACTGGTTTAAATAAAGCATGTCCGAAAGTTCCCTTTCCTTTGCCACGCATTGATCAAATCGTTGATTCCACCGCGGGATGTGAAACTCTCTCTTTCTTAGATGCATATTCCGGTTACCACCAAATCAAAATGAAGGAGTCCGACCAGCTCGCGACTTCGTTCGTCACCCCATTCGGCATGTATTGCTACGTTACGATGCCCTTCGGTCTCCGGAACGCAGGGGCAACGTACCAGCGATGCATGCAACATGTTTTCGGGGGGCACATCGGGTCAACCGTCGAGGCTTACGTCGACGACATCGTGGTCAAAACCCAACGTGCCGGCGACCTGGTCAGCGACCTCGACGTTGCATTCAAGTGCCTCAGAGCAAAAAACATCAAACTCAATCCGGAGAAATGTGTCTTCGGCGTCCCACGAGGTATGCTTTTAGGGTTTATCGTATCCAAACGTGGCATCGAGGCCAACCCTGAAAAAATCTCTGCAATCACCAAAATGGGCCCCATCCGAGATCTCAAGGGCGTACAAAGAGTCACAGGTTGCTTGGCGGCACTCAGCCGTTTCATTTCGCGCCTCGGCGAAAAAGCACTCCCTCTGTACCGTCTCTTGAGGAAATCGGACCATTTTTCCTGGAACCTCGAGGCTGAGGAGGCTCTCACAAAACTGAAAGCCACCCTCTCTAGCTCACCGATCCTCGTCCCTCCGACCCCAAGGGAACCACTCCTACTCTATGTCGCAGCGACATCACAAGTTGTCAGTGCTGCCCTGGTTGTCGAACGGGCCGAGGAGGCACACACCTTGCTCGTCCAGAGGCCGGTCTATTTCGTTAGCGAGGTGCTCTCAGAAACAAAGTGTCGGTACCCACAGATCCAGAAACTGCTGTATGCTGTCATCTTGACACGGCGCAAGCTCCGGCACTACTTCGAGGGTCACCCGGTTACTGTGGTTTCTTCTTTCCCCTTGGGAGAGATAGCCCAGAACCGGGAAGCCTCGGGTAGGATTGCCAAATGGGCGGTCGAGCTTATGGGCGAGGCATTGTCCTATGCGCCACAAAAAGCTATCAAGTCACAGGCGTTAGCAGATTTTCTGGCCGAGTGGACTGACACACAACTCCCTCCTGCACAGCTCCAGGCGGAGCTGTGGACCATGTACTTCGATGGGTCAGTAACGAAAATGGGAGCAGGCGCGGGCTTGCTCTTCATCTCACCCCTCGGGGTTCACATGCGCTACGTCATCCGGCTTCATTTCCCTGCGTCTAACAACGTCGCCGAATACGAGGCACTCGTCACGAGGTTGAGAATCGCCGTCGAGCTCGGGGTCCGACACCTCGACGTCCGAGGCGACTCTCAACTCATGATTGATCAGGTGATGAAGAACTCGAGCTGCCGCGACCCCAAGATGGAGGCCTACTGCCAGGAAGTACGGCGCCTCGAGGACAAGTTTCACGGCCTCGAGCTCAACCACATCGCACGCAGGTATAATGAGGCCGCTGATGAATTGGCAAAAATCGCGTCCGGTCGAGCCACGGTTCCACCGGACGTCTTCGCGAAAGACCTTCAGCGCCCATCCATCGACCTCAGGCCAGACGGGGGGGTCGACGAGGCGTCGATCGACCTTCCACCTGAGGCAGAAGCCCCCTCGACCGGGGCTGAAGCCATGCAGGTGGAAGACTCGATGTCACCGCCTGACCTCGAGCCTGATTGGCGCATCCCGTACCTCGATTACCTCATCCAGGGGGACCTCCCCTCGGATAGGACCGAGGCTCGACGGATCGCACGTCGGGCCAAAACTTTTGTGATCATGAGCGACAGCAGGGAGCTCTACCGTCGTAGCCCTACCGGTATCCTCCAACGTTGCATCACGAAAGAGCAAGGCAGAAATCTGCTCGGCGATCTTCACTCGGGGGCTTGCGGTCACCACGCTGCGCCTCGAACCCTTGTCGGAAACGCCTTTCGACAAGGATTCTATTGGCCGACCGCGGTCTCCGACGCTGTCAAGCTAGTACGCTCCTGCGAGGGTTGTCAGTACTATGCGAGACAGACTCATCTTCCGGCACATGCCCTACAGACTATCCCCATCACATGGCCGTTCGCCGTTTGGGGGCTCGACCTTGTCGGACCACTGAAAAGGACGACCGGCGGCTTCACCCACTTGCTCGTCGCAATCGACAAATTCTCCAAGTGGATCGAGGCCCGCCCTATCACCAGCATCAGGTCCGAACAAGCTGTACTCTTCTTCACTAACATTGTTCATCGCTTCGGGGTCCCCAACTGTATCATCACGGACAACGGCACCCAGTTCACTGGCAAGAAGTTTTTGGATTTCTGCGACAACCACCACATCCGTGTGCTCTGGTCGGCCGTGGCTCATCCAAAAACAAACGGGCAAGTGGAACGTGCCAACGGCATGGTTCTACAAGGCCTTAAGCCCAGAATCTTTGACAAACTAAACAAACATGGCAAAAGATGGGCTGCCGAGCTACCCTCGGTCCTGTGGAGCCTAAGAACAACGCCGAGTCGAGCCACGGGGTTCACTCCGTTCTTCTTAGTCTACGGGTCTGAGGCTATGCTACCAACCGATATAGAATACGGGTCCCCAAGATTGAAGGCATACAACGAAGTACACAACGACGCCACAAGACAGGACGCCCTCGACCAGCTCGAGGAAGCCCGAGATGTGGCTCTGTTGCATTCTGCCAGGTACCAGCAGGGTCTCCGACGCTACCACGACAGATACATCCGCAAGCGTGACCTCAACGTTGGTGACTTAGTGCTACGGCGGAACCAGAACACCAAGGGACGGCACAAGCTCACACCACCATGGGAAGGGCCGTACATCATCGCAGAAGTACTAAAGCCGGGCACCTACAAGCTATCCAACGAGAAGGGCGAAATCCTCACCAACGCTTGGAACATCGAGCAGCTACGTCGCTTCTTTCCTTAAAAAGCCTCGAGGCTCTGTATTTCCTTTTTCGTCAATAAAGAATACAGCGATGTTTAAAATTTCTCGTTTCGTAACAAGGAAGGATCGACCCTGCACTCCCAGAGTCGACCCTCCCTCGGGGGCTGGCAAGGGGGGAACCCCCGGTCCCCGAAAAACCAAAAAAGCTACGCTCTTTTTTAAATTTAAGAACCGTTTCTTAGATCGACTTCGCTGAAAGAGCACCCTAAGGTTCGAAAGGGCTCTCGAGCCTGGAGCATCACCTACGCCTCCGAGGCTACGGTACCTCCACTCGACCCTTGCGCCTTTTAGAGGTACGCCTTCACGCTGAGAAGATCTAAACAACGGTTCCTAAAGTTAAAAAAGAACATACCCCCTGTCGCTTAGATCAGGCTCTCACACGATTTACTAGGCCGCAACATCACCCTGAAGCCCGAGGGCAGTCGAGCCGCGAGATCACTTACGCCCCCGAGGCTACGGTACCTCCACTCGCTCCCTTACGCCAAAGGATGTAGCTGCGCGCTAGGTAAATCACGCGAGAGCACGATCCGTGCGATAAAGGGAAGAAAAGCTCGAGTAAAACTAAATCAACCGCGAACCGGTTTATGTTTCGAGTCTTTTGGGCCTCCGCGGCCACCGCGATCAAAATTCGAAATACTAACTTATTACATGGGCCTTCATGCCCAGATTTGGTTCACAGGCCTTCGTCATCGGCAGGAGGAACCACCTCGGCTTCAAAAAGCGAGGCCAGACGACTCCCAGGCTCTTCGGCGGCTTCGATCAGCTCCACGCAGGCGTCCTCGTTCTCCTCGTCCGTCCGGTCGGGGTCTGTGATGAAGCCCTCGGCAACGAGCCTCATATCAAACACAAACCCCGAACAGACGACGGCCAGCGCCCTCTTCACGCCGTGATGGAGGCCGTTCCGTATCTTCTCCCGGGCAAGGCGGCCCAGCGCCACCATCCGTCGGACGAAGGAGTTCCCCGGAACTTCTTCCCCAGTGTCGGTGTCGGGCTCGACCCCTAGGCCATCACACACAGTGGTGATCGCGCCCTGGAGAAGTTGGGTCCTCCGGACCTCGGCTTCGAAGAGGCTCTGGAAGGAGTTGGCGCACGATTGGGCCTCTCGGCTCTCTCTCTCCAGCTCTGAAACACGACAAACAAATTAGTGCCCAACGCGGGGCCTTCAACGTCGCGACTATAACAACCACACTTACCCTCGACGTGGGTCTGCAGGCCCACGACCTCGTCGCGGAGTCCCCCACATGTTCGCTCGAGCCCCAGGAAGGCGCTGTCCTTGTCACGGATGGCCGCCTTTAGCGCCTCGACCTCCTGCCGAGCAGACTTGAGAGCTGCGTCCTTCTTTTGGACGGCTCCCTGCAGCGTCGTGACCTCGGCATGGAAGGCGTCGCGCTGAAGGCCAACCTGGGAGACATCCTCCTCGAGCTCCTTCACCCGCGCAGACAAGGGCTCGAGGTCCCTGCGCGCCTGGGTAGCCTCCTCCCGAGCCTTGTCCAGGCTTGTGCGCATCACGGCCTCGGCCGCCCATGCCTGCGCCGCCTCTTCCTTCAATGTGGCGTATGCGACGCGCAGTTCAGCCATCTCGGCGTTCCGATCGGATAGCCGTTTCTGGGCCTCCTCGACCAGAACCCGTTGCTGGGACAGCGCGCCCCACACGCCACTCTCGTCCCGGATGAAGAGTGACTTGCGGCGGGAGTACTCCTTCAGCTCCTGAACGCAATTCGAAAAGGTCACAAATCCGAAGAAAAAACAGCCTATCAAGCGAGCCGACGGGTCGATCATACCTCGGTGGCATCCCCCACACTCCGCACAGCGCCGGACGCCACTCGAAGCAACCGGTCGAGATGCTGGCGGACGCCCTCGAGGTACTCCCATCGGTGCACTTCGTCTTTGTCGCTAAGGACAAAGACGGGCTCGGCGTCGGGGTTCGTAGCGTCCCTGAACTCAAGGGACGGCCCCCCCCACTTCGGCAGCTCCGCCTCGACCCGCGCTATCGCCAGCGCGACGATGTCGGGCCACGAGGAGGACGACCCGGCCGGGGCGTCTCCCGGTCCCGCGGAAGGACCGGCCTCGCCCGCGGTATCCGCCTCTCCAACGGCCGTCGAGACACCGGCCTGGTCCGCGACCTCACCCCCCTCGACCCCTATCGTTTGTTTTCCCTTGTCCAGGGAGATGTTGTCGAGGGGAGCGTGGGAGCGGGCACTTACGACCGCCGGCGCCACCGGAGCCGGCACCTCGACCGACGACGGCTCCGGTACCCTCGCCTCGACCGTCGGCACCGCCGGAGCCGGCATCTCTTCTTCGGGTGCTCCGGACGGGGGCTCGACCGCCCCGATCTCCACCACGCCCGCTGGCTCTGCCGACGGGCCTTGTCGCGGCTGCGACCCCTTCGCCGGGACCGTCTCTTGCCCCGACACCAACGTGACCCCCTCCTCGGTCACGTCAGCACCCGCCCGCTCCGCGTCGCGGACGGGTGCCTCGCTCGTCGCGACGGCAACGGCAGCCTCGGCCGTCCCCGACGGCCGGGGCCCCGCCTCGACCACGTCAAGAGCCGCCGCCTTTGCCGGTTCGGCCCCCTCGACGGCGGGCTCCGGGCCGGGAACCGCCACGGCGTCGGCCGACCCTTGCTGATGTCGCAGGCGCCCTTTCGCTGCCTCGACCTGACGGACCCAGGCCGCGTCCTGCTCCGCCGTCCGGTTGAGGACAACGGCGCTGGCTCGCAGCGACTTCACAGGGGTAGGCACTATTGGCTCCGCCTTCCGCTTCAGCCTGCGAAGTGAGAAGAATTGTCAGCCGACGGACTTTGAAAAGGCAGGACAACCAAGTTGAGATACTTACCCGGAAATCGGCACCAAGTACCTCGACCCTGTGCGGCTCGAGCCTCCCGGGACAGCCGCTGGTGGCCCCGCGGCGGCCTCACCAGCAGGCCGAGCGCTCCTGGGAGCCCCGGCCAACACACCGCCCTGCGCCCTTTGTGCTCCCGAGGCCAGCTGGCCTCGGGTCCTTACTCCTACCGGCGCCGCCGCTGATGACGACGCCGGTACCACCGTCTCCGCCCCTGCCGGAGCTTGCGAGGCCCCGGCTGGTGCGGACGTCCCCGACGACCCCTCTCGCCGGGTCCGGGGTAAAATGGCCCCTCCCCTCGAGGGGCCAGATCCCTTCTCCACCTTTTTCCCCTCGACCTCCTCGACCACGACGACCGAGGAGGACCTCCCCCCGATGGGCTCCAGCAGGGGGCGAATGTCGGGGAGATCCCCAAGCCTGGTCGCGATCTCATACCGCGACAGGGCATCTTCATCTTCATCGCTGCTGCCGTCGTCCTCCCCCGAGACTGTCTCGGAAGGCGACGGTGACAGGGGCACTCCGTCGATGGCTTGCTGGCGCCGGCGCTTCTTCAATGCCTCCGCCTTCTTGGCCTTGCGGATCGCCCGCTTCTTGGCCGTCTCCTTCGCCTGCTTCTTCTGGGAGGCATGCAGGCGTCGAGCCTCCCGGGCGGGCCGGTCCTCCGGGACTGGGGGGCGCGTTTCCCGCAACGCCGACAAATCCTACACACCGACCTCGACCACATCAGCGAAATCCACAGAAAAACAAGAAAGGCAACACCTCAGCCCCGGGATACGTACCACGGATTCGCACCCCTCGGTAGGCCTCATGGGAACCTGATTGGCTTCCTCCGCCTTGAAGTTCCCGACCATCCGGCGAGCCCGCCGGAGAACCTCCTCAAGGGTGAGGGATTCGTGGGACATCCGGGTGCCCTCCAGGTTCGCCTCCGGAGTCATCTGGTCCAGGCGGAGACGACGCTGGCACAACGGCATCACTCTACGACGATGGAAACCCGCAGCCATCACCGCAGCCGTCAGGCCCCGAAGGCGAAGCTGCTGCAGCGCCGCCAGCAGTGGATCCAAGCGCGTCTTCTCGGCCTCGGGCACTCCGTACGACCAATGCTCTTCTCGAGCAGTCAGCACGCGGCCGGTGTACCTCGGCAACTGATTTTCATCGTTGCGGAGGTAGAACCAACCCTCGTGCCACCCACTGTTCGAGGAGATGAGTCGGGCCGGGATGTATAGATCCGTCCGACCCGATCTCACCTGCAGCACGCAGCTCCCCACTCAGGCCGCGGACAGGACGCCTTTCTCCCCTGCCCTCTTGGCGAAGAGCTCGGCCTTGAAAAGGTGAAGCCACAAGTTCCACTGTGGCTCCACCCCAAGGTAGCCCTCGCAGACCGCCGCGAAGATGGCGGCCTGCGCCACGGCATTGGGGGAAAGGTGGTGAAGCTCCACCCGGTAGTAGTGGAGGAGCGCGCGCATGAAGACCGACGCCGGCACGCCGAACCCCCGCTCATGAAAGCTGACGAAGCTCACTACGTACCCTTCGGGGGGCACTGGCTCCTGGTGGGCGGGGGGCGGTGCCACCCACTCCGGCCGCGCCGAGTTCGTCCTCGGCCGCAACAGCCCGTCCTCGACCAACTCCTCCAACCTCCTCTCCGTCACCGAGGAGGCGGCCCAGTCGTCGGCGGGAAGGATCTGGCTCTTTCCTGCCATCGATGTCGTCGGGAGGGGATGGGAGAAAAGGATGCGGTGGCTACGGCAAGACGGGCGGAGAACGCGATGTGGCAGGGGATGGCTAGGGCAAAGGATTGCAGGGATGCAAGTAACCGGTGGGGAACGGAGACCCCAAGGCCTTCGCTTTATATGCTCGGACGGAAGCCCAACGGTCGCGCGAAAAGTAAGGAGCAGTTTCTCGCGATAAAACCGCTCGCCTAACCGTTTCCTCATATCTCGCAGGAACTGAGCACGTGGCCGCTCCCCATGTCGTAACCGTACGCCGATAACGCGCCGGTCTCGCCTCCCGAAAAAACGCGCCCGGACAACAAAATATCTCCAGGTATGTCTCAAATGGGTGCGAAACCCGCAATAAGTCTCGAGGGAGCGAAAGCTGGCCCTCGAACAGGGTTCGACAGCTGCCCTCGAGCAACAGAGTTAGGGACGACCCAGGGTGCGCCCGTACATGGCCAAGGGCTCGAGCCACGCTCTCGAGGCACCCTAGGACGTATTCGAGGCCGAAGGAGAAGGTTGTGGTAGGAATCCCTCCGGGGGAGGCATCGAGCCCTCGAATCCTGTCGAAGGGAATCGAGATCCACACGACCACTTCTTGGCATTTTTGAGGGCGCCTCCGGGCCACTAGCCGACCCCTAACGAACGGGGCACGGGTTCTCACTCGAATTCCCCCGCTAGCAGCTCACCGGAGATCGTCGTAACTCGGGCCCAAACGAGGGTAGTGCGACATTCTCCACCCCTCCTCCTTTTTTCGAAAAAGGAGCGTGAGGGTCGCAAAAGACGGCCGGGACTCGGATCGACCTCGTGCGTGCGAGGCTCGGGGTCCCGACCGCAAAAATGGGTGCGAAGCCCGCAATAAGTCTCGAGGGAGCGAAAGCTGGCCCTCGAACAGGGTTCGACAGCTGCCCTCGAGCAACAGAGTTAGGGACGACCCAGGGTGCGCCCGTACATGGCCAAGGGCTCGAGCCACGCTCTCGAGGCACCCCAGGACGTATTCGAGGCCGAAGGAGAAGGTTGTGGTAGGAATCCCTCCGGGGGAGGCATCGAGCCCTCGAATCCTGTCGAAGGGAATCGAGATCCACACGACCACTTCTTGGCATTTTTGAGGGCGCCTCTGGGCCACTAGCCGACCCCTAACGAACGGGGCACGGGTTCTCACTCGAATTCCCCCGCTAGCAGCTCACCGGAGATCGTCGTAACTCGGGCCCAAACGAGGGTAGTGCGACATTCTCCACCCCTCCTCCTTTTTTCGAAAAAGGAGCGTGAGGGTCGCAAAAGACGGCCGGGACTCGGATCGACCTCGTGCGTGCGAGGCTCGGGGTCCCGACCGCAAAAATGGGTGCGAAGCCCGCAATAAGTCTCGAGGGAGCGAAAGCTGGCCCTCGAACAGGGTTCGACAGCTGCCCTCGAGCAACAGAGTTAGGGACGACCCAGGGTACGCCCGTACATGGCCAAGGGCTCGAGCCACGCTCTCGAGGCACCCTAGGACGTATTCGAGGCCGAAGGAGAAGGTTGTGGTAGGAATCCCTCCGGGGGAGGCATCGAGCCCTCGAATCCTGTCGAAGGGAATCGAGATCCACACGACCACTCCTTGGCATTTTTGAGGGCGCCTCCGGGCCACTAGCCGACCCCTAATGAACGGGGCACGGGTTCTCACTCGAATTCCCCCGCTAGCAGCTCACCAGAGATCGTCGTAACTCGGGCCCAAACGAGGGTAGTACGACATTCTACACCCCTCCTTTTTTCGAAAAAGGAGCGCGAGAGTCGTACAGCAAAAGACGGCCGGGACCCTAATCGACCTCGCGCGCACGAGGCTCGGGGGCTTGACCGCAACAAAATGTCCCCCAATCGAACGCAAACAAGACCTCGGAGGAGTCTCCATACTCCACCGAGGCCTCGGGGGCTACACCCGGCGGGTGCGCTCGCGCGCCCCCACCGGAAAAATCACGACGCTACGACTCCAGTTCAGACTAACCTCTGGGAGAGTGATCACACACTAACCCAAAGGCTCGGGGGCTACTGTCGGTACCAACAGTACGGGGTACCACAGCTATCGCCAAAACACTGACAAAAACCGAAACCAGTAGAAAAGATAGCTCGCTCGACGGGGCGCCTCGACCGCGCCCCGGCTCCGACTCGTACGAGGCCCGCTCGACGGGGCGCCTCGACCGCGCCCCGGCTCCGACTCGTACGAGGCCCGCTCGACGGGGCGCCTCGACCACGCCCCGGCTCCGACTCGTACGAGGCCCGCTCGACGGGGCGCCTCGACCACGCCCCGGCTCCGACTCGTACGAGGCCCGCTCGACGGGGCACCTCGACCGCGCCCCGGCTCCGACTCGTACGAGGCCCGCTCGACGGGGCGCCTCGACCACGCCCCGGCTCCGACTCGTACAAGGCCCGCTCGACGGGGCGCCTCGACCGCGTCCCGGCTCCTCGACGCCCTTTCTTTACCTACCCAGGACAAAAGCCATAGCATTCAATGCGGTTACCTACTACCACCGACCGACATGGCTACGGCATGGCTACAACGCGGGAACAATACCCACGTCAAGTCTCACTGTTTTACCGCCCATCCCGTGATGGGAGGTGAAAGCCGTCACTGTATCCACCCTACCGCGCACTATTCACCATCAGTCGCCCTCGAGGGAGGATAAGACAAGGTCCGTCCCCCGCGATACCGGGGATTCGGCCTTATCCATCCGACCTCGACCCAGCCTCGACCCGGCCCCAACGCTCGACTTAGCTCGAAGGACGGTATGGCCTGGCACTCTGGGTCATTTCACCCTCTTGTCCCGTACCGCGTCAGGATATCCAGGGATGGCCGGCCATCCCGAAGCCACGTCGCTACAGTCAACTCAACAGGAATCGACGCCTCAAGCCTCCCCTCGACTTGGCCACCTCTCGCCCTATAAAAAGGCAGGCCAGGGCGAATCAGGAAGGGAAGGAGGACGAACAAGAAACATCACGGACAGACGAAACAACCAACCACCCAACCGAGCAACGAAAGCAAGAGATCAACATCTCAAGCAACCACCTTTCTCCTCTTTCTCTTTGAGACTTGGGCTCGACACCCTCTCTCGCCAGCTTGTAACCCCTACACGAGCACCCCGGTGCAAGGAAATACAAACCTCTCTTCCCCGCTGGACGTAGGGCCTTCTTTTGCCCGAACCAGGATAAACCCCCGTGTGTTCTCCTTGCATCACCATCCAGGAAAGAGTCACGCAGCATTTACTCGTTGGTTTAGGACCCCCTTAGTCCGAACACCGACAGCTTGATTGAAGACCTAATTGTTAGAATGTTTGTGGGCTTGGGCCCAAATAAGAAATCTTAAAATTCCTAGAGAAATATCAAAGGCCCATTCACGTGAGCAAGAGAGGGGAAGTGAGAACCTTTAGTCCCACCTTGCTTAGTGAAATGGAGGTAGCCATGCTTAAATATGGAAGTCCTCTCCACTTCCTTAAGTCTAGTGTGAGGAGAAGAAAAGAATCCCACGCACACGTGCTCGCTTGCCGGGCGGGGCGGGGCAGGGCAGAGGGCGCGTGACACCTACATGAATGGTCCGTCAGGAGGACTATATGAAAGCCCTAGTTTAATTTTGGTTAATTGAGACAACCAAGCCCTAGTTCAATTTTGGTTAATTGAAACAACCAAGGTGGACTAACCTTCTACTCTAAGTGTGATTATGAGATAGGTTGATTCACACACATGGTGGAGCTAGATGGCAATCAAAGTGATGGAGATGGCCAAGTTGATGATCAAGTGCTCCAAATTTGGAAAATAAGAAAGAGAAAACAAAAAAACTTATGGGCTCAAGACAAAGGTATAAATAAGGATTTTGTTTTGCCAGTCAAGACACAATAGAGTGCTAATCAGATTTAGGATAGATGGGGGCATACTATTAAGAGAAGAGCTCTAATTGGACAATTTGATCATTTAGCGCCATTAGGTGTTGGAATACTTTGCATATGCACATAGGCCTAATGCACAATGGAGAGCAAGCACAAACATTTATGAAAAACTCTTTGGAAAAGGCTATCTTGACTCTAACGTATTTGTGAAAATATTTGAGAGTTGGCTGATCGAAAGGAGGTGCTTGGGTGCTCTCGGTGCTACTGTTCAGCATGCACCGGTCGTGTCCGGTGGCACGCAATCGTGTGCGCCGGTCATGATGGCTGCGCCTTTCACTATGCACAAGTTTCAGCCAAGCACCATGCACATTGGTGTACAACTATTAAAGTGCACTGGTGTGGGCATCCAGAGAGGATGCAAGATGCTCTCTTGCACATAATGAGCATCAGTCGCCAACGGTGCTAGCACCGATGAATACACTGGTCACCCGTTCCAGAGAGCATGTAATTCGACGCAAAAGTGCTAACACGTGCTGGTCGTCACCGGTGGTTCAACCGGTGGTCGCACCGGTCTTCTAACAACGTCCAACGACTAATTTTCCAGATGTTTCAATATAGCCGTTAGCGAGCACCGGTGGTGTCCGGTGCCATTGAAAGTCCTAGTTTGGTTTTAGCTAATTGATGAAACCTATTTGGACTAACCCTTTGTCTAAGTAATTAATGAGTTAGGGTGGTCCAAGTCCAAGTGGTGGAGCTACATGATGGTCATGGCGTTGGTGGTGGCCAAATTGAAGATCAAGTGCTCCAACTTGGAAAAGAAGAAAGAGAAAAACAAAAATCCATGGAGATCAAGGCAAAGGTATTGATAGGATTTTTGTTTCGCCAATCAAGAAACCATAGTGGGTGTGATTGGATTTAGGATAGATAGCCGTACTATGAAGAGGAGAAAATCTTAGTTAAAACAGTTCTCAAGTGCCACTAGGTGAGATTGATCATGCATATGCATTAGGACCTAGTGTGCTAACATAACACCCTTGGAAATGCTTTGAAAAAAATGCTAAAACATGAGCACAAGGGTGAGACACATTGTGGTTAGCACTTGGGAGCAAGGGTGAAGAGATAGAAGTTGAAAAAGCTTGAAGAAGAGCAATCATATTAAGGGGTTTAGGTGGTCCGGACCAAGGCTTATTGGTCCGTAACCTAACCCTAGGGTGACTATGTGCTGGTGTGTGCTCCGCACCCTGGTGGCGAGGCGGTCCGGACCAATGGCCAAGAGTCCGGTTGCAGATCCTTGCGCAGGTGCGGCTCTGGATCCAGGTGTGCAGCTGGTCCGAACCAAGGGGCGCCAGTCTAGTTGGACACGTGGCGCGCTCTAGAGATGGCGAGGGTGCTCCAGACCCTGGGGCTTGGTTCGGATGGCCGAGCCAGACCGGGTCCAAACATGTTTTCCCTCTTTGGATGCTCTTTGGATGTGTCTAGACCCTTGTCACGATTGGTGTAGACCATGGTCCGGCTGCTCGGTCCGTACGAGCACCAGAGAGACGTTCATGTGCGCAACAGTAACATTTAAAAGCAGGTTGAGTGTGGCATGACGAGATCGGCCAAGGAGTTGGACTGGACCATGGTGAGATGGTCCGGACCCCTCGTGGTGGTCGGTCCGGAGCTTGGTCCAGACGCCCTCCGAGGGGGTAACGGCTAGTTGAGCCAAGGGGCTCTATAAATAGATGTTGGCCGGCTTGGGCTTATTGTCTTGGACATTTTGATCATCCATACATCCTTGTGAGCTAAGCCAAAGGCCTCCCACTCATTCTCTTGGTTTATTCGTCATCAAGTGAGTTGGGAGTGATCCAAAGTGCATTTGTTTGAGTGATTGCATCTAGTGCCACTTGGGGATCGTTGTAGCTATGATTTTTTTTGTTACTCTTGGTGTTTGCCGACACCTAGATGGCTTGGAGCAGCGGAGGAGCATTGACATGTGTTGATGATTGTTTGTGGCAATCTCCTGGTGATTTGTGAGGGGTTCTTGGGCTTATTCCCCGCAAAGTGCCAAAAGCCCTCTAGTGGATTGCTCGTGTAGTTGAGTGCCCTCATCTTGTGTAGGTTCTTGCGGTGCCCATTTGTTGGGCTAGACATGATGCCTATTAGCTTGTGAACCACCAAGTGAATCAGCCTTCACAACGGAGACTAGCGTGCCGACAAGCACGTGAACATTGGGAGAAAAATTATGTGTCAATTGTCTCTTAGATTTCACTTGGTATTTCATTGATTGATTGTCACTTGCCACGTGCGGTATACTCTCCTACCTCTCTTGCATTACTTCATTACTTATCTTGTTGTAGAGGTAGTTAGCTAGTTAGTTGAGTAGCTTAGTTAGTGCTTTAGTTGCTAGCTAGCTCCACTAGTGTAGTTGTAGTGACATAGACCTTGTGTGTATGAAATAGAGATCATAGTCAACTAGAACTATGGCATAGATGGCTTGAGACACATAGTAGAGCTAGAGCAAAAAGCTTTGCCATTTAGTTGACTAACTATTTGCTCTAGTAATTTGTAGAGAATTTAATTAGGCTATTCAGCCCCCTCTAGCCATTTGGACCTTTTAGCTATGATTGGTGCCCCCGATCAGGAAACCAGTGCTCCTGCAGTGGGCCCAGAAAGAGGTAACGGTTCACTCACTTGCTCGAGGCTATAAATAGACCACTTGGCTGACCATTGCCACCCTCTTAGATCCCCATTTCAGCTGAACAAACCTTGTGAGCACAAAGGAACACAATCCACTCACTTGCATTCTTGATTTCATCATTTGTGTGAGATTGGAAAACCTCTAGTGCATTGCTTAGTGATTTTCATCTTGTGGCACTAGTAGGGCAAGTTGGGTTGATCAAGTTCTTGTTACTCTTGGTGGTTGCCGCCACCTAGACGCCCCAGAGCAACGGTGGATCATTGGGTGGCTATCGGTGATTGTTGTCGGCTCCGATCAAGTGATTGTGAGGAGTTCTTGACCTTAGACCTCATAGGAGATTCGCAAAATGGTACTCTAGTAGAATCGTGGCTTGTGGAGCCTCTCTTGTATGGTTCTTACGGCGCCCAAGTGTTGGGTTTGGCGCGTGATCCTATTAGCACGTAAGTAACCAAGTTAATGTCTCGATACAACGTGGATGTAAGTTGCTAGTAAGCAACTGAACCATAGGGATATATCTTGTGTCATATTGTCTGTTTGGTATTCTTGATTGACACTTTAGACCATGCTACCCCTCGTTAATTCCATTGCTTTTAACTGTTTGCGCCACCAGCAGCAAGCTTTTTGGTGCCACCATGGACGCTAATGCGTGGGAGCACTGTAGATGTGAAAGTGATTTGGATTAGACTTGAACAAATCTGATATTCGTAGAGGTTGATTCGAGAAAGAACAGACACAAGAAATAACATAATACTTACATTATTCCTCAGGGGCTTTTCTGAAAAGAGAGTCATCTTCATTGAGACATGGCCATGGCTAGTTCCCTATAGGGGCCTATGGCTGGCCAGGCGCCGGCCGCGGTGGTCTGCGCTTGCGTACTCACCGGACATAGGGCGGAAAACGAAGCATGGCACGCTGACATGCTCTCTTGTGTAGAGCGCCCGCGTGGGGACGGGGATCGGAGCACAATTGCAGTAGCACCTGGATTGCGCGGGCGGCGACTAGGGTTCACCTTCTCGAGCGCGCGGTGCGGGGAAAGTGCGATGGCCGCGCGCGGCTGGAAAATTATCCTATAGTCGAGCGGCCCCGACTCCCGAGCGCTGCGTGTGGAAAAATGTAGGAGGCAATTTCGTCATTTGTCACTTTTAGCTGGCTTTAGTTGGGTTGGAACATCTCATGAGATAACAAGTTTTTATTACCTAACTAGGAGTATTTTAGGTGGGTTTTAGTTTGGGCTGTTTGAGTAGAAGCAGGCAACAACGGCGCATCAAAATAGGAGAAGATCTTCAACATTCTTTTTATTCAATCAAAACAAATCAAATGTACAGTATCTACCCAAAATTCATGAGATCAGCCCTGAGCCCGTGACCGTTCTCTTGCCATTGAAAGGTCCGCTCCATTTCGAATTCGAAAACTCCGCCGCCGCCGCCGCCGCTTCCGCCTCTTCCCCAGTTCTCCCCAAGCCCCGACCATGACCTCCCGCTCCCGCTCCCCGCCGACGCCTCCGGCCGCCTGGCGCTGCGTCCGGTGCAGGCTCTTCAACCCTGACGAATGCGACTCCTGCGAGCTGTGCGAGGCCTCGCGCCCAGTGGAGGTCGGCATCGACAGCCCAGTCGTCGTGGGCGCCGCCCTCGCGTTGGCCTCGCCCAAGCGGGGCCGGAGGAAGAAGGAGCGCAGGGCGTCTCCCCCACCCCAGCGGTTTGGGAGGAAGAGGGAGGGCAGGGAGCGCGATGCGTCGCCGGATGTGGTCGAACTCTGCGATAGTGCGGGAAAGGGGCCCGCCGCCAAGAAAGGTTCCCTCGCGAGCCTCTCAACTGCAGTGGCGTGTAGATAGATTGGGATGTTTCTGTTGGCGTTGGTGAATGGGGTCGCTTTTCCCGTCTCGTTATCTGTAGATCCGTTCTTGTGCTTCTTGCGTTTTCAGGGCGTCCAGGATTTATGCATTTTCCTTTCCTCCGTGAGGGCCGTGCCATGATCCTGTTGTCGAATCTGTGCTATGTTATGTTACTTTATTTATCTCCCTTTTATTTATATATCTTTTAGTCCCATTGTTTCAGTTTGGGGTCAAATTTACAAGGTCTGTGGTACTTCTGATTCCCCTCAAATTGCTTTCAAGGTTTACATGCTAACAATGAACAATGTATTGGTGGTAGAAGCACCGTTGTTCTTTGCTGACAAGGAAGGAGGGAGTGTTTATCATGCAATCGATGACTATTACTCACTTTGATGGACAGACACTATGCTAAAATAACTTGTAGAGGGGTTATCCAATCGAATCATTTAACTATTCCTTATTTTTTTTGTTCAATGTGTACATCGTAAACTTCAAAACTAGCTAGTTGTGATGCAAGTTCAAAGTTCATTCCATTTTTGAAGTTGTCACTTTTTTTAATGCATTTTATTTTGCTAGGGTCACATGAAAATCAAAATGTCTGTCCACAGGAAATCTTGAGATTTGTTTGGATAAGAAGACCTTCAAAATCATGACATACAATGTCTGGTTCCGGGAGGATGTGGAAGTGATAAGAAGGATGGATGCTCTTGGGGATCTTATAAAGCAGCATAGCCCAGACTTTATATGCTTCCAGGTCCACAGTCTGAGCTATGAGTTATTTTCTTTCTCCATCCTTGGTGGGATCTAATATGTGGAACGGCAGGAGGTTACACCATACATATATACGCTTCTGCAAATATCTGACTGGTGGCAACAATTCAACTGTGTGTCACATGAGAAGGCTATTCAGATGTCGTATTACTGCATACAGGTAATTCTCCAAACAAATCTTACGCGTGATATGATTTCCAACTTCTGGATGAATGCCTTTCACTCAATTTCTTGTAACATAACCTGCATGGAAAACTATTTGTAATATTCCCAAAGAAGTTGCTAAATATTTTCTTTGACTGTTCATGTCATCTAAGACACATTTTGGTTTATATAATGCCTGCAGAATATGAATGAGTGAGTTACAATAGTTTCATATTCAATATATGATCAATCCAAGCACTTATGCATATTTTTAGTGAATCATTTTTCATCAGTCTAAAAGAGTTTGACTGCATGTTTCATAACTTCACATATTCAACAAATCCTTAAAAGTTACAAAGGGCTATGTTTGGTTGGGATTCATGCGGTATCTAGTTGACTTTCCATGGGAAATTGGGAGGTTGGCAATGTTTATCCTTTTCTCGGAGTTCATTTATTTTTACTGATTTCTTTTGACCTCAACAATTACAGTTGAGCAAACTGCCAGTGAAGGCATCTGACCGCATCCCATTTTCAAACTCAATAATGGGAAGAGAGCTATGCACCACAAGTGTTAGCACAGGAGAGATGAAAAAGTTGATGTTTGCCACGACCCACCTAGAGAGCCCATGCCCTACACCTCCTAAGTGGGATCAGATGTACAACAAAGAACGTGTGGATCAGGCAAAGCAATGCCTGGAAATTCTGGGACGCTTCCCCAATGCCATACTCTGTGGGGACATGAACTGGGACGACGAGGGAGACGGCCCTTTCCCTCTGCAGGATGGGTGGACTGATGCTTGGGTTGAGCTGAAGCCTGGAGAAGATGGCTGGACCTATGACACGAAGGCCAATGGCATGCTGTCATGCAACCGCAAGCTGCAGAAGCGAATGGACCGGTTTGTGTGCAAGCTGGCAGACTTCAAGATGGACAGCATTGAGATGATCGGGAAGGAGGCAATACTGGGTGTCTCCTACTACAAGGAGAAGAAGATTCGAAAAGAGAGCCAAATGGTTGAGCTGCCTGTCTTTCCAAGCGACCACTTTGGGCTTGTTTTGACCATCACCCAGCAGGAGAATGACAGCTTCTGAACAACTGTTAAACAGTGATCCTGAAGCATTTACTTTCATGCTCTTTTGCGTAATATTTAGAAATAGAGAGCAGTTCCACACTTCCACTGTTCTCATTTTTGTGATCGCCCCACGATTTTGTAAATTTGGTGGAGGCATCAGTTTGCTAGGACGTGCAAATGGTAGGTGGCTCCTACTACAAGGAGAAGAAGATTCGGAAAGAGCCGAATGGTTCAGCTGCCTGTCTTTCCAAGCGACCACTTTGGGCTTGTTTTGACCATCACCCAGCAGCAGAAATGACAGCTTCTGAACTACTGTTACAGTGATCCTGAAGCATTTACTTTCATGCTCTTTTGCGTAATATTAAGAAATAGAGAGCAGCTCCACACTTCCACTGTTCTCATTTTAGTGACCGCCCCACGATTTTGTAAATTTGGTGGAGGCTTCAGTTGGCTAGGACGTGCAAATGGTGGTATTATTACCACGTGGCTTCTTGTTGATACCTGCTACTTCGTTTCTCATCAATGTCTCATTGAGATGCTTTGGGTTGGCTAAAAGATATGCCCTCTCGATGGTCTTACTATTATAGCTATACGGAAAGCCAGTAAAATCACCTTACATGTTAATTACTGCCGTTAAGGAAATACAGATATTGCTTTCTGCTAAATTGTCAGCATCTGCGAATCCCATGTGGCTCACATCACATGCTAAGGTCCCAGAGATAAACCGTTCTTTACATGTACTATATGTAACCCCATACAACATACAAGTGGTTGAACCTTCCACAGCAGTTTTATTCACAAGACATGATACTATGAAGGCTGCTGACGACATCAACAACAAAGACATCCAAGAGGCTAGAAATGCACGAGTTCATTGGTAATCTAGCATGCTCAGCTTCTATATCCAAATCCCATACCATCACAAAACCATCTAGGACCAAAAGTGATTCTCTGCACAAGATCGGGCCTTCTCTTGCTTGGCATCCAAAGAAGGCCAGTGATTTGCATCTCAGTAACAGCTCTGCAGAACCTTGCTCTGGAAGGCAGTGTCTAGGATTACGCTAACTTAGATTGTGTATAAATACAATACCTTGGGGGTAAAATACCAGTCCAATTCTCCAAACTAACCATATAAAATCCCAAAAGTGGTATTGTCAGTAGCAGAGTAGTGGATTGCAAATTAAGTTCTTATCACCTTTCAAAATTTTGTTTGACCATTTTTTGGGGAGCATAGAAGCACTAAAAAACCCATATATATATTCATGGAGAACTTATAGCTCAAGGATACTGGATCATCGCTTCACCCTCGGAGGTGTGGATTTTGATTTCTTGTTCGATGGAGAACTGTAAGATTTCCTTTTAACTTTTGAATTTGTGCTGTTGACAATTCCTTCAAAGGATATGTACCAGTCATGAACGTTAATTACATCACCATATTCTTGGGCTAGATTGCAACTGCACAGCAAAAGGGATTAACATCAGCAACTAATATACGGCTTATCACACAAAGTGTAAGCTTGAACATCAATAACCATTGTTTATTAAAAAAATTATCTGGATCTCTATTCTTTTCATGTCTTAGGACCTCCAAATCAAGCTGTAATGACTGGTTGTGGACCTATAGATGCAGAGCTCATTGGCACCAAAGTACTGTTCGTAGGGTAGTAGTTGGAGTGTCAGGCAATATTTTAGACATGGTTAATTAAAGATACATAGGGCACTTTACTTTTTCTAGAGATATGAGGAATCTTATAAATCAAAGTAACTTGGACTCCTTATTACCAGGCAGTCAGGTACATAGATTTTTTTTATAAAGCTGAAAGCATAGATATTTGATTCAAATTGTACGATGGTGGAATCTTAATCAACCATATGCCATAGTTTATAAAATGATAGGGCAGTAGCATTTATATTCGAAGAACAACTTCCCAAATATCAGTCAAATGCTTACTCAATGGACATACGGACTTACATAATTGATGTGTCATGCCAGGATCCTGACACAGCAGTTCCATTCCTACTGCAACAAGAGCATTTCAGATGGCCGTGTGACTTCAGTAGATCAAGTTGAACCGCTCTTCTTGGATTTCCAATCAGTGCCAGGATTGAGATGCAATGCTTGAAATCATGATAATTTTCTTTTACAGGTTCAATACTATTATTAACTTAATATTACATGCTAACACAACAGAACAGGACCAGATAATTTAACCCACTAGTAAGTCAGAGTGAAAACTTACACTGCAGAATGCCAACATTCTTGAAGCAGATGATTTCATGAAAGGGTAAACACTCAACAGGCACCAAATATTTCCTGTTTGAATGTATAGAGTTCAGATGCTGAGGAAAACTTTGAAGCTGAACATGTTAAATGATTTTTCGAAATAAAATGGTAAACACGCTTTCTTAGATAATAGGATACAGTTAAAGGGTCGATGATGATGGTGATGTCAACACAATCTCAACGGATAGGAACTTTCTTATCCGAAAGGTCATATGAAAAAATAGGTATAATCATACAGAGTTAATAGAATGTTGCATAGCCTTTACCTAGTAACATCTTGTAATAACATGTCAGCTTGCTCATTTAGACCTTGTTTGGATGCGCATGTATTTATCTCAATCCACATGTGTTGAAGTGGATTAGAGTGGAATTAAACTAAATTTCATTCTATTCCACTCCAACACATGTGGATTGGAGTGAATACACATGCATCCAAACAAGGCCTTAATGGAACTATCCCATTTCTAGTGCTGTTGGTTGACCTCTTACCCAGCACAAAAGATGATGGTGAGACAATTTGAGATAATATAAAAAAGAGTTACGTGCACTAGCAGTCCTCAAACTTATAAATGTATGTCACTTAGGTTCACGAACTTTGAAAATGCATTTTTGGGTCCCTAAACTTGTTAGGTGGTGCACTGCAGGTCCATACTAGCCACATGGACGTTTCTTGCTAATGTAGCATGCCAACAAGACATGCTTTTTTTACATTTAACCCCTCTCCTTCCCTCTTCTCACATGAATGGACCCTTGTTTCTCACCCTGCTAGTGGATTGGGCTAAAATGGGTTAAACAAGTTGGATCTTATGTGAATTGACTCTGGGCTGAGGACAATAGGTTTCACGTGCGTCTTGGGCTGGATTGGCTTGGGTTAAGAACGTTGTGGATTGGGCTCAGTTTAGTTTGAGTAGTTCCCAGCCCATGGATGAGAACGGGTTCTCATGAATGGTTTCCTCTGGACCTGTACAACGCTTCGCACAGGGCTTCGTCGCCGCCGCCACCTTCGCACACGCATCGACGCCGCCGCCACCGCCGCTCCTCCTCCATATCACAAAATCTCGGACGGGCGTCGCTCTCCAAGATGTGCGTGCTTCTGTCCGCCTCCTTCTCCCTCTCCCTCCTCTTTTGTTTTCTGAATCTTGCTTGAAAAGAAACGGAATCATGGATCCCTATCCGGCTGTCCCTGGCGACCATGCGTTGCTCGCAGGTGCCTCATCAAGGAGCCCTCATGGATCCCGTAAGGAGGAGGAGTGAGGGCGGGATTGGATTTTCTCTCAGCCCCTCTTCGACACCAACAAGAATGCCTGGGAGTTCGCCGTCACCAAGAAGTTCACCGAAGGGGACACCGTCAAGGGCACCTACGCCGCATCCACCAAGCTGTTCAGCCTCGAGTGGAGCAGGAACTCTATCGCCGGCAGCTCCTTCAAGGTCTGTGCCTCTGCTTCCACTCTCTTACTAATACTTGTTATACTGCTTGCGCTTGGACATATACTAGTACTTCTTTGTGTTTCATCAATCTGTGCTTCCGCTTGGACATTCCTCCCTGTTTTCGGCATGGAGAATTTTTGTTTCTAGAACACTTGGCTGTAGCCCTGTTTATGTACTGCATTCTTAGTGGTTTGATTAGTGGTTTGGTCTGGCCTATGTACTGCAGCTTAGTTGGATCCATGCTAGTGTTTGATTTGATATATTTATGTCAGCCTTATAAGTTCTTGTCGTAATTAGTTGCTCAGACATTGTTATTAGAATGGCTTTTTTTTTCCTGAAAACTGAGTGAATAGTGGACATCTGCTCATGAGTTATTGATATTTGTACTACTTTCAGTCTATTGTTCAATTGCTTTCTGAAGTCAATTCGTTTATCTTCTATTCTTCAATTGCTCGTTGAGATGCGGAAATGGTTTATATATGTCGATTTAAATTATGTGCACTGAAACATAATCGCACTTTTAGTTTTGTATGGTATATTAGAATGTAATGAACCAGGTTTAATCCATGGAAGTCAAGCTGGTCGTTAGTAGCCTGGCCAAAGTTGTAATATATTGTTCTTTTTTAGATGTAGGTCATAAGAGCAGCAGGGTCACATAGGTATTTTTTTTACCACTAGATGCTAGTAAGCAAATGATGAAAATCATCACTGTATAGCTTGGTCACCAGGTTGCAAGACAGTGTCTTTAGATTGGTATATAGAAAAATCTTCTAGTTTGATCTGGACAAGTAATGTAACTGTTCTCTGCTCTTTGCTAAGACATGCAAAATTTAGTTCAGTTTCTTAACTGCTTTTAGCTTGTGTAAGGGCAATGTTTGGATGGGATTCGACCTAAAATCCGGATTATGGATAAAATAATTCTAATAATAGAATTCTAATTTATCTATCTTTTCTGCAATTAGAATTCTAATTTATCTATCTTTTCTGCAATGTCCCTCCATTGATAATTTCCTTGTGAATGCATACCTGAATAAAACAGATCAAACAATTTCTCATTTGAAAGCCTCGCCCAATGCATCATGGACTTCTGAGTATCAGTAATAAATTTACCTGCATTTGTGAAAGAGTTGGAAAAATATGCCTGTTTTACAAGTAGTAACCATAGTGAATGATATGTTATTTTAGTCTTCTGTATTCTATTGGGTTGTTTATTCAAACTTCTCTGGATACAGGTGGGCCATGAGTTCTGTTACACAAAAGGGTAAACCTTCTGACCATGCCCCAGTATCAAATGCAAATGCCAGTAATTCTCAAGCATCAACAACTTCGACTGCCGCTCCAGGTATTGGTAATTTAGTTATCACAATTGCTTTCATCTAGACAAGTTTGATGGAACTGATCCTAGCCTTTGGTGGGTGACAAACAAGAAAGAACAGAAAAACCATGACAAACAAGAATTGATAATGCCATGTGTTGTTATTAGTAACTTCATGCCCCATTGCAACATCTATCCTAGTATTTTTTTTGTGAACTATTTGAGTGTGAGCACCTGTAGTAGTTCTGTTCACTATTTGATATGTGTGTACTCCATCTAGTAGTAAGCTAAATTAGCTAGACCTGCAGACATCTGTTATACTGTACTGTTATTGTTGTGGTGTGATAGTGCTTGTAGATTTGAATTTTGATTGTAGCTGATGCTATGTTAATAATTTTGTGAAGGTGATCTTCTTGAAGCCGAGGTCTGCTAAAACAAATTGTCATCTCGGCCACATCAACTATGTCTGCACATACCTCAGAAAGTTCGGGAACTCAGGGTTTATCTCTTGCATCTCATTCACAACCAATCCGAAGGTCAAAGGTATGGCAATACTTGCTTTTTCATAACTAAGGCTACTTGCTTTTTCATAATCTATAAATACGTTACTTGCTTTTTTTTTGTTTGCTTCTTCCATCTGCTAGCTAAGCTACTACATGCAACTATCATGGTCATTCTCACTGCTCTCACTCTCAGTCTAGGTGAAATAGAGTAGATGTGTTGCTGTGCACAGCCACAGCTGCTTGCCTAAGTAGTTGCTGTGCAAAGCCTGAATGTGAAACGAAACAAAGCCTGGATTCTATCTTTTTTTTGAGTATGAGGTTCTCTCAAAGGGAACAACACTATGAAATTATGTGGAATAATGTCTGAGCTGTTAGCTGGCAATTGGAATTCTAATTTCTCTACCTTTTCTGCAATGTCCCTCCATTGATAATTGCCATGTAAATGCGTACCTGAATAATTTGTCATTGATGTTTTTATTCTTGTAATTTTTTATGTATATGTGCAGGAGGAGCCAATTCTTGATGTATATTTCATCAGAAGCATGTTACATTTATGGTCAGAGTCATAGGTCACAAATTACAAGCAGCACTACAACATGTCTTGAGTTGGAAGCAATGTGTTTCAGTTATCTATTTATCCATGGCCTTGTTGTAGGTCTTATAACTCTAAAATCAAAGTTGTGATGTGAATTTATGATCTGTGTTGAATTTTAAGTCTGACCTAATTTGTAAAAATTTTCAAGGCTGAGTGATCCTCGTCAGGCATTTTATGGATATTTTGGTGGCTACTACTATGAACATTTTGTTTATTTAAGTGACTAATATGGAGGACATGTACTTTTCATGTTTATTTTCTTATTTACTTCCTTTTTTAATGAATTTATTTATGTGTATTCATGTTTTTTTATTATCACTGTGACTGTTTATTTATTTGGTTTGTAGAAAAGCTGCTGCCTTTTCTTGTTCATAGAAATATCGAATCAGTCTACGTGCCAATTCAGTTCAGTTCAGTCTACGTGCCAACAAACTGATATGTAATGGATTGGAAATCGATATGTAATGAATTGGATCCACGGGTTCCCAAATGGATTGGCTTTCTTTGATTAGACAGGAGATCATGACTGTAGCAATTTGGTTCCCGCAATATTTGGATTGATTCAGTCTGGCTGACAAAAGCTGCTTGCCAAGACGTGGTTTGGTGTGGATACAGATTGGATTACGATCCACTAGCAGAGTGACTTGTTTCCCTCTTCTCTTATGCCGACCCTAGCTCGTATGATGCCATGGCTGTCCACAGGTAGCAGTCGCCGTGAGAGAAGAGGGTAGCAAGGAGAAGATATAATCTATTCACGAGAGAAGATGAAAGAGGAGCACTTAAATGTACAAAATATGCTAGCCACGTCAGCAAGAACGTCTATGTGGCTGGCATGGACCTGTGGTGCAGCACTTAACAAGTTTAGGGACCTAAAATACATTTTTAAAGCTCGGGGACCTAAGTGACACACCCTTACAAGTTTGAGGACTGTTGGTGCATTTAACTCTATAAAAAATGAATAGAGTATATTAGAGTTTTGAGTACACAATATGCTTAATAGTGTAATTTAAGGAATACTAAATTAGATGGATTACCAGGACATCCAATGATTCTACTATACTATTTTGGATTCAGTATTACTATTCTGTCTTGGCCTTCTTACTACTTGATTAATAAAATTTTACATGAAAGGGACTTACCTAGTCCACTTTTCTTTTTTGTTGATCACTCTATCTGAACAGATTTTGGCTGACTCGATTGTGGTTGACTGAAGTTCTTTCACTTTGGCATTGATCTAGAAACGAAATAAGCTAGCACAGTGAGAACTAGCACAACTGTAATATTGCAAACTAGAAAAAAATAACTCAACCAACCTAGGAGGAACTAGGTAGCATTGTAAACAGGAACGAATAGGCCCCTAAATTCGAGCTGAGCTAGGCTTAGCTCCCCTATATTGCAATTTGCAAACTAGTATGCTTGACCCCTGTCATAGATTCGCATGTGGTCACTCGGTGGAGGTGTATACCGACACCTCCCACCAACTGAGCTAGGTTCAGTTCTTATATATTGCGAACTAGTAATATAATGTTTGACCCTGCCATAAGTTCACATGTGGTTATTCCAATTAAACAAAGGAATCATCTCTCTATTTGGTCAAAGAAGGTTATCAGATGAAGAACATTCTTAAGGTAGCTTAACAAAAACATAAGAAAAAGCAAAAAACACCTTAAAATTTGAACATTAAAGAACAAAATGAATAGCTCCTTTTTCAGAAGAAATATAGATAAACAAACAGAAACAGAAAAAGCCATCATTTGTAAGCAGAAAACCTACAATAGTAAAATGCTTAAGTTTAACCTAAATGAATTTAGCGAGCAATGCATAAAAATGATAAAAATAAACTCTTGTGGTTTACTTGAGAGAAACAAAATGACATCTTTGGTACATTGAGGCACTGGATGGCATATGCATTTTTGCCATAAACAGTACTCCATCTGTTCTAAATTATAAGTCGTTTTGACTTTTTTGGTACATTCATTTTGCTATGCATCTAGATATAATAATATGTCTAGATACATAGCAAAATGGATGAACCAAAAAAGTCAAAGCGACTTATAATTTGGAATGGAGGGAGTATGTAATATGAATGAACATTATAATAAGAACACAAGAAGCTCTATTAGCTGATAACTCAGTTTAGTATGCATGCTGAACTCTTTTTAGAACAAAATAATGCAGAAATGAGCATATACCTCACTCATTCCCTTTAAATGGATGCTCCAAACTTCAAGGACATGTAACAAAGTTTCCATTGGCAGGTACCTGAACCAGAACACATTTCAATCGATCTCACGCTCCTTACAAATAACATAACTGCAAATGGGAATAAACCTAACAACAAAATGTAGTAACTTTCAAGTTCATTAAAAAAGTCAATTGTAATGCATGACTCGAAGAAAGAAAATTTGGCATCATATGTGCTTCATAATAGTCCAAAATGCCAATAATCTGATAGATATTTTCCAGTCCCCCCCCCCCCCCCCCCATTCTGCTGGGGGAAAAGACCCCCTGTTCAAATAAGGCAACAGGTACTGAACCCAAGTTATCAAGGATGCCCCTCATCCATTGACCATTAGAGTCAGGAATACATCCCTCCAATAGTCATAAAGCAGATTTGTACATCCAAAACCTGAAACCAGTTTCTATCATTTACCTTATTGTACTCATTGCTTGGGCTATATATACTTTACAAGATCCTGATATGAAAAGGCTATGGATAGATGGATTAGCAGATAGCCGCCGTTCCTCGGGAACTATCTTAGGATTTCTTCTTGCTTGATTACAATCAATACCGAGTTCTCTCTTTTATAGAGATGACTGACTTGACTCCAAAGTAATGTCCTAACCAAATTAATCTATGTTATCCCTTTCCTAACTAACCCTAATCAATCTAATCTAATCTGCTACTGCTCACGTGGTACTGTTCACGCGCTACAGCACCGTATGGGCCCCTGGGCCGGCTCCACTTGCCATATCACTACTCCACCCCTCCAAGATAGCTCGTCCTCGAGCTGTGGCGATTGCTGGGGGTCTACAAGATGAGGTTGTAGGGCGCGGCGATGCGCGTGGCATACGCAAAGACCTCGTCATCGTCCATGCAACCTAGCACGCGGGCGTTGCCCATGATGGAGCGGATGTGGCACACCGCCTCGACGACAGTGCCCGTGCCGGCCTCCCTATTAGACATGTATAGTCTACTCCTATATACGTTGTATTTGGACATGTTGTAACCCTAGCCCATTGGGCTACACACACACACACACACACACACACACACACACACACACACACACACACACACACACACACACACACACACCCCTAAGAGGGTGTGAGGTGTTTCCCTATTCTTCTGTCTCTCTACATTTGTCTTTGTACATGGTATATTTCGCAATTAGATCCTGATTTTCCGCTTCCGCTCCCCCCTTCCCATCATGAGTCTCTCGCTTCCCCGATCTTAATCGATCAGTCTTTCCCACAGTCACCGCCCACCTCCCTGCAAGTGATCTTCTCACGTCACGTCCACCCACCCCGGTGGCTTCCCCTCCCTCCCTTCCCTCCCGATGTCCACCATGCCAACGACCGTCGGTGGCTCCATGCCGGCCACCGGGAATGGCACCCTGCCGGCCACCGGTGCTGGCACAATGGGTGCCCTCGGAGCTGAACTTGCCCCAGCACCGATCGTTGCCAATTCCTATGCCACGGTGAACATCAAGTCCCATGTCCCAATCACATTGGAATTGAACAACTACTCGTAGTGGGCGTTCTTCTTCAAGTCGCTGTGTGGCAAATTCGGGCTGCGCAAGCACATCGACGGCTCTGCTCCACCTCAACCCGCTGACCCCCAGTGGGATGCCACAGAGTGCTACGTCTGTAGCTAGATCCTTGGCTCCATCAACGACTCTGTCCTTGATCTCGCCATGAACGAGCCTGATCCGAACGCCGTGACCTTTGAGTGGCGATCGAGGAGATCTTCCGCGCCAACAAGGAGCCACATGCCATCTTCCTTCTCAATGAGTTTCATTCCATGGTGCAGGGCGACTCCACCATCTCCGCATACTGCCAGCGCCTGAAGACCAAGGCCGTTGCCCTTCGCGACGTCGGTCATCCCGTCGAGGACTCGCAGCTCATCCTCGCCCCTCTTGCACGGCCTGAACCCTCGCTTCTCCAACATCACTAACGACATCACCAACTCCACTGCCTTTCCCTCGTTTGCCAGGGTGAAAGGTCTTGATGGCTAGAGGGGGGGTGAATAGTCTTTTTAAAAAATTTCTACAAAGACAAGCTAAACAAGTTTATCAATATAACAAATAGCCATATGCGAGTTTTACTTAGCCTACGGGGTGTTTGAAAGCCACCTATCCAATTCACAATTCTAGTATATTTGCACTCAACCTCACAAGTCAAACCGCAAGAGAAAAACTTGAAGGCTACTCTACTCAAGCTACTAAGCACTAGAGAAAACAACTAAGTACTTGAAATGTAATACAAGAGTAGGGTAAGAAATATTTCACCGAGGGGCGATGAATTGAGCCAACCAATCAATAATTCCAAGTGATGATATTCAAAATAACCAGTTCACTGAGACAAATCAATCACAATCAATGAAGTGAAGACATGATGATTTATCCCGAGGTTCACGTGCTTGTCGGCACGCTAGTCCCCATTGTGTCCCCCTACACCACGTGGTTCGGTGGCTAATCGGTATCACACACCGAGCCTCTCAAAAGGCGCCACAAGAACCTACCAAATGGCGAGAAGTTCCGACACGAGCAATCCACTAGAGTTGGAATTCGGCGCTCCACCGGAGAACCACAACAACCCCTCACAACAAGCTCACCGGAGCCGGCCACGAACAATCACCAACACGTGCCGGACCTCCACCGCTGCTCCAAGCCGTCTAGGTGGCGGCAACCACCAAGAGAAATAAGAATCTCGCAGCAAATCAACCACCAAGTGCCAACTAGATGCAATCTTACAATGCAAATGCACTTGGATCACTCAATCTCACTTCGAATAAGCAAAGAAGCAAGAGAGATGAGTGGGAGGGGAGTTGCTTAGCTCAAAGTGCTCATAAGTATATCAAAGAGTGCAAGAGAGTGAGCCAAGAGCCGACCAACAAGTATTTATAGACGTACCCCTTCGAATAGAGCCGTTGGGCAGTAGATTCAGCTGCAGTCACGCTGACCAGACGCGCTGGTCACACAGACCGAACGCGTGAAGCTTGACCGGACGCGCTAGTCCCGTAACCGACCGGACGCGCTGGTCAAGTCGAGCAGCGCTCCAGCGAGTCAACGACCGGAGTCAACGACCGGATGCGCTGCTAGACGAATCGGACACCACAGTGCTAGCGTCTGGTTTGAGTCCAGTAAGCACCCACCACGACCGGACGCGCCACCGCGTCCGATCAGAATACCGAGACACGCGCAGATGCTAATCACTGACCGGACGCGTCTGGTCAAACAGAGACCACGTCCGGTCCAGCGTTCGGTCACCTCTATGACCTCCGTTCGCCTCCATTTGATTCACCCTTTCACATATGAGCTAGACTAAGTATGTGTGTCACTTTAGCACATGTTTTAGCTCGTGAAACAACATATGACAACGCCTCAAAATCTCGACATTGGCGTAAAGGAAAATAGGCGTTTTAATTCCTCGAAAATGCCTGAATCCCGCCTCGCAGGCTCGGCGAGAGGGAGAGAGGACCCCAAACCCTCTCTACTGCTCAAACTCCAACGCTATCACAAATGTGCTAACACCACCAAGTGATCACGTCATGTGCGAGTGTGTTAGCATTTTCACAATCATTTTTGGAGGCGTTATTAGTTCTATCCAAATGCATATGATTATGAAATGCACACCTAGAGGCACTTAGGAGTTCAATAGCCGCGTCATTCCCCTCTTTATAGTATGGCTATCTATCCTATAATGTAACCACATCCACTAGATGTCTTGGTTACTAAAACACAACCCTTATGCATATACCTTTGCCTTGATCATGTAGGGTTGCGTCCAAATCCAAGTGTGGCCATCATGATCACCATGTTCATCTTGCCACCAACCTTGGAATGTACTAATCCTCATATGATATATACAACTTAGGCATAGGATTAGTACTTAGGCATTGTCACTAATTACCAACACAAAACATAGAGCTTTCACAAGGCCCATGACATGCTGGTCCTCAAGGAGATCCACCTGGCCAACGACGAGAAGACCATTGTCAACATCGCCCTCCTCGTCGTGGCCGGTTCTGGCTGCACCAGTCCGGGCGGGTGTCGCTCCAGTAGCGCTGGGGCCCCCTCTGGTGGCCACATCAGCCACACCACCGGCTACGGGAGCGGCACCAGTGGCGGCCACAAGGGTGGCAGCGGCGGCAAGGGCAAGAAGGGCTAGAATGGTGGCCCTCCATAGCAGCGCGGTGGTGCTGCTGGTGCTACCTAGCAGGCCACACCCATGGGCCCCTGGTTCTGCTACAACCCATGGGCACCTTAGGGTCCTCCCCCGGTCCAGCAGGGCCACAACACCTGGCGTTCTAGAGTCCTCGACACGCCTCCTCAGGCTCACACGACCTTCATGCTAGTGCAGCCTCCCACGTCCTTCACACCGCTCTAGGTCTCCCAGCCGGCTCCCATGTGGAACTAGACTAGCCTTGTCACCGCGCTGAACCAGATGACCCTCCAGGATCAGCATCCCTGGGTATTGGACTCCGGTGCTTCCTCTCACATGAGCTCCTCGGATGGTTACTCCTTTCCCGCCTGTTGACACCTCTAACGCCACCTAAGCTAGGTTGTCATTCCCAGCATGACACTAAAGGTGCTGGTACTAAAATATGCAAATGCTCCTCTGAAATAAATATGAAATCCACAAGCACACAGATAATACCGATGTAGCATTTTAACTGGGAATAATCTAGGTATCGTTATTTATATTTTTACCACTGGTAAGAGATGCTAAGGATATTGAGCAATGAGCATCACTGCATGTGATAATGGAGAGCATAACCATGTCTTTATCGATCTTCTCATACAAGGTAAGTGTCACAAGATAAATAATATATATATATATATATATATATATATATAAAGAATAATAAGAGATAACTGATAAGCACATAGCCACATATAGTGATAAACATCTCAATAGATTACTCTAAGCATATAGCACTAGCATGGATTATGACGAACTATAAGGATAAATCCTAAGTTATTCTAACTATACAGTCAAAGCATACGATGATTAGTGCAATTACACTTGGCAATCATGGCAAGAAAAGGTTATATCTACGCATAGTGATATTATTAAGGAAGATATAGAACATAGCCATCACTTCCCTGTAATAGTTGTGCTCTGCCTGCCCTATACTCAGGAGGTGGACTACAAAGGACTCAACAGGACTGTCACTCCCGCGATCTACCACACGGTCCGAAATATAGGGTGTAATCGCAGGTAAGTACGGTATAGGCACCACGCCTACACAATGTTTACCACTCACCCATGATATCAATGAGCAAGCGCTATACGATCCTATACTTAAATATAATTCTGATCGAACTATGCCAAGCATATAATCAAAGTAGACTAAGAACAATATAATTGAGAACATAATCAAATAGAGCAAAGTCATATTCAATATGATAGAATAGACTAAAGTCATATTCATACAAATGATGAACTAGATGAATACTATAAGGACAAATACAAAAGTAGGAGAGAATTACCAAGTATTCTCTTGACAGATTTGGAAATCAAGCAATGCTTGGCTCCTTCTAGTTCTAATCTTATATAGCTATGCTAAACTAGAGATCTAATTGAGATGGTGGCTCTAGGGCTTCTCTAAATGAATGGAATGAGTTCTCTCTCTAATGAATTGAATGAATCCAGGGTTTCTCCTAGGACCAGGGGCCTTGCTTATATAGCACTCTAGGAAGCACCACAACCCTTGGATCAAACCGACCTTTATCAACGACTTTTTATTGATCCTCAAAGGCGGTGGAGGCAGGATCCACAAGACAAAAGCTGATTGGCTTCCTGGGTGGGTTGAGCGCCCAGGCCCAGGGGCGGCCGCCCCTGTTGCCTGACCTGTGGGCCCTACCCTCCGAGGGAAGATCTTCTCGAGTCTTCTAGAGTATACTTTTTCATAGTATGGTCGGTTTCTCTCTATGTAAATCTGACATGTGGATCTCCTTTGGTTCTTTCCTGATAACCCCCTGCAGAAATAGATATTCACCAAAACTCATGGAATTCTATCAGTGTAACCCCTATATCTAGATAGTATTTATGTTTAGGTCCTTTCTCATGCTATGTTGACGGTTAAAAATGATACTTATCTACCGTCAACACTGCCATCCTTCCTCTCATTCCTTTATTACCATTGGCAATGGTCAAAATCTTCATATTACATGTCGTCAGTTCACTAGGGACAACAACTATTCTATCGAATTTGATGCTCTTGGTTTTTCTGTCAAGGATATCCTGACTTGGCGTGTGATGCTTCGCTGCAATAGTGCTGGCAACCTTTACACCATCCCCGCTGCATCCGCCCCTCCACATGCCAATAAGATGAAGTACTTGCGCCCACCATGCGTTGTCGGCGTGATCGGCCCACAGAGGTCATGATGGACCAGCTCGAGGGCCTCTGCCACGCAGTACTTCGCAGTCTTTGGGAACAATAGCCTTCTTTGCTTCCTGGCCAAGTAGCTGTCACACAGCTCACCTGCGTGCTCGATGTGAGGCAGGCCCCAGACCATCTTCTCTAGCTTACCGAGGGCGTCGAAGCTAAGATGGCCATAGCGGGCGTGCCATAGCCATGGCTCCTCCGTGCGCTGCGTAGCCAAGCAGATGGGCTTCTCCACCTTCAAGTTGAGCAGGTACAGCCAGTTCTAGGACCTCTTCACCTTGGCAAGAAGCCGCTGCTCCCGGTCCCTAATCCTGAGGACGCCATCCTTGATCAGCACCTCACTGCCACACTCATCCAGCCAGCCAATGCTGATGATGCTTGAACGCAGCTGTGGAATGTAATATACATCCGTCAGTGCGCGGTGCTTGTCGTTCTAGCACCTGAAGATGATGGTGCCGTGCCCTTGGATCACCACCCTTGAGCCATCACCAAACTTCACTGTGCTAGTCACGTTGCCGTCGAGCTCGGAGAAGGCTGCCTTGGAACCCGTCATGTGGTTGCTAGCACCAGAGTCCAGGTACCACTGTTGCTCCTGCTCGCCGCCCACACGTCCGAGGTGGACTTGGGCACATGGCTCCTCGAGGTTGATAGCCTTCAGAGCCTTCCCGTGCTCCTATACCGCTATCACCTCTCCCTTCTTCTTAGCCTCAACATTGTGCAGTGCACAGAACATTGCCATCAGGAGAGTGGCATCATCATCATCATCAGCTTGCGCCAAGTGAGCCTCGGCCTTCTTCTCCTGCTTGCGGTTTGGGTACTCCTTTGCCCAATGGCCTATCTTCCTGCAGCGCCAATAGGCATTTGTGTCGACCTTCTTCTTCTTGTCTAAAGAAGCCTTGCCACGACGCTTGCCGTCGCCACCACGACTAGAGGAGGCTTCCCTGGACTTCTTCTCCTTCATCCGGGCAGCCCACTCCTCCTCTGTCAACAGCAGCTTGCCGCTGTCCGTCATTGCTGTGGCCTGCTCCATGCGCTCGTCCACCACCCACAGACGACCGGTCACATCCTCAATGGTGAAGGTGGATAGGTCTAGCATCATCTCTATGGAGAGAGCGTTCTGGATGTACTTCACCGGCACAGAGTGGAGGTACTTGGAGACTGCCTCTTCTTCATCGATGGTGACGCCGTGGCTCCCCAGCTTGCTAATGAGCGACTGCAGGCAGAGGGAGAAGACCTCGTCTGACTCACCATCCTTGAACTTGAGGTTGGCGTACTCCTGCTTCAGTAGCTGGGTCGTCGCCTTGTTTGCTCGATCGGAGCTGACGCGCATTATTGCAATGGCCTCCCATGCCTCCTTAGCAGTCTTCTTTGCCCCCAACGGTTCCCTGTACTTTGTCAGCACGACAGCGAGGATGGCCTCCATCGCTAACATGTCATCTTCTTCCACGTCGGTGCCCTTGTCGATGGCGTTCCAGAGCCATCGGGCTCTGAGCTTGACCTTCATGGTCACTGCCCACTCGCCATAGTTGGTGCGAGTCAGCTATGGCCAAGTAGTGCCGCTGACCTCCCGTACAATGCGCATGACGACCTCCTATCATGGCTGGGCCACCCCAGCAGCATTACCACCTCCCACTGCTCCGCTGCTGTCGCCCATCTCCAAGCCAGGTGCCATCACCGGCGGTTAGTCCGGCGCCGCAGCTGTACGACTCTAATACCACTTGTTGGCCCCTCACTGCCCTACACAGGTAAGCAGTAAGCTTACCAACACACACACTCACTCACTATGGCTAGGTAGAAGAAGGGGTTGAGCTCAAGCACACACCGCACAAGCACCAGCACTGATTAGAGCTTTGCTCTTTTGGTTTGTGGCAACTGAACTGCCTTTTTTCATTGCATAGTGGTAGAATATATACAACTCATGTACCAACTATAAGGTACACATAAGCATGGCTGAGTACACTCCTAGTACTACAAGTACCTTGCTTAGATCAGCCCACTACCAACATGGCAGATGTAGTTTCTACCAACTACTAGTACTAGATGGCCTAATGCCTTACAAGCTATAGCACTAGAGAATGGACAACCATGCTGACCAGTTCCTAATCCTAATCTGCAGCAAAGAGAGAATTGGGGAGCAACAGATTATGTCTTACAAAGGGCTACAACAATATGCCTCAATGCTTTCCCAGATAAGACTAGTGCAACTATCTAAAGGTAGTATAATGGGATAGGCTGGTATGTTGAAACAAGTATTTAGTCCTTGTTTGATGTAACAACACTGTTTTTTCTCAATGTTTGTACTTTGCTCATCATGTTTCGTCAGCATGTAAATGGAAGCATATATGCCCATATTGATAGGAACAAATGTACATATGCTATGGGACATAACTTACCTCAGCATCATCACAAGCTCTCCCAGCACATCACCAGAACATTGCTCCAAATCATCAATTATGACAATGATTGGTTAGTTATAGTTCTCATCTTTGCAGTACCAAGATGCCAGTGCAAATTCATCAGGAACCTTTTTTTAGTGAGAATTTCAGCTACAGCAACATGAATACTCAAGTTCACAGATTAAAGCCAAATCATGCCACTCACATCTGGAACATCTAATAGTAACTGCCTCACCAGGCTCCTAAAGCAACCACCAACTCCATTTTTCACTGACAATTCAGCTGCTGACAGCTTGGCTAGGTGACATCCACTGAACACAAGATGCTCCGCTAGATCCTAAAATGTTGTGATGTCATCAACAAACTCTGCATTTTCTGCAAAAAAGCAAAATCTGAGCCCATAAGTAATGCAATTCTTCACATTGCAGCCTGCATACTTTGACATTTGACACATAGTACTCATTGGTGAGAACAAACGCCGTTGGTATCCTTCTGCAGATCACATCGGTTAGGAGAGGGTATGGCTGCTGGACTTCAGTGTGGCAAGGTTTAGCGACGGAGTGGACCGCAGAAAATGACTCCTGCACCCATTGCAGCACCTGGTCAACAGCTTGAGGTTGATGCCCCTAAGGACCTCCCGGTGGCAATCCACAAAAACAATTTAATTCGTCAGTATATAGAATCAATGAGAGGCAAGGAGCATACATCGATGGTGGACTGGATCTTGGACCAGGTTCGATGGAATGCCTCTAGGCGCAGCTGCTCGTAAAGCTCCGAATCTTCCTCATCATCATCAGCAACATCATGGGACCTCTTCGCCGACTTGAGGGTTTGGGAAGATGGCTGTGAGGCATCGATCAGCCGTCGAGTCTGGGAGGATGGCACCGATGAAGCGACGGTCGCCACCGCCTTGTGGAGGACGAAGAATGGCTGCGAGAAGAAAGAAAGAGATGACTAGACTAGTCATCAAATTTAGCAGCCACGAAGCGGGAGGAGCAAACCGGGAGCAACCACGGACCTGGATATTGTTGGCTGCGGTGACCGGAGTGTCGCCGGGGGGGCGCGACCATGGCTGGTGCCAGGTGGGAGGATAGTTTGGGGTTGCGGGACTGCAGGGGAGTGAGCAACCCTCTACTCCATTTGCCTCGCGCAGCTGCCGGGCTGCGCAGCCGCTGAGTGCGGGAAGAGACGGTGTGGTTTCAGTGGGAGAAAGCGCGTAATTGTTGGGCTGCGCTGCTGGGCAATTGATTTTTTTTTCGGCCGGCCCACCAGACACGGCCCAGTAGCTCCCGCTTCTAAAGCCTTGTACAAAAAAAAAGAATCCGTTTAGATACCGGGGTTTTTGAACCCGACGTGAATCGAACACGCAACCTTCTGATCTGGAGTCAGACGCGCTACCATTGCGCCACGGATCCGCAGATGGTTAACTAGCACCTCCAACTAATATATTCCTAAACAGCACCGATGCCTGTCCATTTTTACGGTTTTCTTAGACGACTTATCATTCTGAACTTTGACTAAAAAATACATTTTTGCATGTCGAGGTCAGATGAGTGAAAGTGATACAAGTATATTTATCTCGAAAGTCAGTCTCATAGAAGTATACATTTGATATTATAATTATAGATATATTATGTATTATTTATTATGCCCGTAGTGCTCACAGTCACAGAAATAGTTGACTTAAAAAAACTATAAAACATTGCTTATTATATATCTGTGACTCGGAGTAGGCGCATTGGGTTCTTCAGCCAAAGCTCGCCTAGCCTTGCCGAATGAGGATATTAGGCCAGTGAATGAATTCGGTTGGCTTGCTTGCTATATTGGTTTTTGTAGGCATTGTTTTCCTATGCTGAGCCATGCTAGCCGATTTGGTTCGCCGGCTCTGGCAAGCTTCTTAATTAGGGCTTGTTGTTTTCCTGGACAAGGCAAAACTTGTCTGATAACCGAATAGAGGGGCCGGGGTTGGCATTTCTATGTGCATTGTTTTAGCACACATGCATCACATGCTCTATCTCCACTAGCTACTCAAATAGAGGGGTTCTTCGCTATCTTCTTTATCATGGTGATAGTAGAGTACCAGACATGACTTAGAAAAATACTTTGAGAGAAATATTAGGAGTGTTGTATTTGTAATTTGAACATTACTACATAAATGATTTTTAGAAAGTTTTCTATTTTTGGCCGAGCCAGCTCTATCGAGAAGCCTTTAAAAATGGTTTTTGAGACGTCTTGTTTCTAAAAATTGATTTTTAGAGACGGTTGAAAAGTCAACCATTGAACCGCCCTTAAAAATAACATTTGTAGATGCGGTTAGACTTCTCAGCCACCTCTAGAAATAGAGGTATTTCTAGAGGCAGCTGGAAATTTGATCCATCTCTAAAATGGAATTCTAGAGACGGTTGATAATTTGACCGGCCACAAAAAACAAAAAAGGTACAACATGATAAAATTTGCAACCTTTTCAATTCAAGTCGGATGAATGCTTGATGAAAGGATCATGATCTCCCCACCACCATGACAGATGCAGGAAGCCAGCTGGCCGGGAAGATCAAATTCACCAACTACGTACCACGCTTGGATGCATTTTTGAATATATATTGAGCATGGTAGGTATCCATGCATACATGCCGTATGCATGCCAAATAACGTATATTGTACTTTGGGAATATGTTTATATACTCATCAGAAAAGTATCACATGGTACTGTAATATGGAAAGTATCTAGTGATACTATAATAATCTTATAAAAGTATCAAGTGATACTATAATTAATATGGAAAGTATCCCAACCCATTGTCAGCCTGATCCGCTTTCCACGTGGATCCACTTTCCACGCTAATTATGCGGCCACCCACTCATACGCTGATTTTTAATTCACGTATATACGCGTACCGACGCGAGGTACAAACGGGTCAAGTTTTTTTAACCCGTCAGCGGACTGGCCAGCCGTAGCTACACCTGAGAGCAGAAAGAAATTTCCCTATATATATAAGCAACACATATTATAGATATGGTTTCTAAAAAACACATATTATAAATATAAGGGTAGAAATTAAGCCATGCTATTAGCATTATTTATTTTATTTATACTAATAAAGTTTTCACATTTTTTTGCATAGTTTTACATGAAATATAGAGAAATTAATTGAATGAATATTAGTAATGGACCTAGACAGTCCGGAATATTTAGGAAGAACATCTAGGAGTTAAGGAATACACTTTCATACACTTTTGATGAAAAAAAGTAACAATGGTTGTAGTGGACTTCTGCCACTTTGTCATACATGATGTTGTTCAATAAAATGGCAAGTACTTCTGCGAGATTATTGAGCTAGCCACGGATGACAAGTCGTAGTGTTTGGTTCTAGGGACGAGAGAGAACAAGGTTGAATATCCCACCTGGTGGTCCTAGCATTTGGTTAAGAGACTGTGGGTGCGTTTGGTTTAAGAACAAGGGTGGATGAAATATAACGATCTATGGATTTCTGGATATGGTTATCCGTACTTGCTGTTTGGTTGGATGGATAGGATGAACTATTTTTTTTGTTTGGTTGGATGGATATACGTTAGATAGAATGAGACGAGACACGTCATTTTTCTGTTTTGTTGGATGGACGAGGATGAATAGGCTGCTGATGTCATGCGAGACCTAGTTATCATTTATTTAATTTTAACCAAAATATAATCATGTGAGAGCTTGTTTTATAGATTTAATTGCAACGAATACAACTATGTAATCATATCATAAATCAGATAAACGATTCAATAGATAAAATCATTTGAAGGTTGCTTGCATTCATTAATTACTGTTGCACATCAGCAGCAGCCAAGCCATCCAAGTTGGATGAGCAAATCCGGTAGATTTTTTGTGTCCACTTGCTCCAGCATCGTATGAGAATATTCTCTCCTATAGATATCCCTGTCCAACTCATCCATGCAACCAAACATTGCATATCCATGAATGGTTCCATCCCATCCATGGATATTCAGGTAACCAAACGCACCCTGCAAGGACGGAGTCATCCCAGAGGAAATATTTCTTCAAGATTCCGGGCAAACTCATCACCCAAATTTTAGTGGATCAAGCCATCCTACCTGGGACATGGTCGTGTGTGCTTACAGTCGCAATAGAAGAGGGCATGCGGAGGGGGAGGAGAGGAGAGGGACAAGAAGACATCGACAGCTAAACGAGGAGGTCGATGGGCTGTACGTGTGGGGTAAAAACTCATGACGTCGTCGGGCTGTGGGGTTATAAACCCCCGGTACCACAAGATGGTACATGGGCCGCACCGTCTAAGGTGGCCTGACCCGTAAGATCAAGGCGTACATCGTAAGATTATAGGATCTACTAGATATTGTAATAGTATCAGATGGAATATTTTACTTGTAACCCTCCTCCTCCAGAGTATATAAGGAGAGGCAGAGGTCCCCTAGATGACACAATCTATCTCATCTTCAATCAATACAATATAACAGAGCACATGATGTAGGGTTTTACGTCATGCTGATGGCCTGAACTTGTATAAATCTTGTGTCTTGTGTCCTGTTACCATCTAGTTCGTGTCTTGCGTACCTGTCTACCGACAAATCACTATCTTGGGCATACCCCTTGGTAGACTGCCGACCACGTTTCGTCGACAGTGGCGCGCTAGGTAGGGGGTGTGCGTACTGACTCCCAGGCGAGCTAGATGTGATTTTTTTCGTTAATTTTCGACTAAAAATCGGGTGAGTCGTTCTACGTTGTTGATTCGATCAATCTGTTTTTCGAATATCTAATCCAGATTGATTTTTCTGCATGTAACGACTCATCTTCCTCGTTCGCGATCTACTTCGCTAAACATTGCCCTGGAGCTTGTTGGAATTAATATCAAGAATTAACTCGACAACGACGGACTCGACGACTACAGCGGCACAAGCTTTTTTTTCCACATCAACGACGGTTACTAGATCGGCGATCTGTAGCATGGTTCCTGGTATCGTGGCCGCTTTACGGCGATCAACCAGGTCGACGCGTCATCGATCTTCCACACGCGATCTCGCGGTAGGATGCTTCGGCGCGTAAAGTCAAGATTCAATCGGTCCCGATTCGGCGCACTTGGTTCTGCGTCCAGCAATCTGCGACATGACGCCCTTCCGGACTCCGTACCGCGAAGCGTTTTGCAGAACAAGATTTGCATGAAGGAGCACGTATATATACACAAGCATATACACGTGGCCACATGTAAGCCAATGCCAATCAAGCAAGACGGATGCGTGATCGACACCGCCGCCATGCAACCTAGCAAAGCTAGGTGATTTTTAATTTTCGATTAAGATATCCTATGATACATGCATCTCCGCGTACATCTACATACGTGTGCTTAGTGCTGCTGGCAGGAATTCAGCTACGTCTTTTGACATGGTAGCTCAGCCGCGTCAAGCTCCGACGACCACGTTCGTTCAAGCTGCCAAGCGAGCTGTTCGGACTCCGACCACCTGCTGCGTCGCAATGATCGATCGCCGCGAAGAGTGGCGCTACAACAACCGTGACCACCGTCATCATGACTGGTCAAAAAGCTCGAGGGCCAGGCAATTTCATCGCCACCGACCAGTTTTCTGTCTAAAGATAAGCACACTTCCAATATTCGTATTTAATACAATTTCTTCCGACCACTCTAACGTGCTTACCTAAAGATCACTTTCTATTAATATTTTATAAAAGACCAGTTGATAGAGCACCATCTTTTCTCGAGTTCTCGGAGCCAGCCCTGTCTCTGGCTTCTCTCTACGCGTGCACGAGACCCGCTCTCTACGCTCCGGGTGGTTGGCGGACGCTCTCTAGTCCGACCTATGCGCTCTTACGTGCGAACAGGCTCCGCGCCTCGCACTGGGACCGCAGATCCGGCTAGGACCGTACGGATTCTATAGGATGACGCGTCTACCAACTGATACAACTAAAACAGAACACTTATACGTTCTAACTTAGTTATTTTCCACACAATATACCAGCTTTAAACGTTTTTTTCACAAAAACACAAACAAACTTACATTGTCACAACAGTACATTATTACGAACTTGCCTGATGACGAGACACAAGTTTACAATAAACTAAACTGTTCTACATATTTATATTGCAGGAATTTCGGGCTACGCTAGGGGACTTCGTCGTTCGACCACTCGACTAGTGTTCGGGGACTGCCTCCTCGACCACCCGACCAGCGCTCGGGGACTGCCTCCTCGACCATCAGACCAGTGTTCTTCCTCGACCACTCGACCAACGCTCGGGGACTGCGCCTTCGACCACCCGACTAGCGCTCGGGGATTCGTCGACCACGTCTCACGCTGTGCTCGGGGACTGCTTTGACCACTCTCCAATCATAGCTCGAGGCCCACAACTCGAGGCCAGATTTCCTCAGCTACATGTGAAATTTGACTCAGATACAGCTGAGAGGTCATTATTTTCTTAGACCTTGCTACAAAGATTATATTTCACCTTCTAACAAGCTCGGGGACTACATCGGTACGACGCACCTGCCGGTGCATCTCAATATCGAGTTTCCAAAGACTTTGGGCTCTATTCATTTAAGACCCTGGTACCACGTGCTCATGTCACCTACTATCAGGCTCGTGGACTAAGTGGGCACACTTCACCTTGCAGTGAATGTGTTTGTTTTTCGACCCCTACACCTCTGATGATCAAAGACGCTACGTTTCAAGACTTACATTTCTTCACAGAAATCCAAGTGGGCACACTTCACAGGAAGGAGAAATCTTTTTCTTTTCTCAAGAGCACCATACATTCTTCGGGCAACCTACTTCTCCGGCAACAACTGCTCGGATGCCACTTTGACTGGTCGAAGATGTCAAGAACTCAAGCCTCACTATTCGAAGAAGGTTAAGATGGTGTTTGTCGCATCAGAATACATGGTGCTCGGACACTAGCTGTGGGGGTATAAACCCCCGGTACCACAAGATGGTACATGGCCGCACCGTCTAAGGTGGCTTGGCCCGTAAGATCAAGGCGTACATCGCAAGATTATATGTTGTACTAAATATTGTAATAGTAACAGATGGAATACTTTACTTGTAACCCTCCTCCTCCAGAGTATATAAGGAGAGGTAGGGGTCCTCTAGAGGACACAATCTATCTCATCCTCAATCAACACAATATAACAGAGCACATGATGTAGGGTTTTACGTTATGCTGACGGCCTGAATATGTATAAATCTTGTGTCTTGTGTCCTGTTACCATCCGGTTCGTGTCTTGCGCACCTGTCTACCGACAAATCACTACCTTGGGCATACCCCTTGGTAGTCACAGGGGTTGCGAGCGAAGACTATGGTCACATGGGCCGAGGCCAACAAGGCACAGGGGCCGAGGCCACATGGGCCGAGGCCAACAAGGCACAGGGGCTGCGAGCGAAGGCTATGGTCACATGGGCTACAGGCAGAGGCTGGCGCGGTGGATTCCGGCTCCATCGCCGTTTGTTTGAGCTTCGCTCTCAGGCCTGTTAAAATCTTTAGGATCACTAGGATGTAGATCAGTGGGTGTACATACTTGTGTTCGGGACAGACATGTAGATGAACCTAATACATTGATGAGATCTAGAAGAATAGATAAGAGAGGGAGACACGGTTATGGCTGACCATCGATTGTTGGCAGAGAGGCTCGCGGTAGCCATGATGGTGTCGGTGTTGAAGTCGCACGCAGTGCAGAGGCACCGGTGGAGCTTCCCATCGCCTTCAACGCTACCTCTGGATCGGATTAGGGTTAGGTGGGGTCACTATGAGCGGCGGCGAACCTCGTCCCTTGTGCCACTGGCCCCCACCTCATCTTTATAGCGCTGCGCGACAGAGGCCCACCAGCCATCTATGGGCTGGGCACCCCCAATCAGGGCGTAGGTCAAGGGCCCAGTTGGTCGTTGGGCCAACTGGTGGAGATCAATTCCAACATTCTCCTCCTTGATCTCATCTTATACTTTTAACTTTAAACTTTATCTTTAATTGCTTTCACTTTTATTTGTTCCATCACAAATTAGTGTATAGAGCATGTCTCATCGTCACGGTCAGTCGCCGATAGATTTAACAGCTACAATACACATCTCTGATCTGAAACAGATTCTTTAACTTTCGGGCCCTTTATTGTTTGGAAAACATAGGCTATACCATAAACCCATGTCGACTGTGTGTTCTCTGAACACACTGGGTGGTAAGCCTTTAGTAAGCGGATCCGCAAGCACTTGCTTGTTACTTTTGCGTTCAATACTTTTAGTATGATTCCGGACTTTCTCCTTTACAACGTATAACTTTAATGTCAATGTGTTTGGCAGCACACTTAACTCGTTGTCATAGGAGCAAACTACTTAAATGGTTATTGCTGTTGACAACCATTATCAATTTCGGGTACAAGTTCCTTAACTATTTTGCCTGTCCCTCAGCCTCATATCATGCTATATTATAACTTTACATCACTGATGATACTAGAACTGTTTCTTTTAGAGCTTTTCCACAATAAAACTTCAACTGCGAGTGTTAGCTACTATGTGGGTTTCACTAAACATCTCGCCAAACATATAACATTTGTACCCACAACTACTTGAGAGTACTTGTTCTTTCTTTCTTAGCATGAGGCCGACATTTTAACTCCATTCCAGTGATCTATATCTGGACTGGACTTTTGCCAAAACAACCCGGATACGTGAACTGTGTCAGGGTAAGGTCTAATCTTTGTACTCATTAAGCTTCCAACAGTTGAAGCATATAGGACGTCCCTCTATAACAATTTTACATTGCTTTTGGAATATTAAAGTTCTCAAAACTATTACCATGACCATGAGAACAGGCGTAGGTTTACCCGCATAAGTACTTTATTTCTTTAAAACTTTTCTTAGCATGCCTATGCGATAGTCATAATACCCCTTTTCTTCTGTCTCGGTGAATTTCAATTCTTTTAACGAGATACACTTCACCGAGAATTTTCTTATTCAACCTTGAGGACAAGAATTTCTTCTCATGCAGTAGATTGACATCACTACTAACAATTAGGGTGTCATCCACACAGGATTAGGAAATAAACCTCTCCTTCTATAACTTTGTACAAACGCAATTGTCCTCTCATTCTCTTTAACCCAAAATTTCTAATTGACTATTCAACTTCAAATGCCACTGTCTAGAGATTTGCTCCAGTCCATAAGAGATTTCTACAGGTGGCATCCCTTACATTCTTTTCTTTTCATGACAAAACCTCTGGGTTGTGCCACGTAATCATTTTCATACAAATCCCATTGGAAAATGTTGTCTTTACTTTCATCTGATGTAACTCAGATCTTGATGTGCCACTAGCACTCATTGTAATCTATTCATTCGTTTCGCGCAAAAACTTTTGATTCAAGTCACGCTCCACATCTTTACATATTTCCTTTGGAGTCACATTTATTCTTGTAGACCCATTACAGCCTACTGTTTTGGCTCCTTAGGAATTTATTTTAGATCCCAACAAATTATTGGTATTATCGATTTCATTTCATCTTCCTTTACTTCTTGTCACTTGGACAAGTGAACGCCTCTCATGACTTCTTCAATTAGGTGGGATTACCCTCCATTTGAATTTCACTAATATAGACTTTATAATCGTCAGACATATCTGATTTTCTTATTCTTTGAGATTTTCTGGGGCCTCAGCTACTAGCATTTTTTGACCTTTATTGCCAAAAGATAATTGATTCTACAAGGTCCTGTGTAACAAGATCCTTATTTACATTATTCATCCTCCTTGCGGAGTTAGGTCTTTTTGTACCATGCTCCCCCAGATTGTCCCATTTTCAAACTTTCTCATTTTGGGTTTAATCTGTTAAAACTCATATGGTGCGTTTAGCACCGCCTTAATAACTCTGAACGCATCCAGTATGAATACTGGCTGACTATACTATCTTTCTATTGGAACTGTAAAAAGTTCATGAATTTAGCTATTTCTTTACTATATGGGTATCATTATTATGACCGTCTTACTCCCCCAACGATCACATTCATCGTTTATAGATCACTTTAGTATGCATCGTATTGTCTGAATTATGGGGAAGTATTTTCTTAATTGTCTTTCTTAATTGATCTGACATTTCTCCCCCTTAAAATGTGGTACAAACTTTTCTACCATAATTTCGAAAACTATTCAGAACTCTTGTGAATGAGGAAACTTTGATTACTTTCTTCATCCACATGATTACATCATGCACGTGAAATTATTTCTTAATTTGTTGGGAGTACTTTTTCCTCATTTCGCTTCAAGAACTCAACAAAGTCTTTTATCATTAATACTTTCGCAAGTCACACTTGCATGTCATTCTTATCTTGAGGTTCGTCTGTAACTTTATGTTCTCCTTAAACCTATACTAGGATAGCATAAGAGCTATCCTAAACTTTTCTCCCTGTGTGGAATACACTCAAAGCACATGAGTCATCACAACTTTCTCCCGCCATGCAGGATAAATACTATGTCAAATTTCTCCCGCCATGCAGGATTGATTAACATAAGTACTATGCCAACTTTAACCCGCCATGCCGGTATTTTCTCAAACTTTTCCCGTCATACGGGTACTATCACAAACTTTTTCCTGTCATGCGAGATAATTTTCTTGAAGGGACATAAATGTCAATACTGGCTCATATTCAATCATCAAATTTAGAAATAAGTTCAAATACTCTTTAACACACATGTTTAATCTGACGTTGGTCGAATTAAACATGCATGTCACTTATTACATTTCAAATCATGATGATTAAGACTAAAAATTATTTTACTTATTACATCTTTTATCATGATGATAACTAAAATCTTCTTCATAAGGAGTACATAAAAGACATCTTTTAAACTAAACTCTTATTGTTTTATTTTTTTGGATCAATATCCTAGAATTCTTTTTCTTTTGAAGCCATTCTTTAAAGAGACCGCAGTCCCTTGCACAATGGTCTTCTTTCTGCAAAAAATTGCACTTTTCATCTTCTGAGTCACAAGTACCCAGCTCATTTTCTTTTCACCCTTCAAGAATAAAGGTATGAAGTTCTTTATCTGAAAAACATCATCAATAATGAGCATGAAAATAACCCTACATTGGTCTGGTTAAAGACATGCACATTAAACTTTTAAACTTTAAGTTCTATTCTATATCACCGTTGGGCAGAAATAGAACAAAATCATCAATCTTATAACCCTTTTCAAAACTAAATTCTCCCGTTTGTTCGAATTTAATTTTAAAGATCATCATCATCATTGCAGCGGAAACATAAAAATACATTACATTCTGCTCGCTCTGGAGCATCTATTGTCTCTTATCTATTCTCTGAAAATTGGTCACTTTGATGCAAAATTCATCAGAGATTTAAACTTTAAACATAAAACTCATAGAATTATAATATTGTTATCATCAACGTTGGTCAGAAAATAACAATATCATAATTTTCTTTATGCATAAACTCTTAAATAAACTTATAATATTGTTATCATCAACGTTGGTCAGAAAATAACAATATAATAATTTATCTTAACTATAAACTGACTATTCCTCCAATTTAAATTTCCTGTTGGTTCCAACTTTAACTGGAGGATCAACTTTTCATTATTATTTACTGAATAACTATAACTGCTCTTCAAATTAAATCCTCCCGTTGGTTCAGATTTAATGAGAAGACAATATACTTTTTCTTTGCAGTGGAAACATGAATAATTCTATAAATTAATATTTTTAGAAGCATTTCTCTGTAAACATTTACTCTCTGAAAAATTCAAACACGTTGGTGCAATGAATTTCCAGAGATTTAAACTCATAATATAACATTATTCATCAAATTCGCTTCTGAAAATAACATAATACTTAAAAAACATCTACTACTGTTCATTTGGGCCAACTCCCTGCTCGGCCCGAAGGCCTGCTCGCGCACCCTCAGGCGCTTTTGTGGCCCAGCTAGAAATCGCATCGCGCGCTGCTCAATACCGCGGCCCAAAAGCCACGACGGCCCATGGCCAGCCTCGCGAGCGGCAAACGCCGCGCCCAGGCCGCAACCTGGGCCTGGGCCGGCAAAGCATCTTCCCGCCTGGGCCTGATCTGGCCCGACACGGTACTAGCGATCCCTGACCATCCATTCCGATCGGACGGCTCCCCGTTGTTCTCGCCAGAACAAAAATCGGAGCCGCCCCCTTTCTCCCAAAACCCTAGTTCATTTTCTCTTTCTCTCTTCCGTATCTCTCGGTCAAGCCAGCCGCCGGACTTACCACATCGCGGTGGAGAGCACGCGCCCGGAGATGGCGGCGCTGTTGTGGTTCCCTGCGCCGGAGCTCGCGCTCGCCGGACTAGAACCAGTCAGCTCCTCCTCTTTCCTTTCTATTCCCTCTCTTCTCTCTCAGCTCCGCAGCCGAACGAGAGGCAGACCGGAGGTGGTGGCGCCACCACAGCACCTCTCGCCGGAGCTCGCGTGCGGCCAGAGCCGCGCGCGGCGCCGTCGAGGGGCACCGTGATGGTGCCTTTTGGCCCGAGCCGAAGACCACACGAAGGCGGTACATCGCTCTTGGACTGACGGCCTGGGTTGACTTCCCGCGCGGCGTCCGAGGACGGAGGCGGTGGTGACCGGCGAGACAGTCTGAGGTAAGACCGCCGGTTCTTTTCTATCTTTTCTTACTTGGTGCTAGGGTTAGGGATGAGCGGTGGTGAGGTGAACCCGGTAGGTCCCCTTCTAGGGTTAGGGTTCTTAGTTCTGTCCGGATCGAATCCGTCCCTTTCTCTGTTTTGCCCTTTCTAGGGTTAGTTCCAAACTCGATTCGTTCTTCCTTTTTGATTCTTTTCAATCTACCCCAACTGGATCCACACACCATGACCAGGCTCTCGATACCATTGTTAAAATCTTTAGGATCACTAGGATGTAGATCAGTGGGTGTACATACTTGTGTTCGGGACAGACATGTAGATGAACCTAATACATTGATGAGATCTAGAAGAATAGATAAGAGAGGGAGGCACGGGTATGGCTGACCAACGATTGTTGGCAGAGAGGCTCGTGGTAGCCATGACGGTGTCGGTGTCGAAGTCGCACGCAGTGCAGAGGCACCGGTGGAGCTTCCCATCGCCTTCAGCGCTACCTCTGGATCGGATTAGGGTTAGGTGGGGTCACTATGAGCGGCGACGAACCTCGTCCCTTGTGCCACTGGCCCCCACCTCATCTTTATAGCGCTGCGCGATAGGGGCCCACCAGCCATCAGGCTGGGCACCCCCGATTAGGGCGCAGGTCAAGGGCCCAGTTGGCCGTTGGGCCAACTGGTGGAGATCAATTCCAACAAGGCCCTCATGCGTAGGCTTGCTCTGCCATCATGCAGTAAGCTCCCCTGCTAGCCTTGTCGTGCAGGCACCAGCCACAATTGTGGAGGCGCGGTAGGGCAGGTGGTGGCTCGACGATGGCATCGGTGGATTCCTTGGATGTGTGCTTAGGAAAGCAAGATGAAGAAAGGAAGAAGAAAGGAAATGAAAATAAAAGATACTGACCGGTAGGCTCAACACACATGTGTGTGTGGGGAGGGCGATCCTACTTTTGTGTCCCAAACCAAAAACAGAAAACGAGACAGCCCCATCCCTCAACCAAACACAAGACAAAATCATTCTATCCCTAAAAACTAAAAGATATGGTCATCCATCCACCCCACAGTATCAACTAACCAAACACAACCTTAGAGCATAGTTGAAATTAAGGATCAAGGATTACAAGCTGCTAGATCTATTTATTTTGCCTTTCAAAAAAAAGATCTATTTTGCTTGTAGATCTGTTTTAGACACATAAACTATATATGACTTTGTAACATTAGAGAGACACGTGAAATCTTGTATATTACTTTGTTTAGTTAGTTAATGAAATATTAAAATGTCCACGCTATGATTACTAGATAATGCAGATCATTTAGGCTGGCATTGGTGGTTATGAGTATCTCATATGTAGCTTAGAAATGCATAAGAAGATCAACAAGCTTACAATCATGTGTATGCATAAGAATTTTACAATTGTGATTTTTTAATAAAAAATGACAAGAAATATTCCAATATAAAAAGCATTGTTTTTTTAAGATAATATGAAAAGCATTGTTGAGACAAACGGACTGGCCATCTCTGAGAATGGTTTTTGACTGCATCTATTAGTCAATCTAACAGTAGTGTACAAAAATGTCTTGAGGATGGAAGAATCTAGATAGAATATTATGTATTTTTTATTTCAAATTTTTTATGTGTAATTTAGGGATGTACTGTGCCAAGATTTAATATAAGTCCCTCTTCCCTTAAAAAAAAGGTCTTGAGGAAGGGAAAGAAGCTGGTAGATACTTTCTCTGCATGTATTGCAGAAGTGTTAGAGAGTCAATTTGGCCTAGAGGAATTGAAGTTTAATAAACATTTGTACCTAGTTTTATCAAAATAGACAAATTAAACTTATTTATTTTAAATAGACTCCCTTCATCCCAAAAATAGATGACTCTATTGGTATGAGCACAGGAATTAAGAAAGGGTAAAAAAGTGAGGTGCACAGAGAATAAAGAGAGAGAAAGAGAGATAGATATAGAGATGTATTAGAAAAAGAGAACGGTGAATTAAAATCTGAGAAAGTTAAGTATTTTGAGACAATATTTGAATCATATAAGATCATCTGATTTGAGGTAGGGGAGTAGTTGGACAAGAAAATATATTAAGTATTAAAAGTTCTAGAAGAAAAACCATTGACTTCTGAAATACAATACTCCATCCGATCCAAATTATAAGTCGCTTTGACTTTTTTGGTATATCAATTTTGTTATATATCTAGATATACATTATACCCAGATACATAAAAAAAAGTATGTACCCAAAAAGTCAAAGTGTCGAGGTTATAACCCCAGGGTGTGTCAAGGCACCGATTAGTCAGTGGGCCATGCGGCCCACAATATATCAGCTAGCAAAGGCCCGAACGACCGAGGCCCAGCCGATCCAAGAAAACTAGGCCAAGCACTAAGGTGGAGGCTGGCTACGACCCCTTCATCAGATTTAGCCGCACAGTGCACAAGAAGACGCACAACCTCTCCATCGTCCCGACACCTGGGAGGAATGGGGAGAGGTCGAGCACAGCCAGGCACGCCCACTCTGACAAAGATAGGCACACCACTCTGACCCCCACAAGGACCGAGGGGACAACGGTCACCTCAGTCTAATCAGACGCCATCCCTGCACCACGCGGTGCAGACAAGACAACACCACATAGCGATGACAACCGGTATGGCAATCCACCATCCAAATATGATCAACAGGACGCATGTACGATTCTGCCCACCACGGGATGAGATCCACGATGAAGGCCTTGACATAGAGGTCATCCAACCTGGCAGGAGCCATGACCCCAACAATCAGGATCTGGCCCTCAGCCCCTCAAACTAACAAGGCGATCGACGACCCAGGGGCGGCTACCAACTCCTGTACGACGCCCTGGAAACTAGGAGGCGATGACGAAGATCATGATGAGGACCACGTCACGCAGGACGGCTGGTGAACCACCACTGTGCCTATAGTGCCGCCATGGCCAGCATAGTAGCACCACATCACACCATGCTGCAATGTGGCCACAAGACCATGACGACAACCATGCCCAGATGAACTCCACCAGATGATGTAGCTTGCAAGCCAAGTTAGCTAGGACCTCCCTCAGGCTCACGACCCTTCGATTAGCAGAACCTTCTTCCTTGTATGCGCCCTGGCCCCAAACTCTATAAAAGGGCAGCTAGGGCACCCCTCTGGGGATCTATCTTTCATTCACTCATTCTTACATCGTAGAAAGGCTCCTGAATCTTCCCTTTGGGCAGCCCGTCTCCAAGCTCCATGTCTCCTATCTCTTCCACCATTCTTGCATCCCCATTATAAGAACTTTAGAGCATTCAAGCGAGGAACACACACTCGATCATCTCTAAGACTGGACATAGCTCTCTGGCCTGAACTAGTATAAATCCTCGTATCTTTTGGATGCTACCATCGTCTTCCTAGAGCAGTGCGACAATCGTATAAATTTACTAGTCTGGTTTACAAAACACCGACAGTTGATGCGTTAGGTAGGGGACAGTCGCACACTCTCAATTGTTGAGCAGAAAGCGATGGCTCCTCGCAACGTTAGAGAACTCGCTGTGTAATGGCCCACAGTGGCCCAAACCTCCGCCATGGAGATCTGGGTCCTGTGGCCCACGGTGGACACACTCTCAAAACTGCCTCCAGCAGCGGCATCCTAGAGTTCACCTACATAGGGGGCTAGTACCCTCTCTCGTCACCAGTCATGGCCAAGTCTTCCGTCCAGGAGCCAAAAGACCATGGCTCATGATGAACTCACCTAGGGAATGGCCTCAACCGGCCACATCTTTTTGGGGAATCATGAGGTTATCCACACTAATGGGTCAGCGCCTATCACTAGCTTTTGCCCCATCTAGGTCAACCGTGTGGGAAGCCTAGACATGGCTATGGAAACACGCCTCGAGTAGTGTCTCCACAACCAGCGGAGCACCACGTGTCAAGACACGCATGAGCGACGAGATCACCCGCTGCCCTGCAGCATTATCGTTAGTAATCAGGTGGCTACCTGGCGCTACGCCTTGCGTAGTCAAGTTCAGAACCAGAGCCCAGCCCTAGTTGGTGGACAAACCGCTCGTCACGCCTCAACGGACTATCAGCTGTCGTTCGGAGGCGCATGCATCCGAGGAAGCAAACTCCCTAAGCGCACCACATGCCGCGTCAAGCGGACTAAACTGCGTTGCATTCAGACCCCACTTCCACAGCGACAAGTCACGCCACCTCCTCGTCGAGAGCGACAACCACACCAGGAGGAGGGGATGAGGTAACCGCGACGTCATCGTGCCACGAGGGCCCAAGCACTAGAAAGGCAAGAGCCTCCCTGGTCAGAGGCTGAAGCGAGCCGAACTCGAAGAAGTCACCCTCGAGGGCTCGCGAGCCCGCTGAAGATGTCAAGCCGAGAAGGATCGACCCAAAGCCATCCGAGAGATCGACCAGCGCCAGCTGCAACCATTCCAAGCACTGAAGTAATGCCCTCATCAGCTCACAGTCTAGAGATCGCAATGACTTCACCACAGACAAGCGCTCAGGGGCTCGCCGTGCCCCAAGCAACGATGGCCAGATCCGCGATGGCTTCTGACACATCGGTCAGTGACATCAGCTTTGACTATAGCCGCTCTACCCAAGCACATCCACATACACATGTAGGCTCACCCATGAGTACTAGAGAGCTAGAACCAGAGTCGACACGTAAAGCGAACCAAAGACCATAGTGTCCACACATCAAATCCTAGTATCACTTGGATCCCCGAGTAAACCGATCTGACTCGCGTAAGCAGCCAGACACGACTCACTCACAGAGGCTGCATACATAGGCGCATGCGCATGATCCACGACATGACACTATTTGTCATCGTCCCAACGAACCATTTCTGTGTTTGTCGTCCCCTCGCTTTCTTTTCGCATCATGCCGGATCTGCGACCTACCCTTGACGTCTTGTCGCTCCAACGGATCGCGCACATTTTAGCCCCGCGGGCCAGTCCCTAGGCTAAAACACGCATTCACGAGCATAGGAATAAGGGGAAGAAGCACATTCCAATTCGGATAAAATGTAAGCGAAAGAACGACATTATACAAATGAATAGACCAAACACACATCATATACATGTAAAGTCTGAACACCATCCGTCGTTGGACAAAGGACTTGCTTCAAGCCTCTCCATCTGTACTCATGGCAGGACAGATCGATGAACTGATTCCTGACCTCTTGAGCACAGCGAGGTGCCATTCAGACCAAGCTTCATAGACCAGCTCAAGGGTGAAGTCGGGCACTTGCATGTGGGAGTGAAAGGAAATAGAACGTCGCTCTGCCTGAACAAGTGGAACGGGGAAAGACAAAGCATGTACCCTCTGCACATTTACCTCTTGCATAGAAATGGATCTGCAACCCATCCCCAATGCTTTGATCGCGCCGCTAGGCCGCGTAATGCTCTGCCATGCGGGCCAGCCCCCAAGTTAGAACGCGCACCCACACACACAAGGCCTGAGGAGACAGAGCACTTCTAGCTCAGACAAGAGGAATGTAGGCGGCGACATGATAGATGAGCCCACACACCGAGCACCTCGGTGCGCATCCAGATGACGACACCCACGAGATAACGAGGCCGCTTCATCCGGGCTATCGGCGACTGCTCCTCTGAAGGGAGGACCAATGGCAAAACAACGAGTGCGCCGCTGTTGCTTGTCCTTAACTCCTAATTCTAACCGCCAATTCTCACATAAAAACCACTCAAACAGACACCAAACTTAAATATAGGGCTTTAGAACTAACGATTTCCATGAGTTTTCATGTTTTACCATTTACAGGACATGTCAGAATAACAAGGAAAACGTGCCCAAATACGCAATAGGACAAGGCGTAATATCACCCGACATGGGCCTAGGGAGAGAAGGCCCACTTACCAGGCAAATCAGGGCCCTATCATGTGGATAAAAAGGCCCAAAACCCAAAGCAAACGTGCTCCAAATAGGGCCAAACTTTGTAGGAGTGGCCCATGCAGTCCTAGAGGCCTACAGAACAAAGATTGGGCCAAAACGACACCTTTAGGGTGCACATCCTGGGTGCATCCGCACCCATGTTGGCGCGCTCGGGCCCATCTTTGGTGAGGCAGTGCCATCAATGATGCTAAGGACGGTCAGGTAGGATCTGCTCCGAATATTCCCTGCAAACCGCCCATAGGAGGTCAGTTTTGGTGCTTTCCATGTGGAGATGAAACATCTTTCAAAGACACCCCTCCTCTCCACCTATAAAAGGAGGCTCTCACCCCTCTCATTTCATCAACACACAAGAGCACATCACAAAGCAAGAGCAAGAGCATCTCCACTCCATGGGCTTGGGCCCTAGATAGCTCTAGCATAGTTGAAGGGAGAGATGTGAGGGAGAGTTCGGGGAAGAAGTGCCAGAGTTGTTGGAAACTTTTCCTCGCTTGTACCTCGGTAAACACTGACTTTTGTACCTCGACGGGTATCATAATAATGTTCATGGTTCCTTTGGTTATAAAAGTCTTTTAATTAGTTAAGCTATACTTTTACTTGTTTGTGGGTTCGTCTCTGTCCCCATGTTGGATACTCTAGTAGAGGGCTCCTATAGAGACAGAATAACCCAGATCGACACTAGAGTAGTAGTCGATAGCATAGATGTGGTGTCTAGGCTAGAGGCTACCTTCGTTTGCCTCGTATCCTCCGGTTGAGGGGTAAGCAGCAGGTGGTGATAGCCCTGTCCATCCTTCGTAATCCCCCATGTTCAGACACGACGTAGAGCTATAGGTCGGCATCACCTAGCAAACCAGGTGCGATCCGGTGCCTAAAGTAAACAAGTATAAAGTAGAGTTTATCTATCCTTAGACCCTAAGCCATAGGAGTCCTTCTTTACCCTCATCAGCTGTCCTTATGTTGTCCTTAGACGAATTAGCCAGAAGAAATACCTCCGTTCCTTGTAAAAATATGAAACCCTGAATACTTTTGGGTGAAAGCTACAATGGTAATTTCGTACGCTTGCAGATTCTTTCTGTGAATGTTAAGAAATACCAATAGCCACCTCCCCCGAGGCGGGAGCCACGCTGAACCAGCCCATGACCAAAGTATCCTCGACTACGATGGAACGCACCACGGAACATGAATAGGAACTTGCACCGCAGCCTGGCAATAACTCGACGATGGGCCCAACTAGGTGGGGCGATTCACGAGAACCATCAGTAACCCAGGAGCCACAAAACTTGGGTGAAGTTCCTCACACTGAGACTCACCAAGGTAAATCAATCAAACAACCAATAGTGGCAACAATAAAGAAAAAATCAAAAGAACAATGCATGCATTGAAGTCTCAAAGGCTTACGCGTTACAATCATAAACGTTAAGGACCATCGGCTCCTAAGCCATAGGCAAATACATCTGGTGGAACACACTACAAGAATGGATGTCAACACAACCCGAGGCTACACTGATCGTCAGATTCCTTCCTACTCGCTATGGACACCTCATGAAGCGGAGAGACCGGCACAAGGCATCTCTAACCTTCGGATCCGCACTGCAAGTAGGAGAGGACTGTCAAAAGTAGCCTCAGGGAGACCTGCCTCATGGAGCTTCCTTTAACATCTGAGGAAGAGGAGCCCTATGAGGAACCTCCCCGACGCCGCTTCCGTTGGAGCCGAGAGAGGAACGCTTGGCGACAAGCCAACGATCGCGAGCCACTAAGTTGATGCTCGAGTGCTCCTAGGTCGAGATCTATGGGGCAAAAGGTCTCCCTGCAAAAGCAAGTTGTAGAATGCCTTTCCACCCTTTAGGGTTCCCCACAAATGTCTAGACCAAGGAGCCGCATGTGCTAACCATGGGGGAGCCGAGCGGCCCACGCCACCCATGATATTGTTCCTCTCTATCTTTGTGAAACTTCCTCTAACACCCAAGGAGGACGAACACCGGTGGGATCTAGCAGAACCTGATCTTGAAAGACCCTTCCTAGCGATGGCGAAGTCACCGAGACAAGCCACGAGCCATGAGACCCAGAGAAAGCAGCCACTCTCTCAAATTGGATGCCTGAGAAACTAGAAAGCTAGGAAGAAGGAGGGGTGAGACTTGCTACCCTCATCCCCCTTGACATAAATAGACGGCGTGAAGATGAAGGTGAAGAAGATGGTGGTTGGCATTCAAGACGTGTGTGGAAGATGCACTTGCAACCAAAGCAACAAAAGATGCAGTGGTCCAGTCTCACAAACGTCACAAGGCCCAAGAATAGTCATGGAGGTATATTAGACGTGTACATTTTCCTCAGCATTTACTAACTCTTCCTATGACCTCATGGTGCAGGGGAGGCAGCCGAGCGAAAGGCTGAGCGACAGATGCCAGCGAGGAAACAAATCCCAAGTAAGCATCCATACTTGTCGATTCACGCGCTCGTATTTTATGGTGCACAATCGCTCATGAGTGGGCTCCGCTAGGACGTGACATGGCTAGGGGAGGCCAATAGCCCTAGATTCACGCGCCGAGTGACCCACCGCATCCATGACCCCACGTCATGTTTAGGAAACCTTCTCTTAGGTTGGTCCTTAGGAGGACTCGAGGCCACAAAAGGGATAGGGGCAGGGAGGAGATGGGCCCCTATTGCTCTAATCAGTGGTGTAGAGCCACATGACCATCTCTCCCTGTGTTTGAGTCATCTGCTTTGAAATCTCTCGGGTTGACACCCTCTTGGGGGGAGGCATCTTGCCCTCTTGCCGCTGCGGAGGCGGTTAGGGACCGACGGGATTGACGACCGATGATTTATGGGATGTCTCTCGACGAGGCACAACCGAACTCTATATCGATTAGGGAGGATATCAGGTCTCGCTCGAATTACCCATTGACCCCGATAAGGCGTACCGCTCCGACCGCGCGGTTACGGTGGACATGCCTCTCTCCACGTGGGGCGAAACCAAACCCGCCTTTAACAAGGTAGCACGACCTCTCAAGGTCAGCAAGGACATCAGGGAAAATGGAGTTGGGGACCCCACAATCCCAAAAAGAGCTAGGCCAAGCCTCGACTAACTCCTCCCCACGTCCTAGGTCTCATACCTAAGTACAGCTCCAGAGACCTTAGTCCAGCTCCAGGGAAAGATTGAGAAGCAAATCACCGGGGTGACACGCAACACGGAGCCCAAAGCGTGATCATGGCTCGGTCACATGGAAGAAACAAAAGGTCCAAGACCTACGAGCCAATGCACGATCATAGAAAACCTCACGACCACGCAAACAGAGGTCAGGGAGAAAATTCCTCGCATTATTAGGCCAAACCAGCCCTTCTGACAACCCCAAACAAAAGTGCGAGCCTGGCCTCAAGGCTTGGGGCTCGCCAACACCATAGGGGAGGCCCGGAACTCGGGAGAAACCTCTCCTGGATTGGCACCTTCGAATACAAGAGCGGACGCGCTGCCCGTAAGGTGTCAAGAGCAGGTATCACCTCAAAGGTGATACCACAAAAACGACCAGAGGTGAGTGCCATGAACGGAAAGGGCAACAAGAGGCCTCCATGCCACACCTCTAGTCTAGAACACGCAGAAGAGGAAAGGCTCAGAAGTCTCAGAGACTGCCACCATAGCTCCCCGGAAAACAAGAGGGAAATGACGAGGCACCCATGGTTTTTTGGGGAAGCTGATCATGGCCACTGGGACTAGTGTTTTAGCGACCAAGACCTAACGGGTCTGGGGGCTGCTGAAACCATTGAGCCCAGAAAAAGGTCTGAGCACCTCCTCGACCCTCTCCTTTTCTCAAATCCCCTTCTAGCACCAGCTGTTGCAAGGGGCGACATTGGCTCCGCCCATCACAGGCGACCCCCAGTGGGACGCATAACGGGAGCCGTGCGGTTCTCCTCAAACTTCCCTCTCTCATTCCTTCACCCTCAACATCTAGCCTTTCAGGGAAATCTAGGGGGACTTGTAGTTATGACCATGAGTGGTTCAAATAGAAGGAAGGCTTATATTTATAGGCCCAAGGGCAGACTGAACAACCAGAAACCCCTGTGCTGTGTGGCGAGCCACAGGAGGCCACAACCAATGTCAGATGCCCGTATAAGGTCAGAGAAATCGAGACCTTCTCAAAGGTAGGCCCGGTACGGCGTCGACGAGACCTCTCGGACCTGCCTAGGTCACGAACCCTAGTACACTGCACACTGACACGGCATGGCTCAGTGGTTACGTACCACACCGCTAGGGCATCCTGACGGGGCCGAGCACAATGGCCACCTACTGCGTTGAACGCACCAGCCCGCAAGGGATCGAGCAACGAAGCTCGAACAAGCTGCGAACTACAAACATGCATTCGATAGCAACAAACATCTCAGCGCTTTTGCGATAACATCATGATCGCAAAAACGCTCAGGGGCTACTATCGGGGTTATAACCTCGGGGTGTCTCAAGGCACCAATTAGTCAGTGGGCCACGCGGCCCACAATATATCATCTAGCACAGGCCCGAACGACCGAGGCCTAGTCGATCTAAGAAAACCAGGCCAAGCGCTAAGGCGGAGGCTTGCCACGACCCCTACATTAGACTTAGCCGCACAACACATAAAAAGATGCACGACCTCTCCACCGTCCTGACCCCTAGGAGGAACGTGGAGAGGTCAAGCACAGCCAGGCACGCCCAGTCTAACAAAGATAGGCACGCCACTCTGAACCCACAAGGACCGAGGGGAGCAGTCACCTCGGTCCGGTCAGACGCCATCCTTGCACCATGTGGTGTAGACAAGACAACACCACACGATGATGACAACCGGTACAACAATCCACCATCCAATTATGGTCAACTGGACGCATGTACGATTCTACCCACCATGGGATGGGATCCACGACGAAGGCCTTGACATAGAGGTCGTCCAACCTGGCAGGAGCCACGACCCCAACGATCGGGATAGTGGCCCTCAGCCCCTCAAACTAACAAGGCGATCGATGACCCGGGGGTGGCTACCAACTCCTATATGACGCCCTCGGAAACCAAGAGGCAATGATGAAGATCACGACGAGGACCACGTCACGCAGGACGGCTAGCGAACCACCACCGTGCCTACAGTGCCACCACGGTTAGCATAGTAGCACCACGTCACACCATGCCGCGACGTGGCCACAAGGCCATGATAAAAACCACGCCTAGACGTACTCCACTAGTCGGCATAGCTTGCAAGCCAAGTTTTCTAGGTCCTCCCTCAGGCTCACGACCCTTCAGTTAGGAGAACCTTCTTCTTTGTATGTGCCTAGGCCCCGAACTCTATATAAGGGTAGCCAAGGCACCCCTCTGGGGATCCATCTTTTATTCACTCATTCTTACACCGTAGAAGGGCTCCTGAAGCTTTCCTTCGGGCATCTCGTCTCCTAGCTCCGTGTCTCCTACCTCTTCCACCATTCTTGCACCCCCATTGTAAGAACTTCATGGCATTCAAGCGAGGAACACGCACTCGATCATCTCTGAGACTAGACGTAGGGCTCTGGCCTAAACCGGTATAAATCCTCGTGTCTTTTGGATGCTACCATCGTCTTCCTAGAGCAGCGCAGCAATCGTATAAATTTACTAGTCTGGTTTACAAAACACCGACACAAAGCGACTTATAATTTGGAACTGTGGGACTAACTATTTAGCGTTAGTCACAGGGCCGCCTAGCTTGAGGTCAAAAACAATCTTCGAACCTAGGTTCAGAAGGTATGGTAGAAATATCTATATGTTGTAGTTCTCACATTTCAAGATACAATATCCTTGTGTTGTAAAAAACCACTCTTTAATATTAAAGTTGCAATACTGGATGACTTTCTATATCTAGCTATTCTTCATATTAAAGAGCGAATATTATCAAAAAAAAAATTAAAGAGCGAGTTATTTTTTTATGACATCCAGTCCAGTTTGGAATTTGTCATCTGGCCCAGTTTGGAATTTTGCCTATATTGGCCCATGTGCATGTTAATGAGATATCGTGGAGGGTTTAGTCCTACCTTGGTTACGCGAAGTGAGGATGAAAGCGTAGGTGGGGTGGAGGTAGGTGTTGTTCACTAAGCGTGCAGAGTGAATCTAAGCCGTTTGAACTTTGGGGCGTTACAGATGTTGACATGGTCTATACCAAAGTTGAATTTCTTTTGATTTGAAGTTGCTTAGAGTCCCAATATGTGTTTTAATTTATAAATTTCGTAATTCAAAATGTAGAATTTCCAAATGACCTTGAATGTTCACATTGCAATAACAAAATTGTGGTGGTCCACTTGATATACATGTTTCCTGTTTATAAGTTTTTGATTTGAAGTCTTTTAGTGTCTCAAATTTTTGTTTTAAATTCATATATTTTTGGTCTCAAATTTTTAATTTTCCCACACGATCTCGGATGGAGACATATCCTGTACCAAAGTTGCAGTGCTTGACAAGATTTAAAACTTTATAGTTGAAACTTTTTTTATTTCAGTTTATTTAGTAGCCAAAATATTCAATATAAGTTTACAAAATGTTGATATAAAATTGTAGCATCCTCTATATATATATATATATATATATATATATATATATATATATATATATATATATATATAGAGAGAGAGAGAGAGAGAGAGAGAGAGAGAGAGAGAGTTAAAAATGAGTATGTGGTTTAGTGGTAGAGAGGTGATATGGCTAAGTAGTAGGTTGGGGGTTTGAATCCTCAAAGAGATTAATTTTTTATTTTTTGGTTTTCTAAAAACTATTTGGAGAATCCTTTGTGATAGTCCGACAGTGATTGTTAGATCCTGTCATAAGTCGTTTCCATGATCATGCAATAAGGGGAATAATAATTTTTATGTCGGACGGCCGAAAATTAGACATGCTCGTACATGTGTAGGTTATATGGAGTGACATACATTAAACTACATTGTAGCTGCAAAAGTAGGAGGCACATGCAATCTGAAATAGGCATGTTGCACCTTGGAGATGACCGTTATGGACATTTTCACCAAGGCCTTGTTTAGTTCCTCAAATTCACCCTAAATTTCACTATGTAAAAAGGAGATTCTCCATCACATCAAAATGCCGGCAAATGTATGGAGTACTAAATGTAGATGAAATTATAAACTAATTGTACAGTTTTATTGTACTTTGCGAGACGAACATTTTGAGTCTAATTAATTAATTTTTGGACAATTTTTTGCACTAAAAAACAAAATGCTACAGTGTTCGGGTGGCACTGTGCAACGTTGGCCACCCCCGACTCGGGCATCTAAACAAGGCGCAAGCAAGAGTGTTTATTAATAGACTTTAAACATTGGTGGCTTGCATTTGCTTCATGTTTTATTTTATTTTTTTGAACATTTCTTTGCCGGTATCTTGCTATTTGTTAGCTCCTCGACAGATTGGCCTAGACCTGCATGCCTTGTCCGCAGGCCAAGAATAAATTTTCTTTGAAAAGAAGCACATGTTTTTTTGAGAAAATTGAAAAACACATGCATGTGCAATCGCCCTATATAAACAACCCCAAACTGCATGGTGCAGCCAACTCGAGCCAAACAGGCAGTCCAATAATAGCTTTTGATCTGTACTGCTCGTCCGCCCGTAGCCGTAGGTACAGTAGCGGCGATGGGCAGCCTGCAACTGGACGCGTCACTGCGGCCACTGGACCCCGAAGCCTTCGCCGGCGATTCACGCGCCGTCGTGGACTTCCTCGCCGAGTACTACCGCGACGTGGATAAGTTCCCTGTCCGGGCGGCCGACCTCGAGCCGGGCAGGTTACGGAAGCTGCTCCCCGAGGCGGCGCCAGAGTACGTCGAGCCGATAGAGTACGTACTGGAGGACGTGCGGCGGGACATCCTGCCGGGGCTGACCCACTGGCAGAGCCCCAGCTTCTTCGCCTACTTCCCCATGAACGCCAGCGACGCCGGGTTCGCGGGTGAGATGTTGTCGGCCGGCCTCAACGTCGTGCCGTTCGTGTGGGCGGCGTCGCCCGCCGCCGCGGAGCTGGAGAGCGTGGTGGTGGACTGGATGGGTACGCTGCTCGGGCTGCCGCAGCGGCTACTCTTCTCGGGCGGCGGCGGCGGCGGCGTGCTACAGGGGAGCACGTGCGAGGCCGTGGTGTGCACCCTCGCCGCGGCGCGGGACCGCACGCTGCACAGGCTGGGGCACGAGAGCATCATGAAGCTGGTGGTCTACGCCTCCGACCAGACGCACGTCACCTTCCAGAAGGGCGCGCGTCTGGTGGGCATCCCGCCGTCCAACTTCCGCGTCATCCAGACGACGTCGGCCTCCGGGTACGGCCTCACCGCCGACGCCGTCCGCGCCGCGGTCGACCGCGACGTCGCCCGCGGCCAGGTGCCGCTGTACCTCTGCGCCACGGTGGGCACGACGGGGCTCGGCGCGGTCGACCCCGTGCGCGAGCTCGGAGAGGAGGCGCGGCGGCACGGCATGTGGCTGCACGTGGACGCGGCGTACGCCGGCAGCGCGGCCATCTGCCCGGAGTTCCAGGGCTATCTCGATGGCGCCGAGCTCGCCGACTCGGTGAGCATGAACCCGCACAAGTGGTTCCTCACCAACGCCGACTGCTGCTGTCTGTGGGTGGCAAGCCCAGGTGTCCTGACCTCCGCGCTGTCCACCGACCCGGAGAGTACCTCAAGAACGTCGGCACGGACGGCACAGGGAAGCCGGCCGCCATAGACTACAAGGACTGGCAGATCTCCCTGTCACCCAGGTTCCGCGCCATCAAGCTCTGGGTGGTGCTGCGGCGCTACGGCGCCGTCGGCCTGCGCGCGCACATCCGCCGACACGTCACCGCAGCCAAGTGGTTCGAGCGGACGGTGGCGGCGGACGAACGCTTCGAGGTTGTGGTGCCGAGGAAGTTCTCGCTGGTATGTTTCCGCCTCCGGGCGAGGTTCGCTGGCGACGACACGGTGGACGAGTTGAACCGGGAGCTCCTCGCGGCGGTGAACGCGAGCGGGCGGGCGTTCATGACGCACTTCGTGGTGGACGGCAAGTTCGTGATCCGCCTCGCGGTCGGCGGTGCCATGACGGAGATGCGGCACGTCATGGACGTGTGGGACCTGCTGCAGGCCAACGCCGACCACGTTTTACGGCGGTATCAACTCTAGTCCTACTAGCTAGTGGACGACTCTGCACGTATACGTACAGTCCGGTTCACGCGCACATGTGCACGCTATGTAATTTTGTCTCCCATGCTCAAGGTTTGGTTATTGCCGTGTTTACGTGTGCTTCCGTTTCTCTTCCTCCTCATCTCTGGTGGTCTTAGAACTAGAGAGATAGACAGGCTAGGCGGTGAAACAGGAGAGATAGCGGCGAGGAGGAGGTGGCCGAGCCAGGTTAGGACGAGGGGCGATCATGACCATGGCGGTGGCAGGGAGGGGAGAAGAAGAGAAGGCAGGCATGGGTGCTATGGTGGGTGGAGTATACTCTCTCAGTACCAAAATAAATATCATGAGAAGTCAAATACTTTCAACTTTGACAAAATATATATAAGAAATTATTAATACTTATAGAGTTATGGTATATAATAAGTATTATTAGATTAATTGTTGAATATATTTTCATAATAAACTTATTTGCTAATATTTTTAATAAATCTAGTTAAACTTAAAGAAATAATATAAAGAAATTGAACCGAGGAAGTATATGGATGTCTTAATGCACGATCGCTACTAAAAACAGTAATGCTCCTGTTCGGTCATCTGTACGTTCAGATAGACCCCGCCCGAGTCATGCCTCTTTGTAATGGACCCTGTCCGCACCGCGCCCCGTATAGTCGTAGCCTCTCGCCCGCTTTGCAACGGACCCTGTCCTCATTCTTCACAAAAATATCACCGCTGCAAGCGTCATGGCATCTCCTCCAGTGCGTCGTAGCCTCCCCTCCTCCCCTCCCCTCCATGGATCCAGCGGCACCCCTCCTCCACGTGTGTCTTCTAAGTCCGGCGACCTCCATGGCGTCTCCTCCCCCCACTCCATGGCGGCTGAGACCCTCCCCCACGTCCCACTGGATCTTGCTGGCGGGCTCAAGCAAGCCGCTGACCCTCCCCTACCCCGACCGGTGGTGTCCTCCTCAGATCCGGCAGCGTCTCCTATCCCTCGGCCGACGGCGGGCATGGGGGGCGTGCAGACGTGCACCATCTATTGAGCTTGTGCCACCGCAATTGCCCACCAGGTAGGTCATGGTCGCGTGGCGATGATGTGTTTCAAGTGTTTATGGACACTATTTCAGACATGTTGCAAGCCCATGTTTCAAATGTTTCATTTGTTTCAGATGTATATTTCAATTGTTTCATGCGGATGTTGCAAAAGTAGATCGGGATGTTGCATATGTTGTAATGGTTGTACACATATATTGCAAGCGTCCATCCCCAATGTTTCATCCGTTTTTTAACATGTATTGTTGCAAGTGTTTCCGACGCATGTCTCCAGTGTTTCATCTGTCTTCTTTTGTATATTACAAGTGTTGCATCTGGATGTTCTAAAAGTAGATCGGGATGTTGCACATGTTGCAATGACTATTTAACTGTATGTTCCAAATGTTTTATCTGTTTTAGACGTATGTTGCAAATGTTTCATCTAGGTGTTGCAAAAGTAGATCGGAGTGTTGCATAGGTGGCCGGTGGCTGTCGCTGCTGCTGGGGCGCAACCGTGGGTCAACCCACATGGGTTTCCCCGCAAAGGGCAAGGGGCGGGCATGGGGGCGCGGGTCCCTATGATGGACGTAGGTGCGGGTGCGGGTGCAGGTGCTAGAGCGGGACGCGGGGCATGGGGCGCGATGCGGAAGCGGGAGCGGCGTAGGTGTTGGAGCCGCGTTCGGACGCTAGGTGTTCCGTACTAAAAATCGATTCTCACATGCAGAGATTCAACCACCAGCGTAGAATGAAAAAAAAATTAATTTGAAGGCATTCATTCTATCAGAAGTGCGCCAGCAAAGCTTGGGGCATGGATGGCCACACGACGGTGGAGAGCTTGGAATGCAAACACGGCGTAGGGCCTTGGTGAGTGTTTGCTTGGTGTGGGCGGCCGACCACTGTACAGTAGAAGGCAGTGGCGACTGGTGACTCTGCATGACGAGGCTAGCCATGGACCCAATGGTGACTATAGATGGCTAAATGGGCCAAGCCCGATGGACCAGCACGAGAATGGCCCAAAAAAACACGGTCGGAGCATGACAGGGCTCGAAGGCTATAGTGTCGTGTCTTGGCCACAACTCTGGCCTGAGTGCTGGCATGAGCACAACAAGTTTATTGGACTGACACAGATGTCGACCCGATATATCGTGTCCTTTAAATGGCCTAAGGTTAATTGACACTGTTGAATCAAATATTGTGGAGTATATAAGTCTTCCAACCCTAGTTCTTCACCGCCTACTCCCTTCCTCCACCTCCTTTTCTTGCAACTTGAGCACACGGCGATGTGACCCTAGAGCGACCACCTCCCTCTCGCTGCCTCACTCGCTCCTCCAGATCGATGGCATCCACGGCGGCGGCGTGCGTCTACGCAGCACGCTGCTACTGCTCCATGGCGCAGCGGCAGCGCGCGGCTGTTGCTCCACGGCGTGTGGCTGCTGCTCGAGAAGGCATGTCACGTCTATCAGTCTATGCTGCTATTTTAATGAAATACAAGCTTATGCGCGTTCACGAAAAAAAACATCTATGCTGCCATGCCGCATAGTGCAGTCCTAACCATGCCATGCGCTAGCCCTGCCGTGCTCGTGCCCGTGCCCGTGCAGCCCGGCCATGTATAATGGTGGTGCGGTTCGGTAAGCTGAAAAAAATATTTTGTATTGGAAGATAGACATCTGACTATTTGACAACGGTATAATTTTGAAAATCGTCTCTTTAAAATTTAGGTGGATCATAAGCAAACGACCATTTTTGTTAACCATTTATAGAGGTAGGGTCTTTTGAAATCGAACCATTGTCCTTCCACGATATTGCTGTGCAAATCTTGCATGCTGCATCGTGACGCTCCGAATGCCAGGATTCTCGCGGTGCTTGCACGCGCTCCCCCATTCCCATGACCTTTTTTTAAAAAAAAAAAACGGAAATGGGATTCCATTACTCAACAACCGCACTCTCGGCGGTAACAATGGTTTGAATACAAGCTGAGAGAGCCACAACCGGATCATCGTCCTCAACACATGCACACCAAACGGAGTGACTGCATGCACGCGTGAGTTAATTCATCTGGGAGACGATGATGCTCCCTCCGTTGGTCCGCTCGAACGACGCTGATAGGGAGCGTAGACCAATCAACCTCCGCAGAGATCTCGCCCGTTACGAATCGGGGATTCGCGTGCGTCAATCACGTGGAAGGACGGGCGGGGCGGGGTTGGTTTCCGGGATTTGTGTGACCGGATGAAACAAATTGGTGCCAACAGAGATGCTTGCCATTTTTCTGTCCACAACCCCTCATGCCACCTTGCTCACGTTGTTTCCTCTGCTTTGCCCGCTCCATAGTCACGCGCGCCAACAACGCCCAACCCCGACCCCGAGTCCATCCTCGTCGTCCACGACCGCCACCGCCGTGCCGGGCCGGTCTGCTAACAGCCCCTCGGTGAACTCCCCTCACATATCCATCAAGTGAGCATTCATTCTAAAACTCGCTATTTTCTTTACTATACAACTGACATCAATTCTTTTAATTTGTTTCTTTGAAGAAAGCACAACTTGGATCCGTGGGTTGGCATACTCGTTTGTTTACCATCCGGAGAGGCCGAGAGGGTATTGATCTGGTGAGCTGTTGATTCTCTTGTAAGCATAGAAATTTATAGACTGTTTGATTTGCTGAATCAATCGATCTGGATTGAACCCATCACAGACGATATGGTCCGCCGATTTTGCGAGCAAGGAATCAGTCCCAGCGGATAACGTTGTTGACAGCTTAGCGGCCAGCCGGCCACGACGTTGTGACGGGCTGGTTCGTTCTGTGTTGCAAACCAAACGAAAATATTAGCTTCCGATATAGGATCGGACGATTGTGAACCAACACATGACGCGAACCGAACATGCTGTTATTGATCTGCTGATGAAGTGATGATAGAAGTATGCGTTTGTTTCTGTAGATGGGTTTAATCAATAAAATTAATCGTGACAACTCCAGGAGAAACTTAATTGAATATTGCGTGATGTAGCTCAGGTGTTCAGAGATTTCTGTTATTCCAGTCATTTGCGTGTGTAGCCCATCTATAATGAAAAATTATGCATTTCTTTTTAATGAAAAATTACGTATTTCTTTGGCATAGCAGAGTAACGATGTAAACTGAATTTTCGTCTTATTATTAAGCTTATTTTTTGGATAGCAGTTGTTGTAGATGCATTTATGAACTTCTGAATACTAGGATCCCATAGCTCGTTGAGAAGTTGCCACATTTATTTTTATCTTATATCAAAGATAGGAATATGTCCATAGCTATGTAGTAAGAGATGTTCTCTGAGTAAGGTTAATGAACAGAGAAAGATAAAATTAAACTATTCTGGTAACTTGCATGCTGATTTACCTCCAAGTTTCTTGCAATAAAAGAAAGGTCTTCTTGTCGACCATCAGCCGAGAAAATAAAAAATACCCCTCCATGCATGGTATTGCCTCAACCATGAACAACAACAACAACATAGTCTTTTTGTCCTAAGCAAGTTGGGGTAGGCTAGAGATGAAACCCAAAAGAGACAAGAAACAGGGAGACACATAAAGAGACATAAAGGGCACAAGATAAAAAGAGATCACGGTTCAGGCACGTTGATTGTCAATCTCCAAGCGCTCTTGTCCATAACCAAATCCTTGGAGATATTCCACTCCTTAAGATCTCTCTTAACGGACTCATCCCAAGTTAGTTTAGGTCGACCTCTACCGCTCTTTACATTATCGGCCCGCTTTAGAACTCCACTACGCACCGGCGCCTCAAGAGGCCTCCGTTGGACATGTCCAAACCATCTCAACCGATGTTGAATCAATTTCTCCTCAATTGGTGCCACCCCAACCCTATCCCGAATATCGTCGTTCCGGACTCAATTGTTGCCTCAACCATGAACCATTAACCAAAATCCACATGCAATTGTTTTTTTATAGTCTTAGATTTAACCAAAACCCAGGTCAACATGCTAATAGACTCGACGCTCTATTCACGATCGGCTTAGCTTCAATGAGTTCGCGCCGCTCGGCGGGGCACCTGTGTTGCCCTGCAGGTGGACCCAACAGCTGTGGTCGCGATGCCCAACACTTCTACTTTACCAAAGTCGGCTGACTTTGGTGACTGGATTCTGCCCTCCCCTTATCAGGTCGTGTGCGCATCCCTGGACTCCATGCTTGAGGAAGCAGCTTTGCCTCCGTTGCCGGTCTAGGAATTGGCCCCATGGAAGGAATTGGGTGGCCATGCCATCACTCGTCCGCCTAACAGCGTTGATGTGCCGGCCATCCACGTGCAGCCCACTCCAAACTCTACTGACGTTTTGGATCCGGCAGCTTGTTGTTGGGTTGGTGCTAAGTGTGCGCCTCCTGTCACGATCTCAAGCTCTCCATTGCCTTCTACTGTGGAGATTGATGGCTCCGATGGGGCGCTTGTGTCGCTAGGTTGTGGCCCATATGCCGTCCAGCCTTCTGCCACCGTCACGCTAGATATGGCTGCTGATGCCGTCAATGATTTCGTCGACTCCTTCCGATGGCCCCTGCAGCAGCCCCTCGTCGCATCCCCTCACAGGTTGAGGGTGACCAGGAAGATCAACTATGATGCGGACAATGATTTTGTGCCCAAGCGCAGTGCTCGTCTAGCGGCCAAGAGTAAGTTTAGGGAGCTAAAACCAGAAGCTCAAGTGAGGAAGGTTATGATGAAGAGACTAGGCCTCGAAACACTGATAGAAGTCCCCGATGAGGCATCCTTTGAAGAGTTTCAACAAGCCTTCGCTTTGTCGCTTTTGCCCATGATGAGGGAGACAATGGATGTGCTCTTTCCGATTAGGCGGGGGTATAAGGGTGCGGCTGTGGCTAATGCGTAGATGAGGTTTAGCCGCCTTAGTTGCTCCACTCTATGGCTGTATAGTATATTTTAATTTTAATGGATTTGATTCTCTAGTGTTCTGGTCGTGCTGGTGTCTCGCTAGCAAGAATGGTAACACTGTTCTAACCTTTTCAAATTTCCTCTTAATGAAAAATGGGTTAAACACCCGATCGAGAAAAAAAAAGATTTAAAGAATTTTCTGAATCACTGTTTTATCCTTTCAGAATGTGAGCACGTTTTTTGGAGTCTAGCTTCACTCCACAGGTAAGTAACTTACCAAAATTACCTTTTCTTACCGTTCAGAGGCTACGTAAACGCAGAGTCTAAACTTTGCCTAATCTCTTGGCCGCTGTTGGATCTCATCATGAGCATCCACGCCCGAGCACTTCTCTCCATGGCCGAGTACTTCTCGGCAGACACTGTTGTTGGCTTGTTATTGTCAGAGGAACGTGATGTTTTGCTCTTGCTATAACTCATTAAATCAGCAGTATTTAGTCACTAAATACACCTATTTCAGTTTATTTCATTACAGATGATTCCGTGCCTCCAGTGATTTAATCCATTGAGTAGTGGGCATGGGAGCATCTAGCTGAAAATGAAAAAAAAACTCGACACCTTTAGATTAAATTTTTAGATTACAGTTACATATACTGTGATTACATTAAGTTAACCTCTGTTTCTACTCCACTGCTTTTATTTTATCAAATATATTACACAGGGTCATATTCCAGTGACGATGATACTACATTTTCTTGTTGCATACAGCGTCAAACTGCAGTAGAGGTATTTTTCTTCCGCTTGCTCCATGGTATTGCTTGCGTATGAGAATTTGAGAATGAGTCACTTGATATAAATAGACCCTGAATGCATCACTCATGGTCATGAAGTTTGATTAACAGCAATCCATCCGTGCCAAGGTCTTACATCGTCATTAGAGGTGAGCATAGGGCTTCTCTGTTGTTATTCTCTTATTTTTTTTGCAAACCCTTGAGTGTTTCAGTATATGCATACCTATATGTGTTTCAGTATATGCATACCTATATGCATTATTTATGCAATTTGTATTCAGTTTTTTATATATTACAATACTAGGCAAATGTCCGTATGTTGCAATGGGAAAACATAATACTACGATAATATATGTATGAGTGTGTATTATATTGTTAGCTACAATCGTGTCTGAAACATCTATATTACATGAGTCTTCATAAAGAATAGATAATTAAAATATAACTCCAAATTTTGATGCGAAACTGAAACAATCAAGTTTATATCGTAAGAACCTATGTGAAACTAAAACAATAAAGTTCATATTGTAAGAATCTAGTTCTTTCAACCAGCATAAAAATAAGAAGACAAAGGTGTAAACATGGCACACTACTCACTATTTCTTATCTTATAATAAAAATACATAATACAAAATATATTATACAATTATGAATCTAGTCTCTCAATAGTTTGACTAAGAGAACGTGTTTTGCACGGGCACCAAGCTGCAGAATCAAACATGAGGTAGAAGATTTTCATGTCGAAGATATGATGTCTCATTTCTTGCAGTTGAAGCATGTAGATGGCTAAAGGTGTAGTTAGAAGTATCCTGCATATAAATTATTTGTTAAAGCTAAAGTACCGTAGACTATCTTGAACAAATATGTATCGACGTGTGAGATATTACCTGTTTTTATGGAGTTAGAACCTCTTTATATATGATATTCTTCGTGAATATATATTTTTTGCCGGTTTCTTCTTCCCTTTCCCTTCACTTTCCCTTTATCCTAGTTCACGTCCTTCTCAGCAGTCAACACAGCCAAGATCCTAAAGCTTGATCTTGTCATGGCTCTTGATACTGTTACATACAATTGGCCGTGTGAGAACATTGGTTCCAGCAAGTATAACCTGATGTTAGGGATGGTCTGCCCCTGTGTCTTGTTAACGGTCATTGCTTAGCTGAGTCGAACAGGAAATTGCTTTCATTTAAATTGGAAAGGGAACATCTCATCATCCGACGGGCATAAAGGTATGCAAGGCAAAAAAAAACTAGCTTTCCCTGTGCCAACACAATTTCTGCGTCTATGGTGTTCTTTTAGAACCCCTGCAGGATAAGCCTGGTACCATTAAAAAGTCTGTTCGCTGGGTAAATGTTCCTAAGCAATATGACCATACAGTCAATTTTTAGGTTTAACACATGTGGAGGTAGACCGTTAGGTGTCAACGTGTTAAGGAATTCCTTAGGGTAGTAGTTGTGTGTATCTTTCACAGCATAGTCAAAGCTATGGTACATCATCTCATCCCATTGGAAACAACATATCATCTTCATATTAATAATATCAACCTAGTTGTTTCACATAGATAATATTGCTCGATGAGGTGATATAATTTTTGCTTCACGTATTTTAATTCAGGTTAGGGAGTATATAATCAATTAGCGATTATATCTTCCCCGGTGTGTGGTATGGATTTCATCATCACCACTTGCCTTAGAACCTCCACCAACGCGCAACAGCTAATCTACAAACCACAGGTCGCTCTTTGCCCTCATGTTGTGCACCAGTTTGAGATCTCACATGGAATCCCAAAGGTATGACGTCCACAATGAGGCACCGACTATCTGAGCCCTTGACCCTCTTCGAACAACAGGGAGAACCTGTTTGAAATCTCCACGAACACCACAGTCTTCCCTTCGAACGATAGCTTAGGTCAATCCATTATATCACGAAGGCTGTTTTCTAGTGCTTCGATAGCCTACCTCTTTGTCATGGTAGCCTCGTCCCAAATAATGAGAGATGATGCTCGAAGCAGCTTGGCAGTAACACTCTGTTTTGTGAAGTTGCAGAAGGCCGCATCATCGATGGTGAGGGAAATCTTGAAGTGCAAGTGGGCGGTTCTACCAGTAGGCAGTATTGAGGCCGCAACACCAGACATAGTTGTTGTCACAACAATCTTTTTTAGTCTGTATATAGTAGCAAAAAGGGCTTTCTATAGATAAGTCTTAATAGTCCCGTTAGGGCCATTCACAAAGAAGAGACCCCTAGTGTTCGGTATCAACTGAGAACATCATCTCATCATATGCAACCCGCTACTCCTCATTAAGGGTGTCGAAAAGAGTCACATCCTCCTCCTTAACCTCAATGCTAGCCTCTAAAAAATCTCTCTTGTCATACCACAAAAGGCGTTGTATATGTCGTCGATATCAGGAAGTGGGTACTGTGACAGAACCGTCCAATTTATAAGAGCACACGTACAATAGCAATCACCGAAGTGATCAAATTGTCATACTTGAGCCCATATAAACCCGGTAGTCCGATAAAACCATGAATGATTTCAAATCAACCAACATACAATCAAGACCGTACATGATTCAACATAACAAGTCACATGTTACATCACAGTTCACAAATATTTCACAAGTAGCTCACATACATCGGAGTTTACATAGTTATTACAAATTAAATTCAAGTAGCAGAAGCAAAGTAGTTTTGAAGCCACATCACACTTAGTTCAATTACATGCTAGTACCAAGGTCACATTCCAACAAAAGCACCATAGAGAAGATAACTTAGAAGGACCATGCCCCATGGTTTAATCTTCATCCACAGCAGGATGGAGGCAATTCTTGCAGTATCCATGGTATATCATGTCGTCTGCAACAAGAGGAAATAAACTCTGAGTACGAGAATATACTTAGCTAGACTTACCCGTTATAAACCAGAAATAATGTGACACCAAGGATTATGCAAGGCTTTATCGGTGGAGCTAACTTGACAACATTTTGTATAAAAGCTTAAGTAACATAACTTAGATATTTAATATCTTTAGCATCAAGTTAATACCTATTTACATTAAGCATGTCTAGGTTGGCACCCGTACTAGAGAAATCACTTGATTAAGCTAAACAAGCATTAGTAACCATATCTGGTGTAGTACATTGAGCATCATTATAGCCAACATGTTCCATCAAGTATTACTACGATGCAGCTGCTCAATCAAGTTATCACTATCCAGGAGAGACGGTGACTCGAATCAATTTCAATCAACTGGAAATTTATTCCTAACACAAACTCATACTACCCCTGTCGAGGTCACGTCGAGTCACCTTCGGTACAACTCAGGTACAGTCGCGGGTCCGATCAGCGCCGCACCCTCAGGATACTATGTTAGCCAGGTTGCTCAAGCCATGCCTGCCCACGATCGACGCTAGGTCGCTCAGGTCATGCTTGCCCACAGTCTATTGATCCGCTCCCAACACATCCTTACTTCCTTCAGTGTGCGCACTTCCACTTAACGGGTCCCGGTCTGAGTTGAGCTACTCAGCTTCACGGTCGGAATGACTTATCCGGCCAGATAAGTGCTAGGCATGTATTCAACATGACATAAGGACTTACAACGGTACGGTCCTTAATCGACACAGGCGGGGATAGACATGCACATAAGACCTCCATGCCTTGTTGCCTATCTATCGCCAAGTCCCATTCGGTCTCCTTTCATTTATCAACATAGGTTATTTCCATGATAGCAATATAGCCGACTGTAACCAGATATTCGCCTATATCTTGTAGGTGATAGGAAATCACCCGACTTCTATCGGACTAAGCATAGCTAAGCATATATTCGATCCTGGACCTACGTAGGATTCAAGATATATCTGTCTGGATAAGGAGAGTATATGCAGCAAGTGTTTCCAATCAACTCCTAGTACTTAATGCATCAAACATAAAGAACTCAAGTTGTGTTTATGAAAACATAGGAGGCTTAGAATGCTCCTAGGCTTACCTTTCAGAAAAGAGGCGGGCTGATGGTCAGAGCACTCAGGAAGATCTTCTAGGTTGGGTCCTCCTCCTGTGGTCACCTGTGGCTCCCCCTGCTGCTCCTCCGGATTCACAGGCTCGAACTCTAGTAGCGTCACTCCTTCCGGAGCACCTATTGCATGCATATGCACAAAATAAGTATCATGAATGCATAAGAGATGAAATGACATGATAACGTGTATAAACATGGATATTGTTAACAGCAAGGTACATGGTAACACAAGGTTAAGTTTTATTGATCGAGTAGGTGCATATCTCTTCTCTAACTTGATTTTACTGAGTAGGTGCATATCTCATCTCTAGTATAAGAAACATACACTCACCAAGTTCTAGCAATCTAAGGTAAAGTTGTTCATCATCATTGAGAGGCTTAGAACCTGCAGCTAGCAACTAATTTTAATTAGCCTAATCCTCTACACAAGCATCACACAAAGCAAACAACTATAACTAGAATCGGTCATTTTCTGGACTGTAAACAGCAGCTACTTGTTTTGGCTATAACTGGAGTTATACACATCCAACAAACATGACACAAGACTTTCTGGAAAACTTATGAAATTGCCTAAAACTTTCTTATAAACATCTTAGGATGATTCAACAGTTAATTAGGTCAAACAAAGCAATCTTCCAGATCTGCCCAGAATTTCCAGAGAACAAGCATTTCTGATGACCAACTTCCAACAACTATAACTCAGCCTATTGCCATGAAAATTCAATACAAGCAAGATAAGTAAGTTATCTATAACTTTGTTATTATCAAGATTCCCAACAAACATCATTATCATCATGCAATTAGCCTAACAACAGAAACTGCACAAAACAGCCCCTATAATTGAATTATAGAGCAATTAATATTTCACTACATATAAGCAATCAAATATGGGCACAACCAATGGTACCGACAGTTTATACACATCACACACATGCTAGAAAACATCATGGTCAAGCCTAACTCAATCATTAAAATTCCTTTATTAATTTATTTAAATAATAGGGTGAAATAAAGAATATATATTTTGAGTGCACAGTAAATTCTGAGAAAATTACAGTAGTTCATACATTCTCTCAATAGTCTATTGTACAAATTTCATGTTATTTGAATGAGTATAGCAACTTCTACAAAAATGACAAGCTAGTAAGGCTTATAATAGCATAAATAGTTTAGCCTAGTGAAAAGTGTCAAACAACAGAGTTTATTTTTTTTAGCTTCACCATAACACAAGAACATTGTACCATTAATTTCATGTCCATTGGTTACATATGTTTACCATGAAAAATTGCACAAGAAGCTAGCATTTAATCAAGATAAATAGCAAAGTCATATTCCAAGCATGCTCACTTTAGGTTCATTATTTTTTCTAGCTCCAACATGTCAAGACAAGACTAACAAAATTGGAATTATATTTTTCTCATATTCCAAACTCAAGTTATGCATTTCCTAAGTTTATTAGGGAATAAACAAGATAAATCTAAAAAAAATATTTTTCTACAGAACATGGCAAGTTTCATATTTTTATTAAATACTACTCATCAAGATGAACTCAACAAAATTTGGTTCACTCAAATTGGACACTTCTACCTCAAGATATAATTTTCCAAAGTTTGCACAAATTTCTGAAAAAGAATAAAGAAAAACCAAAACTACAATCACTGACAGCTAGGACCTAGGGTCAACCCGACCCACACGTCAGTCACACAGAGACAAGGGCGACGTTTGACCGGTGAAATCTCGCCGGCGGTGAGGTTTCCAACGAAGGGGTTGGCACCATTGTGCTCCCCTCAACATTTCGCGTCGGATGATGGTAAAGATGGAACCAAGGGCTCACCGAAGATGGCTCGCCGGTGGCGGACGGCGGAGGTCGCACAGCGGTACGTCGGCCATCTCTGGTCGTGATAGGCTCAGACGAGGGTGGCTACAGCTATGCGGTGACCTAGTGACACTAACGAGGTAGATTAGGGTTCTGGTGAGGCGGCAGTGAGCTCCGACTGTGTGCATGGCTTGACGGCGGCGAGAGCACGGTAGTGCGCAGCCGCATTTCGGCGCAGACACGACGGTAGAGGTAAAGCGATCACCAGCTTGAGCATCTACGTCCTATAGAGGTGACAAGATGAGAGAGAAAGAGAGTGGAGGTGCTCGGGTTTGAGCCGGCCATAGCGAGCTTGGAGCTCGGCGACACTCCGGCTATGTCGCATGGCGGGAATGGCCAATGGGCCTTTACCTCGGCTCAAAGGGCTTGGCTAGCGGGTCGGTGAGGTGGAGCGAAGCACGATGGGGCTACTGGCTAGCTGATCGAGGCAATGGTATGGTGCTGGCGATGCTCTACATTGATGAGATCAAGCAGTACAGAGATGCTAGATGGGTAACCCCTCTAGAAGCTTTGTGGAGGATATATGGTTTCGACTTGAGTGATAGGTACCCTGCTATTTGTCCTTATAGCTCCATCTCCCAGACATGCACATGGTGCCATTTCACCAGCGCGAGGGGTTTTGACGAGTGCTTATCGTACAAGTGTTGAAAAGTAAATGCTTATAGTGTACTTCAAGAAGAACAGGACTTTCCTGAGTTTTATACATGGCAAGCACAAGGCAAAGTTTGGAAGAAAAGGGTACGTGATAGATTACAATAGATTAGAAGAACCGTGCCTACATATCCAGCCGAGGACGAGCATTACTATCTTAGGGTTCTCAACCACGTGGCAGGTGCAACCTCCTTCGAGTGTCTAAGGATCTTTGATGGCGTAATCCTACTGACCTTTCGTGAAGCTGTAGAAAGAAGAGGCGTAATCAAGGAGGACAACATGGTGGATGAGAGTCTTGTTGAGGCAACCAAGTGGATGATGCCATATGCGCTACGAAGGCTCTTTGCAACAATATTAATATTTTGTGAGCCCAGCGATGTGTTCACACTATGGGAGAACACACAAGGATGCAATGTTAGAGAACTACAAGCGTAATAATCAACCCAACTTCATGGTGGAGCAGATGGTCCTCATAGATATTATAAAATTATTGCAATCAATACAAAAGGATATAAAGATATACCCACTTCCTGATACTGACGACACATACAACGCCTCTTGTGATATTCCTAGAGATTTCTGAGGATGCTAGCATTGAGGTCAATGAGGATGATGTGGCTTTTTTAGACACCCTTAATATTATGTCCACTATTGATCTCGAACATGAGGGTGTTCTTTGTGGATGGTCCTAGCGAGACCGGAAAGACTTATCTGTACAAAGCCTTTGTCACTGCTATATACAGTCAAAAAAGATTGCTCGATCTCAATACTACCTGGTGGTAAAACCGCCCACTCACGCTTCAAGATTCCCCTCACTATCGATGATGGGGCCTTCTGCAAATTCACAAAATAGAGTGGTACCACCAAGCTACTTCGAGCATCATCTCTCATTATTTGGGACGAGGCTACAATGATAAAGAGGTAGGTTGTGGAGGCGCTGGACAATAAACTTCATGATATAATGGACTAACATGAGCTGCTCTGGTGCTCGGTGGGGATTTCAGATAGGTCCTTTCCATTATTCGAAGAGGGTTGAGGGCTCAGATAGTCGACTCACTGTGGATGTCATACCTTTGGGATTCAATGCGACATCTCAAACTGGTGCGCAACATGATGGCAAAGAGTGATTCGTGGTTTGCAAAATAGCTGCTGAGCTTTGGTGGAGATTCTGTGGAGGCGAGTAGTGATGATGCAATTTGTCTTCCTCATGATATATGTGTAGCGCACACCTGGGAAGATAGTTATCTTAATATGCTAATTGATTGCATATTCCCTAACCTCAATGCAAATATGTCAAGCAAAAAATCTATCACCTTTCGAGCAATATTATCTACGTGGAACGATTGGGTTGATATGATTAATATGAAGATGGTTGGTCGTTTCCAAGAGGATGAGTTGGTGTACCATAGCTTTGACTATGCGGTGGACAATCCGCACAACAACTACCCTCAGTAATTCCTTAACACTTTGACATCCAATGGTCTACCTTCACTTGTGTTTGTCCGGTCATATTGCTTAGGAATATTGACACTACAAACGGACTTTGTAATGGTACTAGACTTATCATATAGGGTTTCCAAAATAATACCATAAACACAGAAATTGTGTTGGGACAGCACACTAGAAAGCGGGTTTTTCTGCCTCACATACCTTTATGCCCGTCGGACGATGAGATATTTTCTTTCCAATTTAAGAGTAAGTAGTTTCTTATTCGGCTCATCTTTACAGTGACCGTTAACAAGGTACAAAGGCAGACTATCCTTAAAGTCGAAGTATACTTGCTGGAACCAGTATTCTCGCATGGCCAATTGTATGTAGCGCTATCAAGAGCCATGGCAAGATCAAATATTAGGATCTAGGCCGTGCCGGTGTGAGAAGGACGTGAACAATGGCAAAGGGAAAGGAAAGGGGACGGTGAAGAATAAATCGACAAAGGATATATTCATGAAGAATATCATAGATAAAGTGGTTATAACTCCATAAAAGAGATAATATCTCACATGTCGATACATATTTTTCAAGATAGTGAACAGTACTTAGCTTTAAAAATTAACAGACAACTTATATGTAAGATACTTCTAGCTACATCTTTAGCCATCTGCATGCTTCAATTGCAAGAAGTCAAATGATGCATCTTGGACTTGAAAATCTTCTAGATCATCTTTGATTCTGCAGCTTGGCGCCCATGCAAAATATGTTCTCCTCGTCAAAATATTGAGAGACTAGATTCTTAATTCTATAATATAATATATTTTATAAATATATATACATTTTTGTTATATAAGATAAGAAATGGTGAGTAGTGTTTCATGTTTACACCTGTTTTTTTATTTTTTATGCTGATTGAAAGAACCAAGTTCTTACAATATGAACTTTATTGTTCCAGTTTCGCATAGATTCTTACAATATGAACTTAATTGTTCCAGTCTTCATCAAAACTTGGAGTTATATTTTAATTATATATTAACATATAAGTTAAAATAAATGTACTTTCAAAACATATTTCATGGATATTTTATGAAACTATTTGATATTATAGATGTCAGTGCATTTTTTTAATGATCTAAGTTAGGGAAGTTTGACTTAAGACAAAGTACAAGTGAACTGTAATTTGGAATGGATGGAGTAGTTAAGATCTACTCCTACTTCCTTAAAATTGTTAACATTGTCTTTGAAATAGATTTTTAATTAGAAGAATTTGCTACATTTTGTTTGCTCTGCAATTTTGTTCCTGACTAAAGAACAAATCATCTAGCTACTAATATAGTTGTGAGATAGAAACAAGAAAGTTACAATTTCCCAAATAGTTTTTAATATTGGAAAGAAGTTTTCAGTTTTGTTTGCATTAAAGAATAATAAGACCAACTTATTGCAACTCAACACTTCAATGCAAGCACAATATTTTAAGACAAAGCAACTAACTCTAGCTATCGAAGGCCATCCAAAGGACACGAAAGAGTCTTAGTGTTGCAGCCTTCAAAGTTTAGCAAGCCCCACCTTAAGCACACTACAAGAGATGTGAGGGTTTATGACAATTAATCTTTGTCATAATACATGAAATTTATGTCACACATTAGCATTTGTGACACCCACATGACGAAAAAGCTAATGTCAAAAACCATGCGCCTTAAACCATGTTTTGTGTCATTTAGATGTTAGTGTCACAAATGTATGACATTGGTTTTGATGTCACAAAAGTTTATGACAATTGATTTTAAGTCACAATTCCTTACACCATACCACATAAGCAGGCTTATAATGGGCCAAGCCCATTGTTATGGCTCATTTTTTGGCCTGACCCATTTCTTGTTTCCATGCTTTTTCAGCCTATTTAAGCCCATGTACCAAGCAGGCTTCTAATGGACCAAGCCGATTGTTACAGCTTATCGATGACCTATATTTATTTTGGTCCAACCCATCTATTTTAGGCTGGTCAGACGGATGTTTTCAGGCTCGTCCATATTTTCATGGGCTGATTATACTGAGCCTACGCAAAAATGCTTTTTATTATGCAACCCACACTACTTTTTTTCTGGGTCCCATTTTTCTCAATTACAAAATTAGCCACGATTTTATTTTCAGATCCACAATCAAGGCATACTATTTGAAAACAAACTCATTCGGACATGCATTTTGACATATAATCAAGAAGCACATTCAGTAATGACCAAATCAGAAGTAACATACGTATATGATCACATTCTATAAAATACGCCATTACACTCTAACATTGTGACTATTTGAAAACTACTAACTACACCCCTATCGAAAGACCTGCAGTAAAATATAACATTGTGACTAGCCGGCAAACAACACCATAGAAAAATACGCCATTACACTCTAATGGTGAAGCTGCGACAGCAGGGGATCTCTCAGCTCCCTCCTTGCAAGCTCATTGTAGATCTTGTTCCTGCGTTAGAACTGCAGAAAATTACAAAGACTCGAGTTAACATTCTCCAATCAAATGATGCAGACGATAACAACAGCAGAAAAATCATGCATGAAAAAGAAAGGGCAGCCAAGAGCACGAAAAATCTAGGCAAGCGAACTCAGCTAACGTGAGGATTAGTACTTCACTAATCACTAGTACACCAATAATCGAATGGTAACCGTGGTGGCCGCTAGACAGTAAAGATTCGAATTATCAAGTACTACTACTTATGGAAGCACAGGCGACTTCATTCTCGTGGCGGGTCTCTCCCCTCGGCTGAGGCTCTGCAGTCTACAATATCAAAATGAAACTAATTAAGCATAACAAACATAGAGCAATCATGGATGCAACTGATGGGAAAAAGTTACACAAAGTACTATATATGATTATAGCTACTATTTCAATATTTAAAGGCTTGCTGCATATGAGAAATGTAGAAAAGGACACTTAATTAAATTACAGAAAACAAGTTAAGGTCAACAAAAGGCCTTTTCTCTAGATCAGTTGAATCTGATGTGTTCAGAAATCTGTATAAGTATAGTACTAATAAATAGCCATACATTTAGACAAACCAATTTCAGCGTAGTCAGATATTAAAAAAGCAAAGGCAATCACCATATCGTCTAATCATCATATCCAACTCAGCCATGTAAAACAACAGTAAGCTCAGACTGGCATTTAATCAAACACCTAGACTACAAGAAGCGACAGCACACAGCAACACAATCAGCACAGGTTGCTATTAACATGACCACAGTAGCATCAACAGATGCACTAACCCAGGCCAGCATATCTACTTCAGTCCTCACCTGGCTGCTCGAGTCAGCGCCACCAGTGTAACCGGTGGCCTGAGGACAAAATAGATCGGCAACTCTCTGAACCTGCACGCAACAATGGAGGGACATCAGCCATGACGCAAAATGGTTTTACAGAATAGCAGACATGAATCAAAACCAAGAGCTGGTAGATCTATTTGAAAAAAAAAAAAGATGCATAGATGCGGGAAGCACAGGCACTACCTGGCCGGCTCTCTGTGTTGCCTGCTTCGGTGGTGCTTCCGCCAGCATCCGTCCATGCCGTGGAGAAGAACCGAGCGTCACGTCACATCCGCTCTGCTAGCTAGCTTGTCGACTCGGAGGAGCCTCGGATGCCCTGTCGGCCAGCGCGGCGCTCCAATCCCGACCCTTCTCCGAGCCGAGCCTTAGTGCCTGACGACGAGGCCAGCACCCCGCAGCCGGTCGAGGCGGCCGCCGGCACCAATCCCATCACCAGGACAAAGGCTGGAGAGCGGGTCGGGAAGAGCCATCTTCAGGTCGCCCCGCACGTGCGCACACCACCGGCGGCCGGATCCGCGGCACCGACGACTGGATCCGTGGCGTTGATAGCCGGATCCGCTCCGCCTCAGCCGCCGTTGCTGCCGGCCATGTTGCCGCGTCGCCCGTTCACCGCGAGCGTGTGGAGGCGCAGCGGACAGAAGCAAGGGGAGGGGCGGGTGGAACCTGTCGTTAGGGTAGGGTTTGGAGGTGTTTTTATGGAAGGTTCGGTGCATCTTGTCCGTTCATTTTGATCCGATGGCCAGTATACAGCGAGACTTGCGGGCTAGTGTGGGCTAGATACGCCAGATGGGTTTTGTTTTCAAATAATCTGTTTAAAGTTTTTGCTTTCTATTTACGTGAGATGTGCTTTTTTATATATTCGAATAGAAATTTGGGATAGTAAAAGAGTTTAAATGGACAAGTCATCAATAACAAAGTTGTAGAACTCATCGAGATCTACAACTTTTATTTCGATTATTTCTCTATTCAACTTTGTATGAACAATTCAAAATTTGAATTTTAAAATATGGAGAATTCGAACAGATTTTTGTGACAGTAAATTATACCAAATTAAAAAGTTGTCAACAACAAAGTTGTAGAAATCATCTATAGCTACAATGACGCTCAGGCCCAACACCGATATAGTTTGGGTCCAAATGAATAAATTATGGAAACAAGTTACTCTAGCACAGATATGAGTTGTAGTCAAGGTTCTTCGAATTGACGCATGGACTTTGTGATGCATGTACAATACACAGGTGTTGAAATGGCTTGAAACTTTTTCTACATGCATGAAGACCCAGAGTATGGCCCCACGCTAAATCTTAGATTTTTTCGATCAAATTAGGTAATTATTGAATTTATTTATCACTAAAATCAAGAAAGAAGGTCGAGTTACGCCTTGAAAATAAGATATTTTACCATCCGCCTCCACCAAAACTGGTTCCCTGGGGAAGGTGAAACCTAGTGCAGAAATATATCACCGTTCCGGATTGTTTCTGGCATAGCCTTAGTTCAACCTACAATTACGGTATCCCATCACGCAAAAATTCATTTAAACGAAAGAAAATAACAAAGCACCTCCGGAAAATCTAAAACTTAGCATTTCCTCATCCTGTGGCACACACAAGCTTGAGAAAAAGTTTGAGCAGCTTATGGCATCGAAACAGATAAGTCATGTGGAGACCCATCAGCTGTAGTCTTGGTTCTTCAAAATGGTGAACGGACTTTGTGAAGCATGTACAATACATCGGTGTCAAAATGGCTTGAAACTTTTTCCACATATATGAAGGCCCAAAGCATGGCCCTATGCTGAATCTTAGATTTTTCTGATCAAATTAGATAATTATTGAATTTATTTATCGCTAAAATCGAGAAAGGAGGACGAGTTACGCCTTGAAAATAAGACATTTTACTATCCACCTCCACCAAAACTAGTTCCCTGGGGCATGTGAGACCTGGTGTAGAAATATGGCACCGTTTTGGATCGTTTCTGGAATAGCCTTAGTTCAACCTATAATTACGGTGTTCTGCTATACAGAAATTTATTTAAATGAAAGAAAATAGCAAAGCACCTCTGAAAAATCTAAAATTTAGCGTTTCCTCGTCTAGTGGCACGCACAAGCATGAGAGAAAAGTTTGAGCAGCTTACGACTTTGAAATAGACGAGTCACGTGGAGACCCATCAGTTGTAGTCTTTCTTGAAATGGCAAATAGACTTTGTGAAGCATGTACAATACGCTAGTGTCGAAATAGCTTAAAACTTTTTCTACGTACATGAAGGCCAAGAGCATGGCCCCACGCCAAATCTTACATTTTAGGATCAAATTAGGTAATTATTGAATTTATTTATCACTAAAATCGAGAAAAGAGGGCGAGTTACGCCTTGAAAATAAGATATGTTACCATCTGCCTCCACCAAAACTGGTTCCCTAGGGCATGTGATACTTGGTGTAGAAATCTGGCACCATTTCGGATCATTTCTGGGTAGCCTTAATTCAACCTACAATTACGGCGGCCCACGAGAAAGCGCACGCGCGTCGCCAGAGGCCCGCGCGACAAAGGCTGCAGCCCACGCGGCGCGCGCCCGAGTGCGGCCCAGGGGCGAAGGACCAAGGCGGCGGTTGGGGGAGACTAGGCCCACGAGGCCTGGGCAGCGGCGAACGGCCCAGCGCCCTTGCTCCACTAGGGATAGGACTTAGGGATGAAAACGGATCGGATACGAACGGATATCACTCATATTATATTTGTTTTCATATTTCTGTTTGGATTCAGATTCGGACACGGATAGCGTTCGGATACATATACGAATACGGATTGACTCGGTTACGGATACGAATAATGAGTATCGAATACGGTATGAATCGGATTCGGAGAAGGTCGGATACAAATATCTATTCGGATATTGAGTAAAAGCAGTATATATATATATATATATATATATATATATATATATATATATATATATATATATATATATATATATATCATACGTGCGCAAACCATTACACCACTCTATGAGTCCATAATCCATTTAGATTAAGTCAAAAGACTAAAGAGTAAAGCAACAAATAAGATAAAGATACAGATTGTCTCAAACGTTTGAACACCAAGTTTGTTCAGCTCATCAAGATCTACAATCCTTATACAGGCTATTTTTCATTTGAGAAAGTTTGAACAAAATGTAGTTCAAATTTCACAAGTGTGTGACATAGTTTTAGAAAGTCGCCAAAGGGTGTCTAGATCAGCTGGTCTAGCACTCCGGCGGCACCCCTCAGGTCCGGAGTTCGAATCCCAGTGGGAGCGAATTTCCGGCTGAGGGTAAAAAAACCTCCCTCGCTGGTCCCATGTGCCAAAGCACTAGTGTGACGGCCTGTTTCCGGCCTGCGGCGACGGTCTGTGGACCGGCCCAGGTTACGGGGCCCACGGTCAATCGTCCTAGTGTCAGGGCGGGGCCAGGGTTCGGGAGGTTTCTCGGTTCGGGCTACTGAGAAGTTTCTTCTTAAGTGGAATGTCGTGTGGGAGGTCTTTCCCCTGCCGGGCCGAGTTTTTTTAGTTTTAGAAAGTCTATATGAGATTCAAGATTTTGTGACTAGTGTTTGATAAAACTTTCTCAAATGGGAAAATTAGCTATGTAACAATTGTAGATCTTGCTGAGATGATCAAACTTGGTATTCAGAGATTTTTCATCTGAGGTCATTTAGTTTCTCATTTGAGCAAGTTTGATCAAGTCAAATTTGGTCAAATGAAAAAACAACACTTTGACTCTAGTATTATGAACTCTAAATGACTTCAAATTGAAAAGTTTTGAATACCAAGTTTGTTCAACTCATTAAGATCTACAATTGTTGTTTTGGTCAACTTTCTATTTGAGATAGTTTGGATGGTTCAAATTTATCATTTTTAAATTTCGATGCCTATAAACTAGTTTTCGGAACCCTAGATTGTCTCAAATTGAAAAGTTTTGAATACCAAGTTTGTTCAGCTCATTAAGATATACAATCCTTATATAGGGCATTTTTTCATTTGAGAAAGTTTAAACAAAATGTAGTTCAAATTTCACAAGTGTGTGACATAGTTTTAGAAAGTCTATATGAGATTCAATAATTTGTGACTAGTGTTTAATAAAACTTTCTCAAATGGGAAAATGAGCTATGTAACAATTGTAGATCTTGCTGAGATGATCAAACTTGGTATTCAGAGTTTTTTCATCAGAGGTCATTTAGTGTCTCATTTGAGCAAGTTTGACAAAGTCAAATTTGGTCAAATGAAAAAACAACACTTTGACTCTAGTATTATGAACTCTAAATGACTTCAAATTAAAAAGTTTTGAATACCAAGTTTGTTCAACTCATCAAGATATACAATTGTTGTTTTGGTCAACTTTCCATTTGAGATAGTTTGGATGGTTCAAATTTATGATTTTTAAATTTTGATGCCTATAAACTAGTTTTCGGAACCCTAGATTGTCTCAAATTGAAAATTTTTGAATACCAAGTTTGTTTAGATCGTCAAGATCTACAATCCTTATATAGGTCATTTTTTTATTTGAGAAAGTTTGAACAAAATATAGTTCAAATTTCACAAGTGTGTGACATAGTTTTAGAAAGTCTATATGAGATTCAAGAATTTGTGACTAGTGTTTGATAAAACTTTCTCAAATGGGAAAATGAGCTATGTGACAATTGTAGATCTTGCTGAGATGATGAAACTTGGTATTCAGAGTTTTTTCATCTGAGGTCATTTAGTTTCTCATTTGAGCAAGTTTGACCAAGTCAAATTTGGTCAAATGAAAAAACAACACTTTGACTCTAGTATTATGAACTCAAAATGACTTCAAATTGAAAAGTTTTGAATACCAAGTTTGTTCAAGTCATTAAGATCTACAATTGTTGTTTTGGTCAACTTTCTATTTGAGATAGTTTGGATGGTTCAAATTTGTCATTTTTAAATTTCAACGCCTATAAACTAGTTTTCGGAACCCCAGATTGTCTCAAATTAAAAAGTTTTGAATACCAAGTTTGTTCAGCTCATCAAGATATACAATCCTTATATAGGGCATTTTTTTCATTTGAGAAAGTTTAAACAAAATATAGTTCAAATTTCACAAGTGTGTGACATAGTTTTAGAAAGTCTATATGAGGTTCAAGAATTTGTGACTAGTGTGTAATAAAACTTTCTCAAATGGGAAAATGAGCTATGTAACAATTGTAGATCTTGCTGAGATGATCAAACTTGGTATTCAGAGTTTTTTCATCAGAGGTCATTTAGTGTCTCATTTGAGCAAGTTTGACAAAGTCAAATTTGGTCAAATGAAAAAACAACACTTTGACTCTAGTATTATGAATTCTAAATGACTTCAAATTGTAAAGTTTTGAATACCAAGTTTGTTCAACTCATCAAGATCTACAATTGTTGTTTTGGTCAACTTTCCATTTGAGATAGTTTAGACGGTTCAAATTTGTGATTTTTAAATTTCTCCATCCAAGGTCGTTTGAATAATATCCGTTTGAATAATATCCGGATATATCCGATACTTAACCGGATTATCCGATATCCGCCGGATATCGATGATATTACATCCGTATTTGATATCCGCCTAAAATATCCGTTTTATTATCCGTATCCGAAAAAAAAATTACGGATATCCGAGTAACTATCCAGATAAGTGTTCATATTTGTTCGGTCGAACGGATGGTCGAATAAATATCCGTACCGATAGGAGACATCAGGAGCTGTTGCACTACGTGTCCAGATAGAGACGGTAGGCTGTTTTGACTTTGCTTATCTCTCTGTTGTATTGTACTTTTCAACTAAAATTAAATCCACTAAAACATAGTCAATTTGTGCTGTTAACCAATAATGCTTTCATCTAGCAGCATGCAGAACCATTCCTTTGGCGAGCTGAGGGCTGTGTTCGTCTTGCTATATTTTTGACTGATGCTGATTTGTTGTGAGAGAAAAAATAATATTTCATAGCTAACTAATTTTAGCTGATAAACTCAAACGAACAAAAACGAGTTGCCAGCTGCCAGGACATTGGGCTTCCATTCATCTCCGTGGCTCTGAAGGAATATATGATGATGGAATGGAATTAATTAATGAGACCGTGCAAAACAATAAATGAGGATGTAGTACCATGTGAATCCCTGCACCTACGTGTTGGAACGAGCAGGCTAAAACATCACTTGCATTCTGATTATCGCATTCTCCTAAATCGAATGCAAAATGCAAAAGGTTGGAGATTGAACCAAAAGCTAGGCATGGCGATACAGGCACAACAGGCATTCTAGTCCTTATTCCATCTTCCTTTCTTGTCTCATTAAACAACCTCTATGGCCTGGGCAGCGGCGAACGGCCCAGCGTCCTTGCTCCTTTATTTTTTTTTAAAAAAAAGGATTTCTCTTTCCTTTTTTTTTTTTGGATGGGAGGCACCAGCAGGCTTGTTGGGCCAAGCCCAACGATTGGCTGCGGCCCCCACCATTTTTTCACTCCTTTTTCATTCTTCCACTAATCAAACATTATTAGCACATAGACCGTGAGGCAATCATGGTTAGCACATGTCTCAATTCTATTATTCCACACATACACCAGGAGCATGAATCTCATCATATCTTATAGTTGACATTGGAATCGGCCAACATTAAATAAATAAATTCATGTCACATAAATAGGTGGATTAAATACATGGAAAAAATTGAAAAAACTATGCACATGGGACCCACTTGACTAGTGGTAGTTGGGCCCACAAGCTATCTTGGACGATATATTTAAAAAAATAGTAAAATAACTTATGACATATTGTCCTTGTCATATAAAATATTTTTTGACACATCATCCTTGTCCTAAATTTATGACGGTTGCAATCGGTGTTTATGACAGGACATATTGTCACAAAATGGAATTTGACTACCTTTATGACATTTTTTGTGACGTTCATTTAGTTATATCACTAAGTTGATATGCTTCCAAAGCAAACGTCATAAACAAACCGATTTTGTGACCTTTTGATCAAATGTCATGCCATAAACATCATAAACCAACACATTGTAGTGGCACTTATCGATCCTCACACCGTTGCAACTGAGCCTAGTACTAGAGCCAGTACGTCCCCCTAAATAACCTGCAAAAGAGATTTGATCGACAATTTCATTTTTTTGTTGTCCATATTGACTAAAATGGCCATTGCACTGGATACTAAAAAATGATCGGAAAGTTTTCGCTATATAAGTTTTGGGCATTACACGATGGTTTAATACCTGCATCATATGGACTGCTCTCCAAAAATAAACATTGCATGCGAACATTAAAATAAAATATGCATGTTAGATGGTTTCAGATTTGCTGCAGTAACAGTGGGATCCATTCCATTTACTCATGGGTAAATTATCCTTAGTGCCTCTTTTAAATAATCAAAAAAAGATTTTAATATTCGAAGGGACCTTTAGCCACCAAGAAAATTTTAAACTATTACTGACAAGGTATCTATACATCGATTTAGCTGTGAACAAACCCGTTTTTGGTGATCTCCATGCAAAAACATTATTACCTTGTTACCCTTATCCTTCAAGTATAAGCTTGAAATATCGTGGACATGCGCATCTCAAACAATCGGTCGGTATAAAAAAAATGGCGCATCCTATGTCCTGTAGTGTGAATACGGTTGTACGTCAACACAATCAAATGAACAGATCGGCTGTCTGGTTTGTGACAGATCCGTAGCTGACCAGGTAACACAATAGAACCCTTACCTATTGGAGATGAAAGATATACTATTCAAACATAGAATCCTTATCCATTTTTACAAATTGCATTGTATTAAACTTTTCCAAGTCCAAAGTTGTGTGTCCTCGCCTCTATATAAGAAGCCCATGGTCTCCGAGACCTTCGTACATCAGACGCACCCCAAGGCAGAATCAGAAGCTTTGTGCAGGCCAGCATCAATGGCGACCAACGACTGCAACGTCAGTGGCAACACTGAGGGCATGCTTGTCGTGCCGGAGATCAAGTTCATCAAGCTTTTCATCAATAGTTCGCTGATGCCGTCTCTGGTATATATATACGCCTTGCCTTTCTTGATCGCCTTACATTGTTTCCTCAGTAATTTGTCCTAGTAAAACTTTGCCAAAACAGTTTCTTTATCAAAAGGACGGCAAGGAGCTCTTATACACGCTATATGCTGCATATCACACTACGTGAACTTGAATTTATACAGGCAATACATTTAAGACACGGGACCCGAGCGGACGGGCGATGTGCTGGCCCATGTCGCAGAGGCGGACAAAGCCGACGTGGACCTGGCCGTGAAGGCTGCCAGGTAGGCGTTCGAGCATGGCGCGTGGCCCCGCATGTCAGGCTATGTAAGTACTCCAACGCATGCGTAGTGAATTTACAACGCATGCCGTGAATTGTTGTTGCAATTTGCAATCTTTGTGATGAAGCTGAAATGAAGTATCCCTCGCGCGTTGCCGCGGGATTTTCTTAAAAACAAATATTAGCATTGTTACATGATATTCTATATACTTTGTGGACATATGAATTTAACTTGTATGTTATTTTATTGTATTAGATCTGATGAAAAAAACGGTAAGCTAATAAAAGAAAAAACAAGAATAGGTGATGAAACAAATAGCGTATGCAGATGACTTGTATGTTAATAGATTAAAGGTTAAAAGTATTGCATATAATAGAGATGGCATGAACATGTTTGTAATTAATAAGTAATAACATGGATAGCTTGTATGAATAGATTGTAAGTTAGTGGGACATTTAGTGAGAAATGATGTGGACACCTTACACGAAGAGATAAAACATCTGGTGGGTTTAGCTTTGTAAGAGTATATAGATTTCTAATCCTGTCCTATACTAAGAATTAACTAACTTTCACACAGGAGAGGGGCCGGATCATGAGCAAGTTTGCGGACCTCGTGGAGTAGCACGCGGATGAGCTGGCGGCGCTGGACGGCGCGGACGCCGGGAAGCTGCTGCTGCTGGGGAAGATGCTGGACATCCCGCTGGCGGCGAAGACGGCGTGCTACTACGCGGTCGCGGTGGACGATGTCCACGGCGAGGTGCTGCGCGTGTCCGGCAAGTACCAGGGGTACACGCTCGAGGAGCCCATGGGCGTGGTGGGCATCATCATCCCGTGGAACTTCCCTTCCCTCATGTTCTTCCTCAAGGTCAGCCCGGCGCTGGCAGCCGGATGCACCGTCAGACGCCGCTCTCCACCCTCTGCTACACCCACCTCGCAAAGCTGGTAATCATAAATTCATAATAAAATCAAAATGTTCTGATCGAAGAATCTCCTCTCATCATTTCACGTGCTGGTGCTAATATAAAATGTTGTTGCTAACTTTATTTTTTGAGAAAAAAATGTTGTTGCTAACTGACACGGCATTCACTGTACCATCAGGCCGGCATTCCGGACGGAGTGATCAACGTCGTCCCAGGGTTTGGGCCCACCGCCGGCGCGGCCATCACCTCCCACATGGACGTCGACAGCGTGAGCATGCGCCATCGATCTATGGCCAACTATAAATGCTAGCTATAGTATATTGTAACTTCACAAACACACAAACTATATATGCCTTCATTACACAGGTGGCTTTCACCGGTTCAGGCGAAGTTGGTCGCCTCATCATGGAATCGGCCGCCAAGAGCAACCTGAAGACGGTCTCCCTGGAGCTCGGCGGCAAGTCGCCGTTCACAATCTTCGATGACGCCGACGTTGACATGGCCGTCAACCTGACACGACTCGCCATCTTCTCTACAACAAGGTAGTAGTGTTGCATTGCATGCGTCGATGTGCTAATCATGAACAAGCGCAATTGATCTTCATCACATTATTCCTGAATCCTGAGCACCTGAATGTTGCACGCACGCACGCATACAGGGCGTGTGCGTGGCCGGATCGCGTGTTTATGTGATCTACGACGAGTTCGTCAACAAGGCCGTGGAGGCGGCCCAGAACTGGAAGGTTGGCGACCCTTTCGACGCCAGCAACAACATGGGCCCCCAGGTATTTATATATCTTTCATTCATCCTGTTGGATCGCCATGTTCTGCCTGGACCCTGGATTGATTTCTTCCCCGGCCCGGCGGCCCGTGCACCGTAGGTTGACAAGGAACAATTTGAGAAGGCCTCGGTTACATTGAGCATGGCAAAAGCGAGGGAGCGATTCTGCTCACCGGCGGCAAGCCTACCGGTGACAAAGGCTACTGCATATGTCATGTAAGGATGAAAACGGTCGGAAACAGTCGGAAACGGACTTACGAAATAGAAAATGAAATCGGTTAATTTGGTACATTTCTACATTTTAGCAATTAAAGAATACAAAAAATAGTTTAAAATGGTTATGAAACCAATTGAAACTGACAATTTTTTTTATGTTTGAAAACGGAATCATAATATAGAAAACGAAAATGGTCGGTTCAGAATATTTCCGTTTAATTTTCATCATTAACTACATCGAGCTACCATCTTTGCAGATGTCACGATAATTAATAACTTCCAGAAAAAAAAAGAAGCACACTGAGATGCTCACCCGGCCGTATCGATACGATTGACTCACCAATACCAGGAGGACATGAAGATCGCGCACGAAGAGATATTCGGCCCGGCGATGTCCCTCATGAAGTTGAGGTGTCGTTGCCTTCTGAACGAGTTTCTGGCTGACCAGACCAGTCATTCCGGCATTGCGTACTAAGAGGCTGTTTAGTTGGTAAAATTTTTGGCGAAACACTACTGTAGCAGTTTCGTTGTTATTTGGCAAATATTGTCCAATCATAGTCTAATTAGGCTTAAAAGATTTGTCTCGTCCATTTCGTCTAAACTGTGTAATTAGTTTTATTTTTTATCTATATTTAATGCTTCATGCATGCGTTCAAAAATTCGATGTGACGGGAAATCTAAAAATTTTGACCTCGCCGCCGGGATCGTCATGGAGAGCCTCGACGTCGCCAGCCGGATGTCGCGGTCGTGTGGGTCAACTGCTACTACGCCTTGGACCCGGACGCGCCCTTCGGGGAGCGGCTTCGGGCGAGACATGGGCGTGGCCGCCATTGACAAGTACTAGCTGCAAGTCAAGAGCGTCATCACCGCACTCCCGGACTCTCCATGGACTGCGTCATCACCCCAGTCCGCAAACAATGTGGCCTTGCTGCCTTAGGCACCGTTTAGATGCCAAAAATTTTGTCAAAATTTTCAGATTTCCCGTCACATCGAATCTTTGAACACATACATGAAGCATTAAATATAGATAAAAAAATAAAACTAATTACATAGTTTAGATGAAATGGACGAGACAAATCTTTTAAGCCTAATTAGACCATGATTGGACAATATTTACTAAATAACAACGAAACTGCTACAGTAGCGTTTCGCCAAAAATTTTTCCAACTAAACAGCCCCTAATTTGTATTGTTATTGGTGCCCGTGTGATGATGGGTCGGAGGCTGGGTGCCTACTGTATTGTGGTGTACTGGTGTTGAATCACATTCATGGTAAAACTAGTCAGATGCATGGTCCTGCGCGACGCAATTGGTCATTTTATTGTATGCTAGCTGTTCAATACTTATATACTCGTACGTCTGTTCCTGCAATTCTTTTCAATGCGTCTGTTCCTGCTCTCTAATCAATGACTTTGTTAGCATTTCTTATCACCAAAATTAGTTGTTCCACCATTAGCGAGAGTTCTTGCTTCATCCTCATCACGACCTGAATCTATTTACAAGGCCCAATACAAGACTCGTACGATAGCTCATATCATTCTGAATCATTTAGGGCAATGTTGGTTCACTCTATTAAACTTTAACATGTGTTGACCATTTGGTTGATCATAGAGTGTTCGGATACTAATAATGGATTAATTAGGCTTAATAAATTCGTCTCATAAATTAATCCAAACACACACTTCCTGACTTCATAGATTGCATGCAGTTCCTTTTCATCATTGAATGTCACTGTTCAACCCACAGTCACCGCTACGAATTATGTGATGTACAGTCTTTTTTTTTGAACCGAGATTTTCCAGGCCATCCCTTTTAATGTCGCACTGCTCTGCTCGGACCTCGGAGGCACAAACGTTGCTTGGTTTGGGCTAGAGGACTAGAGGAGCAGCACGTTGGTCCATTTGACTTGGGCCAAGGGGAATAACACTTGCCCCCACACCCCTTCCTACAGGCTACGGCAGAATATCAGTAAGGCTTTTTAGTTCGTTCAAAAACTTTACACTCTTTTACGTCAGATATTTGATATATGCGTCGAGCATTAAATGTAGACTAAAAAATAACTAATTACATATGTTACATGTATTTTGCGAGATGAATTTTTTGAGCCTAATTAGTCCGTGATTATACAATATCGTGCTACAGTAAATATGTGCTAATGATTAATTAATTAGTCTTAATAAATTCGTCCCACAGTTTACAGACGAGTTCTGTAATTGGTTTTTTATTAGTGTCCAAACACCCCTTCTAACATCCTATAAAACATTTAATGTGACACCCCAAAACTTTACGATCTAACCTTTAATAGTAAGTCCAGCCCGAGAAGCCCCGCCCATCTGACGTCCAACGGTCCAACTTGAGCGGTCACTTGACCAGTAGCGTTGAAAACGGACGGAAAAATTTCCGTTTTGACCCGTTCTGTTTTTCACTTTTGTCCGTTCGCTTCTGTATTTGCGGGATCCTGTTTTCGTATTTACAGAAATGGGAGAGGGGTTTTTCCGTCCGTTTCCGCAGGATCCCGTTTTCACTCGAAATTGACCCGTATTTATTCCGTTTTTTTTGTCCCGTTTTAAATCTATATGAGATGTGTAGAAATTAATATGTTCATAAACCTATTAATCATAAATTATGTAAGTTAACACATGGCATGCTAGTGAATATTAGACCAATAACTTCGTATGTGTATATTAATTTATGACTTTGCTCATGTATATTCATTAATATTTAATCATATTATTCTAACTTAATTTTCCGGCTCTCTATCTGTATTTGTTCGTTTCCGTGCATCCGCATATCCCGATTCCGTTTCCAAACCCGTATTTTCTGAACCCGATCCCGTTTCCGCAAAAAAAATATAGAAACAGAAGTAGAAATAGAGTTTTTCCGTCCGTTTTCGTCGCTATTGACCAGTTGACCGTTGGATCGGAGCACGCCTTGTCCGGTCGTTAGGCTATCCGCACTCATGGATCTCTATATTCATCATCTATATATCCTAGTCAGCAAGATTCTCTCCTCTATACTTAATTTTTCCGCACCCATCCATCCTCTATATCATCCTCTATCCACTCTATTCACTATGGGACTCACTTGTCACTTTATCTAAATATATCCATGTGTGATCTAGTTTTGAAGGATTTATTGAGACGAATTTAATGGTGCAATCGAAATTTAATTTGGATTTTTGGTTTGTGAGTTATAACATTTTTTTCTTTGTTTAGCTAGTGGGGCCGTCACTGCCCACTATAGAGTAAACACTGTACCACTCTAAATATAGAGTGAGAAAAAGGATAGAATATCATTTTAGAGTACCCAGTGCAACAGTTTTTACTCTATATTTATACTCTAAATCTTTAGAATATCCCTTTAGAGTACCCACTGCGGCCAGTCTCAGGAACTCTTTGTTCACTACCCAGGCCCAAGCATTTTCTCCCGCGCCTCTCGCCACTGGTAGAAAAATGATTTTAAGAGACAGTCAAATCATTTTAAGGATTGGGCACATATACCTACCATCTCCGTAAATGGTCAATGGGGCTCTAGAAAAATACTCATTTCATAAAATCATTTACGGAGACAGGCGTCCTAAAAAATCGTCGATTAACGGAGACGATCGTCTTAGGATGTTTGTCTCCGTAAATTGATTTTCGGAGGAGGACATCTTAAGAGGTCCGTCTCCATTAATCGATGACTTTCAAAGACAGACGTTCTAAGCTCCCGTATCCTAAAATCAATTTATGGAGACGGATGTCTATAAATAGTTGCATCAAAAAATAATTTATAATTTTTTCATATGAGCTCGGATGAAGGCAAACTTTATATCAAAATTACATCTCTCGACGCAATCTACAGCATTGTAGTTGAAATTTTTTTTGAATTCAATCTGTTTAGGAACCCAAAATATTGTTGTAAGTTAACAAATTTTGAGATTTGAAATTATCAAACAACGTCGGATGTTGATATGGTCTATAAGAAACTTATAGTTCTCGATACAGTCTACAACTTTGTAGTTGAAATTTTTTTATTTGAAATCGTTCAAAGTGCTAAGTATGTGTTTTAAGTTTATATGTTTTGAAATTCAAAATTTAGAATTCCTAAATAGCATCAAATGTTCGCATAGTTAATTAATACCAAAGTTACAGTGACAGACCTGGGCTACATGTTTGCTATTGATAAGTTTTCTATTTAAAGTCATTTAGAGTGCCAAAGATGTTTGCTATATGTGATCATGTCATATTTCATATTCAATAAGCTCCTCCGTCTTCACCAGTTGAGAACTCGCATCAGATGCACAAGCCATATCTCCTCTAGAGCATATATGTCTTGCTCAATCTAATGTGTGTATGGACCAGTATATGTTCATCTCACATGAAACAAGTTAGTTCATCTATACTTGTCATTCAATTATCAAAATCAAAATCGGGACTCGTAGCGATAGCTGGTTGTTGGCGCCGGAGCACATGGCATGCGTGCAGCTTAGAATAATGACGGAGTTGGAAAGAACTTTAGTGCCTAAGGCTACTACATCGGGTCTCTTAAAAACGTGTTTATGTGTTCCGAGGATAGACTCCACCCATCTGTGATGCGGTCGCCTCTAATTTGAGACTCTAGTTTCTATAGAGACTCTAGAGACACGCAATGTTGGTCCGTCTCTAATATAGGCTTTGTTTAGACCACCTTCAAAAGTTAGAATTTTTTCACTCTCTCTCACATCAATCTTTGAACGCATACATGGAGCAGTAAATGTAGATAAAAAAATAACTAATTATACAGTTTGATTGTAAATCACGAGACGGATGTTTTAAGCCTAGTTAGTCTATAATTAAACAATAATTATCAAATACAAACAAAATGCTACCGTTCTAAATTTTTCTAACTTCTTCAGTCTAAACGAGGTCATAGTTTCTTTTCTTTTGTGTGTGTTTCTAGTAGTATCTTGCTTAATTCTCAGACAAAAGATAACCGTGCATCCGTCGTCGCCAACCTGTACCCACGACTCCACGAGGACGACCAAGGGTGTGTTCACTTCGCGAAAAGTAGCTGAAAAGTTACTGTAGCATCTTTTGTTATTATTTGGCAAAATTTATCCAATTATAGACTAACTAGGCTCAAAAGATTCGTCCTGACATTTACAGACAAACTATGCAATTAGTTATCTTTTTTACCTATATTTAATGCTTCATGCATGCGTCGAAAAAATTGATGTAAGCCCTTGTTTAGATTGAAGATTTTTTCAACCTGATGAATAGTATCACTTTCGTCTTATTTGACAAATATTGTCCAATCGTAGATCAACTAGGCTCAAAAGATTCATCTCGTGATTTTGAACTAAACTGTGTAATTAGATATTTTTTTTACCTACATTTAGTACTCCATGCAAGCGGTTAAAAATTGATGTGATGGAGAGAGAGTGAAAAAACTTAGAATTTTGAGGTGATCTAAATATGGGCTAATAGGTGGAAGAGAAAATATTTTGGATTGGGAAGGGAAAGTGAACAAGGCCCAATATCTGCTGGGTAGTGGCCAGTGAGGCTTTGAGGCTTTATTGCATCTTTTTTCTTTGGGACCGAGGGCATGGTTTAGTTGCCAAATTTTTTAGCAAAATATAACTGTAGCATTTTTGTTGTTATTTAGCAATTAGTGTTCAATTATGGTCTAATTAGGCTTAAAAGATTTGTCTCGTCTATTTCATCTAAACTATGTAATTAATTTTATTTTTTTATCTATATTTAATGTTTCATACATACGTCTAAAGATTCTGACTGAGAACCCGCTCTGGGCCCGAGCTAGGGAATACTGGTGACGAGACCGAGACAGCAACCTGATAGGCCTTGCCGGCGACTCCGGCCGACGTGACCGGTCGTCGACGCCCGGAGTAGCTACAGTTTGCATGAATGGGACAAACGCAAAACGTTGCGTGCCGAGTACACATTACACAGTGACGACGTGCTCTGGAGAAAGCACGTACAATATACTGTGCCCTGGCCCATGCCGCCATGCATCATGCATGGACGTGTACGCGAGCACCAATGCAGGTCAATCACCGTGTCTGATCGACTGACGACTGGTCCATTCCTGCCGCGGATTCCTGCTCACTCGTCACTCGTGTGCCACCCACCTGCGTACTCCCTCCGTCCCACAAATAAGTGCACATTTTTGACTTCTACATTTCTTGTTTGACCGTTCGTCTTATTTAAAAATTTTTAATAAATATTATTTATTTTGTTATGACTTATTCAATCATTCGAGATATTTTCATAATGATTTATTTCTTTTATTATTTGTATAAAAAAATTAAATAAGACGAATGGTCAAACATAAAATGTAGAAGTAAAAAACGTACCCTTATTTGTGGGACGGAGGGAGTACGGAGTACGAAGGACACCCCCCTCCGATCCGTGCGTGGTCATACCAACAGGCCAAGGACTAGCTAGGAGTACGTATTCGCCTAGTGGTACTCGGGTCGAGGATCTGTGCCTCTGTGGCCTTTCAGCTCCACTGTACTCCACGTACATACTCTTTTGGCCTTTTCAAAGCTCGCTCGCGCACCATTTTCTTCAAAAGAAACAAAACAAAAAGCTCCACTGTACTCCACGTACATACGCTAGCATGCACCATGTACAGTACGTACGTACGTACGTGCCTGTCCGGGCAATAGAAGAAAATAAACGTGTGTGCATGGTGTACTAGGTGCGTACATTCATCTCCTGTTCACCGTATCCACGGTTTCCATCACAGCGTCAGAGCGTGCACGTACGCATGTGTACTCCTGTTTTATTTTATTTGAAATGAAAGGTGTACTGGTGTATTATAGCGTGGCAGAAAAACTGCTGCAAAACCGTGCGCAGCAGCTGGTGCTCATCAACAGTGTACGAATGCGTTTATTTGTTGGGCCCTGAAAAGAATACAATTCGAGTAATGCAATACAAAGTTAAAACGTTTTGTTTTTCGTCAGGTTTACACAACAAAAAAAACATTAATACTCCACCGGCATAGGTTCAAGTGACCGTTAATTTTATATAACAAATACGTCAGTTAAATACTTTTCTCTGTCCTAAATTGTAAGATGTTCTAATATTTTTAGATTTATAACTTTTACTTATTTTACCTAGACATAACATATATCAAGGCACATACAAAAACAACACGTTTTATAATATGGAACTGAAGAAATAGGTTATAAAACCCATGTTTTCTTTGTGCAACACATGAAAGAAAACAATTTGTGATTAGACAATTAATAGCAATCACATCTCCTCTACTAGTACAAGTGTTACAACATGCCAATTTAAGCCCCTGACACGAAAATTCTTACGGGACAGGCAGTAGGAAAATACGTATTGGAGTGTCCATCTACATGCAAGAGCCCAATAGTGCTCCATCCCATTACCCCAACGGCAAACCGCTGAAAGCAGCTGCGTACCTCGGTACCTGCCTTGTGATCGGCCGGCTGCACTTGCAAGTTGCAACCTTTAGCCCTCGTTTAGTTCACAGAATAGGGGAGAAAAACACTGTATCAGAATTTCTGTAGCATTTCGTTTGTATTTGGTAAAAATTATCTAAATTTTGACTAACTAGGTTTAAAATGTTCGTCTCGTAAAATACAACAAAACTGTGCAATTAGTTTTTGATTTCATCAACATTTAGTATTTCATACATTTGTCGACATTTTGATGTGACGGAGAATCTTCTTTTTGCATAATAGAATTTGGGGAGAATTAGAGAACTAAACAAGACCTTACCCTTCCAACAAGAGACGACGGACATGATTGGGTGGATGGACGTGACCTGACCACCCTGCCTCCATGCATATGCCCGTACGCATAGTGACCTGCACCAGTAGCACGGCTTGCCCACATGCACTTGTTCGGGAGGAGATGAATTCGCACCTTGATCCGTCGGTCCGACCGGTGCCCGTGGATGCCGAGCCTAACGGTGCTAGTGGCAAGTACTGTAGGGGTAGTACTACAGTACTCCGTACTCCTCGTCTCCTTGTTAGATGCCAAAACTTTTTATGAAAATATCACCGGAAGGGTTTTTCGAATACTAATAAAAAAATAATTACATAGCTGGTTTGAAAACTGTGAGACGAATTTATTAAGTCTAATTAATTTGTCGTTAGCACATTTATTACTGTAGCACCTTAGCGTCAAATCACGGACTAATTTGGCTCAGAACGTTCGTCTCGTGATTCTTTAATCAAACTGTGCAATTAGTTTTTTTCATCTATATTTAATGCGCTGTGTATATATCGCAAGATTTGATGGGATAGTTTTGAGTCAAAAGTTTTGGAAACCCTAGGCCTTGTTTAGTTAGCAAATTTTTTGGTAAAATACAACCGTAGCATTTTCGTTGTTATTTTGTAATTAGTGTCCAATCATGGTCTAATTAGGCTTAAAAGATTCGTCTCGTCCATTTCGTCTAAACTGTGTACTTAGTTTTATTTTTATCTATATTTAATACTTCATGCACGTATCTAAAGATTTGATATGACGAGAAATCTACTGTTTTTGTTTTTTTTTGCAAAAAATTTTACATTTAAACTGGGCCTAGTGAATGTGATAGCGATGGGATGCCGGCCGGGCGCTAGGTTTCGTCTTGTCGAGCGGTCACCGTCGGCCGGCCGCTGCAACAGCGATTCCGGTACCACCAGCGCCCTGTCGCCATTATTATTATTATTATTGCCAACAATGTCAATCCTTGGATGTGCCATGTGGATACCATCGTGCACATGGTACGTGCCGGCGTATATCAGGGGGTGTTTGCTTGGTGGAGTTAAAGTTTAATAAATATTATAGAAATTTCGTTTTATTTAACAAAAAAGTTTTTAATTTTGGACTAATTAGACTTAATAGATTCGTCTCGTAAATTACTCCTTATCTATGCCGACATGTATGCAATTAGTTTATATTTAGTACTACATATATTTGAGGAAATATTGATGTGATGGAAGTTAAACTTTAACAACGGCAAACCAAATGGGGCCTTAATCTGCTGTACAGATACTCCGTCCCCCATGTCGTCACATACAGTCGACAGGACTTTTTTTTTCACGTCGAATGCGCCTCTTTTCTGAAGACAGTACCGCTCCTGGCATCCCACAAGCGCCAGAGAATGGCGAGCAGAACTGAAGGCCAAGTAGCTTGATCAAGATTCATTGCAGCAGCTAATTGCCAAACTTCTGCATTGCTTGTATCACCGAGGGAGCTCATGCCGATGCAGATCCAAAGATCCTGGCTAAGTTCACAATCAAAGAAGACATGGCCACAACTAAGAAAACTTTCTGCAAGCGGGCAAAGCAGGTTTACGGAGGATCACAGTCAAAAAGCCTGCGTTGTGGCTTTACGGTTGCCCGCCTCCATTAACACCATTACGGCGAGTCGGCGACCACCTGTGTTAATGAGTATTAACGGAGCCGTCAGCTTGTGTTTAGTATCATTTTTGCAGCGCTCGCATTGCACATGCTTGTGAAGCAAATTTTGGCTGGTGTACAAGCGGTCTTTGAAGTACATCGATGCAAAGATCTTTACGTGTTTTATTATCGGTCGGCCCGCACACATGCACACCGCACGCAACTTCCTTTCTTCCCCGTCGCACCGCCTCTCTCTCCGGCGAGATCCTCCCTGTGCCCACGCCCAACAGCGAACTCCCCCCGCGTCTGTGCCCCACCGCCTCCCCATGCCCGCACCTGCGCCCACACCCACGTCAAGCTCCTTCCCTCCACCCGGCCGCCTCCTCCTTCTCCTCCTCCTTGATCTCCAAGCTAGGGGTCCGACGAGCTCTCCCTCTCATCTCCCCCAACTCCGGTGGGCTTAGAAGGAAAGGTTTGAGAGAAGGAAGACCGGCCAGACAATGGGGATGGTTCGAGGGCGGTCGGGGCCCCGGAGGCGGTCGGGCTAGGTCGAGGCAGGGGAGCTCCGGTGAGGGGGGCAGGCGGCCGCCGCGGGCATGCTAGGGCTTGACTAGAGCTCCGCGGCCCGCCGAAAACTTGGTTCTATTTTGCTTGTTATTTGTGCCATCCCCCTATGTTTGGTTCCTGGCTTTGCACCTAGTTAGGGGAAAGAAGCAACATGAACACCAAAGAATGATGCTAAGATGTAGGCAGCATATGTCGAAAACCCCCATTGGCCGAAATTTGGTTTTGTGGTAATTGATGGATAGGCCCATAACAAGTTGAAAGTCGACTTTGGCATTCTTGACAGCACATACGACAGCAAGGGTTGCATGGATAAAGATGAGAGTGTTCTTAGTGTATTGAAGAATGGGGCAGAGAGCATCCTCAAACAGGGGGTGGCGCATCGAAGAGGTGATACAAGCCTCCTTAGAACATGTGCTACAATGATGAAGAGATAAGGGAGAGTGGGTCTCCTTGACAAAGGCCATTGCGACAAGTGATCCATTTTCCCTGGACGCCATTGAGGAGGATTGCAGATTTGCCGATGATAGCAGCTCGAGAACCTGTCCACACAAAGTCTCAGAGAAGCCACAATGTGTCAAGATTCGGATGAGGCTATCCCAATTGATGGAATCAAAGGCTTTCTTAAAGTCGCGTTAAAGAACGATCGTCGCAGCATCGGTAACAGGAGTGCAGAAGATCAGCCACGTAACTCTAAATTTTCAGTGATGTTGCGTCCAAGGACAAACTAGATTGATATTCGCTAACCAGGGAAGGAATGGTTAGCTGCAGGTGTTTAGTCATAACTTTGGAGATGGCTTTAACCAGACAGTTCTGAAGGCATATTGGTTAGTAGTCAGCAGGGCACCTAGCAATATCCTTTTTAGATAGAAGAACAACATATGAATGGTTGATGCACTCAAGTTCAGCTTGGCACCGTCTATGCTAATGCCATTTATAGATTTGTATTTTTGATAAATTGAACCCGCAATCTAGTGCTCAGTTATAATACATCTCTACCACTACACCGCACACTTATTTGTATCTACATATAGGATGCTAAGTTTTTATATCAATATTTTGTAATATTAAATTGAATATTTTGGAAAATAAATAAACTCAAAAAACTTTCAACTATAAAGTTTTAAAGCCTAATTATCAAGCACTACAACTTTAGTATGTGATATGTCTCCATCGGAGATTATTTGAAAAATTAAAAAAATATGTGAATTTAAAATAAATATTTGAGGCACTAAAAAACTTTCAATAAAAAACTTATGAACAACAAACATTTAAATCACTACAACTTTGGTATTAACTATGTAAGCATTCAAGGTTGTTTAGGATCCAATTTTGAATTTTCAAAATCTATGAAGTTAGATCACATATTTGGAATTGTAAGTGACTTCAAATCTAAAACTTTTAAACTACAAAGTTTTAGTTTGTATTGAGAACTACAACTTTGGTATAGACTATGTTGATTGAAGTTAGTTTGGGTAATTTTTATTTTTTAAATTTCTAAAGCTGTAAACTTAAAATAACATTTTAGGACTCTAAATAGTTCCACATAAAATTTTGTCAATTTAGATAACGTCGGTAGCTATAATTTTAACATAAAGTTTTTCTTTACCCAAGTTTATATGAAACTTATGAATTATTTTTTAGCAGAAACTATTTTTATAGATGGACAACTTAGAATATTCGTCTTTGTAAATCGACTTTTATGTATAACGTTTAAAATGTCTGTTTTTGATATATTAATTTTTAAAACTACATACTCCCTCTGTCCCTAAATATCTGTCATTTGCGCTTTTCAAGAAAAACTTTGACTAAATATATATTAAAAATATTAATATTTATGGTACACAATTAGTATCCTTGAAAATGTATTTAAATCTAGTTTTTTAATAAATTTATTTGGAGATACAAATATTACACGTATTTTCTATAAATCGAGTCAAACTTGTGGTATGCACACTAACGATGACAGATAATATATAGGATGGAGTGAGTATTTTAAAATATCTATTTTAAAATATAATTTGTATTCCCTCCGTCCTTTTATGTATGTCGTTCGGAAAACGTGTCTATAAAGGAAAGATAAACCTTTAGGGACGGAGAGAGTATAGAAACAAACGTCCCCTTTGTTTTATTACTCGTAATGATTAACAGGGAGGGTCGTCCTGGACGGAGGATGCGCAACCCAAAATTAGAGCTTCATCCCATTACCCCCGAGGGCTAGTTTAGTTGCAATTTTTTTTTATAAAATGATACGGTAACAATTTCGTTGTTATTTGATAATTAGTGTCCAATCATAATTTAATTAGATTTAAAAGATTCGTCTTGCTTATTTCGTCTGTATAATTAGTTTTATTTTTTTATTTATATTTAATGTTTTATAAAATTCTGTAAAAAATTTTTTGGCAGACATGGCCCAAGTGCAATCCGCTGAAAGCAGCTCAGGACTGTACTTGCCTTGCAGTCGGCTGCAGCCTTCCTATAGTAGAGACGAGAGACATGATTGGATTGATGGATTTGACCGGACCATCCATGCGTGGATTCCTGCATGTACAGTGACCTGCGCCAGTACGACCACACGCTAACGGTGCCAGTACTACTCCATGCATGTGAATGTGATAGTACTCCTACTACTCCATGCATGTGAATGTGATAGCGACGGCGTAGTACGGTTTTTGTGATTTTGTCTTGTCGGGGGTCGTCACTCGTCAGTCCTGGCCGGCTGGCCGCTGCAACAGCGATTCCGCTGGCCGCAGCCTGGTGGCTTGGGTTCTCTGGCATACTGTAGGATGGAAAATGGAAATATAAAAAGTCGAATAGTTCAATATGCGTGTTTATTAAAACTTGTGTAATATATTTTCTCTGTCCGACTGTCACATAATTAATAAGTTTTTTTATAAATTTCGTCAAAGTTTTTTATAAATCCTGACGGGGTTTTCTAGAAATTCAGTTAAAATTTAAAAAATTTGACTTAAGACAACTCTAAGAATCTACTTATTTAGGACAGAGAAAATATCTATTATAATTTAGTTCACTTGATATTGGAAATTATTAAAAGTATACTTTGATTTTATTTCCATTTGGTTACCGATGAACTTAGTAGATTTCTATTTACGTAGTTGAATTTAAGTATTTAACAATATGCATTTTGCGTTGAACTGTGTAAGTATCGGAATAGTAATATGAATTTGAGACATCCGTTTTATATTGATATTCGGAAATATACATGTTTGAAATATAATAAAAGGTGATATACGAATTGATTCCATGAAAATCATCAGATCTATTTCCATCCTACTGGTGCAACTGTATAAACACACGCGCGATGTTTGCCTACCGGCTGGGCGTCTCGTCTCAACCCTGGGCATGATTATATTGGGTCATGTCCTTGGCTGCTTGTATCTTGGAGAAATGCCGCCCGGGGATCCCCGGCTACCTCAGGTTATAGTACATAAAAGTGTGGTTGTTCTTTTTTTCTTTACAGACAAACAAAAATTGCGGGAACATGCTTAGTTGCTACCGCCATCTCATAATAGATAAGTTTAGCTTTGGCCACGGAAATTAAGGAGTAAAAAATATGTTGTGCACAGAAAATAAGAAGAAGAGAGATATAGATGTATTAAAAAAAACGAAAAATACATTGAAAGTGAGAATAACAACTAATCTGATATAAGCATAGAAAGCTAGAAGATCAAGTATTATGAGACGAAGAAAGTACAAACTCACAAGATCGCCCTGGCAACCATGTGAATGTATGTCACTGTTGTTCTTAAAAAGAATCGATCAGATTAATCTCGATGTTTGTATCGAGCCCCGAGGCAGCAAGGCTATGAGCACTTGCTTTTGTTTCGGTTGCAATAATAGAGTTACTATCTTATTGGTGTCATTGACTGAGGCATGTTTGGATCCTTGTTGATACTTAGGCTGTGTTTAGATTCAAAATTTAGTTCAAAGTTTGCCATCACATCGAATATCTGTTCTGCTGGTCATGTTACGGCTTGTTTCGGCTTGTTTCAGCTTATTCTCTCTCATATAACACTATTGAATCAGCCGAAACCAGCCGGCTTTTCCACCAGCCGAACCAGCCCAAATACATGAAGCATTAAATATAGATTAAAAAATAATTAATTTTACAGTTAGGTAAAAAATCGCGAGACGAATCTTTTGAACCAAGGTAGTCTATAATTAGACACTATTTACCAAATAAAATCAAAACATGCTATAATACACTTTTCAGCATTTTCACTCTCAACTAAACACAGCCTTATGTTTATGGATATTTTCGTAAGCGCACAAAAGATATCGATACGACACTTTACTTTATACCGTGGGCGTATGTATTCACTCCGTCTTAAAATGGAGGAAGCACATTATTGTATATACTCACTCTTGGCTACTTTCTATTTTTTTTATTTTGCCACAGCACAGATGAGGCGAACTACCCTTTATTTTCAATACTATCTAAAAATTACCTAGCGCTGGTCCTTCATATTTTTTTTCAATGAAAGAAGAATTATATTATACTAGCAAAGATACCTGTGTGTTATAACAGGAGAAAAAACAAAATCTTTAGGTCCATGGACTTGATTCAACTCAGATGATCATCTCACCTTTCTCTGTATCTCACCTTCCACCGTTAATACAGGAATCCTATTAATGGTTAGATTTCATCGGTTGTAGAAGAGTTCTATGTGATTCACTCAACATTAGTTTTATTGCTCGGTAGAAGTGTAGGTGTTAGATTACAAAGTACGTGTGCATGTGCTACGGGCTCAGTCCATGGGCCATGGATCTGCGGTGTGCGGTCCACCGGACCAAGTCCATGATGAAGATGTATTGGGATGATTAAATCTCAACCTCAGATCTGGTGATGAGTATTCAGATGGTATATCTGGATTTATTTTTTAAGAAAAACGCCATATATCACGTATTGATGACAGCATAGTGACATCATCAAGCTAACAACGAATCAAGCCGAGCATGTTCTTTGGCAGAGCAAAAGAGAGCACGGAGCCACGGGCACCGTGGCTCGGTCGGCGATCGGCACATACGGCAAGGTGTTCGCCCGTGTGTGGGAGTGGCGCAGGAGCGCCTGCCTCCGTCTCAGCACTACCGTAAACAGCTCGGCCGAGCAGCCAACCTGAGGCTATGTGCAACGGTGTACGGAAATTTAAGGGAAAGCTCCAAATCGAAGCAAACAATCTTCTCGACCGTACGCCTTGGCCTTTATCTCTTTCTCTATGCCGCCCTTCGTCTCGCCTCCTCTCATGTGTGCTCGACGGTGCCAGCCATCTGCGCTCCAACGCAGACAGCGCTCGGGCCGCTTTGTCCATAGCTTCGTACTACCTGTGCTCCGATGCTCTTTCTACCATTGCGATTCGAGCGATGGCGGCCTCCACGATTTGAGTGATGACGCCGGCTCTGCTCGTCGAAACCAAATCAAATTTTGATTCGCTAACCAGATGATGAAGGGTCGGCGAAGCCATGAATGATGGCCACTGCGGCGGCACCAGCTTCTCAGCCGAGGTAGCTCTGCGCTCAAGGAGGAGCCACGGAGGGCCTATGTTTGTGACTCGAAGGCGCCTCGCTGTCGTGGCCTGCATTCGTGACTCCACAACGCCTCGCCGTCACGGCCTGTGCTCGCGACTTGACGCTGCCTCACCGTCGCTGTCCCGCGCCCCCGCTTTTGACTCCATGGCGACTCGTCGTCGCGGCTCAAGCTCGCGACTCGACGCCGCCTTGCTGTCGCTGCCCCATGCCCCCGCTCGTGACTCCACAGCGCCTCGCCGTCGCGGCTCGCGCTCGCGACTCGATGCTGCCTCGCCATCGCTGTCCCGTGCACTTGCCTCGACCTTCTTCCCTCGGCCTTGACTCGGTTTCTATATCTGGCCGAGTTCTTGACGGATAGGAGACAAACGAGCCTGTAGCGTAGGGAGGCCACACGAAAAAATATCTAGACCAAAAAAGAAAAAAAACTGAATTTACTATATATATATAGTAATCGTATTGGGTATGAGCTTTTTTTTCTCATGAGTATGGACTCTTTGGTTAAACATAGACCATATACAATCCAATACATTTTGGAATCGGACTTCGTATCGCGCTAGACAAGAGCTATTCTAATTCGTATGAGCACGAGTTATGTATAAGTCCAGACGGAAGAAACTCTCAACTACCGATAGTTAGGGGAAGGTGGACAAAAAAAAAGCCTGAAATTTTACCTCTTTATTATTAGGTACAGATTAGATAATAGCTAGGTAGACCAACGCGTTACAAGCACTCTGGAACACACCGGAAACTGATTTTCATATAAATTGTACTTATGCTGTGAATAGCTCAAAATCTCAAAACCAAACCTGTTTGACGCTTCGTATAGATGACTGCATAGGCAAACACTTGGCAATGGGCCTGAGAATAGATGTCCAACGTATGACGGCCAACATCCTTGCCGGCGGAGTTGAGAAACTTTTTCTTTCTTATGTCTTCCTTCTTCTTTCTACCACCGAAGAATGAGGAAGACTGATATAAAACTTATTCTCTCTAGTCCTTCATCGTGGCTAGATCTAACCATAACAAAACATAACAAAACAGAGAGTAGATCGAAGAAAATTATTCTATGGCGGCGACATCATCTCCGCCTTGATGTCACAGTATGGAAAAGCAAAGTCTCCATGTAGTGCCAGTGAAGTTGCTGACGTCGTAGTTGTCACCCACATCTTCAACAGAGCCGTCGTGGAGAAAATGATTTCACCTTGCCCCTTGTCTGTCACCGGAGAGGAGGAGAAGATAAATCTCCAATACTAAGAAACTTAGTATGGAAAAACTCTAATCTAAGAACTAATCTACTAGAAAAGCTTATTAAAAATGACGGAGAGACACGTGTTTTGGTACTTTCGGGTACTTCCTGGTATTTTTTTCTTGGTACTTTATTTTTTCCACCGTCCGACCTGAATCAATGCACGGTCCACATTTTTCTAAACACCATAAAACTTGTATAAAAATAAATGAATTTATGATTTTTTTAGAAAAACTAAAGAAGTTGGCAAAAAAGTAAAAAGATATAGTTATCGTTTGCATACACCCATAATCAGCTGTACAATAAAGACAGTGTTCTATGTTTTTATAGAATTTTATTTTTTAAACAAATTTTGAGTTCCAAATAAGTGATGTTTTAGATTTATTCTAAGTTAAATCATTCCAAGTTTGACCAAAATTATAGGAAAGAACATCAATATTTATGATATCAAATAAGTACGATATGAAAATATATTTTATGCTAAATCTAATAATACTTATTTGGTATCATAAATATTATTATCTTTTATATAAATTTGATCCGACTTAAAATGATTTGACTTAGGATAAATCTAAAATATTATTTATTTTGGGATGGGTACTAACAGTAAAAAACGGGACCTGCGTGGTGACCAAAGATCCAGATGCAGCGCCTAACCCGATGCAGACAATTTTAAATGGAAAAAAGATGCAAGGAAAACGGAAAGGCTGGCAGGCGCCCAACTAGGCAAGTGGAGGCCCACGGGCCACGGCCACGGACACAGACACGGGATCGCATTTGTGATTCTGGAGTTGATCAAGCCGTGGGACGGCGTAATAATACGAGACTGTATAGAAATTGAAAGTGCTAACGTCGCGGAGTACGTCCGTCTCTGTCTCTGGCCACGTTTAGATCGCCGAATCGGTGATCCGAATTACTGTAGCCTTTTGTTTTTATTTGGTAATAATTGTCCAAACTTTGATTAATTAGGCTTAAAATGTTCGTCTCGCAAAGTACAATAAAACTGTGCAATTAGTTTTTGATTTTATCTACATTTAGTACTCCATGCATGTACCAACATTTTGATGTGATGAGAAATTTTCTTTTTGCATAGTGGAATTTGGGGATGAATTTGGGAATCTAAACAACGCCTCTGTATCTGTTTGTCTCTCGCTCTCTCTCGGTCGGTCCACACATTTTCTGGTTGTCTCTCTCTGAGGTCCACATATTTAAAAACTTTACACCTCGTTCCATCAAATGTTTAGAGACATGCATAGAGCATTAAATATAGATAAAAATAACTAATTGCATAGTTTGTATGTATTTTACGAGACAAATCTTTTAAGCCTAATTAGTCTATGATTGGACACTAATTGCTATAGTTACACATGTGCTACACTACCTTAAAAACTTTACGGCCCCTGAACTAAACATTTTTTTATTTTTAATACTTTTTTAAACAAAATTTAAATCTAACACCGAAACACTTTTTTTAAACTAACACGTTTGACCGTGCTACCATGCATGACGTCGCAGTTGACTACTGCCGCGCCATGCATGGTGGCGCGGCAAGACCGGCCACGTGGCTGTTGGGCATTCTTAACGTCATTACCAAAAGTAGACTTAGTTTTCTAATTCTGATAACGGCGCCAAAAATGCCGAACCTATCCCTCATGCCACTTAAGCCAAGTTGTCATCCCCAGCATGACATGAGAGACGCGGTATTGAAATATGCAACTGCTCTTCTAAATAAATAATAAATAAGATCTGCAAGCGCACAGATTAATACCGATGTAGCATTTTAACCGGGAAGTATTCCTGGTATCGTTATTTATATTTTTACCACTGGGAAGGGATTACTAACATCAATGTTGATTATGGAATGGAATATAGGAATGAGTATCAATCATTGCATGTATAAGTGAGAGCATTCATCTATCTCTTGCATACAGGGGTAAGTGTCACATAAAATATGGATAAAGTATGAATAGTGACAAAGATAATTAATCTGATCAGCTAGCCACATATAATAATGATAAGCACCTCAACAGATATTCTAGCAAGTCATTAGCATTGTATTAGGACGAACTACAAGGATATTTCCTAAGTTATTCTTAACTATAAAGTCTAGCATATCATAGTTATTGCAAGTACACTTGGCAATCATTGCGAGAAAAGACTACGCCCATGCATAGTGATATTATCAAGAAAGATGAGAAACATAACAATCACTCCCCCGTAATAATGTTGCTCTGCTTGCCTTATACACGGGAGGGGGACTATATAAGAACCAACGAAGCTGTCACCATCGCGGACCACCCCACGATCTGGCATATAAGGTGCAATCGCAGATAAATATGGTCTAAGCACCATGCCTACACAATATTTATCATTTACCCATGGATCCGATGGATAAACGCTATACGATCCTAAACATGTATATAATTCCAATCTAACTAAGCCAAGCGTATAACTACGATAAACTAAGAACAATATAATCGCAAATAATAACAAGTAGAGCATAGTCATAATCAATATATTGAAATAGAACAAAGTTGTATTCATAATATTGAAGAACAAAGATGAACAATAAAGAACAGTAAAGGAATTACCAAGAATCCTCTTGACAGATCCGGAAACCAATCGAAGATTGACTCCTTCTAGTTCTAATCCTATGTAGCTATGCTATACTAGAGATCTAGTTGATGTGGTGGCTCTAGGGCTTGATCAGAGACTCTCCTCCTGAGATTAGGGTTTGAAGAATGAGAATGAGGGAGTGCCTCCTCCAGGGGCCAGGGGTCCTGCTTATATAGCCCCCTCAAGTGAACGTGGGCCGTCGGATCAAACCGACATTAATCGCACGGTTTTCCTTGATCCCTTAGGTCGGTGGAGCATAATCCGCGAGACGGAGCCTGATTGGCTCTCAGGCCAGGGCGGGCGCCCTAGGGAGCAGGGCGGGCGCCCTGCCTCCGGGCCCGTTCGGCCTCCCGTTTGATCTCGTGGCTTCTGGAGTCTTCTAGATGATAGAAAATCGGTGAACACGTTATTATCTCTATGTAAACCCGACGTGTGGGCCTTTCCTCCGTATTTTCTGATAACCCCCTGCAGAAACAGACAAACACCAAAACTCGTGGAATTCTGTCAGATAAAACCCTAAGTCTAGGTGTTGGTTGCATTTGGATCCTTTTCTTTATTTATTTGATAACTATATTTGGTACTTAAGGACCGTCAACAAACTCCCCCAAGCTTACCTCTTGCTCGTCCCTGAGCAAGGATAGACTCATTATGGATCAGAAGTTGCTGCAACGCCTTTGAACGTTGACGGTACATATGCTTTCAAATAAGGTCTCATCCCTGAGTTAGAGTAAACTGTCAAGACTTAAAACTTACTCATTTTACCTTTCACCATGGGGCTTGCAACCGTCACCTGCATCTTGAGTGGTTAAAAGATAGAACGGTCTAGTCAAACGCCATGTCTCTTATTCTTGATCAGCTATAGCTCTGGAGTTTTTGCAAAATTTTCAAATAAAACTCAGAGATTCCTTGTATGACTTTCTCGGGTCTCTCTTTTGTGGTATTTCTGGATCCTTACCAAGGCAGTAATGGTATATGCCTTCTCTCTCAAAGTATGTGGTATTTATGGTATAAGGCGTAGTGACATTGCCTTCTCTCTCACCCTACTCTAATAAGGCTTTGATATCTGGAGCTCATAGGTGGGAGATACAGTATACATACTCATAGAACATTTATTGCATAGTCAAACCATGGATCCAGAAAAACAAGTCAATAAGTCAAATCAAGATGTGCATGTGTGGTGAATGAGTGGTGTATGGTGATGATGGTGATAACAAAAGTCTAATGCTCTTTTTGAGGGAATACATACCTTTCTTGCTTTTTAAAACTTTTGAGGGGAATGAGATGCTTTATATTTTTTTTTCTCTCAGGTGGGTATCTTGTACCCCTAATTCTACTGTCGGACACTTGTCCATTTTTACCTCTCGTCTCACTTTTTCTTTCTTCGAGGTTCCGAGCACTTGCTCCTTTTTATTTCCTCGTATTTATATATATATATTTTTTAGAGCAATCTCCCTCTTTTGAAAATATAGCAAGTGGTAGTAGAAATGACTTGAGCATTAACTTCACAGGGAATAATAGGAATGGGATAATGTTTTTGGCTATTCTCTCCCGGGTCAGGAGTAGAATAATTTTGGGTGAATCTGGAGATGGAAATGAGTGGATATATGTGGATGCGTACTTCCGGAGTAGAAGCAGCATGTATGAGTGAACGTGCAAGTGAATCTTGATTTTAACCACATGACAAGTTCCTAAGGGTCTACACAGCTCGACCACACTCAATGCCCATAAGCAGTAAGTAGTAAAAGTGTGGCTCTTAATCTAACAAGCATGTATATATGGCTGTGGTAGGAATTTAAATTCTCATCATACAGGAACTCATCATGCAACATTTTAAAGATTTTTTTTAAAGATATAATTCTCCATAATTCTAGCATCTCTAGGAACAGATAAACAGCAGCTCAACCTTCCCATATCATATCCGTTAACAACTTAGACTTCAGATCAAGTTCTCTTCCCACTAGTTCAGGTTTAGAGCCAGTTTTAAATTATAACAGTTATGTCTAAACTAGAGAGAGAACAAATTTGAAAATTAGGCAGAGCAACTATTCATCATATCCATGCTAGAGTTTTATTTTCAAGATTCAGTTTAGCATATCTACTTTATTTATTTATTAAACTAAGCAAATATATATAAACACAAAATATTTATTTGGGTTTTCATGATTATGCATCTTTTTATTTTAATAAAGCATAGGTATAAATGTAGATAAAAATACTTATCGGGATAAATGGGGGTGCTCTCCCCCAAGCTGGATCTTGACGTAATTTCTTCTGATGTAGCTAGCAGGTGCAGAGGTGTATTTGAATGTCGGCAGCACCCTGACAACGATTATGATGTCCTCCATCTGCTAGTCTTCCTGAATTCTGTGGAGCTCAAATAGACAACAAAGCTTCGTAGAACTTGATTAAGCGTTAGCATAAATATCTAGCCTTTATCATGTTTGAGCTTCCTTGATAAATGTCACTCTCTATTTTTATTTTCATTTTTATAGAACAGAAAAAATATATTATTATTTTTTTATGCCACCACAGTGAATGTACTTATGGGTTTTATGCCACTCGCATACTCACATGGGGCTTACTGTTTTCAATATTTTTTTAGACAGAATGAACATGATTAACTGAGCAATAATTAAAGGGAAAATGATAACTACCAAGTTTACCTCTTGGCACGGCGTTCGGTGTTTTTAAGTCCTCCGAACAGGACTTCTTTTCTTCTTAGTTGTCCTGGGATTTGGGTGGCGTAGACGGTGGTTCCGGCAGCGCCTCCTCTTCTTGTGTAACTGTCTTCGCCTTCCATACCCGACTTGGTGCTTCGGTCTCCTGTTGTGTATCCTCGGGTCTTATGACCTCTCCTTCATAGTCTGCCCATACGTCCTTGATGGTTTGCCTCCTTTGGTTACGGTTACGTCGCCTTCTTCTTGTCCTGACCTGCTTAGAATCTTCAACTATATAGTTAGGGTCATTAAAGTAGCGGCGTACCCTCTCAGAGGGAAAATGCATATGGACTTCTCCGGTTCCAATGTAGATGATTGCTTTGACGGTGCCTAGGAACGGTCTTCCTAGGATAATGGGTGGATCGTACTCGTCGTCTCCCATGTCAATGACCTGAAAGTCTGTATGGACAAAATGATCGTTAATTTTAACAGGGACATCGGTTACTATACCTTCGACCTTTCGGGATGTCTGATCTGCCATCTGGAGCTGAGTGTATGTTGGTTTTAAGGGCATGGTCCCGTACAAGAGCTGATAGGTGACTGTGGCCATTATGTTGACGCCTGATCCAGTGTCGCAGAGCGCCTTCTGAAAGGAGTATCCATTGATTGAGCACTCAATGCTTGGCATACCTGGGTCGTCCTTCTTGATTAGGAACGGCGACTTGGGTCGTCGGTCTTGACCTCCTTGAACTGCAGTGACCATCTTAGCTGATTCGGTCCATCCTTGGTTGTTCTTGTTCTGCTTGATCCTCTTGTTGGTCCTCTTCCTTGGTTTATGTTGGGGTTGCTCTGGGATTTGTGTAATCTTGTTCTTGAAGGGAAACGTCTCCTTCCTCCCCTTGATGTTGAAGTTGATCTTCGCAGCGCTGGCGTAGATGACAGCTCCCGAGGTGTTTAGGAATGGCCTTTCCAGAATAACTGGTGACCTCTCATCGGACCCGGTCTCTATCACCACGAAGTTAGCTGGAGCATACGAGGTACCAACTCGGACATACATGTTCTTTAATATTCCTTTAGGAAAGCTTAGTGTCCGATCTGCAAGCTGCAAACACATAGTTGTTTCTGATAAAGGATATGTAAAGAATTTTTCATAGAGTACCCTGGGCATAATGTTGACGCTGGAGCCAAAGTCGCAGAGTGCTTCTGGAAAGTCCACCATGCCGATGGAGATCGGGATGACGGGGCGTCCTGGATCGCCTCTCTTGACTGGCAGAAGGTCATTATGTACTCCGACAGCGGGATTACTCCAATAGTTACCTGCATCAAACATGTCTACAAGATTTGCAGATTCTAATCCTTCCGGTTGTGATGGTATACCGGGGTTAGTAGCAGGAACAGCAGCAGCTATTTGATTTAACTGAGATTCAATCATTTTATTAAAGCTAATTTGGTTTTTGATGGCAGTAGAGAAATTATCCATTCTATTATTTATGTCTTCTAGTATTTTATCATTGGATGCCAATTTCTTAGACAAGTTATCTATTAGCTTTCCTTGATTAGACACTAACTCTCTCAGGGGTGGAAAATTATTATTGTTGTTGTAAGAGTTATTACCTTGATAATTACCTGAGTAGTTACCTGAGTAGTTAGGCCTCTGTTGATTCCAACCTTGATTTTGTTGAGGACAGTTGTAGTTGTTGTTGTTGTTGATGTACCTTGCATCCTCAAGCATCTCAGGGCAGTGATTGCCTGAGTGTCCAGTATCTCCACATTCCTCACAAGTCATGTGAGAGTCGTAGACGTTCATGACTTCTCTTTTGTCTCCAGCTTTGTCATTGAGCTTTTTCATGAGTAGGTCTAACTTTGCATACAGCATGTCTACCTCCTTGAGCTGGTGCATACCTCCACCCTTCTTGCGTGTTTGAGTCCTCTCTTCGTTCCAACCTTGGTTGGACGCCATCTTCTCCACAAGGGCTATAGCTTGTGGTATGGTGAGTGATAGAAATGCGCCTCCAGCTGCAGCATCCATGGTCTCACGAGCACTAGTGATGAGCCCATGATAGAAAGTCTGCATAAGTAGCCAGCTCTCCATTCCATGATGGGGACATTCTAGGATGTAATCTTGAAAGCGCTCCCATGCTTCTGGAACGGATTCATCATGTTGTTGCTGAAAACTTGTAATCTTCCTACGGAGAGCATTGGTCTTGCCCATGGGAAAGAACTTAGCCAGAAAGTTCATAGAGCAGAGTGCCCACGTAGTGTTCTTATCCTTCGTCGCATAGAACCACTGCTTCGCTCTCCCCAATAGTGAGAATGGGAAAAGGCAAAGTAGTATGGCGTCTCTGGGAACATCTAATATAGTGAATGTGCTGCAAATCTCTAGGAAGTATTGGAGATGAGCACTTGCATCTTCGTGCGGCTTCCCACAAAACTGGTTGGCTTGTACCATGTTGATGAGCCCTGACTTGAGCTCAAAGTTCTTGTCGATGGCCGCGGCAGGTCCAGTGCGGATGTTGTCCGTAGTGGGAGCTGAGAACTCGCGGATTGTCTTGTTCGCCATGGCTGCGAACTCTGTTGACAAATTCCGGATGAAACTTCGGTGGTCTTCTGAATTGGATGAAGTGTTGCGTCGAAGTGTTGACTTCTTGAGCTTGGCTCTTGCCTCTCTGATTAATGCTTCGGGGTTGTCAACAAAATTTTCTGGAAGATGTCCTCTATTCATACATCACCCTGCAAAACAATAAGAAAAAAAATACAGGGGTAAATCTATATGGGAGAATTGATGATCTCAATCACTTAATGATGCGAATGATGACTCAAATTCCGTATTCATTCCTTGTTAGTAAATCAACCTTCCCCGGCAACGGCGCCAAAAATGCTTGTTGGGCATTCTTAACGTCATTACCAAAAGTAGACTTAGTTTTCTAATTCTGATAACGGCGCCAAAAATGCCGAACCTATCCCTCATGCCACTTAAGCCAAGTTGTCATCCCCAGCATGACATGAGAGACGCGGTATTGAAATATGCAACTGCTCTTCTAAATAAATAATAAATAAGATCTGCAAGCGCACAGATTAATACCGATGTAGCATTTTAACCGGGAAGTATTCCAGGTATCGTTATTTATATTTTTACCACTGGGAAGGGATTACTAACATCAATGTTGATTGTGGAATGGAATATAGGAATGAGTATCAATCATTGCATGTATAAGTGAGAGCATTCATCTATCTCTTGCATACAGGGGTAAGTGTCACATAAAATATGGATAAAGTATGAATGGTGACAAAGATAATTAATCTAATCAGCAAGCCACATATAATAATGATAAGCACCTCAACAGATATTCTAGCAAGTCATTAGCATGGTATTAGGACGAACTACAAGGATATTTCCTAAGTTATTCTTAACTATAAAGTCTAGCATATCATAGTTAGTGCAAGTACACTTGGCAATCATTGCGAGAAAGGACTACGCCCATGCATAGTGATATTATCAAGGAAGATGAGAAACATAGCAATCACTCCCCTGTAATAATGTTGCTCTGCCTGCCTTACACACGGGAGGGGGACTATATAAGAACCAACGAAGCTGTCACCATCTCGGACCACCCCACGATCCGGCATATAAGGTGCAATCGCAGATAAATATGGTCTAAGCACCACGCCTACACAATATTTATCATTTACCCATGGATCCGATGGATAAACGCTATACGATCCTAAACATGTATATAATTCCAATCTAACTAAGCCAAGCGTATAACTACGATAAACTAAGAACAATATAATCGCAAACATAAACAAGTAGAGCATAGTCATAATCAATATATTGAAATAGAACAAAGTTGTATTCATAATATTGAAGAACAAAGATGAACAATGAAGAACAGTAAAGGAATTACCAAGAATCCTCTTGACAGATCCGGAAACCAATCAAAGATTGACTCCTTCTAGTTCTAATCCTATGTAGCTATGCTATACTAGAGATCTAGTTGATGTGGTGGCTCTAGGGCTTGATCAGAGACTCTCCTCCTGAGATTAGGGTTTGAGGAATTGAGAATGAGGGAGTGCCTCCTCCAGGGGCCAGGGGTCCTGCTTATATAGCCCCCTCAAGTGAACGTGGGCCGTCGGATCAAACCGATATTAATCGCACGGTTTTTCTTGATCCCTTAGGTCGGTGGAGCATAATCCGCGAGACGGAGCCTGATTGGCTCTCAGGCCAGGGCGGGCGCCCTCGGGAGCAGGGCGGGCGCCCTACCTCCGGGCCTGTTCGGCCTCCCGTTCGATCTCGTGGCTTCTGGAGTCTTCTAGATGATAGAAAATCGGTGAACACGTTATTATCTCTATGTAAACCCGACGTGTGGGCCTTTCCTCCGTATTTTTTGATAACCCCCTGCAGAAACAGACAAACACCAAAACTCGTGGAATTCTGTCAGATAAAACCCTAAGTCTAGGTGTTGGTTGCATTTGGATCCTTTTCTTTATTTATTTGATAACTATATTTGGTACTTAAGGACCGTCAACAGTGGCCACCCGGGCTGCGTGGCTGGCCGATGTGGCAGGTCCTGCAACGCCACAGATCATGGCGCGGCAGGACCAAAACCGTTTAATTCCTTTCTCCTTCTCTTCTTTCCTATTCACCTCATTTCATTTTAAAAAACTATCGCCGCTGCGTTGTGGAGCCGCAGCCCCCGTCCTTGCCGTCCACCATCAGGCCCTACCCTTCGACCCGCAGGTGCAGTGAACGAGCAGGGGCGCCGCCGCCGACCCGCCGCCCCCGCCCCTACCCTGCCGTCACAAGCCACCGGCCCCGCTCGCCCCGAGCAGCGCCGCCGTCGACGTCTGGCCAGGGGGCGCCGCCGTCGACCCCCAGCCCCTGCCCGTGCAGGGCGGCCGCCGTTGTCGTCGGCCCAGGAGCGGCCACCTGCCCCTGCCCCGCCATTACGCCGCCGCCACCACCAGCCAGCGAGCAGGACCGCCGCCGCCGCGAGGAGTGAGCAAGGGGAGGGCCCGCCACCGGTGTTGGTGGCCGGGCACAGCAGCTGACGCCCTGTCCCACCCGCTGCTGCCCCGGCATTGCCGTCCTCTGCCCTAGTAGGGCCACCGCCGTCGCCTTTCCCCAGCCAGCCCTGCCCCTTCTGCGGCCCTCAGCGAGCAGAGCTCCGGCCACCGCCTCCGGTGGTCCTCTTCAACAGTGCTAAGGTAGTACATTGTGTTAGTTTAAATTAATTGTTGATGCATTTTGAATGAAATTAATTGATTTGTTAGTACATTGTGTTAGTTTAGTTAGTAAAGTTTTATGGTTAATTAGGTTAGATTATATAAACTAATTTTATCATAAGTTAGATTATATATAGTTAGGTTATATATATAGGTTAGATTATATATATATAGGTTAGATTATATAAACTAATTTTATAAACTTATTTTAGTATATATAGTTAGGTTAGATTATATAAACTTTTTGTATAAACTTATTTATCATAAGTTAGATTACGTATGGTGTTTCAGATGAGATGATGAAGTTTCTCCAATGATTTTGTAGATGGATTGTTGTGTCTGAATTTTTTACGGAGGAAGTGTTAAGAAAGAAGATGGTATGTTTGAGGATATGGATGAGGAATTGGAATGGTTTGATGGACCTCCTAGCTTCAACGACCATTGTGTCCGTTTGAGGAGCAAGTTTGGGGGTGACTTCACATTGAACGGGAGGTTTGACAATGGAAAGACTAGGGCACACTATGTCCTGATGCCCTTGTGCGACCCTGGTCACTGGTCTCGATACAATAGGGTCGTGCAAGGTTCTAATGTGCCGATGGCTGAGGTGGTGGTGGAGAATGGGTACCGGCTGCAGGATGATGAGGACGGGCCGTCCAATGACGGTCTTGGATGCAACGAGCAAGAATTTGGGGTCGAAGGGGAAGAAACTCAGGGTGACATGGATTTGGATGGTCAGTTGACTCAGGAGCAGTTTCATGCAGGCCCAGTAGGCTCTATAAGCAATGACTTCGATGTGAACGAGTTTGAATGGGAGGAGGCGGAGCAGGAGGAGGAGGACAGACTCAGTGATGCAGTTAGTAGTTCAACAGGCGAAGAGGAATAAGATGATGATGGCATGGCACCCCCTGTACCTGTTTGTGCTATGCCCACGTGAGTTCCAATTGAGGTTCTTCATGCCATGCCAACTCAGGGTAGGCTGGTCCATGATTTACCGGAGGATGATACCCCCTATGATTCATGGGGTAGGATTAGCGAAGGACAACGGTATGGTCCACCACCACCACCTTACATGGCCACAGAGCTTAGGCAACTGAGGGAGGGTGGCTTACCTTTTGGTGGAGTTTCAAACTATAGGGATGTCAGCCAGTCAGATCTTGCAGTTTGTGAAACCGATCTGCAGATGTGTAGGCACTCATTGCATAACCCCGAGAATGCAATCATCACCAAGGGTATGGTATTCGGTACAATGTCAGAGCTAAAACTATTCCTCCAGGAGTATGCTGTGTACCACCATAGGCCATTGAAAGTCCTATGTTTGGTGTTGGTAATTAGTGACAATGCCTAAGTACTAATCCTATGCCTAAGTTGTATGTAGCACATGAGGATTAGTACATTCCAAGGTTGGTGGCAAGATGGACATGGTGATCATGATGGCCACACTTGGATTTGGACGCAACCCTACGTGATCAAGGCAAAGGTATATGCTTAAGGGTTGTGTTTTAGTAACCAAGACACCTAGTGGGTGTGGTTACATTATAGGATAGATAGCCGTACTATAAAGAGGGAATGACGCGGCTATTGAACTTCTAAGTGCCTCTAGGTGTGCATTTCATAATCATATGCATTTGGATAGAACTAATAACGCCTCGAAAAATGATTGTGAAAAATGCTAACACACTCGCACATGACGTGATCACTTGGTGGTGTTAGCACTTTTGCGATGGCGTTGGAGTTTGAGCAGTAGAGAGGGTTTGGGGTCCTCTCTCCCTCTTGCCGAGCTTGCGAGGCGGGATTCAGGCGTTTTTGAGGAGTTGAAATGACTTTTTTCCACTATGCCAAAAGTCAGAAATCAAACGGAGGCGAACGGAGGTCACAGAAGTGATCGGACGCTGGACCGGACGCGGTCTCTGTTTGACCGAACGTGTCTGGTCAGTGTTCAGCGTCTGCGCGTGTTTCAGCTTTTTGATCGGACGAGTAGCGCGTCCGGTCACAGTCGACCGGACGCGTCCGGTCGTTGAGGGAGCTTACTGGACTCCAACCGGACGCTGGCACTGTGGCATCCGGTCAGTTCTGCAGCGCGTCTGATCACTGTTTCGTTGGAGCGCTGCTCTGGCTTGACCAGCGCGTCCGGTCCATTACGGGACCAGCGCGTCCGGTCGAGTTTCACGCGTCCAGTCGTTGCGTGGAGCGCGTCTGGTCGGTGCTTTGCGAGAGTAGCCGTTGTTTGATTGGCACGTCCGGTCCGCTCGACCAGCGCGTCCGGTCAGCGCGACTGCAGCTGTTTCAAGTTCCTAACGGCTATATTCGAAGGGGTGCGTCTATAAATACTCGTTGGTCGCCTCAAAGCTCCACCTCTTAGACATTTGACATACTTGTGAGCACTTTGAGCTAAGCAACTCCCCTCCCACTCATATCTCTTGCTTCTTTGCATATTCGAAGTGAGATTGAGTGATCCAAGTGCATTTGTATTATGAGATTGCATCTAGTTGGCACTTGGTGGTTGATTTGCTGCGGGATTCTTGTTTCTCTTGGTGGTTGCCGCCACCTAGACAGCTTGGAGCAGCTTGGAGGCATTGGCAAGAGTTGGTGATTGTTCTTGGCCACCTCCGGTGATTGTAAGGGGTTTGTGCCTACCTCGGCGAAGCACCAAAGGCAACGTTAGTGGATTGCTCGTGTCATTTGCAACCTTTTGTCATTTGGTAGGTTCTTGTGACGCCTTTTGAGAGGCTCGGTGTGTGACCGATTAGCCACCGAACCACGTGGTGAAGAGGGACATAACGGGGACTAGCGTGCCGGCAAGCACGTGAACCTCGGGATAAATCTTGTGTCATCACTTTCATATTGTGATTGATCGATCCCGGTGTTCGGTTGTCTTGGTATTCTTGTTGATCTTATTGGTTGGCTCAATACTTCGCCCCTCGGTGAAACTCTCCTAACTCAACTCCGCATTACTTTCTTAGTTACCTTTGCTAGCTAGTTATCTTTGCTAGAGTAGCTCTTTTGTGTAGCTTGCTAGTTGTAGTTATAGTTTCCTTCTCGGTTTAACTTGTGCGGTTGAGTGCAAATATAATAGAATTGTGAATTGGATAGGTGGCTTGCAAACACCCCATAGGCTAAGCAAAACTCGCATCTTGCTATTTGTTATATTGATAAACTTGTTTAGCTTGTCTTTGTAGAAATTTTTAAAAGGCTATTCACCCCCCCTCTAGCCATCAAGACCTTTCAGCCATATTACATGACTCATTCAGACAGGGAGCTGAGGTACCATGTTAGGTGCAAGACCGGTGGAAGAACTATTTGCATGTGGAGGGTGAACGCACAGAAGAGATAGACCGATGGCAAGTGGAGGATAACTAAAGTCGATCAACCCCACACATGCATGAGCAATAAGGGGAAGGAAGAGCACTCGCAGCTCACTGCACGCTACCTTGCCCGTCGCATATTGGGGCTCGTACATGAAGACAACAATGTTTCGGTGTCTATGCTATGAAAGAACATATTCCTGTTGTGTGGGTATAAGGTGAAATACGGAAAGGCTTGGCGTGCTAAGCAGATAACATTAGCGATTCGATGGGGTAGCTGGGTGGAAGCGTACAACAGGGTGCCCCGGATACTGTGTGCAATGCATAACTTCAACCCTGGCTTGAAATGGTTTGTGGACACCGGAGGGATGTTTGTCGAGGACCCATTGAGGCATGTCCTTCACTGTGTGTTCTGGTCCTTTGGTCAGACGGAACATGCATTCCAGTTCTGTCGGCCAGTAGTACTTGTAGATGGCACTTTCTTGACCGGGAAGTACAAGGGCACGTTGATGATGGCAGTTGCTGTTTATCCAGAGAACCAGATAGTACCCATGGCTTTTGCTTTGGCAGAGGGTGAGAACAATGAGTCGTGGTCATGGTTCATGTGGTTACTACGTGTCCAAGTCCTCGACCCATCTCACACTATATGTTTGATATCGGACCGACACGCAAGGATTCTTAATGCTGCAAATGAAGACATCGTTGGGTTCCCGCCTCTAGTGCATAGGTGGTGCATGTGACATTTTGCTGCTAACTACTGGAGGCGTCATAGGAAGGAGGTATGTGACATGGTAAAGGAATTGTGTTGTAAACGTATGGAGCACGAGTTCAAGGAAACCAGGAGAGAACTTGACAAGGTAATGAACCAAGCCGACAAAGCATGGTTAGATGAGCAGATGGAACACAAGGCTAAGTGGGCGTTAGCATATGACAAGGGGGGTTACAAGTACGGCATCATGACCACCAATTCATCTGAGTCTTTCAACAGTGTATTCACAGGAGTGCGATCTTTGCCAGTGTCCGGGATTGTTAAGTACTCATTTATGAAGTGCAACGAGTATTTTGTCAAGAGGTGGGAACTAGCGCAAAGGAATATAGCTGAGCACGGGAACTGGGGAAAGGAAGGACATGAACACTTGCAGGAGGCTGAGGAACTGGCGAAGATGTAGGACGGTGAGCCATATGGACCTAACCGACACGTGTTCGGTGTTTGAGATACGGGCGGCACAAGCCTAGGTGGGGAACGTTACGGTGGCCATAACTACCGAGTGGATCTAGAAAGAGTTCAGTGTAGTTGCAATGTCCCTCAGATAATGCATACACCTTGCTCTCACATGATCACGGCCTACAGGATAAGGGGATATGACCACACAGTTCTGCCATATATGTCACCCTTCTACCTACGTGCCAACACCCTTAGTATCTGGTAGAAGAGCTTTGAGCCGTACCTGGACTCTTCGCAGTGGCCCAGTTATCATGGTCCTCACTACGCTCCTAATTCGGCCCTACGGAAGGTAGGGAAGGGGCAGAGGAAGAAGAGGAGACTGAAGGGTGACATGGACGCTATGAGGGGGTATGGAGCGAACATTTATGGAGGGGGAGACTTCAATGGACCTGTGGTATGAATCTTTGCTTGGTTTGTGGAGAACCGGGTCATAAGGCTAGCAGGCATAGGAGGCAAGGGCAGCAGGTCCACCCTTAGAACTTATTTTTCCCTAACAAATATTGTTATTTGCTTTTCATTTTGTATTCATGGTACTTTATGCATTTGCTATTGTTATTTCCCATATGTACTAGCTATTCAAATTGTATTCTTGATTTGTACATATTTATTTCCCATATGCATGTATTTACTACTAATGTTTGCTCTAACACTTTATTTGTGATTTTGAAACAGGATGGCCCCTCATCGAGCGCGCACCTAGGGTCCTACGCCGCACCCTAACTACTCCATCCTTGAGTTGGAGTACGACAATGAGCACTGAGCTCACGCGCTGAACCACGGGGATGACGAGGTTCCCATGCCACCTTTGAGGGCATGCACGCACAACAACCAGTTGCGGTCGGACGAGCGCTATGAGCCGTTCATACGGCGTGCCGGCTTCCTCGAGTTTGTCCGCACCTTCCTGGCAGGTCTTCCACCCTTGAACCCCGTGCTTCTCACTGCAGCTGTGGACAGGTGATACTCATTTCCCGCTTAAGGTAAAAAATGATGTGGCCACAAAGACTTAACTGACAATTGTCTTTTCAATGACAGGTGGAGGCCCGAGACCCACTCGTTCCACCTTCCTTGCGGCGAGATGATGATTACCATGCAGGATGTGAAGGCTATCCTTTGCCTTCGGTTGGGGGCTTGGTAGTGACAGGTATCTTGGATCTAGATACCTAGAAGCAGAAGGTCTAGGAGCTCACTGGCTATATGCCTCCGGACGATGAGGTTGCTAAAAGGCAGAAGTAAGTAGTTGTACATTATTTAGTAATTGAATTGATTTTAAAATTCTTTTCTAATCAATGTCGTTTGTGTATTTTAGGAAGACTTATGGTGTCACCCATCTGTGGCTCTTCCATCACTTCAACAACTTGGACACTGACACTCCTGCTTGGGAGATCGAGAGATATGCTCAAGTGTGGTTGTGGCACTTCCTAGCGTCGTTCCTCTTCCCCGACTCATCGGGAAACACCATTAGTTGAATCTTTGTCGACATTGTGAGCAAGCCATGGGAGGAGATTGCGGCATACAGCTAGGGCTCGACAGTCCTTGCGTGGACATACAGGCAGCTATGCAATGCCTATCGCCGCACCAGCACCTCTGCGTCACTTGGCGGCTGCGCGTACATTCTTCAGATCTGGTGTTGGGAGAGATGGCCTATTGGTCGGCCCCTGCTTCGTCATCTTCCTATAAGTAAAAACTTTTGGTTCCTAGTATGATGTTCTTACAAATGCTATCAATTTCATTGGTGTAATCCATTTGCTTGTTCATTGTAGGATTGGTTCAGCCAAGATACATGGCCTACAGCCCTGTACATGTAGAGCTCTTCTGAGATTGTCATAGGAAGAGTACACGGACTTGTTGGACTGCCTCACACAGCACCAGGAAAGTTGTTCGTAAAGAACAAGTGTTGTGTTTTTATAACTGCACTATTTTCAGAAGCTAACACAATTTTGACTTGTTCAGGTGAATTGGAGTCCTTGGGATACACAGGAGCTTAGGGACTACCTGAGCCCTAGATGCTATGAGGAGGCGGAGGAGTTTCGCGTGAACATGCCACTAATTTTCTTCCACGCTGTCGAGATCCACATACATAGCAGGGTGCAGAGGCAGTTCGGGAAGGTGACGTCCTTCCCGCCACTTCAGCTCACCACTAGCCAAAAGCTGCATGGGTGAATTTCTATCTCATAACCATTTCACACTTTCCGATGTATATGCCCACCACTAATCATTGTTTTGTTGCACGTACAATCGACAAAAGCGGTATGGCAACTACGACTGGGGTGACATCCACAGGGACTCCATCCTTATATGGATCCATAGGGAGAGGGTCGCATTCCATAGTGGTGACCCACATGACTACCACACCTTCGACGAGTACCTTCGGTGGTTCCACAGGAACGCGAGGACTCATATCAGGCCACCCTACACCGATGAGATTGAAGTGGACTCAGACGAAGAAGTCATTGCAGACATGTACGATGAGGACACTAGGCACGAGACACAGCCACAAAGAGCCCCTCTTCAGAGATACGTGGTAAGATTATCAAATCCATTCGATTGATAGCCAAAGCACTTTTGCTTGCTGTAACCTAATTGTTTCTGTACATAGGCCCAACAGTTGTCGAGGATGTCAAACGAAGCAGTGTTCCGTCTCCACGAGTTCAGAACGCATGGTCCAGGAGTGCTGGAGACCTATGTCCTAGTACAATCATCTTTTAAAGACTGCAACAAATATGCTAATTGCACTCGTTTTCTTAAATTAATATGTGTAATGTGTTTATTTGCATTAATGTAAGAAGGTCTTTAGGAAGCTCTCTCAGAAGATGAGCTGCATGGAGACCCAGTGGGAGCCGCCCGCTGACACGGTGCGGTCTGGTGGCACTACTTCGGGCTCTATGAGGACACCGGCCAGTTCTTCCGGGGCGCCCACAGGCACCACTTCTTCAGTCATGCGTACACCGATGCACTACAGCGGTGCCGGTCGTACGCCTCCACACCATAGCGCTGGGAAGGGCCCTGCAGATGTGTCTGAGGAGGAGGACGAGTCCACAGTGTCCTCCGACGAGGATGAGGACGACGAGGAGGCGGCACCAGGCTTCCACTGGGACCCTTACCACCAGGACGTGCTTGGTTCCTCGCAGCTCTAGGATGCACTGTTTGGTACCTAAGGAGAGACATAGGTACTATTCATTTGTTATGTGACATGTCGCTTCAACTTGCCTCAATTTACTTAGTTCATGCTTGACGCGTACTCGTTTGCAGGGGAGTAGTCAGGCGCAGCAGCCATGCCATCAGCCATCCCGTCGTGACCGCACCAACGTCGGCTGGACTCCCAACCTATTGCCTACAGAGCCCAAGAGAAAGAGGAAGACGAAGAAGCCATACACTCCTAAGCCATAGGATCTAGATGCCTTAGGACCTTATGCCATGAACTTGTCGTAAACTTGTCGTATTCGTGTCAAACTTGCTTTAGAAACTATCCGTACTTGGCATTGCAATGATGGTTTCGATGTGAACTTAATGAACTTATCGTTGCATTGTTGGTATCACTATCGTTTCTATTAGATATTCTGCTGTGTAATTGTGCGTCACATATCCCTGTGAATGAAAATGAAGAAAACAGGAAGAAGTTTGCTGTTTCCTGTACTTTGGTGCTACCGTGCCATAGTTGGTGGCGCGGCAGCACTGAAGTGCAGGAAACAACAAACTCCTTCGGTGTCGTCTACTTTCCGTCACCAGGAACAACAGCAAACATACGGATGACATTGTTGATTAAGAATTACATACAACAGTAGTACATCATATGCAATTGTCCTCAGGGCATCACAAATATGGTTCTAGTACATGCCAAGTCACTAAACACATGCATGCCTCTCCTCAGGGAGTCATGTACTGAGTAAGCAACTCATCATCGTCGGAGCACCACTCCTCTACCACAACCTCGTCGGTGTGGCTAGCCTGACCTGCATTGCCCTGTTGTACTTTTCGCTTGATGTAAGCGGCCTCCGCTGCCTCTGCGGCCTCTGCGGCCTGAGTGAACCAAGCGTCCTCGTCCTCCTCAGCCTGCCTCTACAAGTCCACCTCAGCAAGAGCGATGAGGTCACTCAGTCGTCCAGTGTCATCGTCATCCTCCTTTGCCTGCAAGCCCGCCTCAGCTAGAGCGATGAGGTCGCTCAGCCGTCCAGTGTCATCGTCCTCATCCTCCGCCTCATTGTCCACCACAATGGGACATTGAGCGGTGCGTCTGGCTAGCGCATGGTGCTTGTTCACCTCATTTTCCACATACCTGGCACGAGAAACATCTGTTAGGTACTCCCTAGTTGTCCCAATCTCTGAAATTTCAAAATATGACAAGTTAGCGAAGCAATTGTAATATATTCAAAATGAGGCTACGAAAATAAGATGCTCCCAGTGACTCAATGGCACACAATCCAACAATCGTGTCGTCAAGGAGCTTCATCTGTGCTCTCTCCTCCTCCTCCTCCTCCGCAGCCTTCCTTGCTCTATCCGCCTCCCACTCCTCCTATCTCTGCAACCTCCACTTTTTTCCAAACAGTGAATGGGGTTGGAATGCCCATATCTCTAGCATACTTTTCTATTTTTTTCTTCCGATCCGAAATGAAAAGACTGATGTAGTTAGGACCATAGCCCCTCACCCGTTGAATCTTTTTCCTCCCCTCCAACTCATCCAAGAACTTTTTCTTACCCTCATAGGATTCCCACTTGCATTTCCCGGTACTCTATTCATAAGAAATTGTTTAGTTAAAACTTGATGTAAAAGAAGATGAAGTAATACGATTTAGTCAAGTGCACTAAACTAACCAACCTCATCGTAGTCAACCATATGGCCGCAATAGTGGCCAATGCCAAGGCCCGAAGGGACTAGGCCATAGTTGGATTGGACTCCACATTCGCACATTACATGAGGGTCTCTGTAGATCAACTTCTCCTTCTCCTTCTCTTTTGGCACCGAACAATGACTCTTAGGACCCCAAAGCCACTCCTTGAATGTACACATTGGAATGGCGTGATCCTAAAAAAACAAGCACATTAGTACATAAAACCATGTCTCAACGTCTCAAAACAGACACTTTGCACTTACTGGATGCGTGAGAGGACAAATGAACTCCTATTTATTCTGCGGGTTTATCACAGCTCGCTCTCCGCAATGGCACTTGGGAGGGTCGTCGAGCCGTTTCAACCCCAAGAGCTTTACCTCCTCCTTCGTCAGTGGAGGCGGGTTAGGCGGAGATGGAACCCAACGCTGGAACTCCTCACGCTTCCAATGACCTCCCCAATCGTGGAAAAGGAGGAAGTTTGGGTCAAACTTGTCTGGACCGTCGATTCACTGGAAGAAGAAGCACCTGAAGTAGGGCTACAAAAATGATTCGAACAAATTAGCAGTAGCCAAAGAACACAACTAAACAGCAGGAAAATCATTAATACGCAGGAATTACTTACACTACAACTACAACATGTGTAGTAACAACGAGCCACTATGTCCGGATGTCTCGACTGAGCCATGTGCGCCGGACGACCACAGTCGCTGATAGGGACAAGCTCGTCAGGCGGGACAGGGATGTCTTTGCTTGACTGGTCAGGGTATAGATCTCTAGGACGGCCCTTTTTTCTCCAATGCTGCTCCCGATAACATAATTCCATCTAACAATCCATTCATAACACATGGTTACAATGACTTCTAGTGGTCATGGTCATAATACACCATTCATAATTATCTTTATCAAATACATGGTAATGAAAGTGGGTCCAAATCAAAACATGGTTCTACTCTAGTACTCCTAGTATTTCTAAGGCACTAAACATGGCTAACAACACCACTACCAATCTATCGATTCAAATACGAACTTCATTACCTTCAACAAGGAAGACTACGAGCTTGAGAGACGGTAGGGAGGCCCGGGGACGGAGGGTTGGGGAGTGAGGCGCGGCAAAAGACAGCTGGTGGAGGCGTGGGGGAGCTTCGGCGGCGGTGACGCGAGGTGGTGGTGCTGGGGCGCCGATCGCTAGCACGCAGAGAGCGCCCTCGCTCGCTCTGTTCTATTTCGAACAGAGCGAGAGAGGGTGCGGGCAGTGTTTTTATTCGGTCCTGCCGCGCCATGATCTGTGGTGCGGCAGGACCTGCCACGTCGGTCAGCCACGTGGCCTGGGTGGCCACGTGGCCGGTCTTGCCGCGCCACCATGCATGGCACGGCAGCCACATGGTGGTACGCCAAACGTGTTAGTTTAAAAAAAGTGTTTCAGTGTTAGATTTAAATTTTGTTTAAAAAAAGTGTTAAAAATAAAAAATGCAACTAAACACCATCTCCTCCAAATGTGACTGAACAGTAGGTGCACTAGCACTTAGCGCGACGCATCGAATAAGCAACAATGGCCGCGTTTGGTGCCGCTCCCAGGAGCTATGGCTCCTTGTGTTCAGCACTGTGCATCACTGTTTGGCACTGTAGCAACCTGGAAAACAGCTCCGGCTCACTGTGCCCTGTCCCGAGGAGCCACACATTAGGTGCTTTACGCGGATCCGCTACCATAGTGGCACAATTGCAGAGCCAGAGCCGCGATGAGCCTCTCCAAACAGGGCCAAAGATGTATGGATTATTAAATATATCCCATACATGCGCGTCTACGTAGTGCATACGCACATGAGGACACTAATGGTATAGGCTAATTATTAGCTCTAAATTAACTTTTTTAATAACGTAAATTTTTAACCTATAACTCATAATATGGATAGTCTTACGTGACATTTTCATCGTTGCTGCTGCGCTCGATTCCTCTGTTAACTCCGGCCACGTTCGGCTATGCTGATAAGCAGGCCGAAAAACACTGTTGGCTGATTTGTTATAAGAGAAAAATATTGTTCCGACTAAAAAAACAAACTAAAAAAGACGGATTATAAACCGGATGAACAGAGCCTCCGTCACGAGGTTGCGTGGTTAATTGTTCGAATTCGGAGGTACATATGCATGCATGCATGGTCAATTATTCGAATTCGGATCGGAGGTCGCATACTTGCATAGTATTGCTACTCTGTTTTTTCTTCCTAACTACCCGGGGGCAACTGCTACTTTGCAAGGTACGTAGCGTGTATCAGTGTATGTATGTATATGCATGCGTGTCCGATCCACTCATCACGTACGTGCAGGGTTCCTGGATCAGTATGCGCCGGCGTACGTACAACGCAGGTGTACAATACTGCTAGTCCTTTGCTAGCTAGCGTGTATGCATGGATATATGCAATGCAATGTGTGTCCACTCATCAGGTGCAGGGTTCCTGGATCGGTATGCGGCTATGCGCCGGCGTATGTACAACGCAGGTCTACAATACGGTTCGTTCCATGCATGCATGTTTGGGAACGGAACAAATGCAAAGAACGGCTGGCATGCTTCAATTCGCTAGGGTAGGGGCGGCGTACCATGCATGCATCCATGTGATTGGCGCATTGAAACGGTGCAACCAGCTAGCGTAGGATCTATTGGAGCCGCTGCCTATACTATAGCTATATGTACGTACATGCACCTGCCGACCTGCATTCTACTCCACAGCATGGTGGATTTCCCGACCGTGTCCTTCGATCGACGTTTTAACTTTTCAAGTTCTAGACACATAGCTTTCGTTGTACTCCGTACATTTAGACACAAACTATATCTAATAAATACATAGTAAAAATAATAATTAATGGATCTACAAAACTAAAATATCTTATAATTTGAAATAAAGAGTATAATGGTTTATTTCTGGCTAGCGTTATATTTCATTGGCCCTGTTCGCTTCGCTGAAAAACCAAGGCTGAAAGTTCTGTGATTTGTTTTGAGAGAAAAACATTGTTTATTCGCTGAAAAAGTACAGCTCATTCCATGACTAGATTTTTACCACTTCCTCTATTCTAAATCACAAGTTGTTTCGATACTTCTGTATATTTCCATGTATCTAGATATGACATATATCTAGGTAGCTAAGCAAAAATGACTTATAATCTGAAATGGAGAGCAGGTAGCTTAGTCCATGTGTATTATGAAGTGGCCAAGGCAGAGTAAATTAGAGAATTGCACAATTGGAAGCAATTGGAAGCTTCTTTTCTTTTCCCCCTCGAAATAGATCTTTCTGAGTACTCGTTGGGAAGTCTGTTCTCACGTCGTCGGCGCGCGTAGCTGAGAACCCCAATGTAGTAGTTGCTAGGGAGAGAGAGAGGCGCTAGCTACTGGCCCGGTAGCGGGTGCGTGCTCCTCATCTCGACCATGCATGACGCATGCAAATAGCAAGGCGGCGGCGTGCAGGGGTAGACACGCCCACGACCTTAGCTGCATCGATCCCGTTCGCTAATTAAACTAGGGGCTGCTACACGATGCGCGGACGCGACGACGCGTGCGTAGTACTCCGTACGTAGAGCTGCCAACCTCGATCTGGATGCAGCTCAAAAGAAAACCGCTCCGCTTCCATGGCAGTCGCTCACGGCTCACATACATGCATATGCATGTATACATGCATGCGTTGCCCCTACCCGGCTACCCCGGCCGCCCCTACGAGAATCGATCATAGTAGGTCCTGTCCTACTAGTAGTACTCCGTTACGCAAATACGACAGGCATGGCTTGCGTATACTCCCTCCTTATCGGATTTATGAGTCGTTTTGAATAAGGTTTGGGTTAAATATTGAGAATATAAATCATCAATAACTTTTAAGTTGTTGAGTTTGTAAATATAAAAATTATATGAATAGATTTGTCTTGAAAAATACTTTCATAAAAGTATACATATATCACTTTTCCATAAATATTTTTTACAAAAATAAGGGGTCAAAGTTATGTTTTTGGAGACCGTGTCGCTGTTCTAAACGACTTCTAAATCCGATACGGAAAGAGTATATACGTGTGTTACACCCCTACTAGCACGGTACTAGTACTCCTATACTGTACATGGTACTCCTTCCCATAGCCCGTAGCCATAGGACGGCTAAGCTGCAACGAGTGAGAGGTCAGAGGTGTGTGCGTGTGCGTGTATTGCAAAGGCCGGTATGGGCATGGCCAGGGCTGTCCCCTCGTCACGTCGTGGCTGTACTGTAATATCCGGCCCCGGGGCCCGGATCTGGACCGGGTGGGGTACTACAGCGCATGCATGGGTGCAAAGTGGCGGCGCCTCAAGAGTCACAAGAGGGAGAGGGGCCGGGAACCCTTGTACTGTTGTTTGCACGCACTGCACGGTGCAACGTCACCACCTTTGGTGTGTACTACTACGTGGTCCGTGTACACATGTAATAGACAGGCGCGGGCGTATAGGTTTGCACGCACGGACGCACGGGCATGCATGCATATGCAGCCAGCATGTACTCGTCGTCGTTACGTGATCCTTGAAGCAAGGGCCAAGCGCACGTACAGCAACGAGGTCCTAGCTAGTTGTGGGCCGGTTTAGTTGCCAAATTTTTGGCAAAATAGCATTGTAGCACTTTTCGTTGTTATTTGATAAATAGTGTCTAATTATGGTCTAATTAGGCTTAAAGATTCGTCTCGTTCATTTCATCTGAACTGTGTAATTAGTTTTATTTTTTATCTATATTTAATGTTTCATGCATGTGTCCAAAGATTCAATGTGATGGGAAATCTGAAAAATTTTGCAAAATTTTCTGAGAACTAAACGGCCCTGTGTCTGTATGCCGGAGGAGTACTGGCCCTTGTTTAGTTCACCTCAAAATTCTAAGTTTTTTCACTCTCTTTCCATCACATCAATTTTTAGCCGTTTGCATGGAGTATTAAATGTAGATAAAAAAATAACTAATTGCACAGTTTAGTTGGAAATCACGAGATGAATCTTTTGAGCCTAGTTGGTCCATGATTAGATAATATTTGTCAAATAAGACGAAAATGATACTATTCATCGGTTTGAAATTTTCTCCGATCTAAACAAGAGCCTAGTATTACGTGATACGTACGCTAGTCAGTCCGCTGCTGTACCCTAGCTAGCGCGCTAGCGCTGCGTACGTTGTACTGTCTGTGTTATCTGCTAGCTACTCCTAGCCAGTACTCCCTCCGTCTCAAAAAAAAAGATATTATTTTATATTTTTCAGACATCATGTTTGACCATTCATCTTATTAAAAAAATTTAATAAATATTATTTATTTTGTTATGACTTATTTTATTATTAGAGATACTTCAATAATGATTTATTTATTTTATAATTTACATAAAAATTTTAAATAAGATAAACGGTCAAACACGATGTCTGAAAAATCTAAAACGACACTTTTTTTTTTTGAACTGAGGGAGTACGCATCTATGCGTTGCGGCCTACGACGTCCAAATCTCGTACACTCCCTCCGTCACACAATCTTTTTCACGGGTCCATTTGGTTTTGCTGGAATTTAGCTTAGGTTGATGCTTATATTGATAGGTTGCGAAATGAAAACATTGTTTATTTGTTCGCTAAAAAGTATCGTTGTAGTAGTGCTGCAGAATATGATATTTCTATCCCTATTCTTTTTTGCTAGGTTCGTTTTAAATTAATTATCACTCATAATTCCTAACACACCTTTATTTTTTCACAATCTCTCTTTTTATTTCTGTTGACACCCAAAATTGTCCAGAAGACATAATAGATATTATCATCATGTTTCTATCATCAAGATGACCAGAGAGCATACTTGGTATGTTGACAACAAAAAAATGTTCATTTTGTGAAGTTGTCAAAATGTATAACAAACTTCACCATTGCGTTCCTCTCATTGAGATGATAAAAAAACATATATGGAACGTCCAATTTGGAGTGCGGATGAGAGAGTTATGCCTCCGAAAAAATATCTGTCTGGGCTACCGGTACTTCCGGTCCGAGACCAGTTGGCGCAAAAATGAACTACCGGTAGTTCTGGTCCGAGACCAGAACTTTCGGTGGCTGGCGGAGGAAGGCGCAGTTTGGCGTGAAAATGAACTACCGGTACTACCAGTCCTTGATCGGTACTACCGGTGGGGACCGGTACTACCGGTGTAGCCAGACCGGAAGTACCAGTAGGTGTTTATTTCGAATCTGACTTTCAGATCTCGAACCGATTTGTTTCTAGATCGGTTTTTGGACGTAGGAAACTTAGAAAATAAGCTTTGAAGAGGTTTTCTACAAGGATAAGACCAACCCCTCTATATATATGAGAGGATCATAGCCGATTGAGTTCCCATCTCTTCAATCGTCAAACACAACAAATCAATCTACTCCTACCTCTTTTACTCTCCTCTCCTACCTCCATGTTGTTCATCCCTTGATCCACGACCAAGGATGGCGCCCTAAGCTTGCCGGCCGACCTAGGGTAACCCGGCGACATCCTTGCTCTGACGGGGTCCCTCATAGGCGAGAGGTTCGGCGGTTCCTTTGCTAGTTTGCTTGAAAACTAGCCGGTTCTTCGTTACGTAAGCACGACTAGTTATTCTTTGGTGGTTTGCTCGTAAACCTCTCCGTGTTTCACCATGTAAGAGTGACATCCTCGCTGTGTTCTTCGGTCCGTAGCAGCCCGGGCGTCCAATGCCCTTTCTGGTGTGTGATTCAAACCACATCCGACGTCAACACACTTTTTGGCAACTCCGCTGGGGAAGAAGATTGTTTCGGCTTCACTTTTTGTTGTCGAATCTCTTTGCCCTAGCCCTATTCTTCGCTGATCTATCTTCTTGAGCTCGCCATTACCGTTGCATCTGGCCCAAAAGGCCGATCGCATCTGGTTTTGACCCCTTGTGATCTTGCTTGCAATTTTACAACATGTTGCGCTTGATATTGAAAAATTCAGCAAGGCGGTTAAGTTTTAAACCATAGAGTACCAAGGTGGTTCATCACAAAACTACTACAATTACCCTGAGGTACAACTTGCAAATGCATCTTATGATCCTAATGGTTATTTTGCAAGTCATATAAGCTCTCATGTTGGTGTTGCTAGCTGTAATGATACTAGATATGTTACATCGGCTGATACTTTTGATAATGCTTCTCATCATATACATAATAATTATGGATATCATGGTCAAGAGCCGGTGCATGTTTTAAATTCTTCGAGTTTTGATGCTACTAGCAACATACAACATGTAAATCCTTATTCATCGACTATAAGTTCACAATATGTGGTTTCACCACATGACATGCCGATGAATGAGAGAATTGGCTTTGATAATACTAATTATTTAACCAATTGCTCCTAAAATTCGGCACCATATGCCAATGCTCTTATTCATAATTTGGCTCCACATGTTACTTCTAACTCGAGCCGAATTAATAAAAATTCAGCAAGGTATGTAAGTGCTAATACCCATGATTTGGCTTCACGTGTTATTAGTAACCATAGCCAAATCAATAAAAATTCAGCACCTTATGCAATGATCAATGCCCACAATTTGGCTTCGTATTTCGCTCATGATTAAAGCTGAATTAGTAAAATTTCAGCAAGGCATTCGAGTACAAAAACTCATGATTCGGCTCAATCTATTGCTAATAATTATAGCCGATACAATGGAAATTCAGCAAAGGGTACACATGCAAACAATCATGATTCGGCTTTATATGATGCTCTCAAATCAAGCCGAATCGAGGAAGATTTGGCCCACACTAGAAATCCATATGGCTCCTCTAAATGGAAGGTGCCCGCATATCATAGACCGTACCAATTACACATTGATTACTTGAAAACTTCTGATGCTTGGTGGATACTTGATTTCTATGAATTTAGTGGTGAAGATGATAAGACCGCTGTGGAACACATTAATGTATATCTCTCAGCTAGGTTTTACTGGTAAAGAAGATTATATAAGAGTGCGAAATTTTCCTTCATCTCTTACTGGTATTGCCTTTGAATGATTTACATCTTTACCTCGGTGCACTGTTGGTTCATGGTCTCAATTAGAGGAGCAATTCTATGAATATTTTGGGAAGACTAATGAGAAGAGGTCGATCACAATTGAGTCATCGGCTAAAAGAGGATTGCTAGTGGGCATGAAAGAAAGAATTGATTCGAATGTAAGCAAAGGTTCGGCTACAAAAGCCGAATAACACAATATCCTTTCTGAATCAATCATATCTCAGAACTACAGAAAAACATGAAAAACATCAGAAATCAGCTAGACTTGATTTTTCAGGAGCTAGAGGGGTTATACATTTATCTAGTGATTACTACATCATTGATGGAGATCAAGCCCCTACAAGCAACAAAGGAGGGTTGTCTGTCTGCTCAGAATCGGCTAAGCCAACTTTGAAGTCGGCTAAGCTGATTCCTGCCTACTCTAAGTCGGCTAGGCCGACTTCCTAGTCAGCCAGGCCGACTGCCCCTGTTGCCTACTCCGGTTCGGCTAGGCCGATTTCCTAGTAGGCTAGGCCGACTACCTCTGCCGCCTACCCTGAGTCGGCTAAGCCAGCTTCCTAGTCGGGCAAGCCGCCTGCCCCTACTAGTGCCCAAGTTGGCCTAGCCAACTTCTAGTCAGCTAAGCTAACTTTTCCGGTTCTAGCAGCTGTTGATGCATCTTCGAATGATTTGACCCCACTTGTTGATTGGTTTCTGGAGAAGAAGAGCAACATCATGCAAATCAAGAACATGCACTTCTCCAACATGATCAACAAGGTAGAAGACACAAATATTTTGCTTAAATTACAATCTGCTCATACTATTTCAATTTCAACATCTATTAGAGATATCTTTGCTAATAGTTGTAATAGACCGATTGAGAATATTATTAATGATAAAATAAATTTAGATTCTATCGACCAACACATTGTGCCATATGGCAAGGCCGATGGTGATACTTCATCAAAATTAAAGCTTTCCATAAACAATTGCAAAGGTGTGGCCGAATGGATTGATGTCAAATCTGATCCATTCGTTTGCTTAGCTTTAAAGTCAACTCCACAAAAGAATTGGCTAAAGAAATCAAACTACACCTTTGACTTTACTTTTTGTGATCATGTCTTCGATATCTTGCTAAAGAATAATTTTATTAGAATTATTAATCACAATGCTTTGTCATCTATTCAAAACTTAAGAAGAGCTTACATATTGCAAGTGGCACAATTCTTTAGATCATAATACTTCTAATTGCAATGTGTTTCGTCGAGTGATCGATTGAGATTTTCTGAAGCTCAACAGATAGACCAATTGGATTCAATTGGTCTTGATGGCAAACAGGTTTTAAATCGGCTTGCATTAGCCGATTCACTCAAAGATCAAGACTTGAATGCCCAAAAGAGAGATTGGAGCCCTCAAATGAAGACAAGGTTGTTGTCCATGAATTGCAAATTGAAGATACTCAAGAGGACAGCAATGTTATCACAGTTTCATAAGACACTTGGGGGCAGGTGAAATCTCTCCAACTAGAACAAAAGCCGATTGATCCCGTTGAGCAAGGGGAATCGACTAAAGATCCTCCTTTAAAGCATGTCTGTCAAGATGGGGAGAAGAAGGAGGATGCTCATAAAGCTGATGGAGGTAAAGGTCGTAACAAGCTAAAGAATAGAAGGTCGAAGCTTAGCTTCAAGGAACTTCTAGCTAAATATAAGAAGATAGCAGAAGCAAATATCACCAATCGGCCAAAGAAAGTCCAATCATCAAAATCACCTCCAATGCACAAATTTCAAGAGTGGAATTAGCAAGGAGATAGATCTCACGCAGCAGCAACATATTATCCTTTTGAGCAGCCAATTCCTATGTCATATGGACCACAGCCCGCATATTTTTATCCTTATTCATCTTGGGGCTGGTTTGATCAAGAGGCACATGTTCCATCATGTTTTAGGCCACAATATATAGAATATGCAGCTCCTAGACATTCAGAGAGATCATCATCTTATAAAGACCATTTTGATCAAAATCGGTCTGGAGCTCAACCAAAGAAGAAAGTGATGAAGCAAGTTTACCGTATGAAGTATGATGGCCGAAAGAAGAAAAGTTCAGATCTGAATTCAACTATTGAAAAGCCGATTACATTGCTGAAAAATCCGGCTATTGATGGCAAAGAAGTGGGAAAATCATCTATTGATATTATAGGTGCCAAATCTGAACAAAAAGAATGTGAGAGTGCCCAAAATCAAGAATGATTTGCCACTGTCCAAAATAGAAATAAAACCGATATGCTCAATCGGTTTACCAAAGTGGCAAGAAAAGAAGTTACAAAAGCTTAGTGTAGAGAAGCTAAAAGAAAAGGGCTTGGCGTGGGTTCGTAAATGAAGAATTCAAGCTCAGATGGATGATACTCAAGCAAATGGTGCAACAAAGGCAAAGGAGAGAAGAAGATTCTAGAAACAATTGCCATGTTGGAGGTTTGCACCAAATCATTAGTCATGACATCAACCATACTCTCTGCCTATGCCTATGTGGAATTCATCCCCTGGTATGCATGGTTATCCCTCATCTCCTTATTTTGATCCTTCGTATGGATCTTTATGTTATGGAGGGTTGCCAAATCATTTTGCTCATCAATGATCAAGAGCCAAAATATTTATTTTGGTTATGTATGCTCTTGTGGATGAATTCATATGGCTAATATTTTGATATCATCCTTAGTATAAAAATATAGCCAATGAGTGCTTGCGACCATCGTGCTATTAGAAAGCCCCCATGAAATTCACTTAGATGACTTTTAGGCCCGGGAGGCATGATATATGTATTTTGATTTACTTCATGGATGTGACAATATGATTAATCGGCTTCCAAATAAGGCCAAGGTGTTGGCATGATCATTATTTCTCACAATGATGTCATTTGAGGCATCAAGCCGATTAAAATTACATTTACACCAAAATTTAAGCCGAATGTGAATTTTTCTTATTCAGCTTGGCCATATTGCAATTCATGAAGTATGACATGTTGAAACCTATGGTGATTCTTTACTAGTAGTGCAGCAAGTCGCTGGTATGTTTCAATGTTTAGAAAGATCACTAAGAGCTTGTCTTGATGCTTGCCTTGATATTATTGCCTATTTTACTGAATTCTAAATTCGGCATATTCCGAGCCATGAAAATCAGAAGGTCAACATGTTAGTTCAATAAGCATCTGGCTTTGATGTCTGTGGGCGTAATTTTCACATCAAAGAAAGGCCAATGCAAGAAAACTTTGCTGTTTTGTGTGTAGGAGCAGCAGAGTCGGCTGAGCCGACTTCCCCTGTTGGCTTAGCCGACTCTCCAAGTCGACTAAGCCGACTCTCCTCTAGCTCGTCAGGTCGGCTCGTCGAGAATTACCAAATCAGCCTAACTTGATTTCTAGCAATGACACGGCCGGTTTGGATGATTGGAGGACTCCTATATTGCAGATTTGATCAAGCAAATATGGTTATGGGAGAAGTCTATGGACTGTGATCAAGCTCATCAAAGAAGAGAATTGAGGATAATCCAAGGAGGTGGCCTAAAAGTTTTGTTTAAAGCTCTATGGGTATATTTCATATTGAGGTGTGGTGCTAGATGTGGAAAATCATACCGCCGCTTGAGACAAAGAGCAACAAGTTTGGCAAAAGGTCACCAAGTTGAGAAGGTCCATTTTAGAGTTATCAAAGTGATATTTGACAATTCTTATCTCCTGGAGACATTGCAAGGTGATAGTCTCCCAAGAGTAGTTAACAGGAGGTGCTTGAAAAGGTACTTTCTAAGTGTTTAGCAAGAGGCCTAGAGTGCTCTCTAGATAATGGCCAATACAAGTATCGCCCTTAGAACAAATATGGCCGATGTATACATCGTCCTCAGATGCTAGATAGCTGATGAGTTGGGTATCGTTGCTATTTAGTGTTTTGATTATGCATATATGAGAAGATGATGGAAAAGCCGAGGATGTTATTCTAGACAAGTTCAGGACAACAAACAGAAAGTATTGATGAATTTTTCTGCACAAGACTGCAGCAATGGAATAATTTTGGTTTTGAAGATGATTTTTAGTACGCAAGCTTTACTAAAAAGCAGGGGGTATCTGTTGACACCCAAAATTGTCCAGAGGGCATAATAGATATTATCATCATGTTTCTATCATCAAGATGGCCAGAGAGCATACTCGGTATGTTGACAACCAAAAATGTCCATTTTGTGAAGTTGGCAAAATGTGTAACATACTTCACCATTGCGTTCCTCTCATCGAGATGGTCAAAAAAACATATATGGAACGTCCAATTTAGAGTCCAGATGAGAGAGTTATGCCTCCGAGAAAATATCTGTCTAGGCTATCGGTACTTCCGGTCTGAGACCAGTTGGCACAAAAATGAACTACCGATACTTCCGGTTTGAGACCGGAACTTCCGGTGGCTAGTGGAAGAAGGCATAGTTTGGCGTGAAAATGAACTACAGGTACTACCGGTCCTTGACCGGTACTACTGGTGGGGGACCGGTACTACTGGTGGAGCCTAACCGATAGTACCGGTAGGTATTTATTCTGAGTTTGACTTTCAGATCTCGAACCGATTTGTTTCTAGATCGGTTTTTGGACGTAGGAAACTTGAAAAATAAGCCTTGGAGAGGTTTCCAACTAGGATAAGACCACCCCCCTCTATATATATAAGAGGATCATGGCCGATTGAGTTCCCATCTATCCAATCGTCAAACACAACAAATCAATCTACTCCTACCTCTTTTACTCTCTTCTCCTACCTCCATGTTGTTCATCCCTTGATCCATGACCAAGGATGGCGCCCTAGGCTTGCCGGCCGACCTAGGGCAACCCGACGACATCCTTGCCCTGACGGGGTCCCTCCGGGTGAGAGTTTCGGTAATTCCTTTGCTAGTTTGCTTGAAAATTAGCCAGTTCTTCGTCACCTAAGCACGACTGGTTATCCTTTGGTGGTTTGCTTGTAAACCTCTCCGTGTTTCACCACGTAAGAGTGACATGCTCGCTGCATTCTTCGGTCCGTAGCTGCTCGGGCGTCCAATGCCATTTCTAGTGTGTGATTCGGACCACATCCGACGTCAACAATTTTATTCTCGTTTTCTATACACGACACCCTTTTGTTTGCTTTTTCTTAATTCTCATGTCCAGAGCAAAAAAACGGTCATCTATCATGAGACAGAAACATTGAAGGTTCGGAAATTAGGTAAACAGCATAGCCAAGCACTATACATGAAAGATTTAGCGACCGCCTCCGTAGATAGTCAAGGGAACTCCACAAAAATGCTCGTCTCCGAATATTACACGTAGGCAGGCGTCCTAAAGCGACCACCTCTAAAATTATCGATTAACAGAGACGGTCGTCCCGTAAATTAATTTAAGAGACGGGCAGCTTAAGATGTCGTTTATGAAAATTGCTATTAACAGAGGTGGCCATTCTAAGCGAGTGTCTCTGAAAATTGATTTTTAGAGGTGTGCCTCCCTTTAAATAGTAGCAACAAAAAATAATTCATAACTTTTCCATATAAACTCGGATGAAGACAAATTTATATCAAAACTATAGCTCTAGCCGTGATCTACAACTTTGTAGTTGATTTTTTTTTAATTTGAAACTGTTTACGGTCCTAAAAATTATGTTCATGGATTTTGAAATTTAAAATTGGCAAACAACCTCAGATGTTGGCATGATCTATACTAAAGTTATTTGTATCAATACAATCTACAACGGTTTTGTAGTTGAAAAGTTTTTTTGAACTGAAGTCGTTTATAATCCCAAATATGTGTCATAAGTTCATAAATTTTGAAATACAAGCTTTAGGATTTCTAAATGAGATTTAAAACTTTGTAGTTGAAATGCATTTGAGTTCATTTAGTAGATAAAATATTCAATACAAGATTACAATGTACTTATATAAAACGATTGAATGCTATATCCACTCATAAGTGAGTGTGTGATGCAGTGATTGTGTAATGTTAGTGCTAATATATTGGTCACGAGTTCAATTCCTGAGTAGGCCATTTTGTTTTTGTTTTTTAGGTTTTCTAGAAACCATTAACAACTAAGGTGGTCCCCCTTTTTATTTTTTAGGTTTTCTGAAAATCATTAACTAAGGCGGCCCCTTTTTTTAGGTTTTCTGCAAAACATTAACTAGGCGACCGCCTTCGTTAATATGATTTACGTAGGAGGAAAGAGAAAACTTGACCTTTTTGTGGGATTTGCTTCTCTCGTATGGCTATGATGCACTTCTACTGTAGATGTGTCGGTGTTCGGACCCGAGGGGGTCCTAGACCAACGAGTAAATGCTGCGTGTCCCTTTCCTGGATGGTGATGCAAGGAGAACACACGGGGATTTATCCTGGTTCGGGCAAGAGAAGGCCCTACGTCCAGCGGGGGAGAGGAGATGTTGTATTTCCTTGCACCGAGGTGCTTACGTAGGGGTTACAAGCTTGCGAGAGAGGGTGGTGAGCCCAGGTCTCAAAGAGGAGAAAAAGAAAGTACAAGATGATTGCTTGAGATGTTGATCTCGATCTTGAGCACGGCCAGTTGTTCGTTGTCCTCCTCTCCAGAGCCTCGGCCTACCCTTTTATAGGATGAGAGGAGGCCAGGGCAACGAATGCCTTGAGATGATGTTTTGTCGATCACTGTCGAGGTGGCTGTAGCGACGTGCCCTAGAAATGGGAAGCCATCCCTGGACGCCATGGTGTCACAGAGGACGAGACGCCGAAATGACCCGGAGCGCCATGCCATGCCGTCCTTCCTTCCCTGTTGTGCTGTGTTGGGCGTCGAGGCCGGGTCGAGGCCGGGTCGAGGCCGATGGGATAAGTCCGAATCCCTGGAATCGTGGCGTACGGACTTTGTCGTATCTTCCCTCGAGGGTAACCAGTGATGTACAGTGTGAGGTAAGGTGGGTACAGTGACGTTTTTCACCCCCCCATCACGGGATGGTCGGTAAAACAGTGAGGACTGACACTGGTATTGTTCCCACGTCAATCCTGGTTATGGCCATGCCGGTAGGTGGTAGTAGGTAATTGCATTAAATGCTATGACTTTTGTCCCGGAGTAGGTAGAGAAAGAGGGGGTCGAGCGCCTCGACCCGGGCTCACGCGAGTCGGAGTGCGGTCGAGGCGCCTTGTCGTGCGGGACGCGGTCGAGGTCTCCTGTCGAGGGGGCCTCGTACGAGTCGGAGATGGGATGCGGTCGAGGCATCCCGTTGAGCCGGTCTCGTACGAGGCGGATCTGTCGTGCATTTTGAAGTGGGCTGTGCTCTGCCGTGATTTAGTCGCTTTTGTTTTTATTATTGATGAATGTGGGTACCCCTATACTATTGGTACCGACAGTAGCCCCCGAGCCTTTAGGTGAGTGCGTGTTCACTCTCCTAGAGGCTTTTTGCCGATGAACTGGTGTCGTAGCGCCGTTTGCTTTTCTAGTGGGGGCATCCGAGCGCTCTCGGGACTTCTCTGGTGGGGGCGCGCGAGCGCACCCGCCGGGTGTAGCCCCCGAGGCCTCGGTGGAGTATTGAGAAAATCTCCTCCGAGGTCTTATTCGTGGTTTATCAGGGAGTAGTTGATGCGGCCGAGCCCCCGAGCCTCGTGCGCACGAGGTCGATCGGAGTCCCTGCCGTCTTTCGTTGTTCGGCCCTCACGCTCTTCCTTCGGAGAGGAGGAGGGATGGGGAACGTCGTACTACCCTGTTTGGGCGAGTCCGACGATCTCCGGTGAGCTACTAGCGGGGAGATTCAAGTGAGAGTCCGTGCTCCAGTCGTTAGGAGTCGGCTTGTGGCCCGGAGGCGCTCTTCAAAGATGCCAAGGAGTGGTCGTGCGGATGTCAGTTCCTTGCGACAGGACCCGAGGGCTCGATGCCTCCCCCGAGGGGATTCCTGCTTCGACCTCGTCCTTTGGCCTCGAATATGTCTTGGGGTGCCTCGAGAGCGTGGCTCGAGCCCTGGCCATGTACGGGCGCATCCCTGGTCGTCCCTTGCTTTGTTGCTCGAGGGCAGCTGTCGAACCCAGGTCGAGGGCCAGCTTCCGTTCCCTCGAGACTTAAAGTGGGCTCGGAGCCCGTTATAGGTATCTGGGAATATCCGTCCGTGGATCTCGCCCCGCCTGTTAGCCAGGCGCGCCTTTTTAGGGCGAGATCGGCGCGGTAGTGAGCGACGTGGCGTTCGGTTACGGCGTGAGGGACGGCCACGTGCCTTGCTCCTGTAAGACGTGGGGGACGGTTAGGTGAGCGCATTTATTGCGGGAAACTGTTCCTACCTTTTTGCGCGGCCGTTGGACTTCTTCCCGGCCTATAAAGGCGAGACCCAGGGGTCTGTGTTCCCCTCCGGTTCTTTGCGCTCTTGCCATCCCTTAGCCTCAGGAAACCCTAGCCTTCTTGCGCCTTCCGCCCACACCGCTGCTGCCGCCGCCGCCTCCCCCTTCGCTCATCCCCCTCCCGACAGCGTCGATGGCCGGAAAGAGCCAAATCCTCCCCGCCGAAGACTGGGCCACTTCCTCGGTGACGGAGAGGAGGCTAGAGGAGCTGGTCGAAGACGGGCTGCTGCGGCCGAGGACGAACCGGTCGTGGCCGGAGTGGATTGCGCCGCCGCCGGCCCACCGGGAGCCGGCGCCCCCGGAAGGATACGTGGTGAGCTTCGTGTGCTTCCACGAGCGGGGGTTCGGCGTTCCCTCGTCGGTCTTCATGCGCGCGCTTCTCCACTACTACCGGGTGGAGCTTCATCATCTTGCCCCCAACGCCGTCGCACAGGCCGCCATCTTCGCGGCGGTCTGTGAGGGGTACCTCGGGGTGGAGCCGCAGTGGAACCTGTGGCTTCACCTCTTCAAGGGCGAGCTCTTCGCCAAGAGAGCGGGGGAGAAGGGAGTTCTCTACGCGGCGCGGGCGGGGAGCTGCGTTCTCCAGTTGAGGTCGAGCCGGGCGGATCAGTACATCCCGGCTCGACTCATCTCCTCCAATAGCGGGTGGCACGAGGGCTGGTTCTACCTCCGCAACGATGACAACCAGCTGCCGCGGTACACCGGCCGTGTGCTGACCACCCGGGAGGACCGCTGGGGATACGGGGTGCCGGAGGTCGAGAAGCCACGCCTGGACCCGCTGCTGGCGGCGCTGCAGCAGCTTCGCCTTCGAGGCTTGACGGTGGCGGCAGTGGCAACGGCGTTCCATCACCGCAGAGTGTTGCCGCTGTGCCAGCGTCGCCTGCGCCTCGACCAGATGACTCCGGAGGCGCCTCTGGAGGGGAGCCGGATGTCTCACGAGGCCCTCACCCTCGAGGAGGGACTTCGTCGAGCCCGTCGGATGGTCGGGACGTTCAAGGCGGAGGAGGCCGACCGGGTCCCCATGAGGCCTACTGAAGGGTTCGAGCCCGTGGTAAGTATTTTGAGATGATACGCTCGTTTTGGCTTGATTCGTTTCTCGGATCCCCTTAACCCGGTTGATGCCGGCGTGCAGGATTTGTCGGCGCTGCGGGAGACGTGGCCGCCGGTGCCGGAGGACCAGCCCGCCCGCGAGGCTCGACGGCTGCACGCCTCGAAGCAGCAGCAGGTAAAGGAGTCGACCAAGAAACGGACGGCTCGCAAGGCCAGGGAGGCAGAGGCGCGGAAGAAGCTCCGACGCCAGCAGGCCCTCGATGGACTTCCTCTGGAGCCGTCGCCCTCCGAGACCATCTCGGGGGAGGACGACGGCAGCAGTGGCGAGGACGATGATGCCCTGTCGCGGTATGAGGCCGCGACCGGGCTGGGGGGCCTCCCCGATATCCGCCCCCTGCTGGAGCCCATCGCAGGGTCGTCCTCCTCGGTCGTCGTGGTCGAGGAGGTCGAGGAGGACGAGGAGGAAGAGGAGAAGAAGAAGAAGAAGGAAGAGAAGAAGGAGGCGGGCCCCTCGGCGGGAGGGGTCGCCTTGCCCCGGACCCAGCAAGCGGGGTCGACGGGGATGCCTGCCCCAGCTCAGGCCCCGCAGGCTCGGGCGGGGGCCGGGACGGTGGCGCCGACATCGTCGTCGGCGGCGCCATCGTCGGGCGTGAGAACCCGAGGCCAGCTGGCCTCGGAAGCGCAGAAAAAGCGCAGTGGCGCGCCGGCGAGGGCCCCACGGAGCGCCCGGTCTGCGGGTCCGCGAGGCCGCCGCCCGCAGCCTCGGGCGGCTCGGACCGCGCGGGGTCGAGGCCTCTGGTGCCGATCTCTGGGTGAGTTTTCGGGCTTAGGGGAATTGTCTTTTTTCGAATTCGCCGGCTGACCTTATTTTTTACTTTGCAGGCTGAAGCGGAAGGCGGAGCTCATGGGGCCCACCCCCGTGAAGTCCCTTCGGGCCAGTGCCGCCGTCCTCAACCGGTCAGCGGAGCAGGACGTGGCCTGGGTCCACGAGGTCGAGGCCGCGAAGGAACGCCTTCGACAGCAGCAGGCGGCTGCAGGTGCTTGAACGGTCGCTGGCCCCGACCCCGCCGCAGCAAGGTCCGACCCCGCGATGGCGGTGGCACCTGGTCCGGTCGAGGCGGAGCCTAGGGCGCTGCCCTCGGCCGAGGCCAGCATCGAGGCCGCGACGGGTAAAGCGCCCGTCAGTGGCGCAGAAAGGGCGGGTGCCGATGCGACCGTGGAGGAGGTTGCGTCGGCACCGGAGCAAGAGGTGGCACCGGCGAAGGGGCCGCAGCCACAGCAAGACCTGCCGGCGCGGCCGATAGGCACGGCGGAGGGCGAGGATGTCGAGCTCCCTGTCGGCGCCCCGGAAGAGGTGGCGCCGGAGGTCGAGGTGCCGGTTGTGGGGGCGCCGTTGGTCGGAGCGCCAGTTTCCGAGCCGCCGACGGGCGAGGTGCCGGCCCCGGAGGCGTCGACGGTGGAGGCGCCAGCTCCAGAGGTGCCGGTAGCCGAGGGGTCGGTTGCCGCCGAAGGGCGGGTGCCCGTGGTCGTTGCCCTCGACGACGCCCCTCTAGACAAAGGAAAGCAAATAATGGGGGTCGAGGGGGGCGAGGCCACGAGTCAAGCTGACGCCTCGACGTCTGCTGGGGCCGCGGGAGCTGCGGGCGAGGCCAACGAGGCCGGCCCTTCGGCGGGGCCGGGAGACGCCCCGGCCGCGTCGTCGTCGTCGTGGCCTGACATCGCCGCGCTGGCGATAGCGCGGGCTGAGGAGGAGATCCCGAGGTGGGGGGCCGTCCCTTCAGTTCAAGGACGCCGCGAACCCTGATGCCGAGCCTATCCTCACCCTAAATGACAGGGATGAGGTGCACCGCTGGCAGTATCTCAAGGGCGTCCGCCAGCACCTCGATCGGCTACTCCGTGTGGCGTCCGACGCCGTCTCGCGGGGTATACGGGATGCCACCGAGGTACGATTAATCTGTTAGCTTTCTTCGTGGCTCTCAGTGTCTTTTTTCCTTGGTTTCATTATCTTTTTTGGTTTCTTTTGAATTAGGAACTGAAGGAGTGCTCCCGCCGCAAGTCGCTCTTCATCCGGGGTGAGAGTGGCGTGTGGGCGTCGCTGTCCCGGCAACGGGCCCTGGTCGAGGAGGCCCAGAAGAGGCTCGCCGATCGGACCGCTGAGATGGCGGAGCTGCGCACCGCCTACTCGACGGTGAAGGAGGAGGCGATCCAGGCTTGGGCGGCTGAAGCCACAATGCGCACCGAGGTGGACAAGGCCCGGGAAGAGGCTGCCTAGGCTCGCAGGGACCTCGAGCCCCTGTCGGCGCGGGTCAAGGAGCTGGAGGAGGACGTCTCCCAGGTTGGCCGTCAACGTGACCTCCTCAACGTCCAAATCGGGCAGGTAACGGCCCGGTTCAGCGCACTAAAGGACGAGGTCACGGTGCTGAACGGGGCCGTCCAAGAGAGGGACGCGGCGCTCCAGACCGCCCATCAGGAGATTGAGGCGTTGAAGGCGACCGTCCGTGACAAGGACAGCGCCCTCCTGGGGCTCGAGCAGACGTGCGGGGGGCTCCGCGACGAGGTTGTGGGCTTGAAGACCCATATCGAGGGTAAGTATGACTGTTGTAGTTATGCCGTCGAGGCCTCGTGTTAGGTGCTAATTTTGGCTTGTCGTATTCCAGAGCTGGAGAGTGAGAATCGGGAGGCCCACTCGACCGCCAACTCCCTGCAAAGCCTCCTTGAAGCCGAGACCCGGAGGACCCAGCTGCTCGAGGGCGTGATCACCACGGTGTGCGACGGTCTGGGGGTCGAGCCCGACGCCGACACCGGGGAAGACGCTCCAGGGAGTTCCTTCATCCGTCGGATGGTGGCGCTAGGTAGCTTTGCCCGGGAGAAGATACGGGATAGCCTCCACCACGGTGTGAAGAGGGCGCTGGCCGTCGTCTGCTCGGGGTTTGTGTTCGACATGGAGCTTGTTACCGATGGCTTCATCACGGACCCGGAGCAGACGGACGAGGACAATGAGAACGCCTGCCTGGGGCTGATCGAAGCCACCGAGGGGCCTGGGAGCCGTCTGGCCTCGCTCTTTGAACCTGAGGTGGTCCCGCCTGCTGACGACGAAGGCCTGTGAGCTAAATCTGGGCACGAAGGCCCATGTAATAAGTTAGTTATTTTGATTTTCGGTTGTGGTGGCCTCAGGGGCCTTAAGAACTCAAAACATAAATCGGTTCGTGGTTAATTTAGTTCCATTCGATCTTCCCTTATTGCTCGGATTGTGCTCTCGTACGATTTACTTGACGCGCAGTCGCGCCCTTTGGCGTAGGGGAGCGAGTGGAGGTACCATAGCCTCGGAGGCGTAAGTGATCTCGCGGCTCGACTGCCCTCTAGCTTTAGGGTGCTCTTGCGGCCTCGCGGATCGTGTGAGAACCTGATCTAAGCGGCAGGGAGTGTAATCTCTTTCAAAGTTAGGAACCGTCGTTTAGGTCTCCCTAGCGTGAAGTTGCATCTCTAGGAGGCGTAAGGAGTGAGTGGAGGCACCATAGCCCCGAAAGCGTAGGTGATACTCCTGGCTCGAGGGTCCTTTCGATCCTTGGAGTGCTCTTACAGCGCCGTTGATCTAAGAAGCGGTTCTTAAATTTTAAAAAAGAGCGCAAGTTTTTTCGGGGACTGGGGGTTCCTCCTGTAGCCCACGAGGGAGGGTCGATTCTGGTAGTGCAGAGTCGATCCTTCCTCATCGTGAAACGAAAGTTTTAACATTGCTGTATTCTTTATTGATGAAAAAGAAAATACAGAGCCTCGAGGCTTTCTAAGGAAAAAAGCGACGTAGCTGTTCAATGTTCCAAGCGTTGGTGAAGATTTCGCCCTTCTCTTGTAGGTGTCCGGCTTTAGTACTTCTGCGATGATGTACGGTCCTTCCCATGGCGGTGTGAGCTTGTGGCGTCCCTTGGTGTTCTGGTTCCGACGTAGCACCAGATCGCCGACGTTGAGGTCACGCTTGCGGACGTGTCTGTCGTGGTAGCGTCGGAGACCCTGCTGGTACCTGGCAGAATGCAACAAAGCCACATCTCGGGCCTCCTCGAGCTGGTCGAGGGCATCCTCTCTTGCGGCGTCATTGTTTCTTTCGTTGTAAGCCTTCAATCTTGGGGACCCGTATTCAATATCGGTTGGGAGGACTGCCTCAGAACCATAGACTAAGAAGAACGGAGTGAACCCCGTGGCTCGACTCGGCGTTGTTCTTAGGCTCCACAGGACCGAGGGCAGCTCGGCAGCCCATCTTTTGCCATGCTTGTTTAGTTTGTCAAAAATTCTGGGTTTCAGGCCTTGTAGGAGCATGCCATTGGCGCGTTCTACTTGGCCATTTGTTTTTGGATGAGCCACGGCTGACCAGAGCACGCGAATGTGATGGTGGTCGCAGAAATCCAGAAACTTTTTACCAGTGAACTGGGTGCCGTTGTCCGTGATGATGCAGTTGGGGACCCCAAAGCGATGAATGATGTCAGTGAAGAATAGCACAGCTTGCTCGGACCTGATGCTAGTGATAGGGCGGGCCTCGATCCACTTTGAGAACTTGTCAATGGCGACAAGCAAGTGGGTGAAGCCGCCAATTGTTCTTTTCAGTGGTCCGACGAGGTCGAGCCCCCAAACGGCAAACGGCCATGTGATGGGGATAGTTTGCAAGGCGTGTGCCGGAAGATGTGTTTGTCTTGCGTAGTACTGACAACCCTTGCAGGAGCGTACTAGCTTGATGGCGTCAGAGACTGCGGTCGGCCAATAGAATCCCTGTCGAAAAGCGTTTCCGACGAGGGTTCGAGGTGCTGCGTGATGACCGCAAGCCCCCGAGTGCAAATCGCTGAGCAGGCCTCTGCCTTCCTCGTTTGTGATGCAGCGCTGAAGGACGCCAGTAGGGCTACGACGGTACAGCTCCCTACTGTCGCCAATGATCACAAAAGTTTTGGCCCGGCGAGCGATCCGTCGAGCCTCGGTCTTATTCGAGGGGAGGTCCCCTAGGATAAGGTAGTCGAGGTACGGAGCGCGCCAGTCAAGCTCGAGGTCAGATGGTGGGGTCGATCCTTCTACCTGCAGGGCTTCAGCCCCGGTCGAGGGGGCTTCTGCCTCAGGAGGGGGGTCGACCGACGTCCCGTCGACCCCTCCGTCTGGCCTAAGGTCGACGGATGGCTACTGGAGATCTCTCGTGAAGACGTCTGGTGGAACCGTAGTTCGACTCGACGCGATTTTCGCCAGTTCATCGGCGGCCTCATTATATCTGCGCGAGATGTGGTTGAGCTCGAGGCCGTGAAACCTATCCTCGAGGCTCGAGGGGTACGAGCTTGACATCTTCCGCGGGCTCGAAGCTGCCGGCGTGGCGCTTCGGGTCGGGAACTTCGTTCGCGAGACCGTCGAGGTCCGCAGCCAAAGCCACCGACCCCAAAACAGCCTCGCCGTGCTCGACGCACTCGACGTCGCATTCGTAGGCGTGTTCGTACGAGGGCCCCACAGTAATGACGCCGTTTGGGCCTGGCATCTTGAGCTTGAGGTAGGTGTAGTTTGGCACAGCCATGAACTTGGAGTAGCACGGGCGCCCGAGGATGGCGTGGTATGTCCCACGGAATCCGACCACCTCGAAGGTGAGGGTCTCCTTCCTGAAGTTGGCCGGTGTGCCAAAACAAACGGGCAGATCGACCCGTCCGAGGGGTTCCGCCCGCTTCCCTGGCACAACTCCGTGGAAGCCCCCGACGCTAGGTCGGAGGCGCGCTCTCTCGACCCCCAGGAGGTCGAGGGTCTGGGAGTAGATGATGTTGAGGCTGCTTCCGCCGTCCATGAGCACTTTGGTGAGGCGTGTGTTGGCGATGACGGGATCAACAACAAGAGGGTAGACCCCCGGATTGGGGACGTAGTCAGGATGATCATCACGGTCGAAAGTGATGGCCACCGCAGACCAGTCAAGGAAACGAGGGACCGCCGTTTGTATGGAGAAAACCTCTCGCCGCTCTCGCTTGCGTTGGCGAGCCGAGAGGCGGGTCGAGGGTCCTCCGTAGATCATGAAGCAGTCGTGGATCTCGAGGAATCCCTCATCCTTGTCGTCACCCTTGGGGTCCTCCTTCTTGTCGGTGTTTTTGCCGCCTGCGCCCTCAAAGTACCTGCGGAGCATGTGACAATCCTCGAGGTTATGGTTAGCGGGTCCCTTGTGGTAGGGACACGGTTCTTTGAGCATTTTGTCGAAAATGCCCCCACCGGGAGGGCCTCGAGGCTTCTTGCGCTCGGTAGCGGCGACAAGCTTATCGGCCAGAGCCTCGGGCTTGCCCTGCTGGCCTTTCTTCTTCTTAAGGTTGTTCCTCTTGGAGCCCCGGGTGGAGCTCGCGGGATCGTCAGCCTTCTGCTTCCCTTTGTCCTGCTCACCGCCGAAGATGGCACCAACCGCCTCCTCGCCGGCGGCAAAGTTGGTGACGATGTCCATCAATCCGTTGGCAGTGAGTGGGGTGTGGCGGCCCAGCTCTCGGACCAGCTCTTTGCAAGTGGTACCAGAGAGAAAAGCCATAATGACGTCGGAGTCGGTGACGTTGGGGAGTTCGGTGCGTTGCCTGGAAAAGCGCCGGATGTAGTCCCGGAGGGATTCACCCGGCTTCTGCTTGCAACTCCGGAGGTCCCATGAGTTGCCGGGGCGCATGTAAGTTCCCTTGAAGTTTCCCTCGAACACCCTCACGAGATCACCCCAGTCGTGGATCTGCTGGGGCGGGAGATCCTCGAGCCAGGCTCGAGCGGTGTCGGAGAGGAACAGGGGGAGCTGTCGGATGATGACCCGGTCGTCGGTGGCCCCACCCAGCTGACATGCCAAGCGGAAGTCGGCGAGCCAAAGTTCGGGTTTGGTCTCGCCGTTGTACTTGGCAAGAGTCGTGGGAGGGCGGAACCGCGCCGGGAGTATCGTTTCGCGGATAGCCTTACTGAAGACCCGAGGGCCCGGAGGCTCGGGTGAAGGACTGCGGTCCTCCGAGCTGTCGTAGCGCCCGCCCCTATGCACATGGTAACCTCGAGCCACACCATCACCGTGCTTGCACGTGCGGCGCTCGACGATGTTGCCACGGGTGTCTCGAGGCTCATGGTCGTGAGCGATGTGCTCGGGGGCGGGGGCCATTCGAATCCGTCGGGGAAGTTCGGGATGAACCGAGGCCTCTCTCTCTCCTGCCGGGAGGGTTCTGCGAGCCGCTTCGAGGCGGGCTCGCGTCGCCTCGAGGCAGAGCTCTCGGCCTGCTGCAAGGCAGCGGTCTCGAGGAGTTCTCGGATCTCATCTCGAGCCCGGCGAGCGTCGGGGTTTGACGGCTCGGGCATATTGCGGAGGAGCATGGCGGCGGCGACGACGTTCTGGCTGGCTCGAGCGAAGACCGGGGTGTCGGTTACCTGGTCCTCGTCGATGCGACGGTTGACGTCGCGAGCTCTTCCGCGAGCTCTCCCGCCAAATGCGCGTTCCGCACGCTCACGCTCGAGGGTTTGTTGAAGCAGCCTCAGGTTTTCCCGTTCCTCGTCGAGCCTTTCCTGTAACTCGCGGATTTGCTCGAGCTGCACCCCTTGATCCGCAAGGAGTTGAGCCTCGTCCCGCTCGGCAGGGAGCTCGGCGTGAGGCGGCGTGTGCCTTCCCCCGACCGGCTCTTCTTCCTGCGAATCCGACGTGCTTTCAACATCGACGTTGAAGCACTCACGGGTCGGATCGTAGGTGTCGTCAGCCGAGTCGGAGTCAGGGGCGCCGAAATAATAGTATGACGGGGGAATACATGGCCGTTGCGGATCGCCACTGGGGTTGCAGCGTGGGGAAGCGGTCACATGGGGTTCTGTTTCTGGTGCCTCAGTAGAGTCCAGATAATCAGAAGCCGGCGTGGACGCGACGAGGTCTAGAGTGGAGCGTAGATGGTGCCCGGGGAGTTCCTCATAAGCACTCATGCAAGTGCTCACGGAAGAAGCGTACACCTGGGCAGCCGAATCTAGCCCAAACGGGAACGGTGAATGAGATGTGGCTGTCCACGCTGGAACGGGTGCTCCGGGTAGCGGTGTCTCACCGGACGGGGGAGCGGCAGGATTCTCCGTCGGCATGTTACCCCCGGCTAAGCTGATCCTCCCCAGACCTTCAATGAGGAAGTCTAGGTTGGCGTCCGGCTGAGGGGTGCCGGACCGGGGAATCCCGTCGCCCTCCGCGAGATGAAGACGGTGGTCGCGCCAGGCTCGTCGTCGTCGGGCGGCTCGCACCTGCCTTGGACGACGATACCGGCGGATTGCTCCCCCAGGCTGGGAGAGCTCGTAATCCTCGTCGGTTGGGTGCCTAGGTGGGAGTAGGACCATGTCGTAGCCATAGCCAAGCGACATGAACTCCAAACTCCCGAACCAGATCACCGTGGCCAACGGGATAGGACGATTGGGGTCAGCCATCCAGGAAAAAGGCGGGAAAGCGACGTTGGCACGCAGCGATCCCCTACCTGGCGCGCCAACTGTCGGTGTTCGGACCCGAGGGGGTCCTAGACCAACGAGTAAATGCTGCGTGTCCCTTTCCTGGATGGTGATGCAAGGAGAACACACGGGGATTTATCCTGGTTCGGGCAAGAGAAGGCCCTACGTCCAGCAGGGGAGAGGAGATGTTGTATTTCCTTGCACCGAGGTGCTTGCGTAGGGGTTACAAGCTTGCGAGAGAGGGTGGTGAGCCCAGGTCTCAAAGAGGAGAAAAAGAAAGTACAAGATGATTGCTTGAGATGTTGATCTCGATCTTGAGCACGGCCAGTTGTTCGTTGTCCTCCTCTCCAGAGCCCCGGCCTACCCTTTTATAGGATGAGAGGAGGCCAGGGCAACGAATGCCTTGAGATGATGTTTTGTCGATCACTGTCGAGGTGGCTGTAGCGACGTGCCCTAGAAATGGGAAGCCATCCCTGGACACCATGGTGTCACAGAGGACGAGACGCCGAAATGACCCGGAGCGCCGTGCCATGCCGTCCTTCCTTCCCTATTGTGCTGTGTTGGGCGTCGAGGCCGGGTCGAGGCCGGGTCGAGGCCGATGGGATAAGTCCGAATCCCTGGAATCGTGGCGTACGGACTTTGTCGTATCTTCCCTCGAGGGTAACCAGTGATGTATAGTGTGAGATAAGGTGGGTACAGTGACGTTTTTCACCCCCATCACGGGATGGTCGGTAAAACAGTGAGGACTGACACTGGTATTGTTCCCACGTCGATCCTGGTTATGGCCATGCCGGTAGGTGGTAGTAGGTAATTGTATTAAATGCTATGACTTTTGTCCCGGAGTAGGTAGAGAAAGAGGGGGTCGAGCGCCTCGACCCGGGCTCACGCGAGTCGGAGTGCGGTCGAGGCGCCTTGTCGTGCAGGACGCGGTCGAGGTCTCCCGTCGAGGGGGCCTCGTACGAGTCGGAGATGGGATGCGGTCGAGGCATCCCGTCGAGCCGGTCTCGTACGAGGCGGATCTGTCGTGCGTTTTAAAGTGGGCTGTGCTCTGTCGTGATTTAGTCGCTTTTGTTTTTATTATTGATGAATGTGGGTACCCCTATACTATTGGTACCGACAAGATGCAAGGAAGACCAATAATTGATTCACTAATCAAGGATAACATTACATGTCACTGCTCACTAGTACATATTTTTTTTACACTTGGCTCTAATTTTTAGTGACTGTCTATGTAAGAAATCGTTACTAACTAGGACAGAAAGTATTTTAGTTCACGAACCACTCCTTAACTAGCACGGAAAATATCACCTAGCATATGGGACATCAGAAGTGATGTGGGTGGAGTCATTGCTTGCTGAACTTGGCATTGATCAAAATGAGGTACATGCCCGGTTTATGGTGTGATAATCTCGGTGCCACATATCTATCAGCCAATTCTGTTTTCCACGCTAGATCAAAACATGTTAAAATTGATTTTCACTTTGTGCGGGAAAGAGTTGCAAATAAATTGTTGCAGGTTCGGCTTGTCTCCACTCATGATCAACTAGCTGACGGCTTCACGAAGCCACACTGTCCATCAGGAAGTTGGAAGATTTCAAGAGCAATCTAAATCTGAAGCACAAGGACAGTTTAGATTGAGGGAGGCCGTTAGATAAGTACGTGTATATCTCCTGTATGGTATATCTTCTTTATGGTATGCATCGACTATGTTCTAAGTCAGGACTCTTCTAAAGATATGTATAGGAAATAGAGATCTATTTGTTAGTTCTGTGACTTGTACTTCAAGCTGCTGAAATCGTTTCCTGTAATCTTGCGAGTGGTTGTTGCTTGGTCGCTACTATACAACATGGACCCGTGGTGAGCCAAGTTCGGCATCCACGTTTACACAATTTTACAGCGGTGACTCATGTTTTTTCGTGAACACAAGTCTCATTTGTCATAGATTTCACCATACAACTGAATAAGGTTTAAGTGACTTGATTTTTGAATACTTCAGACGATCAACTTCAAAATATATAACCGAAAATTGAATTCAGAAATAACTAGTTAATTGGAGACCAATCCAGACATATATAAACAATAATTAAACAGCAACGTATAAATAGCACGGTTTTTGATAATCACGTTACAATACATGATATATATAATACAGCAGACTTGAGCACACGAATCCCATGACTGATCGACAAACACTGATCTATATATAGGTGCTGCGGTGATACTGATAGTAGGTGGCGATCGAGACGCAGACATGTCTAGGGGTTAACTCCTTCGCACCTTTCCAAAATTGGAGCCCCGTTGATGGTGAGACTAAGAGAGAGACACACGCACTCCTTTGCAAGAAACGAAACCCTAGGCAAAGGCAGGCACGAACGAACCGACGATGGAGAAGAAGCAAATTAGCGAAGACCACACAGACACAGACAAAGATACCATCATCCCTGCAAACAACGCGTGACGTGACGTGAAGTGACAAAGCATAATCCGTTCTTGTTGCACGCGCCGGCGGCAGGATGGATCAGGCGGTGCGGGGGATGGCCGCGGCGGCGAGCGGCGTCTTCATCTCCAGGGAGAGCTTGAGGACCTCGTCCAGGCAGACGGGCGGCGCGCCGTCAGGCAGCGCCCACTCGAAGGCGTGCACGAGGCGGGCGACCCAGAGGCCCACGGTGGTGAGCCCCAAGTTCTTGCCGGGGCAGACGCGGCGCCCGGCGCCGAACGGGGCCAGGCGGAGGTCGACGCCGCGGACGTCCACGTCGGCGCCGCCCTCGGAGGGCAGGAACCGCTCCGGCGCGAACGCGTCCGGGTCGGCCCACACGGCGGCGTCGTGGGTGATGGCCCACATGTTCACCATCGCCGTGGTGCCGGCCGGGACCACCATGCCGTTGGAGAGGGGCACGTCGGCGGTGGCGAGGCGCGCCCAGCTCAGCAGCGGGCCAGGCGGGTGGGCGCGCAGCGTCTCCTTCACGACCGCCTGCAGGTACGGCATGCGCGCCACGTCGGCGTCAGTGGGGCAACCGCCGGCGCCGACAGCCGCGTCCACCTCGGCGCGCACCCTCGCCTGCACCGCCGGGTGGCGCACCAGCTCCGCCATGCACCACTCGGTCAGAAGCGCCGTCGTGTCCGTACCGCGGAAGATCATCTCCTGCAAAAACAAATCATATATACTCTATTTTCAGCGACGGACACAAAAGCTTTGCTCCGTTTTCCCATTCGGGAACAACCGACACAAAACTGTACACCCGAGAAGTATGCCGTTGAAAAAGCTAGGAAAGCGATCGATTTGAGCTTTACCCAGAGGATGGCGACCATGTCGTCGTCTTGGAGCTTCTCGTCGCCCTCAAGGGAGACGAGCACGTCGACGAAGTCAGCATTGTCGTCGACGGCGGCGGAGTTTTGGCGGCGGCGGCGGTGCTCGTCGATGACGCCACGGACGAAGGTCTGGACGCGCGGCACGAGCGCGGCGCACCGGCGGGTGACGTTGCTGGGGTCGTACAGGTGGGCGAGCCAGGGGAGGTGGTCGGACCAGTTGAAGGCGCCAAGGAGCTCGAACCCCTCGCGCACCATGCTCTTGAGCTGCTCGGCCTCCGCGGCCCCGGCGCCGGATGTGACGTCGTATCGCGTGCCGAAGACGCTGCCCATGATGTTGTTGAGAGCGGCGGCCTGGAGGTGCGGGCGGAGGACGACGGTGCCAGAGGCGGCCTGCTCGGCGGCGACGGAGCGGAGCATGGCCACCGCGTCGCCCTGGCGTCCCGGCTCGTGCGCGGCGACGCGGCGCGGGGAGAAGAGGTGCGTGGACGCGACGCGGCGGAGGCGGCGCCAGTAGTCGCCGTTGGGCGCGAACCCGATGGCGCGCGCGAACATGAGCTCCCGCGCCGACCGCTTCACGGGGCGGTCGGCGAAGGACGGGTGCGCGAGCACCTCACGCGCCGTGGCCGGGCAAGACGACACGACCGCGGGCGTGTCCCCGACAGAGAACGCCATGAGCGCCTTGGCCCGGGGCCCCGCGGCGCGGGCCATCGCGGCGAGGGCGCGGTGCGGCAGCCCGCGGGACAGCGCGAAGATGCTGCCGAACACGGGGAGACCGCGGGGCCCCACGATAGGAGTGGCGCCGAGGCGGCCGCGGCCGTGCGCCCACGCCGGCCCTCCCGGCGACGCGGCCCACGCCAGCAGAGCCGCCGTGACGGTGGTCAGGAAGAGCAGACTGGCCAGGAGGGCCGGGTGGGCGCACAGGGTGTCCGAGCCGAGCAGCGCCGGGAGCGCGTACACCCACCACATGCCGTCCGTGCACGAGGAAGCTGCGGAGGCCATCGCCATGGGCGAGGTGAGGTGTTCTGGCTAGCTAGCCGCTGCTTCTAGTAGCTGCTACCTAGGCTTTGAGCTGGTGAGGGTGTTCCGGAGTGAGTGGAATGGGCGAGGAACTTTGGCCACCGGGGTTGGGGTATTTATCGAGGTTTTAAATCGCCGGGCTAAGGCATGTAGCCGATGAGCTCTCATACAGCAATAGCGGAGGCTAAATAAGACTATAGCTTGTAGCTTGACCGGTCTCAAACAGCTATAGCCGGCTATATCTTCGGCTATAGCCGAAGATTTAAAACTACATTATTTATAGAGGCGAGCCGGTCTGGGGCTGGGTCTTTGCTTGCTTTGCTGGTGGTCAGTTCGTCAATAATCTATCTCCAACGTACATTTACTGGGGTAGCTCAATATTATTTTTTTCAATATTAGGGAAGTTGCTGTAGAAATACCTTAATATATCTCCCCCCTAATATCCATATAGAAGGTGGGTTTCACAGAAATATAAAAAAATATGGCTGAAAAGTGGTAGTTAGAATGGTTCTCATGGTACTGGAGGAGTTGTATCTCTTCTTTTCTTTGAGGGAGATGAGGGAAATATTGGTGGCTAAAAAAAGGAGAGGTATCGGGAAACTACTGGAGCAAAAAAACATAGATGTCCCAATATGACAGTTTTATGGAGATAAGAGAATGTATTAGGGAACTGCTGGAGATGCTCTTAGACAAGGAGACGTAAGCAGGAGTATTTTTGGTTTTGCTCCATGGGTGGGATGGAGCCTGGTGTAGCGGTGTAGCATTTGGTTTCTACTAATCGCGCACCTCGACCTAAAGCAGCGCCACCGTCGCCTTCCACCGGCGCTAGTCCCCCTCCCTTTCTCTCTGACGTATCGTCGGAGACCGGAGGGAGTGGGGATCCATTGTCTTCATAAGTTTTTCTATTAGATCGAGTCTTTAGGGTTAGGGTCTTTCAATGCTAAATTTGTTGGTATTAGGGATTTATCTTCTCCTTCTCCTCTCAGGCGACGGTGAAGGCGAAGAGTGGAATTGTTTTCTTCATGGCGGCTCTGCAGAAGATAAGGACGACAACTATGACGTCAGCAACTTCACCGGCTTGACGACATAGAGACCTTTCTTTCTGGACGACGACATCAAGGTGGAGATGATGTCGCCGCCATGGAATAATTTTCTTCGGTCTCTTCTCCGTTTTGTTGTGGTTAGATTTGGCCACGATGAAGGACTAGGGAGAACAATTTTCAGATCAGTCATCCTTATTCTTCGGTGGCAGAAAGAAAAAGAAGAAGAAAGAAGACACCATAAAGAAGAAGTTTCTCAACTCCGTCTACATGAATGTTGGCCGTCGTTCGATAGACATCTATTCTCAGGCCTTTTGTCGAGTGTTTGTCTGTACGGTCATCCATACTGCAAACCGTCGTACAGGTTTGGTTTTGAGATCTGGAGCTATTCACAGTATGGGTACAATTTAGATGAAAATCATTTTCTGGATATTTGTGTAATTCAGAGTGCTTGTAATGTGTTGATGTACCCAGCTATTATCTAATATAATTCTTCTTTCGTCGCAAAAAAAAGATGGAAAAAATGTATAGTACAGGTATAGTGTAAGTATATTATTAGCATGGATGCTGACCTTTTTTTTCTTTGCAGTGTGAACCTTTTTTTTGCTAACATAAATGTGATGACCATGCCTTGTATTCGACAATTTTGATATTAACACTGCTATACAAACAATTTTAAAGGAACGTTTTTTTTGTTTTTTTTTTTGCTACTACAGATGGTTAGGATTTTCCACCGTTTCTACGGTTCCAAATAGATGGATGTACCTAAAAGACTACTCTCCTCCCTATAATGAGATGGATTTTCAGAAGTGTTTCATAGTACCTCTTCCCCAAGGAATAGATCATTTTTAGGGATGGTACTTTATCGAACCACCCATGGAAGTATGTTAACAAGAAAAGATTGTATGAGGCTTGAGGTAGTAATAAAATCCTGTAGAGTTCACACCTTACAAACTGCACTCAAGAATCATTTTTTAGGATGGCCTGTAATATCAATTGATCTTAGACCGTCTTCAATAACTATTACCCAAAATATAAGACCTATTCTACGTTTGAGTAGCGCTACAGGAAAAGGGTTCAATACCCATTTTTTGTCTTCTCCAACAATAAGACTCAAAAGAGAACCCTTTTTATAAATGGGTCTCCAGAAGAGAGGATACTCAAATTTGAGTTATATCTCTCCTGACACCCAAAATGTGTCTTCTATATAGGTACTCTGTTAGAGGCTATAAGTATTCTCTTGGAGACCCATTTTGGGTTTGGGTCTCCTGTTGGAGACAGCCTCAATTTCAAGTGGCACACATGCCCCTACAAATGCTTTATTCTAGAGACGCTTACGTAGAGGCATTTGCCAATTCTGCCTCTACAAATTGAGTTCAACCACGCCTCAAAAAATAGTAATTTTTTCGATCATAGTATAGACACCGAATGCTTACCTCTATGTATGCACTCACACATTGTATATCCTATGAGAACTTTGACGAAATCACGACGTCTCACTATTGACGGGCACGTCGCCTTCCACCGAAACAACAAAGACATTAAAATGTAAACACCCATGTCAAATCAAGGACCTCTTTGTTCTCCTCATGTCTACCACAAATTCCACCACAAGAAACCTAACGACCAAAAATGGTATTTCATCATGAACATTCTACGTAGTACATTTTGACATTATGACATTTATTGGAATTTTGTATATTTTGGTTACGGTGACACCTTTATATCGCACCTACCATGGCGACTTTGTTGATTATAAGATCCGTCAATAGGTTACTCGTAGGATTTCACATGATCTGTCGATAGGAAACACATGTGTACATGGCAACTTGGCAAGCTATAAGCTTATCATCACCTGCTAAATTAGCGCTCCAGCATAAGGACTGCACTTTATCTCTGGCGTTCAAGGAATGCCGTTGGGGAAGAAGATAGAAGAATTTGGACAGAATATTGTGTATTGTTATTTCAGATTTTTTTATATGTAATTTAGGGATGTACTGTGCTGAGTTTTAATATAAACCCCCTTCCCTTCGAAAAAAGAGCTCTACATATATAATAAACTTTAAGAGCATGTTTGACTTCACTCATATTCACCTCGATCTGTGTTGAGGTGTATTGAAATCCACATATGTTAAGATGAATTAGGGTGGAAATTAGTTAATAATTTTCTATTTCAATCCATTTCAACACATGTGAATTAAGGGGTATATTCGTTTTCTTCCTGTTCATGAATAATGTGTTGTTGATCCGTTAATCAAGACTCAAATTAACGTGCTAGTTGTCTTGTTTTTTTTCTGTTTATTGGAATTGAGCTTTTAGATGCTAGTAGTCCGGGTTTCTTGTCGACAAGTACATTTTCATTTTCTCTTTTCTCGGGCGCCATCCAATTTAGTTAGTGGTTTTCACAGTTATATCACTACTACAAAAACCATTTTTAGCGACAAAGACCCTTTTTTAGAGGCGGCTCAATCAAAATCTACCTTTAAAAATGGTTTTTGAAACAAGCCGTGTGTAGAAATCCATTTCTAGGCACGGCTGGATCTAGAGCCATCTCTAAAATAAGTTCAGCACACTAGACCTCATAACTTCTTCTAAACAAAGTTTTGTAAAGATAAACTTTATATCAAAGTTGTATACCTCGAATAGATCTACAACTTTGTAGATGACAACTTTTTTTATTTGAAATCTTTGAGATCTAGCAAATTCTGTTTGAAGTTCTCACTTTTTTAAATTCAAATTTTGAATTTTTTGAACGACCTTATATAGAGAAACGACCAAAACCTAAGTTATAGATCCCAAGAAGATATAAAACACTATAGTTTATAACATTTTCATTTGAAATAATCTATGGTCCCAATTAGTGCTCACATTTTGAAAGTCAAATTTTGAAACTGACCTCGGATAGAGAAACAATAACAACCAAAGTTGTAGATCTCGAAGAGATATGCAACTTTGTAGTTGACAACTTTTTCATTTGAAATCATTTATCAAAGTAAAATTTTGTTTGGATTTTTCATATATTAAAATTCAAATTTTCAAACGATCTCGGATGGAGAAATGACCAATACCAAAGTTGAAGTACTCAACGATATCTAAAACTTTGTAGTATAAACCTTTTTTATTTGAATTTATTTATTGTCCTAAATACTCATTTAAAATAGAATAAACTAAATAGGGGAGAATGTTTTTTTCCCTTTAGTTACAAGTGATTTTGGGTGAAGTGGTTAAGATAGCTACACGCAAGGTTTGAGGGGGGTTTGAACCCGCACATCCAGAGGTGGCTTCGATTTCCAGTCGCCCATAGAAATCGATTTGTAGAGGTGGCTTATGTTTCTAGTGGCCTCTACAAATCGCTAATTTATAGAGAGGAACGCCTCTAAAAAGACTCTCTCTAGTAGTGTACTATGATGTGTTTTAGGAACTTGGCAGACTCACTTTTTGTTTATACTTTTTATTGAGGAAGCATCTATTAAGTATTAACTCAAGATAATTACATTGAGTCGATACAACCACTTGAGAGCACTTTTGACCTATGCATTAAAACACACTACCTATAAAAACTTTTTTTTTGACACTCTAGTGACTATCAATCTCTAGATTAGATCACCACCTATGGTGCTAATTGTTGCAATGCTGATATGACCAAATATTGCGAATGCAGCTGCTGGAGAATTACCCAAATATGGAGACAGTGGATAATCAAGTAGATAACCTACAAAGGAGAATTGATTTTTTTTATCAAAGATCATATCATTTCAACATAGCCACAAAGACCAACAAGTTATGGCCGCTCGTAGCAGGAGTAGTGTTCTCAGGTCTGTTCCAATTTCCCGTAACCAACTACCAAACATATATGGCATGCTTAAGTAAATTGACATTCAAAAAATAAGTGTTTAATCATCTCATCCATGTGACAGAAGCAACATGTCTTACTACTTGCTTAAGTAAATTATTTTTTGGTAGTATTACACCCTAATGTAAGTACCAAAGGAAATTTCAATTTTTAAATGTGGTCTCAGTTTCCATAGTTGCTTGTTAATGTTTGGGACATCACAGTGGATCATAACAAGATAATGAGATTTAACCGAGAAATGTCCATTTTTGGTAAGTTCCAGCGAAATTCATGAGTAAGGACAAATGTTAGATAACCACTGTGACATTGTTAGAAATACGTCGAAGTAGTGTGTTCCACGCTACTAACTTGATTTGCGCCTATTAGATAACCACATCAAGACAAATTAGGCGAGGATGAACTAAGAACTTTTCTACTGTGGCCTATTTATTTCTAGCTATATTGTACAAGCATGGATATTGTTCTCAAACCGTCCTCCTAGAATCAAATTTGGCATCCATCTTCTATTGTGAAATAAAGTTCCAAATCGAAAGAACACCTGATTCACCTACATAAAGATTGGCCCAAAAGTATGAGTCCTCAAAGTTCCACTCAACTTGCACAAGAGGCTTAGTTCCCATGTATTTTTGAATCAGCCGTTACTAAACCCCGTTTGTTTTAAGTAGTTTAAATAGCTATTCACTTTTCTAAATATCATTCTAGTTTTTAAGTCTTGAATTACTAGGCCACCTTGGTCTGTAGATGACACAAAATGTTTCATTTTGCGAGTTAGTATTTTCTTTTTTATTCATCACTTTGCCAGTAAAATCTGGATCTATAATAATCCAAATTATTAAGTACTCCTCAAGAAATGGCGAAGAAGGACATCAATGTGAGCCGCCTACCTATAGAGAGTTGTTTGCCTTTCTAGCTGCTAAGTCGTTTCTCAAACCGTTCCTCATTATTTATCCAATCACTATTCCACAACTATCCGTGATGTATATGGATTCCTAGATATTTAGTGGTAGACCACATAATTTGCAGCCAAACAATTCAGTGTATCATGTTTCTGCATCCTGAGCTTCACCGAAGCAAAACAATTCACTCACCTGAATGTTGTTTGAAAGCACAAAGCAACAACTTCATGTTGCATGCCTTTTCCAAGTTCGATGGCAAGAAGAAGAAATTCTTCACAAGTAGCAAAAGGAAGCCCATTTCAGAGATGGATTACTACAATTGTGGTGAACTTGGCCACTTAGCTCATCAATGCCCTAGACCTCCAAAAGACAAGTACAAAAACAAGAACAAGGGCAAGAAAAATGATTCAAGCGATGATGAAAATGAGAAGAAGAAAAACAAGCCATACAAGAAGAAGGATGGCAAGAGAAAAGAGTTCCACAAGAAGAAGAAGGGTGGCAAAGCCTACATTGTTGGTGATTGGCTCACCGACATTGAATCATCATGTGAGTCCTCCGGTGATGAGAGCGATGATGAGAAAGAGAAGGTTGCCGCATTTGTGATTGGGCCATCATCTTCACCGACATCTTCATCACTAGCTTCACCGCCATCTTCACCATCATCGTCCACTACTCACCTATGCCTTATGGCCAAGGGTGAACGAAAGGTAAAAACAATGATAGTGATGATGATGATAGTGATAGTGATGATGAATATGATGCACCTTCTTATGATGAACTTGTAAAATTGTTGAACAAATACTCTAAAGTCATAAGAAGAACTAGAAATGAAAATGATGAGCTCCAAAATAAAAACGACTCACTCTCATCTAAGCTTGAAAGTGCACAAAAGGCTAGTGATGAGCTCAAAGATCAAAATGAAATTATGTCTTCTACTCTCAAGGAGCTCAAAACTTCTAACAAAGAGCTTAGAGATCAACATGATAAACTTGAGAAGAAGCATGATAAGCTCAACACTAGGCACAACTCTCTAAAAGACAAATATACTACATTGAAAATCAATTATGATAGTCTTGTTGTTGCTAATGAGCTTTCTCTTGAGACACATGATGCTACTAACCAAGTTGTTAAGATTGATATAGCTACATCATGTGATGACTTGATCATTGAAAGCATTGAGCAAGGCTCTAGTGACAAAGGCAAGAGTGTGGTTGAGTCCAACAACTATGATGATTATGCCAAGATCAAGAGTGAGAATGAGATGCTTATAAATGAGAACAAGAAGCTAAAAGGGTTGATGGCTCTTGAGAAGAAAACTTCAAATGAGTCACTTATTGAAGAGAACAAAAAGCTCAAGCAAGAGAAAGAGCATCTCAAGACCGGCCTAAGCAAGTTCACAAGAGGCAAATATTTGCAAAGTGAGCTACTCATGAACACCGTCATGAAGATGGATAGAAGTGGCATTGGTTACTTGGCAAATCAAGAAAAGAAGGCTAAAGCTCAACAACAACAAAGCAAGTCAAAGCCCAAGCCAAAGAGATGTGTTGAGTGTGGACAAGAAGGCCATTTTGCTCATGAGTGCAAAACTCCACCACCACAACCCTTGCCTAAGCATGCTAGACCCTTTGCCTTCAATGCTCATTACATGCTTAGAAAAAGATTCAAGTGGAAAGATGAAAATTATGTTCTTGGGTCCCCCAAACAAGAATAGGCCTAACAAAATATGGGTTGCCAAGTCACTAGTAGAGAAAGTCAAGGGTCCCTCTCAAGTTTGGGTCCCTAAACAAAAAGCTTGATCACTTGTGTGTAGGTAAACTACAAGACCGGTGGATCTCATTGGGTTATTGATAGTGGTTGCACTCAACATATGACCGGTGATCCTCGTATGTTCACCTCACTAAAAGAGAATGGGGTATGTCAAGAGAAGATCACATTTGGGGATAATTCAAAGAGCAAAGTCAAGGGTATAGGCAAGATTGCAATATCAAATGATCACTCTCTCTCAAATGTGCTCTATGTTGCTTCATTGAGTTTCAACTTGTTATCCGTTGGGCAACTTTGTGACCTTGGCTACCAATGCTTGTTCACACCAAATGAAGTGGTAGTTTCAAAGATAGATGACAAGCAAATGATATTCAAAGGCTTTAGATACAACAATCTTTATCTTGTTGACTTCACCTCCGAAGATGCAAACTTGATGACATGCTTGTTCACCAAGACCTCACTTGGGTGGCTTTGGCATAGGAGGCTTGCTCATGTTGGAATGAACACTCTCAACAAGCTATTGAAGAAAGAATTAGTGAGAGGCTTGAAGGATGTAAAGTTTGAAAAGGACAAACCTTGTAGTGCATGTCAAGCTGGCAAACAAGTTGCAAACACTCATCCAACCAAAGCTTACATGTCAATCTCAAGAGTGCTAGAACTTCTACACATGGATTTGTTTGGTCCTACAACTTACAAGAGCTTGGGTGGAAATCTCTATTGTCTTGTGATTGTGGATGACTACTCAAGATACACTTAGACTTTCTTCCTTCATGACAAATCCAAAGTGGCCAATTGCTTCAAGAAGTTTGCAAAGAGAGCTCAAAATGAATTTGAAGTCAAGATAAAGAAGATTAGAAGTGACAATGGGAAAGAGTTTGACAACACAAACATTGAAGCTTATTGTGATGAGATTGGAATCAAGCATGAAGTTTCATCAACCTACACTCCTCAACAAAATGGTGTAGTTGAGAGAAAGAACCAGACTTTGATCACCCTTGCAAGAACAATGTTAGATGAGTACAACACTCCGGAGAAATTATGGGCCGAGGCAATCAACACCGCATGCTATGCTTCAAATCGCCTCTTCCTACAAAAGTTTCTTGGCAAGACCCCCTATGAGTTGCTAAATGGGAGGAAGCCGGACGTCTCATTATTCCGGGTGTTTGGTTGCAAATGCTACATCTATAAGAAGCGTCAACGCCTAGGGAAGTTTCAAAGATGTTGTGATATTGGTTTTCTTGTTGGTTACTCATCAAAGTCCAAAGCATATAGAGTATTTAACCATGCCACCGGTTTAGTTGAAGAAACATATGATGTGGAATTTCATGAATCTAATGGCTCCCAAGGAGCAATTGAGAATTGTGATGATGTAGGTGATGAACCATTGAGGGAGGCAATGAAGAACATGCCGGTGGGAGACATCAAGCCAAAAGATGATGAAGACGATGTACAAATTGTCGATCCACCATCTTCATCACATGTGCCTCAACATGATGACAAGAATGAGAGAGTTAAAAATGAAGATACTCATGTCTCTCATGAATAAGTCGAGGCACAAGCTCAAGATGTTGATGCTCCCCAACCCTCTCCTCAAGTGGTTGATAGAAGAAACTCGCCTCTACTTCAAGCACATCCACAAGATCTCATCATAGGGAGTCCTACAAAGGGTGTAATGACTCGATCTCAAAAGCTTGCTTTTTTTGTTGAACATCACTCTTTTGTCTCTTGTGTTGAACCTAAGAATGTAGAAGAAGCTCTTCAAGATCCAGATTGGATGAATGCTATGCATGAAGAATTGAACAACTTCACCCGCAATCAAGTTTGGACACTTGAAGAGCATCCAAAAGGTGCAAGAGTCATTGGAACCAAGTGGGTGTTCCGCAACAAGCAAGATGACCAAGGCATAGTGGTGAGGAACAAGGCAAGACTAGTTGCAAAGGGGTTCTCTCAAGTTGAAGGGCTTGATTTTGGAGAGACCTTTGCACCCGTTGCAAGACTTGAAGCCATTCGTATCCTTCTTGCATATGCATCACATCATGATATGAAACTATATCAAATGGATGTGAAAAGTGCATTTTTAAATGGCTTCATAAATGAACTAGTCTATGTTGATCAACCTCCCGGGTTTGAAGACCCTAGATATCCTAATCATGTTTATAGGCTATCCAAGGCGCTATATGGGCTCAAGCAAGCCCCTAGAGCGTGGTATGAGCGCCTCCGGGACTTCCTCATCGAGAAGGGCTTCACTATTGGGAAGGTCGACACCACACTATTCACCAAAAAGCTTAATGGGGAGATCTTTATTTGTCAAGTCTATGTTGATGATATCATCTTCGGATCAACAAATGAAGATTATTGCAAGGAATTTGGTGGATTGATGTCGAAGGAGTTCGAGATGTCTATGATTGGTGAGCTCACATTCTTCCTTGGTTTTCAAGTCAAGCAAATGAGAGAAGGGATTTTCATCTCTCAAGAAAAGTATACCAAGGATCTTCTCAAGAGATTCAAGATGGAAGAGTGTAAGCCAATCAAGACCCCAATGCCATCCAATGGACATCTCGATCTAGATAAGGGAGGTAAATCGGTTGATCAAACTCTCTACCGTTCTATGATTGGTAGCTTATTGTACCTTACCGCATCTAGGCCCGATATCATGTTTAGTGTGTGCATGTGTGCTCGCTTTCAAGCGTGCCCTAAAGAACCTCACTTAAGTGCCGTAAAAAGAATTTTAAGATATCTTAAGCACACCCCAAGCATTGGTCTTTCGTATCCCAAAGGAGCTAGATTCCAACTAGTTGGCTATTCTGATTCGGATTATGCCGGTTGCAAAATTGATAGAAAAAACACATCCGGAGGGTGCCATTTGCTTGGAAGGTCTTTAGTATCTTGGTCATCTAAGAAGCAAAATAGTGTGGCTTTGTCCACCGCCGAGGTGGAATACATTGCCACGGGGGCTTGTTGTGCACAAATCTTATACATGAAACAAACCCTCCTAGACTATGGAGTTGTTCTTGAAAAGGTGCCACTTTTGTGTGACAATGAAAGTGCCGTTAAAATTGCTAATAATCCGGTACAACACTCACGCACCAAGCACATTGATATCCGCCACCACTTTCTAAGAGATCATGTTGCTAAAAATGATATATCACTAGAAGGTGTAAGAAGTGAAAATCAATTAGCGGATATCTTCACTAAACCTTTGGATGAGGCTACCTTTTGTAGGTTGAGAAGTGAACTTAATGTGCTTGACTCTAGTAACTTTAAAAAATGAGCTTGTGTTGTCCCTTGCATTGCATTGTATTATATGTCATGTTTAATTCTCCGCAATGCATCTAGGACTTGTCTAACACGGTTACGATAACTCTTCTTTGGAGGAGTGAAGAAGCCTAACCATGGATCAAACTTGACAAGCAACCTAGTCTTTCTTACTTGTTTTGCTTTGCATATGCATGGTTGCTGCTTTGTCGTTTCTTTTTCGGTTTGGCCTTGAGCAACCTCTGTGTTCGTCCATGGATAGAGAGAGCATTTGACGCTCCCAAGGGATCATAAACTCTATTGCATGGCCATACGTTGCTCCTCGGGTGTTTATTGCTTATATTTCCTAAAAACAATACTAGCCTAAGGCAAATTATTTTGAAAAACTTGAGGGTTTGAGTGAGGTCACTCATATCAGGTTCCAATTGGTGTTTATTTGAGTCTCTTTGAATTGGAATTTGATTGGGAGAAGTCGCGTCGAAGATCGGATTGAAGAAAGGTGTTAAACAGTGACCGGACGCTGGACTGGACGCTGAACCGGACGCGGTGCTGCTTCACCACTGCATCCGGTCCCGGCGACCACCAACGCGTCCGATCATCCCGAAGACTTTCTCTTGGACCTGTGACCGGACGCTCGACCGGACGTGTCATTGTTGACCACCGCGTCCGGTCCCAGACCCCACCACCGCGTCCGGTCATGCGCGATGAGTTTCCCGGATGACCTCCGACCGGACTCTGTCCGCGTTCGGTCAGCCCTAACCGGACGCGTCCAGTCGCTCCAGGAGCTTACTGGACTCTGACCGGACGCTGCCCCACCGCGTCCGGTCAGGCGACCACCGCGTCCGGTCAGTGCGTTGCGAGCGGATCTGAACCCTCATATAACCTTTTCGTCCTCGAACCATTTTTCGATCTCATCCGCCGTACGCCGCCGCTCCGTGCCCTAGCTGACTCTCGCTGACTCGCCGCGCCGCCGTGCCCTAGCTGCGCCTCCTCCTCCACCGCGCCTTCTCCTCGTTGCGCGCACCGCCCTCGCCCGCGCCACCGAGCCGCGCGCTGCCCTGCTCCTTCGTGCGCCATCGCCGTCTCACCGGGCCGCCGCCGCATTCCAGCGCAGCTGTAGTCTTTGCTCGGTCAAGCTTTCACGCACCCGTGCCTTCTTCCTCGCTGCAACCCCACCATCGGCCACTGAGTTCTCGCGAGCCCGTTGTTTGCCCTAACCCTCACCTTCGGTCGTTCTCTGTCCACGAAGGTGACTTCATCGTCTTGAGTCTAGGGTTTGCCGTGACGATTTCATTCAAATTCTTATCACCTTTACTTGTCTCGGCAATTTCAGCGCTCATCCGGCGCTTCCGGGGAACTCTCGCGAGTCAAGGTCTTCTCATCCCTTCACCGGGTTCTCGCCGATCGGAGGTAGCCATCGCTATTCTATTCATATCTTATCTCATATGCTTGCTACCGTTAGGATCTCTTATCTATTAGGTAATATATGTTGCTTATAGTAGATCCATCTATTCTATCTTTACAGTGAGTCCTGTCGGTGTGTTGGGTGGTAGTTGATAAGATTTTAATCCAAGGCCAAGCCTGCGGATACGGATTGAGGCCAAGCCTCACGAGTGTCAGTTCACCATCTCTCAGGGTTTTCTCGGCAGTTGGTCAGTATGGTTCGCTGCAAGAATGTTGGGGGTGCACCTAGTGACGGGGACGAGAGTCCTCCCAGACTGACAGAGGTTGCGCGTGGTAAGCACAAGAAGACCATCGCCAAGAAGAGGAAGAGAACACTTACAGAGGCTGAGATAGCTCAGGCAGTTGCAGATGCAGCAGATCTGGCAGAAAGGGGTGGCAGGAGTAGTGGGATTCACATTGGCGAGCGTCGCCTTCATCTTGAAGGTCGATAACTCGGTACTGAGGCCACCGAGGGGATAGAGGATATACCTGTTGATCAGCCCACAGAGGATCCAGAGGAGACAGAGGAGCAGACAGTTCACTCTCCACCGCGTCGTCGCTCAGGACGTACGCGTGTTCAGGTGACTCCTAGGCCAGAGGGCCAGCGTCGTGGAGGACTTTCACCTCCCAGGGCCCGAGGTCAACCCCTAGTCAAGCACTTTGACTTGAGGGGAGCTACAGCACGCCAGGTGCAGGCCCTGAGGTTTGTTGAGGTTGGTCGGTGGTTCCCACCTCAGCGGGACCCCCGAGCGTCAGAGGGCTTCTATACACCTCTGCACGAGGATTTCTACAGAGCTTACGTTGACAGCGGCATTGCTTTCAGACCTCAGAGAGTCTGTCGACTTGAGTCTTTAGTTGAGGTGGTTGGTGAGCAGCTCCGTCCGCACCTGTCCTTTCTTCCTGGCTTGTCAGATTTTTTGGGATGGATGGGAGCCTACTACGGCACTTGGGTCAGGGAGTTCTATTCTTCTCTTTGGATTGACCCGGCACATGAGTTCATCCACTTTGCATTCTGAGGCCATGACCGCAGACTCTACAGCACTAGGGTATGGAAGATTCTCAGACTCCCTGCTTCAGATATAAAGATACACCAGCTGTGCTTTGGTCATACTACTCCACCGAGACGCCCTCACGGCGGTACAGTACCTCCTACAGATATGATCCGACCCTGCTTTCGTGAGCCTTTTGGCGAGGGGTCCAGACGTACACCTGCTAGCCTGACACCCCTCGCTAGAGTCTTGGATGCTATTGTCAGATGCACACTTCTTCCGAGGCTAGGGTACAGAGAGGGACTCACTCGTATGCAGCTATGGGTGGTGCATCACCTCATCTCACAGACACTGTTCGACATCTGGGATCTTATGCTATGTGAGATGGAGGATACCTTGGCAGAGGGATTCAAGGGTCACCGTCAGCTGCCCTATGCACATTGGATATGCTTCATTATCAGATCTGCATGTGAGCTGCCTCTAGAGATTCGAGCTGAGATATCAGATACCACTACTGCTTTTCCAGAGTATGACATTCGTTAGTTGTGGGCTTCTGTTACCAGAGAGCAGGCACCCAGGCCAGGACAACGGGAGAGACCAGAGGTTCCCGAGACATCAGCTGAGCAGGACGAGACAGTTCAGGGTGTTGCTGAGGCCGAGCTTGCAGATTTAGATGCTCAGCCTGCTGATCCAGTTGAGGATGATGCTACTGACAGCACTGACGAGGACTACCAGCCCATCCCCCGGTACCGCTCTCCTCGGTCTCACAACCATGAGGCTGGTGGTTCAGGCTCAGCCTCTCGCTCAGACCCAGCCATGGTGGAGGTTCCCGAGACATCAGCTGAGCAGGACGAGACAATTCAGGGTGTTGCTGAGGCCGAGCTTGCAGATTTAGATGCTCAGCCTGCTGATCCAGTTAAGGATGATGCTACTGACAGCACTGACGAGGACTACCAGCCCATCCCCCGGTACCGCTCTCCTCGGTCTCACAACCATGAGGCTGGTGGTTCAGGCTCAGCCTCCCGCTCAGACCCAGCCATGGTGGCTATTCTTGAGAGGCTGACCCAGGCACAGGAGAGGTAGGAGTTTCAGATGCAGCGACAGGCTCAGGACACAGCAGCTGCATTTGCTCAGATTCAGGCTCGTCAGGATGAGTTCCAGAGGCAGCAGCTTGAGCTCCAGCGACAACAGTTCGAGATGCAGCGACAGCAGGCAGCAAACCAGTAGCAGTACCTTGAGCTCCTGCGTCACTTGGTCACAGTTGGGGTTCCTCCTCCAGCATCTGTTCTGACTCCAGCACTACAGTCCAGTGGACCTCAAAGTTAGGGACAGCCGAGCTTTTAGGTCACCTCTCCCCAGCAGCAGGTTCCCCAGACCTTCCAGTCCCTGAGCTACACTCCTATTCAGACGGGGTTCACTCCTTCAGGTCAGCCTCGCCCTCACCTTCTGATAGGCACTCCTTTCGCTGACTTGAGTGCCTCCTACAGCGAGTTGACTGGTCAGCCGACGCCCTCGCACACCACTCTTGTGACTTCTTCAGGGTTGTCCGCTTCAGCGACAGTGGCTCCTCCCGTGACAGGGACTGGCACTACAGAGACAGTACCGTCGTCCGTTGCCTCGACAGATCCTCCGGCAGTTGGCACGCTTTAGGCTCAGGTGACAGAGACTGCTCCGCTCGTTGCTACATCTTCATCAGTACCTGCTCCTGTTCTTCAGACCCAGACCGCTTCATAGCCACATGCTTCTATAGAGGGTCAGCCTAACAGCTCAGAGTCCGAGGATGATACTTCACAGTTTGTGATCACTCCACGCTCCTCGGCACCCGACACGACTGCTTCTGTTCCCCCGTCGGATCCTTAGTTTAGTTTTTGGCGGTTGATGCCAAAGGGGGAGAGAGAGTAGATTCAGGGGGAGTTTTGATAGAGGATTTTCGTTTTTCTTTGTGTGCTACATTCATGCATCATGTTTACATTCCCATACTTGCATTTTGTGACATGTGTGCTTGTGAGATACTTTGAGTCATATGTGGTCTATCTTGTCATTTTTTATATCATGTCACTTAATTGGTTCTAGCTCATAAGGTTGTGCTTCCGTGCCTTACTCCGATTTCATATGAGCTATGTTTTATGTGTACTAACGCTTCATGTTTTATCTTATGAGTACACCCTATTGGCTTGGGGCACATAAGCAATTCCTAACCCTTTGTGCTTATTGTTTTTTGCTTATGAGAACCAAGCATGTTCGAAAACCTCAACTCTTATCTTCTGAATCTAAGTGTTGTCATCAATCACCAAAAAGGGGGAGATTGAAAGCATCTAGGCCCCAAGAGTTGATTTTGGCAATTGATGACAACGCATTATTACCATGACTAACGTGTGTTTTGCAGAAACTTTGGTAAGTTAGGTCATGGGGTTGATAACTGCTTTGGGCACTATGGTATTCATGCCCCTTGATGGAAATCGTTTCGGTTTTCAAAGGATTGACGTCAAGATTAAGGACGGTTAGTTCCGGATGTCAAGGTGTTGAGTTACATTCGGAATAGTCGTTAGGATCTGCTTTTTCCTTTGGCTATACTATAAAGGGGGGCGTGAGCGAGTAGCTTGACCTAGGTGAGTCTTTTGTTTAGGTGTGGTGCACACTTATCAAACTTAGCACTAGGTAGCTCAAGAATAGCTCAAAGTTCAGTTGGAAGCAACTTGGTTCAAGTTGCATCGCGTTTCGGAGTCGTTAGAGACGTTTTTCCTTGACCGGACGCGGTGTCTGTCACGACCGGACGCGTCCGGTCAATACTAACAGCTACTGCGTTTTAGCGCTATTGACCGGACGCTGTCCTTGCGAGGACCGGACGCGGTGATCAGGGTGACACGTGTCACAGAAGGGAAATCATCTAATCGGACGCGACTGGGAAGTGATCGGCGCGTCCGGTCACGTTCCAGTGAGGTACCTTGACGATCGGACGCGTCCGGTCATCACTGATCGGACACGGTCGCGCGTTAGGTCAAAGTACAGTAAGCTCCCTGCACGATCGGACGCATCCGGTCACCCCTGATCGGTGCGTCCGGTCACTCAATGAAGTGTTTCAGATTTTCGACCGTTACGATCGACCGGCGCGTCCGGTCACGTCAACCGGCGCGTCCGGTCAACACATTTTTTACTGAGTTGGCAGGTAACAGTTGGATTTGACTGTGGGGTGTATAAATACATCCCCTCCACCTCTTTTAGAGGTCTCTTGCTCATTTGTTCAGCTAAGAAACACCTTTGAAGTGCAAGGGAGTGCAAAAGCTCTAGTGAGGGTAGTGTTTTGAGAAACAAAGTTTGAGAGTCCCTCACTAGTGTCTAGGGAGTAGCAAGTGTGCATCCATATTCTCATTAGGCTCGTTGTGGTCAAGTGAGAGTTCTAGCTTGTTACTCTTGGTGATCGCCATCACCTAGACGGCTTGGTGGTGATTGGGAGTTTGGTGATCATCCGGTGGAGCTTGTGGATGACCCAACTCATCTTGTGAGCGGTTTTGGGCGATTCACCGCGACGGAGTGTCGAAGAATCAGCCCATAGAGAGCACTTGATCCTTGCGTGGATCAAGGGGGAGCTACACCCTTGCGCGGGTGCTCCAACGAGGACTAGTGGGGAGTGGCGACTCTCCGATACCTCGGGAAAACATCGCCGTGTTCCTTGCCCTTACTTTCAAGCATTTACTTTCTCGTATTACTTTCATTGCTTGGTTTACTTTCCTAGAATTGTCATGCTAGACTAGGATTGAAACTTAGGGTGCAAAACTTTTTACCGGTAGAATCACAAGGAACACAAGTAGGCACTAGAGGTGAACTTTGGCTTGTAGGATTTAATTTTTGCAATTAATTTTTAGAAAAGCCCAATTCACCCCCCCTCTTGGGCATCTTGATCCTTTCAGACTCCACCCACTATGGGATAGGATTCACGGCGAAGGCCTTGACTTAGAGGCCATCCAGACCACGCGAGAGCCATGACCCCAACGATCGGGATCGTGGCCCTCAGCTCCTCTAGTCAACAAGGCGATCGACGACCTAGGGATAGCTACTAACTCCTGTATGACGCCCTAGGAAACTAGGAGACGATGACGAAGACCACAATGGAGATCATGTCGCACAGGACGGCTAGCGAACCACCATCGTGCCTACAGTGCCACCACGGCCGGCACAGTGGCACTACGTCACACCATGCCGCGACGTGGCCACAACACCATGACAACAACCATGCCCAGACGTGCTCCACATGACGGCGTAGCTTGGAAGCCAAGTTAGCTAGGACCTCCCTCAGGCTCATGACCCTTCGGTCAGGAGATCCTTCTTCCTTGTGTACGCCCTGGCCCCGAACTCTATATAAGGGCAGCCAGGGCACCCCTCTTGGGGATAAAAACTTTCATTCACTCATTCTTACATGGTAGAAGGGCTCCTAAAGCTTCCCTAGCTTTAGTCTCCTACCTCTGTCACCATTCTTGCACCTCCCATTGTAAGAACTTCAGAGCATTCAAGCGAGGAACATGCACTCGATCATCTCTGAGATTGGACGTAGGGCTCTGGCCTGAACTAGTATAAATCTTGTGTCTTTTGGATGCTACCATTGTCTTTCTAGAGTGGCACGACAATCATATAAATTTACTAGTTCGGTTTATAAAACACCGACAGTTGGCACGCCAGGTAGGGGACTGTCGCGCACTCTCGTTGTTGAGCAGGAAGTGATGGCTCCTCGCACCGTTGGAGGACTTGCTGGTGGAATGGCCCATGGTGGCCACATCCACCGTGAAAACTACGAGTTCACCGACGTCAAAGGGGTAGCGCCCACTTCTGCTGTTAGCCGCACCCCAGAACTCCGTTCTAGGGATCTGGATCCCATGGTCTATGGCGGACATGCTCTTAGAACTACCCTCAGCGGTAGCATCCCAGAGTACACCTACATAGGGGGCCTGCGCCCTCACTCATCACCAACCATGGCCAGGTCTTCTATCCAAGATGCCAGAGGACCATGGCTCGTGACAAACTCACCCAGGGAATGTCCTCAACCGGCCACGTCCTTTTGGGAAACCATGAGGTTATCCGCACTAATGGGTTAGCACCCATCACCAGTTTCTACAACATCTAGGCCAACCATGTGGGAAGTATGGGTTCGGCGGTAGAACCACACCCCGAGCAGCGTCCCCGCAACCAACGGAGCGCAGTGTGTCAGGGCATGCATAAACAACGAAATTACCCGCCGCCCCGCGGTATCGTCACAAGTGACCAGGTGGCTACCCGGCGCCACACCTCGCAAGGCCAAGCCTAGGACTAGGGTCCAATCCTGCATGAAGGATGAGCCATTCGGCATGTCTCAGCGAACTGCTAGTTGTCACTCGGGGGCGCCTGCATCCGAGGGAGTGGGCTCCCTGAGCGCACCGTGCGCTGTGCCGGGCGGACCGAACCGCGTTGTGCTCGGAACCCACTCCCACAACGACAGTTCATGCTAGCTCTTCGATGATAGCAACAACCCATCCAGAAGTAATGGCACGATGACCACGACGTCGACACTCCATGAAGGCTTAAGCGTCGGGACGCACGAGCCCTCCCGACCAGGAATCGCGACGGACCAAACACGAAGAAATCATCCCCGAGGGCTTGCGAGCCCACCGAAGACGTTGAACCAGCAAGGGTTGGCCCTCGGAAGCCTGGGAGGATGATCCACACCAGCTATGACCCCTCCGAACGGCAAAGAAGCATCATCACCAGACCAAAGCCTAGGAGCCATGACAACCCTGCCATAAGCGAGCGCTCGGGAGTTTGCCTCAACACGAGCAACAGCAACAGGGCGAGTGCCCACTCCCCGAACAAGCATCAGTGATATCAATCCTATCCTTCTCTTTGTTACTTGATCACATACACATATGTGCATAGATGCAACAACGAACCCGACTGACTAAAATGAAGCATAGAGTAAACTTAGGGACACAAAACCCATGCATTTCACCTCGAAGGCATTTCACCTTCGGGGTGTCCCGACTCGCTTCTCACGAGCGGCCAAATATCACAGCTTGTGGGAGGAGCTCACGTGAGGCCTCCCGCCAGCACACACTCTCATTGCCTACGCTATGCTGCACTATAGAGACACGGCTCGACACACAACCCCTAACCAGCATCCGCACGCTAAGAGTAATCGTTCGTAAGTAGAAAGCATAGACTCGCTTACACTGAGCTAAGACTAAAGTAACATAAAAATAACAAGGGCGAGGCGACAGCATGAGCGAACAAAAAGTAAAAACAATCGATAAATCACATACATAGATATTTTAAGCGTTAGAACTTTGCCCGCCGGTGAAGTGCATGGATCGACAAACCAAGAGCATCCGGTGCCACTTAGGAAACCTAGCTACATTCGTGAAGACTACCCCTCGTCTTCACGATCGCCGCAGTGGCTTCCGCAGCGGTGGTCGATTCACCCATTAAAGCCAACCCTCCGCCGGGCTCCGAGGGCCACGCCCTGGTGGTAGTCTTCACTCGAGGGACCTTCTCGAGGATGGGCCCCCTCTGCCTCACGGCGGGATGTCGTGAGCTGCTCCTCCAACACTGCAATCTAGAGAGTCTGGTCAAAACTTGAGAACAAAAACCTAGCGAATAGGAATTAGTGATAATAAGAACTCACCGTACGCTCGCACCCACGCAGCGGTGGCTAGCGCCCGTGCCTCGGCGACCTCTTCCTCCGCCACCTGGAGGGCCGCCTAAAGATAGTCCACGCAAGCCTTCAGCCGGGCCACCTCACGGATAGAGCTTGAGTGCAACCGGCGAGCCTCGTCCCTTTCAAGCACGAAGCACCAAATCCCTTGCCACCCAATGGTAAGAGATAGGGGACGGGGGCTCACCGGCTCTAGAGCAGGAATGGGTCGGGGATGGGTGGGGCCGGAAGGACCCTCGGTCTCCGACACCATTGTCGAGGAAACAATCCTGAACACACCCACTTAACAACGAACATAATCAAATCCGAAGAGCAACATGAAGTCACTTACCCTTGTTCTCGCAGGGAAGATAGAAGGAGCAATGGGGGCCTGTCGACTTCAGGTGACTCCTCGCGAAGGTGCTTCCCATGATCCATCATCAGGAGGAGCAACTACAAGCATGCGAGCAAGAAGGAAAAGATGGCAATGCGGAGGATGGGATAACGATACCTCCCACTTCGCATCACCCCAGCGGATTTATAGCCATAAAGATAATCTCAGAAAGTGAACTAGGCCCATGACCATTACTAACTGCTTTGAGAATCTCACAGAGCAGGGGCAGCGATCGGGCAAAAGATGGAGCGACGACCTCCCACGCGATAACCCGGGCTGGGAGTAGCGACGGGGCGGAAGGCGGAGCAGCGACCTCCCATGCGATAACCCAGGCCAGATAGGCCCTGTGTATTTTCATTTTTTCGTGTCATTTCGGTTTACGCGCCTCTGTTCAGAAGACCCCTCACTGCTTGTGAGTGGGCACCATCAATGTAGCATGATCAAGGAGGCCACACGCCCTTGAATCTGCATGTAAGAGCGGCCCACCGTAGATACGACATCGAGTCGTACTTAGGAAATTTGTTCTTGGGCCGGTCCTTAGATGGGCTCGAGGCCACAATGGGATAGGGGCAGGATGAGATGGGCCTCTACGGCTCTTATTGGTGGTATGGAGCCACATGACCATCTCACCCTATGTTCGAGTCATCCTCTTCAAAGTCGCCCAGGTGAAAGTCCTATGTTTGGTGTTGGTAATTAGTGACAATGCCTAAGTACTAATCCTATGCCTAAGTTGTATGTAGCATATGAGGATTAGTACATTCCAAGGTTGGTGGCAAGATGGACATGGTGATCATGATGGCCACACTTGGATTTGGACGCAACCCTACGTGATCAAGGCAAAGGTATATGCTTAAGGGTTGTGTTTTAGTAACCAAGACACCTAGTGGGTGTGGTTACATTATAGGATAGATAGCCGTACTATAAAGAGGGGAATAACGCGGCTATGGAACTCCTAAGTGCCTCTAGGTGTGCATTTTATAATCATATGCATTTGGATAGAACTAATAATGTCTCGAAAAATGATTGTGAAAATGCTAACACACTCGCACATGACGAGATCACTTGGTGGTGTTAGCACATTTGCGAAGGCGGTGGAGTTTGAGTGGTAGAGAGGGTTTGGGGTCCTCTCTCCCTCCCGCCGAGCTTGCGAGGCGGGATTCAGGCGTTTTCGAGGAGTTGAAACGACTATTTTTCACTACGCCGGAAGTCGGAATTCGAACGGAAGCGAACGGAGGTCACAGGAGTGACCGGACGCTGGACCGGACGCGGTCACTGTTTGACCGGACGCGTCCGGTCAGCGTTCAGCGTCTGCGCGAGTTTTTGTTTATCGATCGGACGCGTAGTGCGTCCGGTCACAGTCGACCGGACGCGTCCGGTCGTTCAGGGAGCTTACTGGACTCCAACCGGACGCGGGCACTGTGGCATCCGGTCAGTTCTTCAGCGCGTCCGATCACTATTTCGTTGTGCGCCGCTCAGACTTGACCAGCGCGTCCGGTCGGTCGCGGGACCAGCGCGTCCGGTCGTTGCGACCAGCGCGTCCGGTCGGTGTTTCGCGAAAGAGCCGTTGTGTGACCGGCGCGTCCGGTCAGTTGGACCAGCACGTCCGGTCAACGCGACTTCGGCTGTTTCAAGTTTCTAACGGCTATATTCGAAGGGGTACGTCTATAAATACTCATTGGCCGGCTCAAGGCTCTCTCTCTTGGACATTTGACATACTTGTGAGCACTTTGAGCTAAGCAACTCCCCTCCCACTCATCTCTCTTGCTTCTTTGCTTATTCGAGGTGAGATTGAGTGATCCAAGTGCATTTGCATTGTGAGATAGCATCTAGTTGGCACTTGGTGGTTGATTTGCTGCGGGATTCTTGTTTCTCTTGGTGGTTGCCGCCACCTAGACGGCTTGGAGCAGCTTGGAGGCGTTGGCAAGAGTTGGTGTTTGTTCTTGGCCACCTCCGGTGATTGTGAGGGGTTTGTGCCTACCTCGGCGAAGCGCCAAAGGCAACATTAGTGGATTGCTCGTGTCATTTGAAACCTTTTGCCATTTGGTAGGTTCTTGTGGTGCCTTTTGAGAGGCTCGGTGTGAGACCGATTAGCCACCGAACCACGTGGTGAAGAGGGACACAACGGGGACTAGCGTGCCGGCAAGCACGTGAACCTCGGGATAAATCCTTGTGTCATCATTCTTATTGTGATTGATCGATCCCGGTGGTTGTGTATTGTGGAATTCATCTCTTGATCATATTGTTTGGTTGGCTCAATACTTCGCCCCTCGGTGATACCCTTCTAACTCTCTCTTGTATTAATTTCTTAGTTACTTTGCTAGAGTAGCTCTTTTGTGTAGCTTGCTAGTTGTAGTTTCCTTCTCGGTTTGACTTGTGCGGTTGAGTGCAAATTTACTAGAATTGTGAATTGGATAGGTGGCTTGCAAACACCCCGTAGGCTAAGCAAAACACGCATTTCACTATTTGTTATATTGATAAACTTGTTTAGCTTGTCTTTGTAGAAATTTTTAAAAGGCTATTCACCCCCCCTCTAGCCATCGAGACCTTTCACTTGGGGAGGCATCTGCCCTCTGACCACTGCGTAGGCAGCCGGGGACCAACGAGCTTGACAACTGATGATTTATGGGATATCTCTCGATGAGGCACAGTCAAACTCCATGTCGATTAGGGAGGATATCAGGTCCCACTCAAATTACCCATCGACCCCGACGAGGCACACCGCTCCGACCGCGTGGTTACGGTGGACAAGCCTCTCCCCACGTGGGGCGAAAACTAAAACCTACCTGCTATAAAGTAGTTGTTGGTATTTATTAACGCAAACAAATAAATCCACAAGCATATGGATACCGCTGTAGCTGTCACCCAGGAGTATTCCAAGGTATCAATTTCCACGGGCATTGCGAAGTGTACTAATTAAGGGTCAAGATCGCCCAAGGATAAAGATAGATGTGTTTTTGTAGGTAGAGAGGAATTACCTAGGGTTTCTCTAGTTGATCTAAGAATCAAAGTTACTTCAAGGTTTACTTACTACAGACTTCAAAACACTAACCACAGACAGGGATGAGAAAGGGGCTAGGAAGTTCTGACTACGGTCCTGCAAACACCAACCCAAACGAGGTGGACTACATTAGCCGTCAAGGCTGTCACCACATGAGGCTACCACAACTATACGTAGGGCTGAGTGCAATTCCAGGGAATCACAAGACTAAGCACCACGCTTATTCTATTGATTACTACTCTAGCGTTGTAAAAACTAGAGCACTTGATGCAAGCGGGAATCCAATAAATAACTTAAAGTAAATACTGAAGTTAAGTAAATAAAGAACTTAGGAATAGTAATTAAAGCACCTAGAGATTACATAAGGATGAATCAGATCTGTAGAAGTACAAAGTCGAGGAAGATCCAACAGATCCGGCTCCTCCTTAAATCTCTCCTCTTCTCTCTCCCTATTTTCTATAATACAAATGATCCTGATGAGGAGGATATGAATTAGGGTTTTAGGATAGCTCCAAGGAGGGGGCAGGGGCTAGTATATATAGGGGAGATAGAGTAGAGGGCAAGGAATTGCCACGTCATTGATTTGTGTCATCTTCCTCGACCACCATTGGATAAACCGACCTAAAACTACCTTAGGATCAACAATGTAGATCGTAGGAAGAAGTACGAGGCAATGGAGGGCGAGTGGGCCCTGTACTGGGCTGGGCGGCCTCCCTAGTGGGTCGGCCGACTAAAAGCCCTAGTTTAGTTTTGGCTAATTGATGAAACCTAAAGTACTAACCTATGTCATCTAGTATCAGCATGAGCTAGGTTGGTACATCCAAGTATGGAGCAATGTGGCACTCAAAGATGGTGTGGATCACATAAGAAGATGAGATGGCCACATGTGTTGAAAATCAGGTGCTCAACTTCGAAAGAAGGAAGAGAAAAACAAAATCCTATGGTGCTCAAGGCAAAGGTATAAATAGGGATTTTGTTTCGGTGATCAAGACACTATAGAGACTAGAGAGTGTGATCACGTTTAGGATAGATGGCCATACTATTAAGAGGGGTTCTTAACTAGACAATTCAGTCATCTAGTGCCACTAGGTGTTAGACTTCATGCATTGCATTTAGGCCTAGTGCACATTGGTGAGCAAGCGAAAATGTTTATCAAAAATGTTTTGAGAAATGCTAACTTGGCTCTAACATGTTTTGAGGAAACACTTTGAGAGTTAGCATTGCTTGCGGGGAGTAGCTCAAGTTGACGTGGATCAAATTGCGCAAAAGTTTGCAACTTGGTGAGCTAGTGGAGGTGCCTGGGTGGCACCGCCACCCCCTGTCCGGTGGCACCGCCACCCCTAGGGCGGTGCCCAACTGGGCTCGGCAGAGAAGGGCCAAGAGTGGCTTGTTTGGGGTGGTCACTGGACACAGTGGTGTACACCGCCATGTGTGCGGCGGTGCACCGCCTGGTCACCGCCACTAGGTGTTCGGTGACACCGCCATTTTTGTCTAGAGAGCAGGGTTTCCGAGGAGCTCGGCTGGGTGGTCACTGCCACCCCCATGGCGGTGCCACTACTGCCTGTCTAGTACCCCAATGGCTAGTCAAACTAGCAGTTGGTCGATCATTGGAGGGGCACCATCACCCCCTGTCCGGTGCCCCCATAGAAAGTTACTCCAATGGGTAATGACTCTTTTTGAAGGTTGGCTTATAAATAGAGCTTGTGGCTAGCCTTGGCCACTCTCATGACACTTGGTACACCTACATACATCCTTTAGGAGCTGAGCAAACACAATCCACTCACTTGCACACTTGATTCATCACTTGAGTGAGATTGGTGAGCCTCTAGTGCATTGCATTGAGTTGCATCATCTTGTGGCACTAGGTGGGAGCTTTGGACTGGTTGTGATCTTGTTACTCTTAGTGTTTACCGATGCCTAGACGGCCCGGTGGTTGGTGAATCATTGAGCGAAGTTGATGATTGTCTCCGGCCTCGATCGGTTGCTTGTGAGGGGTCTTGTGCCTTCCTCGGCGGAGCACCAAAGGCAACTCTAGTAAATTGCTCGTGTCATTGAGCTACCTCACTTGTGGGTCGGTTCTTGCAGTGTCCACGGGTTGGACGAGGTTTGTGCTACACCTCTTAGTTACCAAACCACCAAGTGTTGGTCGACACAATGGGTACTAGCGTGCTGGCAATCACGTGAACCTTAGGAGAAAAATCGTGTGTCTCCATTGTGATTGATTCTTTGGATTTCTCTCGGTTATTGGTTCTCATCTCATTGTGATTGGCTCATTCCTCAACGCAGTGGTATAAAGATCATATTCCTCTCATTTACATTCCCATAAACTAGTTGTAACAAGCTCTTTAGTGTAATTAGTTTTGAGAGTTTGTCTTTTCGTTGCTAGTGTAGCTTCTCACCTAGTTGAGCTCTTTAGTGTAGCTAGTTTTTGAGAGCTCGTAGTGACTTAGCATTTGATTGTCATAGTGATGATAGCAACTAGAATTGTTGGATAGGTGGCTTGCAACCCTAGTAGAGCTAGAGCAAATTGTATTATGCCATTTGTCATACTAATCAAGTTGCTCTAGTGGTTTGTAGATTTTTAAATAGGCTATTCACCCTCCTCTAGCTATATTAGGACCTTTCACCGGCCCACTATAGTGCCCAATTGGCCCATGCTTCGGCGTGGTGTCTTCTGGAACCTTCTAGAGTTGTCTTTCATAGTTTTCGTGGGTTGAATCACTTGTTGTCGCCAGTTTGCTTATTTGGGGTGTATGACAGTGGTCCCGGGGCTATTTTTTGGATAAATCCTCCTGCATACAAATATTCACCAAAGCTCATGGAATTCGTTAATTTAAACCCCTATACCTATGTTTAGTGATGGAATTAAACATATATGTAGGTTATGTTGATAGTTTATAATTGATGTTAGTGACCGTCAACAGTAGTATGACCCCTTAGTGTCGGAAAGGACAATGGAGGAAGCCGAAGCCTGGCTCGAGCAATCCTGATAGCAAGGACCCGGTCGCAGCCGGTTCCTCCTCACGTCCTAAAACCATGACTTGCAGCTAGCCTCGCACACCCACGAGGACCAGCGTCCCGCTCAGGAGGGATCAGTTCCATGGGCAGCTAAAAGTTGCACGATAGCGCCTTCCTCATGATGTAAGACTGGAGCTTGTAGACACTCGGGAGGAGAGGTCCAAGGTGGCTAGATGACCTCGCCGTCCTGCACGACGAGAGGCCAATGACTCACCCGAAGCCTGCATCCTTGAGTTCATAGACACTCGGAAGGAGAGGTCCAAGTTTGCTAGACGACCTCACCGCCCCGTGTGGTGAGAGGCCGATGACTCAACCAAAGCCTGCACCCTCGAGTTCACCAGCACTTCGGAGGAGAGGTCCAAGGTCGCCAGACAACCTTGTCGCCTGTGCGGCGAGAGGCCAATGACTCACCCAAAGCCTACACCCTCGAGCTCACAGACACTTGGGACGAGAGGTCGAAGGTCGCTAGATGACCTCGCTGCCCCATGCGGCGAGAGGCCGATGACTCACCCGAGGCCTGCATCCTCGAGTTCACTGGCACTCAGGAGGAGAGGTCCAAAGTTGCTAGACAACCTCGCTGCCCCGCGCGGTGAGAGGCCGATGACTCACCCAAAGTCTACACCCTCGAACTCGTAGACACTTAGGAGGAGAGGTCCAAGGTCACTCGATGACCTCACTGCCCTACGCGGTGAGAGGCCAATGACTCACTCGAAGCCTGCATCCTCGAGCTCACCAGCATTTGGGAGGAGAGGTCCAAGGTCGCTAGATGACCTCGCCGCCCGTGCAGCGAGAAGCCAGTGACTCACTGAGGTCCGCATCCCCTGCCATCATAGGTGACCCCCGTGGGACGTATAATGAGAACCATGCGGTTCTCCTCAAACTTTACTCTCTCGTCTCTTTGTCCTCTCAACATCTAGCCATTTAGGGAAATCCAAGAAGACTCAAAGTTACAACCATGAGTGGTTCAAACGGTAGGAAGGCCTCCATTTATAGGCCAGGGATGGACTGAGCAGCCTGAAACCCTCACGCCGCGTGGTGAGCCACGGAGGTCACAACCAAAGTCAGATGCCCGAGTGAGGTCAGAAAAATCATGACCCTCCCAAAGGTAGGGCCGATATAGCATCGACGAGACCACTCAGCCCCGCCTGGGTCACGAACCCCGAAACATGGCATACCAACACGGTAGGGCTCAGCAGTCACGTACCATGTCGTCAGGATGTCCCGACAAGGCTAAACAAAATGGCCACTTACCACATTGAACACACCAGCCCACAAGAGGTCGAGCGACGAAGCTCGAGCAGGCCATGACTATGAACCCGCACACAAACACACACGCATCTCAGTGCTTTCACGATCACTTCATGATCGCAAAAATGCGTAGGGGCTACAGTCGGGGTTATAACCTTGGGGTGTCTCAAGGCACTGATTTGTTAGTGGGCCACGCGGCCCACAATGTATCAACTACAAAGGACCAAACGACCGAGGCCCAGCTGATCTAAGAGAACCAGGCCAAGCGCTAAGACGAAGGCTGGCTATGACCCCTTCAATAGACTTAGCCACATGACGCACGAGAGACGCACGACTTCTCCTCCGCCCTGACCCCAGAGAAGAGCGGGGAGAGGTCGAGCACAGCTAGGCACATCCGTTCTGACAATGTTAGGCATGCCACTCTAACCTCGCAAGGACCGAGGGGACAGCGGTAGCCTTGGTTCGGTTAGACGCCATCCCTATGCCATGTAGCACAGACAAGACAACACTGCCCAAGGTGGTGACGACAGGTACGATAACCACTGACCAGATACGGCCCGATAAGATGCACGTACGACTCCACCCACTATGGGATGGGATCCATGACGAAGGCCTTGACTTAGAGGCCATCTAGATCGGTGAGAGCCATGACCCCAATGATTGGGATCATGGCCGATAGCTCCTCCTGCCAACAAGGCGATTAACGACCTGGGGACAGCTACCGACTCCCGTACGACGCCTCAGAAAACCAAGAGACGTTGACGAAGACCACGATGGAGATCACGTCACATAGGATGGCTGGTGAACCACCATCATGCCTATAGTGCCACCATGACCGGCACAGTGGCACCACGTCATACCATGCCGCGACTTGGCCACAAGATCATGACGACAACCACGCTTAGACGTGCTCTACAAGATGGTGTAGCTTGCAAGCCAAGTTAGCTAGGGCATCCCTCACACTCACGACCCTTCTGTCAGAAGAGCCTTCTTCCTTGTATACGTCTTGGCCCTGAACCCTATATAAGGGTAGCCAGGGAACCCCTCTTGGGGATAAAAACTCTCATTCACTCATTCTTACATGGTAGAAGGGCTCCTAAAGCTTCCCTTCGGGCAGCCTGTCTTCTAGCTTTAGGTCTCCTACCTCTTCCACCATTCTTGCACCCCCATTGTAAGAACTTCAGAGCATTCAAGCAAGGAACACGCACTCGATCATCTCTAAGACTGAACGTAGAGCTCTGGCTTGAACCAATATAAATTCTCGTGTCTTTTGGACGCTACCATCATCTTCCTAGAGCAGTGTGGCAATCGTATAAATTTACTAGTCCAGTTTACAAAACACCGACACTACTGTAGATCTGACATTCAATGTCGGCTCCATCACTGCTAGTTTTTAAAAAACCGATAGTGATAGTGCCTCTCGGCACATTACTGCCAGTTTTTGGCTAAAACCTGCAGTGATAGGACCAACTAACACTGATATTCGAGTCTTCACTGTCGGTCATCATTGCCAGTTTTTGGCTAAAACAGACATTGATACTATCATTGTCGGTTCGTGGCTTGAACCGACAGTGATATGCTACAAAAAACTTCATAACTTTCTCATATGATTTTTGATGAAGATGAACTTTATATGAAAGTTGTAGCAATCGATAAGATCTACAACTTTCTAGTTCAAACTTTTTGATTTAAGGTCGTTTGGAAGCCCCTCTATTTGATTCTCAAGATTTTATAGAAGTTATTACCAACCAAAGTCATATGTTCCATAGTCATAAGTGAGCATGTAGTGGTGTTTAAGGATCTCGGGTCAAGAAGCGACCAAAACAAAAGTTGTAGATCTCGAAAAATTTTGCAACTTTGTAGTCGACAACTTTTTCATTTGAAATCATCTATCTAACAAAAATTACATTTGATTTCTCAAATTTAAAATTTGAATCATCTATCCATGGAAAATTACGGTTGAATTCACTCACATTTGAAATTCAAATTCTTCAAATGACCTCGTATGGAGAAATGACCAGAACTAAAGTTGTAGATCTCAAAAAAGTTATAAAATTTTGTAGTTGACAACTTTTTCATTTAAATTCGTTTAGGATCCCAAATATTCATTTCAAAACCAGAGTAACATGAAATGGGGAGAACAAATACCTCAAATGGACACAAGCATCTTACAGGTGGAGGGGTTAGGGGACGAACATGTGAAGCAGGAGGTTTGGGGCTCAAGTGTCGGTGGCCGCGAAGCGCGTGTTTTTCGCGCAAAAAATTGTGTGACTCAAGATTGGATGGCTATCCAGTGGGGCCCCTCCCAGTAATTTTTTTTCTTATTTTTCAGCCCATTTTGGGAGTTTTTTTAGAAACCACATCGCAGCTAGTTCATGAGAACCGACACTAATGTGAACCCCCCTTCACTGTCAGTATTCCTATGTTGGATCAAATCCGGCAGTAAAAGGGAATGTCAGATCTAGGGTAGTGAGATCTACCATTGACCACGCGCTGAGCCCACCGGAATGAGGAGGGCCAGGTGAAGCTCCTGAGGTGAAGTTGTTTCAGTTTTGAAAATGTTGACACCGTTTTTTGGCACGTGTCAAGATAATCAGAGTGGGCTAATTGGCAGAAGAAAAGTTATTGTGTATGTTGATAGCCGATAAAAGACAGCTTGTGAAGAAGGCTGCCGATAGATGGTGGCGGTGTATGGAGAAGCTAGGTTGGATTGGGGTGTTGCCAATAAGGTTAAGGGTATTATTGCCGATGTCGATAAAAGAGGTTTGAAGACTGCTGCTGATGAAATAGGAAGTGTGCCGATGAAAGAAGACTTGAAGGCTGCTGCCGATGAAACAGGGAGTGTGCCGATGGAAAGGAGGTCGATGGGAATTCCATCGTAATTTAGGCGGACAAGGGAATAAGATAGGAATTAATTTCCTTTTCTATGTTTATTAGAGTCTGATTTGTATAAGAGTCATATGTTTCTTTAGATTTGGATTTAGTGTCCTAGTCGTATTTGGTTACGTTTCTGTAGATCAGGGTATAAATATAGAGTGAAGGGCAATGTAATGAGGGAATCAATCAATATAAAAAACCAGCTTTTACTCTTATTTACATCTATTTACTTTCCGGCGACTTCGTCAATTTGCATATTTTTCCTTTTTTATGAGTTCTCATCGATTCGGCGAGTTGCATTGCTTCAGTGCAATCTTCGACGATCCTCGAGTTCCGCGTGAGTACCTCTTAGCCGTGACTTCCGGGCGTATCGCTGTTGTCAGGACCAAAGTGCTCGTATCTTCATCCTTGTCGATTAACAGGTCAAATCGACTGGCACGCTTTGGATATCGATTTCGGGTGTTAGCCCTTTGTGTTTGCAGATCCACTTTTGCATCAACACATCTTTTGGCACGCCCAGTGGGACCAGATCTGATCAATATGTTCAATCCTGAGATCGATGCGAGGAACATCATCGCGGTATCAGAAGAAGATCTTAAGGAAGAACAGAAGCAGGCTATGGAAAAGGCTATAGAAGAATACAGACAGCTTTGCTTGAAGTCATTCAGCTTGAACAAGAGTGGACAAGTTATCCAGAAGCAAGATTTGCCGTTGCCTCAGCAAGTTACCTTTGATTCTAATCCGGATAAACTTCAAGAGATGGTTAATTCTGCAGTAAATCATGCTTTAATTAATCACTCCAATGTGTTGTCCAATACTGTTCATAATACTGTGGTTCAAACTTTCAAAGAAGGGCAAGCCTCACCACATTACGTTGGGCCTGCCTATCATCAACCAGAGTCAGCATCTGTTATTACTCCATCCGCTCCCCCATCCATTGTGGGTACAGAAGTTTCTTCCCCTCCAGTATCAGCAGGTTTATCTAACGTACAATCTACACCAATGCGATCAGATTCAGTATTATCAGGACGAGTTCAGCTTAATACAGATCTATTGGCATCGGCTTTATCAGGTCCTGTGCCACAGAATAACCAGACTCCTGCTAATTGGTGGGGATACGGTATGCCTCTAGAGCCACCTGCTTTTAACCCTGGGTTACCTCAAGTGTTTGACACAGCAGGAAAAGCTCCTATGCCATCGGCTGGTTCGCCGATAGCTCAAGTGCCTCAATATACTACAGCAACTACTGTGCAACCAACTCTAGGAAGTTTTCAGATGCCTTTGGGTCAAACATCTAATTCAAGTCCATCGGCAAACTTGTTACCGATGCAACAGAAGGCTCCTGCTGTAAGTCAACCTGGAGTCCAGTTCATGCCTCAAGCTGGTTGTAATTATCCAGCAATGCCAGCAAATTACCAGCCATCGGCAAATTTTGTACCGATGAACGTTAATAATAGTTGGTCAGGGCAGTTTCCAACTCAACATACAGTTCAGCCAAATCAGCAAGTTGCAGGGATTCATCAAGGTCATATGCAAGCTGGTTTTCATAATCAAGTATCGGCAGCTCAGCCGATGAATCCTTTCCAGCAGGTTAATGGACCACAAGTAATGGCAAATATGCCGATTGCTAGAGATCATGAGCCACAAAGATATGCAGAGGGATATCAGCAAGTACCTCCTATAGAAATTCAGCCATATCGTCAACAAGATGTTGATGCTTTTTGGGCCGATAAAATAGCAGAGATTATGAAGGATCAGTTTGGGATAAAACCCAAGGTCAATACTTATTCTTATCGGACTCCATATCCTCCGGCATATGATTTAATTCCTCTCCCAAATCGGTACAAGGTATCAGATTTCACTAAGTTCTCTGGGCAAGATGATACATCAACCATGGAACATGTTAATCGCTTCATTATTCAATGTGGAGAGGCAGCTAGTAGAGATGAATTAAGAGTTCGTTTGTTTTCATCATCTTTGTCTGGATCAGCATTCACATGGTTTATTTCATTACCGCCAAATTTTATTATTACTTGGGCTGATCTAGAAAAGCAATTTCATAAATATTTCTTTGCTGGAGTTCATGAAAAGAAGCTTACCGATTTGTTAAAATTGAGACAGCGTAATGATGAATCGGTGGAAGGCTTTGTGCAAAGGCTACGAGATGTGAAAAATAAGTGTTATAGCCTAGTACTGGATGATCGGTAACTTGCCGATTTGGCTTTCCAAGGATTGTTGCCACACCTTAAGGACAGATATGCTTCTCAAGAGTTCGAAAGCCTAAGTCATCTCGTGCAAAGGATTTCTGATCAAGATACTAGAGTTTTTGAACCCAAAAGGAATTGGAACAAGAAGGTTTCATTTGTCGGAGAGGTAGAAGATTCTGATTCAGATGAAGAGCCAGTTATCGGTTTGGCTGAGTGGGTTAAAAATAAAAAGCCGATATCTTGTCCCTTTGGTCAAAAAGAGCCAGAGAAGTTTACTTTTGACATCACCAAAGCCGATAAGATATTTGATCTTCTGCTTCAAGAGGGCCAGATTAAGCTGTCACCTAATCATGTGATCCCATCGGCAGAAGAGTTGAAGAAAATACTGTATTGCAAATGGCACAATGCAACTTCACATAGTACAAATGAGTGCAAAGTGTTTAGGCAATAGTTACAATTAGCTATTGAATCTGGGAGAACTAAATTTGGTAATTCCAAGATCCAGAAGCCGATGAAAATTGATCAACATCCTTTTCCCGCAAATATGTTGGATGCTGAAGGAAAGACTAAGGTGTTGACATCAGAAGCTGCTGAGAAAAACGCATCAGTGGATCCCCAATATCGGATAACTACCGATGATGCAAAAAGCAAGGGGCTACTAGGAGAAAGTAGCAATTCTAGAAAGCCTCCTCGATCTGGCATTGTGATTACCCATCAAAGGCAACAGGAGGGCTGGTGTCAGCGAAGGGACCGATATCGACAACAGCAAGAAGAGAGACGCCGAGAGGAGTGGAATCGGCATAAGGATCATTGGAGGTGTCCGTTTTTTATTCATTGTTGGGAAGAAGGTATTAAATTACCTACCGTTGAAAATTGCCCAGAGTGCAATGGTTATTATGAAGTTAATCGTTCAGAAAGGAGGTTTCAACCTGGCAATCAAGGTTTGTCCATCAATGAGCCGATCAGGGGTAAAGCATCAGTACATGATCGGCTGGGGGGCAGGCTTAGTGTACATGAGAGGCTTGGTAAACGCGCTGCATATTTTCCGAGGAACCAAGAGGAGCTTGAAGAGATGGCAAACACAAGAGTTCCTGATGAAGAAATATTTTACAGGGATCCTAATATACGTCGTGTAGAGTCAACTAGGAGCTATTATCAGCCAGTTTGGAAAACTAAACTTCCTCAATGGTGTCCAGAAGGTTTGACAAAGACACAGAAAAGGAGGATGCAGCGAGAGCGTCAAGAGGACTTATACCGAGAAGAGAATTCTTCCAATGAGAGATCTGGTAATCAGCAGTTGCAAATAAAGCACAAAAATAAAGGCCCATCGGCATATGTCAATATGGTGTTTATGTTGCCGATGGAATTTTTGGCACTCCCTGATAATGAGGAAGAAGTTGTTTTCTCTGACCAAATAGCTCAATTAACGCTAGATCCAATGATGCCTGTTTTTGAGAAACCTGCCGATGATGAGAGACAGCATCTCAAGGCTTTGTTTGTGAAAGGCAGAGTTGATGAGCAGCCTGTATCTAAGATACTTATTGATGGAGGAGCTGCGATTAATATTATGCCTTATGTGATGTATCAGAAACTTGGTAAGGGAGATCAAGACTTAACCAAAACCGATATGATGCTAAAGGATTTTGAAGGCAATGTGTCACCGGCTAAAGGGGCTGTGTGCGTTGAGTTGATCATCGGCAACAAAACCTTACCGACGACTTTCTTTGTTATTAATGGCAAGAGTGCATATAATCTGCTTCTAGGAAGGGATTGGATTCATGCTAATTGTTGTGTTCCTTCTACAATGCATCAGTGCCTCGTACAATGGATTGGGGATAAAATTGAAGTTGTTCCTGGTGATTCTTCTTACATCATCGCATCAGCAGAATCAGATACTTATGAACGAACCAAGTGCATATCAGGAGAAGCTTGGGAAAAAGAGTTCCTCAAGGTTGCCGTTTATGAAATTCCACCGATCCAAGTAGTCGGTTCTGAAGAAGAATTTTAATGGATAGGTTTGCCGATGATGAAAAATTAGGTTAAGGGTTTACATCGGCTGATGATTTAGTAGAAGTAGATATTGGTGAGGGTGATAGGCCAAGGCCTACTTTTATTAGTGCTAAGTTAGATTCCAAGTGTAAACAGCAATTAGTCAATTTGTTAAAAGAGTATAAAGATTGTTTTGCTTGGGATTATACTGAAATGCCTGGATTAGACCGATCGATAGTTGAACATCGGTTGCCTATTAAGTCAGGATTTCGGCCACATCAGCAGCAGCGCGCCGATGCAATCCTAATATACTTCCTGATATTAAGGCCGAAATAACTAAATTAATTGAGGCAAAGTTTATTCGGCAGTGTCGATATGCGGAGTGGATTTCTAATGTGGTTCCTGTTTATAAGAAAAATAGGAAACTTTGTGTTTGTATTGATTTCAGGAATCTCAATAAAGCCACACCGATGGATGGTTATCCAATGCAGATTGCTGATTTGTTGATTGATGCTGCAGCAGGACATCAAATTATCAGCTTCATGGATGGTAATGCGGGTTATAATCAAATATTCATGGCTGAAGAAGATATTCCCAAGACTGCTTTTAGGTGTCCAGGTCATGTGGGATTATTTGAATGGATAGTTATGACGTTTGGTTTGAAAAATGTCGGTGCTACTTATCAAAGAGCTATGAACTTTATTTTTCATAAATACATCGGCACATTAGTAGAGATCTACATCGATGATATAGTGATTAAGTCTGGAGATATCACAAAGCATCTAACCGATCTACGAAAGATACTGGAGTGCACAAGGAAGCATGGACTAAAGATGAATCCTAATAAATGTGCATTTGGTATATTGGTAGGACAATTCTTGGGTTTTATGGTGCATCAGCGGGGCATTGAAATTAGTAGGAAGTCTATTGAGGCAATCAACAAGGTGGTTGCTCTTGCCAATAAAACTGAATTACAATCTTTGATCGGTAAGATTAATTTCATCAGGAGATTCATATCTAATATGTCGGGTAAGATAAAGGCTTTCAGTCCATTACTGAAATTGAAAGCCGATCAGAAATTTAGATGGGGAGATGAGCAGCAATTAGCCCTAGATGAAATTAAGAGCTACTTAACAAATCCTCCAGTGCTAGTTCCACCTCAACACGGGAAACCTTTCAGATTGTATTTGTCAACCGATGATACTGTTATCGGTTCAGCTCTTATTCAAGAATTTGAGGGGAAAGAACGTGTTATTTATTATTTGAGCAGACAGTTAGTGGATGCTGAAACCAGGTATTCAGCTATCGAGAGATTATGTCTGTGTCTATACTTTTCTTGTATTAAGTTGAGGCATTATTTACTATCGGCTGAGTGTACTGTCATATGCAAAGACGACGTGGTCAAATATATGCTGTCGATGCCGATATTAAGTGGTAGAATTGGCAAGTGGATTTTAGCGTTATCAGAATTTGACCTATGTTATGAATCGGCTAAGGCAGTTAAGGGGCAGGTTATGGCTGATTTTGTCACTCAACATTGCAACACAGTGGACTCTCTGGAGATTGCTCCTTGGACACTTTTCTTCGATGGGTCTACATGTGGTGAAGGAGCAGGCATCGGCATTGTGTTAATTTCCCCTCAGGGGAAGAAGTATGAATTTTCATTGCCGATTGTTGCTACATCAACAAACAATCAGGCTGAATACCAAGCTTTGATAAAAGGGTTAGAATTGCTTAAGGAGATACGTGCCGATGCTGTTGAAATTTTTGGTGATTCTATGCTAGTTATAAATCAGTTGGCTGGAATTTATGAATGCCGAAGTGAAGTTTTAATTTCATATTATGAGAAATGTCTGCAATTGTTGAAAGGGTTTAGGAATTTTCATCTGGAACATGTTCCTCGATTGCATAATGAAGAGGCTAATCGATTAGCTCAGCATGCTTCAGGGTATCAGCCTATTCAAGAAGTATTAACATCGGCAGTTGATACCGATGACTGGAGAAAGGAAATTGTTGATTATTTAAAGGATCCATCTAAAAAGGTTGAAAGACGTATAAGATTCCAAGCTACCAAGTATGTGCTCCTTGATGAATTATATTACCGTACCATAGATGGAGTTTTACTCAGATGTGTTAGCATTGATGAATCAAAAAGCTTGATGGGTGAGATTCATGAAGGAGTATGTGGGGCTCATCAGTCGGCTTTCAAGATGAAATGGATGATCAGAAGAAATGGATATTATTGGCCGACTATTCTCGAAGATTGTTTTAAATATTTTAAAGGATGTCAGGAATGTCAAAAATTTGGTAATATTCAAAGAGCACCCGCATCGGCTATGAACCCCATAATTAAGCCTTGGCCGTTCCGGGGTTGGGCTATTGATCTCATCGGTCAGATTTATCCACCATCGAGTAAGGGGCATAAATTTATTTTGGTTGCTACCGATTATTTCACAAAATGGGTTGAAGCAATTCCTTTGAAAAAGGTGACATCGGCTAATATGATTGATTTTGTGAAAGAGCATATTGTTTACCGATTTAGTATTCCTCAAACTATCACTACCGATCAAGGTACCATGTTTACATCGGAGGAATTTGATGAGTTTGCTGTGAGTATGGGGATTAAAGTTTTAAATTCTTCTCCATATTATGCCCAAGCTAATGGTCAGGCTGAGGCTTCTAATAAAGGAATTATCAAGCTCATTAAGCGCAAAATTAAAGAATATCCTAAGAGGTGGCATACGGTATTAAATGAAGCCTTGTGGTCATATCGGATGTCGTGTCATGGTGCAACCAAGGTAACACCTTATCAGTTGGTATATGGACACGACACAGTATTGCCTTGGGAGATTAAAACTGGCTCTAGGCGAATACATTCTCAAGATCAATTGACAGCCGATGACTATGATACCCTTATGAAAGATGAGTTGGAAGATGTGGCAGGTCATCGGTTAAAGGCTTTAGCTAGCATCGAAGAGAATAAGAAAAGGGTAGCCAGATGGTATGACAAGAAGGTGAAGATAAAGGAGTTTGTCGATGGGGATTTGGTTTGGAAGTTGATTTTACCGATTGGGACTAAAAGTTCAAAGTTTGTCAAATGGTCGCCTAATTGGGAGGGTCCATATCGGATAAATCAATCTGTTCCTGGTAATGCATATATTCTCGAAACCCTCAAAGGGGTTGTATTTCCCAGAGCATTAAATGGAAAATATTTAAAGAAATATTACCCTAGTATCTGGATAGATGCATAAAAGTATAATTATCGATAACAATCCTATCGGCTAGAGTTAAACAAAGCATCAATGTGTCATTGCCGATGCACTAGATGAGAATTACAGATTTAACAAAGATTGGATAGTCGATATTGCACGCAGGCGAATCTCATAGGCTTCCTTCAATTCTTTAGCGTCTTCATTGGCAACCCCCTCCACAAGCTTGAGTTTCTTTTTCAAGGCCAAGGCCTTGCGAGCTTGGACATCCCTTTCTTGCTGAAGGGCTTTGATGATGTCAGGAAGCTAGTCTTCTTCTTGCCTGGCGTGAGTTAGGGCTGTTTCAACTTTTTCCAGTTCAGCTAGAAGAGCTGCTCTCTTTGCCGATAGATCCAGGATCTTCTGCTTAAGATCGGCACCTGAGGTCTGCAAGTTGCTAATGCTTTTGTGCTTCTCATCGGCAGTTTGTTTTAGCTGTAGCATCTCTTCATTGAGCTGGGATTGAGCTGCTCTATCGGCGATACGGTGAGCAGCCCGTTGATATTGAAGTTGTCGGCTCTCTAGATGGACTGCTGGGAAGAGAGTTTCTTCAACATCAGCAGGAACTTGGCCACGGATTGTCTTGAAGATGGTTTTTGCAGGATCTGAATTGTTTACCAACTGAGCAGTATCTTGTTGTAACAGATTCAGAAGGGCTTCTAGCTTGGCATAAATTTCTGCCGATATCGTCCCCAGTGCTAGGGAAGAACTCGCTTCTTCTCCATCATCATCGGAGATGTCGATAGCAAAAGAAAACAAGCTATTGGGAGAATCTTGTTCCTGTGAAGAGGAAAGGAAGTCACAGATCCTACCTAAGGATAGATATGGATATTATAAATCGAATAGGTCAATCGGTTTACCTGCTTCACGGCGATTTCTTGGGCCTGGCTGGAAGGAGCAGCTTGAAGGGGGCCATGTGAGGGATCGGCAGAGCTGGCCGATGGGATGTCTTCTACGACTTCATCAACAGTTGACCCTTGGGGTATGATGGCCGATGATACATTTTGTGCAGAAGGGTCAACTTGTTCAACTACATCGGTTGGCTGACTAACAGGTGTTGGAGCAGATGCAGGGACTGGCATAGATTTCTATCGTTTTTGCTGAGCCTCGGCATCGATTAAAGCTTTACGCTTTACTTGGGTCTCAGCGACAGTTGGCTGGGGGGCATCGGCACTTGTTGATCGTGGAGCTTGAGCGCCTGGTGTGTTTGCCGATGTGCCCATTTGCTGCTGCAAAACAAGTGTAAGATTAGATGTTTAACAGATAAAATGTAAAGTTGAAAGAATACCTCTGAAGGTTGACTGGAGGTAGTGGTGCTTGGTGCTAGAAGAGTTGTCGATGATGATCCAGCAGTGGCTCTTACACCCTGATGGTTACATGATTAATATAGTTTGTATCGGCATGAGTAAAAATAAATGAGGTTATTACCTTGAAAACTTTGATTAGGCTTGATGCGGCGGCTAACGGAGTAGCCCTAGCTGTTGCTAGCTTTGATCTAGAGGTGATGGTCTTGGCACGGGTCCTCTGGAAAGTTAAAGCGGCTAAGGTGGGGGCGTTGTAGCCGATCACTGAAATTGGGGAGATAGGTTGGAGGTTGAAAGGTTTCCCACTCTTGCTTATGGATGGAACTGGGTCATCGGCCTGTCACAAGAAAGATTAGCTGCCGATATATGAAAAAGGAGAAACAAAAGAAAGTTAAAAGAAACTTACTGCATCATCAGGAATGGCGTAGTCGGGATCGATCATGTGCCGATATGTATGGACGGATGTTGCGAATAATTGTTCCTTCCATTCTTGCCACCAATGCTTATATGATTCGGTAATAAAAGACGCTGGTGACCAGACGGAAAGATCAACATTTGAGATATCGGCATCGGGGGCGAGTCTCACTACCCTGCTCCACTCAATTCCACTGGTGATTGTTTCTCTGGGCTTGATCACATCGGCAAAGCACAGCTTGATTGGCAGTTGCCCAAAAGCTAGTTGACAGGATACTGCCGATGGATTATAGAACTCATAGGTGGTATTGGAATTTTTCCCACTACCAAATGTGTTCACCGAGATTGCCTTGGGAGTGATGATGGCATCATAAGCTCATTGTCTTGGTTCAGCTCGTCATCGGCAAAGTTGAAGAGAAGGGGGAACTTGTTCTCTTCATCGATATAGGGTACCCAAGCCCTATGATCGCGAGGGAGACCATTGTAGAAGTTCTAGAAAAATCTGCCGATTTGATCTTCATTGGCCTCTGTTCCAGGGAGGACAATTATGGCTTCACCGAAGTTGAGAGGAGGGCATGTTGCCGATTCCTCATCTCCAAGAACGTAATCTTCGGTGATTTCTCGTGGGAATTCTTGGGCGAAGAAATCCCACTGCAGACGTTTATGCATATGGGCATTTAGCCACATATTGATAAACCACCATGGGCCTCCCAAATTGTCGATGGGTTCACCAAGCAAAAGCTTCTGGGATACTTGGTGGAGGAGGTGGTAGGTGGAGCTCAGAAGGTATCGACCGAACGGAAACCTTACACCGTTGGCCAAGAGTTCAGCTGCAGGAAGGAAGGCGTTGGTTGGTCCTACCGATCAACCGCAGAAGATAAATTTCTCCAACCACATATTCAAGAATATGGCGTGTTCCCTCTGGTTAACAGTGCCAGTATTTTGGTATTCCTGGATATATCCTGTCCAGCCGCCGATGTTGCATGTGTTCACTCTATATTTGGCTCTCCTACCATAAATGGAAGCCTCATCGACAGTCGAGATGTCCAAGCCAGTGAGCATGTATACATCGGCAAGAGTAGGGGCGGATGGACCATGGCCAAACATGAAGGTGTTTGTTGTATCTGACCAAAAGTAAGCGGCGGCTATCATCATGGATTCATTCTTCTGCATATCGGCAATAGATAGCCTAATGCATTGGTCTATTTTCCGCTCTGCCCAGTACACCTGCATCGACCTGTTAACCCTCAAATACCAATCTTTCCACCCTTTGGTGGGTTTGGGCCAGGATCAGAATGTGTCCTTCCATAGATTCAAAGAAAAATTTTGAGCTTTGAAGGGAATTCTGTTAGCTTCTGCGTTGATCAAATCAGTTGGATCTGGGTCACCCATTGGACCTAGGCATTGGAGGTGTGGTTGGTCGGTTGGAATAACCAATTTGTTGCGTAGTTCCTAAGTTCGGAGGATCAAAGGAATGAGGAAAAAGGGAAAAATTACTAACTATATGAACTCGCAAAGATCAAAAGAATCAAGGTAAAAGTAACGGAAGTAGAACGAACCGCGGGGACGTTGAAGTTGATCGCCATTGCTCTGAGGAAGATGAAGGCGCCGGCTGGGAACTTAAAGGTGATGCTGGAAGGAGCTCTTGTTGGTTGAGGTTGCGCGGTTGTTCGTTGAGGTCGCCGCCGGAGAGAGAGAATGCCAAAGGTTGGAGTCTGAGGGTAGAAGATAAGCGTTCCGGAGAAATCTATTTATAGGTTGCTTGGAGTAGGGGTATTCTGGACTTATCTCTATGCCGCGCGCGTGTAGGTCGAGGTGGTTCAGATGGATATGGTAACTGTTCGCACGACAATCAAGGGATTGTACAGGGGATTTGATGGCAAGTGATCATGACTTGGAAAAGATCTCAGTACAAAATCTTTTGATTCTAAGATGGTGGCGTTAATTATATTAAGATCTTGCCGATGGATTGTTATTTTGATATCTTAACCATAATTAGGGCAAGAGTAGTTGGGGATTGTGCGATATTTGCTGATATGTGTGAATCAGAACTAGATTTGATTAGATTCAGTAACGGATTATGTCATGCTTGGAGAATGGGTTGAGAAAAATAGGTAAAGGCAAACATTATCTGGAGTAAATTTTGGAGCATCAATGTTTTATACTCCGAAATTGGGGGGCATGTGTTGACACCGTTTTTTGGCACGTGTCAAGATAATCAGAGTGGGCTAATCGGCAGAAGAAAAGTTATTGTGTATGTTGATAGCCGATAAAAGACAGCTTGTGAAGAAGGTTGCCGATGGATGGTGGCGGTGTATGGAGAAGCTAGGTTGGATTGGGGTGTTGCCGATAAGGTTAAGGGTATTATTGCCGATATCGATAAAGGAGGTTTGAAGACTGCTGCTGATGAAATAGGAAGTGTGCCGATGAAAGAAGACTTGAAGGCTGCTACCGATGAAATAGGGAGTGTGCCAATGGAAAGGAGGTCGATGGGAATTCCATCGTAATTTAGGTGGACAAGGGAATAAGATAGGAATTAATTTCCTTTTCTATGTTTATTGGAGTCTGATTTGTATAAGAGTCATATGTTTCTTTAGATTTGGATTTAGTGTCCTAGTCGTATTTGGTTACGTTTCTGTAGATCAGGGTATAAATATAGAGTGAAGGACAATGTAATGAGGGAATCAATCAATATCAAAAATCAGCTTTTACTCTTATTTACATCTATTTACTTTCCGGCGACTTCGTCAATTTGCATATTTTTCCTTTTTTACGAGTTCTCATCGATTCGGCGAGTTGCATTGTTTCAGTGCAATCTTCGACGATCCTCGAGTTCCGCGTGAGTACCTCTTGGCCGTGACTTCCGGGTGTATCGCTGTTGTCAGGACCAAAGTACTCGTATCTTCATCCTTGTCGATTAACAGGTCAAATCGACTAGCACGCTTTGGATATCGATTTCGGGTGTTAGCCCTTTGTGTTTGCAGATCCACTTTTGCATCAACAGAAAAAGTTGACGAAGCTATTGGTAGGGCTGGAGGAGAAGCTCTGCCAAATGGCACCTTGTTTTATTGTTCAATTTGGATCGCATTTGGCTTCCGCATACTCTTTTTAAGATAATGTTGTTGGTGTTTTAATTTTAAACTTTTATTTAACTATGTGCTAAAGCATAGTAGGGTAACGCTCCATACATTGTCACTACAGCATGCGGCCTCTTTGCCGAGTGCCAAAGGCATGTTTGCACTTGGCAAAGCCTTTGCCGAGTGCAACACTTGACAAAGAGGCTCCGTCAAAGAGTCTCATGGTAAAGGTTGCTTTGCCGAGTGTCGTGCTGGCACTCAGCAAATATTTGACGCCGTCCATCCCACAAGGGTCACGCCGTCTTTTTTTAAATTTTCTTTGCTAAGTGTAACACTCGGCAAAGACTTTTGTTTTTTTAAATCCTCTTTGCCGAGTGCCACACCACAGACACTCAGCAAAGAAATTTGTTTTTTTTAACAACCTCTTTGCTGAGTGCCTCACCCCGGCACTCGGCAAAGCTTGTTCGTTTAATTTTTTTTAAAATTCCCTTTGCCGAGTGCATTGACCATTGCACTCGGCAAAGTTCCCAGCTTTGCCAAGTGTAATGGTCAATGCACTCGGCAAAGCCACCTCTAAATTTTTTTGTTTTTTGCTTTTCCATGTCAACAACAATGCATATATATATATCAGAAACCATAATTTAACAGCAATATATCACAAACCACATATTTATATCACAAATGACCAAATTTATCATGACAAGTACATAATCCACAATATCTTACAAACGACAAGTCCAAAGTCCACAAGTTCAAAGTTCACAAGTTCATTACATAAAAAATGACTCCACAAGCTGCTCACGACGACTGTGAGGGTTGGAATGGCCCAACGTGCGACCCTGGCGACCCTCCGTACTGGTTCCACGCCGCCCCCGATTGATGCTGCACAAAAGAGACGAGATTGCACGTGAGTGATAAGATATATATGTAAGCAGTTTAAAGGAAAGTTGAAAAATTATATGTCGAATCCAACATGGCCAAGAACGCCTTAGCGCTTGGCTCTAGCTCCTCCTCCTCCTCATCCTGCTCGTCCTCCATAGGTCTTTCAGTGGACGTCGCATCCTGATAGTCACCTAATCATCCTGCTACCCCGCCGTCACCATCAAATGCCTCCAAGTGTGGTCTCACGACCTCCTCTTTAGGACGATAGGCTTCACCATGGTACACCCACCGGGTATAGTTTGGCATATATCCATACTTGCAAAGATGCTGCCCCATGACTTCCCTTATTTTTCTTTTCTTGGTTTCACATTCGCTGCAGGGACAGAACGTGTCACTCGCTCCCTTAGCTGCCTTGCCAAATGCTTGATCCAAGAATTTCTTGGTCTTAGCCATCCATTCAGGGGTGATTTGAGCCTAACTTGGGCGTCTCGTGTAGATCCACTCACAGTTATCCATCCTCTAGCATATACACATAACGGAGTAATATAACCATAAGTTACATCTGTACGGCGTGCCTACTGTCTAATAGGTGAGGATAGGTCCTAATCCCACCCGCGAATGCGTAGATGAGGTTAGTGTCGATGCTCTACTCCAATTTGAGATAGAATTTTGGCAGCACCTCCTTGCTGTTCTCTCGATACATGTCCTGGAAGGGAGAGTGTGTATCCGGAGAACAATAGGGAGGTGGTGCCAAAACTCTATCTCGGATCCAAGCAGAACATGGAAACAAACCCATCTACTCATCCACAGGCTGTCCAAAAAACGTGGACAATCCGAAACAAATACGGTCATAGATATGCAAAGATCCGCATACCTCCAACCGTATCTATTTCGGATGGGAGACACCTAACTAGGCTACACCGATCTACGTATGATAACGGTAAGGAAGAGAGCTTAATTATACCTAGGGTGGCGGTGGAGACAGGCTAGCGACTGTTGACACTTCTTAGCATCACTCGCGTTAGGTTGTCATCCCCAACATGACACCAAGAGTGTGGTTGTATTGTTCTCATGCCACTTAACTATATAAAGATATTAAAGTATATATCCGTAAGTGCATAGATAAATACACCCGTTGCAGCATTTCACCCAAGTTTATCCTAGGTATCGTTATTTATATTTAACCAAAGGAGAACAAACAGAGGGGAACATATTAATTAAAGGCTACTCTACACATGTGATATGAATATTCAAAATCACTATCCTTTACTCTCAAACAGGAATCAATCAAATAAAAAAGATAAAATATATGATAATCAGACCATTCAGATGATATTTCTTAGAGCAGTACTACTATGGCAAGTCATTGATCAGAATATAAAGTAAGAGAATAACTCCTAAGTAATCCGTTAACTATTAGTCATAATCTATATTGATTAGTGCAATTATATCAGGCAATCATTAGCTAGGTTATCTCATATCCATAAATAAGGAACATCTCCATTACGAAGCTGAGAAACAGAGTACTACGTTCTACTAAGTTCTACACTCGGGGAGTGGACTACAAAGGACTCAACAGGAATGTCACACCCACGATCTACCACATGGCCCGGAGTATAGAGTGTATTTGCAGGTAAACAGTGTATAAGTAGCACACTTACACAATGTTGACCACCCACCCATGACTCAATAAGGTGAGTGCTTTGCAAACATGTATATAAACATAATGATAAACTATTTATGCCAAATATATAATCAAAGCAGACTAATCTCATAATAATCAAGGATATAATATAGATTAAGAACAAGATCGTATCTAATGTATCAAGAATAATGATCAAGAACAATGAACTAGAACTAGACAATGATGAACTAGAACAATTACGAACTAGAACATAAACAATTAGAACATGAAGAACTAGAACATGAACTAGATCAAGAACTAGAAGAACTGATGAACTAGATGAACATCTAAAGAACAATGTTGATACAAGAGAGAAGAACTGATACGAACTAGGGTTGAGGCCGGTCGGCCCCACCTGGCAGCGCCTCATGGTGGCCCTCCTCGTGGAGTCCTCTGGTGTCCTCTAGAAGCCTCTTGCGTATTCGTGACGTGGAGATTAGGCCGATTGACGTGGGTTCCTTCTTGCGGAAGATATCAATTCCTGAATTATTCTGATAACCCCCTGCAAAATATAGATTCACCAAAACTCATGAAATTTCGTTAGTTGACACCCTAAACCTATGTTGGTGATCATTTATTAGCCCTTTATATATATTTATTTTAACCCTTTATTATGGTAGATAACCATCGTCAATAGCGACGCTGTGGCAAGTCGGTGCAGTGGCGAGTCAGCACTGTGCAGGCCGGACTGCAGCGCCGACGAAGACGATCAGGGTCACCTAGGTGCTCTCGGTCCCCTCCAACAGGTCCTGCTCTGCAAAAGAAGAAATACATCACTATACGTTGAAAAATTCGGCAGTACCTCCGCTGTATGGGGAGGTTTCCAAAACTTGCAAGAAAAAATGTCAGCACGAAGGCCGACAACCACATTTCCGACACGATGGCCCACACATCCACAAACCTGGCACGAAGGCCGTCAACGACTTAAACGGCACGATGGCCGACAACCCTGGGGCTTTACCTTCTTCTCCGGCGAGGGGCGGGGACGACGGCATGGACGAATGGCAATGGGTGGGGATGACGACGTGGACGAACATCGTCGATGAATGGCATGGACGGTCGTCGTCGATGAATGGCATGGACGATCCTTGGACCGAAGTCCGTCTCCTCCTCCCTTCTCCTTCCTCTTCTCCTCCTCCCTTCTCCTTCTTCTTCTTCTTCCTTCTTCTCCTTCTCCTTCTTTTTCCTCTTCCTCCCCTTCTTCTTCTTCCTCCTTCCTCCCTCCTCTTCCTCCTACCACCTCTTCTCCCTATTGGTCGGCCGGGGGCAGCGCGACCTGCCGGCGAGCCTTGGGCGGTGCGGGCCGGCGCTGAGGAGGGGGAAGGCCATGGGGTGGGCGGCGCGGCCGGGCCGGCCTTGGGTGGTGCGGACTGGGGAGGAGGCGCGGGCGGGCCGGTGAGGCGCAGCCGGAGCTGTCGGCCGGGGTGGGCGCGGTGGTGGCGGGCGGGGCGGCTCCGGTCCGCCCGGCGGGCCGCGGCGGCGGGGCGGCGCTCTGAGGCGTGGGGAGCCGGGGACGTGGCGGCGGGGCGGTGTGGGGAGGCGCAGGGAGGCGGGACGGCGGGGGGTGGCGGTGCTTTGGCGGGGGGGTGCAGTGGCGGCGCTCCGGCGGTGGGGGGTGGCGGCGGCGAGGGGGTGAGCAGGGGGCGCGGTGTCGGGGGCAGGGGATAGGGTTTGGGGAGTGGCCGAGTGGGCCTGGGCCTTTTGTCCACTTTTTCATTTTTTTCAAATTCCTTTGCCGAGTGCCGCAGGCCCGGCACTCGGCAATTTTTTTTTGCCCCAATTTTTTTGTGAAGCCCTCCTACATTATTTCAAACTACATGTTCGAATTTGGGACTTTTTTATGACTTTTTGCTATATTTCTTGAATTTATTTTGTTTACTTGTATTTTTTTTCAAAAAAGTAAATTTATGGAGATATCTGGGTTTTAGGCATCCGACATCGCAACTTGCTCAAAACCTTCTCAATTTTTTATCATAGCCTCTACATGCGATAACATGACACCTCAACAAGTTTCATGATTTTCGGACTTCATTTCCATTTTATATAATTTAAAAACACTCCGACCACAAGCGGGTGGCCATGTTTCGTGAACAAGGCGTTCAAAATTTTGAGTAAGTTCCTGGATACGGCCTCAAAATACACTCTACAACATGAATATCATTTTTTGAATGGCTAGATTTCATTATTTTATGCACCTGCAGTTCAAATTTACTTTTTCAAAAAATGCAAGTAAACAAAATAAATTCAAAAAATATAGCAAAACGTCATAAAAAAGTCCCAAATTGAAACATGTGCTTGTATACAATATATAAGGACTACAGAAAAAATTTGAAATCAAAATTTAAAAAAAATCTTTGCCGAATGCCTTTCCTGATACTTGGCAAAGAAGCTTGCTTTGTCGAGTGCTAAGTCCCAGCACTCGGCAAAGCTTGACAACGTGGGTGGCCTCGGCCATCATCTAACACCGTTTTTGCCGAGGGCCAGCTTTGCCGAGTGTTGCACTTAGCAAAGAAGACCTTTGCCGAGTGTCACTCTTTATCGAATGCCAGGCACTCTGTAGTACTTAGTAAAGGCCTATTTTACCGAGTGTCGCTTTTTGCCGAGTGCAACACTCGACAAACTAGGGCTTTGCCGAGTGCCCGTGTTTTAGCACTCGGCAAAGCCTCCTGCACTCCGCAAAATAGGCATCTCCGGTAGTGTGTGGTGTAGGTTCTGTGTGTTACGTACACCCGGCCCGCCCATTAAAAAAACCATGAACGGGTTAAGAACCATTGACAGGGACACTCAGAAGGAATATATCACTACTACGCTGTCGGTGTATAAAAAATAGCCTGGTCAGTGAGGTCATCCTGTATATATCTAATGACAACATAGCCAATTAAGAACAACTATTTACATACATATATATGTGCATGCATCATGCTAGGGCTAGATATCGAGCCAACCGTAGTTTTTTTCGAGCTTTTTTAGAAATTAGTATAATCTTATTCATCATTATTTTCTGCATTGTTTAAGACCCAACTTCATGACGAGCCTAACGAGCCGAGCCTAACGAGCCGAGCCAAAGTTGAAAGTCGTTCCAAATCAAGTCATTTTTATTTTAAAAGAAAAATGAGTCTAATCGAAGCACTTTTGTACCGAGCCACCGAGCCAGCTTAACGAGCTTTTTGTCCAGCCCATTCATGCATGGTTTTCTCTGCTGCAACATCTTACTTACGTGGCAAGCTGTAGAACGCTAGATTAATAGTTTAGTGTACATATATATACTACGGAGTATTACATATATACTAATAGCCACTCATGGTCACCTCCATTATTGTTGATAAACTAAAGCAAGAGCTGACAGTATGCATCGGGCTGAAGTAACTGTTGCAAGTATTGGGTCCAGATACATAAACCCCTTCTTGAGATCGATTGATGGTGGGGCGTAACTGGCTTGGTGACGTGTCGCGGGCTATGGGGTGCCAGGTGTGCTTTTTCCGGATAAGAACACGCTATTATGATACTGTACGTGTCCAAATATATTGGTGTCAGTAAGGAATAATATTCGAATGTTGTCAGATGTTTGACAACCCAAGCACAACAAAGTTCTTATCTCATGTTTAACTGAGGAATACACGGTGATTACAAGGTGTACGTATGCTACTATTTAGAGTATTCATTCATATGTTACTCGATTTGAGAAAACTGAGCCAGCCTCGCTTAGGGCGGGCCTGTTTGGATCCTTCAAGGATTTTATAAAGGCATGTTCGGCCATTGGCTGCAGCTGCAATAGCTGCTGGAGCTAGCTTATAACCTTTTCATAAATTGGGTGGCTTCTTCTAAACTGGGTTGTTGGAATTTGGATTACCTAAACTTTTAGTATAAAAAAACTACGAGAATCAAGAAAATCTTACTTTCTGGGACCATACACATGCAAGCAGCAAAGGTTGGAGTGCTCCTCGAGACCAACTCCAATCCTCTTATTATTATTTAATTTCTTCTTGTACAAGTTTATCTTGCTAGTTCCTCTTTAGGATGTACCTCGATCCACATGATGTCGAAATGGATTTGAGTGGAATTTAGTTCAAGTTCCACTCCAATCTATCCCAACACATGTGGATTGAAGCGAATACGACCACATCCAAACAAGGCCTTAGATGGTTTCTTTTTCTTTTGACAATGATGCATAATTGAATTTTAGAAACGTCCCTATTCTTAAGTAGAGGTGTGACTCTGTCTAAAACTGCCTCTAAATAGTTTCCGAAACAACCCATCATCTCTACAAAACTATTTTAGAGGCGGCTAATATTTTTAGTTTTCTGTAAAAGTATTCTTATTCTTATCTTTAGACGTGGCTGGATCTAGAGCCATCTCTAGAAATCGACTTGTAGAGACGGCTAGATTCAGAGTCATCTTTTAAAATAGGTGCAGCACACTAAAATTCATAATTTTTTTCTAGTCAGATGAATACAAATTTTATATCAAAGCTATATATTTTGAAGATATATACAACTTCGTAGTTGACTACTTTTTTGTTTGAAATCATTTAGATTTTCAAATTCTATTTGAAGTTCTCATATTTTGGCATTCAAATTTTTTGAATTTTTCAAATGACCTCGGATGGAGAAATGACTAAAACCAAAGCTATAGCTCTCGAAAAGATCTAAAGCATTGCAGTTGATATCTTTTTTATTTAAAATAATATATGGTCTCAAAGTTCGGTTTGAAATTTAAAATTTTCAAACGACCTCATATGGATAAATGAAAAAAACAAATTTGTAGATCTCAAGGAGCTATAAAACTTTGTGGTTGACAAAAATTTCATTTCAAATCATTTATTCAAGGAAATTCTGTTCAAATTTCTAAAATTTTGAAACTCCAAATTTTCAAAGGATGTCAGATGGACAAATGACCAAAACCAAAGTTGTAGAACTCGATGATATCTACATCTTTTTAGTTGAAACCTTTTTTATTTAAATTTGTTTAGGGTCCCAATATTCATTTTCAAATCTAATAAAATAAATATAAAAGGAATGTATCTATCCCTTAGTCGCAAGTGACTTTATGGTGAATTGGTTAGAAGAGGTACGCGCGAGAGGCCTGAGGTCACGTGTTTCAATCCCTGTCTGGCAGCCTGTGTATTTTATGCAAAAAAAAAATCATGCGACTTGGAACTCGTGACGATCAGAACTGCCTTGTGGGTGAAAGGATCTAGGATGGCTAGAGGGGTGTGAATAGCCTATTAAAAAAATCCTTCAAAGAAACAAAACTAAGCATGAGTGATTTGTATAAAAGGCAGCCCTGATAGCAATTACATGCCTAGCTCAGCACTTCAAAGAAAGCACCCTAAAAAATTCTAGTAACAAGGATTATCACTACTACTAGAGCACACAAGCTACACCAGGCAAGCTACTCAACTAACCAAGCTACACAAGTAAAACGACTATACGAACAACACTATTCAATTAGTAGAGCTACTCTAGCAACTACACAAGCACAAGAAAGCACAAGAAAAAATAATGTAAATGCAAGTGTAGAGAGTGAAAACCACTTGGGCAAGTGACATGAGATTTATCCCTGAGGTTTGGATGCTTGCTAGCAACCTATGTCCTTTTGAAGTGAGTCCTTGGATTCATGGTCCTCTGCAAGCAAAGTAATCCCTCCGGCTTGGCCCTCAACCACTGTTCATCTAAATGGTCATTTAGCCCATTTACACACTATTTAAACACTACATAGTGATGCATTGTTTCCGTTTAATCAGTTGTTTTGACCATTTAAACAGTCGTTTTGTCCATTTAAACATCTATTTTGCCCGAACAATAGGCTAAATGGCAGGTGACTGACTATTTACCATTTAGCTTTTAGGATAAAACAGCCCTCAACATGCTCGCCTATGACTCGGTGCATCAACAAGGCACTGCAACTAGCCTCTTGATTCCATTTGAGTTGCCCTTCACGATCTCCCGTGAGGTGAGCAGAAGGCCCCTCACAATCACTTTGCTTGGAGCCACCAAACAATCACCAAATGGTGCTCAACAATCCCAACCAGCTCCAAGAGGTCAGGTGGGCAGCAATCACCAAGAGTAACAAGCAAACCACAGCCGCCACACTTCTCTAGTGCAACAAGATGCAATCCAGCTAAGCAATGCACTAGATCACTCCAAAATCTCACTCAAATGCAAATTCTATCAGAGCAAACTATCATGACCCGGTCTGCACTTTGAATAAGATGTGCCTCATGAGCATCATCTTTACTTACAAAATTCCTATTTTTAGAAACTTGCATATCAATGTTTGCACTTTTTGGTGGGCTTTGTCGACATTTACCAGATAGTCCAACATCACTTGTCAGACAATCTGTTAAGATCTTGATAGATCTGACAGGTTTATACATTTTAATTTACATAGTACATCACTCTGTTAGGCAGTCTAATAATAATCATCAGACAGTCCGATAAATCATATCCATGCACCAAATGGTGAGTGTCAAACTCTAAAGCTACTTGATCCCACATGTCAGCCCTTTTCATAACAACATCAGCCCTCTCTCCCTTGCCCTCTCCATTCTCTTTCACTATACAGAACTAGGAAAGGGAGAGAAGATAAGAAGAGAGGAGATGAAGAAGGAAGAGGAAGGAGGAGGAGACAACCCCCATGCAGGAGGATGTCACTGACGACTTGCTACACCACACCCACTACATCAACCTTGCCGGGGTTGGAGGAGAAGGCCACCCCAAGCATCTTCTTCATCCTCAAGCCATGGTGGTGACCTCAAGTTGATATCCTTGCACAAACATCCACAGCCCAAACTATTATGACTGGAGGTTCCCCTCAACATGGTGAGACTCCCCCCATCTTCTTCTTCCCCATCTCCCTTGGCCATTCCCTTAATCTCCATTTCCATCCATGGCCACCAACACCATTATGAGATTGAGCCCCCATCCCATGCATGACACGACAAACACTTGGGTTGAACTCCCCATGTTCAATTACTAGGAAGCCACATCGATGAACCTCATTCAAATCGTTGTCCGGAGGCGCCCGAAATCACTCTTGATGTCCTCCCTGATGTCCTCGGAGAGTCCTAGTAATTAATCCGAGAGGTCAGGTCAGGTAGTCCGATAAAATGCACCAGGCCACATTGTTTCTGTGTGTTTTATCAGGCAATCCAATAGAAACCCCATATGCATGCATGATCCTGTAAAATTTATCTTAACTCCAATATTTATGAAATAAGTTTTATTGGTTTCCTTATGAAATTCTCTATAATCTAACATATATTTTGACTCCAAAACTATATTTAAAATTTCACCTAAAATTGTGAATGCATTCTTGCTTACTAAATGCACAGATACTTCTCTAAACTTCAAAAATCATGAGACTAATTCTATTAGCTTTCTTTTAGCATGTGACATCTAGGAAACCTGTTTATTGCATCATGTCATTGCATATATGCACATGGCATCTCTTTTAGACCTCACCTACTAATCCAACACTAGAAACCTATTACTTTTGCACAATGAGCACATGCACTTTGGAACACCCTTGCACAAGTTGTTTGCACGCAAAAACCCTATATACGCTTTTCACCCATGAAATCCCTTAGAACACCCACACTGTGACTTTTTGGACAACCCGATCCCCATTATTGAACGGTTCAACAAATCACTCTAGACCCCAAAACCTTATGCAAAAACTTTCACAGATTTTTGGACAGTCTGTTGAACCTCGTTGGATAGTCCAATTAATTTCCAATCTCAAACCCGAGGGCACTAGAAACCTACATGACTTACCTGACAGTCCGATCTCACTCATCGAATAGCGATATGCTCAACTTTTTGGGAGGCCCGAACTTTCGGATCGTTCCCACACTTTAATTACATGTTTAACTACACTATAACACATATGTTGTATACACCTACTATGTCTTTATACTCAGTCGTCCCTATGTTTAAGCATGCCATATCAATCCGTCATGCTTAGTTTCTTGCGCCTTGCTCTCACCTAAGAGTTGAGCCACACACACGAAGCCTCTCTCATCTTGTTCTCTATCTTCTACCTTCCATCTTTTACATAATGTCCTGCACACATAACATCTCATACAACATATGCATGTGTGTACATGAAACCTGAGAGATGTCGAGAAATGGCCCAAGCTGTTGGAGCATTTCTCATACACCAGGCAGGCACCTAAGCATCTTGTCTCTTTTTATAACTACATAATTAATTATATGTGTTCTATAGATGCATCTCTATGTGTACAATATGACTAGATCCTATGAGCACCTAGTTGAGCCTCCAACCTTTTTATTCAGACCACTACCTTGAAGTATTGTTTTACTTTTTATAACCTAGCATGTGCTTTAGCTTGCTTAGACATGGTAGAAGATTGATTGGTGATGTGGCTTTCTCACCATTCGCATGATATAGGAATTGCTTGTCCACTAATCAGCATCAAATTGATCGAGTAATGATCGAAAACTTGATCTATACATTGAATTTGACTCGAGGACAAGCGATGGGTTGGGTCATTGCAACATAGGAGATCTTGGGATGACGTAGTTTGGTGGGCTAGTTAAGGACCGCACCACTATGGCTAAGCCTTGAACACCCCCCGTACAGACCCCATATCATATTATGGGCATGGTAAGCCTCGTACTTTGTGGTGAGCGGATAACCGTGGATTCGGCACGAGGTGGGGCGCAGGGTAGCTAAGATAGCTAGCACCGTACCTAGGACCATCACAAACCATCCGTGCATGGGCGATCCGGGCACACTTGCGAAAGATTGGGAGCTCAGGCCCTCAAGTTTTTGGTCGGCTCGATGCAATTCATAAGTTGTAAGATTGTAGCAGCTGCTCATAAATATGTAGATTTGTAGAACCGGCAAGGGACGTGCTCTGCCTGGCTGGTACGCAAGCAGATTAAACTTTGAGAATTGAGACACTTGTTGGTGGGGCTCCTTGACTGATTGATAACTTCAATTTATTTGCCAAATTATATTAGACGTAAAAACATAACGACGACAACGATCGTAGAAATAGTTAGACACACACAATGCAAACTAATAAAGTATAGACTACTCAACAACAACGTGGAACTAGCTACGCGTAGCAAGAGCAGGACGCACACAGCAAGAGCAAGACGCAGCACACCGGCGGGCCGCATGCATGCATGCATATGTATGTATCTCCGACGACGACGACGACGCCGATGATTACTTATTGTAGTGATGATCTATCTAGTGGCAGGCGACGGAGGCGACACTGAGCTGGTAGGAGAAGGAGTTGGAGTACTGGAAGGAGACGGTCTCGCTGGGCTCCAGCGTGCCAACGCCCTTGACGACGCAGTCGTTGAAGCTGACGCGCTGGAACTTGGCCGGGTCGACGAGCTCCGTGGAGGCGAAGTCGCCGCAGGAGACGTGCACGTCGTACACGGTGCACCCTCCGCTGCAGACGTTGATGATCTGCACGGTGTAGGCCGGGATGCCGCTGGGCAGAGGGTTGGCGCTGCTCTGGTACACCACCACGTCCTCCCCTGAACACCCGTCCGGCCCCATTCGAGCCGTCGAGACGACGCCCACGCCGGGCGGCGGCGGCGACGACGACGACGACAACGCCTCGGCGCTGTCTCCTCCAGCTAATGGATATGATCGATCCATCAAAGAATTGAATTGATGCAAAGCATGCAATGTAACGTAAGGGTTGAGTGAGTATTCGATCGTACTGGTGTTGAGCAGCTTGAGCGCCGCCTTCTGCGTTGGCCAAGATGATGGATGGTGTCCGGAAGCAGCAGCTGGCCATGCATGGGATCGGAGGCATAATAAGGCTTCATTGGTCAGTTAGGTTTGTATGTAAGTATGTGGCAATTCAAGAATGCAAAGGGTGCATGAATAATAAGCAATGTATTACGACGCGCGTATAAACGCACACATACTTACAGATACCTTGAACAGTTATTAGGAGCAGCAGCGAGCTGATGACCACAATCACCACCACAGCTGCGCGTTTCTTAAAGCACCATTGTCCCATGGCCTTCTCGATGGATCACCTCAGTCCTCTCTCACACACACTATCGGAGTATGTGATGTATCGGTTTCACGTCTGCTTCTGCTGGTTTCAGATCGACTTTCCGATTTGAACATGGTACGAGAATCTCCTCCGTCTCGGCCACTATATATAAGTATATACTCCCTTAGTATCGGATTTAAAAGTCATTTTGGACAAGGTTTGGGTCAAATATTGGAAATATAAATCATCAATAACTTTTAAGTTGTTGAGTTTGTAAATATAAAAATTATATGAATAGATTTGTCTTGAAAAATACTTTTATAAAAGTATACATATATCACTTTTCCATAAATATTTTTTTATAAAAACAAGAGGTCAAAGTTGTGTTTTGGAGACTGTATCGCTGTCCTAAACGACTTCTAAATCCGATACGGAGGGAGTAAGTAGGAAGATACTCCCTCTGTTCCTGAAAGGATGGATTCCTAGAGTTGTCTTAAGTCAAAATTTTTAAACTTTGATCAAATTTCTAGAAAAAAGCGCTAAGATTTATGGTATCAAATTAATATTATTAGATTTATCATAGAATATATTTTTATAAAATACTTATTTTATGCCATAGATATTAATGCTCTTTTCTATAAAGTTAGTGAAACTTAAAAAAGTTTGACTCATGAATTCTAGCAATACATCCTTTCAGGGATAGAGAGAGTAAGAACAACAACTAGCTAATGAGCAGTTTGCAACTTTGCTTTGGTTCGTGTGCACCCCCTAGCTAAGCTAGACAGAACTGCTGCAGCACACACAACTAACAGTCTAACATCATACTCCTCTGTCCAACAAAAGATGTAATTATAGGATGTGTGCCAGTCAAACTGACTCCAGTTTGATTATAGGATATGTGCCAGTCAAACTGACTCCAGTTTGACCAAGTTTATAGTAAATAGTATTAACATTTATGTCTCCAAATAAATTTATTATAAAAATATATTCTATAACTAACTAATGATACTTATTTTGTATCATAAATATTAGTATTTTTTATAAAAATTTAGTCAAAATTCAAACTATTTGACTTTCAAACCGTTTGACTTCTAAAAAAACGAGAATCGTATGCTTTTTTTTTAAGACAGAGGTAGGCCAAAGTAATTCCATCTCAAGTAGGAGTATTCGTAGTACGTGTACTAGGGGACTAGCCGACTAGGACTGTACAATACGTATGTAGTACGTAGCGCAACGACTTGCCTGCATCGCCTCGGTCGCGTGGCCATCAATTCAATGTCTGAACTGCCATCTGCACCGGCCATGCGTCTCATCAGTAGGTAGTACGTCCTGCAGCATGCGTGTGCAGTGCACAATACATACCGGGGGATCGATGATCAAGGGCCCGTTTAGTTCCTGAAAAATTTTGGAAAACACTACTGTAGTAAATTCGTTGTTATTTGACAAATATTATCTAATCATAGATTAACTAGGCTTAAAAGATTCGTCTCATGAATTTCATCTAAACTATGTAATTAGTTTTATTTTTTATCTATATTTAATGCTTCATGCATGTGTCTAAAGATTCGATGTGACGGGGAATCTGAAAAATTTTGTAAAATTTTTGGGTAACTAAACTGGGCCCAAGATTCAACGAAGGAGAGCTGCGCTCAAAAAAAAACGAAGGAGAGCAAACATGTACACATCCGCGACAAAAGCTCCAGTCGTCCTAGTGTGCATTTAACGTAGAGTAGCCCCGCGCTTTGATACGATGGATCATGTCGTCACACGCATGCATGAGAATTCAGAAAGCAAGTCCATCCTTTTAGCAGCTCGAGGCTGATGATCATTCAATACTGCAACCGACCCTCCACATAAGAGTACTCCCTCCGTCCCAGAAAAAATATCGTTTTAGATTTTTCAGACATCATATTTGACCGTTCGTCTTATTCAAAAATTTTTAATAAATATTATTTATTTTGTTATGATTTATTTTATCATTAGAGATACTTTAATAATGATTTATTTATTTTATAATTTGCACAAAATTTTTGAATAAGATGAACGGTCAAATACGATGTCTAAAAAACCTAAAACGACACTTTTTCTGGGACAGAGGGAGTACCCTAGTAGCACGCAGTGACTACACTATACGTACTCTACCAAGCTACTCCCTCTGTTCCTGAAATTTCACTGAAATTTCAGGATGGATTTCAGGATGGATTTTAGGATGGGTTCACTGCATGCATTGTCGTCCATGCATGTAGACATTCGTACGTACTAGTCGGCAGATTAGTCATGCATGCATCGGTAACCGGAGCATTGGACACGGGGACGAAGGTTGCATGCAGAAGCTCACAAGACTGGTTAAACGTTCCCTTCCCAATATCAGCTAGTAATACTCTACTCTGCGAACTCAGTACTCAGCTCTGTACTATATGGCCGTTTGGTTTGCGGCCACCATCCGCCACGCCGCACATTGTGGCGAGCCACAAAATAGAAGCCGTTGTTTGGTTCAGATGAGACGAAGGCAGCCACATAATCTCACACAGCAAATCCCGCCATGCAGTGGCGGCCAAAAACCTCGCCGCAACTGCGGCTCGCCACACCTTGCCGCAGTTTGGGCGTGGCCAACTGTGGCCAGTATCCAAACAGCCATGCCTTGCTTATATAACAATAGCTTAGGCCTTAGGCCTTATTTAGATATATCCTAAAAGTTAGAATTTTTTCACTCTCTGTATCACATCAATCTTTAGACTCATACATGAAGTAGTAAATGTAGGTAAAAAAATAACTAATTACATAGTTTGATTGTAAATCATGAGACGAATCTTTTGAGCCTAGTTAATCCATAATTGGACAATATTTGCTAAATACAGACGAAAGTGCTATAGTGCTTTTCAACCTTCCAATTTGCAATCTAAACGAGGCCTTAATTAGCCGTGCTAACGAACGAAGAATCTTGCACAAGTCGCATCATTAGCAGCTTTTGCAGGATATGAGGACACCGACTGACGGGGTATTTAGTCAGGTAAAAAGTTTTTGGGTGTCACATCAGATATTTTATGGGATATCGGAAGGGGTTTTCAGATACTAATAAAAAAACTAATTACATAACTCACCTAGAAACGGTGAGACGAATTTATTAAGCCTAATTAAACCGTCATTAGCACATGCGTGTTACTGTAGCACTTAAGGCTAATCATAGACTAATTAGGCTTAAAAGATTCGTCTCGTGATTTCCAACTAAACTGTGCAATTAGTTTTTTTTCGTCTACATTTAGTACTCCACCTAAAAATTTTTCACCCCATCACATCGAATATTTGGACACATGCATGGAGTATTAAATATAGATGAAAAAAAACTAATTGCACAGTTTGGTTGGAAATCACGAGACGAATGTTTTAAGCCTAATTAGTCCATGATTAGCCTTAAGTGGTACAGCAACGCACATGTGCTAATGACGACTTAATTAGGCTTAATAAATTCGTCTCACGGTTTTCAGGCGAGTTATGTAATTAGTTTTTTAATTAGTATCCGAAAACCCCTTCTAATATCTCATGAAACATCCGATGTGACACTCAAAAGCTTTTTCTCCCCCAACTAAACACCACCAATCAGACAATTGCTAAGGTGGTAAAGTATCTGCTAGCAGTACTGGCAACTGTACACATGTTGACTGACCAGCCAAAAGTTTTCTCGTCCTGTCAAGATCGTCCATGAATACATTTTCTTTTTAGTATATATTAGTGATTCACGATGATTTGAGACTGAAACTTGTTTGCGTGTCAATTGCATAATCTCCTTGCTCAAAACAACAAATTTTACGATTTACATTCTGATTCCTTAAACTCAGTTTACTGTACATATCAGGTTCAAACCAGCTGTTTGAGCCTGAATGCCACCGTAGCTCGGCGGGAGTTTTGGCGATGATTTCCGTCATGTGAGTCACTCATGAACCCATGGTACGTAATTGACAAATATATGCCAAGAACCCATGTTCTTTCCGGTCCTCATTTGATATAGTCCTATAACTACTAACTTTTTTTTCCGATGAGATCAACTCCTAATATATCATGTTGAAACTAAAATATTTAAAAATAACTTAGAACAACAAATATACCATGCAGAAACTAAATCAAAATATTATTTGAATTAAATTAATCATGTATTAGTAGTCATTTTAAAATTAATATCATCATTAGACATAGAGATTACTTTTAAATAATTTCGTAGGGTAAATATTAGAATTCATATCATCAGTCTTGGTTATAGTAGGGACAACTTTTAGTCGTATAGATACCAGGTACTTTATTTTCTTCAATGATGTGAATAAATAATGTCACATATTCCATATTTTTTCAGCTGCATATCTAGATCCGGTTACAGAAAATAATAAAGAACAAATTTTCGATATATCTATTTTAGTATCTATATTAGAATTGATACGTATTATTCATATTTATGTCAAAATTTTCTTTAGTATAATACCAAGCGAAGATAGAAGACAGGTTGTACTGATGAGTTGTCAAGGGTCCACTTACTCGCAGCTAAAACAGCTAAACTATATATATATATATATATATATATATATATATATATATATATATATATATATATATATATATATATATATATTTGAATCATAGGATAAGCGTAGGCTGAGCAGGTAGATTTTCAAAATGATAAGGTCACCATAGACATCTCACTGTTAACGGGCACATTGTCTAATACTGAAAGAACATCATCACATATGTCTCGCTGCCGACGGACACATCATTTACCACTGAAAAAACAACGTCGTTAAATTCTGAATGCAATTCATAAAATTACGAGCACGCACATTAAGTGTTGAGAACTTAAATCTAGATAGACATGTTCCACCGTAACAAATCCAATCAGCTAAGCCACGTTCAGTTTAGGGCATCGCCAGTGGTGAGTCAACCCATCATCTGAAAAGTTGTGCCGCAGGAATGGATTTCCTCGAACCGGTTCATGGTGCAGCTCCATGCAATTGGCTTCTCCCGCAAAGCAGCCAACAATTTTTTATAGTTGTTTACGGCCGAGTCGATGCAAGAAGTTGAGCCGACTCCTCTCTCTCCTCCGTGAATCGACCTCCTCCAGCAGTTGAGCCGACTCAAGCCAAGCCACGTATAAGCTGATGAGTCTCTTTTCTTTTAGCCACGGGAGAAGCCCATACAACTCAACTATGTACTCCCTCCATTCCAAAAAAATATTATTTTAGCTATAAATCTAGACAAGTGCTTGTCCAAATTCATAGCTAAAACGATATTGTTTTTGGGACGGAGCTATATTTTAAGCGGGGAAAGAGAGTGAAGAATTATTTTTCCCCTGCACTGAACAACGTGACATCAAATTTTGCCTAATAAAGTATATATATATAACTCCAAATCAAAGGTAGCAAACATCCGCTCCTTCTAGGATCTTTCAGGCAGCTAGCAAACATTGGTCAAAGCTAGTACCACAATGCTTGTACTTGTTCAAACAATAGGCGGCCAAAGATCAGAGGAAGCAACGTGTGCTTTACAGCAGCCTTGAAGCTAGCTGTACCTGTACTGCTACTACTCCGACAGGCGGCAGCCTGAAAGCCAAACAAGAATGATTAATTAACCAGCCACATGCATGCTTAGCGATTTAATCAATGGATCAGCTACTTAATCGTGCGCACTTGTCTCTAAATTGGTGTGCCACGTGCACACGTATGTATCACATGAGTCACCGACACCGACTTTGGCGGCGTCCTTGCTTGCGGTCACCGCCCGCCACCGCGGGCATTCTTATTATTCTTATCTTAGCCCTTGTTTAGCTCTCAAAATATTTCCTAAAATATTTCAGATTTCCGTCACATCAAATTTTTAGACACAGGTATGAAGCATTAAATATAGATAAAAAAATAAACTAATTACACAGTTTAGACGAAATGGACGAGACGAATCTTTTAAGCCTAGTTAGGACATGATCGGACAATAATTGCCAAATAACAACGAAAGTGCTACAATAGCGCTATAGTTACAATTTTTCAAAATTATTGGACAAAGGCGCGACTACTACGGATCGGAATTGCCGTGAAGTGACTCGCTAGTACTACTACCTTCTAGTTCTAGGAGTTTACTTAATATACGTAACTGATTGACATTGCTGCCCTCTAGGCTCTATCACGTAATATAGTGTATGCATTCTAAAAGTTTTAAGCCCCGTTCGTTTTGCTGAAAAGTACTGTTCGCTAATTTATTATAAGAGGAAAACACCGTTTCTTCGCTGAAAAAGTATGACTGATAAGTCAAGCGAACAGAACCGTTAACGTAAGAGAATCCTCAAATGACGCATATACCCATCGATTAATACCAATGAAGACGTTTCTCCTCAAATTAAAGTTTCCTTTTTAATAAATTTTGCCAACTTTAGGTATTAACACATGTAGAATGCACTATATTTCAGTATAAATTTTTAGAAGTTATAATACATTATATTTTTTTTCGAACAAACAATGCACTATATTTTAGGACGGACTAATATATTATATTTTATTGTGTGGCCATCGATCGATTAACTATATATATATAATAATAATGAGCAGCACACCTTGAATTGTTGAGTGATTTGGTGTGAGGTTGCTGTCCCACAAAAGATCTGCATATATACAGTCGTCTGCACTACACCGCTCCAGAATCTTTGCTAAAATTTGACCAGCAATGGCATACCGCCGTGTCCTGGAAGATGAAACAATGCGAGGTCCGGTCGCCCTCCATGGCGCTGTGCCATGGTCAGGGACCAAAATCCTGTTCGGTCCGTGTCTCTGGATATGATGTCGTCTTGACCCTGCATTCTACCGACAGGCTTACGAGACACACCATAACTAATCACGCTAGCTATATGTACGATCGAGATGGTAAGCTAGCTAATTAAGGGCCACAGTGATTAGATTAGATGTGCGTCTAGTTATTTTATATATAAGAGCAAATGCACTGCCGGTCAGGTCATGCATGTTCTCATCAGCACATGCGCACCGCACTGCGCACTGCCGATCAAAAAAAAATCCATGACCACGACGAATGTTATAATTAGATTAATCAGTAGTGTCATGGTGCTGACACTGGCTTAATAAGTTAATCCTCACAAGTCACTACTGTCTCAGGAAGAAAATTTCACAGGTTGCACTTAGCTGTATCTACCCAATGCCTGAATAATCCAAACCAGCGTAACACACAAGGGGCTGTTGTTTGTTGATTCACCACACTGGTTTGGTCTCTAAAAGAAGTGGTCGAGTGAGCTATGTATTACTAGTATTCAGAAGCTAAGTTTGTGTGCTAATGCAATTGTTGGTGCCACGAATTTTTTTTTTTGGGTTCGAGAAAGATAGAGCAAGAGGAAGAGAAGCGATGGGCCTTTCACTGCGCATGGGAAGTCCGTACTACTCGTATGTTTGTCACATCACGGACTCACGGAGTAGAGAAGAGACTACTGCCCAGACAGGTAGCCAGTACAGCAGGTGCAGCAGCCCAGGAGCCCAAGGTAGCATGAAGGAGTATCTGATCGGCCCAACTTCCCAGGAAATGGGGGATTGCGAAGACAACGCAGCGACGCCGTAGGCGAGTTTCTGGGCTTTGGACAAGTAATGAGGCTATCCGCACTTTATGGTATTTTTACATATTTGCCATCCTTACGAGAGGAGTGACAGGTAGCCAGTACAGCAGGTGCAGCAGCCCAGGAGCCCAAGGTAGCATGAAGGAGTATCTGATCGGCCCAACTTCCCAGGAAATGGGGGATTGCGAAGACAACGCAGCGACGCCGTAGGCGAGTTTCTGGGCTTTGGACAAGTAATGAGGCTATCCGCACTTTATGGTATTTTTACATATTTGCCATCCTTACGAGAGGAGTGGCAGGCCTTATACCACTGTCAGTGACTCATGTGGCTCCACATGTCAGTGACATATGTTTTGGTGTCCTCCGTAAGGATGACAAATATGTAAATGTCCCGCACTTTATACATGTTTCTTCCGCATCCATCATCCTCTAGATCTCACTCTATACCAACTACCAACAGTGGCCCCGTTTGTCATCCTCTATAAATTTTATCTAAATATATCCATGTGAGATCTTGTTTTGAAGGATTTATTGAAACGAATTCAATGGTGTAATCGAAATTTAAATTGGTTTTTTGGTTTGTGAGTTATAATATTTTTTAGTTAGTTGAAATAGTGGGGCCCACGCTGCATGCACTCTCCTCTCTCCTCTCTCTCCCGCGCTCTCTGCTTGCTCGCCTCGCTGCATGCATAGAGGAGGAAGACGCTAGATATACCGAATGTTGCTGCATAGCGGATTCTTTAGCGGAGAGCGGTGTGGGTGATTTTTACGTCAAATGCTCCTGCATGTTGCTTTACCGGATGCGGTCCAGGTCCCGGTGCAAATAGCCTAAGGCAGGATGGATAGAGGGAGAGAAGGAAAGAAAAGGGGAAAATGACCAAGCGGAAAGGGTTCATTTCGGCCCAACAAGTTATTATTATATTATGGATGGAGATTTTGCTTAACTGAAAATTGGCGATGATGCCATATGTAGATTGAACATTATTATCCATACCTATGGGGACATGTACACCGAAATACATCAGATAAGTTTGCGATCTTATTATTCTCAAAATCGCAAACTATATTTCTCAAAAAGATCACAAATTATAGGATACATTAGCTATATATGTTGAGAAAATTATTTTTTTGGCCCTAAATAAAGTTGTGTTTCTTTTCTTGACCTTTTTTTGAATTAAAATAAATTTTACATTCGAGCTCACATCCTGAAAGCCAATGAAAAATTAAGGTGCTGTTTAGTTGGTGCGTTTTGCCTAGTTATTTGTTTATGCTGCACTAAAACAAATAAAGAAATCAGAACGCTCTAACAAACAATGGTAGATGATGGTCCGAGTGGTTGGCCCACTAGGTTCAGAACAAAAGGTCATAGGTTCTCGAATCCCTTCTACACCACATTTTGATGGTCCAAATGGTTAGCTCACTCTTTTTAGGAGTAAAATAAAATAAAAGGTTAGGTCGTGGGTTCAAACACCTTCCATGCCATATTTTTGAGGGTTTTTTTTTAATTTTTTTCCTGCAAATTCTAACATGAGAATAGGAGGGACGAAGAGATTGGGCGCCTATTTTTAAGGATTTTTTTTGAAGTTTTTCATGCAATCCATTGGCGGCGTAAGTCATCTCGCAAGTGACGCGGCACCACCTCCCACCTCTCGTTCCCCTACCCCACGCAGGCCACTAGCCTAGTGGTTAGCTCATTCGGTTTATGAGCAACAGGTTGTAGGTAAAGATGGCAGCGGTCGGGTTCAGGGCGGATATTCGCGAGTTTCGGGTCTTGCGGGTTTGGGTTTGGGGATGATTTCTCACCCACGGTTTTCGGATTCGGTTTCGGGTTTGGTATCGGGTTCGGTTTCGGGTTTTGTTTTCCACCCGTGGATATCCAATAGATATCCGAAATAAATCATTTGGAATTAAAACTCATGTTTTATAATATGCTAATAATAACTTGTTTACTTATATTATTAAATCTATTTAAAATTGACTCACGAAAATATTTATTATTTGTTGCCTCTTATTTATACATGTGAATATGTGTACATTTATCCGCGGGTTTCGGGTATCCATTCGGGTTTCGGGTATCCGTTCGGGTTTCGGGTATCTACGGGTTTGGTTTTGGTGATGGATTTCCACCCGAATTGGTGTTCGGTTCGGGTTCGGGTTTCGACTTTGGGTTTCGGTTTTGGGTGCACGGAGACTTCACCCGATCCAAACCCGACCCGTTGCCATCCTTAGTTGTAGGTTTAAACCACTCCTACGCCACATTTTTATGGTTTTTTTAAAGTTTTTTGTAATAGAGGCTAGGGCACATTTAACTGACACGTGGGTCCCACAGTCTAGCAAGGTGGGGGTTTTTTTAAATACTTTTTTTAATTAATGATGATTACATTCGATCACTTTCGTCGTCATGAGCTATTGTCACAAAGGTTGGGAAGTGCATATGGTGACGCTTGTTTATGACTAAAGCACAACTTGGTCATAACGCTTGTCATCCATTGAAAAATTATCATAAACGCATCGTTTCTACGACTAAAAAGCGCTTTGTCATATAAAATTATCATAGAAGGCCCAATCTCTTATAGTGGGTGTTAACTTATACACAAAATTACTCTTTTACCCCTGGCGCCGAATGCAATAGTACGGCAGCCACAACCTCATGTGCAAAGTTTGTACAAAATAAATCTAACTCTGGATTATCAAAAAGCAAACGTTGCACATGTGGCTGCGACTGCTTGCATGTCCTTGCATGTGGATGCCTAAACTTTCTTAATGGTCTCTATTTTCTTTGGATCAATCTATATGCCTTTACCATGAATAATGAAACCCAAGGACTTCCTAGATGATATACCAAAAACACATTTGAGTGAGTTCATTTTTAATCAATATGGTGCATCCTCTCAAAAGTAAGACGCAAAATTGGCCAAATGAGATGTATGAGCGGCCAATTTGGTCACAATATCATCAATATATACTTCGATGATCACACCAATCAAATCATGAAAGATCAAATTCATAGCCCTTTGATAAGTAGCACCTACATTCTTCAATCCAAGTGTCATCACAACTTACTCAAAGAGACCAACAAACCTAGGACATATGAAGGCCATCTTGGATATGTCCTCTTCAGCCATAAAAATAAGGTTATAACCGGCGTTACCATCCAAAAAGTTGATAACCCGATGTCCCAAAGCATTGTTAATGAGCATATCGGCTATAGGCATAGGATATTCATCTTTCTGAGTAGCTCTATTCATATATCTAAAATCAATGCAGACCCTTAGCTTCCCAAAGTCTTTCTTCTCAACATGCATAATATTAGAGACCTCCTACGCATGCCTGCATGGCTTAATAAACCCTGCTTCCAACAACCACTACTAATATGACGAAAATCTTAATGACGAATTCAAAACCGTCATAAAAAAATCACTTTTTATGACAAAAATTTCGGTTTTGTTATAGTTCATTGGTGACAATCCTAGAACCCCCTTATCTATGACGAAATCAGGTATCGTCACAAAAAAACATCACAGAACAGCATAGGGTTTCGTCACAGATCACTCGCGCGACGGTTCCTACTCATCTGTGACGATCTTATTCAGAACTGTGACGAACAGGGCTTCGTCATTGAACTAATTACTGATCTATGACGAACAATATTCAATCTGTAATGACGGTGCTTCATCATAGATCTCCACATGGTATTTTCGCCATCCGACATGTACCTATGGGACTTGCAGTCACTCATCCGTGACGCTTGTAATTCATCACAAAAGTCTCCGCTTGATCCTTTCTCCATACGACGTGTACCTGTGGGACCCTTCTCCGTCCGACCTGTGGGACCTAATGGCTTACATGTTAGTTATGCTTATGGACCCTTCTCCATCCGACTTATGGGACCCGACGACACCTTTCTCCATCTTCATCCGACCTATGGGACCCAACAGTTTGCATGTCACGTGGGGACTTGTGGGACCTGATGGCACCTTTCTCCGTCTCCATCCGACTTGTGGGACCCGGCTTGCGTGTCATGTGTACCTGTAGGACCCTTCTCTATCTCCATCCGACCTGTGGGACTCGACGGCTTGCGTGTCACTTGTGGACCCTTTCTCCATCTGACCTATGGGACCTAACAGTTTGCGTGTCACTTGTGAACCTTTTCTCCAACCGACCTGTGGGACCCAGCGGCTTATGTGTCATGTGTACCTATGGGACCGTTCTCCATCTCCATTCGACCTGTGGGACCCGACGGCTTGCGTGTCACTTGTTACCACCGGGGTTTAATAAATTCAAACTCAAAAAACCATGAGACCTAGGTGTCAAACCCGGGACCCAGAGCAAGGAATAGACCTTCCTCACCATTGCGCTAGACGTCTGGTTGTGTTGACATCTTTGGAGTAGTATATGGTCTCTGTGTGGACATGTTGACTTATATATTAGATATATCCCTTGCAAGTGGAAACAAATATGTGCCCATTGGACTTACGGTAGCGGTGGCGGCAACGAAGGATCCCAGTGTGTTGTCGTGGCTCAAGCATCCTTTTGGAGGCTAGGCGATGGGTCTTCCTCGTGGAGCGTAGCGGCATTGGCATCTGTGTCCGTCCTGTGCCACGGCAGAGGCGACAAATCCGATCCGTAGGTCTCCTTTCTCGCCTTTTCCTGTTCGCTTCACTGTTTTGGTCCTTGCTTGAACATGAGGTATACAAGAAACATTGTAGCGTTTCAGATCTGGTTAGGCCAATGATGATGAAAAAAACTAGGAGGTGGCATTGGTTAGTTTTCTGGCGGTGCGTGTCACTTGTAGATCTATCTAGGCAAACAAACAAGCCCTTCGCTTCTGCCTTAAACTATTTTTTCTGTCCAATGCTTGCTTGATTCTATATTTCTGTTTCGTATGCTCCAGTGCCACCAGTGAGTCCTTATGGTATTTTAAACTTGTAACATATCTGAGGTCACATTTCTGTGCCAATAATGTCTACATGGCTATTGGATCTATTAGGATGCAGCTCATATGTTTGCTTTCTATGTCTTCTCCTTGTTGACAACCAAGTTATCCATTTGGTTCCAAACAAGATGAAGGCATCGAAAGCAAATCAATGCTTTGTGTCCATCATTCATAAGACTGAGGCCACTAATGTCTAAGCTGCACATGTTGCTACTGATGCCAATGATGATCACTACCACTTGTTCACTGACATTCTACTTGTGAAAACTGAGGCAGCCTATTTGGGTTGTGCAGATTTGAGATGACTCGTCCTTGCTATGTTGTGTTCAATGGCCATGAACTAGGAGTTTACTACAACTGGCCTAACTGCCATAGACAAGTTCATAGGTTTCATGGTGCTTGTTATAAAAAGTACAACTCCTATGAAGAAGGAATTGTTGCCAAGTCAAGAACCAACTCAAATCCAGCCTTAGCTCATGATGATGACTTCTATCTTCAAAACCCAACAGCTGCCCACCCTCGTTGTCCTTCAAAACTATTGTAATTGTAGTCCTCTTAATCTTTATATGTGTCTTATGGAAGAAGTTTTGAGCTCGTGTACTGATTGTAAGTGTGATGGTTAGACTTGATTTAGCTTGAATTGCAATGGTTACAGCTCCGTTAACTGCTACTCTAGTTTGAGTTATATATATCTATGTGGTGCTACTCTAAATTTAGATGAGGTCGTACCATGAAAATTGTTAATGGTTGTTAATGTCACAGAACCGTCCAAATTATAAGAGCACTAGTATAAAAACAATCACCGAAGTGATCAAATTCTCACACTTGAGCCCATATAACTCCGGTAGTCCAATGAAATCACGAGGGATTTCAAACCAACCAACATACAAGCCAAGATCGTAGTGATTCAACAGAACAAGCCACATGTTACATCCCTTTCACAAGTAATTCAATATACATCGAAGTTCAACATAGTTATTACAACTTAAGTTCAAAAGTAGCGGAAGCAAAGTAGCTTGAAACTAATATCACCCTTATTTCAAATACATGCCAGTACCAAGGTTGACTTTCAACAACAGCATTAGAGACAAGATAACTCAGAAGGATCATGCCCATGATCACACTCTACCTCTATGGCAGGAGCCATCCAATTCTTGCAGTATCCATGATACATCACAACTTGCAACAAGTGGGAATAAACCCTGAGTATGAGAATGTACTCAGCTAGACTTACCCGTCATAAACTAGAAATAAAGTGACACCAAGGATCATGCAAGGCTGATATAAAGTGGGCTAGTTTGACAATATTTTGCATAAAAGCTTAATATAGATAAGTAATCACTAATGCTTAAGCATCAAGTTAATAATCATTAACATGTCATCTATATTAGCACCTGTACTAGAGCACTCACTTTATTAGGAGCAAACAATATTAACCATAGCAGGTATAAATTGAGGCAACATTTAAATCATCATCCAATTAACCATCCGTTCATTTAATTGAATCTACGTTGTCGCTGCTCAAGTCAAGTGCTCACTAACCGGGAGCGACGGCGATTCGAATCGAATTCCTATCCAGCTGGAGGGGTATTTCTAACACTCACCGAGACACGCCTGGCGAGGGCTGCTCAGGTCACCTTTGGTACAGTTCAGGAATCGCGGGTTCGACTGATGCCGCATCCCTAAGGGCAACACTCTGTCAGGTGATAGTGACTTTAATCCCCCTTTGGTCTTACGCCAATGTCTCCAAGCACATCCTTACTTCCTCCAGAATGCGCACTTGACCCCCCGATTCCTGGCCTGAACTATATTACTCGGCTTCACGGTCGGAACGACTTATCCGACCAACTAAGTATTAGACTGCATTCAACATGACTCAAGGACGTACAACGAATCACTCCTTAAATGACTCAGCCGGGGATAGATCTACACCCAAGACCTCTATGCCTTGTTGCTTCACTATCGTCATCCCGCCTGGTCTCCTTTCATATTATTAGCACATGGTTCTTTTCCATGATAGCAAATATAGCCAACCGCGCCATATATGAATATCCCTACATCTCGCAGGTGACAGGAAATCACCTGACTTCTACCGCTTAAAGCAGAGCTAAGCATCTACTTGATCCTGGTCTATGTAGGATTCAAGGATTCATATATCTGGACAAGGAATGATATAATGCAGCAAGGGTTTCCAACCAACTCCTATACATAATGCAACAATACATATAACACATATATAGTATTTGCTTTGAAAAGTAGGGAGTCTTACCTCTGAGGCTTGCCTGAGATCCGACTCAAGTCAGTGTTTGTCAGATGAAACCCGCTTGGTGAGCACCTCTCATCCTAGCACTTTCTAATTCTTTCATCTTTGGGATGGATCCACCAAACACCGTCTTCGGGTTTGGCTCCAACGCCACATCCTTCACACGTTTCAGCTAGCGTGAGGTGCAACAATGCATATGTGTGAATGCACAGAAGTGTAATAAACAAAGTTATCATGCAAGCATACCAAAGTTCTCATAAGCACCTAGAGCTAATTAACTTGATCGTCACTAAGGAATAACATAGAAGATGGCAAGCACATCAATCAAGACACAAGTCTCATAAGATCACAGGGTACCAACCCAAGTACCATCAAGGATATGAGTCACACTTCAACACACAAGCATGGCAAAGTGAATCAAAGCACTAAAACTAGAATTTGCCACCTTCTAGACATCAGAACAGCAGCTGAGTAATTTAATCATAACTGGAGATCTACAAATCCAAATGATATGCAATAAGACATTATAGAAAGCTTATTAAATTCTATACATTTCATTTTTAATCATCACAGCATGATTCCAAAGTTTAACATATCGAATTAACATAAACACAGAAACTGGTCTAACATGACAGAGAGCAAGCAATTCTGTAACCTGACTTTAAATAGCTATAATTCCTAAACCACATGGCCAAATACCATCAAATTTTAACATAAGCTAGATATATAAATTATCTACAACTTTGGTATAAACAAGTTTTACAACAAAGCACATTATCATGAAGAACTTTGCTAAGTTTCCAGATCTGTCCAGAAACCTCATTTGCAAGAAATAATTATTAACTTATGTTGCAAACACATAATTGGATAAAACCAAGTTTATCAACATGTCACACATGACTAAAGAACACCAGAAAACATAGTGTCACCATTTAAATAAATTCTTTAGAGGCATTTCTTAATTTATTTAGATGCCTAGGTGATTTAATGAACATATACCAAAAGTGCACAATAAATTCTGCCAAAATTAAAATGTACTACCTATGCTCCCAATAGCCTACTGTACAAATTTCAAGTCATTTAGACATGTATATTAACCTCTATGAAAAAGACAAATGGCTATTGCAGTAAATCATGTGAGAGCAAGTTAAACCTATATCTCACTTATCCAACAACCAAAGATTATGAAATTTTAACCACAGTTTCCATGTAACCTCAGGAGACTACCATAAAAAATTCAACTAAAATGGAGCACCACAACTCAGGATATAAAAATGACAAGCAACACACTATAGATTTGCTCATTTACCAAGGTTAAATCAAAACCTTAAGAAAACAGTGAACAACTAGTGTGTTTAATATTTTTCCTAGCAAGTACATGTCATTCAGAAATTAACAAAACAAGAATCACTATTATTAGAGTTCTAAAACTTAAGATATGGCTCCGGTCAAGTTTATAAACATTTTCAAAGTACTTTTCAAGGTTAAATAAAAACACTAGAAAACTTCTACAAACATATAACATATTATGACTCTACTACATAGATCTTTTCTCAAGGTTTCCAAAAAGTCCACATTTGCTATTTTTGGAGTTTCCTAGCATGAGATATGGAATTTAGAAGATTTAACACAAAATCTGAAATTCAAATACAAAATTAACCACTTAACCCTAGATCTGCTATGCACACCCGGTTGTGCACCCAAATCAGTCACCACTTAAACTGACATGTGGGACCCACTGTTTAGCTAGGCCTGCCTGTCAAACACACACAGAGACACAGAGAGAGGAGAGGTGTCGGCTTCTTCTTCGGATGCCGGGGAAAACAGAGGACAACGGCGGGGAGGGACCGGCCGCGGGACAGCAGTAGCCGGCAACGGCGGTGGATGGGTTGGCTGGCTTTGCGGCTGCACGATGCGTTCGCACGTGCTTGCGGCATGGACTGCGGTGGCCCGTGGCCTCCTGACCATGTGTGCGGGCGGCTACGACCGCGACCATCCGCGGCCGGTGAGCACCGGCGGCGGTGGGCCGAGGAGAAGGGCAACGTGAGCACCAGCGGTTCCATGCGCATCTGAGGGACCACTCGGCTTAGCTCGCGGTGACCCCAGGTCTGCTGGCCATGGAAGCCGGCGGTGGCGCGCGAGCAGCTCCGGCGGCGGCCGTCTGCAGCGGTGGAAGAGGCCAGAGGAAGGGCGCGTCGAGGGCGGTGGTTAGCGGTGGAGGTGCAATGGCACTCAGCTGGGACAGGAAAGGTGTGGAGGAGCTGGTTGGGTGGCAGCCATGGAGCTCTGCTCGCGGCGGCCATGGCTGCAGCGCTTGTGCTCGCGAGCCCAGAGCAGAGAAGAGGCGAGAGAGAGGAGAGGAGAGGCGCTCTGGTGCTGCTCGGGCTTCGCCAACGCTAGAGGGGGCGAGGGCACGCGGCAATGCAGTGGGGGCGCAGCTCGCACGCAGTCGCCACGCGGGGAACACATGTTGCCCATTGCGGCATTCAGCCGAACAGGTGGCAGGCGCTGGAGTGGCCGTCGTGGAACACCGTTTTGGGCCTGTTACGGGCCGATTTGACTTTGGGCCTTTAACGAAGTTTGAAGCCTTTTCAAAGCTCTATGATTTTCCTTTAGGGAGCAAAATCATTAGAGTTGTAGATTAGGAGATAATCAGTCCCTAAATCACCAACGTCAACATGTTAAGCTAGGGCTCGGTTTTTGGGATTTTGCAATGTCAAACTTGGTCAAATTGATCCCAACTTTTTACATGTTGTTTTCCAATGAATTGTTTCCAACTTTCATTTTTGGCTCCACTAAAGTTACTTAACAAAATTTGGAGAACGTGAGATGCCAAGGTCGATGACGATGAATTCTAGACTTAGGAAATGCTAAGTGTTGGAAACAGCCCTAATTCTGAATTGTGGGACATTTTTGAGCATGTTCCACACATTTTCATGACTTGACTCTTAAACAAAGTTTGTTCCTTATAAAATTCTCTACAACTTTGTAAAAGGGTGCATAGTCACACAAAGCTTCTAGGTCACACTTTTGAAATGGTCAAACAAAAGTGTTCTAGGGTCCATACATGGTGAACCATCACTAAGAAGCACAATTAGGCAAAATGATCAACTTGAACATTGTTCCATTAAGTGTCCTAAGTATAGTTATGGTGTTGTAGAGGCTAAACATATATACCATGTATAGGTTACACAAGAATATAGGCCTCACATGCATTGAAACATAGAAATCACATGAAATGCTATAGTTGTTTCATCACCATGTTTCAATGGTTTCATGTGTTTGTTTCAAAGTACATGCTACACATGTTTCACTAGATTGTTCCACATGTGTCCTAGATATGTTGCACATGTTGCATTAACACTAGTTCACATGGAATGTAAGGCATGTTTCCTTGTTGCAGAAACATGTTTCAGTTATAATCCAAACAAGCATATAACTTCTCATTTCATGTGACTTTTTTATTCCAAACTTCACAAAACTTTTCCAGGGGTCACTATAGATAGAGAGTGATGTGAGACACATGAAAGAAGTGACAGCAACACTCACTTGCATTACCAAGCATGAGCATTTAACATACACACATTAAAACATAATTAACAAGGCTATGTTGCATATGTTTCAAGGAGATGTTGCAGATGTTTCAAGCACATTCCATATACACATGTTTCACATGTTGCACTAGTATGTTCCATATGTCTCACCAGTGCATCACATATGTTCCATGCTCATATATGAACAAATGATGCTTAGGCTCATGCAATGCAAGTGTCAAGTGCAAGCCTAACACCTGGGGTATTACAGTTAAAGTTGCACTTTGGTATGAGTTGTGGACTTCACTGATGGATCTTTGTTAGATTATTTTCCTCCTCAGTGATCTCATTACTGAGCAAGCTCTCATCCTACTACATGCACACTGACGAAATGGAGGTGGCCCCCAACAAGAGAAATGCACTGGCCAGCCTCATGGATGATGTCTTTGTCGAGATCCTCTGCCGCCTCCCCACTCGCTCCTTATTCTATTACAAATGTGTCTATTGCTCCTGAAAATGCCTCATCTCAGACAACCATAAGTTGATGTCCTAGACTGTGGTTGGCTTTTTCTACGATGGAATCTACGACCAATGAAACTTCACCAGCATCATCGATGTTTACCCCTCCTTGTCCTTCTTGCCCTTCACCATAAATAATGTAGCTATCTCAGATTGCTGCAATGGCCTCATCCTATGCTGGTGCCTTAGGGCTGATGGATACCGCTATGTCGTCTGCAATCTAGCAACCAGAAGTTGAAGGTACTGTCACCTAGAATCCATTTTGTTGGTGATGCTCGATTGGGGTTCGATCTGACAGCCTCATACTTCCATGTGTTTGAATATATGGAGGAGGATGGTCAGTGTGTGGGTGTGGATATCTACTCATTTAAAACTGAAGAATGGATCTTTAAGGAATCTAAATAGGGCGAGGAGGCTGAGTGGACATTTTCAAAATCAGCAACTATGTTTCTTAACGGTTGTCTGTACTATATTGGGTTCTGCGAGGGTTACCGTCGTATAGTTGTTGTGGATATGTAGGGAAAGGCATGTAGAAAAATTCCTAACTGGCCGCATGGTTTTTCACGCTCCATTCATCAAGCTCAGGGTCACTTGTGTTAATGTTCTATTGGTGGTCACAATATGTCCAAGCTTTCAATCTAGATCCTTGAAGACTATGGTACTAATAATAAATGGACATTGAAGCATACTATCAGCCTGCGTAAGTTGTTTAGAAAGACTAAGAAACAAATGGGTTACTTTGATTTTGAGTCGTGCTACAACGGTTATAGTTCACCCAGAATGGATTTTGGTTTTATTTGTTGGGGTTAGGGTGGAAAGAGTCATCATTGCATATAACATGGACAGCAGAAAAGTTCATGTCATCCCTACACATTACATTTTGTATGATAGATGTGACATCCTGCCAGAAATCATTGGCAGACCTTACTATCTTTCTTATGTTCCCTTGTTCTTAGAGTTGGAGTCATTAACAAAGTAGTAAATAAAGCTACATTTGATGTATCCCCCTATTATGACATGTTTAATGGATCAATGGTTGTTTGATTGTCTATGGACATGTTAATTTCCTCTTGGATGGATGTTGTCATTATTTTATAACAGCTTTAACTTGTTTGTAATGTAAGCTAAGGTCTATGCAGTGTGTCAGACACGTTCAAACCTACATAGGTCGGACTTTCTTACGTGTGCAGTAACATTTCAACACCAATGGCTCCTCTTTGTTCCCAAAAAACCAGTGGCTCCTCTATAGTAGTGATATATTAACCGTTGCGATCTCTTCTGTAACTACGTTTGTTTTGCTTCCTTCCCCGAGCCCTCCCAATCCCACTGTAGATCTAAAATCGCTAGGAGCATGCAGTTACCTTCTCTAAACCTTCAATCTTAGTCACCGCCATGGTGAAGGGCGAGCCTTCTATGAAGCGCACATGGGAGGGAGGATGACGCCGTGCCTGTGGTGAATCAAGATGAAGGTCCAGTGGATCCCTTTAGAGATAGAGATGATATGGTTGTTGGCATCATGAGTAAGGCTTTCTTGAAGATCAGGCATGTGCTATAGAACTTCATTCTGGGAACCCTCAACCCGCCTTAGGAGGAAAAGATGAGCAGTTTCGTCTTCATTTTTCACCAACTCGCCGATGTCCTGGAAGAACTACTAGCCTACCTGAGCAAGAATCATGCAGACAATGCGGAGTACATCCTCGCCTGCTACTGGAGTTGGATAGATGGATTTGACACTAGCGTCGCAAAGCAGGGATCAATACCACCCACTACACCGAGAAGCACTAGCGCAACCTGGTTCGTGCTGATGCTGAGCAGGTGGCCAACCGCATCACCGCTGATGAGCAAAAGGGCCTCATGGCTATAGAGGAGGAGGACGACGATGTTGATACCAACAATGGGGATGAGGATGAGGAGTAAATAAAGTTCTATTTGATGTATCTCACGCTGCATTTGATGTATCTTTCTTATGTTGGGAGTACGGATGGAGTACATGTTGTTACTTTTTCCTTTTGTTGTTACTCTTCCTTATGTATCTTCCCTTGCATTTTATGTCAGATGCATTCTAATGTACAGAGGTTTTGATTTGTGAAGTCTGATTTGCATGTTTGTGTTTAGTTTTGTTGAACTTTGTATTAGGTGGGTTAAACTCTGTTGAGCATGGTGTAGATTAGGTCCTTTGGTCAACTGGTAGCCGATTTCTAGCCCCTGTTGGTTGGTTTTTCCTGTAGGTTTCTTTCTGGTACTCTTTTTGATCTATAGTATGGTAAACATGCATAACATAATTCATCAGATCAAGTCTCACGTCGATGTAATGCCTAACGGAGGAGCCACATAGCTATTCAAATTTTACAGCACATGCAAGAAAGTCCGAGCATCGTAAATCTGACCGGGCTAGACACATCTCACATTATGCAGGAAACCTATTTTGAACTACTACATTTGTTTAATCCCTAAAGGAAACAAATAAAATTGAAACTAGTTACATGTTCGGCCCGTTCAAATTTATGCTGCTTGGACTATCAGGCGAGAAAATGGTTTACAAGAAACAGGTAAACGTCATTTTGTTGATTATACTAGAGGGACGTGGTCAGGAGAAAAGTTGTGATCCTTTGTTGTAGAGTACACATCCGTGGTATGGTAACCAGTTGCCATCTGAAAGCATAATTTCAGTTAGTGTCAATCAATGGAAGGGGAAAGCCACTCATGACTACTACTACTGATACAAATGTTGTGACCGAGTGCACTCCGTATGCAATATTTTTACTCATAGCTCTGTACTATATAGTGTTTGATGAGATCAAATGTGCCGCATTCAGACTTTCTTGCAAACGCAGTAAAATATGAGAATGAAGCGAATGCGGTAGGAAATCTGGACACAAGAAGTGAATCAAGAAAAAGAAGCTTTTGACCACCATGACACGCTTGAGACTGAATGCCTGGTGCGGTTGTGATAGATCTTTTTTGTACTTATTTCACACTAATCCAAGCAATCACGACAGTCGAGGGACAGACTAATTGCTATGACACTCTACTGTCCTACGAGATCAAATACACAGCGGCTAGACTTTCTTGCGTTCGTAGTAAAAGTCAACAGCTTTGGCTCCTCTATTCTGCATTAGATCGAGGCGAGACTTGTTCAGATAAACTCCTAGCTGCATGGTTCTTTCAAGTTTAATAAATTTTATCAAAGACACGAGTTGGCTTTAACAAAGATCAAAGACACTCATGACCGAGATGTTTGCTGCTATAGTTTGGGGGCCATCGACCACCCCACGACTGAGATATTTGCGTGGGTGGCGGTGGGGCTTCGCCTCGTCACGCCAATGTGATGGGCCAGGAAGGTGACGTCCCCTGCTGTAACAGGCTGCTGACGTCACCCACGCGCGCGTGCCTGTGTGGGAGTGCAGGAGCATGTCGTCTGGGTAGTTAAGATTTCAGACTACCAGACCTTGTGTGATCCTGTGAAGTATAAAAATTCTGAATAAAAATAATCTTCGATGCATGTGAAGGCTCTAGTTTGGTTTTGGTGAATTGATGAAACCCTAAGTGCTAACCTAGTTTATCAAAGTGATCATGAGATAGGTAGCACATTCCAAGTGGTGAAGCAAATGGTGATGATCAGGATGACGGTGTAATCATGGAGATGATCAAGTGCTTGGACTTGGAAAAGAAGAAAGAAAAAACAAAAAGCTCAAGGCAAAGGTGAAACTTGGTAGGAGCTTTTTGGTTTGGTGATTGAGACACTTAGCAAGTGTGATCACATTTAGGATTGATAGCCGTACTATTAAGAGAGGTGAAACTCGTATTGAAATGCGGTTATCAAAGTGCTGCTAGATGTTCTAACTCATTGCTTATGCATTTAGATTCTAGTGAGTACTAACACCCTTGAAAATGTTTGTGAAAATATGCTAACACATGTGCACAAGGTGATACACTTGGTGGTTAGCACATTTGATCAAGGGTGGCATAGTTGGTGAAGTCGGGAAGCTCACTAGAGCTGACCTGACGCTAGACCAGTGCGTCTAGTCAGTGGAGCTGTGGTGCAGTCTCGGTCTCGATGACCAGACTTTGGAGGTTTTTATGACTGGACTCGTTGATGGCGTGTCAGGTCACTTGTGACGTACGCTGACATAAGGCTCCTAGACTTAGAGCGTGGAGGTAGTGTGGACCGGATGTTGGACAGCGTCAGGTCGAGGTTGAACGAACACGTCCGATCAATGAAAACCGTCTATGGACCCTTACTAGATCCGATCGGACGTGAGGTGGCGCTAAGTCAGGTCACACGGTGGTGCATCAGGTCACGGTGTTGGGCACGTAGGCGAGCAGACGCGGTCGTGGTGCGTTCAGTCTCGGCGCGCTGCGTCCGGTCGTTCATTAATATGCGTGGGAAGGCTCTCGATCGTTGAGGATCGGGTGGCTGTGGTTTAAACCTGGGACACATGGACGTGGATCGTGGACCGGACGCTAGGGTGCGATGCGTCCAGTGACTTTGACCAGCGCGTCCGGTCACCCCGTAACCAGTGCAGTGAGGAGCCCAACGGCTCTATTCGTGGGGCTCTCTATTTAAGCCCCATGGCTGGCTCAAGCTCACTCTCTTGGCCATTTGCATTGGCATAGCAACCTTGTGATCTTAGCCAAAGCCTTCCCACTCATCTCCATCACTGATACATCATCTTTGTGAGATTAGAAGTGAATCCAAGTGCATTGCTTGAGTGATTACATCTAGAGGCACTTGGTGTTCGTGTTTCGCTGCGGGTTTGGCTTGTTACTCTTGGTGGTTGCGCCACCTAGGCGGCTTGGTGATAAGGACACGCCTACGCTGTCCAAGAATTTTTTGATCTTTCACGGTGCACACAAATATCTTAGAATTCTCTGAATTAATGAACCAGTCAGTAATCTCAATTTCTTCTTTCTGATAGGCTCAATCACGTAGACTAACAACAAATATATGAATTCAATAACTTAGCTTGTGACCGATCACCACTAACAGGAGCAAGATGAGGAACACCAAGTGAAATAAGCATACACTAACTTAATTGCATTACCAGCCTCTCAATCAAAACAGTATCGACTTGCAGTCTCATGAGATCACAATCAGATTTAAATATTTAGCAAACAAATCACAGCGGGGCAGCGAGTTCTCACGGATATAATAGATGCAAACCATTAGAAATTAGACAATTTCTAAGTTAATTTAATCTGAAAAATTAATTGTATCATGATGATGTCATATGAGAAAATAAGCAATAACATCATGGCATCATATATGTTCATCCAAAAACCATAAGCATGATCAACATGATTATAAGCATCAAACCATGACAAAAGGTATATACTAGCAAGATCATAAAACATGTATGAACCAAAGGCATGATCAAAAACATATAACCATGTTATATAAAACATACCAGGAAGCGCACAAGCCATGAACATAACATAAACAGGGATAAACACATACATCCATGGCATACTATACGCAACAGAGATAGTGCAAAGCATGAATATCAAGATGTTAATACAAGATGATGAGTTTAGGGTATACCCAGAGGAGGGTCCCATGCTAAGGGCATTGGAGGCTCCATTCTCACTTGTACTACCCATGGTAGAATCAGTGAGTTGCTTGAAGTAGTGGATCGCAGTTGGTGCAAGGAGAGGATCGCAGTGCCATCCGCGCCTCCAGGAAGAAGAATGAGCAGATGATGTTGCTGAGATGAAGAATGAGCAGTCGTGTAGTCGCTCCCCAAAAACCTAATCGCCGCACATCCCGAGCAGGATTCTCAAGCAGCAAGGGCTTCAGAGGCACCTGCTCTCTCGTGATTTCGTTCATGCAGAATCACAAGACGGGGAGAGCCATCTTGCAGCAGAGGATATCATGTCTGTGTTTTAGAATTGTCTTTGGGGAGAAAGATAGGAGTGAGGACTCTTTATTTCCGTAGCGGGGAGGAGAAGGGACCAGCTGGAGAGATCAAGAGACGGTAACTCACAGGATTAATGCCAATCCACATTCACCATAATGCAAAAGAGTTGAAACTCCCACAATTATGAGAGGTGAGTGGCAAAACCGAGCCACGCCACGCCACGCCACGCCCGCTCGCCACCTGCCTGCCTCACCACGCCCACGCCCACGGCCCGGCCGGTGATAGCGGTGGCGGCGCGTGCGCGCGTGTGGCACGCTTTTATCCTTTCCTCAACTTCTCAATATAGACGGATAAAATGCAACCATATAAGTTGAGTCAACATTTAGTCAAACTCCCGTACGGTACAAATCATACACCACATAATGTTATAGACCATAGAGTTTATTGATTTATTAAATGTATTATGGGCCAAGCCCACAATAAATCCAACAATCCCCACTAAACTCTAGGGTTTGTAACAAAATGATTTTAGAACCACAACTCTTTTATATACCAGTGTTTTGATGGAGACTGTTAAGTTGAACATCCATCTAGAATAGTAGTTTCATTCAGTCACAACTGAACAATGGACTATGCCTTGAATTGACAGTTTTGCGTGAGGTGAGATTCATTAAGGTCCACTACTGATACTAGGCTGCAATAGGCATCCCCTTTGTTTTGAAGCGTATAAGTCATACTTCAGTGCCTTTCATGAGTATTTAGAGGTTACCCAAACCTCATAGACTATGACCAGTAGTCTGACTCATATAGGTGCATTCCTCAAAAGACGTTCTGTAGGACAACATTTTTTCTTAATCAAGACACTTGGAACACATTAAAAAAACACCAACCTGCCTTACAGAAGGAAAGATGTGCATCAGAAATGAGCCTTTATAAGGGATCTTTCCTCACAATTTACTACTAGCTTGTTCCACAATCCTACTTCATGGGATCTCCGATCACATAGGACAGGTTACCACCATAGTAGATTTCAAGTGGGTCTCATACCCATTTCTCTCGATCCACTCTCTATTACATTTTGTGATAGGCCCTTTGTAAACTGATCTGCCAGATTGTTAGATGTGTGAACATAGTCCAATGTAATTACTCTGGTGTTTCTCAACTTTCTAATAGATTTTAAACGTCTCTTAACATGCCTCATGGACTTCATGTTATCCTTAGAACTGTTAATCTTGGTAATCACCGTCTGGTTATCACAGTTCATAGAAATAGCTGGTATCGGTTTTTTAACAACCGATAAATCCATAAGGAGATCACGCAGCCACTCGGCCTCAGACCCAGCAGTGTCTAATGCTATGAGTTCTGCTTCCATTATAGACTTCGTTAAGACAGTCTGTTTGCAAGACTTTCAGAAAATAGTGCCACCTCCAAGTAGAAACACATATCCGCTCGTGGCATAAAGCTCATTAGCATCAGAGATCCAGTTGGCATCACTATAGCCTTCCAGCACCTTCGGGTGTTCGGTATAACGAATACCATAGCTCATAGTGCCTTTTAGATAGCGCATCACTCTCTCAAGAGCACGCCAGTGATCATCTCCCGGGTTTGACACAAACCAGCTCAGCTTGCACACAGCAAATGAGATGTCAGGCATTGTTGCACTAGCAAGATACATGAGCGAACCAATGATCTGGGAATATCTCAATTGATCCCTTGCTATTCTCTGATTTTTCCTCAATAGCACGCTAGGGTCATAAGGTATAGGAGCAGGCTGACAATCTCTAAACCCAAAGTGACTCAGCACCTTTCCCACATAGTGAGATTGTAACAAAGTTACCCCACCATCACCTTCTCTTAAAAGCTTGATATTAAGAATAACATCAGCTTCTCCCAAATCTTTCATCTCAAAATTACTCGATAAAAATTTCTTCACCTCCTCAATCACTTTGAGGCTTGATCTAAAGATCAATATGTCATCAACATACAGGCACAAAATAACTCCTTCACCCCCACCATACCGATAATACACACATGAGTCAGCTTCATTCACAACAAAGCCAGCAGATGTCAAAGTTTTGTCAAACTTCTCGTGCCATTGCTTAGGGACTTGTTTCAGGCCATACAATGACTTTAATAGCTTACACACCTTGCCCTCTTGATCATTTGCTATAAACCCATCTGGTTGATCCATATAGATCTCCTCTAACTCTCCATTCAGGAAAGCTATTTTAACATTCATTTGATGAATGGAAGACCATAGGAAGCTGCCAGAGAAAGCAACACTCGAATTGTAGTCAATTAGGCAACTAGTGAATAAGTATCAAAGAAGTCTTCACCCTCTTTTTGAGTATAACCTTTGGCCACAAGCCTTGCCTTGTACCTCTTGATAGTACCATCAGGCTTAAGCTATTTCTTGAACACCCATTTGCAGCCAATAGGTTTGCATCCATATGGACGATCAACTACCTCCCAAGTTCCATTAGACATGATAGAATCCATCTCACTCTATACTGCTTCCTTCCACAAGTCAACATCAGGAGAGGAATATGTATGTTCAATGGTCGTTGGTGTGTTATCCACAAGGTACACAATATAGTCATCCCCAAAAGATTTTGCAACTCTCTGTCGCTTGCTCTTTCTGGTGACTACAATGTCATCCTCCTTAGGATTTTGCGTAAGAGGCTCCTCAATTTGTTCTATCGGAATAAAATTTTCATGCTCATGGGGAATTATAGATTCATGACTAATCGTGCTAGGTGTAATTTTCATGGAAAATTCATTCTCAAAAAATATAGCGTCTCTAGACTCCATTATTGTACCAACATGCACGTCAGGTACCTCAGAATTTATAATTAAGAACCTATATCCAACGTTGTGAATAGCATAACCAAGGAACACACAATCAACAGTTTTAGGCCCAAGTTTGCGCTTCTTGTTGATAAACACATTCACTTTAACCAAGCAACCCCAAGTGCGCATATATGAGAGATTTAATCTTTTCTTTTCCCATTTCTCAAATGGTGTGATTTCTTTATTCTTTGTAAGAACTCTATTTAGGACATGACACGCAGTCAAAATCGCCTCACCCCACCATTCCTTAGATAGTCCACAGTGTCTAACATGGCATTTACCAACTCAGTTAGAGTACGGTTCTTTCTTTCGGCAATTCCATTAGATTGTGGTGAGTATGGCGGTGTCCTCTCATGAATAATACTATGTTCCACGGAGAATTAAGAAAATTCACTGGAGAAATATTCTCCATCTCGATCAGTCCTTTACCGTTTAATTTTCCTATCAAGTTGATTTTCTACTTCAGCTTTATAGGCCTTAAAATAATTCAACGCTTCATCTTTTGTTTTAAGTAGATACACGTAGCAAAATCAAGTGCAATCATCTATAAAAGTCATGAAGTATCGTTTACCACCCTTAGTCAAATTGCCATTCATTTCACATAAATCAGAATGAACAAGTTCTAGCGGTGCCAAATTTCTTGCCTCAGCAGCCTTGTGAGCCTTGCGTGGTTGTTTGGATTGTACACACACATGGCACTTAGAACCTTTGACCACGTTAAATTTCAGGATTAAATTCATATTCGCTAACCGCATGAGACAGCCAAAATTAACATGACATAAGCGTCATTGCCATAAATCCAACTCATTCGAGATATCATCGGTGTTCACAACCTTATTACACACATCAAGCAAGGATAAGCGGAACATACCTCCGCAATCATAACCTTTACCAACAAAAGTATCATGTCTCAACACAACACATTTATTGGACTCAAGGACGATCTTGTAGCTATCACGACACATCATAGAACCACTAATAAGGTTTTTCTTGGTGGAGGGCACATGCTGCACATTCTTCAATAGCACCATCTTCCCCGAAGTAAACTTTAGATCGACCGTACCAACACCAAGAACATGCGCACGTGAGCCATTCCCCATCAGCAAGGCTCCAGTCCTGCCAGCCCAGATGTTCCTCCTCCAGTATCAGTAGTCACCATGTTAGCTGACTTCTTCTCTTGCTTGAATTTATGGTCTGGGCATGAACTTGCCCAATCCTCATCACTACCACAAACAAAGTAACCTCCCTTCTTGTTATTATTGTTTTTCTTCTTAAATTCAGCTCTCTGCTTGGGCTTTGAGTTGTTCTCTTGCTTGTTGTTGTTTTTCTTCTTGTTCTTACGAAATGCACCATATTTGCACCATATTTGCAGTAGAGGTCTCAACTCCTTTTCCACGACCGTCTTTTGCTCTCGCCCTCTCCTCAACATTAAGAGTGCTAATAAGCTCAGACACACTGAACTCTTGCCTCTTGTGCTTTAGAGAGGTAGCAAAATCCCTCCAAGAAGGTGGCAGCTTAGCGATTATACCGCCGGCCACAAACTTGTCAGGTAACAGACATGGAAAAAGCTCAAGTTCCTTAGCCAGTGCCTGAATCTCATGAGCCTGTTCAACCACAGAACGATTCTCAACCATCTTGTAGTCAAACAGCTGCTCCATGAGGTGCAGCTCGCTACCAGCATCAGAAACCCTGAACTTAGCCTCAAGAGCATCTCATAACTCTTTGCCTGATGAATAGAATATGTAGCTTTTCTTATACTTGCTGTGAAGAGCACTAATCACAGTGCCTCGGAACAGGTTATCGGCAACCCAAAACTTAGGCTCATCCTTAGGAGCTAAGTTCTCAGGCTTCCCCTGTGCGACATGATAGAAACTCATAGCATTTAGCCACAACTCCATCCTAGCATGCCATATCATAAAATTTTTCCCATCAAAAGGATTTGGCTTCAAAGTGGTAGCAAAACCACTGAGAGAAAATTGCCAAATATTAGACTTTTGGATTGTTAGAAAAACTAATTGTATCATGATGATGTCATATGAGAAAATAAGCAATAACATCATGGCATCATATATGTTCATCCGAAAACCATAAGCATGATCAACATGATTATAAGCATCAAACCATGGCAAAAGGTATATACTAGCAAGATCATAAAACATGTATGAACCAAAGGCATGATCGAAAACATATAACCATGTTATATAAAACGTATCAGGAAGCACACAAGCCATGAACATAACATAAACAGGGATAAACACATACATCCATGGCATATTATACGCAACAGAGATAGTGCAAAGCATGAATATCAAGATGTTAATACAAGATGATGAGTTTAGGGTGTACCCAGAGGAGGGTCCCATGCCGACGACAATGGAGGCTCCATTCTCACTTGTACTACCCATGGTAGAATCAGTGAGTTGCTTGAAGTAGTGGATCGCAGTTGGTGCAGGGAGAGGATCGCAATGTCATCCGCGCCTCTAGGAAGAAGAACGAGCAGATGATGTTGCCGAGAAGAAGAACGAGTAGTCGCATAATCGCTCCCCAAAAACCTCATCGCCGCACATCCCGAGCAGGATTCTCAGGCAGCAAGGGCTTCGGAGGCACCTACTCTCTCACGGTTTTGTGCATGTAGAATTACGAGACGGGGAGAGCCATCTCGCAGCAGAGGATATCGTGTCTGTGTTTTGGAATTATCTCTAGGGAGAAAGATAGGAGCAAGGACTCTTTATTTCCACAGCGGGGAGGAGAAGGGACCAGCCGAAGAGATCAGCAGTGGGCAGGAGAAGGGACTAGCCAGAGGGATCAGGAGACGATAACTCATGGGATTAATGCCAACCCACATTCATCATAATGCAAAAGAGTTGAAACTCCCACAATTATGAGAGGTGAGTGGTAAAACCGAGCCACGCCACACCACGCCCACGCCCACGGCCCGGCCCAGCCGACGGCGGCGCGTGCGCACGTGTGGCACGCTTTTGTCCTTTCCTCAACTTCTCAATATAGATGGATAAAATGCAACCATATAAGTTGAGTCAACGTTTAGTCAAACTCCCGTACAGTACAAATCATACACCACATAATGTTACAGACTATAGAGTTTATTGATTTATTAAATGTATTATGTGCCAAGCCCATAATAAATCCAACACAAACAAGCCAAACTCTATAGCTAAATGTATCGATGACACCAAATAATTTTCTCTTATTAATGGAACTCAAATAATAGCAACGATAATAAATGGGATTAGCTTACAGTAGATGCCAACCAATCCTAGAATAATTCTTCCACCTGAGGTCACGATGAACCACGATCAAAAGATGGGGAACTCTGAGAATTCCAAGCGATGAACCCAAGCCATGGTAGCCTGATCATGTACTCCACACAGATCCACAAGGAACCAGAAGATAACCTTCAATATGAAGAACCTGATGGGATCACCATCCAGGGCTTCTCAAGCGACCGCTCGGCAGGGAATAATCCATGAATAAAATTGGTCTAACCATACAAAGGCGTATGCCCTGGCTATTTAGGGGCATGCAGGCCAGCCATCAAGTTTCCAAGTCAAACTCAACACATGACCAGGTTCGACTCAAACACGGCACACGCAAGCACCAAACACAAAAGGACATTTAAGCTCCTAATTGACTTGCTAATTAAAAGACCGGCAAATACCTAGTATCTAGGAAACTATTGCTTATAAGAAAATAATGATGCGGTAGCTTGACTAATAAACTAGCTAGTTTCCAAATCATTCACGTGATTGGCCAAACACTATATCAAAGACGTAGCTTAACGTTATCTCCATCGGCCGCATGGAACCAAACTGGATAGTGCTTGGTTTCCTTTCTTGCTTCTCATCTAGCTTCTTGAGTAGATTAATTCCCACAAAAATTAGCTTGGTTGATTTAATAGCGGTGGGTAATTTCCATTCCTTCATCATATTTTTCCATGCATCAAATGAAAATGCACCAAGCTTAATGAAGGATGGATCTTTTATATTATTACCGATAACTCGAGGAGCTATGCGCTCATCACTTGGTGTAGCGAGGATCGTCGAGCGGAGGTTGGTGATTGTCTTCGGCTCTGATCATGGTAATTGTGAGGGGTTCTAGACCTTTCCCCGACAGAGAGCCAAAAGGTACTCTAGTGGATTGCTCGTGGCTTGTGTAATCCTCATCTTGTGTTGGTTGTGCAGCACCCTATTGAGGGTTTGGCATGTGATGCCAATTAGCGCGTGAACCTCCAAGTGAGTGAATCGCCACAACAAGGACTAGCTTGCTGGTAAGCAAGTGAAACTCAATAAAAAATCTTGTGTCACCTTGTCTGAGAATTTCATTGGTTATCTTGTGATTGATTGATTGGCTCCATCTTGTGTTTGGCTCATACCTTGACACGTCGGTATAATCATCATCACCCTCTCTTGTATTTACATTTTTAGTGTTGCTTTGCTCTATAGTGTAGATAGTCTTGAGAGCAAGCTTGTGTCGGGTCTAGTGGTTAGTGTGGCTCTTTAGTTAGTCTTTGAGGGCTCACTAACTTAGTGTAGTGACTTAGCCATTGTGTGGATAGAGACTATAGATACTAGAATTGTGGTAGGTGGCTTACATTTTTAGTAGGCTAGTGCAACATTCTCTTCGCCGCATATTTGTCTAACAGGTTTGTTTAGTGTTGTTGTAGAAATTTTTTTGGGTTATTCAACCCCCTCTAGCCATTAGGACCTTTCAGCATGGTTCTTGTAAGTTTAACAAATCTTATCAAATACTACCTCCGTCCCTAAAAGAATGCAAGTCTAGCACAGTATCACATTTTAGTACCTTAAGTTTGACTAGATAAAAAAGTATCCATGTTTATGATACCAAATAAATACCATCAGATTAATTACGAAATGTACTTTCATAATATTTAAACACATAACTGTGAATATTATTCACTAAAAATTTGGTCAAATGTGAATCACTTTTTGTGGCATGCAACCCATAGTTGCATTCTTTTCAGGACGGAGGTAGTACATGAAAATAAGATGGGTTGGTGTTGATGGTAGATAAGTATCATTTTTAACCGTCAACATAGCATGAGAAAAGATCTAAACATAAATACTATCTAGATATAGGGGTTACACTGATAGAATTCCACGAGTTTTGATGAATATCTATTTCTACAGGGGGTTATCAGGAAAGAACCAAAGGAGGTCCACATGTCAGATTTACATAGAGAGAAACCGACGATACTATGAAAAAGTATACTCTAGAAGACTCGAGAAGGCACCCCCTCGAAGGGGAAGGCCATTTGGGCTGACAGGTGGGGCGCCCGCCCCCACCCCATGGGCGGCCACCTAGGACACAGAGCCAATCAGGCTCCATCTCACGGATCTTGCTTCCACCGTCTTTGAGGATCAATAAAAAGTCGTTGATGAAGGTCGGTTTGATCCAAGGGCTGTGGTGCTTCCTAGAGGGCTATATAAGCAAGGCCCCTGACCCTAGGAGAAACCCTAATTCATTCAATTCATAAGAGAGAGAACTCATTCCATTCATTCAGAGAAGCCCTAGAGCTACCATCTCAATTTGATCTCTAGTTTAGCATAGCTCAATAGGATTAGAACTAAAAGGAGCCAAGCATTGCTTGATTTCCGGATCTATCAAGAGAATATTTGGTAATTCTCTCCTACTTTTGTATTTGTTCTTATATTATTCATCTAGTTCATCATCTGTATGAATATGACTTTAGTCTATTCTATCATATTGGATATGACTTTGCTCTATTTGATTATGTTCTCAATTATATTGTTCTTAGTCTACTTTGATTATATGCTTGGCATAGTTCGATTAGAATTATATTTAAGTATTGGATTGTATAGCGCTTGCTCATTGATATCATGGGTGAGTGGTAAATATTGTGTAGGCGTGGTGCCTATACCGTATTTACCTGTGATTGCATCCTATATTCCGGACCGTGTGGTAGATCGCGGGAGTGACAGTCCTGTTGATTCCTTTGTAGTCCACCTCCCGAGTATAGGGCAGGCAGAGCACAACTATTACGGGGAAGTGATGGCTATGTTCCATATCTTCCTTAGTAATATCGCTATACGTAGATGTAACCTTTTCTTGCCATGATTGCCAAGTGTAATTGCACTAATCATCGTATGCTATGATTGTATAGTTAGAATAACTTAGGATTTATCCTTATAGTTCGTCCTAATCCATGCTAGTGTTGTATACTTAGAGTAATCTATTAAGATGTTTATCATTATATGTGGCTATGTGCTTATCAGTTATTGTTGGGTGAAAAGTTCAAGTCGGATGACACAATTCACACAATCATCAAAACATTTCAGACAAGACAAAGTTGTGTGTAAAGTTGTATTCATTTCATGATCATAGCATACATGTCAGAGGGGGTATTTATAGGGCCCTAGTCTTCGTATTTTACATATAATGACTATTTTACCCCTAACTAAAATATTTACAACCCTTCATCTACGTAAGGGCGAAGTAGTCATTTCTTCCTGATTCAGTCTTCTTTTTTACGTTCAATCTTCTTTTCTTCAATGAACTTGTTCTCTTCAGATTATTTCTTGCTCTTCGTCTACTTCTCTGTCTAGTGAAGTTGATTTCTTGCCGACGAAGTCAATAGGCAAAGTTGAATTCTTGACAATGAAGTCGATAGGCGAAGTTGAATTCTTGCCGACGAAGTCAATAGGCGAAGTCGAATTCTTAACGACGAAGTTGATAGGCGAAGTTGAATTCTTGATGACGAAGTCGATAGACGAAGTTGAATTCTTGACGATGAAGTCGATAGGCGAAGTTGAATTCTTGACGACGAAGTCAAAATACATCCTTCTCTATACTTTTCCCTGCAAGTGAATTTCATTAGGATACTTTTATATTTTTTACACTCCAAAGTTTGGGCTTTAGTTTTTTTGGACGAAGTTAATTCTCCCAACAGTTATCTCTTATTATTCTTTATTCATATATATATTATTTATCTTGTGACACTTACCCTGTATGAGAAGATCGATAAAGATATGGTTATGCTCTCCATTATCACATGCAGTGATGCTCATTGCTCAATATCCTTAGCATCCCTTCCTAGTGGTAAAAATATAAATAACGATACCTGGATTACTCCCGGTTAAAATGCTACATCGGTATTATCTGTGCGCTTGCGGATTTTATATTTATTTCAGAGGGGCATTTGCATAGTTTAGTACTAGCACCTTTAGTGTCATACTAGGGATGACAACCTAACTTAGGTGGCATTAGAGGTGTCAACAGTTGGGTTCAACATAGATCAAAGCCACTCAAGACTACTACTACAACTGATACAAATTGATTGAGTGCACTCCGTAGGCAATAGTTTTACTCACAGCTCTATATTTTGTAGTGTCCGATGAGAGGTTCAAGCCAGAGCTTTGTCTTCCTCCTTGCACCTCTCATGGCCTGGAGCCTGTGAGAGGTTCAAGACAGAGATAAAGCACCTCATAGGGATGCTAGTGTTTGGAGAAGGCCTTCAAGATTGAGTACTTTAGATTTCATAATCTTGTTGCATTTGAGCATCCAGATGCAGATGTACATCCCTCGATCCTCAGAGGTAGCAAGATTATGGAATATAAAGCACCTCACTGAGATACTGGTGCAAGTTTTGTGAGGTGCTCCTTCTCCATCCTTTGCGAGGTGCTACCGTTGAACAGGAGCTTGACCTTGATGATTACAGATCTTGCAGATCTTGTGTTAACAAAAGATTTGCAATCATTTGGTTCTCTCCTATTCTGGGGCCCCATACTTGACTAGGGGTGCTCATATGTCATGTTGCTGGTGCACTGAAGTCCAGCCCGTGTTGTTTCTCAGTAGCCGGACAATCCTATGTGCCGACCCAGATTTAAAAACAGGGTCCAAACTTAAAATTGTAAATGACATAGTAACAAGCATCATAGGAAAACGAGGAAAAACAAGACTTGTTCGTATGAACTCTGCAGAAAGAAATCTACAGTGAAAAGCAACCAACAGGGACTAGACAATGCTCAACCGAGTTTAACCCGCCTAATACAATGTATAGCAAAAGTTCACACAGACATGCAAATAAGAGTTTACATATTTACAAGGGCGTCCCACAGATCGAACCTAGTCATGACTACTAGTACTACTGATATGTCCCATAGATCAAGGCTCGAAGCGGGTGTGCAAGATCTGCTCCATGTTCAGCTTTGCTAAGATGTCGTTGGCGGCTGGCTGGAGGCTCTCGATGAGATCATCGATCTCATTGTTGTCCAATCTAGGTTGAAAACCATGCTCCACCATCCGGACATTCACCGCCTCACCAAACTAAAGCTGGACAGCGGCCAGTGCCGTGGCAGCCACTTGAGGAATGGCTTCGGACACCACAACTTCCTTGTCTTCTCGCGCCTAGGTGGCTTCCTGCAGGGCCACGACAAGTGCGGCGTGCGCGGCCACCAAGTCACGACATAGCATGTCGGCGTGCAGTCTGGACACACACAACAACACTCGGATCTTGTGGTAATGCTTTAGTAACTTATGATATTTTTTGTCGCCTGAAGATTCACCCACTTCAGAACAATAGGGCTGTGTGGGGACAGATGGGCTCGATGGCGGCAAACGGTGATGGGATGAATCTCCTACACCACTGGTGGGAAGCCCTACAACGGGGGGTGACACTGCCATGGAGGAATTGCTGCACAATGCAAGACAAGTTCAAGCCCAGATGATAATGGGGAGAGTGATTAGATTTAGAAGGCAAACGATTAACCGATCTAACTAGCGCCATGTGGCATGGAATCGCCGGTGGCTGCCCCCATCGGTGATCCAGCCCTGGTTCCTTGCCAGCGCGCGATGCTTGGCAATCTTCTTGTCGATGATGTATGTCCCATGTGGGCGAAGGTTGGCCCAAGCAAGGACATGCTCCCTGATGATGGACTGCGTCCAACCATGGGGCGCACTCTCTAGGCAAAGGGGGCAGACCAGCAAGCCATAGCGGCTGGCGCGTATCATCAGCTTTTGCCTCTCGAGGACAGGAGTTGCGTACTCGTGCCGATGATCATCCTTTGAGTCCATCGTAATGCAGCCCGTAGAGCGCTTGAACATGTCCTCAACAGACGGCGAGCGAGAGCATGAGAATACATGAGATCGGCTCATGATGTGGGCCAATAAGAATAGAGGAGGCCACGTAGCCTGCGACGACGGTGAAGTGGAGCGCACCGGGAGTGGTGGTGGCGAGGGAACCACTGGTGCCACTAGCACTAGTGTCATCATCGAGGGTGACTGGGAGAGCAATGGCAGTCTAGGAGACGGCGAGTGGCAGTGCGATGGGAACACCGGTCTCCCGTGATTGGACGTCGACGCTACTTTCACCGACACCGAAGCAGGGCGCACCATTGGCCCCACCTTCTCCAAAGCAGGAAGAGTCGATACACTAGAGGAAGTGGGGACCGGAGCCGTGTGATCCTTCCTCGAGTTGCTCTTCATGGCACGGCCTTAGTGGCAAGCGACGGGGAGGCATAGTTTGGGACTTTGTGAGGCAAGGTGAGGGTTTTTTGCACAATGCAAGGTGGAATTATTACATAAGGGTGTGTCTATATATCCGTTGAAAGATTTTTGTACCCAAAATTTGTTAATTTTTGACAAAATAAGGAGCTGACATATCAGCCAAAAAAACTGACAGATTTTCAATATGTGTAGAGGACCTTAGATGGCTGCTAGTAAATGCCATCCTGGATTCAAGGGGTTGGTCGAACAGTTTCCAATACTGCATGTGTTAGGAATATTCTAGTAGATTAATTTCATCCTCATGACCTCAAATATCTCAACAAGACCAAACTGATTGGACCACATTGAGATTTTGTATGCTTTGGGTCCTATTCGTTGGTAGTACTAGTAGTACCATGACTGGCTTTGATCTGTGGGATAGCACAAAGTCATGTATTGTATGTATTGGGCTCATGCACGATGAACCCTTGCTAATATATGAAGTATTTATGTGAATGTATGTGTCAATCTTTGTTGAACTTGCAAGAACCTTGCAGCGATGAGCAAATCTTGCCTCATTCTAATGCAGAACAGAGGAGCCATTGGTGCTGAAATGTTATTGCACACGTAAGAAAGTCCAACCTCTGTATATTTAAACGCGTCTGACAGTATCCTCTGTAGTTTTTCCTTATTTTCCTGTGATGCTTGTTACTATGTCATTTACAATTTTAAGTTTGACTATTTACCTGTGATGCAGAACAGAGGAGTCATTGGTGTTGAAATGACGTTTACCTATTTCTTGTAAGGGTGTCCCTAATGGTTCACAAATCGCTAGTCTAGGAAGAATTCCATTGGCTATCAAGGAGAGAGATCAAATAGCTATTTGCAAATTGCCATTGCGGACACCCTAAACCGTATGCATGGCTCATAGACCGAGCAGTGTAAATTTGACCAGCCCGGATGCCCGGATTGGACTGCACTGTTGTGACTACTTAGATTGGACCGCACTACATGCTTCACAGCATGCATACAGAAGGTCTGCCCTGTATATACATAAAGCCTTCCTCGCTCCCATTATTTGATAGAATTCAGTGGAGCAGGGGTGCACGCTCGTACGAAAAAAATACAATCAGCATCAGCAGACTTTGAACAATGAGATACATATATAGTTGATGTTGTTGCCAAATTAAAATAAAGTCACCAACCAGATATATATACATAGATGTTTAACACAACTTAACATGCACTAATTTAGAATTAATCTACCACAGTGATGTGAATAACTTATAGCACTCCCATGAGATCCTACACTCCTCGCTGCAGAACCTAGCCTACATGTCCCATTCTACAAATCTGACGGGCACGCCACAACCGACGCTTGTGCATTGATGCCCGTCCAGGGGAAGAACAGGGCGAACAATGGGCTCTACATGCTGTGGCACCATGTCCTGCAATAGCCAGTGCATGTCTTGGCGGCACCGCATACAGGTCTGGTTCTTCCACGATAGTGCAGCCGGCCTTGCTTCGTTAGCACCTTTGAGCTTCCTTAACAGGTGCCGGGCAATGTCATCATTGCCAGTGCCAGTATTGGACCTATAGAGCATGAGGGTGTAGACATACATACCAAGTTTATGGCCTACCTTGGTAGAGTGATGAAGCCATTCAATCGGCGGGGTCAATGACCTATGAGTTTCCATGAAGATGGGATGCAATAATCATTGCCATAGTAGCGCTCCCAGAAACCTTGACACTGCAGCACCAGGCGCAGTGGTATGCGCTAGCCGACTTTGACGGTGCCACACACCTACTCATGTCTGAGTAGGTTGCCCGCAGGCTGGCAAGGTCATCCATGGGGGCATACGACTATTTAGCGATGCGGCCAGCGATGTTTGCGGCCAACTCCGTCGGGAGCCGATCCATCATGATGTAGCTAAGAAAGAAGCAAAGTCAGAGCATGCGCATGACAAATGGTGATGGATACGGCGTCAAAGCGGAGTACAAAGGCACGACTGTGATGAGGCGGAGAGCACTAGGGAAATAGGGTCGGCGGTTTATGTAGGCGGAGACTCCGCGTTCTTGAAGGATCGTGTACCATGTAAACGTGCCTCAGGGAAGTGATTCATCCAATACGACGGTTCTTTCTTGAGGAACCAAACGGAGCCTTGCTCGAGTTCCAGGCGTCCATGTAATCTTGCCTTGAGAAAGTGAATCATAGCGGCCTTCTAGATTGGGTGCTTTAGATTCCATAATCTTATTGCACTTGAGCATCGAGATGCAGATCTGCATCCCTCGATCCTCAGAGGTAGCAAGAATATAAAGCACCTCACTGAGATGCTAGTGCAAGTTTTGCGAGGTGCTCCTTCTCCATCCTTTGCGAGGTGCTACCGTTGAACAAGAGCTTGACCTTGATGATTGCAAATCTTCTTGCAGATCTTGTGTTAACAGAAGATCTGCAATTATCTGGTTCTCTCCTGTTTAGGAGCTCCATACTCGATTGGGGGTGCTTCAAGTTTGCAAGATGCTCGTTCAGGGGCTCCATGTTCCCTTGTTCTTAGAAAATTAGTAGAGGAGGAAACAAAGTTCCATTTTATGTATGTCACGTTGCACGGTGCACTAAAGTCTGGCCCGTGTTGTTTCTCAGTGGCCGAACAATCCTATGCGCTAACCTAGATTTAAGAACAGGACCCAACCTTAAAATTGTAAATGACATAGTAACAAGCATCACATGAAAAAGAGGAAAAACGAAACTTGCTCGTATGAACTCGTCGCTGCATGGTTCTTGCAAGTTCAACAAATTTTATCTAATACATGCAAATAAGAGGAGAGCATTGCAATCCTACTACTCAATGTCATCCAACTACTACCAATACATACTAGTTCTAACTATAGATGATTAACATGACTTCACACTTGAGAAAAGGCTCTTTTGACCACCATGACACACTGGAGACTTGAATGCCTGGTGCGGTTGTGATGGGTCTTTTCTGTACTTTTATTTGACTCCAATCCAAGCAGTCATAATAGTTGAGGGGCAGACTAGTTGCTACGACATTCAAAACTGACGACCCTTTATACAGTGTCCTACGAGATCAAATATATAGTGGTCAGACTTTCTTGCATTTGTAGTAAAATTCAACAGCAAAATGACCCTGTTGGTTGGTTTTGCCTACAGGTTTCTTTCTAGTTCTCTTTCTGATCTGTAGTATGGTAAACATGCATAACAGAATTCATCCGATCAAGTCTCGCATCGATGTAATGCCTAATAGAGGAGCCACATAGCTATTCAAATTTTACAACACACGCAAGAAAGTTCGAGCATTGTAAATCTGACCGGGCCAGACACATCTCAATTTCTACTAGAATATTCCCAACTCATCCAGTATTAGAAACTGTTTGACCAACCCCTGGAATCCAGGATGGCATTTACTAGTAGCCGTCTAAGGTCCTCTACATTCAAAGCAATTCACTTCAAATTCTATCTTGTAACTATCCCCTCGTTCATCCCGTAGCTATTTAACACTGGGTTCCCTTCAAATCGTCCTTGCTCCAACTCCAAACCAATTCAAATCATAGCTACAAACCAAGCCACTAGACCCATAGGTAGCCATCACCATGAGCTCCATCTGAGATCCTCATGCCTAGTTTTCCACATTCAAACACCATGTCAAGTCTAGAACGATGTCGAAGAAACTCTTCGCCATCAAGGACCCATCTGGCGGGAGCGACATTGAAGCATCGTTCTCTATGACCCTAGAATGCATGGTGACCAAGACCCTCAAAGCTGGCAGTCACTGGCAACCGGTGTACCTTATAACACCCTAGGTGTTAAGCTTGCATGTGCACTTGCATTGCATGAAACATGAGCATATGCATTCCATTCCATACAATGCATCATGAATGTTTCACATGTTGCATAGGGTATGTTTCATATATACATAAAGTATATATGCCACTTATGTGTAGCCATTCTATATTAAACATAGTACCCTAGTGATGTTTCACATGTTCCATAAGTCATGTTTCATGTGTTGCATGACCAATGTTTCAATATAGAACCCTATGTTTCATTTATAGTAAGAGTATGTTTCATATGTGTCAATTATATGTTTCATGTGTTATATGAGCTTAAGGCTATGTGTAGTTTATGCAAATGTGTGTATAGGGTCACAAAAATATCTAAGACTCACTTAGGACAACAAATGAAACAATGTTTGCATTTATAGTTTGGTCAAACTTAAATTTGAAATAGGGTTTGACCAAGTTTGACCCCTGAGAGTGCTTTTGCTTGACCTACATGGTCCATGACCCTAGAAGCTTTGCATGTAAGTGCAACCAAAATAAAAGTTGTAGTAAATTTTATAAGGAACAAACTTTGTTTAATGACCTTGAGCTAGATCAGTGCCTAACATGCTCAAAAATGGCTCTCAAGGTGAAAAACAATGTTGTTTTAGGGCACTTAGAAATTTTGCTAAGTGCAGTTTCAGTTTCGATGTACTCATGTTCAGAGCTCTGTAGTTTCAAATCCAGGAATAATTAGGCCAAGTGTGTTTAAGCAAAGTTGGAGCTTGCATGTAGCTCTATAACTTTTACTAATAGAGTTTTTACAAAGGACAAATGGATCCTGAGATGGAGGAAGAGATAGGAGTGGGTTTTAGTCGGTTGATCAAGGCCTGATGGCCGATTTGAAATGGCCATGGTGGACGACCACGCGCAGGTGAGGAGCGCTGCATGGCGTCTGTATGCCAGGATCGGCCCTGCGATGTCGTGCCGAAGTGGAGGAGTGGGTTGACATGCTGCTGCCACCCTCATTCACTTTGCCTCGCCCTCACTCTCTCTCACGCGCATAGCCGAGGCAACGTTGAACTCTGCCATCGTCGCCGCAAGCTTCGCCGCCGCGTAGCACCGCCACCACCTCACCGCAGCTTAATTCCTCGTGCTCACTACTTTGCCATGAGCTGCTCTTCCACCTCCACCCTTTTGTAGCACCACTCGAGCCAAGGTAACACGTGGGAATACATTTCTGCCACCGCGGGTCTCGCCGGAGCGCCACCGAGCTTTTAGCTCGCCGTGGCCAGCGCAACCCGGAGCCCCTCCGTCCTTGCTCTCTCGCATCTCATCTTCCTTATTGTCCATAGATGCTCGTGCCGTGACCCTACGGCCAATGCTGGCAAGCCAGAGCCGAGACACGGCTACACGCCGCCGTGCCATCGTCACTGAATCACTGTGCACGTGGCCTAGCTCACCTGCGCCACCCCTCTAACCCTAACCTACCTTGTTAGATTCGCTAGGTCATCATGATGGTGTAACCACCGTCGCCTAGCCCAGCTGAGGCCGGAGACGACCACCGCGCTGCCATGGCCACCGGTGAGCCTGCTCCGGTTCCCCTCTGCCTCAACCACCACCACCACTCTACGCGCTCGCCGAGGGGAACCCAACGGCGATGACGCTACCAACAGGGACCTCACTAGCAGTGAGTTAGGGCCGATCAACCGCCATGCTCTGCTCCGGTCTCACTGGCATGTGGGCCCGTTGACCGAGCAGAACCCACGAGTTAGCGGCTGGAGTTTTGTTTTTCTTTTTATTATTTTCAAGAGATTCTTTGGAAATTCATAATAAATCGTAGAAAAATCAGAAAAATGCAAATGAGAACTTTTTGGAATCCTTGTGAGTAGATCTACCTGATAGTGTAATAATATGATAGGGTACAGTAAAAAGTTTTTACTGTTTTTATTTATCTCTTTTATTTAGGGTTTTTCAAAGGGAAATTTATAACCCAAGTTGTAGTGCTCCACTTGATGTGAAAATTTTATGGAAAGCTAGCCAGGATTTATGAGTGTTGTAGTAAAAATCTCATGATTTTTGGGTGTTGTATGTTTGAGTTATTAATTTTCTTTGAATAAATGTTAGTTTCTTATGCTATTTTTCATAGTAAAAATATATATACAGTGACCATGAAATTAAGTGGATAATGTTCTTGCATCATGGTAAAGTTAATAAAAATATGAAATCTATTGTTTGATACTTTTCACTATGATTTCCTATTTATATAATTATAAGTTATGCTAGCTTATTATTTTTGCATAGGATGTTCTACTTGTTCAAATGCTATGAATTTATATAGTAGCCTATTAGGGATATCTACGAGCTACTATAATTTTTATTGAATTTACTGTATAATTTTGCTATATGTTTATTATTTCACCTAATTATATAAATTAATTAATAAAGGCATGAAAAGAATTTATTTAGGGATGGCCACTATGTTTTCTAGTGTTCATTTGATGTGTGCTAACTATTGGTGACATTGGTGATGCTCAAATTATTATTCTTGTATGTAGTGAAATATTATTTTTCCTAGTTTTCACTTGTAGTCACTTTTCTGAACAGATTCTAGAGTTAAGCAAATTACATGGTGATGGTGATCTTTGCTGTAAATTCTACAACAAAGTTGTAGATAACTCACTTATCTAGTTTGTGTTAAATTTTCATGGCATTTGACCAAAGGATTTGTGAGTTATGGCTATTCAAAGTTGGTCTTCAGAACTAGTTCTCTGAATTCTGGACAGATATGAGAAATTACTATGTTTGACTTTGATAACTATTAAATCATCTTGAGATGAATATAAGAAAGTTGTAGACAATTTCATAAACTTTCCAAAAAGTCTTATCTTATGTTTGTTAGATTTGTATAGCTTTAGTTATGATCAAAACATGTAGCTACGGTTTGCTGTCCAGAAATTGCTTAAAATGCGTGAATGATTTAGTTGTTTTGTATAAGCTTGATATTGTTGTTTAGGTGCCTAGGCTAATTAAAATAAGTTGTTAGCTGCAGGTTCTAAGTCTCTTACAAATGATGAACAACTTTACCTTATATTGTTAGACCTTGGTGAGTGTATGTTTCTTGTTTTAGAGAAGAGATATGCACTTACTCAGTAAACAAGTGTTAATCTAGTATCACCATGTCACCATTTATTACATATACATAGTATGCATCTCATCATGTAATATGATATCCTATGCATTCATGATACTTATGTTGTGCATATGCATGCAATTGTTGCTCCCGAGGGAGTGACATTGATCAAGTTCGAGCAAGAGCGATCGGAGGAGCAACAAGCAACTTAGGAGCAGGAGGTTCCGACAGGAGGAGTCAACGTAGAAGATCTTCTAGAGTGTCCTGACCACCAACCTTCCAAATTTCTAAAAGGCACGCCCCAGAGCATTTTAAGACTCCTATGTTTTATAAATGTCAATTCGAGTTCTTTATGTTTGATGCATTAAGTTATAGGAGTTGGTTGGAACCATTCAATACAAGTGCCTTTCCTTGTCTAGAGATATGCCTTGAATCCTATATTAGGTCCAGGATCAAGCATATGCTTAGCTCTGCTTAGTCCGGTAGAAGTCAGGTGATTTCCTGTCACCTACGAGATATAGGTGGATACTGGATCACGGTTGGCTATATTTGCTATCGTGGAGATAACCATGTGGTGATGTGATAATTAGAGACTAGACGAAATCTTATATGTTGGTGGTGTTATGACTATAGTGATTCTATCTGTGTCGATTAAGGATCGTATCGTTGTCGGCACTTCTGTCGAGAATGAACACATGCCTCTCGCTTAGCTGGCCGAATAAGTCATTCCGACCACGAAGCCGAGTAGCTCAACTCAGGCCCGGGACACGGTCTATTAGAGTGCGCACATTGCAAGGAGCTAGATGTGAGTCTAAGGGCAGGCCAAGCCTTATCGTCCTAGCAGCTGGTCAGTTCTTAGGTGTGCGGCACTGGTCTTACCCACGAATGGACCTGAGTTGTACCAAAGGTGACCCAAGGCGACCGTTGATCTGGCTGCCTAGGTTTGTGTTAGGAATAAATCCCCAGCTGGTTGGAATCGATTCGAATCACTGTCTCTCCCGGATAGTGAGAAACTCGATTAGCTTTGGCATCGTAGTAACTTAATGAAAGGTAATGGTTATGATGGACATGAAAATGTTATACCTGATATGGTTATTATTGTGATGGCTTAATTGTACACAACATGTTTGGCACAAGTTAGTTGCTAATCTAGATGGGATAGCTATAATTAACTTGATGACAGAATTATAAAATGTGCGATTCAACTAATGGCTTTTTATGCAAAATGTCATCAACCTAGCACCACTTATAAAGACTTGTATGATCTTTGGTGTCACTTTATTTCTGGTTTATGATAGGTAAGTCTAGGTGAGTATATTCTCATACTCAGGGTTTATTCCCTCTTGTTGCAAATGACATGATGTATCATGGGTACTGTCAAAATTGCCTTCCCCTATTGTGGATGAAGATTAGACCATCGGGCGTGGTCTCTCTAAGTTATCTTACCTATGATGCTTTTGCTGAAAATGACCGTGGTACTGGCATGTAATTGAACTAAGTGTTGCGTTCTTTTAAAACTACTTTGCTTTCGCTACTTGAACTTGGTTTGTAATAATTATGTGAACTCTGATGTATGTGAACTATTTGCAAAATGGGATGTAACACGTGACATGTTATGTTGAATCATGTACGATCTTGGCTACATGTTGGTCGATTTGAAATCCTTCATGGTTTCATTGGACTACTGGGTTTATATGGGCTCAAGTATGACAGTTTGATCACTTTGGTGATTGTTATTGTACTTGTGCTCTTATAAATTGGACGGTTCTGTTACATACCTCCTGTATGAAGGAGGCAATGCCACTAGGATCTTGAAGGCGAATCAAGCAGTGGGCATCCCTGGTGACCAGGAAGGTGTCCGTGATGTCCTCTGCGGCTTGATGAGGACATTCATGCGGCTGTAGCAACTCAACCTCAAAGACAAGTAGTGGGAGGACATCCATCCCGAGTGCGAGGTTCCTAAACTCACGGCCCTAGTGCGCGAGGCCTGCCGGGATGGCTGCATCGCCCACGCCATGCTTGAGCTTTGGGTCAACGAACAATTTAAGTTCATCACGTCCAAGGTGCTCTTGACGCTCTATGCGGAGGTCGCGCCAGCGGGGTGTCTGGACTGCAGCATCTGCCTGCATGATGAAACATCTAATCATGTGGCCGGCCATGCTGTGGAAATGCCCGACTATGGCCACGCATTTCACCGCAAGTGCATCACCAAGTGGTTTGGCAGGAGCTCCACCTTCCCGATGTGCCAACATGATTTGTCTATGTATCTTGACCTGGCAGTGCAGAGATTCCTCTCGCACTTCACCGAAGAAGATTATTGATTATAAGCTCATTGTTTTTTGTTGTATAAAATACTTATTATGCATCATACTTCTCTATATATATTTGGTCAAAATTTAGAATATTTGAGTAAAGCTCCGCTCCGTCACTCTAACCGCCATGATCTCGTTCGCAACTCCGCTTGCTTTCCTTCCTTCCCAAAGCTCTTTGATTCCCTCTACAGATCTAAACCATGAGGAACGTGCAGTTGCCTACTCCTACATGTGCTTAACACATAAAATACATGACTTCATGCTAGCAGGCCAAACACCCAAGGCAACAAAAAACAAACATAAACCAACTGAGGAAAATTCATCCACTACCACATCTTCACTGTCCAAGGCGTTAGAAAAATGGCAGGCAGACTTTCTTGCTTGTTTAGTAACATTTCAAGACCAATGGCTCTTCTTTTCTGCATTAGATTAAGGCTAGACTTGCTCCTCGGTTCAAGGTTCTGGCAAGTTTAACAAAGTTTGACACAGACATGCAAATAACACAACATATATTAGCAAGGGTTCACACTACATGAGCTCAACACATACACTACATGACTTCATGTTATCCCCCAGATCAAAGCCAGTCATGGATACTACTAGTAGTACTAGTACTACTGATACAGTACAACGAACAGTACCCAAAGAACACAAAATCAAAATGTCATCGAATCAGTTTGGTCTTGTTGAGATAGTTGAGGTCATAAGGACTTCCGATCAAGTTGAGACAGTGAACCATCTTGAAAATGATGTAGTCTCCACTGACATCAACACTGTAGTCAAAGAGCCGATGGGCATCCGCAATAGTGCTGCAAAGCACAAAGATTTCTCTAGAATCATGGTCTTCAACAACTCTGGTAATGTGTTGTTGCCCAACAACCGCACGAACAATAGCTTCAATGACTAGGCATCGCGCAACTCAGTCATGTACATGACGCTCCCAGGTCACAAGCAACATGTTATGTTCTCCTGGCTCCACACCTAGCTACTAAAACACATCATTTGTTGTAGAGCACACATTCGTGGTATGGTAAGTAGTTGCCATCTATAAATATGATTTCGGTTAGAACAAATGACAATCAAGGAAAGGAGGGAAGCAATGAGGTTAGCAGACACAACAATAAGTTCATACAAATAGTATAGTTTGATATGAAGCACATTACCTTTATCCAGATCCTAAAACCACCAAGGGACGTGATTGGGAAAATGCAAATGGGTGAGGGAAGGGGGAGCAAGCAGATTGATGCAATGTTATCAGACAAGGAAAGAGGGGACGCTCCTTTCATATAGACCTCACATGGTTGACGAGAGTGAAGTGAATGCGGTAGGAAATCTGGACACAAGAAGGAATCAAGAAAAGGAGCTTTTGACCACTATGACACGCTTAACACTTGAATGCCAGGTGCGGTTATGATGGGTGTTTTCTGTACTTTTTTTACTCCAATCCAAGCAGTCACAATAGCTGAGGGGCAAATTGGTTGCTACGACATTCAAAACTGATGACCCTTTATACTGTATCCTACAAGATCAAATATACAGCGGCCGGACTTTCTTGCGTTCACACTAAAATTCAACAGCTATGTCTCATCCCTTATGCATTAGATCTAGGCGATACTTGTTGAGATGAACTCCTCACTGCATGGTTCTTGCAAGTTCAACAAATTTTATCAAAGACTACTGATATGTGTTTGGTTCTTGTAAGATCAAAGACACTCTTGACTACTAGTACTACTGATACGTGTTTGGTTCAACAAACCAAGGCACAAAGCAACCCTTGCTTGGTTGCGATGAGTGAATTGAATGCATGAGGAAAGCCTCTACAGTTATTTCACTTCAAGCATTCACAGCAGTCGAGGGGCAGACTGAAGAGTGAAGACGAGTTGCTCTTGCTTCCGTAAGCAATTTCTCTTGCTTGGTTTTGTAGAGTAGCAGCTAGCTAGAGATGGCTACATGGTCTCATAGTTCCTAATCGTCTGCACTCGCTCGGCTGTGGCTGAAGATGTTGCTTCAAAGCCAACTACCTCATTAGTACTTCATGCATGCAGCCATAGCTGGTGTAGCTGTTCTTTGTAGCACAGCCGATCTAGAAAAAGTTCTAGTCACAGCTCAGTTGTAGAGTAAAATGTCCGGGCTAGTCAAATTTACACGACTCGGACTATGAGGTGTGCATACGATTTACAAGAAATAGGTAAATGTCATTTCATCAATATTGTACATGTCTATATATATTTGGTCAACAGAGTTTAACCCACCTAATACAGAGCTCAACAAAAGTCCATTTACATGGATATTATTACAACAAGATAAACTAAAGAACATCACAATTGTCTCCAGTGAACATTGAAAACACAAATCAGAACATCAGTGTTATGAGATACTTGAACATCACACCTATTTCAGAAATAGAGAACAAGGGCATATCTCTAATGCCATAGATACTAAACGTTAATATCATCTGACCATGTTGCTACTGCTCAGTTGAAAGGAACTGCACGAACTCCACCAATCTCTGGATCATTTGGACGGATTGTAAGATAATGGATACGATGAGAAAATACTTCTGCACTACGAAACTCATAGTGGTATGAAAGCAAATTCTGGAGATCTGCATTTGAAGGAACCACAACAAACACATAGGGTCCTAGATGATCTTCAGCAAGATGGTAGTTTCGATGGCCAAGAACTCGATGAACAACTACATAAGCAATGTACCACCTACTGTAAAAGTTAGAATGCACTACAAGCACTACAACCCTTGTTTGTAGGCCATGGCGAACACAAAGCTCATGGAACACATAGCGATACGCAGACACCCAAGAATGATCATAGTTGTACATGATCTGTGTAAAAAACAATATGCAGAAAAAACGAAGAACAAAGATGCCCAGTAGTAGAGTGAAGGGCAAAAGCTTTAGGATGGAACTAAAGTAGGAGCACCCCACAACCTACGCATGCGCCTACGCGCCCACGACCCCACATATACGGCACAAGAGTTAACACGATCTGTATTTTATTGTTTCATCAAAACTATGATCCGGCCTGTCAAGATTTCTTTAGTATCGGACTATCTTAGGCGTTGTTTGGATGGACTGCGACTAGTTAGTCATGGCTAAAAAATCAGCCAATTAGTTGTGTTATTAGTCCATACCTGTTTGTATCCTAAACTAATTTTTTTGACTCATCCTAAACTAATTATTGGGTTCTATAGACTATAACTAGTTGTTAGCCCCTGGTAGTCAGGTTCTATGGACTAGTTGGATGGCCCCTATATTTTGTAGTGATCCAGATCATCTATATTTTGTAGGGTCAGACTGTCTTAGGGTCTAGAAAATTTCAACATCTATACACCCACGTCCTCGATCAGAAAGGGCAAACACGTTAGTATAACCAGTTACCAAATGACCAAAGGACTTGAGCTACACCACGCTCAACAGTTTAACCAACCTAATACAAAGTTTAACATAAGTTAACATAGACATGTATGCAAATAAGACTTCACATATGGTCATCCCACAAACCAAACCTAGTCATGACTTGTACTAATAATACGTCCCACATATCAAGGGTCGAGGCGGGCATGTAGGAGTTTGTCATCCACGTTCACCTTCGCTAAGACGGTGTTGGTGACCGACTCAAGGCTCACAAACAATGGGAATGTACTCGAGCAACGGAAAGTACAACACTGACTATGACTCTAGTGAGGAGGAGGATGATCTGGAGTACTGGCAAGTCGGTGAATCGCAAGAGCGCTAGCCAGGAGGAGGATGCTTTAATTTTTTTCTCTTCTCTGGAAACTTAAAGCACCTTAGAATCTATGACTACTTTTTCCAGGGTGGGAAATCCATGGGGATATCATTTGAATAACCAATTTAGTTTTTTGTTGAAGGATTTTCCATCCCTAGGTGTGCCTTTTCCTTGCTTCCTAATTATAAGTCTTAGTTCAAACAGCCGCAGATACAGTCACACACACAAAAAAAATCGCCAGCTGCTGCGCAATAAGCTACAGTGAGCAGGTTTATTTTTTCACTTTTTGGTAATTCTTAGGTGCCAAATTCATGGATCTTTTAACTGTTTGTTACCATCCGCTTTTAGTTTTATGTTTATATATATTATGAAAAAACCAAAAAGGCAACAACTGATCGGATATATAAATAGGTCCACAAGAGAAAATGAAAAATGGATATTAGGTAAGTACAACATTTTGTCATAATCATTTCCTATTAAAACACGGAATAAATTCCAATCTCTGCTGAGCACCGTGCCAAGCAGTCTCGCCAACACGCCCCAAAAATTTGATTATGCACCGCGCCGAGTAGTCTCGCCAACATGCACCGAAAATTAGATGTCTCTCTTTTGCCCTCCGCGTGGAAAATAGGTTTACCACGCCATTAATTTTAGAAAAGGCATTTGTGGTAATGTGATGGCCACATAAAAGCGCAAAGAGTTGTTGTCTCTATCTCCATCTCCATTCTCCAGCCGCACTGTCTCTCTTCCAGCTCCAAATCCTAGTCCCATGGTCTCCCTTTTCACTCTCTAGCCGCCCCCTCTGCCACCCCACTCTGGACCCTAGGAGCCATCGGAACAGCAGCTCGACTCCCTCTCCACTCTCTAGCTGCACCCTCTCTCATACATTTCCAAACCCTAGCCAGAGCCAGATCCCCTTCGATTCATTGATAGCAGGTCGATCAGCTGACGGTGGAAGGACCGCCTTGACAATGGTACAAGCCGGATCCAGATCCTCTACCTAGCTCGGCACCTTTCATGACTAACCGGATCTGATCCCTAGCCGAAGCCAGATCTAGTACCCTTCGTCAACGCCAGCCGCACCAGTTCTGTGACCGCGATGATAGGACTGTGGTGCCGACGACAAAGCAAAGCCAGGGAACACGAAGAAAGAGGTACCCAAATTCCTTTTATGATGTGTGCTCTACTGTAGTGGCTAAACCAAGGATATGTAGATAGCGATGGGGTTACATATTTCCTATAGTTGAGTGTAGCTAACATGTGCTTTATTGGGTTATTGACTTTCGTATAAGTTGTAGTTACTAGATAGGTGCTTATTTGCATACTTTGGCTCTGTTGTGTTGACATTTCGTAGAAGCTTTAGTTAATAAATGCCTTTGTAATCTAGATGAACAACCACAAACTGCTTATGAATGAGCATGGGATGCAAAAATCACAAGGAATCATAGAAAGATGGAAGAATTTGGAGTACGTGTGGGCCCAAACCTGTGTTCAAAGGCAAAAAAGCCAAGCACAAAGGGTAGACACGGTGAAGATTTGGAATATATCCCTGAACCAGGCAAAATGGTTGAGGGATTTGATGATACAGATGAAACAGATTCAGATTTAGAAGATGAGCCAGTGTCCCTATCAATTGAGATGCTTGTTCTATCTTGTATTTAGTTCGGAGGAGGGGGTGTAGGTAGCCATGCAATGCTTAACTGTTTGGATAGCAATGGAATTTATACATGCTTGCTGCTTAAGTTTGTATCTCCAATTTTAGTGTCTGGGTCGAAGAAGCCATAGAGGAGGCTCTACCAGCAAGACAAAATGTAGCACTGCCATGAGTCCTGGGCGAAGGCCCTCCAAGCGAGTGAGGTCAACACCACCAGAACTGGCTGCTCATGGAGTTTGTACTCAGAGATCTTCCACTGGCAAAAAGGTGGAGGTATCAGCAATAGGTGAACATAATTCTCCATCATGACCGACACCCAAACCCAGGGATCAATTCCAAGTTCATGAATTGATTCGAGACATTGGACAGGACAACACCCTACCTAGCCCTAAGAGAGACTCCTCATGACCAGATGATTATAGCCCTGCCGAAGAGGAGACATCTCAGCAAACTCCCATCTCCTCCCACCCGTAGAACGATGAAATTTGCCAAGGTTGCTATTACCTTACAGATGTCTATCAATCAATTTGCACTAGTTATTTGATATCCATATAAGTTTTCTAACAATCTGAATGTATGAAAACTGTGTAGTACCATTGGCAGGAAGAGCGAGGAAGCCGAGGCCTTGAACTTGTGGAATTATGCTTGACAAAATGAGCAAATCACTAGGAGGATTGAGGATGCGCATCTCTGTTGCCGAGGGGAACAAATGGCCACATGATCCAGTGCAAGCTGCCAAGTTTGCCTCAGGAGCAGGTGTAGTAGTCAGGCGTGAAGTACCAATTTTGACGCATTGGAAACAATATAAGGGGGAGAGGCCCGGCGCCATCTATTGCACAAGATTTGTGAAAAGGCTAAATGTATGTATGGTTATCCCCTCTCGACATTCAACTCTGCTTTGAGCAACTTTCACGAATTTACTTTTCATTCAAACTGCTGTGTGCAGGGAAGGCTGCACGTTAATGGTGCTCACTCACCAACAAAAGAAGCTTGCCAGAATGTAATGCAGTTTGTGGTATGACTGGAACACTACAGGTTGAAGAAAAAATACTTCAATGGCGTCCCTACTGATCACATCTGTATGACCTCTCCTGTCTCCTCCATGAATGACACACAGTGGTGAGAACTTGTCAAGATTTGGTCTAGTGCTAAAAACAAGGTGTGTGAACCCATCAATTTTCTATCTAGTCTTGCTATGGTCTACTTATGTTCCAGTCTAACATAAATGAAGCTATAGGAAACATCTGAGAAGAACAAGCAAAACCATGCAAAAGTGAAGTACCACCAGGCTACAGGATCTTGCTCCTATATTGTCATGCTGTAAAAATTTGTAAGTGATGGTTGTGTTTTATTGTTACTCTTGCCTTTGTATAAATATAAACCGAAACTCATGTGCAATATGAACAGAAGAAGAACAAGAGGAAGGCAGCAGAACATGATCAAGGACTTAAAGAAGAAAATGTCCCCTTGATGAAGATGTTAATGCTGTGGAAGTCTTCAGGGACTTTCATACTAGTAGCAAAAAGGACCTGAGCGATTCTGCAAGAGTAATAATTGCAAGTACCTTCTTTTACTTTCCTTGAAATCTACTAAAGTCATTACCATAAAAGAAGAAAATATAGCATGAGCCTAGTGTTATGAAAATCTACTAAAATTTACAAAAGCTTATATAATCTCTATCAGCAGTAGGCTCAGGAAGACCTATGCATTACTTGTTATGAATCAATCTCTTGGGTTTTTAATTAAAGTCCTCATACACTATCTGTAACCTAATGTTTTACTAATTGAATTTCATAGAAAGCTATGAAAATTATGCAAGCAGAACCTATTGTTGATGGGCAACAACCAATGACTAGTGCTGATGTTGTTTGCAAGGTCCTCTACGTCTACCAAGACAAGGCCCCCTCCTAGGGAAGCAGCAACCTTTTTTTGAAGAATGCTGGTATCCAGATAAGATCCACCAGAACAAAAACATCGGCGAAGAGAATGCTTCGGGAATAACTTGTTGCTGAACAGGAAAGTTCTGTTGTCCTCGTCGAACAAGTGGATGAACTGAAGGCAAAGATAGAAAAGACTGAAAGGGAGCGTGAGGAATACAAGAAATGACAACAGGAGTGCAACAATCTCCGTGACCTATGCACGCGCCTCAGCTCTTCTAGTAACTCTCAATCTTCAATTGTTGTGGCTTGACACAGTGAACATATGTGGTTTGATGTGTAGACTCATGTGCCGGTTTGATGTGTGGACTCGTATGCTGGTTTGATGTGGTGATACTCTATCAGTAGTTTGTTGCTAACGTATGAAATATTAATTATTGTTATTTGATTGCCAGGCTAAATAGTTATGTAGTTAATCTGTGCAGTAGTGATGATCTCGAATTACTTCTATGATGAATTGATTGTATTCCACGTGGTAGAACCAGGATAGGCCACGTGATCAAATAAAAATACGACATGTGGACGAACCAATGCATGACATGTGAAATAGCTAGGACTCGACACGTGGGCTATTAAAATCCGGCACGTGGAAAGAAGTCATGAAGCCACTTGGCCAAATAAAAATACAAAACGTGGATGGACAGCGCCGTGACACGTGGTGGAATAAGAAACGGCCACGTGGACCAATAAAAATATGACACATGGTCCAATGAAGAAGGGACACATGATCCAACCGCAACATGACACGTGTGCCAATGGAAAACTGACATGTGGAACAATAGGGATCCGACATGTGGTCCAGTAAGAACCCGATACGTGCAAGAACCAGAGATGACCACGTTGTGCAATAAGAAGTTGATACGTACCCGAACCATTTTCAATGTAACCAGCTATAGCATGTACACGTGGGCTATAGCATGTCCAATAGAAGCTCCCACCAGCATGGTAGCCCCCTGCCACGTATGCCAAAACAGTTCTATGACGGTCTGTTTTTCGTCACAAATCAAAATACTTTTATGACGATTTTATCAGATTCGTCATAGATGTGCAAGTGTGACGCGACTTATATGACAAACCGTTTTTTGTTATAAATTCGTCACAAAACTGAAATTATGACCAATTTGACTCCTTCAGTGACGAAATATATTCGTTATAGAAGTGGATATTTCTAATAGTGAACTGGTTAAACTCCTCCTTAATCCGGTTGTATATTGTAGAGTTGAAGCAGTGAGAATGTTGCTTATGAAGCCTGAACCCATGGGCAGCTGATGCTCAACTCAGCCATCAACAAATTAACAATGGTCGACCCTCCCGTCGGCGTATCCAACCATGCAGTATGTGTCCGTGCTGAAACAACCCATGTGCCACGATCCATGAACTCGTCATCACCATGTTGTACACTTTAGGATCTCATGGAGTAGATCAGCGGGGTAGAACTTTTGCATTTCGGGTATAAACAACAAGAACCTAGTATGAAGTCTACCAGATCTGAGAGGTAGAGAGAGAGAGGGGATTGGGGTGTGTGCAAACCATCTGAAGGAAGAGCAGTGGCGTTGGAGCTGGAGCTAGTGTCGGCCATGTCGGTGCAGTGAAGATCATCGCGGTCCAGTGGCGGTGGAGGTGCTTCCCATCACTTGGTTGCGCACCCTCTCTGGATCGGAGCTAGGGTTTGTCGGTGGGGTGTCCGGCTCAGGCAAACCTCGTGCTTTGAGCCGCTGGCCCCCACCTCTTTTTATAGCGCAGGGTGATGGGGGCCCTCCAGCCATAGATAGGCTGGGCGCCCCCGATCAGGGCGCGAGTCAAGGTGAGAAAGCTGTTGGGCTTTCTATAATTAGGAGATCATGCTAACATTCTCCCCCTTGATCTCATCATTTACTTTAATCTTTGAACTTTTACTTTGATGCTTTCACTTTACTCGTTCCATCACAGATAAGTGCATAGAGCATGTTTCATCGTCACGGTCAACTGCTGATGGATTTGACAGCTACAATACACATGTCTGATCTGAAATAGTTACTTTAACTTTGGGCCCTTTATAGTCCAGGAGTCATAGGCTTTCCCTTAAACCCATGCCGGCTACATGTTCTCTGAACACGTTGGGTGGTAAGCCTTTTGTAAGCGGATCCACGAGTATCTTTTCAGTGCTTATATGCTCAAGATTTATAATTTGATCCCAGACTTTATCCTTCACAACATAATACTTTATGTCAATGTGTTTGGCAGCACCACTTGACATATTGTTGTGAGCGTACTGTACTGTTGGATTATTATCGCAGCATAACTTTAGTGGCTTATTGTTGACGGTCCTTAAGTACCAAATATAGTTATCAAATAAATAAAGAAAAGGATCCAAATGCAACCAACACCTAGACTTAGGGTTTTATCTGACAGAATTCCACGAGTTTTGGTGTTTGTCTGTTTTTGCAGGGGGTTATCAGAAAATACGGAGGAAAGGCCCACACGTCGGGTTTACATAGAGATAATAACGTGTTCACCGATTTTCTATCATCTAGAAGACTCCAGAAGCCACGAGATCGAACAGGAGGCCGAACGGGCCTGGAGGCAGGGCGCCCGCCCTGCTCCCTAGGGCGCCCGCCCTGGCCTGAGAGCCAATCAGGCTCCGTCTCGCGGATTATGCTCCACCGACCTAAGGGATCAAGGAAAACCGTGCGATTAATGTCGGTTTGATCCGACAGCCCACGTTCACTTGAGGGGGCTATATAAGCAGGACCCCTGGCCCCTGGAGGAGGCACTTCCTCATTCTCATTCTTCAAACCCTAATCTCAGGAGGAGAGTCTCTGATCAAGCCCTAGAGCCACCACATCAACTAGATCTCTAGTATAGCATAGCTACATAGGATTAGAGCTAGAAGGAGTCAATCTTCGATTGGTTTCCGGATCTGTCAAGAGGATTCTTGGTAATTCCTTTACTGTTCTTCATTGTTCATCTTTGTTCTTCAATATTATGAATACAACTTTGTTCTATTTCAATATATTGATTATGACTATGCTCTACTTGTTTATGTTTGCGATTATATTGTTCTTAGTTTATCGTAGTTATACGCTTGGCTTAGTTAGATTGGAATTATATACATGTTTAGGATCGTATAGCGTTTATCCATCGGATCCATGGGTAAATGATAAATATTGTGTAGGCGTGGTGCTTAGACCATATTTATCTGCGATTGCACCTTATATGCCGGATCGTGGGGTGGTCCGCGATGGTGACAGCTTCGTTGGTTCTTATATAGTCCCCCTCCCGTGTGTAAGGCAGGCAGAGCAACATTATTACGGGGGAGTGATTGCTATGTTTCTCATCTTCCTTGATAATATCACTATGCATGGGCGTAGTCCTTTTTCGCAATGATTGCCAAGTGTACTTGCACTAACTATGATATGCTAGACTTTATAGTTAAGAATAACTTAGGAAATATCCTTGTAGTTCGTCCTAATACCATGCTAATGACTTGCTAGAATATCTGTTGAGGTGCTTATCATTATTATATGTGGCTAGCTGATCAGATTAATTATCTTTGTCACCATTCATACTTTATCTATATTTTATGTGACACTTACCCCTGTATGCAAGAGATAGATGAATGCTCTCACTTATACATGCAATGATTGATACTCATTCCTATATTCCATTCCATAATCAACATTGATGTTAGTAATCCCTTCCCAGTGGTAAAAATATAAATAACGATACCTGGAATACTTCCCGGTTAAAATGCTACATCGGTATTAATCTGTGCGCTTGCAGATTTTATTTATTATTTATTTAGAAGAGCAGTTGCATATTTCAATACCGCGTCTCTCATGTCATGCTGGGGATGACAACTTGGCTTAAGTGGCATGAGGGATAGGTTCGGCATTTTTGGCGCCGTTATCAGAATTAGAAAACTAAGTCTACTTTTGGTAATGACGTTAAGAATGCCCAACAAGCATTTTTGGCGCCGTTGCCGGGGAAGGTTGATTTACTAACAAGGAATGAATACGGAATTTGAGTCATCATTCGCATCATTAAGTGATTGAGATCATCAATTCTCCCATACAGATTTACCCCTGTATTTTTTTTCCATTCTTATTGTTTTGTAGGGTGATGTATGAATAGAGGACATCTTCTAGAAAATTTTGTTGACAACCCCGAAGCATTAATCAGAGGGGCAAGAGCCAAGCTCAAGAAGTCAACACTTCGACGCAACACTTCATCCAATTCAGAAGACCGCCGAAGTTTCATCCGGAATTTGTCAACAGAGTTCGCAGCCATGGCGAACAAGACGATCCGCGAGTTCTCAGCTCCCACTACGGACAACATCCGCACTGGACCTGCCGTGGCCATCGACAAGAACTTTGAGCTCAAGCCAGGGCTCATCAACATGGTACAAGCCAACCAGTTTTGTGGGAAGCCGCACGAAGATGCAAGTGCTCATCTCCAACACTTCCTGGAGATTTGCAGCACATTCACTTTATTAGATGTTCCCAGAGACGCCATACTACTTCGCCTTTTCCCATTCTCACTATTGGGGAGAGCGAAGCAGTGGTTCTACGCGACGAAGGATAAGAACACTACGTGGGCACTCTGCTCTACGAACTTTCTGGCTAAGTTCTTTCCCATGGGCAAGACCAATGCTCTCCGTGGAAAGATTACAAGTTTTCAGCAACAACATGATGAATCCGTTCCAGAAGCATGGGAGCGCTTTCAAGATTACATCCTAGAATGTCCTCATCATGGAATGGAAAGCTGGCTACTTATGCAGACTTTCTATCATGGGCTCATCACTAGTGCTTGTGAGACCATGGATGCTGCAGCTAGAGGCGCATTTCTATCACTCACCATACCACAAGCTACAGCCCTTGTGGAGAAGATGGCGTCCAACCAAGGTTGGAACGAAGAGAGGACTCAAACACGCAAGAAGGGTGGAGGTATGCACCAGCTCAAGGAGGTAGACATGCTGTCTGCAAAGCTAGACCTACTCATGAAAAAGCTCGATGACAAAGCTGGAGACAAAAGAGAAGTCATGAACGTCTACGACTCTCACATGACTTGTGAGGAATGTGGAGATACTGGACACTCAGGCAATCACTGCCCTGAGATGCTTGAGGATGCAAGGTACATCAACAACAACAACTACTACAACCATCCTCAACAAAATCAAGGTTGGAATCAACAGAGGACTAACTACTCAGGTAACTACTCAGGTAATTATCAAGGTAATAACTCTAACAACAACAATAATAATTTTCCACCCCTGAGAGAGTTAGTGTCTAATCAAGGAAAGCTAATGGATAACTTGTCTAAGAAATTGGCATCCAATGATAAAATACTAGAAAACATAAATAATAGAATGGATAATTTCTCTACTGCCATCAAAAACCAAATTAGCTTTAATAAAATGATTGAATCTCAGTTAAATCAAATAGCTGCTGCTGTTCCTGCTACTAACCCCAGTATACCATCACAACCGGAAGGATTAGAATCTGCAAATCTTGTAGACATGTTTGATGCAGGTAACTATTGGAGTAATCCCGCTGTCGGAGTACATAATGACCTTCTGCCAGTCAAGAGAGGCGATCCAGGACGCCCCGTCATCCCGATCTCCATCGGCATGGTGGACTTCCCAGAAGCACTCTGCGACTTTGGCTCCAGCGTCAACATTATGCCCAGGGTACTCTATAAAAAATTATTTACATATCCTTTATCAGAAACAACTATGTGTTTGCAGCTTGCAGATCGGACACTAAGCTTTCCTAAAGGAATATTAAAGAACATGTGTGTCCGATTTGGTACCTCGTACGCTCCAGCTGACTTCGTGGTGATAGAGACCGGGTCCGATGAGAGGTCACCAGTTATTCTGGGAAGGCCATTCCTGAACACCTCGGGAGCTGTCATCTACGCCAGCGCTGCGAAGATCAACTTCAACATCAAGGGGAGGAAGGAGACGTTTTCCTTCAAGAACAAGATTACACAAATCCCAGAGCAACCCCAACATGAACCAAGGAAGAGGACCAACAGGAGGAACAAGCAGAACAAGAACAACCAAGGATGGACCGAATCAGCTAAGATGGTCACTGCAGTTCAAGGAGGTCAAGACCGACGACCCAAGTCGCCGTTCCTAATCAAGAAGGACGACCCAGGTATGCCAAGCATTGAGTGCTCAATCAATGGATACTCCTTTCAGAAGGCGCTCTGCGACACTGGATCAGGCGTCAACATAATGGCCACAGTCACCTATCAGCTCTTGTACAGAACCATGCCCTTAAAACCAACATACACTCAGCTCCAGATGGCAGATCAGACATCCCGAAAGGTCGAAGGTATAGTAACCGATGTCCCTGTTAAAGTTAACGATCATTTTGTCCATACAGACTTTCAGGTCATTGACATGGGAGACGACGAGTACGATCCACCTATCATCCTAAGAAGACCGTTCCTAGGCACCGTCAAAGCAATCATCTACATTGGAACCGGAGAAGTCCATATGCATTTCCCCTCTGAGAAGGTACGCCGCTACTTTAATGACCCTAACTATATAGTTGAAGATTCTAAGCAGGTCAGGACAAGAAGAAGGCGACGTAACCGTAACCAAAGGAGGCAAACCATCAAGGACGTATGGGCAGACTATGAAGGAGAGGTCATAAGGCCCGAGGATACACAACAGGAGACCGAAGCACCAAGTCGGGTATGGAAGGCGAAGACAGTTACACAAGAAGAGGAGGCGCTGCCGGAACCACCGTCTACGCCACCCAAATCCCAGGACAACTAAGAAGAAAAGAAGTCCTGTTCGGAGGACTTAAAAACACCAAACGCCATGCCAAGAGGTAAACTTGGTAGTTATCATTTTCCCTTTAATTATTGCTCAGTTAATCATGTTCATTCTGTCTAAAAAAATGTTAAAAACAATAAGCCCCATGTGAGTATGCAAGTGGCATAAAACCCATAAGTACATTCACTGTGGTGGCATAAAAAAATAATATATATTTTTTCTGTTCTATAAAAATGAAAATAAAAATAGAGAGTGACATTTATCAAGGAAGCTCAAACATGATAAAGGCTAGATATTTATGCTAACGCTTAATCAAGTTTCATGAAGCTTTGTTGTCTATTTGAGCTCCACAGAATTCAGGAAGACTAGCAGACGGAGGATATCCTAATCGTTGTCAGGGTGCTGCCGACATTCAAATACACCTCTGCACCTGCTAGCTACATCAGAAGAAATTACGTCAAGATCCAGCTTGGGGGAGAGCACCCCCATTTATCCCGATAAGTATTTTTATCTACATTTATACCTATGCTTTATTAAAATAAAAAGATGCATAATCATGAAAACCCAAATAAATATTTTGTGTTTATATATTTGCTTAGTTTAATAAATAAATAAAGTAGCTATGCTAAACTGAATCTTGAAAATAAAACTCTAGCATGGATATGATGAATAGTTGCTCTGCCTAATTTTCAAATTTGTTCTCTCTAGTTTAGACATAACTGTTATAATTTAAAACTGGCTCTAAACCTGAACTAGTGGGAAGAGAACTTGATCTGAAGTCTAAGTTGTTAGCGGATATGATATGGGAAGGTTGAGCTGCTGTTTATCTGTTCCTAGAGATGCTAGAATTCTGGAGAATTTTATCTTTGAAAATCTTTAAAATGTTGCATGATGAGTTCCTGTATGATGAGAGTTTAAATTCCTACCACAGCCATATATACATGCTTGTTAGATTAAGAGCCGCACTTTTACTACTTACTGCTTATGGGCATTGAGTGTGGTCAAGCTGTGTAGATCCTTAGGAACTTGTCATGTGGTTAAAATCAAGATTCACTTGCACGTTCACTCATACATGCTGCTTCTACTCCAGAAGTACGCATCCACATATATCCACTCATTTCCATCTCCAGATTCACCCAAAATTATTCTACTCCTGACCCGGGAGAGAATAGCCAAAAACATTATCCCATTCCTGTTATTCCCTGTGAAGTTAATGCTCAAGTCATTTCTACTACCACTTGCTATATTTTCAAAAGAGGGAGATTGCTCTAAAAAAATATATAAATACGAGGAAATAAAAAGGAGCAAGTGCTCGGAACCTCGAAGAAAGAAAAAGTGAGACGAGAGGTAAAAATGGACAAGTGTCCGACAGTAGAATTAGGGGTACAAGATACCCACCTGAGAGAAAAAAATAGAGCATCTCATTCCCCTCAAAAGTTTTAAAAAGCAAGAAAGGTATGTATTCCCTCAAAAAGAGCATTAGACTTTTGTTATCACCATACACCACTCATTCACCACACATGCACATCTTGATTTGACTTATTGACTTGTTTCTCTGGATCCATGGTTTGACTATGCAATAAATGTTCTATGAGTATGTATACTGTATCTCCCACCTATGAGCTCCAGATATCAAAGCCTTATTAGAGTAGGGTGAGAGAGAAGGCAATGTCACTACGCCTTATACCATAAATACCACATACTTTGAGAGAGAAGGCATATACCATTGCTGCCTTGGTAAGGATCCAGAAATACCACAAAAGAGAGACCCGAGAAAGTCATACAAGGAATCTCTGAGTTTTATTTGAAAAATTTGCAAAAACTCCAGAGCTATAGCTGATCAAGAATAAGAGACATGGCGTTTGACTAGACCGTTCTATCTTTTAACCACTCAAGATGTAGGTGATGGTTGCAAGCCCCATGGTGAAAGGTAAAATGAGTAAGTTTTAAGTCTTGACAGTTTACTCTAACTCAGGGATGAGACCATATTTGAAAGCATATGTACCGTCAACGTTCAAAGGCGTTGCAGCAACTTCTGATCCATAATGAGTCTATCCTTGCTCAGGGACGAGCAAGAGGTAAGCTTGGGGGAGTTTGTTGACGGTCCTTAAGTACCAAATATAGTTATCAAATAAATAAAGAAAAGGATCCAAATGCAACCAACACCTAGACTTAGGGTTTTATCTGACAGAATTCCACGAGTTTTGGTGCTTGTCTGTTTCTGCAGGGGGTTATCAGAAAATACGGAGCAAAGGCCCACACGTCGGGTTTACATAGAGATAATAACGTGTTCACCGATTTTCTATCATCTAGAAGACTCCAGAAGCCACGAGATCGAACGGGAGGCCGAACGGGCCCGGAGGCAGGGCGCCCGCCCTGCTCCCTAGGGCGCCCGCCCTGGCCTGAGAGCCAATCAGGCTCCGTCTCGCGGATTATGCTCCACCGACCTAAGGGATCAAGGAAAACCGTGCGATTAATGTCGGTTTGATCCGACGGCCCACGTTCACTTGAGGGGGCTATATAAGCAGGACCCCTGGCCCCTGGAGGAGGCACTCCCTCATTCTCATTCTTCAAACCCTAATCTCAGGAGGAGAGTCTCTGATCAAGCCCTAGAGCCACCACATCAACTAGATCTCTAGTATAGCATAGCTACATAGGATTAGAGCTAGAAGGAGTCAATCTTCGATTGGTTTCCGGATCTGTCAAGAGGATTCTTGGTAATTCCTTTACTGTTCTTCATTGTTCATCTTTGTTCTTCAATATTATGAATACAACTTTGTTCTATTTCAATATATTGATTATGACTATGCTCTACTTGTTTATGTTTGCGATTATATTGTTCTTAGTTTATCGTAGTTATACGCTTGGCTTAGTTAGATTAGAATTATATACATGTTTAGGATCGTATAGCGTTTATCCATCGGATCCATGGGTAAATGATAAATATTGTGTAGGCGTGGTGCTTAGACCATATTTATCTGCGATTGCACCTTATATGCCGGATCGTGGGGTGGTCCGCGATGGTGACAGCTTCGTTGGTTCTTATATAGTCCCCCTCCCGTGTGTAAGGCAGGCAGAGCAACATTATTACGGGGGAGTGATTGCTATGTTTCTCATCTTCCTTGATAATATCACTATGCATGGGCGTAGTCCTTTTTCGCAATGATTGCCAAGTGTACTTGCACTAACTATGATATGCTAGACTTTATAGTTAAGAATAACTTAGGAAATATCCTTGTAGTTCGTCCTAATACCATGCTAATGACTTGCTAGAATATCTGTTGAGGTGCTTATCATTATTATATGTGGCTAGCTGATCAGATTAATTATCTTTGTCACCATTCATACTTTATCTATATTTTATGTGACACTTACCCCTGTATGCAAGAGATAGATGAATGCTCTCACTTATACATGCAATGATTGATACTCATTCCTATATTCCATTCCATAATCAACATTGATGTTAGTAATCCCTTCCCAGTGGTAAAAATATAAATAACGATACCTGGAATACTTTTCGGTTAAAATGCTACATCGGTATTAATCTGTGCGCTTGCAGATTTTATTTATTATTTATTTAGAAGAGCAGTTGCATATTTCAATACCGCGTCTCTCATGTCATGCTGGGGATGACAACTTGGCTTAAGTGGCATGAGGGATAGGTTCGGCATTTTTGGCGCCGTTATCAGAATTAGAAAACTAAGTCTACTTTTGGTAATGACGTTAAGAATGCCCAACACTTATTTATGCTGTCGACCACCTTCAAACCGAGTATGAACTTCTTTAGCCAGTTCACCTGCCCCGTTGCCTCATAACACGCTACAAACTTGGCATACATTGTGGACGATGTAGTGACGGTTTGTTTTGAGCTTTTCCATGAAATTGCTCCTCCTACGAGAGTGAATACATATCCTGACGTGGATTTTCTATCATCTCCCGCATAATCAGAATCCGAATACCCCACTATCTGGAGAGAATCTGATTTTTTGTATGTCAACATGATGCCTTTCGTACCTTACAAATATCGCAAGACTTTCTTTACCAGTTTCCAATGTTCAATTCCTGGATTACTTTGAAATCTGCCAAGCAACCCGATAACAAAAGCTAAGTCAGGGCGCGTGCACACTTGAGCATATTGTAGGCTTCCGACAGCAGAAGCATATGGAACCACTTTCATTTGATCGAGCTCGTATTGGTTCCTAGGGCATTGAAAATCCCCATATCTGTCGCCCTTGACAATGGGTGCAGGTGAGGCACTACATTTATGCATACTGAATTTCTTTAAAACCTTTTCTATGTATGCCTTTTATGATAGTCCTAATACCCCTTTACTTCTATCTCGGTGAATCTCTATGCCCCAAAACAAAAGACGCTTCACCAAGATCTTTCATATCAAATTTTGAAGATAAAAACTTCTTTGTCTCTAGTAGCAGATGAACATCACTACTAGCAAGTAAGATATCATCTACATACAGGATTAGGAAGATATACCTTCCATTCTTAAACTTTGCATAGACACAATTATCCTCAATATTTTCTTTAAACCCAAAATTCTTTATTGTTCTGTCAAACTTCAAGTACCACTGTCTTGAAGCTTGCTTCCACCCATAAATTGATTTCTTTAAGCGGCATCCCATTCGTTCTTTTTCTTCCACGACAAAACCTTTCGGTTGTGCCATGTAAACATTTTCCTCCAGATCCCCATTTAGGAATGCCATTTTTACATCCATCTGATGTAACTCTAAATTATAGTGTGCCACTAATGCTATTATAATTCTGAAGGAATCCATACATGAGACTAGAGAAAACATCTCATTGTAATCAATCCCTTCTCTTTGCGTGAAACCTTTTGCCACAAGTCGCGCTTTAAACCATTCAATATTCCCTTGGGAGTCACGTTTTGTCTTGTAGACCCATTTACGGCCTACTGTCTTGGCTCCTTTAGTAATAGGTTCTAAGTCCCAAACTTTGTTGGTACTCATTGACTTTATTTCATCTTCCATGGCCTCAAGCCACTTGGATGAATTATCGCTTCTTATGGCTTCTTCAAATGAAGTGGGATCACCCTCCATTTGAAATTCTTCAGTGTTATACACCTCATAATCATTAGGTATAGCAGATCTTCTAACTCTTTGAGACCTTCTAGGGGCCTCCACATTTGGCACATCTTCTGTTTGGGGCTGTTGTTGCTCTCTCTCATCTGTGGCATCAGTTTGTATAGGTTCCTGAAGAACAGGTTCCTCATCATTATTTACTATCACCGTAGGAGAACTGACAACAGGTGTTGGCACTACAGTATCTGGCATTGTTGGTGCAACAAGAACAGGTAGTTCAAAGAATGGTTTCTAAATCATCGGAGTGGGCACACATACCCGCTTCTCCTCAAGAACAATTTCTCGAGCTACCATGCTCCCCCTCATCATTTCATCCTCTAAGATAACAGTGTGTCTCGTTTCTACAAATTTTGTGTATCTGTCTGAACAGTAGAAACGAAAACCTTTTGACTTTTTAGGATAGCCAATAAAATGGCAACTAACTGTTTTGGGATCTAACTTCTGTTGACGGTTCTTAAGTATCAATTATAACCATCAAATAAATAAAGAAAAGGACCTATATGCAAGCAACACCTAGAATTAGGGTTTGATCTAACAGAATTCCACGAGTTTTGCTGTTTATCTATTTCTGCAGGGGGTTATCAGGAAATACGGAAGAAAGGCCCACATGTCGGATTAATGACGGGATATTAACTGAACACGTAATTATCTTACATCTAGAAGATTCCAGAAGCCACGGGAACGAACGGGAGCCGTAACGGGCCAGGACACAGGGCGCCCGCCCTGTGCCCTAGGGCGCCCGCCCTGCCCCCGGGACCAATCAGGTCGAGTCTCACGGATTATGCTCCACCGCCTTTGAGGATCAAGGAAAACCGTAGGATGAAGGTCGGTTTGATCTGACGGTCCAGATTCATCCAAAAGGGCTATATAAGCAAGGCCCCTGACCCCTAGTGGAGAAGACCCCAATTCATTATTCAGTTGCATATCTCTAGTTAGGGTTTAGAGAGAGAGGTTCCCTCTAGGGTTCCCACCTCTTAGGGCTTAGCATCCAATGTGAAAGTAGAATTAGTTCTACTAGATTGAGAGAGATAGAGTGGAGGTGTAGATCGGAGGAAGCCGGCCTGTCGGTGTCTACTCCGAGGTTGTACCTGCGGGAGCAAGTTCTTCTAACCCGAGGCTTGTTCTCAGGATTCTTCAGTATTTCGACTTCTAAATTCTAGTAAGTTCTTTGTTTTATTGTTCTTTGGTTTATGAGTTTACTTTGATCTCTTCGCGTAGAGTTTAGAGTAATCATCTCTAGCGTAAACGTGGTGTTTAAGCTAGGATACTCATAGATATCCCCTCGTCTAGCCGGACCGTGGTAGTAGCGAGGAACGTGATAATTCCGAGTTACCTTTGTATTCAATATCCCGTTAGCAGGATCGATAGGGTTTATAGGTGCGGGTTGAACATCCTTTGTGGTGTCTAGATTCCGTAAACCTCCCCAATAGAACAGTAGATCATCCTTACCAAGGTTAGAAGAAGAGTGCGGTTGTAGTCTTCTCTATACATCACTCACATCGAATCATAGTGGGTGTAGCCTAAAGGTTAGTAGTAATAGATTTGGTTAGTCAGATGCACTCTTTCTCCTAAAGGTAAAAATATAAATACGATACCCAGGATAACATCTCGGGTGAAGTGCTCACCGATATCCGTGCGCTTGCGGATCCTATTTCCTAATTGCGTTACCAAATATCAACAAGCATTTCTGGCGCCGTTGCCGGGGAGAAAGACGGTTTGCTGAGATAACCTTGAATCTTACTACTAGCTTGTACCTATACTTTTATCTTTCTTTATCTTTTTATTCCTTATCTTTTCTTTATTCTTACCTTATGGAGAACCAAGATTCTAAATCAATCTATCAATTTGCAACACCTTCGGAAACTGACCTTTTACCATGGGAGTCATCACAGCCTATCCAAACATCCCAGTATAAGTTAAGTTCAAGGTTGATTGCGATGATTCAAAATTTATCTTTTTCGGGAAAGGAAGACGAAAACCCTTACCTTCATATTAGAGATTTTGAGCAGACATGCGATTGTCTTCGCATTGAAGGCATTTCTGATAAGACTTTACGTTGGAAGCTTTTTCCTTTTTCCTTAAGAGGAGAAGCTAGACGATGGTATAGTCAGAAGGTAAGTCAACAACGAGGTGAATGGGGAGTCTTACGAGCCAACTTCTGTTTAGATTTTTATTCCCTTGACCATATTGGTGACCTTAGACTCGAAGTCCTATCTTTTAAACAAAAAGAAAATGAAACTTTGGGAAAATCCTGGAAACGTTTTTCTGATCTTTTAGAATCTGGTCCAAAACTCAATATTGAAGACCCTATTCTCCTTTTTCATTTCTTTCGAGGTCTTCAGAAAGATCATAAACAAATGCTACATACAATGTCTAGAGGTTCTTTCTTTCGTATCCCTACTGATGAAGCTAAGGGGATCTTGAATAGAATCCTAGAAGCTGAGATGGATAATGCCCTCCATGATGAAACCTACGAAGCCGAAGTAGACACTCTGCCAAATTTTTCATCTACTTTAGCTATCCCAGGTTCTGAGCCACAAAAGGAAGAAATTCTACCATCTGATTTCATGCTAGACATAGAATCCGATCTCTTTGCCGATTTTGGAAACATTTCAAACTACCATTCTATAGACAAACCCCAAAGCGGCCATTATAGCATTTGTTTACCAAGTGAATATCAATTGAGAGAGCTTATCTCAGTCAGGAGTAGCGAATGGTTGGAGGAGTCAGAGCTTTCCTCTGAAGTGATCCGTTTGGATACACCTCCTATCACTATACGCTATGCTTATAATTCTGATCAATTTAACGCTCTCTATAATTCTGTTGTGGGGATCAATATCATGTCTGAAGCTTTTGCACTTAATTTATTTGGGAAACTTGTTTTAACCCCCACAACAAAGGTCGTAAAGGAATCTTTGGGACGATTAGTCCCCAGTCTTGGAATTATTAATGTCCTACCCTTTATGGTAGAAGGCTCCATGGTTCATTTGAACTTTTATATCTTTGATATATGGGGTTTCGACCTATTGACTGGACAACCTTTTAGAAGACTCCTTTATGAAGGTCAAACTGGAAAGCTCTACATTTCTTTGGGAAAGGATTTTAAACTTCCAATTATAATAACTCACTCCTTGAATAATAAGACCGAGCCATATCTTTTGCCTGATCCTATGGAGGAGGTAAAGGCTGCATCTCTAGAACTTTTAGATGATCCAGACTTAGAAGAGGAAGCCCCCTTCTTCACTGAAGAAGAGGCCGAACCTTCTGAACCTGAACCCTTAGATGAGTTTGCAGAAACACCTAGACCCCCCATAGAACTCAAAACTTTACCACCCGGTCTTACCTATGCTTTCCTAAACAATAATCCAGAGTTTCCTGTGATCGTTAGTAATAAACTCACTCAGGAACAAACTCTGCGATTAATGACCGTTTTAGAAAAACACCACTCTATTTTCGGCTACTCACTTCAAGATCTCACAGGAATCAGTCCTATGATTTGTACCCATCGTATTCCGACAGATCCTTCTGTTACACCCTCTCGAGAGCCTCAACGTAGACTCAACAACGCGATGAGAGAAATAGTTAAAAAGGAAGTTATAAAGTTGCTGCATGCAGGGATTATATATCCTGTGCCGCATAGTGAGTGGGTAAGCCCTGTTCAAGTTGTGCCTAAAAAGGGAGGCATGACTGTTGTTACTAATGATAAGAATGAGCTAATTCCGCAACGCACCGTCACTGGGTGGCGGATGTGTATAGACTATAGAAAACTTAATAAAGCCACGAAAAAGGATCATTTTCCTTTGCCTTTTATAGATGAGATGCTTGAGCGGTTAGCGAACCATTCGTTCTTCTGTTTTCTAGATGGATATTCAGGGTATCACCAGATCCCTATCCATCCTGATGATCAAAGCAAAACCACTTTTACATGCCCATATGGAACGTATGCTTATCGTAGAATGTCTTTTGGGTTATGTAATGCACCAGCTTCTTTTCAAAGATGTATGATGTCTATATTTTCTGATATGATTGAAGAGATTATGGAAGTTTTCATGGATGATTTCTCAGTTTATGGAAAAACTTTTGATAGTTGTCTTGAGAACTTAGATAAGGTTTTGCAAAGATGTGAAGAAAAGCACTTAATCCTTAATTGGGAAAAATGTCATTTTATGGTTAGGGAAGGAATAGTGCTAGGACACCTAGTGTCTAAAAGAGGTATTGAGGTAGATAAAGCTAAAATTGAAGTAATAGAACAACTACCTCCACCTGTGAATATAAAAGGAATTCGAAACTTTCTTGGCCATGCTGGTTTTTATCGCAGATTCATAAAAGATTTTTCATTTATTGCTAGACCACTCACTCTTTTGCTAGCCAAGGATGCTCCTTTCGAATTTGATGATGCATGTTTAAAAGCTTGTGAATTATTAAAGAATGCACTCATCTCTGCACCAATCATTCAACCCCCTGATTGGTCGTTGCCTTTTGAAATTATGTGTGATGCTAGTGATTATGCTGTGGGGGCAGTTTTGGGACAAACTAAAGATAAAAAGCATCATGCAATTGCTTATGCAAGTAAAACTTTGACAGGAGCTCAACTTAATTATGCAACCACTGAAAAAGAGCTTCTGGCTGTTGTCTTTGCCATTGATAAATTTAGATCTTACTTAGTAGCAGCTAAAATAATTGTTTACACTGATCATGCTACACTAAAATATTTGCTCACTAAAAAAGATGCTAAACCTCGCCTAATTAGATGGATCTTGTTACTCCAAGAATTTGACTTAGAAATAAAAGATAAAAAGGGAGTAGAAAATTCTGTTGCTGATCACTTGTCTAGAATGCACTTTAAGGATCCACAGGAAACACCCATTAATGATTCACTCCGGGACGACATGCTTTACGGGATTAACAGATCTGACCCCTGGTATGCAGATATTGTTAATTTTATGGTTTCAGGTTATGTACCACCCGGAGCAAACAAGAAGAAGCTTATTCAGGAAAGTCGTTCACATATATGGGATGAGCCATATCTCTTCCGAGTATGCGCTGATGGCCTACTTAGAAGATGTGTGACCACTGAGGAAGGATTGAAGATCATCGACAGATGTCACTCATCACCATACGGAGGTCACTATGGAGCATTCCGTACACATTCAAAGATCTGGCAATGTGGATTCTACTGGCCTACGATGTACGATGACACAAGGCAATATATCAGAAGATGTGGGCCATGTCAAAGGCACGGAAACATAAATACAAGGGATGCCATGCCACTCACCAACAACCTTCAGATTGAACTCTTTGATGTCTGGGGAATAGACTACATGGGTCCATTTCCCCCATCTAAGAAGTGTGAGTTCATCTTGGTGGCGGTTGATTACGTCTCCAAGTGGGTAGAGGCACTACCTTGCAAACATGCCGATAATATCAGTTCGAAGAGGATGTTTGAGGAAATCATATTTCCAAGATTTGGAGTCCCCAGGATAGTGATAAGTGATGGAGGATCACACTTCATTGACAAACGCTTTGAGCACTATCTATCAAGACATGGAATCCGTCACAACGTCGCTACTCCCTATCATCCTCAGACAAGTGGCCAAGCAGAGACTTCTAACAAGCAAATCAAGAACATTCTTCAGAAGACGGTGAACGAGATGGGAACGGCATGGAAGGACAAGTTACCCGATGCACTCTGGGCTTACCGGACAGCATACAAGACCCCAATTGGAATGTCTCCATACCAATTGGTATACGGAAAGACCTGTCACCTACCTGTTGAACTTGAGTTCAAGGCACACTGGGCCATAAAAAGATAGAATATGGACCTAGATATCGCCGGAAAACATAGAAGAATGCAATTATCGGAGTTAGAAGAATGGCGGGAGAAAGCATATCACAATTCAAAGATCTACAAAGAAAGAGTCAAGAGATGGCATGACAAGAGGATCAAGAAGAAGGAGTTCTCACCCAGAGATAAGGTATTACTTTTTAATTCCAGGGTGAAGCTTTTCGGGCATGGAAAGCTCCGGAGCAAATGGGAAGGACCATTCAAGGTAATTCATTCATCATCCCACGGAGCTATCACACTTCAAAATGACGAAGGTACGTTATTCAAGGTAAATGGTCAACATCTTAAATTATTTTTAGAGCCCAATAAAGAATTAGAAGAAATAGACGTGATCAATTTTTACCTTCCAATTAAAAATTAAAGCCCGATCGATGAGTTAGAGCATAGTCTTAGGAGGCGTGAGCGTCGCTGAGCTATCTAGATTAGATCTTGGGGCTATATATGTCTTAGTTATTATTAGATTCGATTAGGTTCGCTTATAATCAGTTTAGATCTATTATATTCGGTTATTATTATTATTCGGTTGTAATAAATGCCTCAAGATTAATAAAGATTATTATTAGTATGTCTTGTGTGTCTCTACTTTACTTTTGTGCAAGAAAGCAGAAAACAAGTATGGGGGAGATTCCCTGACATGTCACACACACTTCGATCGCACCACTCCATGAACCAGGTACACACTCTGCACACTTTTATTACACACTTACACACTCACCTTAGTTTGTGCAGAATTTTATCTCTCTAAACATGATAAATTAAAAGGATAAAAATGCTTATAATCATGATCAATCTCACTCTGTGATATTTCCTGGAAACCTGCAATTATTAAAATTATTTCAAAACCCTGTGTTGCTAAAAGTCATTGTGGAATAAGAGCTGGTAAGGGTATGAGTACCTTATTCTTAGTATCTTTATTGCTTGGAGAATTTGTTTTAAAAATCTCAAAATTATAGCTACCATCCTCAAGTTTTATATGCCTGCTAAACATGAAAATATTAATTAAAGCTATCTGCTTTGTGTTGAGTTTGTTCAAAACAAGTTAGACCCTTGTTGAGAGATTTATCATACTCCTAAGATCAAGACATTTTTATTCAGAAAGATTCACTCTTCCGAAGTATTATTGCGTTAGAGGCATGGGCTATGCAAAATTATGAATATATTTCGAGGAAATAAAAAGGAGCAAGTGCTCGACAACCTCGCAGAAAAATGGACAAGTGTCCGGCAGTAGAATTAGGGGTACCTCGGTATCCACCCAAAGGAAAAAAATGAGATATGATAAAAATATGATGAAAAGAAAATGATAGCCCATGGTCCCTCTAATAAGCAATATGCCAGTAAGAGTGACAAGTTTTTAATTTTCAAAATCTTTGATCTAAGAGTATGGCATTCTTCTCCTCGGATCCGGTTTTGACCATACAATAAATGCAAGGTATGTATGCTTAAAGAATTATTTTTGCAAAATCAAAACAGCCTCAGAGAGAAATATAAAAGATAATGAGTGATTCTGAGGGTACCTATGAGGATAAAGGTATGCTAAGTTTTTCTTTTCAAAAATATGTAAAAACTCCAAGTGATAGGGATTAAGAAGAAGAAAGGCTCTTTACTCTGACCATATATTTCCCTGACTATAAGTGCACAGTGGATTTTTACAACACCCTGCAGGTATGAAAGAATGTTTCAACCCCAGATGTTTTATTAACCAACCTTTTCTCGAGGATGAGTAAAAGCCTAAGTATGGGGGTGTTTGTTGACGGTTCTTAAGTATCAATTATAACCATAAAATAAATAAAGAAAAGGACCTATATGCAAGCAATACCTAGAATTAGGGTTTGATCTAACAGAATTCCACGAGTTTTGCTGTTTATCTATTTCTACAGGGGGTTATCAGGAAATACGGAAGAAAGGCCCACATGTCGGATTAATGACGGGATATTAACCGAACACGTAATTATCTTACATCTAGAAGATTCCAGAAGCCACGGGAACGAACGGGAGCCGTAACGGGCCAGGACACAGGGCGCTCGCCCTGTGCCCTAGGGCGCCCGCCCTGCCCCCGGGACCAATCAGGTCGAGTCTCACGGATTATGCTCCACCGCCTTTGAGGATCAAGGAAAACCGTAGGATGAAGGTCGGTTTGATCTGACGGTCCAGATTCATCCAAAAGGGCTATATAAGCAAGGCCCCTGACCCCTGGTGGAGAAGACCCCAATTCATTATTCAGTTGCATATCTCTAGTTAGGGTTTAGAGAGAGAGGTTCCCTCTAGGGTTCCCACCTCTTAGGGCTTAGCATCCAATGTGAAAGTAGAATTAGTTCTACTAGATTGAGAGAGATAGAGTGGAGGTGTAGATCGGAGGAAGCCGGTCTGTCGGTGTCTACTCCGAGGTTGTACCTGCGGGAGCAAGTTCTTCTAACCCGAGGCTTGTTCTCAGGATTCTTCAGTATTTCGACTTCTAAATTCTAGTAAGTTCTTTGTTTTATTGTTCTTTGGTTTATGAGTTTACTTTGATCTCTTCGCGTAGAGTTTAGAGTAATCATCTCTAGCGTAAACGTGGTGTTTAAGCTAGGATACTCATAGATATCCCCTCGTCTAGGCGGACCGTGGTAGTAGCGAGGAACGTGACAATTCCGAGTTACCTTTGTATTCCATATCCCGTTAGCAGGATCGATAGGGTTTATAGGTGCGGGTTGAACATCCTTTGTGGTGTCTAGATTCCGTAAACCTCCCCAATAGAACAGTAGATCATCCTTACCAAGGTTAGAAGAAGAGTGCGGTTGTAGTCTTCTCTATACATCACTCACATCGAATCATAGTGGGTGTAGCCTAAAGGTTAGTAGTAATAGATTTGGTTAGTCAGATGCACTCTTTCTCCTAAAGGTAAAAATATAAATACGATACCCAGGATAACATCTCGGGTGAAGTGCTCACCGATATCCGTGCGCTTGCGGATCCTATTTCCTAATTGCGTTACCAAATATCAACAACTTCCCAATATTTGAGTTAAACACTTTTGCCTCAGCAGGACTCCCCCACACACGCAAGTGTTTTAGTGAAGGTTCTCTTCCTGTCCACAACTCATATGGTGTTTTGGGCACTGCTTTACTTGGTACTCTATTTAGAATATGAATGGCAGTTTTTAACGCCTCCATCCATAGACTCAATGGCAAGTCAGAGTAACTCATCACACTACGCACCATATCCATCAAGGTATGGTTATGCCTTTCAGCTACTCCGTTCTGCTGAGGTTCGTCCGGTGTAGAATACTGGGCTATTATGCCATTCTCCTGTAGAAACCTTGCAAAGGGTCCAGGAACTTGGCCATATGGGGTATGCCAACCGTAGTACTCCCCACCATGATCAGACCGGACCACTTTAATCTTTAAATTATGCTGATTTTCAACTTTAGCCTTAAATATTTTAAATTTATCCAACGCTTCATTTCTTTCTTTAATTGGATAAATGTAACCATAACAGGAGTAGTCATCTATGAATGTTATGAACGAGTCAAAACCATCCACACTTTTCACAGGAAAAGGACCACAGATGTCTGTGTGAATTATCTGTAGAATTCCTGTGCTTCGTTTAGCATCCTTTTTTAATTTCCTTTGTGTATTTTCCTTTAATACATTCTCTACACTGTTCAAAGTCTGAGAACTCTAATGGAGGAAGAATATCATTCTTAACTAGTCTCTCTATTCTCCCCCTCGAAATATGGCCTAAACGACAGTGCCATAATTTCAACGATGCATCTTGAGTTCTCTTTCGTTTTCTATTTGCATTCACAAATGAGGATACGTTCTCATGCGCATCACATACGGAATTCACATTTTCATGAAGTGATAACAAATAAAGATCTTGCTTTTGAAAAGCAAGGCCAACACATTCATTATTACACAATATCTCACATTTGCCATCTCCAAAATGGCAATCAAATCCATCATTGTCCAAACATGACACACTAATCAAGTTTCTCTGTAATGAAGAAACAAATAAAACATCTCTAAGCAAAAGAATAAAACCATCAGCAAGCTCTAAAGGAACATCGCCAACAGCTTCGACATCTGCTTGGACTCCATTCGTGACTTTAACGTGTCTTTCGCTTCTTTGCGTAGTCCTCGTCGAACGGAATCCCTGTAATGAATTAGCAACATGAATAATCGCGCCTGAGTCAATCCACTAAGTAGATTTCGAATACTGTACATACAGGGATTCATTTATGAACGTAATAATGTTCTCACCTTTCTTTAACATGATCATCTTTAAGAATTTAGGACAATCTTTCTTGTAATGTCCCTCCTTCTTGCAGTAGAGGCACTAATCTTTGTTCACTGCAAACCTGTTTTGCTGAGGCTGATGCTGCATGGGACCTTTACCCTTTGGCTTTGAGGGAGAGTTGGCATTGGCATTGAAATTCTTTCTTTTGTTATCTTTAACAAAACTGAGAGTACCACCATTGGCGGCCTTTATTCTCTCTTTCTCTTGTGCACACATTGCCATACAACGTTCTAGATCTCATTTCTCGGGCTGAATGTTGTAGTTGACAACAAATGTGTCAAACTCTTTTGGTAAAGAAGCAAAAATCAGATGGACAAGAAACTCTTCTGTAAGAGCCAGATCCATTGGTTTTAGCTTGTTGTTCAAATGATTCATCTTTGATATGTGCTCTCTAATGCCATTGCCATGTCCACCTCCAGTGTATCTTTCTGTCACCAGCTGCTTTATCAGCTGAGTAGCATATGTCTTTGAAGAGCCATAGAACTGACTCTTTATCCTTTTTAAGTACTTTGTGACAGTGTCACACTCTTGGATTGAGCCCATTATAGTAGGCTCAATCGTGTTCTTTATGACAGCAACACACTTTTTGTTGGCATTGACCCACTTTTACTTTTGTAGGTCATATGCCATCTGTATGGGAGCATGGTCCCTTTCTTTCTTTTGCCATTCAGCATCAGACTCACTGGCGTCCCTCACCGGTGCCACTGGTTTAGTGGGGCACGGTGTGGTGACTACCCAGTCCACCTCGGCCAAGACAAAGGCGAGGTCAATTTTCTTTTTCCATTCGGTGTAGTTGTCACCTTTGAGGGGTGGAATATCTTTGATAAATCCCATCAAAGAGTAACCTCCTGAAAACATAATTCATATAGAGTGAGAACATAAGTACCAAAAATAATTGCATGCTTTAATTCCAACGTTGGTCAAAATTAAAACATACAAAATTATTCTTTTTACACTAATTCTAGATCACCGTTGGGCAGAAGTAGAATTAATGCATGACAAAAAAAACATAATAACATCATAATACTGCTATTAATCAATGTTGGTCAGAATAATAACAATATTATGATCATATTTTAAATTTATCCATTTTTCAAAATTAAATTCTCCCGTTGGTTCGAATTTAATAATGAAATTAATAACATCAAGTACGCAGCGGAAACACTTTTAATATTCTCATAATATTTTCTAGAAGCACATTAATCACTTTACTGTTTTCTGAACAAATAATATCGTTGGATAAAAATTTTCTTTGAAATTTGTATCAAAATTTGCTTCTGGAAAATAAAATGGAAAAACTTTATCTTTTAGGCCATTTCGGCCCAACAGTTATGTAGCCCAAAACAGCAGGCGCGTTGCACTATAGTGGCCCAGTTGGCCCATGTAGTCGCTTGAGCGGGGTTCACTTGGCGTGGGCCGGCTTGGCCCACGGTGGCCCAGCTCGAGCGCAGCGGCTCCCCGCGCCCAGGCCGCAACCTGGGCCTGGGCTGGGAATCAGGCCTCCCGCTTTGGCGCGCCTGGGCCGAAAGGCGGCCTAATCTAGCTACGGCTGATCTGAGCCGTCAACCGCGATCCGACGGCCCTCCGTCGTTTTCGTGAGCACAAAATGTGCAGTGGCCGATTCCCTAACCCTAATGCTGTTGACTCATTCCATTTCCAGCGACCGCAGCCGCTCGGGTACGCAGGGAGGAGCGCCGCTGAGCCTCGGCGTCCGCGCGTGCCTCGGCGTCCGCACGGCTCCCCCTGCCTTCTACTGTCTTTTATCTTTCTCTTTCCTCCCCTACACTCTCTCCAGTCGCATAGTGAGGAGAGGGTCCATGGCGACCGGAGGATAACGGCGCCGCCACCATTCCCTTCGCCGGTGCGCGCACCCAGCAAAGGGTTGGACGCGCCGCCATTGAGCGGAGTTGTGGTGATGCCCTTTGAGCCCCGCAGATCCACACCACGGCAGAGTATCGCCCACTGGCGATTCTGTCATGACGCCACTGTGGCCGGCCCTAGCCCGCACGGTGGCGGGCCTCTTCTCTTCTGCACCACGGCGGTGTTGCTAGCAGTGAGAGAAGCCAGGTAGGCCCCTCCCCCTTTCCGACCGAATCTAGGGTTAGGGTTTCAATTGGTGAATCTCTTTCCGATTTGAAATCGGTGTTGTTTTCTTTTCTTTCTTTTCCCCAAGGGCTAGATCTACACCTAAGTAGGCGTCTGATACCATTGTTGTACACTTTAGGATCTCATGGAGTAGATCAGCGGGGTAGAACTTTTGCATTTCGGGTATAAACAACAAGAACCTAGTATGAAGTCTACCGGATCCGAGAGGTAGAGAGAGGGGGGGATTGGGGTGTGTGTAAACCATCCGAAGGAAGAGCAGTGGCGTTGGAGCAGCTAGTGCCGGCCATGTCGGTGCAGTGAAGATCGGCGCTGTCCAGTGGCGGTGGAGGTGCTTCACGTCACTTGGCTGCGCACCCTCTCTGGATCAGAGCTAGGGTTTGTCGGTGGGGAGTCCGGCTCAGGCGAACCTCGTGCTTTGAGCCGCCGGCCCCCACCTCTTTTTATAGCGCAGGGTGACGGGGGCCCTCCAGCCATAGATGGGCTGGGCGCCTCCGATCAGGGCGCGAGTCAAGGTGAGAAAGTCGTTGGGCTTTCTATAATTAGGAGATCATGCTAACACACCATTGTGGTCATACGCACTGCCATCCTTGAGGAACGCGTGCCCCATCACGAGGTAGTGGAGGAGGACAGCGGCGCCCAAACCGGCACGTGCACGATGCCCTTTCTAGGCCATCTCCATTGCGTCGCGAGTAGATAGACGGAGATGAACACAAGGAGCAGCACCATCCTATATATATATATATATATATATATATATATATATATATATATATATATATATATATATATATATATATATATATATATATTCAATTCTCAGGACGTAGATTCCTTCGTTCCAAACATCTTACCACATTTTCCTATAATTTTTCAGTACTCTATTTTGATAATTCATTCCTTTTCTATTTTTATGTTTTTGCCTTTCATGTGTTTCATGTTCCTTTCATCCAAACATGCCCTAAACTGGATATCTTATCCCGTGAACTCTCAAAATTTTAAATTAACTTTCTATCTTAGTTTGAAGTGGTTTTTGTCTGTTTTAAATTAAAATAATCGGTAAAGTTGTTAAGGACTTTAAACCACAGAGAATGATGTACTCTAAGCTTCTAAAAATTCTAAGAAAAATCATAGAGATAAACTAGGAATTCCAAATAAAATATTTAGAGCTTGTAAAAATATCTCTGAAAACTCCAAAAAAAATATTAGATTCTCTAGGAAAATAAGAAAATGACAAAAAATCTAAACAATTCCCAAAATTTTCTAACTAGTGTTTAACGTGTTTTGAAAACCTTGCATGACAAAAATATGAGATACAACTAGCATGAATGCAACGTACATTAATGTCGAATGCATTTAGGCCAGTTTGTTCATTTCATTAAATGCCTGTCCTCATTATTTGTTACAGCAGCTTGCCCCTCAAATTGACTTAAATGATGCTCTCCTTTGTTTAAAAACCTTGAACCTAATTAGGTTGTTAATATTTTCTATTCCAAGGTCCGAGAATGCAAATTAGTGTACAACATTTTTAATTTTAATTCCTTTGCTTCCAGCAAAACTCAGTGCGCTTTTCTGCATCACCCATCTCCTGATGTTGCTACAGGCTCCAGGAGGCTGTGTACACCTTCAGCTTTGTATTTTTGCATGCTCATTTCCTTTATGTGCTTTGTCATGTAAATGTTTCTACTTGGGCATATTTTGCCGTAGTTTGCAGCTGATGCTTCAACTTATGAGCAGATCTATTATTCTGTTTATATATTGAGCCCATGTTCTATGTTTCACACGCTAAGGAAACTGGGCAGAATGGATTATGTGGACCTCAGGTCCATAGCAGCGTTAAATATCAATACATATTTTTCAATCCAACAATCTCAAGGACTTCCTCTTATACGAACAAGGTACATCATTTCAATTTGATTTATACACTCGGTCACATTGAAGCCATGGTCTCTTCATGTATGATGGAAACATTGTCATATTTGCTAACCGTCGCTGCTATTCTTATTGCAAAACCGCGTACTGGGATTCTTTAAATGCTGCCCCAAAATTATGTTTCACAAACTTCTTCGGTTCTTCCTTATTTCTTTACAGTTTGTCGCATCTATCTGGTTGTGCCCACCAAACCTAAATCTATATGTGCCCTTTAGTGGTACTTTGCATGCTTGAGTACTTTCAACTTCAAGCTACTGTGTATGCACACTGAAGACTAAACATATTGTAACATTTTTGTAGGTGTTATTTTACAGATGCACGATTAAGCCGGGGCAAACATTTTGGCCCTGTTTAGTTCCCTCAAACTTTCAAAAAGTTTATAAGATTTCCCGTCACATCGAATCTTTAGACACATGTATGGAACATTAAATATAGGTAAAAAATAACTAATTACACAGTTTAGTTGTAAATCACGAGACGAATCTTTCGAACCTAATTTGCCCATGATTGGACACTAATTGCCAAATACAAACGAAAGTGTTACTGCTCTTCCAAAAATTTTACAGGAGGCAACTAAACACCGCCTTAAAAGGTAAGCAGCCACCTTTCTGTCCAAATATGTTTCGCTGTGTTCACCCACGTCATGATGAGGAGAATCACATTGACTCTTCACCTCTGCGGAACAGAAGTGGTAATCTATCACAACCTCTCTCTTATGCATCTAAATAAATATCACTGCAACCCAGCAGAGGCCTGAGGATTCAGCTTCTGCTTTATCTTCCTTTTGTTTATGAAAACTTGCATTGTTGAACTCAGTGGCACTAATTCTGATCTTGCCGTTACAGTCAGTGTTGCTTGGCCTTCCTCTTATTCATGAAGACTTACATTGATGTAACAAGTTGCGTGGAACCAGCGATCTTAGAATTCTAGCTCTATATTTCTCTCTAAAAACACTGTTTGAAGGCCTGTATAAACGCCCTGCCTATTACAAATTATAGAGACCAACTGAAATTCTATCTTGGTCATACAGATGATTGCCTCAGCAGTTCTAGCCTTTCTATACTCATCAACTCATTAGCATACCCTGTGCATACAGCTTCAGCCGTATGTACAAAAGTTCCGCCCATTACATGACTTCAATGTATTCATCTTAGTTACCATAATTCTTCTTAATTCTTCTTTATTCAATTGTGACTGCAACACTTCTCCCGCAGCAACGCACGGGTACTAACTAGTTAAAGTAAATAGCTGCATTGCAGTAGCATGACGCGGGAGCTAACTATAACACGCACTGTAAGTAAGATAAATATTTGGAAAAATATAGTACCACTCCGTTCAGATCACTATCATGTATAGGTGAATCATCTTGCAATTTATGCGGTACACGGTGAACTGTGGGCGTGAATTGCTAGTGAAATCCTTGCACCCGTTGGCTGTTGCAAGCAAGAAGGCTAAGAACCAAATGGGTTTACACAGAAATGTATCCTGTTTGGGTTCTTTCAGCATCCATGACACAAATCCAACTCCTATTAGCAAGATCCGGCTGCCCCCACTAGGGCACGTGGAGCTGTAGAGGTTCAACTCGTGTGTAGTGTACAGCATAGGTTCATAGGACCCACACACATCTTAGGCCCTCCGTAATGTGCTGGTCAAGTGATGCCCAAAGAGAGAGCAAAAATATAGCATCACTCCTCCCATTATGGCATCGCCCAATGCCAGAAAAAAATACAGAGCGATGCATGTAGTTGCACGATGCCAAGCAATGCTTGAACAATAAAGAAAGTTTCTTGTGGCGATGCTTGCTGCTCACCTCGGTTGATGTGAAGAAAGATAGAAAGAAGATTTTTTTTTCTCTATCTTGGAAGAAACTACTGAATAGACATAGGTCCCATCGGGTTTGATGGCTTTGGTGCCCCTATTTAGACCACTGCAGCTTTTCAGGCACCGATGCCCAATACTAGGACCCGTTCAATTTGGAGCATCACTAGCACATTGTGGCCGCCCATAGGCCTTCCGCAGCGTGGTAGTGATGCAAAAAAAAAAAGTGAGCCCTACATATAGAATTGAGCACCGACACCTAACGAGCTGCAACGTGGAAAATGTCTGGCACCGAGGCTGCGTCCTCCGTCTGGTTCATTCACGCGAGGAAAAATCCCCTTTCTCTTTCTCCTTCGGTCCTCCTTGCTCTAGCAAATCCTGCTATGGATCTCTCTCATCCAACCCTACTCTTTCAGATAACAGTCATGTGTAGTTTGCAGGCCTGTGTGCCCAACAGTCTCGTCTGTATGAAATGGGATGAAACGTAACCGTTCTGATTAATTGTCACCTTTTTACTACCGTGATTAATATATTTTGTGATTTGGGCACCGATTCATCTACATGCATCGCTCTGAGCATCATCTCTGAGAACACACTGCGGAAGGCCTTAGACCCAGAAGAGTTCCGCCTGGCTCCGAGCGAAAGCGAAGGCTCCGGAGTCCGGAGTACGCCCCAAATCGCATATCCGCCGTGGAACACAAGGCGATCACCTACCACGGACCAGGATCGGGTGCAGTTGCTACTACTACTGCAACTTAAGCAGTAGCAGCATCTCAGCCGTCCAAGAAGCCAGCAATGGCTAAGATCAGATCTCTTTCTTTCCCATTCTTACTCCCTCATGTCATGTGCTCTCGGAGTCTCGGTCTCTGTTTTTTTAGAGAAGAAAAGGTAACGAGCAGGAAGAGTTGGCCCCATTTTTGGCTTTCACCGCGAGAGAGGCTGACACGGCAAGCTGCTCCAAGAGATGTGCGGATGGAATTTTCTTAATACACTTGTTTGTTAAGGGAATGTTTAGTTGGTGGTGAAAAGTTTTTAGGTGTCACATCGAATGTTTTATGGGATATCGAAAGGGGTGTTCAGATACTAATAAAAAAAATTAATTACATAACTCACCTGGAAACCGTGAGACGAATTTATTAAGCCTAATTAAGCCGTCATTAGCACATGTGTATTACTGTATCACTTAAGGCTAATCATGGACTAATTAGGCTTAAAAGATTCATCTCGCAAAATCCATACAAACTGTGCAATTAGTTATTTTTTATCTATATTTAATGCTCCATACATGTGTCCAAATATTTGATGTGATGGGGTGAAAAATTTTTAGGTGGGAACTAAACACCCCTAAGTACAAAAATTATACAAAGTTGTCTAATGATAGATCAACTTTTAAATTTCATTTCACCAGAAACAACTTTAGATAGAAACCATATGCCAAAAAGGCAATTATATTTTTCATAAACGAAAAATGATTACCTATAAAATACTTTCTCCGTCCCTAAATACCTATCGTTTTCGCTTCTCGAGAAATAACTTTGACTAAATATATATAAATAAATATTAATATTTATGATATGAAATTAATATCATTAGATGATCCTTAAATCTATTTTTATAATAAATTTATTTGGAGATATAAATGTTCGCACATAGTATTTTCTATAAATCCATTCAAACATACGTCACAGAAAATCAAAAGCGACAGTTATTTAGGGATGGAGGGAGTATTATTCTAGTAGAATGATATATCCACCCTTAGAGCAAATATAATGAGGGACTGTAATATGCTGTATGCACGTGGAGGAGAGAGGGGGGAGAGAGAAGAGAAACGGGCTATAAGCTTACAACCCGCTTATGCACATAACAAAGAAATTATGTGAGACAGATAAATGAGCTGCAAGCCAGCTAACTATATTATATAAGTGGGCTGTAGATTGGCTGTAAATTTCCATACAACCAGTAGCTGACTGTATTATTAGTCTTGCTCTTACTCTGTTTTTAGTTTCTTTTTTACTAATCCGAAACAAAAATCTAGGAATCTCCTAAAAAACTTGTAATTTCCCAAAAAGATATTAAAATTCTAGACACGTTTGGTTTTATCTGGCATCAGATTTTGCAGTTTAAAAGTAAAATTCTTCTTGTAATGCTATATTTGAGTTTCGGTTAAACTGTTTAGCCACAAAATGTTTAAAAAAACTGAATTTATGGTCCAAAATGTAATATTTTTCTATGTAATAATTTCTCAACATGTATGCTCAAGTGAAAATAAATTGTTTTTCCCACATGAAAAATAAAATTGTTTTCCATAGGTGAAAATAATTTTTCCAGTTAAACTCTTCGCTGCTTGCTACCTTTTCTCTCAAAAAAACAGAGACCGAGAGCACGTGAGGGAGAAAGAATGGGAAAGAAAGAAATCTGATCTTAGCCATTGCTGACTTCTTGGATGGCTGAGATACTGCTACTGCTTAAGTTAGCAACTGCACCCGATCCTGGTCCGCCTACCACACGGTAAACAGCACGGACGACCCACACGCCCGCACCGAGAGAGCCCACACGCGCCAATCCGCCAACCAAAGCCCACGCAAAAGAGCACTTGGCGTCCCGGCCGCTGCCCATGTCGTCCGCCGCGGCGCCAGACCAGCCGCCGCGCCCCGTGCGCTTCGGCATCCTGGGCTGCGCCTCCATCGCGCGCAAGCTAGCGCGCGCCATGCTGCTCGCGCCCGGCGCAGCCGTCGCCGCCGTCGGGAGCCGCTCCGAGGAGAAGGCCCGCCTCTTCGCCGCCGACAACGGCCTCGACGTCGCCGCCACCCGCCTCCACGGCTCCTACGAGGCGCTCCTCGACGACCCGGACGTGGACGCCGTCTACCTCCCGCTCCCCACCAGCCTCCACGTGCGCTGGGCCACCGCCGCCGCCGCAAGGGGCAAGCACGTGCTCCTAGAGAAGCCCACCGCGCTGTGCGCCGCCGACCTCGACGACATCCTCGCCGCCTGCGACGCCGCGGGGGTCCAGTTCATGGACTCCACCATGTGGATGCACCACCCCCGCACCGCCAAGATGCTGCAGATCGTCGACGACAAAGACGCCATCGGCGACATCAAAACGGTGAGTTATTTGCAATATGCAAACCTTTCTGCGGGAGTCGAATGGGGATTAGAAATACGCAATCTTTGTTACCAGTAACCAAGAAATGGAATTCTTTTTCCCCCTTTTTACCAGTAAGCAGTAGGAAACATCAATTACTGAATTTCTACAGGAAAAGACTATTCTTTTTCTTTCCCAATTGTTAATAATATTCAACGGTTCAGCAGCCTCAATTTGTTTGCTAGTGAAGTGTGTTAAGATTCCCTAGTAAAGTGTCTTTTTACAGTTTGTCATCGTACGTATCTAGCAAGGGCTGACACTGATTCGTAATATTTATTAAAATTATTCTTAAATTAAATAGAAAGAGGTAACATTATCGAAGTAAGTTGCATAATGAGTCTAGTACTACCAATATCATGTTGTTAGCTTTTTCCGAACACGCAGAGAGCTGCATATCATTAAAATTATATTAAGAAGAAGAAAATTTGTCTAGGCGACTCATAAAACCCCTTAACGGCTTGTTCGTTTGATCCCAAAACCAAGGGGTTGGAGGAGATTAAGGGGGATTAACTCCCCTACAAGTAAAAATCCCCCTCAACTCCTTTCCATCCATCTGATCTTATGATGAAACGAACAGGGCCTAAAAGGGCATGACCTCATGACCAATACAGTAGAAAACACCGAAAAGAAACGACCAAAAACCAATAAACCAGTCTTGGCCATATAAGCTATGAATTCCTTTGGTTCCTGCCATACACTACGACTTGGTCTCATCCCTAATATTATGCAAGGTAATATTACGATTGGGCTGAGATCCCTCAAAGACATGACAATTTATATGCTTCCAAATCCACCATGCTACCCGACAACTAATGAGCTGAAACCCTTGGGATCGTGTTGCCCTGATGCATGAAAGATACACCTCTATGTGAGCCTCTATCTATCTCTTGCATAGATGATAGGAGAGATTATATAGAATAAAGAACACTTTACATGTGGTCTATAGGATGAGATGGTATCTAAGAGCCACCAGCTGACTCCCACCATTGGAGATTCCCTTAAGGCGTATTTTGTCAGGTCTCTCCAATCCACATGTATTTTTAGTGAATGGGTTCATCCAAACAGAAAGAGGCCCTAAGTGGGTTGTGCTACAAACCAACAACAGAACCATGATTAATTGGCATGAGCTGGACATAAAGAAAAATGGTGATAGAGCTACTAAGCAAAATATCTCAGGTACCTTTCATTGTCTCCTTGCCAAGCTGGGTATGGCGAAGGAATGGTGACATTTCATATCTAGCAACAAGGAACTACTATCCTGTTTTAAATTTAGACTTTGTTAATTTGTTCTTGTCTCCAAGGTATGGATACAACCATAAGCTGTTATTGACCAAGTTAGCAGATCAGTTCTTCCAACTACCACTACAATATTTTGTTGATAGCAGTTAGAATAGCCATCTTATTTGGGGTATAGAACTTCCCAAAAAATCTTAAAAAGTCTTCTTCCTATTAAAGGTCTAACCAAGGATGCACCATTTTACATACATGGACGCACAAGCACAATAACCACATGGTGGTTCACCACTCTTCTTTTTTCTCTGGCAAATGGACCTAATGCTTTTGTTTTATAGGTTCTATGACTGAGCAATGTAGTCATCCAGTGGACATTCACCCTTTTATGTGCCAGCCTGCTAGGATATACAATTCGTCAAAGATGATGCATCACACATACACAGATTAGCATATACTATTTATATAAATGCCATGTTTTAGTTTTATAAAGTTTTAAGGTTTTCAAAATCTCTTGTAGATTATCACATATGGACATTGCTGGAAGTGTTGAAGCTGAGTTGAGCTTGCATATTAACATATATAGTGTTTTAGTAGTTTTATAAAGTTCTAAGGTTTTCAAAATCTCTTGTAAATTATCACATATTAACATTACTGTAAGTGTTGAAGCTGACTTGAGCTTGAATTCTTTCTCAGCGGACCACTTCCAGTCCATCTATAAATTGAGATGACAGTAGAGCGCTCTGAAAGATTTAAACTGTGAAAGCATGTTGTAAAAAAAAAAAACTGTGAAAGCTAAACACCATATTTTAGTTCCTATAAAATTTTCGTGTATCCAAATTATCAGTTCCAGAGATGCATCGAGTTTGGTTCTTTTATTCCAGCTATTGAGAAAATAATATGATATTACATCCATGTCATTTTTCATTTATGCATATGCACACTAGAACGGTGAAATGGTTGGCTGCAGTCATTACACCTTTTAGCACACGTTAATATCTGAATTGCAAGACATGTATGAAATGCTATAGGTTAACGTATAGTAGTATTTTACATATTTGTGGAAGAATACATTTTTAACTGTTTGATTCCACTTCATCTCTACTGTTGTACAAAGCTTTGTAGGTCAACGAAAATCATTGTTCATTGGTTTTTTCCTTCTTTTTCCGCAGATTAACAGTGTGTTCAGCTTTCGAGCAAATGAAGATTTCCTCGAGAATGACATCAGAGTAAAGCCAGATCTTGATGCCCTGGGTGCACTTGGTGATGCTGGGTGGTACTGCATCCGTGCAATCCTGTGGGCTGTTGACTATGAGTTGCCCAAGACTGTGATCGCACTGCGTGACCCTGTAAAGAACCGAGCTGGCGTGCTTCTTGCATGCGGTGCGACATTGTACTGGGCAGATGGCAGGACTGCCACCTTCAGCTGCTCTTTCCTTGCCAATCTCACCATGGACATCACCTTAGTTGGCACGAATGGAACTATCCATGTCACTGACTTTGTCCTCCCATACGAAGAGAAGTTGGTGGAGTTCCACGTGGCTTCGAAGTCAAACTTTAATGATCTCCACACTGGGTGGGATCCTCTGCCAAGCAAGCACGTCGTGGCAACGGACCTGCCACAGGAAGCCCTTATGGTCCAGGAATTCGCGAGGCTCGTGCAGGGCATCCGGGATGCTGGGGGCAAGCCTGAGGGGAAGTGGCCGGCTATCACCCGGAAGACGCAGCTGGTTTTGGATGCTGTGAAAGCCTCGATTGACAAAGGGTCCGAGCCAGTTGAGGTGGCTAGCTAAATGCAACAAACGAGTCACTCCCGATCCTGATTAAAGGGTTTTACACCATGGCATGGTTTGTGCTTGCTTGATATATTTACACATACTGGCCCTGTTCATCTGGCTTATAATCCGTCTTATTCAGCTTGTTTTTTCAGCCGGAACAGTATTTTTCTCTCACAAAAAATCAGTCTTTTTAGCCGGCTTATAATTCCAGCCGAACAGTGTACTTCTGTATTGTACATGAAACCAGTAAACCATTATTTGTGATAATTTAAAGAAGCGTCGTCGAACTCAGAAGAAGGTTGAAGTGTATATGTCGGATGATATCTACCTATATCTTTATGGCTGTATACCAAAACGGTCACCGGTGAGGCCACGTCGTCTTTTTCACGGTTCACCGTCTCACATAACGGTCACCGGTGAGCTCACATAACAGTATCAGATCACGAAACACTGTTCATACCCGTTAGCAACAGTAACGGATCACGAACACGGTTCATAACGGGTATGAGCAACAGTAACGGATCATGAACACTGTTCGTAACGGGTACGAAACACTGTAGCGTCACAAACCACCCGTTGCAAGCAATGCATACCGGGTTTGACACTGTACCAAAGACCTGTTACTGTTTCAGACAGTTCTTTTCCCTCCTCTCCTTCCAACAACAATAAAAAAAAAAACCCGCCCGTGCGAATGCACGGGGAACCCTGCTATTTCTACTGGTTGTTCTAGACTTCTAGTATATCGGCAGACGGAAGCATCACCATCGATAATCCATCCATGGTTGCCCGGCCAAAGGAGGACAATACAGTGGGAAGTTCTGAGATTAAAAAAACAGTGTTGAGGGCTTTCCGCTGTGATGTTCTCCGTCATGAACATCCTGGACAGGTTCAGGTTGTGCAACATTTCCAGCATGATCAGTTAGCACCGTATATCACGGAGGGGCGGAGGGGCGAAATTTTGATATTTAATCCTGTATTCGCGCGCCCCTCAAGATTTGACATCGAATTTGCATATCTTTTGAAATATAACCCTGTGCGTGCGAATTCCTTTGAAATTTAGGATTTCGAAGGATTTCTCTGTTTTTGCAGCCCTCCTTTTTCACTGTTTAGGACACTGGAAAAGACGATAGTACCACTCTTTCTATTCAGGTGGCCTGAATGCACGTCCAGGCCCTTGGTTGCATTGGTTTGTGCGTTTTTTTTTTCAAAATCGTTCTTAGCCATTCCGTTCTCTTTCCCAATAGTTCTTATGCTCCCTAAGACTAAAATTTTACACAGGTCTAATATTTCAATCAAAATAAATGTGATAAATTATAATAAAATTTCAGCATAGACAATAAAAACAGCCATATAATTTAGTAAACATTGTGTGCACGCCGATAATTCGATCATCTAGCCAATTTGATAAGAGTACATGTTCACATAGTCCAATTTGATAAGAGTACATGTTCAACATTGCTACAATAGACCATGGATAATCCTCAGCTTTGCAGTGCCCTCTGAACAAATCTTTACAATATTTCTCTGTTGCAAGTTGAAATTGTTCCTTTATAGCATGTTGTTGCATCTTTACAATATTTCTCTGTTGCAAGTTGAAATTGTTCCTTTATAGCATGCTGTTGCACTGCAGCCCTGAACTCATTCATACTGGCATATATGATTCCACCTTTCAATGGAGAGTTTTCTGTGTCATACAAAACAGAATCCTCACCGGGTACATGATCATCAACCAACAACTCTGCATCTTGTAGGTCCACATCATCAAGATTAGTTTTATTCTCCTTTTCAACCGTCACCCTAGCTTGTTTAGCTCTCTCATCCTCTGCTCTAAGCCCAACAAACTCGTACATATTTTCCTCATCCATCACAGGAAGCGCAGTGCCAATTTGGTCTTCTGCAAGAGGAGTTATCTCTAGACTGTCCCAATCAATTTCATAAGAAACAACAGTAGGATTGCTCGATTCTCCAGGTTCTGTGGCATTATCATGGCCCACATTACTCACTCTTGCCTCTGTAACAGCTGAGTTAGAAAATATTTCTGCGGGTTTGTTCTCAACATCAACAAACAAAGAACAACTTCTTATCATCTATCTTTTCAGCAAAGGCAAGTGACAGATCTGTATCATTCAGCAACTTCCTTTCTCCACCACTACTCACATGAAATTCATGTATCACATGCTGTTACCCACTTCCCCAGTTCACCCTAGCTTCCAAATCACTTCGTAGCATCTCTAGAGTATAACATCGAGAATCCACAACCCATTCATCACATTTGCGTGGCACATCAACAGAGCAGCCATCATTCAACCTAGCTGTGAATGGAGAAAACTGAACACACAATCTAAATGCTCCATCCGGATCCGAATCGATTCTACCGGGTACCAATAAAAAATAAAAGAGACAACTTAGATTGTGCCCCAAATCACCATGAACCCTAAACATGCAGTACAAAGAGAAGGTTTGGGATTGGGGCTCTTACCCTGGAGGAGTCGCCATGGAGCCGGTCCAGCGGAGCTGTGCCGTCGCGGCCCCTTCACCCGCCGGCCAGTGGAGGGCGAAGGGGGCTGCCTGTTGTTGGCTGGCGCAGGAGGCCCCTAACCCTAGCGCCCCCTGCCAGGGCGGACGGGCTGGCTGGGCGAGGTACGATGAGACGGCGACCGGGGGAGGGGAGGACGAGGCTGAGGAGGCATCTGGAGTTCGCCGGCGCAGTAGGACCCGGCCAGCGGCAAGCAGTCGATGCGACGAGGTCGGGCGGCGGCGCTCCAAGTGCGAGTCGTGGAAGAGCGGTCACGACTCCGACTCCGCGAGCGCGTTAGGAGATAGGGTGTCTGATCTTAGTTCATTTAGACAGAGGGATAGTAATGTCTTTTCTCCTATCCCAAACAATGAAAAGAGGCCCTTGGAATTACTAAAAGGAAGAAATCCTCAAAAATTCTAAATTTCAAAGGAATTCGCACGCCCATGGTTATATCTCTAAAAGCCAGCGAATTCGATGTCAAATCTTGAGAGGCGCGCGAATACAGGGTTAAATATCAAAATTTCTTTGTGTGTGCGCTGGGGGAGGGGGCACTGCACGCGCCCTTGACATGTCAGTGATGACGATGGAAGGCAGGTTTGCTGCAACTACTGGCAGAACCGAGCGAGTGATGTTTGTTCTACACTACGACTCAGCAGTCAGGAACTGAGATCTCTCATCAAAACAGAGGTAGCATGCTTGAGGTCTTGATTAGATTGACCAGAAAACGGATTTCGATTCCGTCTCTGCGGGTCCAAGGCTCCAAGCCAAGCCAGAAAACGACTTTTGCTTCTCTCCACAGCCAGGTCCAAGAACTAGCCTAGACATCCAACGTCTGCATCCTACGATGGGAACCCAACATGTCGTGATTATCCTAAACCCACAACCTGAACTGGACACCTCGGACCACACATACACTGACGCAGACGATCACTCCACACACCGAACCGAGACCAACTGACGCCGCCGCTGCCATCATCGCCGCGCCACGACCGCCAATGTCGTCCTCTGCAGCGCCAGTGCAGCCACAGCCACCGCGCCCGGTGCGCTCCGGCCGCCCCCACCGGGGCATGTGGAGCTGTAGAGGCTGAACTCGTGTGTAATGTAGAGTATAGGTCCGTAGGACCCACGCACATCTCTAGAAGCGTTCGCTTGGCTCCGAACGAAGGCTCCGGAGTACGTCCCAAATCGCTATCCGTCGTGGAACTGTGTTTGATTGCCTCGATGTTTCCGGCATGGTCGGATGAGGACGGCCAGGGTATCGGAGGGCAGGCTGAGCAGGTGCAATATATTCTTATTTGGTTCTATTTCTCAGCAAAGCCAGGCTACACGAGGATTTTGTTTGTTTGCATGCACATGTGTATGGGATCACCTTGGAGTAGCATGCAGTGGAGTTACCACCGAATTCTTCCCCTTCTCTTATTTGAGGCATTTCCACAAACAGGTAGAACGCACATCCTTCGTGGGCACACCTCCATCCACCGCCATATCAGTTCCATCCATGCCACCGCCATTCATGGCAACCTCCATGGGTACACCGATATGGCGACCGCATCCTCGCCTCGGCCGTACCGCGCAGCGCGCTCCGGCTCCCGTGGCCGCCGCCATCGGCCGATGCTCCTGCGCCCCACGAGATCAAGCCTCGGTCCCGACCGCCATGGGCGTGCTCGGGCCCAGTCCCAGCCACCGCCACCGAGCGAGGCCCCCACGCTGTTGAGGCAGAGAAGCCATGCCGGACAATGGCGTAGTTGAGGTGGCGCTGTTAGTCGGCATGCGCCGTGACCCGCGAGTGGGGCGACGCTCCTTGCCGCGGCGGCCGGGTCCGAGGAGTGTGGCGAGGGCGACGCGCTGATAGGTCGGTGATGGTGGAGGGGGAGGACGGAGCTCGGATGTGCTGGTCCGAGGCTGCGCCGAAGATGGCGTCCTTGGCCACCGCTGACAGCGTGGGAGACGGAGCAGAGGATGAAGATGAGGGAGAGCGGTCGGTGAAAACAGAAAGCGGTGACGCGAACAACCATGAGCGCCGGAGAGAGCCAAACCCAGAAGAAACGACCCCTTTCGTTTTTCTAGGGCCAGACCCTTAGCTGCTTTAAAGAACGTGCCGCCCAGGCCCAAGAGACATCCACACAATAGGCTCCAGCTGAGAGGCCATGTTCTCACTCTCGTCCAGGTAAACCACCACACCCAAAGCCGATGGCCTACCACACGGTAAACACCAAGGATGACCCACATGTCCACACCGAGAGAGTCAGAGCAGCTCCAAGAGTTTGTTACCTTAACTTGGCATCCATATAATTTTAGCAAAACAAGAAAAAATAGTCTCCAACAATTTGGCAAAACAACTTAGCATCAATAGCAAGTTGGCAAAAACGTCTCCTCAACGCGCAAATATACCCGCTCGTCGCTCGCGCACATCCGGTGATTCCATGATAGGTTGCTTGTGTCTCTCCCGAGCCTGTACATTTTGTCGAGTTGTCTGCTACTCCTAGCTAGTGCATCTCGGTTTGTCTTGGCTGCTAGCTGGTGCATGTCGGCCGGCATTAGCTGCTGCGCTTTGTCTGATTGATGCCGCTATTTCTTGTTTACTGCTGCTACTGATCCATGTCCCCTCGTTGCTGTTCTTTGACGACAAGCAAGCACATACAGGAGAAGTATACGTACATGACACCAAATGAACATGCATGTACATGACACTAAGGGGGCGTTTGGTTCCCTGGTTCTTGCCCAGCCAGGCTCCCCAGATGCAAGTTTCAAGTGTTTGGTTGCCCGCATTCAGGTCTGAACCTGGCTCTCCAGATGCAAAAGGCAGCCCAGAGCCTGGCTCTCTAGATACGGATTTCATTTGCGTTTCTGGCGAGCCAGGCTCGCATGGTGCAGCACAGGGTTCTGTTAATGATACTATTACCATATGATTAACATGTATTAAGTGATATTAGTGTATTTTAAAATAGATTAAGATATTAAAAGTAAAATTAAAACTATTAGAGTGCAGTTACACAAGTTAAATTTTATAAGATAACTTGTTTTTTTTATTTTTAGTTCATGCGATACGGCTTCATACAACAACCAAACGCTATTTCTTCTCAGCCAGGCTCTATACGTACATACAACCAAACATCAATAGCTTGCATCTCTACAACGTGTCCTACGGGAGCCTGGTTCTCAGATGCGAGCCAGGCTCCACTCACCAACGAACCAAATGTGCCTTAAATGAACAGGTTTTTAGTTAGGACGGTGACCGGGAAAACAGATGAATCGTATGGAAAAAATATTAGCCTATAGGTTTTTTTTTTTGTTTTGCTAAGTCAATAATAATAAATTATTGGAAGAGAGCTATTTTTTATTTAGCATATAGTCTTGAGAGTTGATGAGATTTGTCAAGTAGAAATTGGTAAACTCTTAAGAGACGCTCTCAGAAAGCCCAGACGCGCCAAGCCGCCAACCAAAGCCCTCGCGAAAGAGCACCCAGCCGCCGCCCATGTCGTCCGCCGGATCGCCAGACCAGCCGCCGCGCCCCGTGCGCTTCGGCATCCTGGGCTGCGCTGACATCGCGCGCAAGCTGTCGCGCGCCATGCGGCTCGCGCCCGGCGCAACCGTCGCCGCCGTCGGGAGCCGCTCCGAGGAAAAGGCCCGCCTCTTCGCCGCCGACAACGGCCTCGACGTCGTCGCCACCCGCCTCCACGGCTCCTACGAGGCGCTCCTTGAAGACCCGGATGTGGACGCCGTCTACCTCCCGCTCCCCACCAGCCTCCACGTGCGCTGGGCCACCGCCGCCGCCGCGAGGGGCAAGCACGTGCTCCTAGAGAAGCCCACCGCGCTGTGCGCCGCCGATCTCGACGCCATCCTCGCCGCCTGCGACGCCGCGGGGGTCCAGTTCATGGACTGCACCATGTGGATGCACCACCCGCGCACCGCCAAGATGCGGGAGACCGTCGACGACAAGGACGCCATTGGGGACATCAGAACGGTGAGTTATTTGCAAACCTTCCTGCAAGACTGGAATTGGGATTACAAATACGCAACCTTTGTTACCCGTAACCAAGAAATGGAATTCGTTTTTCCCTTTATTATCAGACTATCAATAACTGAATTTGTACAAGGAAAAGACTATTCTTTTTCTTTCCCAGTTGTTAATGCTCAACGGTCCAGCAGCATTAATTTGTATGCTCGTGAAGTGTGATAAGATTCCCTAGTAAAGTGCATCTTTTTACACTTTACTCCCTCCGTATCGGATTTAGAAGTCGTTTTGGACAAGGTTTGAGTCAAACATTCAGAATATAAATCATCAATAACTTTTAAGTTGTTGAGTTTGTAAATGTAAAAATTATATGAATAGATTTGTCTTGAAAAATACTTTCATAAAAGTATATATATATATATCACTTTTTCATAAATATTTTTATAAAAACAAGAGGTCAAAGTTGTGTTTTGAAGACCGTGTCACTGTCCAAAACGACTTCTAAATCCGATACGGAGGGAGTATTTAGATACTGACAGTCAAAAGTGAAAACTTTATTTATGGTTGGAGCAAGTGTACCGTCATACAAAAGGCTAGGAGCATTGGGAATAGCCATGTGTGCCGAGTGCCGTGATCGCTGTGTTTAACTTAACTTCTGAAATGAACCCATCGGCCAGCACAGTATTGAGAGAGTACTCTTCCCACATTTGTACTAGCATTCGGTTCCACATGGAGGAGAGAGTGGCCAAAAAAACCTTTGAGTTAGTGTGATGCATGAAAGATGCACCTCTATGTGAGCCTCCATCTATCTCTTGCATAGATGACATGAGAGATTATACTCCATCTTATTTGGAGTATAGAATAAAGAACACTTTACATGTGCGCTCTATAGGATGAGATGGTATCTAAGAGCCACCAGTTGACTCCTACTATTGGAGATTCCCTTAAGGCGTATTTTGTCAGGTCTCTCCAAACCACATGTATTTGTAGTGAATAGGTTCATCCAAAAAGAAACAGGCCCTAATTCTGCTACAACCCAACAATAGAACCATGATTAATTGGCATGGGCTGGACAAAGAAAAATGGTGATAGAGCTATTAAGCAAAATATCTCAGGTACCATTCACTGTCTCCTTGTCATGCTGGGTACAGCGAAGGAATGGTGTCATTTTGTATCTAGCAGCATGGAACTACTATCTTATTTTAAATTTAAACTTTGTTAGTTTGTTCTTGTCTCGAAGGTATGGATAGTTGGATACAATCATAAGCTGTTATTGACCAAGTTGACAGACCAGTTCTTCCAACTAGCACTACAATATCTTGTTGATGGCATGGCAGTTAGAATAACCATCTTATTTGGGATATAGAACTTTCCCAAAAAATCTTAAACAGTTGTCTTCCTAGTAAAGGTCTAACCAAGGATGCACCATTTTATTTACATACATGGGGGACACACAGGCACAATAACCACATGGTGGTTCACCACTCTTCTTTATTCTCTGGCAAATGGACCTAATGCTTTTGTTTTATAGGTTCTCTGACTGAGCAATGTAGTCATCCAGTGGACATTCACACTTTTTATGTGCCAGCCTGCTAGGATATACAATTCATCAAAGATGATGCATCACACATACACAGATTAGCATATATTTATAGAAATGCTGTGTTTTAGTTCTATAAAGTTCTAAGGTTTTCAAAATTTCTTATAAATTATCACATATGGACATTGCTGGAAGTGTTGAAGCTGATTTGAGCTTGCATATTAACATATATTATATAAATATAGTGTTTTAGTAGTTTTATAAAGTTCTAAGGTTTTCAAAATCTCTTGTAAATTATCACATATTAACATTGCTGGAAGTGTTGAAGCTGAGTTGAGCTTGAATTCTTTCTCAGCGGACCACTTCCAATCCATCTATAAATTGAGATGACGGTAGAGTGCTCTGAAAGATTTAAATTGTGAAGGCTAAACACCATATTTAGTTCCTATAAAATTTCATTGTATCCAAATTATCAGTTCCAATCCATCAAGTTTGGTTCTTTTATTCCAGCTATGTAGAAAATAATAGGATATTACATCCATGTCATTTTTCATTTATGCATATGCACAAATTTGTGATCACTAGTAGTAGACGGTGAAATGGTTGGCTGCAGTCATTACACCTCTTAGCACACGTTAAATCTGAATTGCAAGACATGTATGAAATGCTATAGGTTGACGTATAGTGGTATTTTACATATTTGTGGAAGAATACATTTGTAACTGTTTGGTTCCACTTTATCTCTACTGTTCTACAAAGCTTTGTAGGTCAACAAAAATCATCGGTTTTTTTGTTCTTTTTTCCGCAGATTAACAGTGTGTTCAGCTTTGGAGCAAATGAAGATTTCCTCGAGAATGACATCAGAGTAAAGCCAGATCTCGATGCCCTGGGTGCACTTGGTGATGTTGGGTGGTACTGCATCCGTGCGATCCTGTGGGCTGTTGACTATGAGTTGCCCAAGACTGTGATCGCACTGTGTGACCCTGTAAAGAACCGAGCTGGCGTGCTTCTTGCGTGCGGCGCGACATTGTACTGGGCAGATGGCAGGACTGCCACCTTCAACTGCTCTTTCCTCACCAATGTCACCATGGACATCACCTTAGTTGGCACGAATGGAACTATCCATGTCACTGACTTTGTCATCCCACATGAAGAAAAGTCGGCGGAGTTCCACGTGGCTTCGAAGTCAAGCTTTGCTGAGCTCGACATCGGGTGGGATCTGCCAAGCAAGCATGTCGTGGCGACGGACCTGCCACAGGAAGCCCTTATGGTCAAGGAATTCGCGAGGCTTGTGCAGGGCATCCGGGATGCTGGCGGCAAGCCTGAGGGGAAGTGGCCGGCTATCACCCGGAAGACGCAGCTGGTTTTGGATGCTGTGAAAGCCTCGATTGACAAAGGGTCTGAGCCAGTTGAGGTGGCTAGCTAAATGCAACAAACGAATCACTTCCTGACTAGAGGTCTCTACACCACGGCATGGTTTGTGATTGCTTGATATATTTACATATACTGTACCTCTGTATTGTATGAAACCAGTAAACCACTATTTGTAACAATTTGGGGAGGTGTCGTCAAACTCAGAAGAAGGTTGAAATGTATAAGTCGGATGATATTTCTACTGGTTGTTCTAGTATATGGGCAGACGAAAGCATCAACTAATCCATCGATGGTTGCCCGGCCAAAGGAGGGCAATACAGTGGGAAGTTCTGAGGTTAAAAAAAAACAATATTGAGGGCTTCCATTGTGATGTTCTCGGTCATGAACATCTTAGACAGGTTCAGGTTGTGCAACATTTCCACTTTCCAGCATGACATGTCAGTGATGACGATGGTTTGCTGCAACTACTGCAAGAACCGGCCGAGTGCCTGTCACATCGGATGTTTGATACTAATTTGAAGTATTAAACGTAGATTAATTATAAAATTAATTGCATAGAATGAGACTAATTTACGAGACGAATCTATTAAGCCTAATTAGGCCCCGTTTGGTTGTCTCTGTTTTTTTAACACACATCACATCGAATGTTGCGGCACATGCATGGAGTACTAAATATAGACTAATTACATGCATGTCGGCACAGATTAAGAGTAATTTACGAGACGAATCTATTAAGTCTAATTAGTCCATGATTGGACACTAATTGCTAAATAAGACGAAAGTGCTACAGTACCTGTTAAACTTTAACAGGGCAAACCAAACACCCCCTTAGGCTCATGTGTTAGGCCCTGTTTAGTTGAGCTGTGGCTTTTGGAAAAGCTGATATGGGCTGTGACTTTTACAAAAGCTGCTGTGCAAAAGCTACTATCGAAAAGTTGAAAGCCCATTTGGTTTAATAGCTGTGGCTTTTGAAAAGCTTCTCTCCCTTACAAGTGGACCCCACACGTCATAGACAACAAGCCCCATCTTTCTCGTGAGCGCAGTCACTGGAGGGTGCTCGCTGGCTAGAGAGGAGGGGCTGCGCTCGCGCACACCGAGGCCGGGGCCGCACCCGCGCTCGCCGGAGCTAGGGACGGGGTCGTGTGTCCGCCCGCCGGAGCTAGGGACCTCGCGCTGCCGGTGAGCGGCAGCGGAGCTCGTGCGCCGGACATGGGGAAGAAGCTCACGCGCCAGGCTTGGGGAAGGAGCTAGCGCTGGGTATGGGGAAGGAGATCTCACCGGCCATGGGGCTTCGCCGGACTCGGGGGCTCGCTAGTCGGACGGTGAGGGGTGGCGGAGCTTGCCCGCGCCACCGTGCGACCCTGACGAATGCTGCTTTCTTCGCGTCGTACAGGAATAGAAGGGAAAAAAATGAACTGGTGTGTTGTGTAACCAGTGGCAGGTGGGTAATTTTTTATACAAAAAATAGCTGAAAGCAGGGTGGGAGATGCTTTCAGTTTTATAATAAAAAGCTGTTTTTAGGCAAAAGTAATTGTGGTTTTTGGACCATTTGGTTGGCTATTGGTTTTGCAAAAACAAAAATAAAAAGTAGGTTGGAAAGCGCCTCTCAGTAATATCCGAATACTCAACGTGACATCTCCTAACGTTTAGTCCCACAATCAATCACCCTCGATTGGTTTCCGCGGGTCCAGACCAGACGACGACTTTTGCATCTCTCCACAGCCAAGTCCAAGAACTAGCCTACACATCCAACGTCTGCATCCTACGAGCCAGGAACCCAACCTGTCCTGATTATCCTGAACCCGAAAGCTGAACTGGACACCTCGGACCACACATACACTGACGCAGACGATCACTCCACAAACCGAACCGAGCCCAACCGACGCCGCCGCCATCGCCGCCGCACCGCGACTGCCAATGTCGTCCTCTGCAGCGCCAGTGCAGCCGCCGCCACCGCGCCCGGTGCGCTTCGGCATCCTGGGCTGCGCTGACATCGCGCGCAAGATCTCGCGCGCCATGCGGATGCTGCCTCCGGGCGCCGCCACCATCGCCGCCGTAGGCAGTCGCTCCGAGGACAAGGCCCGCCGCTTCGTCGCCGAAATCGGCTTCCCCGCGGCGCGCGTCCACGGCTCCTACGAGTCCCTCCTAGGGGACCCGGACGTGGAGGCCGTGTACCTCCCGCTCCCCACCAGTCTCCACGTGCCCTGGGCCACTGCCGTCGCCGCGCGTGGCAAGCACCTGCTCCTCGAGAAGCCCACCGCGCTCTGCGCCGCCGAACTCGACGCCATCCTCGGCGCCTGCGACGCCGCCGGGATCCAGTTCATGGACACCACCATGTGGATCCACAACCCGCGCACCGCCAAGATGCGGGAGATCGTCAGCGACAAGGATGCCTTCGGCGACGTCAGAGTGGTGAGATCTTGGAATGGCTCCTTCATTGCTAAAGTTCGGTGGAATCTGGAAATGCAGGATGTCTATCGCCACTATGGCAACAAATGACTAGAAATAGATTTCTAGTACTAGAGAAGAAAAACAAAATTTGATCCTTTTCCTTATTTATTTATTTATTATACCAGTACGAAAGACCAAAAATGGGTTTCGAGAGGAAGGGGGGAAAAAAAGCTAGACTCTTCTCCCCATCTTGATGACTGATGGTGCTTGCTTATCAACTAAAAATGTCGTGTTGCCTTAATTCTGTCTATTGATGGTTGAGATCTATCAGAAGTCGTAGGAACAGAGGTAAGACTGTCTGAAGGAGTGTGCTTGGGGGTTCAGTGTCACTGCATTCTTGGGTTTGGATGCCTATTATATATTGACAGAAATGGAAATATTCAAGCTTTGTTGAGGTTGAAAGTTTTCTCATTGAACAAACATTCTTTTTTTTTAACACAATGAACCACCATTGTTCTTAACACAATGAATCACCACCATTCATAATGAAGCATTGAAACTCTGGAAGATATTTTGTTTTGTTGTAGCTTAACCAGTTTGAACTTTTTTCACCATGTTTCAACTGCATGATTTGACTTGATCTGATTTTGTAATGTGTGAATTGATCGATAGAGTTTGGCTATATCATTCCAGCTTAATTTGAGCCCTAAAAAATAGTAACATCAATGTGATTCTTGTTTTTTTTCCACATGGAAAATTTTCTCAGAACCATTAAAAACAAGCATATACATTGTTGGTTCTGCACATACTAGTATTGTAGTATGTGATTTGGGAAGTGCATTTGAAATGCTGTAGGCTAACATGTTCTTCATAGCCTTAATAATGTACTGAAGAGTGATGCAATGTTTGTTTCCACTTCGTATGAACTATTTGCAGAATTTTATAGGTTAACTAAGACCATGCCTTTTCTTTTTCCACTGCAGATAAACAGTATGTGCGGCTTTCGGGCATCTGAAGAATTCCTCAAGAATGACATCAGGGTAAAGCCAGACCTTGATGCCTTGGGTGTTCTCGGTGATGTTGGATGGTACTGCATCCGTTCAATCTTGTGGGCTGTTGACTATGAGATGCCCGAGACCGTGATCGCTCACCGTCATCCTGTCAAGAACCAAGCTGGTGTGCTTCTCGCTTGTGGTGCGACATTGTACTGGGCAGATGGCAAGACTGCAAATTTCAACTGCTCATTTCTTACTAACCTCGCTTTTGACGTCACCTTATATGGCACAAACGGTACTCTCCATGTCACTGACTTGGTCATTCCGTATGAAGAAAATTCTGGGGAGTTCAGTGTGGCATCAAAGTCAAACTTTGTCAAACCCACCATTGGATGGGATCCATTGCCAAGGAAGCATGTTGTTACTACAGATCTGCCACAGGAGGCGCTCATGGTCCAGGAATTCACAAGGCTTGTCCGGAACATCCGGGATGCTGGGGGCAGGCCTGAGGGTAAGTGGCCGGCTATCACCCGGAAGACGCAGGTGGTATTGGATGCCGTGAAAGCTTCTATTGACAAGGGATATGAACCAATTGAGGTTGCCAGCTAAATACGACAGATGGCAGCTCGTACTGCTAAGGTTGTACTTAATGGCTTCTACTCGCATTTGCTGTCGCGTACATGAAACTAGTAATTGTAATAATCTGAAGGAATCTGGTCAAATTGAGAACATTACAATCTACCGAATCAGTGATTTGTCACGAATAGATTGTGTCATAGATCAGGGTTGGTCGAAGCCCTGAGTAGCTGAGTGATCCACTGATGGGTGTGCTTCGATACACTGTTGATTGGTCAGGAAAAGGGGGTCCATGTATATCAGACATATTTGTGTGCTCGTGTAACACCCAAAAAATTTAAAATTGAGAATTAGAAAAAAAAAATTAGAGTTAAAAGAGATTTAGTATGAGTTTAAATAATTTAGATAATAATTAATGGGGAATTAAAATTTAAAATTTTAGATGGAATATTTGATGATGCATTCATGCTGTTGCATTTATTTTATTGTGTGGTGTGGTTTTTATTTTATTTGATTTGGATTTGAAAATCTATTTAAATGGTTTGAAAACAAATAAAAGAAAAAAAAGAAGAAGAGAGAGCTTACCTGTGCTGCTGGCGGCCTGGAGGCCCGCTCAGACCGGCCTGCTTCCCTTTTCCCTCGCTGATGGGCCGACGAGGCCGAGCCCGCTCTTCCCCGCGCCCGCGTGGGCCGGCCCAGGCAATCACCGCGCGCGCTCTCCTCTCCGGACTCGCTGACGGGTGGGGCCCTCTTGTCAGCCGCGCCTTCCTCCTCGAGCCGTGACTGAGCCGGAGAAGAACACCGCCTCAACCGAATCCCACCGTATAATCCGGGATCTCCTACCCGTAAACTTCATGTTGGGGCTATAAAAGAGTAGCCGTGTTTTCCCTCTTCCATTTTTCCATCTAAAATCCGAGCCTAACCACGTGAACTCGAGCCGAGAAGGTTAGAAACCCTAGCCTACACTGCCTATCGTCGTCGGAGCTTGCCGGTTAATCCGCGCCCTTTTTCTCCGCATTGGTGAGCTCGCCATCTCCTTCTCTCCCTCCCCATGCTCTTCTTTTGGTTTGTGGTGCTTTGAATCACGAGTTTGAAGCTCTCCGGTGAGCCGGCAATGGCGCCGCCGCCTTCCCGAGCCGCATCCCGTCCTCGATTCGTTATTGCCTTCCTAATATGCGTAGATGCGTTCGCGTTGAGCTCCTCGACCGTTTGGTGCTGGCTGCGGGTCGATTGGTGGTCGGAAACGGTGGAGCCGAAGTTCTCCGGTGAGCCGTGGGTGCCGGCCATGGCGGCCACCGGCCGGAGCTGGAGAGGGTGGCCGCGCTCTCTCTATCTTTCATCTGAAAATGATGTCAGCCGTTCGTTCTCGGATCAACGGCCTAGAATAGAAGATACCCCTTCGCGGGGTAAATTTCATAAAGAGTCCCTGCGCTTTTCTTTAATAGAACCCGCAGTCCTTAGCGTCATTCAATAATTACGTTTCTTCGTTTTGAAAACGTATTTCTTCTCGGTAAATCAAAAATACGTTTTCTGATATTTACAGTTTTGCCACTAAACTTGTTTTGGTCATAAAATCTTCGTTTTAACTCCGATTTGACCCGTTCAAGTTGCGTTAGGTTCGTATTTGCGAGCTCTACATGTTAGTATAGCTGTACAGTAGGTTTGGGAAATTTAATTTTCGAGTTTATATTTAAGTAATTATTTATCTATAGGAAATCTTAGAAAATTCATAACTTTCACGTTTTAACTCCGAATTTTGTGATCTTTATGTTTGTGTGATCGTAGTAACGTGTAGAAGAGTTTTACAAACTTTTTATACTGTTTTGCTACCATTGGTGTACTGTTCTAACTATGTTTCTTTGTTTGCTTCGTGTATGATTGCTCGGATGATTGTGTGTTGATGCTTGATGATTGAGTATAGACAGTGAGCAGTTTCTGGACGATCAGGAGTATTATTTTGAGCCAAACCAGCAGTATCATCAGGAAAGCTTTGATCAAGGCAAGTATAACATGGGATCATCCTTGTTGTCCTATTCACTAAAGTTATCATACATATGCATGTGTCTTCCTTGACAACCTTAGAGATTATAACTTAGTGATTGTTATCTTGATTCCTTGTCAACCTTGGGGATGCATTTGGGTAGTTATTGCTAGTGCTTAATTATGAACAATGATCTTGTAATTTGATTAATGGATTAAGCAACCAACCTTTAATGATGGTTTTATTACTGTTGAAAAGGGGGCTAGAGCATGTGGGTTATTTTGATGCTCTGGTTTCTCTCCATAAGGACTTATCTGTACGTGATCATCCGGGACATACAGTACAGCTGTGAGGGCTATATGGCTCTGGCTCTAGTTGTTTAAAGGACCTTTTCTAGCTTGTTAGTGGTTACCTTAAATGGCGTAAGAATGGCTTGACACGTTGGGTGTAGGACAACCTCTAGTCTATGAGTATAACCGAGAAGGAATTGTGCCATTTGAAAAGGGGGGTTCCTACATCTGCCTGCTGAGTGAATCTAATGGCCCTAACTTGTTAGACGAACTTTTGAATGGCTTTATATGGTTTTCGATGTTCTGGGCCTTGCAAACCCATGCATTTGGAAATCATGACTCACAGTGAAAGTGTACACCTCTGCGCAGAGTTTAATAAACTGGTATACTAGCCATGCCCACGGATACGGGCGGCCTTAGAACATTTACAGATAGTTGATCACCATTGTTATATCATGGTTAATTAATGTTGTTACTATTATGCTCATGGTAATGCTATTCATTATCCTTATTACAATTGATCATTGATTCATTAATGGGAAGTGGATTACCTTGATGCTACTCAATTGTTAATTATATGATGATTAAAAGCTAAATGCAGTCAAACAGTGTCTAGCCTTTTGTGCCTCATGAACCCTGTGTGTTGACACCGTTTTTAGTACGTGTCAAAATGATCAGGAAAGGCTGATTAGCAAGGGAGAGATTGCCGTGTGAATTGATGACCAAGGAGAATAAGTTTGTTTTAAGCGGTGGCAGTGTATGAATTTGATTAGGAATGTTGCCGATGAAGTCAAAGGTGTTATTGCCGATGCCGATGGAAGAAGGTTTGGAGACTGTTACCGATAAGGGAATGTATCGATGAAGGAAGGTGTGAAGTCTGCAGCCGAAGAAATAGGGAATATGCCGATGGAAGGAGATCGAAGGTTGCTGCCGATGGAAAAGGGGCTGTGCTGGTGAAAAGGAGACCGATAAGAATACCATCGTGATTAAGGCGGATTATGGAATAAAATAGGAGTTGATTTCCTTGTTTACGATTAGTAGAGTCTGAGTTGTGTAAAAGTCGTGTTCTTTTTCTTAGACTTGAGTTTAGTGTCCTAGTCGTATTCGATTATGTTTCTATAGATCAGGATATAAATATAGGGTGAAGGGCAATGTAATAGATATCAATCAATACATCAAAAAACAGCTTTTACTTTTATTTACATCTACTTTTCGGCGACTTCGTCAATTTGCATATTTTTCCTTTTTACGAGTTCTCATCGATTCGGCGAGTTGCATTGCTCTAAGTGCAATCTTTGTCGATCCTCGAGTTCCGCGTGAGTACCTCTTGGCCGTGACTTCCGGGCGTATCGCTGTTGTCAGGACCAAAGTGCTCGTATCTTCATCCTTGTCGATTAACAGGTCAAATCGACTGGCACGCTTTGGATATCGATTTCGGGTATTAGCCCTTTGTGTTTGCAGATTCACTTTTGCATCAACACATCTTTTGGCACGCCCGGTGGGACAGATCTAATCAAGATGCCTAATCATGAGATCGATGCTGGGAGTATCATCGCAGTAACAGAAGAAGATCTTAAGGACGATCAGAAGCAGGCTATGGAGAGGGCTATTGAAGAATATAGACAGCTTTGCTTGAAGTCATTCAGCATGAACAAAAGTGGACAAGTCATCCAGAAGCAGGACTTGCCGTTGCCTCGGCAGGTTACCTTTGATCCTAATCCTGGTAAACTTCAAGAGATGGTTAATTCTGCAGTGAATCATGCTTTAATTAATCACTCCAATGTGCTGTCCAATACTGTTCATAATGCTGTGATTCGAACTTTTAAAGAAGGGCAAGCGTCACATCATTACGTCGGACCTGCTTATCATCAACTAGAAGCAGCATCTGCTGTTGCTCCATCGGCTCCTCCAGCCGTTGCGGGTATAGAGATTTCTTCTCCTCCGGTATCAGCAGGATTATCTAATGCACAGTCTACTCCGATTCGTCCAGATTCAGCATTATCAGGACGAGTTTAGCTTGGTACAGATCTATCAGCATCAGCTTTATCAGGTCCTATACCACAGAGTAATCAAATTCCTGCTAATTGGTGGGGATATGGTATGCCTCCGGAGCCATCTACTGTCAATCACGGATTATCTCAAGTGTTTGACGCAGCACGAAAAACTCCTATACCATCGGCTGGTTCGCCGATAGCCCAAGCGCCTCAATATATTACGACTACTGCACAACCAAGTCTGGGAGGTTTTCAGGCGTCTCTGGGACAAACATCTGGTTCAAGTCCATCGGCAAGTTTGTTACCGATACAGCAGAAGGCTCCTATAATCAGTCAACCTGGAGTACAGGTTATGCCTCAAGTTGGATATAATTATCCAGCAATGCCAACAAGCTACCAGCCATTGGCAAATTCTGTGCCGATGAATACTAATAATTGGTCAGGGCAGTTTCCTACTCAACATACAGTTCAGCCAAATCAGCAAGCCACAGGAGTTCATCAAGGTCACATGCATGCTAGTTTTCAGAATCAAGCATCGGCAGCTCAGCCGATGAATCCTTTTCAGCAGATTAATGGACCACAGTTAGTAGCAAATATGCCAATTGCTGGAGATCGTGGGCAACAAAGGCATGCAGAAGGATATCAACAGATACCTCCAGAGATTCAACCATATCGTCAGCAAGATGTCGATGTTTTTTGGGCCGATAAGATAGCAGAAATTATGAGAGATCAATTTGGGATCAAGCCCAAGGTTAATACTTATTCTTATCGGACTCCGTATCCTCCAGCATATGATTTAATTCCTCTCCCAAATCGTTACAAAGTGCCAGATTTCACTAAATTCTCTGGGCAAGACGATACATCAACCATGGAGCATGTTAATCGTTTTATTATTCAATGTGGAGAGGCAGCTTGTAGAGATGAATTGAGAGTTCGTCTTTTCTCGTCATCTCTATCTGGATCAGCATTTACGTGGTTTATTTCACTACCGCCAAATTCTATTATCACTTGGGCTGATCTGGAAAAGCAATTTCATAAGTACTTCTTTGCTGGAATTCATGAGAAGAAGCTTACCGATTTGGTAAAGATGAAACAGCGCAATGATGAATCGGTAGAAGGCTTCGTGCAAAGGCTACGAGATGTAAAGAATAAATGTTACAGTCTGGTATTGGATGATCGGCAGCTTGCCGATTTAGCCTTTCAGGGATTATTGCCACACCTAAAGGACAGATATGCTTCTCAGGAGTTCGAAAGCCTAAGTCATTTAGTACAAAGGATTTCTGATCAAGATACTAGGGTTTTTGAACCTAAGAGAAATTGGAACAAGAAAGTTTCATTTGTTGAAGAAGCGGAAGATTCTGATTCAGATAATGAACCAGTTATCGGTTTGGCAGAGTGGGTTAAGAATAAGAAGCCGATATCTTGTCCCTTTGGTCACAAAGAGCCAGAAAAGTTTACTTTTGATGTCACCAAAGCCGATAAAATATTCGATCTTTTGCTTCAGGAGGGTCAGATTAAATTATCACCCAATCATGTGATCCCATCAGCAGAAGAGTTGAAGCATATGCTGTATTGCAAGTGGCACAATGCAACTTCACACAGTACCAATGAGTGCAAGGTGTTTAGACAGCAATTACAGTCAGCTATTGAGTCTGGCAGGATAAAATTTGGCAATTCCAAGATTCAAAAGCCAATGAAAATTGATCAACATCCTTTTCCAGCAAATATGTTGGACGCTGAAGGAAAAATTAAGGTGTTGACATCGGAAGCTGCTGAAAAGAATGCATCAGTAGATCCCCAACATCGGATAACTACCGATGATGCAAAAGGCAAGGGGCTATTAACAGAGAGTGGCGGTTCTGGGAGGCCTCCTTGATCTGGCATCGTGATTACCCATCAAAGACAACACGAAGGATGGCGTCAGCGAAGGGACCGGTATAGACGACAACAAGAGGAAAGGCGTCAAGAAGAGTGGAATCGGCATAAAGATCATTGGAATTGTCCATTTTTTATTCATTGTTGGGAAGAAGGTATTAAGTTACCTACTATTGAAAATTGTCCAGAATGCAATGGCTATTATGGAGTTAATTATCCTGCAAGAAGGTTTCAATCTGGTAATCAAGGTTTGCTCATTAATGAGCCGATCAGAAGGAGAGCATCAGTACATGATCGGCTGGGGGGCAAGCTTAGTGTGCATGAAAGGCTTGGTAAACGCGTTGCATATTTTCTAAGGAATCAAGAGGAACTCGAAGAGATGGCAAATGCAAGAGTCCCTGATGAAGAAATATTCTACAGGGACCCTAATATACGTCGTGTGGAGACAACTAGAATTTATCAGCCAGTTTGGAAAACTAAGCTTCCTCAATGGTGTCCAGAAGGTTTGACAAAGACACAGAAGAGAAAGATTCAGCGGGATCGTCAAAAAGATTTATATCAAGAAGAAAGTCCCTCCAATGAGAAATCTGGTAACCAGCAGTGGCAGATAAGGCACAAGGATAAAGGTCCATCGACAGACATCAATATGGTGTTTATGTTGCCGATAGAATTTTTGGCTTTGTCTGACAGTGAGGAAGAGGCCGTTTCCTCTGATCAGATAGCTCAATTAATGTTAGATCCAATGATGGCTGTTTTTGAGAAGCCTGCTGATGATGAGAGACAGCACCTCAAGGCTTTGTTTGTAAAAGGTAGAGTTGATGGGCAGCCCGTATCTAAGATACTTATTGATGGAGGAGCTGCGATTAATATTATGCCTTATGTGATGTATCGGAAGCTTGGTAAAGGAGATCAAGACTTAACTAAAACCGATATGATGCTAAAGGATTTTGAAGGCAATGTGTCACCAGCTAAAGGAGCAGTATGTGTTGAGTTGACCATCGGTAGTAAAACTTTGCCGACAACTTTCTTTGTTATTAATGGCAAGGGTGCATATAATTTACTTCTGGGAAGGGATTGGATTCATGCTAATTGTTGTGTTCCTTCTACAATGCATCAATGTCTGGTACAATGGATTGGAGATAAGATTGAAGTTGTTCCTGGTGACTCTTCTTATATCATTGCATCGGCAGAATCAGATACTTATGAACGAACCAGGTGCATATCGGGAGAAGCTTGGGAGAAAGAGTTCCTCAAGGTTGCTGATTATGAAATTCTACCGATCCAAGCAGTCGGTTCTGAAGAAGAGTTTTAATGGATAGATTTGCTGATGATGGAAAATTAGGGCAAGGATTTATATCGGCAGATGATTTAATAGAAGTAGATATTAGTGAAGGCGATAGGCCAAGGCCCACTTTTATTAGCTCTAAATTAGATTCCAAGTGTAAACAACAATTAGTTGATTTGTTAAAGGAATATAAAGATTGTTTTGCTTGGGATTATACTGAAATGCCTGGATTAGACCGATCTATAGTTGAACATCGGTTGCCGATTAAATCTGGATTTCGGCCACATCAGCAGCCGGCTCGCCGATGCAATCCTAATATACTCCCTGATATTAAGGCCGAAATAACCAAGTTAATTGAGGCAAAGTTTATTCGGCAGTGTCGGTATGCAGAGTGGATTTCTAATGTGGTTCCTGTATATAAGAAAAATGGAAAACTCCGTGTTTGTATTGATTTCAGGAATCTTAATAAGGTCACACCGATGGATGGTTATCCGATGCCGATTGCCGATTTGTTGATTGATGCTGCAGCAGGGCATCAGATTATTAGTTTCATGGATGGAAATGCAGGTTATAACCAAATATTCATGGCTGAAGAAGATATTTCCAAAACTGCTTTTAGATGTCCAGGTCATGTGGGATTATTTGAATGGATAGTTATGACATTTGGTTTGAAAAATGCTGGTGCTACCTATCAGAGAGCTATGAACTTTATCTTCCATGAATATATCGGCACATTGGTGGAAATCTACATTGATGATATAGTGATTAAGTCTGGAGACATCACGAAGCATCTAACCGATCTGCGAAAGATATTGGAGTGCACAAGAAAACATGGATTAAAGATGAATCCCAATAAATGTGCATTTGGTGTATCGGCAGGACAATTCTTGGGTTTTATGGTGCATCAGAGGGGCATTGAAATTAGTAGAAAATCTATTGAGGCAATCAACAAGGTTGTTGCTCCTGCCGATAAGACTGAATTGCAATCTTTGATCGGTAAGATTAATTTCATCAGAAGGTTTATATCTAATCTGTCAGGTAAGATCAAGGCTTTCAGTCCATTATTAAAATTGAAAGCCGATCAGGAGTTTAAATGGGGATATGAACAACAGTTGGCTTTAGATCAGATTAAGAGTTATTTAACAAAATCCTCCAGTGTTAGTTCCACCCCAGCATGGAAAACCTTTCAGATTATATTTATCAACTGAAGATACTGTTATCGGTTCAGCTCTTATCCAAGAATTTGAAGGAAAAGAGCGTGTTATCTATTATTTGAGCAGACGATTAATAGATGCTGAAACCAGGTATTCGGCTATTGAGAAATTATGCTTATGTTTATATTTCTCCTGTAGTAAGTTAAGGCATTATTTACTATCGGCTGAATGTACTGTCGTATGCAAAGATGATGTGGTCAAATATATGCTATCTATGCCGATATTAAATGGTAGGATTGGTAAATGGATTTTAGCGTTATCAGAATTTGACTTACGTTATGAATCGGCTAAGGCAGTTAAAGGACAAGTTATGGCCGATTTTGTTACTCAACATTGCAATACAGTAGATTCTTTGGAAGTTGCTCCATGGACATTGTTCTTTGATGGGTCCACTTGTAGTGAAGGGGCAGGCATCGGCATCGTGTTGATTTCTCCTCAAGGGAAGAGGTATGAATTCTCATTACCGATCGTTGCCACATCAACAAACAATCAAGCTGAATACCAAGCATTGATAAAAGGATTGGAGTTGCTTAAAGAAATACAGGCTGATGCTGTTGAAGTCTTTGGTGATTCTATGCTAGTTATAAATCAGTTGATTGGGATTTATGAATGTCGAAGTGAAATCCTAATTTCATATCATGAGAAATGTTTGGAATTGTTAAAAGGGTTTAGGAGTTTTCATCTGGAGCATATTTCTCGGATGCATAATGAAGAGGCTAACCGATTGGCTCAGCATGCTTCGGGATATCAACCTGTTCAAGAAGCATTGACATTGGTGGCTGATCCCGATGACTGGAGAAAGGAAATCATTGATTATTTAAAGAATCCATCCAAAAAGGTTGAGAGACGTGTAAGATTCCAAGCGACAAAGTATGTACTCCTCGATGATGAATTATATTATCGTACCATAGATGGAGTTTTACTCAGGTGTGTTAGCATAAAGGAATCAAAAAGCCTGATGAGTGAAATTCATGAAGGAGTATGTGGGGCTCATCAGTCAGCATTCAAGATGAAGTGGATGATCAGAAGAAATGGATATTATTGGCCAGCTATTCTTGAGGATTGTTTTAAATATTTCAAAGGATGTCAGGAATGTCAAAAGTTTGGTAATATTCAAAGAGCACCCGCATCGGCTATGAATCCTATAATTAAGCCATGGCCGTTTAGGGGTTGGGCTATTGATCTCATCGGTCAAATTTATCCACCATCGAGTAAAGGGCATAAATTTATTCTGGTTGCTACCGATTATTTCACAAAGTGGGTTGAAGCAATTCCTTTGAAAAAGGTGACGTCGGCTAACATGGTTGATTTTGTGAAGGAGCATATTGTTTACCGATTTGGCATCCCTCAAACTATCACTACCGATCAGGGCACTATGTTTACATCAGGTGAATTTGATGAGTTTGCTTTGAGTATGGGAATTAAAGTTTTGAATTCTTCACCATATTATGCCCAAGCAAATGGCCAAGCTGAAGCATCTAATAAGGGGATTATCAAACTTATTAAGCGCAAGATCAAAGAATATCCTAAAAAGTGGCATACCATATTAAATGAAGCTTTGTGGTCATATCGGATGGCATGTCATGGTGCAACCAAGGTGTCGCCTTATCAATTGGTGTATGGGCACGATGCAGTATTACCTTGGGAGATTAAGATTGGATCTAGGCGGATGCGTTTTCAGGATCAACTGACAGCCGATGATTATGATATCCTTATGAAAGATGAGTTGGAGGACGTAGCAGGTCATCGGTTAAAAGCTTTGGTTAACATCGAGGAAAACAAGAAGAGAGTAGCTAGGTGGTATGACAAGAAAGTGAAGGTAAAGGAATTTGCCGATGGTGAATTAGTCTGGAAGTTGATTTTACCGATTAGGACTAAAAATTCTAAGTTTGGCAAATGGTCCCCTAATTGGGAAGGTCCATATCGGATAAGTCAGTCTGTTCCTGGTAATGCATATATTCTTGAAACTCTCGAAGGAGTGGTATTTCCCAGAGTGTTAAATGGAAAATATTTAAAGAAATATTACCCTAGTATTTGGATAGATGCATAAAAAGTATAGTTGCCGATAACAATCCTATCGGCTGGAGTTAAAACAAAGTATCAATTATGCCGAATTTAACAAAGCCTGGATGGCTGATATCGCACGCAGGCGAATTTCATCGGCTTCTTTTAGTTCCTTGGCATCTTCATCGGCATTTCCTTCCACAGGTTTGATTTTCTTTTTCAATGCCAAGGCCTTGCGAGCTTGAGCATCCCGTTCCTGTTGAAGGGCTTTAATGGCGTCGGGAAGCTGGTCTTCTTCTTGTTTGGCCTGGGTCAGAGCTGTCTCAACTTGTTCTAGTTCAGCTAGTAGGGCTGCTTTCTTTGCCGATAGATCTGAGATTTTCTGTCTAATATCGGCACTGGAGGCTTGCAAATTATTGATGTTCTTGTGCTTCTCGTCGGCAGTCTGCTTCAGCTGTAGCATCTCTTCTTTAAGTTGAGATTGGGCTGCTCTGTCAGCAATACGATGAACGGCCCTTTGGTATTGAAGCTGTCTGCTTTCCAGATGGACTGCTGGAAAGATGATTTCTTCAACATTGGAGGGGACTTGGCCGCGGATTGCCTTGAAGATAGACTTCGCAGGATCCGAGTCGATTACCAATTAGGCAGTTTCTTGCTGAAGCAGGTTTAGGAGGGTTTCCAGCTTGCCATATGTGTCTGATGATATTATTCCCAACGCCAGGGAGGAGCTCGCTTCTTCTCCGTCGTCATCAGAAATATCGATAGCAAAAGAAAATAAGCTATCGGGAGAGTCTTGTTCCTATGGGATAAAGAGAATTAGAAATCTTGTTTATAGTATTCTGAAGATATAATAAATCAGGTAATTGACTGGTTTACCTGCTTCAAGGTTATTTCTTGAGCTTGACTTAAAGGAGCGGCTTGTAAAGGATCCTGTGAAGGATCGGCAGAAGATGCCGATGGAATGTTTTCAGTGACCACATCGGTAGTCGGCCCTTGAGGTACAATTACCGATGATGTATCTTGGGCAGGAGCAGTTTGTTCAGAAGGCTGATCGACGGGTGTTGGAGCAGACGTAGGGGCCGGTGTAGGTTTTTGTCGTTTCTGTTGAGCCTCAGCATCGGTCAAAGCTTTACGTTTTTGTTGTGCTTCAACAACAATTGGCTGGGGGGCATCAACATCTATTGGTTGAGGAGCTTGAATGATCGGTTTGCTTACCGATGTATCCATTTGTTGCTGCAAAAACAGGTATAAGATTAGATGTTTAGTGGGAAAAGTAAAAAAAAATAATAATGAAAAAATACCTCTGAGGAAGGAGTAGAAGTTATGGTGCTCGGTAAAGTTGCCGATGATGATCCAGCTGCAGCTTGTACACCCTGATAGTTGTATATTAATATAAAGTGTATCGGCAGAAAAGGGAGTAAACAAGATTGTTACCTTAAAAGCTTTGATCAGGCTTGAAGCAGCGGCCTTTGGAGAAGCCCTAGATGTTCCCAATCTTGGTCTAGAAGCGCCAATTTTGGTACGAGCTCTTTGGAAAGTCAAGGCTTCCAGGGTGGGGGCATTGTAACCGATTGCTGAAATCGGAGAGGCTGGATGGAGATTGAAGGGTTTTCCGCTTTTACTTATCGGTGGAACTGGATCGTCAGCCTGTTTCAAAGGAGGTTAGTTACCGATACACATAATAAAAGAAAAGGGAAGGGACAAAAGTTAAAAGGAACTTACTGCATTATCAGGAATAGCATAATCGGGGTCAATCTGGTGCCGATATGTGTGAACAGATGTTGAAAATAGCTGTTCTTTCCATTCCTGCCACCATTGCTTATATGATTCTGTTATGAAAGAAGCTGGTGACCAGGCGGAGAGATCGACATTGGAAATATCGGCATCAGGAGCAAGTCTTACTATCCTGCTCCATTCAGTTCCAGAGGTGATGATTTCCCTGGGTTTAATTACATCGGCATAACACAGTTTAATGGGCAGTTGCCCAAAAGCCAACTGGCGAGATACTGCCGATGGATTGTAAAATTCATAAGTAATGTGGGAGGCTTTCCCACTGCCAAATGTATTGACTGGAATTGCTCTGGGGGTGATGATGGCCATCATGAGATCATTATCTTGGTTCAGATCACTATCGGCAAAATTGAAGAGGAGGGGGAACTTATTATCTTCGTCAATATAAGGCACCCAAGCCCTAAGGTCACGAGGGAGGCCATGGTAGAGAGTGTGGAAAAATCTGCCGATTTGATCCTCATTGGCTTCTGTTCCGGGAAGGACGATGATTGCTTCACCAAAGTTGATAGGAGGGCGTGTTGTCGATTCATCATCCCTAAGGACATATTCTTCGGGAATCTCTCGTGGGAATTCTTGAGCAAAGAGATCCCACTGTAAACGCTTGTGCATGTGAGCGTTTAACCACATATTAACAAACCACCACGGGCCTCCCAGGTTGCCGATGGGTTCGCCAAGTATAAGTTTTTGGGATACTTGGTGGAGGAGATGGTAGGTTAAGCTCAGGAGATATCGGCCAAGTGGGAATCTGACACCGTTGGCCAAGAGTTCTGCTGCTGGGAGGAAAGCATTAGTTGGTCCTACCGATCGACCGCAGAAAATAAACTTTTCTAGCCACATGTTCAGGAATGTGGCATGCTCCCTTTGATTGACAGTGCCAGTTTTCTGATACTCCTGGATATATCCTGTCCAGCCGCCGATGTTGCGTGTGGTTATTCTGTACTCAGCTTTTCTGCCGAAAATATGGCCTTCATCGACAGTTGAAATGTCTAGGCCTGTGAGCATGTACACATCGGCAAGGGTGGGGGCACATGGACCATGACCAAACATGAAGGTGTTGGTAGTGTCAGACCAAAATTGAGCAGCAGCTATCATCATAGATTCATTTTTCTGCATATCGGCAATGGACAGCCTGATACATTGATCTATTTTTCGCTCTGCCCAGAATACTTGCATTGACCTGTTGACCCTCAGAAACCAGTTTTTCCACCCTTTGGTGGGTTTAGGCCAAGAACGGAATGTATCTTTCCACAAATTCAAGGAGAAATTCTGAGATTTGAAGGGAATACGATTGGCTTCTGCATTGATCAAATCAGTTGGATCTGGGTCACCCATCGGACCTAAGCAGTAAAGGGGAGGTTGATGGGTTGGAATCACCAATGTGTTGCGAAGTTCCTAGGTTTGGAGGACCGAGAAGATGAAAGATGAAGAAAAATGTCAACTGTACGAATTCGCAGGAGACCGAAAGGATGAAAGTAAAAGTAATGAGAAGAAGAACAAACCGCAGGGACGTCGAAGTTAACAGCCATTGCTTCAGGAGGATGAGGGCACAAGCTGGGAACTTGATGATGATGATTCAGATGAGTTGACGACGCGCGGTTGTTGGTTAGGGTTGCCGCCGGGGTGAGAATGCCAAAAGGTGGAGTTTGAAGGTAGAAGATGAACAGCCCGGAGGAATCTATTTATAGGTTATCTGGAGTAGGGGTATTCTTGACTTATCTCTATGCCATATGCGGATGAATCGAGGTGGTTCAGTTGGATATGGTAACTGTGCGCACGACAATCAAGGAATGGTACAGAAGATTTGACAGCAAGTAATCATAGCTTGAAGGATATCTTGATATAAGATTTTTCAGTTCTAAAAATGATGCGTTGCGGTGAGATATTGTTGAAGATTTGTTATTTTGGTATATCAACCATAGTTAAGGCAAAGAAGGTTAGAAAAATGCGATATTGAGATACATGGATTGGATCTAGATTTGATTGAATTTGGTAACAAATCATGTTATGCTTGGAGAATGGGTCAAAGAAATAGATAATAGCAAGCATCAGTTGGAGTAAATTTCGGAGCATCAGTATCTTATACTCCGAAATTGGGGGGCATGTGTTGACACCGTTTTTAGTACGTGTCAAAATGATCAGGAAAGGCTGATTAGCAAGGGAGAGATTGCCGTGTGAATTGATGGCCAAGGAGAATAAGTTTGTTTTAAGCGGTGGCAGTGTATGAATTTGATTAGGAATGTTGCCGATGAAGTCAAAGGTGTTATTGCCGATGCCGATGGAAGAAGGTTTGGAGACTGTTGCCGATAAGGGAATGTATCGATGAAGGAAGGTGTGAAGTCTGCAGCCGAAGAAATAGGGAATGTGCCGATGGAAGGAGATCGAAGGTTGCTGCCGATGGAAAAGGGGCTGTGCTGGTGAAAAGGAGACCGATAAGAATACCATCGTGATTAAGGCGGATTATGGAATAAAATAGGAGTTGATTTCCTTGTTTACGATTAGTAGAGTCTGAGTTGTGTAAAAGTCATGTTCTTTTTCTTAGACTTGAGTTTAGTGTCCTAGTCGTATTCGATTATGTTTCTATAGATCAGGATATAAATATAGGGTGAAGGGCAATGTAATAGATATCAATCAATACATCAAAAAACAGCTTTTACTTTTATTTACATCTACTTTTCGGCGACTTCGTCAATTTGCATATTTTTCCTTTTTACGAGTTCTCATCGATTCGGCGAGTTGCATTGCTCTAAGTGCAATCTTTGTCGATCCTCGAGTTCCGCGTGAGTACCTCTTGGCCGTGACTTCCGGGCGTATCGCTGTTGTCAGGACCAAAGTGCTCGTATCTTCATCCTTGTCGATTAACAGGTCAAATCGACTGGCACGCTTTGGATATCGATTTCGGGTATTAGCCCTTTGTGTTTGCAGATTCACTTTTGCATCAACAGTTATACTTGTTGAGTTCGACATGGACTCACTCTTGCTATTTTCACCACACCCCAGTGTGTAGTAAGGTGTTGCTTAGAAGAAAGACGATAAAGAGGTAGTGGAGTTTCCAGAAGTCTTTTAGAAGTGTTTGGCATACGGAGCCACCAGTCAGCCGTCCCTGAGAAGAATGGAGCCTGAAGTTTAGTCACCGTTCCGTGATACTCTGATGTAAGTGTTAATATAACTATGTATACATTATATAATAACATTGTTTCTGATACTTTTTCATTCTGACATATGTGTGGACTTCCTGGGTACACATATGATTAGCCTGGTTTTGTTCTTTAGAAAACCGGGTGTGACAGCTCGCTACTGTATACAGGCAATGGTAGACTGGTAGGTGAGCTGAAGCATGAAAAAAAATGAATGAAGGTCATAACATTGAGGCTGGTGCTTCCATGTTTTCGCAGTGAACTGCTAAAGTTTCTGGACATGCTGGGCTGGGCTGCTTCCTATGCGATCAAGAACCAGAAACAATCGATCACATTGTCGCCTCCTGCTCATTCGCCAAACAGGAATGTACTCAATCCAACACGGTGGACCATCAGGAATGTACTCAATCCAACACAAGAGGTGGCAAGCTAGGACACGCTCCTTGACTGGTGGAACTGGAATGCATGGAGATCGCAGTGAGACGGCAGTTGCAGGCGCAGAGCAGACTCCATTTTCGCCTTGGTCACTTGGGAACTGTGGAAGGAGAGGAATGTGAGATTCTTTCGAGGAGCTATTGCCCAACTGTAGCAACTCCTAGCAGTGACAAAAAAAGATCCAACATAGGAGGAAATAGGTGGTTTTCATTAAAAAGAGAAACATGCACCCAAATTTAGTCCAAGACGGGATTTGAACCTGGATGGTTGGGTGCATTGCCACACCTCTCATCTAACCAGTTGATCTTGGCTCACTTCCTTTAGCAATGATCAAACACGAGGCCGAGCAATGGGTAGAGGCTAGGCCGTCAAACTTAGGTTATCTTATGCCATGAGTAATAGCCTAGCATCCTCGTATGAGACGGAGGATCAGAGCGTCATTTAAATCTTAAGCAATCCCCCAAGACGCCCCCAAAGCATGTTGTAAAAAACCTCCTTTCTAGCTTAATACAAAGGCGCGCAAACCTTTTGTGTGTTTGAGAAAAAAATTAGAACTGAGTAGCAACCAAAACGGCTCACTAGCGGTAGTGACTAGCTTTGTTGTTGTTTCCATAAGAAGTGGATGTTGTGCCTACTCCAAAGACTGATGATTCAGACGACAACCAAACATTATCTTGAGACGACCTAACAGACAACCTATACAATAGGTCGTCTTTTAAGTTGTCTGGTAGTAACATAATTCCTAAAATTATGCATGGACCAAATAAATGATAGGATCATTTACAATCATAACTATGTAGCTTATTTATGTCATTGAGTCGTGTAGACATTACCATAGGAATATGAAATATGCTATTCATTACAAATCTGATATAACCGTGCAAATTATGCAAGAGGTAATCAAATGGAACGATATTTATTGCAAAGCACTTGGTACACATTTAAAAGGTCACATAAATCTAGAAAAGCACATGTTGTTCCCTACACGGACTGTTGGTGGTAGAGCATATGATAATCCTGGAGTTGAGTTTAAATCAAAAGACATTGCAGCTGGTTGTCTTTGGTCTTCAATAATCATATTGTGAAGAATAATACAAGCTTGCATGATTTGACCAACATCTACCCTTTTCCACTTACGTGCTGGACGATAAAAAATGTTAAATCGAGATTGCAACACCACAAATGCACGCTCGATATCTTTCCTTGCACTTTCTTGCTTTGTGCATAAACCTTGTCCTTGTCACTTTGGGGTGCCGCTATCGACTTCACAAAGGCAGCCCACTGTGGACTTCACAAAGGACGTTGCATGAAATTTAGAAAACCACCAGGTGGGTAAGAACCTAGTTCACTGGAGAAAAATAATGGATATGTTACGCATTTATGCTACCGAAAAAAAACTTAAAGTGCAAGCAGTCATAGCATAGCAAATATCTAGAAACTGATTTTCAATTTCTTGTAGCAATATGATATCCGTATAAATTATGAAGCAAACTGGAAAAGCAAACAACTATAATAATGGCCCTAACTCCTAAATAAGCAGTCTGAACCCTCACCAAAAAGAATTAAGCAATTTGTTCATTCTTTCTCTCAAAATGCATCCACAAATTACTCCCTCCATTCCAATCAGTACTGATGGCAAAGGTTAATCACAAGCAGTAGATGGTTTCCATGTGACAAGCATAACTAATTTGTATTGATTCATGAAATTTTCTGGGGAAACATGGAATACGTACTTTTCCTCTTGCATCGAATAGTTCAAGGCACTCAGATCTGAGTTTTGCACCATGGGGGCAAAATAGTAGGACACAAGTGTAGGAGGCATCGGTAGCCATGTCGAGTAAGTGTCAATTGAACTTGGAGTGGCTTGCCCTGCTAGTGCCGCGGCTGTCACCGGTGCCGGTGCTGCTGCTGCTACTGCTGAAAGCCCAAGTTTGGTTTTGGTAATTAATGACACCAAGTTGCTAATGCCATGTGTTAAGTGTTTTGAGTTAGGCATAAGCAACACATGTGATGAAGGTGTATGTGGCAAGGAGTGGTGGCCACAAGATCACAAGAGATGGTGCATGGACTTGAAATGACGATCATGGTGGAGATGCACATGAATTGATGAACATGGTGATCAAGCATGAGGAGGTAGACATGGAACAAAGTAATCAAGGCAAAGGTATAATCATAGGATTTGCTTTTGCCAGTCTAAGATGAGTAGAGAAGTGATTGACCAGGTTTAGGATTGATAGCTGACTATCAAGAGGGGCAATCACGGTTAGCTCGTGAATCAAGTGCTACTAGGTCATCATCTTGAGCATATGCATTAGGATCTAGTAGAGAGCTAACGTAACGCCTTGAAAAATTATTGTGAAAATGCTAACACACATGCGCATGGTGATGTACACTTGGTGGTGTTAGCACATTTGTGAAGGCGGTGGAGTTTGAGCGGTAGAGAGGGGTTTGGGTTCCTCTCTCCCTCCTGCCGAGCTTGCGAGGCGGGATTCAGGCGTTTTCGAGGAGATGAAACGCTTATTTTCTATTGCGCCGAAGGTCAAAAGAAGTGGCGAAGTCACGGAACAAGTCTATGCTGAGAAACACGCGACAGACGCGCACGACGCTCACGACAGATGCAGGTGTGCAGCGTCTGTCGCCTAACCCTAGCGTGTTGTACAGCCCTGCGCAGAGGAGGAGGCTACGGACACGCGGGTGTTCGCGCGACAGATGCTGACATCAGCGTCTGTCGGCTTCGCGCTGAGGGAGGCGATCGGCTTGCATAGCATCAGACGTGGGACAACGTCTGTTGAAGGCGCGTCTGACGCGTCTGTCGGCCGGGCGAGAAAACGTGCTTGCTGGACCGCGTATGTCGCAGTTGAGCTGCGTCTGTTGCGTAGCAATGGACGCGTCCATCGTGTGGTTTGTGAGCGCGTTTGGAGACTTGACCGTTGGAGATCAACAGCTCTCGTTTGAAGACCGGGGACACGTCATACGCGGCTGCAGCGTCTGTCGCTTTGGCGACAGACGCGTCTGTCGGTCCCAAAAAATGCCCAGTGAATTGCTAACGGCTAGTGGTTTTCCATTCGCTATACATAAGAGGTGGCCGGCCCTTGGGGGTTCTCTCTTGCACATTTGAGATATTGAGGCACACTTTGAGCTAAAGAACTTCCCCTTCACTCATTTCCTTGCTTGATTGCATACTTTAGAGAGATTGAGTGAGATTCAAGTGCATTGCATTGAGAGTTGCATCTAGTGGCACTTGATCTTCGAGTTTGCTGCGGATTGCTTGTTACTCTTGGGTGTTTCCTGTAACACCCCTGGTGTTTGTCACTAGTTAAGCAAGGAGTTTTAGCTTAAACATGACAGATTAAGTGGTAATGAAGATATCGAAGCCAAGTCTATGGAATAGAGTCCCAACTTAAACTTGAATATGCACCATCGCTAACATATAGGCTGTAACAGAACCGACCAAATTATAAGAGCACAAGTCCAAAAACAAGCACCGAAGCGCTCAAATTTTCGAACTTGAGCCCATATAATCCCGGTAGTCAATCGAAACCACGAAGGATTTCAAACCAACTTGCTTACAACCAAGATCGCATCATTCAACATAACACATCACACGTTACATTTCACAAGTAGTTCCGAAATCCACTTACACACACGAAGTCGCAAATTATTACAAACCAAGTTCATAAAGTAGCGGAAGCATAACACACACCAGTTGTTCAAATACTACTGCCAGTCTTACTGATCAACATCCCGCAAAAGCATTAAGGAAAGTACATAAAGGATGATCACGCCCTAGTGATCTAGTCTTCGTCACCCGCAGGGTGGAGACAGGTCTTGCAGAAGCCTTGGTAAAGCATATCATCTGCAACAGGAGGGAATAAACCCTGAGTACTGGAATGTACTCAGCTAGACTTACCCGTCAAAAACCAGAAATAAGATGACACCAAAGATTATGCAAGGCTTTCACAAGTGGGCTAGCTAACATCACATTTTGCAGAAAGGCATAAGTAATTGAAACTCTTTTAACCTGTACTAGCGGTTATTTTTAGCATTTACCTGTCATCTATCTTAGCACCTGTACTAAACATGCACTTGATTATAACCAAACAATTAATATCATTATATCCATAGCAGGTATAAATTGCGGCAACATTGTATCATTCACTTAACCATCTGTTCAATTTAATGAGATCTACATTGCCGCTGCTCAAGTCAAGTGCTCACTAACCGGGAGCGACGGCGATTCGAATCGAATTCCTATCCAGCTGGAGGGGTATTTCTAACACTCACCGCGCAGGCCCCTGCCAGGGTCGCACAAGCCACCTTTCGTACGATTCAGGAATCGCGGGTCCGAATGATGTCGCAACCCCAAGGGTGACACTCTGCCAGGTGATAGGGACTCTAACCCCCCTTGGTCTCACGCCAATGTCCCCAAGCACATCCTTTCTCTCCTCCAAGAAGCAACCTACCATTCGATTCCCGGCCTGAACCATATTACTCGGCTTCGCGGTCGGAATGACTTATCCGGCCAACTAAGTGTTAGACTGCGTTCAACATGACTCAAGGACGTACAGCGAATCAGTCCTTAAACGACTCAGACGGGCATAGCTCCACACCCAAGACGTGAAGTGTCTTGCGGCTGTACTATCGAACTCCCGTCCGGTCTCAATTTCATTTTAAGGCATGGTTCCATCCACGATAGCCATATAGCCACTTGTGACCCATTCCTACATCTCGCGGATGACCGGAAATCACCTGACTTCTACCGGACTAAGCAGGGCTAAGCATTGACACGTGCCTAAACCTAATTTAGGATTAAGTATGATATCTGGACAAGGACGGGTATAATGCAATAAGTGTTTTCACACAACTCCTACAACTTAATGCAGTAAACAAGTAAAAGTACTCAAGATTGATTTATAAAACAATAGGGTCAGCATGCACCGGGGCTTGCCTTTCAGAAAGGTGGACGGCCGGTGGTCAGGACACTCAGGCAGATCTTCTGCGGGAACTCCTCCGCCGGCTGGTTCCTCTGGCTCCTCCGGCTGCTCCTGGATTTCCTCCGGGATTGCTCCCTCGAACTCGAGGAGAGTCACCCCCTCCGGAACACCTATTGCATGAGTGCATAATAAATTTCATGGATGCATAATGAAAGATGCAGCATGCTCGGAATGAAATGCATTACAACCACTCCTAAAGTTCTATTCAAAGCACTTAAATTTTTAAGTATAAATTTCCTCTCCGGTAGAGAAGTACTCACCTAATCTACTCAACCTAAGGTATAGTTGTTCCTCCTCTGTTAAGGCCCTAACACCTAACAATCACAAGAATAACTTTACTTAAGTTACCACATCCAAACACAAAATATCAAAGCAAGACATTCTGGACAGCAGCTAAATGTTTCTATCATAACAGGAGATTCCTAATTCCAAAAGATATGATCCAAGACAATCCTCTACAATTCATTTTCAGACTTCAACAGTTAATTCCTAAGTTTTCCTGGTCGAATTTCCAGAGTTCCAGAAATCTGTCCTCTCCAAACAGAGAGCAGCCATTTCTGGACAGTCACTTAAAACAGCAATAACTCCTAGACTACTAAGCCAAATGCCCCCAAATTTTGACACCAGCTAGTTTATCAAGTTTACTACAACTTTGGTATTCACAAGTTTTCCAGCAAACACTTTTATTAAGGGTCAAACCCAAAGATGCTACTAGCTGTCCAGAAAACCTAGAAATGTGAAGATTAAATATTTATTGATGTGGCAAACTTCCTCTATGACCAAACTAATATTACCAATAGTTCACATATATCACAAAAACACCCGAAAGTAAGGTATGCCCACCTAGAACATTTATTTCCACCCCTTTCTTAATTTACTTAATTAATTAAGTGGAAAATTAAACCTATAAGTAAACTGCTCATAAATTTCTACAAAAATTACAGGAGACTCCCTGGCCCAAAAAGAGGCTACTGTAAAATTTTGAACTAAAGTTATTCACAGAAACTCCCTACACAAAATTCACAAGCCAAAAAGGCTGATTTTTGTATAATTAACAAATCATATTGAAAAGTATCAAACAACAGAATTCATATTTTTATTAAGCACCAGAGGGTACCAGGACACTCTCCAAAAATTTATATGAACATTGCACATGTAGAAAAATTACAAAAATTCATTCAAGTATTCCCTAATATAACATGACATCATCATAACCTGAAAAATACTCAAGCACTAGTACCCAAACTTTTACCAGAGCTAGTACATGCATAAAATAACCTACCCACCAATTTTAACTATTTTTGGGACAATAGAACTCCAGTTATTCATTTAACAAGTTTATATCCAATTTAAGACACATTTCAAAACCCTAATTTATCCTCCCAGAAAATAAACATCACATACTGATTTTATATTTTTCTTAAATACTACACATCATGCAGAGCCCAACAAAATTTAAATCATAATTTTTGAGCAAGCAAAACCCTAGATATTAATTTCCTAAACCTCACCTAAAATCTGTGACAAAAATAAAAGGAAAAACAAAAACTAAATTCATAACCCGCTAATGGGCCGGCCTGGGAAACCGACGCGGCCCAACCGCACACGGCCTGCTCTGGCCATCCCGCCCGTGCGCGCGACACTGCCAGCATGGGCCCGCCGGTCAGAGAGAGAGGCGGAGGGGGATGAACGGTGGTCTTCGGAGCTTGCCGTCGGTGAGCCGGCCGGCGAAATTGCGTGGACGAGCATGACCACGTCATCAAGCTAGGTCGATTGGTGGCAAGAACCGGGCGGCGGAGCAATGGGAGGGTGCTCGCCGTCGTGCATGGCGGACCACCGGGACGGTGGTGGCGCATCTCGCCGTCGGCGAGCCCGACGTCCCAACCCTAACCCTCGGTGAGCATCCCCACTCTACTTCGACCCTAACGCACCTACTAGCAGGCGACGGAGATGCCCAGAGACCCCTGGCCATGGAGAGCCGTCGCACGGAGGGACTCCGGTGAGGTACAGCGGTGGCGGGAAGCGGAAATGCGACCCTACCGAGGCTCGGCTGGCTGCGTGGAGCGGACGATGAGGTAGAGGGCCTCAAGGCGGAGCTGTGGACGCGTTTTTGTGGGCGGCAGTGCGGTGGAGAGCGCGCACGAGCTCGCCGGGGTGGAGGCGGCAATGGCGGCACCGGTTCTCCGTTTTGGAGCCGACTGAGGGAGGGGAATGAAATGGAGGAGCTCGGTGCGTCGTGGCGGCCTTTGAACGCGTCGTGGGCTAACATGTGGGGCCGCGGCCAGCGTACGGTCGCCACCGCACGGCCACGCGTCGACGACGGCCTGCGGCCGGTCGGCCACGACTGAAGACTGAAACTCTGAATCGCTGACTGCATTAGGTGACTGACAGAGGGATTTCGTCGTTGATTATCTCTTAAACCAGCTCGAGTTAGCAGAAGATGATAGCACCAATTTTGTAGAGCTACATGAGGACTACGACTTTGTCAATTGGCTCCAGGACTGGTTCGGCTTAGTTAGTGAGATACAGTGCCCTGAAGTAAGGCTCCCGAAAACTGAAACTGAGTTTCATTTCACTCCTTCGACTGAAACCCGTTTTTCAAAGCATTCTATCTCCTAAACCCTTGAGAACTAGGTGATGATGATGTTGACAATATTGTAGAGCTAAGTGGGTGCTACAAAAGTGTCAATATGGGTTAGAGCTGGTTTGGTCTGGTTTTCAAACTGCAAGCTCCCAAAGTAGGCCACCATGAAACTAAAATGTCACATTTAGACTTAGAAATTTTCTAAGTGCTGGGGCAGCCCCTCAAGCTGACTTGTGGGCCATTTTTGAGCATGTTCTAGTCATTTTCATGAGATAGCCATATTGAGACTTTTGTTCCCTAGGAAATTCTCTACAACTTTGCTTAAGGTTGCTCCTCCATGCAAGGTCTCTAAGCTAGACTTTTTAATTGGTCAAACTAAAGCATTCTAGGGTCTAATGTTGGTCAACAGCACATGGGAGAGCATTTTGGTAAATTTGGTCAACATGAACATTGTTCTATTAGTTACCCTAAGTGCAATTAAGGTGTTGTAGGATATAATTAGCCACTCTACCCCTTAGTTACACAAAAACACTAGGGTCACATGATTGGAAACAAGCCAAAACCCTAATACACCCAATATGTTGCATGCCAAGTTGCACATGTTGCAAGCAAAGTAAAACATAATGAGATGATGAATGTTCATGATTATGCAATGCAATGCAATTATGGAAGCTAAACACCTGAGGTGTTACAGCCCTCCCCCCTTATAAAAATCTCGTCCCGAGATTTGGAAAGCGTACCATTTTTGATAGAATTCCTTATAACCATCACGTAAATAGTCCTCTCGTTCCCACGTAGCATCACTCTCACTACCCTGATTACTCCACATTACTTTATACCACTTAACTACTCGACTTCTAGTCACTCGTTCTTGAGTATCGATCACCCGGACTGGCTTTTCTTCGTAGGTTAGATCAGATTCAAGCCTGATATCTCCTAAAGGAACTCTTTCCTCAGGAACCCGAAGACACTTCTTTAACTGAGATACATGGAAAACATTGAATATGGCACTTATTTCAGGAGGTAGCTGGACCTTATATGCAACAGCTCCACTCTTGCCTATGATCTGGAAAGGACCCACGTATCTCGGTGCAAGTTTCCGCTTGACACCAAAACGTTGTACACTCTTCATTGGAGAAACTTTCAGATAAACGAAGTCTCCAACTTCAAACTCGAGCGGCTTTCTATGATGATCAGCATAACTTTTCTGTCTAGCTTGGGCTGCAGCCATATGTTTTTGTATGGTACGGACTTGTTCCTCAGCTTCCTTGACAAAATCAATACCATAATACCTTCTTTCACCAGCTTCTACCCAATTTAGTGGAGTTCTACACTTACGACCGTACAAGGCTTCGAATGGGGCCATCTTAATACTCTCTTGGTAACTATTATTGTACGAAAACTTAGCTAGAGGCAACCATTTTTCCCATGAACCCTTGGAGGAAATTACACATGCCCGCAACAGATCTTCCAAGATTTGGTTAACTCGTTCGGTCTGACCTGACGTCTGGGGGTGATAAGCAGAGCTTCTCACTAACTTGGTTCCCAGAAGATGATGCAAGTGCTCCCAAAAATGAGCAGTAAACTGGGGACCACAGTCAGAAATGATAGTACGAGGTATCCCATGGAGCCGAACTATCTGATTGAAGTACAACTCAACATAGTCAGTGGGACGATAGTCTACTCGAACAGGAATGAAGTGAGCTGACTTGGTTAAGCGATCCACAATTACCCAGATAGAGTTATGATTTTTGACCGTAGGAGGAAGTCCAACGATGAAATCCATACTTATCTCCTCCCATTTCCAACCAGGGATACAAAGTGGTTGTAACAATCCAGCTTTCATGTGCACAGCCTTAACTCTACAGCAGGTGTCACACCTAGCAACATATGCAGCTATCTCTTTCCGCATTTTGGTCCACCAATAAAGTGGCTTCAAATCATAATACATCTTATTGCTACCAGGATGGATGGACAACTTTGAAGAATGTGCTTCAGACAGGATCTGATCTCTAAGCTCTCGGTCCTTAGGTACCACTAACCTATCCTTAAACCACAGCACACCTTCTTCATCTATCCTGAAATGCTTAGTTTCTTCCTCTTTCATCTTACGCTTGATGTGAAATACACCAGGATCAGTCTTTTGGAGCTCAATAATTCTGTTTTTGAGAGTACAACTGATAGTGATGTTGTACAAGACTGCTGGATGTAGAAGGCGAGATCGGTGAAAATCAGTTTCAACTAAGGAATGGCAATGAGACTTACGGCTTAAAGCATCGGCAACCACATTTGCCTTGCCAGGATGATAGTGCACTTGAAGATTATAATCCTTAATCAACTCAAGCCATCTTCTTTGGCGCATATTTAGCTCGGGTTGGGTAAAGATGTATTTGAGGCTTTTGTGGTCCGTGTATATATTGCAGACATTGCCCAACAGATAATGCCGCCACACTTTCAAAGCATGAACAACTGCAGCTAGTTCTAAGTCATGCGTTGGATAATTCACCTCATGTTTCCGAAGTTGTCGAGAGGTATATGCAATTACTCGGCCTTCCTGCATCAAAACACCTCCCAAACCTATGCCTGAGGCATCACAATAAACATCAAATGGTTTCTCGATATCCGGTTGCACCAAAACCGGAGCCAAGGTTAGGAGGGTTCGTAGTTGGTGAAAAGCCGCATCACACTCAGGAGTCCAGACAAACCTGGTGTCTTTTTGCAGCAACCGAGTCATGGGTTTGGCTATTTTTGAGAAATCCAGGATGAAGCGACGATAATAGCCAGCCAACCCCAGAAAACTCCGGACCTCATGAACCGAAGTAGGAGCCTTCGAGTTCAATACTTCATGTACCTTGGTGGGATCGACCATAATTCCCCCATCGGACAACACATGCCCAAGGAAAGGTACTTCACGAAGTCAGAATTCACACTTACTGAACTTCGCATACAGTTGATGTTCGCGTAGTCTGGTGAGGACAATACGTAGATGTTCAGCGTGTTCTTCCTCATTTTCAGAATATATCAAGATGTCATCAATAAACACTACCACAAACTTGTCCAATTCGGGCATAAACACCGAATTCATCAAGCACATGAAGTGTGCGGGGGCATTAGTCAGGCCGAAAGACATAACAAGATACTCATACAGACCGTATCTTGTCGAGAAAGCTATTTTTGGAATATCTTCAGGATGGATTTTAATTTGATGGAAACCAGACCTCAGATCAATCTTGGAAAAGACTTTAGCTTTAGACAACTGATCAAACAAGATATCGATGCGTGGTAGAGGATACTTATTTTTGACAGTGACTGCATTCAGAGGCCTATAATCTACACACATCCACAATGACTGGTCCTTCTTCTTCACAAAGATAGCAGGGCATCCCCACGGAGACGAACTAGGACGAATCAACCCCTTCTTCAAAAGTTTATTCAACTGCACCTTAAGTTCAGCTAGCTCATTCGGAGGCATCCTATAAGGTCTCCTAGAGATGGGTGCCGTGCTAGGCAACAGCTCGATTTTAAATTCCACATCCCGATCCGGAGGGAGTCCCGGCAAATCATCGGGAAAAACGTCAGGAAACTCACTTACTACGGGAATTTCAGCTAACGCCTTTGCTTGCACCGCATGAACTTCACCAGACAGATCAATTTTTCTGGGAAGTTGCACTAGAAAACCCTTTTGATCAGTAGGATCTCTGAGCATAACTACCCGGGTGGATGTATCAATGAGTACCCCATTCTGACTCATCCAATTCATGCCCAAAATAACATCTATGCCTAATCTAGGCAAAACCACTAAGGCAAGCGAGTACTTTCGCCCTTCTATTTCAAACTCTAGATTCCCCACTACTTTATTTGTGGAAATATTCTCACTTGCCACACTAATGCAATAACCCCCACCTTCAATAGTATGTAATTTGTGTGCAAACTTTGATGCAAACTTAGGACTGATAAAGGAATGCAAAGCACCTGAATCAAATAGTACCACTGCAGGATGTTGGTCAACTAGGAACTTACCAGCAGTGATAACCTCACCAGATGGGATTTCCTCAATACTGTTATAATGAGCATGCCCCTGACGGCCACCTTGATTGACATTCTTCTTAGGATAAGGACAGTTCCTAGACCAATGGCCTGGCTTGTTGCAGTTCCAGCAAGGCATGTTGCTGGGAGGAACACTGGAGCTGCTCTCACCAGAATTACCCTTTGGCAGAGCTACTGTATATGCCTTGCGAAACCCAGTTTTAGCAGTAGACTTCTTCTGCGGTGGACGGAACTTAGCATTCAGGGCAGGTGGGCGAGGGGAAGCCCTCGGTGCAGCAGGAGTCCGGGACTGCGAAGCACTCGCTTCAAGGGCCCTCTTACGGCTCTTAGAGGCAGAATAAATAGCATTATTGTTTTCTTGAGTCAAAGCATCACTGATAAAATCATTGAAGGTAGTACACTTGCTAGTGCCCATGGTCTTCATCAGCTTTGGGCCGAGGCCCCTTTTAAAGCTAGCAATTTTCTTAGCATCGGTATCCACAAACTCTGTTGCATACCTTGCCAGATTGTTAAAAGATTGCAGATATTCAGTCAAACTTTTATTGCCCTGGGACAGCCTCATGAATTCCGTGTGCTTGATAGCCATAAGACCCGGAGGAATATAATTCCCGCGGAATGCTGCTTTGGACTGGTCCCAAGCAATCGGGACATTTGCAGGCAATGTGGAACGGTAGTGGCTCCACCAAATACCCGCTGGACCATGCAGTTGATGGGAAGCATATTCAGTCTTTAGCTCATCTGTCAAGCGAAGCAGACGGAACTTCTGCTCAATAGTGTTCAGCCACTCGTCAGCTTGCAGCGGTTCCTCCGCCTCCTTAAAGAGCGGGGGCTTAGTGTCAAGAAAATCCTTGAAATCACTATATTGATTGGGTTCCGGGCCCTGGCGGCCATGACGAGCCTCCCGGTTGGCAAGCTGGCGCATAGCATCTGCCCGCATGCGCTGCCCTTCCACCACGGTCTGCATCAGCTCAGCCGGGGTAGGTGGTGGCGGAGGGGGTGGCTGTTCCTCATCCTCAACGCCACGACCCCGACGGAGGTTGTACGACATCTGCAAAATGCATAGCCAATGAGCACTGACGATGTGGGAAATTTGTAGATGAATTATTGTAAATATGTCAAACTGACTTCATGAAAATGACTTCGCAATTAATCAAGGCACAATAATTCATCACAACCGCACAATCCATTCAAGCGCATCAATTGACGCAATCATGCGAGGGCATCCAACAAGATGTATTTTGATAAAAGGCTCACTCACAGGGAGCACAGCAGTGACTGAACCGTTTACTTTAATATCTACGTGACTTTTGACCTTACGTACGGGTGCTCGGATTCGATCCAAACTTCTAGCCGAATGAGACAGGCTACTACAAACTGACCACAAAGAGACTTCTCAATGGTAGAGTTCCATGGTGGATCATGACTAGCCACCTTGATACCAGCGTGTGCCAAGCAGCACAGCCTTATGTCACGCGCCACAGGAGGCCCTCGGTTTCATCGCGGCACCGAAGGGTGCTAATCGTGACACCATCATCGAATGCAACACAATAAGACATCCATTTGTGATCGAAATTAACAGGTTCAAACTAAACATCCAGGAAAACATAGGGTTCGACCTTACATCCCAAAAGCCAAGTTATTACAAAGCCTCACTCCAACACATGGAGGGCACAAAAGATGATTCTGACATCGTAGCTACGTGATGACTACACTAAGCATCGTCCTCGGAGTCGGTGTCGAGGATCTCCCCGCCATCCTCGTCGCTAGCAGGCTCTAACTCCTCATCTTCTTCTTCTTCTTCTGCTTCTTCTTCTGGTGGGGCATCCTGTGGCCCATTGACCTCCACGTCGTCCTCATCTTCAGCCATGAAGACTCCAGAACCCATCTCCTCATCCTCGTTATTGTCCTGGGGCAGCAGAGGATTGAGCTGGTTGTTCAGGCGGTGCACTTCTTCATGAAGATTGTCATTGTATTCTTCTGCATTCTCCAACTGTTGCTCAAGCTCCACCTGACGAGCTCTCAGGATGTTCTCCTCGTGCCAGGCTTCATCCCTCTGGTTTATTACATGGACCAACATGCGTTGACAGTTGCGATTGGCTACTGTCAACCTCTGGACCGCAAGTGTTTCCTGATCTCGGTCATGGATCACTTGCTCCAGTTGCTGTTGTGCCGCATTCCTAGCAGCAGTCACCTCGGCCAACTCAGCCCTCAACCTTTCCACCTCAGTGGGCTCGGGGCGGGGCTCACGTGGAGCGAGCTGGTGGAGAGGGACCCTGCCTCCGGTTGACTTGCGAGCGGTCCTCTTAGTGCGTGCCATCTGTAGCAACAAGATACGACTTAAAGTGAGGATAATTTAGGGGATACGAAATTTAATTTAGTCGGGACTAATGAAATTTTTAAGGAGGGAGTAAAATGACATGTATGACATAATTTAAACATGATGCATGCACGTTCCGTACGCCCTCTCACCTTAGTAGAAAACTAATTTTCTAACGCTAGGCGGTGGCATACATACGTTCTCTCATATAAGCGAAACTATCGGTCTACTCGTTACGCTGTTAGTGTACCTGCAGAAAATCTCATTTCAGCCCAACAGTTTCCCAATATAAGCACACAAGAAAGCAGTAAACTAAATACTTTTCATATACACATCCCCGATGTATATACTTCAGTATCAAAGCTACCCGACAGATATACCCACAATTAAGTACTTCCATAATTACATGGTTTGAACATGTAAGTATGTAAGTAACCAAAGCTACTCTCCCCTGGATCGCCGGTTGGACGATCATGCTCTCACAACTCACACTTTCCAGAGCGTCGAGGCAATTGATCCATACATTACCACCCAAGTGGATGGCATCCATACAATATCACGCCGTATGGACGACGAAACAAAAACAAACAAGGCCCCCAAGTTAGTCTCTTAACAAACACATTGTAAGGGATGTGATCACTGGCATACCTATAAAAATAATTTTCAGAGTTTTAACTCTTTTCATAAACAAATACTTTTGTTTTTAAATACTCGTACAATGTGTTTAATGTTGAATTATGCTCCGGTACCAGCTGTAACAGAACCGACCAAATTATAAGAGCACAAGTCCAAAAACAAGCACCGAAGCGCTCAAATTTTTGAACTTGAGCCCATATAATCCCGGTAGTCAATCGAAACCATGAAGGATTTCAAACCAACTTGCTTACAACCAAGATCGCATCATTCAACATAACACATCACACGTTACATTTCACAAGTAGTTCCAAAATCCACTTACACACACGGAGTCACAAATTATTACAAACCAAGTTCATAAAGTAGCGGAAGCATAACACACACCAGTTGTTCAAATACTACTGCCAGTCTTACTGATCAACATCCCGCAAAAGCATTAAGGAAAGTACATAAAGGATGATCACGCCCTAGTGATCAAGTCTTCGTCACCCGCAGGGTGGAGAGTGGTCTTGCAGAAGCCTTGGTAAAGCATATCATCTGCAACAGAAGGGAATAAACCCTGAGTACTGGAATGTACTCAGCTAGACTTACCCGTCAAAAACAAGAAATAAGATGACACCAAAGATTATGCAAGGCTTTCACAAGTGGGCTAGCTGACATCACATTTTGCAGAAAGGCATAAGTAATTGAAACTCTTTTAACCTGTACTAGCAGTTATTTTTAGCATTTACCTGTCATCTATCTTAGCACCTGTACTAAACATGCACTTGATTATAATCAAACAATTAATATCATTATATCCATAGCAGGTATAAATTGCGGCAACATTGTATCATTCACTTAACCATCTGTTCAATTTAATGAGATCTACGTTGCCGCTGCTCAAGTCAAGTGCTCACTAACCGGGAGCGACGGCGATTCAAATCGAATTCCTATCCAGCTGGAGGGGTATTTCTAACACTCACCGCGCAGGCCCCTGCCAGGGTCGCACAAGCCACCTTTCGTACGATTCAGGAATCGCGGGTCCGAATGATGTCGCAACCCTAAGGGCGACACACTGTCAGGTGATAGGGACTCGAACCCCCCCTTGGTCTCACGCCAATGTCCCCAAGCACATCCTTTCTCTCCTCCAAGAAGCAACCTACCATTCGATTCCCGGCCTGAACCATATTACTCGGCTTCGCGGTCGGAACGACTTATCCGGCCAACTAAGTGTTAGACTGCGTTCAACATGACTCAAGGACGTACAGTGAATCGGTCCTTAAACGACTCAGACGGGCATAGCTCCACACCCAAGACGTGAAGTGTCTTGCGGCTGTACTATCGAACTCCCGCCCGGTCTCAATTTTATTTTAAGGCATGGTTCCATCCACGATAGCCATATAGCCACTCGTGACCCATTCCTACATCTCGTGGATGACCGGAAATCACCCGACTTCTACCGGACTAAGCAGGGCTAAGCATTGACACGTGCCTAAACCTAATTTAGGATTAAGTACGATATCTGGACAAGGACGGGTATAATGCAACAAGTGTTTTCACACAACTCCTACAACTTAATGCAGTAAATAAGTAAAAGTACTCAAGATTGATTTATAAAACAATAGGGTCAGCATGCACCGGGGCTTGCCTTTCAGAAAGGTGGACGTCGGTGGTCAGGACACTCAGGTAGATCTTCTGTGGGAACTCCTCCGCCGGCTGGTTCCTCTGGCTCCTCCGGCTGCTCCTGGATTTCCTCCGGGATCGCTCCCTCGAACTCGAGGAGAGTCACCCCCTCCGGAACACCTATTGCATGAGTGCATAATAAATTTCATGGATACATAATGAAAGATGCAGCATGCTCGGAATGAAATGCATTACAACCACTCCTAAAGCTCTATTCAAAGCACTTAAATTTTTAAGTACAAATTTCCTCTCCGGTAGAGAAGTACTCACCTAATCTACTCAACCTAAGGTATAGTTGTTCCTCCTCTATTAAGGCCCTAACACCTAACAATCACAAGAACAACTTTACTTAAGTTACCACATCCAAATACAAAATATCAAAGCAAGACATTCTGGACAGCAGCTAAATGTTTCTATCATAACAGGAGATTACTAATTCCAAAAGATATGATCCAAGACAATCTGGAAAGCTTATAAAATCCTCTACAATTCATTTTCAGACTTCAACACTTAATTCCTAAGTTTTCCTGGTCGAATTTCCAGAGTTCCAGAAATCTGTCCTCTCTAAACAGAGAGCAGCCATTTCTGGACAGTCACTTAAAACAGCAATAACTCCTAGACTACTATGCCAAATGCCCCCAAATTTTGACACCAGCTAGTTTATCAAGTTTACTACAACTTTGGTATTCACAAGTTTTCCAGCAAACACTTTTATTAAGGGTCAAACCCAAAGATGCTACTAGCTGTCCAGAAAACCTAGAAATGTGAAGATTAAATATTTATTGATGTGGCAAACTTCCTCTATGACCAAACTAATATTACCAATAGTTCACATATATCACAAAAACACCAGAAAGTAAGGTATGCCTACCTAGAACATTTATTTCCACCCCTTTCTTAATTTACTTAATTAATTAAGTGGAAAATTAAACCTATAAGTAAACTGATCATAAATTTCTACAAAAATTACGGGAGACTCCCTGGCCCAAAAAGAGGCTACTGTAAAAATTTGAACTAAAGTTATTCACAGAAACTCCCTACACAAAATTCACAAGCCAAAAAGGCTGATTTTTGTATAATTAACAAATCATACTGAAAAGTATCAAACAACAGAATTCATATTTTTCTTAAGCACCAGAGGGTACCCGGACACTCTCCAAAAATTTATATGAACATTGCACATGTATAAAAATTACAAAAATTCATTCAAGTATTCCCTAATATAATATGACATCATCATAACCTGGAAAATACTCAAGCACTAGTACCCAACCTTTTACCAGAGCTAGTACATGCATAAAATAACCTACCCACCAATTTTCACAATTTTTGGGACAATAGAACTCCAGTTATTCATTTAACAAGTTTATATCCAATTTAAGACACATTTCAAAACCCTAATTTATCCTCCCAGAAAATAAACATCACATACTGACTTTATATTTTTCTTAAATACTACACATCATGCAGAGCCCAACAAAATTTAAATCATAATTTTTGAGCAAGCAAAACCCTAGATATTAATTTCCTAAACCTCACCTAAAATCTGTGACAAAAATAAAAGGAAAAACAAAAACTAAATTCATAACCCGCTAATGGGCCGGCCTGGGAAACCGACGCGGCCCAACCGCGCGCGGCCTGCTCTGGCCATCCCGCCCGCGCGCGCGACACTGCCAGCATGGGCCCGCCGGTCAGAGAGAGAGGCGGAGGGGGATGAACGGTGGTCGCCGGAGCTTGCCGTCGGTGAGCCGGCCGGCGAAATTGCGTGGACGAGCATGACCACGTCATCGAGCTACGTTGATTGGTGGCAAGAACCGGGCGGCGGAGCAATGGGAGGGTGCTCGCCGTCGTGCATGGCGGACCACCGGGACGGTGGTGGCGCATCTCGCCGTCGGCGAGCCCGACGTCCCAACCCTAACCCTCGGTGAGCATCCCCACTCTACTTCGACCCTAACGCACCTACTAGCAGGCGACGGAGACGCCCAGAGACCCCTGGCCACGGAGAGCCGTCGCGCGGAGGGACTCCGGCGAGGTACCGCGGCGGTGGGAAGCAGAAATGCGACCCTACCGAGGCTCGGCTGGCTGCGTGGAGCGGACGATGAGGTAGAGGGCTTCAAGGCGGTGCTGTGGACGCGTTTTTGTGGGCGGCAGTGCGGTGGAGAGCGCGCACGAGCTCGCCGGGGTGGAGGTGGCAATGGCGGCACCGGTTCTCCGTTTTGGAGCCGACTGAGGGAGGGGAATGAAATGGAGGAGCTCGGTGCGTCGTGGCGGCCTTTGAACGCGTCGTGGGCTAACATGTGGGGCCGCGGCCGGCGTACGGTCGCCACCGCGTGGCCACGTGTCGACGACGGCCTGCGGCCGGTCGGCCACGACTGAAGACTGAAACTCTGAATCGCTGACTGCATTAGGTGACTGACAGAGGGATTTCGTCGTTGATTATCTCTCAAACCAGCTCGAGTTAGCAGAAGATGATAACACCAATTTTGTAGAGCTACATGAGGACTACGACTTTGTCAATTGGCTCCAGGACTGGTTCGGCATAGTTAGTGAGATACAGTGCCCTGAAGTGAGGCTCCCGAAAACTAAAACTGAGTTTCAGTTCACTCCTTCGACTGAAACCCGTTTTTCAAAGCATTCTATCTCCTAAACCCTTGAGAACTAGGTGATGATGATGTTGACAATATTGTAGAGCTAAGTGGGTGCTACAAAAGTGTCAATATGGGTTAGAGCTGGTTTGGTCTGGTTTTCAAACTGCAAGCTCCCAAAGTAGGCCACCATGAAACTGAAATGTCACATTTAGACTTAGAAATTTTCTAAGTGCTGGGGCAGCCCCTCAAGCTGACTTGTGGGCCATTTTAGAGCATGTTCTAGTCATTTTCATGAGATGGCCATATTGAGACTTTTGTTCCCTAGGAAATTCTCTACAACTTTGCTTAAGGTTGCTCCTCCATGCAAGGTCTCTAAGGTAGACTTTTTATTGGTCAAACTAAAGCATTCTAGGGTCTAATGTTGGTCAACAGCACATGGGAGGGCATTTTGGTAAATTTAGTCAACATGAACATTGTTCTATTAATTACCCTAAGTGCAATTAAGGTGTTGTAGGATATAATTAGCCACTCTACCCCTTAGTTACACAAAAACACTAGGGTCACATGATTGGAAACAAGCCAAAACCCTAATACACCCAATATGTTGCATGCCAAGTTGCACATGTTGCAAGCAAAGTAAAACATAATGAGATGATGAATGTTCATGCTTATGCAATGCAATGCAATTATGGAAGCTAAACACCTGAGGTGTTACATAGGCCCTTTTCGAAAATGTATGCTTGGGTGGTGTTATTGCAATATCTTCATGTGTCTCACCTTAATACCTATCTATATTGGTCACTGGAAAAGTTTTATGAAGTTTAGAATCAAAAAGTCACATGAAATGATAAGTTCTATTCCTATTGAAATTACACCATTAAGTGAATGGAATTATAGATCATCAACCAAACCTTGAAAACTTTTCCAAATGACTCTAGATGGACTCTACAACAAAAGTCATGAAGGGTTCATGTTGAGCAAATGCCAAGAAAATGCCCGAATTGGCCTAAAACCCTAGTTTAGGCTTTATTAAGTTGCTACTTTGACCAAAGTGAAAGTTCAACTTCTGTACCAGTTATGAGGTTTGGCCTTTAACAAAAGTTGTAGATCATCTTGTGTAGAACAAACTTTGTTTAATGGTAAAGAGCTAGTTTGGTCTCTAAGCTAGTCAAATAGAGCTCCCAAGATTCAATGAAGTGCTGTTTTGGAACCCCAAAATTTGGCTAAGTCAAATGGTGTCTCAGTTTCGGGTACCCTACTTTGGAGCTATGTAGTTTCTTAACCAGGCCGAACTAGTTGATGATTCTTTAATAGAAGTTGTAGTATGTTTTGAGTACAACAAACTTTGCTTTTGGAGCATACCATGTTTCAGCTTGGAAATAAGTCAAAAAATGGACCAGAATTTGAATCTATAGCTGTTTTCAGACTTAGAATATTTAAGTCCGAGTTTAGGGACAACTTGATTGGCGTCCCGCGTTCTCGAGTTTTTGTTAAACAACTGGAGTTGAGCCAAATATAAAAGTTGGAGATTATTCTTTGGAGAAGGACATACCAAAAGTGGGAATTTGTTTGATCAAGTTTGGCATCCCAAAACTAGTGAAAACCTAGCTCTAATGTGATCGTCATTAAGTTGTTGACAATGCAATATTGGAAATAGTTTATCTCATAATCCTGAGCACTAATGGCTAAACACCCTTAATCAAAGTTGGAGAGCATCAGGTGGAGATCAAACTTCATATTTGGCCCATGTCAAGATCTGGCCCAGAAACTGTCCAAACCGACGCCCATCTTGCTCAAGTCGTTGCACGCCAGGTGTTCGATATTTTGTCGACGCGTCCTCCATGCAGGGCAGCCGCGCGTCCGCGCCCGTGACACGCGCCCCTACCTTCTCCTCGCGTCGTTTTGGACACCGAAGCCCAAAGCCACGTCCCAGCTCACTCTCTGCCTCCTCCCTCGCCCTCGACGCTGCACGCACGCGCTAGAGAGCATTGGCAGCCATGGCCGAGCGGAGCTCCGCGACTGCCGCCGTGATCCCGTGCCTCTGCGCCCTCTCGAACCAAGCCAGCACAACCACCAGCTCCGCCGCCCTCTCCTTGTCCTCGCACGCCCCTCCACGGCCTCTCTTCACCGCCGTAGAGCGCGGCCATGGGAGCTGTGGCCGCCACGGACGTCCGCACGCGTGGTCACAAGGCCATAGTTCATCTCCGGCCGCGATTCCACCACCAGAGGGTGCACGCCAGGCCCTTGATGCTCCGACGCCACTTCCCGGCCTCTTCTCGCCGAGTGGAGCACGGCCACCGGTGCCATGGCCGCCGCGAACTCCTGTGCTCATGGCCAGGGCGCCATAGCCCGTCTCCCGTCCATCCGCGACCACCAGCGGGTGCACGCGAGGCCCCTGGTCCTCCCTCACCCCTCAGCCGTCGCCGGCGTGAGCTCCTCCGGCCGGCACCGCAAGCTCCGACGACCTCCCTATTTGTTTTCGCGTCAGGGACCTCGAGCTTGAATTCGACTAAATCCAGGGGGTTATATGAACAGCCATAGACTCATGTGAATAGTACTCCAGGTACTGATTTATTGTAGATTTTGCTGAATTTTTAAAATACATAGTAAATCATAGAAAATTCGTAAAATAGCAAATGATGACTTTTTGGAATCCTTGTGAAATTCTCTATGCAGTGGATCTATAATATAGTATATTTTAGTTTAATGTTTTTGCTGTAACAATAGATTTTTAAGATTAGGTTTTCAATGTTAGTTGTATTTGTCATTTTCATAACTACAAATGTAGGGCTCCAAATGAAGTGAAATTTTTGTGTCATCCTACTCATGTGATGTTTGATGTGTGGTAAAAATTTCATGAATTTTGGTTGTAGTATGAATGAGTTATTGATTCATCTTGCTCTCGCATGAATTCTTGCAATAGTAATTTGTCTTTTTCATAGAGGTTTCTATGCATGCCCAAATGGCTTGAAATTGGGACAGTAGACTATTGGAAGCATATGTAGGCCACTGTAATTTTGGTAGAATTTATTGTGCACTTTCGTATCTGTTCATAATTCCACCTAATTATCTAAATAAATTAAGAAAATGCATTAAAAGAATTTATTTAGGAATGGACACTATGTTTTATGGTGTTCATTAGTCATGTGTGACATGTTGGTAAAGTTAGTTTTGTCCAATTATATGTTTGCAACATAAGTTAGTATTTATTTCTTGCAAATGTGGTTTCTGCACAGTTCTGGGGGCAATGTAGATTACCCTATGTTAATGATATTTTCTGAGCATCTTGTCTATAGCAAAGTTGTATATAATTCATGTATCTAGCCTGTGTTATAATTTGGTGGTATTTGGCCATGTGGTTTAGGAGTTATAGCTGTTGAAAGTTGGGTTACAGAATTGCTTGCTCTCTGTCTTGTTAGACCAGTTTCTGTGTTTGTGTAAATTCGACATATTTAACTTTGGAATCATGCTGTGATGATTATAAATTAAATGTATAGAATTTCATAAGCTTTCCATAATGTCTTCTTGCAAGTCATTTGTAGTTGTAGATCTCCAGTTATGATTAAATTACTTAGTTGCTGTTCTAATGCCCAGAAGGTGGCAAATTCTAGTCTAGTGCTTTGATTAACTTTGCCATGCTAGTGTGTTGAAGTGTGACTCATATCTTTGATGGTACTTGGGTTAGTACCCTGTGATCTTATGAGACTTGTGTCTTGATTGATGTGCTTGCCGTCGTTTATGTGATGCCTTAGTGAGGTTAAGTTGATTAGCTCTAGGTATCTATGTGAACTTTGGTATGCTTACTTGATTACTTTGTTTATTGCACTTCTATGCATTCATACATATGTATTGTTGCACCTCATTTAGGTGCGCTAGCTGAAGCACGTGAAGGACCTGATGTGGAGCCAAACCAGAAGATGATGTTTGGCGGATCCATCCCGAAGATGGAAGAATCCTCAAGTTCATACATGGAGTGGAGATGTTCCGCAAGACGGTGCAAGCTAACTTGACTGACTTGAGTTGGATCCCAGGCAAGCCCCGGAGCATTATAAGCCTCCTACTTTCAAAGCAATTAATTATATATGTTATATGTATTGTTGCATTAAGTGGTAGGAGTTGATTGGAACCCTTACTGCATTATATCATTCCTTGTCCAGATATATGAATTCATGAATCCTATGTAGACAGGATCGTCTATATGCTTAGCCCTGCTTAATTAGAACGGTAATGTCAGGTGATCTCCTATCACCTGCAAAGTAGAAAGTATTTGGTCACGGTTGGCTATATTTGCTATCGTGGAAAAGAACCAAGTGTTAATAATGAACTTAGACCGGGCGGGATGTCGATAGTGAAGCAACAAGGCATGGAGGTCTTGGGTGTGGAACTATCCCCGTCTGTGTCGGTTAAGGACCGATCCGCTGTACTTCCTTTGTTATTTTGAACGCAGCCTAACACACTTAGCTGGCCGGCCTGAGGTTGCCGACCGCGAAGCCGAGTAGCTCAACTGAGGCTGCGAAGCCGAAAAGTGTAAGTCGCCTCGGAGGGGAGCCAGGTGGGACCAAGGGCAGGTGAGTTAAAAGTCCTGAGCTTCCTGGCCACTGGAATCCCTGAGAGTGCGGCGTTGTTCGGGCCCATCCTGAGTTGTACCAAAGGTGATTGTTGACGACTCTTGCAAAGTATGCCCGGTTGGTGTTAGGAATACCCCCTCAGCTGAGTTGGAATCGATTCGAATTGCCGTCTCTCCCGGATAGTGAGAAACTTGACAGAGCAGGGGCAACGTAGATTTCACTAAATAACTTAATGGTTTAGGAATGATGATATGATGATGACAGCCTTATTATACCTGATATGGTTAATATTATTTGCTCCTAATAAAGTGAGTGCTCTAGTACAGGTGCTAATCTAGATGACAGGTTAATAATGATTAACTGGATGTTTAAAGCAACAATGATTACTTATCTGTACTTAAGCTTTTATGCAAATGTCCCACTTATATAAAGCCTTGCATACTCCTTGGTGTCACTTTATTTCTGGTTTTTGACGGGTAAGTCTAGCTGAGTACCTTCTTGTACTCAGGGTTTTATCCCCACTTGTTGCAGGTTATGATGTATCTTGGCGACTATAAGAGTTGGTTGGCTCCTGCCTTAGTGGCGGAGTATGATCATGGGCATGATCCTTCTTATTTATCTTGTCTCTAACGCTTTTGTTGGAAGTCGACCTTGGTACTGGCATGTATTTGAAATTAGAGAAATGTTAGTTTCAAATTACTTTGCTTCCGCTACTTTTCAATTTAAGTTGTAATAACTATGTTGAACTCCGATGTATATTGAATTACTTGTGAAATGGATGTAACATGTGACTGGTTATGTTGAATCACTACGATCTTGGCGTGTATGTTGGTTGGTTTGAAATCCCTCGCGATTTCATTGGACTACCGGAGTTATATGGGCTCAAGTGCGAGAATTTGATCACTTCGGTGATTGTTTTTGTACTTGTGCTCTTATAATTTGGATGGTTCCGTGACATTTCCCAACACCCTAGACGGCTTGGAGCAGCTGTGGTGATTGTGCTCTCGATTGGAGACTTGTTCGAGCCTTCACCAAGTGATTGTGAGGGGTTCTTGATCCTTCCCCGTGGGAGTTCACGAATTGGATACTCTAGTAGAGCTCGTGGCTTAGAGGATCCCCATCTTGTGAGTGGATGTGCGGCACCCGCTGAGGGTTCAACTCTTGATAGTTGATTAGCTCGCAATCCATCAAGTGGGTGCATCGCCACAACGAGGAGTAGCTTGCCAGGAAGCAAGTGAACCTCGGTAAAAATCTTGTGTCATCTCTTGCCGAGGATTCTCATTGTGATTGTGTGTAATTGATTCTTTGGATACATCTCATCTCTACATCGTTGGTATAAGAATCAATTCGCTCCCCTTTTACATTCTTGCACCTTATCTTGTCTAGTGTGCTTAGAGTAGTTTGTATCACATAGGAGTAAGTAGCTTAGTGACTTAGCTTGTGGTGTGAATTAGAGATCATAGCCTTGTTAACTAAAATTGTGTAGGTGGCTTGCTTAGCATAGTTGAGCTAGTGCTAGAATTAGCTTCGCCATCTTTTGTACTAACTTTGTTGTTGAGTAAAGTTTGTAGAAAATTTAAAAAGGCTATTCACCCTCCTCTAGCCATTTAGGACCTTACAGCTGCCGCCGCTGCCGATGCCGATGACGGAAGTTCTAGGAGTATGCTCGTAGCCTGGGCCGACGGGGCGACGCATGGCAGGCTCGGGCGCCGGAGATGGCCACCATTTTTGGCAGCGCGCAGGGGCGCCATATGATTTGCTGCTGCGTGCGGTCGTTGTGGGCAGGGCCGTCGGAGAGGGGTGGCTGTGTTTTGCAGAGCAGAGAAATTAGGAAGAGGAGGTTGCAGTCTGCAGAACTAGGTACAATTATTGGCGCCATGGATGGAGAATTTGGTGCGTGAAATGGGAGGGCGAAAGAATTTGGCGTGGTAGAGGGATTTGGCGCGACGAATCCAACGAAGAGGAAAAAATAGTGCGCAAACAACTACAGCGTACAATGGAGAGGGAGTCGTCTCATCAAGCGAAAATTACGTACATGAGCTCATTGTTTCACTAGACAACAGCTTGACTGTCTCTCTCCTTTCTCTCTCTTCCACGCCATCAAAAAATCCTACGTGGCGCCGCATGAGACAATCTATGAGACCGCTGACATGTAGCAATATACCTGCCACGCATCCCCCACCCCAACACCGGTTCTGTCGAGGCAGACGTGATTCTGTGTTATCACTATTCACCATCCAACAATGACACAAACGTCTCCAGGAGCTCAAGCAAGCCTGTCTGCTTGGGCCGGTTGGACCCGGAAGCCCGACCTGCTTGTATCTGGCCCAATGTGGTATTATTAGTTCGTACTTAAGCTTATCTGGGACACATCATTAGTTGCTCTGGTGTTTCTACAGACCCAAGCAAAATTCAAGCTATTTAGGATCAGCAGTGCTAGCACCCAGACATCCGGACGACACGCTGAACTCCATTTCACGTGCTCTACGTGGGGCCTGCGTCACCCGAGTGACCAGAGGGGAAGGGGCGGAACCTCCGATTCGGAAGGACCTGGCCGCCACGTCGTATGGTTGCCGACGCCAGGAGGAGGACACACGAGACAATACAACAGAAGGCGAGGAAGAGAGATGCAGCACTCGATCTACTTTTGAAACATCCAACTACAATAGTTGCAACATATGTCTGAAGGCACATGAAACATGCTTATGAAACACTTGAAAAAAAACCTGAAAACACTTGAAAACCATTGCAACCATACGCAACATCCAAACAAAACACGTGCAACATATGTGTGAAATATATGCAACATCTAGATAAACACACTTGCAACATGCATCCAAAAACACAGATGAAACATTGGTAATAGACCTTTTGCAACATACGTGTACAGCCATTGCAACATATGCAACATCCCGATCTACTTTTGGAATATCCATCTAAAACACTTGCAATATACCTTCCGAAATATAAACACTCAAAACATATGCTTGTAACATGCGCTTTCAGCAAAACATGGCAGTCAGGCAGGCGGAGCACGGCACAGCGGGATCTCGGCTATGCGATCATGGTGGAGAAGGAGGATGGTAGTGGGTGAGCGCTTGTGCGGCCCCGTCGATAGGGCGCACGCGATGCCCACGGTGGAGGCGACAGTAGCAGTCGGGTGGTGCAGTCTCGCGCGGCGAGCACACTGCGGCGGCAGTGGAGAGGAAGGCCGATGGGAGGCGCGTTAGAGAGGGAGGCATGCGGGAGCCGCGGCGGAGCCTGTCGTGGAGCGGATGCGTGATTTTTTTTAATATGCGGTGACCGGAGGGGAGCGGATAGGAACGCGACAGCTTCTGGACGTCGGTTCCACCAACAAGGGCGTCCGGCACGGACGGATGACATCTGCCGATTTAGGATTGACCTACTCCAACCAATGTTAAGAAACTCAGTGGGTTTCTCGGTCTGACAGGATATTATAGAAAATTTATCAGACACTTTGGCATCATTGCAAAACCCTTTACTGAATTGTTGTGTAAGGATACTCTATTCTCTTGGACTGCTATTCACACTGGTGCCTTCCAACTTCTGGAGAATGCTCTCGGTTCCTCCCCTTGCCTGGCATTACTTGATTTCTCTGTGCCTTTCGGTATTGAGACGGATGCTTCTGCTGTGGCTGTTGGGGCTGTTTTGCTTCAAAATGGTCATCCTTTCACATATATATATTAGTAAGTCTCTGGCGTATATATATAGTAATTAAAGCATGATTCAAAACTAAAATAGTTTATACATATTTAATATGCAGTGATCGTTAACTTTTTATATCAAAATTTGCTATTTACACGTTTAAACTTTAGCATCGGTCCTTTCCTTGTCATTTCCTTTTGACTCCATCTTTATATTTAATAAACTTCTCTATTTCATTCACTGTGCTTCAATATCAATCAACCAAATTAATTGATAACCAACAAAATCAACAAACAACAATGGAAAAAAGAAAGGGGTTCCAGGGCCTCACCATGCACCAAGGTCTACGCCTCTATGAAACCCATAGGCTGTATCAACACAAAGCCACAGGCCCACAGCCAATAAGGACACGCCCAAGTAACGGTTCGTGCCTTCGTGGAGTTGAGCCGTACTCGTCTTCTTCCTCAGGCCTCAGCGCTGCGTTGTCTTCGACTCACTCCTCGTGAACTTGCTTCTTCCAGCGACCAGCGTTCATACCTACTGACTAGCAGCAGGGAGCGATTTTCACCGGCGAGCCGCGGAGGAGGTATGGCGAACGCCCTATCTTGCCCTACTGGATCCTCCGCCCCTGTATGTTAGCATCAGCTTAGTTGTTATTACAAAATGCCATTATTTTTATTGTGCTTAGGAAAAATTGGCTTAAGAGATATTATCTCAAGATTAAGTATTGACATACTGCTATAGGTCTGTAGTTAAGTTACAGTATTTTTCAAGTAACAATCGATCAAATGCCGATGCCAAGCACATTGATTAAATGTTGTGAAAGAAGGAACCCAGGATCAAATTATTAAGCTTGAGAAAAATAAGAACTAAGCTGATGCTAGCATATTTGATTATTTGAGGCTTAACACTTATCTCATCTATAATCGCGCAAATATATTTGGGTTTTAGTGTAGAGTCTAACTTGATTCCTGATAATAGGGTCATATATACTCCCAATAAGTAATAAGCGTTCTATCGAGGTATTGCAGTCAACTATGGGTAATGGGGTCCTAGTGGCGATTAATGCTGCTGACGACGCATTGGTCTGGTCTTACTGTAGTACTGAGTATGAACATAAGTGTAAGGCGAACATTAGTTGTATAAGTGCATTAGTCGTTCGATCAAGTGGGAGAATATTGGAATGTGATCGGTTCGGCTAATTCCAAACTTAATTACGAGATTAATTAAGCACTAAGTTTTGATCCGCCTGTCATTTATTTCCAACTAAATAAGACTGTTGTGATCGAAGGCAACCCTTAGATCTTCAGCTCCCTGGCTCATAACGCATCTATAAATAAGAGGAGATGCCCCTGACGGCTCTATCCATGTGAAACATTTCACACAACCGGTCAATTAGGTGTTGGAGGATTTAGGAAGGCCGTCTACCCATGTATTGCTGTAGATTGGATCTACATCAAGCTCTTCATCGAGAGAGAGTTCTAACTCTCAATTGGTAAAGATCAGTACACTTACTTCATCTACATCAACTCCATCACATCTCCAGTGACATAGATGGCATCTACCGACTTTGGTTAGACTAAGATCTATTCCGCATAAGTTTAAGTTAGTGATCATGTTCAGGCTAAGTTAAGATCTTGTTAATCTAAGTTCTATTTCAACAACAATGATGATGAGGCCTCTTCAACAGATAATGTAGTGTGGATACACCATGTACAAGACTGATCTTGGAGTGTATGCTCAACAAAACCAAACATACAGTTTGTTGGTAGCTCGACTATTTTATTAGGAAGACAACTTTCATTGGGAGTGTGATTGAGGTATATCCGTATACGAGTATTTAATGGACTTTCAAATGAATTTAGTTTCACGTCAATATCATGGCAGCAGGACCTCCAAATTATCATGATATGTTGCTATTATTTCTATCAGTTGGTGAGGTGTTGCCTTGAGCCTGCTAATCACCCTTTGGACCCCAAATCAAGTTAAAGCACGCCCAAACCAAAGTGTAAAACACCAAAAGGAAGCCCAATTAGTACCAGGTTCGGGTGCATCTTGGACTTTGGGACACCCTTCCCCTTGGCTACCAACTTAGAAGGGCAACATGGGCGTCCAAACTACAATCAGTATTAGGTCGCATTAAAACTGTTTTCGACATTTTTGCATATGCACGGAAATTTTTGCATATGCACAGAAAGACAAGGGCACAAGCTTTTCAATGGTACCGATCTGACCTCAAAATACCTTTGGAGTCAACGAGAATCATCAAAACAAGTAAACATCCAAAATCTATCAAGGTGCTACATTACCGTCTTTTGAGCCGTCGTGCCTTGTACTTGTATCAAGGTAGTCCTTTAAGGACTTGTCTAGGTGCCCTTGGCAGCCCTAAGACTATATATTTAGTTTAGCTTCTCGATACCTAAATCGACCATCAACGGGAGTATGCATTCTCTACCTGTTATGTTTTCGTCCTAGGTTGTGTGATTACTTTTCCTAGTTTAGCTTCCTAGGCTAGTTAATAGGATTGGAATCTAGACCAGAGGAAACAAGGCTCGTGGCGTTTGAGCTGGAAGCTCAGTAGTGAAGACTGCGAGGAGCAGTTCACAGACAAGGCAACACGAAGTCCAGTTGCGCGTGGAGAAGACCATTGGGATCTACGAAGTTACCCAACATTGAGGTTGGCTCTAGCGAGGGCATCTTTATGAGAGGCTCTAACGAGGACTAGGAGAAGGATAAACTTTTTGATACCTAAGTCAACCATCAATAAGAGTTTGTATTCTCTAGCTCTTTTACATTTCTTTACGTTTCTGCACTTGATTACTTTGCTAGATTTTTCTAGATTGTGTGCTTACCTTTTCTAGTTTAGCTTGTTAGACTAGTTGATAGGATTAGAATCTAGATCGCATAACTTTTTCGTAGTAAGGATTGCAATACTTAGCAAACGTGTAATGCACATCTAAATAGTATCTTGCATAGATAAGTAGGCTTTAGAGATCATTATTTTTTTTAATTTCTAATTCACCCCTCTCCGGCTCTCCCCCTTTAGTCCGTCATCAAGTTCTCTTCAATAACACGTTGAGCTGGACCATGAAAAATTAAGAATTGCAAATGCTGTCAGGAAAAAAAAACTTACATGAAAGCAAAACTACACTACTGCTGGGCTGTACATCGATCGACCTTAATCTATATGGGTGAGAGGTATTAGGATGGAAAATTAACTAATTATCCACTTAATACCTACCAACTCATGAATTGGGATGGCCTGATATGTAGCCAAACAAACCTGGCAGCGTAATACTTTCTGTTGCGGATGGGGCTGCGCCGACGAGAGCGGAAGTTCAAAAAGTGGCTGAGAAAAACGTAAAGTCAAAAAAGATGGAGACGCTGATGATGAGAAACCAAAAACCAGAAACAGCGGCCATTACGTGTGTCTCTTCTCCACGCCCCTGCAAGAGCGCAAAAACAACTTTTCCAGACCAGAACATCCAATGTTGCCTTCCACACACATTTCAACCCTGATATTCCACCATGCATCCCCTTTTTAATCTATCTTCAATGAAATTCTCCACTAAGATATTTCTGCGCTAGCAAAAAAAAATGCCGTATATGTGCGACAATCGAGTGCTTATTATGGGCCAGGATACGTCTCCCACAAAAGAAAAGAAAAAAAAAGTAGTTCACACTACCGCGTAAAACTCTAGAAGTTCAGAAAATGATTAGCTGCTGCAGAGATGTAAAATTTTCATTCCAGGATCAAGTGTAATAGAAACTGAAAGTGCAAGATCTGACAGAGGCAAACTATCTGAGATACACAAGATGAAGGATGCAGTTCATACTTCGGGGCCGATTGGTATAGATTCTCAGGCGGCTCTAGGAGCCGTTTTTCTGCTCCCGCTGCCAAACACCTCTTTCATAGCCATATAGCTCCAGTAAATAGTTCACCTTGATTTGTTCCAATAACCGACCATGCACAAGATTGAACTTCATCTCAAAATAGTAAAGACATGATTCCAAATAAAATGCGATCTGTCACATGTTGCAAAGAGCAAAAACTAGGCAGGAACTAAATCATATGTTGAAAGAGAATGGATAACGTCAAAGACTCAGAGACGAGAACCTTAAGCCACACGCAAGAACAACGCACACATGCACAACTTGCATACATTCCTCCGTCAGAAAGTATTTCCATCCCACAGGACAAACTGGTAACAAAAGCGAAAAGCTGCAACAGTTCACTGTTTCATTATGGAAAAACAGAGGAATCTCATGTCAAACAACCAGTGATGGAACAGCACCTGATTCTACCAGGTTCAGAAACCATGTGCTGCCCAGGAAACCCATGGAAATTATTTGCAGTACTCAAGTCAGACTCCAACAACAGAGCTCCAAGTATACAAGTTTGTGTTGTCAAACAAAAAGGTGGGCATCTCAAACCAGTCAGAATTCAATCAAGAACAAGGAATCAAAATCCTTTGAAATTCAGATTGCGATGTGAAATCTAGTGCCCTTTTCCTTTCTCGAAAAATTAAGGATTACTTTCCTAATTGCACATGATACTAAACTTGTTATATGTCCTGCCTTACTTTAAGAGGTTGACATCTAACAACACTAGTTGCCAGTTCAAAATTAGTTAAACTATTCTATATATAAGACTTGTCATACAATAACCAATCTACTCACTGAAATGGTATCCCAAAGGATAACCCTAAACACAACCTATACTATGCTAATATCCTAAACTAAAAGCTTACAAATTTACAAGTTGGTATATATCAAGCTTATAGGAAATGTTTGATCAGGAACAGCCTCAGCCATGAATATTAACACATTTTTCTTAAAAAACAAAAGGTTTAATCAAACCAATATTGGTCAATAGTTAACATAATAAAATCCTGATAAGTCACAATGTAATACCGATATAGCTATCTAGGTAAGCTATGCATAGTGGCACTGAGGACTACAAAAAGTTTCAACAGTCAACAGTTTGCATATTTTAGCAACGCAGAGTTACCAAACCATTATTATTGGCTCATATTAGTAAATAATGAATGATTCCCAAGTGGTTAACAATGCATGTAAGACTTCTATCTCCATATTCGCCCTCCAAACTTAGTATCATATATCCACATTTCACAAAGGAAAAATGTATCATATAAGTCCATTAAAGGTTTTTAAAAAATTGACACCCACAAGTAATCCATGTTTCAATTTGAATTCATCGGCCAAATTTTTCTTCCTAGGTGTTACACAATGAACAGTCCCAAAGAGGTACTTGTCCAAAAAGAAACCGGCAGTCACGACAATCACTGGTTTAAGTGTCATGAAATATTTTTGTTTGTATTCAGTTCATGAACATCAGCTTCTGCAAGGTGTAAAAGAGCAGTTATCAAATAAACATTATGCTTCACCTTGAATAACACTAAAAAGAGGCCAGACATAATAAAAGTGGCTACACAGAAAACCATGTCATGCATATGTGGCTATTGAAAAGGAACAATCATGTAAAGTTAAGGGTTTCAATAATGACGATCTGATTCTGCAAAATTGTACTCCCTCTGTTCCAAAAAAAAGAAACCTTGATATTTTAGGATTTTTAAGACAGATTAGTGCTCAGTGGAAATTGCCCACTACCTCTATTTATTAAAGATGAACCATGCTAATTAAGGAATAAACCCCTCGTTAAAAGGAATGCACGGAGGCATGCAGACCGTAATTTTAAGCAGATAAGGGCCCAACCTATCGTCTAAGAGCTAGAACATCAAGTTTTTTTTGGGATGGAGGGAGTAGTGGCATTTAGAGTGATAATTAAGGCTGTAATTACAAGGATATATTTCATAATATAGAAAGGAACCTATATCTCATTTTCCGTATCATCCTCACTCGAAACCTTGACATCACAATGATACTTCGGTTATTCACCATATAAGATAAAACATTAATAATGAACCAACAAGACAAATAACAACCAAAATCATCCATAAGCAACATCAACAGATTGATGTTTTTCAAATAACCAAATCATTCAATAAACAACATCAACAGATTCACATTTTTTTAGTTGTTTCCACCAAAACAACCATCAAGTATGCAAAGTTCAAATAAAGCAATCCAGCGCATGAGAAGTAAAATATTCCACCGTAATTGAACGAATCAAATAAATGCATTCAATACCTGCCTGTGTGCCATAGGATAACTTTCCAGAGGTTTATGTGATCTAATTTTAAGGGAAAGCGATAATGGTCCAAACTCCAAACAGGAGTCCAATTTGTAATCATGCTCCACCCAATCAGTTTAACAGGAACCCATCCCAAGGTCATTCAGCCAAATAAATGCATAAAGAAGGCATCAAAGTGAAACATATATGATAACTCAAAAATTAGGAAGACGCTAATAACAAGATGGTCACTTCTTTTGTTGCAGACATAGACAAGGGAATATGAAAACTTGCTCTGTCATCATCAATGATGGAAGGCCTCTGAAATTTAATGTTTCTAGATTATTGGTATGACATCTTTTGCATGGTATGATCTTCTAGATCATAAGACTGATCCAAATGTAAATGAAAGAAATGGATTAGCTGGGGCGGAAACTGATGTATGAACTCAAGGGTTACAAGATCCTGCTGCTGCTCTGCTGATGCCAACTACATCAGCTACCAGGTCAAAGGCAGAAACCCATGAAGAAGTGCTGAAGCTAAACAGGCCTGCCTTTGTGCATACCTCTCTTTGTAAACATCACTGTGCAGACTCTTGATGAAGTGAACTCAGCAGCCCATCACAGCGCAATTATACACAAAATTTCCAGATGGCCGTCTGTCCATCAAATTCCACACAGGTGGCTTGTCATCAGGAATCCATGAGGTTAGCTCAATCATGCCCCCAACTGGTGTTCTTGGGCCACCAATGACAATAAGCCTCTCACCACATGCCCTGAATGCAAGGCCCCATCCATTCATGGACACAGATCGCTCGGGCAATTTACCAAGTGTGATCCAGCTATTATTCTGCTTGTCATACTTCTTCACATCCTTCTCGCTGTAATCAGCAGCATACAGCTCGTTCTTGACCACTGCAACAAGTGGAGGTGCACCGCTCACTCCATTTAGACCCCCAGACATGTTCTCAATCACACTCCAAGTCTTGCTCTGCGTATCGTACACTTCACCACAGGTCAAGATCATGTTGTTGTTTGTCACACCGCCAATCACATAAAACTTGCCATCCATGAACACGCCAGAGCAATTTTTCCGTGCCTTATTCATGCTAGGAAGAGGTGTCCAAGTATGCGTCTCGGAGTTGTACAGCTCTGCTGAGCTGAGGATCCTGCCAAAAGAATCAGTGCCACCAGCAACATATGCCTTCTCCCCAACGCTTGCTGACCCAAATAGACACCGAGGAGAATTCATCACCTCGCCTCGTGTCCAAGAGTTTGTCAGTACACTGTATCTGAAGACAATGTGTGCCATCCCAAACACAAGCAACTCGGTGCCCACAGCCAAAGACTCCTTGTCCGAGCACATGAAGCACTCGTCAGGCGGCATCTTGGGCACCGAGATCCAACGCTTGCGGTAGGGGTCATAGGCATCCCACTCCAAAACATTACAGGAGAAGTACACCCAATGCTCCGCGATGTTATTCTGCCGTCGCAGCCTGTAGATCTCCCCTCCTCGCACCAGAGACCGGAAATCATGATTCAGCGATGCCACTGAACCATACTCTGACCGAGACAGCCGGAGGAGGCAGTTGATGGACAGGTCCCGACCGATTTCTCCTATGAGATCACCCCCACCACTGCTGTGCTCCCCACCACCGGCCACCACGGTGCGGCGGCGGCGGCCGGGGGCATGAGCTTCACGAATATCTGGTGTGTGCGGTTGCGGCGACGGCGGCTTGCTGCGCTTGCCGCCGCCATCCACCTCGTCCATTTCCTGGACCTCGTCCTCGAAGTCTTCCGGGGCGCGCCGCTTCCGGCCGGCGCCTTCGAGGAGGACATCCGCCCACTGTAAGTCCACCTCGCATCCGCCCCGCGAAGCCCGGGGCGCGAGGCAGGAGTCCCCGTCTAGCAACGCCATGTCCTCCCTCTTGTCGTAGAGATCCATCCCCGCCGCGGGTTCTTGAAAGAACCGTACGCGGCAAGAACAAGCAAGAGGGAGCGGCCTCGATCCCCTCTCCTCCTCTTCTTCCTCCTCTCGAGATTTACACCGCGCGCCTTGCTCTTGCTCTGATCTGCGGGCAGAAAACAGGAGGAGGTAAACGAATTGGGCGAGAAATCGCGAAGAAGAACAGATCAAGGAGCTGAGATCTGATAAGCCCCTCACGAACTCATCCACCCTGTAGGCCAGTAACACGAATCCCCTTCCCCCTTCGCCAATCCAAGAACCCGAACCCCGAACCCATCCGAGAAATGAATCCCCCGACGCAAGGAACGGCGCACGTACCTAGGCAGATGAAGGCATCCGATAAGAACACCGAATCAACGACGAGAGGACGCGGCGGCGGCGGTGATTGGATCCAGGAAGCAAAGAGAAAAGAAAGCGCAATCACATCAAACCCTTCCCATCAACTACCCTCTCTCTCTTCCCTGTACAAAATTTCCCTCCCCACTCCCTCTCTAATCTCTGTCTAATTGGCCAAATATTATAACTGCATATATATAGAAGATGGATAGAAAGAGATAGGTGGTCTGGTCTCGCCCTCCTCTTCTACTGCGGCGTCTGGTGCTCCCTGCTGTGCCGCCGTCGCAGAGCGCGCGCTCTCCTCTCTGTCGCCTCTGCGATGCGGTGTGCAGGCAGCAAAAATGTGTACTTGGATTCTTCTCTTTTACTTATTCTACTCCCTCCGTCCATAAAAACATGCAATTTTCGCTTTTCGAGAAATCAAACAGTTTGAACTTTGACTAAATTTATATAAAAAAATACTAATATTTATAATACAAAATAAGTATTATTAGATTAGTTATAGAATATATTTTTATAATAAATTTATTTGGAGACAAAAATGTTAATACTATTTACTATAAACTTGGTCAAACTTGAGTCAGGTTGACTGGCACGCTTCCCATAATTGCCAGCTTTATTGGACGGAGGGAGTAATTCGTTTTCTCCTTTCTTTTTTTTTATTGCACTGCTTTATACTCCCTCCGTCCAAAAAAACATACAATTCTCGTTTTTCGAGAAGTCAAACAGTTTGAACTTTGACTAAATTTATATAAAAAATATTAATATTTATAATACAAAATAAGTATCATTAGATTAGTTATAAAATATATTTTTATAATAAATTTATTTAGAGACATAAATGTTAATACTATTTATTATAAACTTGGTCAAACTTGAGTCAGTTTGACTGGCACGCATCCCATAATTGCATCTTTTGTTGGACGGAGGGAGTAATTTATTTTGATTCTGTTTTCTATACCTGCTTTTCTTATTCCCCTTTCTTTTTATAAAGGCTTGGGCCTTGTTTAGATCCAAAAACTTTTCATGAAAAACTACAGTGACGAATCTTACGACCCATGCATGAAGCATTAAATATAGATAAAAAAACTAATTACACACTTTGGTTGAAAATCACGAGATGAACATTTTGAGCCTAATTAGTCTGTGATTTGACACTAAAGTGCTACAGTAACAAATGTGCTAATGACGGATTAATTATGTTTAATAAATTCGTCTCGCGGTTTCCAGGTAAACTATGTAATTAGTTTTTTTATTAGTATCTGAAAATTTCTTCCGACATCGCACGAAACATCCAATGTGACATTTTTCCAAAAAACTTTTCACCAACTAAACCCACCCTTGGTGTGCATTCTGTTCCTTGGTCCTTGAAATAATTTAACTTTCCTTTTCTTTATTCCCATTTTGGATACATTTAAGCATCCCTTCCATTAATCTTTTAGAGTCAAAATTAAGGTTTGATATATGCAACAAACATCACCCTCGAAGGTTCCAACATTCTCCCTATCTAAGAGCATCTCCAAGAGTTTCCAAAACATACTCACAATCTTGATTTTGTTAGCAAGATTAAAAAAACCTCTCTCAACAACTCTTTATCTCAACTCTCAATCTTTCTGCACTTGGGAAAATCGGTCCAATCACGTGAAAAGATACACACGTGCATATCCAATCCGGTGATTTGGAGGTGGAAGGACGTGTAGAAAAATAAGGAGAAAGGACAGGGATCCGGTGCAAATTTAAAGAAAGTATAAAAAAGTGGCTAGAGGAGATTAGGAGAGATTCCTTAGGCAAAATTACATTCTACCTTGGCGGAATAGTCATTGAGGCAAAATTACATTCTACCTTGGCGGAATAGTCATTTTGGTCCCTTAACTGTTGTACAAGTCTTATTTCATCCTTGAACTTTCAAAATAGTCGTTTCAGTTCTCAAACTTTACTTTTGAATTCAGCTTCATCTAGAGTTATCAAAATAGTCGTTTGAGTTCTCAAATTTTGCATTTTGGGCTCAATTTTATCCAAAAAGTATCAAAGTTCATTTCATTCCTTGACTTTTTCTTTTCTAGCTCAACTTCTTCCCTCATCCTACATGGAAAATCACACAACCTAGTCAGATCCAATAGCATTAGTAGTTGGAGATCGAACAATAATGTTCAAACAAAAACATCATTAGTGAATGGTTTAAAAAGTATGTAGAGGATAAAAATAATATGTTTTTGTCCACAAGCTAAAAATTAATTCATATTTGAGGTTTCAGATCTATATTTATATTCATTTTAAAATATAGATACAAATATTGAAAGTGTGCTATTCAATTCGATAACAAGGACGACACCACAAATAGTGGTAGCTAAGCATGATTGTCCATCTCAAATCGCGGGTAGTGTTGGAGTTGACCAGGCGCGACGACGAGCGTTCCACATAGGACAATGCCAAATTTAATCTGAAAAGAAAAGTTTAAGGACTAAAATACTCTTTGATAGTTTATGGATGAAATTTAACCTAAAATACAAAGTTTAAGTACTCAAATGTTCAATTTGATAGTTTTGGGATGAAACTGAGCCCCGGACAATAGTGGAGGGACCTAAATGATTATTCTATCTTTTTTCTTTCAGGATCGAGATATTAGAAATGATTGGAGAAAATCAAAAAATTCCCTACTTTTTTTAGTGGCTTGAAAAAATCATTGATTTACGAATTGGTTTTTAAACTATTGGAGATGCTCTGACATCCTATATTTAACATTTATATTGGAGATGCTCTAGCATCCATTATATTGCAAGACAAAAAGAGTATGTTATTTAAGATAGGGAACCGTTGGAGGAGATAAATATTTAGGGGGAGGTGGGTTATTAGGGTACACCATATACAATAATATAGGGGAATTAAGTTTAGGACCATCGGAGAGCTTCTTGAAATTAGAGTTGCTAAAACCTTCAGTTTAGCAACCAGCTAAAACGAGCTAGGAGCAAAATATTTACCTTACGCCAACGATTTTTCCAATATTGTATTCTCAAAAATGAATTTGGCGCCACATCATGAGTCGGTCATCCTCTGATTTGTTCCAGTTTTTTCATTTTCACGACTAGATACTATTGTCGATCTAGTAACAGGAAGCCTGCCATGCCAGCCGACCTATAAGCGGTGGAAAACTAGAGCGTGACATTGAAAAGATGCGTGATGAACCTGGAAACTAGAGGACGACAATAACAAGGGCACGTTTGATAGAAGGGTTAATCACTAGCGAACTAAAAATTAGTCTAAATTAACTCTAATATATTAAAATATAAAAGCTAATAAGTGGACTAATTTTTTTTAAAAGATTCTTCAACTAGTTGCTAACAAACTATAGCTAGCTATCTGCTAATAGTTATTCCTTTTAGATCCAAACATATACAACTAATAAAATAGCTAATTGTTAGTGGACCTTTAGATAATAATTATTTCACTAGTTGGACCAAATCAGATAATAGCAGCTAATAGTTATCTTAGTAGCATTTTCTATTTGTTGTGCATTCAAACACTCTCTAGCTAATAGATAGCTAATAGTTAGCTAGCTAATATTAGATATGAGCTATTAGCCAGCTAACTGTTAGCAGTTTAGCAGATAATGAATCCAAACAGTACCTAATGTTGGCTAATTATTAGTCCTAATCGGTAACTAGTCATGTGTATCAAAAATATCCTAAGACGCGTGATGAACCAATTTTCAGCGGCAACTTGAGGATTGGGAGGGCATTTGTGTAGTTGAAAGACAGTTGGGGGTGTTTTTTCGGCCATGTTGACAGATTGGAAGTTCTAATTGCGACTTATTGGAGTTTCATAATATTCTCTTCTATGTGATCTATAAAAAAAAACTTAGTTAAAAACTTATTTTGTGAAATTCAACATATTTTACTTACTTAAGGTGTGTTTGGTTGGTTGGACGAAATGTTGGGTGGGAAACGATGGTCAACTTTTAAAGGTGTTTAGTTCAAGACCACGATGGACAAGGGCGGGCCTAATGGGTAGTCTAGGCATACTACCCTAAAATCTAGCCCAAAATTTTTTTATTACTCAACATTAGCCCATACAAAATTTAGCCTAGCAAACAAGCAACAGTTCTCCACTTTTCCTAACCCCTCTCGGCTTCCCAGCCTCGAGGCCGAGCGCATCTTCGCGACTCGCGAGTGTGACACGAGCTCGGACCCGATGCGATGGGCAAGAGGCGACGCGCTGAGTCGATGAGCGCGAGCACCGAACAGCCGCCGTCCGCCCATCCCTCAGCGCCAAGCCGACAATTCCCATGGCCTTGCCGGCCACGCTCCGCCCCACCTGGCACCTTATCACCGTCTATGTGGCCACGCAGGCTATGTAGCTGGGCGTGCCAATAAGAACAGCGCCACAACCATCGTTGTTCCCTAGATGGCTGGACCCTGGTGAGATCCGCCACTGGTTAAACTTATTGGTTATTACCCTAGGGTTTGGACAGTGAGTATTGGATTGTAAATTTGGGTTTAGGGATTGTGTATGTATATGAGAAATTGGTGTGTGAATCATTATGAATCAGAGCATAAAATTGAATGAAATTTCTTGTCATTTTCTAGAAAACTAAGGCATGAAGAAATCGAATATTGCGTTTCTTTTTTAAAAGCATGAGTCAAAAAAGTTGCAACTTGAATATTGCATTTTTAAGAGCATGAGTCAAAAAAAGTTGCAGCTTGTGCTCCACTGTCAGGGCTTGCTCGGGCTGACCGGTTAGGGAGCGGCGACATGGGATGCTAAGGCGGCGGCGGCACTAGCGGTGGCGGCTAGGGGCAGCAACAGCGGCTTGGGCGCAGGAGAGAGGGAGGGAAAGGGCAACGGCGCGGGAGAGAGGAGAAGAGGTAGGGGAATAGAGTTTATTTTTCTTGCTTAATTCGAATGGTTGCAATGCCCCTATATTTATAGTCCCTACTAGATTTTACCCTCAAGTAACCTAAACTTATTAAAGAAAGAGTCCTCGTAGATTTGGACTGCTTTCTTTACCGGCAAAACTATTTATTTTCTAATAAATTTTAATATATTTTCCTAAGCAAATCTCTAATTATTTTTTTCTAACTTCCTTATTTATTCTGGATCTTCTGGAACGTTAGAACGTTAGATCAGCATAAGCTAAATTTCAGCGAAACGAACAGGGATGTATAAAAAAGTTAAAGTAACTTATAATTTAGAACAGAGGGAATATTTTTAGAAAGGCAAAGAAATTAAAGATTGTATTAATAAGGACGATATTGTGTAGAGCAGCGGCCGGTATACTAATAATTCTTGGTTCGTGCATGACACAGTAAAAGAAGGGTGTCGCTACACGCTTTGTGCGTGTTTCCCTTTTTGGGCATTCGAGGTGAAAGAATATTTGGATGTGGAGGCGGCGGCGGCATGCAAAGCTTTCGCCGCGGAACAAAGGGCTGACGCGCACACCTGTGCGGACCAATAAGCGCGCGCCAGGGCGGCCACGCACACTGGACGTACACTGCTCTATCTGCACTGCACTGCAGCACCCTACGCCCGGAGAGGTGGACTCGCAGAACGTAACGTACACGTACGCGTCGTAGGGGACGTTTCCCACGTCTCTTACGCATGTCTGGTCAAAGCTGTTAAAGTTTAACCAACACTGTAACACTTTCGTCTTATTTGACAAAAATTTTTTAATTTTAGACTAATTAGACTTAATGGATTCGTCTCGTAAATTACTCCTAATCTGTGCCGACATGCATGTAATTAGTCTACATTTAGTACTCCATATATTTACCGCAACATTAACGTGATGAGAGTTAAACTGAATAATTTAGAAACCAAATAGGACGTTAGCGTGCTGTTTCAAGATCTTGGACGGCTCCATTCGCTGCCACCACGGACGGATCCATGTTCATGGTTATGGGACTCACAAAAAAAATTGAAAAACAGTGAATATTCAATTTTTCACCAGATATGTACTTATATACTATAAAAATCTACACGTCCAGAAGGCTAACGCAACCTCCTGACTTTGCTCTGGCTCCTCCGCCACTGACCGCCACCGCGGCACGATCGAGCTTTGCAAGCTCATGCATATGCATGTGAGGGCCATTGGCGGCCGCGTCACGCGCGTCTGTACGCGCCCACTTGCGTTGCATTCCATGCCAAATTGTGCTTTTATAATAAAATAATTCTGCTTTTTTATAGCAGCTGGCATCAGGTGCTGCCTTATTATTTTACTAGTAACTACTGACATGATTGAGGTTAGGCTCTGTTTGGTTTCCATAGATTAAAGTTTAACTCCCATCACATCAATATTGCGACAAATACATGGAGTACTAAATGTAGACTAATTATATGTATGTCGGCACAGATTAGGAGTAATTTACGAGACGAATCTATTAAGCCTAATTAGTCCAAAATTGAAAACTTTTTGTCAAATAAGACGAAGTGGTACAGTATTGGTTAAACTTTAACACTTCAAACCAAACAGACCCTTAGTTTAATCTGGCTCATCACCGTAGTTTATCAACGAGTGAGGTGCCGATGAGTCAGCACTTGGCAGGGCCATCATTACATAGCACTACTATTATACAGAACCCTGCGGACCGCATGCTTTGGTTTAGAATTGGTAGCATAGCATGTGTCTGCTTCTAATATTAGAGTGTCTCCAACAATTCTTCAAAACAACTCAATAATTTGATTTTTGGTAAAAAAAATAGCTTTCTAACAGTTTTGTATTATTTGAGAGAATCTCCAAGAACTTTAATAAATTCACTTACTAAATCACTGGCACTACCAAATTAACAAAATAAGCAGGGGACTTAATTTGTCCTATAGTATCTTCCTAATAAAACTAAAAAAAAGGCCAACAATTTGATATTTTTTGTCACCTCACTATTGCAAATGTCCTTTTTAGAGGCGGAGAAAACTCATCTCCAAAGCCAGGAGTACCCCCCGCCTCTAGATGAGGCTCTCGCTAATCACACTTTATAGAGGCAGCCAAAACTTTTGTCTGTGTTGTTTAGATTACAGAGGCGGGCATCAGATTTACAGGGCGCAGGTGTTGATGCTTGCCTCTGTAAATCAATAGAAAAGACAAAAGAAAATTCACCGCCCCCACACTAGTCACCCTTCTGCCCAACCGCTGGTCCGCCTGCTACCACTTATGGCATGGCTTGTGATCCACCACAAATGGGTTTGCCACCGAGAACAACAAAGACAACAAGCATCTGTAGTGGTGGTTATATGACCTATCTCTACTTAATTGCCTATCCCGATAAAGCAAGGAATTCTAGAGGCACGTACCTAGCCGTCTCCAGAAATTGATTTCTACATACGGACCAAAACTCAGCCACATTTACAAATCGTTTTACAGATTTCTGCATCTGCCAAAAGAATAACAAAAAAACCCCTTGAAATAAGAAGCCTACCAGCCAACTCCCCATGGTCGCGCGTCATAGGTCATTCTTGTAGAATTTTGCTGAATTTTTCTGGATTTTTTAAACCATTTTGGGGCTAAATAACTTAAACGGAAACTCAAATATAGCATTCTGATAACTTGATGGCTACAGGTAGTACAGTATATATGTTTATCGTGACATTTTCAAAAGTAGGAAATGAACAAATATGTTATGGCGCCTCTACTCTAGAGTCTAGACCTAAAACCAATGATTCACAGTTACATTTTGTTATGTTTAATTATTTATTAAAGCCACCAACATGCAGCAAACTCCAATTAAAATTCGAATTAACAATGTCAGGTGAAAGGATTCCATGTCGATTTGATAGCTCAGTTCACTATGTTAATCCCTTTGGACATTATTTTGTCAAAAGCATAGTACAACCTGATATCAACTCTAAGTCTACTCTTTTCAGTCGTTGTTGCTACTAATTTACCTGTTCCTGATTGTATATGTCTATAGTCTTATGCTTCTGTTAAATAATGTGCGTCGAGTTGTCTAATTTTTTCCCCAAATATCTTTTGTTTGTTGATCGTTGTATGTAGTACTTCTGCATGATTACTAACCCTATAAGGCACATACCTTGATCTTGTTACGTTACTGCTGCCTGCATACATAATTAGTTCGAAAATAAGATGGAGAACTATTGATGCTTTCTCTCTACTCTGGATCTAGTCTTGTAGAAGGCCAAAAAAAAAGAGGACAAACAAAAACATTAACAGGCTGGAAATTAAAGCGTATGGGAAAAAAACTGTGGCTTGCAGAGAATAATGATTGGTTCTAGTCTTCTAGGGACATGTTTAGTTCCTAAATTTGGGTCTAAAATCTACTATGCAAAAAGAAGATTTCTCGTCACATCAAAATATCGGCATATGTATGAAGTACTAAATGTAGATTAAATTAAAAACTAATTACACAGTTTTGTTGTACTTTGCGAGACGAACATTTTAAGCCTAATTAATTAATGTTTGGATAATTATTATCAAATAAAAATAAAAATACTACGGTGCTAAACAGTGATTTGACACTCTCCAATCCTAGATCGAATAGTGAAGTGTGGTTGCTGTTGTTGAGATGCATCTCGGTCCAGATCCAACTACGCACAGAGGAATGATTGAGTTATGTGCAGCGCCGGCGCCGGCGCCGGCGCCTACAATTTTTTTGTGTTGTGACAATTGGGGAGGTCAGGGCCCGCCCAAGGCGGCCTTTCCGGCGGGCACCGGGCAGCGTGTTGCGTGCCCAGGACGGCGACGACCTCATCTCGTTCCATTTCCATTTTTGCTGATTGAGAAAGCCCGCCGCCCGCCGGCTTTCAGCAGTTCAGCTCCATTTGTGCACACGCCGGAAGCAAATAAATCGCCCATCTTTAATTTTATTTCGCGTTTTCTCAAACTAAACAACATACGGTTCACCCTCTGCAATTGGAATGCATCTTACTAGGCCATATTGCCGGTTTGATGGTTAGATAGGCTGTGTTCAGATCCGAATTTTTTTTTGGAAAAAATTCATGTAGCACTTTCGTTGTTATTTGGCAAAATTTGTCCAACCATAGACTAACTAGACTCAAAAGATTTACCTTGACATTTACAGACAAACTATGTAATTAGTTATTTTTTTACCTACATTTAATGCTCCATACATGCGTCTAAAGATTCGATGTGATGGGTGGAAGATGAAATATTTTGGGAAGTGAATGGGGCCATAGTTAGACATTTTCAGATTTAATGTAATCTAGAAAAACAGTACCAAACTCGTGACAACATATATGTACTTGTGTGGTCTACTCGTAGCAATAAACACATGAGAAACATTATTGTATCATACTCATACTGAATATAGTGCACTCATGCGAACAACCACCACGAAGAAGATGTGCACCACTGCTGGTTCGCCAAGAAGAAGACGATGCAGACATGCTAAACAACAAGAATGTTGACCCACCTTGATAAGGGCTTGTCACCTTTGCTCTCATTGTTATTGTGCATTCGTAAGTGTACGTATAAGCCTCTAAAGATTCCTAATCAAGGTACCTGTTTTGATCCACATTGTGGAAACAATTGTAGAATAAAGCTTTGTACCTGTTTTGATCCCTATGGATTGCTGCTTATATTAATTGTCTAATATAGTGCCCTTAGTGGGATGTGTTTTGATAGATGGATGACTGTAGGTAATTTTTAGTGCTACATGCCAATAGTCATTTTGGTCGTTTGGTAGCTAGCACACAATCTGGTTACAAGATAATGGGTCATAGCTTTTGAGATTGCTGTATAATCAAGATTGGTGGATTGTAAAAAACCAGAGTAAAAGATGAGGCATTTAGGGCTCATTTGGATGAGAGACCCTAGAGAATTTTTATCTAGTTTGGACCCTGCCTATATCTTGCCTGTGCTCCGTTTGGATGGAGCTCTGGTGGGGTTTTTGGACCAGGCAAGTGTGCCTGGTACCGCACAATGTTGCCTGGGTTAATAGTAATGATTAGTTTCTTAGAGCATCTCCAGGAGTTTGGTATAATTTAGTTGCTAAACTAATCGATTTAGCAAATTAATAAAAGAAATAGAAACCTTATATTTTGTCCTTCTCTAACAGTTTTCTATTTTAACTTTATAAAATCTAAAGTAGGGTTCATGTCTGATTTATTTTTGGATCGGTTTGGAGCTAACCTGTGCACATTGCTGCCGCCCTTTCGTCCCTCCATGTGTGAGTGCTCTGCCGGGCGCCGGTGACCATCACCTGGCACCGCAGACTTGCACTTGCTGCAACCACAGAGCAGCCTCAGCAATGGCCTAGGTGCCTGGCCATGCATCTGGCTGTTGCTCCATGCCACCGTCAGGCACACAACCGTGGAAACAAGGCTGCAAGGGTAGAGGACAGGTACGTACCAGCGGCGTCGCAGCTTTCCTAGGCTTCCACCCAAATAGGTCCTTAAAGCTTGTGCATTGCCTCTTGTCATTTTTTTCAATAAGAAACATCCATACCCATTAGGAATCTGCAATGATGATACTCTCTCCACTTCAAATATAAGATGTTTTGGCTTTTTTAGCTAGATACATTACTTTTACTGTGAATATAAACAATCTATATTTAAGTGCATAGCAATTAGCAAAAGCTATGCATCTAAAAAGAATCAAAATATATTGTAATTTGGAATCGAGGAAGTAGGTTAATGTCATCTCGCCAAAACCATGAGACCATACCACAATGAACTAGATTATCGAAGGTAGGCTGTTGGCTAGCTGGTTTCACGGGCCAAACAGTTATATATGTCCCGATCGATGGATCTTATTAGAGTACTATTATTTTGCACCTCGCTAGTCAGTAGTCACAATCTCTCTTGGACTCAGAAGATCGATGAACGGGATAACCACCAAGACGGAGCACGCTAGTGCCGGATGTTGTAATTTCCAAGGAAATAAAACCAATAAACAAGTGCCTATTGGCGCCTTTCCCTCTAGGCAGCACTCCATGTATCGTGCTCCCTGCGTCTGATTGATAATGCGTGGGGGTAAGTGATTTGGGCTCAAAAGACGTGCCCATCCAATGTATGCGCTCCACGCCTCCATCCCTACTTACGTGTGACGATAAACTTTGTTTTACTTCACCGATCATTCTCTATAGCTTGAATGAAAAAGTTGCAGGATTTAACTTGTTGTACGACTCACTATTCAGTAGAAATTTGGTAGATGTTTTTGTAGTACTTACAAATTTGACATGGTTTGTTTAACATTATACAAAATTCAAAAATAGCATATAGATATATAGGTCGGTAAAAAAACTAGAACACCAATTGACCATCGATCAGTAAAGATTTCTGACATATAGTTGGTCGGTATTTCTTGTTTTCCCAACCTAACACTATCCGTACTCATGTACCTCTATATTCATCCTCTATACATCCTAGTCACCAAGATTATCTCCTCTATATCCAATTTTTCCGCACCCATCCTTCCTCTATATCATCCTCTATCTACTGTGGGGCCCATTTATCACTTTATGTAAATATATTCGTGTGAGATCTTGTTTTGAAGGATTTATTGAAACGAATTCAATGGTGTAATCGAAATTTAATTTGATTTTTTGGTTCGTGAGTTATAATATTTTTTGTTACAGAAAAAAGTGGAGCCCGCCGGTGTCACCTCTCTCCTCTCTCTCACGCATGCGCTGCTTCCTCTGCCTCGTGCGTCCGCTAAAGGACGTCCGCTGTGGCGGCAAATATGGCGGACAGAGTGCGTTTACCGGTCTGTTTACAGGACCCGCTGCAACATATTTTTACGCTATATGCTCATCTATCCCTTTACCGGATGCGTGTAGCGTTTCCACTGCAGTCAGTCTAACATCGGTCGGTATTTATTGTTGAGAAAGTAGCCAATTTTTAGATTAAAATCAGAACATAAATCATGATAATCTCAGATACAAGTATAAGCATAGCTCGAATACTAGTCATATTAAATAACATAAACACAAATACTAGTACAAACATTGCTCGGGTACTAGTTAAATTAAACGACATGAACATAAATACTAGTACGAGCATTGCTTATATACTAGTTAGATTGGATAACAAAAACAGCGACATTGGATCATGGGTTGTGTTCCGTTTGTTTGTAGAGGGAGATGCCGTCGCAAGTGGTGATGGAAGGTCGTTGACTGGTGGTGGAGGAACGTTGCCATTGAAGATGCGATGAGCCTGCTGACGGCGGAGACAATGTCCCGACACAGCCTTCAAAGAAGAGCCGTCGCAGAAATTGGGAGCAGTCGCGCAAAGAGTGCTTCCCAAAAAACGATTTTGACAAAGTTAGCAAAATTGGCCTGGCTGATTTTGGGAAACAATCAAGCAATTATGGCCATGGGCTTTGAGATGAAGGCAAAAGCAACCAAACTAAGGGTAAGAGGCGAACCTAATGGTAATGTTTGAATCTCTGATACCACTTGATGGGAATGGGGTGCCAAATCTTCCATTAGGTGAAATAACTCTCTCAATTTGCTAGAGATTGGACACACATGATCTGCTTCATCACAAAGTCCTGAATCCTGCAATCACAACATCACTTCTTTTGTGGTTATCAAATGTGCAATGCCAAGTTGACCTCACCATGAACGTTAATCCCTGCATACAAATGGAAGAACACAAGCAAGAACACATTCTCATATATTTCTAATATAGATTAAACTCCTAGGTTGGGGTTTCACAAACCAATGAATGATGAAACTATGTGATGATAGTTGATAGGTTGATCTAAGCAAAACCCAAACCCTATCTTAGGCGACACTACCAAATATAGTGTTAGGGGAGACCAAGGACCCTTAGATGGAGACTATGGATTCCAACTAGATACATGCCAGAACAACCCAAAAGATGGTGACGCAACACCCTGATATATTTTTGGCTCCCCACTTGTTTCTATAATCCCTATTGACTTATAAGAATTTTTGACATGAGACTAGTGTCATTGGAAAGCATATCTCCTTAGATTTCCATGGTATATATAACATAAAAAACAAATTATGTGTGCAATTTGGATGACAATTTTAATGTGGGCTGCTCTTGGAGCCTAAGGTTGACTCAAACATGATATGGATTGGGCCTCCAATTTGGCTTGGACACCCGCGGTGGTCTTCTCCATCTCCACGCCTCTCTTCAAGTACATACTTTACCTCTGCATAATTCCTAAGAATAAAAATATCATTTGGTAGCAATGTATTATCATAAGCACAAAAAGTAGTACTTAAGAATGAGCTCAATTGAACTCTAGTGATTGGCCCTGGCATAGCAACTTCAGGAGTGTAGTCATTATTAGCAAACCTTTATTATTTAGGCACTACAAAATAGATATATGCTAGCACTTTATATTTACTCATTGCTAGTATAATGTTGCATGCCTTTGATCGAGCCCTATTTGTCTTGTTTGAAAACCATTTTACCCTAATCACCCAACTTCGCGCTCGCAATACTTGTACTACCTACTTGCTAGCTTGTATTTAACACGAATATACTTCATATAAATTCTTTTGATACATGATGATGTGATGGTTAGTTGAGATGTAATGTGTTGTGGTTAGGGGTTAACCATGACGCTTACCCATGAGATAGATGGTAGGATACAAGGCTGGAGTGATGAATCCCAATGTGGGACGGTAGTGATTGCAGTTATGAAGTTTTTGCCTTACCTTGATCCTATCTTCCTGAGACACCAGTTGCGGTGAGAGGATACAGAGGGGAGCACAGAGTGCATCGAGTGTGGTTCTGTGATGGGAATGGTTGTCCTAGAGGGACATTTGTCCTTGAGGGATGTGGTTTGAGGAGTTAGGGGATAGGGCATAGGCCATTTATTGAGAGATGAGCCTCATGCTTGTGGCACATATGTTGAAGGTGCTTACTCTAGCCATTAAGGATCAGACTGTCAAACCATAAAGTATGATACTTTGTCAAAAATGCATGCCAAATGCCCAGATGAGCCCGGGCCCGTTTTGTGGATTAGTGTGGATATTAACAATAGTGCTCTTGGAGTTTGGGATGCCCGGAGTCGAGAGAAACCAGCGTGCTTGTATGAGAGGGGGAGGAGGATGCTCCTACTGCCCAATATGCATGATTCCAAGCATGAGTGATTGTGCTCGTGTATTGCTCCAGCTTGGAGGCAGTCTAGCGATAGTCAACTAGTTTGTGGGGGTAGTGGTCACCTAGACGTGCCGCCACGTTGAATGATGGCAACTTGTAGGTACAGGTGTAGACACTCTCTAGAGTTAGAACTATACATATAGCTGCAATCTCGGTAATGGCCAACCCTATGTAAAGGTTCAGCCAATTAGTTCTTCTCTTTTGCTGCTTTTCTCCCCTAAAGATAAGATCCAGCGTGAGGCTGTTGAGGCGAGGGGGTATGTGGAGACTGCCTGGTAGCTTAGAGAAAGTGTTGAGGGCCTATGAGGGAAGTATGAGTGGTGAGGCCTATGATGAGAACAAGAGAACATGAGTGTGAGTGTGGGATGATTTTGGAGAATAGAATATTATATTACTTATTGCTATGACTTGCGTGCTAAGGGCATAAATAACAACAAAATTATTAGGATAACTCTCGTAGGTGCTCACCATGGTCTACACACATCTACTTGTATGCATATTTTCTAACTTGCAGAGATATTTGAAAATAGTAGTCGGGATACATTGACACTCAAATGTACCTGTGAGATGGTGTTCCATCAAGTTTCATCGCTTCAAATAGGACTCTGGTGTTTCTTCCTGATTTAGCCCAAGAGATACCCAACCTAATTTAATAACCATGTTTATTTACTTTGATGTTTGTATGAATTTCATTATCAGTTGAAAAATGTATGCATGTGGGAGCGGAGATAACATGAAAGTATCATAGAGGGATAAAAGAGAATCTTTCCTTTGGAAAATTCTGATTGGTTTTAGTTTTGTCCATATATATAAACAAGTGTTTCTATACACTTGTAACGACCAACAGGTTTCGATCTCCACGACAACAAAGGGACGGTGAACGAAGACGGACGAAGATACTTGCAGAAACGAATAAAGAAGGAAGAAAGTCTTTTTAAGGTGGATAGAGATAGAGATTCTTCTTGTTGATCGAAACTGCTCTATTTGTCCCAAAATAATCATACATCTCGCTTCCGATGAGTCAAACTTTTTAAGATTTGACCAAACTTATATGAAAATATACTAGTATTTATAATGTATAGAAAATACTATCAACTTATTATAATAACTTTTTAGATTAAACCAGGAGTATACTATCATAATATATTTATTTGGAATTGGAAATACAAATGTTGATAGTACGTATTTTCTATATTTGTAGTCAAACGTAAAAAATTAATTTTTCAAAAAACGAGATATGCATTTAGTTTGAGATGGAGGGAGCAGTGAAAATGCATTTCTCCAAGCAGCCTAAAAGACGCGTGCCGGACGCAAGTCAACATCCCGTGGCATGGCATGTGTGACCCGGCCGACGAGCCGAGATTTCAACATCAGCGGCGGCTATTCCGTGCGCGTCTCTGGGGCAGGCAGGAATGTGGTCCGATCCCGTGCGAATTGAACAATTCATTACTCAGGCGCTCCAAGCAACAAGCAACGAGACCTCAACAAATGTCGTCCATCGGGAAAAGGGTGATGAATGGTGACAAGGCCAAAGTCGATCACCCGGGCCACTTGGGAGAACCATTCCCAAAGCCAAAACTTTCGGGGGACTTGCTTGCTGAAAGATCAAAATCTAGCTGCTCCTCCTGCGGCTTTTCTTAGGTTTCTTGAGAGAAGAATGAAGAATTTAATTCTCTTGCAAAAAGGAAAAAGGAAAAGAAGAGTAAAAGGAGGCCAGGAATCCAAATTTGGAACACATTTACATCATTCGTTCGGTTCGGCCCAAGAGAATATATTTTCCCTCTAAAGATTACACATCCTCTCTCTATCTTAGCTCTAATTTTTCTTTTTATGGTAAACCAATCGTAGCCTAGGCTAGCCCTTTAATTAGCATGATGGAAAAGGCCGGCAAGAGCGAGAGGTCTAAATTCTAAAGAGGAGGTAACGCATGACGTTAGCTTAATTAGCTGGGGCCGGTCAATCAATCAATTTGTTAATGATCCATTGGCTGGGCGCGTGCGCGGCGTCGCTGTCTTATCTGGGAGCATGCTTGTCTTATTCCGCGCTCTCGATCTCTTGCTTTCCATGCTCTCCGCCGCACATGTACAGTGTACAAGTCGGTCGTCGACAAGTCGGTCGTCACCTTACCTTCGATTCAATTCATCCACCGCCCACTAATTTATACGCATGATTCAAACGTGCTCTATACGTACCTACGTGTGTCGTGACAGTGGTGGATCGAGCTCGCAACAAAGGTCCTGTTCATTCGGCTTATAATCTGTCTTTTCAGCTTGTTTTTCAGTCGAAACAATATTTTTCTCTCACAACAAATCAGACAACAGTGTTTTTCAGCCGGCTTATCAGCACAGCCGGACGGGGCCAAAATATAGAAGAGGCCAGTTTATAATGTCGAATCTCATTCTAGGAATTCAACTCCCCTAAACACAAAAGATGTATATACTTGTTGTTCTTTATCTTGCCTTTGTTCCAATCTAGTTAAGATAGTAAGAACAGGAGATTTTTTGTAAAAAGAAATACATACGGGCTAGGAAATTTGGGAGCACATCTTAATTTCTCATAAAAAATAATATCGATCAGAAGTAATTAACCTTCACGTTGCTAGATATATACCATTCAACTCCATTTGGCATTCGGAAAGTCAGAAATATGGAGGAAATAAACAATACTGGATAACAACTACGCTCAATTCAAAAAACAATACTGGAGAGAACAACAGCTACAGAGTTCCAAGCCAGCTACGCGAGCGCGAGTCTAGAGGACGGACTGGCGAAGGCCGCAACACGCAGTCATGCAAGCGTGCTTGTGCCGAGCGACAGCGGTGCTGTATCCGCTGCTTGGCCTGCGGCAGTTGTCGTTCCACGATCTAAAGGCCAAGACGGCAAGAATCAGAGACAAGCTCACAAGCGTTTTTTTTTAGTGTTGTAGCTGGCAGGCCAATAGCGATGAATGTTTGAGCCGAGTTCGGTTGTTGACATAGAATCACTAAAATATTTTCCAGCACAATGGGGGCCAGCGCCAGGTTGGCCGAGCCCTAGCTCCGCCACTGTGTCGTGACGATCTCTTCAAGTAGTACGTCTATCCTGTGTTTACTTCCAGGTAAATGAAAATGATTCCTAATAATGCTTTTAAGGTAAGTAACTCAATGACTATTAGGAGAAAGCAATGGAAGGTACTTACAGTAGGAATGGGGGCATTTTTACTGTAGGGGCGGCTGGAGTTGGGAGCGCCCCCCTATAGTGGGCGTCCTCGGGCCCAGCAGCCCAGCCGCCTCTACAGATGGCACTGTAGGGGCGGCTTAGGTTACCAGCCGCCCCTACAGTTGGGGCTGACCTGTAGGGGCGGCTGAATCACCAGCCGCCCCTGCAGTGCTCATTTGTAGGGGCGGCTGAATCACCAGCCGCCCCTAGTAATGGCGCATGAATAAATAGCAGCCACCACCTTCTTCCACCTCTGGACTCACTCTTCTACGCAAAAAAAAGGTTGGGAGGTTTTGGGCTCCTCCTAAAAATTGCTCTACTAAGGGGGAGGTTTTTGTCGGTACCAATAGTATAGGGGTACCTACATTTAACGATGACAAAAATCAAAACAACCTAGCCACAACAAAGCACCGCCCACTTCAAAATGCGCGTCAAGTCCGCTCCGTACAAGACCGGCTCGACGGAATACCTCGACCGCATCCCATCTCCGACTCGTACGAGGCCCCCTCGACGGGAGACCTCGACCGCGCCCCGTCCCACACGACAGGACGCCTCGACCGCACTCCGACTCGTGTGAGCCCGCGTCGAGGCGCTCAACCCCCTCTCTTCACCTACCCCAGGACAAAAGCCTTAACATTTAATGCAATTACCTACTACCACCTACTGGCATGGCTGCGAGCATGGTCGACGTGGGAACAATGCCAGTATCAGTCATCACTGTTTTACCGCCCATACCGTGATGGGAGGTGAAAACCGTCACTATGCCCACCTTACCACGCACTGTACGTTACTAGTTACCCTCGAGGGAGGATGCGACAAAGCCCGTACACCGCGATTCCAGGGATTCGGACTTATCCGTTCGCCCTCGACCCGGCCTCGACCAGCCTCGACGCCTCATACGGCTCAACAGGGAAGGGAGAACGGCATGACACGGCGCTCCGGGTCATTTCAGCGTCTCGTCACTGTGGTGTCCAGGGATGGCCTTCCATTCCTAGGTGTTGACACCGTTTTTAGCACGTGTCAAGATGATCAGGAAAGGCTAATCGGCAAGGGAAAGATTGCCGTGTAAATTGATAGCCAAGGAGAATAAGTTTGTTTTTAAGCGGTGACAGTGTATGAATTTAATTTGGAATGTTGCCGATGAGGCCAAGGGTGTTATTGCCGATGCCGATGGAAGAGGGTTTGGAGACTGTTGCCGATAAGATAAGGGAATGTGCCGATGAAGGAAGGTATGAAGACTGCAGCCGATAAAACAGGGAATGTACCGATAAAAGGAGATCGAAGGTTGCTGCCGATGGAACAAGGGCGGTGCTGGTGAAAAGGATGTCGATAAGAATACCATCGTGATTAAGGCGGACTATGGAATAAAATAGGAGTTGATTTCCTTGTTTACGATTAGTAGAGTCTGAGTTGTGTCAAAGTCATGTTCTTTTCCTTAGACTTGGATGTAGTGTCCTAGTCGTATTTGGTTATGTTTCTATAGATCAGGGTATAAATATAGAGTGAAGGGCAATGTAATAGAGAATCAATCAATACATCAAAAACCAGCTTTTACTCTTATTTACATCTACTTTTCGGCGACTTCGTCAATTTGCATATTTTTCCTTTTTACGAGTTCTCATCGATTCGGCGAGTTGCATTGCTCTAAGTGCAATCTTTGTCGATCCTCGAGTTCCGCGTGAGTACCTCTTGGCCATGACTTCCGGGCGTATCGCTGTTGTCAGGACCAAAGTGCTCGTATCTTTATCCTTGTCGATTAACAGGTCAAATCGACTGGCACGCTTTGGATATCGATTTCGGGTATTAGCCCTTTGTGTTTGCAGATTCACTTTTGCATCAACACATCTTTTGGCACGCTCGGTGGGACAGATCTAGTCAAGATGCCTAATCATGAGATCGATGCTGGGAATATCATCGCAGTAACAGAAGAAGATCTTAAGGATGATCAGAAGCAGGCTATGGAGAGGGCTATTGAAGAATATAGACAGCTTTGCTTGAAGTCATTCAGCGTGAACAAAAGTGGACAAGTCATCCAGAAGCAGGACTTGCCGTTGCCTCGGCAGGTTACCTTTGATCCTAATCCTGGTAAACTTCAAGAGATGGTTAATTCTGCGGTGAATCATGCTTTAATTAATCACTCCAATGTGCTGTCCAATACTGTTCATAATGCTGTGATTCGAACTTTCAAAGAAGGGCAAGCGTCACATCATTACGTCGGGCCTGCTTATCATCAACCAGAAGCAGCATCTGCTATTGCTCCATCGGCTCCTCCAGCCATTGCGGGTATAGAGATTTCTTCTCCTCCAGTATTAGCAGGATTATCTAATGCACAATCTACTCCGGTGCGTCCAGATTCAGCATTATCAGGACGAGTTCAACTTGGTACAGATCTATCAGCATCAGCTTTATCAGGTCCGACACCACAGAGTAATCAAACTCCTGCTAATTGGTGGGGATATGGTATGCCTCCGGAGCCATCTACTTTTAATCATGGATTATCTCAAGCGATTGACGCAGCGGGAAAAAATCCTATGCCATCGGCTGGTTTGCCGATAGTCCAAGCACCTCAATATATTACAACTACTGTACAACCAAGTTTAGGAAGTTTTCAGGTGCCTCTGGGTCAAACATCTAGCTCAAGTTCATCGGCAAATTTGTTACCGATGCAGCAGAAGGCTCCTATCATTAGTCAACCTGGAGTCCAGGTTATGCCTCAAGTTGGGTATAATTATCCAGCAATGCCAACAAGCTACCAGCCATCGGCAAGCTTTATGCCGATGAATACTAATAATTGGTCAGGACAGTTTCCTACTCAACATACAGTTCAGCCAAACCAGCAAGCCACAGGAGTTCATCAAGGACACATGCATGCTGGTTTTCAAAATCAAGCATCGGCAGCTCAGACGATGAATCCTCTTCAGCAGGTTAATGGACCACAGTTAGTAGCAAATATGCTAATTGCTGGAGATCGTAGGCAACAAAGGTATGCAGAAGGGTATCAACAGATACCTCCAGCAGAGATTCAACCATATCGTCAGCAAGATGTCGATGTTTTTTGGGCCGATAAGATAGCAGAAATTATGAGAGATCAATTTAGAATCAAGCCCAAGGTTAATACCTATTCTTATCGGACTCCATATCCTCCAGCATATGATTTAATTCCTCTCCCAAATCGTTACAAAGTGCCAGATTTCACTAAATTTTCTGGGCAAGACGATACATCAACCATGGAGCATGTTAATCGTTTTATTATTCAATGTGGAGAGGCAGCTTGTAGAGATGAATTGAGAGTTCGTCTGTTCTCGTCATCTCTATCCAGATCAGCATTTACGTGGTTTATTTCACTACCGCCAAATTCTATTATCACCCGGGCTGATCTGGAAAAGCAATTTCATAAGTATTTCTTTGCTGGAATTCATGAAAAGAAGCTTACCGATTTGGTAAAGATGAAACAGCGCAATGATGAATCGGTAGAAGGCTTTGTGCAAAGGCTACGAGATGTAAAGAATAAATGTTATAGTCTGGTATTGGATGATCGGCAGCTCGCCGATTTAGCCTTTCAAGGATTATTACCACATTTAAAGGACAGATATGCTTCTCAGGAGTTCGAAAGCCTAAGTCATTTAGTGCAAAGGATTTCTGATCAAGACACTAGGGTTTTTGAACCTAAGAGAAATTGGAACAAGAAAGTTTCATTTGTTGAAGAGGCGGAAGATTCTGATTCAGATAATGAACCAGTTATCGGTTTGGCAGAATGGGTTAAGAATAAGAAGCCGATATCTTGTTCCTTTGGTCACAAAGAGCCAGAAAAGTTTACTTTTGATGTCACCAAAGCCGATAAAATATTCGATCTCTTGCTTCAGGAGGGCCAGATTAAACTGTCACCCAATCATGTGATCCCATCGGTAGAAGAGTTGAAGCATATGCTGTATTGCAAGTGGCACAATGCAACTTCACACAGTACCAATGAGTGCAAGGTGTTTAGACAGCAGTTACAGTTAGCTATTGAGTCTGGCAGGATAAAATTTGGCAATTCCAAGATTCAAAAGCCAATGAAAATTGATCAACATCCTTTTCCAGCAAATATGTTGGATGCTGAAGGAAAAATTAAGGTGTTGACATCGGAAGCTGCTGAAAAGAATGCATCAGTAGATCCCCAACATCGGATAACTACCGATGATGCAAAAGACAAGGGGCTATTGACGGAGAGTGACGGTTCTGGAAGGCCTCCTCGATCTGGCATCGTGATTACCCATCAAAGACAACACGAAGGATGGCGTCAGCGAAGGGATCGGTATAGACGACAACAAGAGGAAAGGCGTCAAGAAGAGTGGAATCGGCATAAGGATCATTGGAATTGTCCGTTTTTTATTCATTGTTGGGAAGAAGGTATTAAGTTACCTACTGTTGAAAATTGTCCAGAGTGCAATGGCTACTATGGAGTTAATTATCCTGCAAGAAGGTTCCAATCTGGTAATCAAGGTTTGCTCATTAATGAGCCGATCAGAAGGAGAGCATCAGTACATGATCGGCTGGGGGGCAGGCTTAGTGTGCACGAAAGGCTTGGTAAACGTGTTGCATATTTTTCAAGAAACCAAGAGGAACTCGAAGAGATGGCAAATGCAAGAGTTCCTGATGAAGAAATATTTTACAGGAATCCTAATATACGTCGTGTGGAGACAACTAGGACTTATCAGCCAGTTTGGAAAACTAAGCTTCCTCAATGGTGTCCAGAAGGTTTGACAAAGACACAGAAGAGAAAAATACAGCGGGATCGTCAAAAAGATTTATATCAAGAAGAAAGTTCCTCCAATGAGAAATCTGGTAACCAGCAGTGGCAGATAAGGCACAAGGATAAAGGTCCATCGGCAGATGTCAATATGGTGTTTATGTTGCCGATGGAATTTTTGGCTCTGTCTGACAGTGAAGAAGAGGCTGTTTCCTCTGATCAGATAGCTCAATTAATGTTAGATCCAATGATAGCTGTTTTTGAGAAGCCTGCTGATGATGAAAGACAACACCTCAATGCTTTATTTGTAAAAGGCAGAGTTGATGGGCAGCCTGTATCTAAGATACTTATTGATGGAGGAGCTGCGATTAATATCATGCCTTATGTGATGTATCGGAAGCTTGGTAAGGGAGATCAAGACTTAACTAAGACCGATATGATGCTAAAGGATTTTGAAGGCCATGTGTCACCAGCTAAGGGGGCAGTATGTGTTGAGTTGACCATCGGCAGTAAAACTTTGCCGACAACTTTCTTTGTTATTAATGGCAAGGGTGCATATAATTTGCTTTTGGGAAGGGATTGGATTCATGCTAATTGTTGTGTTCCTTCTACGATGCATCAATGTCTGGTACAATGGATTGGAGATAAGATTGAGGTTGTTCTTGGGGACTCTTCTTATATCATTGCATCGGCAGAATCAGATACTTATGAACGAACCAAATGCATATCGGGAGAAGCCTGGGAAAAAGAGTTCCTCAAGATTGCTGATTATGAAATTCTACCGATCCAAGCAGTCGGTTCTGAAGAAGAGTTTTAATGGATAGATTTGCCGATGATGGAAAATTAGGTCAGGGATTTACATCGGCAGATGATTTAATAGAAGTAGATATTGGTGAAGGCGATAGGCCAAGGCCCACTTTTATTAGCTCTAAGTTAGATTCCAAGTGTAAACAACAACTAGTTGATTTGTTAAAGGAATATAAAGATTGTTTTGCTTGGGATTATACTGAAATGCCTGGATTAGACCGATCTATAGTTGAACATCGGTTGCCGATTAAATCTGGATTTCGGCCACATCAGCAGCCGGCTCGCCGATGCAATCCTAATATACTCCCTGATATTAAGGCCGAAATAACCAAGTTAATTGAGGCAAAGTTTATTCGGCAGTGTCGATATGCAGAGTGGATTTCTAATGTGGTTCCTGTATATAAGAAAAATAGAAAACTTCGTGTTTGTATTGATTTCAGGAATCTTAATAAGGCCACGCCGATGGATGGTTATCCAATGCCGATTGCTGATTTGTTGATTGATGCTGCAGCAGGGCATCAGATTATTAGTTTCATGGATGAAAATGCGGGTTATAACCAAATATTCATGGCTGAAGAAGATATTTCCAAGACTGCTTTTAGATGTCCAGGTCATGTGGGATTATTTGAGTGGATAGTTATGACATTTGGTTTGAAAAATACCGGTGCTACTTATCAGAGAGCTATGAACTTTATTTTCCATGAATATATCGGCACCTTGGTAGAAATCTACATTGATGACATAGTAATTAAGTCTGGAGACATCACAAAGCATCTAACCGATCTACGGAAGATACTGGAGTGCACAAGAAAACATGGATTAAAGATGAATCCCAATAAATGTGCATTTGGTGTATCGGCAGGACAATTCTTGGGTTTTATGGTGCATCAGAGGGGCATTGAAATTAGTAGAAAATCTATTGAGGCAATTAACAAGGTTGTTGCTCCTGCCGATAAGACTAAATTACAATCCTTGATCGGTAAAATTAATTTCATCAGGAGGTTTATATCTAATCTGTCAGGCAAGATCAAAGCTTTCAGTCCGTTATTGAAATTAAAAGCTGATCAGGAGTTTAAATGGGGGGATGAACAGCAATTGGCTTTAGATCAGATTAAGAGTTATTTAACAAATCCTCCAGTGTTAGTTCCACCCCAGCATGGAAAACCTTTCAGATTATATTTATCAACTGAAGATACTGTTATCGGTTCAGCTCTTATTCAAGAATTTGAAGGAAAGGAGCGTGTTATCTATTATTTGAGCAGATGATTAATAGATGCTGAAACCAGGTATTCGGCTATTGAGAAATTATGCTTATGTTTATATTTCTCCTGTAGTAAGTTGAGGCATTATTTACTATCGGCTGAATGTACTGTCGTATGCAAAGATGATGTGGTCAAATATATGCTATCTATGCCGATATTAAATGGTAGGATTGGTAAATGGATTTTAGCGTTATCAGAATTTGACCTACGTTATGAATCGGCTAAGGCAGTTAAAGGACAAGTTATGGCCGATTTTGTTACTCAACATTGTAACACGGTGGATTCTTTGGAAGTTGCTCCATGGACACTTTTCTTTGATGGGTCTACTTGTGGTGAAGGGGCAGGCATCGGCATCGTGTTGATTTCTCCTCAGGGGAAGAAGTATGAATTCTCATTGCCGATCGTCGCCACATCGACAAACAATCAAGCTGAATACCAAGCCCTGATAAAAGGGTTAGAATTGCTTAAAGAAATACAGGCTGATGCTGTTGAGGTTTTTGGTGATTCTATGCTAGTTATAAATCAGTTGATTGGGATTTATGAATGCCGAAGTGAAATTCTAATTTCATATTATGAAAAGTGTTTGGAATTATTAAAATGGTTTAGGAGTTTTCATCTGGAGCATATTTCCCGGATGCATAATGAAGAGGCTAACCGATTGGCTCAGCATGCTTCAGGATATCAACCTGTTCAAGAAGCATTGACATCGGAGGCTGATGTCGATGACTGGAGAAAGGAAATCATTGATTATTTAAAGAATCCATCTAAAAAGGTTGAAAGACGCGTAAGGTTCCAAGCGACAAAGTATGTACTCCTCGATGATGAATTATATTACCGTACCATAGATGGAGTTTTACTCAGATGTGTTGGCATAGAGGAATCAAAAAGCCTGATGAGTGAAATTCATGAAGGAGTGTGTGGGGCTCATCAGTCATCATTTAAGATGAAGTGGATGATCAGAAGAAATAGATATTATTGGCCGACTATTCTTGAGGATTGTTTTAAATATTTTAAAGGATGTCAGGAGTGTCAAAGATTCGGTAATATTCAAAGAGCACCCGCATCGGCTATGAATCCCATAATTAAACCGTGGCCGTTTAGGGGTTGGGCTATTGATCTCATCGGTCAAATTTATCCACCATCGAGTAAAGGGCATAAGTTTATTCTGGTTGCTACCGATTATTTCACAAAGTGGGTTGAAGTAATACCTTTGAAAAAGGTAACATCGGCTAACATGGTTGATTTTGTGAAGGAGCATATTGTTTACCGATTTGGCATCCCTCAAACCATCACTACCGATCAGGGCACTATGTTTACATCAGGTGAATTTGAGGAGTTTGCTTTAAGTATGGGAATTAAAGTTTTGAATTCTTCACCATATTATGCCCAAGCAAATGGCCAGGCTGAAGCATCTAATAAGGGAATTATCAAACTTATTAAGCGCAAAATCAAAGAATATCCTAAAAAGTGGCATACCATATTAAATGAAGCTTTGTGGTCATATCGGATGGCATGTCATGGTGCAACCAAGGTATCACCTTATCAATTGGTGTATGGACACGATGCAGTATTACCTTGGGAGATTAAGATTGGTTCTAGGCGAATGCACTTTCAGGATCAACTGACAGCCGATGATTATGATATTCTTATGAAGGATGAATTGGAAGATGTAGCAGGTTGTTGATATTTGGTAATGCAATTAGGAAATAGGATCCGCAAGCGCACGGATATCGGTGAGCACTTCACCCGAGATGTTATCCTGGGTATCGTATTTATATTTTTACCTTTAGGAGAAAGAGTGCATCTGACTAACCAAATCTATTACTACTAACCTTTAGGCTACAACCACTATGATTCGATGTGAGTGATGTATAGAGAAGACTACAACCGCACTCTTCTTCTAACCTTGGTAAGGATGATCTACTGTTCTATTGGGGAGGTTTAC